>CM065182.1:7716714-10378380 GCA_033026295.1 Channa striata | reverse complement strand
AAACTGCAAATGTAATTATGTTTATGTTGGGAACATGAGCAATGCATGATTATGGTGTCATATAATGTATTTTTCAATTGAAGCTCTGCAGAATACAAACACTGAATATTTAGCCAGATTAGAACCACTTATTTCAAATGTAACAAGAAAGTGACACACTGTGTAAAATGTGTGTATTGCTCAACAAATCAACAAATAAAAGGATAAGAAATCAAAAAGTCGCAATAACTAAAACTAAAAACAAAATAACCAACTATTTCCTGGTCCATTTCTCATCAGAGTGGTTTAGAGAATCTAGCCCAACTCTCTGACCAGTTGCCATTAGAGCTTGTTGTAGCACAGGTCCTGTTTACCCAGAACCAACTTCTTTGCTTGTCAGTTAAACAGTCATACATATTCCCGTTGGACCCGTTACTCATTTAAAGCTCATTAAGGCATTTTTAACCCACTGGGGCTCGCTCTGACATTTCCCTGTCAACAGTAAACCACACAGGAGAGCACAGCGAGCGTGAACCAAACGTGGACTTGGCTTTTTTTGTAACTTGTGCATCTACGTGCTAGTTTGTTTTTAAGTCACATAACTCATTTTTTCATTTATTCAGGAGCATAGTAGTTTTTTTTTTGGTAATATCACAAATGATCTGATTAGTCATTAAACCTTTGCCTAGGGCAAAACTAAAAGCTCCCTTTAGCCTGTGCTGCTCTTTTCTTATTTCAGTGTAAGATTAAATCCACTGTGCAGCCCACAGCACTGACTCATGCAATCGGTAGAAATACTGGATTTAAATGTTAGTGTTGTCCAGAGAAAACACTGTGTCTTCGCAGGCAGACAGTAGGAAAAAAAAAACAGACTTTTAGAATTTTCATCTAAGGTTTGTGTAGGAAAAACTATCTGGACAAATCAAGCAATAATGTTGCTGAGGCCACACACGGGACCATGTGGTTTAGTTCCCGCTTTCTTTGTTGGCCCTCATTTTAAGTGGTTCACTCACTGTACAGTCACTGCTGCTGCTGTAATCTCCCATTGTGACAAGTCACTTACTCAGTCTTGTTTTGTGACAGAGTTGCATGAATCACACTGGTTAGTTTTTCATATCGAACATGACAGAAATCAGACTTTATTGTTATAAAAAAAACAGGCTTTCACTGGCTTTGGAAATGCATGCCGACTACCTTCTCAAGAAGAATTTAATCATTAAAATTGTCTGAAGACATTCTGTGACCTAGACAGATGAACACGACTTTTAAGCCCAGCTCCTAAATTAGAAACTGTTCTCACATCTCAGGACACATTAATATTAATTTCGCTCTGGTCATTAGGAAACCCATAAGGTGGAAGTCCAAGCACTATTTTGAATTTGGAACCATAATAATTAAAACCAAACAATCATACAAAATGATTAACTGCATATGCTGATGGAGGAATTAGACTTTTAAATTTGCACCATGCATGAATTACTACGTAAATGCACATTATAATGAATTAATTTTTTAAAGCCAAAAAGTTTGTTCAGCTTTTCCACTTTATTTTCCACTTTTAAATGTTGCAGATGCATTTTTCTGTACATCAGGAGTTTATGTAGTTCGGTGACAGTCTGATAAAATGACAATGCAAATGTTAATTGTAAATCAATGGGACATAAAAATACTGTAACAACTAACGAAAAACAATGGACATCTCTTCCATACTTTCTGTTTGGGTAGAGCTCCATAATCTATATGGAAGCCAGCTCACCTGGGGCCAAACCATTTTGAACTAAACAGCTGTCAGGCCTCATGTGGATGCTGGTTTTTGAACATTTGTGCTGAAATGAACTTCCTTTGTTCTCTTCCCCTTGTCAGACATACAATCCAAACTACAGTGGACTGGAACACTTTTGCCTTTCCTTGTTTGTCCTAATAGACAAGCAGTTCATTACCATTCTTCGATGTTTATATAGATACGTTTTTTTAACCTTAAATTTTCTAAAAACTAAAACCAACAAAAACCAACCAAAGCCAAATCATCTCAAGACAAAAGGTAAAGCCAGAGGAAGAAAGGAGAGAAGCTGAAGGAGAGAGGATTGGAAACGCAGTTACAGGAGAGAAGGTGGATAGGATGAGACAAGATGGGGGAAGGTGGAAAGGGGGAAGAAGAGGAACCAACTGCCGTTTTCCCTTTTCTTTGTTAAATGATTCCAGCCGTGGCCTCCCCTCCTTGTTTTTGTCTCTCTTCCACATTTAGTTTCTCCTTTAGTTTCTTGTCTTTCTTTTCTCGTTTGCACCTTTGTTTCTCCAGCTCTGCAGCCAAGTTGCCCCCCTTGTTCTTGTGGAGGAATGAAAGGAGTCTTCCCCTTCTCTGCATTTTCATACAAAGAGCCTCGAGCTCATATTCCACATTCCTCCTGTTTTTTCTTCTCCACCTTCAATTCTGTATTTTCGTCCTGGAGGTGTTTTTTTCTCGTCCACCATGTATTTCTTTTGTATGTTTTATTTTACTGCCGTACTAGTTCATTCTTTTCAAGTGTAACTATCTCCACCTCAAGGTTTGTCTTTTCCTCAGCCACTGTATTCTTGTCTTTCTTCATTTCTTTATTTCAACCTGTTATTAACCTCTTTGAGTTTCTTCATCATCTCCTATATTTTGTATCTGTTCTCCCAGCTCTTGTCCTTCTCTGTGAGATGCTGGTGATGCTCTGTCTCTACAGAATGAGGTGTTGGTTGGTATCGATGTGACCATGTCTTCCTGTGGGCGTTTGGTGCTTGTGTTCCAGTCATGGTTTTAGAGACGTGAAGCAGTGGATGATAATTGATACCACAGTAAACTTCAGATTAGAAGATCTCATGACCTTGAGAAACAATATGTGTAGAAATAGATTCTTGTGCGAACAGATAAAGTCTGACTCTGGTTAAAGTTTGATTTAATTCTAGATGTAGAATGACGTTGTCACAGAAAGGCTCACAGTGCATTGAAAAGAGGCCACACCCACAACTATGCTTTAAACTGCATTGGTTTTGGTCAAAATTTCATAAACGCACAAGCATAAACCTATTAACGTCAGAGGCTTAACGTCAACAACCACTGTCCCACAGAAATGCATAAACTCAATACTTTTGGTGATATAATTTGGTAACTTTTCTCAGGAAGTTATTTTGCACAGCAATATCCATTAAATAAATCAGTGAAGTAAAAAAAGACCTCAGCTCAAGCCAGTAACAAATATGTGCGTCATTGAAAACTTGGCAGCAAGGCTGACTTTGCATTGTAATTTCAAACAAAGCTCCTCAGTCTTTAAAGCACCAGAGGAGACAGCTGCCAATTCAGAGCACCTCGCCTCTGCGCTGTGATGGATGAGCCTGCCTCTGTCTCTTACCTTGCTCGTGGAACCGAGGCCTCAGTTGTTGCGGCACGACATTGCTGGGAGGAAAGTCAAAGGTACTGCACTGCACTTCAAGGCCACGCCAGTAAAAACAATCTTTATCTCGGTGAGTTTCTGAAGCGTTGTCTTTAGTGGAAATGTCATAAATAGTTGTCACTTTCATCAGCCATTCAGTGCAACACACTTTGAATTATCCTGTTGAAACATCTTGTTCCGCCAGCGTTATTCAGCACCTCCGTGTGAGCAGATTTGACCCAAGCAAGTACAACAGCTGATCCTGACAGGTGAACCTCCTCGAAACCAACTCGCTTTGCAGCACCTGGCTAACACACACTATGGCCTTTACATTTTTTCAAATGGATCCTAATATCGTTGCAGCATTATCTTCATCACATAGCTAATGGGTGATGATATTCAGTTTTAAATGTGCTGTTGGATTTTCAGTACTTCAAAGGAATTTAGGGATGCATTTCTGCATTTCTGTCAATCTACCTTTAGAAACAATTAGACACTTCTGTATTTCTATATATTCTTTGCACTGTAGTGCATGTTCATTCATATTGAATTTAAAAAGACAGCGTTTTTGCCTGGGTTGAACACATCCTGCCTGATAGCTGAATGCTTAATATTTAATATGTAACAGCCTGGCAATCTGTGAACACAAACTGTACTATGTATGAGCAAACACACATTGAGGAGCAACCGATGCAGGAGAGAAGCTCCATGAAGCACAGGACATTTTGCTGGATACGGAGCCGAGGACCACTTGACACCATTTCCTTCCCTTTAAAATTGGGTTGGTGGTAGGTGAAGATGGCTGGAGAGCGTGTGTGGATGAGATGAAGTGCTCCTGTTACTGTGTATGAGTAGAGCAATGAGTTTTTTGTAGTTGCAAAGTCTGAGAACTTATCCTGCCAACGGCTGCACAGTCACACTGTTAAATTGACAGAGACCCGCCAACGGAAAACTGTATTTGCGAAAATGACAACCCAACCTAATTTAAAAATCATGTTGCAGAAAGGCTGACTCTTCAAAAATCATGCATAGACAGACATTTAAATTGTAAACTTGTCAATATTCCTTAGACACATTCGATTTATCAGCATATTATATAAAGCATAGTCATATTAAAAAGTCAGTATTGGACAATTAACATTTTTATATTCATTTTACTTTTCTATATCAAAACACAGATACTGTACATCAGACTCTCACTTGTGAGTCCAATAGAGGTTTTGTAATTTCATTATCACAGACACAGAATAAAATTAAAAGACACGCCTAATATGAAATTTATTACTCAATATTTGCGTAAACAAATATTGAGTAATTAAAATGATCGTTTTCAAATGCAGATGGGTCAGGATGTAATGATGGAATAATCAGCTTTTTAAAAAGATAATAAGCAGAGAAAATGTGTTTTTTGCAAGACCATTACGAATCAAGTTTTTTTTTTCAGATTTCTTTAGACATAAAAACATGTTCAAGAAGTAATTTGTTTTTTTGGCAGGAAAGGAAAAAATTGTGCTGGAAACCTGTAAATAAACCTGTATGGATTTTTCCTTTTCACTTTTGCATGGTTGGTGTACATTCTTGCACAGTTGGGTGATGAATCCTCATGAATTAGGGGAATGACGGTTCTCACTGTACTAATATGACAAACACTGAGCATATAGTAAATAATATTTTGAGTGCTCTCTAGGGCCCAAAGTGGGTCCAAGGCCAGTGTTATAAATCTGCTGAAACCCATGATGGGCAACAGCATTCTCCAGCCATTGACCTGACCCGATATATTTTTATTTCCCTTCCTCACACAGCAAAAACTGCAATCCAAAACTTTTCCAGCGTTATCATTTCTCATTTTTCTAAGTTTTTCTAAAGTGGCCTGTGAGTAGACATAGTCAACATTCACTTAAGCTAAGCTGCTGTGTTTTAGGGCTCATTGGGGTCTGGGGCAATTTCATTCCAATACCACAGCTCAGTCAATGGTGCAGACGTTATTTCTTCTTCAAGTAGCTCCACTAGTCCAACTAGTCCAGCAGTATCTGTACCAGTCATACGAAATGTTACCACTCTCTGTCCTGATGTACTTTTAAAACAAGCAGGTTGTGGAAAGACGCCCCGGAGACAGTCACAGTAAGACACTGTGGGACCTTCAGAAACAGTCTGACAAACTGATAATGACTAACCAAACCATGATGGGCGAACAGGCTGTAGCGATAAGTGATAGCAACATGAAACATGAGGAAACATGAGAGGCTTGAGAAATACCAAGGTGAAGAGATGTGGAAGGTGAAGGCACTAGTTTTCCCCGTAGGAATAAGTAAGAACAACATGTGAAATCTCAGTCCAGAAGAGTGCACAGATGAGATACCGTGCAAGACCCCAAAGGCCCAGGCCTGTGATAGAGGCCCCGAGCTTAAAGGAAGGAGAGAGACCACCCTGAGGGGACAACCGGGTAGAGATACCAAAGAATGTGCACTGCTCCTCTTCTAAACTCTATCAATCCCAGAAAACATCACATCTACAGGACACTGTCCCCTGGTGAGGCTTGATTGACGTAATGACCATAAACTGACATCATGCAGCAGTAACTACTGTATGTGGGATATATGACCCCTGGATATGTTGCCTATACAAAATAATTAGCATGTAGATGATTTATCACTGTGATGGACTGATTTACAGTAACTGTGACTTTGGTGGAGAATGACTCATTCAGTAACTATCTGCACAGTAATTGTTATTTTGACTCAAATGATTAAACATAGACAATTATCAACTCACCATAATAGTCCCATAATTATGACTGACATGCTTAGTCACTGTCAAATGAGAGATTTTGCTTAACACAAGGAAAGAGGAAGAAAAAGAAAAATATTTCTTCTTGTCCAACCATTGTCAAAGTAAGCCAACGCGATGACAACTGTGATCTGCTCAATGCATTGTTCCATTCACAGCAGTCAAAATGCTCTGCTCCAGGCACCGGTTATCAAGTCTTTTATTTTATAGCACACAATCACAAATATGCCTCAAAGGGATTTATCTGTAAAATACACCACACGTTTTATCTGTGGAGCCCCGATGATAAGAAGAAAAATTCTAAACTTGAACAGAGTTAAAAAAAGGAGCAACATCACGAAGAGCCACCGAATGTTTGATACACAGATAATAATGTTGCATGTTCATAGTGGACAATATCAGCACCCAGTTATACACGGCAAACGTTGATAGAACATGCCTGTACAAAATAGTAAAAATAGCAACTACATCTATTGATTAAAAAGTGACAACATTAGGATGAACTGAGTGCAACCACGTACAGTTGGAGGAGGACATATAGCAGTTTCCTCCCTAGAATAAAGACGTGGATGGAAAAAGTATGTAAACACTGGAGACCCTCTGAAGAACATCCTTCACAGACAGTGAGAAGAGGTGAAGATGAATCGCTTTCACACGGAAGATTCTGCCTGGATGCATCAGGAATGACGGCCAGGAAGGAGACACGTTAGTGCAGAAAGGACTTGTTAGCTGAGCTGTTTAGTCTCCTGTCCTAACATGTGTTGACGTGTCTGTGTCTGGATACAGTCACACCAGAGACTGACCACAGTAGGTCCATGCCAAATCTAGTATTGTCCACATTTTTTCACAATAATCTAGGAGCACATCATTTACACAAAATACAGTAAATATATTTTTACTTTAGTATTAAAGATTTGGCCTAAATAGGTAAAACTTATTCAGTTTGAATTGTAACTACATGTAATTTAGATTTGCTTTTTTTAAAATCTGAATTTGCTAATTTACAGTAACTACAGTGCTCCTTCATAGGGAATATAGTGGTAGAAATGTAATTATGAACTAACTTTACAATAGCAACATAAATCAAAATTGTCTTTTGAAAAGCCTGTCACAGCTAATCCTGTCTGTCTGGTGCATATTGCACATATGTAAACACAAATTAATGCACATGATTTTTGTTTTCCCTAATGGCCACAAAGTCTAACAGCTGTAATTTGGGGAGCACACTGGAGGACACACATATGCAACTCAAGCAGTTTAAAGACATACAGAGACAAAGATGATAAATTCAGCCAGTTTGACACGGGGGGGAGAGGAGAGAGAGCGCAGACATATTCCACACTTCATAGGTTCTGTTTAGTAGCTGTTGTCGTAGAGGATCAGAGCATTTGGCAATGCGCTCCTTTCCTGCTTCAGTGCTGTGCAACTCTTAGCTCAGTTGAGGGATTAGGCCATTCTTGAATTTAAAGGGGTGGGGGGTGATTTTTAGCCTACAGTTTCTATTTATGGCACGAGCTGCATAAACTCAGGCTTGGTGTCTTGCAGGCATTCACTGGAGTGCTGGCCATGATTTGAAAGAAATATGGTGGTACAATTATTCATCTGCAAAAATGAGCTCCATGCAGATATTAAACTTCCATCAAATGTGTTTCATTCGTACTTCAATGTGACTTGATCTAAAAATGATCTATAAATATAAACATCTACTGCTCTTGTTTATTTCTGGATTCTTCAAACAGCTCTGAGAAAATATCAGGAATGGACAGATAATATACGAAGAGTTTATTTTTCATGCATATCAATGTCTAACCCTTTAAAATAAACCATGCTGTGTTTGTGCCTTTTACTCTCAGCTTGTGTGAAATGCAGGTGTCACTGAGATCTGGGACCAGGTCTTGAATCCACCAATCACGACTTGGCTTAAAGCAGCTTTACCAATCACACATCAGCTGTGCACACGAGGAGTGTGTGGGGGGGTTTGGGGGCGTAAAAGAGGGTTACAGATGACAGCGGTTTTGACAGGAATGGCATGTTGCCATTTTATTCATTAATAGGTGGATATTTAAAGTTGAATTTATGCTTCGCAGTTTCCTTTCTTATGTCAGCTTTTACACAACAATAATGAACATCTTGGCAATCCCATAGACCCTTTGATGTTCATGAAGTTACAGAAATTGCTTTTCATTTATTACTAATTACTGACTCCAGACCATCAGTCTCACATACTAACACTTGTTAAACCAAGAAAATATAATTGTCTTTTACAGATACTATAAAACTGCCTGTGAATCTGATTAAACAGTTAAACATGTGACCTTTATGTATCCATAAAGTTCTAAAGATGAAGTTATCATTCATAAAGCTAATTCAGAGGCAAAGAAAGAAATGGTAAAAGCCCGTACAGCACCGGGCTCAACAAACACAGACTGTTATTTTTCTGTTTGAGTGCCGATTAAACAAATGAGATGCAGTGTGTTAATTAGTGAGTGGTGGAGGTATTTTTAGCCTCACTGGCAGCGCGGCTCTAGAGACGGCACTGCCGGTTCTTCGCTGGTTCACCGCTGTGGTCCAGTGGGACACATTTAAACACATCTGATGGATTGCGCTGAGATTTCATGCAGACATTTGGGATCGTCACAGGTGGGAGCCTGTACTGACTTTAGTGAGCCCCTCATCTTACCTGTGATGTCAATACAAGCTCAATGCTTCTGGCTTGAAGTGGCATGTCTTAGTGTGGGCAGTACTGCATGGATTTTTAATAAAACTTAAAAACTAGTTTGATAAAAATGAGTTTATGTCATGTAACCCACATGACATAAACCACCCACGACAGCTCCAGTACAACCAGTACAAGCCTTTTAAATGTGGACATGCACATAGATTCTAAGGCTGAGCCATATTTATTTTTGATTGTCCAACAGAAACCATTTCCTCTTAATATGCTCCAGTTGTTTATGATTACGGACTATGAATATGTCTGCAGTGTTCCTACTTTATACTAAAGGCATATTAATAATGAAATACTGTATATCATAATGGAGAATAATGATTTGGTTGCCGACAGTTATGATGATGTATCTGAGGATTGAGAGGAAGTCTATAAGCTCACTTCTCCTTTAGATTGTTGCACTCATGTCATTTATACTCAGTCAGTAGTTCTAACAGTGAATGCATATAGTTGCCATGGACCTCCATAAAAAAACCATACAGATAATTCCGAGTTGAACTAGAGGAAGCTATGTCTTACTGGGATTCTGGTTCCATCCATAATCTGTAAGCACTTATCTTGTTTAGGGTCACTAAAGCCTGTCCATGCTTTCACTGGAGACGGGGTACAATGAGGACAATTCTCCAGTTGTCTTTGGACTGCTTGCCCACATGTTGCCTTCACTCTGGTTAATATATTCGATTTTTCTTCCTCATGGATATTGTTATGTCAAATAAATTAATTTAGATTAAGCAGCCATTATGATTGGGGGGAAAAAAATGGAAATTTTCCTTGAGAAACATTTCCACTCCTGCATTCCTGAAGTGATTCCTCCTGTTTAAAAATTCATGCAGTTGCCTCTCTTCCTCTCAATAAATAAACACTTAATAAAATGCTGATTAATATTTAATTGTCTCATTGTGCATTATTAAAACCATAATGAGTCAGTTAGGCATTTCTCATTGATTTAGCTAATTAACAGTGTTGATTTAGAATTGGAGAATTTATTTGTTCACCCTGTGCACTTAACCTGGCCGAGGTCCGGCTCCAAGAGTCATTAAGTAACAGACAGGTGAACATCAAACAGTCTAAACAAGGGAGGAGAAAGGACAAAGAAATAGAAAAGGACAGAAAAAGCGAAATGACAAAACAAAGTACTCACAATGTTCAACTCGGTCCCAACCAGTTTTGTTATGCGACGTTAATAAAGTATCATTATCCTGCCCTATAAAGCAATTTATTTGGCTAATTAGTTTCAATCCGACTGTGGTGTATGGGTTAATCAGCTGGCAATAAGAAGACAGCCAGCGCAGCCTTCCCTGAGTAAAGATGAAAAGTAGACACGCTGCTGTAGATTTGTCTGTCTCCCCCTTCACAGCCGTGTGTGGACCTACCTGCTGATGAGATGTTTGCGGCGGTATTGCTCCAAATGAACATCAACAACATCTGTTTCATCCTAACAAATTTGAATTTATGTAGTGTCTGCCATACCTTTGGTGATGTCGGAGTAAAGAGACTAGATGATTAGAGAGTGCGTCCTATTAAGGTCTTCTTTGATCAAGAGTCAGGGAGATTGAGTATATGTAATATTGTGCTTTACATATAAGATAAACAGTACTGTAAAACCTAAGAGAAGGGAGTTATGGTGTGGGTTTAGTTTGCGCAACCTAAATTCCATTTAAATGTAATGGAGGAATCCTATTATTGGAAATAACAAAAAAGTATTGCAAAAGATTGCTTTCTTCATAATAAATAAAACTAATGAGGAACTACTGGAAATATGAAGAATTAGATAATAAAACTAATGTAATTTCTGAATACATTAAACAGAAACCTTTATACTAATTGTGCATTAAATCTTACTGTTTTTAAAAGCTTTTTCATGCAAACCTTTCCATCCAACTGTAATTTGAAGCTGAAATATTTAATATTAACAATGGTTCAAATGACCTTCCTCCATAGATATAGATATTATACTAACTATTATATTATCACTAATCTTTCCAGTTCATCCAAAAAAATGTTTGCTGTTGGTTCACACTTATTCCCAGCAGCTTCCTGCAGTTTTCAGTGTAAAACTCTGGTAGCTGTTCACTTCCTGTCCCATATAAAAATGCCTGTAAGACATAATCAGGGGTGGGTCTGGAAATGTTGGAGTGGCCAGAATGAGGCACCTTCATTCTAAATAGGGTGACTCTTTGAAAAATTATTTAAAAATCATATTTTGGAAATAGTAAACTGCATACTAATAGGCTAAAGTTTTTGTTCAGTGTCAGACATGTCACTCCAAACAGTCATAAACTAATATTAATAAACTATTAAGGAAAAGTAAGAATTGATCATTTGCAGTGATAATCTGACTAGTTACAATTCCTACAAAGTTCTTTTTTGACAAAATTATGTAAAACCACTTTAAATGTATATTAAATAAAATTGTATGCATTCATAAAGATAGTAATTCGTACTTCCAGTTTGGTCGGTTGTCCTTGGTTGTCCTCACCCTGGTGACCCATCAGATTCTGTCGGTGCCACCCCTCTGGCCCGGCTCCTGGACATAATTAAGCATTAACAACCAAAAAGAGGCCATTTTCTCCTCAGGAATACAAGAAATCAAAAAGGACTCAAGTGGATAGTCATTATTAAAAATTATATTCAGCATGTAGCTGAAACATGAATTTAGAGAAATGATGTCTGCTGGTTGTGTGAATAGATTACTGTGTGCCAACAACTTTATCAGTTAATAATACATCCGCGCTGTGTTTACAGACTGTTCTGCAGTTTAAGCTGCTTTAAAATCAATCAGCTTAATATTTGATGTTCTAATACAGGGTATCCACGGTTGGAAGAGGAAACAGTTTTTACAGTTACCATCAGATGATCTCCTCTCAAAGCTCCAGCTGAGGAGGCTTGAACGTTTGGACTGATTGTAATTAGTTTTACCATGTGACCACTAGGTGTGTCAGTTTAACATTCTTTTTTTTTTTTATTTGGTCTGATTCGTTTAATACCAAAGGCGAAATAATTTCTACATTTTTACCAAATTATGGGAAATTTGTTTTAAGAACAAATTGTTCCAAGCTGTCCATCCAGTTTTTCCTTTTGCGATTTGAGAGTCTAAGGACAGAAGGTGTCACTGTGGAGCAGCATGTGCTTTTACATTTACGTGAAAAGTGATTTGACCACAATTTTAACAAATGATTTACACTGTGGTTGCTAGGCTGAGATTTACACTATATCTAAACTGAGTTTTTAGATTTTACAACAAATAGTGTTTTGAATATTATCTGCAGTAATAACATACTCTCAGTATTTAAAATAATCTCCTAAAACTCTTCAGTCTATCAGATGAAAAGACCTGCAGTCACGCACTTGGACCCTTGTTCTAGTCTTGGAGCTAGAAGGATGTTTGTCAAATAGTTTAATGCAATGTCAGACTGATATACAGCTCTACTAAAAGTCACTGTAGGACAAACTAATCAGTTATAAAAGGCATCTTGAACCTTCGACTATTGTTTCACTAACAGAGAGACTGGAGAGGTTGTTCTGTCTGCTGGGCTTGATGGTGTGTTGGCAACAGACTCGATGAGTGTCCTACCCTTCACTGGTGGTGAAATAATTTAGACAATAACAGCAGCTCGGTCAAGCGCTTGCCCCTGAGCCAGAGAACAGTACTTGGAAATTAGAAGATGATGCACAGCCTTTTGGCCCGTTGCCACTTTTGAGTTGTTGCAGGTTTTGTTTTTTCCACACTCTTTGTCCTCTAACAGAAATCTGTAAGCTGAGCTGACAATTACTGCACGTCCCTCCTTCATAAAATGCTGAGGAAACCAGGAGAGCAGGACCAGTAGAACTGTGTTTTTACTGAGTGTTAAATTCATCCTGTCTGTCTGATGTGATTAGGACTCTCCCCAGCTCCTTTTGTGCATGTCAGTGAGTGCTGATCTGCATGTGTCAGCTACGCCTGTCCGTCATCTGACAAGAGGCATGGTCAGGGAAAGGTAGGTTTATGGCGTCTACATGACCTGCTGATCCGCGGTCTGCCGTCACTGGCACTCACTCCGGCATGAAACCATTTACAAGAAGCAGCTACCATCTGTGGCTCCTACTGCATTCAAGTGTATCTCGAGTGGGTTTATTTGTCTTTAAATACCTTCCTCCAAGGTTTTTCCCATTGTTTTTATCATGTCTTTTTCAGTTTTTTCTCGCCTTCAAACCGCATCTGACCATGTGATATTAGTTTCTCATTCCTCATCTTGCTGTTTTGTTCATTTCTTATAAAAAAAAAAATCTAAAACCAAACCAGACTCTTTGCTGAAATGACATTTTGATGACAGTAACTTGGATTGCTGCACAGCCGTAACAGTATCACGTGCGCACAAATGACAACCCTGTCATCGCAAGAGAACAAAAACTTCACAAAAGTAATTTAATCTGACCCGTACTGCAGATTTCCACTGGAAGGACACACTGAAGACTGTAGTTCCTCATTAAGTGGCTCAGCCTCTAATTATAGCACTAGATTTACTGTATTTACTACGGTAGTTTGTAACCATTATTACTTACGCTTTAATTATAGAGCTGTCTCCACTGCGGATGAGGAGATAGTGGGGTTAACCATGAGAACCGTGATTAGAAAAGCTGCTCTCATACAGGCCATTTTATTTGAATTACTTTCCAGGGAAATAACCTGGGTTTCAGTTTATTTGCTGTCAGTTACTGATGATAGTGTTGGACAAATATGAGGAGTGTTTACTTCCATCTGCAGCAAGATATAAATTAATTATTAACTGTTTTCTCTAAGTTCTGTCCTCAGTGGCATTGTTAAAGATTCTCCGTTTTTTGGGCGGGCAGAGTCCTCCACACTGGCCAAGCCCACTAGAAACCCAAACCATATATTACGGACAGTTATTCTGACAGACCAGCAGCACATTTTCCCGCTTCGACTGGCATTATTTATATTATTCAAATAGGCAACACGCAGAGAGTTAAAAATACATTTGAATAATTAAATAAAGCTACATGATTTCTCTGGTACATTTGGAATTTGGCACCTGTCTGATTTGTTCGGTGCTCAGCAGTGTGCAGCTCAGCTCCGTGTAATGGGACTAACAACTCCAATAAACCTAAACTGGAAATATAATGAGAAACAATTCATCATGCAGTACGTCCAGCCTGTCACACAATGTAATCTGTTGACCACAGCAGTGTTGTTGTATCTGATTCTTTTAGGAAACATAACGCTTTGCTTGTAAGAAAAATGATACCTGTTCCTCTGTTTGTGTAGAACTGGCAGATATGCTTCATGCCATTTTTCTTGTGGAAAAGATAATTTAAAGGTGTCCCGTAGTGGAGAGTTAGCTCATGGAACAGCTGCTTACTCTGGCAAAAATATTCAAGGTGTCAAATTTACTGTTTAAGTGCAATCGTTCAAAAGGGACGGCTCCACCGTGCCTGGGTTTTTGTTCATTTACTTTAGAATAACACCGTGGGAAAAATAATGTCTCACAATATCATCCACAACAGGAGCCCCTGAAATAATTTGCTGAGATTATGTTGTGTATATAGAAGTTATTAAAAAAATACAAACCTAAACATTAACGAATGTTCGGGGCGATACATGTCTCTGTGGTGTCAGTAAACTGAATTACATTGTATTTTAAAGACATGAATGCTGCCTTGTACATTTGTTTTTTTTAAAAACTGGTTTTTGTGTATTAAAAAAACAAACCAAATTAAAATTATTTAAACTGTCACTTGTCCATTGGTGTGTTACTACTGTCCTTGCCCAAGGTTTACACACTTATGGTTTTCCTTTGAATTAATGGTTTATTACTGGCATTTCTTCTGTTTTTCTGGCTAAACTGTTAAATACTAGAGGCTGCTGCAATGCTGCCAATTCCTACATTAAAGCATTCATATTGTTAAGCACAATGGTCCTATAATATATAGAAATAATGGGAAAAGCTACAAAAATAGGAACCAGGTTGTCACAAACTGGACCAGTTAGGATGTAATTTAAATGTTCAATTCAGCATCATAGCTGTTACCAGTTTCTGTCCCCTTCAGGTCCTTCATGTTCTCCTGGAGCATTGCTGAGCCTCCAGGGATGCAGCTGCGTGATAGAGTCGAGAAATTAGAAAGAGGCAGAGGGAGTGTGGGGGAAGGTGGTGGGGGGAATCTGAAAACCAAGTGACAGCAGCTTTAATCACAAGAGCGCAGGCATTTGTTCTGTCAGCAGAAAAGAGAGCGGCACAGGGGAGGTGTGTATTCAGAATGAGTCTGATAGGAGCGCGCCTGCCTCTGTGGATGACAGTGTGAATGCGTGTTTGTGCATTAAGGTGAGAAAGTCTGTAATGAGTGGCAGTCCGGATTCACACACATGCGGGACCTGGAAACGTGGGGGGGTCTGATCCATCATTGACTCGGTGGATGAACCCGCGGGTGTGAGGTCTTGTCTCTTTTCCTCACCTCCCTTCCATTCTTCCCATCCCTTTTCCTTCTAGTGATTTTGGCACAACTGGAGGCAATCATTCACACCCAGTGGAGGATCCTGATGGATGTAGGTTAACCTCTTGGGCTCCCCGGTGCTCTCTCACACACCGAAAAAAAATCGAGAGGAGGAAGAGTCTTGTCTTGTGCAGCCATATATCTCAGTTAAATATCACTGTGGCTGGCTCCGATTCAGCCGTAAAGATTAAGGTTTAAGTGTAGGGTTAGAGCATTACATCTGTTTGCTGGTGTGTGGAGCCGACACGGCTTTAAATAACTGGGCACAAAATGTTATGGAATAAGAGATAGAGATATTACTGTATAAATTATTAGCGAAAGGATATAATCTTCTGTGTCTTGTATCTGCTAATCTTCCTTTACACATTGGTCGTGTAACATTGGCAGTATAGAGATGAATCTTTTGTACTTTGTGTTTTTCAAATGTTAATGCGATTTACAATTCACTCATTTCAATTTGCTTTTTGTGTTTCATTAATATGCCTGCTATGCTTTGTCTTTGGCTGACTGAGCCGTATATTAAGTCAGCAGACAGCAAGGTTTTGTCCATGTTTCTGAAAAAGCACATCAGCCGCTACGAAGGAACAGACGGTCGTGTCCGTTTTTCATTATTACCCTCAGCCTGTGAAGATGATTTGATGAACTCACTACAGTATATCTTCTGTCTGATTGAAGTGGGGGCAAATTTCAGAGCTCATGGACCATCAATCAAGTAACAGTTTTATTGGCATTTTAAATCTCTGACAGGAAGTCAAGTCAGGAACATGAACACTCAGCTTGGAGACATGTCAATGTTTTTGGAAGATATCCATTGGTTAAGAAAATTATATTAAACATTTTTCTATGTAGAACCTGATACAATTTTTTTTTTTGAGCTGCCAAACCTTTACCACCCACAGGACTGAGGAGTCACACTAAGGTCAGGACCATGATGAAATTTGTTGCACCCTCCACCCACCCCAAACATTTGGAGCTGCCTCACTTAAGATAATCCAGTCACCAGCGCTTTCTACAAAAATAATTGCGGTTGCCATGCAACTTTACAGACCAGCATTTCCATCCCAGGAGCAACGCTGCTCGCATTGATTTAAAGACGAGCATTAGCAATGGATGTAACCTTGGTTGTAAGTTCAACTAAGTCTCATTTGTGTTGCATTTGTATTTGTGGGGCATTTGCATTCGCCATGTCTCCAGGACACGAGGACAAGTAGCATATAAATAGATTAACTAGTTAGCTGTAGGTTTTAGATTTTATAGGTCAGATCCTCCACAGCACATGATGACTCGTGCTCTGAGTCACAGCTGAGAGCCAAACAACTGATAATAGTGGCCTTCAGTCTTCCCACCTCAGTCCATCGCAGAAAATGGGAGGGACTTTACAAATGGGTGATAAAATCAAGAGTTCATAGCTATGGATTCTTTGGACTACGGGTTAAGACCCTCTGCCGAGGCAGCTGCAAAGCACAACATTTTATATTCATGAGATACACAAGAGATGGAATTGAACGAACGAAGGAAAGAATGAAAGAAGAAGAAAAGAGTGAGGAGACTGAGCAGGAAGGATTCAATCCCATTGATGCTTAAAAGAGCTTCCAGTTGCCATAGAAAGTCGAGCTATCAGTCTTGGGTTGGGGGTTTGGATCAATGCACCACATAAGTGAAGAGCTGTTAAATACTAAGTGTAAGAAGTAGCACAATTGGAAACCCTGCAACCCCCTGTCACCGATCAATACACCCCGAAACAAAGAGCTGCATCCATAATTTAAAAGCACATCTTCATGTTTTGAAATTTGAGCTTAAATGCTGCCGTAGACTTTGCCTCAGGTCATTTGCACGTTGGGACCAGAGCGGCACATTTGAGTTGGGCTGAAACGATTAATTCACTGGTAACATGGGGTAAGACATCAGAGAAGAGCGAAGGACAGACAGACAGTATTAACTGCAGAAACCCAGTTATGGTGCTGCTGCCCTGAACTGGATCTGCCACTTTATTGCCTCCAGCAATCATTATCTGCAAATGAAATACCATTTTAAAAGGGACCTGTCAAGGCGGACTAGTAGTAGGACAAGAATTCCAATAATCATATAAAAACATGAGTCAATTTGTGTCAGATTTTAGATTTTTATGTACCTTTTTTATTGTTTATAATATGAAGCATAGATTGTTGATTTTACAATCCTACAGTGTGATCAAAATATCTCTTCATTACAAATTTCATCTGGTGCTTCGGTACTTAACCCAGAAGTCCAAGTATCTCTTTGATAATATGATTTTGTTGCAGCAGTAAATTTGGCAACAAAATGGGAAATTAAATGTCCGGAATGAGGGATTATCAACATTAAAATTTCGGTTAATATCAGAAAAAGCCTATATTTCTAGGCCTGAATGCAGCATTAAAAATGGACGTCCCTTCTGCTACAGGTTCCCACTTGCTTCTGTCTTGTTTCTATATCCTTAAAGACTTTCCGAATGTTAAACATTATTCTTACAACCTTTTTCACTGATCCTGTGTGAAATAACAAGACAGAGGGCCATTGCTAAAGCACAGCTGCCCCATAAAACAGCTGAAGCTCGCTCAGTTTTTGCAACAACAGAATGTGATAATGTGCTAAAAGTAATGGACTGGCCAAGTACAGCATAAAGCCCAGATGATTGTAACCTGACTGTGGAGACTTGTCAAGTCAAAGCAGATGTTAAAGGATAGTTCTGCTCATCTTCAAATCTTCACAGCAAAATCCGACTCTTAAAAACTACATATGTTCAACGTTTAAGGTGGAATTATGGAATTTATGAAGAGTGTGGACAATGTTTGTTTGAAAAGGTTTTGGTTTTCAATATTAAGAAGCACTTCTCCCAGTGCAGCATTGCATCTTACTGATGTGTTTTCAATAGTTTTTGGACAATAAACTAACAACCAAGCAAATCAACTAAATGCAAGTAGAGAACAAATCATTCATCTATATGTTGATTATAGACAATACCGATAATCTACAGTGAGTGAAATTATTCTTTACATGATTGTTTGTTTATAATTTTCAAGAATTTTGCAGCTTTCCGTTAGATGTTGTGCAGTGTTTTAGCTTCTGATAAACATGCGCAGACGCAGGCTGCAGTGCTGTGAAAAAAGCAAATTAATATCATCACAGTGAAAGTCGTGTTACATTATCAGTGGCTGGCAACGAGAAAATAATGTTATCCATCCAAAAAAAAAAAAAAAAACACATGCACAGTTTCCTACTTACAACTCAGAGTAATCCAGCCTGGAGCAGCCACTAAGAGAACATAGAACACATAGCAGCAAACAGGCTTTCACACACTGCTTCACCCATTCACACACACACGCACATGTGTGCCTGCACAAATAAAACCTGTATACACCATCCTGGGGGTATGAAAGGGGGAGTGCTACTGCAGTGGGTTCCACTTGGCCCTACACAGTAAGGGAAAGCTGCTGGCTATAGGAAACCTGTCAGCGTGACACGAAAGGAACCTACAAACGGAGCTAATACAGCTGCACTCTTCCTGCAGTGTAACAATACACTGTATTCTCTTTATAGCACTAATTGATTTCTGTGTTTGCTCTCTGGCCGGCGGGGGGGACACTGCTTTTGAATCCCCTCCACCCCTGTACCTGTGAGTACATTAAAAACGTTTTAGGATCAGCCTCCTTCTTGCAGGATATCAGCCAAAGTTTTCATGCAAATATTAAAAGTATATGTAAGTTGTAAGCAGAGAAAAATACCAACATTCTATAAAAGTCTTTGTCTGAATTGGCACTATTAAAACAGTTTAATGTACACCTCTGAGGACGTTCTCCTGTGTCAACCACTTGTGAAAGATTAAAAGCAGAGTGCTTATTCATCTTTTCTGTGAGCCTAATGATATTTGAGCTTTTTTCTGCTGCTTAGCTGAAGATGGTCCCTTTGCAAACATCCTGCTTGATAAGCACAATGCACCTGCACAGCTGACGTGTTACATAAAGCTTGATAACAGGACAAGGGATGAGACAAACACGCTGTACTGGTTGTTTTTCTCCCCTCCCCATCCTTGCACTGCTCAGTGAATTGGTGAAGATGATCTCAGTTCAAAGCCCAATGTGCTTAAGACGACAGAGCGCTCATAAACAATGAGGGGCAGGTCTCGTCAGGAAACAGGAAGAAGTTGAACTTAAAGAATTAAAGTGCTATTTCCAAGGTCAATTTTGAAAACACTATTGTCAAGTTTAAGCAATAAAATGATCTGTTGACAGATGGAAATTACAAACAAAAACAAATTTTTAAAGAGAAATGTCTGATTCCAACTTAAGAGACTGAAAACTGAAAATTCTTTGGGTTTTGAGTCCTAATAATTAAACTAAGTAAAGTTTTACTATTGAAAACAATAACATTGTTTTATCCTTGTAAAGATTCCCTTACGGGAGGCTTCTTTTTTTTTGAGCCTTTTTCGCAGACATAGTCAATGTCCATCATGGGAATTCCTAAATGGAATTATCAAAACAACCTTGCACCAAAATGTTTTATCAGCTGTCTTGTTGACAGAATGTATTGGTTGAAAAAGGCATGTGTCAAATGCTGCATTTATATATTTTGGGAATAAATGCCTGACTGAGTTAATGGTCAGAAGCAAAACCATGACAGTCAGTCAGTGTTTAAAGTGTTTTTCAGACATCCTGTTGACAGACGTGCTGTCAGTGTGTCCTTGGTGAGCAGTGAGAGGCTCGACGTGTCACGGGGTAGATTCTAACTGATTGTCCAATGGTTTTCCCAAATTACATTTTTTTTTCCCCCGACTTACTCCACACACCCTCTGGGAAATTAGTACACCTGGCTGGGAATCACCAAAACCAATATGTTATCAACGCAAACTAAACACCCAGCAATCAATGGAGTATTAGAGCTGCAGTGACAGGCCAACATGCCCTGCGGAAAAGCTTAAGACTGCAGCACGTGAAAATAATTTTTTGGCAAACATTAGAAAATCTGAAAGACACTAAATACTGTAAACATAAATGTTTCATACCTTGAAGGCTTCATCATATAGTCAAAAAGTCTTTTTGTGATGAAAAACCATTTAGCTGGATTTATGTAACATAAACTGTTTCCCACACTTGCCCACATATGCGTCCTTGTGACCCCAACTTGCCTCGTATTTTACATTAGCTGTGTCTTAGAATTCATTTTGAATGTCAACACCCCATTAAATGGCCATTATCGGCTGTCATCACACCCATAATTTTGCTTCATTATTGCAAACTACACCTACCAGTAGGCCAGAAGGTGCTTTTTATTGTTACGTGTTGCAGTCGGTCGACATGTAGTAATTACGACGGCTACAAATGGTGATGTCATGCAAAGAGTGATCAAGTGTGCAGAGCAAAACAGTCCGGGCTGGATGACAAAAAACATAAGCAGCTTGTCAAGCAACAAAACTCACTCAAACAAAACACTCAAGGCTGACAGCAAGGACAGCTAGTGGCAGCGATTTAGCTTAATGAGCCAATACCACACTAATGGCTTTTCATATTCATCCCTAGACACAAATTGTGAGTAAATTTGGTCAAAGTAGCTGAAAAATGAGTCAAAATACAGAAGACAATACTTTTTTAAAGTTCCTTTGTATTCCCTGGAACAATTAATCATTACTGTTGTTGAACATATTCACCTACAAAAAAGATTTGTGTAGAACTTAATGTATTTATGATTTCAGATAAAATTTTGTTTTCTCCCGACCTCCTGCTTTCTACTTATGACTTTGGCTTAAATGAGAACTGATAGATTCAAAGTTTTTTATTAGCCTTTTCATTCTTTCCACCATCTGCCATCACCTGAGACTCTCCAGAGTCTACTTCCTCCTCCTGACTTTGCCTAAAGAGATTTTCTTGTAGGTTTATTGTTGCTCATGCATCTTGTGTATATCATCATCTAAACGTTTGTTTCTTAGAAGTAAAATTATCTTTGACCCCCACTGTACCCCTAATTAGGTTTTACTGACTGGACTTGTGTTTGATATGGAAAGGAACAATAAACATTTTTTATTGTTGGACCTTATTGAATAACAATGTATTAGATATAAAATTATTAGTTGACAAATTAATTAGCTTATGCCTGTGTCATTGTTTAACATTCATATTAATGAAAAAACTTGACATACCCTAATGAAGGAAAGTCAGAACTATTTGATGCAGCTTCATTTCAACAAGCTTTCAGTGAGTTTTGAGAGCAATAATATTTACTCTGAAGAAGAAGATAAAGTTTGCAGTTTGATCTGAACAATACTTAAGTTTTATGGTTAATTATTTAATACAGATCTAAAGTGGCTCATTCTTGGCTTGGCAGATGCTTTTGTTGTGAGGATAATTGAAATTGGAGAACAGTGTTCATAATGAGGTGATTATTATAACTGTCTTTTAAACAAACCTTTTCTTTTGCCATAATCTTTGTACTGGAAATTATCAAAGATATTTTTACACTTTTCAAACAAATCTTTAAAAAGTGTTAAGAGTAACTGGTTAAAGTAAACAAAAGAAAGGTTCACCTAATCTTTAAATGTCAGTTTTTCTAAACACACACACACACACACACACACACACACACACACACACACACACACACACACACAAGAAAACACCACCGTGTCTCTGGGATTCCCTAACAGCGGTTGAACAACACTCTCTGTCACCCCTAATGTGAGCAGGAAAAACCTACTGCAGGCTCCCCATCTGTTCAACTCCAGAGTTATGGCAGCAATCCATCTCGCACACACACACACACACACGGGCACACACACACACACACCTCATTCATAAAGTCATCAGATTCAAACCCTCATCCACTGAGAACAGAGTGTGAAGTAGAGCAGCAGCAGTGTTACGAAGTCTCGTTTTAACATACTGTGCCATTTAGAGCTATTACACAGTCACTCCACTGTGGATGCTCCGTTTCCTCACAGTTATC
The DNA here is from genome assembly GCA_033026295.1 of Channa striata. Taxonomy (NCBI): domain Eukaryota; kingdom Metazoa; phylum Chordata; class Actinopteri; order Anabantiformes; family Channidae; genus Channa; species Channa striata. The sequence goes on along the minus strand of CM065182.1, from coordinate 10,356,051 downwards.
TGAGATGATCGGGACTCCCAGCTCACTATCTAAGCCCACTGACAGCTTACTAACAATATTTTTACATGGCACCGCGTGACTTTCATTCGCTATATATCTATAAATGATTGAGAATTTCAGAACAACGGTTTATTGTTAAGAATTATTTAACTGAAGTCAATTGCAGCTACATTCAAATAAATTTTATTTACAATGTGCCAAAGTTATCTCAAGTCATTTCACACAGTAAAATAAAGTCTCTAAAGAATTATAGTGAAAACCCATCAGATCCCCCTGAAGCAAGCACTAGGCAACAGTGGACAGTTAAAAACTCCCCTTAATAAAAGAATCGGGCTCAGGGTGGGCGGCCGTCTGCCTCGACCAGCTGGGTGAGTGGAGAGAGAAAAGAAAAGACACAAAAAACTGACAAAAACATCAGGGAGGGCAAAACACAATTTCAATGTTCCCCTTCCAGAAATTAGCTTCATTCTTTATTCTTATGTGAAAACACTTTTTTAAATGATGAGCAACAGAACTTTCACCTTTTAAAAAACTATAAAAACCTTTGCTGTGATACTTACTTCATTAAATTTTTTGAATCTGTGTGTAACTTGAGTCCATCTGTGGCAAATTAAACTTAATGAAAATGTTAGACTTGCCTGTGAATATACAGCCAAACATGTTCAGGCTGCATGTTAGAACAAAAATCATCCGCAGTCTCAAGTATTAATATCAAACCTCTTGTTTACCAGTCCCTCCACCTTCTGCCCCTGCTGACTTTGTGCCTTTTTAACATTCTTTTATCCTTTTTCCAAGTTTATTTAAAAAATCTTTTTGCTTACAAGAAGTTGGCTGTGGCCATCAAAAAGCTTAGCTCTCAAACCGCCAAACAGCTTTGCTTTGGTGTACTGATACAGTTGTGCAATAAATATAAAATCTCTGTAAACTCAGAGATTTGAACAAAATCTCACCCTTAAAACAATGAGGTGCAAGTCTGAACTCATCACTGTGGAAACGAATAAAAAAAAAATGAAAGCACTAATCTCCAGTGAGACTGAATCAAATGACTGATGTATATCACACTGATGTCTCATCTATATGATGATGCCTCATGTTAGCAAAACTGCTCCGCAATAAATTGAAAATGCCGAGAGAAGTGGAAAGAGATTGCAGTGAGGTATATTTAAAGACACTGGAATGAGCTTGAGATGCTGAGACATTTATCACAAAGCTGGTTAGATGAGCAGTGGAAGAAGGTTGTGATAAAAACATATGCTCACTATTTCTCTCTAAAGTATTTACATGTGAAACTTTGATTTTCAGTCGTCAGTTTCTAAACCAAACCTTTGTGTTTCACATTCAATTATATATTTACATATAGCCTAAGCGTTATGTATCACATTCGACAGAAGATGGTGTCTGTCAATGCGTTTTCAATATATTTCTTTTATTTTTGCAGACCTTCAATATCTGCAGCAACAACTTCATTACCACTCTGCACAAACATAAATCTGGCAACTCAAGCAGACAGGGTGTTCAATTTCAATCCAGTCTTCGAGGGAATTACTTCAAGGACCTAATGAAAAGTTCTGTGTTATCTATTCTGTGTTTATGCTGCATAAACGCGTTAGAGTGATGGACAAAGTGTTTTCGAGACTCCCTGGTCTAAATTAGTCTTCTTCACTCTTCTGTTTGACGTTTATTTAGCTGGTGAGCTTTGGAGCTGTGACTTCAGCTTCTGTCTTAACTCAGACGTGGAATTTATAGCTCATGTCAGTGTGGGCAAAGGAGTTTCACAAAACGTTGAACTATTCATTTATATAGACTGTATATCTGACCTTAGCAAATAAAACTCGGCCCAAACCCAGTCAAGTGTTTTTCCTGCACTCGAGCCAGTAAAAGCATTAAGTACCACGGACAGCTCCGCACCAAAGTGAATTCCTTTTCATTTCATTGTTCCGCCACCAACTCTTTACTGTATTTGTTTGTATTAACTGCTATAAAAAGAAAAGCCAACCAGCTGCTTTTGATTTATTACAGCAACGCCATTGCATTTCCTTATTTTAACATGAAGAAACAGTTCTTCGAGCACAGATAATTACAGTTTTTTGCCATATTTAACCCACTGCCAGAAACCAGAAAAAGGAAGCCAGTTGCTTCCTCATTGATTTGTCAGATGTCTGCTTTAATAGGATTTGTACTTAAGTGGCCTTGTGATGACTAAAATTATAAATGTGCAGTCTGTGCAGATGTTTCATATCCACTGGACACGAACTGACTCAGTCTTTCATCTGGTACATTTTATTGTATAACCACATACTGGGAGAAAACAACTTTACACTTTATGCTCATTATCTTTATGAGCTACTAAAGCAAATAATTTCAAATAGATGTACAGTAAGCTGCATCCTGCTATTAGGATGTGAGCGAGCACGACGGACGACTAACTGCTTTAGCAGATCACTTACACAGTGAGGGACCACTTACGGCCTCATAGCAGCAAAGCTTAAAGAAGTGAAATTCACCTACAACCATTGTGTTGTGATAATATTCACAGGAGATGTATTTTTCTACATGATATGTGTGCTGCCGAATTACATTAATACTGAATGACGATAAACTATTGACAGACTGATGAGTAGAATCGGATCGGTTTCTCAAAATGTCCACGGCATTTTCTGAAAGGGTGTAAAAGAAACAAATATATATTGATCGCTGTGAGGAGATCAGACCTTTGCAGAGCGGAATATAGTTAGAAACATAAAGGAACAGAATCTTGGACATTTATTCTTGACCTTGGCAACCAGGGCTGTCCCCAATAATTATTTGCATATCCTCTAATCTGCCAATTAATTTCTCAGCTAATCAATTTGTCACAGCTCATGGTGATTTCTTACATCCAGCTTTGTCTGCAACAATGCTGTAAAATAGGGAAATAATCTATATCACAAGTGTTATGATGTGACTTTAATTGTAGTTGAATTGAAGCAATGCTTTAATCTAAAGTTTATTATTCAGCGTATTCAAAAAATAAAGCTTACATTTATAGAAACATTTGCTCAACAGGAACACATGCCGTCAAAAGAGCTCACAGTGAGTTTATTTCCAAAGGTGGAAACTAAGGACATTTACTGTGCTCACATACTGTATTTGAGCACAGTTCCGAGGTTATTGGAGTATTTATGCTTAATGTTACTTTTCGTGAAGTAACAGTTAGAGAGAAATATTATTTTTTTGTTATATTTACTGAATGGTATTAACAGAACAAGTAAAGTCACACCTGTTTCCTTTACATACCAAATCCGTTATTCGCATGTTGAAACAGTGCAGATCTATTAGTGCAGCTTAAGCCAAATATTTTCTGTTTGTGAAAATGTAATTCATGTAAAATATGTGCTGTGATTTGGAGAGTAGAAAACAGTGGTTGGTGTTGCCACCGTGGTTTTTCTGTATTAGTTGTCTTGAACTACAGGCCATTACAGGAACTTCCTGTTAAGACACCACCCACTCATTCTGATAGTTTTACACTTGCTGATGACTCAGGCCTCCTTGAGCTTTTACTACCACACTTTAGTCTGGTGGCCCTGATATGCAAATCCCTATGATATGCAAAACACAGGCCAATTAGGGAAATGTGTTTATCAATTTAACAACACACACACACAGCATATAGTTAAAAAAAATACTAAAACACAATTAAATATGCAAATAGCAATAGAAATATTTCTGGGGAACATTTAAAGTCTTTTCTCTCTTTATGCTCTTTTGAGTTTTTGTGTTTGATTGCAGTGTGTTGAGCTCTCATGGCCTCCGTAGACCTTTTTTCACCTCTTGTATGAAGTTTTTAAAAAATTCTTCTTCTATGCTTCAAATAATTGTGCCCTAAACTTATGTTTCTTAAAGGGGAAGCTTTTTTTTTAACTTTTTAACACAGACATGGTGCCACTATAATGAAAACCAGACTAAATATCCAATGAAGCCTTTTGACTGAAGCAGCCTGATGGACCCTTGACTCGGCCTTACAATCCTATTGACTGAAGTCATTAGTGCGTTTTGGAATTTTGGGGCAGGGGACTGAGGGACATCCAGCCTGTCTCACTCATCTCCACATTCTGCAAGTTCTTTGGCGTCGAACAAGCTGCGGGGACTTTTCGGCGGCTCGGTCCTGGACTGGCCGAGCCCCCCTCCACCCTGCCTTCCTGCCTTCCTGCCCCGGTCGGGTAAAAAGCGCATGTGTGTGTTCTCGCTGGGCTGCGAGTTGAGCCGCATCCAGACACACTGGCCGCCGCTGGCTGATCTCCCCCCATCCTCACCACCCCCATCACCCACCTCCCTCCTCCCCTCATCTCATCTTGGTGGTGTTGTGCGCAAAATCTCCAGCGACGGACGGACGCAGTTTAACGGCACAAGCGAAGCGGCAGAGCGGGGGGAGAATCCGAGGAGACGCATCGGCAGCGGACATGGATATTTAACGGGAATTCCTCCTCCTCCTCCTCCTCCTCCTTCTTCTTCTTCTTCTTCTTCTTCTTTTTTTTTAAAAAACCTGCTTGTGTTTTTTCCGCCCTGCGATGCTGCTCTTGCCCCGTGGCTGTTAATTGAACCTGCCTTGATGCCTCTCATCAGTTCATAACCGAAACAAAATGAGGATTTCTTCTCCCGACTGGTTTCTGTGGTTATTCTCGGGCTTTTGGGGACTGACGATGGGCGCTTTCCCCAGCAGCGTTCAGATCGGTAAGTGGGAGCCTGAACGTTGATTCATGTCCATGGATCCGCGGACGTCCTGTCTGCTGCTGCTGATGCTGCTGCTGCTGCTGCTGCTGCTGCCGTCCTGCCCTACGACTCAAAGTGGGCAAATGGGAAATTTCTTCTGCAGTCTTTATTAGAACCAATGTCTCGGAGACGCTTCCGTCCTCCGTGTCTGTCGTGCGCGTTTAACGCACGTCCAATGCGCTTTGGATGTGAGTGCGCTCCGCCACTGCAGCAGATTAGAGCAGCCGTGTGTGTGTGTGTCTCTGTGTGTGTGTGTGTGTGTGTGTGTATTCCCTATGCAGCCTGCCTGTGCATTGACTGTTGTTAACACTCTCACAGACCCCGGTCCTGCATTAAACCTGTGCCGCGCTCCCAGAGGCCTCACTTTTTCCCCCCAGTCACACTTTTTTTTATTAAACATATCTGTCCGTTTAGCAGCTTAACGCTGTTTTTGCCACCTGAGGAAATAAATGTGATAGATTCATGTTTTTTTCATTTCACTGCTGTAGCAGGCGGATCGACTTGGAGGATTTAAAAGCAGGTATGAAAAAAAAAGGGCAAAGTGTGACCTCCAGCTGTTGGAGCATCCCAATATACAGGTCTTTTACTTTTCATGTAAAAAAATATGGAATCTCATGAATTAGTTGGGTATTTATTTAGCCTGAAGAAGGTCTTAAATCCATATTTCTCAAATTAAACATTTGCTCAAACTGACTTTTGTGGGTTTAGCCTCCACTGCTCCCCTGCTCGTAGCAGAGTTGAGGCACATCAGAGTCAGTGAGGCTGATGAAAAATGACAAGCTGCTCAAATGATTCTCCTTGTCCTTTTATGTCAGTGTGATACTCTGATTCCTCGCCCCTACAGGGAGGTCAGAGGTGAGTCTGTTACAGAACTGCACCCCTGTAACTGGGGACACTGGGGGGGTGGGGGTGGGGGGTTCAGAGCCACATCTGTGGAACTGCTGTGCCATCATCCCCAACATTCTAGAAGCAGCTTTCTACGCATCCAAGCAAACACTTTTCCTCATTATTTTTATTACCGCTTTTCATTTGTTGTTGCTGCCAGTGATGTCAAACCTTGTTGATCTACTTGTGTCCTCATATTTCCATCTCAGCCCTGTAACTGGCTCCTACCAGTGTGAAACTCCACTGTGCCACTGTTTCCTCAGCCATCAGATTTTATCTCCAGAGCTTTATCATCTTATAGAGAGGACACGGCGCTCTCTAGTCAGCTCTTGTCTGTTCCAAACAACAGGAAAATCAGCACTTAGTCTGTTAGAGGTGGGAAATTAGAAACGTTTGCATGCATGTCTCACAGAAACAAGGGCACGGGAACAGCCACTAGCCTGCATGCGTGGATGTCAACTCTTACGCTGTGCCCGTTCAGAGGTTATTCATCAAGGTTAAAATGGTACTTGTATCAGCTCTAGCGATGTCTTTTGGTGCAGGACACGCACTTGATGGTGCATGTTAAGAACATGGAGAACGCATCGCGATCTTGACTGATCAGACCACTTCTGAATGTGGTCTCCGTCAATTCATTAAATGTGACAGTGAGGAATACACGTGTGAAAAGGAAATCAAAGGACATCGAAGGAAAGCAGCATCACTTCCACCAATTCTCAAGTGGTCAATACGATATGTAAGAGAAGGCTCGCATGTCCCACAGGGCTGCCCAAGAGGCTGCTACCAAGCCTTCTCACTGGTTCTGCTAGCCTAGTTAGCAAGTAGTCCACCCATTCAAACTACTCCTCAGATTTGTCACGTGACACTTGTCTTCTTGATGGACCCTTGAGCAGTTTCCTGCAGCACGTATATTTCTAATTTGAACAGCTCCAGTCGACTAAATTGCATGAAGGGCTTTGGCACAGAATGCAAGAAGAGTTGAAATGAGGAGAATACATATAATTGCAGATAGGAATGCAAAAGACAGACATGTCACACAAGGTGAAAAAAGGTCAAAAACAAGAGTCACAGGATTCTCGATTCTGACAAAGCACATGTTATTTGTGGCCTTGGTTTACGTTACAGTACATCTATGGTAGCAGCGGGGAAAATCATATGAATTAGTGGACATATTTGATCAGTTTTGGCAGTCACATTTGTAACATATAAAGGGTATACCTACTGAGTGGGAGCCAGGATGTGTGTTTTATTTTTTATGAAATCAGGAATTAACACCTCCTATTATTGTTTGAGTCAATGTCACATGAAACTACAAAAACTATAAGACCAAAACAGCTCCATGCACAGGATTTGTACGGCCGGACTTCATGAAGTAATAAAATATTCAGAAGTTTGCCTTTAAAGAGGTCAGACATAAAAATAACACACTGGCATTTTGCTTTAAATGACATTTAAACAGTCTCATCCTAAGAAATATTGCCTTAAGTAAGATTTTGAAATGTGAAACAAACTGCTTCTAACCTCAAACACCACTGACATTTGCACAAGCATGAAGAGCTTAGTCGAGAAGTCTGTATGTGGACAAGACAAAGAAAAAAGAAGCCATGAGCAAAGTCAGAAATGATGCTTAATTTGGGAAGATGTTTGTGTGCAAAACTCTGAATGAAATGCTGTGATTTACATGTTAAGTGGACGATACCCTATGTGCCCAGAGATAGGAGTTATGAATTTGTAACACAAAAGCTCGAGTTTCACATTGGCAACGTGATTTACCAGAACAATATTGGCTTTTTATTACATTTTATAAATTGTCCAGTCAGGTGTGTCCACCTCTAACATGATAGAGATTCTTCTCAGACCACTGACTAAAACTGTGAAAGCATTACGAACGTTTGGGAACTGCTTGTAAGACTCATACCTAACAAGAAATGCAGTGTTAGTTAGCTGTTCAAATAGCTGAGAAGACCTCACCTGACAAGACCCCTAACCCTAAACTACATGGATCTTCTTTAACTCATAATTTTTCAAACATTAACTCAACATTTTTGTTTAGGCCCAAACCTCATTTTTCAGTTTCTGTATATTTTGGTAACCTCAGCCAGGTACGTTTGAGCAGGTTTTCACATATTCAGTGAAATATCTTGACATCAGCTTGACACAAAAACGTGGTAGATGGATTCGTGGTCAGTGTAGAGTCACTTTGATCATCTGTCCTTTCAACTGGCACTTCATCTAACCTGACAATATTGGGTCAGAGTGAATCCTTAACACGGTGGTTTAGACATATCTGAACCATAGCAGTGGCAGATGTGTGATCAAATATAAATGGAAGCTTTGGAGACCTGTCCTGTTAACAGTCTTTTTTTTTTTATGTTTTAATGAAATAAATGCCTTATTTTGTTCCCTAATTTGGAGAATGTGTTGGCCATATTGGCGCACTTCTGCTGCTCCAATCAGGGGCCTTAAAGAGTCTCCAGGTGGCCTCAGCAGGGAAGGAAGAGATGACTTCATGTCTGAAATTCCTCCCCACAGATATCACCATTGTGCTTCATTCTCATCACTATTGTCTTCTTGTACACTATAAAGAACACACATTTTTCCCATCCTGGGTGATGAATTTGGGTCAGTTGATATGTGTGTGTGTTACTATTAGAAAAAAAGCCAGAACAAATGCCTTTGACAGTCAAGACAATAATTTACGGAGAATTAAAGTCTTTACATTTTCCAATGATGGAGAAATTGTTTCAGTGATTATCTTCCACTTGTTTCATGCATCTGTTCAATTCAGCAATAATTGAACGGTCTGCTGTGGACACTAAACATGTGGATGAGAGAGCGTCTGCTGCTTGTTTCCACTTGCTCCTCATCAGACGTGTGGTTCTCCCCTCTCTGTTCAGGCGGTCTGTTCATCAGAAACACTGATCAGGAGTACACAGCCTTTCGTTTGGCCATCTTCCTGCACAACACCAGCCCAAATGCCTCGGAAGCCCCGTTCAACCTGGTGCCTCATGTGGACAACATTGAGACGGCCAACAGCTTTGCTGTCACCAACGCCTGTGAGTCACTCTCATGTCTTCTTGCTGTGTTTGTGAACTTGTTTGGGTTTTTAATACAGAAAATCAAGAAAGTAGTTTGAAGGCTTTTTGTATGTCAAAGTGTGCAACAGGATTTGTATTACAACCACATACTGTAACGGAGATTTTGCCGTTCTTCCAGTCAGTTTTGTTTAAACCATTTTCAACAGGATCAGGGTGTAGTTTAATATTTAATTAAAGGATGTAGTTACAGTGTGTAACTTCCACTGAGATCACGAACTGAAGGTAATTAAGTTTATGCTAAAATACAGAAATACAATGTGTTTAGTCGCAGAATGCTGCTTGTCTGTGTGTGTGCAGCCTAAGCGCTGAAGTTTGCACGTGCTCGTGTGATGAGTGTCTGCTTGTTCACATCTGATCTGAACAAAGACACACATGCTGAAGGGGACAGCAGCTGTACACACATACCGAAACACACAAACAACAGTATCACGCACGGCCGTGGATGGATCCACCAGTAGCAGTGGTTTTATGTGACCCCTGGGGAAACATCTTCCTTCTTTCTCACTGTTTCATTGAAAAGTGTGTGTGTGTGTGTTTGTGTGTGTGTGTGTGTGTGTGGAGTGGGGGTTTCCACCATAAAACACTGCAGCCTGATATATTCTGCTATCTGTGGTGTGATCTACTGTTAGAAAAATCAATGGCTAAATTAAGCACAGAATGAAGTGCTGTTATGTTTGTTTGGTAATTGAGTGTGTGTGTGTGTGTGTGTACATGTCTTTATAGCCTTCTGTGGACAAAGTTTGTTTCAGCACTACTGTTGTAAGGACATTTTGGCTGGTCCCCACAACTTCAAAGGGGTTTTTGAGGCTGGGTTTTAGGGTCGGGCTTAGAATTTGGTTTTGGTCAGTGGAAGAGTTTGGGATTGTATTATGCCAGTGAGTGTGCCCACAACTATAGAGAGACACGACTTGGGTGTGTTTGTGTGGGTGTGTTTGTGAAAGAGAGAGTGAGACACATTTCAGGCAAACTTCAAGGGTCTGATTCTATGAACAGTAATTCTGTATATGATAAAATCTTCCAGAGTTTTTCTGAATCACATTTGACCGACCTAGTGTCATTAAGAGAAAACTAAAGTTACCTGTTTGCAATGCTGCTAGATGAGGAGCGTATTTGATGTATAAACTGAGCAACCTGCAGTAAAACCTGGAGATGGGTTACACTGAAAGTAAAAAAATATGTAGACCTGCCCATTTCCTTTAAGCTGTATTACTGTACATTATTTAAATATGATGGCATGTATGTCTGCACTATTACAGTAAGAAAGGCAGTGTTGGCCCTAAGGCTTAAACTGAACTGGTTCAACAATCTGTTACCTGTCACCTGTCTCCACCCTCGTCATCACCCGTGTGGTGCAAGCCCATCTTAGTGGTCACAGATCAGACAGCCTCCATGTGTGGATGTGTGTAACTGTGTCAATGTGATCAGGGTGTTGGTCATAAGGGAGGCCTCTGAGCGAGTCCAGCCTAATTAACCAAAGTACAAAAATACACTCGTTTTCAGTAAAAGTAAGCAGATGTTATTCAGCTCAATGTATCTGCAAGCTTATGCCTGTTAATGACCTTTAAGATTATATTTCAGTGAATGAGACTGTATTGATTTCTGCGTGGCTATGAGTAATGACAGGACAAAATGAAAAGTGGGTTATTAGCACAAGAATAGAATGTAATTGCTGGGTGATGTCTGCATATATATGTATATATACACATCCAGCAAGAGTTGCAGTATATTTAAAGTAATCTGTGGGAAGAAGCTTTGAATATGAAATGTATGGCTGTAGTTTACTCTTAAAATACCTAAATATGGAGTATATTTGGTTATTTAAAGACAGCATTGAAAAAATAACACTATTGTATGACCCACATAAAATACACACTCTTCCACAAATATAGCTGTGATGTGACCACAGACTAAGGTTGCAGAACTATTTTATTTTAATAACAGCACATTTGCCTGTTGTTGACATGATGGGTTACACGATCGTCAAACCACTTTGTCACTCAGTTAATAGTCACTGAGGCAGCGAGACTGAGAGCTCCCAGTAAGAAGAGAGCAGCAGTTGTCCTGCAGCAGCGGAACGATGGGCTGTGAACAGTATTATTCTAGGAACAGAAGACACTATGGGATTTTTCACTTTGGGTCTAATGGCTGCCCAGTCACAGGAAGTGAGTCTGCAGCCCATTGATTTGCCAAGTCAAATCAGAGCAGAATTACATGAGCCAATCAAAGGCTTTGATAGCTCAGGGCCAGCGGGGAATCTGAGATCGAACCACACCGCCCCCGTTTTCCCACTGTCTTTGTTCTTTTTTTTTCCTTTTTCAGTCACTCGTTCGTTCCATTATCAAAGGCCGTGAGATAATGGTTATGAATAGGCGGCGTTACCGTGTGACGTTTGAGGCCGTAACGTACATTTGGCAAAGGGGAGATGAGAGACAGAGCTAATTTGTGTAGAGAGATTAGGCCATTCAGCTGCTCTGTGTGCTGCTGTCAAGAAGGCTGATGGAGTTAATTGTTGGGAAGATGGGGACAAATGTTGTTGTATGTTACCATTGTCAATGACAATCATTCTGTAGACCCAGTGTTTCATTCACTATAACCTCATTATTAGATGTAAAGCATCTCACAAACATTTATCCTGCCACAAGTTTCATAGGTCCTACTCTTGGCATTTTACACAGCACAATAATCTATCAGTATCAAGTTAATTATGACACATCTGTTTAATTACTATTAACAAATGAGACAGTGGTAAAGACACAGAGACAGTCTGTGTCGCAGTGGTCGTGTGGAAAAACTGAGCTTCTGCAAGCAAATTGACTTTTGTGGATTGTTTGTTTTGCATAAAACTATTTTTTGAATGAAAAAGTTTTTGTTATGCACAATTTATTCTTTGTTGATAAAAACCGCTCAAACACTACAATTCCTGTCTCTTTCTTGACACTTGTAAATCTCTTTTCATGAAATAAAACAAGCTATTTGTGAATGGATTTCAAAAGTTTTATATCTTTAGGTGACAGATTGAACAATCATTACTAATACAAGTCAAAGGTTAAATTAACATGATCAGCACATTATTGATCTCTTTGTTGTTTAGTTTAATCTGTGAGTCTGCGAAATCTGTCTCGGACACAGAGTCACATTTTGTGAAGGTTTGGGGAAGTACTGCATCACACTTCAGCATTTTGAAAGGTCAGCAGGTCAAAACGTATTGACACAGTGGCTACAGATTGGCTTGGAGGAGCCTCAGCTGTGGGGACTGAAGTGTAATGTCACTTTGTGTCACCTACAAATGTGTCATCACTTACATTAGATTTCAGTGACACTGACATTGTGAAGTGGTGAATGCATGTTGTTTCCTGGGCTGAAAATGAGTCATACGGGCTTATTTAGGTCTGTCTGGGCTTTTTTTATAAACTGGTATTAAGACAGGAAAATTCCTGTCTCTCACATGTGTGGAAGGGCTGGAAGTGGAATGCCAAAGAAACAGACTGCCTCGTTTATTATGAAACACCGAGCCAGCATGACAACGGTTTCATGGATCCCTGCCTGACTGTGAAGGTGCCACTGCTGTTGATGTGCTGGAGTTCAGAAAATCCCAGTGATTCCGTTCGAATCCGAGTCCTTGAACTTCAATGACTTCTCAACCGTTTGTGCCTTGGATGTGACGCATGCCCACATCCACGCAGTTCAGACTGAAAGTCAATGGGAACATGCAGGTGTTTCTGCTAACGGCCTGTGTACAGGGAGGCTGTGAAATGTCTTTGAGGAAAATAGGCTGAAATCCAAGGCGCTTGGGATATCCCATCTATCTTTAGTGCAATACAGCAGGGTACACTTGAGAAAAATACCTGACTGAGGAGAATTTAACTCACAAATACTTTGCAGGATAATTCTTTAAATCAGACTCTCCACATTGACCTTGAATATAAAATGAGTCGTACATGTGAAGGGAATAATTAAAAAGAATGAATCTGCTTCCACAGTGATGGGTTCACTGCAGTGAAACTCCACCCACTGATTTTTACTTAAAGGAGCAGTTCACATTTTCATGACTAATGTAGAGAACTGAGCAAAAGTAAAAGATTCAGACGGCGCTAAGAATGACTAACCTCATCTGACCTGCTTTTACGTCTACGGCCATCACTTCTTTTGGTAAAGAATAGATAGTTTTATTGTCGGGTTTTCATCACCACAGTTGACATTGTTGTGCACTTTTAAAGTTTATTGTGTCAAGAGTTAAAAAACAAAAATTTGGTGTCGCGTTTGCCTGTTGGACCCAAATTTATTGATGTCACCGCATTTGTGTCATAGCTGTTTGTGGAAAATGCAAATGCTGAGGCACAACTACATTATGCTGTGTTTCCAAGGAGCATTTCAGCTAATGGTCTAATGTGGACATGTGGATAATTTTAGCATCTATTTATTATAAAATGACTGTGCTGCCAAAAAATATGACCATTTACCAAAGTGTGTGTTCCCCCACACATTATCTTTCTACACTCTCTGTATGTCTTCCTTTATTAGTTTGGAAAGACAATCTGTAGATGAATAGGGTGAACTGAGAAATAAATAAATGTGAGCATGTAGCAAAGTGCCTTATGATTGGTAAATATCGGAGGGATGGAAGAGAGTATTTTGGAGAGCGGCGTTACAGAGAAACAAAGTGAGCATAAGAAAATAGAAAAAAAAATGAAGATTTAGCCTCGAAACCGCATCATGTAGAAAGATAAAATGAAAACTAATCAATATGCCTCTGAGCAGCTGCAGACTTGTCAGCAGTTTGTGTGTGTGTGTGTGTGTGTGTGTGTGTGTGGTACCTTTTCATGAGCAGCTCATTCATGCAGCTGGCGTTTGTTGTGTGTTTCGTGGTAACCTTCTAACCAATCAGCCAGACAAAGGTTTTGAAGGGAGTGTGGGTGTTGAAGGGGTTAATTTGACCTCCTACATGCGGCCCCTGCCTTTGCCTTCGCTGAAACACTGACATCTTAATCTGCATTGAGTCATTTATATTCAGCATGGCGCTCTGACTCACTCCAAAGCCAGATAGCAAGCAGCTTGTGCTCCTATATGCACTCGTGCTGTATAGCAGATTCTGCATTTCCTCTGCTGCTCACACATGAACACGCGCCTTTTCTTGTCTGTCCTTGAGTCGGAAAAATCTGTCCCATCGGTGTTTCAGGCAGGCCTGTGTGTGTGTGTCTGTGGGCATGAACGCAAATAATCTGGCTGTGCAGCATGTTAGCCCTATTTAAGTCTATTATCTCTCCCTCGATGGGCTTCACTCAGATGGAGCAGGAGAGGGGCTCTTCTGCTTTGTACTACTGCCCTTTAAATGGCTGCCTGTGCCCCGTTTTGTGTCTGAGGATTCTTCTGAAGTGTGGGTGAAAATATACAGGCAATGTATACGTGTGTGTGTGTGTGTGTGTGTAATGGCTGGTGTCAGGAAAAAAGGATGAAGAAAGAGAGTAGGAGGGGGCTGCTAATAACAGATTAATGTGGTGAAGCAGGAAGGAAGATGGAGGATAGAGGTATGAGGAGATGTGGGGGGTAAAAGGAAATGGAGGTGAAGGGGAAAAGGAGATTTTTACCAGAAAAGATTCATCAGCCCAGTAAAAGGTGAAATGTATGCACAATAATGTGCGTAACTGGACCTCGTCGTGTAAAATATGACATTTATTCATTCATCTCTGTGTATGTAGTGTTTGTAACCTGTCCCTGAAATGTGTAACGGTGCAGCATTAGTCACACATTGCTAAATTTAGTCAAGGCATTTTAAGAAAAGTGCCCTCTGCATCATCGTTTGTGCGATGGGCAAAATGCAAGGACATCCGACGAAAGAGTTGACTTGTCAATCAAGAAAAGCCACAGTCCTCTTGTCTTCCCGTAGCAATAGACAACACAGTGGCCTGTCAAAGTAAGATTTTAACCTTTTTTTTTCTCTCAAAATATTTGCATTTATTTAATATAGTTTTCTAATTCAATTGTCAGTTTTCTACTGGTTTAAGTAAAGAAATTAAATATTTCCTAATGGAGTCAATCATTACACCTTAAGTTGCTTTGTTTTAAAAAAAAAATTGATTTCCATGTTTATAGTTTTAATTGTAAAACTGTAAAAAACAAATATGCTTTAAGAATCCATACTGACATCTGTACTGTATTGATTACTCTACTGATCTGACTATTACACATAGAGCATTTTTAAGGTAATTCATCTCTTCGCATTCAACTTTACCTCTTCCTCTCTCTCTCCCCGCCTCCACCCCCCCTGCACCTGATCTGTGTGCTGGTTATGTAAGGGGCTCCCTGCGGTGTTTTTGTTAGTGGAGGTCGTACAGGTTCAGAAATAACTCTGAGGAGACAACTTGCACTGAACAGTTTAATGTTAAAATGATCCTTCAGGTGCTGTTTTATTCACAAAATCGATACACACCCATAGAGCATCAGCTTCAGTTAGGCCTCATAATGTTTAAAGCTAAAGACGGAGAAAAGAAACAGACTGAACATCAGTTAAAGAGCAAGAGAAAAACATGAGAGCCATATCAAAATGTTTGTACTGAAGCTTTTAATTAATAATTTTATTATGTTTAGAATTTGACCGTTTGTATGTAAAAGATTTGTTTGTTCTTGTCATTCAATCCTCTGAAACACACTCGCATGTCAGCAGGCCACGCTGGACACTGACTGCACTGCACTGAGTTTAGGAGTCGTGAAGCAGCTTCATCACCTTCTTACTCAATTAGAAAATCTATTTTTGGACATGTAGATGTTCTCATGGATTTTCTCTAAATTAGGACAGGAAGTAGAGCCACTTACTTTGCGTTAATGATTTAGAGATTTTTCTTCAAATTGCAGCATCTTTGATTTCTCATTTGATCTTTAATGTATTATTTTGCATCACTACAAAGGGAAATTAAGCCACAGTAACAGCACTGAGTAAATGTATCGCTAAATTAGCAGAATTTGCCATAAAGCAAACCTATCTGGATTCAAATTACCTGACTCGGGATCAATATAAGATTTTTTGTCCTGTCCAGTGTCCAGTAAGTAATTTCAATCTCTGGGGTCAGTGTATGTCTTTGTTTTATTTTGGGAGAATAACTGTTTTGCACTTTTGCACTTTACATAAAACTAATAGGATGAAAAACTCTTATTTCTAAAGGTCACAATGTCCCACATTCTACAATACAGAGGGTTAGATGATAAAGTTTATTATTCTTACTTCAACAAATAGAAAAAAAATCGTAGGTTCATGTTTTGCTCAATAATTAACACTTTGTACCATGTCATGTTTTCAGATTGTCTGTCTTGCACTATATTCACACAGTATAGCGATGCACGGTTGTTGTCTACGTATAAAAAAAGGTCTTGATAGAGAAGGGTCAAAACCTCCATACACCTGGATAATCACACCATGAAGTTTGTGAATGACAAGAATTTTGTCCAGGGGCCAAGTGTAAAAATATCATTTACGTAAATATCATTTATACATGTGGCCACAGGAAGTTGGATGAGAAGTCAACAACAGTTTCTTCAAAACTGTTATTGACTTCATCAACAAATCCCAAGTCCCTCCACTGACACATACTCTGGCCACGGCTGTGCTGCTCCTCAGACTCATTCATAAAGAGTCTTACACATAGACAATAAATGTGTTTTGTATTCTAATAATCTTTCAGTGTACTGCATTGAGACCCATTGTTTCTTAGTGTTAGTGTTTTTAACAGTTTAGTGACCATGTGTGAAGTCTGTTTAAACGTGATCATCGTTCAGCATTTAATGCAGATTATTGACACATGAAAGCAATGTTGGCTTACTGTGACATGATAAATTTACATGATGTATCATATTTCCAGTTTTTATAGAAATGCTCAACATTTTAAAGGCCGTCTGACACGAATCCACCCACACGCTGATGAGATTCCAGATATCCAGTTTGATTTGTTGTTTGTTTTTTTTAATACCATGTTCTGACACTAACTTTAAACTCTTATTTTCTTCCACATAAATGTAGAAAAAGCACAATGGAAAGTATAGAATACTGGCACATCACATGGCTCAAAGCCGTCGTGTGTTGACCTTCAAATAACCGTATCAGTCAGCTGCTAATACCAACATTGTTCATGCAACATTAACGCTAATGAAAGGTTAACGGATTGGAGTGAATTGCTTTGCAAAGGCAGAGACGCCCAGAATATTTTAAGAGATTGACAGAAACGAAGAGGGGAGTGGGAGGGAAATAGCAGTAGGTCTGCTCTCGGATCACAGTGAATAAGTTGTGTGAATTCACGGATGGGTTTTAACAGGAACACACTCTGGCCAGGGGAGTTGTTCTCACATGCTGGAGGATGCTGTTACAGCTCACACGCATACTCATACGTACTGCACGCATGACTCACATTTTTGAAATGACAGGAAGTGGCTGCAACACTGCAATCCTCAGATTTCAAGCTGCAAAAGAATCTTTGCTTTGTGCATCAAGCAGGCAGAATGTAACGAAGGTTGCCCGTGTTTAATTATAAAAAGCTTCGGCTAAAGGAAGTTTTCGGACCTCTTTGCTTATTGCAGACAGTTTGCAACACAGAATAACAAAATCATGTGTTCATTACTTCACAAATTAAAATGTTTATTAGAAACTGACAGATACTGAGTTTTGGAAGCTCTGTGTGTATAATTAATCCAGCCTTGCCTCATTCATATAAACTGGGCGGGTGGTAGTTATTGGTCATTTGAGGTCAAATGGTCAACCTCTCACTGAAACACCCCAGGAGGAAATGGATCCTAACCTGACTTTCCCCTGACCTGATACTATGACCCTTTAGTTTAGCACCACCTCCTCAATAAAGACGGGGGGGGTGAGATCAATACCACACTGCCCTGAATTATAGTCTCATTAGCGAGTTAAAACCTTACGACACCTCTTTGGACAATGAAAACAAACCCGGGATAAGAATCCAAAAAAAAAAAAATCACATTCAAATAAATTCTGAATCAGCTACCAGATCAAAATAAAATCAGTTTAACTTTGGGAATTGTGATACACATCTGGGCAGATGGGAGTCTACTGGGAGGCTCCTGGCATCTGTTCAGCATTAAAAGGTTGATTCCTGCCTTAGAAAGCAGTCTTTTGTCTCGAGAGCCGGTCCTGTCTTTGACAAACAGCTGTAGGTAAACCATCATGACTTCTTAGTCATTTTCAGTGTTAAATTATTCCACAGACATATTTACACATTCATAGTCAGCTGTCACCCATAACTCAGCAGTCTCACTTCTGTTAGGCAGCATTTGTAAATGCTCTGAAGGTAGACAATGACAGTCAAATATTGATATTTCTCTGTCCATGATAATCAGACGAAGAAGAAAGTGATATTAAAGAGCAAATGCAATTAATTTAGACTGTTTTAATTGTTTTACCTTAGGTTCAGGTTCAGTTTTTAATAAACGGCAAAACAAGTATTAAATCACCAATGGCTCAGACAGAACTAGATCTTTAATTTGATGCTGATGCCAACAGACTATTGATTTAAAAAAAAAAGAGAGAAAGGGGAGCCATAAAACTGATAAACTAATAAAGTTTGAATAATAAGAGGTAGTGCTTTAATTTCCAATAACTTTTTAGTCAGTTGATACTTTGTTAAACTGTAATATGATCACATTTTTACAGTGGTAGAAAACAATTATCTAGAAGCTTTTAACACACACCTACAGAAACAGGTCACGTAACACATCTTTTGCACCCATAATGTAATTTTTAACTAGTCCTGTAATCTCAGCGTCAGTCCTGTGTCACTGCTGCACCCTTCACACTCTGCCTCCCAACAATAGCAAACACAGATGTCTCTCGGGAAGACATGAAATTGCAACGCCCACTCTCTCTTGTTTTCTTGCTTTTTCAGTCTCTGTCTCTCAGACACACACACACACACACACACACACACACACACACACACACACACACACACACACACACACACACGACCTTTTACCTGATGCTACTACTGCTTCGTCTAATGATGTGACTATTATTAGAGCAGGTCATTACTAGTTATCAGTTCTCTGCAAGCCATTCACCCACTGTGGGCCAATGTGTGTATATCAGTGGTTTGTGTGTGTGTGTGTGTGTGTGTGTGTGTGTGTGTGTGTGCTCCTGTTTGACAAAGCTGCTGTTGGATGGCCTCCGCATTTCAACTCTTTTTAACAGACTACCAGAGAAGAGTCCCTGATTGCAACATGATTGGCCAATTATTGCACTTTTATCAGACGAGATACACCCCCTCATTGGTTGGTGGTCAAAAGGAGGGAATGGATGAGCTGATCAGGATGTTGGGCATTTTTTTGCTGCAGTGTGTTGTAGCTTAATAACTTCTAATACAAAATCACCCAAATGATGGGGCTGATGACTATGATTGAACTGAACGGGCTTCTGTTGCAGGGGGAAAAGGAAAGAAAACACGCGGCTGCACTGTAGCAAAATAACAACCTGAAAAAGTCTAACATGATTATTCTGACAATGGATTAACCTTGTGCCATACACATCAAAATTCTCTATGCATAATCCAATGTGATAAACATATCTCCAACAATATTTGCTCTTTGTAACTAAAGCATATCAAAGTTGTGATGGTTATGGTCAGGGGACTTAAAGTATGTGGTTGTCCCAGATGTTGTCCCTGGGAAGAACTGTGTGGATTTTAACCTGAAGTGCATCTGCCAAACTAACCGTTTACACCTTGAGGAAAGTTTTCTATTGTAAAACAAATCTAGAGCAGCCACAGAAACGTGAAGACGAAGATTTTTAACAGGAATTCTCTATAGAGTGGTTGTCATTTTTAGCATTTTTTTCAGCCATAGTTTGCACCTTTGAGACAGGCTTTGAAATATGACACGGCATGTAAACTTTTCACCCAACCATTTCTACTTGGTGACAAAGTAAACCAATTGTTAATGTGACTGTAAGTGTGTTAGATTAACAAAACATGGCTAGATTATTATCTGGATAAATTTTACTCACACCTTTTCTAGCAGCGATAACACTTTTTTTTAAATATAAGAAACAGAGTAGTTTCAATAATGATTCGAGTCAAGGCATTGTTCTGCACCCTCCTGTCGCTGTACACACACAGTATGTGCGCACTCACACGGCTGACGTCAGGGCTTATTCTCTGAGAAGGCTGGCAGTGGATTTTGCTCATGTGAAGACCTTGACATTTCCCAGCTTCTTACTTCAGCTCAGTCAGAAAATCAAACTCATATTTTTGAACTGCGGTCCTATAGGCAGCCACTTTATCCCCAGCCACACCTTGGCACCGAAGGCACGAATTGTGCTTGAATCCTGACTGTGGATCTACAGTTATGCCCCAGTCTCAGAGTAAATCCGCTGACTTGACCAATCCTGTGGGAGCAGGCTCTGTGATAATGCATATTATGGCTCAGAGAGGAGAGACACCATATTGTGATGCTGCAATGCTGGGACTGTATGATAAAGGAAAAGAGAACGTGAGGGGAAGAGAGGAAGAAAGGAAAAGCGTGTTTGACTTATTTGTCATATTATTTACAATACAAGTGAGAATTGAAATAATTCCAGATAAAAAGAGAGAACAAGGATCATTTTGAAAAACATAACAGCAGCGTTTCTGACTTTCTAGTACAAGTAAAAAAAAAAAACATATACACGTAGACATAGCAGGTTCCTACTGTACTGCTGCTAGATAATTTTGCTGGGAGCAGTTGTTTGGAAAATTCAGACTGTGTCATGTGTCAGGAGGAGCAAGGTGAGAAATTCTTTTGTTATGCAACACAGATTTTAATTTTTCAAGAAGGCTGTGTCAAACGATGCCACTGCAGCATAAATAAGCTGCATATGCTCCATCTACCACTTTAAGGCACCAAACATTTGTCTTTCCAGCATGTGCAAGCATCATTTTTTTTTCTAATTCTTTTGACTATTTGTTTTCAATGGAACATAAATATAATGAAAGGCAGTCACTGAGAAACCAAGTCCGCCCCCTGGAGTTATTAGGTGCGTCAGTCACCGTTGCCATTTGTCTCAGTTTAATATAACTGCCCCGTCTTCACTGTCAAAGAACTGTGGACAGTTTGTGTATTGGCAGTTTCAGTTTGGTAAAAATGTTTGAAATTGTGTGATCCTGTAATAACTTTAGATCACAGTAACACATTGGTTGCCCTTATCTACTGGCTCCCTCCTTCTGTACGTCACCCTGTGCCCCATTTTTCTATCTGCATGCCAAATACACACACACACTCACCCATCATTCATACCACTCCATGCACCCGGCCCTCCTCCCTGTGTTATTTCCTGTCTCCATGGGGAGCTGAGGGTGGGTTAATGAGGCAGACAGGCCAGATGATGCTCCTTCTGGTGAAGAACATCCAAAGTTCCTTAAACCTGCATTATGCAAGATCCCTGTGAAAAGAAATGAACATGAGATAAGTTGTTTGAAGCTGAATATAGTTTTTTTTTTCTTTTACTAGGGGCCCCAACAGTCCCCATTATGCATCCATATACAGACTTTACGTAGTTATTTGTTAGCTTGGAAGTTATTTTCGTACTTTTATTACAGATTTGTTTACAACTTTTTAAACCATAATCATCTCACACTATGGACTGTCTTACATATGAAGCTTTCTTGAAATTCCTGCAGTTTTGTAGCAAACTTGAATTGTAATTTCTCTCTTTATCAATCTGTGGTAATCATTGAGAAGTGCACAAATCCAGAATGTAAATGAGCCATGCTTTTGTGAACATTTAATCTAATTTCATTATATTATGCCACTGGACTCATAACTCAGTTACATTATTCTGATTCGCAGGAGGTCAGAGATGTAAGACTGGGAAACCGTGAATGCTCTGATAACCTCACTTGATGTTTGATACAGATGTGCCTGATAAAAAGGCAAATAGAGACGCCTTGCATCAGTCAAAGTCTAATAAAATAATGTGCATAGTAATAATAAAACTATAATTACACACATTACTCAAATAAAAAATAAGATATTTTATGTATAGCTTTTTGAAAAAGCTTGTTTTGCATAATGCCACAGTTGCTATCACTGCATAATTACATGACGATAAACCCAAGGTTTCTGTTTACCGAACTTATTATCAGTTCATGTCCTTGTGTTACATTAAGATCTACGGTACATAATTCCATCAGCACTGGTCATAATAACAATGAAAATTACCGTGCTGATTTTGAGCTGGTTCAGTACATGGTGCTCAGCAGGGGATAGAGGAGATAAGGACGAGAGATTTTCTGATGCGGTTTGACTCGAGTCTAATATAAAATGTAAACACGCACACACCTGCACACACCTACGGGGATTCTCATTGATGTGGATATGTTGCAATGGGGATTAGACTTGTGCTGCTACTGCACCAAAGTCGAGAGTTTGATGTTGGATCATCTCCAAGCAGGTGTTTTTGTTTATTCCAAAACCTTAAGAAATACAAGGAAACTTTAATGATCTCCGTGGGGAAATTGTTTGTGACAGCAAAAAAAGAAAGAGGACACTGTGGCCTATATATTAAGTAAAATTCAGCGACAGTTCACTTATTGGGTGAAGCCTCAGTATTGGATTATTGATAGTGAGTGTCTTCCCAAGCTGATCCATAGGATCAGGACCAGACTGGATTGAAGTTCTTTGACTTGATAATTGTCGCTAAAATGTGAATCCATTTGATGTCCCTGCCACAGGCACTCCACCTGTCAGGAATTCACTCAGTCGAAACAGTTTTTCCACACTGCAAGTAAGTGAGCAGCAAAACAAAACGCATACCAGCGGTTTTAATTAACGCTATCCACAGCGACAGTGAGTTCACCTGCTGACGCTCACACCGCACTCGTTGTCTCAGTTTTGGTGACAGTCTGCAGGTGCATCCTACCTCTGAGTATTAGCCGAAAACTGTGCATGAACTGCAGTCGTCTGTTTACACCGGAGATGAGAAAACACGGTTCTGCCAAAATATCCATGGCGTCGCTGCCTTCTCTAGTTATAATCCGAGACACTACAAAACGCAGCACAAGTCCTCTTCTGTAATCTTTGAACTGAAAATACGATGTTTTTGAATATGTTCTATTGTTCTCACTGGCAAAGTGTATTCATCAGTTTGATGCACAGTTAGTAGTAAACTTCAAGCATGTTTTCAACCACTTCATGTTTTGTTCAGTTATTAAGTATGTGATATTACTTCTAACACACTTAATGGATACAACATAGACGAAGAAAAACCCTTTCTTAAGAAAATCATTTCATGTTTGTTCATGGTTTTTCACTGTGTTGTAGATCAAGCTTTGATCCGGATTTGAAGATTATTTGAAAACTACAACAACTGTTGTCAAGAGGGAGTTGGGGTGGATGGTCTGTGATTAAAGGTCATGAATGTCTCAGCTAAGGCCCACGGTTTGCACTTGTACTGTGATCAGGATGTGGGAGAAAAAGCACTTTGGTTATAGAAGAAGGTCATGGTTTTGGTAAATGTTGTGTCTTTAGCCATTTTTGTACATTAAATCAGACCAAAATATCTCTAATTTAACCAAGTGCTGTGAGCAGGACCAGACCGGGACATTAAAACAACCCTAAAGTTTAAATTTAATGTTTTCATTTCATGAAGGCTGGTGAAAGCACATAGCAACCTGAAAATTGATGCAACCATACTGGTGACCTTTCTAGGCTTTATTAATAGCTTACTCACTGGCACAATTTTCCACTTTTGAGAAGAATTGGAAAGCACTTTCTGATTGTACAGTAGGGGAAAAAACTAAAATTACACTCCGCTAAATCATAGTGACACATACAATGTAGCAAGAGGTTAATACAGGGCTACAGATATATTTTTGTCAAAGACACTATACTGCAGGTTAGTTCAGGTTCCTTGCTCTGACACGGTCCCTTGTACTTCTTTTGCACTGATGGCATGGAAAATTCACTCTGCATTAAGCCTGCATTTGATCTGAATATAAATGCAGTTAATTACCCTTTTATTCATACTCTTTTAATTTTAAATTAAAAGCGTATGCATGTCATTGTAGTTTTACATAGCTTACATTTATAACATGGCACAAAAATGTCAGTCAATAAATTCATGGGGAACCAGAATCAAAAACAAGCATCAAGCCACTACCAAGGTTAAGAGATACACCATACTGGACAATTTTAGTTCCAAAAAAACCCCTAAACTATTGTTTTGGCATGAAATTACATTTACAGATTTGAGAATGTGACCATAAACATTTTGTTTCTCATGAAACTCACTGGCTTTTATTTAACCTGGTCTTCACATATCTCTGTTCAGCTCTTCAGCACATCAATTTCAATGCAGCATGAGCTGCTATTATTCGACTGTGTGGCAGAAGGAGCAAGGAAGTAGTTGGGGAATGAGAAGATAAATTCTGATACCAAATGGTGTCTATACTGCTTGTTACTGGCTGTAATGAGGTCGGAGTCACCGCTGTCTGGCTCAGATGGAGATTTATACAAAAATGAAGCCCTCCAGCTGTCTTCCACAGCACACACCAATAAAGATAGATCTACTTGAGTAAGAGTAGGTGAAGGGTGACGGGCATGAGACACAATGTCACTGGTCTGATACAGGGTTGAGACAAACAGGCAGGTGCACTGACATTGTGAGGAAAAGTGATTCTTTGGATGGTTTAATGAGGCACAGTGATTCGTACTTACAGTCAGCGCTCGTCGTCTGGCAGCCAACTTTCACATACTTTCGATAACGTGTCACTCTTGTCTGACCAACAGTGGGTGCTGGGTGATGTCTGAATGCGTCTACAGTATGTTGGAGTCTGTGCTGCACGATTGTAAAGAGACAAATTGTACACGTTCAGCTGCTTTGGTAACTTACCCCACCTTTCCTCTTCCCCGCTGTAGTATACGTGAAGTCATGGGATGTTTCCCCAGCCAGTGCTAGAACACAGCGTTTTGTTTTCCAGCATTGGCCTCCTGGCTTGTCAAGCTGGATTTGGTTAGATTTTGGCTGTATGGATTTGGGCCATAATTGTCTAAAGGACCATAATACCAGGACTTTAATCACTGCGTGTGCATTTGGAAATTATAGTGTAATAGATGTTTCTCTTGTTTCTTTAGTGTCAAAGTAGAAATAACATGTGGATGGTGACACCCCTAACAGCAGTGTATGGATAACAGTAATTGATTTCTACAGCTGGATGCAAAAGTCTGCATCCAACTATAGCAATGTTATTTGGAAATAAATTTACTTGTAGAAATATATAAAAGTTTTGCACCTGACTGTATAAGCACCTATGTGTCTGGTAATTCACACTGTTCTGAACAGGAACTCCATTTATTTCTGTATTTTCTATCCTCTTTCTCTCTTTTGTCTTCCTTTACTTAGATATTTGGTTGTTAAGCAAAATGTTTTAGGTCATACAGACTAATCTTTGTCTGAATTTGCACCACACTGAGCTTTTAGCCAGTTTTATATGTATAATAGACTCCAGGTGTGACACAATTGTCAGTTATTAAAGTCGCTTTAGGATAATCGGGCATTGGTTCAGGGTCATCAAGCTGCAGCATCATCTGATTTTCGGAAAGTGGATTATTTGTGTGAAAGTGAAGTGCAGTATTCTGTCCCAAATTACATAGCACAGTAGCTCTAGCAGGAGTCTCAACCCAATCATCTGATGTATAAATCTCTTTGCCTGAACCAGCAGGGAGGCTTCTTGGAACTGAAAACCAATTAAACACACAGGTTGAATCAATTCACTGTACAGAGCTTTGCTGAAGTGTAGCAGTAGCAGAAGAAGGAGAGGGAGCAAAGGATCAGAGTTATGCACCACTGTGTCAGACAGCATTAATAGCTGAACAAATACAAAGGGAAGAAAGCAATGGGCCGCTGGGAGCAGATGCATTCGCAGTCAACGGGGAGGAGAGAAAGCTGAGGAAGAAGAGAAACACAAAGAATAGAAGACGCAGGGGGGGATATGTACAGTACAGTTTCTGGTTCGGAGCAGACCTGGATTTTGCTGTGACGATCTTCTATCGTCGTTAGATTTTTACCCTGTTGTCCCTTCGACAGGTATAAAGTGAACCGGACTCAAATAGCTGCTAGTTGAAAACAGTTATCTTTACAGATGTTAATTTTATCTGTGTGTAAAATGGTTGACCCAACAAGATCCTTGACAATGCTTGGTCTCTGTAGTACATCTGCAGTACAGTTTATGCGGTCAAATCTTGACAACATGGTAGTGCCAAAATGTTTCATCACAAATTAGGTGAGCGACAGAGGTTTCTTTCAATCAGTACAGTTTGTTGGAGTAATGTTTAGCAGCCTTTTAATTAACAGTAAGAAAATAATAATGTTAATGTTTTATTGCGCAGTGCCACGGCCTAAGAAAACAACTCATGTTGTGTTATCTGGCATGTAGATGCAACACTGGGTTAGTCTTATTCATGGTCTGAGTTTTAATATTGCACGGTGTTTAACTTTATGTTCACCGCATATTTCTCAGCAATAACAGTGAATGTGAGGATGTTCGCTCGCTCTGTGTGTGTGTGTGTGTGTGTGTGTGTGTGAAAGAGCACTTGCAGTTTCACAGTGGGATTAAACCCCAGGAGGGGGTAGAGAAAGGGAAAAAGAATCTTCTCCTTTTCAACAGTAAGTCTTGGTAACGGTGCTGTCCCCGTGTCTATTTATGTGATACAAAAGTGGGCTGTCCACACCCAGATGGTGTTCGTTAATGATGAGGTGTACACGCAGTGTAAACCTTGCCCACACACACACACACACACACACACACACACACACTCCTTATTGGGTCTTTTGTTGCTCCCTGTCGGAGCAGCCCAACACAGAGGCATCATGTTCAGGCATAGCTATCTCCTCATTAACCCTTCCATCTGGTGGCGAGTGTTTTAAATGGAAGCATGCTTTACAAGCACCGTCACTCAATCAGAACTTCCTGGCTGCACGCGGGTTCTGGGTCACTCTCTCATGTGGTTTGCTGTCTCAGTTTCTCTCTTTCTCCCTCTCTCTGTAGCTCTGGATTTCTTTGACCTCTCAGCTTTGCTCATTTCAAAGGGTCAGACTGCTAATTAAAGTTGATTGTTCTCGTTTTATTCAAAATCACACATGGTTCAATTACTGATAGATTACTGTCTACTGCCTCTGATATGACGCAGTCACATTTATTAGGGATCATAATCTTAAATACAACCAAATCCATCAACTGGCACCCGCTTTGTGCCAGTTGTTCAATCAACCACCTCGATCTGGACTGAAGAGCCTCAGTGAATGTACTGACAGTTATGCCCCCCTCATAATAAATCATAACATTGGTTATGAACATGTAGGTATTGCGACTGCAAACCTATCTTTGGAGGGTCTAAATATATATCACAGTTTAATGTTTACTTGCAGATACTGCTGTAGATTGTAGTCGCTAAGCAATAAGGACGACAGTCTCAAAGCTTTTATTGATGTTAGCTAATTTTAGCAAACTTACATGTACAATTAAACATCCACATCAAGCTTGCGCTAGTGTGACACTTCAAATCAGTCCAATCACGTCAACAGCACCTCTTCACCATTGGAACATATTTGTACAAAAGTACTGAACAAATGTTTTTTTAAAAAAGTACTCATTCTTTCCCCATTGTTTTTTTGTGTTTAAATCATTCTTTCCCCATTGTTTTTTCTACACATTTTCTGGCATTATATACATACAGTACATTTATGATTATTACAAGGGAAATTGTGTGCACGAACAATATTCTCATGAAATTAGACAAGATGCCTTGAACCATCCAATGGTTAATTTCCATCTGTAGTCCATACCAGATACTGTGTTTGGGTTTGTTGGTATGAAGGTCATTGCTTGTCCACCACCTAAGGCTGAAAGCATTTGGCTACATTATTGTTATATTAAACCAGTTTGCAATATCAACACACATTTCTTTATTCATATACACACTGGCAATTGACTGGAAACGATTCCAAAGATACTTGCTTTTCCAGCTGATTCTTACACATCTGAGAAGAATGCTTGGGGTCTTTGTCTTTTGATTTGTGTTCTACTCAGTGTCTGTGCACCGTGGTTTCTCTCTTGTTTTTGTCAATGATGCAGCCAGTTTAGGAGTAGTAATGTGCCTGTTTTTTAGGGATAGCCATACTTGTCTTCTTGGGCCTTTCACTACCTTTTCTATCCTGATTGGATCCAGTTGTCTCTGTAGACTTTACACCTTTTAAAGAAATCTGTATAGCTAAATCTCATACAGAATACATTACTCAGATAGACCAGTTTTTTAGGAAATATGATTTTTTTTGGCCATTTTTAGTTCTAATTTACACTGAAAATGACAAGTCACTTTAGCTATGTAGGTCAAATTTATATCATAGGATTACTGTACATGAAGATATTTTAATACCTGGGAGGGGAATGCATGATTAATTCAAAAGCATTTGCATTTGAATTTCTGGAAAAACTCATTAGTAGGATGGTACTGATTTATCAGATAGTTATTGCTGAAAGTAAAGTTAAAAATGCATATTTGGTTTGAGCTCAAATAAGCTTAAAATAAGAACATTGTTTAATTTTTGTGTGTTTTGTGCTCCATTTATAAGCATTTGGTTGAATAAAACCAACAAAAGATAATAGAAATAGAAAATGTGTAGGTGTTTCCTAACATTTACTTGCCTGTGTGTATGTGTGTGTGTGTACATACACCAATCAGGCATAATATTACGACCACCTGAGTAATTTTATGCAATCCAATGCAGTGGCTCTGCCAAGAATTCTGGGTCACCTCATTCATTTTAAATTGGGTGGCCAAAACTTAAGATTCAGTCTAGTACAACTCCCTACCCACTTTGACCCCAATAATAAACACATGGTTGAATTATCTCCTTTCTGACAGTTTCGACCCAAAAACTGAGGTGTATATACACTCTATATAGAATCTGCATATGGCAATGCATCATTTGACTTTTCTCATTTTTATAAAAGCCAGCAAAGTGATGTTAAGTGCCTCCTGGCATTACCTGGAAATCGTGTCAGTTTAAGTTGTAAATCACTGACCCCCCACCACCACCTCCTCCTGCCCCAGTGTCTTTGCTGAGTAATTCTGTAAATATATTGTGAGCTTTTTGATATTTTCTGCTTGTCTGAGCTGCTTCCAGCAGTTCCTAAAAATAGGGCAAACGTCTCTACAGAGGTTAGTGGAAGGTAGCGGCAGGACAGAACATGTCAGCCATGTGACAGCAGTCGTGGGACCGAACCACATTTTTACCAATGTATATGATGCACTTTGTTAACATGAAATCATTCACATTAATTTGCATCTCTATGCCAATGTTTAAAAGAATTGTGACTATGAACGAACTGTCTTCTCAAGAAGAGCACCTGTGGAATCATTTAGTTGCTGTTGAAACTGTTGTCAAACAGCTGCCTATTCATTTCCATGCTAATTTGTGAAGCTGTAATCAGGGTTTCAATTTACGTAAACTGCAGCACAAGGCATCAAAGTGGCCAATATAATTTCTTAACTTGGTGCCAGACATGGAGCTGATGTAATGCTATTTTTCACACAAAAAATTACGAAACGTTGGACTACAACTGTGCAGACATAGTAGTTTAATTAGGGTTGACACGTAAAGGTTAGTTTGAGTTAAGTTTAGGCATTAAATAAACGTAGCAGCTCAATCTCCAGTCTACTGACTGGAATCAACATGCTGAATAGTAGTTTTACAGATGCTGTTTTATAAAGCAAAGTTTCGAAAGACCTGATGAAAACCAGAATAGGCAAACAAACCCATATAACTGATTTTCTTAATGGTGTGTACATTTCACCACTGAATGTGCAGTGTTGGATGAAACAACTGAAAGACAGACATCATAAGGATGTCATTGATTAAGCGACACCACCTTACTTTCTCTTCTTACCTTCTGAAACATGGGTGGAGTGAACGAGACTAATACTGTCATGAATTGGAGTATAGACTGTGACGTAATTGAAATGCTGTGGGACTAGGAAGGCTGAATCATGTCGAGAGAAACTGGGTGAAGCTGCAGTCATGGACGAAGGTAATGAGCGCCTCTCAAATCTGCTTTGTTAAGGGTCCAGGGATATCAGTCTGTATTGCCCTCTCCTGATGTGTTGTCCTCTTGTTGCCCTCTTGTCCACCTTTTTCCTGAGTCATAGCTTTGATTTACCTCCCCTCAGCCCACGCACACACACTGCATGTGATGAATATTCATCTGTTCATCTCCCTGTTTACTCCATTGCTTTTAAAACAGAGCTTGAGGAAGGCCCTGTGTGTGTGTGTTTGTGTGTTTGTGTGTGTGCGCGCATGTTCTCATTGAGTTCCATGCATCTCTGAGGATGAACGAATCTGACAGCATCAGCCAAAAAAGAACTGTTGTCCTCAGACTAAGAATCTTCCAGCTCTTTCAGTGTGTATATGCATGCATGCATGTTGGTGTGTGTGTTTCATTCTCTGTATTACTGTGTGTGTGTGTGTGTGTGTGTGTATGAGGATATGCTGTCTCAAAAATCAGTGATGCAGACTGTTTCTTCTACCAGTGTGCTTCCTCTTCCTGAATGCCCTTTCCCGTGATGTCCCAGTGTGGGTGCACATGTGTGTCTGCTCATGTGTGCACTTCTGTGACCTACAGATCCTATTAATGATAATTTTCCTCTGTGTGTAGCCGGTCACAGCCCCACAGCGCAGCTCCGAGCTGGACCTGGGGCTGACAGCAGACCAGCAGCCACCTGACTGAGCAGGGGAAGGGGGGGCCTCGTCGTGCATCTCACCCCCCAGGCCCCGGCTGTGCTTTCTGACCATCCACTGAGTCATAAACTATTAGCTAACATGCTAACCGAGCTCCATACTCGACAAACGCATCCTGTGAAAACATAGAAAAACCTGTGATATGGTGTTTTATTACAATATATCAATTCCATATGTTGTATATGTTGTATATATCACAACATGCGGTTGCTCTCACACACACCTGGCACTAATCATGTCTGACGGTGTCTGTTGTCTGACCTTGTTTCTGAGAGCTTCCCTTTACTTTACTCAGCTCCTTTTCCCCGCTGTTCCCATTGTCAGCATTTATGGTGACATTGCTGCATCTGTGGTTGCTGGTTGACAAACGAGTTACGGTGAATTGTATTTCTCCCACAGCACATGTTTGTAGTTATTTTTCTTTATTCTTTTGGCTGTGTTGCAAAGCTGTTACTTTTTTATTTTTGAGAAGAATAAGAATTTTGCATTAGTTAAACAAAATTAGTGTTGTAGTAAAGAATTATAAGGACAGTAAGTGTCTACAGCCACAGTAGCAACTCCACAAGGCTGTGCAATTTCTGCAAAACAATTACATTACTTTCATAAATAATATTTATTCATCATAAAGTATTGAGGAAAGAACCAAATGATGACCAAATGATGGTGCATTCGAACATGTCAGCAGATGATCAATGCTATTATAATATATCTTGACACCCATAAAAAATGTCATTGCTATCTGTGCAACAGTTACAGATTCAAGTCACACTTAAGATGCACATGCACAGACTTGAAACTTAACTTGAGACTCGTACTCAAAAGATTTGAGACTAGACTTGGACTTTCTATCTGGGACCTGTGAACAATCCTAATAATCACACAATAGGAAAGTGTCTGAAAAGCTCAATGACTGTTACAGACAGAGTTAGAAGAGTCAGAAAAAATGCAGCCTAACAGAGAATCTCACCTGTGTGAGTCTGTCAGACTGAGACAAATTGAAATCAGCAGCACAAGATTACTTTGGAAAGACAAAAATGAACCAGGGGTTGTCCTGAAGGACAGAAAATCAGTTTGTGGCTGTTATTGATTTTAAAACAACTAATCATTGCTGATGTTGCTGTATGTTAATAAATAATGGCATGATGACCAGTAATGCCTGTACCAATTGTGTGCTAAACAGTCCTTGTTTAAATGTTGAGATATTTTACTCCATGACCGTTAATTTTCACCTTCTGGTCGCTGTAGATATGGAGTTGGCGGACAACTAAACTTAGCAAACTTCTTTCTTTATATTTAAAACATATATTTTTCAATTTGGACCACAAAATATATGTTATTGCCGTTTATAACTGTTGGCAGGATCTGTTTGCAAAGAATGAACAGATGACTTAGTTGCTCTTGAGTTAGAAAGAGAGATTTTTGCTGGGATTTCTGAGCAAATGTATTATGGTTTATTTGCCATAATGATATCCTGAGGAAATGTAAGTCACACTTTATCTAAAAGTATGTGTAACATGTCCAACTGTTCAGATTTGACTGAGTTATTACTCAGAGTTAAAGTGGAAATTTTCTTTCAAATTGCAGCTCTTGCCTGAGGTCGCTCCCTCGCCTTGCTCACACACTGAAAACCTCAGGATTTAAAATGTGCCACGAATAATAGTTATTCTTTGTTATCTTCTGACATTTCACAGCATATAGTACACATGCATTATGTTACTAAATCATGGATAAAATAAAAGTATTACAAATTTGAAAAATTATGTTTCCAGTCCAATTTCATTTGGATAAAATAAAATTTGTATTATCTCTGTTGGATTTATTTAAGAAAAAAATTGTCTGAGGTCGCTGCTTGCTCACACACTGAAAAGTCCGAATAATAGTTATTCTTTGTTATTTGATTTTTGTGATTCTAAATCATGGATAAAATAAAATTTGTATTATCTCTTTATTTAAGAGAAAAAATTTCTCTGTGTGCGGTCCAGTCCATATTTGATTTGTGATTCTAAATCTATTCATAGTCCGATAAATCTGTGCTACATCAGCTGTTGGGTCACAGTGGCGATGTCTCTGTTGGATGAACCATACGACTATATTGGCCAAGTCACCTGTGGAGCAGAGGAATGTCTAGCAGCTGCTGTAAATCAGGCCGTGCAGATATGAAGCAGCAGCAGTCGTGATCACCAAGGGAGCCGTGCTGCAGCTTATAGGTTTTCTCGCTGACATGCTCACATTTGGGTTTTCGTGTGCGCACACACACTTGGTGTGTATGTGTTTGTTTGAGAGTGTGTGGCTTTTAGCTTCATGGCAGGATTGGACCCATTTAGCCTGATAAAGCATCGTATTTAAAATTGTGTGAGCACTGGGCCTCTATTTGTGTGGGAAGAAAACGTAAGGTGGCAGGGCATCTTCAGGTGAGGAGATAGGCCGCAAGAAAAACGGACTTGCTTCCTAAACACATTATCTTCCCGTTTTATTCTATATAATGGGCTCTATACTGTCGGAGGTTATAGGAGAGGAAAGAAGAACTAATGACGTACGTAAATCATGTTTAAACCGTTACTTCCTCAGGAGGGTGGGAGATAGGAAAGAAGGAAAACCTCATTCCTCTGTCTGGTTAATCCAACCAACATCTATGGTGAGAATGAAAAATACCCAACAATAAATAGCCTTAACATAGCGAGGTCAGTGTATATACTGAAACTGTGGAAAGAAACAGTTTTGACTGCAACACCTTTCACTGTTGGTATATTAAGTAATTATTTCTTTATGTGGCATTTAGAATTTAGCCCACCATTCCCACACTGCATGAGTTTTAGGGTGTCTTCACAAACACAAGGTCCTCACAGGAAATGATTAATACATGAAGTCCAGTTATTACTAATTCAAAACCGACATTTCTCACCACTGCCAGTTCACATTATAGGGTGACATTCACTGTAAAGCAGTCACAGGAAAACATTTTTCTGAATTTTTTTTTCTGTTTTCTGTTTCTTTTTTTGGTTAAGGTGAAAGAATCCAAGCTGGGATATTAATTTGTGAGGAGACTGTGTGAGTGTCTCTGAGGGACACCAGCTCATGGCACAGTACATAATAGTCTGTTTTTCACACTTTGTCAATATTTGGCAGCCATCTGTCTATCAAATACTCCTCCGCTGAAATGTTGTTGGCTTTAAAAAACACTTAGTTGGACTACACGGCTGGTTTGCAGGAGGCCTGCAGAAACCAACATTTGGGATGCTCTCAACATCTCCTCTGTGGAAACACTATTGATTATAGATACAGTGAGTATCTATTTTTTAAGCCAGGGTTTTAACTTGACTATAACTATGTCTGACTATGGTTCTGTTAGATGTGATAACAAATAGTCAGGTGATCAGCCATTTCAGGACTTGCTGTTAACACCCCTTCCCCCCAATTCCTCAAAATTATTTAAAGAAAATGAAGCCAGACAGTAAATTTATTGCCCAAAACTGTGTGATAAAGTAAATTAAATAAGTAATAGTAGGACTGACATCATCATTCTGTGGACTTGACAAGAGAAGAAGAGGCACTGATGTTGTTATTGATTTTCTTTCATGTTTACAGTAAGTGAACATGAAATATGTTGAGTTCATATGCTGATGGAGAATCCAGAGCACTGCTAAGACCAGCACACGCTGGTTGATGGCCCAAAACAGTTGCTGGAGCCCTGAATCAATTCGTGTTTCTATTTGTTCCACTGCACGCTTTGCGATCCTCTCCATTTGAGCTTTTTGACAGTGTGCTTCATTCCCATTTCTTTAAGGGCTCGTGCTTGTTGTAGTCACCGTTGTGATGTAATGACACATTGACCCGATCGCTCATGATCTGCAGCACTGGCAGCAACACGTGAAAGCATTTATTAAAGCATTTATTTATTTTACTCTCTCCCCATGAGCTGAAATTTCACTGTGGAAACTAATCCACAAAGCAAGTGAGCAAAACAGAATCTGTGACGGAGTCAGACTCTATTTCAAGTTTCACCGTGGTTTCTTCAGTCTAAAGGGCTCGACTGTGTAATACCGTAGACATTTTACATTTTCACCGACAGCATCATTAAACATCACAGTAGCGCAGCACAGGTGTAAATAATAAAATTAATGATGGCTGAATTCTATTTTGCCACTTTGCTTTCAGTGGCATTGTGCATGCTGGCTCAGTGTCACATGGCCGTGCAGAGCCGTAGTTAATGTCATAAGCAACACCAGTGCTTTTTTGAATCAAAATGTCTTCCCAGAAAAAGGCTTATGGCTCCACATTACATTGTGGGGGTATAATGTCATTTAGTGCGGATGCTCAACTATTCATTTCATCTCAACCCTCACAAGGATGCGCTTTACTCCACAGCCAACCGTCAGTTTTTCCTGTGCCAGAGCAGAAGAAATCTTAGCAGGAAACCCAGCCAATTGGATTGGCTGTTATCTCCCAATCTCTCTCACTCTCTCCCTCTTTTTCCCCCTTTTTCCCCCCACGGTTTGCTCGTGTTTTATGGATGCTAAGTGGTAAAGGATTTACGAGGAGTTTAGTTCACTCATCCCTCGGCACTTGCACTTAAAATATTCGCAGTTTGGAACGTTTTATGCCCCTTGGTGATCCCTCTGTGGATCTCTGCTACATGGTTAGCCTTTATGCAGTATATGTATATATATTTTTATTTTAGAAACCTAATCTAAGCTACCACTCTCATTTAATGAACGTATAGCCGGTATAACGGGGGCTGTGCTCCAGCAGAAGTGCTGGTAGCTATTGTACGGTTGACTTACTTGAATAGCTGTATTTTATCCATCTGTCATATTCCTATTCCTTCAGGAACTGTGCCATAAGAACCAGCTGTCCACTGGCTGTAGCATGCACTTAATGGAACTCTGTGGAAGATTCTAATTTTATGCAGGACAACAGGGCAGCAAATGCTTATATTTGTCAATTTCGTTGGCCACTAACTTCTCATGGTTTGCCCCCTTGGTAGGACCAAGATAATACGTTTTTTTTAAAATATGTTCTCTTGAGATCTGAAGATAGGACAGATAGGGACACAGTAGGATTAACCAATTTTCTCTGTGTGCAGATACATGTACACACACACGGAAACATACACAAACACAAGACTCTAATTTTCTTAGTTTTTATCCTCAGGCTGCATGATTTTATGACATGGTGGCTGGTGTGAAGGGTGTGCAGAGCATCGCTTCATCTGCCCTGCACCCCCTGCACCACCGCTCTTTAATCCAGGGAATGGTGGCAGACAGTGCTGCAGTGTGCATGACTGTGTGCGTGTACGTGTGTGTGGTGAGTCATGATCTGTCAGCGGCACTCATGCATTATCTGACCTGCAATGAAGTCCAGTGAGTCTCTCTGTCTGAGCTTGTGTGGGCGTGTGTGTCCAATGGCCAAGAAAAAGTCATGTGCACCAAAGTCTGCGTACGTGTAACATGCACATGAACGCACATGAGCACACGCCACAAACACCGATAATGAAAGAAGGCGGGAGTGTCCTATAAGGTATCGCTTTTAACTCCACAGAAAGCAGAGTTTGGTCATTTTCAGATTATTTTTTTGTCTGTGTTGCAGCTGCTACTTGGTGGTGCACCACAATATTGATTTAGTCCATAATCATTAATGAAAGCTGTTGCTGCCTGTCAACTTGTCTGCACAGAGGTGGTTATATTATCTGTCCCGTCAACTGCTAAAAGTAGGAAATTTTAAAAAAGTCAAGCAATGGACCGAGAAGCAATAAGAGCTTTTAGTGCAGATCCACAGTAGATATTGATTTTGAAATTTTGATATTCTTTATTAATCTCCATGAGAAAATTTGTTGTTGTGACAGCTGCCAAAATCAGTGTCGACACTTTTTTGCAAGTTACTTACTACATTTGTATTAATTCCAGTGTTAACATGAAGAACTTTTGTTGGTTTGGGTGACTTGTGTTGATTTCACATGTCTGCTGTCCCTCCGACACAAAGGAAACCTATTCAACCAAGTGATTAAACCTTTAACTAAATGAACGGTGAGCATCACTGAAGCCGTTATATCATGTCTGACACTGGTTGTGTCAATAGAGGTGTTGGATTGAGAAAGGGAGCTGAGCAATTGCTGTCTGCGGCCATCCTGTTCAAAATGGCTTCCTGCCCACCGCGAGCACTCGGTTTTGTCTGTAAAATAGTGATGCTTTCTTTTCTTCTGTATTGCTCAGACAAGTGTCCTGTATTGATTGGCACTTCGTTGAAACTATTATCATTAAAAGAGCTAATGGTGAGACAGTCTTGTTACAATCACGTATCATTGAAGAGCTAATGGTGAGACAGTTTACGATCATAAACGGTTTGTCATAGTAATCTCAGTTTCCAGATTACACTTGAAAGTTTTCCAACACTTTCAAAGTGGCAAAATCTCAAAAATACATGTTGTTAGTATTAGTCTTACCTTTAGCAGCTTGTATCACTATTATTTTACTTAATTTATGGAATTAGAAAATCCTAAGGAACTATTTCATAATCACCTGGTATAGGTATAGTAAGAAGCTCATTTGATTTCACATGTTTTATTAAAACGTGTTAATACTAGCACGGTGGAAGAGTGTTTAGCACTCTGACAGCAACCTTAACTACAACGTAATAAGCTACGGGAAATGGCATGAAACACCAAAGCAAACAATGAGCCGGTTGCACTAACAAGTGTGTCCTCTGTATCGCTCTGATAAATGCTCTGCTCTGACCCCAATTTCTGGCCAAAACTCATGAAAAACGTCAATGAGCTTGATGTTGCACTAGGTAAAAAGCTCAAAAACGACCACACACAGTGTAGTTTATTCAGAGCAATTCCTGACATAGCTGCTTCGTCCCCACAAAAGCACCATTTACTCCAGTTTAAGAATCATTTGCTGCTGTACTACAAGATGCTGCTGAAAGGAAGTTACTGAGGTTTACTTATTATTTTGCAAATTGTTTTTCTAGAAAGTAGAAAAAAACAATGTGCATCTGGTTTGTTTTACAATCTTCCGTTGAAGCACGCAGCTGCTCTGTCTTCCTGTGTGATCTCCGAGAGACAGGATGGGGTGGAATAACTGGATTCCCCAACAACAGACAGGTATTCAGCCCTGTGTGATAATAGAGGAACTGCAGACTCAGGCTAAGTCGCCATCCGGTTGGGAGCAGACATTTGCACAGTTTTCTATCAAGAAAACAGTTTTATAGTTTAAATATTCCTTTAATATTTATAAGATTGATGGTTTAAGAAAATTACACTTGGAGACATCCAGGAAACGGTAAATAATGCAATTTAAATAAAGATCTTGTTCATTAGTCACTGTTCCACTTACTGCCTAAAACTTTTTGTCTTGCTGGAAATGATTTGCCATAACTGAAATTTCAGTATGTTGACTCCCTGGAAACATGCTCTAGATGTTTTTTGTTCTAAAACAAGTGGTAAATAATGGAGGTTTGTTCTGTGCAGCGAAGATCGATGTATTGACAGGGCAGAGGTCGGGGGCAGGCAGCATCAAACTCCCTGTGCTGGGTGAGTGGGGCCTGACACCTGGGAGACTGAGGGGGGAAAATGTGTCACTGGCACTACACCACATCCAACCATCTACTGATTCACACGGAGCACTGATGACGAAGCAGTTTAGCTGCCCGGAGTCCAGCTGGTCAATAGAGACAGAGTGGAAAGCTCAGCAAACCTCAACATTGCTCAGCTTGATGATTTGATTCAATTTCAGATGATTCAAAAAGATGGACTTGAGATTTTGTATATAGTTTTATTTTTTTCACTAGAGTGATGATGTGTGAGTCCATTTCAGATGAGTGCAATGTAAAATGACAGGAGAGCTTCTGTTGCGTTGCTCCGTTAGTGTGTCACATGCACAAAGTCTGGCCCATTGATCAGAACGAGCCGCGGTGAGTGTGTGCGTGTGCGCTGACCTGTTTGTGCAGTGGAGTGTGCGGCCAGCGGATGCTGTTTCAGGGTCACTGCTGGTGTGGGACTAAATGGACCAGTCCAGGAGACCGGCCTGTCACTAGCGGCCGCCCACTCACTGTCAGTGCTGCTGCTGTCACATCACCACTAGGTCGTACAGAGCAAACTCTGCTTTTTTCTGATGGAATCTGTGTTTTTCAAAACACACGGTTTTTCTGTGAATCGTGGGAAATGTCACATCTCAGGTTGACTACAAGCCCAGACACATTGCTAATACAATAGGTGGTAAATTCTGCTGTTGGGCGCTGTAAGTTATACAGTACCCTGAGTTAAATCTTTGATGTCTTTCCCCAGCACAGATGTTTTCCACACTTTTATTTATCTGTTTACATGAGTTGTGTAAGATATTAAAAACATCAAAATACCCAACTGACTCGGCTGCTTTACGCTATTAACTTGAGTCGTATAAACAGCAGATTTTGGCAGGACATGCCTGCCTTTGTCCCCCATTGTCTTGATGATAGTTAAAAATCAGCCAATGTCTTTTCACTGGTAAACACTTTTTTTTTTTTACTTTACTAGCTTTTATAAAATCCATTCTGTCCAAACCTATTTAGTTATTAATGTTATGAATGGCCAAACTTTCAAATTTTTCGTATCGAACTTTAATTTAATAGTTTAGATATTTTCTCTTTTCACCGAAGACACAGCACTGCCATTATCACATTATGGAGTCTCCGAATGTGCTGCCAAACAAGTGCTTATCCAAGAGACACAAAATAAATTTATGACTACGAAGTTGAAATTCATTCTCTTTATAGAAGTAGCTCTGTTTAGATATAGACTGGCTCCTGGGCTCTTTAGTGCGACTGTTACTCTCTGCCATGACGAGCGGAGGGCAGACAAAAGGTTGGTGAAAGCACTGAGATTCAACCAATCAAATTAACCCGCAGGCCTTAAATGCAAACAGTTAAGGAGGAGGAGCTACAAAGTTGGTTGTGTTGTGTTGTTTCTATAAGCAATTTCTATTCCTATGCAGCAATTGAAAGGTTATTAATTTTAAATAAATGGCCAGAGGTGACCACACTCGACTATAATCTGATATTCCCCTGGGCTCCACTGTAAAGTGAAAATTTTATCTTCATTCAGAGATAGGAAAATACAAATAAATAAATAAAAATATATATCTCCACAATACTGGTTGACATGTGGAACAATCATCTTTATTGCTCAAGTGGCTAAAATCCACTTGAGCATGTTGTCGACTGGTGAAGTAGCATCAACTCAAATCTTTGCTGACGGGATGTGAGCACTGCGAGCCCTGTGTCCGAGCGTTACCCGGGAGTAGGAACGGGGCAAAGTGTTCGCTGTGCATGGTTTTGATGGATTCCTTCTTCATTACCGAGGCAATTCGTTCTAATGAAACGGATAACACTCATCATTTGCCATTTGGCATGAACTGGAGCTCACCATTGTGCTGTCCACTCTGCCAAAGCTTCTCTGGGCAGAGTGCTCTCTCTGGCAGCTCCTGAGTGTGTGTGCAAATGTGACCTTGATGCAATCCTTGAAATATTCCAGCATCAGATCTTCCACATCTCAAAGGCAGTGGATCGAACAGCCGTTTCAGGACTTGCAAACCTTCTGCTAACCGTTTGGTATGTTTTTCTGGCTACAGGATTTTTCCCATAATTATCTCACACTTCTTAGGAAGCAGAAACCACAAGGCTGTTTTAATGCTCACTGTGCTGGACTACACTCTCTGTGCTTGTAGACCGAACAGGGGATATAAAAAAACAACATAATAATTTGAAATAAACAGAAAGCAAATACACAACCTGCTGTACATACACTCCTTTTGACAAGATTACAGCAAATCAGCCATGCAAAAATCCATCTCTCTTGCATAAAGGCCCTTTTTACCTGTTTAGCAACCATGAACAGTCACAAAATGCACCAATTAAAATCTCATCCACAGAAATCTGACATACATGCCTTGACTAACTTCTTCTTCATGGATGCATTTATGCAAGAAAGCAAATAAAATATCACATTTGTCCTGTCCTTTTATTCCTACAGCATACTTGTGACCATGAGTGTGCTTCAAATGAATTGCTGCTAATATTATGATAATCAGCCTCCTTGCTGACTGTCTCCAGATGTCCACAAATTCACCCGATGAATAACAGGATGAGGCATGCCATTCTGAGGACGGGTAGCATTGTAAGAAGTGGAAGCAGTAGTTGAAATAAATTATTTATTAGATTTTCCCTTTTTTGTAATCAGTTTCAGTAATAAATATGCAAGAGTTGATCCAAATTGGTTGGAAAACAGTGAGTAATGAGGGACAAACACAGCAGGGGGAGACAAAGGTTGAGCAAAACTGTCAGGTTTTCATTTTGGACCAGCAGGATTCCTTGCATGCATGTGAGGAATTCTTTCTTTTCCCGCATAATAGCCATGCAGTATGTGCAAGGAGGGTGTGGGTCTAACATAAGGATTCAGTGTGTGTGTGTGTGTGTGTGTGTGTGTGGGATCTGATGTCATCTCACTCCTTGAGGGGACATCAGTGGGCTGTGTGGATTTTCCAACCTCTGGAGTCCTTTCTTGGTTGAGTGGACACTCTCTACCATGACCACCTCTCCAGAGAGCCTTCATCACTCATCACTGTCTGCGATTTAGGGAGCAGGTGTGGACATATGTGCAAATAACAGCAGTCATTTTCCTCTGCGTTGTTTAGTAATGTCATTGATTCTTCAGTCAAATGTATTATTTTTACTTTCTACTTTATGGTTCTGGACAAGTTGTTTATACAACACATTGGGTTTAAGAATGAATTTTTCAACAAAAGTATGAAAAAAAATACAGTCTGATGTCGCCTTTGGTGCTTATTTAACAGCGCGTGCAGGTCCTGGCTGAGATGAAAAGCTGCATAAAGGGGATTTTTTTGATCTATGTCCTAAGGCCCTCTGTTACAAAAATGTTGCTGATTCAGTTAAAGTGGACATGTTCAAGTCAAAACTTGTGAGTCTTTTTCTAGTCAAACATAAATCTCTTTATCTGCACAGATAAAAAGTCTGCATAAGCATCTCCCACCCAGCACACTGACTTTAAATGAGTCACGGCGTGAAGAAACGCAAACTTCGGGCTGTGATATTACAACACGCCCCGTCCACAGTACAGTTTTTAGTTGCCGACACCTCCGTGTACTGCACCTTAATTGTGTACACAACAGAAGAGGCATGTGCTTCCTGTGTCTGTCTCCGACTGTTGTCTTGTTTGTCTCACTTATGGAGAAGGCTGCAGGCGGATCACAAAGAGCAGACTCTGTCTCCTCGGCAGACGACTGCACTCTGCATGGAAACAATGGGTTCGCCAGTAAAGCAGCTACCTCGTTTCCCGCTCCTCCCCTTATTTTACTTTAACAACAGGAACATCTTGAGCTCTTCCTTCAGTTTGCCACTCGCTCTGATTCTCGCTGTACCCGGAAACTGGCAGAGGATGCTCATTATCCTCTATTTCTGTTTTTGTTCTTTCTGTGTGTTTGTGTGTTTATGAGTGTGTGCGTGCGTAAGAAGTGGGCAATTATAGTATGACTCTTGTAGACAGCCAAACCTTTCTATAATGAGAAGATCTCTAAGCGGGACACACTGTGTGTGTGTGTGTGTGTGTGTACACAGCACAGCTTATGTAGACGTTATGCAAATGGAAAGTTTCCATTTAATTCAAAGTCTGACCAATAAAACATAATAGACGCGGGTTTGGTTTGTGCTGTTTTGATGTCATAAAGCAACGCAGTGTGAATGTGTTGTGTTTTGTTAATGGGGAAAACGTCCTCTAGAATATATCCACACAACAGCAAGAATGATTCAGTGTGACACTGGGAAAATGTTGGTGCTGTTGTTCCTGTTTAAATGGGGAAGAGAACAGCTTTTGAGATGAAAGCATCGGAGGAAACGG
The DNA here is from genome assembly GCA_033026295.1 of Channa striata. Lineage (NCBI taxonomy): Eukaryota > Metazoa > Chordata > Actinopteri > Anabantiformes > Channidae > Channa > Channa striata. The sequence goes on along the minus strand of CM065182.1, from coordinate 10,313,660 downwards.
ATGCGTTTGGGTTTGATCTCTGTTTACTGCATTCAGCAGTTCTCTTGAAAGGGTTTAAAGTGGTAATCAGTGGGATAATGGTTTGTTATTTTCTTTCCAGTCACGGTGCTAAGCGCTCATTGCTGCGGTGATTTTTTTTTTTTTTTTTTTTTTTGGCACTGCATTTCCCAGCAATCAATTGTCATTCAAAACTGTAAGCATTTTTGTTCATCATCCGCTCAGGTGCATTTTTCAAGCATGATAGCTATCACTGCTCATAATAAATACCCAATCCGCCTGCTATGTATTCCAAGCAAAGTGGAAATATCACTTCCTGTGAGCCAGAAACTGTTTCCCTGCATCGTGCCAAGATTTGTATCATCTAAAAAATGTGTTTCTCTTGAGATAAGCCCATATTGTCTGTGTTTGTATGCGTGTTGCTATTTTGCTCCTAAATAATGAAATTATCACTGGACTAATGTGTTTATTCAAAGACAAGTCAAGAGATTCATGGACACGTGTAAATGTTTGAAGAACTGGAACTCTTTTCGCATTCTTAAAGTTCCTCAATAGCTTCACAATATGTTTTAGCGTCTTTTAGCATTTTTTTTGGTTTCCCAACAATGTCCAGAATCAGTCAGATCACATTACAAAAATAGCTAGGCTAAGCCAACTAGGCTTTGCTTTGTGACATCAATATATATTTATATTTCCATCCTCCTATTTCCATGTTATTTATTAATTTACCTTACTGTTGATTCTTTCTCCCTCAGTTTGCTCCCAGTACTCCCGCGGTGTCTTCGCCATCTTCGGCCTGTACGACAAACGTTCCGTCCACACATTGACGTCTTTCTGCAGTGCTCTGCACATCTCCCTCATCACGCCCAGCTTTCCCACCGAGGGTGAGAGTCAGTTCACCCTTCAGCTCCGGCCATCCATCCGCGGTGCTCTCCTCTCCCTCCTCGACCACTACGATTGGAACAAGTTTGTCTTCCTGTACGACACCGACCGGGGTGAGTGATGAGGATGAACTGTCTTTGTTTTAAAGCTTTATACTTAAGTTGGAGATGTGTTTGCGGAGGCGGTGGAAGCAGCATGTGCTTGGCAACGTGTTTCTTAATTGACGACAGGACAGACACAGCTGCTTTTGGCAGGAAAACATCAGCTTTCTGTTGAAAGTTTGAAAAACATGTTTGGCAAGCTTGAAGTTGTGGATATAGTGAATGTCCTCTGTTAAAATCCTGACCTTATTACAGTAGCCCAGAGGTACAGTAGGTGGTAAGAGCTGAGCCGCAGAAATTAAGCTGGTTGTGACAGATCCCTGCTCTCTGTGGGAAAATGATAGCCCTTGGTAAGCCTTTAAAATATACTTTGTTTGACAAAACAGTAACAATTTCTCAGCAATCTTATGGAAGTTAGGAATAGATTTAGGGTAACACAGAAAGATAAAAGTGCTTCGTCTGAGAAAATGCAGTTTCTGCACCGAAGGCGACAGCTCAACAGTCCCGACTGTGTTAAACATAAAGAGCTGGGCTGAGATAACGGGTGTGGGCATGTCTTTAAAACTCTGTTTACCCACAAAGTGGATGGGACAGTTCTAAATGGGGCCAGGGTTGAAACCCAGACAGATAATGTTTCCAGCTCAGCACAGGCCTCACAGCTGTAAAGATGGGTAAATATGAACTCAGCTCTCAACCATAAACTAAACAATATTTTAAAAAAGCTTGTTTAATTGAAAAATAATCCAAGCTAAATATAAAAAATATTTAAAAATACTTCCCGTAGTTCTCTTCCTGCCCCCTGCATGGTAAACACAGAGATGTGACTGGATACGTTTTTTTTTTTTTTCAATCCACAACATGTCTTGAGGCCACCAGGAGATCAATCCTGCAGAGAAGCCCCTGTTAGAAGTGTTGTGGATATTGTTGGACCTCTTTCTTTCTCCAGTTTCAATCCCCACCTGGGGACAAGGACCATGTCTCATCTTTATGTTTCTCACTCTCACTGTGTCAGTCTCTCTCTCTCTCTCTCTGTTTTTTTTCTGTCACCCACCCCATCGGCTTCTCTCACCACATACACACTCGCAGAATCAATATGTTTGTACTTATTCACCACCCTCTTGTGTCACATTTTCATTACAAGACAGAATGGATACGGGCTACTGCCTGGACCACAGCTCGCTTTCATACATTTTCCAGAAGGTAGTCAGGGGATTTCATTGTTTCTCCCTGCCGCTGCGGGGACTGCGCTGAATGTTTGAGCAGATTGGCTGCTGAGGGCTGCAGAGTGAGGGCAGCATCAGGACAGCCTCCCTTCACTACGTCTCATTCCCTGCCTCCTTTTCTCCTATCTCAGGTCAAACACGCTTGACTGGGCAAAAGGCCTCCTCTCCTCGCAACAAAACCTGCTGATCACGTTTTCCCCCAAAAAACACAGCAAACGTTGTCAGAGGTTGCTGGCCTTTCAGTCCAGCCATGGACACACAACCCAACTCTCAGGTTGCTTGTAGCTTTCTGCTTAGCCAAACAAGTATGAACAATGAGCAGCAATATGCACAGATTAACATGTGAAGAGGAGGTGCTGATTTAAACTATAATCATCGTCACACAAAAATATACATGCGTAGTGACAAATTGTGACAATGTGACACATGCAGAGCTGTCAGAGTTGATATATTTGTAGAAAGCCTATCTCTTCCATAAGTTAAGGTTATTGAAAGATAAACCCACAGAAATGCTTTTATTGTGTTGTCTTTAGCCTGCGTTTCATTTCTGTTCTAAGAGGTCACTTGTTACCTGGAGTTTTAACAAACGTCGTAGTAGTATTAGTATTAATAATAATTATTAGTATGATAGGGAAATCTGACCTTCTGCATTTCTATAATCTTTGTGGAGATAAAATACGGCTTGACAACCAAAACAAACTATTACCTTGTGTTGACACCTAACATCTGTCACATAAGATGTCGAACAAGCATATGTGATGTTAAATATGTGTTCCTGATATTTTTCTAAACCTTGCAATCTATTTTAGTGCCTGCGTTTAATCCATGTTTTTTCCTGCCTAACCAACCAAACTGCTATGCTTGAGTGTCTAGATAAAAACATAGTGTAACACTGGCTGTCATTTCAGTGCGATTGTAAGTCATGGCAGCCATAATTTTATGTTTTTAGCCAACATAACAGGATGCAGTTTCAGATGCCTGTTGGCCTGAGGCTGATCTCTCGACCAATGTTCCTGTGGGTCGTAGCAGAGGGCAGAGATAAACAGTGGGACTTGTCTTTGTGACACCCTGTATTTTAAATCCATGTATATATTATGCCTAAAAAATTCTCATTATTTTTAAAGCCGTGCAGTTTCCCTCCTCACTATATAATGATCGTTCTGTTATATAGATGATAAAATACACAATCAATATTTCATGAATGAGAAGTCACTTCTAATGCTTCCTTCACAATGAACTCCAAACAAACAAGGCAGGGGCATTTGTTAAACAGGAGAGACCTGTGTGTCATAAATAGAGGCCACATGAGATTATTCAAATATTATTCAGTTTACAATTGGTATTGATACAAACTGTTCATTCTGTTAGTTTGTCTTTGTGTAGGGTCGTACTGGAATTATTGTTTTTAATACTGTTATTAAAATTATTTTGATTTGTATTCCAATTAAGATAAGATAAGACAGATCTTTATTCGTCTGGGGATAAATGGGGAAATTTTGATGTTACAGCAGCAGGGAATGTGCAGAGTACAGCAAAACATCTAAAAATAAAAATATATCATATATGTGCACAATCATACAAGTATTTGCACAATGGGTCATTTGCATTGCAAAGGCTTTTGTTTTTATATTTTTCCAAGAACAGAAAACAAATTAACTAATTAATATTCTGTAATTTGTCTTGCAAAATGAAACATTTTTAAATCTTTTTTTTTTTTTATTTTTTTTTCTGTATTGCTGTTTAAATAATTATTGGACTATTTATTTATTTCTTCTGATGATGTATATTTTTTTCTGGTTTGATATATTTTCTTAATTACTTATTTTCTTAATATTTACTTAAAAAACTTAAACTTTTTTGTTGTTGTATGAGCAACATCCCTGAAATCAGCAAGCCACTTATTTGACTGAGCGCTAATGCTTTTGGGACTGCTACACCCAGCAGTAGTAGTAGTAGTGAATGCTGTGATTTTATTGGGTAATGCATTGTTTCAGAATTAAAACATGCCAAATTTATTGTTTTTTAACATCAGTCATCTGATTTTTTTCCATTAATTTTTTTTCAACTCGTTTCCTTAGTGTCCTTCACGCTTTCTTTTCTCCAGTCAGCTTTAAATCTTCTCCTGAAATCTGTATAGCTGTCTGGCAAAGCTCTTTTCAAATTTCTTAAAATCACAGGGCTTTATTACTGCAAAGGGGTGGAAAGGCAAATGATTAATATCATCCTCAAGACTTTTTTTGTTTATTTTTTTTTTGTTTGTGGAGTCTTTGTACTAAGCATTTCTATCTAGTAAGTAAGTAAGTAATGGCATGAGTAGGAGGGCACTTTATGCATTTTTCTGAAAAGGCAGACGTGCATCTTTCAAAACCCCAAATTTGCCGTGAGGTTGTGTGTGTGTGTGTGTGTGTGTGTGCGTGCATGCACGTCATACCTGTCAACAATGCCTGACTCTCTTCGTGTGATTTGTATTGGTGGTTTGTATGTGCATGGGAGTGCTTTTCAGAAGGCTTTTGGCAGCACTTTGGCCTGAGGATTTTTTTCACACAGGACCAGGCATTCATTCAGTATTGACTATAATGTAAAATCAGCCCATGCATGGCTAAGCCCAGTCAATGAGTGCCAGTCTGATTCCCTGCATCAAAGCACCAGAGAGGCATGAGGATGGATACAGTAGCTCTATGAGTGTGCACGGCTGTAGTGAGTGCTGTTACTGTCAGCTTTCCTGGAATTCCCGTTAAAATTTGGGTTGTAACAGAAATAGAACATGAGAGCAAATTAGACAACAGGAGAGGGGAAGAGACTCAAGACATGAGTTAAGATAGGAGAAGCACCAAAAAGGATGTAAAGTAGGAAGTGAAAACCCGAGAGCTAGAAACAAGATTCTTTTGTCCAGAAGATGGTGGCAGTAGCGGTCTATACAGACCTAGATCAATGGCTCTTTTCATAAGTGTAAGCCTCTCTATCTGCTTTCTGGAGAAGTGGGAAATGGAGAGGACAGCTTTAGTGAGGAAGGAAAAGAGAGATGACGGCTCAGTGGACAGACACTGACAATATGCAAGGACAAGACAACAGAAAGGGAGCGATAAAGAAGTGGCAGAAACTACAAACAGGAGCCCAGATGTGCATCCGGCACTTCTCCTTCCTCTCCTCACGCTGCAGCTGTTTCCATCTAGTGTCCAGCTCTGCTCCAATCAGCACAACATGCGTTAGCGTCAGTCTGCACACTAGCCTGTGGTTGTGTCTTTGACGCTGATGCTGATTGTGGCTGGCTGCTGCTCCACATACAGCCCCCGGGCTACACATTTATCAGCTGGTAATCAGCTGGCCCTTTGCACGCTTTGCTTGCCTGCGTGGACGCTGCTGCAGCTTCCTGCCTATAAGCTGTATACTCCATGCAGTACAATGTGACACGGCGGGATATTACATTGCTGCTTATTTACACCTGAGATATGGGGAACTTTGGTTTGGATGATTATTGGCTGAGTCTTATCTTAGTGGATTGATTTATTTATCTGTAGTTTTAGTTTAATAAAAATGCATGTAGTCCTCCAATGCGTGCTGTATTTAAGGTTCATCAAATCAAACAGAACCATCACCACGTCAGCTGCATATTGTCTTTTGGTCGACTCTTCACGGTTTGTCAGCTGGAAATCAGAAGCCCGCCTTTGTTGACTTTACAGTGAAATCAAAGAACAATATTTTCTAAAGTTTAGTTTCAAGTGACAGATCAGCCCTGACGTTATTGTAAGCTGAGTATTTGCCATGCGAGAATGTAATGACTGACATGCCTAGCAACAGTAACCACAGGGACAGAGCTACAAAATATGAAATGTGTCAGTAATGAACTTTTTGACTATTGAAACAAATTAAATTAATTGCACTATTGCGATTCGTCATAATGAGCTGCTAAACTGCAGTTTGGTCTTGTAAAGGGTAATTCTAATGTCAATCACACACCGCTTCCCTCAAAAGAATTGATTCTACACCAAACCTAAAGCTGCTTGCTACATGAGGTTATGGCTACATCCCCCTAATGGCATAAAGTTCGTATGGTTTCATGCTACAGCACTAACAGGCAGCCAAAAAGCTGCTCATTTGTAGCTGAAATGGCCTCAGTCAATATAATCAATAGCTGCAACGTCTCTGCAGCTACCACAGGCTTGTTGTGTTGTTTTTAAGCCAGTCTGGGTTTGTGCCTCCAACCTGCACAGGATCTTAACTTTTGGATTCATTTGTCAGAAGAAGTGTGCACAAAGCTTCATCTCAAGCAATAAGAAAAGATGCTTAGCATCATATCAGGTTTCTTCTCCCATTGGTTTGCAGTATCTGGCAAGTAAACACATAATACTTCATGTTTTGGACACATGAGGAAACCTGAAGAGGCTGGAGGAGAAGAAATTCTCTGCTTCACTGTTTTTGCAGATTAAATTTCCAGGGACATAAACTTTTGATTAAAATATAAAGTTTGAGGATTTCACGTTGTTAAAAATAAGCAGCCTGGTGTTGAAAACTTTAAAATAAATATAGTTTTAAAACCTACAGTACGGTTTGACAGTCTGTTGTGAGGTGTACAGAAACATTATTTGATCTATTTAAACAGGATTGAATGTCATCTTTTAAAAAGAGAAATATTCACAAAACACTGAATTCAAAAGATCCTGAAGTTGCCAGTATTTTGTGTAGTGACGACCAAAGACAAAGTTTAAATTACCTGTGCCACGTTCAAACCCCAGTTATTTTCCCCCTTTGTTATAACTAGGCAAATGAACAATGACTGCCTCTCCTTTGAGGTCTGACGTCGCAGCATCTGCAGAGTTCTTGCCGAAATGTCACAAACTAGCTTTTCCCCCGGGAGTAACTGTGGGCACACGTGTGCATGTGGGAGCCTACGTGTTTTGCTGTAAGTGTGTAGATTCAACCAGCACTCCCTCCTGGCACGGATATTCCTCTAATGGGGAGCAAGGGGCTGGGGAGGGGATAGAGGAGATGGAGAGAAGGCCGGGTTGCCAGAGCACAGGTTAATCCACTAATTGGGAGCAAAGGGAGACGGGTTGCCAGATTGTGATGGCCACCAGGAGGGGCCGTTTAAGAGGGACATCTGTTCCTGCTGGAGAACAGCCGCCCTCACAGCTCCTTAGTTTCCTCTCTGACACTCATCTTCTTTATACTGAATCCTGACAGCGAGAGTCCACCCCCTTTAGAGTATAGTGGTATATTCATCTCTGCATCCATGACTGGTCTGAAAGCCAGGATCTGGTTGGAAAAGGATGAAGGTTTTCGAGGAGTTTGCTTCAGCGCAGTTCCTTTTAGATTGGAAAAATGTTTTGCCAAAGATGCTGTGTCAACCTGAGCCAGTTTGCTATTTAAACCAGCAATTATGAGCAATATGTTTTATCACTTCACATGCCGCATTTCAGCCAGGGTGATGCCAGACTCAGTACAATCGCAAACGTTGAGGAGCTTAAATATTGATGATCTAGAAATATTACTGTTACAATAATAAGAAAGTGCTGAAATAATCTGGATCCAAATCTGATCAAAAATGCACGGTAATAACCACGGGGATAAGATGCAGCAATTCTTTTCCAGTTATACAGGTTCCTATCCACATGGTGACCTACGACCTATAATAATACAGAGGTGGGAGGAGGAAGAGTGTCGATCCCATTCAGCAGCACTCGTTCAGCATGGTTATGATCACTGCTATGTTCACAATAATGCAGCTGAGGCAAGATCCAGTACGTCAGTGCCACTGGATTCATGCCGTTTCACTCATATAGTTAAGCAGCCAAATCCTTTTTGCCAAGAAAACATGCAGGTTCCATATTCTATTTTTATGTGTATTTTATATCCTAAAACCTGTTTCATGCACCTTAGAAATGAGATTTTTTTTTTGTTCTTACAGTCAAACATTCCACAACACCATTTTTCTTTTAGTTGTGCTTTTTTTGTTAAACATTTCTATGAAAATCCTGATCTGTGTCTGGTTGTATCAGGCTACGCCATCCTACAGGCCATCATGGAGAAGGCAGGACAAAACAACTGGCAGGTCAGCGCCATTTGTGTCGAAAACTTCAACGATGCCAGTTACCGGAAACTCCTGGAGGATCTGGACAGGAGACAGGAAAAGAAGTTTGTAATTGACCTCGAGGCTGAGAGACTGCAGAACATGCTGGAACAGGTAAATGCTTTTGTGACGCCAGCGTGTAGTCGTTTTTTTTACCTGTTTATTATGATTCATTATCTTTTCAAGATCTGATGCAGGATATTGTCAAAATCTGCTGTTTCCTTCTATCAAACCTCAAACGCTCATACTCAGCGCCGGTTTCAGTGTGTTTGCGCTAATTAGGATATTTTGAACTTGAAAACAGTGCGTTCTGATCTCCGGTGGTGTTAGTTGGCATAGGCACACTCAGAATCTGATTTGTGCCTTCCTCGTCCTCCTCCTCCTCCTCCTCCCCGTCCTTCTGCTTCTCTTCATGCCTTCATCGGGCCATTTTTCCCCGGGGCAACTGGTCTCTGTATAATTGTTCAATAATTCAGGAAATCCCTACTTCAACATCTGTCATAGTTCTAACAATTTACTCTGCAGTGTGTGTGTGTGTGTGTGTATGAGTCTGTTTACCCCATAGAGCAGCAGTCATCCCGATCCATCCTTGTTTGATGCCAGTACACAGAACCTCCACAAGAAGACATGATGGACCCTGTCATATGTAGACAGCTGTAGCTTGTGGGATGATGCATTATTTTGTACAGTGATAGTCTGAGTTACTGCCAAAGATATAAACATCTATTTTGCTCTGCTGTGTTCATTCCAACTGTCACCATGTTCATATTTACATTGCGCCTAATTATCCTGACGCAGAACAAGAACTGAATAAATAATTGGGCTTCATTAGCTGCTTATCAACAGCACGGTCAGAACATATCAAGGCTTATAAGCAAACAGATGTTACTTTGAACGTCTGAGCATGAAGTTGATAAATGTGAAACTGTTCATTTACAGAAGGAAGTGTGGTTTGTTGGCAGCTGATTTGCAGGTTGTGATAGAGCTCCAGCATTAAAAAAAATGTTTTAAACTTAAATTTATAACTAAAAAGTCCAAAAATGTTTTAAAGTTAATTGCATTTTATCTAAAAATTCTACAAAACTTACTAACTAAACAGAAATTGATGCTTTTCACTGATTCTCTTGTCACTTGTCCACTATAAGATATGTTGTAAGATATTTGAAAAAGACAAAATTTTCAACCTCACACTTCAGCTGTGAGCACAACCTGGTGGTCAGGTCTTAATGGCTTTGAAGCTCTTTGGGAACTGACCTCATTTCTAACATTTCTTAAACATATTAAGCTTTTTTTTTTTTAAATCAATTAACTCGTGCCTTTATTAAATGGATGTCCAGTAAGATTTCCCAGCAGACGTCAGCTTTCAGAATCAGTTTTTATCAAAACTCTGCAGCTTTGTGGTTGGACTCATGTGTTGTGTAAGAACGTCGAGAAGCATTGTCATGTCCCTGAAAGCGTGAAGTGTTTACTTCCTCTGCGAGATACTGACATGACTGCCTGTTCATTTGTTTAGACGCCTGATCTTCTATGGATAAAACCTGACGGTCCCACTGTGTCAGGACGCACACACTCGCCTGTCACATGCATCATCTAAAGTAATTAGTGTATGCTGTGCTCTAATCCAGTTGGATTAACACTGAGTTCTTTCCCACCTCCTCGCAGATTGTCAGCGTCGGGAAACATGTCAAAGGCTACCATTACATCATGGCCAACCTGGTGAGGAAAAAAAATAACATTTCTTCTCATGCCGTCCTTGTTTGTTTGTGTGCCTCTGATCTTCATATCTATTTGAAAAATCTCGGTTGCTTTTTCATATCTGCTTACTACTATCTCCCTCTAAAGTCTATTTGTTCAAACAGTGTTGCGGTATTGATCTGCAGACTGTGTCTCAGTATCACTAAAGGGCTTGGCTATGGGAGCAAATGTTAAAAGGGAAACAAAGGATTTACGGACCAAAGAGGATGGACTAAATAGCGAGTGTGGCCATCGCTGCATGGAAGAGGCTAGTCATAGTCCAGTGTGTATAACTCACAAGTTAAGCAGAGAATGAGGTCTCTGAGGTCCCTGATGGTAAACAGAAGAATTTGCTCATATAAGTTATCTGTATCTGTAGGAACAGTTCATAAATATACACGATCAGAACCCTGGAAACTCGAGAGCACCTCTCACGTAGAGTATTTCATACCCATACTGGCCCAGAGCCATTGCAAACTTGCACACGGTGATCGTAAACATATGGTCTCAGTCTGCAAAGAGGGGGCATGTTTGGATTTAGCCCATTTTACCACAGGGCACAATATTTCTTATTTGCAGGACAGCACTGATGTAGGAGCTCAGACTCCTGTAATGTTAGCTCTCTCTGATGGCATATGATGCAAAGCTAACCACCCTTTAGACGTGTTTTCCATTTGCTTACATTAACCTGCCAGTTTCTAGGCTAATAATGTAATAAAATCACCTCGTCCTTCAACATTTGTTAAAACACTGCACCACTGTACATCCTGTTCCGTCTCTGGACTGGGACCATGACCAATCTTTCCCCTTGTTGCCCCTGAAGGGTTTTAAGGACATCAACCTGGAGCGGTTCATGCATGGTGGAGCCAACGTGACAGGCTTCCAGCTGGTTGACTTCAGCAACCCCATGGTCATCAAACTGATGCAGCGCTGGAACAAGCTGGATCAGAGGGAGTACCCTGGCTCAGACGCTCCTCCAAAGGTATCCGCATGCCTGGTCAGAAACAGATAAACTCTCATAAATAAAATCGGCACATGGCATTTATCATGTTTATTTGTACTGCAGTTGTACGCAGGGACCTTTCTGTCCCTTGGTGCTGGCAATAGACGGCACAAAATCAAATCCACAACAAGCATAAAGCAAACGAACAAGCTAATTTACTCCATATTCAGAGGCCAACTCTCAAGTCCCAAATATGCAATTTCAAGCAAGTGTCCGACCCAATTTGATTTTAGACTGTAGCAAAATGAACCAAATCCAACAACTACCTGGAGGGTGAGAAATGCATAAAGCTGATTACATGTGTTTTAAACATAACAGGCATGTAGAGTTTATGCTATTTGTAAGCAATGGGCTAAAATTTACATTACCACAGTCCTTTAAACGTCCCTCTGGGGTGTGTGAAGAAAATTTAAGTATGGATAGTATCACATTCTGTAACATGAAGTGCGTATGAATTTATAGCAGCACGTTTGCAATGAGTGAAAACTACAGCAGCAGCCACACAAATACATAAATGCATAAAAAAACAGCTTAAAACCCTAAACACTAAACACTGACATTTATGAGCATGTACATCAAAGAAACATCTGTTATTATCATTGTCCAATGCTGTCATACGCAGTGATGTGACAGAATGACCCACTTTGGATTACTGTCAGCCGCACAGATTGCAAACGGCACTGGAGCAGGACGTCATCATGCAATGGTGGTCAGCAAACCTCTTCCTTCCTACCCCCAGCAAATCTGTGCGTCCAAGATTTCTATTTTAAAATCCAGATGCAGTGGAGTGGAAACGGTGTGAGTCGAGCCGTGTGTGAGTTTAGGTTGTGTGCCTGATGGATTGGGGTGGTTCAAATTAAAAGTTTACACCACAGGGCAATATCACAAGACATGAGTGTGTTTGTGTTTGTCATCTGTGCGTGTATGTTTATTCTCACTCAATTTCTTGATAAATTACTCTCTCTCCTGGAAATCCACTCAGACCAAATTACGCTGCTCCCCGCTAAGTTTGTCCGCAGCCTGAGCCACAGTCAGTCGTTTTTTCTGCTAATATATTTCTGCGCCGGTTGGGTCTTCGTCTGGCATGTTTACTCACTTTGTAATGACAAAATGCGAAGTCACGTGTTTAAAAGGTCCAGAAATCAGCAGGTAGCAAATTAATGAGCGATGGCTGTACTGTGTAAGACTGCAAGCTTTGGAGTCGCTGTAAAAGTCTTGGAGGTGCCGTGTCAGTGCACATCCACACCTGGTATTAACACGCGTTCTGTATCTGGATGTGCTACCTGGGAAATCATGTGATAATGTTGCCCCTGCATTTACACTTGGTACTGGATAAAAATGAGTTCTTGTCATCTTGTTTGTGGCCCACTGTGAGTGAACTTGCTGTTACACCTCAACAAAAACTGAAGGACTCCCACGTCGAGGGAAAGATTTTACAGTAAAGTATGTAACGTGACAGGCAGTCAAAGGCCTGCGTGTGCTAATGTCAGTGACCATGCTGTCTCAAGGTTCTTATGCTATAGGAATGTGACTGAGCTAAGAGAGAAGTTCACCAGCTCATATGACCCTCAATTTATTTCCCGCCGCACTGTATCTAGTTGACATTTTAATATGTTTCAAGAAAACATATCCAATACAGATTATGCAGAATGCCAGTACCAGTTAATCTTACTTTATATAAAAAATAGTCGTAAAAGAAAAAACTTTCTAACAATTTGACAATTATTGGTTGAGGTCACGACGCATCACGCCAGCATTGCTGCAGAACATATTAATATAAATCATATTAACTTTGGCAATAACAACAGTGACTTTTAACACTTTTCTAAAAAAAATCTCTAATGAACTTTAAGTGTCACACGTGCCCTTGACTCCAACCAAATGTAACTGCAGAAACTGAACAGCAGTCAGACTAGTGCAGTAACTGCTGTGTTGGTGCCAGGGTTGTAGTTGACACTACTCCCTGAAAGCATCTTAAAGAGTGATGAAATTCCAGCTTTCAGCTTGGGTCAGGCCACTATCCTGTATGTGAATATCAGATCACAAGCTGGGGAGGAGAAGTGGGAGGAGTCATATCTTGCATGTGTATTCAATCTACGTGGGATCGGCTTTGTAACTGTTGTTGCATTTTGCCATCAGGAGATAATATCCAACTTAAGTTTAAACAGCAATAAAGTCATGTCTAGGTTCTAGATATTTGATCATTGCCACGTGTCTGATATGTCCAGCAGTTGTGCTCATTAATGTGCAACCAACACTGTGCTCTGAAGCTCCATGGAAAGAATTAGTCCAACACTATCCACATGTGCTTGTGTCGGTGGCAGCTTTGTGTTTCACAGCCGTGGACACGGTTAGTGAGTTTGTCCCACACCTTGACTGTCTGCGTGTGTGTGTGTGTGTGTGTGTGTGTGTTACTTGGGGCAGGTCGTCAGAGAGTAACACGGGAACAGAGTGCAGCAGTCTCCATAGAGAGCCGTAATGTCGCAGTGAGCAGTGGGCTAATGAATAGGATTCACCCCCGGCCGGAGGCGAAGTTAATGAACTCCTGCTAGCCGGGATAATTAATGCCAGACTGCTACCAGGCTGGACAAAAGACTTGCCTTTTCCCTTTCTTTTCCCCCCGCTCACTCTCCGTCTTGCTGCCTTTTCGTCATTCACTCAATTAGTTTTCTGCAACGCCAGAGGTGAGTTTTAGGGAAATGTATCGTTCATGTGGGAGAGAGAGATTTTTGTAGATGCAAACAATCAGAGGCAGCACAGAGTCTTCAGGTCAAAGATAGATTAGGGGAAATTGCGAGGCTTACACTGTGGGGAATATGCTCTTCACTTCCCGCCCTCTCCTCCTCTCCTTTCCCGGAAAATAATGAGCGGAGTAAAACTGCTGCCCCCCCGTAACATGCCTGGGCCTGCAGAACCCGAGCGTGTTCTCAGAGGCGGCCTTACGCAGATTGTTTTTAAATAGATCTGACCAGCAAATATTGCAGAACATTTTGCCTGTCCAGCAAATCAGCAGTACCCTGCGGGGTTTTTATTTCCTTTCACTAAATCTTAACAAGCCAGAGTCGAATCAGAATTGGTACTGCAGTGTTTTTGTGTGATGTTCACTGGTGTTTTTAGTGTTGCCCGGATACAGTAACATCTGTGTCTCTGACCACTTCCTGCTGTCCTCTAGTACACCTCAGCGTTGACTTACGATGGGGTGATGGTGATGGCCGAGGCCTTCAGGAACCTGCGGCGGCAGAAAGTGGACATTTCCAGAAGGGGAAATGCTGGCGACTGTCTCGCTAACCCTGCCGCCCCGTGGAATCAGGGCATTGACATGGAGCGTACTCTCAAACAGGTGAGAAGGAAGTGTGTAAACTTGCTACAGACCAAATTTAATAAAGCATTACACCTTTTTATTTATGGATTTATCGTCATCTTTTAATTTAAACAATATCATTTTATTATTCCTTCACTTGGGGAAACCAGTTTTTCTGCCAGTAAAGAACAACCAAAATAAACATCAATTTTTTCAATGTGGAAATAGTTTTAACTTTGCACCGTGACTAAATGGACGTATGGCTGCACAAAGCATTGTGCATCTGTCTGTCAAGGATCATTATTATTTTTCTTGACTTGCTTTCTACACCAGGAAACACATTATGCACATCTGGTTTAAAAACTGTTAGAAAGTTAGCTTGAACAGACTTTTATACGCTGCAGGTTTTAACCTCTCTTAGATTCGATTTCTTTCACCATTAAAGCTTTCTTCTGCATGCAGGTCCGGCTCCAGGGATTAACAGGTAATGTCCAGTTTGACCACTATGGCCGCAGGGTCAACTACACTATGGACGTGTTTGAACTGAAGAATAATGGACCTAGACGGGTAAAACATCACACCACTCTGCTTTAACTTTAACTGAATATGTGTCTCAGTCAGGTCAGTAATATTGTTCGTCGCAGCTCACAAAATGCATCCTCGATGTGGATACATGTGCAGACTGCTGTCATGAAGTCTCCTGGTGCTGGGAGAGTAGAGTGGCATTTTCCATTATCATAAGTAGGCATCCAGGGTCTGTGCTTCTGGTATGACAGTGTAGATGTCTGACAATCAAATTCCAGGAAAACTGGGAAGAAGAGAGAGAGAATGAGAGATAGCACTTGTGAGCGATGGTGAGATAATGAAATGAAATAGAGAGCAATCAAGGTAGAGGGGATTTGGAGGAGGGGAGGCAAAGGAAAAGAGTTCCCATCAATCAAAATCTGTTTTGGCCCGTCTTCGTGTTCACAGCGAGGCTCCTGTCAGCACACGGCAGTGTTTGTGTATGGATGTGTGTGTTTGTGGGAGGGTGGGTCACTGTCGCTCTCCCACATTTTCCATGTTCCTCAATCAGCCTGATGCCCCAACACAAAGGCGGTATCGCACAGATTCTCGTAGCCTCTGGCTTCGCAGGAGCGGCAGCCAACCGGCAGCCAGCTGGCTCGCTCAGCGTCTCCACCTCCACTGACTTATAGCTGCTTATGGATGCTGTCAAAGCTCCTGTCTATTATGGGATCAATACATCAGCCGGACACATTATTCGTTTGCAGTTGTCTATTGGCTTTTTCTTAAAAATCGTATATCGACCGACCCGTGTCGTGTACTTTCTCTTGACATTCTTTAGTCAGAAGATGCTGATTTTGTAGCCACAACATATCATGTCTACAGGGTCCAATGAGTTTGACCCCGAAGTATTTCTGTGAGATGACGTTAATGTCAGCTGAACACAAAACGGCTTTGGACAAATAGCACAACATTGATCTCAAAATTGGTGTCCACCAAGGGGACTTTTCAGCTGACGTTTGCAAATAATTCAATAACAAAACTAACTGTCCTTGAGCAGAACAACATGGACTTATTGTTGCAAAAAAAATGAAAAAAGAAATGATAAAATATAAGCATGATAGTTTAAATTTAGACCTTGGAATAGCAAATAAAAAAACACTTTTTGAAAATTCAGTTTGAATTATTTTGAGAAAAAGTCATGTTATTATGACAATAAACAAGCAAAAATATTACGTTATTGTAATATAAACACAAAAGAAGTTCCTAAACTCTGTGGTATTTTATTATTTTTAAGATTTTCAGAGAATGACACATTTCTTCTTAAACCTTACAACTGTGTTTTTAAAGTTTGAACAAAGAGCTCCACTTTCCTGTTCTGGTGTTGAGAATTGTCCACAAAAAAAAAAAAATAAATTGTGAACATTCATGGTGCCATAGAGTTCACACACACATGCTCACTGTGGCATCGACTTTCATAGTTTCTTTTCTCTGCAGATCGGCTACTGGAACGACGCAGACAAACTGGTGCTCATCCAGGACTCCCCACTGCTGCCAAATGAAACTTCTGGCATGGAGAACCGCACTGTTGTAGTCACCACCATTATGGTAAGAGGCCGGCATGTGCGCACCAACACACAGTACACACTCGCTCGTGCACTCATAGTCTTAGCAATTTGTAATTCCAGGAATCGTTTTTTTAGCTTGTGCTGCTGCGGATCACACTGAACATAATACACTTGAAATGCAGAGCCTCAGATGCAATAACTACACATTATTCTTATTACAACATCACCACGGGCTAACCGGACACAGTAGTCAGCTGTACTTTAATGCCACACCACCTCACTCTTGTGAAGTGTCTCTTTTGTTATTTTTTGTTATTAATAAGTATTACTGTAGGATGTCTGTGATGGACATTGTATTTCTAGGTAACTTGTTTGGCTGGTTTGCTTCTGTATCTGTCTTATTACTCACTGTGCAGATATGTGGTACACATTACCGTATAGTTTGAATGTACAGTAGAAAGTGACCATATCAGCTATAGTTTAGGTGTTGGTGCTGGTTTGTGTTCATATGGTTTTGTTACATTTCGCTCTGATATTCTTACCGGGGGAAACCCAATAAAAAACTTGAAAATGCCATTTATCAACCAATAGAACAGAATACCAGAGTCGCAACAAGATAAGTGATGTGTTACAAACTGATCTCATCTCGGGTCCGTAATGTAATGAAATTGCGAACGTTTTATCGCACAAAACTCACGTGCAGTTCTCAATATTTAGCAGTTTCATTCCCCTTTAGCCTTGTAGGTTATGTACAACATAACGCAGGGATCACACATCAATTTGTCACAACACTACAACATTATCAGTAACAAGACTCCTAACAAGATGGGATTTGTTTTAATGACTTCAATAAGAACTTCAGTGAACCATCGTACATCTCTAGAATCAACAACCGTCACTTAGATTTGCTTTTATTGCACCAATAAACATCTCAAAAAGCAGCCGGCTCCATAATCGGTTGCCGTTATTGAGTCTTTTGTTCCTATTGCACAGATAAGAGCTCATAAAAATGGTCCATACAGCCACAAAATCAAGGAAAAGCATTTCACACATGGTAGAAATGAATGGCCTTTGCATGGCATGTGAATCTGTGGCTGTAACAGTGACTCTGACATGGCTGACTGGTAGAGCAGCCAGGTGTTGAGGGTACATTTAGCAGCTGAGTGGAGGAGGGAAGCAGGTGGGAATGGAGAGTCACAGCTCAGCACAATCCTCCCTCTTTTCAGCCCCTGATGAGGAACCCCATTTTAAGAAACTGAGCCCCTGTTGGACGCAAGCAGCGTATGAAAGCTCTTAATGGCAGAGTGATGGACACAACAACCCGAGCCAAAATGAAGCCCTAAAGACACTGGGCGAGAGGAGAGACACTGCAACTAAGTTAATGGACAACCTGTTCAGAAAACTGAACAAGAAATGGAGCCACTCAAGAGGAAAATGAAATGCAAATGGAGGGGAAAAGACGTGGTTTTTTAAGGATGTTGCTTGTGGACGGACACCCATGGAGGCTAAAATGGGTCCCCGAACTCCTGACAGTCTGTCTACCAGCATTAACAAACTTCCACTACACCTGTTTGTGTGTGTCGGATTCATACATTGTTGTTGTCTGCTGTGTTTGTGTGGCCAGTCGCAGCTTGAGTCCCACTCTGGTTTCAATTTGTAATTTATTTACCTTGGACTTTAAAAATGAGGCACAACCACAACGTGCATATGCATCATGTCTGACGTCCTGCTTGCTCCAGATCAGTCCTGCTCTACCGTACAGTACGTTGCACATTCAGGGCTTCGTGTAAGCCTTAAAACAGCTTAGAAAGACTAATGCTCTCATAATCATACCAGTTCATATCCATCATGCTTTTATGCAGCGTAATATTATAGTTACAATGTGACAACTGCCTTTTACTCCCACTTTTATTGTTTGTTCATGTTCGCGAGAGCAATGTTTATTTAGCATAAACCTAATTACGTGTTGCAGTGTTATATTACGTTCAGGCCGCCTCTGTGCGTCTTCAGAACTAGTAACAGGCAGTTGCAAAGGAGCAGCTCATCATGCTGGGAAATCAAACGCAGGCTAGTTGCCCCCTCGATGTTAAGGTTTGAATAGCCTATTCTAATTATATCCCATAATCATGTGAACAGGACATTTAAAAGAATGGCTTACCCGGCATTCAGAGGAGGCTCTGCGTAGTTTCTGCAGGGTTCAGAACTCTGTCTGTGTGGTGATCACAGTTTAGCTTTGTCCTATATCCTCATCTCTCTATGTTGTGGTGTGATGACACACTCGAGTTCCCCTTCGGCCTAAAACTGAGATCTGAACTCAGATCTAACTCCACTGAAACTGTCTAGTTCTGAAAAATGTGTGAGCCAAACATAAACCAAGATCAGAGGCTCTTATTTCCCTCCACAAGACATGGTAATATATTTGCATTATTCTCTCAATAAAAGTTTTTTTTTTATGTTAAAAAAACAAAGAAACGTATCTGAACTTTTGACTCGTGGTTTACCAAGCTGGATCAGGCTTATCAGAGCTCCCTGTGGCCGGTGAGGTGGAAACACCTATCACAGGAACAGAAATAAAACAAATCTGGCTGCAAACAAAAACCATTTGTGCTTTATGCTTATTTTAATAATGGCTTCTTCTTTTGACCTTTTTGTGAATGAAAACTGCCTAAAAATAATAACAGGAAGTGCATTATGGGGCCATTCTGATAATAAGTTCAAAGTACAAAGTTGTGACCTACATCAAGTTAAAATGAACAAACAAACAACAACCATTTTCGCTGTAAAAGAGAAATATTGTTTCATTAAATCTGAAAACTAGATAAAGAATTATTTACACACCATATGTGTATTAACTCTATATTGAAAAAAGAGACTTCTACAAATGCACAGGTTATATATGAAGTTGAAGCTGAGGTGTGTGTGTGTGTGTGTGTGTGTGTGTGTGTGTTTCGTGTGTACATCTGCTTTTAATGGCATGTATGATTAATCTCATTAGACCGTGAGTGAGACAGTGTGGTTGTAATTATTGACCAGCCTGTCAGACATGCTGGCCTCTGCTGTGAAAACCTCTGAAGCAATGCTTGTTGTTCTCGTACCAGAAATACTGACTGTGTCTTGTTTACTATAAGGTAATTCATGTGTGCTGACATGATCATCTGCAGATTTGTTGGATAATATGCATCCTTCAAGCAAAATATACCATGCCTTAAAGCAGCGAAGGTCCTGCATTTTAGTTAATCTTACATCAAAACTCCTCAAAGTAAATGTGCTAGAGGGTTTAATTGCGGCAGTAGATCCATAAATGGGGTGGCCCAGCGTAATTTGTGGGGGTCCAAGCAAGATTGTGTTCTGTGAGGAAGATGGAGGCAGTTTAAATGTGCTTGTTTCAGCAAATAATGAGCCTTGTATGATTTTGATGTAGACTGTAAATGGATGGTTGTGTGTCAATGTTAGCATCAGAAAAAATATGCTGGTTTTAAGTTTTATTCTTTTTTTTTTTACGACCATTTGAATTAACCAATCAGATCAACTTTTAAGTTAGGAACTTAAAGCAAAAGCAGTTACAGGATCGTAATATGTGTAGTCAGAAGGCCGTTTAATCAAAGTTTCAGACCCTGTCCTGTGCCATGTGCTGTATATTCATTTATTCTATGTATATTGAGCATCTTTGGCAAAAAAAACATGTCTTTAAGGAGAATAAATTTAGTCTGATCGAGATTTCAGGTTGTGGCTCCACTGAAGAATGTTCTCAATGTTCTCAACCTACCGATTCTTTTGTGTTAGTATTTAAGAAAACGGTGGAAATCTGTGTGGAACCCAGACAAACATGCAGGAGGCCAATTTCCACATTTCAACGTCCACATTGAAGAAATGATTTAAAAACATGATGACATTTTTAGGGCCATTATTTGCATTAGTCTGCATAACCCCCCTATTTAAAGCATTCAAAGGGGGATTCGCCCCAGTTTGAAAAATGAATTCCAAGCTCCGTGCACTCCATCTCCACCATCTTTGGTTTACCTTGCTTTGGCCCAGGGCGATGCCACGCAAGCACATTTCAAGAATAAATAGCTCCTGTTCTCAGTATGCTATAGTCTGCCTTCCATGAGAAGTTATATGTTTGAAATATAAAGAACAGGATGCGGTTTACATTTGGATCGCCCTCTGTGAGTCTGCAAATCCAATGATCTCTAATGGGCAGAGTGATGCAGCCCGGTTGCTTTAAGTGTTCAAGTGGAATCGGGCTTGTTTTCGGTTTTAAGTCGTTCAGTCTGATTGCGGCTCATTTCTTCCTTCCCTTCAGCTTTGTGTCTGCCTTCCTTTCTGCTTAGTCACACTTTCCTTCCTTCTCTTTCAGTATCAGTGTATCGTGCATCTGCATTAACACTTGAGTGATTTATTTTTTTTAATCCTACCTAAACTCCAGTCTGTTGTGTGCATATACAGCAGTGGGCTGTTATTATTATTATCACACATGCTCATCTCTTTGTGTTAAACTACAATAAATTAGAAAGCAACAGTTCGGATCAAGTCAGTCATTAAACTTAATGCTGCATTAAAGAATTTATGTACTCTGTTAGAGCCGGGATTTAGGGCTGTGAAACGGGAGCATTTTGTTCACTATCCACTATCCCAACAGAAAAAATCCTCTTGTTTACTATTTGTCAATAACTTTAGCTGGAGCCCATGAACAGCTTGGATGGAAACGACATCTCCATCAAAACATACAGTGACCGACATATAGCTTGATTTAAAAATCTGATAAATAAAAACCTGTGTACATCTTGTTCCTTTTTCCAAACTGCAGTCAAGGCTGGAATATTTAGCAGCAAAATTTTGTTTAAATAGTTTGCTTTGTATTTATAATGTGAACTGATTTTCTTGTTCCGTGCTGGACATCTTGTAAACGTGTAAAGATTAAATGTGTTTCCTTGAGGCCTAGTGTAAATGTCAAATGCCACACCTCCATGTTTGCTGGCTAGATTTCACTTTGTGCTGCATTTGTATGTTTCCAGGGATGTTCATGCCACCAAAATGTTGTTCAATAAAATAGCATGAACTCATCAGCAAGGATTTTTATCACCTGCATGCTCGTGTACAGTGTGAGACTCAAACAAAATGGGGCCCTGCTCATCAAAAGGTTGCTCCATAACACACCTGTAGTGGTCAGAATCTTCTACAGGCCCCTTTAGTTTAGAGCCTGAAGCTACAAGACATGTTTCTCATTCTGTTGTCTGTTGGTGTGTTGATGAGCCATTGCACGTGCCCTCATGTCTGTTTGTCCGTCTGATGGTTTGGTTCACTGGTTATGGTCCCCTTGTGTAGGAGGGTCCCTATGTGATGCTTAAGAAGAACTGGGAGATGTACGAGGGCAACGACCAGTATGAGGGATACTGCGTGGACCTGGCCTCCGAGATTGCCAAACATATCGGCATCAAGTACAAGATCTCCATTGTCCCCGATGGAAAGTATGGCGCCAGGGACCCAGAGACGAAGATCTGGAACGGCATGGTCGGGGAGCTGGTGTACGGGGTAAGACGTTTAGTTTTCACTTTTCAACTCAGGAAATCGCTTTTCATTACATTTTGCAGCTTCCAAAAGCAACATGCATTAGCTTTAATGTTATTGGGTGATCAGCATAAAACATTAGAGACATCAGACTCACTGATGGTGGTTTAAAGACCGTAATGTGTCTTTGTACAATTTGTTATACATTTACACAGAAGCTTGGCTTCTTAAAATGTCCATAATTCTTAAAGCTGAAGATCTAGGTACTTTGTAGTGAATAGAGGAAATTAATAATTTATTTTCTTTTAAACATGTGAAATCTACAATGAAGTCAGATATGAGCCCATCGTTTCTGATGGATTGCCATTAAATCACCCTCAGTGAAACGTCCTGCTAATTTAACACCAACCATGAACTTACACGAGGAACCTTAAAATGGGGGACGGCTTTTGATGTGACATGTTTGTCGAGCTGAAGTTGAATGTGTTACCAGCAGCTTACTCGTATGTAGACGTGTGCATTTCTGTCAGAGAAGAGAAACCCGCAGAGCATCACTGTTGTACAGCTGCACATACCAAACATGTACAACATGAACATTGTTATGAAATGTGTCAGCAAACATAGATAGTGAGTGTACATCATCTGCAAATGAAAAATGAACAGATAATCAAACAGTGAGTGAGCTGGCTGAAATCCAGTGAAACCAGTGTTGACACTGAGACCAGTTTTTTGTTTTTTTGTGATCAATATTAAAAGAAAAATATCCCATAACACCTAAAATACTAATTCTTACGTTGTTTTTTCATGACAGATTTGCGAGAAGCCTCTGTACAAACAGTATTTCTGATATGCACAGATTTGCTTATACTCAATATGAAGCAGGGCTCTTGTGTTGCGTTCTTTGTTGTGCGGTTAATTACGCTCATCTCAAATGAAATTGTAAACAAGAGAGCGGTTTCTGGTTGAATTAATGCGAGCAGAAAGAGGGGATTTCAGCGTAGCATTGGAGCAGAGCATTTGAAGGAGCTGAAGAGGAGAAGCGGAGGTGTGCAGCTTGTTAAAGGAACTCCGAGGTGAGCCGTCTTTTCTGCCGCTGACCTTGCTGTGGGATTAAAAAGGGTGCGTGAAGGCAGTACGGGATCCTGCCTGGGAGTCATGTCTGTCGTTTGAAGGGAAGATATTTCTCACTAACACAGGTTCATTTAAGGTTTAATTAATATCTATCGCTGTCAATAAATCCCTGATGTTCTAACCTGCAACTCTGAATGGAAGCAGGATTTATTTAACCTCTGTGTATTTTTGTTCTACATACACTCTATTTTTCAGTTTTCACTATTTCTCTGTTCCACAGGAAATAGTCCTTTGTGTTTACATAAGCAGCCATAAAAGTTTGAAAATCTATTTTTGCCAAAAACAACAAACCGCCATCTTTTAAGATATTTTTTCAGTGCAGTAAGTGGCATTTTCACACTGGCATTTTTCTCGCCTGCGCCTCTTTGCTACTGCAGTGACTCACTGAGAAGTCGACTGCGACGAGGAGAGGCACAGTTCGCAGTGTGTCAGGACTGATCAAGCAGTACAGCACACTTTTGGTGTAAAGACTAACCAGGTTGTTCGATAGCTCAGGAACAAAAAGTGCAGCTGTACTCTGTGCTATTTCCATGTCTTTAACAAGCACAGCGAGCAGAAACATCTCCTCCGAAAAGCTTTGCGTTGACAGGAAGACTTACTGGGCAAAATTAATATAAAAGGAATTATTTATCAGGAAAATGTAGGTATTACAGCTCTTGTGTGTGTGTGTGTGTGTGTGTGTTTCATGGAAGGAAAACTGATTTCATCAAAAGCGCATTTAGGGAACTTTTGGTTGCCAGTGCAAACACGAGGAACCGCAAGCAAAAACAGATTTAGTGGCTATTCTTTATAGACTTTAACCAAATTGTGAACGTCTCCTTAAACGGTACAAGTGTAAAGGATTATGAATAAAAAGAAGCGAGAGAACGAACAGTTGAGTTTTGACAGATTCAGTGATGTAATAAAGCAGAGTGTGAGTGTGTGTTTGGGGATCTATGCCGCGTGTCGTCGGTGCTGCACCGTTAGATTGTGACCGGGGGGGCACCGGGGGAGGCTGGCAGACTTTTCCTAAAGCGTTCATGGGAACATCTCTGGACATGGAATCTGTCAGCACTTTCCCGTCTTAGACTTGTGGTCTGCTCAGAGACCATTCATTTCTTCCTGGCTCTCACTGAAAAGCCCCACGTTACCACAAAAGCTCGGCCTTCTTTTAACCTGCTCTGTATTTCAGCACACACTAAATGCCTTGAGGCTGTCATCTTAGTGCATTTTGCTGAGGATGAAAGAACTTAAATCTCTTTCATTTTCTTTCTCTTTAAGTGTCAGACGGTTGTAATGAAACTTTAAATTCTTGCTGATATTAAGCCCTTTGCTCCCAAGCCGGGCAGACAAGGTCACAAGTCTTGCTAAGTCACTAACTGTAATCTGGTATGTGGATTTTCGGCAAGCCAGTACGCAATTTTCCTCAGCTGCAGAACTCAGAGGTGGCTGTATCCCATCTTTGCCTTCCTGTGCCGTAAGCATATTTCTCTGACACATTATTTTATCCTCCCTGCTGATTCTCTCAGAGTTTCAGCTAAGCCTCTCAGCATTAAAGCGGGTTTCAGAATTTCATTTTCAATTTCTTTTCTCTCTCTCTGTCTCTGTCTTAACTTGATCACACTGAGATGTATTCAGCCGCCGCCTAAACTTGATCATTCTGAGATTTGTTCAGTCAAGGGAGAAATTCAGATAAAATGACACGAGCTGAAGAAGAAGAAATGGGGTAATTGTTGTTTTGTTTTCAGATGGCTGGCTGACTACTGGCCTTGGGATGTCATATCTGTGACTAAGTGATGTTTGTTTGCTGCATGGCGCAGCTCAAAGAGATGATCCATCATTTGAATTTATCTGCCATCATTTGGATTTAGAGTTGCTCTCAGACAGGCTCGTTGGGATGGCTAATTAAATTCCTGTTCATCCCAAATCCCCACAGAAAGCGGAAATTGCAGTGGCCCCTTTGACTATCACGTTGGTCCGGGAGGAGGTGATCGATTTCTCCAAGCCCTTCATGTCGCTGGGCATTTCCATCATGATCAAGAAGCCCCAGAAATCCAAGCCGGGGGTGTTCTCCTTCCTGGACCCGTTGGCCTACGAGATCTGGATGTGCATCGTGTTTGCCTACATTGGCGTGAGCGTGGTGCTCTTCCTGGTCAGCCGCTTCAGCCCGTATGAATGGCACACCGAGGAGCCTGAAGAGGGCACCGACGGTCCGCCAAGTGACCAGCCCCCCAATGAGTTTGGCATCTTCAACTCCCTTTGGTTCTCCCTTGGCGCCTTCATGCAGCAGGGCTGTGACATCTCCCCCAGGTAAGACCGACTTTTGTTTAACTGTCGAAGACGTTACGAAGTCTTTGCCACTAATTCTCACTGATACCTGATGAGTTGTCTTTTTTTTCAGCTGGCTAGACACCACATGACCTCTAGGCCAATTCTAATTACAATGTGCCATCATGTCTGATTGGCTCGTGATTCTGGATGATTGCACAGATGCCATTCAGTGCCCAAATCCCTAGTTAAGATCTTCATCATTATTTCAAATATGTTGGACTGACACAAACTGAACATGTCTTGACACCCTCCCGTGACGGCAAAGACTGTATTATGCACGTAAACTTATCACTTATCACTATAACTAATACAGTACAGTGGAGCTCACAACACTGCAACTTAAGAAAGCACATGGCAGTGGACCGAAATAGAATGAAACTCACATGCTGGCTTTGTTCAGAGTTAAAAGATGCTTACTCATACCTTTAAAGCTTAAATCTGTTTAATCTGTACCAGTGACAGTAGGTTTTTGGGGAGTTTTATTCTGTAATTACAGTAGGTCAGCACTTTATCTTTGCACCGACTACTTCAGCAAACTGCATGGAGTCACGGAGTGTAAAGCTGAATATCCTCCGTACTTACTGTTACCCAGTTGACATTAGATTGTCATCAGTCTCACCAGAAGGCTAATAAGTAAATTTCATAAAAAGCTGAATTTAAGTTACTGTTGTGTAGATATGTTTTCATGTATTACTGATGAGACAAAGTACCATATCTATGTGTAGTAAGTTTGTATTATTTAAATAAGCTACTGCATGTTGTATTCCACTGATAATCTGCATGGGGACTATAGTATAATAATATAAGTATAATATATTTTAGTTGTTGTGTGTTATTAGCTGTTTCTTGTATTGTACTCTGCACATGCTGCGTGTACCTGTACATGCACATCAGTATCACACTTGTCGTTTGTGTGTGTGTGTGTGTGTGTGTGTGTGTGTGTGTGTGTGTGTGTGTGTGTGTGTGTGTGTGTGTGTGTGTGTGTGTGTGTGTGTGTGCGTGTGCAGGGGGAGTCTCTGCTAGAACTGGCTTTTTGCGTCTCTCTCTCCTTTCCACAGTCATGTTGTTCTTCACCATCTTGCCGTGTTGTGTGCTTGTAAGGGAGTTCTGTTGGTTCCATGTCTGTCGGCTTCGCCCTCGTGTGCCACCTGTCTGTGTATTTGAGCTTCAACATGGCTCTCCACACTTGATCTCTACTTCTTAGTATAATACCCATGTGCTTCATTAAGAACACGCTGCTAAGGTGTTTCACCGTGTCTGGCACTTCTCTTCCCTTTGTCCAAATTACGAGACTAAAACCAGCATCCCTCAGGCTTTAACACCAGTGGACTGTCCAATTTGCAAGGGCGTACTTTGGTGGAAGGGGGGAGAATTGGGCCTTGTGCAGTTTACTGTGTGCTCCTCTCCAGCTCCTGTAGGCTGGGCGTCTTTGTTTCTCAATCAAAGATCGGGCTTCGTCTCCATCATCGTCCTGTCCATGCGAAATTCTCTTTACTGACATCTACTGCTATGGCAGATCTATAGACTGGTAAAGCCCGTACTTTATGATGGTTTCCATGTTCTTCCTTACAGCTTGTATTAGCAGCTTGAATGTCTTTTTCAAGAGTAACGTTTCTGCAGATGGATCTTTTGGGTTATTTGAATGCCGCCTATAGTTATCTTAAGTCTTTCACGTAATGTTTCCTTCATCTAGATTTATAAGCCCTTATGGATGCTGTACTGTGATAGAGTTGGTAAGACTTTAGGAAATGTAAGGAGGACCAAACCAGATTGTATCTTTCAGCCTCCCACAACCAGAGGAGAGCAGAGAAACACACAAGATGGAGGATCCCGAGGTACATTAGAGCCTTCGCAATTATA
This sequence comes from Channa striata, assembly GCA_033026295.1. Lineage (NCBI taxonomy): Eukaryota > Metazoa > Chordata > Actinopteri > Anabantiformes > Channidae > Channa > Channa striata. The sequence goes on along the minus strand of CM065182.1, from coordinate 10,286,471 downwards.
ACCAGCTTCACGTAAGCAACTCATAGAGGAAACTGTAGTGGCCTCATTACTGTGATTAAACGCACTCATTTAAGGAATACACTTGCTTTGTTCACATGTGCACACACCACCCCCTGCCCACCACCATACCCACCCCGCCCACCACCATACCCACCCTGCCCACCACCATACCCACCCTGCCCACCACCACCCACCCTGCCCACCACCATACCCACCCTGCCCACCACATCTCTGCCTGTGTATCGCAGATAAGGACTTTAGAGCCGCGCAACAATGTCGGCATCCGAATGAAAAGTCTACATTTCAACCCTCTCCGTCTCTGGCTGTGGTCCCCACTGCTTTCCACTGTCACTGCTAATCCCATGGGCCTCTCCCAATCCATCAGCACAGAGCCCCGGAGCTAAGGAGCACTTCCACTCCAGTTTAGCCTGACAGGGCAACATGCAAATCCCTTCACACGGGGGAGATTAGACGGCGCGAAGGGAATGACAAGGGCAAAGGTGAACGAGGCGAATTCGGGGGCGCGGGCCGCGACGCTCACTCGTGTTACAATCAGAAGATGGCTGGACAGTGGAAACTCTGTACGCATCACAGTCTCTGGAACTTTGATAGTCTACATGTTCATCCACCACCACCAAATGGATTACATAAGAACTTCATGGAATGCACAAACACTGCTCCAGCAAAGGCTGGTTTTACAGGAGCCGGCTTTGGAAAAGTTTAGATTTAGGTAACATCCAGACATTTGTTTGGGTGATTTTTATCAGTCACTGTGGTGACTGATTGATTGTCACATTCTCCCATCAGCAGTAGTGACTGAGAAAATGTCACTGGTTTATGAGGAGTTTACATTTGGAACATTTGTGGTTTGATTTTGACATTTTTACATTTGATTAACACAATTAATGGCTACAAATTGGAATAGAAGGCTACCTGTGAGGCTTCTCTGTGGCATTTCAACAAAATTATCTGCCAGAAACAGAGAGAAAACTAATTCTCTGTAAAGATCACGTTAGTTAAAAAGAACCGGCTCGTGTGTAGCCACAACGAGCCAACAAGGTCAAACAAATACCAAGTAACAATTATCTGCATAATTAGACTAAAAGGCCATTTTGTTCACTTCACACACTTCATTCAGTCTGACGTCGTTACTGCTGTTCCCCAGCAAATCAAGTCACACTGGGAGCAGTTAACCTGACGCTTCTCCCAGCAATCAAAGAAATGTTGATTCCTGTACATCCGCTAACAATGACCTGTAGCACTAAAATCATCAACCTCATCAGGGACTTGTTGACATTTTGCACTAATATTGTGTGTAGCCAGAGAGCCAATAAAAGTAGCTATGTACAAAAATATCTAATTAATCCTTTTTCTTGCAAATAACTGAGTGGTTTTTCACAACTGGAAAAATAAAAATATCAATAAGCACAGATGAGATTTAAACCTGGATTGATTAATTGACTAATTGATTTATAATCCCTTGTTATACTAAACTTGGTGGCAAATGTACACATCCTGCTGTCGCGGAGCATCATTTAGTCCTGACAAATGCCCGTCCATTATTCCCATTCTTAGCTCTTTTTAAAAGCTCTGCCTGCTTCCAGTCTGCTGCTTTGTGTGGAGCAGATGATGCAGAGTGGGCGTTTGGAGCTTTACAGCTGAAAACAGTTGCCATCTGTGGCCAAGAAACGTCACAATGACGGCGATGTGAGTTAAGTTCTGCGTTGGACAGCTAATCAAAAGCGCACAAAGCCGAGGAGAGGTGCAGATTCAGGAACTGATTCTCGACCCATTTTACATTGTCAACTGATGCATATTTATTGTAAAAATATTATAACGACAACTTTAATGTTTTGTAGAGTCAACCTACAACATAGTGCCAGTGTGCTGTGCTAAAGCGAAGTGTCCGTTTAGTTTCTTGGTTTCTTCACCTGTTCAGTCACCATCTCCAGTTATCTTTGCTCCACCACCTGTGCTCATAAGAAAATGTAATCCTCCCACTCGCCATGTTCTTCTTTTTTTCCTTTTTTTAAAATTTATGATACAGTTCTGACATAAAAGGCAGAGGTTGAAATGGCACAGCGTGTCTTCCTCTCCTTGTCTCTCTCACTTAATATGGGTTAATACCCCCTCCTGCTCCCTCAATGCAGCACATAATAATTAATTCAGTGATTAATATCCCGGTCTCCAATGCTAATGTCTCAGTGGAAACAGGAGAAGAAGGGAGCTCAAATGAAATGGTGACACGATAGTCTTTTTAATTGACTACAAACCCTAAATGAATAAACCCTAAGCTATTCTGGGTGTTTTCTCCCGAGAACTCAGGATGTCACATAGCAAGCCCGAAAAATATCATAATAAATATCAAGACAATCCATGCAGGTGTAATCGGTCCAGGCTATTCCAGGTGTTTTCAGTCACTTCTATCTCATTGCTTCTGACAGATTATCTTTGTCCCTTCCGCTGAGTCAAATTTGCCATATCTCTGTCGAGCTAATGAGAATGCTGTGATTGGCTTGATTAGTCCTGATTAGCTCGGAGTGCGTGCATACTGATGGCGAATTTCCTGATGGCCACAGATGAAGCTCAGCTTTTAATTTGAGTTGTGAATTTGAGTCAACAAAAGCTGTGTTTTTGAAAAGGAGCAATGACTTTCAAGTGGTCTGTCTGCAAGATTCCCATTATTCTATTAATTCAGTGCCAATTAATTTTGTCATCCAGCTGACATACCGCTGTTCTGCTGCTTCGCTTATTGCTTATGTCAGCAGTGCTTGTCCTCCTTCACAGTTGGTTGATTTGTCGCACCATTCTTGCAAATAATGGGCACTGCTAGAGGCTGTGATTGCATCTATATCTGTACCGCAGTGGTCTATTCCTTCGAAGTTGAGCACGAGTTTAGCGTTTCCTGTCTTGAAATTGTGATAGCAAGTGCTGTAACTGAAATACTTGTGTGACCTCTATGAAAACATTTTAGCGCAGTCGTTGAACCTTCCCTGCATTTGATCTCTTAATATATGACTTGTTTGTCTGAGTTTTTCCTCAAAAATGTTTTTATTTTGATATTGTATAGAGGCGTAATAAAATAAAACCACATGTATAAGGTTTCTCAACAGGCATTGCAGCCCATTAAAGAAGAGAAACATCAGTAGAGATCATGAAGAGTTTAAGTTCTAAATATGGGACTAGGAATCCTATTTATTTCAACTATAGCAGGAAACAGGAAATTATTCTTGGCTGTTAAAAAATGTTTTTGTCATCTTGATAAATTCAGAATAATTACATAAGGACCTTGTCATAACATGAATTGAACAATTACAACAATAATCATGTCAAACTCTTAAAGTCTGCAGCTCAGGAATTTTGATGTCCTGAGGCTTTTTGATCAATACTAAGTGTAAATGAAACCACTTCCTGAACAAATATTTCACATTAAAAGTGTTCCGGTAGCTCAAAGGGAATAATTCTTAGATTTTTCTGGAAGGCTTTTAATGTGATTCCATCAATATTGAAATATGGCCTTTATTTATATTCCCTCTCTTCATTTATTCAAACATTGGAGTTGTGCGACTTGTCTTGAAGGGCATCTTGCATCCAGTGGTTCTGGGTTGGGGGAGCACATGTATTTCCTTCCATGTATTAAAACACAGCTCTGCTACTTGATGGAAAACTTGAATCAACATTCCTTGTTGCAGTTATCTGGCTGTTCATACCAAAGAAATTTTTCAAAACAGCATCAGATTGAATCGTCTGAGCTGAAAAAGCTAGAGGAATCTTTCAGCTACAAATATGGAGATATTTTAATACAGGGGAAGGTAAAGAGGAAGTGTAATGACATTGAAATTTATGTACTCCCCAACCTGGAACCACGGGATGCAAGATGAGTGAAATAAGTGAAGTTGACCTTTAACATTGATGGATTTGCCGGGTCTGCACCTGGCTCTGCGTGCTTTCTCAGAAGAAAGGCAATAACTGACTTTTTAGTGAAGAACATACACTAACTGTGTTTTGTTGTCATTATTTCCCGTAATAAGGTAATTTTGCCCAGCTTTTAATAGTGGTCGTGCTTTTATATGAGCAGTATATAAAAAGAGTTTTACATCAGGACTGAGACCAGGAGGGAGGCTGAAGACAGGACACAGGAGCAGAGGTAGAGCGAGGGATCTGGAGTGACAGTTTGTCTCCTGTGAATAAGTAAAACTGTGTATTCTTGCCCCAGGTATTCCTGGACTAGCCCCTTCTGATTTATTTAGGCCCTGCTCAAGGTCAGAGCTGTCCCTCATTCGCTCTCCACATCTCTCACTTCATCACCTCTTCCACTTCATGTTGCTGTGTTTGCTTTTTGCTCGTTCCCACAAGCATTCCTCAAATCCTCTGGAAAAGCTATACACAAACTCTTCACCAAATCATCTCTGACAGCAGCTTCTTATATTCTTTTTTTTCCCACATCAGAGAGAATATGAACCCTTTAAAGTTCCCTCACATCACAATAGACCAGATACAGTAGTTTGTTCACTTATACGGAAAATAAACCATATTGAGCTTAATCCTTTTTTCCGTGTTAATTGTTGTCTTTGCATTTTCATTTATGCTCCACAACTGTATTGTCCTTTTTATTGAGTCTTTTGAAGCCTTCAAATTTGGGATGATAATCAATGTTCAACACTTTATGACAGTATCACATTGTAGAATATGCTGCTGTTTTTTTCTCTGAATATTGATACACTCCCCCCCTAAACTTTGTTTTTGAACTAATATTTATTAGTTTGCAATGATAAACTTCATGTTCAGCTGAGGTTACAGTGAGGAGGCAGCTTCTTAATATATAATAAGTTTTCACTTCCCATTTTTTTAATAACAATCTGTAATTTAATTCCATAAATTGTTACAGATATGTGCAGAAATCCCTGACATGGACACTTTGTCATATTACATCTTTCCTATTCCACTTAATAAATACAAATTAATTTAACGTAAGCAAGTTAACCAGTGTCGGAAAAGTGCTGACTAATTGCTACATAATTGCTGAAATTATAATTATTTTCTACATTTAGTTTATACCTAGAGGCTTGCAGACTGCTACAAAAATTTCCATTCCCTTAACACAGAAGCCAGTTTCTCTGTTTTCACTTTATTTCTTCTAGTACTTAACCCCATTTGGCTTTTTTGTTTCCTCCACTTGTGGGAAAACTCAGCTCATACATCATTACTTTGTTTTTTTCCAACATGTAACTGCATTAAAACATTTTTTCTTATTACACATGAAACTCTAATGACCACTCTCAGATAATCACATATTGCAAAAAAATGCAAATAATTCAACAGCTATGATAACACTCAGCTAAAACCAGAACACTGACCTACTTACAAACGTGTCATTTTTTAATGGCCAAGTTTGTAGTGTTCGGTTTCCAAGTATCTACTATATTAAGCCGGACTGACGCACTATACCTAGAAGTATATATAATAAGTTATCATACCTCACAAACCATACCTCACAATCAATGTGTCGCAGTTAGTGTTTGCCTGTAAATTTCTTTGAGAATACTCCAGATGTCACGTAAATACGAAATCACAAAAATCATAAATGCCACAGAGCTCCATTGTGTTCCAAGGCACAGTTAAAAACACATTGATTAAACATATGTTGCACCAAATGTGTATCTGCTGATGAAATATAGTCCTCACCAAAAGCAGCGTTTGCTCCTGTGTGAGTTACATTTGTTAAATGCTCCACTTTTCCCACCAAAAGAGTAACAAAGCATTTTCAAAACCTGTTTGCAAGGATTTACAGTTTGCTAATTTCCCTGGTTTGCTGCATAATTTGGCCACGAAATGTTACCTGATCTTATTAAAGTCATAAATATCAGCAAAGAAAGTTGGAAAGAATGGCAGCAGTGTTTTAAGAACTGACTGACCCACAGTCCCAGCAGCTGAGCAAACCCTGGGTGTGCGGCAGTGTTTTTTTTAAAGGTTTTACCTACAGTTGATTCATGAACCGACATTTTAACCAAGTGCAACGAATCCTTCAGGTCTTTAGCTGTTACTCTACGTTCTTTTTTACCACGCTGAGTATTCTGCGTTTCACTTCTATGGGGAGTCACAGCATGTTTAACTGTGAGTCTTTTCAGATTAGTATGTACCTCTTTCCAGCTACATGCAAATCAATGATTCTTGATCATAGCTATTTTGAGATCTCTTTTTTTTTTTGTGAGACATGGCTCACATCAGCTGATGCTGCTTGTGAATGGAACACTGACCCTGAAGTTTCACCTGGGACTGACCCTGAAGTTTCAACTTGGACATACCCAACAAAAGAATCATCAGACAAAATTCACTTTGAAATAAGGAATAAGGAACACTAATCGAAAGGATTTAATAACTGACAAATCACACAGTAAAATAAGTAGGTAGTGAAGTTGGGTGAAAATGAAAAGTAAATTTTCATAAACAGCCCCTCACAGTGTCCCCTGTATTGTTATAAAATATTTATTGATTGATGTTGTATTCATTAACATCGTTTATAATATAATACTAGGTATAAAACTATATGATAGAAAAGACTAGAATACACTGGAATTGCCAAAACCCCATCCCCCCATTGTTTACTGCAGGCCCATCAGGACACAGCAGTGTCACACTGTGGATCAAAGTCAGTGGTGTCAGTCAGCAAACACAGGGTTGAAGACATGGCAGAGAGACGCGCCACCTCTGGTCCCATTATGACACTCCCCAGTCCACCGCTGCTGGCATCAAGAAAAGGAACCAAAGTGAAAGATGGAGACAGGCTGATAGAGAGAATGAAGGGTTTTGGCAGGTAGAAAAGGGAAATAAGGCAGGCAGGAGACGAGAGAGAATGGGACTCATCCACACACCCTCCATCCCTTAAGTCATTATTTTACCGTTTAGTTCTTTGTGCTCAAAAGCCACAGAAATACTCTCAATCGTCTCAAGGAGACGGAAAATAGAGTGCGGGGATAGAAAAAGGGGGAATTCATTTGTATTCAAATCCAGACCTAATACGTCAAGTAAGTCTGTTTCATGGGCAAAGCTTGGTGTGTGTGTGTGTGTGTGTGTGTGTGTGTGTGTGTGTGTGTGTGTGTGTGTGTGTGTGTGTGTGTTTGTGCGGGGAGGAGACATGCTCTACTGCAGCACTTCTCTATTGGAATTTGCCACAGGCTCTTTCATCGGTACAGACCGAGAAAACAAAGCTTTCCTCAGTGATTCATTGGTTAGAGTGATGGTTCTGCAAGAGAACTGTCGGCAGGAAACCGTGATTTGTTACAACAGATTCAAGGAGATTAAATGTTTCTCTAAGAGGTTCATTAGAGGTGCTGGTAGTCGTGGCTTTTTTAAGTGTTTCAGCGCTGGGCCGTAGCGCTGGGCTGTGTCAGGTCACTGTACGTGGCGCTGACTGACGACTCGTCCGCTGTGAACATGCATTCATATCTACAGGACGCTGGGAACAAATGATCCCATGTTGTAGTGGGAACTATGGAATATTGCCACATTGCAATAAGACACAGTGGAAATAGCAGCCAAGAAAACACTGACTGTTGCAGATGTCTCCCCCCCATCCTTATATGTGCAACTTGCTCTCTCTTTCCGTCTGACAAGGAGGCCTGAGGGTTTTGTATCCTTTGCTGTTTGATTTGCACCAAGGGGAGATCATGTTTGTTCTCCTCAATGCAGCATTTATGGTTTAAGATTCTCCTCACGACCTTCCGCTGCTCCTGAGCAGCGAGCTATCTGTCTTCCCAGAGTGAACAAACAAGAAAAGAACAGGCAGAGGGAACCTGCAGCTCGTTTTCATCCTACCAATAAACCAAAAGAGGGAGTTTACCTTTACTCTATAATAGCTGATCAGCCTATACGTGGTGCTTTTTCTTTTAATGAGCCAATCTGCAATGGTGAAAGGTAAACACAGCTTGGAGAGATTTGAGTGTTGTTCCAGCTCCATCTTGTGGTGGCACATCAGGACGGTGGTGGTTAATCCTCTCCGTTCTGTAATCAGTCATTTCAATTTAACTGTCTGCTCCTTTATTATGTTTTCCAACGCTGACTGACTGTTTTCTGTTTCTTATCTCACTCTCCTCTATTTTTTTCCCTAATTTTACTTCTGTCACCTTTTCAATTATTATTTTCCAACCTCGACTTTCTGGCACTTCCTGTTATTCCTCCCCCCCTCCTTATCCATCCTCTACCTTCACCTCCCAATCCTAATCCCAAACCGTCCCCACAATCGTCCTTCTCTTTCGTCCTCCACTCTCCTTCCTGTTTCAAGATCTTTATCGGGGCGCATTGTAGGAGGAGTGTGGTGGTTCTTTACTCTGATCATCATCTCGTCCTACACGGCTAACTTGGCTGCCTTCCTCACGGTGGAGAGGATGGTTTCTCCCATCGAGAGTGCAGAGGATCTAGCCAAACAGACAGATATCGCCTATGGCACTTTGGACTCAGGCTCAACCAAAGAGTTCTTTAGGGTGAGTTGGTGTTAACAAGATCTTCTCTCATTAAGGGAGGAGCACGCAGGACTGACACACTACAAAAATGCAGAGCTGAAACACAAACATCTTAGTAGTTCTCCTCAGCAGCCATCAGAGAGCTTTCTTAAAGGAAATATAATTATTGCTCTTAGTGTGTTTTTGGTTTTCCAGGGTCCATGCCAAGCAAGTGACAAAGTTACATTCACATTGTCGTGAACACATGCAGAACACAAAGATGCACTGCAACCAAAATCCCCTCAGTGTCCAGGCTCTTCTCCCACGAGGCCAATGCAGCTTTTCACGTTCTGACAACACCTGCAACAACATTGCATCTTCCCTCTGTCATATAATTTAAAAACTGTAATTTGTGTCATATTACTAGACAAAAAGTTGCAGGCATGGCCCAAGTTCAAAGTAAGTAGACTTTGTGTTTCTTTGTGAACAACCTCCAAACATTTAGCAGATACTTTTTGGGCCTGGGCGGGACGGAACCTCCTTATGTAACGTTACGTGACATTTTGCTGTTAAAAAAGAAAGATACTTGCTCTAATTGTCCCTTGGCTTTGGTGAGATTGTCATCAAAAACAACCTGGTAAATGTGATGCTAACTTGTGAAATGATGCTCCATCCTGTTCTTTCTACGCTGTGTTACATGCAGAATAGCTCTCTCTGTCCTGCTCATCTCTCACATCATCACATCTGCTTTTGCACCTCCAACCCCCTCTTCAAAACCCCACAGCGGTCAAAAATCGCCGTCTACGAGAAGATGTGGGGATACATGAAGTCTGCCGAACCCACGGTCTTCACCAAGACCACGGCCGAGGGCGTGGCACGAGTCCGCAAGTCCAAAGGGAAATACGCCTTCCTCCTGGAGTCCACTATGAATGAGTACACAGAGCAGCGCAAGCCCTGCGACACAATGAAAGTGGGAGGCAACTTGGACTCCAAAGGCTACGGAGTAGCTACACCCAAGGGTTCACAGTTAAGGTGGGTGGAATAGTGTAACAATATGTTCTACGTGTTGTTATGGTATTCCACCTTCCCTGGTGTGCCGCCTTTTCTATCTTTGTCACCACTTACTGCTTGGTGTGGGTGGGTGGGGCATTTAATTTCTTTGTTTTAGGGCAGAAGTAGTGGCTTTTTGACATCTGTGTTTGTTGCATGCATGTGGGGTTCATTGTGTTGATGCAGGGAGGTTTTTATTTCATTTATTCTGTCTTTACAGCTCTCCACACCAGGTAAATCTTTGTGCTTGTGCTTGCTGTTTGGGCAAAGAGGTTGCAATGGCATGCTTGAAGCTCTAATACTCTCATCTGAAAATGTCTTATTTAGAAAAAGCCATTTCAGTTAATCTGCATTTTTATATACACGTGTAAATAGGTTGAGATATTTAGCTAATGCTACTTCAGCTTTCCTTCACAGTTGCTTGGTTCTTTCTTCTCCGCTAAGTGACTGAAATAGTGTTTCGGGAGCCATTTGAATACTCAGCCCTGGGTAACTTTGCCAGACTCTGTCACTGCCTCCTGCACATAGTGGAATTTACAGACCTGCCACAGAATACAGTGTCATTACTGTGGGGAGTTGCACTTTCAATCCGTGCACTCATCGATCAAAGCCCTGCAGCAAGGTCTTACCAAAGGGAATGGATAAATACACTAAAGGCAAAGCTGCACAGGTGTGTGTGTGTGTGTGTGTGTGCAAACCCGGAGAGAACAGCTCCGTGATTGCAGGAACTTCCATTAGTTCCTGTGAAGGAACAACAAGATTGTTGCACAACACAAGAAAAAAAAAACTACAGGGAGCTTAAGCAGTTCCACCGTGCACTGATAATATTGGAACACTGTAGCATTAATCATATGCAACTAGAGAGTGCGTGGAAAACAATAGGCAAACGCTGAAGAGGTAGCAGGACAGCAGCAAACTGCTCACATTCAGAAAATCCAACCCGTTTAGTTGTTTTCTGTAAATTCCTCTGCCTAAGCTGAGCCTGAAGTCGAGCAGAGCAGTAACTGGTTTATTTTGCACCCAAGCTGGTGCCAGTTTTCAGCCACTGCTTTGGCCAGGAAGAGTTTCTGACAGATCATGGTAGTCCCCTCCTGTCGGCCTCTGTCATCTTGTATTTAGGGATTATCATCTTCTGTCAGTCACTTGTCTGGATATCAGCGAGGAAACACACCAGCAACGTCAAGATTGGGCAACATTGTTGGTCAAGGTTGTTCATTCAGGTGGCTCCGCAAGCGACACGTTCAGCTTTAACTGAAATATGTCAGCTGTGTTGCTTTGTGTTTCTGATCCATCGCCATTACTGACAATTTTGTTTTAATTTTTCATAATGATACAAATAAAATAAAAGGATCAAAATACACGCTGAGGCAAATCTCTCTCTCCGCTATCCTCAGACATCACTACAGCAGCCTTCACACGAGCCCATGAAATTAGGATGCACATTTATTTTAAACAGCTTTTCAAAGGCATGTTATGCAAGTCAATTATGATTTTCCAGAACAGCTTAATGCTCGGAAATCCTTTGAGCTTTGAATTGGCTGTCACACATACGTAGATGTGTAAAACAGGTCCGAACTATGTGGAGGTGTTTTTTTTTCTCAATTCTCAAAATCACTGGCTGATGCTGATATTTTGGAACTGGATTTGCTCATTGCCAAAATTTAGTGCCAAAATTTAAGGTTTTTCAACTGACAATATTTGTGCCAAAGTAGAAAAAACTCAATAAAGACATGTATTTTGCACATTTTAACACTACTGGGTAAGAAAACATAATAAAACAGACTTTTCATTCAAAATTAGATAGCAGAATTTATCAGCTGGAGCCCCACAAAAGAATTCGGGCGTCCAGCTCATTTTTTAAAGTCACTAGCTAATTCATTCACCATGCAAATGGTAGGTACATCTGTGTAAAATGATCAAAATGTGCTTCACCTCTCTTAATTTGAAAGTGGACAACACTGACAGATCATATTTCCAAAGTAAAATTTAATTAACCCTTTATATCAGACAGATGCTGGTGTGACTCTATGAATGTCCTGTAACAGTAATATTATTTGTACACAGAACTACACATTCATGTGGAGAGATTTGAGGTCAGTGTGTGTTCGGGTCCTGGGATGGGATGTAACCGTTTAGAGCATTAACACACTTTTCCACCCTTGTCCCTCTCTTATTGCTGCTCCTCCCTTCCCCCCCCTCCCCTCTCTTCCTTCAAATTGGACAGCATACTCACCCCTCTCACCAAATATGTTTTATCGTTTTCAAGAAGTGCAGTTAACCTGGCAGTCTTAAAACTCAATGAGCAAGGCCTGTTGGACAAATTGAAAAACAAGTGGTGGTACGACAAAGGAGAGTGTGGCAGCGGAGGCGGTGGCGAGAAGGTTAGCCGCTATGTCGCTATGCCCATGTGAACTTGATGCGGGTAAAAAGAGAAATGTGTTTTATTGGTAACAGGGGCATCTGCCGGGTCGATCCTCATGAAGCAATGATGCTGATTGACGGTTTGATCCTGAGAAAGGAGAACTATCACTGTCAAAGTGTGAAGTCAAAATATCCCCTTTACTATTAATCTAGGGACAGCACAAACTGAAATGTTGGCCTTTAGCCTCATTAGGAAGTTATTTAAGTCGAGCATAGAATGTGATAATTGTAGAACCGTCCTGGGTTGTTGTTGTTGATACCACAAAGCGAGTGTATTTGCCGAGCCTGTAGTTTGGGGTCGACAGCGCCACAGCCTTTGTGCTTGTTGCAATAAAGGTCCCGGCAGAATGTGCCTGTTCCAGAAAAGCGATGCAGCCGGGGCCCCACATATATGTCTGTTAGCTCTGCCCCGTCCCTGTAGGGTTGCCCAACAAACCCGACCCGCAAACTGCTGCCTCGATGAACGAGCAAAGAGACATGTAGCAAAAGTGGGGCCTGTTCCCGGCTTCGTCACTTTGTGAAGAGTACTAAGCTGCTCTTGTTGGGCTTCTTCTGATTGAATAACATAAAATAACATGTCCTATGATGTTATTTATGTTATTTTCCCCACCCCACCCTTCCCCGCCCCCCGTGATTTGAAGAACGCCCGTAAACCTTGCCGTATTGAAACTGAGTGAAGCAGGAGTCTTAGACAAACTGAAAAACAAATGGTGGTACGATAAAGGGGAGTGTGGACCCAAGGACTCGGGAAGTAAGGTCAGTCTCCAGCAGCCTGGGAGCCTCCCCTCCTCTCTTTGTCTCTATGCACACTTTCATAATGCTGGCAGTACTGTTCTGTTATTACAGCAGGCTGGCTGATATGACGCACACACATAACACTCTGAGAGAGAGCCAGAGCGAGTGACAGACATGCAGGTAGAGACTTAAGGCGTAGCCTGAGGGATACAGCATGACAGAAACAAGGCATGACGCAACGCTAAGAGTTTTACAGCAGCTAAGCTATGTGTTGCAACTGCAGATGAAGGCTCACACTCACACTGGTTGTCACGTACAATGATCCCAGGGCATGTTCAGACATTACTGTATGTCACATTAGATGTCATTCCTACTGTATGCCTCAGGTGTAGTAGCACACTGAAGACTGATCCACACTGGTGATGCACCGGAGCATGGAGAGCGTGGCCACATTTTCAACAGAGCAGCATGCACCCTCCACATCAGTCATGTCCTCCCAATCAGTCCCTTTAGCGCAGGACACACACACACACACACACGCTTTCACCTGCAAGTGAGGCCGAGCATGACAGACGTTTGTGTAGAGGTAACACATTGAAAACCTCTTCAGGATGTAGGTGATTTATTGGAGGGAGAATAGGTGAGAGAGGTCAGAGAGATAAGCTGCATACATTTAAATATACAGCAAGGGAGTTAAAATGGGAATGTAGGTGAATGCAGAACAGCTTGTGGGAATATGGAGGAAAAATAAAGGGCCAGTTCATCCAAAATACAAAAAGCACATTTCTCGTATCGTTAGTCGGATCTAGCCGTGCACATACTGTAGCTTTCATTGCATGTCCGCAGTAACATTTCTTTTGTTTGGAGGAGTAATGTCCTTGTTGCTTTACAGAACTCAGTGTTCTACCTCTAGGGACCACGCTGTGAAGAAAGTGGTTTAAAGTCCCTGTACAATGGACGACTTTTAGATGCCTGAGAATAAAGTTATAGTGATGGAAAACATTTGGCAAAGTATTTGGTCAGCACTGAAAACTGTGATCCCACAGTGAAAGGCATATTAAATTTGGAGCTTTGGAATTCAAACTTTGCTGCGGCAAAGTGCAGAAGAAACTGAGTTAGCAAATAAATTATGATGTGTGAGGCATATGAGTTATTAAATGTCCACTAAAGAGATGAATTATTTATTTTTTGGAGATAAAAAAAAAAATCATTTTGAATTTAAATGCGTTGGATTGGATTGATTAAAATCCATTTGTAGTCTGGAGTCTAGTACCAGAGCCATTCGAAAAAAAACTAGTGGAAACCAACAAAGTACGAACCTAAATACACTTTATTACTCAGAATCTGCCAGTTGTGTTTCCATGTGAACTATTACCGAGCTACTGTCTCATTACAAACCCCTTATCTTTCACATTACTGACTCAAACTGTAAAGTTCAGCAGCACTAAGAGTCTAAAAATGTCCCTTTTGTAATTTGGTTGAACTTTCCCTTTAATGCAGAGACGCAACAATATTCTTCTTTTTTAAGTGTTTTTAAGATATGATAGCCAGGGATAGAGGATAGCATTTGGCTACATACAGCTGTGCCTCAGTAGACTGAGAGGTCACAGTAGTGCAGTGAAACTGAGATGATGTGTGAGTGAGATAGTGTGTGTGTGTGTGTGTGTGTGCATGCATGTTGTAAAGTTTATGTAATTTCTTTCCAAATTTCCCTGTAATATTTTGATGCCAGTGTTGAGTGTCTGTGTTTGCATTTTTCCTGCTATAACTAGCGCTGACTTCTGTGTTTGTTCCTCTTCCTGCCGGCTACAGGACAAGTCCTCCCAGGCCCTCAGCCTGAGCAACGTGGCCGGGGTCTTCTACATCCTCGTCGGGGGCCTGGGCCTGGCCATGCTGGTGGCCCTCATTGAATTCTGCTACAAGTCACGCAACGAGGCCAAGAGAATGAAGGTGGAGGCCCAATCCCAATCCCAATCCCAATCCCAGTCCCAACACGCCCATTACCCCATTCCCACCGCCACTGCTGCCCCTGCCAGACAGCCAGCCCCCGCCATAGCCCAGAACCTAGTCCGAGCCAAAGCCAGAGTCCGAGGCCCAGCCCCGGCGTCCACAACTTAGTCGAGTTTAGCGAGGTGTTCAATGGGTACGGCAGCGATGGGGAAACTGATAAGATGTAGTGGGGTTTTTCATAGAAGGTCCACCTAAGTCTTTGCCTCCCTCTCACTAGCTCCCTGCACAGACTGTAAGTGAAACCTATCATTTCCCCGTGCTAGCTTCGCCGTGCTGAGTGACTGTCGTGACCACTGGCAAAATGCTTCCCACTCTGTCGTATCTGCTCACTATGTGGTGATGTGACGTCCTCGTCTGCGTTCAAGCTTTTTCTCAATGTCACAGGAAGCGATGAGTCATCCTCAGACATGACGTCGCCTCTAATGCTTCGCAGCTTGTGTGGTTGCAGACGTTGGCCCTCATTTATGAAGCGAACATAATGTGTGACCCATTTTCCTGCCAAAATCAGAAATGCATTAGTCACTCTGAACTTGACGGGAGGATGACTCTATATCCGACTCATTTTCAAATTCACTTATGTCAGAAAGGCACAAAATAAATTGCAGGAGTGATCACCGTTATCAAAATGAGACGTTTGATTAGAAATTGTAACGATTTGAGTTAATAGCCATAAATGTGGGGATGAAGTTTACACATTTGCATAATTTGCACAGGACTTATGAGAGCAGTCTTAGAACACATTTCTAATCTTAACAGCACATTTTTTGCCTTTTTAACTCTTTCATCAGGTAGGACAGGATAAATGAGGACCAATGTCATACTTGTACACACATTATACGTGTGAGGACATTTCATCCAACTGCAAAACATCCGCCCATGTAATGTGTAATCGTACTCTCTGATGCTCTATTCGTGTGTTTTCTCCATCAATGGTTCTTTGTAGCCTCTCTCTTTCACACACACACACACACACACACACACACTTTCCACCTGCTGGAGCTTAGGGATCTTATTGTCTCAAGTCTGTCAGTTACAATAGCCCATTCATGTGTAACAAAAGTACAGCTTTAATGAGAGACTTGCCCTGAGCACACAGGACGTAATATATATGAAAGCCATATTGAAACACTATACAATGTAGGGCCATGGTAAACATAAGTTAT
This sequence comes from Channa striata, assembly GCA_033026295.1. Classification (NCBI taxonomy): domain Eukaryota; kingdom Metazoa; phylum Chordata; class Actinopteri; order Anabantiformes; family Channidae; genus Channa; species Channa striata. Next base: position 10,270,654 of record CM065182.1, on the reverse strand, counting down.
GCATCCCTTGTGCCGAGCTCCTATTATTGGTTCGAGCTGATTTTGTCCGGATATTTCCCCAAGGTCTTTGACCATTAGACTTTCACATGTCCCGCTCGGTGTGTATCTGTCCAGCGTAGTGATGTGTCCCCCATCAGCACTTCAGCACAAACTCTTCATTAGCTTGACTGTTGCTGAGTCAGCTTCCCTGTCCCACTGCCTGCAACTATCACTCACTGTATAATAATTCTGTTGCTACTGGACGTGTACATGTAGTATGGGGCTGGCTTGATACTGTCCTGAATGGCTATGAAAGGTGTTTTCTGGCTCTGTGGTTCTGCAACCTTCATGTATACATTTGAATGTACTGTACACTGTTGCTGCTGTTGTTGTCGACACAGATTGGAGTTTTAGTTTTACTCGAACCTGAAGGGCAGCAACACAATGGTGGTTAAATTATAAATGTCAAACATTTGGACGTTTCGCAGCCTGCGTCAGACTGATCTTTTTTTTTTGTTGTTAGTAGCTGAAGTGTTGGGCTTCACACTCTCTTCTCCTTCTTTTAGTGTTTTTTGAGCTTCATAAAAAGCATAAGTAAACATTTTTATTTTGAGATATGGCAAACTTTAAACAAATTTTCAAACAACCAAATTACAAGTCCATTATGTAAAATCTATTTCTTTGGATTTTACAGAAAACCGTGACCCCAGTTATTAAAACTCGGGCCAGAGGCAGCTCTGCTTCTAGTCGCCTGTTAGAACAAACCAAAATCTGCTGAATGTGGCTAAACAGGCAACAAACCCTAACAAACAAATTATCCAATCAGGTCTGAGACGATCCCATTCAGGCGGTTTTTATTTAGCTCAGTAGAAAACATCTGCTGTGTAAAACAGTTCAGACACAGTTTTTTCATAGTGGTCATTAATGTGGCTTTGTCAGTCCTTCACTGAACTCCCAGAAATAACATTCACACAATCTCCTACTTGTAACTGTTTTCCCCAGATATGTCGTGTAAATGAATGAATGAAGCTCTGCATTAATAAGAGAAGAGCAGAGCAGGTGGTTGGGGTAGATGAGGGTGAACAAAGCCCCACGGTCCGCCTCTGTGCTCGGGTTTAGGAAACAAAGGCAGTCTGGTGGAAAGATTTTGGATTTGGTTTTATGTATATGCATGTTACATGTTTGAAATAACTATGGATGTTTTCTACCACAACTTTTCCCTAATCAAACACTGTAAGTGATTTAACATACTATAAAAAGGAGTGACGTGTTCAAAGTAACAATAAGAACATTAAGAACACCAAAAACAACACACAATCTGGTGACAATTACATTTAGCTACAAAACATATTTGCAAATTAGTTGTATAGGCTATAAATGAGGAGACAACATTGGACAGCATTTTTTTAAACTGAGTCTTACGCTACAAGACTGATGAATGTCAGAGCTACAGCATCTTAACAAATAAGTTTTAAGAAAAGTGTGAAAGTTTTTTATTATTATTATTACTGAGGGTATTTGGAGCTTAGTCCTTCCGTCCTTCTCTGTTCAGCCCTGGGCCTAATTTACTCCGACTCAGAAGTCCTCTCCTTCGTGTAATTCTAGTTCTAAAACTCCAATCTGCCACTGTTCAGTTGTCTTTATCACTTACTGTGCGCACAAACCTATGTCTTTATTTTTCTCCTCAGCTAACATTTACAGAAGCCATGAGGAACAAGGCCCGTCTGTCCATCACAGGCAGCGTTGGGGAGAACGGACGTGTGCTGACGCCCGACTGTCCCAAGGCCGTTCACACCGGGCCTCCCCTCCGCCAGAGCTCCGGCCTCGCCCTGGTCTCCTCTGAGCTCCCGTGAAAACCAAAAACCTCTCAAGTGCCTTATTCAACAGACAAACAACAGACAAAAGGAACAATAATCGCACTACCCACGAAACCAGAAGAAACTAACCACAAAGACAAAAACAGGACAGGACCGACACAGGAGCAGACAGCAAATCCCACTGTTATTCTCGCTGTGGCTCAGTGGATTCTCTGTGCAAGCTGGAGACAGAACAATCAGAGTCAGTGGGTTTATTGGAATCCACTGGAGCCATTCAACCTTTACAACTCCAGTGATGGAAGAGGAACAGAGTGGACGAAAATGAAAAAAAATATCATGATATATGATAACAATGAAGACCAGAAAACTGTACACTTGAAACTCAAAACTGTGCGTGTTTTGGATTGCTGCGCATTGGCAAAAACTGAACCACAGTCACGATTGTTTTTCGAACTGAACAGTGTTTGCGACACAGACACGAGCAGCGTTCAAGAGACAACCGTCTCACCAGATATCAACAAGTGGCCCCGGGGAAGTCGTAGCCCAGTGCCATGAAGATATGATGGAGAATATTTGTATTTATAATAACAAAACTGAAATCTATTGGTATTGAATATATGAGCAAACATAGGAAACTGTGAAAATAAGTAAATATGTATATTCCGTTAAAAAAACTAAATGAAGAATCTAGCTGTACATAGGGATGACTGTGTAACATGCTTGCTTTTTAAACAGATGTACATAGCAGATACTGTAGTGGTCAGGAGGACAGTTCTTTTTTGTAAACCATCTTTAAAGATTTTATTCATTGCAATAATGAAAAAGATGCCACTTAAAGGAGGAGGCATGAAAAAGGCAGTGTTTAAAGTTGTCACGTGTTGAATACTTAACTGTATTATATAGGAACATTCAAACTAAACTAAATGTGAAGGGGTATCAACTGCCCAAATATTCTGATACCTGTTAAATACAAATTCATAAATATATATTCAACAATGAATGTTAACTAGCTCCACACCCAATCCTTAAACCACAACCCTCACTGTGCAGATGTAGACCCAGAGAGTTGCTCACGAGTAGAGCTTTATAAATCAAGTTTCTTCAGTCAGAATAGAACTATTTTTTCCATTCTTTGAAATATTTTTTGTACTGAGAAATTAAAAAAAAAGACGCCGTCTGTCTCCTCGTTTTAAATTTCGACAGTCAAGTACTATCTGTTTAGATCTTTTAGACCATTATGTGTGTGGAGACATGAGATGAAACCATGACACGAAACTGAAAAACACATTTCTCATTATATGTTCTATGAAGTGTCTATGGTACTGTATTTCCAGTAAGACGTCGAACCCGAGCTGATGAAGCCCTTCCTTCTTGAAACACTGTGGATCCTCTGGGGAGGCTGGACACACCGTAGCAGAAATGTATTTGCTCCAGTCTTGCCGACTGAAGTGTCCTCGTCTCTTTTAGAAAGTGGATGGACAATCTGCAATGGGATACAAAACGCCACATCTTCAGCAAGTTCTTACCCAGTTCATTCCCCATACATGATTTTGTGGCGAGACAGGGATGTTTGGAGCAGAGAAAAACCAGCTGAAATATTTCAGGGGAAGCCTCTTTGTCCTTCTTATTTTGGTTCAACTGTACATCTTTATTTTGATCTTTTTTTAAGTAAAAACAAAGTTCAAATTGTGATGTACTGTTATTATTTGACACGGTGGATATTTATGCTCCTCGGAGGATGATTGTAGAGCTTGTGGCTCGCTTATTGTTACAGTTTTTATGTTGAGCCTAGCTGCATTTTTAATATGATTGAAACTGATGGTCTCATTTGACACAGAGAGCAAATGTTTTTAACACATTGTTGAACTATTCCTTTATAGTAGGGTCTGGTTTTATTGTCTTCAGGGGGTCTTCTCCTTTGTCAGTCAGTTGTGCTCATATGAGACATCTGTAGAAACATGTGTGTTTAATGATGCAAAGGTCAGGTAGCGACGAAGCATTAAAACGTACACACTGCAGAGTGTGTGAGAGAATGGGTTAATAGGGGCCCTAATATCAGTTATTAGTGGCCTGGCCTGTGTTCAGGCTATACAGTGTAACCAAGCATGCCCATTCAGAGACGATCTCAGAGATTATGTCTCATCCTTCTTTCCAATCAAAGACAACGTGTTTAATGAACAGTGGCCATTATGGACTCATATGGTAACCGAAGTATGATGGTGCCTTCGCTTTAAAGATGATTAATATCCTCAATTAACTATCAAATTAGTTCATTTACCAATAAGAGTCACTTTTAAATTTAGGTTTGTAGTTAAAATCGTAATTGCTAAAAATGCTGTAGTTAAGTAAGTTGTTGTGGTGATGTATCATCCCAACATTTAGTGATTTTTAATTATGACTTAACACTATATATTGATTTGTAATAGGTATTTCACCTACAAAATCCAAAAATTCTGGACAGTGTGACATAACACAAAGATCTTGAAGCCAATTTTTTTTTTTACAAAGTTATTTTATATAAATTTGACTTTAGACCTATATTGACCAATTGTTTCTATAGTAACTGAGATCACCATATTACATAAAAGGTAAGTTGAACTCTAAGAGTTCCACCTTTTTTTGGCTTTTTCCTTATTGCATCTCAAAAGTTCCACCATATTCAACATCTAAACCTTTACAGCCTAAAATGGTAAACACCAATTAACTGAAAAGTTTAGTTTCTTTTTCTAAAGTCAGACCATAACTTTTCTTTCCTCTCTCCAATCATCTAATTTATGTTCCTGATCCTTTGGTTGGAACATCTTGACCGATAACTGTTATACTTCAAAATTAGTTTAAAAAAAAAACAAATCCTCCACAATTGATGTTTTAGTATTAGTCATGTATTGTCAGGGAGTTCTGAGTGTTTTATTACTCGTAGCATATAGGATTTTTACATGACTAAATTTGTATTTTTAACTGGGTACTTCCAGCATAGCGAATAAATGCTTTGTCAAATGCAGGATTCTGTTGCTATCCAGCAATGCCCCCTAGTGATCAAATGTGTCTTAGACCACTTGAAAAAAACATCTTACACATGCAGATATAACATTTTTCAATTTGAACTTTAATGTTAATTCCATGCTGTGTTTCAGTAAGAATACAGATGGTACTTGTGGCTCCGGTGAGAATATCCAGTAGTACAAATCAGATTCACGTTACACATACTGAACAGAAGGAAGAGAGGACAAGAGTTGAGACGTGGAAACATGAAAGATTCAGGGGGGTAAAGATATAGCAGGCCTCTATTTCCCAAACAATTTTTTTTATATATAGTGCCAATGCAAAACTGCATTACATTACAATCAAGAGTGTTGAGCATTTCCCTCCCTCCCACACACGCACGCATGAACATTTTGCCTGCTAAAAGCCATTACCTATCTATCTGCATTTAGCAAAAGCACTACAGCCTTGCAGCACAATACTTGGTCAGAGAGTGGACAAAGACAGAGGTCAGAGTGATGTTTTGAGAAGGGAGACATTCTTGTCATAAAAAAAAAAAAAAAAAAAAAGTTGCTGATGTGTTGAGGAAGCAGGTTTAGTAAGCACAACATAAAGAGGGCACTTAGTACTTTCTAAAAGTCCCTTTTACACCTTTCATCATTGCTGTGTTTCCTCAATTTGCACGACAGAATCATGGACAACGTGTTGTTCATAAACACACATACACTGGAAATAAGTTGAACAGCAAAGTACTATCTTTAAATAAACCTTTGTGTATGTGTGTAACAAATACAGGCAAGCAAACTTGGCAACCGATGATAAAGCAAAGTAATGCAAAATAAAATCCATTAATGAGGACATGAACCTTAAAGGGTACAGGCTTGCAAAAGGTGTTCTCAAAAGGAAAGATAAAACCCCTGGGGAGAGGAAATGAAGGCCTAGAGTGGACCTTTAGGAAAGTGGGAGATGACGTGCATATGAGAAGAAAAGGTAAGACAGATGGACAGAAATAGGAAAAGGTAGAGAGAGTGTGGGCTGCAGTATAAACCCAGCTGAAAACTGGCTGGGGACAGGAGCTAGTGCTGGGAGGAGAGAAATTTAGAAGGAGGACTTGTCACGGGTTGATCAGTCTCACTGGGCCTCTGGGTTCTCCGCATCTACGTTTTTGTCCTGTTCGTTACCTGAGATAAAAAGACAAAAATGTGTCATAATTAAGAAGGCTGCACTTCGATTTCAATACTCAATAAGACATGTTTAAAAGAAGCATATTGATGAACAGATCAGGAAAAGCTCAGTCCTGCTGGCTGTGAGCTTCCTCGAGGTTATCGAAGAGCTGAGCAGCATTAGTTAGAATGATTAAACTAACATGTTACTTTAGCAACTGACTCACACCTACTTCTTCAGTGACATAGCAACATCAAGTTGTATTTAAGCTCCAAAATCTGCCAAACGTCTCATAATGCCAGTCCATTGCATAGGTTAGTCGTCTTTTTCTGGTTCAAATATCCTGCCATGTCCATAAAATAATGAGCTCATCTGGGAATTAATTTTTACCTGCAGTCTCTTAGATTCACAAAGGATGGAATGCAATATAAGCAGTAATTAGTCAGGATAGGATTAAGTCATGTATTATGGGTATTCAGTAGATTTTAAATCAATTTGCATAGTCTATTATTACACACATTAGAGAAAACTGCCAATAGTTTGCACAAAACAGAGTTAAATGATTAGGCAGTTATAAAAAGACAGGTTTGGGCTTTTAAGAATGTGTATAAAATCTTGGCACAAACATATAAGTAACAAAGAGGACACACTGTAAACTGCAACTCAAAGAAAGAAAAAAAATAAAATTTCATACATTTTGGGATTAAAGTACAATGGCAGTGAACACAGTTTTAGTTTAAACTACTGATTTGGTGACGATGGCTAAGTAAACCAAGAAAATAAAAAAGTGCACACAGAGTTAGCATCTCAAACAATACCATGTTAATATTCTCCTCTCTCAACGTCTGGATATGTAATTTGTTTTGTGCTGTTCATCATTTAATAAGCAGTGCACTGAGAAGTAACATCAGTCAAAGAAGAGTGTTGTGTCTTTATGACATTCAGGCCTGTGAGTTCGAGTGAATCTAGTGTCTTTTAGACAAGCCGTGTTCAGATTTAGTAGCGAGTAAAATGCCTTGTGAACTCATACAATTTGTTGCTCGGGTTACCATAGAGACGGCACAGCCATCCGTGTAATGAAGAATGAAGAGGCACAAATAACAAAGGCTCAACAATCTATCATGATTAAAATAGAAACTGCAACAGTGCTCATTAGCACCACAGCTAACCGGGATGTGAGAAAGCCACAGGAGACCAAGCAGCAGCATTAACTGTTGTTACTGCAGTTTGTCTTTTATATCATACATCTATAAAGTGCATTCACAGGTTTCCAAACTCTGCCGCATCTGGATATAATACTGTGAAGCCCATTGGGCTGTGTTCAGTGATACTGACATGCGCCGCAAAGGAGCAGGGTATCCGCAAGTTGATTCTGTTTAATTTAAGGGGCAATTATAGCAATCACAAAGGAAAAGGCTGACTTGCTAAACTTGTCTGTTTACAATTCACAGTTAAACACAAATCAAAAACCTTCACAGGTCCCTTTATTATAAAGAACCCAGGTTGAACCTGAACCTTAGAAAACCTTTAATTAACAATACAGCATACAGCTCAGTTATAATAAGGTCAGTTCAGCTTCTACAAAACCATGTTGTGTTCACAGTTGCCATAGACAGGAGGTCGGTCTGAGCCACAGATCAGAGCAGTAGCACGCGTAAAGATGTTTTTTTGAAAACGTGGAATTTACTCACAACATCAAATTGATCTGATTTAATGTGCACATCATGTTTTGTGCAGTTTTCTTCACAGAACTTCCAATTAGTTAAAATTAGAGAACCAGACATTGTCAGACTGACAATGTTTGATCAGCTGGAAGAGTGTCATGCTGACCCAAGTGGTCCAGTTGCTACTCATGTAAAAACTGTCTATGGTTTTTACCAAAGACTAATGTTAAGTGCTGTAGTGGATGATTCTATCTCCTCTCGCTTTATCTTGAACTGATAAAAGTGAAGCTCAGTAACAGATTACAGCTCAACTTAAGCTAATGCAACAGCAGGTACCCAGGACGCCAAGTCAGAACCTCAGATTTCTATGGGACATTGTTTTGTAATTAGCTGTCCTGTGAACCCTGACCTGATTTAAACCATTTCGGACTTGCGGACACCCTGGAGACAATAAAATACACAACACTCCTGAGTTTCACAGAAACACAAAAATGTGGAAAATGTGATTCAACAAGTTTAACAAGTACAACTCCATAATGCAGTAGAAGCTGGACATTGTGCTGTGAAGAAGTTAGTGAGTTATATTAGTGCAATGACAAAGTGATAGTTTTAGGTAGAAAAAGAGTCCAAGACAGGAGGAAGGACTTACAAAATGTACTTCTATAATTGAGGAAGAGTGTAGGAATATGGCTGTCCTTAAGAATCTACAGAAGAATGTGGGAGAAGTAAAGAGGTACAAACAGTGAGTACTGAGATTAAGTGGGAAAAGATGGACGTGTGCTTCAGATTTCAGAGGAACCAATGCACTGAAAGGAAAGGTTATAGAGAAAAAGTTAGACACCTACCATAAAAAAAAATTAAGTGTTTTCATTTAGAAAATTTATGAAACCCTGTCAGGAAAGTTGAAGACATTTATTTATGGTGCTGCGTTTCTGAAGCTTTGAGAGTAATCAGGGGACTGAATGAATAAATCAGCTGGGCTGTCCAAGCAACTTTAATATCCAGAGAAGAAAAGAGTGGCTCGCTCACCGTCTCCCTGCACATCTGAGGTCCATAGTGTCAAGTTGTCCCGTAGCAACTGCATGATAAGTGTTGAGTCCTTATAGCTTTCCTCACTCAGCGTATCCAGTTCTGCAATGGCGTTGTCAAATGCTTCCTTTGCCAACCTGTCAGCAGAGAAGATGGAAATCAGCACTTTCACACACATGGAAACGGATCTGTATGCAGTAGATACACACTTTGTACTCCAAGAAAAACTCACTTTAACTATCTTTACTATGTGTACTATAGGGAATTACATCATGTACATTCTGTGTTTGGTTCTGTTAACATCTGCAGCAGTGCAACAGCAACAAAACACTAGCAAAACAGATAATACACATTAAATATTACATTTACCTGCAAGCACGGTCTGGTGAGTTGAGGATTTCATAATAGAAAACTGAAAAATTAAGGGCCAGTCCCAGACGAATGGGGTGTGTTGGAGGGAGTTCGATCATGGCAATGTCGCTAGCAGCTTTGTATGCTACTAAACTATTCTCTGCTGCCTCCTTCCTGTCATTGCCAGTGGCAAACTCTGCCAGGTACCTGTGGTAGTCTCCCTTCCTGAGCAGAGGGAACAGCATGCATTATAATTACATGTGACTGCAACAAAGTCTACAGTTACATCTGGCAAATTAATTATGAACCCAGTTGTACTGAACTCATTGTGAACTGTACATTGTGTGAGAAATACAAAACGAGCTGCACTCTCACATTAAAACACACAATAAAAAGTGAATAGGGCTTTAAACAATCGTACTGTTTTATACAAAATCTTCAGATCTCAGCATCATAGCACCTTTGAAACTATTAAATGAGAAAGCACCGGGCAGCTCTGGACAGGACAATATAATAACGGTTCTTCAGATAAAACATTGTGCAATTAGTGCCAATTGCAAACCAATTAAATTATTGACTTTTAGTAAAACAGTGTTGTAAATGTACACAAAAAAAGAAATGAAGGTACAGAAAAGCAAATGTGTTTTTAGTTCATCTTCAACAGCCAGATTGCATTTAACAACATTTTATGACTTGTTACACTTCACTGTAAATCTAAAAGGAAGTAGTTCAATAAACACAAAGGTAAAATAATTACCAGAAAAACTTGATTGGAACAAGATAAGATTAGATGTTCCTGGTTCACTTTAAAGTGTGTGGATATCGTTAGAGGAACAGGTGTGCAGAGAACTGCAAATCAATCAATGATCAAAAAAAAAGATCTAGAAAGTTATATTTATGCCAGTGTAACGTGTGAACCATGATGTTATTGGCTGTATTACACAGTACAGTAAAGTAGGTAAAATATTTATATTATCTAGTAAAATTCATAACTTCAAAAACCTTACGTAAATAACTGGAATAAATGCATTATGGGTAACAGAAATACACACACACACTAAATACATACATTTTGTAGTAGAAAACCTTTGATTCTCCTGTGGTTGCAGCTAAGATGAGGTGCTTGTCCAGTACATCCAGAATGTCATTGCAGATCGACTTCAGTTCTTTTTCAACCTGCAGAAATAAACACATGCAAACGTTACTGTTGGCAGTCACAGAAAATATTAGTTTCTGAATATAAACAGTCCCTCCTGGGATTAAAAATGGCGCAATCGTAAAAAAAAAAAATTGCCCTGTAAATGACAATGCCTTTAATTCCAACTGTCTGAAATCTGACTGCTTCCACATCAGCAATAAGGAAATGCAGGCAGAGGTAAACACGGCAGTTTTAGGGAAATTCCCCATGAAAGCATTTGTGACTGAAAAGCCAACGGTGTCTAGTGTGCCTCAGTTTAAGGGTGAGGGTCAGCCACCCACGTCTGACATTTTTATCATTACTATATGGTGACACGTCCCTGTAAATTTAGGTTTTACCAGATGGAAGTTGTAGGTGAATCTATTAGCAGCAGTTTGTAACTAAAATGACTTTTTTCCCCTCTTCCAGATGAGGAAGATGGGAAGAAGAGTATATATTCACACCAAGTATCACCGAGTGGATTAGATATGTACCTTTAGTGTTTTATATCGTGCTGCCAGTACAGACGTCCTAACTTAATACAGTAAGCAGAGGCAGTCTCATGTGACTGAATGAGAACATAAATGTTATCAAAAATAATGGTTTGAGATCATTTACACTAATCGGACATAATGTTATGACCACCTGTGCAATTTAATGTAGTCAGCTCTGCCATGATTTCTACTTTTACAAGATTACAATTTCTCAGTTTTTAGGAAGAAACTGTCAGAAAGGTGATAATTCCAGTCTCAGTTTAATACTGAGGCCAAGGTGGGTAGTGAAGTCATACTGCAGAGCATTATAGGAAGAGGGGCTTTGGCCACCTCATTCAACTTAAATCTCTGACATTTTCAAACTACAAACTGAGAAATTACAGTACAACCTTGTAAAAGTAAAATTCATGGCAGAGCGACTGTACAGGGTTGCATTAAACTGCACAGAGGGTCATAATGTCAACCCTGATCGATGTACATTTTAGTCTTTTTCATCCATTATTTAAGGCAAGGTTGGTCTAAAAATGATTTTTTTCTAATATAAATGTTGCATAATTTGGAATTTTAATTATGAAATCCTTGTAGCAAAGAGTTGGTGATCGTAAAAAAGTATGTTTGGGTCAATAACTGTGTCTGACCGTTTTCCTGTATTCTCGGATCATCTTTAGTTTGTCTTCTCCGCCTTTGTTTTCTTCTTTCTGTTCAAGGCTGCTGATTATTCTCCAGGATGCTCTTCTTGCTCCAATCACATTCTTATATGCTACGGACAGCAGGTTCCTCTCCTCCACCGTCAGCTCCACATCCATACTAGCCACTTTCTTCATGGACTCCACCATTTCTGGGAGATAAAGGGAAATGAATTACAGTCAGTAATAAGTTTCCTAGCCATTAGAGCAAAACTGATAGACAAGAACTAAGTTGTTCGTTTTTAGAATATGACCGAACCAGAGAAACATGGATACAGCTTCATAAAAGCCATTTTGCTGATGAACTGTTAAGTTTTCAGTGCTCTATTTAATTGGAGTGGAGGCAGAACTTTCAAAACAAAAAATGTAACCACAATTACAGTCATGATTCAACTCCACTCAGCAGCATGTATGAAAATATGATTTTGTAATTTGGGTGTATATTTAAAAGCCTCTCCTATTACAAATATTAATGTTGTGGGACTAAGGGTATAGGCCAATTTTCTTAACTGAAAAAGAAAAGATCTTCCATCCAGTAATATTTTAAACCATAGCGCAGAGCCTAGAAAGGTCTGTGTCACCCTCAATATTTTATTAATGGAGTTTCTGGGAAACAGCCAAAGTGTAAACTCTCTTAATGCAGAGATTCACCACATATGGTGTAGTGCTAGCCACTAAGCAAGGACAATGAAGCAGAGGGCTGAGTAGGATGAAATACGATTTTACTCAACTGCAACATTTTCAAGGTTATTTAATACAACATGGCATCAATGACAGAAAACTGCTATAAAATGGCAATGAATAAAATTAGACACGAAGCCTCTCGTCTGCACAACATGCAGTTTGCCCAGAGAAACAATACTTTCACCTAATGACATGGAGCAGCTCAAGTGTGGAGGCATTGGAGGAGAATAAACACCACACCAACTGCATTAAACTAGTTCTGCAGGTGTCAGCAATTTATTAAATTAATTTTTAGAATATTCTGACAACACGCAGCAATACTGCAATACTAAATCATTTGCAGAATATTTGGTGCTACATTTAACAGTGTTTAAAACAAAACTGTGGATCAATCTGTAGATGGGCCGCATCTTCAATCCCAAACATGCTGGCCAAGAGGCAAGTACATTGTGCCAATGAAGTGACTGCAGCTTTCTGGTGAAATCCGATACTCAATGGTTACAAACCAGGAAGAGAGCTTCGAGGCTTTGATCACTATCCTCCAGACTGGCCTGCACTCCAAGAAACTCTGTGACCTCTGTTGTTCTTACATTTTTGTCAGCATTACAAGCTCTTCAGAGCTACTCAATAGATCACATTTGATTTAATTTGCCCCCGGTGATGCATGCGTAGAATTCAATGTTGCAAGTAGGGTCAGGAAAAAAAAAAAAATATCGTGGTCAGACATTAACAGGAGATGTTGCCATCACAGTACAGTTACCTTCACCTTATACAACAGGACACCTGATTACCCCCCATTGAGCTTTTCTTCTTCTGGATTTGTGTATTGTAACTTACATACTCTTTTTAACTGTATTATCTGAGAATTAATTTGACTTCTGGCCCCAACACTACTTCAACATGGCTAAAATGACCACTCAAAGCAAAAAAAAAAAAACAGATAAAGAAATGAGAATTATTCAAACAGTCTGCATATTTCAACTCCAGAAAGAATTTCCCTAAAGTCATAACCCCTCTTATGTTTTTGCTCATAGAGTTATTAACCCATATAAAAGTATTACAAAGTATACATTCTTTAGCAACAGTGATGAAAAACAGACCTTTAAAATACATCAGGTGTCGACAAAAATAGCTAAACCACAATTCAATCATGATTGTTGAACTTCAGGCTTCTTAATGGCATTTTGGGGTTTTTTAAGAATACAAGTGATATTACTAATATTCCATCTGACACTGTAAAGGATTTTTAAAAAAGCAACACCACTGACATCCTGCAGTAATGCATTGTTCAAACAAATTGGGCTGTAGGAACTGAAGGTTTGGGATGAACAGTCTAACATATTGCGTTAACTTTCCATACTTTTTTTTAAAATAGCCATTTCAATATTATATCAATAATAATGAGGAGAGGCTATAAGGCAAATGGGCTGTAGTCACTGAAAACCAGATCAGAATGTCTGCTGAGTGAGGCATTCTCAAAAGCTATCTACTAACACTGGTAGTAGAGCGAAAGTAAACTGGTAGCTTACTGGCTTTTGGTTTGTGAATTATTAGTGCAATAATTGTAGCTGATTGACATAAAATTATAGCTATTAATCTGCTGAGTATATTGTAATGTAAAAATAAAACTGGGTCTGGTAACCCAATGTGTACCATTACTTTTACCATCAATTAAACACCCGTTGTAGATAACAGCAATAAAACTTGATATATGGTTTGTGTCTGCGCAGTCCCAAAAGACTGCAAATATTTTTAACAGCAGTGCATTATTTATTCCAAAAAAATGTGTTAATTTAACAATCGGATCACTATTAAAGATGCTTAAACATAAATGTGTTCACACATGTATCATTGCCTTGGAATTAAAGAAGCAAAATGCAAAAGCTATTTAATATATTAACTGACATTATAAAAAACTATTAATAAAATTAATAGCTACTCCTTAATGGATGTTTTACTGTTGTTACTGCAAATTATACTTTTTTTAATACTGAAGTATCTGATGACTTCACCTTTTTTTTAAATACATAAAATGGCATGTACTGTCATAAAAAGATGATGTCTTCAATTAAACTGAACTTAAAGTGCTTAATTTATAATAAATCAGTTCACTCAATTTGAAATTGTGTTTGAGATTTTCGTCCTTCCACCAATCACGAGGTAACAATAGGCACTGCCCCGCCTACCACCGGTGTGTACAATTGGTGCTGCACCTGTCAATCAACCCTCACACAGTCGCACGGTGATGTGACCTCATTAAAGCCACAGTAATGTCCAGTTAGCACAAGCACGAGACAAACTTCGTCACTTTTAATGGTGTGAAACGTGAACGCTGCCATGTTAAATTCTTACTTAATTCGCCTGGCACAGCGATAACGGAGACGTGACGAGTTGATGGAATCTAATGTCACCTTAATTTCGTATACATGATAAAGAAACTCCACCGAATTCATTTTTCCATTGGCTTCGGTGTCACACGGGCAGGGTCCCCCGGTTCCAAAACACACGGTGGGGGCGGAACGTTAGCATTCCCCATGACATGCTTTTCGAATAAATCCCTGCTGCTCGCTGGATCAGAGATGAGCCTGGGCTTCGACGCTAGATAGCACCGATTCCGATGGGTGTAACCCGCGGTGGACGGGGTGTGGACGTTTTCTGTGCAGTTACCGGTGTTTTCTGAATGGGCTTCGGCGTGACGCGTGTCGGCTCTAAAGAAAGCCTGGCTAGCTAGTTAGCCATGTAGTTAGCTGTCGCACTAACGCCAGCGCTAATGTGGGACTAGCTTGGCTCCCCTAGTAACATAAATGTTAAGCAGACACCAGAAAACCCAATGACAGAATTGTCTTACATTAAGCAGACAGTACAAGTCCAAATTAGCCAATTTAAACGTTTACTGATTCAATCGGCTGGAGAAATCTCCGCCATTTTGTCTCCTCCAACCCAATAAATCCATGTGAACAGCTTTACCTGGCTCTCCGAGCCCCCTGCGCAGGGAGACACAGGGGCCAGGAATTCGGCGCTGACCGTTACCTATAAACCGACTTACCGTCGTATCTCTCCGCTTGCTCGGCGAGTTTCGCCTGGTAGACTAAGTTCTCTCTGTCTGCCATGGCGCTCGGGTGTTGTAGCTGTTCGCGGCGTCTCGGCGGAAAGGGAGGATTATCGGCTGTTCGGCGATTCCTGGTGGTGGATCAGCAGCAACAGCACCGTCGCTCCACTG
Source organism: Channa striata (assembly GCA_033026295.1). Classification (NCBI taxonomy): domain Eukaryota; kingdom Metazoa; phylum Chordata; class Actinopteri; order Anabantiformes; family Channidae; genus Channa; species Channa striata. The sequence continues at coordinate 10,255,407 of CM065182.1, read as the reverse complement.
AACCGAAGACCCACCGGTGATACTTGTGTAAAGATGGCGTCGAAACTCCATCCGGGAAACGCACGCATCAGTCCCCACCAGCTCCTGCGCTCCAAGGCGAAGCTCTAAAATAAGCTCTCAACGACTTCACCCCGCCAAACTCCGTGCAAACATGGACAAATCCAGTGTCGATCGCCATTTAACACATATATCACCTCAGCGGTTCGGTTTCAGTATTTTCTAGCGTGGTCACGCCTTCGTTCGGCGCAGGTTTTAAAACACAAATCAGCATGAACGTTATTAAAAATGTAAACAAGCATTCTCATTATATTCTTACAAAGTTACGTCAGTACTGCGCTACTTAGTTCGATACTGCACAATTTTTCGTACCGTTTAATTTACAAATATTTGTAGAGCATTGAAGTATTTTCTAAAATACAATAAGTGTTTTTCAAATCAAATACAACTAACTAAGTTTTTTAAAACTTCAAATCAGTGTAGTAAAAACACTATAATTTAGAGTAAATTCAAAGCTCAATTCCAGCCTTAAAAACTAACACTGATTGTATTAACTTTAGAACAATTTAGATAGTGATATGTTTAAACTGGCGATTTCGCTTTTTTTAAGTTTTTTTTTTATCACATTACATGGTCAAGAAAATGTACAAAACATTTTACACTCCTGTTCTGGTTCTCTATAAGTCATACAACAGTAAAAGTATGCAATGATTGCTAAAAATAATAATAGAAATTGAGGAGGAAATCTGCATATTAAATGATAGTTGAAACTTTTATTAAAACACTTGGGTATTCAGGTGGGAGATGTAAAATGTGAATATTTTAATGGGATAATTTGCTAGTATGCTCTTTACCTTTGCAGAAAATAATTACAATAAAATAAACAGATGAGTGCTTCATTCATCTTTGAAATGATGCTGTGGACAACAGCTAGAGTCTGTACTAGTAATAAACAATGTAGTTAAATATAACTGGCTTTTATTAGTGTTAATTACCAGTAATTGATTGGAAACATTTTTTTATTCTGTATTTTTTCTGAGCTAAAAAATGTCATTTTAATAAAGAAACAAGCAATATGAAGACTTTGAACTGTTGCATGTGTTTATTATTAATATACACAGGGCAGCATTACCCACAGGTGTGACTCTTATATCACAGTAATAAAAATATTGCATTAATGTAGCGTACAAAAAATAATTTCCTAAATTCTCAATAAGAAGTAGAGGGAAAAATTCATGGTTACTGAACATTGTAAACCCAAAAGACTACATTTCTGCACATTGGGGTCAGATGGACAAAAACTCTGTTAAGTTAAAAACAAACTTTCTGTGGTACAAAAACAGAAAATGAATCTGCACTTTTTAATATGGTTCACAGATTTTAATGTAAAGTCTTTTTTTAGGTGCATCAGCCAGATTTTTACTCCCACTGTAGAATTAATCATCTGCATGTGAATTAACACCGATGTCTTCTCCACAATGCTTTACACATGACACTGAAGAAATAAACTGTAACATTTATTTTTTTGTCTCCTGCATTCACTGTAGAAATAGCTGGAAAAATGTAAAAGTTATGAATACTACAGTAATGGCGATAAATAAATGTGCATGTGATTGCATCTAAAACAAATGCAGTTCAACTTTACACCGTATCACATTTATACTAAATGAAACTGGCTTAAACCTAAAAGAATTCTAATACATTCACTCTCTTAGCTTATTTTCCCCAAATTCAGATTGATAAAAAGAAATCTGTTTTACCATATTTAAGTTTGTTTGTGAGAGATGTAAATATATTTTTTAACCTGTGTTTACTATTGTACATTTTTGGGAAGTTGGCATATGACTTTCTTTCTATATAGTCATAGTTTATACATCTGACCCCAGGACTGTGTTAACCTTGTGATTTGGAAAGCACACACAGAAACTGTGTGTGTCAGTGCTATTAAAACCATTTGGCTGTGTTCTGTTAATTTTTGCATGTCAGAAACACTTCACGTCAGTAAATTCCTATTAAACTCCTCATCTTTTCCAAAAGACATGTGGTAGAGAGGATGTTACTCAGCAGATCCTCCCCAGTGACAAAGGACAGCATTTTTACACACAGTCATCTTTTCATATACACTGGATTGAAAAGACAATAAATATAAGTTGCAAACCTTATTTTAATTTTCCTCAACATTTGGACACTAGGTTACTAGGTTACTCAGGCTAACATGGAAGAAAATGACCTTCCAAGTTGTGCCTGCATTTGCTAAAATCCAGGCCAACAATCACCTGGCTGCAAATTTTAAAACCATATATTAGAAAATGACATTTAGCTAAGTAATACATTTTATTTTATTTTATACTGGCATTATGTTTTGTGGGCCTGTGTGGTTACTAAAGCTTTACGTGTATTTATAGCATGCATTTTTAATGCAATGCAAATTTAATGCAAGAAGCTGATGAGAATCCAACCTACAGCAAGTGTCAATCACATTGTCTTAGTGGCACAAGAAGTGACAAAGTTTCTTTATGTCAATTTTATCAGGTATAAACAAAAATACAACAGGATTAGTGTTTAGGGCTTAAAAGATTTCCAACTGGCAAAAATTCTGCTGGAAGACAAAAATAAAATCCTTCAGCCTTTCTCATCTCATCTAACACCGCTTTGGGAGATGGGGGCCTTCCGTTCCTCCATGAAAGGGTGCTTAGTAATTCTACCCCCCCCACCCCCTGCATACACACACACAGTTACATGTGAAGTCATCCATGTTTGCAGTTAAGTGTTCAAAAGAGGGATGAATAATGGTCTCTAACAAAATTGAATCAAATATAAGGGAAAAAAATGATTACAGTATGTGCCATCTATGGTCTTTGGGTATATATACTTGATTCAGTTTCCCACTTGTAGTACAAAATAGAGCTTGGTTTGTAGTGTGGGTAGTTGGTAGAGAGCAGAAGTCAACTTATGAGATAAATATCAACAATATGGCATCATGGGGAAAGGTCTTTGCTTGTTTATTCACAGTCTAGCAATACAAAAACTCACAACTTCATAAATGTGAGAGAAGCTGAGTGTTGTGTCTCCTGTGTGCAATCGATTTTTCCCTTCTGAATGAATGAAATATCGTGGGTGGAGATACAGTAGAGGGGAAGAGCATGTGGACTGCTGCATATGTGTGGTGCAGAATTCAATACTGGTCTGGAGGTGTGTAAACCAAGATTTGACCGCCATAGGGTTACCGGTGCCTAATACTGCCCAAACTGAATTCAAACTAACTTTTTTCCTCTTCCAGTGAATGTCTGGTCATAGCCCTTTATAATGCTGCACACAGTAGACATTTGCAGATGATAAAACTGAAAAAGCTCTAAAGCTCATTTTACTTCTGTAAACCGCATAGGTTCAACATATGATGTTGAGGCTCATGTTAAATGAACCATGGAGGCTTCATGCAGGCTTTGGAGAAAACCCATTTATTTTACGGTATGATCTTGCAGAGTAACATCAAATCCTCTGTACTTGCTATGTGCAAAGGCCAAAATAATTTTCTGGATGGAAAGCACCAAAGCTTTAGAGTTCATCTGCTATTTAACTGTGTGCAGTCACTTTGTTTACTGACTATTTATAGAGGTACAGCTCCAATGCCTAACTGCAACTAAATCCAGATCTGGACCAAAGAAAAGCATACAGCATACAAAGCAAGAATGGTTGGCATCCACTTGAAAGAAACATGTCATTACAGGTAGACATTTGTTTTGTTTTTTTCTACATTAGGCTGTGATCAAGAATGCATTAGGGAAAACCAGTATCAGTGTGAACTTGGTGTAAACTCTTTTTAGAACTGATGTCCATCAAAATGACATTAGGCAAGCTGACGCAGCACGTCTTAGGTTAGCAAGGTGAGGAGAGCTTGACCATTTAGGATCATAGGTTCATATACTGTGTGCTTGTAGATCTTTTTATTTCCCCGAGCGTGACAAAATGGCCAAGAGAGAAGGGATGTGCTGGAGACTGTCGATGTGAGGGAAGGGAGTGTGTTTCTCAGCTCTCGTCATCAGGTTGGTATTGTTCCAGCAGCCGAACGTGGGTGAAGGGAAAATGGCCTCTTTTGCCCTTGCACTCACCTTCCCATTGGCCATTCACGTTGATTTTGGTCACTTTAACCATGTCTCCCACCTGTATAACGATCCCCAAAAAACAAAAAAACAAAAGGGGGAAGAGACAAACTCAGGATAAGATGCACAGAAACATACTTTCTCGCTACTTTGTATTAACTGTCAGTCAGTTCATGCAAATCAAAAACCAATATAAGCTCTACGTCACTCAAATCCAACTGCAGCTACAACTGATCTGACTGATCCATCTACATTTTTGCAACATCCAAAAATTGGACAGCGAGCAAAGGAAAGGGCAAAACACTTAACTTATTCTAACATTTTAAGTATTTGCTAGTTCTCATATACATTGAAAGTGAAGCGAATCCTACTACATATTTTAGCAGGCCACAAAAATATATTGTGAGCATGTAAAAGCAGCAGAGCTCAATAAATGTAGTGCAATGACATCCAATATTCTTTATCTGAAAGAGCTGCACACACGCACGCCATCCACTCTTGGTAAGTCAAAAAAATGGTACTTCAATGTTGCTTTCTTAGGAAGACTGAAATAAACAGGGCTGCAAAGACCTCCAACAACTGAGAGCTGTGGAATTTATGAGTGGCTGTGCTGAAAGTTTGTACCAAAGCAATGCCTGTCCTAAGGTAGAACGTCTGCACAAACTGCATTTGAGCAAAGAAACACAGGCTACGGATTAGATTAAACTTAGTTAATTAACAGAACTTTAGTTTCCTGATCTCTTATGCAGTTCCATGTCAGTTTAACGTAACCCCACGGTTTATTTCACTACCAGTTCTGTATCAGGACTAATGCTATGCAACACTGGAGCAGCAATAACTGATTAAAGCATTAGCTAATTTAAAGAAGACTTTTAGAAAATAAAAACCTTTCCACCCATTCATATTTGATTCAAAAATGAAAGCAGAGTTTATGAGCTGCAAACTAACAGGTTGTTGACAGCGAGCTGCATGTGGCAAACACTGATGTAGAGGCACAGACTTCTCCTAGACTCACAACAAATTAAATAATTTAAAATGAGCTTCAGGTAATGTTCTAGTTTCCCCAAGCGGAGCTTGAATTCATACTTTTCCTCATCAGTTATCTGAAAAACAGTTTTAAACCACAGAGACATTTTTCCACCTTCGCCTACCTGCGGAGGTGACAGCAGTATTATATAAGTAGTATCTATAAGTTTTAGGAGTAAGGATTAAAACTTCCCTAATCTAAACAAATAGAAGTGATTTATCTGTTCTATGAAGACGACTAAAACCATCGTGACTTGCTACATTGGGCTCCAGTGGTAAATGTACAATGTATCATTCATAATAATCTAATGGGACAAAGCACACATAAAGAGAGGCCATTGTAAAGCATTAGTGTCTGTCTTTCACTACAGAGCCATCCCGCTGTGAGTGTTTTCATGTGTGCTGTCAGCTTAAATTTATAAAGATACTTTGTGTGTATGCTCACATGCATGAGTAAGCCATTAACAATCAGGACAATCTACGCTGCCTCAGCTGAGAACCAAAAAACAAAACAGAGAACAGTGAACAGAAGAAAAGCCTTGCAGAGATTGAATGGTGGGTGGAACTATTACCTCCAGAGCAAGTGCCGTCTTGTCGTAGGCATTAGGCACCCTCTTCTGAATGACTCGAGCATGCACAGGACCGTTCTGTAAGTTGGGAAGCTGTGTGTTTACTACAGGCTGAGCATACTGGCCTGGGTCCCCCAAAGGGTTGGTCAATGGAGCCCCTGTTCCATCTGTGCTGCCCACTACCCCTTGTCCAGTCCCCCCAGTTGGAGAACCCAGGCCAACAGCAGTGGGCGAGGCAGGCCGGAACTTCTCCACATAGGGCACAGGGATCATTCCGGTTCGCCCTTCCTGATTAGCAGCATTCCACCACTGCTCTTCGGGCTTCTCCAGCACACGTAGGATGTCACCCTTCCGAAAGGGCAGGTCCTCCTCATCATTGCCAGGGAAGTCAAACAGTGCCCTCACAAACTCAGCCTCTTCAGACTGTTGTGGGACACCGGCAGAGGACAGGCTGGTGAAACCTGTGTGCTTAGCTTTACTTATGGGCTCTATAAGTGTAGTGGTGTCCAGGTAGTGGATCTTATAAAACTCCAGGAGGGCTGGCAGCGCCTCAAACTCCTGATCCCCAATCCGAAACCGAGGAGCTGGTAAACCTGGCAAACCTGGCAAAGGAAAGAGGACTTTGTGACTATGTTGAAGGTATAACATAGAAATATAGACACACAAACCAACAAATATCCAAACACTGACTCAGGAGGCTTACAATTACTTGCAGCAGTGACCAGCTTGTCCCAACTTTGTAATCAAACTGCAAGCTAGATTCATTTTTCTACTACAGCTTAGTGATAGAATATTGGTGAAAATAACCCTGTGTGAAAGGTTACAGGGTAAGGCCTTACAAAGATTTTAAAATATGAAGACATTTCAAATAAAAAATTTACACAAGTTCAAACATGCACACATACAGAACACAAACATCCGCAAGATAAGGATCCTAACCCGCATTTCAAGGTTCTTGTAAAAATTGGAAAAAACCGAAGTGTGCCTAAAAACACCAGTAATTATTTCATGGTAAGGGGCCAGCACACGAAAGGCAAACGTCTAATTCTCGCAACATGTGACTGACTTGTTGGTGGGAGAAAACTGTGACCCAACCTTGTCATCACAACTTTTTACCAATCAACACTAAGATAGGAAATCCATTAGATTTATAAAGAGCAAAAACAATAAAGCAAGGAAAACTCTGACGTTGATGAGAACGCCCACTAGCAGAGTAACAACTCATAATGGTCATGACCACACAGATCCAGGTCCACATTGCAATACACTGCTCAAAAAAAATTAAAGTAACACTTTGAAGACACATCAAATCTTATGCTTGGGGCATGCTCCTAATGAGAAGACGAATGGTGTCCTTGGGCATCTCCTCCCAAAATCTGGACCAGGGCATCACTGAGCTCCTGGACAGTCGAAGGTGCAACCTGCCGACATCAGATGGACCAAAACATAATGTCCAAGACGTGTTTAGGTCAGATGAGCGAGGGGGCCAGTCAATTGTATTAATTTCTTCATCCCCCATGAACTGCCTGCATACTCTTGCCACATGTGCCCGGGCATTGTCCGAGGGGGCCAGTCAATTGTATCAATTGCACCAGGAAGAACCTAGGACACATTGCACCAGCGTAGGGTCTGACATTGGGTGCTAGGATTTCATCCCGATATCTAATGGCATTCAGGATGCCGTTGGCTAGTCTGTAAGCCTCCGTGGATATGCCTCCCCAGAACCTCGCTGACCCACCACCAAACCAGTCATGCTGTCTGAAAATACAGGCATCGTCAAGTTCTCCACGGCTTCTCCAGACCTTTTCACGTCTGTCACATGTGCTCAGGGTTTAACCTGCTCTCATCTGTAAAAAAAGCACAGGCCACCAGTGACAGACCTGCCAATTCTGGTGTTCCATGGCAAAGGCCAATCAAGCTTCACAGTGTTGTGCAGTGAGCACAGGGCCCACTAGAGGACGACAGGCCCTCAGGCCAGCCTCGTGAAGTCTGTTTCTGATTGATTGATCAGAGACATACAAAGGAGGGGATACTGTTCCTGCTGATGAGTTAAGGACCTTCTAGAGCCCTGACAAAGTTTCCTAGAGTAACTGCCTGTCTCCTGAAATCTCCTCCATGCTCTTGAGACCGTGCTGGGAGACACTGCAAACCTTCTGGCAATGGCATGTATTGATGTGCCATCCTGGAGAAGTTGTTGGACTGCCTGTGAAACTTCTGTAGGGTCTAGGTATGACCTCATGCAACCAGTAATGACACTGACCCTAACAAATGCAAAATTAGTAAAAAACATCCAGAAAAGATAAGGAGAGAAAAAAATGTCAGAGGCCTCCACCTGTAAGACCACTGCTGTTTTAGGGTTCATCTCACTCTTGCCCCTCCTGTTGTAAATTTCATCAACACTAAACCAGCTGAAACTTAACTGACCAGATCAAAAAGCCCAGACGTTTAACTGACTTGATGCTATGCTCTCATTAAAAACTGTTCTTTAAAATCTTAGGAACAGCGTACGTTTGTACCCCCTTCGACAAAAAGACTCTAAATGAGCTGAAACTTCCAAAATGAATAAGCTTCTGGTTTCCTTTTCCATATTTAATAGGACACGATTAACAAGTATTTTACACAATACAAATAAAAATGACAAGAGCAAAATGAGTCAGATTCATTATGTGGCTCTGAATCACTTTTGTTGCGTCACTGTATGATTTTTGTTTCATATGATAGTTAGGCATTACTACCGTATTTTCAAACTACATCTACTAATTGAAGAAAGACAATTTTCACTCCAAGCTGAAAAGCCAGTACTGTATTCCAATTTTTTAACCCTTTCCATAGATGTTTAATATGATCAAGACCATGACTAATATAATAACTTCATTACAGTTTGGAGGTGGTTTTAGAAGTATGCTTGGGTGTTATCCTGACTCAAGCAGAATTTCCAAAAATTGAGTGGCGCCTCCTCCACACAATTTCTTGACAATCTTTTGATTTTGAGTCTGCTTGAAATGTTACTACAGTCTAAATATTAAATTACCAATTCTATGAATTGGTGTTAATAATTTTGCTCAGGTCATTTGAAAGACTTTTATACAAGTATCACAAATTCACTCTTTTTACTGTTTTTCCATTGTATTAAATGGCAAACAAAACACAGATATGCATGACAAAAGCTTTTGATTTAATCAATAAGTCACTGTTTCAGTGAGGTGAAAGAATACCACCACCTTAGTCCTGTCTGCCTTATATTCTAGAAATTTAAATAAGAAACCATTTGTAAATGCAAAGTGTCTGGTTTTGGGTAATACAGTTATTTAAATGCATGAGAAAAGAAGGTAATTTATCACATTAATGCAAAAATCCTGTAAATCCAATAATGCCATAAAGCAGTCCTGCACAGATTTACAATGTTGTTAAAAATTGCCTAGAAATATTAATAATGATAGCTCCTTCACTAGAAACAATACAAATAAATCTATTCAGGGTGATAGATCTGTGTCCTAGTACCACCCAGTCAATTCTTAGTCATATTAAATTGAGAAGTGTTTATATTTGAGTGCAATGACCTATCGATCCACAATCAGTTATGAGACATAAAAATTACCCAATACTAGAAAACTGAGAAATTGCCATGGCAGCAGACATGTCAGGCTGACGTGTGTGCAACGGAGCAGGATCACAGGCGTTCCGCAGACGCCAGTCTGACCAGTCATCCTGGAGTTGTGACAGCCCAGCCTTCCCAGTTTCATTCAATCCCCACAGCAGCAGCCCATCCCACCTCTCTACAACTCACTGCTGCCTAAACAAGGACAAAACACTGCCTCACCTATTAGTCATAAACATAAATGAATGGTCTCAAGTATGGTGGTTGCATAAAATAAGTCTGACTGGAACAATTACAACAACAACCTCCATTTAAAAAGTTGTCAGCCTAAAACAATGTTGCTGGACAAGTACACAACTTTAATAACGTGACTTTTAATTCAATACGTGGTAAAGTAAGACATACTACCTTAAAATTTCAGTCATAACTGCTAATATTTCAGACTGATTATGTTCTACACACTGAACATAGGCAGCTAGCTTTAGTTACAACAAGCAGAGTCAATGACAGTCACTTTTTTATTTTGTTCAAATAATTATAAGCTCAGTGTTTACATGCCGAGTTAAACAGGACATTACAACCTCACAGGAAACCCTGAACCCTACGTGATGAAGGGCATGCATAACCACAGATTCCCAAAAATGTTTTTAAATTGTTCATTTCATAACGGCAAATTGGCGTAGCTCATTGAGAGGGTGGGACGTAACCTGAGCGTGGTTCCATGCTGGAAAACGTAAATGGGAACTGACTTCTCTTAGCGTTAGCTTCAGGTGAATACTTCAGCCAGGGAGCGATCAATATGTCAGTAATAATTCATAGTTACCTGAACCGGACTGCCGGTTGTTACTGATGCTGTTGATGATGTAGTGGGACACTTTGGAGTTCTCGGACACGGACAGCACGTAGTCGCCCGGGCTGGTTATGGAGTCCCTCACCAGGAACACGCCGTGCCGCTGTCCCTGTAACAGAGACACCGCTTCCTGGCGGCTCAGCCTCCCCCAGTACCAGCTAGCGCGGTCCTCGGCATCGAAATTACCGGCCATGGCTGTGAAATCCCGCCCGAGGCTTCTGAGGCCTTTTCTCCCTATCCGCAACTCATACAAAAAACTTTGGTGGAACTGACGCCGCGGCTGGAAGAAAAAAAAAAAAAAAACCCGCTGAAATCCCACAAACGTCGACAGCGTCCACGGGTAAATCCCCACGGCGTTCGAGGTGGACGGGGTCACAAGGCCGAGACCCGCACGCCTCAGACGGCGAAACGACACACAAACAGCCCAAACTAACGTGTAACAAGAAACTCCGGGACTGAAATGGCGGATCTAGGGAAAAGTTGACCTCATCTACCGGAAGCGAAGCCCAGTCAATGGGAAGCGTCGCATTAACGCCTCTTAAAGCGTCGGACATACGCCACTTAATGTCGACGATATGAGGTTGTTTTTTTTTATTATTATTATTATTCCTCCGCTGCCACGTTGGTTATTATTGAATAAATTCACAGGAATAATACGCAGAAATGGGATACATTCACTAATGACAGCCAAGGGTTTCTGCAAACGTTTTCTTACTCCGGATTATTTAGGATCATAGGCTAAAATTGTTTACAATAAAGCAAACATTAGTTTTGATCTCAGAATGGCTTTAAGTCATGTTTGTATCTGTGTACGTCATTAATGTTGCTATGCAACCAATTACATGGGGAAAGGGGAGTTAAAAAACAATTAAAAAAATTGTAGCCATATTTACATCTCTCACACAAATTATCGCACAAATATTGACGTATTTTTGTAAAATTTAAGAATAAAGAAAATAAAATACTTAAAATACTGTTTATCTGGTATTTTGGCTTTTTGCGTTAAAGCGGTTCTACCAGTAGATGGCAATGCAGACCTAATTCATATTCTTTATACAGTCCTGAAGGAAAATTGTTGTGATAAATGTCTTGGTTGCATGTGGGTAGAAACATATAATTGCAGTAACTAGTTATTAGGTCTGCAACAAATATATTTTCTAATAACAAAAGAAAATCCCCTTGAAGTTGTTTAGTGTGCAAAGTTTGATCTTTCTATGTCAGACCAACATTCAAAATCAAAAATATTCATTATACAACTATACAGAACTGAGAAAATTAGGACATCCTAATTATTACTAAATGTTTGACATTTTTGGTAAAAAATAAGATGTTGAGATTGAAAGGCCATCCTTAATATTGTCCAGTAATTTGACAAAAAAATACTAATTCTGATGACAATTGAGGACTGTTTTTCTCTTTTTAAAAATGAATTGTGTAATAGTGTAAAAATAGTGTATACGTAGTGTAAAAGTGGTACTCCTCAATTCTCCAAAATGACAAGATTCGATCAGAGTCCACTTTGCTGTCCCTGGAGCTGGACTGATCAACAGTAGTTGATACAACCTGTAATCACTTCTTAAATTTGCTTCTTTTTATTGCAGCATTGTTGCTGATTTGAGATCTGCACAAAAGCAACCTCTTATTGTAAATATAGCAGCATTAGAGCCACACACGTCATTGAGATGCTGCATTTTTAGAATCAGTAGTCAGGCTAAATGGGGCACGCTGGTGAACATTCAGTATAAAACTGATAAAATGTGACTTGGCACAAAAACACTAGTATCATTGATTAAGTGATTTGAAAAACAGTAGCTTCCTGCTTTTTTGCTTGTCAGAGGCCCCACATTAGTTCAGTGCAAAGTGTTCACAACACACTGTGGTTAACAATATCTAAACATTGTGATCTACTCTGATACAGAGTTATTCAAACTTCTTCAGGTGGTTGTACAAGGACTGGACATATGTAAACACACACATTGGGTCTGGCTTGTCCCCCATGTCTATCATATCCTCCACCTCGATCAGACGGAGACAGTCAGCCTGCTCCCTGAAATATAAAATTGTAATACGAAAGGAAACATTAATTTCCAATACAATTAATCAACATCTGCTGACACAGATTTACAGAACAATCTTTTATTTACAAAACAGCAAAATACAGTTTACTAAACGGACATTGTTTTGGAGTAATATGAGGTTCAAGTGTACTTTGGTCACATGGTTTAAATTAACTGAACAACATTGAAAAAAGGCTAAGTCTTGATTTTTTCGACTCTGAATTCAAGTCTGACTTAAAGTCATTTCATGTTTGTGAAATCGAGACTAAGCTTTTCAATAAAGGTTGTTTAAACTTTTAACTTGTTTAATGTAGATTTCGGCCAGAGTGTACTATGCTAAACTTTAAGTTTTATTCATTGCCTAAAAACTTCCAGCCAACTAAAATATCAATTACTTGAGTTCAACCCAAGTCCTACTCACTCTGCAGTGGTGAAGGCCAGCTCTAAGTTGTGTTTGCGGTTTGCCGGATCCAGCGTGTTATAATCAAACTCCAGTGGAAAGAAAGAGTGGACCAAAGCACAGAAAGCCATCCCATCACTCCAGCTTGATGAGAAGTTCTGGATGTCTATATTCTGAGAAATTGATAACAGCAGCCCATTTAACACATACTGTGTGGATTTTAAGGTGGTACATGATAGAAAAGGAAAATATATGCCTTTGTCATACCTGATAACCAATGGTTTTGGAGCGGCACCACTCCAACAGAATCTGTTTTATACCACTGGCACTGGACACTCCAAAACTCTGAGAGCGCTTCAGTTTAGGCTTGGCGTCCTTTGGCCTGTTTGAGAGAAATGCACCTGAAGGTATAATTCAAGATGAAATGAAAATCATTTTAAATGCACTTACTTTGTAGGCTCAGAGTTCATCCTTTCAAAAAGAGCCCGTTTGGCCTGAGCCCCATTGGAGCGTAGAAGTGTCTGTGATTTCATTATTTCCTGCTTCGACTCAACAACTGCCACCTTGTTCACTTTCCTGTGAACAGAGAACAAACAAATGGGGAGCATATACAAATATATTTGGACAGAAGTTCTTAAATGTTTTTTTTAATAAAACAGATTTCATGGTTACAACTTACTTGTCCAAATTAGGTGAGAAGCCAGATTTTATGATTGATTTCGAAGGAAGTAATTTTTCTGCAGTTTGAAACAGAGACAACATAGATGACTATATGGAATCAGATGCTTAAATCACAACTAAAATTTATACCTGCAAATTTGAAAGGTTCCATTTTAATACCATTGTGAATTGTTATGAAGAAGACTTCTGGGGACCATATATTTTACCTGCCGACTGCGGAAAGCTCACACTTCTCTTTAGACTAGGACTGGGTGTCTTGAGAACTGGTACTAGATTAATGAAGTGAGGGAGAAAAAAGCATCGAAGTTTAGCATCGAACAAAAATCTGTGAAGCATATGTATTAACAAATCATCAAGAATAAAAAAAAGCAATAACCTCACCCCGCTTGAAAGGATATTCCCCAGGTTTTACTGTAGGGTCCTGTGATGCTAAAAGACTTGGAATCTGTGATGATGACGACTCCGTGTTGGGTTTGGCAATAGCAGGGAGAGGTAAGTGTGGCTTGTGTTCACTGATGTCTAACGATCAGAGAAACAAGCCACATGACACGCCACAAAAAAAAAGCAATCTAATGGCTCAGAAAAAAATAAACAATTACTACCGTACTCACCACGTCTAAATGGATATTCGCCTCGCTTTATTGTTGAGGGTTCCGCTATTGGAGGATTCAGTGCTAGACCCTGATCAGATTTACATGCAGCAGAAGTCTCCGAGCTGCTTTTGGTTACGGCTGTGAGGGGAATATGAGGCAAGGCCTGAGATGCAGAGCCAGACTGCTCTTTTGCTCCAAATGAACCTGCAAGTGGAAAATGTGACAAAATAATAGCCCATTAAAATTAGAAACTGGAACCAATGTAAGATCCAACACTCCCCAAACAAAACCAACCTGTTTTCACAGGAGTTCCAAAGCTCAAATCTTATTCATGCATCTCAACAGTCTGCTGTGTGTACACAGCAACATAAAGTGAAGACCCACTCACTGACGTCTTATAAATAAATATTCTCCTGCATCACCTGTTGAAATCTCTGCTGCAGAATGACCAGCTGCTTTAGGCGCTGATGCTGGAGACTGAGCAGGTCTGGCGGTATACAGACCCTCAGCGCTGGCTTTAGTTGTCATGGCAGAAACAGGAAGATGCGGCTGAGGTTCCCCAACATCTGGAAAAGTAAGAAAGGGTCTGAATACCTAATGATGATAATATATTTCTTTTTTTCTTTTAATACATTTACAGAGATTTCTAAAATTCTGTTTAAATAATTTTGTACACAATGCCGATTTGTGTATAAAATTTAACTGCTGAATGTTTTTTTTATTTTCTGTTTTGCTTTGTAAACCGTATTCTTTGATTCCAGTTGGTAGTCTTTACAATTATGTATTTGTGTTTGTGTGATAGCAACCAAAAAGGTGGAAAAGCACTAGCTTCAACATTTAATTATTATTTATTCATTCAAATAACAAATGTATTTATATGAATATGTAAAAGGAATCAACTGACCAGATATTTTCGGGGTTTCCACTGTGGACTGAAGAGTCATGGCAGAAGACTCTGAGCTTGGTTTGGTGCTGGCAGTGAGAGGCTGGTGGGACTGGGGGACAGCTTTGTCAGTTTGGGCCACATCAGGGTTTTCTGGGAAGATGTAAAGAAAGGTAAGATCAGCTTGTCAGGTCAGCTGTTTAAAATACTTTGGGTTATCTCCCTACCTTGTTTCCAACTCTCTTCTGTGGTTGTGGCAAGATTTTTCTCTCCTTTTGCATCCGTGTCCTGTTCCATAAAGACGAGATGTGTAAAACATGCAGCTCTTTTTGAGGTGAACTGTACTTTTAATTACTAAAAACGTGTCACCCAAAAACTTGTAGCGACACTAAGACCCTTAAATCAGAAGTGGATTTAGGACTGACGTGATAATATCAACATCAACAATAAATTTCTACAGTACATGAAAGATCATTTACAGATGCACAAGCTTCATTTTTTATCTATGGACAGAGTGAAGTGTTTTACAGTTGATAAGAGCAATGTCATTGATCCATGGGAAATTGTTTTCTCTTCCACAACTCCTGATCTCTGTGAAGTTGTTCTGATAGGTACAGCTTTTACTGGCTTGGCTCTTGCTTTTAAGGAGGGATTATTGTGGGAAAGAACCATATAGTGTTAATTTGGAATTTATGCATTGATTTATTGATCACTACTTTCTGTTTGATCAGCTTTTTAATGTGATGTAATTGTACAGTTCCCCAAATTTCCTCTGAGTTGTTCTGCATCATGACACAGATAATAGTGAAACTGTTTTTATGTATGTAATAAAAAAACACTCAGTTTGCATCCAAAACCAATTAAGATCGAGTACCTGAGCTTTGAGGAGGTGTGCAAGGGCAACCAGCAATTAGGTTTTGTTTTATTGGGCTGTCTTACTACTGCCATGACCTTAATTAAAGGTTATCATATTCAAAACCTGTTGTTTTTTGATTTAGCTTTAAAAAACAACATCCAACTATTTATACATTTGCCTATAGCAGCATCACTCTAAGGTTTTCACTGTTCGACATGAATTTGCCATCCACAAACAGGAGCCTTCAAGACTGCAGCATCTGAGGGGAGATAAAAATAATTTCAGACCTTACTAGTCCACAGTAAATCTGTGTGTGTGCTCTAAATTCTCTGTATGTGTGAACTCCAGCTTTTAACAGCTGAAAGCTTCTCCCTTAATGACAGCTGTGACCAACAAACCTATGTTCCCACTGAGAGGCTATTTTAGATTTTGCAATCAGCCCCATTGCAAGACTTTCCGTTCCACTCTTGTTACATCCCAATATAGCCCCAAAGAAATGAATGCTTTAGAAATCAAAGAGTTAGCCCGAACAGTTCAAACTGTTATATCAGTCTAAAGCTTTGGCCTTAATTTGCCCCCTCTCCCATCCCCTTCAGCTATTTGCTTTCCAGAGATACGCAGTGGTCTGGCAGCCCTGCAGCAGTGATTTCAGCCAGTCCGTCAACTCCTCGTCAAGAGGGAGATTAACACCACTGTGGTTTGTGAGCTCTGCAGAAGCTGCAGCACGATTTCACAGGCTGACTCTGTTTGACCTTATTAATCCCTTTGGTTTATGGCTGGGTTTACCTCCATATCACTCTGGAAATCCTATAAAGTTTTATGAATATTTTTTATTAACAACTAATTAAATCTGAGAGCACAGCTCTGCAATTTCCCTCAGCTCTATTTACACCATAACAGAGTTAAAGTAATAGAATAATAACAGAATAAAACTAATGTTGCTTTATGTGTGTTGTGTGCTCAAATAGGTACCTAGCTTTTCATTGAAATTTTTCTCTCCAAGGTGTATGTTTATACTTATGAAAAATGACAGATGTAGTACAGATGAAAAGCAGAGCATGAAGACTAGAGTTCCAGTCATGCCTACTTTTTAAATACTGCTCACCGAATGAAGTAAGCTTGTGAGATAGCTGGTTTTAGGAAATTACTAACATGATTGTAGACATCTCACTTGCATGTAATTAGACACATTATTGCTTGCTGTGAGGGAAAAGATGAAGTAGGAGATTGATGACAAATTTAAAACTGAGCAAAGTATTAGCTGATGAATCAGGAGCTATCTTAGTATGGGGGTGTTAGCTGTAGTGGGGGGCTGAGGGGTGAGAAAAGACCAGGTGATTTCAGTGGAGAGGAATGTTGGCAGGGTGTGTGTTTCGACAGGGCAGCTGTTCAACCCTCTCAGGGTGTGGGCTGGGGTATTATTGACATCAATTCAACTTTCCATTCTGAGATATGAGAGGTAGACTGGGTGGGAATCAAGATTCCTAAGTGATTGGGGGGCAGAGATTCATTTAGCCCTACCTGTCAGAGTCTGTGTTCGAGTTACATCATATAAAGGTAAAACATGTAATAGACTAGATGATTCCAAGTATGCAGTATCATACACTAGTATTTGTCTCTTTACTCTAAATATGAATATGACATAATTTGGTGAGCAAATGGAAATGACATATTGATAATTTAGACTTGCATTCCAGGGAGGATGCAGAGGCTCCAAAGAGCTGTAGCTCTGTCCCAAATCACAGACCCAAAAATACACGTGCCCTTTGGAAGGCCTGCAGAAGGGGGATGTGACAGGAGACAGGGTGGGGGGTCAAAGCAATACGTGTAAATATGTACATGTTTGTGTTGCAACAGCTTTTAAATGCATTCATCTAAAATAATGGTCATAAAATTAAGTGGTCAAACAATTTATTAGGTCTGCAATTTTCCAAGCAGTAATATGATAATATTTAATATTTGTTATGGCAAGTGAGTCTAGTGAATTACCGGTTACTTAACAGATAGTGTGACGTTGCAGTCAGACGTTAAATATACAAAAATATACTCCAGACACGATCTCTACACATATTAAAATCCCAAGTTTTCACAGGGAAGTTTTCTATAGATCAGATATGCTCTGTTCATAAGCTTGTCCATCCCTGATCTAACACCAATGTGGCGCACTTGAAAAAGACCCTTCATCCAAACTGCTCCAGTGGTTCTGTAGGAACAGTAGCTTCCAGATGTGAAAGTGTAAAACTTTGTAAATGTGATCTATAAATAAAAACGGTTGCATTCAGTGAAATGAAACGTTTGTATGCTCTCAAAAAGAGAAGCACCACTTAACCAAAGTGACTAGTGGTGGCAAGTTAGAAACATGGTATATTACTTATTGATGTGCATATGTCACGGTATTGTTTAATCTGATCTTTCTCTGTTGCTGAAATCCAAATCCAGGTAGTAACACTTTATCATGTAGCCTGTTATCTGCGGACAAACAATACTCACATTACTCTCAGCAGCATGTCTCTTTGCTCTCCATGGGGGAGGGGCTGGAGCACCAGCACCATGGCTCGATCCTGCACTTGACCCACATGGATCACACAGTGTGGATGAAGACTGGATTAACAGGCTGGACTCTGAGCTTCCATAGTTAGACATTCCCCTTTTGTCTTCCTGGGTCTTGGACTGTATTTGTGCATGTCCTGTCTCTGTGGCTTTTTCCCCATTCTTGCCCGTCACGTCAGCAAGACTCTTTACCCCGGCAAGACCTTCAACCAGACGGCTGAGAGCCTCCAGCTTTGCCCTGAGCTGCAGGTTTTCCTCCTGCAGCCTGGACACTGCCTCAGCCAAGGGTCCATTAGAAATGCACAGCTCCTCAATCCTTTGCTCAATGCGCTGCTTGAAGGCGCTTACATCCACACGTACCTCTCTTACGGCTGCTTGTAAGGTGGTCTTGAACTGAACCAGAGCCTCACTTACCACCGGCTCCTGGGCACCTTCTGTGGCTGTATCCATGGCCTTTTCAGGAACCTTTGCCACCCCGAGTTTTAACTCAAATGAGTAATCGGGGTATCGTTGTTGAGTTTAAAACAAAACAATTCAACTTATTTTTGGCGTTCTCTTCTTTTTCTTGTTCACGGTTCAAATAAACGTTTTGAGGTTGCGACCAAATTGTATTGCACTTTCTTTACTCACTCCTTCTGTCTAAGAAGTTTTAAACATATCTGCGTTGTTCCATGCCTGCTTTCCCGCCAAGCTAAAGATGCAAAATTGGTTTAAAAGGATGAGTCCTCAGCTGCAGCTCCCATCAACCTCCATGGAGAACTTCTCTCAATGTGCGTATTCTCTTACTCTCTTCTCATCTGGTCAAAGCAAGAGCAGTTGTTATTTATAAGTCCTGGACAACTCATGCACAATGTCATCTTGGGAGAGGAGATTACGTACTGCATGGAGAGGTCAGGTTCTCAGTGCACGCAGGGGCCGGGGAATGATCAAATGTACCGTTCAAAGGGATCCAGTTGAAGTGGCAGACGTCCTCTTTGGTAGCGCCACTGCCATGGGTTTCCTAGACGTTTGCACTTGATGCTTCGCCCATGTGTGTTGTTTAAAGTATCTGTCTCCGCTCTGCTTGGGAGCAACAGGTTCACTTTTGTATTTTGGGACATAAAGGGGGTGGGAGAGATTAAAATAGGGAGGCGGAGCCTAGGTTATTCGAACGTTTTAGTCTGTTGCTGTAGCTGCTGTTAAAATAATATGACGTCGCACCAATGCAGTTTCAGGGCAGCTAATTTGAAGAGACAATTTTAAATACAGAAGACTAGATCAGTAAAATCACCAGCGAAAGGCAACACTGGTCTCTCAGAATACATGGACTTATAAAAATGAACAAATGTATAAACCAGTTGCCATATCGAAAATACTGTAAGAAATTCAGAAGAAACATCTACATGTGATTAGAATTTATCATACCTCACCACATATTAGCGAAAGTTTTTTTTTTAATTAAATTTTTTTTACCCATAAAGGAATGAAAACAGACGCGTTTCATACATTCCCAAAGTATTGTTTTGACTAGATGTTTAAAGCTTCCACTCCAAAAACAGTCATACTACAGACATTGCCCATATACATAACCCATACCTTCAAACACAAACTATTCTTAGCTGTTTTTAAAAACATACATATATTACATTTAAAGAAAAATCTAAGTTCACAGAAATAAGGATTATTACATTTGTATTTTCAGTTGGTGAGAGATGAACAAAAGAGAAAAACAGGACGACTTTAACTAAATCAACATCCACAGTAACCCAATCAAGCCAGCGGCTGAGCCAGCAGTGCCTCTAGGTGGCCGTAAATTCACACTGCAGCTGAAAGGAGCCCATTAATGTTCACACCAAATAAAAACAGAGAAAGTCCTTACTAAAAGTTTTCTTAATGATTTTTGGATTTTTTAATCTGAAAACAGACACCTTGTAAAACAACATTTTAAAATCAGCCTTGACCATACCCACGCTACTAGCTTGAAGTGGAGAGGGAGAGGTTTATTTTAGTAAGGTTTTGCCACATAGTTCCATGTACCAATCAGGGTTCATCAATATTTGAATAAGAATTATGTATTTACAGATTGTTGAATCAAAGACACATTTACATAGAAATACAAATGATATAATAAGCCCAAATTTTAGGTGCTTTAAAATAAACAATGAATTTTAAAGACATGGAGAGACACAAGACGTGGAAAATAAAAATCAGACTTGTTCAAAACAGTCTATCAAATCAAGTTTATTGATTTTTAAAGGGGTGCTCTGAATTCACAAGTTGCAGCTACAGTACACAACTCCTCTTACATGAATTGTTATTTCATAAAACAGTCCAGTCTCTTTTCTAATAGGAAATGTCCTCAAAAAGGTGACGCTAGAAAAAAAATGACATATGCATCCAATCAGATATTTCTTTGTATGAAAAATTAGAATGCTATCAAAAATAATGTAGGGCAGGAAGTGTTAAAGGTTGTGAATGTGCTGCATTTAAGTTTGTTACACACTCATGGCAAAAAGGTGAGTGATAAACAGGTCAGGGTTAAAATCCACATCTCCATAACACACACATCGACCAACTGACAGATGAAGTGTAAAACAACAGATACACAGCAAACAAACTCAAGACTATTGTATAGCTGTACTTTAAAGAGTTTCAACCTTAAATGATGCATATCCATGTGGAATTATAGGATTTGTGCAATAATTCAAATATAGATTAAAACCTACAGAATATAATTAAAAAGGCCTGAATTAGAAAAGCTAAGGACAGGTTGGATTCTTATTCTAGCATGTGATGCATAGCAGTTTTACACAGTTACAACTACTTAAAATATGAGTATCATTTTTAAAACAAACGGATTCATTTTCTTGGATGATTGCTGTGAACACCAAAATGACTGAAAGCGTATTCTTCCTTGAGAACAAGGTGATGATAATAAACAACAAATACAGCCACAACTTGTAAACACTGCCTGCCTACTTTGTTATTTTTTTTTGTCATACTCAGATTTGTGGGTATTACAAATAGAATGTTTACAAGGCACTGGAGACTCAATTTGGTTTACTGTCTACAAATGAAAATCTTTCCCAGCAAAAAAGTTTTTGCAGCGCTTCAGTATTGCAGTCTAATGCCACATTCACATATCAGACGAAATCAAACCGAATATTGTTATGCCAAACTGTCTTATTTTTGTTCCCAAGTCCATTATTATGCTAGTAGTCTAATCCCAGGAGAAAACGTGGAAATGAAAGCTACTTTTCATCTAGTGGTTCATATTTAAATCCGACATAAATGTGGCATTAGACAGCATTAGTTTGGTCATTCTGTCTTCAAAACCGATATCCCAGCTCACTCCAGCCTAAATCCTGCAATGTTGAATGGATATGTGTGCATGTAAAACAGCAACACCACGCAAAAATGATCATAGTATCAGAAGAGACCTCATTCACTGCTTTCATTCCCATTCACGTCTTAATATTCTCAAAATAAGCTAAACATGCATTAATGCAAAGCTGTTTGGAATTTTAGTTTATTGTTGAATGTAACTTGACATTTGCTTTTCCAACTTAAAGGGAATAAAAACAAGAAAATTAGCCACTGATTTGCCCTGGACAGTGATTAGTGTTTTATTTACAGGACCATCAGATGAGATGGAGCCAGGTCTTGGGTATTTTTTAGATAAAATGTGACAAAGGTGGTGTTCTGAACTAAAAGGACAGTTTCACATTTTAGCCTTAACCATCTTGAGTCCCGCTAAAGTATAACTGTTCCTAAATGTTCCATCTCTACAAGTCTGACAGTATTAGTATTCAACAAAGTTTTGAATATATTTGAAAAACAGGGGTGGTCAGAACATAAATGGAATTAATAAAGGCTAACAATGTAATTGTTTTTAAATAAGAATATGATCAGATTTTACCAGCAAATGCAGACTTGGCTTGTGAAGACAAAGCCACGGGAATTTGTTTAGCTGTTCAAAATACTGATATAAGAAATCACCTTAACAAAGAACTGAAGCTCCATATCATTTTTAAAACTTTTTAAAACACCTATGCTAAAGTTTCAGCATTGGGCCTATTTGTGTCAACTAAAGCTTAAAACAAAAATATTAATGTTAGGATTAGCAAGCAGTCTCTCCCCTCCAACGCCATAAGCAGACGTGTTAGCACAAAGTGCACTCTCACTTATAGAAATCTTAACAACAATCTAACTATTGCTAGTGTTTGTGTGTAAAATGAAGCATAACACCTTGCAAAACAACCACTTATGGAATAAGTCTTTGTTAATATTGCCCGCCACTCAGCACATATTCATGAAAAGTAAGTAAGTAGTAAATAAGTAGGCCTATGCTAATGTTTTCATCAATTGCAAACTCAATATTCTTATTATTAACTGGGGGCTTGAATATACTCAACAATGCATGAGCTCCACAAACTGATCGACATAAATTTTGGCCAAAAATGTTAGAATGAAGTTACAAAACAGTGTTACCAAGAAGCTAGCTATTCCCCAACAGAGTCTAGAGATCTGCTGGTATCAGCATGGTAAACATTTATTTTTGGTGTCCATGTTCTCATCCATCAGGTGCCACACAATTTAATGATATGGTTCATTAGCCAAAGAACAGGAATCAGTTCTTTCAGTGTTTACTTGTTAAAGAGTAAAATTTTCACTGGCCGATAAAATATGCAAGATATGGCTGCATGTTGGTGAGGAATCAATTTAATCCTTGGTTAGCCTGTTTTTGCTTCTGTACACGCTCAAATATGTGTGTGTGTGTGTGTGTGTGCGTATATGTACACACACACATACGTACATACACATATATACACGTGTATACATATACTGTATATAAAAAATGTCCATCTCAACCAGCCCACCTGGTCACTGTCTGCAGCCCAAAGAAAGAGGATAAAGACTGGAGGGTAGTTGTGTTTTTAAGTTACAACAGGATAAGTTAGCTATTAAGACAAATCCTCCACACACCATTTCTAAACTACTCTAAATCAAACAAATCTTGGTTCAAATCACTAATTCTAGCATTATTACCTAAAGTGCTTGACAGTCTTTGGTGTACTGACCTTTAGATGATGACCTATATCACAACCCATGTCATGCCAAGCATAATTGGAGAAAATTTTAAAAGACAAGAACAGCTTTCAAACAAACATACAGAAAAGAATCCTTATATTGTTCCATACGTGATCATTCAGAATATCACTGTTTCACAAATATCAGAATAAACCTTTATAGGCTACACACACGTTAACAACTTCATCACACCCTGAGCAAAGAGATGAATTAAAGAGGATGAATTTAAGACTTTCTGTATTAGAATCTACTGAATGCCAAAGACTACCTGTGAAATAGGAAGACCACTCTTCATACTGTGAAGGTTTTCTTCAGTTTCGGATCAGATGTGACAGTAATCCAGACTCCTGGCAATTGGAATTAAGTGTCATGTCATGTCTTGGCCATAGCTAAATGTTGTCATGAGGTAAATGGAGCAGAGCATCTTCTAGTGTCAGGTCAGACGAATTCACTGGATATAGGGGCTTTTATTAAAGACAGTATTGGCCATGATGAAATATGATGAATCATTTTGAGTATAAAATTGCATGTGTGTAAGTACACAAATAACAAAATTTAAATTTTGAAAACAAATTTTGGAACCTCTGATTCCTACAAGATTATAAAAAGCCATGACAAAACTCCAGACCCTTTCAGACACGTACTGGAATTCTGACATTATCCTGACTTTTTGGGGAGGGGTTTACGTGTGAATAAAAAAGTGAGTGAAACGCTGCCGACATTATCCGGATTATTCCCTTCGAGCCCCTTGTGCAATGTCCGTATTATGTGTGTGATGTGTGTGAGCTCTGTCTCGAATCACTGGGAATAGATTGAAATTGAGCGTGTTTATGCCATTTCTATCACTCAACTGCAACTTAAATGAGTTGCACGGCTCCGATGTGCTGTAAACAAAGCGCTGTTTCCCAAATTTAAAAATTTATAATATGTTGTGTCTTTGATTGTGCAGATTTTTACACAAGTTGCATGTCTGAAAGCAACTTTGACAACGTCCAAGGCTGAATTCTCCTAATGCTGTCTGGAGTTCACGTCTGAAACAGGCTTCAGAGAGGTTAATCTTAATATCACAGCAGAGTAAACAGCCAGGTAAATGACAGATATCTAAGGTCAGCGTGGTTGTGGACAAGCTCAGTAAATTGCACCTAATGTTCATTTGCAGGCATACACCTGATGAAAAGCAAGTATATCGCAACACTGGTTCATCAAACTCTTATTATGACTTGTCAGATTTAACAGACATTTCCACAATTGTCATTCAAACTAAGATACTGCCAAAGGGACCTGCTAATGAGACTAAGGCAACGTGGACTTTAAACTGACTTTCTGAAAGTATAAAAAGCAATTCTTTATTATTCACCTAATAAAAGTGGTGTTGTGTCGCAATAGTATAATCAGTATTCTAAATACGTTTCCACTAAAGATATAACAAGAATGAAACAGGAAAGAATGCTCAATTCAGCTAGTTAGATGTGAATAGCCCTGAAAATGAGCTATAACAACTGTTTTTTTTTTTTTTTAAAGTAATGTTACAGTGACTGAAACCCGTGATATGTATCTGAAACCAGTGCGCTACACTGGAGACACGTGCAGGTTTAAAAGGAAATATCCACCTAGCCACATTAATCCCAGCTCACCCGGCCTGCAAACTGCTGAGTGGACAAGCAGATAATCCAGGCAACAGATGGCAGCAGAGAGCAGGGAGGGCTCGTTCTGTTCGACTGCGCTCTCAGATACTTGGACTGACTGCAGAGCAGGTCAGCCCAAAGACAGAGAGTTGAAATGAGGAGCCGGAAGCAATAAGGATGCAAGGAGGGAGAATGGAGGCTACAAAACGGTCATAAGTGTTTTATACAATTTAAGGGAATACGATGCAGCTTCAATTCATACAACTTCCTACAAAATAAAAATGGCCTACAATGAAAGCAGAGGTCATTGCATTTATATTACAATGTATGTCAAAGGTTGACCATGACAAAAAAAATAAAACAGTGGGAGGGCTGAAAGCAGAACAAAGAGCCTGGGATGTTTCCAGGAACACTAGCCTGGTCAACCACAGACAAAAGAGGCCTGCACTCTGCTGGGCTCGGGCCAAATGTGACAAACCGGCCCATCATTCAGCTGCTTACCTCTCTTTACTCCCTCATCATGCTCTCACTGTGGGTCAGCAAACCAACAGACAACTCATCACCTTTTCCTCACACTGCTGTTCCTAACAGACATATTTGCCATAGAGGAGTCCAGAAAATAACAGCACCACCCCACACAGAGCATTGCATTATTTTAAAGCCCACCATGCAACAGTGGGCCAGTCAGCAGCACTAGCACTCAAAGGAAACTTTTAATTTAAGAGCTACTACTGTTATCATATGTTTTAGCAGTCACAGTGAAATTAATGCATGGAAACAGTGGAATTTGAAATCAAGGACACAAAATAATCAGCCTTATGAAAACATGCCTATGTGCAAAATCCTGTGTCCTGAGACACTTAAGTATGTAGTGTAGGATTAGAGTTTGAGATTTGCTT
The DNA here is from genome assembly GCA_033026295.1 of Channa striata. Taxonomy (NCBI): domain Eukaryota; kingdom Metazoa; phylum Chordata; class Actinopteri; order Anabantiformes; family Channidae; genus Channa; species Channa striata. Next base: position 10,229,653 of record CM065182.1, on the reverse strand, counting down.
TCAGTATATATATATATATATATATATATTTCAGTATTTTCACATTAGCTGGGTTCAAACGTAATTTTTAAATAAAAACTTTTTTCAAAAACTTTCAATCAGTATGCCAACAGGAAAAAAAAAATCAAATGAGCTGCAGTTTTGAAAATGTCACCATGCATTACATTCGAAAACCGGGAAGTTGTAATAATGATTATATGATTTCTTTAGAATCACAGCACAGGTGAGGTAAATTTAAAAGCAAAACATTTAATTTCCAAGTGCAGCAAGACTTGTCAAGTCAAAATAGAAATAGAAAACACAAAAAATAAATGTAGGCCCCAAAAGATGTAAAAGAAAATCAAACACTGAGGCTTGGATTCGTTTAATATGAAGTTAATTCTTGTGTGTATGCACCACAGGCTCTTTTGCATAGAATCAATTTGCAGGACATGTAAAAGGCCATAAACACATACTCAGTCGGTTCAGTATAAAGCATGGGTGCTCACAAATATTAACAAGGAGTTAAATTAACTCCAGAGTCTAGACTGTATATGAAAGAAACCCTGCAGAAAATTTCTGAATCTTATATTAAATATTTGATATAAGGAAAAAAAGATTCTGAGGACCAAAAGTTAATGCCCTTAAGACAAATATCTTTATGAAACTTTAACTCCAACAAAAATACTTTGCATGATAGCAATCATACTCTCTTAACTGTTTAAAACTATATACGAGATTAAAGCCCCTTTCAGACGTGCACTGCAATCCAGATAAAATCTAGGCTTTATCCGAGGGGGGGGTACATATGTGTGAATGCAAATGCCCATGTCTTTTAGCCCTGACATTGGCTGGATCTTCTTCAGCCAGTTCCCTAGTGCAAAGTCTGGATTATCTCCATCTGAGCTCATGTGTGAATAGAGGAGGGAATATTCCGGAGATTTCCCCATGATTGAGTGGGCGTGCTGATGATGTCAGTTTCCTCTGACTGTCGCGAAACTGGACAAACACAAACGCCAGAAGGTAAAAAACTCGCACTAATACTGCAGATACGTCTAAATACCCAATTGATAGTAAATGTATTTAGACATAAATTTAGATTTAGTAAATTGGTAGTTTGCCATCCAGGAAAACACCGTCACTTCCGGAGATTTTTTTTTGCATCATGTCCCGCCCCCTGCTCGAAGTGCCCAAACACCACCACTTGGCCAGTGATATGGAGTATTTCTTCCCGAGTGCGAACGCATCTCATCTGGACTATCGCTCGATGTCGGCTGCATGTCTGAAAGGGAAACTCTGGACAATGTCTGGACTTGATCCTCCGGACATCCTCTAGAGTTCATGTATGAAACAAGCTTAAGATATGATGTAAATGTCTACAAACGTGAAGTGCTTGATGCAGTGAGTGTATATGAATCTCTGGAGCCTCAAGGGAACCATACAGTACGGTTAACGTCAGCTGATAGTCGCTATTTTGTGGCTTATTAAACAGAAATGTTGAGCCTCTGACTGAGTTTACCGCTGGGAGCAATTGCTCACTGTGTTGCTCCTACCTTGGCCCTGAGGTTGCCCCCCCCATGCATTAACATATTCTTTTTTTTGTGGTTTGATAGGCAGATCTGATTTTACACAAAAGAAAGAAAAGTCTTCAATGGTAATGCAGTTGATTGGAAGTGACCCTCAAAGGCCAAGCTGCTCAACACCAGGTCTGGCTGGCCTCTGTGAAAACACAGCAGTAATTCAAACTCTGAAATTTTGTAATTATTTGTATTTATAAACTGTAGGTTAGTCCAAATATACGTTTTTTGAGACCTACATTTTATTGTATCTTCACATTATTAAGTGTCTGTAGTATCAAGTAACATACAACAAACCTAAAATAAAACACATCCAGATTGACCTTGTTTGATTTTGTGCACCTTTTTATAAGTGACATCTTTGTACATAAGTGATATTTTGTAATGTCTTGGATAGCACAGCACTACTTCCTTGTTGAATGGCATCAATACGGGACATAAAACAAAATCCTAAATATATCTGTGATGTTACAGTGAGGAATGTAGGACTGTTTGCAAAATGCAAACTGATGCCACGCTGGCATGCTATGTGGGAAGCTACAAACGTAACGAACATAATGAAAAGTCGAACTGTGTCACATTAACGGGTTGTAACAAATACAGCTGAGTTGAGGATGAGGTGAAATGTATTCCTCCTAATTTATTTTTCTATTTGCACCCACCACAATATCTAGTCTTTATACAGTGTGATTAGAATAGATGAGAAGGAATGCAAATGTCTGACTGTTAAGACCAAAACCATAATAATAAATACAACCTGTCTTAACATATTTACTCTCACTCTCTGTCTCTGTCTGTCTCACACACGCACACGCATACACACACACACCCGGTAACAGACCTTCCAAATTAGAAGAAGCTTTAAGCGCAGTAGACATAGAAGATAAGGTACTGTCTGTCAGTAAAAGCCTCTCTTCGATTTCTGGTGCCATTACTCCAAATTTTCTTTCAGTGAAGCAAACATGACCTTTCTTAAGTGTTGAAAATGTAGGCAATGCAATGTAGCAATTCATTAAGATCTAGGGGGGGAAAAAAAAACACCAAATCATAAAACTTCAGTAGTAGTATTAGACTGGCAGAAAGGTCCACTGAGGCAGCAAATTGGTAACAGAGGAGTTAAACTGTGCAGAAAATGCCCAGGAGATATGGGACAAATGCAGACAGTCCTGCTTTACTACAGTACAATGGTGCTATATAAAATGTGTTAAGTCAAACTAGGGCCTTTGCGGAAGTAGTTGCATTAGTAGCTGATTGTGTGGCTTGAGCGAGCAATCCTGAACTGAATATCAATCATTCTTAGAAGTGTCAGTGACAGCAGCCGCAGGAGATGAGTCAGGCCTGCGGCTACGCTTGTACAGACGGTAGCCCTTACGGCAAAGCAGGACAAACCAGTAGACCTGCGGTGCCAGGATGCAGGAGTTGCCAAGGTTAGTGGACAGTGGCAGGTGAAAGGGCACGCTGTAGAGCGGGATGCCATAGTGGCGGCCATACATCCAGTACATGAAAGGGAAGAGGGCGATGCGGCACATAAAGAATGTGAACAGTACCATACCGCCGTTGAACTTGTGCAGCCAGCAGTCTTGTAGGCTGAGCTGGTGAGGGAGACAAAAATGAGAGACAGGGGGGGAGAGAGGATGTGGATGATGAGAAACATGTTCCAAATTCTAATCCTGTACGCTTTGTGTATCTCTTGGTTAAATACAGTACATGTTAAAAGATGCACAGATAATTATTCTTCTGCTACAATGTAAATATGTCTGAGATTCATAGTGACATAGTACAAGCACAACAATAGGAACATTTTATTTTATAATATTATAAAACAATTTCTCCCATATTCTCAATATTTCTAGGGTCAATGTTACTAAACAGCAAGTTTGTCTTGCTAAACAATGGTGAGGGGAAAAGGTTAACAATTTAGGGAAACAAAAGTAAATAGGAGGCACGGATAGAGTGCAGACTCGTTTTGCTGTGTAACAGCTTTAGTACTGGCACCCTAAACATTAAATACTAAAGTTAGCACGCCAACATGCTATCAAAGTACAGCTAAAAATGGCCTGAATATTTGTGTTCTAGATTTGTTACCACTACTTCCGTTCAAATTCATTTGATTTTGCATTTGTTTCTGAATAATCCTGTAAAAATCATCATCTTGTACACTCAATAGAAATCAACAGGACTCAACAGACATTTTTACTGCTTTACAGCAGTGTTTCTGTTTGTGCTGATTTAGTCCAAAGGAGGGTAATAGATTTAGAAAGAAACTGAGCTTTGAAGCTTTGCTTAACTCTTTCTCTCTGCTGACACCAGATGTCAGCAAAGGCCTGAAAACCCACAGTCCACTGATTTCACAGAAAAAACAGTTGGGCCTTCCTATTCTTAGATTAGTGCTGTTCTAAGACACAGTGTTGTCAGCAGGTAGTGCAATGGCGCTGTCTGAATAGAGCTAATTAATATTAACTGCAGTGGACGGGTTAAGAGCCAATAAGAGTGAACAGTGCCTTTTAACTGATTGCTACTGACTGACTTTTTTTTCTTTTTTTATTTGGTGAGCCATGCACCTTAATTATTGATGGTACAGTGACAACATACATCTCAAATGAAAGGGAGGTGCTCAGGTTTTTGATGCTGTAGGGACTGCAATCATCTAAGCAAAAACTGCAAAACTAAACATTATAACTAGATAGAAAGCAAAAAACTGAATTTAGACCTACAGTTAATGTGGAAATTGTGCCACAATCATGTTACTGTATTTATATATAATTTGCACTTCTGTCTTTGAGTAAGTCTGAGGTGACACACAACTGTAACTCTGAGAGCATTTTTGTACAGCAAAAAATATACCTACAACGCTCGGAACTTATATAATAAATAAGTATATTAGTAATATACTAATAGAAGTGTGGGTGATCTGGCTAAAAGATCAAATCACCACCACAATTCATGATTTAAATTTCTTTCTGCACAATTTTTTCCTGTAGTTTTGCAAGACTTCAAATAACAATATATATATATATATGGCTACATCATAATATTCATTTATTGACGTAGGATGGATTAATGTTACAAATGCTCTTTGAAGTTATTGTGTGAGGTCTGCAAACCGAAATAGGATAATACATTTACGTAAGCTTGGCAGTCAGGTAGGAATTTTGCAAATATCTAATGTTTGCAATCTCTTTACCTGAATATGTTTAGCCTACAATGCTGTAGTTGTTGATTATTAGGTTAAATTTTTCTATGCAAAAGTCACTTTATTAGAATGACATATACAGTACTGTTACTGTGTTACACATGCTCTGCATTGCCTGAATGACAGTGCACACAAAGTAGGTTTCGGGTCCCTCTATCTAGTGGCCAAATGAACTGTTTGCTTGCTACACCTGTTACATTTCCACATTCTCACACAGTTCACAGATAAATGGTGCCATATTTACTACTCGAAACTTCAGCAATATTTCAAACTGCAGCACTTGATAGACAAAAACAGCTTCTCATTTAAAACCACCAACTGACAATTTTGTCAGCTATGCATAAGTTGTAAAACTAATGTTACCTTCTTGACTCCTTTGAAAGGACCTTTAATACAACGACCACAAAATTGTTCATTGCTACATACATGATAGTGACACAAGCCAAGCTTGGGAAGAAGGAAAGAAGTCAGCCTCCTCACTAGTTGTTTTTGTATTGTAGCTTGGAACGTTAGGAGAAGTACATTAAGAAAACATGTCAGCTCAAATTGTTTAGCTGCCCTTACAGTATTTAAAATTTATATTTACAGGAGAAAAAGATGGTGACTTATCAGTGTACCGGGGTTGCTGTGTGTAAACCTCCCTAAATACATAAAGATTGAGCTAGACATTGCTCAAGGCTTTTTGCTCCTACTTTTTTGTTTTATTAGGGCTAGGAGTAGGGTGTAAGTACTGCTATTTCACAGTTCCATGGATACTGTTTTGGAATATGGAAAATGCTTTACAGGCTGTGATACTAATCTATAACTAATATTGGTGCTTATTGAGCAAAATACTGTCCGACTTGGCAGTGTGGGAACTGATATTGGAAAACTTATGGTGGTCTTATTTTCTACTGATTAAAATATGATCCCTTTACAGAATTTCAAAACCTACAGCTTTTAAATGTTTTAATAAAAGGCCAGTATACAAATGTATGACTTCTCAGCTTGTGTCTGGTGAATGCAACTGTACACGCTGTCTCACCTGAATAAGTATTTTCCCCAGGGAGACGAAGGGTGTGCTGAGCTCTGTTAGAAACAAGCAGCCAATGAAGAAATCCCCCTGGTCCTTTCTGAAGAACTGTGGAACAGACAAAGAGAGCGCACACAGGGTGAGCAAACAAACATAAGCATGGAAAAAACACAGCTGACATTCAGTCTCAGGTTTTATTCAGTCTTAAGGTTTATTTGGGTCCATTATAGGACTGAAGCTGCTGTTAAATATAACATGGAGCAAAAATACATTATGTATTAGTCCTCCAACATTTTTACATACAACATATTACAACACATCATTAATAATTTCCTGGTTTGTATAGCATCTTGTATAATGTCCTGCAGAATATCATCTGTAATATTTGTTGATAAAAGATGAATCAATGTGAATCTGCTTTAGTAGGAAAGACTGAGAAAGGATTTCAACTGCTATTCCTCAGTTATCAGTCAACAAAGACACTTATGCCACCTCAAACATGTCACTAAAATAACGCTAGGAATAGTATAGGTCAGAAACAAAAATCCTATATAAATGGTCCACTGTTATTTCCCAGTCCTATAGGTTCAAAAGAAAAGTCTCAATGCAACAAACAAGTGATTTTTGTTTTACAGTGAAGTGAATAAAAATAATACTTTAGTTTAAAAGCCTTATTCAGTGTCTGTTATTATTATGTGTTCCAGAAATACAGATTTTGGACCCATGAAGGTATTCTTGAACAATTACAAAATGGTGCCAGAGTACATCGTTGTTTAACATTAAAATGCAGCTAAGTGCTAGACACTTCTTTACTGTGTATTCATAAATTAATTACCCACATAACTCTTTGGCATAGATTAAAGTACAAATGCGTACTGTACTTCAGCAGCGGTTGTTAGCAACCAAATAGTGACATGCGCTGGCATGTTTCGAATATAAAATGATTGAGATGGATTAAATTTAGGACTGACACAAAGGCTGTTGAGTAAATTTCCGTTATCCGATATTGGTAGATAATCTCAGCACCACAACCACAAAAGCAGATGTCTTACTCTACCACAACTTCATGACGCCAAAAAAGCTGGGAGAGGAAGGCCAAAGCAGAGGAGGGAGTGATGTCCTGTACATAAGTAATGAATGAAGCTTTCAAATATTGACCAGCGACACAGCGCTGTGTGGTTGGAGGCCATCCTAGAATAGGTGAGTCAGAGCAGATGGATAAAGAGACTCCAAACAAAAGACAAGCACTGTCTGGTAGCACAGCTAGCTGTGTGCTGACAATAAATAAAGAATGAGTAGCTCTAGACGTAGCCCTCCCATCTGCCCATGGAAGAATGACTGAGACCACAGATGGGAACTCTACACCAAACTTACCAAACTTCCTGCCTACCTCACCCCCTCCCCACCTGCCACGGAAGTCTGGGTTACCTTTATTCTTCTGTATGTTTGAGATTCTACTGCTACTCAATTTTTTTTCTTTTAAATACACATTATTGTTAATACTAGGGATGTCCTGATTTAGTCGTTTTTGGATCCAATAAATGTACCAATACCAATTTAATACTTACATTTGGATTCAGTAGCTTTAGAGCCTAATCAGACAGGATGCATTTTAGCAGCCTAGGGCAGCCTTTGAGTAATCGTTTTCAATAAGTAAGGCCTTTTGCTCTCTTGCTTTTGCATTGTGGCACACCTCATGTTTATGATTTAAAGATTAGATAAATATATTTTACTCTTTTGCTATTTCAAAATGAGCAGGTGCAGATGTTTTCACCTAAATGTGTATCTGCTGTATAAATGTCTAAAAACTACCCTGACATTTGAACCAGAGCACACAATTATGATGCACCCCCTTGTTTGTCTACAGCCACTGGGACTAACCGGGTGAATTTGGAGTTCTTCAGAGCTAGGACCATCGGCTCAGCCTTATGTTTGATTATTTTACAGCCGACAATAGACAAAAGTAGGGAAACACACAAAAGTAAGATTAGTTTTGCTCCATATAGGCAATTATTAATGAAATATGAATAGTGATGAAGGACACCTAGTGTATTTTTAAGTGAACCTTTCTGCAAAATAAATTCACTTATATTCATTTGAAGTTCAAGGGTTATAATCAGTTTCATAATCAGACTGAGCGCAATAAAATGTCTTTTCTGCAGTCCTAGCGAGGTTATTTCTTTTGCATTTGTGCAGATACATATATCAAACACCACGTTATGAATAATATGTGTTAGAGATTACTTTATCATCAAACTAATTTGTTGATATGAATATACATCTAGTTAGTGTATCACTACAAAAGCCACTTCTAAAAACCCAGTGCTGGACTAGATATTTAGGTAACCCCAACCAAACTCCTAATTTAAAACCTATGTAATAGCAAATCTAGTGGAAATAATAAGTGGACATTAACAAAGACCAGCAGAAGATTTTTAACAACTGCTATTGACCTACAATCAAAAGCCTACAATATTCAACTACTCAACACTATTGATTCTTAAAGGTTTGAGGCTTTTCCTCATGCACTGTTTTTAACAGGTTGCTGGATAACTCTACACGCTCATGTATTTCCCCATCAAATCCAATACAAGATGATGAGTGAGGTAACAGCAGGAGGAAAAAAAAGGGGGGTGGGGGGGGTGGGGGGGTTAAAGAAAAGAGAGTATGGCTGCAGCTGGACCTGAATAATGTAGGGTAATGCGATCTCATATTGCCACTGACTGTCAGTGCAAACAAAGGGCTGGGTTACCACCGCACCTGGCCTGTTAACCTAGGATATTTGTTGGAAAGCCGTGGCTTCATGTTACCTTTACGTTACAGACATACATGGAGGGCAGGGTGACATGGCCCATAAATAATATTGCAATATTTTTAGGCTATGCCGCAATACACAAAATAAATGTCAATATTTTGAAATCTCGTGTAAAACATTTCATAAATGCTCAATTTAACCATTTACTGGATACAATCGCACCACTACCATGATTCTTTTAGTCTGTGTGACATATGTCTATATAAAACCCCCCTTCCTTATTGAGAATTACGACTGCTAAGACCCTTGAACAAGTAGTCTCACATTTTCTTCCTCAGTCTGGCTTCTAGTGTGGTCACTCTACAGAAACAGCATTTCAGACTGTCGAGGAATATCTGCAGGCTGCAAAAGCTGTGGGTCAGTCTTATATCTTATTCCTACTTGATCTATCTGGAGCCTTCGAGACTGTGAATCACTAAATCCTCCTTTCCACACTCTTTAACTTGAGCATCACTGGAACAGCTCTAGCCTGACTACGGAGGCTGCCTTACTTCCCTAGACCAACTTTAAGGTATCCTGGCAGAGGCATGTTTGTAACTCTCACAGCCTCTCTGTCTGTGTGCCACAGGGTTCAATTCTTGGTCCTCTTCTTTTTTCCATCTATACTGCATCTGAGTTCTATCATTCACTCACATGGCTTTTTCTATCATTGCTAAGCTGACAACACACAGCTCTTCCTGTCTTCCTGTCTTTTCTATCTGATGAGGCCGTGTACTCATCACGCATTTCTGTCTGACATCTTTGCTTTACCTGTCAAGGTAACTAAAGTATGAACCACAGCCATATACTTGCGGGGTATGTTCGGATTTGTCCGCATGTGTGCTTCCTTTATACCTACACGATGGACATCTGTGTTCACAAGGGAGTAGTATCTCGTTTTACAAACCTCAATGTGATGAAAATAAAGAAACAATCAGAAAACTACAAATTAAATGTGCATGTGCATTGTGAAAAAAATTCACAACAGTGTCGTGTAAAGGCAAATATGGAAGTCAAAGATAAAATGGATAGGACCTGATAAACATTTTCCAGACCCCTGCAGTAATGGCTCTTTGGCATGATAACCTACTGGCGTGTGGCCTACTGATCTGAATTTCAAAGAAGTAGAATTTACAATGACAATGACAAGAGCATGTATGTGAAGCCTCTGGAGTTGTTTTTAGCAATCATTGTTCAGATGAAGATGTGATGTTTTTGATTGTCATGTGTAGACAACTACAATATACTATTCTTTGTTATTATTTAATAAACCTGTATATACATATTTTGGACACACAAACTCTTAAGTTGAAATGCACATCTCAACACACTCCAGTGCGACCCTGTGGCATTCTAAAAAAGATCCAGCCTTTTAGTTTCACATGGTGAAAACTAAATCTTCTTTCCAGTTCCTTTTTTCCTGTTTTAGATCCTGCCTCCCGTCTTTATCTAATCATCTTATTCGACGTACAACATACTCCACACAACAACTGCCCTTTTACATGGGGAGTTCACTTCACTGCTAGATGGTGAATCCAGGTTTCACAGTTCAGTAGGTTTTCAAGTTACACCTGCACTAAAAGCATTCATGTTCCATTGTAACTACTTCCTCTCATGCCCTTAATTTGAAATTGTGTTTTAATGCATTCAAGTAAATTGTTCAAATTTTTTTGTTTTCATGTTCCTTTAGATATTTGCCTAGCTTTCATCTGTCTTGTTTATGCTAACAATCTACAACCTTCCTTTTCCTCTTTCAGGCCATTGCTGATGTATTATGTTCCTTTACAACACAATTCAAGGATGCAAAAGAAAACAAAGATTTTTTGTTACTGTTAAGTAATCAATTATGAGTTGCTTACTGTTGACTTTGCACCCTGTAATTTATTCTTTTCAGGTCAGAGTGTTTGTTATTCCTTTGAACTGGCTGAAAGATTATAATTTCCTCCCAGGACAGGCAAGTGTGTGGCTAGAATTTTCAAGAACAAGAATCTATAATTACTTAAAAAAATGTAGAATGGCAAATGAGTGTTTTACTGATATAATCATTCCTAAGAAAGTAAAGCTTAACAAGCTTACTCAAAAAGTTGAAGTCTGCTAAAGTGGAGAAGTGGGAGTTGTGATTAATCATTAAGATAGGGAAAAAAAGAGGACAAACTTTCCTCAACAGAATTCAAAGTTTTGTTAATACAAAAAGATGCAGAAGCTGTGCGAATAGTCAGTTAGAAAAATTGCCACAAGCCACACCAAAGCAAAGTTTTTAGACATGGCTCTGTTAATATATATCAGACTGGAGTTAAAATGTCATGGCACAATTTCATCTTAATTTTTGGTTGCTTGACTACTGACACCACAACTTCATACATTTTTCTAAACAGCCTTCCCTTCAATCCTTACCAGCGTGATGGGGAGCAGAATGGTGAGCAGGGCAATGTGATGCAGTACCAGCAGGAATTCTCTGCGGACAAAGGAGTTTACAGTTCTTAGCGAATGCTGCTTGTAGTCCTCGTGCCCTTTAACTCGGAAGCGGTAGTAGTGGCTGAGGTACATTGCGAAGATATCGTATGTCATGTAGGGCACGCCATACCAGATGACGAAGTATGTGGCCAGCCAGTGCCTGAAGAAGAAAAAACATACAAATATGTTAATGGTCGAAAGCTGTACATTTATTTATTTTACAGAAGGCAAGCAGGACAAATGAATAAAGCATCAACAATGACTCACAACTAAAACATTATATAGATTGACAATGTTTAGATCACAGTTGGCTATTCCATGCATCCATCCATCCAGATAAAGATCAAAATAGGTTAGTCTAAAATCCTAAGAGAGAATCCTGGATGTCTGTATCAAATTTTATTAAGCCTATCTAAACACTTCAAAGTTTTTTATGTTCCCAGGATGTTCCCCTTACAATTTTCTACAATTTATGAAATGTATTTGATTTCTATGACTGTGTGTGAAAATACAATGCCTGGCAAAAAAGAAAAAAAACTTACCACCAAAATAGAACATTGTAACGGATAAACTTCAGTGACTAATATCTCTGAGCTAGTAACAACTTCTTCAATGTTTACTGATGCATTGAGTAGCTGACTACATCAATATATGTAATGACCAGGTTTTCCATCAATTATTTTTCTCTTTCCTGATGGCATGGTCCTAGTTCAAGAACACTCAAATTTTGAATGATTGGTTCAGGGAGCATGAGACCTCATTTTCACACATGGATGGGCCACATTAACCCCATTGAGAATATTTAGGATCTGCTGGAGAACACTTTACACAGTGCTCTGACTCTCAATTCACCAATACAACATCTTGCTGTAAAATGAATGCAACTCTGGAAGGAAATAAATGTTGTGACATTCATCAAATCTATCCCACGGCAAAGGTGTGCCATTATCAAAGCCAAACTTGTTCCAACAAAATAATTGTGTGGTTTTGGGAATACATTATCTAAATAAAGCCAAACTTGTTCCAACAAAATGCTAATGTTTGAAATGGGAGCAACTTAAAAAGAAAATGAAAACAGAAAATGTTAAACGTTTTGGGTTTTGGTAGATGAAATATTTTGATGTCTGACAAGGAGCAGACCAGTGGACATTGAAAATTGTGGCGAGCAGGTTTAGATAAAGATGGGTAATACTCCTAATCTTTTTTACCATGTGAAGCAAGTGCCATCTTCCAGAGCATGCAAAATGCAAGACTGTACAGTCACCAAGCAAGCAGATTCAAGCAAGTGCAGGCAGTCCCCCTAAAACAACAATCAGACCAGTGTCCATTTTCTCCAGTTCCGAGCATTACAACAAAAACAATATTTTTTTTTGTTTGTTTGTTTTGTTTATTTGTATTAATACCACTTAACACTTGGGGTATTTGGAAATGACCAAACTGGAACGTAGTGGTCAATTTGGTTAGTTTGATTAGTTTATGTTCTCTTTTACAACTGGAAACCTATAAGATTTTAATATTCAAAAATTAAGTTTTTATTTAATTTATTTAGAGTTGAACAAAAAATATGTGTGTTTAATTTAAAAAGCTAGTGGCTGGTCTATATATACCTATTTTTTTTAATAAGTTGTACAATGTCCTACAGTACATTTTCTCAAGTTCAATTTGTGAAAAAATGAAAATAAAATAAATAATATTTAAATAAAAGGTAATCTTATATCTTCACATCATACTTGGGTGTAAAATTAACCTTTAAGCTGGTCAGAAATGGTGAGTGGTTCTGTTATATACATCAAAATATACTGATTAAGATTTTTTTAAAGATTTTTTTCCATCCAAATCCAAATCAGTTAGGATCCTAATTAGGTAGCAAATACAAGCACACTGGCATGAATGCACAAATGCACACACACAATAATTTTAAGTACATGTTCACTCTTTGTTACATAAGCAGGTGAATACTTTAGGGCAGCCTTATGTAAGTACAGTATAATAAACAGCTTGGATGGTTGCAAGACTCTAATGAGCAATAATTACCTTGATGGTTAATTATGTGGACAGAATGGAGTAAAGCTCCAGGACAAAGCTGAGCCACTGACCCCCAACCTCTCACTGGGCTCTTTAGCTTTTGAGGTCAGTGAACAGAGATTAAGAGCAGTAAGGCACAACAGCTCAAGGAGGAGTGAAGGCTATATTAGTCATTAGTCATTAGTGCGTATACTTAAAATACAGAGGTATTTGCTGGCAATGCAACAGACGCAGGATTTGGGGTTACACTAATAATTTTGGTTTATTACAACTTTTGGTGATTGGAACTTTTCATTTGTTAAAAAAAAAAAAAAAGAATTACAGTATATACATATGCAATACAATTTTCTGTGAAATTGAGTTTGTCCACAGCAAAACCTTGCAAGGTTACAGCAACTGAGGGAATAAAAGCTAAATGAAGTGACAGATTGTGACGAGTATTAGAGTATTCATGGGCCTGACTCTGGAGCATGTGTCTGATAAGCTCCAGGCTGTGTGCACGTCACAGAGTAGCAGAACTGAGCAGCGCTGTGGAGGAATTAATCTCTGTATGTGAAGAGGGGGGAGGCCAAGATTAGCAGCCTGAAATGTGGCCTGTCCAGTTCTGTCCGCTGACTCAGGAGGATTTAAAGGCTAGCATTAGCTTAGCATCACACTTTCCTAAAGTGCATAAGGGTGGCTAAAGCTATGCTACATGAACTTGCTGCCAAACTGCCAATCTGGAGGCAGGTTGGGCTTGGATGAAAGCAGCTATCTTAAAAAAAAAGGAAGTGAATGGACCATGCTTGAAAAATTTACAGAATATATTTTGTATAAAGAAGAAAAGTTTCCTCTCTTAATAAACTTGTATTAAAAACAAGAACTGTAATGAAACAACTCTGCTTCACATTCTGAGTGAACATCACTGCAGTTTAATGAAGTAAAACATATGACATTTTTTTACACTGCAGTATGAGACAGCTGCTTGCTAACACATTTCATGTGTCTGTAAAGTCTACTTCAGAGAAGTTACTTCATCAGCTGAAAATTAACAATGAATGGTGCATGTGCATACTAATTAGTTAAACAATAACCCATTGTAGCAATGATAATGGTCGGTTTTCTCAGATGTAAAAGTTTGCTCCGGAGAGGAGTCTTATTTCAACAATTGATGTGCTGATTTACCTTCAACAGAGTAGAAATTGTGTGCCACTGAACAACTGCCTTAAGGAAAAGTTGAATAAACATGTTTTAGTGGCTATTTCAAGGGCCTGCAGACTTGATAGTTCATATTGGTGCTGTGAATGTAAAGAAAACAAAAAAAACCCTAAAGGTGTGTATTTTTTGGGAAGCTTCCCCTGTGGGTAGTCCCTAGAACTATGGGTTTCTACCAGGATATTTATTATCCTAGAGTAGGTTTAGAAATATTTTTTGTTTGCAAACTAGAGGAGCAATTTGGTGGCATAAAAATGGCTAGAAACAAAAGCAGACATTTCAAATCCACACTAGAAATTACAGTAGCTAACATAGTAGGGCTGAATAATTAATTATTTTAAATAGATATTGCAATAAAGCAGAAGGCAGATTTAAAATCCTGTTATTATTTTTTTCTCTCCATTTCTACAATAGTAAGAGATGGTTCACATGCAGAGATATGCGCTCCCCTACCTGCAGAAGAAGCGAGCGAGGGGGGGGGGGGGACTATTAAGACAAAAAGTTAAGCAAGAAACCGCAATAAGCAAAAAATTAAGAGTTTGAATATGTTGGAGGACGTGAAGCAGGAACAGGTGTTGCATTGAAGTGACCATGCCACGTAACACCACAAATGTCCTCCAGCCTTTGAAAAGCCCCATCAGGCTGACAAGTTAATGATCACATCTGCTAATGCAACCTTTAAATGCTACTTGAGTCAGCTGAGCCACATATCAGCTGACATGCATCAGTAGCTGAAGTGTGTGAGAACATCACTTCAAGCCATGTTGGATTAAAACACTGACTTAGTTTTTGGGTATTCTTATCATTTATGGTCAGTTTGTACTGAATATTACAAAGGAAGAGGAACCTCTTTTTACAAACTGTTTAGATCTACTACACAGTAAAACTTCTACAAGATGTGGTGGGTGAGAACATGTTGTTCTCTAGGAAGTATAAGATTTCACGTTAAGCTACAATAAACTAAAGTGAAAAGAGGTAGGACAGATATATAACTTATATTTTTAGTCTGAAGCTTACAGAACTGTTTTTCTATACTTAATTTGGATTATTTCCTCACATTGCAAACAGTAATTTATTATCACATTAACCTGCTGCAACGGACCATTTTTATTTTAGCCTTTTGAATCTTGTTTAAGCGATGTATATTAATAGAGAGCTGGGAAATAACTGACTGCAACTGTTCATCTTAATTTTTTAATCTTATAAGTAAACCCAAACTTCTGGCATGGCCCTGATTGCTGTAGCTAAGAAAATATAATAACTGACTGGTAAATCAGGGGATTGAAAATTCAAAAGTAGAAGCCTAACCTGTCATTAATGACATTGCCCCAACATGAAGACGCAACAATGGCTCCTGCTGTAGTTGCCATGACAGCGTGGATGGAGGACACCAGTCTGAAAAGAGAAACATGTAAAGCTTAGTCAATACATTCATGAACATATGGCAGTCTTTGGATTATTATTGTGAGCGCTTTAGCATGCTAACGTTAGCATATAAGTGAAATCAGTGATAACAGTGTCTCAACACTCTGTTGTAAAGTTCTGTTTTACTGATTATAAAAATTCCATTCAGTCTCATTTACACATACTACACCAACATTGGGTAATCATTTAAAACATTTGATGGTTTGCTAAACTCCGACATACAAAAAGTAGGTTAAAATGTAAATATGTCCCTGACAGCAGAACTGATCACAACCTGACAAATCTAGGTCAAGTTTATGAATGTATTCCTTCAGGAAAGCTACTCAAAGCATTAGATTTACGAGTTCAGTCTACCATGGCATAATGTATGCATGACATTCAGGGGCCTCACACATTTGCTGCAACTTAAATGTTAAGTCTGCAGTCAGACTGCTGTTTTTTTTTTCTTCATTATCAATAAGACATTGCATTATATTACCAATTTGTTCAAACTATGAATGAATGCTTATCCCCAACAAGCTCTCTCACTGGCTGTTCTCCAACTTGGCAGCACTGACACTAAGCTGCTTTGAAATCAGAAAACATGTAATTTATTCAGTCATAATAGAAAGTCACCCCTGTGTTTTTCAACTTTCTCAGCACCCTATGGATCTGATTAACATCTCTACTTACTCATCACCACCTCCAGAAATGAACAAACTTATCTTATGAAACTATATCTAGTGGGACAACTACTGAGCCCTTGTTCATTATGGATGATAGACTTGTGGGCTAGAAAGAAAACTTTCTGTTTATATAATTTGTTGTGATTTTCAGGATTAATACTGTACTGTAGAAGAAAAAAATATGTTAGAGGCATATGGACAGTATGTACTGATGATGATCAATTTATTTTGCTTCTGCATAAATACTAAATTATATCTATCTTTAATTTGTCTTGTTCTGCACATGAAACAACGTTTGTCTAAACAGAGAAAGCAATTAGGAAAGGAACTGTGAATATAGAATTTCAAAATGTAAAGAGTATAGAAATGTAATCACGTACAGTATTTATCTGGTAGGATTCTACCTGATGACCAAGGTGATGTCAGATTTTGAATTTTACAGCCATAATTATGTCAGTATCTCACTTTAACTAAAAAAAACACTGAACTACTCTAAACCATAAGGACCTGACTATATAATTTAATTACAGCATGATTTAATAAAAAATGTTATGCTTTATTACAGTTTTCCGTTTTTATGCAGGTTTAATTAGAAATCATAATGTCCAGAGGACTGGGTAACATACATTTTCAGATAAACTGATATTTTCTGCAGCTGCTACTGAAATAGAAGACAATAAGACTTGGCAGTGAGTGTTTGCTAACATGTTCAGAGAATTAATTTGCCTTCACCTATGCTCCAACTAAAAAATGAATTAAAGTTTATTATAAGAAAATTCTGCTTATATTACCAAAAACAAATATACAAAGCCTTGGATTTTGGCCACACTTTCAGAAAAAATATGATCACTCAACAAGTGTGGCGAAGGAACTGAATTATTTCTTGATTGAAGCACTTTGTGCTAAGAATAATTAATTTATACTGTTATTAGGCAAGCATGATATAATGGGTCCAGTTTTTCCTCTCAAGGTCATTTGTTTTTTTTTGCTCATTTGTTTAAACCTTTACATTATTCTGCATTTTAAGAAAGGAACAAAAAAATAATACCAAAGATCTTTTTATTGACTGAACAGTTTTGCATAATTTCAACAACTTTCTAAAAGCTCAACATGCCAAATGTCCACTCAAAGTCCACGCAAATCATACACTTGATCTACACAAAGATGCCAAACTTCCCTGATGCACTTAAAACAAACACGCGATTTTCTAGCTTATACCAATTGCATTATTACTTAATATCTATTATTTATGTAATCTTGTCTAATGGGTGACCTATTGAAAAACTGAACTCAACTGACAGGAGGATTTAAATGAGTTA
Source organism: Channa striata (assembly GCA_033026295.1). Classification (NCBI taxonomy): domain Eukaryota; kingdom Metazoa; phylum Chordata; class Actinopteri; order Anabantiformes; family Channidae; genus Channa; species Channa striata. The sequence continues at coordinate 10,212,016 of CM065182.1, read as the reverse complement.
TTGTCAGAATACTGGAGTAGTATTGGATTCAATATTAATAAGTGGGTTCATTCAACTTCTACCTGAGCCAATCACTGTTGTGTATAATATACTGGTCCAGTATAAGGTTTGCATGTATTTACTCAGATATGAAGCTCTTATGTGACAAATGTGAAAGAGGTGAAACTCTATAAAATAAAGTTCAAGTAGGTTTATCATTACTGAGCATCAGCATCTTTACTGATCTTCTCTCAGACCCAAACAACCTTTTGTCTGTACTTGTTGAGAAAATATCACTCCCATGTGACTGGAGCTGATCCTCTTGAGTATTAGAAAAAACCGAAACTATTCCGGCCAAAACAACATGAACCTAGTTGTGATTAGAATACGGATTAATAGGTACCAGGCAAACTTAGATGCTGGGTCAAGTCAGCTACTAGGAGCTGAGAGGTTTTGTTATTTCCTCTTTCACAAGAAAAGCTTGAGAGTTTTAGTTCTATTTTAATTAATGACTTGTTTAATAAAGACTGCATTCTTCCGCTTTTTAACAAGTTAGAATGTGCTACAAATGGCAAGACTGGGAAACAAAGAGCGTATTTGTGTGGTTAGTTGCTTGAACCTACAGTCACCTCACACCAATCTCCATGGGAATGAAGCCATGACACTAGTATTAGCAAGGCGAGTTACGTCATATGACCAGCAACCAGAAAATCACTGGCATGGGATAGAAAATGATAACTGGTTGGTCTCTCTCTCTCTCTCTCTCTCCTCCTTCCCTAAAATCTCCACTCAGACACACAATTTGTCCCTGTATGGCTGCATGGTTGCATATGCTGTCACAAGACCCAGATTTTGCACAGCCTATTCATTGTGTACCCGCCAATAACCCCCCCATTTCTGTGCTGATGACGGGTTGAGGTTGACACGGTTAGTAGCGTGCAAAAGGGAAAAAAGGAAGAATGCATTGCTGCCTTACTCAGTAATGTCGTCTTTTCTTTCTTGCTGTGTCAGGCCAGTTAATAATCTCAGCTTCCCTCAGACTGCAACTCAAGTCTTCCTACTAACTCTTTCATTAAACATGGGCCACTTGCTTATTCATGTTCTATCACACATTGTGTCTGACAATCAGTGGTGTATTTTGTTGTTGTTCAAAGGGCTACGTAATCTGTAGCTCAACTGGCACTGCAGTGAATCGAAGGAAAAGTGACAGCAGAGGCGAAAAAGCAACTACAGTAAAGTGCATTTTAACACACGCTCTCCCTAAAACTAGCCTGAGGGATGCACTGTTCCTTTACCCATTTGTTGAAGGAAATATTATATAATTGGTAATTGGTTAAATAATCAAGAGAAAATTGAGATACTACGAATTAGTTCGCTGTTGTAAAAACAAACAAACAAAAAAAACACACTCAATTTGCTCCCCAATGTGACTTTCTACATTTGTTTTGGAATTATTTATTAAACAGAAAAACACACAATTTGGACTCAAGCTAATGTTTGGCACATTCTGCTTAAAATTATTCAATTATCAAAAGAGTTGTAAATGAATTGCACATCAATTGTTGGACCAATTCTTTAATGCAACTCTAGTTTAACCTATTAAAAGGCCTGTCGTCTCTCCTATCAGCGTAATGACAAAGTATACATTAATAAAAACCTGGGGCCTTACTGATTCACTTCATAAGCACCCAACACAGATTCGACAAGAAAAGCAAGAAAAATTAGTGGTGCATAGGAAGCTCTTTAGAGGAGCATCTGTTGCCAGTTTAAAGCTGACAAATCTGGACAAATTATGTTGATTTTAAGAATTAAATTCTTTAATGTAATTAAAAATGGGAAAGGGGGTTTATTTAACAGCACACATTGCTACTAGCAGGTTGGACCCCCTTTGGATTTCAGAATTACCTTAATTCTTTGTGGCACAAGACTCTACAAATTTTGCATTGATTAGGACTCATTAAATGAATCTTCTATTATCTAATTTTAGATTACACAACCACTTGTGTAATGCAGCCTCAGTTGTTGTAAGCTGACAGAAGTGGCAGGAGGGGTCTTCTGACACTGTAACACTGCTTCTAGGTTCAGCATGTTGAGCATTCAGAAATGCTTAACTATGTTTATATCGGTTGCACCAAGTTTTATTTTATTTTTTTTCTGATTAACTGTTGCCTCTCTAACAGGTTGATCCAGCCTGGCTATTCTCCCCTGACCTCTGGCCTCCGCAAAGCATTTTCACCAGGAGAACTGCCACTCACTTCTTAGTCCATTTTCTGGAAAACCCTAGAAATAGTTGTGCAGTCCTGGTAGATTAGCAATGTCTGAAATACTCGTCAGGTCATCAGGCACTAACAACGATGCTAATTCACTTAAATCACCTGTCCTCCCCATTTTGGACCATGACTACATTTATAACTGCATTGAGTAGCTGCCATGTGATTGACTGATTTGACATTTGCGTCAATGAGCAGGTGAACAGGTGTATCTAATAAAGTGGCGAGTCAGTGTACATGACATTTTTAAATGCATGAAATTACTACTACTCCGATATTTTAAATAGGGTCATAACTGTTCATTAAATGGGTGTCTAATGAACCTAGTAAATGCCTAAATCAAAGACACTAGACTGATCCAAGCATGGAATTTGTGCAGGATAGTAGATACAGTATATAGAGGCTGGTTTAGTGGAGAACTAGCAGTGTGACATCGCCTAAGGCAAACACGATTGTAATAACAACATTTTCCATTACATGAGCATTAGTAAATTGGCAGAAGCTTCAAGAGTACAGTTTTTCAGTGCATAGCTAACTCAGCAGTCAAAACTGTTCAGCGCTCAGAGGAGGATTAACAAGTGTGACAATGTAGGAGCGAGCACTGAACTGAGCTGTGCCCATGTGAGCAAGTCACAATGACCCCCACGACACACACACACACACACAATATTAATTATTACCACTTTCCAACTCGATACCCTCGAGGTATACAGTTACTGAGAGTCTTCAGATGTAATGATTTAATTTTTTTAATAACACATGCATCTGACATGGATTTGTTTACCTCTAACAAAAATATCACTTCCTGTGGTCCAGTGGATGAAAAAGGTTTTAATTGTGTCACACGGGAGTATCAAGAATAACGTTTAATTATAAAGATGTTAACATGACTTCTGAATATTTCAAAGACTCACAAAACGACAGAACACTAGCCATCTGCCACACAGATACAGACACTTTAGGGCTCAGCGCACGGTTACACGTTATTCGCCCGTTGTTTAGACTTTTGTGCTATCGCGATAGTTTCCCTCCGTTCTTCCACTAGTTTAGCTGTCATATTTGCAAGTAACCTTTGCAAAAAAAAAGGGGGTTGAGGGTAACTGGCGCTTCGTGTGCACAAAGGCAATGACGAAGAATGGCCCTTAAAAGACGAACATTTAGAATATTTCCATTAGAGAAATATCATGGATTTATTGACGTTCACGTCTGTGTCTAAGTATCCTTAGAGAAGCTGGAACAAGCTAACTGAGGGAGCGACAACGTGAACGTAACGTTACCGGGGTCCAGCCATTAAAAAGCTCCGATGCTATAAACGGAGCGAGAGTTGTTGGTGTGTGTGTGTGTGTGTGTGTGTGCGTGTGTGAGGAGGGATGAGTTAAGCTAGTTTACCTCTCACTGACCAGCACCACGTCGGCATCGCTCCACTGTCTGAACGCACACGGCAGGATTCTCCTGAAGGCGAAGAAGAGACCCGGGAAAACTACGGCGCCACACGCTAAAACTTGAAACATCCTGCTCGTATTTTCCTCGAAAAGCTGCCTGCGGACGTGACTCTCAGCCCTTCGTGACGTTTTCTCCCCTTTTTACATGCGGCTGTGAGGCATTTTCGAGCTGCCGGAGTTCGGTGGGGTTTTTTCACCGAGAATAGTCCACCATCCCAACACACGCAGACACACACACACATGCACACACGCCGAGTTCACCGGAGCTCAGCAGCAGCACCACTGTCGAGTTAAAAGGCGGAGGAAATGCAGACGGGTTCCGCTGGGGACTGTCAAAATAAATGTCGTGACCCCGGCGAGAGTAGCACTTCCGGTGTAAAGGTCCGTCGCTCTGTCGGACGATGTCTCCTGTGCTTTTATTTTGAAGGCAAACCGACGCTTAACTCCTTACCTGAGAATTGACAGCTTGAAAACGAACTTGCGTTTTACTTTCCGGTTAACTTACTGATAAAAATAAACTCCAGCGTTAATGTTGAATTAAAAATCAATGAACATTAATGGACAGTTTTACCGCTATAGTTTTTGGTGCTTCTCCACCAGCTAAGTCACGTGATTTAGCTGAACGTTATATTTAATACTCCGGTGCATTATTGTATTTTTACTAATTTTATCTAACAGCTATAATTATTATAGGCAACTTTATACAAATACTGTAGCATTGTATACTATATACAAATTAGCATTTTTTGATAGATATATTTGTAGAAGTCAGAAAATGACCAGACTATGCTTTTAATGGACCTACCCATCTAGATTATAATCTTGTCAGTTTAGTATATTTTTCCCATGTTCCCAACTTTTTTTCTTCTGTTTATCACATCATAAAGCCACCAGGTGGTAGTATACTAATGCACTCACTGATTGGTACATACCACATTTATGGTCAGTATTGTGTTTGTAGCTTGTTCCACTGCCCCCAGATGGTCAAAGTCCAAATTATTCAAGTAACGTTTTTGATGCTGGGGTTGGCACTGCTACTTTTATTGGAATAAAATTCCAATCTCAATTTTTTACATATTTTTGCTCTACTTTTGGAAAGCAAAGTACACAGGTCTTTGACTTTTATTAAAAAGCATGTCAAACCACTCAATGCAGAAAACCTTTTCATGACTGCTACACATTATATCAATAGGTCGTAACCATGGTGTAGGTAGTGGAGGTGGAACAACAACACCTTAACATTACACAAACTGTAGCTGGGTATTTTTGTTTAAAAAAACATTTATCTGGTTGTTTAAATTATTAATTTATTGATTTTCAAATGCAAACAAAAACCTTGAGGAATGCCCTTCCTTATTACCCAGAGCTGGCAGTTTATTGGTACCCCAGGTAAAAACATAATGATAAAAAGTCCTCCCTTAATGTGAATAACTAGAAGTAGCCTGTGAACATCCTTCAGTTGTCTCTGTGGTTCATACATGCTAAACCATCAGCTCTTTCACTGACTATCAGCCACTATCAGCTGTCGAGTAAATGCTCCTTTTAAGGACAACTGACCCGGCTTCACTGATCTTGTAGGGTAGTGTCTCATGGCTGCTTGTTAAAGTCTGGCATCAAGATTCAGTGAGGTCCAAGTAAGCTTCTATTCTGTGGCTGTCACAGTATATAGGTTACAGCAGTATCCTACTGGATTTAGATTTTTTTAAAGAATTTTCTGAGCATCAGACACACAGCAAACAAATGCATATATATGCATGTAGATATTTGATTTAAAGAAATAATTATTTACTGCGCAGCTACCCTTCAACAATTATCATCCAACTGATTAGCAGTGTAAGCTTCACCTTTAACTGCACCTATAAATGACTCAATGCAGGCGGTGACCCACAAACAAAAATAGTACTTTACAAGCAAAACCCAGTAGTAACTATAAGATTACCTACCAGAAATTATATGTGAGAAGCATAAGCAGGTTTTTACTAGGTGTGTCACTCAGTCATACGAATACAAATCTTTGACAGTGTTAGGGCTTACACATTAACAATACAGCCAGTGGACATTAAGTTACACTATTATTTGTTTGTTGAGCAACAACTGTTTTCTTAATCTGATAATTATTAATTCAATTAATCAGTAATAATTATTTAATTTCACTGATGCCAGTTTGGATCTATTTTATGCACTAATGATTTAAAATGTCCAATATAATTAAGAGAAGTATTGCTGAGATTTTACAGAGTTAACAACTGATGACACTGAGTTAGGCCTTACAACAGAAAGTGCCAAAGTATAATGTTTCACACCAGAGTAAACTGGGTGTCTAGTATCCACTTTGATGCGCTAGATTTTTCCATGACTCACACAAAACAAAAAACTCTGTGCAATAGTAGAGCCTTTACGAAAGATAAGGTGTAATCTTGTGCCAAAATCCGCATAGGGCTGCAATTCCCACCTGACTTGACCTGAGTTTCGTTATTGCCAACGTGATCATCACAAGAGCAAAGTGCATTTCCTCTTAAAAGAGGTAAAAAAAAGAGGTATGATGCAGGATTAACCCAGGCTATTTAGAGAACAATAGTTGAATATTTCTGGGATGTTTTCAAAAGCTTTATAATCCTTTGCACTCAGATCATTTTATTAAAAAAACACTGCAATAATACAGTGTGGTAGTATTCTAATAGAAGGAAAAATCTGGTATTGAAAATGTTAATTAGGTCAAAGTACAAAACTATCAGCTCAAACAAAACTTCAAAATACTCATGGATAATTAAAAAAAATCACAAGAATCACGGCTACATTAGTATGTTCATCTCTTTAATGTTTGAGCTAAAGTGGATCTTTGATTATTTACCTTTACATTATTTAGCTGTAGATTATTTACCTATAAACCTGCTCTTTTCATGTTTATACAGTATGATATGAAATCAATATGTATAGTTGAATCACTTGTTAGCTTGTAAATATGACATTGCAGATCACTGAAGCCTTACTTTTATAGTGTATTTTACATTACTAAAAAGTAGTATGCAACTATAGTTATTAAGTTTATTGAATTTTACTCCAATAAAAGCTGAAATTTAGAGAAGTCCCTAAACATAGCTCAAGAAACCATTACATCTCCCTCAAAATGATAGTGGAAAAAAATTACTCATGAATAAACTTTATTTCTGTTTTTAAAATAAAGCTGTTTAAAAAATCTGGCTTTGTTCTGTTGTAAAGAATTTCTTAATTATTCATCGTTGGACTTTGTTTTAGTACGTTTATTTATAGATCTGTGTGGCAACGTTGTAAATCAAGATACAACAGGTTATATGGATTGTTTGATGACACATAACATAACTTAACTTCCTTTTTCAAGCAAACTTGCATTCCGTGAAACTAATCATGAAACAAGGACATGATTCTTTTGATGCTTGCTAATGACTGCTTTACTGGATGCCAGTCTCTCTTTTCCTTATACCACCATGTTAGAAATGTTGATGTCACCACAAGAAAAGTCCACCAGCTTTACACACCCTTTTACATGTCATGGGGAGGACTGTTCCAAAGGTGAAAAACGTTGGTATAAAAATTAAAAGTTAAAAATATTTGCTTTCTTACACTATGAACTGTGTCTTGTTTGTTTTATCGAAAGAAAGCCTCAAATACTAAAATGACAATTTGCCATTTCATGGGGTATTGCTGCTAAATTACATCATCTGGTACCAGTAACTTTGTGGAGTTCGTGGAGTCCTCCTACTTAAATATGCATTCAAACAGTAAATATAAATCTACTTTACATTTTCTATGAATTAAACAAACAATTAAGCCATTTTTTCTAGTCACTATTACTTTAAATTTAGTGTTACTAGTGTAATTTAGTTCAGACACTCGAGTATATATGTTAGAATGTGAACGATTCACCCGGCTTATGTGGCCAAAAAAGTTTATGTTCCAGTGCTGTTTCTGTGTCATGTGGCCAGCGACACACAACCTACAACATTATTTTTTTTGAGATTTGACCAACTGAGTTTAAATATTCATGTCAACAGTGTGTTTTATATGGGCTTTCAATGAGGAGGGGGGCTGAAGGGGTTTGTTTGTGCCATTGGTTGGAGCCTGGGGAAAACTGGCAGCGATAACTCTGTCACACAGTGTCCATGTAAATGACACGCTGCTGTGGAACGCTGACACCGTAGTCACAGCCTTGACAGCTCACCAAGCAGAACAAACTGAGAAACATCAATACCGTTTTTTTATTTTATTTTTTAAAAATATTTTTGGGTTCTTTTTGATGATTAGTTGGTTGTTTATTATTTATTAATATTATTCATAGTTAATTATTATGGCGAGTAAAAATCTTCAAATATGAAAGCAAATTAATGAGAGTCTCACTTACCTAAGAAACAACCTCCTTGGTTTAAGCACTAAACTACTTAAATTTAAGAGAACGCTTGTATGGACTGTTTCAAGAAACCAAACAGAAACTTTTTGTTGTAGTGGTCAAAGTCACATGCCGTCCTCAGCCAACCGTTAAGTGCAGTTTCATTTGAAGTTTAAATATGAAAAAAACTCGGACAAACTTGGACATGTTCAAAGGAGAGATTGTCAATATATCAGCAGAAGGATGCAGAGGTTGGAGCGGCCACGCCCTAGGTCTATAGGAAGATCAAAGATGAGATTTATGGTTTTAGTTAAATTCAATTAAATTCAATTCAACTTTATTTATATAGCACCAATTTACAAAAAACTCATCTCAAAGCACTTTACTCAATAAATTCAAGACTGTACCTTAAAGGGAAAAACTCCCTTTAATGGAAGAAACCTCCAGCAGAACCAGGATCAGGGTGGGCGGACATCTGCCTTGACCGGTTGGGGTGAGAGGAAAGTGGAGAGAGAAAAGAAAAGAGCATCTAAAGATACAACAAAACATTGGGCAGGTTGGTAGGACCAGTGGCTGCGCACAGGAAGACACACAGCTCCCAAGACAGGGACACCTGAGGACAGGGACAGAGAGAGGGAGACAGAGAGGGAGAAGCACAACTACCGGAGAAAGACGACACAGAGTTAATGTCACACAGTGGTGACATGTAAATGTGGGGTGAGAGGAGAAAAGTGTCCCAGTATGTCGGGGCGTCGGTACCCCATAACTAACTATAAGCTTTACAAAAGAGGAAGGTTTTCAGCCCAGTCTTAAAAGTAAAGGGGCTGTCTGCCTCCAGAATCTGGACTGGGAGCTGGGTCCAAAGGAGAGGAGCTTAAGGCTCTGCTTCCCGTTCTACTTTTGGAAATTCTGGGAACCACAAGTACGCCTGATTCTGAGAGAATGCAGTTGTCCAATCCAGAAGTAACAAATGCATAGGCCAGTTTTTCAGCGTCGCTTTGAGAGAGGATGCTCCTAATTTTGACAACGTTCAGCAGGTGGAAGATTTGTTCTATATGATAAAGGACATGGAAAGTTTCAGAATTGGTTGCCTCTGATAGATGTTAGACAAAGTATTGATTATTTCCTCAAATTTGAAAAGGTTTAATCCTTTTCAAATTTACTAAACACTAAATACTCACAGTTCCACTTACTACTGTATTTTAATTCTCTTTCAATGTCTACTTAATGTGGAGCCATGAGAGAGTCGTAAAAACTAAAATATACCCTGCGGTAAGCATTAAAAAACTATTAAATCAATACTGGCATTGTCTTCTTAACTCCACTGCTATGACGTACTGTATTACAGCATGAACACACACACACACACACTGAGATAGGAAGGCCAAAGATGATAGGATGATGACAAAGTCATAAAAGCAGGTGCCTGGCTATATCTTCTGCTCTTACTGGAAAGGTGGAACGTCATCACTGACAGTCTCACAGGTAAGTGATGCCAATTTCTTTGGAAGGTTTTCTTAGGTCTGTAAAGACAAATCAGGGGTTTTACTAGAAATAAAAAAACAGTGGAACAGTGATTTATAGCAAGAAATATGTCATTTAACTATGTGATGATCAAAATTTGTTTTAATTTGTGTTGCATGTCATGATTTTTTCTTTTCAAAGATTTTCTCTACTTATAAGTTTCACTACTACTCACACTGTAGTAATTAAGAATATGATTGGGCAACCCAACATTGCTGATTACACTAAGACAGAGGTAGATGTATAGTTATTAATGTGATTTGCTGAAAAATAGATTTGCTAATTTTGACCAAGGTTGCATAAGCTAGTTACAAGTTACACACGTGCTTGCTAATAAACTATTTCACTAAATGTTCTTTTCTTTTGTGTTTCAGCCCAGTTTAAAGAGCAACTTTGAAGATATTGATTTATTTTCCATTTTTGTAGCACCGACACACAACGCCGCAACAATGCAAATGAATCTGGCCATTCTGACTCTTTGCTTTCTCGGCACAGGTAATCATTTCTTTGCTCCACTTCCTTATGTATCTCCTTTTAGAAGAAGTTAATATTGAAACCTCTTGGCTTCACTAATGGTTACTGACCAATTTATTAGTGCTTAATGAATTAATAGCAAGCCATTCTTTTTAAAATGTTGTTGCCAAGTTGAGATAAGTACTTCTTTATGTTGACCTACTCGGTCGTAATGCTCATCTCCTTAGAGATGTCCATGGGTTATTCACTTTGTGTGACATCCTAAAATAAAAATGTGTTGTGCTCCATAAAACATAGAAGGAAACGAGGAATAAATGTGTGAACGTGGAACATTTTAACCTTTAACTCCATCAACTTAGTTGTAAAGTCATAAATTAAATAAATACGTCATAAATAACTTCTGTTCTTGAGCATGAATGGTTTGCATTTAAATAAAGTTTTTATTGGTTAAAGCTGTATCTAATCCTAAAACAGACTAGACCTAAAGCTGTTATACTTTGATTATAGCTAACAGCCAACAGTTTTCATTATATACAACAAGAAAGAAATCTATTTCAAGATATCGCTGACGCTTCATTTTGTGAGGGAAGATTGTAAAAGAAATACGTGAAATGACATCCAGCACAATAAGCCAGCTTACTGTTGTTGAATGTGAAAATCAGTGTATTACTGCGTGTAATATTTCAACAGAACTGGAGAACACAGAAAGTTGCAGGTTTCTCTGATTATGAATATGATAGCTCCTGGAGTCATAAATGTTAACAGCGTTTGGTAAAAGGGTTGTTAAGTCTAGCTCTAAGGTCAGTGATGAGGTTTATTGTCCCCGGAGTGAAGTTATAACGCATTCTTGCATTTACTATAAAACCCACCATCTTTACTTTCGATTACTAAATTGAGCCATAAATACTTCTGATTGTGACTAGCTAAAAAAAAATCTAAAATCCTGGTAAACAGAGATGAAGAAGATAAATGTATCTGAAGCTTCTCTGAAAATCGTAAAGCCACAAAATAAATACAAAGGTGAGATGAAATCAAACATGGTTGTGTACTGTCTGCATTTGTACGATATAGAAATTGATTTTTTGAATGTTTAAATATTTTTTAATATGTTATTGTATGTGGACCATTTTGTTGTGTTTCCATCTTTATGTTGTTTTCCGTTTTTCCTGTTATTCACAGTCATTATGTGTAGAGGGCAGGAACCCAACAATACCAGCAGCACAGCCGCCCCCACGACTACAACAACCAGCACAATCGCCCCCACGACTACAAAAACCAGCACAGCCGCCTCCACGACTACAAAAACCAGCACAGCTGCCCCCACGACTACAGCAACCAGCTCAGCCGCCCCCACGACTACAACAACCAGCTCAGCCGCCCCCACGACTACAACAACCAGCTCAGCCGCCCCCACGACTACAACAACCAGCTCAGCCGCCCCCACGACTACAACAACCAGCACAGCTGCCCCCACGACTACAACAACCAGCTCCCTTACTACAACGAAAACAGCCAACACCACTGCAACAGTAGCCAGCACCACTACACCAGAAACAAGCAACACTACAACAGCAGAAAACTCCACCACTACTGCAGTATTAACGACCGTTGGAGAAGGAAGTTCAAACTCACTTTCAGGTGGTGCCATAGCTGGTATCACCATTGGCTCTATTGCCGGGGTGGCTGCAATCGGTGAGTGCCACACACAGGTGCTCCCTCTAGCACATGCCTCATTTATGCTTCCTCAGTAACACGTCATCATCATCGCTCATTAACAAGAATGCAACTAAAGTTTGGTACTGGACACAACAGGGACAGGAAAGCTTTTCTTTGTGCTACTGCTCCACTGTTGATCCTGAGCAAATGGAGGTAAATAAACCTACGTATCTACACGTAGGTTTATTCAACTCCATGCACAGTAGCTGGGATTAGGCTCAAATAGGGGCAAAGGTGTAATAAAAAGCAAGATCAAACATGGATTTAAACCGATGGAAGGCAGGACATGGAAAAAAACTGAAAAAGTTACAAATTGTGAAAAACTAGTAAGTCAAAACTATCAAATAAAGACTAATACTGTTGCATTCTTATCTCATATTTATTTAGAATATTCTGATCTGTTATACCAATGTGACACACTAGAACTTGGCCTTACTATTAAATCAATTTAATCAATCCAGTATTACTTAATTTATAACGTGTTGTTTAATTATCATTTATGAACACACTTGTCCCCAAATGAAACTCACCACAAAAATAATGGACTTATTGGCAGCTGGGAAAATGAAAAAACTGTTTAAAGAAAACCTTTCTGTATCTTCTCAAAGGTCCCGTTTACGATGATGAACATTTAAAAAGTATCTGTCTTTTTCAGGTGGAGGTGTCTTTGGCGCACTGAAGTTCACTGGAAAGATCTGAGCAGGGTTCCAGCCAAGTGAGGTTTTAATTGGTTACGAGTAGGAGCTAAAATATGTATCGATTTATGATAAAACAGAGCCCGTCCTGACTGGACAAATGACAAACTGTCTGAAAGGCCCACAGCAGAATAACCCAGTACACGGCAGATTCCTGGAAGATGTTGTGAGGGGCCAGCAGGAAGACGGAAAAGTGAATTAGACTTTTTTAAGAACTGAACTTAGACCACAAAAAAATCCTTACTTGATAAAAAATTTTCAGAATTAAAAACACTTAAAGCAACTTACAACTATTTGACTGTATTATGTCTATTATATATACATATATAAATATATATATTGCCATTATTTCAGTAAAGTGAAAAAACCCATGTTAGTACTACGTTGTTTGTTCATTTCAAGCATGTACTGTAATGAGATTACTGCGTGTGCATGAAAAAAAGAAAATTCTTGTTGGTTGCAGCACTTGATCAAGAAACTCCAAGCACATTCTCAGAAAAAATGTTTTCAGTTTAGTTGGGTGAAGATTAACAGGGTAAACGTAACTCTTGGACATATGAGAAATATGAGTGTGAGAAATTTGTCAAAGAAAAAATATTTAGGTGTAAATAGCATTTTACTCATGTTACTTTATGTGCAGGACATTTATTGATCAGGACATTATTTATCTCTTCTCGGAGTATCCACTGATTTTCTGGATCCACATGCTACGTTGATGTTCTATACTTTAAATTGCAATTTAAAAACAAGTTGGCAAAAAAAAACATGATTCATGTCAGCCTCCAACTTGTGTTGGGACGAAATTTCCAATTGAACAATGGACACGTGGGCTAAACCAATATTGCTATTGACATCAAACTCCACAAAGAAAGGTCACAGAGTTTGCATGTTCTCCCCGTACTTGTGCGGGTTTCCTTCCGGTATAGCGGTTTCCTCCCACAGTCCAAAGACAAAGACATGCATGTTAGGTTCTTTGGTGACTCTAGATCGCTGAAGGTGTGAATGTGAGTGTGAATGCTTGTCTGTCTGTGTGTGTCTCACTGTATTGGACCTGAGATAGGTTCGGGACCTGTCCAGGGTGGACCCTGCCTCTCGCCCAGCGACAGCTGGGGTAGAGTCAAGCCCCCTGTGACCCCTAAGAGGAAATGGATGGATGAAAACTTCTTGATAACACGAACACACATGCCCAGTCCATATTTGTTCCACATGCGCCTCACAAACCAGGTAAAGCACTTCTGGAAATTCAGGTAATGTGGCAAGTTCTAATACCTGAGGAGCTTCATGACTTACTTACTTTAGGCTTGACAAAATGTAACTTGTAACTGCAATTGTAAAAATAGTTTTTGTTTCCAGACTATACAATACACCCTGAATGAATGTGAGTGTAACAAACAAGTTAAATATGACTTGTAATAAGAATGTATTCAAGATTTGGGGGCTAAAATATTGGTAAATGCATTATTTCATTTCTAGAGTTTTAGTTAATCGAAGACCTTCACTGACAGCTTCAATAACATATTATTCACCAGTTAATGGGAACAGTCCAAAGTGCTGGCGTTTGTTAGTTAGTATCGGTCTGTGGACAAGACGTCACTTTGTCTCCATATCCTCATCAGCTCCCTTGATGTCTGAGGCATTTTAAAGTGGACTTTAGCCCATGAAAAGCCTTCTCACTTTATGATATGGTCATTAGCTATGAAAATGTCAACACTACACTGTGTCCATGCAAGCATTTTACTGTCAGTTCCCCTCAGCTGTCTGCTCCACAGCAGAGCCAGACTGCATCTCTGTCTGTTGTAAATGGTTCCTCATGTGAGTTACACAATGCCACGTTTTATTGACACCAATATAGGATTAGTTCTGTTTTCTCTTTACCACTTGGTCAATGAACAGCTTGCGGCACCTCACCTCCACAAGTAAACCCAGAAGAGTATTTGTTATGAAATCTAGAATTTTCCTACTTGCAAAATGAGATTTATTGATGTCTGAATGCACCATTGTGTCTCCAATAAACATATTAAAATGCTGGTCAATTTGCATCTAATTTGTTTTTTCCTAACAATTTTATGGAAATAAAATAATATAATCAAATCCGCTTATTAATAATTCTAATCTTCGTCATTCCATATATTAGACCAAAACTGGCTTCCAGTTTGTTGTGATTCCAGTAAATAGTTGATAAGGACTTTGAACACGATAAAACCTATTTAGAAAATAGTGACTTAACTGTGGACAGTCGTGTTACCAACTTGTCATCAACTGTTATAAAATTTGGTAAAATTTTGGTAAAGTAGAGTCACTTAGATAAAGTATGAAAATGTATTTAAAACCATGTTGGAAGCTGCTACAACATTTACTCTAAAAAGTCTCATAACTATAACTCACGAACATATCAGCTTGCCCAAGCTCCAGAAACCAATCACACAGACACACTCACACGCGCTTGCACACATGCACATAACAAACTTTTCTACTCAAGTGCTAACAATGTAAATATCTATATCAGAGGGAAATGAGATATGGGATGTGTCCACCGTCAATATTTGCTTTTGGGTTATGACATAGGTGGTTATTATGTTTATTGAATACTTTATCATGCACCGGGCTTGACCATCAGCTGTGTTGTGCGTAAGTCATGCAGAAATGAGAAGGTGATTAAATTTAACTTGATTCTGAAAATCATTCTTTAAGTGTCTCACTGTTCACAACAGAAGGAAGGAGAAACGATCAGGCCGGATTTAAAGGCTTCAAGCCTTGTGCCCAAGATGAACCTGTATCACAGATGATCTTTCATCTATTTGGTGATTATTAAGTATAAGTTTTCAAGGTGAGATTGAGCCAAGCAGGGAAGCATGAGAGGTCTTTGCTCATGTTAGACTACTGTATGTATATGACTTTGTCTGATAACTCAACAGTTTGTTTTACTTTCAGCATAGTTAGGGGCCAGGGAACAAGGTGATGATTCCATTAGTTATACGGGTGGCAGAGTCTTACTGGGAGAGGTGGCTCTAATGTTTTGGCCTTCTAGTTCGGATTGAATACTGTGGCCAAACATAAGAACCACCTCTTCACTGTGACTTGTGTCAGTTGTACTGGAATCTGATAGACTGTATGGTTGTGCACAGTGAATGAGTGTATGCAAAGCTCAGGACCAGCGTGCACACATCCCTCTAGCGGACACAGAGAGAAGCAAGCATCACTGGCAGATGGCCATATCCTGCATAGTTAAAGGGTGTTTCTGACTCAATCCAACCTGACCACAATTTATCCAATGTACAACCATATAATGCAAAGCACTTTGTTCAAATTGGTTGTGTTTAAATGAGCTCTATAAATAAATTGGACTGGACTGGATAATTTGGTCATTTGCCCTGGAACTTCACAGGCAAAGCAGTGCACACCGACCAACCTCTGCTTGACAGGTAAAACACACCCATCCATTTATGGAAATGACATCTTTTTAATGTTTAATACTCAGTGAATGACCAGGCATGACATACTGTTCGGTTTATTTAACCTTTTTGTCATAATAACAGCTTCCAAAAAGTGAGAATGTCAAAAGTTGTGTTTTGGCATGTTGTACTGCCCCCAGGTGGCGCAAAATATCCTCTGTTGATTTCTGTTCAAATATTAACTGGAGTAGCTGGACAGTAAACAAAAGGAGTGTGTACAGCTTTGCTATCGGCCTCCGTGGCCTCTTCATAACCACGTGGATGGCTCGATAGTGGGTTAAAAACAAACACATGATGCAGTGGAAGTTAACATTTGGAGACTCTGAGGTGACTTGGATGTAAAGTTATTCCTGGAAGACATATTGCTGATGCATTAGCTGTTTCGGTGTGTCTCAGCTTTCCAGATTACAGTTATGTTCTCTGTACAAAAATAAAATATTCTTAAACACTTATAAACACATTAGCAGAGTTCCACTCCTCTGAGAGACTAATGCTTTGTTAAATGACATATACAGTACAGTAGACATTTTTAATTACTGGCATCATATTAAATAGAATAAATTATATCTTGCAGTCCACAGCTGCATGTGCACCATGCACATGTAATACTTTTCCAGCGTCAGTTCAGTTTCACTCAGCATGTGAGCTGAGCTCCGAATCCTGCAGTGCAAATACGTCAACACACGCTCCCCTTTTCTTCAAAACCGGTATTACCAGAAAGATCAAGGGGTATTTATTTCTCAGCAACATGTCTTTGTGTGGCATATTCACAATCTGTAATGGCAGGACTCTTTCCACTAGAGGAGCTCTCTCTTAGCAGGCCACGTTTGAGTCCATTCTTTTGGCTCAGTTTAGCACAGCTTGTCGCTCCTCCACAGGGTCTAAAGCCGGCAGGTCTGATATCTGCTGTGTGTGGAGCTGACCAGCTCGTAGAAGAGGACGTAGGCATTGCTGCTTCGAACCTGGCTGGATGACATTGGGCTCACCCTGCACAGAACACACAACACATGTTACAATGACAACATAGATCATCACAGAACAGAACAAACGATTGGGTAGGGTTTTTTTTTTATGTGCGTGCCGCTTTAATTAAATTTGAGCGCAGAAATGATCTTAAAAAAATATTTAAACCACACGCCAGGCACTCCCAGCCAGAGGCAAACTCAGGCACGTACGCACATGCATTTGGACAGTCTGCACATTTAATTTGCTAATTAGTTGACACGCCTTGTTACAGCTATAATGAGGTCGTTTTCATGACAGCAGGTAGACACAGGACAGTATCACTGGGCTACACACCTTTCTGCCAATCTGACACAATGATATGAGAGGTGATATGATGATGTGAGAGCTGATACCTGGTGTCGTTGTAGCTGTACCACTCCCCCAGTGCTGGATTCCTACAATAAGCCGTGTAATGGCCTCCCAACGCATTTCCAGAGTGGTTGGATACTGCGTACAGGTTATACACAGCACGCTCTGCAGGAAGAGACAACGCGATGCGTCAGAACTGGTGCAGTCAGTACATCGGGTTCAGACGCCCCAGGAAAGTACATGAATCATCCTCATCGTATGCACATACTCACCACCGTTTTCTGACGCAAACTCCCGCAGATCCAGATCTTTCAGAGGGAAGTTGACATACGTGGAGAGTTTGCTGGCTCGGATGTTTGAGTCTGAGAAACGCTTTAGGTCTGAGAGGAACATGGAGTCAAGGAATACAAATATATCACATATATCAAATAATAATATCATTAAATTCAGCAGACACTGTATTTGCTCACACGTAAACAGCTGTTTGCAGCTGGATAGGTAGTTTATAGCAGTTATTTTGTTGAGAATAGCTGTATGCTGCTGCTGGAATCTTGGGTGATAAGAGCAGAAATTTGGTCAGAAAAAAACTAACAAAGAAGAAACAAGGAGCTAAAAGAGGCCTCAAAGGTCTACAGGCTTGTGAGGGCAACTGCAAATTTTTTATAATAATTTTCACCTTTGACAATGAGGTGATTGGTTGTAAATATAAAAAATAAATACTTATACCACTTATGTATTGTTTCAAATATACACTGTATTTATTAAATCAGCATGCATAAATAATGGCTCCAGATAGTTTTTTTCCAAGTGGACACTGGTTCTTCAAAAAGACCAACTGAGTATATGCTGCAATGTTAGCTGATAGACCGGGAGACACTCAAATGCATCTGCATGCTTCAATGTCAGCAAAAGGATACGAAGTACGAGGATCCGAGGGAACTTCTCGATGCTGAATTTTTTGGTGCATTTCCTTCTGGCTTTGCATTTGTTGCATGTCTGAGAGAGAGTTCCAAAGAGGCAGTGAGTGCTGTGAAATTCACATGGCATCTTTACAAACCAACGTGAAATGTTCTGCTGTTAATATTAAGCTTCTTACCGGTCTCTCTTCTCCATCCAACACATCTTCTTTTGTAAAGAGTCTCAAACAGTCTTTGAGAGTCACTTCGCCTAAGTTCTTCTATGGAGGGACAAAAGTTTATATAATCAATAAAAAATTACACACGGTTATATGTAATTTCACAAAATTGTTATTTGAGAAACAGCTTGCTTGTGTGTACTGACATGTGCAATAGGTACTGACAGATCCCAGAACGGATCGAACACAGTGGAGCGAAAGCCACAGACGGTGCATGTCAGAGAGCTTTTCAGCTGTCCGACAAATAGATCTAAAGTCAGACACAAGAGATGGAGAATTTATTATTGAAATATTCCTACATTTATAGGCATCTTAAGGTAAAGCAAACACACTTCTTCAGCCGCATTTACCTACCTACTACTTTGCTGTTCTCTCTCTCCAAGTACATATTCCACATGTGTTGGCCTTTATCGTCATCCCTGTGAACAAAATCATTTGGGTTTCAGATGTGTGTGGTGAAATGGATAATTAACGATAAAAAAAAAAAATCACAATCACTGTTGTACAATTAGTTATGCGTTCGTTTTGGGAGTGAACATGGGAAGTTACGACATGGCTGGAGTGCTGACTTACGAAAGGTGATCAAAGTCTTCGGCAGAAACCTTAGGCTGGACTGTCACTCTGTTCACCTCATTATGCAGGCCATCCAGTAAGAAACGCAGGAATTCCTGGGCGTCCTGCTGACTGCAGAGAGAGAGAGACGGTAAATTTATTACTTTAATGTCATTATTTCAACTGCCATTTTACTCACATTTAACATTATTAAGTGAATTCAAACAGGAAGTGCTACAGGCAGGAGGAGGGAGGACTTACTTGCAGCCCACAAATTTGGGAGCGTATCTCTGAATCTGGCTCCTAAAGCCCGAGGGACTGATGGCCTCATTCACAGATGTCCACAGTCTTTGAGTCAGTCTAGCAAACTCTGAGATAAAGAAAAAAGGAAAACCAAATGAGATCACAATCATGTTCATTTTAATTTGTTATTTACATTAAAAGGTTCTTAAGGCAAAATACGTTATTTTAAAAGACAACTGCTCAGCTTTAATCCTAACACAGACAGGACCCTCTGTAAACTATTACATTTCAATTTGAGCATAATCACTCTTTATCAAAAGGTGCCACGCCTAAACTTGTTTGTGTTAGCATGGAAACCATTAACATTGCCTTGCATGGAAACCATGTATTCTTTATAGCAAAGTAACTGTGAGGTTTGAACATCACTTTTTTTTGTTGCAGATATTAAAGATGTGTGTGACAGAATCCAAATTGGACTGGAAATATTAAAAAACATATAACATTTTTAACAGCTTCCAGAGCTCATATAGTTCCTTTGGTCTCATGCAAGCACATACTTTACATACAGCACATACCCCCTGATGGTTTTAATGTTCTGGCAGTCAGGGGTCAGTATGGGAAAAATGTAACGCTGGCCACGATCGACAGATTGACACAACACAAGTAGTGTGTAACCTAACTGCGGTTTAGTGGCTTAAGTTATAGATCTTGTCTGAGTGCAACTTTATAGTGTTGATCTCGTTCATCTCGCTTTTATGAAGCTTTATGAAGATAAAAATCTGAGGCCTCTCAGTAATCAGGCCAGATTACTGAGAGGCCTCAGATTTTTATCAGTGTGTCAGTGCAGCGCATCAATACATGTATAGTATGTCGTGTAAGTCTGGGGAGATTAAAGTGCATATAAACTAAAATATAAAACCTCGTGCCAGGCCATAAAGTGACTCCCCGAGCATGACACGGGTTAGTAATGCTTCTCGCTTAGTAGGTCAGAGGCTCATCCTACCTTCCATGAGAGCAGCGTCACTCTTGCAGTTGTTGTTGAGGTCTGTGCGATGGATGTTTCTTAGGCAGTAATCCCTCAGCTCTGGAGTGTTACTCAGACATTGTAGGATGGAGTTCATGAAACACTGGAAATCAAAGAGCAAACCGACAAAAAAATGATAATCCAGACTCCGTAGGCGGCTTCAGCCAGTGTAGACTGCTGACCTGCACTGTAGCATAGATTAAGGCACTTACTGTGTTTCCCAGGTTCCTCAGTCCCACTAGGCCCTGAGGACTCTTGTTCTGTAAAACAAAATGACAAGAAATTCTAGTTTATGGATAATCATGTGAGCAAATGCAAACCACAGTCTTATTACGTGGCTTTTTTAGCTGCATTAACCTCTTAACAAATAAGCATTAATTTTAAATCATGTCTGACCACTTCATTGACAAAAGTTTCCAAACACTGTTAGTATGAAAACATCTACACATGGGTGAAAATTGGTTGCTGATAAAAATAACCCATTGCTTTGTATAAATGAATAGAAATGTAGTGATATAAATTAATGGGCTACAGCTGTTTACCATTCCCTCATTTGTTTCTGAAAATGATCTTTACATTGGGATGAAACCCCCACATGACAGCAGCCTCGTAACATTCCTCGAGAGCGAATAAGCCTCGAAGGACCGTGCGGCATTTGTTCACTCAGTGCGTATGATGGTCACGTTGCTGGCAGTACAGGAGCACTGTACTCAGCTCTGACATGCTTTCATCAAATGCCACAGTGCGTGCTAACACCAAAGCATGTGATGCCGAGTGCAGAGAAAAGCTTTACTGAGAATCTGCAGGAGAAAACGTGGTCTTGTTTTTGTGAAGTTTACACATCACTGCCCAAGTCAGGGATCAACCACTTCACTTTCTGACATGTGTGGTCCCACTGGTGCTGTGGCGTTAATCATCTGCAGGCTCCGGTTGGTGCAGGGTTCTTACAGCTACCCCACAGCTACTGATTATTACTTTTTTAATTACACTAGTCATGGATGCTGTTGTGACTGAGAGCACTTTTTAATTTAGTTCAGATCAAGTCAAATCTCCAGATTTGACCTAATCGCATGGGCTACTTTAACAAACGATTATTATTATTTAGTTTAGAGATAACAAAGAGTTTGTGTTTTTGGAGATAGCAGAAAAAACCAAACTAAAAAAAAACATATTTCTGCTGCGTTTGTGCAAATATACATACTGTACAGTGTGTAGGTAGTTAAATTAAACCAAAAAAATTGCTTAAGTTGAGTTAGATTATGGGTCGTTTCATGAACCAGTTAAAAAGAATATATTGAATTAGTATTACATAGAGTCCTATGTAATACTATGCAGATTAACAGGTAAAAACTGAATGTTAAACAAACCGCTGCAGTGTTTAATAACTACACACATTTGTACATGTGCACATATGTGTAGCCAGTCTCTGAGCATTAGGTGACATTGTGACCTCTGACCTGTAAGCCAAAGATGGCTAAAAGATGGAACATAGTAAATGTGTAACACGATGACTTGGAGCAAGTCATCACTGACACGCATCGACACCTGCTGATGGCCGAGGAGTCGGATGCAGACATAACAGCTTCAAGGATGCAAGACGTCAGCCACCTGTCACTAACTTTAACACGGCGCAGTTCACGAGATTTGCGGCCATTTCGGTCAATTGCTGTTGCAAGAAAACGCATGTATCTGCAGAACGGGGGAACCTTTTCCCTTTCAACTGCAGCACTTTTTGTTGCCTTTGCGACTGTGTTCCACTACACTGTGTTACAGAGGTTACACCTGGAGATAGGAGCCGTGGCTCGGTGAGTGCATTTTGATAACAATGTGCTTACACGTCGCATAAATGTGAACAGGATAGCACATCCACGTGTGCTGTTATCCTTATCAAGGCTTTCAGCAGAGACATGTAGCGTCTTGTGACATTTGCCTTGTTGTTCCCAAAGCTTTTCAACTCCTAAAATAGCACGGTGAGAATTCAAGCTATTAACAGTCTGCTTGGCTGAATCTAACATTGCCGGTTTGTTTCCTTTCTTCTCTGCAGTGTTTGAAGGTGACCATATGGTGCACGTCCCAATCGGCTGCACTGCTCCAGTGAATACTGACCAGCGGGGCTCGGCACACTCAGCAGGCACCCGCTTGTGATTTAAAAGACCCGTCCAAGAACTAAAGAATGAATGCCTTCTGCTAATCTCTGTTCTCTGAAGGACAATACTCTTCATTGGTTGGGAAAGTAAAAGAAAGAGCAGAGAACGCAATGTCCTAAAATCAGCTTTGCAAACCTGGTCAAGGCCGTGTAACATGTGATAACAGAGGGGGCGCACATGGTGCCAGCCATGCCACTCCCCTGGAAGCGTCGGAAACAAACCCTCTGCTCCGTAACAGCAAGGCTGAGAAAAATCCAGCACGATACACTCAAGCAGAGTGTCAGTGAGAAAAAAAAAAATCAAATGCATCGGGAATTCATTTAATTTTAAATATTTCACTGATTCTTTCTTGATCAAAAGAAAACTACCTGATATGATAATTGCCTGATGATGACTATTAATGACTATTAATTTAATAGTCAGCAGTTAATCTCCTGAAACGTGGCCAAATTACTCCAAGATAACACCCTTATTTTTAATTTTATTGTATTATACTAGTTCTGGACATGTTTCATATTGTGTCACACCTTTGCAGCCTAACTTTTCTTTTTGTAGATTTTGTGTTAATTCCTAGTACTGTTAAGTTTTCCTAACTGTGCCTGGCAATAAACAGATTTCTGATTCGGATTCTAGTTATGGACATGTCTTAGCTGCGGACAAAGTGAGAGACCAACCAACCAATTGCCATCTTTATATTTGTAGGCTGCCTAAAATCCAGATTGATAAAGCCTCGTGCACATATGAAAAGACTGAGCTGGACATGTGTCCAGTTTAAACACACTCCTCAATGCTGGCCAGTTTGGGAAACCAGCAAACACACCTGCGAGTTTTAGGAAAGACAAGGGCACGAAGTGCAGCGTGTGACCTGAGGCCAACTCCTCCAGCCCACATGACTCAAGTCTGTGCAGGCTGTGGGCAGCTGCGTGTTAACAGAATGTGGAGATGATAAGGTGACGGTCTGGACAGCAGCATTCCAGCCGATTACACAACAGCCGTTCCACTTGGACGGGGACTGATGCAGCCGCCTTCTGTTTTAACTCCTCAGGCTTTAGGCTCCTGCCTGCTGCTTTTGCAGCCTTGAAGGTGGCAGCCTGAGGTTTCATTTCACTCTTAGTCTTAACATTTCTTCAATCAGTTGCATGTGTCCACTCCAGAGCTGCAGGTCTCTGCGGTCTTGAGGGGGTCCCCCCTTCGAGCCCCCTTCGAGCCCCCCTTCGAGCCCCCCTTCGAGCCCCCCTTCGAAAGTCTTTATTGTCTTTCCATATAGTTATAAGGTTGAGAAACGTTTACTCTTAAAAACTACACACAACTTCACAGCTGTCAGCATCCAGCCAAAGAGCTTCAATGTGAATTCAGCAGGTGACAGTAAAGTTACTTTCTCCTGTATTGCCATGACATTTCTATCCATAAAAAAATTGTTTGTTTGTTTGTTTGTTTGTTTGTAGACATATATTGTTGCCATAGTCATATTTAGGACTAACACTTCCGCCTGTAAATACTTTTTTAAAGTCTTCCAGCTACAAACGGCCCATCACTTGGAAAGTTGGGAGGCGGCTTCACGGACTCACCTTGGCCTGGTTGATGATCAGTCCCATGAAGGTGGACACCAGCACGGACCGGGACAGAGACGAACCTTTGCGCCGCAGGTCGGACTTGTCCGCGGGGAAAGAAGTCGCTTCCTCCGGCACCGTCACCGTGTACGACTGTCGCACAGACGGCATGGCAGCGAATGGTGTCCAAAAACCGGGACGCAGGGACGGGCTGGAGTCAAATCAGGTGGTCGGTCCTCGGTCCTCGGTCTGTCTGTCTGTCTGTCTGTCCGTCCTCCTGCCGCAGATCGTCAGTCTCTGGCGTCCAGCACCTGCGCTCAGCTTTACTGCCAGGAGGCGTTCAGGTGTCCTCCCACTGCTGCTGCCTTCAGGGGCCGCTGGAAATATCAGGACTGTGCCTGCAGTGACGGGGGAGGTCCTCAAACGCATCAGCACTCATGGCATGAGAATACAAATACAGAAAGTTAAAAGTGCTAATTGTTAAAAGTAGTAATAAAACTGACTCTTGAGGGTTACAATATGATTTTACATGACCTTACCAAATAGTTAACAGATAATCTTCTACTTGTGTAAGAATATAAATAACTCATTACAAGGCTTGTGCAGCTGTACTTTAGTGAAACATACATTTCCCCTTAATTTTCTCTTAATAAATTCTCAAATAGACAGTTTATTAATATTGTAGTACAACACACAAAAAGGCCAAATGGTTATGTTCGTTTTTGGCTTGAATGCAGGACACTATAAAAGCTAAAGTAATCCCAAACTTTACAATATTAAAAAATGTGACTTCGGGTTTTAAGGACAAACACTTTATCATCACTTGATGAAAAGTGATGAAAAGTAATCGAGTAAAATTAACTGATCTGAGGTAATAGTTTTTAAGCATTTTCTGCTCCACTGCATTTCAGAGGAAAACCCTTTCTCCACAGAAGGATTTACCCAGTTACATTTATCCAATGACTAAACCAATATAGATTAAATTAAACTACAGAATTGATTTTCTACCTATACAAGGCTGCAGTTCACTGATTGTAATTCAAATAATTATGAATCTTTCCATTAGTGGATTTTTTGCATAATCATGGTCTGAAAGTTTTAAATGTTTCAGCAGGAAAAATTGTGGAGTAATGCTTTACAAATTGCACCTCTCAAACTAGATAAAATCTGCGATGAGTTTGTTTCACAGTTTTTAACAATAACCTAGAAAGATAAGTAAGAGTTTGTGGAAAAGACTTGTGCTTTAGTGTTAAGGGCAAAAGTGCAGAGCTTGAGTTTACTCTCCTCTTCAGTCAGCATATCGCTGTTGATAATGTTGAAATATCATAGGCAGCACTTTAGCTGACGGACATGTGGACATAATGACGCACTTTAAAGATATTAATCTACGCAGAAACACCACTTCAAGAGATGGAAAAACACACATTGTTTCCAAATCTTGCTCCACTTCATTTTTCATTCATAATTTCTTTACAAGATGATGTTGAGAACAAATTCTGCTGGTTTTACAGCAAAGAAAATATTTAACGCTTGTTTTTGAGTTTAGTGATTGGGAAAACTTTGCCAATGCAAAGAAAGTCAGATTTATAATCAGCTTTATTCCACCTTCCAAACCTTAAGTCCTCGGCAGACAGACATGCTGACCTTACATTTAATCTTTAGACCGTGGCTCTGGCTTGACACAGAAACTGCTCAGCTCTGATAAGAAGCTTGATTGCTGCCTTGTAAACCTTTACACATCCTTCCACTTTAACCTTTTGGCTGTGACACAGGGAGAATCTTTAGTGAGCAAAGTCCAGCGGTTCCAGAGATATTCAACACACCATACGTAGCTGACAAATCAGGTGCTGATTTTGTGTATAGCATTGCATATGTCGAGGGCTGAAATTATGCTTTACCACACACAATAGATCAGAGTAGGTGATTTATAGCTGAAGCCCCACAGGCTGCAGGCTGGAGTGAACGGCAGATAAACCTCGTGATTTTCCTTGTGTATGAGAACAGGTTTTAGCTTGATTCTGGTGCCAAAGGAAAGAACAGCGGCCACCGATAACATTAGAATCTTTCCTCAGGAGATCATGAATATTAGCATCGAATCACTTGGAACAGCAAATTCCGTTCACGACAGGACATCACAGCATGGAAATAATTCATGTTCATGTGGTACGTCATTGAGGGAACACCTCACACTGTACTCACATGCAGGAACAACCAACTTTAGGGCTCCCTTTCAAAATGATCTACATACATGCCCAAAGGAGGAATGTGACCTGCTGACTCGGTCACATTCCAGTCATAGCAGCTTCTGACTGTGGGTTCATCAGAACAGATGTTTTTGTAAGGTCAGATTCCATCTTTACTATGTCAGGCCCAACTTAATTGGGATCAGTTGCACTGGAGAGAAACTCTGTAAACAATAAACTATTTTCTGAAACACCTTAGTGATTGATTTGTGTTTCCCCAAATCTGTATACTGTTATAGAGTCTCAGGACGGATCAAATGTTGTAAAGACAAGTCAGAAGTACCGATCAACACATCAAAAAATGATGTTGCTAGTTTAATAACAAAAAATGGCATGTAAAACCAAACATAAAGCTTTCCTTTTAACAATATTAGATCATAAAACAATAATAGCTGTTATGATAAAAATAACATGCCCAACATTTATTTATAGATATGGGTAGTTGTAAAAGAAGAAAAAGAGAAAGTGAGGGAACTGAATAAAGGAAAATGATTTATATTTTTTAATTCCAGACATCTGTGGCCTCACTATTCAATCCTCCATTAACTGGAGTAAATGTTGCTCACTATGTTGACTGTTAACTTAGGATGCTAATGTATGGCTGGGCCAATGGGAGTCCTAATAATGCAGATTGGTCATATACAAAGCAATCAATGTATGCAGTTCTGTTGCTAAGAGATATTTCCTCAAATAAATAAATGAATGAATCAAATAAGCTAAAGATGGAACAATAAAGGCTTTGAGAATTAGTTCATCCTCTCATGCAGAAACTAACCACATAACAGAGCTCTGATTTTTTAATCTGGTTTGTGGAGAACAAAATCATTCTGTTATTTCCTGGAGGGGCTAAAAACTTTAGTACTTGATGTTTTCAGTGCTCCCACAGAATGAACCCCAAACTGACATTTTCTCATGTGAAACGTTAAGAATTTATTGCCTCTGTAGATTAAGAGGGGTATAATTAAGATAACAGCCATGTTCTTTATGTGAGTTATTGTTGATAAAAAAGCCGTGAATGCTACGTTACGTAACGAGACAGAGTACATGCGTGCAATAAAAGCTAATCATCTCACCGGCACACACAGGTGTGAGGTTACGTTTATTATCAGTATGAGATAAAATTGGGGTGAAAGCCCTCTCCCAAATAATTACAATAATTACAACTTCTCACAGAGACCTACAATAAAGCCCGTCCTTTCATTTAAACGCCTGCAAACGTGCTTCCACCCCAGGGCGAGGCTTACGTCCCTGCACGTCAATGAGAGAACATCTCGTGAGTCAACCCAGGGAAATCCTTTTCTATAAAGTGCATGGCAACCTAAACGTTACAGTGACTCACTTACTAAGACACTTTTACAAGGACAGTGAATTACGCACAAGCACAATAATGAAATAAGAGTGAATGCATGTAAACTACTAATACTATAAACATAGACATAACATGTTATTTAGAGAAGATTTATTAAAGAGAGCACATGGATGGATGCCTGAAGTCACTGAGCCCATGGGCCACATCCTCTGAAGCTATTGATCATATTTCTTGTGTGAAAGAGGTAAGTCAATAGAATATGCAAAACCACTAAAATAATGAACAATTACCTGAAACTATCCAGAACAGAATCAAACACACAACATGACAACAAAGCAAAACTCAAAATCTTTGTGTGTTAGTATGATGACATGAACATCACAGTTAGGATGTTTTCCATTTTTCAAAATTCCTGGCTGTCAGTTATTTAAATGTTAATGATGCTTTTGTTCTTTATTTTACATTTAAGTGGTCAATTGTTTTACTCCACTGACATTATAAAAGTTAGTAAAATTATATTATTTGAATAAAAGTTACTTTTAGTGAATTTTTGCTCTTTTACTTCATGACGTATTGTCTTTGCTTGTTATGAGGCTGCTGTAAGGCAGCAGTTCATTAAAACTTACTGATGTCACAAATGTCAAGTTTACTTACTGCTCTGCAATAATTCTTTCATGTTTATCACTTTCAGATTTCTGGTCAAATGCATTTTGTAAACACAGCGGAAACAGATTGCTGCTATTTTTTCTTTGCAATTTTCAAGTTGTATCATTTAAGTAAAACAAACTTTTTATGGTGTGTAATAAGTGACAATCATTGACTGTTGTAAAAGAGTCAGATACACATACATCATATCACACACACACACACCTATAAACTTATGTAACCATAGATACAAAACAACCCTTACATTCGACAACTAAGGGACAAAAAAGAAGTGATGAAACACCTTTGTTCTTGTTTTAAATATCAGCATTTTGATGAATCATGTCTGAATAGCGTTTCAATAATCCGAGGCAGGGCTTCTCTACATGAGACTGAGTGGGCTGGAAACAATCTTAACTTCAGTGTCAAATAGGTCCCAGTCTGAGTTTGTCTTCAGCCTCTCGTAAAGAAAAATGAATAACCAGTAAAAGCTCCGAAAGATGATTAAATATTTCAACCCCAAGTTTAAAGAGTGTTAGTCACTGTTAACTATGTTGATTCTACTAAGTCTTATCTGTAAAAAGATTCACTTTCAATATTTACTAGGTAACCGTGCTCCTGTATGTACGTATGTGTTTTACAGCAATGAAAAGCTAAAAATGCCGTTTCTAATTAGACACGAGGTCAGTAATAGGATTTGGAGATTCTGTGATTATTGTTTTTGTGGACAAGATAAATGTAATGTATGTGAACATGCACGGTTACAATCAACATGTGCATTAATTCAGCTTTTGTTCAACTTATACTTGAATTTGTGTGTGTTATGTTATTAGATCCAGCGGAGATGGAGGAGACATTTAGGTTGATTTATTCTTTAAAAGCCAACAACGTCTTTATTCTCACAGCAGATTAAAGAAAAAACAATGCAGAGCACGAGGAAAGATTGTCACTTCCTGACAACAGTAGCATGCGGCGTGCCTGACTACCAGGCACACGAATGCCTGGTAGTCACGGCACGCTGCATGTTACACTGTAGAAAAAATTGATTTAGCAATTTCCAAGGAAGCACAAACACAAGCACGAGGTGTGGACTCAGTGAGACATATCATTTCAGTTGAACTATGCTGCAAGGACACAGCTGGTTTAATCCAAGTTTACTTCCTGCTGTAAACACTACACAGAAAACACATGAAACGTGTGGCGAACTGTGGGTGTGGGCAGATACACACACGGCTGCATGTTGTGCATAAAATAAACGTGACTCACACTTGACTTTGAGAACGTCTTCATTTATTTATGGTGGGGTAGTTGTGCTCTCAAAGGATAAAACATCTTTTGGTTTTTAAACACACAAAAAAAGATACTGAAACCACCAATCTGACAAGGACTGTACATTTGTACACTGAAGGTCACAAAACAGGCCTGTCTCTGGAAAAATACTCATAATCCAAAACTTTAACTGGCTTCAGCAGAAACACTGAAGTTTTGCCTCAGATGTTTGTTCACCATGACACTTCTAAGACAAAAAGTGGCAGATAAAAGGCAAATGACCAGGGGCTGTACTCGGGCATCCAATACTTTTTACAGTAATGTCTAAGTTCATCCTAAAAGGCAAACTCAGGGTTTGGAATCAGTCAGAGCCACATTCAGAAATATTGGTAACGTTAGAAAGGAAAAAAATGCAAAGACATGAGAAAACTAGAAATGATTATAATAGTAATGACAAAAAGAACATGTTTTCAATGGCACAACTGTTTGCACTTCTTACAGTCACAACACATCACCGGGCACTAATCTAATCATTACACCAAAATAAGACACACATCTAGGAGTATTCCTTTCTCAAGGTCTTCTCACACATAAATACTTCATTCACAAGCTCCACTTTGACATCCATGATAAACGCAGGCCACCCCCCCCCCCGTACTCCTTCACTGTTTGCATTATGAAATATTCCATCACATACTGTACTTTTACATAGTTCACAGCCACTTTGATTTTGATAAAAACTGTAATTACACGGGTTGGTCTGGATTATGACGGGAGGATTTATATTCACTCACACGATTTGATTTCAGACACTATGAGAGGAGGAGATTTAGAGGGCACAGAAGACATCTCAGTGCAGGTGTAAGTACACCCTGAATGCACTGCAATTGGAGGTTATTATATTATCATCATTATATTCATTATACACCTTCATACAGTACATTTTTTTTGCTTTCAACACCTTTGGCCTGGATCCATGTCTTTTTCTTACTTAACCCGCCTCTAACCTTAATCATATGGTTTCCTGTGCCATAAACGGCCATAAACCCAATATGTGCAATATAGGAAAATAGTCATCCAATCTAGTGATTTAAAAAACACACTACAACACATGAATTGTCCTGAAGTATGGAAATGACTGAGGAAGAGGACGGAAAGAATACCAATCTGGGAAGAAGAGACGGGACAATTTATAGTTTCATCAGAACTGATTGTCCACATCTATAGAACGGTGACTTACCCTCAGTGTTTTCAATAATGTTTTGATTTAAAGATTTGTAAATGTACAACATATTCTCTGTGGCACACAGCTGATCTACTAGCTACTCGATGCTGATGCCTCGTGCATCTTCAAGTCTTTTGTGTGTTTGATGTGTTTCATTCCTTCCCTTGCTTTCCTTACTGGGTGTTAAGAGAAGACAGGAATGTGAACAGAAGCCACGGCCGTGGAGATCACAGTGCTGACGATCAGCAGAGGAACCACAGGTGTAGAGCTGCAGCTCGAGCTCACAGCTGGGAAAAAGGAGAAACCATTAATTTTAGAGAGATTCCCTGTCTGTGCAGCTTCAAGGGGGTTGTGTATATATGTGTGTGTGGTTGTGGTCCTTACTCCTGCAGCTTTTGCCGTCTCGCTGCAGCATCCCGGTCACACAGCTGCAGACGGGCCCAGTTAGCTTGCTGGTGCAGATCTGCTCACAGCCGCCGTTTTCGTTCTCGCACCAGTCTGACTCTGAGGAAACAGCAGTGAGTCATAAAAATCCTGTGAAAGCTGAGAACCGCAGAACACGGAACAGAATTTACAGTGAAGTTGAAGATCATCAAGCATTTAATTAATGCTTCCTTAGCTAGGATGAATAGACCAGGCAGACAACAACTAAATAATTAGAATTTGGAATTATTTCTAAAATGCAAAACAAACTAGTTTTTCTCCAAATGCTCTGCACATTCCAGGATGACTTCAGAGAACTGCTTTAAAAATATATTCACTACTTCGGCTCTTTAAAACAGAGGTGGATTTATTTTTTTACCTCTTCGTCTTATGGGTCCCACAGTGAGTATGTGCTCCTTATGGTCACCATCCTCTGAGTACATTCTCCGTTTGTGTGGACAGTTCTACATGCACAGCACACACACACACACACACACACACACACACCTTAATACAGCAAAACCTGTTTCATCAACACCGTGACTTAAGTTTGTGGTTTTACTCGAGCTTCTCACCACTTTGCACGCATTTGTTTCTGAGTCACACAGGGAAACATCACAGTGTAGGTGGACTTCATCATAGTCGCCAATAAACTTGAAAACTGTGACATGGAAGCGGCAGGTGAGTGATACACCGTTCTCTGCCATGCCGATGGTGTTGTCCTTAATGTTTGGACACCTAGTGAGATTCAGGTACAAAGAAAGACATGATGTTTATGGAGGAATGACGTTGAGTGTCCGTCTTGGCCAAAAGAGTCAAAAGACATTTTAATGTTTTTATGTTCTAAGAGAAAAAAGTTGCATCATTAATAACTGTGTGTGTGTGTGTGTGATGTTTGCTCTAAGCCTTCCTTTGTGTATGTGTGGGTGTCAGCATTAAAAATCCCCCGCCCTACCCTCTCTCTATGATGATGTAGCGAAGTCGATCGCTGCTGTAGCGAGAAGGCGTGGCCCAACACATGTTCACTATGAGGATGAGCTGGTTTTCATCTGCCCCTTCCACAAAGACCCCCACAAAGAGGACGTCCCGCGTGCTGAGCACCACCTCCCCCTCCCTGTATGGATTTAGGTAAGAGGAGTTCTTGTATAAAGCCATCTTGGTGATAAAATTTCCCTCCTGGGTCGGTAAGGTGAGGTTAATCACGCTGGAGGATGGAAAAAAATACAGATAAGAAAAGCATCCTGTTGGTACATCTTAATTTTTTGTTTGAGGTAAACGTTTGATTCTAAAGCTAATCCCTGATTAATATTTTGTGTGCCATGACTGACCTAAGCATAGGTTTGAGGACTGTCTCCAGCGAGATCTTCAGGTCCAGTTCATAGGCACAGGAAAACTCCACATTGATGGTCTTGTCTCTGGTGATGACGTTCCCAGTGTTGTTCACGCTCTCGATCCACACTGTGTTTTTGTACATGATGTGTGTGCCATTCGACTGCGAGGCAGGAAAACAGCTGGTCACCACAGGTGGTGGGAACAAAGGTGTGTCAAGAAACGGCGCAGGGAACGAGCATGAATATGTACCTGTACGATGGAGCCACAGTGTCCCTTGGTGTTGTTGATGTGGAAGGAGATGAAGTCCTCTCCCTCGATGCCGGCGCAACGCTCATCGTTGATCCTGACGTCCTCTCGTTCAAAGCCCAGCTGGAAGAGCTTACACTTGGAGATGGAAACCTCCATCTTGGCATGTTTACACGTCACTTCTGCCTGGATGATGTCATCATCACCTGCCAAAGACATACATATTTTTTTTTACCACACTGTAGGTTAGGAACATGGACTGCATGTAAATGTATTGCCATAGAAATACTGAAACCCACAGAACTTGCTTACGTGTCATATATTGACACAGTGAGCGTTAATCTTGTCTTGGACAGACAGGATTAACACTGGATGTTGATGATATAATGATGGCACCGTATAGAGCACTCACCTCCAGTACTGGTGGGTAATTCTGGACAGCCACACAGGTCACCTCCATTTTCCAGCTCACACGTGAAGTTTGTGCAGATCTCCCCTGCACAGGGGTCATAGATCCATTCTGCTAAAGACAGGTCAACACACAATGTTAGCTGTCACACACAATGTAAGTAACTCTGCAGCCTCTCTCCCAATATTCAAATAACAGCGGAAGACAGAAGTCCTACGCAGTGTCCGATACCCGCACTACATCTGCTCCATCATGTCTTTACTTTTCTTGTGGGTCTGCCGATGACTGTGGGAATGGATCACTGTTCTAATAACTGACATTTTACCTGCTTGCTTGCAATGGTAAAGCAAAAAAATACAGTTGCAGATGCTTTTATCTAATCCAACTTAAGAATCACACCACCAGGTGAAACTTTGGGTTTTGCCCAAAGACTCGTGGACAGAAGGAAGAGGGAACCAAAACCAATAACCTTGGTCTGCTGTACATTTCAATTACTAACTGCCCCTTAATCTTTGGACCTTTTGAACAAGAGGCTGGTGCCTCATGGTTCCCTTACAGCAGTTTTCCTGGGTGATCCACTTGGTGGTGAGGGTGCCCAGGGATCGGCATGCCTCGGCGTAGGCTGCAAGCGAACCACAGACCTGAGCCTTGCGGTGATTATAGCAGCCATCCAGGTAGCAGGACTGGTAGAAGGGTCTGGGATCCAGGAGACCGTGGCAAGGCTGGAAGAAGCCCTTCAGCTGGGTGAGCTTCTGACAGGCATCTTCCCCCTGCAGTGCCACCACTGCCGTGTTGTCACAGGACTGTGCCAGGGCCACATACTGGGTCTCATCACAACTAAAGGAGAAAGATGGACATCCCGCAGAGTTATTATCTTATCCTATGATTTCTTTTCATTTTATTTCTTGTCTGCCTTCAAATGTTTGTCTAAAGAAGAGTCTCTAAACCAGTGATAACAACACACAAGACAAACCTTTAGCTCTTCATGTAAAAACCCAGCTGATGAATGGCAAAGCAATACTTTGTAGACTTTTAAAAGAGAGCAAACCACTCAGAAACAAGTCAGTCTGAAACTCACAGGTGAAGCTGGAACGCGAACAAAACATTTGCCCAGCCTCATACACATCATGTCGACCCCGAGCTGCCAGTGTCAGTGTGTCTGACACAAGGTCAAGTCCAGGTAAACCAACATTATAAAAAAACGGTTGCTGGCAAATGTGCCAGTTCAGGTTCTTTAGCTACTGGTATCTGTCTCGACTATGAAGTGTTTGAAGACAGTCTGTCAGAACACTTTTTGCAGTACTCTCTACAGCTGGAAAACGGGTTTAAGAAAAAGTCAAGATAAAACCAGATCTACAATCTAAAGGATCTTCAAAGCTAGATAACAAATGAGTTTACCTGTTCTGCATTCCATTGGTCTTCCAGCTCTGGGCCAGTTCCAGGGAGCTGACAGCCGGCTTGCCTCTAGAGGTGATGTAGTCGTCACTGGGGTCTCCGTTAAAATTTCCACAAAGGCCACACACCTTGTTCTGAAGCCGCTGGCCCATCGTTATGCTAAGGGTGTTAAAGCGATTGTATCGAACCTGGATGTCCTGAGGTGTGTCGATGACAATGAAGCCTTCAGACGTGGTCAGACGAGCCATCAGGCCAGTTACGAATGGTACTGATACTGGTGTGCCATTAACCTGCAAAGACACACAGATTGTTGTGTTTACAGCTGAGGTCTCTCTGAGACCGTAACCACAAGATGAGATAAGATAAACCTTTATTTGTCCTACAGTGGGAAAATTTCTATGTTTTGCAAGTATTGCATCACTTCTGTGATGCGACATAAATAATTTAAAATAACCTAAACCAAACCTAAATTTGGTTTACCATGGATATTTGCAAGATTTTGACATTTCTATGTCAGGTTTAATGGTAATATTTAATATTTAATGGAAATATTTGACAATATAATGACATATACAGGGCAGTGGAATGATTAGCGCTGCCACCTCACAGCTAGAGGGTCCTTGGTTTCAAATCCTACTCTGGTTACCTCTGAGTCAGTCTAAAGTCATGCATGTTAGGTTAATTGTTGGTTGTCTGTCTGTGTGTGTCTCTGAGATAGACTTGTGATCTGTCCAGGGTGGTTGCCTCTCATCTCCAGCTGCCCTATTGACAAGGATAAGAGGCTACAGATAATGGACAGATGGACGGATTGCCTACACGTAACCAAGACCTCATTTTTCCTCTGAGCTGACATTTCAGCTCAGATTAACAGATGAGCTGTCTATGAACTTAAAACTGTGAGCTCTGTAACATGGTACAGGCATGCAGATCTGATTGGTCATATTTACAATAAAGGCGGCATGTAACTAGAAAAAAAAGGTCGTACAGAAAAATGTTGTGGTCAGTGGCTCACTCAGATCAAGCCGAACTAAGAAGTACAGTTAGCGGAAATTGGCAGATCATTAACATTTAAACTATATGGCCCAAAGCATTAGAGAAGCTCTTACAGGCTGTTACTGATGAAGTAATTGTACAGTTGGATTAAAAACACTTTTGAAGTGTTTAGGAGAGAAAAGTAAGATTTGAATGAGCTCTGTTTGTATAGTTATTTGAAGAGGGGTGCAAATGGTCTGCGACAGCGACAGCTATCTTTATATTAATAATCTACTGTATATCCTACAATAATCAAATAAGAATGAATTAAACTGTGTGAGGGACAAAAATATTACAGATGTCAGTAAACAGTTAAAATGTCACCAGATATAACCAGGTTGTCTTAGCTCCAACTGTTTTTTGTGAAGACACGTTAGACTGTGTCAGAATTGATGCAGTTTCATTTTCAAGTATAATAGAAACTATACCAAAGTCTACATTATCAAGGCATTTTTTATTTGACTGATATACTGACTAACGGGAGATATTTAAATGCTTGTGACACCTTGACAGTGCTGCCAGAGATGAGTATGTTCTCCTCATTGATGTAAAGGTAGATGTGAGAGATAGTGGTGAGGTTGGGTGTGCTCCATTTATCGAAGTTAGCGATGAGCTGGAAGGAGAGATCAGGCAGCTTGTGGCAGTTGGTGGACAAGACGAAGGAGCAAGAGGCCGGGAGGCGCAGCGAAGCCCCATCGAAGGTCCTGAAGACCCCACCACCCGAAGCGACACAGTGCTGAGAGCGGCGAGCGAAGCAGCCCCTCACTCCGTAGCGAAGGGTGCACTCTTCCTCTGCCTTGCATCGCCTGGGGTCACACTGGATTAGGTTTCGTCCGATGCACTGGCAGCGTTTTGTGCAGTCGCTGTTCCAAAACAGCTGTTTGGGCTAAAATCCAAAATGATTCATAAGTTTATTGACACAAAACGATCGCCACCATATCTTTTCATACACATATGTATTTACAACATTTATCTACAGCTTATGATTCTGATACATAAGACACATTGGCATATACAAATACCGTTGCTGACCTTGGAAAATAAGTTTAATGAATTTTCCTAATCATATGATTTTAAAATGCATTGTTTAAAAAAACGAATTCATGTTAAACTGAAAGAAAATTGAGCCACAGTCAGGGGTGGATTTATTCAGCGTGAGATCAGGTAGTGCTGAACGTGAGACTGACCTCAAAGTACTTGCCATCAGTGTAGCAGCCACAGTTTTGAGGCAGGATGCAGTTCTTGCCATTGAGTACGTAGCCCTGGTCGCACTGGCAGCCCTCCACACAGTCTTGGCTGCAGTCCCTCTGGCCACGGGCTGGGGCGCACTGGGGCGGGCAAACCAACATGCAACTCGAGTAATGGCTGTTAGGTGGACAGCTCTGGACTGGGAACAGGCAGGTTGGCAAAGATATTAGCTAATTTTACTGAGCAGAGCGTGCAGTGTGTCTACAGGAAAAGAGTGTTGATTTTAGGTGGGAAAATATTATAGTACATTGAGGGCTACTGTGATAGGGCTCAATATTTTAGGGAATATGTTTAGTCACTTTGTTTCCCAAAGTAATATGGAAGTTTAATGCCAGTCTTCAGCAGAGGGAAGAGTCTGGCTCAAGCACAACCCTGCCAACGCCTCCAAAATCTGTGTGCGTCTCCGTTCTGCATCACCGGTGCACAAACAATCATTTACAAACGAAATAGGTCTTTCTATGGGGGTTTACATGCTGGAACAATTTAGTCGCTGTGACTATTGGTTACATTATCTGCTTGAATTATACTTCAGGCAACCCCCTAAATAAAACATATGACCTCATGCAGATAGATTTCTGAGACTGTCGCCATAAACCCTGTAGAAATAATTATATAATGAAACATGTATAATGAAACAGCTGACTGAGGAACACTGGAAAAACCAGAAGTGCTTAGAGTGAGATTGTAGTTTTTTGCAGAGTTAGATCTCTAAAAACCTCAGTTAACATAGTTAAATGTATCTGTGCGGACACAATTAGAGGTAAATGGGTGATGTTAAGGTGAGCTCACCACATGGCGTTTCACTCCTCCAGCCAGTGACAGGCACTCCTTGGGTCTGACAAGTGCTGGCATAGACCTGCAGCCAGTTACAGATTGTATCCGGAGCTCCCTGGTCAAAACAAGTGTCTTGCAGGCAGCTTTGATAAAAGAAAGCTGGTGCCACCTTGCTGTGACAACGTGCAAACACACCTCCTCGATCCACGATCAGCCCACACAGCCTCACCGCCTCGGGCTCCACAAACACATACAGTCCGTCCCCAACGTGGAAACGTATGCCTGTGTTGATTTCGTTTGGCCCATTGTCATTGTTGACGATCATGCTGGCGTCAGCTACCATGAGAGCATCGTTATGCATGCTTTTCTCTGCCATGCCGCAGCGTGGGCAAGAGTCTCCGCAGCCCACCTGGCAGAAGGTGTCCCTTTCGGCCCAGGCCATGCCCCAGTCAGCGGTGGTGAGGGTCGGTGGGGATAAGGGCATACCCTGACAGAGGCCGCAGGAGGCGTTGTAGAGGTCGCGGGGCAAAGTCAACAGGAGGAGCGTGTTCCAGTCAAAGGCAACCTTCAGGCCAAAGTCTGTTTCCAGAATAAGCTGCATGCCCAGGGTGGAGATGTT
Source organism: Channa striata (assembly GCA_033026295.1). NCBI lineage: Eukaryota > Metazoa > Chordata > Actinopteri > Anabantiformes > Channidae > Channa > Channa striata. Next base: position 10,173,967 of record CM065182.1, on the reverse strand, counting down.
GACCTTCCCCTGGCCCAGCTTTAGAGGAATGTACAAACGCTCCTTATTCACCTGTGTGAAAAATAGTTACAGTTTGAAAAGGTTTAACTCTATGATCCTGCATCCTACTGAGGAATTTTTAATATAAATGCACTTTCTAATCCAACTGACCTGCACATTTCAAGTATGTGGGGAAACCCAGAGGACCACTGGATAAGATTAAGACTCTCAGTGTGTTTTTCATTTAATTTAATTGTAAGTGTGAGAAAGACACAAACATAGAGAATGAGAGAACATCTGTGTGTGTGTGTGTGTGTGTGTGTGTTTTGTGTGTGCGCGTGCATGGATTATGTGTGTCATGTCTGTTCCTCCTCAGATCTTTTAGTCCGTTTGTGAACCTAGTCCAAATGTCGCTCAGGGTCGGGGTTTTGTCTGAGCCAAATCCAGCCTGATAAAAGATGCCCATTGAAATTAGATCCACCTTAAGCTAATCAAAGAGGAATTCACCCTCTGCCTGGTTATTCTATCGGCTTGATTAGAAATTATAATGTTCTCACAAAAAAAAAAAAAACTGAACCACGACCTTCACAGGTCATGCAAAAAACTGGTGTTAATATATAGACACAAAGAAGTAAGTCACAGCTTATGGTCATTTGGCTCATTCCCGTTACAGTGGATAAACACTCTTGATACAGTTACAGTCATTCTTGCTCATGCACTCACCGTAACGGTGTTTTTGTAGGTCCGAGAGACTTCGATCTCATACTCATAGACCTCCAGCACAAAGCCCCGCACCCAGATTGCCTGGCTCGTGTCCCTTTCCTCATTACGAGCTGCCAATTTAAACGGAGGAAAAACTCCAGTGACGCCTGCGTGATCTCTCCCACAGTTGGTGGTGGCCATCCTAAGAGTACAAGAGCTCTGTAGCTCAAATGGGACCCCACCAAATGGTAGGAAATGTCCATAACCAGCTGCCACGCACAGAGCCTCGGTGCGCGGCTGGCAGAAATACAGGCCGTCATTCTCCTGGCAGTACTCCTCCGGGTGACAGGGTGCTAGCTGACAGTACACACTGTTGTCAGAGCCATTGCAGTAGCAGCGCTCCTGGCATTCCCAGTCTGTCCAGAAAGTCTGATTAGTTTCCAGCTGGCGCCCATGGCTCATGCAGCCACAGTCACTGCGTAACACACACAGCCCATCCCGCAGCACAAAGCCTTCCTCACACCGACACCCCTCCTGGCACGGCAGAGGACATGGCTCTTCAGGCTCATCTAAGTTGGCGCAGGTAAGAGGGCAGGCGCTGGTGCACTCATCAAAATGGCTGTTTGCTGGACAGGGAAGAGCTGAGACACAAGAGTAAGATAAGAGAAAGGAATCAGTGAAAAACTAAATCTGTCTAATGAGAAGTTTTGTTTTGTGTGTCAAATACTCAAACATGTGTAGGATTAAACTGTGACTTTTAGCTTGCTCCTTGGCAGCAGCTGCAGTTAAGGTGGACTCATCACAGTTACAGTGGATGTGAATTGGGGTACGTAGCAGTTAAAACAGTAAAAAGTTGACCATGTTCTCAAACCATTTCTCCAATCATCTATCAGAATTTCATAATGATAGAAGATGAGCACAAAGTCAATAACTCATGACACTTGCAGTGATTTCAATCATATATATACAGCTGAGAAGTGTTGTGTTGCAGTAATGGTTTTAAAATGCCATTTTGAAACTCTATAGCATTTATTAAAACGTCTTTGGTGCCTTAAAAAAATCATTCATTGCTGTCAGCAGAGGGAGACTGAAATTAAAGAAACCAGTGAAAATGAAACCTGTTTAACACAGTTTAATTACATAAATAACAATAACAGTGAAGCCCAATATTGTTGGAACAGAGCCATATTATTAGCAGTTCCACCTGTGCTTTTTCTGGTCTGCCAAGTTAAGATGTCTGCCGTGAAAAGTGGGATTCATTAGAAAATAATAAAGAAATGAGGGCTGGCACGTTTAGAAGACATGCTAAAGCGGTGGCAGAAATTGTGTAGGAACCACAGAAAGAATGGTTTGTGCATCTGTCAGAAAGTTGGGAGAACAGTCGGCCATGTTTTCTTGAAAAAAAAAAAACGTTAAATAATCCTGAAGATTTTATTGTTGTGCTGGACAAGGGTCAGCATAAATATTTTACAAAAAATCAGCTTTTGGGATTGCTTTTTGATCTTATACTAGTTGTCAACAAGATAAGATGTGGATGTCAGATAAGTTTAGATTGTTGAAGGCACTATTCTTACTTTATTGTTTTATTTTTTGGGGGGGTAAGAACGAGGCTAGCTATTGAAACTAATGGAGGTATTATCATACCAAACAATCAAAAGATCTTGCCTTTTCATCAGAGTGTGGCAAGATCTACTTACGGCAGTTTGTGGCACTCCTCCAGGAAGCGAGGCCTACGTGAGCATCCTGACATGCGCTGGCATAAGCCTGCAGCGAGGAACAAAGGGCTGAACGGTTCCCGTCCTTTATACACATGTTATACAAGCAGTTCCTGAAGAATGGAGAGGGGTTGACCACTGCATGACATGCCAGAAATGAACTATTTCCAGGGTCATTGATGTTGCCACACATCCAAGGACTCTGGTAGAGACGCAAGTCTGTGCACATGCGATACAGGTCATCGCAATCACCATTACAGGTGAGGTCATCAGCAATAGACCGCCAGCCGTCTGTGAACTGCTCAGTAGACTCTGCCAGGCGTCCATTAGGGAGGCGAAGGTCGTCGGTGGCATTGCTATTGAAGACACCACACAGACCACAAGTAACATTGTAGTATATTGTGGAGAGGGAGATGTTGAGGGATCCCTGGCGTGTGTAGTGGACACGAAGCAGACCACGGGACTCCACAACTGTAGCATTGCCTGGTGCTTTGTATATCATCATAATCTCCATTGGATGAACATATGGAAGAGCCACTTGCTCACCGTTCACCTGAAACAGAAAATTAGTAAAGCCCATGGGCATTTAAAATCTAGTAAAGTCAAACGAGAAGGGTTTCACGATGCAGGGAAAATACTAACCTTTACTAGGTCAAAATCCGTCCCTCCTATCTGAGCTTCCAAGTTAGCCACTGTAACTACCACAGGCCTTTTCCAAGCAGGGCCTTTGTTTACCAGGCGCCTGCCTATCTTCACCTCAACCACTGAGCCATTAGCTGGCACTACACCACACAGCTTCAGCAGGTAGTATGAGCTGTCATCAGGGAACATTAGAAAGGTACCATCAAAGGAAGATGTCACTGCATTCTGTGTGATCGAGCACATTCCCTCCCTCCGAGGGTAGCAACCCAACAAGCCCACCTCCGCAACACACACCTCGCCCTCCTTACAGGTGTCATTGAAGCAGGCCACTTCCCCAGCAGGACCACAAGTGCAGCGGAGGATACATTCACCTTCTTCACCACTGGGGCCCACCCAGAAAGTGTAATTTAGGGGGTAATAGAGACCATTATGCTCACAGCCACAGTCTTCACGCTGTACACAGCGACTCCCACTGAGAACATAGCCTGGGTCACACTGGCAACCCTCCGTACAAGGGTGGGCACAATACAGAGGAGCGGTGAGGTCTGAGCAGGAGGCTGGACAGGCATTGGTGCACACTTGGTAATGGCTGAACTCTGGACATGACAAAGCTGAGAGCAAAAAATAAGAAAAGGAATTGCGTCAGATAATACACACAATAATATAATAATGTAAGGACCAGTGTAATGTGAGTCCAACAGAATCTCACCACAGAAGGTGCGGGATCTCCAGGGTCGTATTGTGACGCCGAGGGCCTGACAGGCCAGAGCATAGGCCTGGATGGCCTGACAGAGTGTGGTTATGTTGTCTCTATTGCTACACATGTCGTACACACAGCTATACACGAAGGCTGTTGGGTCCACTACAGCTCTGCAGTCCCTAAAAGGTCCATCGGTTTTGTTGATGAGCCCACAGTAGTCCGAACGAAAGTAGAAGGCTTCAGTAAGAGGGTCACACAAACTGCAGTTCTGTGCACAGCCATCTGTACATCTCCAGTCTGTGTCCTCTGCTCGCCAGCTGCCCCCCAACTCCACTACGCTTTCTGCTAGAGAGCCATCAGGAAGTACAGGATCATCGGCGGGGTCGTCATTATAGTTACCACAGAGACCACAAGTATTGTTGAAGTAGGAGCTGGGTAGGGAGATGGATGCGTAGTGTTGGCCATCGTATGTTACCAAGAGTCCAAAGTCTGTTTCTAAAGCAACAGCAACCCCCGACTGGTACACCCTGATGGCTCCAAGCTGGAGCTGCACCGGCAAAGTCTTCATCAAGCCATCCACCTAGACAACGGAGTAGAGGGGAGGTCAGAAATAAATAAAGACGAACAACATATACCGCTTAAGGATGATGCCACTTTCTTTTATTCCTTTTTTTAAAACATAAAACTCTTACTTGATCATCAGCTTGTGATTGTGCCAAGAGGTAATTCAATGTTAAATGCTCAAATCACATTGCCAAGATGCTCAAAGAAGGACATGTTTTAAGTGTTTTGTAGCCACATAACCAAAACCCTTGCAAAAAGTACATGAGGAAAATATTTAGGTCTACAGATTCTTTCACCTGGACTGTTCCGAAACTGCCTTTGGGTAACAAGACTCTGTGACCATAGACCTCTACTGTGACATCTTTGAGCCAGGAAACGGAGGCAACCCCTCGGTTCTCGTTTTTGGCCTCCACGCTGAAGAAAGGCAGCCCTGTCACCTCCCAGCACGGCCGAGCCAGCAGGTAGGAGCAAGTGCCTTGGAAGTGGTAGAGGAAGCCGTCGAAGGTGTGGTAATGAGGGTCGCCAAATACCACACAAGTGCTGGTCCTGGTTGGCTGGCAGTAAAAGGCCCCTTCCTGCTGCTCACAAGTCTCAAGCTGCCCACACGGTGCTTCTTGGCACTGCACTTCATTGTTGATGTCCAGGCAGCGACATCGCTGTGAGCACTGGTCGGACAACCAGAAGATTTCCCCTCGTCTGTAATATCGTCCTGGAAACAATGCAGGAAAGGCATGGCATTCCTAAGCTGCCCTTAGACTTTGCTAAACTAATGATACTGTATTTATCAGTGCTTGATGAGTGAACTTGCCATTGTAGCTGCAGCCATTGGCAGGATCTATCAGTTCGGTGTCTATGCGAAAGAACCAGCGCCCAGGAATATTCACATTGGTTGTTTGTTCAATGTTCACAACATCGTTTGATCGTGATCCCGGCAGGTTGAAGAAGTGACCAATGTCTCCGCCATTAAAACCTGACTGAAAAGGGCAAAGTTGTAAGGGATGTGGGGTGAAATCATCATCACATGTTTAGAACAGGAAATTATCAAATTATAATCATGCAAAATTAAATTCAAATGGTCAATCATGCAAAATGATCTTGGGTTACTGTTAGAGTACCTGAGCTGTTGTCCCACCCAATCCTGTTAAAGGGTCTCCACCACTGGCTGTTCCTGTGCTCCATAAGATTTCTCCGTAGTTGAACATACTGAAGAACGCCACACCATCTGATATTAGAACAGTTTGGAAGGTGTTCACCTTTTAATGAAGCGAGAGGATTAAAATAAGTGAACACAGACAAATACAGACTCACAGATAAAAACACACACCACACACAAAATATTACACAAAGCAGAACATGCCTTTTAGTATTTAACAAAAAGTTCACTTGCAGACAACAATGCAGTTGAGAATCCAGTTTTTTAAAATTTGAATGTTTTAACCCAGAAGTTTGCATGGGTTTCCCTCCACAGTCTAAGACAAATTGATCCTGACGTCACATTCAACAAGACGGTAAAAAGGATATTTTTTATGTCAAATTGCTCATTCATGAATGAACAAGGTTTTTTAAATAACATGTTATGCGTGACATAAATGTAAATGTACTTTATTTTTCACACAATGTCACGTTAAAATACAGTATGAGACCAAAATAATTTAGAAAACAATTAAGCATTAGCCTCCTCTTTTACACATGCACAGGAATCCTGACATTCTACTGAATGAACGAGGGGTTGTACGTGAAGTAAAATGTTCCCGACATTTTCCGGGTTTTATCTGTATTATGAGTGTACGCTTGTGCGTGCAGCACGCTGCTCTGCTCGGAACCGGAGCATTTCAGGCAAGTGAATGATGACGTTCGCTGGACCACTTTTGAAGATTGACTTCTTTAGTAGATGAAAACATAACACTGTTTCCCACAGCCTAGGTTTTCTATCATGTTGTGCATCTTGTGCTGACTCCACACTGAAATCAAGCTGAGTTTCTTCTGTGAGGATATGTGCACAATCTCCCACTGTGTGTTTCATGAGTGAAACGTAACTCTGGGCCGTGCACGGGCCAGATTTCTCCTGACATTGTCTGGAGTTCATACAGTATGTGAAACAAGCTATTGTTTGGTCTTTACCGGGGTCGTCTGGCTTCCTCCATAGAAGGTGACCTGGTGCCATGTTGCAATAAAGACCCAGGTAGCTGTGAAGGTGGGCATATTTTTGAAGTACTTCCGGACATCTTGCGTTGCTCTTTCTAGAATTTCTGGTTCAGTTGACTCTCTGTAGTACACATCTCCGCGAATGCCATTGTGTACATCTGCCCATAATGGGGCAATGAATGATCTGCTGTCACTCAGAGGAAAAGCCTCCGGTGTGAACTGGCTAACCTGCACATTGAATGAGATCACCCCATTGTTGTTGACCTGTAAAAATAGAGGACATATTTGTGTTTTTAATATCCCAACATGCATGAATGACGGCTTTCTGTCCAATAATAAGGTAGAGATCAAGGCTTACATAGATGGAACGGTAGGGAATATTAAAGAACACAAAGGGAATGAGCAAGGAAATTTCAGGAGAACTTCCATCATCCATCTTGGGGGTCTCTAGATCCCTATGGCCAGGTCCATATGGATACAGGATGTCCTGAGTACTAGCTAAAAAGAGACAAATTTACATCATCTCATTAGCTCTTAAAATTAAGACATCGAGCAGCGTGTGACTTTAGGGGTATAGGATTATGTCATACCTCCTAAATGTGCGAAGATGCTGACGAGGTGGAGCAGAATGACTGGACAGCCTGGCCTGACCATTCTAAAAGGGAATAAGAAGGGAGATCACATTGGACTAAGGTCAACTTATCGGTCTTGCATTTTCCTTAGATCTAATGGAAACGCAGGCAGACATGAGTCATAGGACATCGTCCCATAAAAAAGTCTGTAAGAGAAAAGTCGAGAGAAGGGACAGCTATCAAGCCAACGTCACATTACTTCTTTAAGATCAGGCTCCCAGGTCTCCCCTGAGGCACCCTGAAAAGACCCCATTATACATGCCAGAACAATGTATCAGGATCACATTTGCCTTAAGTCCCATGTGAACAGGCCATAGTGGACTACAGGCCTCTCTGTGCCTTGATTCCTTGCAGCTGACCGAACCGGCCCGGCCTGCTCCAGTGTCTCTGTGTCTGAAGCGGCGAGGCTGCTTAGGGCCTCATTACCACTTCTGTTTGAGAGACATCCATGCCTTGTTGGCTAAAGGGAGAAGAGAGTAAACACTGGGGCACTAATGGCTTTAAGTGAGTAGGTATGAATTGCCAAGGCCTTTGCAGTGGCCCTTTGGGGCTGTTCAGTGCCTGGCTTGGCAAGCTTCCTATTGGCAATGTAGAATGTACGGCCAAGTTGGCATAAGCTACAATGACCATATGGCATTTAAACATAACTGTTTAATGAAATTGACGGAAACCTTAAAGGTATTATCTGAACACTGAGTGAATTTTCATTAACTTGTACCTCACTGCCAACTTTATACGTAATTTATAACAGGTACCTCAGAAACTGTTCACTACATTGCGCCTTTCGAAATCTATAATTTGGCCCGGTGTGTCATTTCAGACATTAACAAACTGTTGTCATAATGCCTATGTGAAAAACAGTTTCAGCATCTTGTGCATTGGAATAATCACCACTCAATGCCCAGGGATCTTTTACAAAATAGTTTTATGTGTGAAAATGTAGCATTTGTTGCTGCAATACTGTTCTGGTTATTTTTTATTATCAAAATACTCGAGCTAAAATTACAGATTTAGTTTTTAATGGCCAATATTATAACTTTACTGTAAAAGCGTACTGAGAATAACAGGCACACCCGTTGACCCCAAGTTGCTTCCAATATAAATTCAGAAAAATCTATTATGTGGAGCTTTGAGCTGACAGCAGATGTTTAGTCATGTAAAAATGTTTTCATCACATTTACATTTAGTTGGATTATTTGTAAAACTCAACGTTAGTAGCTTATAACTTTGGAATCACCACAGCCTACAAACACCCATAGCCCAAACCATTAGAAAATACTGATAAATTAGATATGCATGCTCAAATCTCTCATCTCTCTGTTGTGCGAACTCTAATTTTCTTGATGGTAAATTCTGTTCAAGTATGCCAAGGTGAGTGGGCACTGCTGAGAGACATCTGCTGTAATGTCATCAGCCTCTCATCATACATTGTCAGCAGAAAGATTATCACAATTGCTCTTTTGACTCGTGTAGCTCACCTTCCTATCTGACATCACTCTAGGGCTTTTTAGCGGGACAATTATGATAAGGCCCCTGGGTCTTAAAAGATCAACAGGAGCCTTTGACACGTAGAACTGTGTGGTCACACTCTAAGAGACACTTCTTGAAGTAAGTATCCTTTATTAAGTTAATCTACTCTCTTAAGTGGTTTGGTTTAATTTCCAATTACTGAAAATTGGGATAAGTAATGTCATTCCGTTTTGTGCACCTGAAGTTGAAATATAGTTAAAATTTTACCACCAGTGGCAAAGTGGTGGCCAAAAGTAGAAATGTTAGATCATTATTTCTACCTCTGTATTAGACCCCAATAAGGTTCCAGATGTCGGAAAAAGAAAAAGCATTTCCTTTTACACCTTTATTTTAAGTTAAGGGAGTTGTTGCCCCTTAAAGCATATTTTAAGCGCTAAAAAATTATTAGTTTAGGTTCCTTGTTGCAACAGTCACTAAATAGATAAAGGAAATGATGCATAGGAGGAAATGATGCACTCACCTTCCCTCAGAAGACGGACATCTAGCGCCTCACTAACCTGGCAGCCTTCACACAGCAATGTCCCATCCAGCAGAAGACCATCCACAGTGGTGGTGATGGAGGTGACAAAACGAGGCAGAGGAGGTGATGACTACTGAAGTGACAAAAAGAGGAGAGAGTATATGGAGGAGCTGGACTTCCAGATAGTAGAGCTGTACTGGTCTCCACAGGATCACCAGCTAGAGCAACAACAATCCAAAGGTTTGTGGAGGGTGTTTAAAATGGCAATGTCCTTGGAGGAGAAAAGTGTGGAGACTGAAAATCTGCTGCTGAAGCTGTGGAAAGAGCTTTGTCTGAAGCAGCAGGTGCAAAGTTTACTTGGGATAGTGTTCAACTTAATCTGAGATCAGAAAGAGGGTAGGTGGGGAGGAGAGGGAGGCCGAGGGGAGGGACAGCATAGGAATCTGAGGAAGAGAGGGAGTGAAGAGAGTGATATGTAAAAAGGGGAGAGGAGAGGTCAGAGATCTAGAAATGATGGAGGGAAGTGGGAAAAAACTCAACTATAATTATTGCTTCCAGACACTTTGTAAAGTGCAGGACGATTAGGGTGTTTTTGCACAAAGAGAGGCTCTCATGCAGGATGAAGGTCAAACCGGTGGGTCCAATCTGTCACCAATGCTGGCAACGTGCCAAGTGATGATACAAAATGATGGAAACACTGGCTTTTATCTTATTAGAAAAAGTCGCTGTTAATAATTTCATACTCAGCATCTGAGTCAAGCATAACTATTTTGTAATCACTTCTATAAAAATGGACTATGCAATCCACTGCAAAATGAGCTCAACTTGCCTTTGTGTCACGTCTCAACTGCAATGTAGACTTTGTCAGATTTCACTCAGTAAAGTTCAAGGTAACGCCACCTGAGGACACAAACTCACCACAGTGGTACAGTCTCACTCTGGGACATTTATGGACAAAAAACAGAAACACACAGTCTGAATCCTTGCTTTTCAAGCTCTGTAGTAGGTAGAGTTACAGAATTAACATGAGTCACTTTGGATTCTCTGTGGACCCCCTTTTTTTAATTAGGAACGGCCTCATTTACAAGGTTATACAAGACACTTTATTTCCATAGATGCTGGAGAGATAGCGAGGGGAAATCTCAGGTGGATCCACACTGATAGGGTCTGGGAAGGAGAGGGCAGTCAGTTGGGTCTTTGTTGCAAGAGGACAGTGGAAGTAACTGGAGAGCCACGGAGCAAGATGTGTGAAAGGCTCCAGGACTGAGGGCAGGCCCTGGGCTCCCATTAAGCAGGACGGAGGACTCTCTGTGGACACTTCTTTTATGCCTCCCACAGCTTGTTGTGTAAATGGTCGCATACCCTTAACAACCCTGTGAAAGAGAGCGTCGCACAATGAGGGACAAAGAAAATCAACAGTTACAGACGACCTAGTGGGCCGCGTCACCTAGTTGTGTTTTGGGAAATGGCGAAGATGGAAAAGTGGGGATGACCCAGGTGAGCTGATGCAACAGATTTCCCGCATTTGCACTCATGGTGTTGGTGGTGATACAACAATGTGTAAGTGGGCTGAGGGTAATGAAATTCACCCACAGAGAGTTATCCAAGCTTTAGAGAAACTGCACACTCTTTTATCCCCAATGTGCAGAATGTAGAAGTGTAGCTTTTAAAATAAAGGGATTTAAAAAAAAATGGACAGTCAATGTTGTGTCCCTCATAAAAATCTGCCTCACAATGAATGCTGATGATGCTCAATGTCTGCTTTAAAGTCTCATACTCATAACCATAACTAAGTATTTAATCTGCCCAAACAAGTTGTAATCTAATGTACATAAGTGTGCTGTCTTATGCAACTTAAAGTTATATAAATGGTGCCAAATCCTGCCAAATAAACTTACTGTAATACAACATGTGGATGATATAACACATATGTACCGCATATACATTTTCAGAGCCCTGAGCAGAAAGTTAAATACCAAAAAGCTGCACCATATGCTGAGGCAGTGGGTAATTCACTGAGGAGCTCAGTTGGCTGGATGGCGTCGATCTATGGAGAGGTGGTAACAGCAGAGCAGTCAGCATAACCAAATAAATTATGTGTTTGTCGCAAGACTCACTCTCTTATTCCACTATCCTCTATTGTTAGAAATGAGAGAGTTCACTGTGACTCAAAATGCCAGTTAGTGGTGAAACAGGAAACAATGCAATTGCATCAAAGGCTTCTATGCAGCAGGAGGATACCGTGTGGGAAAAGGGTCAAACTATCCAGCATCACAAGTTCTGGAGAATCCATCAAGCCTGACCTTCACAAAAAAGGTCCTGGACTGGATATCTACTCAGCAGTCACCTAATCCACGGAGCGGGCCACTCTAATTCAACCCTGATGCCCAGCGGTTGGCTCTGCTCTGCCCCTTCTCCTTCCGTTCTATTCACAATAGTAAACCTCCTTCCAGTAACCTAAACCTTCTTACCCCAGTCACTCCTTCACCTCAGCACACAATGGGCCCTGTTCAGCCCCCCCTGCCCACAACCCCACTTCATAATGCAATGGGTCAGATCAGAGTACTAACTGTGCAACAAGGTGCTAGATGCGACTGATTGAATCCTTCTTCAAACCACAGTTTGACCTGCATTAGTGAACATCTCCGGGATAAGTGACAAGAGTTGGGTTACAGCCATGTTCCTGGAATGACACACGGTTTGTAAAATTGGTTGGTTCCACAATGACACTGCAGTGACCTTTAGAAAGACTCCTTTATGCCTTAATGGTCTAGAAATTGACACGCTGAGACTAATGCATTGTATGTATTTACGATTGTCATATCCCCGTCCATTGAGAAATTCAATATGCATTGGGGATAGTTTCCATGTGTTACCCCAAAGCTTTGTTAAGCTAGCTGCTTGGTAAGGATGTATTTGAAAAGCAAAAAATAGACAAATCTCATAAAAGACAAGACTAAAACTTTAATGGAACTGTCATTTTTCTTAACTAGGGAAACAACCCAGGTATAACAGTTGTATTGTATTAATGAACTCTGTATCATACTTATTATCAGGAGCCGCTCACAGATACCTGGGTCTTTACCTCAACAACAATCTGCAGAAAAGATTCACATCAATTGAAGGGTGACAGAAACTCTTCAAACTGTTTTATGAATTCATGGTGGCACCAGCCTTTTTTTTTGCACCAGCCTCTGCGGCAGTAGTGGCATTAGAGCAGCAGAGAGAAAGGACTGGAGAAATGGATGAAGACAGCCAGCTAAAGGATGATGGTCAAATCGTTGGCCATCTTCAAAATATTGTGTAGCACATTTTAAATAAAAGGTTGCTCCACCTGCTGTGTGATAGGGATCCGTGCTGTAGGCTGTTTCCCTGCTGATCTCGACCTCTTGACTGCCTACTTTTACATATTTCTTTCTTTCCTGTATTTTATCCCTATATTTTTTTGTCAATATAATAAAAACAAAAAAAGGTGAGGAGCAACAGTGTGACTGAATGGACAAATGGCTCTTCAGCTCCCAAACTGAAAGAAGGGGGTCCTCCAGGTGACAGTGAGTTGAGGGTAGGTGCTTGTGGTGGGTGTCATAGATATCCCGCTCAGGATTAGAGCCATACTTCTGGGCGAGGAGGGAGGGAGGTAGAGAGAATGCCCCAGAAATGCAACACCTCCTGACACGTATGGAATGGACTCTTTGCAGCTCAACTTAAACACGCCTGCCAGAAAGAGAAAAGATCTGCATTAGCCATTTTGTTCCTGAGTTTCCACACTCCATACCTGGTCTTTAAACGTTAAAACTATTTATTTAAAAGTTGTACTTTGCTTTTGTTGGACAATTTACCTTGTTTTTCTTTATTTCAATGTCTGAAAACGGAAGTGATCATGTAGCCTACAAATGTAGATAACCTATAACATAGGCTAGTAATTGAGGATAATCTTTGATAAGACTTCATCTAGCCAGTTCTGCATATTAATAGAATAAATTTGTGATTTGAAGACAAAATATCATCTTAGGCAAAAAAAGTATATTAGTAGTAATTGATATGAGAATGACATTACAAGGAACTGACTGTGGCAGCATGAATATATGTAGGATTTTCAACTCCCCATGTAACCAAATATAAGGGGAAATAATAGCCTGAGTGCAGGTCAACATTTACTTAACATTGAAAAATATGTAATGTAAATGTATATACGGTATGTCCTCATTATTAATTTGCTTTGAGCCATGGAGAAAACATTCACCCATACAGAAAAGAAACACCATATGAAACATAAGGTACAACAGAGAGCAGCAAAATAACCCTAGAAACTATCAGGTACCACTTTTATATATGATTATAGCCATTTGGAGATTTAAAAACTAGTATTATTATACTAGTAAATGATTTCAGGACCAATATACCCTGCCTGGTGTTGTAATGCAAATAATGTCTGACCTCTGCTTTCGTGTATCAAGCTAAAGAAAGAACTGAACATTCTATGTAGTTTCTGATCAGTCTGCTCTGCTTGTCTGTGAATAATGGGAGGAAGCTGAAGAGCTTGACAACATGAAAATGCTCAGGGTTTGTCAGTATTTAAAATGTCTTGGCCTTGACCTTGCCATCTAATACAACGACCAAAGAGAAGTGTTTTTATGTATATGGAGCAATATTTTTTTTTAGCTCTATTTGCATCCAAGCATGTTTTATATGAGATATTATTAAAGATATGTCTGCGCTAAAAGATATGTTTTTCATACATTCAGCAATCTTGGAGGAGGATCCTGGGTTCAAGATCAAGATTTCAACTTTTATTACCAGGTATTCACATCTGGATCTGATACACAACTACAAGAAGACAGAAACTGCTGGGTGAGTTGCAGAAAAAAAGATGTGGAGTGTCCTCAGCAGCAGATCTTCTCAGGTTTAAAAACTTCAGTTAGAAGTTTATTTTGGTTAGTGTGCAATTCATGCATTAAATATTGAGCGGGCATTTGTTTTTCAGGTGACTACAGTATTGGCATCATGCTGGGTTTGAATGACAGTTTAATAAATTAGGTGTAAACCTGTAGTCTCCGCCTTTTATGCCACTTTACAAGTATAAACATGTCAATGTGCAAATATACTAGCGTATAAATCAATCTGGTGGAGCAAATGTCTCTACATTAAAAAACACTTTTTTCTAAATAAACAATTTCAAAGTCAAAGCTAAATATCTCTCTGTCTCAGAGATCTGAGGAGCTGCAGCAGCTTTGACTTTGGGCACAACTAGTATCTCATCTCCATCTCGAATGCTGTAGGAGTGGAGCGCCCGGCAGCTGCACTTCAACTCCTCAGGTCCAAAGACAGAACACATCTCCCGGTTTATGTAGAAGAGCCTCACCCCAGCTGCAACAGAGCCCTGAGGTGTTTCTTTAGGTCGTCTCACCCCAGCGAACATCCACCATGGTGCAGCGGGGTCTCAGGTCCACCTCCGCCAGGGGGGCTAGTTCACCATATTTGGTTACAAGGATGTGGTACCTGGAAGAAAGTAGGGGTCATCAGGAGTAAATGATTTTGCTCTTCGTCCATTATTAACATGGAACAAGTGTTTAAGCAGGATAATTTACATTTACATTACAAAAACATTTGCAAAGGTGCTCAAAATTCTGTTGATATGTGTTTATCAACTGCCATCAAATGCGCTTGGTGCCAAACCACGTGATAAAAAAGAAGAAGAGTTATACTTCTGGGAGAAAAAAAATCAATACTGTGGTTAAGTGGAGAAGATGATAACAGGTAAATATAATACTAAACAGCATTAGCTAAATGCTGCTAGCGTAGCTGTTATTGTGGTGAAGACACAGTTGACTTTATTGTATTTTCCATGTATTAAGCATAGCATATTAATGATGCCTGCATTTTTGCCTGTTGCCCCAAAAGACTCTACTGTCATCACCACTGTCTGCTGTGATGCACAAGCAAAGTTTGGATATGGGTTTAACCCAAAGATGTCGTTTCATAACCTGTGATTCTTTCTATTGTGCTAGAGTTGAGATCTTGGAGTAAAAGAATGCGTATCTTGACTAAAATGACTAAATGTAAAGGTAAACTGAAAAAAATTATCTCAAAGCCTTTTAAAAAAATGCATTTTTAATAAGCCTTGATTACAGGTTTTTTGTGTGTGTTTAAGGGGCAGAGAAACACTGAGTCCTCTTGCTCTTGCTTTCCGTGAGAAAGCTCTCAGCCACCTCAGGGGAATGCATGCTTGAGATAAGGGCCCAGGAACGATTAAATAAAATCCAGGAGAAAAGACCTGTGCTTTCAAAGCTACTGTAACAGCTGGGCCAATCAAAGCAATTTCCAGTCCCTCCCTCAAACTTCTCCACAAAGCCAGTCCCCTGGCCGGAGGTTTCTGGCCAGAACTTGTGGTCCACCCTGGGAATTCTGCTCTGTGGCCACAGTGCACAAAATACCGTTCTAAGAGAGGCCATTTAGAGTCTTCATTTAATGTGGTAAGCCCGGTATAATCACACAAATAATGTTGCAGGTCAAGTCACCATTTCAATTGTCTTTCCCAGCATTCCTTGATAATGACCAGTAATTGCGCAGTAAAAACAGGTTTTGGATTTAACACAGAACCTATCCAGCTCAGATCTTAGCTTTTGCTCTGTCATCATTTCTCACTCTCACATTTTGTAGTCCTCTTACTGAAAGATGACCTGCTTAAAAAGCTAAATGTTGGTTTCCACTCTTCTCTCCCAGAATGGCCCTCGATATCCATTTTTCCACACCCTGTCCCTTCTCTGTCCCCCTCTGCTTATTCAGCTAATTCAGATTTCGGTTTGATCCTGGTCCTTTCTTTCGCTCTTTACTTGCAACTAAAGCTTCAAGTCCAGCCATCACATTATTCACATTTCTTTGTGCATCTGTATTTAGAGATTATTAAAGCAGATATGTCTCTCCTTTAATTCACAGTCTGAGCTGCGTTTATAGTCACTCAGGTAATGTCAGCTGTGTCCACCATGCTCTTCTCACACAGAGCAGTAAGGACCAGTCCTATTTGAATAGAAAGGTGATAGTGGTGTGTCCACTGCTTATTGAGCATGACCAACACCCCTAACACTGACATACAGTCATGGTGATCCCTAACCTTACATCTCCGCTGAGAACCTGGCTTTGAACCAAGGAGATGACCATGACGTTTGGTAACACGAACATGTCTGAAGGCCACTAGAGAGCGGAAGTGAATATAACCCTCCTGATGGAACCAGTGACATGGGTCTTTACAGTACTTGTGAAAGAACTCCACATCTTTACCTGACAAGACATTTTATAACTACAGTACAGAGTCCTGTACACACTCTATTGGCATCAGAAATCAAATCAATCTCTAAACTTAAGGTTTGAGGTTTACAGCAAAGGTGCATACGTAAAAAAATTCAACCTGCTACCTTGTGTATCACTTTTCAAATCAGTGAATTCCCTGCACAAAGGAGTCATTGAGTGGGGAGAGACTAGTGGCATTGTCTCACAAAGGTTAGTTTCCCCCAGTCAGCGACTACACCTTACTTCACAAATCCTTCCCCAACATTCTGCTGAGGTTAAGTGGAATGCAGGTGAAGAGCGCAGGCAATTATTTGATCGCTGTCAGCCACGAGGACGTCTTTCCAAAATTTTATCACATACTTTACATTTATTGAGGACAAAGAGCAGGTTGTTGCTATATAATTTCACAGGTGTTCTTATGGGCACAGGTACAATTCCTCTAGGTAGGAACAAATGTTGACACCGGGTGCTGCATGTTTAAATTTTCACTAATGTAAGTTGGTATTAAAGAAATAAAAGCTCTGATGCTTTTGTTGCTCTTTTCTTTCACTCATCCCAACTGGTCAAGGCAGATGGCAGCCCACCCTGAGCCTGGTTCTGCTGGAGTTTTTCCTCTCCCCTGTTGCCTATAGCTGCTCAAGGGGGATTTCTTGGGTTTCCTGTAAATACTTTTATAGTCTTGACTCTATTATGTAAATTGCTTTAAGATGACTATGATTTAGCGCAAATCTAATGGGTTTTGTTTTCAAAAGACAATTTTAATTAACTAATGCATGCTAAAATTTTCATTGGTGGAGATGGGAGCAATGTAGGTCCAAAGATTCTAGGAATTAATCATGATGGAAAATAACATATGTTTTAATGAATCATATAAAGTGTAAAATAAGTTTTTATACTTTTGGAACCAGATTCAAACTCCTAAAGCCTCATCTGAGCATCCCTACACTGACAGTATGTGATTCATGAGTGTGCTGCATGAACACATAAAATCCATGCATGTACAACAAACTGAAAACAGATTCTCAGATACAAAGAATGGAATGTGTGTGTTTGTGTAGTACGTGCATATGATCTGAGTACCTCTCAGGAAGCTCCTGCTCTGGGCTGTCTTGGTGGTATCTTATGAAGAACCTCTCAGCATCCTCCCTCTCTCCTTTAGACACTGCACTGCCATTCAATGCTACTACTGATGGCAGCCTGCGGGCAGAAGGACCAGTCCAATGGTGATATGTGAAGGAAAATTAGCTATTGAATAATTTAAAATGTGACCCCTCATCTTGTAAAGTGTATGTGGGTACTGGTTCGGACTCACTGTGCTAAAAGGAGGCTACGTCGCTCATGAGTGGAGTAAGGCTCCAATAGAGGAATACCCATTGCTTTGACTTCCTCCAGCTTAGGGAAGAAATTCAGCCTTTCAATGTCCGCCCACTTACTGAGTCCTAAAAATAAAATGGTTTTAATTCACTGTTAATGTTTGGATACAGCAAACTCTCCATGATGAATACTGACAGGTGTAATTAATTATGACTATCAGACCTGAGTAGCTAAGGTCAAGGCTGCGCAGGTTGGGAAAGAGGCGCTGCAGTGTTTCCTGAGTGTCTCCCACAGAGTCCACACTGTTATTGGCCAGCACCAATTTATCCAGACTGGGGTACATCAGCCCAAACTTCCTCACCTCCGCCCATTCCTGCAGCTGGTTGTTTGTAATCTGCAGCAGGCGTAGTGATGGACAGGACGTCTGCGATTCTGACACAGTGTTGTAGCCATTCAGGCACAAGAAAAGCTCTTCCAGTCTGTAGGAAAAGGTGGGGTTACATTTCAGAAATATATCCGTCTGATAACTTGGAAGATTTAATGTTTATGGAGCCATATTGGTTTGGGTCTTTTCATGTGATTTATTGACAGTGATGAATAAGAATGCTGCCAATAACAATGCCATTTGATTTAGATGACAGAAAAGTCTTGCAAATATTTTATGACCCATAAATTTGTTTATCTGTTCCCAAAGTGTACATTTGATGGCATCATTATGGAAAATGGACAGAACTTAAAAGCACTGGAAAACATATTGCATTACTTACTCTGGTGTATGTTGTGTTAATGTGTGCACGGTTTCCCAGCTGACTTGTGTATTTGTGAGGACAAGTTGTCTGACTCTGCAGAAAACATGAGCCATGCCAGGTTCCAGCTCCACAGCACTCAAAGGGTTCATGGTCAGATTTAGGAAGTCCAGATGGGGGACGTTTGAAACAATGGTGCAGATCTGATGAACAGTATTAAGTATTAATAAAAAAAAAGTGAACATAAATTTGATTTTTACAGTACATTGAACATTGTGTTGTTAATTCATGCCGCTAACAGGAAAACAAAAAGAAGTAACATCACAGTAAAAAACTAAAGCTATGAGAAACAAAATGTTATTACACTTTAAAGTGAGTCAATGAATAAAATTATTTGTAGAAACAGACAGTGAACACACTGACACAGGTCTGGGTAGTGAAATTACCAGTGTGGATTTCCTTTCAAATTTTGTACACATTTTAATTTACACATTTTCTTATACAGTAAGGGTTACTTTAATTTCAGCTTGATGCCCATAGTTTGGGATAAAAGGACAGTAATGGTAATAGTTTAGTAAAACTACAGCTGTCTTTTGTGTTAAACCATTTATGAATAGAAAACACACAAGGACTCATCAGATGCCTATGTAAAATATGGAGACCAGATACTAGAGGTGGTACTGAACAACATTGTACGTATAGAAACACCATTAGTTAATTAAATATAAAACACATATTCAGTCAGCAATGCTTCTCAATAAATGAGTGTACATTTCCCGGTCCTAAACATATTAACCTCCAGCCAGCATTATCTGCATGCAGCATCATGGTACAGGCACAGACCATCATCAGTGTCTGTAATCCTTCTCTCAGGCCCAAACATAGGCCTGAGAGAGAGTGCATAGAGACGCACTACAGCTGATTGCCAGGGTAGACCTGTGGATCAAAGTATCATCGCCGTTATTTTTGTTTCAAATCAAACTTTGAAGGACAAATATAGCAGTGACAACCCTGCAATTAAAATCTTTCAAAAATAAATGAGCACAGAGTATTTTAGCCAAAGAGACAGAGGTCCTACTAAAGTCACATGGACTTAACATGTCTTGCCTCTTCGTTTTTCATATAAGAGTAAGAAGACACAAATAGACTGATATATCAGCTGATTATGAAAAAACTACTACTATAAGGCATACCAAGTGTGGTCAGGAATATTAATGAATCATGAAATTTCAGTAGAGTAGGTCACTGTCCAGACAGTAGACTGTTTGCCTCACACACTGTCAAACTCCAAAGCAAGTCTGTGACCAGCAGCTTAAAGAGACATGTAGGCTTCAGTTTATACTCAATATTTGGGATATAGTCATTTAATAAATCCCAAAGAGAACACGTCGCAAAACATCGATATATCGCACACCCGTAGTTCAAAATAAAGGGCCAGTCGCAGCCAGCAATACAAACAAATACAATGAACACAGTTCACTTTAGAAATGAAGAAAGACTTTGGTGAGACAAACCCCACAGGCTTCCCAAACACCCAGTATAGGAAAGACACCAACCTCTCCCCAGTCTTTAAGTTGATTATTGGAGAGGTCCAACTCTACCACATGAGCACAGAAAGTTGCAATGTCCAACTTGTCACCAGCCTTACTGATTCCACAGTCTTGGAGAACCAGATTGCTGGGCAAGTAGAGGCGATCTGCAAACAGGATAACTGATGTCAGCTCAGTCCTTCACACATATTCTAAGAACATTCAGGAAGTGACACTTCACCTTCTGTGATTTTTACAAAATGTTCAATGACCTTGAGTGATGTCTCAATCAATAAGGTTGCAGACACTCTGACGTTCCTGGAATCATCTCTCACCTTTGACTGTAGATCCTGGCGGGCTGGGGAGAAGCACTACTCCTACGCCCTGGCCATAGGGGAAATTCTCTGGGTTGTATTTCTCCCTGATGACTTGGACGAAGGTGCGCACCTCCTCTTCATCAGAGGATGACTCCATAGTTCCAACCCTACACAGTTTTAAAGACACAAACATGAGACACACAAACCTGTATCATCATTTAGAATGACACAGTGACAAAGTAAGCACGGAACCAGTTTAAACAGATCAACTCTTCTTAGGGCAACAGACATCCTAACTAAGGCATTGTAAGGGTAAAAAGTACGTTTTATTACTTGCACTCCCTGCCTTAGCTATATATTTAAGATAAGAAAGAAAAAAACCTGCTAAACCAACTTGAAAAAATGATTTACATTTTGCAGGTTTTTATCCAAAGCGACTTACAGAGTAATTTGTTACACACACACACAGGTGACGGCTGCCATGTAAGGTGCTCGCCTGGCCCACTGAAAGCAACTTGGGGTTCGGGGTCTTGCACAAGGACACTTCCACACGCAGCAAGGAGGGACTGGGGATCAAACCACTGACCACCTTGTGGTCCTTGGATGACTGCCTTACCAACTGAGCAGACATTTTTGTCTGTGTGCAGTGTTGTACAAAATTATTTAAAAATAATCCATCAACATCACAGATTAATCTATGAGAGAGAAGCAGACATGTGAGAGGCAAAGCAGCACTGACACAAGCAGGTGCACAGCTGACACTAATTCACCTCTTGATTATTCTGAGCCACCTGTTCCTACTAATAGTGATTTTAACACAAAGAGGCAAACTTTAGAAATTCATTAGAAATAATTTTAGTAATCTACCTTTTCAAGCAAAAACTGTGGAGGCAAATATCTAAATATGCTGCTCTTTTTAATTGTACACATAATTTTAACATAAATATCTTTTGTATAGTTTGTCTGAAATAATTAACAGACTTTACCATCGATTTTACAAAATTTGGAATATGTCAGTATTTTCAGACATTTACTAGGAGGTTAATCCATATGAAATATGCAAACTGGTGTACCCGGCCTCTCGCCCAATGATAGATGGCATAGGCTCCAGGCCCCCTAGATCCTGAGGACAGTTCTGTTACTTTCGGCAACAGCTGATAACTGTTTGCCAGCCTGCAAACATTTCTTTATGTTGTTAAAGCCCTGCAGTAGGAACAAATGAAGCAGCATAAGTAGTAGGAGGAAGGTGTGTGTAGCAGTTGTTGTAGTGTCCATTGTATTAGCCACAGAATTTAACAATATCTTCTATAAGATTTTTGTGTAATTATATCAAATACTACAACCTCAACCTTTAATGTCAAAACACAGAACCCATGTGTCCCAAGTTTCCCCCTAATAGGATTCCTTGATCAGAACTATCAGTTTCAGAAAAAGAGGTTCTGATCATCTTTAATTCAGTTCACATGAGGGGTACGATTGTGAAATAACCGTGCAATGGGTCTTGACTCTAAATTCTGTCAAGAGTTTCTTGTTACACAGATCCTCTGATTCTTACCTCTGATGTGGCAGAGACCAAAGAGACGCCCGTTTTCAGCAAAACATCAGATCACATGTCTCCTCTCCTGATGAGAGAAAATGATGAGAAGATTTACACACAACTGACAACAGAATGATCTATAGTGCAGTATATAAATGGAGGTAAGAAACTAACAGGAAGTCTTAACATATACAGTTCTGAAAATCGAAAAAAAGAAAAAAAGGAAAAGTGACAGCTGGGTTACTGACAACCACATGAAAACACTGTTGTGTTCCTGTCATTTGGTTTCAGTCCAACATCATCCTTCTATTAAACATATGTCAGACTAGTGTGATGCTTCCTTTGTATTCAAACAGTTTTATAACCTTCCCATATAATGTTGCCTTTACCCTCGTTACTGATGATAAATCAAAAAGTACAACTCATAAAAATTATACTTCTTGGAAAAATTGCATTTTTTCATAGAGAAATCTGTTCAAACCGTTTCTTTAAGCCATTGTTCAGTCATTTCTCTTCACTGAAGTTCAACTTTAAGCTGCTCGCTACCGCCCTCCACTGTCTACTGCCAACAATTACAGAATTATGATGAAAATAACAAAAACAATCGTCTTCTATTGAGAGGTTAGTTCCGAATTGAATAGTGAGCCACTCTGATTCATGTAAAGCAAATATTGTTCCTGTATCTGTAAATTACGTTTGATGATAAGCAGAAATATTGTAAACTCAGTGACTTTTCCACGCAGTTTGACGAGGCACCTTTGGAGCCACTGAGCTCACTGTGTGTATGGTAGCGGGGTGGGGGCAGCTGCTTATCACCGAGGCCTCTTTGCGTCACCGACAAAAATATATGGAGAAAATTGATAAAACAGCAAATTTTGACTCGACATTAAGTTATGGATACGGACCGCGGTCCACCTGTTAGTGGCCGCTGCTCTATAGTAAAACATAACTGTCTTTATAGATAATTCGGGAGACATCGCTTCATATCAACAAATAGGCTATAAACTGAGTGTGCATACCCGTGTCCATGGCAACACGAGACTTTGTGTTTCCTGTAGAAGTTCGTAACAGGAGTGAAGTTTTTGACGTTTATGTGACACTTACTAAACCAGTGTCAAAAATGAAACAGGAAACATGATATTTAGGATCGAATGTGACTCTTTAAATCAAAATTGAGATTTCAGAATTAAGCGAGGTTGTCATAAACCACGATCCCATTGTCGACTCAAATAGCGACAAAATAATAACCACTATAACATGTCTACATATCTTGATGTCCGGAGATTGGTAAATTATTAAACATTACATATAATACCAGAAAGATCTCATAATTACCAGTTACAGACCTCCGCATCTCGTAATTACGAGCTATGGCGTCGTTATTACAAGATACGGCTCTCGTAAATATTAATTAGGTATCTAATAAATACAGAACTTGCCTTAGAATAATCAAGTTATTAAGATGTCTTCAGTATCACAGTAGTTCAGTGACAGTTTGCAATTCTTCCAAAAATAAAACAACTGATAAATAATTCGATGGACTTTGCTTCCCGAAATGTCTAATAGGGTATAAACTGAGTGTGAATATCCGTAACTATGGCAACACGATACTTTCTTTTTCCTATAGAAGTTGGTAACAGGAGTGAAGTTTTTAATGTTTATGTCCAGGCTCAGAATGTGTTAAAAAAATATTTAAAAAATTAAATACCCACACACCAAGCACAAAACAGCAGACACACAAAGTTACTGACCAGCTGGTGAACACAGTGGAGCATTTAGCAACTTAAGAGGCACATGTTTCCCTCAGGCATTAATAAGGGACAAAACCAACACACACAAACATGAATTCAATGCTGCTGCAGTATGTAGTGGGTCCATCGATAGGCAGCTAATGATATGTCCGCGTTGTGGACCAGCTTGTTTCCTCTGGCTCCATGAGGTCTTAAAGATCACTTAAAAGATTTTAATTAAAAAACAAACTGATACACTCTTGAGTGGGGTATTATTATTTGTTATATTTTAAGTTTATATAAACTGCTAAAGACTGTGGCATGAAGCAGAACCACAGTGATCTACAGTATGTGCAAAGGAAGTACATGTACTTAATGTACACAAAACCCAATTTGTACAATTCCATTCCAAGGTTTTGATTAGGGTTAGGCATTCAGTTGTGATGGTTAGGGTTAGGTTAAGGGGCTAGGGACTGCATTATGTCATCGATTGCCCTAACCCTAACCCTCACACACAGTGTATGTGTTCTTGAACTTAATGGAGCCCACTGTGAGGTGAATAAATCAAGGACAATCATTTTTTTCCCTCTCCACTGTTGCCTATGGCTTGCTCATGGGGATTTGTTGGGTTTTCTCTAAAGGTTTTTATAGTCTTGACTTTACTATGTAAATTGCCTTGAGATGACCTTATTGTGAATTGGCCCTATATAAATAAAGTTGAATTGAATTAGCAGCTCTGGTCTGCAGAGGGACAGGATCTGCCAATCTCTCCCTCTGACTACACATCCTGCGATATTATACATAGAAAAGAGAGGAGAGAAACAAAAAGAGGGATAAAGAGTCAGTCAGTCACATAGTTATACAAACAGACTGTTACAGAGATCCAAACAGTTCAAGTATGAAGTTACGCTATGAAAAGACAAGTTCCTGACCAAAAGAGAACACTAGCAAGCCCAATGATATCCCACAAGACTAGTGAACTAATTGGAGGGTGTTATATCACAACTGGACCAATGGTGTTTCTCTCAGTGACCCAGTTACTAATGTCCACGTAAATGATAAACCCTTCTCTCTGTTTCTCTCTCACTCACACACACATTTTACCTTTGCTTTGCTTTCTGCATGATGTTCATTATGGACGAGGCACAAAGAGATGGTGGATACACACGAATGCACATGACACACTAACTCAAATGTTATATATATTTAATTTACATCGAAATGATACAATGTGCTGAGATATGCTAAACACATCTGTGTATAATTCAAGAACTCATTAGGTTTTAGTTGTTATATTAGGTGTCAGTTGGTAAACCAGTCCACGAGCCAATGCTTTCTTCAGGTTTTCTTTGACTTCTGTCAGTCTAAGCTCCACCTTCTCCTTCTGTTTGCACCTTGTCTTCAGTTCAGCAAACCACTGTTGCGTACCACAACCTGTACAAACTCACAGTTGGTACTGCTGCAAAGAATAAATATTGCAGTGTGTACCTGTGTGATTTCCCCCGGATCTGTGCCACTCTTCATCTCCGCCCTCACCTCCTTTTTCTCCTCACGGAGTGAAATCAGTTCAGGTCTGAGCTTTTCCATCGTTTTCTCCAGCTCCTCTTTCTGTCAGGTAGCACCTGGCATCCTCCTCTGCTCTTGTCTCCCCATAACTCCAAGACTGCTTTGCATCTAGGGAAGAACAAAAGAAATTAAAAAAGGTAGATCAGTGGTGCTGCCGCTTCATGATAAATAGCCAGGTAACTAATCACCCTTCTTCTAACCATAATTTTAATTCACTTTGTAATATATCACATTAGAAGACATAAAAATGTTCCAACTATTGTGTCACTCTTTCAAAAAAGAATTCTGGAGAATTATGCAGCAAAGTCCAGAGTCCCAATAGTAACTCCTGAATCAAACATTTAAATACAGTATATTAATCTAATTTACACTTTTACTTTACACAAACACAACAGCACAGTGAAGTAACATCAGCATAGTGCAGACATTGTGAAAAGAGCAGCACACCATCTTTTGAACAGCGTGTACTCATTGGAAAGATGCAGTGACGCTTGCTGCTGGTGTCTGACCACCTACTCAAGTGTCCACAGGTTCTCCTTCTGCGTTGTGGATGCTGTGTGTTATGATTTTTACTTAAACTAATATTAACTCCTGCTGTGTGTCTTTGGCTTTATTTTTGCTGTTGAGGGGGAACAATGTCACTAAGAGACTCCCGGTGTCCATATACAAGTGCCCCATAATGAGCAGTCTAAGTGGTCCAAATCTGAATTACTTTATTGTTTATTGCCAGGCACAGTTAAGAACACTTAACAGTACTAGTGCAAAGGCATAACACACAACAATGACACACAATGAAATATGTACACAAATAATATAATACAATAAAATAAAGAAAAGTGGATGTGTAATGTGAGGCGGAACAACTCGAAAAGTTCAAGTAAACACTGCCCAGCTTCCCTCTTCCAACACTGAAACCCCAGTCACCATCTGTTTGAACTATACAGACCAATCACATCTTGGACAGAGAGGCTAAAAACTTTTTTATCCAATAAGTACTTTTTATCCACTACTACTAATACTACTAATACTACTAATACTACTAAATAATGAAAAACACTGTTCACATTGGAATGTGCAAAAAAGGGTTTGAAACAGGGTTTGATTGAATGAATGTGTTTGAAACAGGTTATTTTTTAGTATTTTTAAGTTCTAAGTTGGTTTTTTGGTTTGTTTTATTGCTGAATCTTGCATTTAGGGATGAGTGCTGCAACTTGAAAATGTATCACTTTAAAAATTCAGTTGTGACATATTACAATGACAATAAACATATATCTATCTCTCTATCCTAGCATCGAGTCTACTCCATCCTTATGAGTGTGGTCTTGAAACTGGTTTGGAAAAAAATGGTGCAGTGAGAAAAGGAGCTTACTGGTATTACATTTGAGTTTTCAATTCTGCATAAAATAAATTATGGCCATCTCACTATCAGAAATCTCTGTTATCACTGTGAACTGAGTGGGATTTTCAAAACTTGGGAAACCCCTAGTTTAAGTTTGTACTGTATCCCACCTTTATTTTAATGTTGCATGAATTTTTCTTTCCGCTTGTAGAAGATTAAAGGCAGTCGGGTTCTATCTCAGCTCACCATGTGCAATATTTACAGGTGACAATTCTATCACAGGGTGGAGGCACAGTTAGGCCGTTAATGTCGCTGTTTATTAAATTACATAAGTAAAATATTCTATAAGATACCTCTGTTCAGTGCATTTAAGTTTATGAGTGTTTCTTGTTCATTTTTGTGGCTACAGACTTTACCTACATGCATTCTTGTCAGCCACCCTGTCTAGTACACACATTGAAACACACAATCAGTAAAACGTACTAGTACTACTAGCATTTACTTTAACAGGCATTAAAATTCATTGAAACTTGGAAGGTGGTTAACATTTCACACACATATAATGTGGAAAATGTTTTTACTTAATTGAAATTTAACAGCGCTCCAGCAGGAAGTTGTCGAAGTCCTCAGGAGTCCACCTGGGTCAAGGCTAACGTTAGCGAGCATTAGCCGTTAGGCTAACATGAACTGGTGTCTACAATGAGCTCACAAAAACTAACTTCTGAGTATCAATGCCTTTTTTGGTGAGAGCGTTACTTAACATTAAAAAAATCTCATTCACATGTTTTAACTTTTCATCTTCTGGTTTTAAGTTACTGCATTTATTTTTGCCAGTCGACGGACGTGACTCATCAAATGCCGATTAGCATAGTTAGCACGACCACATGCTTCTAATTGGTGGCGCGTGTGTGTCCGTTGCGTTGTACTTGTCTTCCCGCCGTTGCAGCCGCCTTGGTTTCTCTACTTCCTGTCCTACCACCGTTCCTCTCAGTAAAGGTGAGCTCTCTGTGCCTGTTAGTGATTCTGTGCTGTGTCCACGCCATTACTTACTTCTCCTCTCTTCTTTGGATCCTCTGTCATCACATCATTGTGTTTGTGACCGGGTCTCCTCTGCAGCCTTCACCCGCTCCTCCAGCTGACCCGCCCGCTTCTCCACCCACATCCTTCACCTTACATGAAACCGCCCGTCCGGTAACACTGACACCTTTATCCATTGCTATCTGACAGAGGGGATGGAAAAAATAGTTCTAATAATTATTTTTTTGAACATAAAAATCATTGTGCAGCTCATCACCTAAAGATCTTTCCCACCACTAAATCCAAACGGACCATCCGGTTTGTGGACTGATGCCTCACTGGCATAAATGGGACATCAACCACCAGCCACCTCAGTCATTCCTGGCCGAGGTGCTGAGGTCTTTCTATAACATGTTGCTTTATCACCATCTGCTGGAGAAAAGTGGAAAAGCCAAACCTTAAGATGATTTATGTTCAGTCTTCTTGACTCTCTACAGTCCAGTTTGCATGGATTCAATCTATAAACACATTAACTGCGGTGGTGCTGCAGCTTGTCTAGTATTTGCAGTCCTCAGTTAGAGGCCACCCATTATCTGCGCTGTGGATCTCTTCTGTTTCTTTAACCTGAAAAACAATCCAATGTAATCAAAATCTTATATGAACTTTATAACTGAAATTATTGATTTATGTTTGATTGGTATCAATAATATCATCATTATTTACTAGCTAACTAGTAAATAACTAGTACTAACTAAAGAGACCAAATAGACTTAGGCCTAGGAGAAACCATCACTGGCAAGTGTCATTTGTTGCTGATAGTAATACATTTTTATTGTTTTTAAACAACAATTTTAAAAAAACAAAAGTAGGCTACATGTCTCCATTTGTTGACATGGAAAGTCCAAATGGGAAAAACCAGCTGACCTGTGATCCCCAGCCTCCCCACTGGGTGTGTCCCCGAGCAAGACACCCAGCGCTAGCTCCCCGGGCGCCAGCTGTGGCAGCTCACTGCTCCCCTCAGAGGGATGGGTTAAATTTAGAGATAAAATTTCACTGCAACATGTATTTGCAAATGTATATGTGCTTAGTGACGAATAAAGGTTGTTTTTCTTCATTGATCTATAAGCTTTTACATAACCAGTTAAAAACTGAATGGAACAAACTGGTTACGCTGTCACACCGAGAACCTGCACCCACTTTTTGTGTCTTTCTGCATTGGACTGTAATGCAGCTGGAGGCATTCATTCTGCATGTCTCAAATCATGTCTTTCACTAGTACCTCAAACTGGAAAAAGTTCTGGATAAAATCAGGTTAGATGTTGGAGTGACTGATTATATGCTTTGCAAAAAATGATATTAGCCTGTTTAAACACAAGATTAGACCTGGGCTACTTCAAATTATGAAATGGTAAAATCTCAAGCCATGTGTGCTCCATTTAATATTTATCAGCTCCTGGATGCATTTCAGTATTTATGTGTTCATTGACTCCTTATATATTCACGGACATGAATGTCGGATGCCAGCCCCAAAAGTAGAGTCTCAAAGCATCCTTCTGGAAAATCAATCATCTGCACGGTGTCCTCAGCATCAGACGAGATCACAGCTGAGGAGCGTACCATTTCCTTGCTCCATATTGCTGGACTAACCACAGGCACTGATTAGCCGCATCCCTCCCCCCGATAGATGATTTATGCCTGATTTTAATGAACTGGTTTGCATTAGTGAGCCCCTCTCTTGTCCCTGAGCGCTTGCCTCTACTTGCTCTCTCACAGTCTGGCAAACCAGGGCAGAACTCCTGTGGAAAAAATCAGTCGACACATCTATCAGTAAGCAGCCGGCCAAGCGCACTCTGAGCCAAGACAGAAATATTGACAAAATGTCTGCTAGCCATCTTATTATCTTGCCCAGGGTTGCAGTTGGCAAAATAGCACATGCTGGAGGCAGCAGGGATGATGGTGGTGGTGTGGTGTGTGTGTTTTACCATGTGTGTGTTCTATGGGCAGATAGAAGCCAATGTTTGTAGAGCTTGCAACCCCGACACCCTGTTGTTGTACTGCTGAGCTTTGAGTGGTGCACCATCATCTGTGGTATTAGTGTTTCTGGCGATGATAGTGAGCTTGAAGCAGATACCAAATGAGAACACATGTGATAATGAGTGATTCACTCACTTCATTTCTGCTCCTGGTATGAAATGATGGTGTATTGCTGTGGCAACGTGGGCCAGACACTAGTTGCTCAGCTGAGAAAGTGTCCAAGAAATTAAATGAAATGAGCACAAGGCTATTACTAGAAAATCTAGTACAGGAGACAGGAGCAGAAACATTTAATGGATAAATGGTACATTTTTAATAAAACCTCAGTAGGACTGTTGTTTTGTATGGTTGAGTTTAGGGAAAGACTGGGCTTAACTTAAATATAGTTAATCTTAAGCATTGTGTCTGAACTCATAGATTGCATATTTTATGTGATTATACCAAATTATACCACAATCCAAAAAGTGTCTTATTCACGCTGCCAATGGAACCATCAGCTCTCTGGCCGCTGACCTATTCATAAGGTGCACTTTGTTCCGCCTTCTCACGATGACCCTGGATTAGCAGGAAGTGCAACCCTGACACCCTTCACACTAAAAGAACTTCCTCAGGCTACAACTGAATGGGCAGCGTTCTTATTCGCTAAGATGAAATGTTTCCTTTCCTTCCTTTGATATCTTGCACATTACTTTCATCCTAACAAAATGGAGGCTGGACGAGGTCAAATCAAATCCATTGGAGAAAAATGACTGAAAAGTCTCTTTGTTGAGAGTTTGTGTGACAAGTCCTTCAACAGGGTCCACAAACAAACTTAGTAATTGAAAAGGTGGCAGCTAAGTTCAAGAGCTGTTTACTGGCAGAATGGATAAAAATATTGGTCGAAGAATGAGATGCAAAAAATTGACAATATTTGAATGATTTCTAAAGATAAATGTCAAGAAAAAAAAAGATACAGCAGGAAAGGTTAGCGATCAGTTAACCCTGATTCCCCTGGATAGATTTCTGTAATATTACGCGAATTACTCTGCTGTGTAGGTTTCTAATTGGCTTTTTCCAACTGCGTACGTGTGTAACCAAAGGCTGCAGACAGTAAGCTGCACGCAACTGAGTGAAAAATGAACGAAAGTAGAGATCATTGACGAGTTAACGCATCGTTTTAAAAAGTTTACACAAGGTCCAAAAGAAATTAATGCAGATGTTTTGGACCACTGGACGTGTAAGGCGGCAAATGATTTGTTATCTTTTAAATGTGTTTTGTCAGAACAGGACAAATAGGCCTCAAGGTCCACATGGATCTTGCCCTGGAAAGTGATATACACTCCCTTGTACAACTTTTGGAACAGTAAGGCAATTTTTATGTGTAGACTGAAAACGTTTGGGTTTGACGTCAAAAGACGAGTATGAAGCTAAAGATCAACATTTTAGCTTTTATTTACAGGTATTTACATCCGGACCTGATACACAACTTATAAGATAGCACCTTTTGTTCTAACCCATCCATTTATCATGTGAGCAAAAGTATTGGAACAGATAGACTTGGCTGTGCAAGGTTGTATAGTATAGCAAATACAATATGTTTGTGCATCACCTTTGGGTTATCCCAGGACATTTAACCACTCATTAAATTAACTTCTCTGGTAAGAACAGGAAGTAGTTAATTATGCACATCTTGTTTTTTTCAAAAGGACAATAACTCAGGCAGCTACTCAGGCTTCAAAATTTGATGTCTTTAAGCTTGTGATGAAAATAAATCATCATAATAGTTTTTTCCCCCACTTAATAGTTACGTGCATGTAAATTCTTCAAAACACTAAGAAATTTTCTTTCTGTTAAAGTGAAATGAAAATAAAGTGAAAATACAGAGAAAACATTGAGGAACTACTGAATGAGCTGCAGAAAGGAGGGTAAAGTCTTTACGAGAACACAATAAATGGTGCAACTGCAGAGTTCTTAAAAATTAAAACACAAATTTCATCTCAACATACTTATCACAGCATTTTGTTAAACCCATTTTAAACATTTTTCACCACTTAAATAAATAGTCTCAAGCAGGATGTAGCAGTGTCACCAGCAAGTCAGGGAGAACGGGATATTTTTACTCTTAAAATCGCATCTAATCAGATTTAGAAACTTTAATTAGAAAGCGGCTTTGGATGAAAATCAGTGCAGTGTGGAATTCGTGCATTAGCTATTAACCCTTGTGCCCTCTTTGGGATTTTTTAAATACATTTTTCTCAACTTTTAATTTTCAGTTTGTGATCACTTCTTGAGCCCTGGTAGTCACATGCCTCCATAAAATAATTGGCAAAAATACAAGAAGTTCCTGCATTGACCTACAATGGGAAAACGGATGACTATGGCAGAATACAGTCAAAATGTCACTACTTTTCTTCAAAATAAAATGCTGACATTAAGAATGCATGGTTTTATACTGTTATGATGAATGAATATAAATGAATGACTAAAAAGTAATGATCTAAATAAGTAAACTGGCATTTAAAGGGTTTTGAGAAGGTCTGTTTAAGTTTAAGTGATAAATGGAAAAAAAGATGTGTAAATATGTGTGTGTGTGTACATATATATTTATAGAGAGAGATAAATAGATAGATATAGATATATGATCATTTTAAAGGAGTTTTTTTGTTTGTGTACATTTCTGCCACAAAGGTGTCCAGAACTTTACTAACTTTGAGGAGGGCACAAAGGTTAAGGAAATTACAGTATTGGCATTGCTGGGTTTGAATGACACTTCATAAATGAGGCGTAAACCTGTAGTCTTAGCTGGCCACTGTAAGCATTAACATGTGCAATGTGAATGTGGAAATATACCAATGTATATATTTGATCAATCTGGTGGAGAAAAAGTCTCTACATTCAAAACAGAAAATTATCACACTTTTTTCTAAATAAACAATTTCAAAGTCAAAGCTTAATATCTTTCTGTCTCAGAGATCTGAGGAGCTGCAGCGGCTTTTGACTTTGGGCACAACTAGTATCTCATCTCCATCTCGAATGCTGTAGGAGTGGAGCGCCCGGCAGCCGCACTTCAACTCCTCAGGTCCAAAGACAGAACACATCTCCCGGTTTATGTAGAAGAGCCTCACCCCATTGGTGGGCAGCTGCAACAGAGCCCTGAGGTGTTTCTTTAGTTCGCCTACTGTCTGCTCCAAACTGAGGCTGACAGCCTCCACCCTCTCACCCCAGCGAACGTCCACCATGGTGCAGCGGGGTCTCAGGTCCACCTCTGCCAGGGGGGCTAGTTCACCATACTTGGATACAAGGATGTGGTACCTGGAAGAAAGCAGGGGTCATCAGGGGTAAATGATTTTGCTCTTTGTCCATTATTAACATGGAACAAGTGTTTAAGCAGATTAATACAAAGGTGTTGAGAATTATGATAATATGTGTTTATCAGTTGCTATGGTGCACAATCAAAGTTTCTATATGGATTTAACCTAGAGATGTGGTTTTGTGATGTTGTGTATATCTAGTATTGTTTCTTTTGTTCTCTACCTAGTGGAGTTGAGATCTTATGAGCAAACATATCTTGCCTACAAAAGAACAAAGCTGAAAAAATCTCCAAACCTTCTAAAGAAAAAGTATTTTAATAAGCCTTGATTACAGGTTTTTTGTGTGTGTTTAAGGGGCAGAGAAACACTGAGTCCTCTTGCTCTTGCTTTCCGTGAGAAAGCTCTCAGCCACCTCAGGGGAATGCATGCTTGAGATAAGGGCCCAGGAACGATTAAATAAAATCCAGGAGAAAAGACCTGTGCTTTCAAAGCTACTGTAACAGCTGGGCCAATCAAAGCAATTTCCAGTCCCTCCCTCAAACTTCTCCACAAAGCCAGTCCCCTGGCCGGAGGTTTCTGGCCAGAACTTGTGGTCCACCCTGGGAATTCTGCTCTGTGGCCACAGTGCACAAAGTACCGTTCTGAGAGAGGCCATTTAGAGTCTTCATTTAATGTGGTAAGCCCGGTATAATCACACAAATAATGTTGCAGGTCAAGTCACCATTTCAATTGTCTTTCCCAGCATTCCTTGATAATGACCAGTAATTGTGCAGTAAAAACAGGTTTTGGATTTAACACAGAACCTATCCAGCTCATATCTTAGCTTTTGCTCTGTCATCATTTCTCACTCTCACATTTTGTAGTCCTCTTACTGAAAGATGACCTGCTTAAAAAGCTAAATGTTGGTTTCCACTCTTCTCTCCCAGTATGGCCCTCGATATCCATTTTTCCACACCCTGTCCCTTCTCTGTCCCCCTCTGCTTATTCAGCTAACTCAGATTTTGGTTTGATCCTGGTCCTTTCTTTCGCTCTTTACTTGCAACTAAAGCTTCAAGTCCAGCCATCACATTATTCACATTTCTTTGTGCATCTGTATTTAGAGATTATTAAAGCATATATGTCTCTCTTTTAATTCACGGTCTGAGCTGCATTTATAGTCACTCAAAACCAGGTAATGTCAGCTGAGTCCACCATGCTCTGCTCACACAGAGCAGTAAGGACCAGTCATATTTGAATAGAAAGGTGATAGTGGTGTGTCCACTGCTTATTGAGCAAGGTCAACACCCCTAACACTGACATACAGTCATGGTGATCCCTAACCTTACATCTCCGCTGAGAACCTGGCTTTGAACCAAGGAGATGACCATGACGTTTGGTAACACGAACATGTCTGAAGGTCGCTAGAGAGCGGAAGTGAATATAACCCTCCTGATGGAACCAGTGACATGGGTCTTTACAGTACTTGTGAAAGAACTCCACATCTTTACCTGACAAGACATTTTATAGCTACAGTACAGAGTCCTGTACACACTCTATTGACATCAGAAATCAAATCAATCTCTAAACTTAAGGTTTGAGGTTTACAGCAAAGGTGCATACGTAAAAAAATTCAACCTGCTACCTTGTGTATCACTTTTCAAATCAGTGAATTCCCTGCACAAAGGAGTCATTGAGTGGGGAGAGACTAGTGGCATTGTCTCACAAAGGTTAGTTTCCCCCAGTCAGCGACTACACCTTACTTCACAAATCCTTCCCCAACATTCTGCTGAGGTTAAGTGGAATGCAGGTGAAGAGCGCAGGCAATTATTTGATTGCTGTCAGCCACGAGGCCGTCGTTCTAAAATTATATCACATAGTGTAAATTTGATGAGTATTATTTATTTGTGTGCTTTTTGAAATGTTTTTTATGAACAAGTAAAATCCATGCATGTACAACAAACTGAAAACAGATTCTCAGATACAAAGAATGGAATGTGTGTGTTTGTGTAATACGTGCATATGATCTGAGTACCTCTCAGGAAGCTCCTGCTCTGGGCTGTCTTGGTGGTATCTTATGAAGAACCTCTCAGCATCCTCCCTCTCTCCTTTAGACACTGCACTGCCATTCAATGCTACTACTGATGGCAGCCTGCGGGCAGAAGGACCAGTCCAATGGTGATATGTGAAGGAAAAACAGCTATTGAATAATTTAAAATGTGACCCCTCATCCTGTAAAGTGTATGTGGGTACTGGTTCTGACTCACTGTGCTAAAAGGAGGCTACGTCGCTCATGAGTGGAGTAAGGCTCCAATAGAGGAATACCCATTGCTTTGACTTCCTCCAGCTTAGGGAAGAAATTCAGCCTTTCAATGTCCGCCCACTTACTGAGTCCTAAAAATAAAATGATTTTAATTCACTGTTAATGTTTGGTTACAGCAAACTCTCCATGATGAATACTGACAGGTGTAATTAATTATGACTCTCAGACCTGAGTTGTTGAGGTTGAGGCTGCGCAGGTTGGGAAAGAGGCGCTGCAGTGTTTCCTGAGTGTCTCCCACAGAGTCAACACTGTTATTGGCCAGCACTAGTGTACCCAGACTGGGGTACATCAGCCCAAACTTCCTCACCTCCGCCCATTTCTGCAGCTGGTTGTTTGTAATCTGCAGCAGGCGTAGTGATGGACAGGACGTCTGCGATTCTGACACAGTGTTGTAGCCATTCAGGCACAAGAAAAGCTCTTCCAGTCTGTAGGAAAAGGTGGGGTTACATTTCAGAAATATATCCGTCTGATAACTTGGAAGATTTAATGTTTATGGAGCCATGCTGGTTTTGGTCTTTTCATGAGATGTGTTGCCAGTAATAATGCCATTTATTTTAGTTAAGAGGAAAGTCTTGCAAACATTTAGAACAGCCTCTCTCCAACTATGGAACATTGCCAAAATTAGTAGCATCCTGTCTCAATGTGATGACAAAAAACTAGACCATGAGTTTGTTACTTCTAGACTTTACTACTGTAAACTTTCAGGCTGCCCCACAGTACCTTCCTAAAGAACCTTCAATTTATCCAAAATTCTGTAGCAAGATTACTGATATTGGTAAGAGAAATCCTATTTCACCTTCAGTAGCTTCCTGTCACATATAGAATTTAAAACTCTCCTTCTTACTTATTAAAAGCTCTAAATGGTCAACGCGCCATTATACCTAAAAGAAGCCATAATATAATAATATCTTAATAGACCACTTCAGTCTCAGAATGCAGGCCTACTTTTCCTGGTTCCCAGAATTTCCAAGAGTAGGATGGGAGGCAGAGTCTTTAGCTATCAAGCCCCGTCTCCTTTGGAACCAGCTCCCAGTCCAGATTCGGGAAGCAGACACCCTCTCTACTTTTAAGAATAGGCTCAAAACCTTCCTCTTTGGTAAAGCTTATAGTTAAGTTATGGGGGACCCAGCCCCGTCTGTAAAGTCTTGACTTTATTATGCAAAGTGCCTTGAGATGACTTTGTTGTGAATTAGCACTACATAAATAAAGTTGAATTGAATTAAATTGTTTGACTTATAAATGTGTTTATTCGATTTATCCGTATTACTACTTTGATGGCATCATTACGGAAAAATGGACAGAACTTAAAAGCAATGGAAAATATATTGTATTACTTACTCTGGTGTATGTTGTGTTAATGTGTGCACGGTATCCCAGCTGACATGTGTATTTATGAGGACAAGTCGTCTGACTCTGGAGAAACCGTGAGCCATGCCGGGTTCCAGCTTCACAGCATTCAAAGGGTTCATGGTCAGATTTAGGAAGTCCAGATGGGGGACGTTTGAAACAATGGTGCAGATCTGATGAACAACAAGTATTAATAGAAACAAATGTCAATAATTAGGTTTATAAAATACATTGAACATTGATTTGTTTTGATGTCCTCAACAGAAGAACAAAAAGAAGAAACATCACTTGCTTCTACCTTCATTTTCTTACATAGTGAAAAATAAAGGTATGAGAAACAAAATGTTATCAAAGTGACTTAAATAAATACAATTATTTGTAAAGAAAAAAAGATAAAAACACTCACACAGGTCTGGGTAGTGAAATTACCAGTGTGGATTTCCTTTCAAATTTTGTACACATTTTAATTTACACATTTTCTTATACAGTAAGGGTTACTTTAATTTCAGCTAGATGCCCACAGTTTGGGATAAAAGGACAGTAATGTAATAGTTTAGTAATAGTACAGCTGTCCTTAGTGTTAAAACATTTATGGATATAAACACACAAGGAGTCATTAGAAGCCTATGTAAAATATGGAGACCAGATACACACAAACACCATTAGTTAATTAAATATAAAACACATATTCAGTCAGCGATGCCTTTCAATAAATGAGTGTACATTTCCCCTTTCCCGGTCCTAAACACATTAACCGGACCTCCAGCCAGCATTATCTGCATGCAGCATCATGGTACAGGCACAGACCATCATCAGTGTCTGTAATCCTTCTCTCAGGCCCAAACATTGGGCATAGAGACGCACTACAGCTGATTGCCAGGGAAGACCAGTGGATCAAAGCATCATCAGCGTTATCATTTTTCATTACCACACTTTGAAGGACAAATATAGCGTCAGGGAATACAGCCTTTAAATTATTTTTAGTCTATATCGCGTTACAATATACATCACAACATTATGAAATCGCCTCTAAAGCACTTAAAAAAACTCCTTAATGTCGAATCTTACCAATAATTCTAGTAATCCCCGCAACATACATATTCATTGTTATTTATTATGGAACATTTTTAAACATGCATGTAAAAAGGGGGAATTAAAAGCAAATACATTTTTAAAAAGCCATATTTATTCAAACTAGGCAAATGTTAGCAGCTGTGGAGTAGAATAAATAACATTTACAGTTTGTCGTGTTTATACCCATTTTTAATATGTGTCAGTTATTTATTGGCAGGTTCAAATCTTGAGTTAAATTTAGATTATGATAAAAATGAATAATTTCAATCACCTTGTTTCTGTTCACCTTTTTAATGCTACATTCATAACATGATTGTGTAGCACAGGTGTTTTTAAACTAATTGTGGCACAGGGACGACTATTTTGACTAAGAATCAACCTGAGCACCACTGTTGTACAGGGAGGAACACATGAGGGAATACACTTCTTAAGAAGTTTTAGATTTTCATATATTTGATTATTCATAAGCAATAATTATTATATAGAAATGTGTTTTTAAAAAAATTAATTAAAAAGAAAAGGTGTTTCCTACAGTGAAATAAGTGATTACAGGGACCACCTGCAATGTCCTCAAAGACCACAGACCACTAGTTGAATACCCGTGTTGTAACAGCCTAAGTTTATCCCCAATTTCTGTTTCCTCCCCACATCCATTCAGTTTTAGAAATCCGAAAATGTATCGAGCAAGCTCCCTTCAAACGCGAGAAAACAAGTCTGCAGCCGTGGAGCTACTGTAAAGCCAAATTAAATTACAAAGCAACATGTCAAAGTGTATCTGGTTCAAACATAGCTATGTAAAATGAGTCATGGTGTAAGTGTGGTCAGGAATATTGATGAACCATGTGAAATTTCAGTAGTGGTAGGTCACTGGCCAATACATACAGGGCAAATGCTGCCAGGTGTTTTTCCTGTTTCCTCCTGAACACACGTCTGTTTGCCTCACACACTGTCAAAAATGAAACTCCAAAGCAAGTCTCTGACCAGCAGCTTAAAGAGACATGTAGGCTTCAGTTTATACTCATTATTTGGGATATAGTCATTTAATAAATCCCAAAGAGAACACGTCGCAAAACATCGATATATCGCACACCTGTAGTTCAAAATAAAGGGCCAGTCGCAGCCAGCAATACAAACAAATACAATGAACACAGTTCACTTTAGAAATGAAGAAAGACTTTGGTGAGACAAACTCCACTGGATTCCCAAACACCCAGTATAGGAAAGACACCAACCTCTCCCCAGTCTTTAAGTTGATTATTGGAGAGGTCCAACTCTACCACATGAGCACAGAAAGTTGCAATGTCCAACTTGTCACCAGCTTTACTGATTCCACAGTTATTCAGAACCAGACTGCTGGGCAAGTAGAGGCGATCTGCAAACAGGATAACTGATGTCAGCTCAGTCCTTCACACATATTCTAAGAACATTCAGGAAGTGACACTTCACCTTCTGTGATTTTTACGAAATGCGCAATGACCTTGAGTGATGTCTCTGCTCACTTCGCACAATCAATAAGGTTGTAGAAACCCTGATGTTCCTGGCATCATCTCTCACCTTTGACAGGGGATCCTGGAAGGCTGGGGAGAAGCACTACTCCTACGCCCTGGCCATAGGGGAAATTCTCTGGGTTGTATTTCTCGCTGAGGGCTTGGACGAAGGTGTGCACCTCCTCCTCATCAGATGATGACTCCATAGTTCCAACCCTACACAATTTTAAAGACATAAACATGAGACACACAAACATCGGTATGATCATTTAGAATGACACAGTGACAAAGGAGGCATGGAACCAGTTTAAACAGATCAACTCTTGCCTGCTAGCAGACATTTTCTGTTTGTGTGCAGTGTTGCAACTAATATGTGTTGGACAAAAAGCATTTAAAATAATCCATCAACATCACAGATTAATCTATGAGACAGAGAAGCAGAAATGTGAGAGGCAAAGCAGCACTGACGCAAGCAGGTGCACAGCTGCCAGCACTGCACCTGTTGATTATTCTGAGCCACCTGCTCCTACTAAATATAATTTTCATAAAAGCAATAATGTGACAAACTTATTAGAAAATAAATAATGAATAGTTTTAGTAATCAACCTTTTCAAGCAAAAACTTTGCAAGAAGGCAATTGAATGAATGTGGTGCTCTTCTTGATTGTATATATCATTTTAACGTGAATATTTTTCCTTTTCAAAATAAAAGATTACAGATTTCACCTTCAATTCTACAAAGCTGGGAATATTACAGTGTATTTCAGATATTTACTAGGAGGTTAATCAATATGAAATATGCAGTTGCACACACACAGAAAGAGAGGAACTCGGTCCATAACCAGCGAGGTTACATGTGTTTTAGCTGTTTCATATACTGTAATTTTCCATCGAGCATCTAATCTAAATTGCACGTAGGTATGAATGAGAGTGTCAATGGTTGTCTTTCTCTGTTGGCCCTGAGATAGACTGCTGACCTGTCCTGGGTGTATCCTGTGATAGATGGCATAGGGTCCAGGCCACCTAGATCCTGAGGATGGTTCTGTTACTTTCGGCAACAGCTGATAACTGTTTGCCAGCCTGCAAACATTTCTATATGTTGTTAAAGCCCTGCAGTAGCAACAAATGAAGCAGCATAAGTAGTAGGAGGAAGGTGTGTGTAGCAGTCGTGAAGTGTCCATAGTATTAGCCACAGAATTAACAATATCATCATTGTAAAGGTGATGATACTGTTATTGGGGAGATAAAGGTAAAGTAGTTCAGTGTTACTGAAGATTTATCCAAAACTAAACAGCTTTAGATTTTTTTGTGATTATATCAAAAACTACAACCTCAACCTTCACTGTCAAAACACAGAACTCAGATGTCCAAGTTTTTCCTTATAGGGATTCCTTAATCAGGACTATCAATTTCAGAAAAAGAACGCACATGAGGGGGTACGATTGCAAAATGACCGTGCACTGGGTCTGGACTCTGTCTGATGTTTCTGTCAGAGTTTCTTGTTACACAGATCCTCTGATTCTTACCTCTGATGTGGCAGAGACCAAAGAGACGCCCGTTTTCAGCAAAACATCAGATCACATGTCTCCTCTCCTGATGAGAGAAAATGATGGGAAGATTTACATACAACTGACAATAGAATGATCTATAGTGCAGTATATAAATGGAGGTAAGAAACTAACAGGAAGTCTTTACATATACAGTAAATTAGTCATTCTGAAATCGAAAAAAGAAAAAAAAAGGAAAAGTGACAGCTGGGTTCCTGACAACCACATGAAAAAATAACAGTGGTGTCATTTGGTTTCAGTCCAACATCATCCTTCTATTAAACATATGTCAGACTAGAGTGATGCATCCTTTGTATTCAAACAATCAGTTTTACAACCTGCCCCATATAATGCTGCCTTTACCCTCGTTACAGATGATAAATCAAAAAGTACAACTCATAAAAATTATACTTCTTGGAAAATTGCATTTTTTCATATTGAAATCTGTTCAAACCGTTTCTTTAAGCCATTGTTCAGTCATTTCTCTTCACTAAAGTTCAACTTTAAGCTGCTCGCTACCGCCCTCCACTGTCTACTGCCAACAATTACAGAATTATGACGAAAATAACAAAAACAATCGTCTTCTACTGAGATATTAGTGCCGAATTGAATATTTAGCCACTCGGATTCATGTAAAGCAAATATTGTTCCTGTATCTGTAAATTACGTTTGATGATAAGCAGAAATATTGTAAACTCAGTGACTTTTCCATGCAGTTTGACGAGGCGCCTTTGGAACCACGGAGCTCAGTGCGTTTATGGTAGCGGGGTGGGGGGGCAGCTGCTTATCACCGAGGCCTCTTTGCGTCACCGACAAAAATTCATGGAGACCATTGATAAAACAGCAAATTATGACTCGACATTAAGTTAGCGGAGGTCGCGGTTTCTTCAGTTCATTAGCGCACAAGCTAACAGTATCGTCGGCACGTCTGAAGATCGGGGCTGCAGCAGCAGCAGCTTAACGTTAAGTTACCTTCACAAATCAGCAAAGGGGACGAGGTGTCGGTGCCTGCTGCAGACGGGGAGCGAACGCCACATCTAGATATGCATATTGTATTTCATAAGTCATGCGGCAAACGTTGACACCGCTGCACTCACCGTCTGCGAAACTCCCGACAGGTCGTGTTTGTTTTTGTTGCTCTTCGTTTAGCTGACAGTTTAAGACACGCCCACTTCCCCGGAAATGACGTGTTTTAAACGTCCCAGCGTTAACTTCCATTTTAGTGGTAATTTTTAAGAAAAAAGATATTAGTTATTACTAACAAAAATGTGAGGTATTCCTATTTTTAACATTATTTATTGTTTATTATTTTCAAAACAGCACACAGAAAATCAGAGGAGGTTACATAACCATGTTCATCTCCTCACTAATTAAATACAATTTTGAGGAATTTTACTTTTATTTGATTTTATTTTTTCAATTTTTTACTTTTACTTTACTTATACTACAATTCAGGTTCAAATAGTGTAACCCATCCCACTGGATTAATATAGCATTTATATTAACCGTCCATGAACAGTAGTTTAATAACATACAAAAGCTGAAGCTGCTTGGGGATTACTAAATCTCACAAACTGTGAGGAGCCCATTTGCATTTAGCTACTGTAGCTTTTCATAAGCTGCTCTTTCCTTGTCCCCTCTGTCTGATCCTAATCATGGTGGGTTTAAAGTTAAACGGCTGCCACAATAGACTTTTTAAAAATAAGTTTACTTTTATAAATTATAATATACTTTGAATCTAAAATGTGTAATTATTTCTGAGCAGCCCTATGTCCAGAGCGTGTCACAATCTAATGGCCATGAAGTCAGAAACTGATTCAGTATTGACTCAGTGGTGATGTTGTTGAACTTTATCAATGAGATCATTGAGTTGAATGACACCAACTGGAATGATGACACCAATAATCAAAACAGTGATACTGTAAAAGCTTAGTAAATTTTAATTACTACCTTTGTAAAAGTCGGTAGTCAAAGATGGAAATGTGAATTATGCTAATTTAGTTTATCATTGTTATTTTACTGCTTAGTATAGTTCTTTGTAAATAGCACAAATCTCATCATGTGTAGATGCAAAGCACTATTTATTTCGCAAATAAAATATATTTATAGATGGATATGAATTTAGTTAGCTTGAATATTTTAAATTTTAAATTTGGAGCTAAAGGCATCATTCTTTATGACAAAATCATTTATATATAAGCTATTACATAACCAGATAAGAATGAAAGACGCTGGTTAAGCTTACAGACACAGAAACATGTGTTTGTCTAAACTTGTATAAATAAACTATACTTTATTTTTAAGGGTTTCCTTTTTTTCAAATACAAAATAAACAATAAACCTACCATATGCTGCCACCAGATGGCAGTAATGAATATTATGTGTTTATATATACGTGATTGTAAATTATATAACACTTACTATTAAAATTATAAATTATTATTATTAAAAGGGAGTCTAATGCTTATTTTGCCTTTTATTATTTTTTCCTACCTTAGCAACAAAAAGCAGTTGTTGAAGAAGTACTTACAACATTTAACTACATTAGAAACAACAATATGAAAACACTCCATCCAGTAATACATTTATTTCCAGAGCCACTGCAGGCATCTGGACTGGTAAAAACACAGGTAATACTATTAACATCGTGACAGCATGTCCCAGCAATGAATGGCAGTGTGACAGTGAGCCATGCATGCACAATACCAGGTGAAATGATTTCCTTATTATTTATGTACACATGTGATATTCCTTAGTGACGTGCCAGAATGTCTTATGTGAGAAGACCTGTTTTTCTGAGCTGGGATGTTTTTACTGGACCATGCTCTGACTGAACAGAGTTCATTTTAAATCCTAATAGAAAATGACATGAGTCAGATTCACAGGTCACCTTTTCAGCTGAAGGTGTGGAAGAAAGCAGCTGCGACAGAGAGGGACCAATAGAGAGCAGCTGGGTCAGCATGGGGTAAAATCGAGATGTGGAGGTGATTCTGGTTCTTGAGACACCAGTCCCCTTTGTGGACCTCAGGTAGTAGCTGAAGAGAATCAGAGGTTCTCTGCAGGGGCACATGGAGAAGCTGAGTGGAAAAAGTGTGTTTCTGTGTGTGAATTCACATGGGTGAATATAAACGTAATTATAGTTTTGGAGATTTAGAAGTGATGGGCTCACTAACCTGCATCCCCCATGTTTTTGTCTTTCTACATCAGATTGTAATACAACATACATCATGTCTCGAATCCTGCCTTTCACTAGGACCTCAAAGTTCTGGACTAAACCAGGTCAGAAGATGGAGTGACTGATTACAATTGTCTGCTTCGCCAGAAAGTGACATTAGTACCTCCTAAAGATTGTTTTCAGGCCTGCACCAAAGTTAACTATTGTCTAACAGTAAACCATAGCCCAAAATGTAGTGACCCAGAGTCATACAATACTCACATGTTTTGGGAGCAATAGC
Source organism: Channa striata (assembly GCA_033026295.1). NCBI lineage: Eukaryota > Metazoa > Chordata > Actinopteri > Anabantiformes > Channidae > Channa > Channa striata. The sequence continues at coordinate 10,129,984 of CM065182.1, read as the reverse complement.
CTGGGGGGAATATATTTATTATTTTATTTTATAATCTTATTTAGAATTATGGAAAAACATTCCATCCCCAATTAAAATCTGATTTGAATCTAAAATCTAAATGCATTGTCACGGAAGTTAATTGACAGAAGATGCCAGTAATTTCTTTACGAGCTAAAAAAAAACCTGAATGATATCATCCGACATCCTGGGAAGACTCTCATAACTGACCCGGGTCTTTGTTGCAATCAGGCTAATCCGTGTGTTGTTATTTCAGTGCTGGGATTAAAAGCATGTTACGAAAGTGCACATGAAGCAATGAGACATGACTCATTTTAGTTTAGTATATGAGCATCTTATACAAGTATTCAGCACATAACATATATGTATATGAGTGATTTTACAAAGTGTGCAAGTCAATGAGCAAAATCAGTTCAGAAAGACTGAGGAGGATGAGAAAGGACGAGAGCGTGCGGCCAAACACTCTTTTAATCCAGAATGATCCTCTGAATCAGCGTCAGTCCTGGCCAGAGCCAGATTAATCTAATAGTACCTCACCGTCTGTGGGGCCGAGGGAATATAAACAGAAGCAGAGGAGTCCAAACACCAGATACTGGATATGTCAGTGCTGTAAACACCAACATTTAGATTGATCTTTTTGCTGTACTTAGATTATCATCGTCATCAGTGAAACAGAAGAGGACAACATGGCACTTCTGAGGTCAGGCTGGCTGTGGAGGCAAAGTGAGTTCCTTTCACCTTTTTTTACAAAGAGGCATAGAAAAATTGTTTCATCATTAATTATTCATTATTAACTTTGTGATTCTATTTTAACATTTATATTAAGTCCTTATTTAGAAAAAATAAGGGACAAAAATGTCTCTGGACACAGTCACAGACTTGATGTGAGGGTGTTGCAGTTCATGGTTAGTGCTTTTACTCTTTAAGTTAGCAAGATGCTCCATTTTGTGTGATTTTGTAGACAAAATCAGAGACAAAGCATATAATATATTACTTGAGTGTGTAAATCAATAATGTAGTGCTTGAACTGATGCAAACACAATAGCAGATTAATTATAAAGCACTAGCTTTATAATTAGTTTTCAATCACTGATTTAAACACAGATGATGGCAGATACCATGCAGAGAAACGGTCTGACCCTTTGGGAGTCAGTGTCTTGCCCAAAAACACTTTGATATTTGGGCAGGAAGAGAGGGGAGTTGAGTTGTGGATGCTGGGATTGTTAGTCACAGCTAATATACACAATTTAGTCCACAGTAATATTATAATCCAAGTTAAATGGGAACTTTAAACATCTTGAATTAAAACTGATCAGTTGATAAATAGCCACACTCCAGTACAATACTTTGTCTACCATTTTATTTTGTTAGAGACCATCTAGAATCTGCTGATGACAGCACGATTTCTTTAACCACTCAGCTTATTTTAATTGATTCAGCACAAACAGTAATGGACACTTGTTAAATATAAACTAGCTTATATTCTTTTTATGCCTTACAATGTAAATACAGTGATAAGTAATCTGCAGTCCGATTTCATGTTAATCATAAAGTGACATATGTGCTGATATCAGTGATGAGCTAATATCAGGCAATTTGAGTTTCCTATTAAGTGTCTTATTATAACTTATTGTGTTAGACAAAACCCTTAACTAAAGGTCATCATAAATTCATGATGTCATCATGTTTAGATTTTAAAGATGTACAGTGGAGAATTTCCTAGAAAATGAAGACTATCTGTTATGAAACTCTAAGTGTAACTAATAATCTCATTAATTGTCCTTAGCCATGTCCTTAAGTGGCTTACCAAGGCTAGTGGGAATCTGTGTCCTGTAGAAAAGTCTGCATTTATAACCACAATAGGAATACAGTGAACATTACTGTTAGTACAATCACTGGAGTCAATGTGGGGAATCAGTTAGTAAAACATCTTACACATGAACACTACAGTACAGGGCTGTATTTGAGATTTTTAATCGTAGGTCAAACTCATTTGTCAAACTCGTTTTACTTTAAGGTCAAACAGTGTGACGTGTGTCTCTTTTCCAGCTTCTGTCCTAAAACGCTGGAAGTTAAACTGGTGCGATCTTTGGATCGATGGCAGCCTGTGCTTCTACAAGACAGACAACAGGCGAGAGCTGGAGCACCGCATCAGCCTCAAGACGGCGTGTGTAGATGTGCGTTCTGGCCTGGAATGTGAAGGTACATTACCAGGATAGAAGTCCTGTTATTATAACCAGACGTGACTATGGTGCAAACACCACACCTTCACTGTACATGTACAAACCCGAATGACAATCTGTACTGTTAAAAAGAATAAATAGATCATTAAAATGAGAGTAAACTAAAATCTATACATACGCTACCAGTTTAGCTCTATAATATAACAAGTAGTTTTGAAAATACTTATATTCACTTTCTTGTTAAGATCTACAGATGCCACATGTGTCTGTCTGTCACCAACAAATTGAAGGTACAGCAGGCGATGTACACACCTCTGCTGTAACATCTCATATTCAGGATAACACCTTTTATTTCATATTTGAAAAAGAACATTTGTTGGGAACAGTTACTTTGATGGTCAGTTATCATTTCTCTGTTACCCAGGTGTTATTGCATTGTTTTGATTAGTTGATGATCTGATCACATCTACAATAACTCACCTGTCAATAAAAATTAATGCTTATATTTTTTTTCAAATCTATCACATGGTAACAGCTAATGTCATATTAAATAGCAATGATAGGACTATGGTGTTAACATGTTTCTAACTGTATCTAAAGTAACTGTTTTGAAGTGTTTCAGGGGCCACAGTTTTTATAAAGTCCTAATGTGTTGATCCTAAATTGAGCCACCAATCAAGTGATAAAATATAAACATTAAAAATCAGCATCCCACAAATAAACACATCTTAATTCAGTTTTATTCTACAAGTCATAATAAATTATTAAAAGATCTGTAACTGAGTTTATTTCGATAATCTTGGAGGAGGTGCACATTTCTGAAAATGTATAAATACATAATTATTACTACATGACATTCTCCTGTAAGTTCTGAGTTACTCCCTTTTTGTAGTGGACATACCAGGCCACAGGTTCATAAAGTTCATTAGTATAAAGTTCAGGAGTGAGTCACGTGTTTATCCTGGCTGTAGGTGTGACACCCCCAGAGAGTAACCCCAGGGAGAATCTCATTGTGGTTCAGCTCAAAGACGGCTCAACACTCCACCTGTGTGCCAACAGTGAAGATGATTCCATGTAGGTACTCTCACTTCACTTCGTCTGCTCTGCCTCCTTCAAATGCTGTCCATCAATTCTTCATTTCTGTTCATTGCTTTATCAGAGCTTGGAAATTGACTCTGCTGGAAACCAGGAGAAACCCGGTGAGCGATCCGTGCTGATTGTGAGCCCTGAAACAATCAAAGTGTTTGGTTTTTCCAGTCTGGTGCTAAAAGCTGTGTTTTCTTCCTGCACTGAAGGTGTTCACATATGACCCATATGACGACTCCTACCAGGCCGTCCCGCTCAACAGCTATCACACTGTGTACATCACACCTGGAGCTGGCCCAGGTAAGTGATACACAGCAGGGTTTGACCTGTGTGTTAGTCTTTAATCAGAAGCCGTTCAAGGTTGTTTGTTTTTATAGATGGAAACATGGAAAAGTAGTAGTGTGATGCCGATACCTGAATACTAATTATGAATACTAGTTTTGACCTCTTTAGTGACAATAATTAAAAAAACAGGCTGTTGTTCCAAACAGGATTTAATTAGGTCATTAGTAGAATATGATAAGGTAAAATGTATTATAGGGCATTTGATTCTGGCTGACATGTAGCAAGGATCTTGTAGTTATTTGCTTTTGCTCTGCAAATGAGCAGCAGCACAGACTCAGACAAATGAAATTATGTTATTATCTGAGTACTGTAGTGTGTGTGTTTTTTCTGAAAAAACACTACAGTTTACAGAAACCCTGGATGATTTTATGGTAAGATGATGTCATACTAAAAGTTATCTACTGTAACGTATAACACGTCAAATATATATATATATATATATATTAAAGTGACCAGAACCTGTGCGACATGACATTTCAAGGTCTGTTCAACTGAGGCAAGACAAACCTGTTTGCTGTCACAGTATGTGCACTAATAGTTTACTGTATATGTCCTGTTCTGATTTTGAACTGAAAACCTGGCTCTCCCTTTACTTCAACCGCTCCAACAATTTGACAAAGAACTTTAAATGTGTCTTCCCTTTGTCTCTTCCCCTAGGCACCCACCAGGTCGTTGTACAGAGGGACCCATTTGATGGAGTAGCAGAACATCTAGCGCTGGGAATACTGGCAGGCATGGCAGCAGGCGCAGCCATGAGATCCTTCCTTTGGATGCCCTTGTTTTTCTGCTGAGATGATCTCCATTACTGACATGTCAACACTGCACAAAGGCAAAGTGACAATGCAGAAAGTGCAGATAGGATTTTTTAACTTTATCTTTTACATCAACATTTTTCAAATCACGTTATAACACGATGTGAAGTTTTGCAGATACAGTAAAACATTTACTGAACAGGTAACTATGTAAGTTATTTGTAGTTGTTTTAGGATGTCAATTTTGTATCTGGATATTTTTATCTGCTGCCTGAATTTGACATTTTACAAGTTTAAAAGTTTAGCTTTTATGTACATAACCTGCAGTACAGAATAAATGTATGTAACATATCATTTGAAATTGTGTGTCTTTGTTCAAGTTGCCTTTAACCCAAAAATGTTGATTCTAAAATACATATTTCAGTGTATTTTCAAACACTCCCTAGAAAATTGTTAATGCGTTTTTGTATTTATGTACAACATTACTTTTGTTTTAAAAAAGTTCCAAAAGTATTTTTACTGTTCATACCAACACATGACTGGGAGGAAAGGTGCTTTATTCTCATACTAGTAATGATCTAATCAAACCAATATAAAGCGCAGGCATGAGTTGTTATTAATACTGTATGTACCATGAACCTGTAATCTTATCAGCTCAACCTGAGTAAGGTTTTGCTCTAATGTCAGTTTAACAGTTTTAAGATTCGTACAGTAATTTTAGGATAACAACCTGGCCAAGCTGAGCTTTTACAATGTTTAACCAGTGTTTATCCCATAAACAGTATTTTTTAATCTCCAATTAGAAGACACCACCAGATAACATCCACACAACTGATGTTATTTTAACTTTTATGAGACTTGTATTTACTATTTAAACCAATGCCACTAAGGCTTTTGGCCTCACATTGTACCAGACTTTTCTGCACAGTGAGAAGAGATTTAAGGGAAATACCAGTATAAGCTGACCCAGGACAGAAAAGACAAATATTTTGAATGATTTATGTGAAATTCAAATGTACGTGCGCCTCAATTTTTTATGTGGCTTGAGCTTCTTTTCTCGACTCAGTTGACAGATGCCCATTTATCAGAATAGCCAAAATTACGACAACTGTTTCACAAAGACTTAATTGGTTCTTCAAAGAAGTGGACGTGTTGTTACATTATTCATATTCAGTCCTGAGTTATGAAGATAAACTACTTGTTAAATCAGAGTTTTAGTCAAAGTGGATCCGTGTGAAAGCAGCGGCAGTGTTAATCTTCACATTCACTTGTGCCTGTCACTGATCATCCTTCATCCCTCCTTAAATTGATTGGTTTGGAAAGGGTTTTGTGCATGTTTCTTGCTTGTTACCAGACCAGTCTGAGAATGCAGTGATCACAAACTTGTCTTCTAATAACTTCAATTCAGCCATCTTTTCATGCACCTACTCCACTAGCAGTCTAAATCTCACAAGGGCTCATTTGGCAAATATATGAACTCAAATCATTCTCTGTTAAGTTTTTCAGCTGAATGTGGTTGTAGCTTATTGTCTTTAAAGAAGCAGTACAAAAATAGCAATCTCTCTCAGCAATGACTCCGGATTTCACTTGCTGTTACTCCTCCTTACATGCGGTACCTCTCTGACCATGTCCGTTAACCCGCTCTGTACCGTTCTGTCTGTCATCTCCTAACTTTCCCTCTGCTTGAAGTTTCCGGATCAGATCATGGGACCCTTTCCCATCAGAGCTGAAGGATGCCTGTAGGAGCCTCCCAGGCGGTCCCATAGTGTGAAGTACTGGCCGTAATTGTAGTCAAAAAATAGGTGGTGGTCAGTGTGGTGAGCCGAGCCGTTGATGACACTTGTCAGAGAGCTGGGAACGCGGTAGTCACCGTCATGGATAGAGATAGTCCAGATGTTAACAAAAACATACAGAATGAGGTAAAGAACCTTGTGGAGAGGAAAAAGAAAGGGGTAGATGTGGTATGGGAGTCCCTGCATGAAGCCATCGACTGGATGAAAGGCATGACTGGCGAAGGGAGTGGGAATCTTCCATATGTGGTGTGGTTTGTGAAACAGCTGTGGGCACAGTAGAGGAAAGAGGCCAGAGATTAAGTTGTAACCAGTGTCTCAAAGTCCTTGCTTTCTCTAAAAGTATATATGTTACACTGATTTCATATAGTTATCACATATGTCTAAACTGCTCACTTATATAGCACTTTTATCCAAGGCGCTTTATAGTGTAGCTTCTCATTCACACACATTATTTTGCCCAGGGACTCCTTGACACACAGCAAGGAGAGGCTGGGGATTGAACAACTGACCATGTGGTCTGTGGACGACTGCCTACAGCCACCCCCATGTGTGAGTGACGCAGCTATTAAAAAGCCAAAGTTGTGCTCACCTTATAAATAAGCTTGTGATGTAGGAAGCGATGGATCCAGTAGATACACATGTCAGTGAAAAGCAAGAAGGAGATCATACTCAGGAAGAGTCCCGGCCAACCTGAAAGCACAGAGACTATGTCACCACCAAGAGCGTGTTGCACTCAGGCTCTGCATTGCACACAGTAAGATTACAGAATAACTGAGGACATTATTCATCTTACCCAGCGGAGATTCACTGACATTGTCATACAGTTTGCTGTATCCTCTAACCTCAGCAAAAAACAAAGCCACAGTTGGAATGCTAATCCAGGGAAGAGAGGTCAGGGCATATTTGATCTCCCTCTGAACTTGATTCTAAAAATGAAAAAAAAAAAAACAATAATAATAATAATTTATACATATTGAAAACAAATGACAAGCTAAGTTAAATCTGATAATTGTGTCAACTTGATTTACTATATAATCATGGTGCAGTCTGACAACAGTAACAAATATCTATAAATATTAAATACAATCATGCAAAATCTAATAATTTATTATTGTCTCCATCCAGAAAGAGTGAAGATATAAAGTCCCATTAGTTGCCTAGTTTAGCAGGGATAATGTGATTTATTACCACACTGGTCATAAAATAGGATACAATCATTATACCTGTAGGAACTGTGGGTGTTTCATCAGATTATGGTCAAAGATTAAATAATAGCTTATGGCTCCCAGGCTCAGGTACAGGATTGCAGCCCCGAGGTTCGTCAGCACAAGCAGACTAATGATCTGCCGCAGAGCCCCGTCCTCAGACCACGATGCAGGGTAGACATATGGGGTGAGGACGTAATAGTCAGCAACATTTAGGACAAGATCCATGGCTGACCCTAAAACACAGAGAAGCCTTTTCAGAAACCCTGGAGCTCTCTGTCACCTCCTGTATGAATCCTTTAAAAATGTTATGTATCACATTAACTCCTGCAGTACATGTAATGTATCTAGTCAGTATTAATACGATATGATGATTTCTTTAAGCACATCATACTGAGGCCTATGTCATAAAGACAAAATTGGTTAATATTGTGTACAAAACTCTCATTATGCTTTTAAATACAGGGTCAAGAGCTTTTGTTGCAGGTGTTTACTGCATATTATGTATATGTGCACAATCTACTACAGACATACTCCATAAGGCATTTTAACATAACTGTGACAGCTTGCTTTAAGAACTGACCAGGACTGAAAGTTATGGATCTTCACTGCACCTTTGGATCTGGCCTTTGCTCTGTCACTGTTTTACAATATTAATACAGTTACAGCTGCTAACGGACACATGCAAATAGGAGAATCGTACAAGTTTTGTATAACTTTCATATACCTTAATTATATGAAAACACAAGAGAAATATCAGAGGTCACAAACACACACACACAGTAGCAAACAGTCCGACGGTTCCGCGAAAAAGCTTGATAAAAAATTATAAATAATTTTGATAAAAAGCTAAATTACGTGAGAGAGTTTAAGAGCAAATTAGTAAGAAAAATAATAAGACAAAGTTTTACAAATTCTAACAAGACTTTACCTTCCGCTGCCTGCTTGTATCCGGACAAACAGTGAAGGGATGTGTCCTAAACTAAAGGCGTCCGAGCAACCAATCCGCAATGACTTATCTATTACGTCATCCAAAGGTCACCCAATGAAGGCACAGTTTTTTATCACGGCAGGTTTGTTATGATTTTCGATTGGCCAATTGCAGGATCTGATCATGGTGTTACAGAAATAACGCTAGCGCGTTTAAAGGCCCCCCTCTCTCCAACAGGAACAGGAAATGGGACTTAGAAAGATTTCAAGAATAAATTCATGTGGATGCTGCAAAATACTGAAAACCATTCAATCATTCACATGTGTACAGGAACCAGCTAAATTCTATTTGTTCAAAAAAAAAAGAAAAGTACCAAACTTCCTTTACAACCATATGTTACAAATTTGAAAACATCTGCATAACCAAACGTAACACTTTGAGAAATTAACAATAGTGTGTAACACCCAATTTTCTATATGAAATAAGACTAATTACCATAACCTTTCTGCCTTTCAATATTTTTCATTGCTGAGAGCTAATTAAGTCGGGATTAGACTTATACATTTGTTTCAACAACAGCATGAAATTTTATACTAATGAAAATACATTGTTTTCTTAGTGTATTACTTGAATTTGGTCAGTACATTTTTAGAGCATGTACGTCTGTAATTTTGCTTCAATACTGACTTTGTGTCTTGATATGCAAGACTCATCAACCCATTACTATTGTAAATGAAATATATTTACAATAGAGCTTAAAAAATATCAGATGCTGAAAATGGGAAATTTTGACCTACACACAAAAAGCTTGAAGACGGGCAACTAAACGCTTGAAAAGAAATTTACCCAAGTCAAAAAAAAGGAGGAGCATTTTACAACTAATTAGATTAAATGGCAACAGATCAGGAACATGATTGGTTATAAAAAAGAATATAGGAGAGACAGTGCCTCTTGAATGTAAAGATGGGCAGAAGTTCACCAATCAGCGACAAAATACATCTAAAAACAAACAAAACAACTTCATAAAAATGTTTCTCAGCACTGAATTGCGAAGACTTTGAAGATTACACCATTTTCAGAAGGAATTTGTGTGTGCAAGGGACAAGGCCAAAGGTCAGAAGTGGATTTGTATTCGAGCCCTCAGGTGGCACTGCATTGAAAAGGGCGTGATTCTCTACTTGACATCACTGCATGGGAAAACTTCCAGAAATCACCGTCTGTGGACGTGGTTCGCCATGCAATCCACGTCTCGTTCAGGGACGGCCTTGCATATTTCAGCAAAGAATGCTAAACAACATAGTGCATCCATCACAACAGCATGCCTTCAGTGAAGAAGTGTCTGGGTGCTAAACTGGCTTGCCTGCAGTCCAGATCTTTCACCATTAGAAAACATTTGGCACATCATAAAACAAAAAAAAAAAAATACAGCAACAAAGGCCGAGGTCTGTTTAGCAGCTATAATCCTTCATCCGACAAGAATGGGACAACGTTCCTCTGGTCTCGTCACTTCTCAGACGTTTACAGACAGTTGTTACATGTTACATGGGGTTGCTACATGTGTTGCTGCCATCAAATTTAAAATTAGCTAATATTTTCTATGAAATGGTAAAATGTCTCAGTTTTAACATCTGATATGTTGTTTATCTTCTATTGTGGGTTGATGAGATTTTCAGATCCTTGCATTTAGATTTTATTTGCATTTCACAAATAACCTCAACTTCTTTGGAAATGGGGTTGTAGCTTTTCTGAATATCATCCTATTCTGGTTCTGGTAATCACAGTCAATATTACATCAGTGTTAACAAGTTCTCCCTCCCAGAAGCCCTGAGTGAACAATTTGTTGTTTTTCAACTTTTGCTTCCAAAATACCAGAACATTTCATTGTTTGCTTTCAATAACACACTTCCTGACAGCAGCCACAAGGTGTAGCTAGTGCTCCAACTTAAGAGTGGATGAAGCAGTGCGTTATGAATGACAACAGGCATTATGGGGATACTGCCTACACAAAAAACTATAGTAATACCAAAGAAGATTATTGAACTGTATATGTAATACATACATCAAATAAGAGACAATAATAAGAAGTGAATTTGTTTAAATACTGGCTCCTGTTTTTATTACTTTTTCCTTCTTTTTCTCTCGCTAGTTGTTTTTCTCATTTTGATCTTTACCATTAAAAAGAAACCAGTGCCAATTTTCTCTCTGATCAATTTTCATTATGACGTTTATGTTACCACCAGGTACTGCGAAACACAGCTCTTAAATTGCAATTGGGGCCCCAGAGTGATCTTTAATGCCTAAAGATGAAAAGGTTTTGCTTCACTTTTAAAGTTTAGTCGTTAGTTAAAGCATTGGAGTGATTCTCCTCTTGTAACAATTTCCAAGAAGCATCTTAAGACACATAAAACTGTGTTTCACTTTAGTTTGATAATATCTGTCTCAGAATGCGTCCTGTGTTTCATTGATTATATTTTCATTTTTTAATATTTTCTATTTTACCTACAACCTTGTTTTAAAAACACGAATAACAAGAGAATGGGGTGATTTGGAAATAATTTAAAAGCTACATTTTATTGAAAATAGTACAAAGACAAAATCCATCCTGTTATTTCACAATTTGTACATTGTCAAAACATTTTCTACAACTTTTTTGGGGAAACTGGGTTGTAATAGAAGCACAAGACAACAGAGGCACAGCGGCAGCAACAGCAACCACAACAACCAATCACACAGTTTAGCACATATCTGACAACATTTGCAGGTAATTGTGGGCCCCGGTTGCTGCACTGAAATGCCTGTTACCATGACACTGTGGCCACTGATGCAGGGACAAATCTACACAGGAGCTCGTCCCATCAGACAAGGCCTGATGCTTGGAGGCCCCGGGCCAATAGGGGCCCCGGACAAGGAAGGGCCCCCAAGGGCTGACAAACTATGCACAGCACTTACTGTGTGCCAAGTCCACAATGACAGACCTCCCTGACACGACCCGACCATCACCCTGATGCAGTATCTCATAATTCAGTGTAAACAGACAGATCTAATGCAACAACCAACACCAGCTGATAAAAATGAAAAGGAGTTATACTTCTAGGAGTGGGAAAAAACTGGAACAGGAGATAAAAAGTAAGATAGGGATAAGTGGAGCAGTGGATAATAATGATTAAATATGATAATAAATAGCATTAGCTAAATGCAGCTAGAGCAGCCTAACCAGAAGTCAACCTGTTGGCTTAGCTAGCAGGCTGCCAAAAAACTTTAAAGCTATGAATGCTAAGTTATGAAATTTAAATGCAAGGAAATGTGTTTACTACTACATTAATTTACTTTATTACTATTACTACTACTATTACTATTAATATACTTTAAGGATAGAGGTTTTATGATGCATACATTTTACCTACGGCCCCAACAGATTTCACAATCACCACTGCATACATATAAACGTTCATATAGGTTTTTTAAATAATTTTTTGGGACGGGGACGTGTCAACCAATGGTAAGCTTTATATTAACAGATTACTAATATGTTTTTTCCAGTGTAAAAGAAGTATCAAATGTGTAAATCTACTGAACCATCTCTGAGTCCAAATACCGTAGTCATAAAAACAAATGATACGTTCAGGAGAGGCAAAAATCCATCCTTTGCAGGGATAATATGCCTGGCTGCAACTGCTACAAAATACAAAATTCCATGTTGACAAAAACAAATGAGACCACCTTAAATGTACATAATAATAAAATTTTTCTAATGACAGTAATTTATTTCAGCATGAGGTTTTGTCAGTTTTTCAGCAGGTACCTTCCACCTTGTCTCTCTGGGATGGAGTAGCCCCTGGGGTAGACAATCAGATTTTGGGGGCTGCCAGCACCACCCCGGTGCCCTGCCTCAGGCCACAGGAACCACTCCTTCACACACAGAGACGTTCGCTTGCTGTAGAGTGTCCTCCATTAGCATGACATACAGCACAGCTGTTCTCCTTTCAGCATCCCTCTTCTTCCCTGCTCCGCTTGTGGTGCTAGAAGGACAACAGATGGCTACACTTTATGTTTACTGATAATAAGCTGTCTTCGATCATAAAAATTACTCACACCGTTCATGCAATATGCCTAACATTTGGTATCCTTATGTGTCAAGTTTAAAGTGACTTAATGATCGTAAATCTAAAAATTACTTTAGTTTGAAATCTTCTGCAGACCGAATCATAGCAAGAAAGCAAGGTAAAAATAAGTGACATAACCAGACATAACTGTCACACTGTGCTTCCAAACTCAGTACAATCCCCCGTAAAAATGATGATAATGTATGTTGTAGAAAATGTGTAAAGCAAAACAATGTTATGATATCCTGTATGTATCAGGGAAGAAATCCTTTTTTTAAAAAAAAAAAAAAAAACTTTTTTTAAGCTTGACTAGAAGTGTCTTTACTTCAGAAGAAAGTTGGTGTTTTGAATAAAGCTGGAGCTCTCTTGCAGGCTGTGAAGGCATCTCCCTCTGTGTGCAGACACACCAATCAGGATATCTGCAGAGAGGCAACCCTCATGCTGAGCCCCAGATAACCTGCTGCTCATCATCTCCTCAGTAGGCAACAACAGTAGATTACTTTGGGAAATGTAATCAAAAACTGCACCGACTTGCCACAGACACAGAAATAGTGACTATTCAACTTTTTAAACCCAATTTTGTGATTATCTTGTCACCATGTTGATATGATAAATATGACCTCTCCACTTCATGCTCCTTCGCTAATAGCTCACACCCTGTATTGCTGCCATTACTGTTTGTAATAAAACCAAGTTCATATCTTTACTGTTATATTAACCGACAGAAACGGTAGCTAGTTCATAAACATAAGAACACATTCTGTAATAACCTTTATCTTTACATTAGAGCCAAATTTTCTCAACAAACAAACATCATACTGTTCACATTTTATTAACAAAAAGAGAAAGACCTGCTGGCAAAGACAAAATGAGAAATTATCCTGCATTCATTGTCATAACTGGGCTGGATCTTCAGCAGCCTGATCAAATCACCAGTTGGGTCCGGCCATCTGACCAGCTGTGTGAACCACTTCACCTCCACTTTGGATTTGAATGCTAAGGGCCACAGCTGCTGCTGTTTAGTCAGTTTGTGGCTTGGGCTACATCTGCTCATAAATAATACAGTTTAATAAAATTCAATAAAATGAGCATTAATTAACTTTGATATACAGACTACATTGTACTACTATGACACTGCAAACAAAATATTCCTCTACCATGAATGGAGCATTGAGAGGACACCCACTTTCCTTTGTCAATATACATTTGTTTTAAAGTTGCTTTAGGCGACTAGAGGAAACTCCATAACGAACAGAAGTCTTGATACACAGTTCTGTACAACATATTTCAGCTAACACGTTCGAAGACAGTCTAGACATAAATCCAGCAGACTCAGCAGAACTGACCCTAAGCCGGTCAGTAGCTTTGTGCACTGGACCTCTTCTGACTGTAAGTACTGAAAGACAGCAATCACGAAAGGTTACTTCCTGTTTAACAGCTGACTATAACACTGCCAACGCCACATAAACCATAGGTGACAAATCTGCTGCAGATGTGGTTGCTTTTAACCTCAACAATGCTTGTACCGATGCAGTTGTGCACCCAGGTGACTATAAGTGTATGAGTAAAACATTACAAAAGGAGAAAATGTAAGTTCTTAAATAAAACCTTTTAAATGTTATTTTGTTTAATGGTGAGGTGACATCCACAGTAGGAAAGCTAGTTTCAGCAATAATGCGTGTATTAAGGAAATCCTAGAGCAGCTTCCTGAAACATGCACCCTAAGTAATGGTTACCATGTATTTTCTGTTGTTATGTTTTTAGCATTAGAAGTCCAGAGCACAATATGCAAAAATATAATAGAGTTGAGTTATTTATCAGATCATCTTTGTTACTGGAATGACAGATGCATGTTGCTTTGTTGATGAATGGTTTAACCTTGCCTGCATTTTATTGTCACACAAAATTTTCATTTTTATAGGCTTATCAGATAATTCAATTTAAATGATTTGGTCATGAGAGTTATTCACATGAGCTGACCCCACTTGATATAATCCCTCAGTGTTTAAGAATATTTTGTGGACTGTTATGAGTTCTAAACCCCTCAGTGAAGCAATCTTTGGAGTCATGAGATTTGGCTGCTCAAAATATCTCCGCAGTGTTAGATAAAAATATCAAAATGCAAATTGCCTTCTGGACACAACATGCTCCACCCATTCCACTTTGATGATTAAAGTTCATTCATGACACAGGTGGCACCTCCATCTCTTTGAAGCTGTCTATTTGTAGATCCTGCACAGCCTGAGTGGTACAGTCTGATGTAATTCGTCCTCACAGAGGGGTAAAAGAAAATGCTTTTTGGAGGCGGTTCAAGCTTTTTAGCTGCTTCGATCATTTTGCTTTGTACTCCGCAATGTTGAAGGACAGTCTGCAGCCAAAGCATGTTTGCTTTTATTTTCACTCGAGTTTGAACTGGGGAGGTAATAAAAAGCCTTTCCTCTCCTTTTTGTGAAGAAAGGTGCCTCGGACTTCAGTATTTTTATTGCTTTTTTTGTATGTGTTGCCAACATAATAATTGAAATTAAAAGAACCTGAAAGAACAAGGTTATCTTACAGTGGACAATCTATTTGTGGTCTCTGTTGGTATGAAATCAATCAAGATAGATCAAGGTCTCTGAAAGTAATTATCGCGCTTTTTGTTTTATTATTGCTTAATTTGAAAACTCTAGTAGCATGGCATGATGCTTTAGCTTTTCGGCATCATCCAATTTTTATGCTGGCATATATTTAATATTTTTGTGCTCAAAGCAACACTCACTCTGCCAATCTCACAAAGCTGTTTGTAAGGCTGTCCACTCCTTAGCTGTGTCCCAAACCCATACAACTGTATTCACAAATTTTGGGCTATACTGCATATAAATATGGTTGCATACAGCATAGAAAAAACACCTGTTTGCTGCCCTCAATGCATGTTTATGTACAATAAGAAATCTTAAGAATGTGACATTTCAAACATTATGCGCTTACAGTTTGTTGATTACTTATATCCAGGATGTGTTAAATTTAGAATCTCTGTGTTTTTAAGACACTTTAATTTTCTTTAAAAAACAAGTAACAAGTCCATTAAGCTTTACAGCAGTGTCTCCTCTGCCGACTTTGTTTTATTTCAGTAAATGCTGGTTGTTGCTTTACTCCGCACACCATTTTCCCACGAGAGACTTTATATGCGAGATACAATTCGCACAATGAAAGAAAAACGACACCGCATTAAACACCTCTTCTTCTGGTGACGTGAGCAGGTCAGCTTACAGTAGAGGTCTTCAGATGAAATAGACTGATTTTGCTGTCGTGGCCCGTTCACGTTTTTACAGAGTGAAAGTTAGAGCTTTCTTTTGGTTAGATCTGTAATCACTACCCAATCTGCCTGGAGGAGAAAAAGAAATTTAATTTGACAAGGAGGTAATGAACCCGTGCAGCCATTATCTTAGATAAGCCATTTGAGAGACTGGTTGAGCACTGATGAAAATTCTATTAAACATAGCTGGCTGATTTCTCTATTTTGTTCAGTGGCAGAAAAGCCTTTTTTACCCTTGCCAATTTACTTTGAACTCTCCGAGTTGCCAAGGATCATTATATCAAGGAGCTTCAAACACTCACCCTTTGCTTAATGATTCAAAGGCAACAACCTCAGACTTTGGGCTAATAACCTCAGTGATGCATACACAAGACACCTAGGCAAGTGCAGAGAATACTTTTAGTTTGAGTTTCTCTGTGGAGTTTGAGACAGAGCGTGATTCTCGTCTGAGATGCAACTTTTCTGATGTCTTAGAAGTTTCTTGTTTTCAAATCTATTTTAGTAGAGACTAGTCCTGGCCTCAGTTAAACGCTGACTCAACTCTTCTTTTCCTTCCAGTAAAGTTAAAGGATATATTTTCTCCCTGTGGTCTATATTTTAGTGCACTTTCTCCAGAGTGCAGACAATTCAATGATAAAGTGTTACACACACTGAAAGTGTCTTATCATTTGATACACATCATTTGGCGTCCGCAGCACACAGCGGATGCCCCATACAGAGCAAAGAAAGCAGCACAAACGCTAAGATGTGCCATTCAGGAAAAAATACAGCATATTAGTGCTGCTGTTTCTCTGGAATGCTGATGCATCTCAGCCATCGTTATTAGAGTTTACTTTTTGATTTCTTCTTACACTTCAAATTATTATTTGGTTTACTTTCAGTTTTTTAGACTAGATTTGTTAGTTACAGTACAAATTAATTCAGCTAAATTAAAATCACTTTATTTGTCCCCCACACGGCAATTTAAAAGGGCAAAGAAGTAGCTCACACATCAGTCAATAGACAGAAAATCAACCAGCACAGTACAACAGACAACATTCACAGATTAAACACAAGAATAGTTTGTAAGTACGTGGATTATAACATGCATTTTTTTTAATGTGTAAGGCAGTGTAGCTATGTTAGTACTGGGTCAGTGTTCAGAAGATGGACTGCCCTGGGGGACCTTGTAAATTAAGTTTTTCTCATAAATTTAGTTGTTATTTTCACCTATAACAATGGTTAACACTTTTTTGATATTAATATTAAATCTGAATTCATATCTAAATTCATTTTAAGGACAGGTAAGTAGTGTCACATCAAGTGAAGTGCCACAGGATCTAAATTATAAACAGCCCCCAATGTTCTCCATAACTGAATGACAGATTTGACAGTTATCAACTTTTTGTCAATCAATAAAGGGCCATAGGGACGACGTGTGCATTTCCCTGGTCTACTCAAAAAAGGCCAAAAGGGATTTTTCCATTGGCATTTGGATTATTGAGGAAAATGAGCTCTTCAACGAACAGAACTTTATGATACTACATATTGTTAGGCTAGAGTATCTTTAACGATGAAAACCACTTTATGATTTTTTTAATTCCTAAAAATAATTGTCCTTCCAACAGCAAAGTCAGTTGCACTAAATCACATGATAGGAACCTCCTGAATTTTCCTGGTAATTTCACTGTTGTTTGGCATGAAAAGACCCTAACAAACCTACGTACAGTTGGAAGAAGGTTTCCTACTGAGTCATGATTATTATAAAAGCTGAAAATAGCTTATAATGGCCCACGTGTACCTGATTTCCCTAATTTAACTTTTGATTTTACCTCTACAAAGCATTTGTGTTTTATAATCTAAAGCAATTTTTTTGTATTTTCGATATGGGTTGAATTTTTTTTAAACGAGAAATATTTCTTTCAGTTTTTAGTCTTTTAATTACAGTTTCTATAATTAAAAAATGTTTTAATTTTAGTTTGAGTTAACTAAATGTATAATAGAGTTGATGTAACCATCTGTCTTTGTGGTTTGTTGCTTTGCATGAAATCGGTGGCTCCTGTTGTAGTCTACTGTACTGCATAACTGTAGTGTCTTAAATATATAAAACTTATTAAAAGTTAAAACACACAAACGTTAAAAAATTTTGTGGAAGATTTTAAAAGAAATTGATAAATTTTGATTCAATTAAAAATGGATGGCATTTCATTTTCAGATTTTTAGATTTTAGGAAACACATTTAAAGATGTGTAATTTTCAGATAAGCAGATACAACTGGAGGATCTAGCCTCAGGCTTTAAACTCCAAAGAGTTTTTAAAATGCTTTAGATGAAATATTAAAATTGAATTCTGGACAAATCTATTGGAGCACCTGTAGCATACCAATTTTATTTATACATAGTAGGACTATGTAGTACTTACAATAATATGAATATTATAAGTATGATTAAATGTTAAAAGGTAAATTTTTTGTTAAATTTAAAAGAAACGGTCATACAAAAGTCATACACTGCCATAAAAATGATATGCTGTAATAACCTAGGGTATTGTCTGATTAACTATTAGATAATATCAATACAATTTTGTAATGATAATATCCTGAACACAGTTCCTGTATTCATGACACTTATCTAAGGCAGAGATTCTGTGTTTGCGAGGATGCACTGGTCTCCTCACTTGGCTGCTCCGTTTGTTTAAACCCAAGATTAGACTTGGGCTAAAGGTCTCACACCATGAATGTTCAAATTATGAAATGGTAAAATCTCAAGCCATGTGTGCTCCATTTAATATTTATCAGCTCCTGGATGCATGTCAGTATTTATTTGTTCATTGACTCCTTGTATATTCATGACATGAATAATGCTCTGTATATTAATCAGATGCCAGACCAAAAGTAGAGTCTCAAAGCATCCTTCTGGAAAATCAATCATCTGCACGGTGTCCTCAGCATCAACCAGCTCCGCTTCTCCCCAGACGAGATCACAGCTGAGGAGCGTACCATTTCCTTGCTCCATATTGCTGGACTAACCACAGGCACTGATTAGCCGCATCCCTCCCCCCGATAGATGATTTATGCCTGATTTTAATGAACTGGTTTGCATTAGTGAGCCCCTCTCTTGTCCCTGAGCGCTTGCCTCTACTTGCTCTCTCACAGTCTGGCAAACCAGGGCAGAACTCCTGTGGAAAAAATCAGTCGACACATCTATCAGTAAGCAGCCGGCCAAGCGCACTCTGAGCCAAGACAGAAATATTGACAAAATGTCTGCTAGCCATCTTATTATCTTGCCCAGGGTTGCAGTTGGCAAAATAGCACATGCTGGAGGCAGCAGGGATGATGGTGGTGGTGTGGTGTGTGTGTTTTACCATGTGTGTGTTCTATGGGCAGATAGAAGCCAATGTTTGTAGAGCTTGCAACCCCGACACCCTGTTGTTGTACTGCTGAGCTTTGAGTGGTGCACCATCATCTGTGGTATTAGTGTTTCTGGCGATGATAGTGAGCTTGAAGCAGATACCAAATGAGAACACATGTGATAATGAGTGATTCACTCACTTCATTTCTGCTCCTGGTATGAAATGATGGTGTATTGCTGTGGCAACGTGGGCCAGACACTAGTTGCTCAGCTGAGAAAGTGTCCAAGAAATTAAATGAAATGAGCACAAGGCTATTACTAGAAAATCTAGTACAGGAGACAGGAGCAGAAACAATGCTGTCATATGTTGTATTACTTGAACTTTTTTAAAATCCATCTCCTCAGGGGGAGGCCATTAGCAAAAGTTCCTATCGGTTATGATAACAATATACTCATGAAATTACATTTAGATATCACCAAATTGCTTTCCAAAACATAATTGGTAGATTCATCATGTTCAGATGTAATCCCTACTATTCTTTTTTGGTTATGCTTTGCTGTTGTCAAGGTTTAGACAAGAAAAACATTTGGTTGACATTAGGGAAAGACTGTGGTTTTTCGTAAATGTACCTAAACTTAAGACACTGTGTCTCAACACCTAGCATTAGGTGCTGTGAGTGGCTAAACATGACCTTAGAATTTTTTCCAGGAAAATTTCATTATGGAAAAAGGGACAATCACTGTGACGTATTTGTCATTTTACATAAACATTTTTCAGCAAATGCATGTCATTAAATAAAAACTTTGCTTCTGCAGCTTCAAAGTACAAGTAGAGTTGAACACAGTCTTTTTTTAAACTGTGTATGATTTGGTTGAGAGCAGGTTTACACTTTAATGTCTGCAAAATTAGCCACATTGCAAAACAGTAAACATACTAAAAAAAGATACTGGTTTCTTCCCAGTTTGAACTTTGAAGTAATTATATTTCTTTGTACAAAGTGTCTCATTCACGCTGCCAGTGGAACCATCAGCTCTCTGGCCGCTGACCTATTCATAAGGTGCACTTTGTTCCGCCTTCTCACAATGACCCTGGATTAGCAGGAAGTGCAACCCTGACACCCTTCACACTAAAAGAACTTCCTCAGGCCACGACAGAATGGGCAGCGTTCTTATTCACAGCTGCTAAGATGAAATGTTTCCTTTCCTTCCTTTGACATCTTGCACATTACTTTCATCCTAACAAAATGGAGGCTGGACGAGGTCAAATCAACATCCAAACAATGAAAGCACGAGATGAGCAAGGGTTCAAAAGCACCAGAGGGCTAGACAGAATAGCCAACATTGAAGAAAAATGACTGAAAAGTCTCTTTGTTGAGAGTTTGTGTGATAAGTCCTTCAACGGGGTCCACAAACAAACTTAGTAATTGAAAAGGTGGCAGCTGAGTTCAAGAGCTGTTTACTGGCAGAATGGATAAAAATGTTGGTCGAAGAATGAGATGCAAATAAATGCACAAACAGCGTTTGTTAGAATGAACCTTAAAAATAAATGTCAATTAAAATAAAAATACAGCACTTCTGATTATGAAGCAGAGAAATTTACTGCCAAAAATATATATTTTAGTACAGTTTACAGAGAGATAGTAAAGAATTGAACTTTAAAAATAAAATTGGAAAAACCTTTTTCTTCAGTTTTGACAGAGTCTTAAAAAGTGTTTAGTTGTTTATGATGTCAATACAAAACCCATACAAAAACAGTTTTTAAGTCTGTTAATGCAGTACAGTTATAGATTAAGCAACAGTGAGAAATATCACACCATGAATACAATCAAAGCAACTTCACTACAAAAGTTTCCTCTTTCTGTTGTTGAGACTGTGTCATCAAATGTAACATTTGGGGTTGATGGACATAATAACAAACGCCTCCTTTGAGTTTTAAAATTCCATAAATGATTTGTTATTTTTTACATTTCTTTGTCACATGGTCCACATGCATGTGTCTTCCCCTTAAAAGTGATCCTAGTCTATGTAGACGAAGGACAAGACTTTCAAATGGGAGACAGCTACTGCATGTTTCAAACCAGCTGTTGGTGTTATTATTTCCCCCCAAACATATCCAAATATATATATATATACACTCTGTATAATATTGTAACCATGGCGATAAAGGCCTCGCCAACTAACAATGCGTCAATATGTTCTGACTGGTTGCGAGAGACTGATGAATGAGTACAGGTTTTAGTTTTTACAGACACGATGGCACAAGATCTGTCATTATCACGACTAGTAACATGAACAACATGTCCTGTGAGTTGTTCTGCACTGTGCTACATTCCATAAAGTCTGCTGAAATGAGTCATAGTTTTTTGGGCATTAAACAATCATTGTGTTATCTCTGATAGGTCTCTGAGATAATGTTCATTGTTCTGTAGAAAAAGTTAAGCTTTGCTTTAGAAATTATATTCCATTCTTATTTTTATATGTAAGTCAGCAGCAATTGGCTAGTAATTCTCATTAGTCTGTAGTGATGGCTGCTACTTGGCTGTGAAAAGTTTCATTTCCACTTAAACCAGGAGCAGAGTTTTGCATCGGTGCATCTGTCAGTCAGAGTCAGCGTATGCTGCTTCAGTGGAACCAAATCAAACTCCCAGTTATGGAGATGGAGACGACAGAAGACACAATGTACAGGTTCATTCTTGTTTTGTTTGACAGATACACCCAAGGTACAAATGAATATTTTCTTCAACGATTTTTAAGTATATTTGGTTCGGATTTAATATTTTCCACATCCTTGCCTTTTAATTACTGCATTATTTTTCACATAGATCAATGAGTCGGTGAATGTCAGCGGGTTACTAACCTCCTGCTCATCCCTGCTGCATCCTCGGGAGAGGTTAATATTTTCAAACTGTCAGCTCCTGCGTACAATGTACTTCACTTCTTTTGAACCCAGGTGAGTTAAGATGAATTTAAAAGCAGTGGCAGGTAAAACGGAAGAAATTAACACATGACAGAAAAAAAGAGAGGAAGTACAGTTGGCTAGAACAGCAGAGGGAGGCAGCATTCATTAAGGAGCTGTGACCTGAGTGCTTCTCAAAACTCCTTCCTCTGAACACTAGTCACTTGAGACGTCTTATGCATTTTGGGAAGCTGCCAAATGCTGTACGGATGTTTGAAAAATGTATGACCCGATTCCGCCCCTGGACAGCGTACAGTATACAAATGCTGTGTAATGAGCAGGTCAGTGTAATGGGTTTTTTTGGATAAACACACGGCTGCTGTAGTGTGGTGGGAGATTAAGATTTTTTTGTTACGGGCTTACTTTTCTTTGAAAAATCAAATGCTGGTCAGAAGACTAAAATTTGTACATTAAGCGTATGTGACTTATGTTTAAATTACTATAGCAATGCAAAAGCTATCAAGGATAGACCGGAGGGACACTATTTGAGTCCTGAAAGTCACCTTTTTAATTGTATTTATTTGCATTAATTAGATTTCGCAATAATGGAATGGAATATAATAATATGGAATATAAAAATAGTGAAACTTCATTATTGAATGAATGGTCAGGGACCACCTGCAATGTGGACCACAAAGCACTGACTGAAACCCCCCCGATCCCCTTGATCGTTACTAAATACCAGTAAAATAATACCATCCCCACCTCAGCTCTAGTTTGAAAAAAGAAGTTTGTATGACAGCCTGCAATAAGTTTGCAACCATCAGAATTATCCATGCAAACTTTGGGTCTGTGTTCCATGTTAGAAAAATACTACAGGATGTTTAACCGGTCTATAAATTCCAAACTGTTTTCAAATCAAATCTTATCACTTATTCTTGATTTCACGATTGTATTAATTTATAGAACTTTGACTTGCACTAAGTGGAAAACTATGCTATTGAAAGTCTTATTATCATTATTCATCCTAGTTGTTCCCCATAATTTGAGCTTGATTTTGCCATGTACTGTATAGTGTTTGTATATGTGTGACTGACGTGACGTCGTTATTAATGAAGCCCGTCCCCATGAGCTCTGATCATCCTCCATATATTTACAGCCTTAACAAGCACTGGGGCACTGGGGCACACAAGCAGGCGCTCGGCTATAGATGAAAATACTCAAAGAGTGGGTATTTGGAGTGTGCTGACACTGGGTGGAAATGCTAAGTAGGATTACACAGTTATTGCATGGCTGTAGACATTTTTACAAAGTCAAGTTTCATCAACTCTAATGATTTATATTCTTCTGGTCCTCATATAAAACTGTTTATCATACACTACACTCACATCACTGTGTAGATTATAGTAACACGCTCAATGACATATACGGAGAATACATAATAATCACATTACAAGGCTGTTTGCAATCTAAAGCCGCTAATTACCTTCCATTTCTTTAGTCTGTAGGAGGACACCAAAAACAAAAGCGGTAAGGACATGGACACTGTGGCTTACAGCTACAGCCAACAGGAATCTATATCTGCGCACAATGACCAATTTAGTCTGCAACAGAAATGCTGTTTTAAGAGCAGTAAAGTGGTGGATATCGTTATGTCCTCAAGGCTGGAGAAATGAACATGCACCTGGAAAGTTGCCAGATGAAATCCCCAGACTGCCAGAGACGGTCGGAGAGGAAAAAAGTGAATGACTGGTGTGGTTTGTGTTTGTATAGCAAACAATACAAATAAAGCTCAGGATGAATTGGACCTACTGTGAAATTTGATTGGGATGAATGGACCTTGATGTTCTTTCTCTCTGTCCCCAATCTCTTTTAATTTACTGGTGTTGTGGAGGATATGGTTCTCATCATTAATCAGCAAGACAAATGAATCCCCAGCTGCCTCGGTGTGAGAGAGAGCGCCAGAAACAGAGAGAGGAAGAGAGGTGGAAGAAGAAAGGAAGGGGCGGGGTGTATAAATCAAGTCTGCTTTGATTAATTCACCTTGGTCTAGAGGACAGGGCTAATAAGATCCATTAGGTTGATATTCAGGATTCACATGTATTGTGCTAAGTGTCAATAAAAAAAGAGGCTAAATCATTCAAAATGGTTAATTACAGCCAGGCTAATGAAACTCTTTACATTTACTGACACCAATTAGTAATGTTCAACTCGAATTACAATCATTTGCAGAGCGGGTAATTATCCCCGAGGATCTGCTTTTTGAGTAGTGTTGGTAAAAGGTATCAATCACCTAATAATGAGTAAACAAAAGAAACGCTCAGCACTGAATCCAGCACTTGATATTATAACGATCAATCCACTTCTTTCTGGTGGCAGGGTTTTGCTGAGGTCAGAGCACACCTGCATTTTAAAGAGTAACCAAAGAGGAAAGTAAAGAGCAAAGTCAAAGTTAGGCGATATATTTTTTTGTGTCACTCACGTCTCATTCAGTGTAGTCGATGTCACTCGAACGTCCCTGTAAATACAGGACTTCCTGCGTGGAGGAGCTGCTGCTAGGAAGGGCTTTCCTGATCTGGCCAGCAGAAGGCAGTCTAGCACCTGTTAGAAAGCTCGTCTGTAATGAGTCACAGAAGGAAAGGCGCTTCACATGGAGGTCGAACAGGCAGCAGTGGGGCTGCAGTGTTTGAGCAAGTTTGCATTTTTCAAAAAGTCCAAAACAATCGCCAAATTTTCTTTTTCTTTTTTGCTTCATCAGGTGAAATCCACTCACCAAATCACACATGCGGCTACTTTGTGTTTCAACACACAAGCACAATTTGTGGTTAGTGAAACTGCCCGGAGACTGTCACTTGAAATTCTCAGCTCTATCACTAAATAAGTCAAAAATTAGCTCAGTAAGATGTCTCTAAATCAGCTTTATACTAATGCAGACTCTTCAGAAACAAATAAAATTAGATTGGCAGAGACGAGACAGTGGACAAGTTAAAAAAAAGTAAGAATGGTAACCATTACTAATGACATGCATTCCTTGAAATTACTAATAAGGAGATAAACAGCTCATCATCTTCTTTTAATTAGAAAAACGCTCTGCATTAAACTGTGGTGCATAATATACTATTATTACTTGAATTGTTTATTTGTGCAGTTGTTTAGATGTCTGGCGCCGTGCCATTACTTCTGGAGGGCAAAAAGCTGGAAAAAAAATGAAAAGTTGAAATGAAAGAAAATGAGCTCTAGTCAGGAAGACAACAATTACGAAGTAAAGAGAAAATCATAATAAATAGGGAACATGCACCAACAATTATAATAAACAGCATATATTCATTTCATAGAAATAAATCATAAGTGGACTTATGCATCAGCATCTAACAAAGAAGCAGTCATAAATATTTGGTTAACTTATGTTTGTGCTTCATTTTTGTCTTCAACACGTGTCACACTAACATGTGGAATTGCATATGTTTAACCCTGGGCTGCATTTTATCAATGTGGGCAGCAGATTAGTTCAGATGTCAGATTTCTCTCATTAAGCTTTTAATTTCCAGTGATCTGACTAACGTGTTCGTCTAGTCCACACTAAGCTGGTCTTGACAAGATTCAGATACTGCAGGTCCCTTACCCCCACATCTCCAGCAAGGCCTTTACGTGGCAAATACAGTCAAACTTATGAGGACGCACAAGGTTTCTCACAGCCTCTGGGAGCACATAATTCATAGCCCCATTGACTGGCACAAAGATTTATTAAACCCACGAGCACAACTGGTGGGTTAAAAATGGCAAGGCACTGAATGTCATAAAGGCAGCTCAAACACACCGAAGACAAAGATTAACTAAAGCTTTGCGTCTACCTCGCTGACCAGTGACTAATACTATTCCGCTTTATTTAGACCTTTAGGGCTGAGCACATGTAGGCCACACGTTCGGCCCTAATGTCATTTCCTTTCCACTATCAGCTCTACCTGCTGTTTTGTCTCTGTCACTGCACCAACTGTCACTGTGTGAAAAAGAGGAGGTCTTGAGAGCAATAACAATAAAACAAATATTACCTGGGAACATAATGCAGTTCGGTATGACTCTACCGTCACTAGTTATCAAATATATATTACATGTGCTGTGGCAGGACGACTATGGAGAAGTCATGTCACGGCATGTTAACTGGGACACGGGGGCCGTCTAGTGAACAATACGGCCCTGTTTGCCTGCCTGCTACAGTGGGTTTAATGGGTTACCTGCATCTCTTCTATTTGAAAAATGCAGTATAGGATTGCAAATGATTTTGCAGATTATCATCTGCTGTCAACTACTCTAAGCCGTGTTTACTCAAATCATAGTTATGGTGGATCGTTTGGCGGCAGATTTCTTTGTTTAACATCATTCAGATGATACGACTGCTTGCGCTTTCAACCGTGAGACTCCATTGTAGCATTATGGCCACATTCCCAGGTCCCAACAGTTACTCTCACTTGCTGCAGCTTAAGTGATTTCAAAGCTTTTACTCAAGCCTGGTGCTTTAACCATGTCATCTGAAGCACTCAGTGCCCACAGAGCAATGGGCTGCCCGAGAGAGCGGCCCAGACAGCCAGTCAGCGCTGGAAAAATGCCATAGCCAAAGGAAAAAACCCTTTACCTGACCCCTCTACAGTAGTAGAGGACATCTGTTGATGGACTAAAGAGCCCAAGAAAGTTTCTCATGGGGCCAAGATCCAACCTAACAACCACAGACAAGACAACAAACATCTGTCACGGCTGAAAGAAAGAGCTGCTGTCCACTTTTACATGCTCATTAGTGTTTTTCAAAGTGCTGCAATCACTCGAGCAACTGTTTCACACCGTCGTACTCGATCAAGAGTGAGAGTGAACATTTGACATCTCTAAAACAAAAGCCGAGCACGGAACTGGGCCCCGTCGTTTAAAGTGCTGAAGTGATTCAAGCTAACGTGCTGATATTAGGCTGTTTATCTGCGTTTTTTATTAATGTTAGTTTGTTACTCGTCGACGTACCTCACGTTCTCACTATAATTGCCAGTTTTATCACTAATAAATTACATATTTACAGTGAACGTGTTGTGACCATGAATGATGTTGATGCAGGACTGGGGAGGTTTTCTCTCATGGGTTTGGAATGAAAGTATTTTACACATGTACTTGGCCTGCCAGAATTTATAAAATGTGATTAAATATGTTAAAACGTAGCATTAAATGCATAGGCAATTTTTAGCAAAGTAAGGTCCATCACTCCATGAGTGCTAGTATTCAAAGAAAAAAATTACATTTTAGTGTTACATAAAATTTTAGATGTTCTGTTTTCATTGGATATATGACTAATTTATGTCTTTTGGCTCACAGTATCACAATCTGGAATATTATATTTAATGTAAACATTTATACGATTTTCTATTTTGTCATGTTTGTATATTATATGGAATTAAACTGTGATGGTTACGTCTAAAGATTGCTTATTTTTTTAAGGAAATAGAGTAATTTGTATGTAATAATATAATAGTAGTATAATAGTATAATAATAATAATACTTCTACTACTACTACTACTACTACTACTACTACTACTACTAATAATAATAATAATAATAATAACAAATCCAGCTCAGGTTTAAGGATGGCAACAGGTCCAGAGACATATGCAGGAAAACAGGGAAAAACACCCAGAAATGCTACAGTCAATGAAAGACGGAACAGGAAGTGACATCACGCAGGACACATGAAGTCCCTGACATTTAATTTTTTCTCCCCAAAATGTGTGTATTGTTTGATTGGAAACAGAAACACTTCTTCAGATGGCACTTGACAACTTGCGTTGATGTTTTCTCCTTGAATTAGATTTTTGCTACCACTTGTAAGTTGATTTTGATAAACGAATCCGTCAAATAACTCGTACATGTAAATTATTGCCTTGTGGCACACTTGATTTATTTATTTATTTTTATTATTTTTTGCATTACATGCAGTTTGTTTAATTTAAACTTCTATTCCTTTTTATTGCACATCAGTTTCCATTTTGAATGAGTCATCTGCTTTGGTTTTCTTCTATTA
This sequence comes from Channa striata, assembly GCA_033026295.1. Lineage (NCBI taxonomy): Eukaryota > Metazoa > Chordata > Actinopteri > Anabantiformes > Channidae > Channa > Channa striata. Next base: position 10,102,013 of record CM065182.1, on the reverse strand, counting down.
ATTTGTATGACTATTTGGAAAAGCATATCCATAGAGTAGGTTTGTTTATGACAGAATAAAACTACACTAGATTCAACTAAACCGTGCCACCCTTGACTCACTTTTCTGTAGCTAAATAAAATGATAAAATGATAAGTCAACAATGAGGTCAGTCAATATCAGGACTGATATTGTACTATTTGTATTAAAACATTAAAAAACCCAGCACATACCTCAACCACCATTCACATGTTTTGTTGTAAAGCATGATAATACAAAATAAACATAAAAAAGTCAAAATGACCCATTGAGCACAAATTGCTGCTCAAAACAAAACAATCATAACAAATGGTGAATGGCTCAGAGCAATTTTCTACTGGAGTCAAACAAACAAATGTCTAGGTGCTGTTTTAGCTGGCAAGTGGCAGCGGCTATGATTTCAGAAATAACAATGACAGCAACTCAAAGAGTAATGTCCATTCATAGCTGAATGGACATTATGTTTTAACAAAGAAAACAAGCACCTTAGTGACAGAATGGGATTGCATTAAAACAATGTCTGATATAAAAAATGACATTTTTACACTAATGGTAACAGTGGAAAGTTAGGAGCAATGGTCAAAACACAGTTCAGGAAAGTTGTTAAGTGTTTGATAGACATGATTACAGAATTGTTAGGAGCAGTAAACATATGTCTGTTTAACAGATAGTTTGACACTCGGGAAAACACACTTCATAGCAGAAAGTTCGATTAGACGCCTGATTCATTTAATGTCTGTGCGTCATCCACAGTGTAAAAATCTCTGAAAGGATCTCTGTCACGGTTCATGCGACTTTGAACCCCCTGTATTGTGCTGGAGCTTTTGTTAACGCGATGTTGGATTTGTTAAGCAACACTGAATGTTAAATAAATTCACTTGCTTTTAGTTCATCCCTGGCATGTGTCCTTTCCTATTTGCTACGGTTTCAGAGTCGGGCATAACAATATTCACCAGCTTGTTAACTGTGTCTGTTTGCCGTTTGGTGATGGGCACATAGTGCACAATGGGTTTTCAAAGCCTTTTTGTCAGAAGCAGTTGCATGTCGGTGTCCAAAATGAAGATATGAAATTTAAAGAGCGAGTGGGAACCACAGAAGTAGCCAAAGCTGCAAGCTGGACAATGGATGAACTTAGCAACTAAAAACTCATTTGAGGAGAGCTGCAGATTTGGTTAAATTTTCTGCATGTTTTTCATTGAGACTGAGCCCATTCACACTGTAACAGCGACAAGTGATTATGTTAAAATCCAGATTATATCCACTTTAATGAGTTCAGTAAATAATATGCATGCCTGCATGTTGGTTTTTCGTTGCATACTAACAACATGATGTGAAAACTTTATGGGGCAAGTTATTCTGTCAGCAGCAGTAACCATGTCATAAATAATTGGCCAACTTGCTCCCGAGCCGACGGAATCATCACTGGCCAATAAGGCTTCAATAATCAATAACAGCTAAAGGTGTTTGTACGTGTTAATTTGTACAATGCAGACGAGTTTTTAGCTTTAGTCTACAATGAGTTTGTCCTTCATTTTCTTCACGTAACGTGTCATAAACTGAAGTGCCGATAAACTTGAAATATCTCGGCAGTTTGCCTTGTGTGCAGTGCTTCTATAGGCGGATTTTGTACTGAACTGATTCACCATCATAGACGAGCACTTTCCTAAACCCAAGAGGTCAAGTCACCTCTTTGCTTTTAAAGTCCTAGTATTATGTTCTAGTTGCATCGTCACCTCTGTACTCTTCAAATTAATTAATGTCATTAAAAAGTTGTATCACAGTTTTGTGATTTTTTTGACACACAATTAAAATTAAAGCTGACTCTTTGACTTTTAACATATAGATTATTTTATTTATCTCTGAAGCAGTTCTGAGAAACCAAAAATGTCCAAGTAATTATGCATTTGTTCAACAGTCTAGTCTGTGTATGTCTTAAGTAGTGTGTATTTAATGAATATATGAAACAAAATCCTATATACATTATTAGTCTTTACAAAATGAGGACTTGGTCTGATTGCCGAGCAAGGACAAGTGGGTTATTTTTGCGAACCCTTACAGGTGGCCTAATTTCCTGAGTACCCTTAAGGGTCGCCATTACCACGGCAGTTTATGTGTCTGCTCTTTCGTGCCCGTTGCAATTTCACAATCAATAAATCATTCCTAATCACTTCTGGTTCACCTCCTGATACCAGGCTGTAAATGTTTGCTTTGCAAAGCTTCTTTGTGGCCTCTTAATGGCCAAAGACTCTAAATTAGCAGTAACACGTGACTGCTAAACTGTATCCGACTGGATCCCAATTCTCGGATGTGACAATAATGCGGTTCTCATACACACGTAATGGATAAATAATGTACTATTCATCTCAGGATATTGCATTTTTAACTGTTTCACCTTGCAAGGTTAACGCGTATAGACCAGTCTCCATAGCTGACCTTTCTATTACTATAGACAAAATACCACCAAGGACACACACTCTGGCTGTATTAAGTGCACCCATTCGCTGTTGTAGTCAGTTAAAGTGAAATGAATAGGATTTCTTTCTATGTAAGTTATTTGAGGATATTGAGTAATGAGTCTATAAGAGACCAACTGGCATGCACATTAACCATGAACTCAGAAGTACATTTTCTATGACTGATAGCTTGCCTCTGGGCTTCACTTTCTAATCAATAGCAGTATCACCTTTACTTATTTAAGATGTTGGCTCATTATGTACAGCACTTGAGGTATAATGAGAGCCCGAGGTGCAAATGTAATTAAAAAGATAATATCTTCCTCTACTCAAGTCATCTACTGAATACTGAATATTATAGGTACGTTAATGTCTAAAGTAAAGCCAGACTCGGGAACATTAAAAATGAATGGAGGAATACATTTTTGTATGGCAGATAGTTCACCTCGTGTCAATACCATCTACTATGTTGGAATCAATAATACTGTCTGCATTTATTTAGGATGTTAATTAAAATGGCTCACTGCACTCGTCAAGCAGGGAAGACGAGATTGATTTTCAGAGTATAAACCTTGTCAAATTTATTGAAGTTTTCGCAGTACTCCACAAGGTATTACCCTATATTTGTGGTAATTAGGAGCGCTTGTTTTATACTGAATATTCAATCTGGTTTACGCATGTGATAAAGATTTGATGACATTGGCACTTGCCAGGGTTCAACTCAGCTGAAAAAGGGTCTTTGAGCATCGCTAAAGAATAAGTGGGAATGGATTTACAGCTGTGTGCAAACGTTTGGCCCCCCCTGAGCAAATTGCATGTTTTGTTGATGAAGTGAATGTGCGGTACGCTGACGTGAGAAAGGAGCATTTCTTTTTTTATGCACTGTGCAGGGTTATTTCTTATTCCATTAACTTATAAAAATAGTAATAATTGTTGGGGCACCTTCATTTCATTTTGATATAAATACCAAAATAGATTATTTCTTATACTTTAACGTGGTGTGTTTTGGCTCATGTAATGTAAAAATTATTCATATCCACATCGTTGTGCCGCCTCACAGCTCGAATGTGTGTGTGACTGGTTTCCTGTCTCCGTCTCTCTGTGTTTGCCCTGAGAGAGACAACCTGTCCAGGGTTTCCCCCCGCCTCTCTCTCAGTGACAGCTGTGATAGGCTCCAGCCCCCCCGTGACCCTGAACAGGATGAGCGGTTACAGATAATGGACGGATGGATGAATGGATCACCATGAAATGTCACCGTAAATGAAATAAAATCGCTTAATGGTTATCACCATTATGTAACCCAGCCGCTTAATATTTTTGGAAATAGTTATGTATATTGATTAATTTTCACTCAACAGTGGTATATCATGTTAATGTCCCTAGAACCACTGTGTAGGTGCCATGCCTGCTGTCACACTGCTTACCTGAAAGCTACGCTGAAACCGATAATCACTTGCTGCTATTGCTGTTCATACAGTATTTCATAAGCCTCATATGTTCCCCAAGGAGGAGAAGTTATTATCACCACTCCCCAGTCCCTGCTGTGCAGAGCTCGGTGTTTGATTGGAGGGAGTTATAAGTCAGAGCCAGGGACGGCGTCTCTGTGCATATTCACACACAGGCCTTAATGTGAGCTGGCTGGCTGACTCAGTTTTATTAAAGCCATAATACGCAACTTTTGCAAATCAAGCTAATTGTAGTTTGAGAATTAAAATCAATCTGCTCAGGACATTAAATACCGACACTGTGCCAAAGTGCGGTAGTCTTCATTTGAGCATGTGAGGTGTGCTAAAACATCACTGAGCCATGTGTTTGTATCAGAACCCGACTGAACCCAAGAAGTGTGTTGTATTTCTGCCCTCACCCAACCTGAAGCTTCAGGTACTGGCGGGTTGTGTTGGGTTTGGTTGGGGTGTCCTTTAAACTCGGTACTGCTGTCAGTGCTCTCGTGTGAGTCAATGTCACAGGAGTTGTTTAAAGCACCTCTCCACATAAATTATGGAGCATTTCGACTACAGCATATTTTTTTTAAAAAGTTACAGACTGTGGTTTAAGTTTTTGCTTGGAGGCACCATGGACCACGGAAGTCATTGGAGTACAGTGAAGCCATTGCCATGTTTCAGAAACCAGTCTGAGATGATTTTGGCTTTGTGACATCGCACACAATCCTGCTGCAAGTGCTCAACAACACTTAGGTAGACTGTGGCATTTAAACGATGCTCAGTTGTACTAAGGGGCCTGAATTGTGTCAAGGAAATATCCCCAATCCCATTATACCACCACCAGCAGCAGGCTGAACCATTTATACAAGGAAGGATGGATCCATGTTTTTCTGTTGTTTATTCCAAATTCTGACTCTACCATCCAAATGTCACAGCAGAAATTGACACTCATCACACCAGGCAGGTGTTTTCCGATCTTTACATTTGCTGAGCCCTTGTGAATTATAGCCTCAGGTTCCTGCTCTTGGCTGACAAGGGTGTCACCCCGTGTGGTCTTCAGGTGCCTTATGGTTCGATGTGTTGCACATTCACAGTGGCTCTTCTACATACTTCAGTTGTAACAAGATCTTATTGATTTATCGTTGCCTTTCCATCAGCTAGAACCAGCCTGGCCATTCACCTCTGACCTTTGGCAATAACAAGGCAATTTTTCTCGGAGAACTGCCACTCATTCGATATTTTTTTATTTTTACACCATCTTCTGTAAATCACAGAGATGGTGGTGAATAAAAATCCCAGTTGATTAGCAGTTATTGAAATACCAGCCAGGTACTGAGGTGATTGGCTGATTATATATACCATTTCCCATTTAGTTTTCAGACACATTCCTCTTTTCCGGAATTCTTAACTCTTTGTTTTCTTCCTGGTATAAATCACAGAAGTACAAAGTCAATGTTTAAGTAAAAGGGAAGTATTTGTCTAAAAAGTCTCCAATATACTGCAAGTACCACTTGTACTTGTACTTGCAGTATATTACAAATTCTTTTCTCAAGTACAAAAGAAAATGTTTTAATATGCACAAAAGTGCAAAAGAAAATAATGTAATACAAACTGTACTGAATGTGATGCTTATAACCTCAATGTTGTTATGTCTAACACACACTCAAATTTGCCAAAACTTTTCAAAAGCCAAATTTTCCTAGCAATTTCATATGGAACCAAAACTGGTAACGTTATAATTTTTTCATTTTAAGAGACTGAAAGGTTGTTTACCCATAAAATTACATGATAGTTTATTGGGTAATTACATTTTGTATTAAGAATCTTCATCTGAAAAAAGCCTAAAATGGAAAATACTCAAGTAAAGCATCAATACATCGTAGTTAAATACAGTAGTTGAGTAAATGCAGTCAGCTACTTACCACCTCTGGCTGTTGGATTGTGCCTCTGTCTTCACCACTCACTCTTTTATATCTGTCTGTGCTTTTATATCAAGCAGAATACACTTGAAGTTTTACATGTGAGTCATGAGAAATTTCAAATGAGACATTTTGATGAATCTGGTAAATGCAGTTAGGCTTCATTATCTGCAAATGTTTACTGAAGATGCTTATTAACTACATTACCGTGGATTTGGCTGTCCATATACATTAGTCCACTACCTGTGGTAATTTACCTTAACATGTTTAAATTTGAAGAAAACAAAACAAAAAATAATACCAACACTGATTATTTTGGACGTTAATATCTTTTCTTTTTTATTAAGACAAGAACTCTTCATTGTTTTGTAAAAATGTCTATTTATGAACCAATACAAAATGTGTATGGGAATGTGGAACTCCTTTCTCCATTAATACACATCAACATTTTCCAAGAACAGCAGAGAGACAAAAAAAAAGAATCAATCTAAAAACAATGACTGGTGAAACAATCAAAACTTTTTGGGAATCAAGCAAGCTTCCAAAGGCGGCGGTGCGTTGAAAGTGACAGTAGTACAGCCACAACAAGTTTCTGATCCTGCTTCATCTCAATAAACAGTGTACTCTTTATGACCTATGTCAACACAAAGCAATACTTAACACATCTTTTACAGTGCACCAAATATTAAGAAAAAATACAGAAAACATATACAACATATATGCAAAATATCTCACCAATTTTGCCTTTTAGATCTAAAATAATGTGTCGCACTTGATTTAATGAGGATGCATTGTACTTGCTTTAATGTCACTGATAAGTTGGGCCTAAACTTTGCATTCTACCTGAGATGCAGTCATATCAGTCAGCAATGCATGAACCTGAGACAGGACATTATAAAAATGAATGAATTAAACTATATCAGTTACACTGTAAGACTAAAGTCTTTTTTTTAACTTTACTGGGCATTTAATGGAAAATAAAATGATGCAAACAATAACCTTAAATATCTTTCTATTATCTTCAATGTGTGCCATTTTTAAACCTATTTAAGTTTTATTTTTATGTGGTTTTGTTTAGTTACATTTCATATAAGAACTTTGGGAAAACAAAAAAAAAACTCTTATTCTAGTTAAGGAGAAACATTCCTCCTCCTAAATGTTTAATATTCACAAATGAAATATTAATGCATCAGCCTTAAGGGAGAAGACAATATTCAATTCTATTCCTTTATTGGCAAGTACATATTTTGAAGTCTGATTTCAATGGAAGCTGCCACATATCACTGAAGCAAAATAGTGTTCACTGTAAAATACAAATCACACAATCTCAGTCTTACAGATGAAGTGACATCTGCTCTGTGATTCATAAAGCAATGATAACAAGCCAGTTAATAATTGTATCAGACACCAGACCGTAAAACATCTAATCTAATCATATCCCCTCCCCGCCCCCCCACCCACCCACGTAACAATAACAAAACAGTGTCATCAGCATACAGTGCTAACTTAGTGGTAATTCATTGTTAAACCCAGAACTTTTAAATTAAATCAGCTTTTGACAGAAGAGAAGAGAGAATAACACTTGGGAGAGTTGGACTTTTTTTGTCTTTTACTTGCAACATCCCTCCTGTCCCCTCATCTACAACTGCCACATCCAATGGAGAAGCTAAAAATGTGTCTGCGGTTCCATCCAAGCCACCTGGTGTCTTTTAAAATTGAAGAAAACATATTTGACAACTTTCAAAATGCAGAGATATGTAATGCTCAGGAAGGTGTAATTTGCACAATGCACAGAACCTTCTGTAATGCTTTTGGATAAGCCAAAACTAACAATCTCATTATGGAAAGGCTGAACGCTGTCTTCATGCATGATTATGATATTAAAGCTATCATACTGTTATTGTGCCGCAATCTGAGCTGCACAATGACACAATCCAATCAAATGCTTAAACATGGCAATAAAACATTGAATCTTAGATATGTGTACACATGGCAAGCACCACCATTAAGTCCCAAAAATCGAATAATTTACCAAAGCAGCCAATTCAAGTGTTATCATGCCATTGAATGGTATGTTGTCAGTCATTATCAAGCCCATAGTTATAGTTTGATAAACCACCTGCAGTCCCACCTATCAGCTTTGATATTTTTATTGACATGTGTGGCACATTGGCAACATCCAGCGCAGCAGATATGGCAGGAGAAAGAGTGGCAGTAGGTGATTAAAATCTGACAGTCTGTGTGGTGAGTAAGCTGGGGCGAAGCACGGCGATTTAAAATGAAAGACACCAGTTTTTCACTGTTTCAAACTCTTAATCAGTCCTCTTACATTATTAATCTGGTGGCATTACTCCGTCTGTATTCTAACACTAACCACCATCTTCCCGTAGCCCTATTCTACTCATTTTTGTGCCTAGATCTAACAACACACACACACTTTTTGTACCTAAAGTAAATCACATTGAGGTGCAGATTACAGCACAATGAGCATGTGGACCAGGTACCTGCTGGCCCATTTGACGGTGATAACAACAGATAATGGCCACTGAATGGCACGACAACATCCGAAGCCGGCGACTAAAGGGCGGTGAGTGTAAAAGCTGTGTTCAGTGGAATATTTAGTGTGTTTAATTATTTGATTTGACAAATATTGATATGTATCATATATTGGTATGTATGACAGTGAAACACATTTAATATAAAATCAACGCAGGTGTAAGAGAAACACAAAATACTTACAGCAAGTGAAACGTGGGGTTTCTGTTACAGTGGCTAACACAAGCAGATAAAGAAAAGAACGTTACATCTCTGGCAACAGCTTTGTTGCGGTTATTGGAAAACATATGAAACACGCCGAGAAAGCAAATTAAGGATCATCCAGACATAATGAAAACACATTAAACACATGCAAATACAGAGATGCTGCCAGTCATCCAAGTACCAATGCAAAAAACAGACTTTTAAGAGAACAAATAAAACTGATTAATGCACTAGTAAGTAATAAGCAGGCTTACACTAGTAGATGTAGATATGTCCAATAAAACAAAATATAAATAAGTAAACATTTTAGCTCATACCCAAAAAAGTTACTAGTGCCTCCACGAAAGCTGTGTTTCTGTTGTGTTCTGTGCAGCTCGCAGCATTTCTGTACGGTGCATGTGTTTTCTGTAGTTGCAGTGCGGTTGGTTTATTTGCCGTGCGTAACCGATGCACGTCTACTGCGATATGAGAAGGCTGATATTCATAAAACTCGCTCTTTTTGGTACAAAATTAGTTTTCTGATTCCTAAACCTTTAATATTTAATTTTGTTAGTTGACAATGTGTTTATTATCTTCACTACAATAAACGGAGTAAAATTGCACTTAAGTTATGTGATTAAAATTATGTGATATAACAGCACATAAAGCAATGCAATATTTAGGCTTTGCCTGTTTAAAACTTTGTAAGTTTAGACTGCAACCTAGTCCTCCATCCCACTCCACCCACAACCGTCACATGGAGTAAGGACTCATTAAGCAAGCTGCTTGCTGTGTGAACACATAATAATGACCAACAATGCCATCAACAGACCCTCATTGCCATGTTAAGAAGCCAGGGCATTAATGCAAACCATGGATTAGCACCATGGAGCACGGCATGTGTAGTAAGTTACAAACGATTAATTACTTTTGGCATTCCCCAGTGTTCCCCAGCTGGCAAAGCAAAACAGATCCTCGTAGAGTTTTGGCAGGTGATGCATAAAGCAAAAATAGAGAAGCAGAAACCGTGTGTTTTACAGACATGCAAAAATATCAAATGTTTAAGCACTCAAGCCGCTGTATCAAGGCAAAACCATAGGCTATATATTTCGACGTGTGATGTAAGTGGAAAGGCTGACCTGTCTCTCAGAGCGTTACAGTTTGAAGACATTTACTTCTCAAATATTTGCTGGTTTTACAATTTGACAAAACTCACAATGAGCGTGATACAATAAAATCCACAAAGGTACTCGATTGCAATTCTAATAAGTTGTAAAAAATATTTCTTAGTAAGGATTAGTGTACAATACAGCTGTAGTTCCATTGGCTTGATTTACACTGGATTGTGTGTCTGTGATAAAACATGGACTGATGAGAAACCTGGACTGCAATGACATTTCTAATGTTTTGTGCAGCTTAAGTATTCCTAAAAATAACAGGATATTGAATGTATTTCAGCTTGGAGTTTGGTTAAGGGTGTTTCTCTTTTCCATAAGGTTATATACAATACACCAGCATCTTTTGGCTGCTGGTTGGCCAATTTTAATACTAAATAATTTTTTTCAACAGCCTTATATTACGGAGACAAATTGACGGAGAGCTTTTCAAAAACAATCTTAAAACAATTCGAATAGGAAGATCACTTTGTTTTCCTCTCATTTTGCTTTTGCTTTGAGCGTGAATTCTTCAGGAGGGGGCAGGAGAAAGAAATTTACAGTACATCAAACTTATTTCTTATTTATGTCCTTTGTACAAAGATATGTAAAGCATTCCATGCATTTTTGGAGCTGTCAAAACTTCAGGGGAATAAAGAGGGAGAAGTAATGGCTTGAGACAAATCACAGTATACTGGAAAGAGTTTTTGTTATGCAGGAGAGGATGCGTATGTGTAGACACATTTAGGAAAATGAATAAAGTGACTGTGTAACTTTACCCTCATACAAAAGCCAACAGCACATTGATAATTACGAGTGGCGAAGAGAAAACAGGAAAAGAAGAGCAACAAGGTTATGCAAATGAGGATCAACACAAATCCAAAGTACGGCTAGAACCAAAAAATTCAGAACAAGGCACAGAATTTTCTGCAAATGGTTGAACTAAATAAAATTCGTACCAGCAGTTAGGGAGGTGTCGAATGGTGAAGCTCTCTACAGTGATTTCTGGCAACGTCTGGCGCACCCTCCCTCCCTCCCCCACCCTGTCCCCCTCTCAGTTTACCAAAAACCCAAACCCTCCCATTTTTTTCTCCATTTTTTTTATTTTTTTTAAACACATAAAACATTCCTACATCTGCAGACTAGACTAAACAACGGCTTAAAACCAGGCCTCTCTTTAAAACCCCATTTCTCTTCTCCTTGACCCCCTGCTCCCGCTAAAAGTTACCCTGAACCAACTGAAACCCCTCCATCAGCCCCCCTCTACCCTTCCCCCAGCCCCGAAAACAGCTTCATGTCCCAAAGAGGACACCAGAGTGAGGGGTCCTGTTTTGATTAGATATAGTACTCTTTCTTTTCGTCCGAGTTGGTGTGGCCACCCTCTGCGTTGATGATGGCTGTGTCTGCGTCCGCCGCATCGTCTGCTCCTTTGGCTTCGTGTGTGAAGTAGGTACCTGAGGAGGAGGGGAGGGATGAAGGACAGTGTGACGGACTGGATAATAGCCTGCTGCTCAGATGATACAAAAGATTAAAATGTGCCCCTACACCCCACAGTATCTAATTATGCAAATCCTCCACCATGTGGCCATTTACACAAACCCAGCAAGCTGTAAAACACAGATGATACATAATTTTTTCCCTTTTTTCCATCTAAGATTGGCACATGAAAATCAGGGTTTTGAAATGATCTTGAGTGTGCGGAAGAACATAACTCACACCTTCAGATGAACCTTGTCAAGTTCAGCCAAATCAAAAAAGGTGGTAGCGAGCCACTTCAAACCTAATTTAAAAGATTTATTCTCATCCTATCAGAGCAGAGGTTGATAACGAAGGCAATATTGCAGAACAAATGAGGACAGGCACTTCCACCTGAGAAAGAAATAAATAAAACCCAAATGCTGCTCGACTGGATAGAAACATAGTGTTCAGCGGTGTGGACGGCATGCCACAAAAAGCCAAATCATTTTCCCGATACTCTCTTTCTGAAGGTCTGGTATATGTTGTGCTGAGTAAGTATTATAAAAAGTTTAGCCTTCAATGTCCTGAAATTCTCAAGGATTTTTAGATAAGTTTTCACAGGGACTCCTCTAATCTCAAGTCTCACACCTCCATATTTCTCTGCAAAGGTACAGTTGGCAAAAGAGCCCAAAAATATCTATTTTTCCTTCTTATCATCGTTATTGATTTTCCGGTAATATTCACCCAGTGGTTTTTTTGGCCTATAAACAATGTAGATGCCTCTATTTTATTTGTTTATCTGCCTCTTATTGCTATTCCATATGGAAAACATAAGTTTGCATAACATAAAATAGCAATGCGGCACAAAACAAATTAAACAATATTTAGTTTTTCTTGTCTTTATTAACCTTTTACTGGGCAGGAAAAAGAAACATGTAGGGTCAAGGTTGAACTATAAAGTCACTTTACAAACTGTAACGGGTGTTTACGGTGGAGAGTTTGGGTAATAATTCCATTTACTTTTGAATGACAGATCCGAGCTGTAAAAAAAACAGAATTATCCTTTGAGATCTGCTGATCTGCCCTTGAAACGTTGCGGTTGTGGTGTCAGGACTTCAGTGCTGATAAATCATGTAAAAGCCAGTCGACTGGAGGCAGAAGCTTTTTGTTTACTCACATTGTTGGCGGTTGCTCGTATGCGCCACGTCCTGATTGCAGCTCTTCATTTTGTTTATCGTCAGAATTATTATCACATGTGAAAATAATTTTCAAATCAGAGAAATCATTTTGTTGTTGTTGCTGTTGCTGTAAGATACCTGGGGTCTAGCTACACCCGGTTCGGACAGTAGGGGGGGGTCAAACGTTAAGGTGTTCGAGCGGCCGTCACTGGGCACACGATTTCTTACTGTCTTCTGCCAAGCCCGTGTTGTTATCCTTCCAAGTTGTAAATCACCACGCTTTAATAAATGTTGCGCGTATGATTGTAACCCAACAACAGACTGTGGAGTGGATCATTATTACCCCACTTGACAGGAGTAAGGCTCATCCACGCATGCCTCTACACTGCCGAAAACAAAACAGACACAAGATCTATGTTGTTGGGTTGACGGCAAGCGGAATGAGAGAGTGAGGCTGATTACATTTAATGAACTGTGTACCAGTCGTATAAACTACTGGAGATATCATTAACCTTACTGCAGTTTTAAACTGTACTTTTTTCCACATCAGAAACTTTGCAGTTCACCACCAAGATTCATTAGCACACAACACAAATCATGCCCACGAAAACCTGAGGGAAAACACGGAGCGCGGCATCGCCGTAAAATAACAAAATCATCTACAAAGTCCGTTGGCTCATTTACTGCATTTTTTTTCCCACAGTGGTGAATGCCTCTAATTCCATTTCCTCCTACAGAGTAATACTGCATCACGTTGCAAAAAATGTTATAGATTATTATAATTATTTGTGTGGTATGAGGGCAGTGTAAGAAATGTGCTGTTCTATTTACATGACAGCGTAAAAAAATCATCTGCATCCCAGAGCCTAAAGAGCCATCGTCCCATTTAATTGGATGGCATCTATTAGCATCTACCCAAAGATTAAAAAAACAGGTTTTCATTTAAAAAAAAAAAAAGAATATGTCTACACCTGCTAAACTTCACTGTGTGTGTAAGCAATAAGCCGTTTTGCATGACTGGTAGCTCTAACCACTACAATACCCATGAGCCTCTGCCATTATGCAGAAGTCATTACTATGAAGAAGCAGCCAGTCAGACTACACAATAATCCTGTCTGATGCAGCCTAAGTCAGTAAAACAATTCGATGTGTTCGTATTGGTCATCAAACTGTATTTTCAACTCCACTACCTTTGTGTCTTGCAAAGTAGCGCCCCAAGACGATGAGTAGACAAAGCATGGCAAAGACGACCACAGCGACCACTCCTCCGATCACTGCATGGTCCACCGTTCTGGGTGCTCCTTCTCCGGCTCGTGAATCTGAAAGCAAAGGGAACAGTCAACCAGACAACAGGGGGTCAGTGTTGGACTGCACAATGGCAACCGGGGACCAAATCCCTGCAGGGATATCTAAATGGGATGCTGTCTATTATGCTTCATGTGATGAATTTGTATAGAGTTACTTTGGAGCTGCATTGCTGCTATGATCAGAAATAATGTAAGGTACCTAAACAATAGACTGTTGCATAACTTGGACGTATAGCAAACCTTCAGCCGCCCTGTTTACTGTCATGATTGTTGCTCCTGTGCTTCACCCATGACAATTAAATAACTGAAACATCTTCACAAGGATCCCGAGGTAACAATGCAGGAAATCCAGATTATTTAACTGCAACTATCTTCTAAGCCAAATATAACCATACACTGTACATGAAGTCGTAATAATGCCAAAACTCAAATTTCTGATCTGGAATCTTCCATGGTTGACTTCTGATTATCTCAACGTATCTGCTCATTGCATGATGATTAGCCATTGACTCATTGTCCATCATTTATTGTTGCATTTATTGCTTTAAAATACATTTCTATAATACAAGTATTGTTCTTTATTAGAGTGTTGTTATGGTATTGCTTACCATATGCCACAAAGTTATTTCAATAATGCAGTTTTAATTGAATTTAGGAACTGGCTGGACTAAGCCGAAACATCATTATTCTAAGCAGTAAAACTACTTAACAATCTGTTTGATGTGTGTCACCTTAGGTAAAATGATTCGAAAAAATGACATCTTTTAAGAAGTCAGTCACAAAAAATAGTGTTAACATCCAGGGCAGGCTTTAAGGATAAAAAAAAGAATACGACGACCCTGAAGCTCTATGAAGAAGCTCTAATGCTATGTGAAAGCTATTGATCGGGTGTAGGGATCCATGACAACCCAAAGTTAATATTCATTTATGGACGTGATTGGTCCTTCATGGCACAAAGGAGAAGCACATTTTTTTCAGCGACAGCACACTGTGCTATTTGAAAGTGAGGGGAGAGGTTAGTGGCAGCTCCAAGAAGATGATTCTCGTAGCTAAATGTTGCACTGAGATGAAGATAACTCTGCGTTTCCAAAGCACTTTTCTACCTATGAGAACGTACATATTACAGATGCATTTTAGCCATTGCATCATAAACTTAACCTTCATTTTTAAGCTTTTAGAGAATATAGAGGAATGATTGAAAAAGTAAAGTCAGGACGATCAACGAGAGTCAGCTCTTGGCAATCAGTTCACGTGGAATGGACCTTCAGCCCCCACCATCCATTAGTTGTAGTAACCCACTAAAACCCCTCCACATGCGTCTCTAGCCTCATTCTACACTCGAGGGGATTTGCTGAGAGAGCTCCAAGAAACAGAAACACCAGGGCCCAATTTATTAACAAATAGCAGAAACAGGGAAAGAAACAGCAGGGATCACATCAGCTACCGCCCACCTCGACACTCCTGCATTACCGAACCTGCAGGAATAAAGGAGGGACGAGGCGGGGGAGGCAGGGCAGTGTTATCTGTCACACTGAACAAAACATTACCTGATAGATCTAATAGGTTATTTTGACTTAAGATTTTCTTTTTTTTAGTGCTGGGGAGATTCAATTAAACTGAGCAGGAATCCTTCTGACATTCAATTCACTCTTGTCAGGCTGCTAAAGCTGTGCTTTAACACACTTTCCTATTACAATGTTAATGTGGACTTTAGCTTTGGGGGAAGGAGCAGGGTGGGTGTGTGTGTGTGTGTGTGATGTGTGTGTGCGGGGGGTGGACGCTTGCATACAATCCTTCGTGGTTCTTTGCAGTATAAAACAGTCTCCTAAAGTTAACTCAAGAGTCAACCAATTCCAGCATTATTGTGCCATTAAATGCCAATTAATCAGACATTATCAGCCCATAGTTATGACTTGGCATGTCACCTACTACCCACTGGCATGTGTGTTATTTGTGACGTGCGGGACGGTGGCAGCATCTAGTGGCCACAGCGGATATGAGAACCTGCAAGATTTCAATAAAATGATTTGTAGTGTACAGAGTGTTTACACAGATGGGAAGGTTATTGGGTACTAACCATGGACTTTGAGACAGGAAACATGTGAAGCAGGTACCTATACTGGACTATAGATATGGTTCTGAAAAAAATTATTGCCACCTGACTGCAGAATTTTATTATTTTTCTGAGGACCATGAGTTATACACAGCAAACTGCCTCTCCCCCTCCCAGTTTTCTTTAAGATCAGCAATTCCTTATGTCTGTCAGATTGTTCCAGGTCTTTATGGATATTAAATGATGCAGGCACAAAGAGAATTATTAAAACATATGAGTTGTTTTTTATGACTTCACTCTTCTATTAATTACTAATAAAAATGACACGATGCAGAATGCACACGTTAAGTTATACACTGAGATCACAGGGCAGGTGTTAATGAATCTAACAGGTTGCAATATTATATTCTCTTTACCGGAGCTGATATTTTGTTAATATGCACATTTTATCATGTTACCTTGCTGCACCTGGTTTATCTGCAGCTAAGCGAAGAGTAGAGAATATATGCTTCATGCAACATCTATTTGGCTATTTGGCCTATAAGCAATTCTTATTCATTCAGTGTGGTTATAGTGGATTTATTGTCACTGTGTGATTTGTGGTGTATTTTGTCATTTTGTCATCATGCTTTGGAAACTACTTTCTTAATACCCTTTTCAAACTCATCTTAGTTTGACTGTAACAAAAGCGTCTTAAAGCTTTATTTGATTAAAAATATATCTAAAGAATGTATGATTCAATCATTGCACAGACGACTCATCAAAATTAAACTAATCAAAATGCCCAACTGTTTCACTGGATTTGAAAAATATCAGTTATGTTGCAGCAACACTGCAGAATGTCAAAGTCAATCATTTCTGTCTTAAACTAAAAAAAAAAAAAAAAAGAAGAAAGTTGAATCAGTCCCATATTTAATGAGGCTTGTTTGTAGGGCTCAATAACTGTCTGGGTGTGCTGTCAGTTTCTGGAAGCTCTCAGTCTCATTGATACACCAGAAAACAATTTGCATGTAATATCACTGAGCATCACTTATGAGCAATTACTGTCACCTAGTGAAATTCAATACCTTTGTGTTATTACCTCACAGAGGGAGTCAAACATTAAATTGCACGGGTCATGGAGCACACACTCAAGGCATTTTTTACTATTTCTGTGCTGGATGTCACACCTACATGACTCATATTAAACGGGTAAATATTTAACATGTTTATTATGTAATTTAATTATTTTAAACAATTATATGTTCTTCCACATACATGTGCCAACTAAATTCCTCCAAAATAGCTGGAGACCCTCATAAAACACGTGGCCTAGAACATATTTGCCTTCGCAAATTTGGCTCAAAGGAGAATTTCCTGACAGTCCATCCCATTTCAGGTGATAGTTGGCACTACACCCTCAACTTAAATTAAAGATGATGTTTTCCCGAACCCTTACAAACACATGATCATAACCGCACACAGCTGATTGCGGTTCTTAGGATTTACAGACAGGCTTGAACTCCCATGTAATTTTACAATATTGGTTTGTAGTTGCAGAATATAACTGTATATTTCATATGCTTGTCTGACCTCATCACTAATACAAGTCTTCTCTCCTTGAAACACACCTGAACTGTAGATGCTAATGCAAAGAGCGGGTTTCACGCGGCTAAAAAAGCATGTGACGGTCAACAAAGAAGCGCAGCCATTTTATCCGGCTGGCACGCTCACCTTTAAGTGGGAACGTGGAGTATCTCATTTTCATAGGACATGTTGCCGGAGCTTTGATTTGAGACAGAGGAGATCTCCTAATTGGATCTTCTAATCTGCTAATTAAGTATTAGTGATTTCAGTGGTGTGCCCGTGCTGCCTGCAGATAGGGGGCAATCAGGAATATAGCAACGCTATGTGGGTGGGGTGTCATAAGAACACACTGGCTTGTCAAGATCCACTTCCATTGCCCACAACACTCTTGCTTAAAGAGTGAATGTAATTAAAGTCCCAATGAACCTATTCATTGAACCTATTTAAAAATGTCAGTTAAATCTTTCGCCTCTCGGGTAGCGCACTACGCTGCTTACATACAGAGTGACTTGGCCTAAGATTTATTGAGTCTTTTTCGAAGCGTCAAAAGCGTTTCACTTCACAATGACAGCACAGACCATTAAAAACACGGAGCGGGAGTAGTGATAATAATTGCGAGGTCAAATAAAGTTGAAAATGAAATGATTAAAAACAATGTCATAAAATTTTCACTTTAGCAGTGACATTTCTGCCTTTGCTACTCTCATCACTGATTCCAATGTGTGATGTCTGTAATTTAAGATCTTATTACTTTACATATCTGTTAAAGTAAGTGGAAAAGCCATAGTCAACCTCCTTTGGATCTCCACCGCTGTCTGTGTAGTAGAGGATGAAATTTCCTGACTTTTGTTCCCTGTGGGGGAAGCTCAAAAATGAAAAATTATTCATCACAGTCTACCTCGAAACCGAGATCCCCTTTCACATAATTTTATATTAAATTACATGTAAATCTGATGGACTGATCCATTAAGAGGATGGCAGACAATAAAATTTGATTTACATAAAAGTGATACATGAAAAATACATAGCTACACACAAAACCCTCACTGAACAATGATGACCTTTTATTAAATATGTAACATTACATAAACAAAACATAATTTATGACAGCAGCCTTTGGAACACGGACAATGAGGGTTTTTATGTGGATGGAGAAATATTGTGCTGAAGTAAATCAATGTGATTTAAGAAAAAAAGCCCTTTTGTATATCATGTCCCAATGATATGACTTAAGGAAAAGCACACTGGATTCAAAAAAAAAAATATTGGACGTTATCTCATAATAAGGAAATCCACATCACAGTTTTATAGATACTAACTCCTAATAATGAGATAATAAGTCATAATTATGAGATACTAAGTTGAACATGAATGCCGTAATTATGGCTTTTTAAGAGGTCATCAGTGTCATAACGATTCAGTGACAGTTGCCAAAGTACTTCCAATGGTCTAAAGCGAAGCATCACTGTCAATAGCTAATTCAGATGGATCAGATTTCAAAAATGTAAACAAATAAACTAGACAATGAGGCTCAGTTTGCAGCCCATAACGCTTTATGTTTCTAGGCAGGAATTATTATACTTTAAAACTTGCCTGAGCACAATCACATTTTTCCTTTATTAACAGAAAAGAAACAGTGATGACTATCCGTACATCCAAAAACTGTTAATAGCTAATTTGGCACACCTAATGTTCCCATATGTGAACATATGGGCTAAATTAATGAGCTCCCCCAGTGCAACTTTCTGTATCCACGGCAGACCTGACAATTCCTTATTCTGTGAGGACAAGTGAAGACTTTTAACATTTAATTTGTTTAGATGAATTATTTCTCATAAATTGGGCTACAAGATCTGGAGATCAGGATCAGGATCTCTTGAAAATATGTTTGTAGGTATTATTAATTGCTATTTGTATCGTAGTTTGAAAAGCTACGTATACCAACCCTGTATTGCTTTCGATTGCAATTGGTGGACGATTAGAAGTATTCACAACTATCACTGAACTACCGTGATACTGAAACGGAGTATTCTAAGGCAGGTTCTGAAGTGTTCTCATAATTAAAAGATTCATATCTCAAAAATATGAATGAATCTCTCATAATTATGAGATCTGAATCTTATAATTATGTGCTACTACCTCAAAATTACAAGATTCAAATCTTATATTTATGACTTAGTATTTCATAATTAGGAGATAAGGTTTCCATTTTTTTTTCTATGGTGGGCTGCTGCACTTTACAGACTTCAGTGGGGAGTTTGTAATTTATCAGTGATTGCTAGAAGTTACTTTTTTTCAAATCGAGCTTCTACACTTTACGTTCTTTGGCTTTCCCGCTGCAAAATAAAAACACATTCTAACTTCTGCTCACACTGGTAAACACGTCTCTGTGCTAAAGGACGATAGTGACGGAAAACACACAGCATGTAAACTCTGCCAAATGCCACTGTTTGACTGGGAGGGGATCACTGTGCACATCACTCGGATGATCATTTGAGAATACACTGCAGCTAAAAGCAGAGACCATAAAAGCCGAGCCAGCGCTGAGAAATATATATATAGCTCCACTGCGAATTGCGGAGACATTTAAAAGGCGACATGCCCTGGTGTTTGCATGACGTGACTTTAAACATCAACATCTATTGTTTTCCATCTCCTGAAAGCCCACACCAGTTGAGATGTGTCACGGCAAGTTAATGTACTTTAGTGCGTCACATTGTGCCACTTTTCACACTTTTATCACATATGCAGTTTCTATTTTCCACTCTCCTGATGTGTACATCCTGGCTGCTGTGCCTTGACTAATTGTTCTATCTTTACTCTGTGTCTCTCTGATCTGTACCTCTGGTGTCAAATAATGTTCTGCAACAGGCTCAGTGTGTTGAAAGCTGGAGGAATCTGTACAAAACAATCATGCAACAGAGTTCGAACAGTATTATGGTCTATGGTCCGTCACTCCTATTTTACCGCAGCACTGAACAAAATGTCTCCCCTACCCTGTGTGGTGGTAAGGAATCTCTCGAATTAGCACACTGACTTTACCAGATGCAACCGTGATGGCTTAAATAAAAAGCAGAATTAGTTGGGAAGAGCCAAACAATGAAATATGACAGCAGTATAGAGGGCTGCTGTGGTGTCTTTGCTGCGGTGTCATATAACCACAATGATAACTTGTAATGCATTTACCAGGAAACACAGTTTAAAGCCAAGCTCTAACACCACTTTGATGTCATTAAATTAGACAAAGTAGTGAAATTTAATTTCATATAATTTAATTTCATATCTCTTTTCATTCTTTAATGCTTTTCCAGCAGAATGACAGCTGCAATTAATTAGTTATACTGAGGCATTGTCTGAAAGTAACACACAAGTCTCCTGTTTAAACTGGCTTACCGGCACATATTTACGTGGCTGCTTTTATTACGGAACACTCTAACCCAGCTGCACGAGAAACTAAGTTAAAGTTGAAAATGAGATCGAATAATTGTCTAATTTACACCTGTTGTAGGTGTGTAGATCCATTTTTTTGTGGTACACTTTATGTGATATAAATCTTTGTCCGTGTAATAAATTCCATTTGTGGTAACAAACGCTACGACAATACAGCGCAGCCTTGATAAAAAAGCAAATGCTCCATTTCCTTGCAAAAATACGCCTAAGGTGCACTATCTCCTAAGAAACACTGCACTTTTTTTTCCCCCCTGATGGAGCTATTCATCATTTATCCAATCACAGCCAGTCTTCATCCAAAATGTAATATAATTATGGCCTATAACTGTTCTCAGGATATTAAGCTGTATCTAGGCCACGGCTAGCTCGATAAACACCTTCTAATAATGACTTTTAGTGGTCTCAGGAGTGACTTATCCTAACACATTGAGGACTCTGTATGGCTCCCAAGGCCAAATGAGTTTGCAGCTTGTTGCAGAGATGCACATCAGTCCTGCTAATGGGGACAGTGTTAGGGAAAAGGAAAAAAAAAAGCCGCCCAGTGGAGCTCCTCTCCATTCAGCAGGCTGCCCTTTTTTCTCTCATGCGTGATTATTACCCCACTCGGCAGACCCCACCGTCACCGAGCTGCTTCCAGGCCCGGACATCTCTACGACGGCGGGTGAAACTTCCCTGGCTTTATGACAGACATCCGAGGATTCCCTTGTTGGAGAACTATAATAAAGTCAATTAACAGACTGACAGTGACAGGTTCATTTTAAAGGAAAGCCCTGACGTTAACGACCATCAAGCGGGAAATAAAGCAAAACTGTTTCAAGCGCTCCAAAGAAAAACCTCTTGTCAAGGTCAAAGAAAAAGACACCGATAAAAGTGGTGTCCCTAAGTCGAGTCCCGTGTCTCCCTGCTCTTGCCTTATTGATAATAACAACAGAGGAGACAGTGTGTTTCCTGGTGTTGTGAAACAGAATAGTATCAGTGAAATGACATCAGGGGCTTTGTGTAGATCTGTGTACACAGCAGACACAGCCCTGGGTGAAGGAACTGTGCCAAGGAATTGAAGGGCTAATCCTGGAAAAGAAGCTTGAGACAATGCTCACATTTACATACATGCAGTAAACACACCGTGGTACATTCCCTGGTCAAGGTCGTACTCAGAGATGAGCTGTTTACACCAAACCTTTCATACTGCGACTCACCTCACCGGCATTGCTTAATTTCCATATTTCAACAAATTTAGCTACAGTATGTTACTTTATTCCAGCGCCTTTTGTGGAAATATGCTGCAAAAATATATTATAAATTGGAGAGGTGCTGTCAAAGGCTTCTGTGATCCAGACTCACTGAACAGCCTGAGATACCAAAAGGTTGTAAGTCAAGTCCTGGCTGGAGTGTAATGGAACAGAGAGAGGCAGGCATTGAGTCCCACAACTTTACCTACTGCTTATTGTCACTCTGAAGAAAGTTGTGATTATTTGCATTTATTTGTCTGTCTTTTTCTTTAGTTTTCCACAAGTCTCCAAAGTGCAGGGACGTCTTGTCTTAAACACGTCATTCAGTCTAATATGACGAGACCCAAATAACTCTACCGCCACCTCTCGGGTAGATTCAGGAAACCTAAACTGCTTGATTAAACTCCTAATTGTCCCTTTTACTTCATATAATTGTGAAGTTGGTAGCAGCCTGCAGCAGGAGCGGTTGGTCTTCGAGCTTTTACTTACACACAATCTCATTTTGAGGCAAATGCTGTTTGTGATGATAAGTTGACAGAACATCACAGACTATGGCACTAAATGGGGTGAGATCACCAAAGTTAAAACGACTCTATCCTAGTGGTGACCTTGGTGATAAACAGTTCATGGAAGCTCTCCTATATACTGTGGACAACATGTGGCCGCCATCAGAATAATTGAACAAACAAAACACTGCGAATGCAAACAAAAAGAAGAACAATAAGAAATGAAAGTTAATTGCTTAATCACTGAGAGCAGGAGTCATGTGTCTGTTCTCTCCTCTCCACACTCGGCTACAGCTTTACTTCACTTGTTACGCTCCGTCGCCATGTTCAGTGAGTCTGAGTCATCAGGGGCTTCCACCGAGCCTCTCCACATTAAGAATATTTTTATTAGGAAAATATGCAAAAATTGTTGCCACTGTCAATTTTAACGAGCACAGGTGATTATTGAAAAGAAGCTGAATTTTAGTCTATTATGAATTCTAGTACATCAAAGACTTAAGGATAAATTCTAGAGTCCCAGCTAAATGTTGTATGCGTGGCCCTGCTTTGTCATTCTTTTTTGACTGTCTTTGATAAGCATTTTGATGGTACAGTCTCTGTTGGATGTAGCATACTGACAAAAACGTGCAGTCATAATATCTTTTAGTGAGCTGCAGCGATGCCTGTTGCTGGCCTCTGATCCAAGCTTCACCTCAGAGGAAATTCTCACCATTTTACATCGACAAACATTTTTAAAAAATTCCTGCTAAAAGTGATCGATGCCCAGAACTGGGCTGTTTTTTGTGTGATTTTAAGATAAATACTGTGTGAGAAATCCCTTGACCAAAGCTTTAAAAGCGTTTTAGGATCAACGTCTTATCTTGCATTAGTCAATAAATGTGCTTTTCAACAAACTCCTATTTGAATTTCGCTTCTTCTTCCCTGATCTTTTGTCCTCCATCCCAAAGCTGGCCCAACAAAGCTAATACAAACAGTACAACTGTCTCAGAGGAAAGTTGCAAAGACTTAGTTGCTGTCATGGCAACACTAAGCCAAAATGCAAATTATAATAAGAGCATTCAAATGGAAGGAACATGCAGGTCACATGCCTTAGGATCCTATTTTGCACCACATTTCAGTGTCATCCAAATTACAACTAAAAGCTGAGAAATAATCCCATCTTTAAAGCTAATCACCTTGTCTTTTTTTCATGTCTGCTTAGAGCTTTAACAGCATTCTAAATTAATTTTACCAAAAGATAGGCTATCTCAGAAAACAGCACGGTACCGCACCTGATAGACCTCATTTCCACGTGGTATTAACATGTATAATCTGTATCTGGAGTCATCTGAAAAACGACATCTGATCGCAGGTTATGAGATTTAAACATGCTTTATGAGAAAACGTTGTGTTACTTCAGTTTTCCTGGCATTGGCAGAAAACATAAATATGTTTAGGGTTTTGGCAAAAGACAAGATATTGAGGGTAAGGGAAATATTGTCTGGGTTAAAATATGGTTATTGTTGGAATAAAATAAGCAAACACCATTGACCAACATTACGAATGTGACACTAACTGTTTGAAATGGGTAGAAGTCTCATTTCCCACCCATCCACCCTGACCTAGACTCCCATTACTTAAAGACGACAAAGATCCCATTTTAAGGTGATCTGCTCTAAGATGATTGCAATGCATGTTGTGCATGTTTACACCTGCATTATCTATTTTGACATAAAAGTGCAAAAAAATAACACACCAGGATGTACAATTATCTTATATACATGCAGACACATTTTGCTATAACTAGTTCACTTTGCAGAGCAAGTTTATAGAAGGATCACGATTTTTATGCATAGTTATTAAACTGAAAACAAAGCAAATATGACAAAGGAGAATTTTGACCTGAAATCAGTTATGAGGTTCATTTTATAAGTTACTGAATAAAATGAGCTTTAAATACAAAATGACTTTATCTTCATGTCTGTGCATTTGTCCAAACAGGGTTGGTGTAGATTACACACATTCCATCAATGTTGGATTTTTTTTGTCAGCCATAACTTTGTTGACTGTTGTTACTGTATATTCAGTTACTGTAGATATTATGTTAAATTGTTGTACTGAGAGGTTTAAAACGTCTTCTGGGAGATAATATAACAGGAGGTTGGAGAGAGGCTGCACTGATGGTGCAGATGTTATCATTTCAGTAGGTACAGTAGCAGAGCTAGGCAACAGATGGGAAAGATTGACAGACTGGATTAATGTGAAATTGGTCATTTCTAACATCGTCTAGCATGGTAATTCATGTAGATTTGAAACACTAAAGCATAAGAAAATAGTACGAGAACAATAATCTTGCATAATGTTCACGAAGAAAATATTTTACTTAAGAAACTCAGGCTCTTAAATATATATCTATTTGTTCATTATAGAGAAAAAATAACAACAGTTTGAGTTTGTGGAATTTTTACACATTTGCAATTTAACCATCTGGACACTGATTTGGCTTTATAGAATGAGCCATAATAACATCAGTTAAAAATTCCTCTTGGTGGCCAGCCAAGATTTTTAACCAGAAATGATTACCATTTGGGCAGAATTAACTGTAGTTATGTGAGGTAGCAAAGCATGTTTATGAGTCACAAGCAGAGATATGAGCCAAACAACAAGAAAATGAAAACAAGTTCACACTAACTGTACTAAATAAACATATCACAAAGTCTGCGTCGTGAAGGGGATGATTTGAAAGTAAAACGTACTGAACAGAATATGGAATATTTGGATAAAGCTCATTTTTATTCATGCACCCAATGTGTGGGAAAGTAGTACATGTGTTCCCATGGTGATGACAAGTTCAGCACCAAGAACTATGCAGTATATGTGTTTTTAATGGCTTTCAACGTCCTAAAATGTGACATGAAAACTAATTAGGTTACATAGTGTCATGCTACGTAAACACTAATCATCACAGGGATTATTTCATTTTTTCATTCAAATTACATTTTAAGATAACGTGTCTTCCGAAACACAGATAACAGTCCAGAAAATAGATGCTTTATCCTTAAATTGGATGAAAATCTTTTTGTTCCACACGACGGGGAGGGCAAAGCCTGTTTGTGTGCGCGATTAGTCGGTCGGTTATCCAGCCAGTGTTACCAGATGATTTCGTTTTAGAGCTTGTACTGATCAGTTCTATCGATGGCAGCCTACAGCCTTCCTCCCTCTACGGCCAGTGACGGACCGATCAACGTGGCACATGGTCTTTCGCTGCGTGTGGTCGGTCTTACGCTGCATATGCGACTACATCAAATGCAAATGAGGTTTGCGATGAATCAAGTACCAAAAAAACTTAACCTAGCAAAACCCCAAAGTACCACTCCAAAAGAATTCACTTAAAAAGTATGACACTTGTTGTCACAGGTGAAGAGAAAAATATCTACATTTTCTTGCACTTCCTTGTCTATTTCAACATCCCCTTGTCTATTTCATCATATGAAAAGACAGTTGGAACCTTAGAGGTTCACTTAACTTTCAGCAGGTGGTGAGTTATGAGAGGAGAAAGAGGTTTTGGAGGGGGGGGGACCCCTGTTTGTCACCTGTCATACTCGGTTGTGAATGTGAAACTAATTAATGCAGCATATGTGCCTCATTTGAAAAGAGCCCCAAAGGTGGGTTCAAGTCACAGAGTGCCAACCTCAAATACAAACACATCTTGGTGCACACACACACACACACACACACACACACACCTTAAATGAGCCCTTTCAAGACTAAGAACCTTCTTTTCTTTTCTAAAGGGGAGAAAACTGCTTTTCCCTCACAAACCTGATACAGTGACTGCAGAAAACAAGTTGGAAAGTCCAAGTAATTGTACGTCTGCAGTGACCCCGTTGTGCCATCCCATTGACTTCTCAGCTCTCCTAGGAGCCTGGACCCAATACTGCCCCTATGCAATATGCTTGGGGAAGCATATATTGTTTTTTTTAATAAGTTCAACTAGTTAGAAATGCTACCAAAGTTCTTCTTTAAATAGGGATATTTATAAAAAGAGAAATGCTTATATTGCATTAAACTGTTTAAGGGTTTTGGCCACAAGCTTCCATCCAAAAACAAGAGTGTTGTTATTCCAGAGGCATAACGACATGTTAATGGAACATTGTGGAACTTAACGCAGTGAAAAATGTAAAACTTGGAACAAAAAAGAAATAAATGTTATGTGCATAGAGTTTAACCAGGGCAAAAAGCATCTCCTCATCTTTAAGCCAACAAATTATTTTGTGTGCACACAATCAACAAACTAATGTTACTGCTGTCACCAACACGCCGCTGTGGCTCTTTAACCTACAAATGTGTCACGTAGCCAGCGATGTTGGCAGTGCCATCTGTCCCTCTGATGGTCCGTCAACGCACGCTCACCTGTTCACGTCTGAGGGCTGCAACTCTCCCTTCAAACTCAAAGGAAACGACGTTTAGAATTTGGCTCGCGGAAACACGTCTTTCCTACTATTTTCCATACATCCAGCATAAGTCCGTGCAAGCCCACTGATCACAACACAAAACAGAGACAAACTACTTCTTTAGGAACAATACTT
Organism: Channa striata; assembly: GCA_033026295.1. NCBI lineage: Eukaryota > Metazoa > Chordata > Actinopteri > Anabantiformes > Channidae > Channa > Channa striata. The sequence goes on along the minus strand of CM065182.1, from coordinate 10,074,973 downwards.
TCCAAAGTTGGCTGCACACTATTGCACTAATCAAACTCTGACAACACAATTGCTCCATTTGTTGCTCGTCAATACCCGGTGGCAATTCGACACATCCTGCCCTTGTCATTTAATGAATGACTTGTCTGTTTAATGACATCCAAATGTCATAGCTTATCCTTGGATAAAAGAGAAAAGTCCTGTGCTTCACCTCCCACCATTCCACTGTGAGCAAAGTGGTCATTATACAGCTGTATCCCTCTCCACTACCAGATCTCTGATCGCGGCTCAATTATTCCACTGCCTTCGCACGTTTGCTGTCAGCCTTGTTGGCAGGTGTGTCCTTTCCAGATGCACTCACCTCTCCGGATGGGAAATTAGCCAGTGCAGCTAGCCATCAGCTAAAGCAACTGACACCTCCCCCAACATGCCCTTTCATTAAGAGTGAGACGATGAAAGTGAGAAGAGAAGAGCAAATGCTGCTTGACAATCACCACTAAAATGCTCGGACCTGTGGACCGCTTTTATGCATTTTTAGCTGCTGGGACCTTGCACGGTGAACAAAAACAATCATAAAAAATCCCCCACAAAGGATTGTTGAGCACCTTGCTGATGGACACTATAGTCTTTAAATGCAGCAGGCAGAATTAACAGTAGTGGACGGTGGTGCAGCTCAGAAACACTAACGTAATTATAAATCCTCGTGGAACCATTTTACTTTCCTGTCCGAAGGTTTTAACTTTGAAAGGTTTGATTCATGTTGGTGCAAGTGCGGTTGCCAGAACATCCACACCCCTCTGCATCCTTAGAATTATCCCAGGAGGAGCAAAATAAGTCTTAATATTTTTCACTGACACATTTTGATAATATTTTATTGATGCTTCCATTGTATTAAAAATGTAATGTTTTTTTAATGCATTCTTTCATTTTTTTTTTGCAAAGTCTGGAATATCCTGCTGGTAGAAGATCACAATACCCCTTTAACTACCAAACACATTTTCTGTAAATTTAGAGCTGCATGGATCTGGGTGTTTCAGTGTCTATCAGTGTGTTGTTGTGGTCTTACAGCCTGGAAATCTACTGTTTGTGCCACACTACTCCTGTCAAGTCCCCAGTTGCTGCATTAAAGCTCCCATAAACTGAGAGTATACTGTACTATGCACAAAAAGCTGAGAACAGTGAGCTATGTGAACCGAACAGTTTTTGTCATCATTCTGAAGAGACAACAGTCATGCTGCAATACTAGGATAAAGAACCAGACGTATGTCAAATGTGCTCAAGCACAAAAGCTGAAATGGAAGTAAATATTGGACTAAAGATTTAAACATTTAGAATAAAACAGTGAAGTCAAACTGCATGCAACATATTGTATGTTGCATTAATGTTCATATTTTTAGTTTCTTATATTTGTGTTTTTTGGGCTCCTGTTTGAATTCAGTCTGTGCTGCAGGTCAGTCACTTACTCTCTCCCAATCTCACGCTGTCAGTTTATTTGTTGAGCCACCCAGGCACAGCATTCAAGCCATATTCTCCCCGCGTTTGTTGTGTCTCCTCGTGGTTTTCCAGTTCAAACCCGTTGCCTGTTTTCTGAACTTGTTTCGGTCTGCGTGGTTTTCGACTTGTGCCTGGACTTAAATCATCCTATGTTAATCCTGTTTGGTTTTTCCCGTCTCCGCTCTGCATTTTGGATCCTTTCTGCTTGGTTACTTGTGACAAAATGTGCCGGGTCATGAGTGTGTAACTTGAGGATTTGTTATAAACTTTGTTCCCTGCTTTAAAAAAGAACTGAAATACTGTAGCTCCATCACCTCTGCTATTCCACTGTGTGTTTACCGTGTGCAACACTTTATATAGTTTTTGTTTCACATGGATGCATCTAACTTTATGCCTCTCACAAGCACAAATGACTTAGTACCACAGATGTCTGACAGCTCCTGCCTTGGTGTTTATCCACATACATAATAAAGTCAGTCATTATGTCTGAGTTTTTACAGTATCTGGGTCTCTCTCATTTCATCTTTTGAGCAAAATCTTAATTTATAAGAACAAAACTCCACTTCTCCAGTTCACTGGCGGCTCATCTCGTCTCTTCTTTTCTTTGCCCCATATTTAATTTGTTCTCCCCTTCCCTCCAAGACTCTTCGTCTGTTCTGTACTGTACCTAGCCTAGTTAAGAGGGAAATGGACAATCTCGGAAAGAGCTTTCAAGCTCAATAGCGTCTCGGCTTCCTCTCTCTTTTAGCCATGAAAAGCGGGGCATCACCATGGCAACAACATTTGAGAGGATATTTGAAGCCAGCTGGTCAATGCTGATGCTTTGATATCAACATTAGAACCAGTATGTGCCATACCGCATATACACATACTGTCAACACTCGAATTATCAACAAAGTGTTTTCTCGCTGAATTAACTGACTTGCCGCCAAACAATCACAGCTTATGTTTTTATATGAGTACAGTTATTGATGGTGCTGAGAAATGAGAAAAAACCTCGGCACAGTGTGCAATTGGGGTCTGGTTGTTCGGACCGAAAACACCATTAGGTTAAAAAGACACAGTAAGCTGGGTTGCTGGGAGAACACAGCACAATACGAGACAATGTTAAACTGTGTGTAGCAAGAGCTGTGCCAGCTTTTTTTCTCTGCTGCCGTTAATATTGATCTGAACAATCCTCCCACTGTAAGAGTCCGAGTACTACAGTGCACTGTAGGTGCGATTGCCAGAAAATGGGGTAATGTGCGTTTCCACAATCATAAACGGAATCCATAGTGCACTGAATACATTAAACACACAACAGTAAAAGTTGCCTGTTATAATTTTAACTATTTTGCTTATTTTTTTGTATTGTGTGCCCACAATGGTAGAAATCAAAAAGTAAAAGTGCACATTCATGTGATGTGTTATTTAGGACTACCCATTCTCAAACACACACATTCGCGTGAGCCATGGCTGCTCTTAGTTACACTGATTAAAGGGGAATCTCAGTTTATTGTGAGGCAGCATCATCCCCCCAAAATTGGAAATAGTTGCTCTAGCTACCTCTGTTGCAGAGATTTGGGAAGCAAAGACTCCCACAAAACAACAAATCAGAGTAAACACTGTGAGCCCCCTACAGCTTTTCAAATGATGATTTTTTTTTACACGAATCCTTTCAAACACATCTGTGTCTGAGCATGAGTGAACGTAGAATGTAGCTGCCTGGAAAAACCATTATGGCGCAGTAACAGAGTCGACTTCTTTGTCTCCTTGCTGGCCGAACTAATCATATATACCAGTATTTTTTGATGCACAGCAAAAACTTTTTCTCCCAGCTACCAAAATTTAAGCTCACGGTGGACGGAGGACGGTCGAGTTCTTGCTGCATGGACACACTTAAATAACTTTTCCTACTGTACAGACAACTGGGTGTTTGTCCAGGAGCTCTTATGTTAATATCTTCAGCTACAGCAGCAGAACGTTCCAAAAGGAAACAAACTGTAGATGCTTTACATGGTTGGTGTTAAAGCTTAGGGTGGATTATACTTTATGTCAGAGCTAATGCTTATTGATGAGAACGCACACTTTGACAAAGTACGTAGATGAAGAGTAACAACTGTGTTTACATACACTTACGTGAACAGGTAATTCAGAGAAATGGGCTTTGTCAGGAAATCAGGGAATACGTTCACACACACTTAAGAAACTACTGTGACAAAAGACACTCCTTATATTTTCAGGGGTTTCACTGTATTTTGGCCTTTAAACTGAACCCTTATGATCCCCCATCCATCGTGTCACTGGCTTTTTAATTTGGCTTTTATATTTTTTGCATTCAGTCCAAAGCATCTGGTGAAACTTCAGTGAAAATATGCATCACTGCAGTTATTTACATGCATTTATTAAATGATTACGAGCTGAGAGATATCATCTGCTACGTCAAAAATCTAGCACAAAAAGAAGGGTAAAGCATCTGTGGTCCAGCCAATGCAAGCAGCCAAAATCATCAAGAAACTCACTTCTGCTGCTTCTTCCAGAATTTCAACACCACTGTATGTTTGGAGGCACAAGAAAAACCCCTTAAGACCTGGAACTGACAGATTTCATAACGACATTTGGACCTGATTTGTTTATGTTCTGCTCTTTCTGTCATTTAAAATGAATTAAAAGAGTAACATAAAAGCAAAAAGTAACACTTTATGGTAAAGTATATAAATTACCATGAATTTTTGCATGCAATACTTTATTACCTCTCAGAACTATCAGAAGGATATAAGAATTAAGAGTTTCTCATGCATACCCTTGATGCAATGCATTCATTATTTCATAACGTTCATGTCTCTGTCACGCATTCAGTTAAGATAACAAACTAAAAACTGAGCAATCGCAGCAATTTCTGTTGAATTCAAGTTTAAATGATAATTGAAGCATCTCTTTTTTCATTACCACATCATTTTGCGGCCCTTTACTTAAATTCCTGGTCCTCCTTTAACACTAATTAATAACATACCATAATCACGAGGAGAAGTCATGACAACATGCATGCAAGTAAAGTTCATGCATGACAATAATTCATGTGCACTTACCCTAGTATATTAAGTATTTTACAAATAGGATAAATAAAGTACTGATGATGCTGAACTGTGCTGACATAGTAAATAACTTGCAAACAAACTAGTTTTGCACTAAGCCTTATCGATATTTCACCAAGCCTTATTAATATATAGCTTACATCTGGACATTCTGCAACAAAGAATTTACCTACGTAACTTTACAACAACCGACATGCTCTATGAAAATTGACTTTTTTATGTAGGTTGTTTTTCAGAACCAGTTCTAGACTTGCAGCCAATAACTAACACATCTGGAAATTCACAACATAATACGTTTTCATGGTTTATAATACAACACTACACATTTTTTAAAATGTATTATACAGTAAAATATGAATGTGTACAAATCTCTATCCTCCACTTAAGCTCTCACATTTCAATTGCAAATTTAATTGTAAAATCTTCAGTAGTAAAAGCACTATGACTCATGCCATATAATGCAGAAATTATTCAAATTGCATGAAAGAGCAAAAACCTCTCCATCTCCAAAATGTCTCCAGTACTTTTACAATTAAACTTATCCCCTTGACAAGTGTGAATCATGATAATTATCATAATTTAGAATTCATAAAGATAAGATGGCTGCTTCTAATGTGCTTTCTTGAAGAAAGTTGTGTTGTTTGCACCTCACACTGCTCAACAACCCCTGAGCCAATCTGGCCCTGTAGGTTTATGAATCCAGCATAAACAAAACAAAACAAGTAAATCATGCAAATGTAACTATTTAGGGCAGGCGAAGCTTGATTACCAGCCGGGCAAGAAGGCATTTGCTGTGGGGATCTACTCCCTCAGGGGCCCCCAGAGTGCCAGAATCACTGTGTGTCTCCTGGGCTGTGCTAATTAGATTAGTGTCTTTGTCTTGATGACCTGTATGAAACTTTATGGGATTCATACACTGCACCTATGCATATACAATTTTGTTTAGCTAAATTGATGCAAATAGGGGGTTAATGGGGCCTATGACTCATTTCTGCTCTGCAACCCGTAATTTGGCCATTATGGCAAGACTGACTGAGTGAAGTCAGTTTGAAATTTCCTGATGGAGCAAAGCTGCCACATGCTTAATAGAGAGCATGTGACCACATGTTCACGAATTTGTTCACACATGAAACTGCGGCGACCAAATAATGAAAAAGGGATGCAAATTAGGCAAAATGAGAAAATGATGTGTATCATCTTCATTCAAATTAATGGCAATGAGTAAATGACGTCTATTTTTGCCTCCACACAAAATCATCCCATGCTGTGGATATAATCAGTCCTGGCCTCAGACTGGGTTTCATTCCTCCGTGGCACCTTCAGGGAAACACTGTAATTGGCTGGATGCTGCACCCATTTCTCAAGGGCAGTTCTAGAGGGAATGCAATGTTATTGAAAAAAGAAAAGTGTTTATGTTTTTCTTGCTGATGCTAAGAGATATAAACATCTTTGCGGTATTAATGGAACAAAAGCTAAACGTTGTGCCAGTAGTTTCACTTCATACGATACCAATATCAATCAATACCAGTCCCGCGGCTTGGCGTTTCCGGGCTGAGCAGCCCGGTACAGTAATGTCCACAGTGCAGCGGTAAAAGCAGGCATGCTGCACACACATTAAAAAAAGTCACTTTAAAAGAGGAAAAAAATAGAGATACCAACCATGAGCTGCAGGTTCAGTGCTGGGCGCAGTGTCTGAGCACACAAGGAGAGGACATGGCAGTTGTGGAGGGAGGTGTGGAACAGGAGGAACAGCATGCAAATAAAAGGAGAATTGGGGGAGGAGGCAGGGAGGGAGCAGGGCAGGAGGAGAAAACAAATGACACCCATAAGCAAGCATTCAGAAGACCAGAACATGACAAAAGACATAAGGCTTGAGGGAAATCAAAGGGAACCAAAGGCAGCGCGGAGATAAACATAAGCTTACACATACACAAACATACACACAAATATACTTTTTACTGCACACGCTGGACGTTCCACTCAGAGGGGAGTGTGGCTACTGCTTGAGGAGATATGGATGAAACTATTATCATGTGCTGTTGGCAGCTTTGGTGCGGAGAAAAGACAAACTACCAAGAGGAAATAATTGTGCAGCTGTGCTATTTAACAGCGTATGACTTGGAAAACACTGTAGCAACTGGTTACAAAGGGGATGTTTTGTGTGGCAGTAACTCAACCAAAGTTTGAACAAAGAGTCCAGCGTTTGATGATCAGACGACCGTCTTCTTGGTGAGGATAAAATATTCGCCGTCATAGTTTGATGAAACCAAGATGCTTTAAGCCCGCTTTTAATTTACATTCAATGTCCCTTGAATGTCCTCAGATGTTGCATCTGGTCCTTCTGCACAGCTTATTATATAATTTTGAATGTTACTGAATGAAAAAAGTGTAGCTATGTACAATTAGTCTGTTGACCCGCGTTTTGAGCGCGACTACAAACAGAAGCAGTGCTAACTAGAATGGAACGCTGCGCTAAAGGAAACAGCATTTAGGTGAGATGTTGGTCCATCTGAAAATACACGACTCTACATGTTTACCAAGGCATGTCTGCCTCAACGGGTCAACCTTTTAACACAGTAAAAGCACTAAAGTGAAAACAGAACGGCAAAACCAACGTTCAGTCAAGTCTAGATGGTCAGGAAAAACACACAAAAACTGACTGTGTTTGCAATTTCATTTCAAGAGGCTTAATGTGCATTAGTGTGCCTTGCATTTCCTTGACCTTCTGTCTCAGCAGAGTGCACTGCCTGTAAGCAAACAGATGTTGGTATAAGATAGATAATGCTGCTCTGTAGTAACGTGGAACTGTTCAGGGAGCAGTAGGCCAATGCCATGCTTCAGCTCTGCTGCCAGAGGGTGAGGGCACGGAGAACGGGCTCGCAAGGTGAGGCTGCATCGAGTCAATCTTAGAATTACCGAAGCCTCTGAGGATCCATTTCTCTGCAAGGTTCTTGAATTACTTGAGCGTCATAACAACGCTGCGGGCTCGTCATTAGAGCAACACTTTCAAAACATACTAGGTTGAAGTGCACCTCGGTAAAACCAAGTTGTGATTTACAGAATTGATTTCTGTCTTACAGTGACACGTTTTTATTCTAGTTTGCTGCACTCAAGTACTTGTAGCTCAAAGCGAGATTACAACATAAGCCAGTTAAACTCAGACTTAAGCCGGGCTTTGTCGTATCGCACCGCTGGCTCATTTTAAACAGGGTTAGACGAACTTAGCCACAAGGCTAATCTGCTCTAAAGCGAGGTCATTCAAGAGGATCAGTTTATACAAAGGTCATTAAAGGATAGATAGATACTACAACTATTCGAAGGCAGTAATCAAATGACTAGTAATCCACACAGTGAACCTCTGACAGCTCAGTAGCTGTTTTACTTTACCTTCAAGGACAATTAGGAACATAAAATTACACCGACACAGCAGCACTGTATCATGTTACCTGCCTTAATTTTACCTTTAGTCAAATTTCTTTGCCTTGCCAACAAAAAATGCATTTATTTCTCCCCAGATTACTAAAATAGGGTCAGTTTATAAGTGGAAGAAAAAAGATGGTCTCTTTTCAGCGGTTGGAGACGGTGAAGTTCTTGTGACCATTAATGTAAAATGTTAAATGAAGCCTCTGTACCTACAAGACTGAGTCAACAGAAAGGCAGCAGGGGCTGCTAACCCTCATTACGCTGTGGGTGGCAGCCATGTGGGACCATACAATATGTCTGCAGCTGAGTGATTGCCTGTCCATTTTGAGCAGCCTCCTCCTCATCTCTAGCTTCTCGGGTCAACAGAGACATCAGCAGTGTCCTCGCTGACATTCACAGACATAATTCAGACACATCAGCTCCATGACTAGTAACTATGCTTCCTATGAGTCCTTTGTTGACTCACTGTGACATGACATCCAGCTCAACATGCGGAGATAACTGCATGCCAATCATAATTATATTGGCAGAAATGCATTAGATGGAACCCTGTGGTATTGAAAATGCCAACAGACTGCTGGGTGTCCCCGCTGGCTGCTAGATTACTTTTTTTGTTGGTTCCACTTTTTCTGAACTGCTTTCTCTACTGTGGCTTTAGTTTGTGATTTCCTATATTTCCCAGAATTTTGCCACCACCCCCCCACAGAGCTCTGTTGATAGAGAAACTAGTATTTCTTTCTTTTCAACAATAGACTTCTTTCTGTAAGAGCTGATGAATGTTAAAAATCAGTAAATCCCGGCGGAAGCTCAGAGTTTCCTGAGGAACTACACTAAAATATACTGATGTTTATCATTTATGCTGTAGCCGAGTCCTTGTTTTTTTTCCCCACATCTTTAACATCGATCCAAGTCTCAGTAACCATAAAACCAGAGTGAGTTTGGCACAGAAACACACCTCAGAAACGGTGTTTTCATGGCTGGATCATGATCTTGTCCCAGTCCTGCCCTTTATTTATTTTCTGTCCTCGTTTTCTCCCCTTTCCCAGGTTATTTCCTGCCCCTGATTTTCCCTGTCACAGTTCAGCCTTCAGTTTGCCCTCCCTGCCGCCGCTCACACACCCCCACTCTCACTCCGCACCTCCCATCTGCTATTCTTTTGTTCCTTTTCCTCTCTTGCCACCAGACCCGCCCACGCTCACCTGCTCTCGGTTAGTAATTAGGTGCCCGGTATTTAAGCCAGCCGTAGACGCGCGCGCTCTGCCAGATTGCCTTGGCAGAATGCGCCAGCTTTCCACTGCTCTCAGCACTGTTGCTCACCAGCTTCATGCCTGTTTACCTGCTCACGACGCCGCGCGTTTCCACAAACCTCACCTTCACTTGTCTCTGCTGCAAGCTGGTGACTAACCTGCTAGTTTGGACCCTGCTTTGCCCTCTAACTGCTTCAGCTTCTGCCTCCTTGTACAAAGCCATGTTTCATACCGCTTTTCTTGTTCGTGACACTTTACCCAGATTTTTCCCTCTGCGCCGGCGATAACGTGTTTTTTTTTTTGTTCAGACTCCAAAATCCGCCTGGCGCAACGTTGGCTTGTGCCAGGTGGGCGTGGCTTCCATTGAATTTATCAAACGCCGCGTAACAGGCGGCACGCTGGCACAGCCAAATGGAGCGCACCTGTTGTTTGCTCCTTGTGTGCTTGGTAATCCGCCCCTAGTTATGGAACAGCATTCTTTTACTTTTAAGCTTATATTCACTAAAGCAGCCTAATACTATTTTTACTTTTATTTAAGCCTTTAGTCTTATCACTTATCTTTATTAACCAGTTCCCTGAGCAAATATGTACTTACCTGGCTGCTTCTGCAGTTATGTTTATTCTGAGTATTTAGGGCATCATTAAAGCTTTTTGTACTCATTTGCCTGCTGTTATCTTATGTTTGCACTGGGGCCCTATTGCATGCAGCCTGATATGGACTCCTTTGTTTTATCTTTAAAGATGAGTCTGTTTGATGGCAAAATTTTATTATGAGAATGGAGTTTATACAGGATTTTCCATTTTGGCAGAGCGACAAATGAATGTGCACTGGCTGCACTATTTCTGTCTTTTCTCATGGTACTTTTCAGATCCTGCGTAACTAGCTGATTACCCCTTACCCTGCTGTATCAGTTACACGTCCTTTTGGCTATTGTGGGGCTCAGTAATACGTCTGGTAAACAATATACTTCCCCATTAAGATATGTTGTGCTGCAGACAAATGTTTTCCATGATGCTGACTGCTATAATATCATCGGTGCTCTCCCAAGGCTGTACGTCACATGGCAGCAGTTATTGTGTTGCTATTGACCTTAATCGAATTAGTTATAGCTGGCTGGCTCCAATTTTTAAATGGACAACAAACCAAGCTCAACAAAAGTGGGAACAATATCACATTATCTGGCACACTGCATGTGTTAGTCAGGACAATGCGAAGTGGAGGCACATCTAAATTTCTTAAGTCACTTCAGCAGATGGTGTTTATGTAATTTAAGACCCTGACAAATGTAATGGATATTTGTTTCTCTTCCCTTCCCTTGCCTATTTTGTTGTCCTGTCTGTAGTACGGTTTGAATGAATTGCTTGTCAGCAACATTTATGATGTTTCATCAATTAAAAGTAATGCAAGTCTGCTGCCTGATTGTTTTATTTCAACGAGGTACACATTTATTATCTATTTTCTTCATTCGGGGATTACATGTCATTGTTCATCCAGTGATGTGTTGAATTAGGGAGTCATTAGTCATATTGTGCTGATGGGGGAGAGAGAGATAATGTGATGAGGGAGAATATGTGGGAGGATGAATGTTACATCCCCACCAAGACAGCAATCCATTTGTACTTTGTGGGTCGACTTCTATTTCACAATAGACCTTGCTGACCCTGACTACCACTAAAAAGCTAATAGACTGCTGCCCCTGAGGAGAGAGTGCAGCACAAAACGTTGCTTTTCAAGGGAAATCTTTCTTCCGCGCTGACATAGAAATGGCAGAAAAAGGGAATATGGACAGCCAAGCACACAGGAACGATGAGAGGATACTACAGGAGGAGAAAAAGAAGTTCAAGAAATATGTGAATACAAAAAAATGATAGGCAACTGAAAGTTTAAATCAAAAATATGTCCTAATTGCAGAGGCTGGTCAGCACAGTGTCTCCATTTAAAAATTTATTAGCAGTGAAAATAGCAATTTAATCATTTCCCCATGTCACTTTCAAAACCCTGCCAAGCACTTAAGAGACATGTGTTGGGGTTGTAATAGATTTTTTTAAGTGCTCTATTCTGTCCCTCTAATGGGAAATTGATTAAAAAAAAAGTCCAGCTCTGATAGATTCATTTGGCAGTGGGTTTCTGATATGTGCAGCACACCGTGGGTGGATAAAATGAAATGGCAGAGTGTATTATAGCCACTTTTGTCCTCTGCGGGGGACATGCGTCTCTCTTCTGCATATCAGTGACAGCGTAGTCCATGAAACCTGTTACGCTGCGTAGAGGACACGCTGGCCTTTCTAGTCATGTCTCATTTTTGGAGCTGACCATCACCATATGAATTCTGACATTTCAAAATGGCTGCTTGTTTGTCAAACACATTTCATGTGATGAAGTGGCATCAATGATTCATAAGTGATTCAGTTTGTTCCTTAAGCTGACATTCTCAAGGAAATAAAGCTTTGAACAAGAAGAAGAAACAGTAGATTACAGGGACTTTTATAACTTACTGTGTATTTCTAGCAATGAAGAATTTCTTTAAAATTTCATCTGATTACATACTTGTGCTCAACATTGCAATACAACACATACCTACACAGTTATCTAGTGAAGCTTGTCATAATTTTATGTGGATTAGTAAATTAGTTGAGTTGTTGCTTGGTTAATAGGTGTAACCCATGCTGACAGCTGTGGTGGGTAGTTACAGCATGTTAGACATTAATTGTATGGATGGCAGTTTGACCCTCACATGCCTCTGATTATTTGGAAGGAAGGTTTTCTTTGTTGTCGCCCATCTTTCTGCATAGTTTTTGTGCATGTGTGTAATAATTCTGAATACCGCCTGGATGACTGAGACGAGTCGACTCGGGTGTGTAAGAAAGTCCTCAGAAAGAAGGATCTGAGGGTTAATACGTGTATTCGATTCAGCATTTTTGCCATGCCAAGGTAAGAATTTTAGAATGGATGATGGGTGAAAAAATTACTTTGACATGTGCTTCTATCCAATTGACTTATTCTAAGAATTCTTAAAATGCCCAAACTGTAATTTTTCTTGGTCTAAAGTGCTTGGCAGGATACAGTGAGGGTCTGCTGCCTTCAATCTATATACAAGGTAATAATAGGATGCCCCTGATAGCTGAAAGCAAATAGAGGACATCTGGCAATAACAGTAAGTGGGTTGTTCCCACCTAAAATTACTGGCACTGCAGATGTGAGGTTTTCTTTATCAGGTGAAGTCTGCACTTACTGATAGTAGAGGACTGAAAAAACTTGTTGCAGCTGGTTGGTAAATTCATTAAAATATTACTCCCACTTAGGCCTATATAGATCTCAATGCTCCCGTAGAGTTTCACTTTATATGTTTATGAATTCCTGGTTCGAATCTGCCGGCTGTGGCCTTTCTGTGTGGAGTTTGCATGTTCTCTCTGTTCTCGCTTTGGTTTCCTCCAGGTCCACTGGTTTCCACCCACAGTTCAAAAACAATCATGTCGGGTTAATTGGTGACTCTGAATTGTCAGTAGGAGTGTGGATGGTTGTTTCTCTGTGTATGTCTTTCTGTGTGTTTGCCCTGAGAGGGTGAGGGTGGACCCCGTCTCTCGGCCAATGACAGCTGGGCTTCAGCGCCCTGTGAGACTAAACAGGATATGTAGGCAGAGATCATGGATGGGACTGCATTTACCCTATTGGTTAGAGATGAAGAAACACTAAACAGATATGGAGCTGGCATTTTTGGTCCTGTAATAACTTACTGGCTGGCTTGCTGTGTGTCTGTACTTGCTTGATGTGTGTTTTTGTTAGTTATAGTTTCTCATCCACACGGGTCGACCGAGGTCCATCTTTCGGCTAAAATGAACTACTTCTGACAATTCATCAGTCAGCAAACAAGCTGTTATTAATGGAATGTGTGAGGGAATTTGCATGTTCCATGAAAACATCTTTAATTTTCTATTATTTAAATAATGCTGAACTTAATTTGAGTATTTTACTCATACAATATAAATAATGATGCTCAAGGATAGAAACCTTAGCATTTTTGCCCAAGGTAGAAACTGGCAAATGATAACAGATGCCATTTTGTGAATGCAAATGCAAATGTTTCAACAAAGAAACTTTGCCAAACTGCAGCCGGTGTGAAAACAAGTGGCAATCACACGAAAATTTCATACTGAGTTTGTACAGATTCAGGTGAGACGTCATCATTAGGTGGCCAGATTGAGACCGAGCAGACTGTTACAGATATATTTTTTATTAAACTGATATTTTATACAACACCACACAGGTCTGCAATATATAAAATATAATGGAGAACATAATCCAAGCAGGAGCACTAAGGAGGAAACAACTGTGTCTCCTGGTGAGATATGTTGTGTTTACTTCTTGTTTTACTTTTGATACGAACCCACTGAAATATTTATACAGCCTGCTACAACCTAGTGTAGCAGGAACACAGTGTAGTGCTTAAGAGTCAAAGTCAGTGAACTGGCTCAGTTAAGTCAGCCGCAGTGTATCTGTCACATTACATTACCCCTGCTCACTAATTTTGCACAAGTAGTCGAATATATTGTACGTATTTAATATTATTTACCTATAAAGCAACTATTACTCTCAGCAGGCACATTAGAAATAAGTGTGATCGTTTTGCAAATCAGCAGAGATCTCAGCACGACTCAGTCAGGGTAGCTATAATCAGAACGGGTCTGTGCAGACTTCACACTCCTTGATCTGAGGCAAAGGAGCTATCAATCAGCCTGCATAGATAGGTATTCTCTTTAATCCAATCAAATGGTATAATCAGGCACAATGCCTGTGATTTCTGCCGACCTCGTGAGATTTGTTCCAATTGAGCGGTCTTTCAGAGAGGCTTTGATTGCATTTGGCATAAAGGCATAAAGTGATGTTTTCTATCTGCAACCTTTGGAGATTTATATTCACAATAGCCCCAAGTTCTGCTGCTGAAAGAGCGAGATAAAATTTGCTTATTTCAAAAGGGCCTAATTTTCAAGTGTTCAGATATTGTTCACCCTACTGCCACCCTCCTCCCATCATCTATAATTGACTTCTTTTATGAACGAGAGATGTTTCATATACCAGGCAATTTATAGGGTTTATTGTGAGTAAATGTTATAGAACAATTATGAAACTTATACCTCTCTCATTGAGAATCTATAATGCATGTTTCATCCTTTACGGCCACTGCAGCAATCCCCATCATTTCACTTTAGGTGTATCACTACATAGTCACAAAACTATTTGCAGATGAAGGTGTTTTTTTGTGTTATGTAGTTGAAGTTTAATAGGAAAACCAAATCCTTTTTTAAAACATGTCTTACTGCACCAGGCCTGGTCTGAAACCCTGCTGGGGAAAAAAAAAACAGGAAAAAAGCTGGGATTGAAAAGTAACAGCCAGCAGTTTGAACTGACAACCAAACAATAGGAATTAAGAATTTTCCAACTGTTTGTTCTCTGTATCCCAACAACTGTACACACCTGCACACACACACTGTAGAAAAACCTGTGCCAGTTTATCATTTTGTTTCATGAACCACTGTAATTACTCATGTTTCCTGAGTGAAAAACATACAAATCTACAGCTAAATCTATTTTTAACATGTTTCCATGTTAACCAAATTTTATAGAACTTGTGTCTGTTTCATTTGCATATTTTACAATATGTGTGCTTAAACAATAAAGAATAATGTGTATATACAGTATATACAGTGGCCACTGAGGTGGAACTGTCTGAAAGTTCAACAACCATCTTAGAAGGCGTGAAGGATGGGGCTAAAAAGTAAATAAATAAATGTCCAAATACAGTATTAGCTTTTTGTGAGTTTTTACTTGAAATTTGTGTATGTTATTATTGTATGTTAAACGATGGATAGTATTTAGAAATTATTTTCCAAGCCGTAAAAGGTTAGTGAAAACTGGATGATCTCAACAACCGTGGCGGCACAACAACCACGGCGTGAAGGATGGGGCTAAATGGCGAGATTTAAAGCTGCGGCAACAGTAAAAAAGCCACACGCGTGCACACACACACACACACACACACAGACACACACACATAAAAAGGTTGCGTGAGGGTGATACTGTACCTTGATTGGCTTCAGGGTAGGAGATGATGGTGGTGATAGTGGTGGTGGTGGTGGTGGCTGTGGTAGGTTTAGGGGTGGTGGTGGGAGCATCTGGGTGAGAGGACAAATACATGACAAACACAAGGGGGGAAAACAAATGAGTATAAAAGCCATGAAGATAAAGTAAAGTCACTGTGAAGTGATGGTATCGCTGTTTGATAAATGACCAACAGCTCACTGTGTGTCATCATGTGTGCGAGTTAAAGGTCTGCCGCTGACTTTTTGATGAATTAGCTGGATGGCAGCGTATTAAATACTGTACACACAACAGTCACACTGCCACACATCATCTCGTCTCAGATCGACTGAGCCGATCATAGATTTTGCTGGCGACTCTCCTCACGTCTATTCATAGGCTACACACCATGACATAAAATACTGACAATGCTAGTGAGCACATGGTTCTTAGTGATTACACGTCTAAAGAGTAACACATGCTGATGTCGTACTTTATGCTGTCATTGTTATGCTGCAAGCTATCGTGACAAGCAAACGTGCCTATGCATTCTCAATATCTCCAGGGAGAAGAGTGCAAAATTGGTGAGGGTACTCGCAACAAAAATTTTGATATAAAACTCAAACATAATGACACAATCGTTTTTGTGCAGTGCACAAAAACAGATGGAGGGAAATATACACACATAAAAAATAAATGAACAACATCAAGCAGGGTTGTTGAGTACACAGACTTTGACCAGTGACCATTTTTCCTCCCACAGCTTTTCCCTTTTTACTTCATTAGCTGGGTAGGACTCCCCACCCTGGCAATGACCAGAGGGAGATATCAAAAGTGACATTTTCCTTGTCGAAGTGGCTGGGCTGCTCTGTTATGAAGCCACTGGCTGTGCTGCTTGCTTCACCGACCTCCCTAGCCGCTCTGATTTCCTAAGGATGGACTGAAAACCGCTTAGGGGTTATTAAAAGGTGAAATACATATTCAATTATTAATGTTAATAAGCAGGACAATGAGTCTAAACAAACAAAAACAACACAGCATTATGAACTGTTTACAAATACAGATTGACAAAGATGGGCCAGCGGTGGATGCTTTTCATTTTAATGTGCAGCCCTGCAACCCCCCCCGAGCTTGACAGATTCAAAAAGCATAAATCTACACATTGATAGAAAGGCCCAAATTTTTAATATCCTCTGACGTAGGTGAAGTGATAGGCAGGAAAAAAAAACTAAGATCACCTTAGTTTGACGCCTTAGTAACTGAAAGAGTTTTAAACCAACTGGAGGAAAAGTCATCACGGTGATGACATTTATTGGAGAGACACCATAGTGGCTATAAAACTGCAGCTGTAACACTCGTTTCCTGAAGGTGGCACAAGTCACACACTTTTGGCAGCTGTTAGTTTTTTTGTCTTGAGATGGTGTCAAACTTAAGTTCTCAGCTACTGTAACTTTTCTTGCTTAAGATTTAATTCCCACACTTTAAACCTGTAGAGAAATACACACTTACTCTCTAAGCGATTGCTGGCACACATGAAGACGTCGGCACGCTCACTGTGAGATTCCGGCTTTTTGTTTTTCACTTTTATGAGTCAACATTTTAAGTTCTGTCAAATAAATAAAGATACTGTATCAGAGACGTGACTGTTCTTTTAAGTGCTGCAGGCTCTGCCACAGAATATTGCTCATGTCAACTTTTAATCGGCTGTCACTGTTCTACAGAGGGAAAAAAATGATATTACATAACTGGAGGGATTAGTGCTGCCGCCTCAAAGCTGGGAGGTCACCGGTTCAAATTTTAGGCACGGAGGGCAGTTCTGTGTGGACATGCTCTCCTTGTGCTTGTTTCCTTCAGGTATTTGGTTTCCTCCAGTCCAAAGATACGTAGGTTAGGTTAAATGGCGGCTCTAAAATTGCCTGTGTGAATGCTAATGCTTGTCGGTCTCAGTATATGGCGATCTGTCCAGGGTGAACCCAGCTGGGATTGGCTCCAGCCCCACCATGACCCTTAACAGGATAAGTGATCGAGATTATGGATGGATATTACATAATCATCACCATCAGCGAGCCTCTGTGCCCTGCATGACTTTTCCTTCGTTAACACGAATGCCCCCACTTTGATTTATTGTGTAACAGTTCCACATACTGTTTTGTTCTGCTTTAACCCTCAACGGTGTATTAAAATATCATCAGCTGCATTGTTTACTATTATTTGACTACTGTGTCCTAAAAATGCTTCAGAATCTGATTGCTGATCATAAAAAAGTAAATATTAAAAGAATTGAAGGTCAAACCAAAAACCTTTTTGGTCCTTTCATGGGATTTAAAAATACTACGTTTACTAGCACCATATTCAGGGAGTCAAACTCTGCAATAGAACAAGAGTTGACTTTTTAAAAATATGATGCTCATCTAAATGCGTACATCCTGAAGTTATATTAAAGCCATAGTAAAAGATATCCTGTTGTTTGTAATATCTCCCCTAAGGGTGCACAGGTTGTTTATCATATAAAAGTAGTCTTCCCCGAGGGCTGAAGATGTTCTGCACCGGTCCGTTAATGCATTTAAAGAAAAACGAATCAAGTAATTCAAAACAAGACAGAAAAGACAGTGTAGCCTTTCAAAAGTCTGCCTCAAGCAAATTTAAAAATGCTAATTATGGCCTTCAGGTGATCTGCATCAGTATTCAAGCCCCGCTAATGTGCGATATGTTTTTAATCTATCAACAATAGCGTTCTTTTAAAGACAACCTTGACAATCCTGAGGCTTTACAGACCAACGTGCAGACAAAGGCAGAGAGAAATGATCCATCGGGAAGTCGGCTGGCAGATGAATCTTTGGGCTGATGAGTTTCACACATGCTTGTGAGCCAACAAACTCCAGCTCAGGGGTGGTGCCGTCTAATTGGTTTTATCCCATCATGAACTGTGAGGGTCCAGCAGATGTTTGGGATCATCAGTGTCAACAACTCATTAAAAACTTAATATAAAAACAAGATTAAAAAGAAAGAGACTGGTGAGACTGTCTAAATGTACACTACACTGCTGTTTTTTATGGATAGCCAGTGCAATGTATCAAACAACACTGGCGCTCATTGACTTTCAAATGTGACAGGCAGAATGTGTTTTTCCTCCTGCTGAGTCACCGGGCCTTGTTTACTGATGAGGCTTATGAATCAGTGTTTCTGGTCTGAGCGAACGGAGCAGGATGACAGGAAGCGTAGAGACGCAGCCCGACAGGAATCGCTCCTGCTAAACCTCGAGTGTTAAAGAACTCCACGTGAGCACAGGGTAGGAGAATCCCCCTGCGTTTGCACAGTGTCGATAATCACAAGAAACAATATGAAACAAAAAAAAAAAAAAAAAACAAGTAGCGGAAGCAGAGAATAAGTGACACACCAGAGTCTGGTAATGTTTTATGCACCTCGTAATGACCGTGACTTAATTCTCATTAAGAGACTGATGGTTAATCAGCACAAGAGGGGCTAGCGGTGCCACCTCGCAGCTACAAGGTCCCTGATTCACATTCAGGCTGGCTCAGGCTTTTCTGTGTGGACTTTACATTGCCTGTATATGAATAAGAGATTGAATTGTTGTCTCTGCATAGTTCTACATTTCATCCGCGTGATAGACTGCAGATCTGTCCAGGGTGCATCCTGCCTTTCGCCTAATAACAGCTGCGATAGGCTCCAGCCGGCCCCCTGAACCCCGAACACGAAAATAAGCCATTTGCCAACAACATTTCCCACCTTCCAAACTTATTTACATGCATAAACATTAATATTTGTACTGCAGATGCATCCGTCGCACTTTCTTCCATTGCTGGTGCAACTGTGAATGGCAGTGGATGTCATAATTATAAGAACACTTCAAAAGCCGCATAAGGATAATTTATGCATTTTTAAGATGCCTTTATAGTATCACAGTAATCAAGTGACAGTTGTCTGTACTCCTAATACTTCAGAGCAAAGCAAAACTGTCAATAATTAATTTGCCGTACTTAGATTTCCAAAACGTAAACCAATAGGCTAAAAAGCGAGGCTCAATTTGCAGCCCACGGTGTGACTCTGCAATGTGCTTCCATATAAATAGAATCTGAATAAAAGTTTAAAATGTGAAAAGAAATAGAGCAATGGGATTCCAAAGCTTCTCGCAAAGTTGTTTTGTAAGTGATGGATTACTTTTCCTCTTTATAACATTATACACCAGCGACTTCACTTTCACTCAAGTGCAATTTCAGCAAATTTCAAGCACTTAAAAATAGGGTTTCTCAGGACACTTTGCACCTCTGGAAGACATGCCAGCTGCCACTTAATCGCTAACAGTGTCTTGTGGAGGATCTCCCATGTGTTTTAATGGAGAAGTGTAAAGTAAGTAGGAAGATGACGGAGAGCGTCAGGGTCACTAAACATGCTGCTACCGTGCAATAAAAGCCAGAGCTGGTGGAGGAGCGAGCAGGAACAGAACTCAGTTATTGGGTAAGCAGCAGCCTGTAAACAACTCGAAACCCCTCGGCGCTGGGTCTCAGTCTACTGCGAGAGGTAAAACCCTGTTGGTTGTGTTTTCTTACCCTGTGAAGTAAGAGCAGCAGTGAGAGTTAGAGCACTACAGACTGCATTCTTTCTGCTGTTAACATTGTTAGTGTCAGCCGGGCTCGCAGTGCTCTCCATCACTTAGGGTCACAATAGTCGGGAATCAGACGTATTAGAGGAGAGGCTGGCCATGACTTTGTTTTTTCTGCCGGTCAAGCAGGGGGGATTGTTGGGAGTGGAGGTGCCATGCAGAGTTTATGGGTTGGAAGGGTTGGAAATGTCGGTCTAATGGCTGTTGAAAGTTGGATTAATTTTTATTTAATGTACAGGGCGAACAAAATAACCTAAAGCATTAAGACATTTTTTGTTCCAAACATGTAGTTTGTTTCATTTGGACTGGTCCACGATACAAACAAACAGATAAACTTTTGTTTTTCAGTTTTTGGTTGGTTAGGCAAATACTGACAAATTACATTAAAAAAATCTATTTGTAACAACAATGGAGGTGGAGACATCAAACAGTGACAGCGGGTTGTTGTGTATTTATGTTTTGTTTTGGTGTTACCAAGATATAACTGAAATTATTGATGGGTTTTATTATTTAGGTTGTTGTAAAACTTCAAATGTCATAAATGAAGCAAACTAATGCAACATTTTTTACTGTACTACTATGGGATGATTGTTACTGCTACTATGAATCACACACACATACCGTATATGATTAGCTTTCTTAGGAGTTCACAATTAGTCATTTGAATATAACAGTTAGCAAAACAAACTGTCATTTACATCCAGTCATACACAGTTTCCAGTTTATATTTATGCAGGACTGATTTAAGCAATTGCAACCATGAGTGGAATTAGTTTTCACATATGCACAAATTCACTTGTTTACATAGATATTTAAAGTGACAGTTTTATATAAAATTAACTTTGAGGAGCGAAAACCATAAGTTATTTTGGGGACATTTTTTCTATACTTACGAACCCTTCACTCATACAAGCTTGATTTGCATCTGGTCTAATGCTGTGACAATAAAAGCATCAGTTAGAATAAAGTTAATTGGCTTCAAGAGTGAAGCACATTAGTGAAATGAAAAGTTGTATTTTGGGACAAATTAAAGACATACACTGTGCTTTTTTTTAATCACTGAAACATGACAGTGTACTGAACAAACACCTACCTCCACATACATGGAGAGAGAACAGACAACAGAAATCAGAGAGTGAGAGGAAGATACAGAAAAAGGACAAACTGTGTTCCGGGACACACACTGTGCCTTTTCACCAAATGTAGAGTTTTTTCTTAATTGTTAATTACAGAATCCTAACATCTGCCAGTTGTCCAAGAGGGAGAAGAAGACAACGAAGTGGACCCCGGAGGCCACGGAACTGGCACTACAGGCAGTGAAGCAGCCAGGCTCAGTGTGAGGCATGCAGTCAAGCAGTTTGGTGTCCCCAAGACCACCAGTCAGTGGAAGGGTGTCCTCTGATTGTGTGTCTGGTGAGAGGACACTTCTCGGCCCTGCAGATGAAAATTCCTGTGCTGAGAGCTGTTTGTATTTTGCCAGTCACGGGTTTCTACTGATGAAGCCTCAGATGTTTACAGCCTCCAGACGGTCCAAACATGGTGTTTGGACCGACGCGGTGGACCGACCTCAGGGAGCAGAAGCTGCATCGCCTTGTTTTGGGGCCACAGACATTACGGACCATTGTAAGGTCCCCTGTGCCGGGACTGCTTCAGGATTCTCACTGCCCCCCCAGGAGGAGCATGAGTTAGGGGAGAATAACCTGCCAAATCTACAACTGAAATGAGACGGGTTTTCAGCTGGCTCAGATGAGGAGGAGTCATTGTTCCCCCGAGGGGCAAAAGATGCATACAGGCAAGAAACCCGGGACTACGGTTTGCACGGTCCAGAATCGATAATTTTCTATTAATTTTAGATTAAAATTGTTTTGATTAATGGTATCCTATGCAGTTACTCATGGACTGCCAGTAGCAGATTCTTGAACTAAAGGTTTTTACACCCTGAGTGTGAATTTCCTGAGTGATTTTTTTTCCCCAACTTACCAATCACGATGCAGCATGTTGGAACATCACTCAATAGCACAAAAACATCCAACATGGTCTAATATTTTAAGATGAACTTGCTAAAAAGTGAGCCTACAGTGCATTGTTAAAATATATAAAATCAAGTTTTCGCTCAGCGATTTTAGATACGTGTTGAAGTATCACACGGATTGATTACCACCGGCTGTTGTTAGCTTCCATGTTTCACTCAAGTTGCGGCACCGTTGTCAACGTGAACAGGTGCACCTGTAGGATAAATCTACGGATGAATTTATCAAAGTGCAATATTTTACCTCAGAGACACAGCCAGGTGCTGTCCTGACAGTCCTGTAAACTGCTGATGGTCGACATAGACAACCACTCACATCACGCTTTGTGGCACCGTTGTGACCACGATGGCTAATTTACCCAGTCATCATGTAGCAAATAACTGGTTTTCCATAAAGTAGACATATAACACACCATCTAAACTGCATACAACAAGTAACAGGTGTATACGCATTATATGAAAATGTGGACATGAAATGTTACTGTGAACAGGTGCAGCAAAGATCGAGGTCTGCATTTACACATTTAAAGATTTTCTTCATAATAATAATAAATTATGACTTTTATCTTATCAAATCTTATGTCTCTAATTTGCTTGTCATTTGTCTTGGATAAAAAAACTACATTTTAATATCCAGTCCTTATGTATTCAGTCACACTGGAAATATTAATTTGTTACGTGTAATTGCTGTCTGTCTCTCAGTCTCTAGTAAATGTGGGATTCTACAATTTTAAATTCAGTGTAGTAGCTGTTATTTACAAAGTGATTTGGACAAAACATACAAGCAAAATGATATTAGGTGATATAAGCTTCACATGCAATTGTAAAATGCATCAATGTAGATGCAGGAAGTAGCAGTGGGTTGTTGAAAATGGGCAAAATAACTGCAGCAGCTAAAATAACTGCAGCAGCCTGCTTTTCTCAACCGTTAAGTAAATGATTTAAAATATATAAGAAAAGTAATATTCTGAACTTTACTCAAATGCTACAAAGTAAGCTGGAAGTCATTCTTCTTAGGGTTTAAAGCGACACAAATTCTACAATCCTGGTACATTTTGCTTTCACACCTCAAATGAACTCCACTAAGGTCTAACTCACAGCTGACCAGGACAGATTTCACCCGCCCAAAAGACGTTTGTAGTTAGAGTTTGTTTTTAAGAATGTTCTGTTTTTACCAGTCTAACATTCTGTTGTGACCAAAGCCAGATGTGTTTCTCATTTTTTTGCGTGTCCATTTGTGCGCTGACTTGTCTGATTTTATTTCCAGGTATTTCATTGATGCGTACTTTCCTGCCGTCCTCAGAGTTTCTGTTTAGGTCTACGGCCCGGTGCTTTCATAGTGGTGTTGGTGGGGAAGGAAAAGGTGGATCTGTGTGAGCGTGTGTGTGTGTGTGTGTGTGTGTGTGTGTGTGTGTGGTGGAGGGGGGTTCTGGGCCACGTCTTCCCATTAGCAAGGCAACAGTTCGGCATTATTTGCTGTTGAATTACAGTACACATTAGTAGGGGCCATGGACACAGACACATCAAAGTCATCAAAAGACTAGCTCTAAAAGGTTGGAGGCCTTCTGCGGTTTTAATGGTAGCTGGTTTTTTTTTTGGTCCAAGGCTTTTAGTTGCCCACATGTTGCATTACCGTGTTTATCTTTGTGTTATTCTCACCATGGGGGGATGTGCTTGTGGAGGAGAGAGAGGCAACTTGCAGCCCACACTACGGGGTTTTGTTGTTTAGGACAGCGTAAAGATGAGTACAAAAAGCTTTCTGCAATTAACATAAAACTAATGCTTCATGCAAAGTTCCACTTCACAGATAACATCACTGTGAGCAACAACTTAAAGTGAAATAGTTGCTTTTATGAAAATCTGTTTCTGTGTGTGTTGTTACTGATCTGATTAGCAGACATCTTCCTGACCGCGGTGACTCCCAACTACATCTCATGTTCTAACCTTAACACTGCTTGTAATTCTAAACTACTGTTCATATTTTAGTCAATGCAAAGTGAATTCAGTCGCTTGTCTGTGAACACGTTGGACAGGATTTGTTGGACAAGGCTGGAAAAAGGCTTGAATACCAATGTTACTCATTACTCTGTTCCAAATTTTTATTATTTTTTACCGTATTACTCCCTGCCAAATATGTTATTATTTGCATAAGGGTTTGGCTTTGACAGACAGAAAGTCAAACTGTATATGGAAATTGGAAACATTTTATTCGCCATTTTCTCCCAGTATCATTCATTTAAAAATATATTGCTTTGAAAGATAATGACGAAGTCATTACATTCAGTACACAAACGTGATCATGTTTGCAGTTTAGTTGTATAGGAAAATAATTCCTATGCATTAAGAAACATCCTTTTCGATGACAAGTGGATTCTCTTTTATGAACTTTGATTTAATCCCTCTGGGATTTCCAACATGGCTCATACTTTGAAATCCGGTCTTAGAACACAGCATTTATACACACATTACTGTATGTCTCATAACTTATTTGGTGTGTTAACATAGGCATTGAAGGTTTTTAAAGAACCGATTTGCCATGAGCACTCCATAAACATCATGGATCTACAGAAGGTCACTAAAGCCTTCATAGATGTCTGGAATGACAGCGGGGCTGAGAGGACAGCACCATGCAGAAATTCAAATAATGCCAAAGAAAATAATGACTTTAAATGAGAAAGTTATTGGCATTTATGGATGTGGACAAACCAATGTTACAATGATGCGAGTACGCACTTAATGCTTTTCCCGACATGCACCCCAGCATTTCAGGGCAGAGTACGACCTATATTTTTACAATTTTTAAACATACAAAATACGATTTAAATCCCTGACATTTGGCTGATCAGGAACACGGTTCCCTGTAGTGTGAAAAAACCTCAGAACTCCTTGTTGTGCACTATTAGTTGAAATGAAAGCTGTATTTCAACAATGCAGGTCCCAGAAGAACAATTTCTCTGTCAGCTTTATGTATATAGTAACGTGACAGAAAACCTTTTATACACTGTCATAAATACTTAAACCCTGAAGATTAACATTAATAAAACTTTCACAGAGCATAAAATTGCTCTTTTTATGCAGAATGTGAGTTGGTACTGTATGTCACTATAAGCTTTGTCTGCCATGAAACAAATCAAAATGCAACATCTTTTTGTTTTGCTGACGTAGCATTAATGAGCTTAAAGTTGGGCTCCATTAAACTGTGTTTAGGAGAAATGCAACACATTGAAATGATAGATTTTCATACACTGTATGTGTATTATGGAGACGTTGACAGTGCGATCCAACTGTGACAGGACGAGCGAGCGTCTTGAAAATCTTCAAGCCCAGCGTGAACAAAATACTAACGTACAATTGCAGTGATAAGCAGCAGCAGCTTCACATACTCAAAGAACCTGCAAAATATCCTACAACAGCCGACCAGAGCACAATGGAATACAATTAACATTCAACCTATAAAATGTT
This sequence comes from Channa striata, assembly GCA_033026295.1. Lineage (NCBI taxonomy): Eukaryota > Metazoa > Chordata > Actinopteri > Anabantiformes > Channidae > Channa > Channa striata. The sequence continues at coordinate 10,049,568 of CM065182.1, read as the reverse complement.
TTTTAAATCATTGTAATTTTTTAAAATATAAAAATAGTGTACAACTGGCAGCAGTAGTTTACAGTAGTTTATGATGTCCTTTGGTCTCTCCCTTAGAACACTGTCGGTGCAAACGGCTGTAATATGGCAGCTGGCAGTAAGCGGTTCGCTCTCCCACGGTACCTGAGTTGTTTTATGGCTTCATCATTAGCACACCAACTTGCAGCACTGTACATAGATATCCATTTAGCTAGTGTCCGTTAGACATTGAGCATGCCTTCCCCCCTAATGTAAAAAGTAGTCTTTCCACTCTGCTAATTCCCTCTGACAACAACAACCAAATTATTTTCTCTGAGCAGTGTCTACCAAAATTGATAGTGAAGTCATTTAGGGCAGGGAAAATCGGCACATTATAGTGCGTAATGCCTTGCTCAGTGACAAAATGTTATTCAGGCTGATGTTGGGGGAAGTTGATGGAGTCCCACTAACCACGGACGGTTTGCATTCGCCGAATTTCACTCGGCGCCCCATCGTCAACGACTTTCACTTTCTGGAAACAGCAAAAGGAGTTTAATCCTGGCTATGCTCATGGGGCTGCTGACAGGGATTTTAGATTATTAGGCTCAGAGCCATAGCCAGCATTTTAAAAATGCTAGTCATAAACACAAGTTGTTCTAATCCCCCAAGAAATGTTTGACAAGCTGCCACAAAATAGTATGTGATATTTTCAATTTGTTGTTTTTTTTATTTAACTTTTTAGTTTGATTTTATTAAATTTAATCTGTCTATTTTATATTCTAAATATACTTTAAAGGCCTTCCTCACTCTAATGGGATATACTTCTGCCAGGAAAAACACACATATTCTTGTGTTTGAATTATAGATTTTTTTGCCTCAAAGTTATTGAGCTGCATGAAATGCATGGATTCATCTTCAAAATCCTCCATATAAAATGTGTATGTAAATGCAGAATGTAAACTCCCCCTCAGGTCATTAAAATAACCAAACATCAAAACATAAAATGCCAGAGAAACAATACTGTGGACATGTTAGTGTCTTCTATGGTAATGAATATAACACACACACACACACACAAAATAAAAAATCACAGGAAGCTGCCTGGTGTGGGTGTGTTGCTACAGGCATCAGTGAAAGGATGTGATATAGTCCAGTTTGAGTAATAGTAAACTTATTTGGAAGCATTTTTCAGAGTCTGGTGCAGTTTGATGGCAAATTTCTTCCACTGTACTAGTGTCACTCTTGATGGAACATCGGGACCAGTTTTTCTGACTCGACGTACAAGTTCAGTCAAGTGAAAAAAAAGGGAACAGCGGAAACATTAAGACGCAATGTAGTAAAAGGAGGGATTAGGACTATTCTGACTGTGTGATTTGAAAGTTTGCATACTCCCAATGACCTGTATGATGTGTGTGCCACCAATGAGCGTCAGTACTTATGATTTGCCATGTGATGCTTCTGGTTTTCAGGTGTATGGGACAAATGCCCATGTAATCATGTTATATCGACAGCTATTTGTATTATGATTTCCACCACACGTCAAGCTTCAACCATGAGACAGTATCAGTCTGTACAAAAACTGAACATTTTGGTGCATGTTATAAAGTGGCAACTAAATGTATAAAATAACATCTGGAGAAAACAAATCAGAATAAGGCAAACTTAAATATTAAAAGGTCAGGGTCAGACCAGCATACCATAGACGTAGAGGATGTAGTCGTCGTACGACTCCCCCACTGAGTTGGATGCTACACAGCGGTAGGTTCCGTTGTAGGACTTGTTGAGGTTTTCGATGTAAAGATCACCGCCGGTGATGACGGCGTGGGATGGCACATCGTCATCCACCTTCACCCAGTTCACCCGCTGTGGTCTGAAACGACAACACCCAAGCATTAGTCAGATCTCAAGGAATAAGAGGAAAAAAATTTAAGGTTATGTGATGTTGTTATTAACAATATTCAATTTATTTAGGTTATTGTTGGATTAATATTTTTCACTTGGCACTGAGTTTTCAATCTATGTACATAACTTTGCTAACATCAAAGTACAAACTTAGCTTTATGTCATTCTGTGAAAATGGTTTTGATTAATTCAACTTTCAAATGATTAAAATCTGTAACAACACTGATGATTTAGGAGTGGTCCTCGAATTATGCTCATAAAGTGACCAAATCAAAGTTGTCACCGCTTTTCTCACAACAACATGAGTTTTTGTACAACGTCTGTTGTTTCTCTGTTTACTTCTAATATCAGCACACTTCATTTTGCAAACGACAGCTTGTTTGTGACTTGTCTACGCTGCCTGTCCCGAGCCGGAGTCGTAATACTCTGAGATGTGAGATTTCAAGCTCAGGCACCAAACAGAAACTTACTATTAATGTCAGAAAATACCAAATTCCCATTATCCTTGTCATGTTTGCATTTTGGTTATCAAATTTTGAGTTTCTCTTTTTATGTTAATGCAGTTTGCAGCTCCAATCTTGGGATGTCAGGGCTTCTTTGAACCCCCAGAAACAGTTCTCTCACTCTCTCTCTCTCTCTCTCTACGGGTCTTATATCTAAATACATTTCTTATTCCATACAATGAATATTAAATAAAGTACACATATATTCATGGAAAGTACGGACTCGAATACGTCCCATATTTGTTAAAGATTATAGTCTGCCTTTAATCTAAGCAAATCTCCTTTTATTTCAGAACCTTTCTATCAGCTGTTTACTAGAAAAATGCTAATTAAGGGGAGCTATGAATGCTCTAAAAAAAGACATACAGTAATGAAATGACAGTTATTCTTTTGTAAAAAGCAACAATAACTTGTGTAGCAGTTTTGTCTTCAAATTGCAGGCTTTCCACGGTCGTATACTTATGAGTGTTGCTGTGTAGGAGGGCACCTACCAAGCGTCTGTCTTTGGTTTCTTTTGTACCTTGACTGAGGTTTATAGCAGGGTGACAGATTCCATTTTTATGACAATGAGCTCAGAGCGCCCAGAGTCACTGAGGGTGAAGAGAAAAGAAAAAGACAAAACACCTCTATTTTCTGCTGCTACTTCCTATGGCCACTGCCAGCTATTGTTATTTCCCCTGAGCATGTGCTGATGGTCTCTCTTGTTGCATTTTGCTGTGGTGTTTTAACTTGTTTCCCTCCATTTGAAAACATTTGGTGTGGAGGGAGCAGCAAATAGGAGACGAAAAAAAAAAGATGAGGCAGAAATCCAGGGAAAGAAAAAAATGAAATAGAAGTTGGAGCTTAATGGCAAAAACAAACAAACCACAAGTGTCTTTAATGGCTGCGGTGGGTGTTTTAGAAGACAGAATGGCGTGTGTAGATTAAATGAAATGTAAATTAATCATAATATATAATATATATTCTTTTTCTATAAGGCTGTGAGAGACATGATCTGGAGAAAGAATAATGTCTATAGGTGGATGGGATGTTGCGTGAATGGAAAAGTGAATCTGAAAAAGTAAGATAGACAGAGTTAGACGGAAGATGTAAGATGGGGCTGCAAGGAGAGAGGAAGGGCAGTCGTCTGGAATACAAATGGCTGCCTGCAGTCGGGGCCCCCTGTGCTATCTGCTGGTAATGACTGCAGAACTCTCAGCAGCTCTAATGAAAATGACTTCCAATTCCCGGCTCACTGTATTGATTGTGTTTTCATCTTTATAAAATGAATACGGGTAGTGAGCTTGTCTCCAAGCCAAGTATGAAAACTGTCGGGGGGCTGTCGGGGAGAGGCGTTCAGGAGTACACCGTGTTTGGTACTGTGTTTGCATGTTCACGTACTTCTCCCCTTTAGAGAATTATATTCTCACAATGAGGAGATGTCTTCCTAAGTGGGGACAGCAGGATTTGTCCCAACTCTGATTTAGAAATTTCTGACTTTGATTAAGTGAGATTTTGGATTCCATTTGAGTTTGGATCAAGTTTAAGGCCACTTTAAATACCTGCTTAGGCGTTGGAGTTTTGCAAACCTGTACGCTCTCCCTAAGCACGCAGATCAGAAACAAACGTTAATGCTTGTGATTCCGTGGCACAGGTTCAGAGCTGACTGCCTAGGCAGATGCGAGGGCGGTTGCACTGTAGGGGCACAGACGTACTCAGACAAATAACACAGTTTTCCATATAGTTTGCAGAGGCAAAAGCACAATTCACATAGTATGTTTTCTTGTATTTCGACCTGCTCAGACGAACTGGAAGAAACATCTGTAAGTCGGACACATAACTGATTCAAAAGTCCAGTTTGAATTGAGAATGATTTTGTCAGCACGTGATTGACACCGTACTGACTCGAACTGTACGGATGTTTGGAGAGGTTGGCAGGTCTTCAGCCCAGAGCTCTCAGCTCAGTTCATTCAACCCTGCTCACACTAATTACTTCATTTGCACTACATTACATCTCATATCACAAAGTCCTGTCATCTAAATAAACAAACACCTGGGTTTACTGATGTTAGAAAAAATTATAGCCTAATGAGCAACAAACAAGAGCTTTCTAATGACTTGGAACGTGTTCTTGTCCTCATCTTTGTGCAACACAAACATTCTTAACTTTAATCATCAAATTGACTTCATCTGTGCCTCAAGTCCACTAACATAGTGACTCAGTTTCACACTGTTTTCTTGGATATTTTCATAAATCTAGCACTTATCACTAAAAAAAACCCTATCCATGCTTATTCATGCTAAAATTGTACCCGTCAGATATTAGGACCCACTCTACTCCCATTTATTAATGCCCCTCTCCTCGCTGAGCCCTCCGCCTTTAAAGCAGTGGTAATTAAACACCTGCTCGAAATATCACACTGTTATTCTCATGTATTTCATAATTACAGGCCAGCTTCAAATTTCCCCTTGAAAGCTCTGAAAAAGAAATAGTCAGTCAATTAACTGATTATGTATCCAGTATTGGTCATTTGCAATGGTCTGGCCTCAGGTTTTTCAGTAATATTAGTCACAGCTGCAGTCACAGTTCCCCTCCCTACAACATCCACTGCACTTACATTACGGAAACCTTCTTATCCACACGCCGAACTCCATCTCCTAATTAGAAGAGCAAAGACTGTGCGGAGCCACTGGTGAGCGCCACCACATCGTGTAGATACCTCTCAGCTTAATCCATCAGCTTTGGTGCTGATGTTTCACATCCCTAGAGCCACTTTTCTTACTAATTCTACAAGAGACCAGGTCTCTTGGCAATCAAACCTTAACCCCAACCCCAATCTTTCATTTTGCTGCTAGTGAGGCCATATAACAAAGATTTTTTTTTTTAGCCTACGACTACGCAGGCCACTGGGATCAACTCGACTGGGATTATGGAAGAAGCTGTCATGGGTTTAAGGCAATTCTTAGGCTATTAGAGCTTTAAACCATAAAATTAGTTGAGGTAATTCATTTTGTCATCAATAGTTTTTAAATGTGCCCTTATAGATTGATCTTCACAGAAGTTGCTTGTTGCCAACTGGACTTGCTTGATTGTCTGAAGATGTTTTGCCTTAAATCAGAAAAACTTCCTCGGTTCTTGTTGTCCATGTTCAGTCATATTAGGGTAACATGGCAACCTGAACAGTTTGGCACAGGGAATGGACAACGAGGCTGGGGGGGGGGGGGGTGTTGTTGTGTAACACCATCCACCAACAACCGCCCCCCCCCTCCTACTATCCAATACTCATTCCAGTTGGATATAGATGATCTCTTTCATTCTTCCTTCAAACTCTCACTCTTCTCGGAGCAGAGGCACTGAACACTGCGGTCTTCACCAGAGCGTCCCTTGTTCTTTAGATGCAGATGAAGTGCTGCGTCTTGCCCTGAGGAGCCAGCTCTCTTGTGCTGTGCCATGTGTTTGTGAAGTGTTTTCTTTTTCCTCCAGAGTACAAGTCTGGTCGTTCCCTGCTACATTTAGATGCATTCAGAAGACTATGGATAAAAACCACACTGCAAGGACTACAAGGACAAACACACCATTTAAAGGCTTTAGTTGCTTTTCAGCACTTATTATTTCCTATTTTTTGACCAAAATGATGGAGGTAAGCTTTATTGATACATGCTGTATATTTTTGTGTAACTTTTTAGAAAACTAACAGATTTAAAAGTTCTACATAGTGCTGGCATCCTGTGGGCAGTAGGAGTTCTAAAAGGTCAGCAGATTCCTGTCTTTTATGTGAGGATGTTGGACTAGTACAAGTCTACATTCTGCTTTGATGTAACCCAACACTTCTCTCTGCTACACCAGTTTGATGTTCACCTCTTCTCAAAAGGTAAACAATAAAATATAAAGATATATATCTCCTGTATAACTATTCCTGTAAGTTTATATATACCATATAAGGGTATAGTTCTACATTACAGCATTAAGGCACATGCACACACCAAAGAATGCAGAAGTACATAAATGTGCATATGTGAGCAGGTAGATTTGATTTCTCTTCCTATGGCTATTTTTAATTGGTTAAAGTGTGTGTGTGTGTGTGTGTGTGTGTGCGTGCGCATGCCATACTGGGGTTTGCCTTTGGCCTGACACGTCAGTTCCAGGTTCTCTCCTTCCCTGGTCAGACCCTGAGGAAATTCCACCACGATCTTCACCTCTGGCTTGTCTGAAAGGGAGAAAGAGAGAGAGAGAAAATTAAGTGGTTGAACAACATAACAGAAAATAAATGATTTATTTTCACTCAACATCCACTCTCTGCATCTGTATTCTTTCTGATGGATCAACACTTTGCAGCCGGTTGTTTGTAGCATAAATAAACCCGAGTCCTCACAGTTTACTCAGCTAAATTCAACAGCTGAGCTCAATACCGTCTATTTACCGTGTAGGATTATTTGGCCACAGCATTTTCAGTTTTTTCCATCAGTGGCCACTAGTCATTTCCTAATACCATCACATTAATTATGACTGAACTCCGCCCCACACACGCTTAGTCTGGGTGGATTTGACTTGAACTGTAGTATACAATGAATACATACACCCTTTCCATTCCATACGCTTGCACACAACTGTTACTGCCTCAACTTCTAAATATGCTTTTACACATCAAATCACTCTTCAGCAGAACTGGGTCTACCTTGGGCATATTATTGATGGAATTTTGAATCAACCTAGCAACAAAACACAAGCCAAAGCTTTGGGGATTTACAGGTGTGAGTGCCGGACCACAAGGTACGCCGATATGTCCAAAGGTATTATGTGATATAGTTGCTACACAACAAACAGAAAATAGAAGACACTGCTGAGAAGCTCCGGCAGCCGCGAAGAAAATGTGAGAATGCTGTTTTGACAATCAGTTGAGTGCTTTGACAGTCGACACTATGTTATTCTTTGCAATTATGAAGTTTCTATTGTTCCCATTCCACTGATGGTGTTATCACAGCCTTTTTTCATCTTGGTGTGGGAGACAATCCTTTATTCTGGACAAAAATCTAATAGTTTATTCTATCTATCATCTGGGTTAGTGATTGAATTCAGTTTTGCCCTGTTATGAATTGACTAAGACTGAACAAATGCAACAAAAGTCTCTGTCTGACTCAAAAAAATGTGTACGCCTTAAAAAACAAAAAATAACAGCCACACATTGAATATAATAAAAGGTCCATATATTCATTATGACAAATGAAAGAGATAACCCCCATCAACCTTTTGTCTTGAAGATGTTTTAGGACAGCATTTTAATTTTTTTTTATTGTTCTATAATTACCGTGCCAGGCGAGTAGGGTGGTGCAACCTCTCTTGAGCTTTTGGAAAACCATTATTGAAAGTGATTGTCCTAAGGCGTCCCTCTCTCTGTGCTCAAATAACCAGTTTCAAAGTGGGCAAAGCACTTCTGGACAGTTCTGGGCTTGTTAACGTGTGCTGCTGCTGATCAACTCTGATGAAAATGGTAGAGAATGAGCACTTGTAGTCATCAGGGGAATTTACTTCTAGGTGTGAACCAGGTTCAACTCGACCTTGATTTCTTGTTTTTTGTGATGACCTACTGTATCTAAAAAAATATCGTTAAAAGTTTAGAGAATAAATAAGGATTTTGAGGAAAAAGGAATCATCTCTTTAATTTCTATTACAGCAAAATGGACTTTTATCTTCTTTATGAACAATGAATTAGGGTTTAGTTGGCTTTCTGTCCAACTAAGGCAGTGAGATTTATTTTATAGTTTTGTTGGTGTCAAACAAATATAGTAAAGAGTGTGTATAAAAAAAAAAAACAGACTAAAGCTTGTTTAATTTAACAATGCGAAATGCTGCCCTGTACTTTTGGCAACACATCAATAGCTTAATTAATCTGACCACACTTTGTCACAATGGTGAAATTACAGTCTGTTTGAAAATGCTGGTCTTCTCCCAGTTGTATAACCTAAACGCCCAATTTGGTGTGTGTATTTTAATCAGCCTGCAGACAGAGGAGTAAAGCCTTTGTTATGACTTCAAAGCCAGCAGTAAAGTTCCACTCTGCTGTCTGACCTTCTTGGCAACAAACAACACGTGTCTGGCCATCCATCTGTCTAAATCACACCCTGTCAGCGGCTGCTTCTCAGTCTCGGTGATGGACAGTAAATCGGCAAAAAGCCAAGTCTTCTGCTCAGTGGGCATGCATAGGTTTAGACAGCAACCCTTTGGTTTTATTTCCACTTCAGGCACTACATGGCATCCTGTAACTTTTTCTTTGCTCGCAACGTCATCTGACCTTGTCATCTCAGAGCCATAAACATGAAGGGCACCCGGCACCTGTAGGTTGTTTTGATAGCCTCAAATAGTTATTGAGGGTATTTGTTGTCTGCGTAAAGCATAAAACACGCCCGGCATTTTCATGTCTGGATACTGCCACCGGTGAATGTGAAACTGTGACTGTACGCGAGAGGGCCGATGTCATTATGCTAACTTAATTATTTGCTTTACTGTGGGCCTCACCTCATAAGCATTCAAGCCGGCACTATCCATCTCTCCGCAGCCAGCTGACTTTAAGAGTAAATAACCAGGCAACAAAGAAAAACATATTGCCTTGCTTATACACATAAATATTACAAGTTTATTTAATTACGCCGTCCCCTGACAGTGGGCTGTTTTAGCCATTTATTACTGCACAATTCATTCCACTCAAACATGCCCACACAGTGAGTGATTCAGTGGAAATCACTGTCTGTCTCAGTAATTAGTAAATAAACCTGTCTGTCACTGCAGAGCCAAAAAAAAAAAGGTAGGCTTTATATTTTTCACAATTACTGTAATTTTCAATTTCCAAGATAGAAACATATATGCAGCTGGATTCCTGGAAAGGATCAGGAAAGGCACCAATTATGGGGGAAGTAGAGCCCATGTTCAGTAGGGTTCCGTGGTTTGTTACTATATATAAATCAAATAATTTCTAGCAATTAATTTATTTCATTCTTATAAGCCTACAGGTTACATTAGTTTCCGTGAAACACAAATAAATATAATAATAAAGTGTGTGACAATTTTTAAAATTTCTTTTGTGACCAATAAATTAACTGTACTTGGCTTACAGTAAACAAACTGGAGCAGGATTCAGTACTGGTGAGGCATCACAGAAATATTATTTTTCATTCTAAAATGTTATTATTATTAAAGTTACTAATCCCAATAATGCCAGACTACCTTAACTTCATATTAATAGATTTTTGTCCTTTAGGTGGGCTTTCTCATTACATGTGCAGGGGGATTCATGTCGGCTAGTAGGATAAAGTAAAATGTAGAATGGAAAATATTTTGAATTTAGAATGTGCTCAGAATTGTAGTATGAATGGACCATTACTTGTGTATTGACATTTGTGGCCTGTAAAATCCAGCTAAGATATTGCAGAAGTCAGAGAAGAGAATCCTGAAATCTTCATCTAGCACATTTTTAGTTATTTTTCATATAGTCGGTAATATTCCTCAGTCAACACGCTGCAAATGTAATATTAAACTGCATAGCTGAGAGATCAAAGAGAAGGCGGACTGCAGAGAGGGCTGTGCCTGTTGGTTGCTCATTACAGTATGCACAGAGCATGACAGCAGCAGCCCCTGCATGCAGCACTATGAAGCATTGAGCCGGGTGGTCCATGTGAGCTCCCTGTTATCAGAGGCCAACAAAATGCCATGCTGCCTCTGTAGATGAGCTGATCTCCTGTTCTCGCTCTCCCAGAGAAAGGTCAGATAGCTACAGAAGAGTTTTTCTTTTTTAATAGAATGCAAGGACATGCCAGAGGCCAAAGACAGAGGTTACAGAAGCATACAACACATAAAATAAATCACTTCGCATCCATATCTGAAACTCCAAATTACTAGCAAACCACTAGTATTTTAATTGCAGGACATATCATGTGGCCAAGGTAAGGCCTGTGATCGTCAGCGCTGGATAAGTATTTCCAAAACTATGATTAAATTAATGAATACCGGTAAAAAAGCAATTACTGTTCTTTAATTACCAAGCAGTACAGGCAGTGCAGTACAGTACTTGTTGCTCAGCTGTCAGCTCCAACCCATCCACACACACGTGTCGCATCGATTGTTTTTAACACGTGAAAGCTGAATTACAAACAGATCTACACGCTTGGACCATTGAGGAGATAGTTGTATACGGCTCACCCACTCTTCAACTCTAAAACGTAAGTGACTCTGCATGGACACAACGTTGGAATTACATGGAGCTGTATTTCTCCTGCTTTGTTAGACGCCATCACCTACAGTATTGTGGACCTCACCACATTCTCCTTTAACTTAGTCCAAACTCTCAAAACCCTCTTGCATGTCTCGGATGTAACTGGGCAGAAATACAAAATGTTGCAGGGATTTGTGAAGGCTAACAAAGGCAAACTGCAGTAAAACACAGTTAAAACAACAGGCATGACCTCTAACCTCCAAGCTGAATTCTGTCACTTCTTCTAGGTTTCAGGGAAATCTTAATGAATTTAGATATGTTTTTATCCTTTTTGGGGTAATATGATTAAACAGTGCTTATGCAGATAACACCATGTGGCACTACGGAAAGTTTTCACGGCCCATCACATTTTACTGTATTGTAATTTATTTAAAAGAATATTGCTAGTTATTCTACATAATATAGAAAAACAAAAAAACTACCAACCAATCAAGCAAACATAAAAACATATTTTAAAATTTTTTGATAGAAAATTAAATACTAAAACCTATCCTTTACAGAAGTAGTCAGATTGTTTGTTGTGGCAGCTTAAGATGTAAGTAGTTTTATCCAGTTTGGTTTTATTTTTCTTGAGCTCTGTCTAGAAGTTGACTGGAGTCCACCTGTCATAAACTGACTGGACATATTTTGTAAAGATACAGACCTGTTTCTTCAAGGGCCCAAATTTCACACTGCAAAGAAAACAAGCTAAGCCATGAAATCCAAGGGACTCTGTGTAGACCCCCACCATAATGATTTTGTGAGACACAGAATAGGGCAACGGTATAAAACCATTTCTAAAGCGTTCACAAGACAGACAACCACCAGGACTCCTGTTGGCTGTCCAGCCGAACCGACCGAGCCCAAAAGCCAAAGCATGTTGTTCCATTAATAAAGTTGTTTGACAATCGGCAACTGTGGCTGGCTATTTGATTCCAGTTTCAAGTCTCCCAGTGGCCAAGCGTCGTTTAGCAGCCTTGACAGAAGGTGAAATTGTCCCTGCTTCAGACAAACCGAGGAACAGACGAGGTCGGCCTTCTTCACCTGACCCTTCACCTGAAGTACACAGCTAGTACAAAGTTCGAGTGACTTCACAAGATATCTGTGACTCTGTAACCAAACCCCAGACCTGAACCCTGCAGTACACCTGCACAGAGTCCTGAACATGTCAAGTCACATCAAAACAAGCATGACGCATGAGAGCAACCGTCAGGAAGAACTAGGGAAACTGCCCAAACCCAAACCGTGATGCTTTTGGAGACTTGCCTACGAAGACTTGAAGCTGCTATTGCTGCTAAAGAATTTCCTCACAGAACCAGGTGTGAATAGTTTTGTAAAGACTAAACAACAGATTTTATGCAAAATTTTTGGTTGTAATTTTTCATTGTGGCTAATGCATATAGAACATATTTTTTTCCATTTCAAAATAAGTTTACAAGCAGAAATATGTGTATAAAGTAAAAAACTATGGCCGCTTGCCAGTTAAAAACAAGGTAAAAACCTGCTATGCAGTATTTTTCTTTTACTGAAGGTTCAATTCACCCGCTGTCATCCAAAAAAACTTTTATAAAACATTATAAAATATTTCTGGCTTTAGTTTATTTTTTATGTTTTATTTGGAATTCTTATTCCCTGTGTTTCTGTGCTTTCACTTTATTATTTACTCTACAAGCAAGTAATCATTTGTACTGTGTGAATTCACAACCCATGAACTAAATTATTAATAAATGAGTATGTTTGACATTTGCCAGTTATGACTGAAAGATTGCATGTTATGGTTTACCGTGCCCGGACATTATGTGTGCTACACACAATCACAGCTGACTGAGGACTAAACCTTTGTTGTTGGTCTTTTCATTGACACCAGTAAAGTAGACTTTGGTGTGTACACGCATGGTGAATCTTGGAGGGGAAAATTGGCCTCATAAGTGCACGGCTGCACAGAGAACTTCTGCCTCTGTGCTCCAGGCACAAGGACTTTTTTAAACTTTTATACTCAAACTGCTCTGCAATGTTTTAACATATTCATGGTCCCAAATGACAGTCAGGCAACACTGCGAATATGTGGATGCTAAAATAAAAACCCAAAAATATTTTGTAACATAACATCAACTGCACATGTAACCCTTTGAGTTTGTTCTAACAAAAGGTTTAAATAAGACAAAGCAACATTACGCTTCCTGACTGAGCAGCGAACAAAACTGATACAAAACATTTGTATATTTGTCTGTAAAATGTTCATCAATATGCAGTTTTATTTTTATCCACTTTCCAGTCATCATGCATCGAGCTCTCTATTCTGGAGTTAAAATATATCAAATGTGAAGGAAAAAGTGGGGAATTTATGTAATTTAATTAGTGGATGGAACAATCACAGTCTACTGCAGTCTAATTTCCCCTTTTTATTCATCATAACCTGCGCATAGAGATGATATTCCATCAATGACACTGAAATACATGTAATACCCCAAAGTAGTTTTAGTTTTAGTAGCAAATTTATGCCATTTCATTAGTGGGGTGAACTACTCTTCTCTATTTCAGTCCAAATGACTGAGTTAAGCTGATGAGATTAAAAAAGAAAAAGAATAAAATTTTGGAAAAGGCTGTTTAAATATCTACGATGATTAATAATGTATTTCAGATGTACTTACACTGAACCTCCAGGTATTTCTGTGCTTGGAAGTCCTTGACTGCTGGGTGGTCTACAATGCAGGCCACAGGTACGCCGTCGTCCTCCTTACTCACGGTGAACGTCAGCCGACTGGTGACTGTGTACATCTTGTCGTAGCTCAGCTCGACTTTGGGCTTGCCTGTGGGAAACAAAGACAATCAGACTCAGACGCTGCAATACAGGTAAATTTTGGAATTCATGGAAAATATGAACAAACAATTGCACATTATATGAATATCAATCATTGTAGTTTGGAAACTAACAGCAAAGTCAGACATCAGACAAATGAGCAAACTAATTAGTAAAAAAATTTTAAAAAGAAAGGTCCTAATCTAGCTTTTTTAGATCTGATACATTTAGTATTAGTATTGATATCGATCTAATACTTACCTTCTGACACATCTGACACAATCTCAAACACTGTATTTTTCACTACAGAAATAGTTCCAGAAGTTTCAAGTAACTTCATGAAATATGTCGTTTCTTATTGCACTTGGGCCTCTCGCTGGCTGCTATGTGTACACTTTATGATCCGGCCATCAGCATATTTAGGAGCAATTCAATAACTGTACAGCGAAAAGGCCATTTGAGCTTTGGAAGCTTGTGGATACAAAACATTAAAACTAAATATACAAATACTATCAGATCAGGATCTACAATTAGCTCTTTTGTCCAAAGCGTCTTACAGAGTAATTATTGGTACACACACACATATACACGCTGGCGATGGCTGCCACACAGGGTGATCATCTGGGGTTCAGTGCCTTGCCCAAGGACACTTCGAGCCACTGACCCTGTGGTCTGTGGACGACTGCCTTACCAACTGAGCTACAGCCGCGTCTACGGTCTCTACTAATTACTGATTGCCATCAAGCCCGTAGAAAAAAACGAGTCCGACAATCTCAAAATATCAGTCGACTGAAGTCTAAAAAACTGCACCGGCACTCACAAACCTTGCTGTGCATTAACAAAGCAAAGATCGCAAACAGTTATCATTACCATTATTTCCACATTTTCTTAGCAAAATGATTCTCATTGTCTCAAATCTGAATTAGTTAAACACTAAAAGTGTTTGCTGCAAAGGATTCCATTGAAATCAAATGATTACTGATGTTTTAAAGGCAAGTGTCAGCATAGGAGCCACCTCCAATCTTGGCTGGGAATGTGGTGAGATCTTGGGGGGATGTATTGTTTTCTCTGCTAAGCCTGCTGCAGCTGCAAACATAACCCAGACTCAAAGTGTGGGTTCTCCTTTGCTGACAGATAAACAGCAACCTAATCTGGTAGGTACTTAAAGATTGAGGTTTGCAAACTGAAAAATATGGAGCCTGCTCTGGAAAACATTTCAATTTTCCTTTCAACCAGTTGGTCTTAGCTACCTGTTGTTTGCAGAGTAACGGGGGTTTGCAGAGGTCACGCTGGCTGACAGTCAGGGTGCCCCGGGCAGGTTGGTGTGAGGTAACATGTCTTACCGCTCAACCACCGTTCTTCCCATGTTCCTGAAGCTCTCGGTATTTTGTCTAAATGGAAAATTTAGGTCAATAAAATGCCTCTTTGTTTAGTTGGTTTCCACAGATTTGATCGCATGTGGATTTCCTCCTTAACAGTGTCTTGATATTTAAACATTTTTATCAATTTTGATAAGTGGTGTAGTATCTTGAGTTCGTGCATTGCATATTGGCCTCTAGATACTTAATGTCTCTCTTGTAAATCTGAACTCTGTCATTTACAGATTCTTTTCAGGCCCACGTGGATCTTTGTCCAGGACAATAGAGTTCATGACGTTCCATTAGCGACTGGCTCATCAAAAGACCTAATTGATATGAAAAAGAGAGTTGAAGATTTCCTGGCAGAACTCCAGTTGTGTTCAAATGTACTACACTGGCCTGTTGTGTAGCATGAAGCTCTGAGTTTGATTGCACACGGGTCAGCCTACTAAACTTTGCTTCTCGAAATAACAATGGTCAAACCTTTTGAGGCTATTAGAAAAAAAAACATGCTTAAAAATATGAAGCCCTGACAAAGACAGCGGTTGTTAGGCTGCAAAAAAATGTCTTTCTTTCACCGACCTTACAAAATATGGAGAGTGGAAATGAGGAGGGTGTCCTTGAGAGTGGTCAAATAAGGTGAATCAGCTTAGAATTGCCTGCTGTCAGTGTGACTATGAATCCCTCATTAGGCTTTATGAAGCCAGATTTATTGTGTAGCCATCTTTTACACAGCACCAAGTCTGAAGCCTACAAAGTAACCCTGTAATATCCAACACTGCGTTCTCAAATGCAATAAAGAGGACACCTCATCACACTCACACAAAATAAGAGGGATGGCTGCACACAGTGCTGCACAGCCATGTTTCAGAATGAGATTGATTATTTTTATCCCTTTGTCCTATTTCCTAGATGGTGTTATGCTGCGCCTGTGCCCCATCAATAAACCAAATACAAGCAGCAAAGCAGTGAAATAATGTAAAAAGAGAAATGCTGGAACATTAAGCGAAAAGTTGCATCCATATGTTGGCACTGTGGCTGTAAAATATGTACCAAGCACACATTCTACCCACTCATCTACTGCAGCTCAGCAACTGTGGTGATACCGTCACCGTGGTGACAGCTGTCTCTTTGGATGCTGGGAAAGCATACCTGTGTGATGTGCCTGGTGTAAAGGAACAGGTTGTCATGAATAAATACCACTGGAGGCTTCAGATGCCTGCAAGCACCTGAAACAGCATTCTGAAGGGGTCTTCTCAAATCAAAAATGACTTTTGAGATGCATGACACAGTGGTGAAGTCTTAATTCAAGTTCTACTATGTTGCTTGTTTTTTTCCTTGCCTGGATTGCACGAATTTCACCAGGCGCAGACACAGAGAAGCTACAGGAAACACATTTAGAATTAAAACTCTTCTCAGAAAGAGAAAGGTTGATGCTGAAAGCAGGACCTTTATCAATGTAGGGACTAACTATTTCTTCTCTAAAGTAGGTGGTAGAGTTGTCTGCTCCATTTGCATGGGACGTCATGCTGTTTTTAAAGATTACAATCTGAGGCGAAACTCGCTGCTGGCAAAGCTACAAAAACAGCAATGAGTATTTACAAAGTGCCACACAACAAACGATTTGTCAAAGCTAGTTATGGGACAGCTCGCAACCAACCATTCTCAAAGAGGGAATTCATCAAAGAAGGCTTGGTGGACGCTGCCGTGATAATCTGCACAGACAAGGAGGAGTTGTTTGAAAAATTATAGCTGTCGGGACTCACTGCAACAAGCAATTCAACAAGTTAAGGTACAGGTTGTCCCTTACAGATGACGAACACGTGCCAGCTGTGCTGGGTACAGCCCGGTTTGGAACCGTCTTCATTACTGTACAGGTGACAGTCAGAAAACTGTCCTACACGGCCTGTCCACGGCTCTGCTTCACATTTGAACAAACATAGCTAAACAATCTGGATGCACATATGCAAAAGCAGCCACTTCAGTATTTTCTCTTGTAAAAGTAGACCACCACCACGTTTGAAAACCCTTCCAATAAAGCACAAATCACACCGTTGTGTGGCTTGTTATACTGCAAATTAGCAAACCACCAAAGTCGTTTACCACCCGTTTCTGGCAGATGGTTTTGTGACTGTATCCTGTGCAGAAATGAGACACTTCTGAAAGGGCTAGACATAATTACATCAGTCATGACACCTGATTTCAGTGCACTCCAAGCTCATCAGAGACTTTATTCCTCCCACTGAGCTGGATATCACAACGAAATGCTGTGCGTTGACTAATGCACATGTGCAAGTACTGCAGCTCAACCAAATGGATTTCTTCCACTGAGTGATCCATGTGAAGTATGCAGTTCTGTTCCAATGCTGATCCATGCACTTGTTCAAGCCTAGTAACCAAAACATTGACTGATAATTTGAAGAGCCTAAAAAAAGACCTTGTGCTTGGAAAATGGTAAAATCTATAAATAAGTAAGTTCTGTTGTTTTGTTCAGAACATCTACGTCCTTCAGACATTAAGTTGGAAGAAGGTTTAGAATAACCCTGATGAATCACACTTTTGTAATAAACTTAGTAACCTAATTTAGTTCATGTGTTTTGTAAGCAGACATTACTATTATATGTAGAACCTAATATTTCCCATATGAAAGCACATAAGACATTTATTATCTGCCTGCGAATGGCCTCTGACACGGTGGCAGATTTCTAATTGCCCACCATCGTTGTTCTAGTCACACAGATTCAAATAGTCATAGCAAAGTAGTTTGGTCACTGCACAAAATCTTACCACAGCTTATTTAGGAGCTGCATTCGTATTAATAATCATTTTTACACACTGTAATAGTCTTGATGCCATCAGTTTGATTTGTGGAGAATTTTTAGGTTTACGTGTGGTGCTTGCTATTGGCCACCTGTACAAATCAGCATCTCAGGGTCATTTAAAGTTGACATCAAATATTCACACATATATGAACAGAGCAGCCCCATTAAAATAAAAGTTTTTATTCTAAAACACTGTTTTTATAAATGTGGAGTGATGGTGCCATCAGGAGCATGTTGCAGATCTGACTTTGTAGTTTTATCCCCGCTGGCCACTTTATCCACCAACGTAGACGAGCTGTCGTTTCGCCCCACTTTTATTTACTAATGCAGCGCTGTGTAAAAATAAAAAATTAGATTAATGCTAATCATACTGGTGCCCTCGTTTTAATTGTGCCTGATTGTTTTTCTATAAACTAGCAAGCAGGTGACAAATGTGATTTTACAAAACAGAGCATGAAAAGCCCTTAAAAAGTGGATCGAGTATTGCTGATGAATTAGTAATTGCTCCCTGTTTGCAAACATCCTGCTGTGTTAAGCACTAAGAACATTCTGAGAGACTAATTTTGGAGTGGTGCCAGTAGAGATGAATGTCACTGAAATGTAGTGGAAGGTCAAACGAGAGCTGAAGTGGCACTTTAAATGTTTTGTAATTCCCAACAAACAAACTCAGTTGGTCGTCTCCTGTTCCTCCTCCACTTTTCACTCTGTTGTTATTCGTTGACCACGTTCTGCTGGAGCGAGGAGAGACTAATGCGCCGGTTAATAAAATATAGGTTGTTCCCGTTTTATCTCTTTACTTTCTCCAAAATATTCTTTTATCCGTTTCGAGGCTCTTCCTGCTGGGGTAGAGCAGGCTAATTGAAATCGCCCTGTGGTTGTCTCGCAAGTCTCGAGGCTAATGGCTGTTCTGGTCTCCGTTAGTGAATGAAGTGCCCTGCGTACGTGCTTTCTTTCCTCTATCTTCCTTTTTTTTATTGTAAATGAACAGAAAGGAATGACCTGCACTGCTAGATCTTGCACTTGCTTTTTCATGACTTTGACTACAGCATAAGCTTAAGAGCTGGAGATATCAGTGTCGGGGCATATGTTAATAAATCACAAAAAAAAACAGGATAAGAGCAAATGAAAGAGAAGGAGATAATGGTGAGATAATGGGTCTATGCATATTAGGAGAGATGGTTGGATTTACATTGGCAAGCATGACAATTGCAACCTTTAAATGATATTTAAGAGAGCCTGATTACCCCTTACAGTAATTAAGTTAAATTCTGGGGACATTTAATTAGAAATAAGTCTGCTGGGCAAGGAGCCACAGCTGAAGGCAATTTAAGTCATTCTGCCCCGGTGTCAGGACTCTGGCACCCTCAGCCATTCTTTTTCCTCCCATCTTTCATGTTCTCGCACTCTCTGGTCTTTCACATTTTCAGCTTCAGCAGAGCAATACCAGGTTTCATTTTTCACAACACTGCCGCGGTATAAACTAAACAAAGTGCGGCGTCATTTGACACAGTTTCCTAAAAAGCTAATATTACCATCAGAGCTAACCGGTAAGACAGTCAACAATGCCGATGTTGTTGAAATAACTGTAATGTCATTTAGACTCCATAAACAAAAATAAAAAAATTAATAAAATTCAAGGGCCTGCCATTGGCACCTTTCACTGGTGGCAAAAAATGAATAAAAGTAAATGACATGCTCCCAAAGTAGTGTTGTGACAGGTGAGCCATTAAATACTCCCGAGTATGGTGATATGGCAAACATAAATTGCATCTATCAGTTATAAGACTTTCAAAGAGCGCTGAGCTTTATTCTGTAAATGGCAATCCTTCCTCAACCCATGTGAGAAAACTCTATGGGCGTGTGGTCGTGTGGAGGCATTGTTCAAAAAAAAAGTTCCCCAGTAAAACAAGCTAAAACTCTAATCGAAAAAGAAGTAGAGAATTTGCACAACTACATTCAATTTTTTTGCCATGACATTTACCTAGAAGCATCAGCGAAATCAAGGAGCACGGAAGCTTTACCGTTTGCTGTACAGCGTAACTCATGCTAATATATGTAGAATGACCAAAAAAACCCAGCAGAAACGGAGGAAGATTTGACTGAATGTCAACAGTCTTTTTCATGTTTTAAGTCAAACTCTGACCTTAGCACACTGGAACATTCTCCGATTTGAACTGGCCATTAAAGGTTTAATGTGCTCTAGTGTAGAGGTGAAGCTGCTCAGGGGCTTCTACACAGCTTCTGATTAGGACCTTTGTTTCAAAGTCTTTACAAAGCTTGCTGTCTGGGCTCTGAGGTGGAGCTGCCTGGCAGGAGGCCTGTTCACCCCTGAGCTCTGCTCAGACTTCTAAAGCTCAGTTACCTTTGATGAAAGCATGAAAGTTGTTGCAGCGCCAAAAGACTCTGGCCACCACTGCACACCCCCATTGCTTTAATGGAAGTTAGCCAAAGTTGTAGTTCAATTTAAAAAGTAACAGCATTGATGCAAACACTAGTAAGTCATAGGTAAGTAGGACTCCAGCCTCACTGGAGTATTTATATATTTTTTAACTTTTGATGTACTTAATTAAGTCCCACGGGGAAATTGTTGAGGACGGTCTGCAGCATTTAAAGCAACCGGGGTTTGGGGTTCACTTTGTTATAGGGGGGAAAGTTCAACAGGAGGCCAGGAGGAGCTGGGACTCGAACCACTGACACTCCGGTTCACGGACAACTGCTACGCGACGGCAAAGCTGGACCTGGTTAATGTGTGAATGTGCACACCTGCAGAAAGGTACTTTAAATTGAAACAGCAAAAAAGTGAAAAAGTCTTTCACTCATAGCAGCTTAATCCATTTCCAGGATTTTCCCTCAGGAACAACACAAGTGATGAGGCCGACTGCACTATGAAAGCAGATGCTCGGCAAGGACATTGAACTCCGGTGTCTCCTGATGCCCACCAGGGGGGCCTGTGCTTTTCCAATGTGTAATAACGCAGGTATAAACTTGGATTTACAGCACCCAACCACTTCAAATATGCTGTGGTCGCTGCCCCTCAAGATAATTTGGCATATGTGGAGATTTAGTTAAGTTTTTGTTTTGAACATCTTGTTATTATTATCTTCAATAACGTCTCTCCTTTGTCATGTCAAAATGTTCTAAAAATATAGGTTGCCTGGTTTGTGGTTCATCATAAATGAGCAGTTGATTAATTTACTTATCACTATTCAAAATAGTTCACAAGAGTTAACAAGTCAATAACAGTCTTCCTTTATGATGACTTCTAAAGAGAAAAATGTATTTTAGTGATCATACAGAGCGACATATCTGTGAGGATCAACAATCAGAATAACTGAAAGCATACAGTACATGGTTTCATTTTTGTGTTTGCACATATGCTTTTATGTGGAATGAATGTGTGTTCTTTTCAAAGTGAAAGAAACGGCAAAGGCAGGAAGAATTTTTTTTCTTCTTAGAGGCAATACATCATAGCCTTTTTACTTCGGTTCATGGAATATAATGTTTTTCTGTGTCAGACACAGGCACTCTTTGAACAGGTCGGAAAAGTAGACAAATGAGTGATTATTTTTTAAAAAAGCTACATGTGATTTTCTGTGAGTGTCAAGATGGTGAAAGTCGGAGTTAATGATTGCGGTTCTCTCTGCATGTGGAGCACACCCACCTGGAAGCTCCTTATCTCCCTTCATCCATCTGATGGTGGCAGCAGGTTTACTGCTCATGGCGGTGCAGGTCATCTCTGTCTCGTTGCCCTCACTCAGGACCTCATCCCGTGCCTCGATGATGGGGTTACCAGGAGGAACTACGACAGGACAAACAAACCGCGCTCTGTAAAGATGGGGAAGTGACACCACGGTACCTCATTGCGGAGAAAACGCACCTGAGATCGAAGAGATTCGCTATTGCTTTTCAAAGTAGGTCAGGTGACAATTAGAAAGGGGATGGCTTCTATTGGAGTTCGATAAATATTTTAAAAACATTAGTGTGATGATGGATTAGCTATTACTAATAACTAGTACTACATAAACATAATATGCATAGTACATCACTGAACCATAACCCAAAGGATAAATAATTCACTTCCTTACAGCTTTTGTTAAAAATTAAGTCAGATACTGAGAACAAAATGTGCTCTCTGCTGGTAAGAATAATAACTAAGCCCATCTCAATCTTATTGAGCAGTCAGCTTTTATATTTCTATGCATTCTATATTAAATATGAAAAATTCTATTGTTAACTATTTGTGCCTGTACAACTAAACTGCAAAAACAACTGCACACTTACAATTTTATTTTTATAAGAAACATAAATGCAAACCATTTATGTGAATAAGGGGAATATTTTGGTAATAAATGTACATTGCAAGTTGCAAATATTTACTTAGTACGTCTGCCATCCATTACAACCACCTCCTTTTTATTAATAAAAGTATAGTTTTTTTAATGTTAATGTTGTATTGGAACAAGACTCATTAACTGATTATGTTTATGTAATTGTATTTAAAGTGTAATTGTGTTTGTAGTTTTCTGTATCATAGGAACATCATTTTGTGCGACAGGTTCTTGACTTAATATCGCATTTATGTGTTAGGAATTTAAAATTTTTTTCTGCTCATACTTGTCTTATGATTTATTAAGGCATTTCATCCTAACTGATAATGATTAGTAATTGCCTCCTCAACTGAGGGCTTTAGGTTCAAATGTTTTCATGAATATTTGAAGGGGACATGTCCAAGCTAAAACAGTGCTGATTTAGAAAGTTGTTAAGGGTCTTTCAGAACACTAATAGATTAAAACTTAAAAGTGAGTTTTATTCGGTTGGTATTTCAAACACTATATCCTGGTACCTACATAAATTACTATGGCTGGGATGCAGTTCACCACTATTGTAGTGTTGTATTTAGTTGGGCATGTCATAACAATTGCAAAACTCTGTTCCTCTATTTAAAATTACAGTTTCAAATTTGTTTTAGTGCTCAGGACAAAAAGCAAAAGAACAAAAACTATTACACTGAAGCTGAAAATGCACAGCGGTCTGTATTTCTTTTTTTTATGAATGTGTGTTAAATATGTGAATTATGACCTTTTTAGCAAGTCCTACCCACAAACCACTACTGTACAGTTTCTTTTTTTAACAATAAAACTTCATCACAGAACATCATAACCATACACATAATCCTACAAATGATTTCCCCTTTTGAAACGGCTGCTGTATTTCTTGCACTTTTTATAGTAAGCTGCTGTCTAAATTTTGATTAATAGGCTTTAGCTACCTGCAACCAGTATCACTGTGTGTGTGTGTGTGAGTTTTGCTGATGTACTTAGCACAGTGATGTCAGCGTAGGCTTCCTGTGGGGGGTCTGTGTAGAGCTGGCAAACATATCGACCCTCGTCTGACAGCGAGACATTAGACAGTGACACCCGCAGCTCGTTGTCTGAGAAGTTCACCAGCTGAAAGCGAGCGTCTTTCAGTGCTGAAGGAGAAAAACACACAGACACAAACGCACAATTTATATTCACATGATATCTCAAGGTAGGATGTACATATCATAATACATATAGACATACTTGATGTTTTGCACTAGTTGTCCTTACACAAACATAACATTTTGAGCCCATTAATGTAAAAAAAGATATTTTCCTAAAACAATAAGACACAAAGCAGCAGATGAAGCTAATCAAGTAGGTTGCACTAAGAAATGTTAGGAATTTTGCTCATATATTATTTAAGATAATAGCAGGCTTATTCACATTTAAATTAGTTAATTAACTAAATAATGAGCTAATTGTGTTGGCTTCACTACAATAAGTGTTGTATTCCTCTTTTTATTGATAAGTGCTGTTTTCTTTCTACCAATTCAGATAAAAAAATGTTCATAGCACAAGGAAATTATAATTTAGTATTTTAGCACAGTTCTGTTCATTATGCTGCCAAAAAAAAAAAAAAAAAAAGAATTCATAAACAGGAATCATCCAAGAAGCAATTAATTTTTTTTATTATATTACTTTGGATGAATAATAAATAATGGTTTGTTGTCTTTTGTCAGCCTTTTAATTCATCAGAGGATTTTATTTTCAGTAGATTTTACAGAGAATAATTAGCCCAAACCCAAGAGCCGTGCGAGGCTGCAATCCTGCTTTTCCCTGGGTGTGAAATATGTCACAACTTTTTGTAGGTTTTATAGACAAATATGCTGCTACTCACTTTTAGCTTCAAGTCCGTCACAAAAACAAGCCTGCTTCAAAGAGCAGGAAGAGCTACCTCAATCTAATTAGTCAACAATCAATCACGGTGCACAGTGATGTAACACAGCATGCAGCGACAACAGAGGCGAGAAATTAAGCCACAAAATGCAATTCACACTTTCGTCACTCCCTCCTGTTTAAACTAACAAAAAGAGGAGTTTGACACAGATCACATGCAAACGATAGTTTGTATTAATAGAGGCCTCATCCTTGGCTGTCCTTTAGTTGGCCTACAGCTGAATTGAGGACAAATCCATAAATCCTGTCTCAGTAGACACTTTCATCTTTCCTAACCTTGTTTTCCCACCTATAAGCACACTATCAGCTGTAATGTAGAATGACAACATGTGGTTAAGATGAAAGCCTACCTGTCTCCATCTTCCTTCGATGTGCTGATAAATTCTGCTCTGATTGACAGCAACTCCAGGCTCTTTGCACTCTGTGCTTTCTTAGTATTGATCTGTGTACCCATCCTCTGGCTCTACTTTTTTTTTTTTTTTTTAACTCCAAAAGCTTAAAGCATTAGACATGGAGATGTCTGATATAGGGCACCTCAAAACAAACATAAATAGACTGAATAACCACCGGGCTACAATGTGATTTCACACGGATTTCACAAATGAAGAACAGAAGGAAGATGATGCTGCTGTATGCCCGTACAGTATCTATTTTTAATGTTAGGAGACAGACATGATATAAGTGAGTCAGAGGAAAAAAGGGAGAGGAGAGAGCGGGAATACTAATCACCACAATTGATTTTATGCATCATTAAACAACACCATCAGACACATTTTAAGTGGAACCATAAGGCTGAGTGGAGATGAGGCGTTTGTCACCACATTAAGAAAAAATATCTGAGTTCAAAAATCCAATCTTGCTGTTTTTTGGGCAAACAGACAAACAACAATATGTCGGTCATACTGTGTGGTGCTCTATCGCACTACCACCTTCCCGCTTCCCCCTGTCTCTGATTACCCTGCCAGGATGGCCTGCCCGCTCCACTTAAAACAATGGATACCTTAGAAGTACAAAAACTAATTTCCATTATGCAGCTATTAGCTTCGTTTTTTCATCCTATGCACAATAAAGGCCTTGTTGTGGCACATGAATAATATGCCTGTAATTAGTGCATCTCATTCAAAAGCCTTGTTAGGCCTCATTAAAATGAGAGGTCAGCTTCCAATTCTAACGATTTAATTGAATTACATGTTCCCAGATTTGAACATAGCAATGGTGCATTATAGAAGCTTCGAAGACGGGGTTTGACAGGAGTTTCTCTCTTTGTATATTTTTGCTAAAAAATACTAAGTGCCTTGGGGTGAATGGCATCCATAAGGGTGGTGGCAGCAATGGTGGTAATCTGATATAAATATCACATAAATATCAAATATAAAAAAGATTCTTCCAAGAAGTAAGTTGAAGTTTTAGTTTGCTATGAACTTTATCAAGAAAGGATCTGAACCAGATTTGGGAAAAATGAATAACCCACATCATTTCATCTCTCCTTTACAGCAACCCGAGAGCTTCCTGTTATGCTCCATGTTTCGCCTTTTCTCCTTTCAAATGTTCCCAAAGGTGATGGGTAAGGTTGAGGTGCGAGCAGCACAACCTTAAAGAAGAGCGCGAGCGTAAAAGTTCACCCAAAGAACCCAAACGCTCCCATTACGGCTGCAGTTTGTCAATCACCTTGTGACTCTACGTTTACCCAGAATAGAGCTTCTTTGTTTGTTCTGCTTTGTATATTTGATAGAAGACGACAGGCTGATTTAAGACGATGCAATCACTTTAGGTTTCAGTTGTGTGGCTTTCAAGGAAGGTGACACGATTTGTAAAAATCTCTGTCCAGCTGGAATCATGTTTGAACATTATATTAGTTCGTTTCATTTGTATCAATTGAAAAATTAGATGATAGTGACAAGAAAGACCTATAGCAACGCTGGTAATTGCACAGCACAATAACCTGCACAGCTCGTCGATCTTAACCACATTTCACGTCATTTTCTATCACCAGATGAATCTAGCTATCCAGCTGCTGTTCCTAAGTATGAAGATGGCACCACTTTTAATAAAAGTTGACCTGTGAAAACATCAAAACAAACTAGCTGAGCCAAATGAGAGATGTGGTGGTGATTCAACCCTCCAGAGCAAGGCAACAAATATTTAATTCAAAAAAGAAACTAAAATGGCGATTGCTGCGATTTGATAAACAAGAATCCCTGATGTGCAGCTGGACCCAGAGCTGCACAAGCAATTAATCTGATGCCAATGCCCTAACCCACATCAACATTTATGGAAATGTATTGCCAATATTTGGTTTTTGATATAGGCCTACAGACAACACACAGTGCATAAATATAACGGGAGTTAAAGATGCATATACAACTGTCCTCCTTGTGTTTACATTGGGTTATTGTTGGTCGTCTGATAAACATCCATTTTACTGTGTCAAGTATTTGACTAATTAAATCCATTTCACAAAAGCATCTCTGAAAGACATTGTAATTCTGTTCTATGTCCCTTGAAAATTAGGCATTGCAGTGCGAGTAAGTATAACCCGAAAAAAAGAATAGCTTTTAATACATGTTGAAAGGAGCCATTGGGACAAAGACATAGTTCTCTGTGCTCAAGGTTTGGGGCAACAATAAGCTCAAAGAGATACAAGGACAGAGGATGGAGAGCGGCCTGGTTTACGCAGCAGGGTAGGACACAGTGGTACGTTTCGAGAAAAAACAAGTACAAGTCCTGGCAAAGGGAAGGTGAGTCGAGCAGCACTGCCAACAGTACTTTTATTTTTATGTCACAGCACACTAGAATACATATTTCACTTCTCTTTTTGTACTATGGGCCAAGAAGCGGGTGACTTTTAGCTTCATGCTCTTTTTGCCCTGTTCTCCTGTTCTGTGATATCTGATAAAAGAAGGACATTGCAGATGTCTGACAAAGGTAATTGATAGTCGGGTCTTTGGATAACAGAAAGCTGTCAAAACTCTGAAAGGCTGTAAATTATCTGATCGGTTTTTACAGCTGATGGTGATGAAGCTAATTTAAAAGCAGCGATAAGACAGTACAGTAGAAGAGCCAAGGAGACTTTGCGAGGGAGCTGACAAAGTGAAAGCACAAGTTTTGCTCTGCCTATTCAAGGTACCGAGTGTAGTCTCACTGGTCATGCTGATTACTGCTATTAAACAGTATGTCAACTTTAATGAACCCTATTGTTCTGTCTGCAGGGAGCACTCTATGCATTTATGTTAATATCACTGCAAATATGCTCCATTTGCCACTCCACATAAAGGAAAAGTGGCAAAAAGACCAGCGGAGAACAAGTTCGGTGTCAGCCCTGAGTGCTCCAGCAGTAAATAGTGTAACATTAGTGACTTAGTGAACATTAGATGGACCACAGACTCGTCTGTGCCAAATCCGCTGGGTATATTTCAAAGTTACTGTCTTTTTATGGTGAAATTCCATCTTTGTGGTTTCACAAACAACAGTTTCTTGCTAAACAACAGTTGGAGGAATTCATCCTGACAGTTGTGCGCATTTTTGCACAGACGGACCACCATGGATTTTGTCCCACATTTTTCTAATCGTGTAGGCGCTTTACAAAGGAACAAAGGATTCACGCATTGTACTGTATGAACAGAATGGGTGATTACTTTTTCATTGTACACTATAGACCTGAGAACATCCAAAGCTATTGTTTAATGTTTTTCTATATGTTTTTATTAGACCCTGTAGTCATGGAACCGAAGCCCGTCTCGTGTTACCATGCAGCACTTACGATTTAAAACGCTAAATGGACTGCACAGAGAAAGCACTTTTCAGACTGAACAGGACAACGTGCTTTCAAATGCCTCTTATTCGCCCACGCACCCACACACACACCAAACACACACACACACGTACACACACACACACAATCACTCACAGATAGCTGTAGAGCTGCCATGCAAAGCGTTGCCCTGCTCATTGAGGACAATTTGAGGTTCAGTATCTTCCTCAAGGACATGTTGACATGCGGACAAGAAGATCTGGAAATAATACCCTGTGACCATAACTGGCACGGCCACAACAGGTTGCAATTCAGGACATCTTAAAGCCAAAGTACGTAGCTTTATATTTTTCAGCTCTGCATTAACAAGCAAATCTGATCTTTGTGTACAGAGATGCTGCTGAAACCACCCATCAAGGCAGACTGACAGAACAGCACCGGCACCAGTTTAGAGATATTCACTTCTAAATGGTTTTTAGAAAGATTTTATCCTCCCAACAAGTCAGAGAATCTCAACGATTTTCAGTTTGATTTGCACATTTCGCAACTTTCCCATTTGTGGTATCTGGATAGTAACTAATACATGAAGGGTTTTACGTTACATTCAAACTGAGATAAAATAGAGCTACGACACAATCTATTGTTTGAAAAGTTGCCCATGACATGATCTTTGCATTGGAATGACAATCTGACATATGAATGTGATATTTGAGCAGACGAAACTTGTGGTAAGAATAAACATAACACCTCCACTGGCTACATGATTTCGAATCATCTCGCTTTTTCTTTTCCCTCTTGATTCATCTTCATTCTTTCTCTGCATTTCATTTGAATAGTTTTTTTTTTTTTAACTCCAGCCTCAGCAAAGAGCCTCATCCAGAGAGAACAGGAGATGATGAGTGTGCCTCGCCTAAGTGGCTGCAATCAATTGTGATTAGTGGCTGCCGCTATTTTTTGAGAGGAGCACATCAAAGTTTTATTATTGGGTGTCAGAGTGGGTGAGACAGGGTGGAGCGGGGGTAATTACATTCTTACAACCAACCTCCTCCCCACTCTTGGTGAAGTCCAGGCTTCCAATTCACAGTGTAGTCACCATGTAAATCCAGAATACACGAGGATTAATCAGCATGTTAATAACTGGTAAGTCTACTGGTGACTTTTCTGTCTCTAATACAGCTGATCAGACTTACACATGCTATTATTATATTCATATTTTGGAACTGCATTTGTTTCACTTCATAATGTTATCTAGTAACCTTTTCAACTTTGAAGAAAAGAGTTCTGCTTTTTGCATGTTTTTAAGTGTAATGTTGACATTTGCCATGTGCACAGACTATTATTCTGATTTCTGATTAATATTCAAATACTATTTGTCCAGGGTGCTTATTGTTATTTTCAGCAATGATTTATGTACCATATGCAGTTCATTTTTACATCTAATGATATTTAGCGAAAAATAATAGCTACTAGTCAAGCTTTCCCCCAACAACAAGTTAAACAGACATCCAAGAAACAAACTTTCTATTAATGTAATAACAACAAATTGATTAAATATTTTGTCAAAATATGTGACTTGAGGAATTTGGAATCAATATCCTCAAGTTAAAAAAAAATAAAGAAAAAAATAAAACAGATTGAGTGGAAAGGCTTGTCTCGTTGATGAGGAATGTGAAGTTGGCGTCACGCTGTGTTAAACCGTCGGGAGATGCAGGTGCCATCTTGTTTTCGATGCGGTCCGTTTACCGTGCTTGACACAGTGGTTGGAGGTTTCCCCTGCCTTTCTTTTTGTGGAAGCTGTGTTTGGATTTTCTGTGCTGATTCTGAAAAGCATCTCCGTAGTAGGTCAGTCCTGCTGACATAGTAGTTGAGGCGAGGACAGACACTTTTTAGGTGTGCGACTATAGTGTATACTGTAGATCTTGCATAGTTAAGCAAAAATAAAAAGTGCAATAAATACTTGCAAAAAAGCAGCAACAAAAGCGACGGGACTGTAGCTCAGACATAATCATACATCTTTTGAAGCTGAACACACCCTCTGTGTGAGCGAGATAGCTCCCTTTCTTAAATAATCTTCAAAGCTATTAGTCTTTCTTCCTTTTGTGATTTAATTTTTTCATAGGTTCCGTTTTATTCCTCTTCATTTATCAAATGTGAGCAACAACCTTTTTGCCAGAGACATGCAGGTAACTCATTCCAACCACTGTATCAGACACAGGTAAACACACGGCACAGATCAGAAGACGACGCCCACGTCCTTCACCACAGCGGGATGTCCAGTTGGACCCTCCTGCTGCTTGTATTTGACATAACTGCTAAACCACTTTTACGTGTGAAGATGATGTGTTAAGATGTTACAAGCAAAGATATAAAGACAAGTCTGTTTAGTTAAGTGATGAGGACACTAAGGCCAATGAGTGGTATTTTGGCTTGAGGATTGAATACAGCATATTTTGATCATAGAGAAAATCACAATCTACAAAAAAAAACCCTGAAACAAAGAACCACACATTTTTTACCTGAGAAATCCTTAATTTTTT
This sequence comes from Channa striata, assembly GCA_033026295.1. Taxonomy (NCBI): domain Eukaryota; kingdom Metazoa; phylum Chordata; class Actinopteri; order Anabantiformes; family Channidae; genus Channa; species Channa striata. Next base: position 10,019,416 of record CM065182.1, on the reverse strand, counting down.
TGGGCCTATCACAATTCAAAATTCTGAAGAAATACATTGAATATGTTTTTCTATATAGATAATATAATCACAGTAAAGCACTGTGACATTTTTCTCAAAAAAGTTCTATTCATTAAGATAAAATTCAAGTCACCTTCATCATCGTTTCGCCTTTCAATCATGTCCTTCGTGTGGACTTATTGTATATGTTTTTTCCTCTCCTCTTGCTGCCTCATTAAGCTGTTTTCACATACGAGCCTCTTACTCTGAACCTTGCTGGCCTTCAGAGAACGGATCACCTTCTGCTAAAAGAACTGAAACTCTTTCCCCTTCTCCACAAAAGAACAGGAGCGATGTTTGTGTGCGAGTGCTCGAGTCCTGCTCTCGGCTTTTTTATATGTGACCTTGTAGGTGTATATTTGAAGAATATACTTACTGCTTCACTGAGTGATGTCATAAGTACAGTATATCCCTGTGGTCTCGTGTACATGATAAATTTGTTGAAAGGGTACGGCAGCACAATAGCTGCAATATTAATAGAGGCATGCGCATCAACTTTATCTGTGTTATAGCACAAGGCCAAAATGTTTTGCATATGTGAACAGACATCTGGTCAGAATAATGAGAGAATATAGATATTAGCTTAGTGCTAGGTTTGTTTATATATGCATAATGATGCTGCATCCATCAGTATTTCAAATAAATAAATAAACAAATAAATACATTGCAGTCATAAAAGAGTTTTTTTCAGTTTACAGTCTGTATCACTGTGCTCCTGGGATCCAAAGAAGCTAAAGTGCATAAATCTCACAGATACATCAAGTGTTGAAAAATAAACTGAGGGTAGGTGAATTAATCTAATATGTTTATCCTGAAACATATGGCACTTTGAGCTACAACCTACCAGCTGTGTGTTTACTACTTCTGACTGAATTGATCACAACAGTCTTCACATATTAAAAAGGTCATTTTGCTGCGGAAACTCGCCATCTGTACATAAGCTGGTTGCAATCAATCGTCGAAGCAACACCACAGTCAAACATGTTTGTTTCACAGAAATAAACTGCTGTAGCGTCATCTGGCGTTCATATACTTTGATTCTGGCGGAACATCTGTGACTCTACCATTTATTTTAAGGCAGGTCAAGAAAGCTGTACCAAAGACCTCAAGGGTCGCCTCACCAGCTTTACACAAATCAGTTTACTTTAGTAAGCCTGTGACAACAGCTGAAGGAGCCAAATATTTCATGGGCTTTTCAGTGCTGCAGTACTATTGCTTTCTTAAGTCTGGCAAATTTCTGGGTTCCCTAGCTAGGGATCTGGGCCTATGGAAGAACTCACAGAGGGAGAGCATCAGATTAATCCCAGGCTGTAAAGTAACAAACTCCATTTCTCAGTTGTGAGAAATGTGTCATGTAAAAAATGTCCTGCTATGATTTTGCTAATTCCTTTTAAAGTCTATTTTATACAAGTTGCTCAACTTTATGGAACAGCTCTTTGAATTTACAGTTTTGCAAAATAAAATTTTATCATGCAACACATCAATTTCCTGAATCTCGTTTATATTTCAACTTGAATTAAAATTGACTTAAAATTGAATTTGCTTATACGCATCTGAGCCTTTGGTGGAGGTGAAGTGCAACAGAAGAATGACCAATAGTCTGGCAAGTCTGTCCATGCGAATGCAGCCAGTTCCAAAGTGCTTCTTCCTTCCTGTCTCTTTACCCTCTCTTGCTCTCCATCTCACACTCACAAACATAATCCACCGGTGTGGATTCAGACAGAGATGGCAGATGTGATATTTTGAAGGGGGCAATGTTGTTTAGAGGCTGCCTGGTGGAGGCCATGTCATAATGAAGCAGTGCATCTGCAACGAAGATGCCTGGGAGGGATCACAGGAGATCAAGGAACCCCCCGTCAAAGAAGAACACCTTGCCCTTGACAGCCAGCAAGTGGGAGTCAGCTCACCGCAGCTTAGCGCAACAGCAGATAAATACCAAGCTTGGTTTAGCATAGGCATGAGGGCTTTCCGTGAGTGTGCCCTTGTATGGTACAAGCCGGGGAACATCACTAAGAAGGAAACGGTGAGTGTGAAGAAGGGCTTGACAGTCACCTCACGGAATGTAGAAAGATCTCATTTATTAGTACATATGCAGGTTATACAGTATGTTTGTGCTCAAGCTCAAAGTCTTAACTCGTGAAACCGTCTAACTGCGTGGACGCGGCTATTTTATTGTCACGGTGCACATATACACATACTGTTGAAATGTGTTGGATGACACAGACACAGGCAGCGCCCTGGGAGCTTAGTTCAAATCCTCATTATCTGAAGTTCTGTGTTTGTCTGCCTAGATCCAATATTCACTCACTTTTCTGGTCTGGTTTTGGTCTCATACGTTTTCTCTTTTGCTGCTAAATGCTATAATATGTTCACTGCTAATCACAGTCTTGTGAGGTTCTGCAAAAAAAAAAAAACATAGCTGCGTATGATAATTTTCTTATTATCCCTTTTTCTTAAGAAACTCATGAGTTAAACAAAATGCTATATTTACGATATTCCCACCGACAACATCAGGTTGAGTGACGTATGTTAATTTACTGCATAAAAAAGTTTTTTTTTCTTTTTTACAAATTAAATAAACCAAGTTAACTTCAGCTTGTTTAAAATTAGATCCATTTTATATGAAATGACAGGGATGCGGGACTTGATGTAATTAAAATTCAGAATAAAAACCGAGCATTTCTTTCACAGCTCAAACACGCTCTCTGCTTTGCAGCCAGATGTTACAGAGGAAACGTGTGTTTGGTGCCAGTGAGTGGGAGCAGGGTTAGATACACACTCACACGAGCTTGGGCCAAGCTGACCCACATCAGCCTGTTGAATTCGTGTTGGTGAGAGAGCAGCGGGAGGAACAGTAGCTTAGCAATAACATCGCTCCGTATCAGTGGAGAGGCTACTGATTCGCTTTTTCAGGTAATTTGAAATGAGGTAATGCTTGTCGTTTGACTCCTCAACCTTGATTTGATTTTCAAACACTGAAGGAGTTTGATGTATCGACTGTAGTCTAGAAATGATAAGACACTGGTAAAAAGACAATTTTCACACAAGTTTAAACTTCCTTGCTCGATCTTTTTGTATCTACTGTACTGTGTAACCTGCTTCTTCTTGTGCTACTACTAACATCTAATTTCAACCCTGGGGAGCAGTAAAATCTCATTTTAGAACCTCTTCAAACAAATGCCACCTTCAACAGTCATCTTACAGTGCCTGAAAAATACATTTTAGAGAAAACGTAACGCTGCTTGTATTGAGTTCACTAACTACTTCCTTTTCCTAATTAAGGAAAATAAATAAAGGCCATCTTATAGAGAAGTCATATTTCAAGGCTGATGGTTACGCAATGTAAGATTCAGACTTTGACTATATTCAGACCCTCCAGGAGTTCACAGAGCTTTTTGTGATTAATGTGGCCTAAAATGCCTGATTTTACACCAGCTCTTCTTAAAGAAAATTGTGATATATGTTGCAATGTTTTTATGGTGTTTTAAATGGAAAGGTCATGCAAAATTCATGGGCGATTGGTTGAATGAAATGTTGTTCATCATATTATAGAATTACAAACTCCTGAAGGGACTGACAGTAATAAGCATATGTTAACAAATATCAGTAAGCATATTATTTATATTTGTAATTTGATGCTACTGTTATTGACTTATACAGGCCCACAATATGTCATCATTTTAGAAACAAATAGAGAAGTTAAAAGCAAACCTTGGCAAGACAGAATACATAACACACTATGTTCAGCTGAATTTTGCTAATAAGAGCTGTGATATTATAATTGGAAAAGTTATAAACACAATAAAAATAAACACATAAACACAAAATATAGTGCTGGCCCAATATTTCTAGCCTCATAGTTAAATATTTAGAAGTTGCATGTGTTTTATTTTGAACAGTTCACACTGAAGGGTTGCAGAAGAAGCAACATGCAGCACTCCGTACTCAGACATTGACAAAAGTCTTTCTTCTACATGTGAACGGCGAGGAGAACATGTGCTGTGACCATATGTTCATGTATACATACTGTAAACATGTTCCAAATTGCTGTTTGTTTAGGTTCCTTTAATAAAAATGGTGACTGGCTTATTCCCTCCTGCTCTTACATGCGCCGACTTGTTGAGAAGCTTCAGCATTTTAAACCAGTGCATGCTCAACTCAGCTGATGCTGATACCATACACTCATATAGACTTGCAGTATTCAACATATCTGCAGCCTGTATGGTGAAGAATGAAGAATCTGAGCTTGCCAGATTTGTTCACATAAACAGACCAACTGCTTGTTAGCCTGTGGATATTACTGCTGGTTCACAGTGTCTATAGACTCCAGAGAGACGAGCTACTGCAGGTTGGATTGAAGTTACACTGTTAGTGCTGCTATGAAAAAAGGCTCAGACCCACATATACTATGAGTTCAGTATAAAAAGATCCTAACTGGATTCAAAAGTTATCTGCTTTTTACTATAGTTCAAGCTTAGTATATTGGAAAACAGTAATTAATCATTTCCACTCTTCTGTGCTATTAAACCCTGCATTTTGTGACCTCAAAGGTGAACAACATCCAGCTCTGGAAGCTCAAAATCTCGATGTCTCTGGAGGTCCACGCGTGGTATAATATATACAAAGACAAAAACACTTTACTCTAAGATCTATAAATGTCTAAGAATATGAGCTGATTTGTTTGGTAGATGATATTAACCTTCTTCTGTGTCAGTACTGCAGAGATGTGGGTCAAACTGAATGGAATGTAAGAGAATATTAGTTATGTTGAGCAACTTTTCTCTTGCGTTCCCAACTTTTGTTGAACTATGCACACATTTTATGTATTTATCTTTGCTTTTTCCCACCAATAACAGTTTAAATCGGTTGCACCATATGCTAATGATATGTCAAATGTCTAATTTTACAGCTGCTTGCTAAATGAACCGGTGAAACTGACATGCATCACTGAGATTGATTTCCATGTCATCTGATCACATCAAACTGCTTTGAACTATAATTAAACGCATCTGATATCAATCACATTAAGACATGGCAGTGATCTCTTTCGCAGCGGTGTCTGTCACAGCCTGCCATCTCTAGACAGCCATCCCTAGACTAAGTCAAACAACACATAAACAGCCATACATAAGGATTTCGTAAAAGAAGTGGAGATGTACTTCCTGACATTACACATGAGGTCAGCAGGAATGTTTGGTGATGAATTGCAAAGGCTAGTTAGGTTTTGCTTTAGTGACTGTTTTGAATAAAACATGTAGTAAAATGGCTTTGTGGTTAATTAACTTTGTCACCATGTCGACAGTGTTTTCTTTCAATCCAAATGAGCACATTTACTTTACTTTATTAAAACACACTCCAGTTTAGAGCCATACACCTTAATTAAAAGATGACAGAACATCCCGCAGTAATGTAACTAATAATGTGGTGTAATACTTACGTCTCATGTCTCTGAAGTAAATTGTCTGTCTGTTGGGGTTGAGCAGCTGGATAACGGAGTCGTCATTGTTCTTCACCCGACAGCTGATGATTGCCATCTCGCCCTCCACCACGGACACATTGTCTGTGACCAGGTTCTGACTCACCACTGTGCAGGACAAAGACAAGGACACATAAATTAAAACTAATGGATTAACATATGCATAAAAGGGGAAGCAAGAGCAGAGTTAGAAGCGTCCCCCACCCCAGGAAACCTGGAATCATGACAAAGATCTTTTTCAGGTTATGAAATAAAATGCTAAAAACCCCATCCCAAATAGCACATAATCAAGGAGACTTTCAGGTGTGTTAACAGAAACCAAGAGGAAGATGTGGCTACAGAAATAACTGTCACACTGGAATAAATGAGAAAGCAGGGTGAGAGCCCGCTCAGTAACGATGGAATACGTGCTCCAATACCAAGTGATAGACGTCGAGTCCCCAAAGGAAAAGAAAATTCGAAAGACAATAGTATTTTTATCTAGATTATTTCTACTAGACATTTTTGTTTCAACACCACTTTGAAATTTTGATCAATTTCTCATACTTTTTTCCTGCAGAAATGTGCAGTAAAACTTTTCTTTCGACTTAGACTCAAACAACAGCAGAATTGCCACTAAACATTTTGAGTGAAACCCAGATTTCTATCCAATCACAAAATGTACAGAAATATAAGTGTTTTTGACAGACTTGATTTATGATTTAAGTAAATTGACACACAGAGACAGGCAACAGTGCGTACTTACATTGAGACCCAAATGTAGAATTAACCTAACTGGATGGGTTTGGACTATAGCAGTACCTTGATAAAACCCTTGCAAGCACAGGGAGAACATGCAAACTCCACACACAAAGGCCACAGTTGGGATGTAGAGGAAACCAGGGCCTTCATGCTGTGAGGCAGCCACATCCACGTGGTTCATATCTACACGATTAGTCTGTAGGTTACAACATCACGAAGTAGGGAATAACATTAAACACTTATAGACTATAAGCGTATAAACCCAGAAGCTTAGAAACAAGTAAAGAAAAAGTCAACACCTCAACAAATCACTTCACTTCTGAGACTCTCCCAGTGGGGCATTAAGGGTTACAGAGGACGAACAAAAGTGTTGCAAACACAACCTTACAGATAAGAGCCTGCTGGAATTGTGGGTTAGAGGACAATATCTCGTATTTGTTCTACTGTAAGGGCACTTAAAGGGCACTTTATCACATTTGCTCTACTGTAAGGGCACCTTGGAGGACCTTTCCCTGCATTTGCTCTACTGTGGGGGCACCTTAGAGCGATCTTCCTCACCTTTGCGGTAATGTGAGGGCACCTTAAAGGGAACTTTATTGCATTGGTTCTACTGTAGGGCACCTTAGAGGACACTTTGATGCCATTTGTTCTTATGGGCACTGGGATAACAGTGCGTCCACCCCCCCGACATTGCCAGTGGTTCCAGAAAACACGTTTCAGTTTTGTAGAACAGTTCTGTTTTTTATTACAAAAAAAAAAAAGAAGGTGCCCCTTTTTCCAAACATTTGCCTCTCCTCATCAAATGTCCTGTAGAAATCTAGAAAACACGATACTGAGTGAAAACTATTGAACTTAAGCTCTATGAAAGCTGTGGCTTTAAAACACTACATTTTAAAATGGGTGTACTTTTACCCACAATGTAAAACGTTTTCTAATTCTCCCATCTCAAGTTAGAGTTCTGGTTTAATATAAGGTTTCAGCTGGAGGTGGTGCAAAGCTCCTTAACGTGTGTCCATGGGCATAAATAAACTGAATGGCCAGGGAAACTGCTCCTGTGGGCTCAGAAAAATTGGTCATAGCCATCATCGGTCATAAGCCGCCACTTAGATTGCTGCACTTCCTTGTCTCACAAACAATAGCCTATCTTTGCCTGAAGAATGAAAAATTGATTCTTTCTAGCTCTGTGCTACTTTGATTTGAAAAACTGCAGTAATAACATCTTAGACTTTGCTTGGGGTTGCATCTATTGTTGGGGCTGACGGTAAGCCGTCAGTGTCTTTGGTTTATTTTAAAAGAATTGTTACAAAACCAAGCAATGGCAGCTTGCCAGTCGTGTCTAATAGTTATGTCAGTGTCCACAGCGCAACACTTTTTATGTCGATATACACAAAGGCACACTTAGCATTCTCAAGGCTACATGGACAAACAGAGGCAGACAAAACCAAATCAACACTCTGAAAAATCATCTAACTCTATAATGGTAAAATAAAATTCAGTTTATCAAAAACACACAGCGGAGAACATCAGAAATTGTATGAGACTGGCACGGTGGCCGATAAGAAAACCCCAAATCATCCTGAAAAAGCAATTACAAGCCTGCGTGAATGACCCGCATTGCATAGCAGAGATACTTGGCTGGTCACATGCTGAACCATTTACACCGGCCAGTGTTAGCTTGTGGTTTTTCGTGACCTGATGTCCTTGATGTCCAGCGGTGATCAGATAGAAAGGGCCAGAGGTGGACGTCTGGGACTGACTGTGTCAGCAATCAAATAATAGAAGCTGTCAAACAAAAGAAATCCTGATACGCGCTGCCCCATCGTGCACTGTCCTAGACAAACACTATGACTCACTTTACAATGTAACATGTACCATATATCATGTACATTTCTGTCATACAGATAGTTTGTAATATGAGACTGACATTGTGCTCCTACATGTAGTCCCACTTTTGATGCTCTCAGCTGATGGAATAGTCAGCTTCTCCAGTTGCTGCTGCCCAGTGCTGCCTTTGACTAACTGAACTTAAAAAGGATCAAACTGAATCAATTTAACACCTAATACATATGAAAGCTTAAACACATGCGTTTCAATATGATGCTACAACGTACCACTGGTGCTGAGACATTACTTTCATAACGAGCTCTGCTTACGGTACACAGAGAACATGCATGTGTGCGCTTGCTCCCCTAGAACGCACCAGTTCTCAAAAAGAGACTGCTGTTTGAATTAAAGAGGAAACTTGTGAATAAAGTCACTGTACAGTAGGAGCCCTTAAGACTTTCCTACACTGGTACAAAAATAGCATCACAAATGCATCCTCTCAAAAAAGGCTAAAAGGACCAACCCAGGTGGAAGTGGGGGTAAGAAGCAAAAGCAACTGAAACATCAACTGCTAATTTGCATGCCTCAGTTGTCAAGCACCTCTAAATATCCCTGCCATTTAGGAGACAAGGAGGATGAGGTGGGAAGAGAGAAATTGCATCCTCTGATGTTGACAGATAAGGATAGACAGCTTAACAAACGAGATTCAAATCAGCATCTCTTGGTGGACCAAACACAGCCCTAAATAAATGAGCATGGCCGTCTTTAATATTCAACACCGAGCCTCATTTTTCAAAGATGTGCAGAGGTGGGCGGCAGTTTGGGCATCTGGTTATTATAATACGCTAACATACTACAAAATGCATTTCCAGGCATCCGCTGAAGGTTACAAGGCAGCAGCAGGATGCTGCTAAGTTGTGTTTTTAGCCAGTGGAAGTAGTAGGGAGGACTTCAAACAGTGGCTGCCTTGTCAGCTGTTTAATGGTTTCTGTGGTGCTAAATAAACAATTCTGACACGCTGGAAGATGGCACAGGAAGGCTGGGGTGGGCTTTAGCCTAATTAATGGCCAACAACAGCCATGTGCCGTGGCCACTGTCAGAGCTGCTACGGAAAAGCACTTCTGACATCTTGGTGGGCAAATGATGTTTCATTCTGTAGCTTTATGATTTTGTTTTTGACAAGAGTGTCTTTGGGATCTAGAGGCCACTTTAAAGATGAACAGAGAAAGTGTGAAAGTTTACTAAAATCGGCCTATGGATATCCTCACAGATATCACTGGGTTTGAATAATTAATGTATTGAAGCTACCACAGTTTTATTAGTTTTAAGGCTAAGCCCTAAAAGAAAGTGATCAAAAATATTTGATTAATTAAACTTTATTCAAAGGTCCAATTTTAAGACCTAATGAAAAAATTGTTACCTTTATTTGTGACGAATTATACATATTTGCATGTTTCCCTTTACTTTCAGATGACAGATTCAGTCCTCCAGGCTATAAATGAATAGCATTTGTACAATTCTGTCGGGAGATGTGCTAACAATTTTTTCAGCTTGCTGGAGGGGTTTTGTCTTTCCACCTTCAGCTTTAAAATACTGCAAAGGTTTTCTATTAGATTCGAGGCAGGGGGCATACTTGGCCAGGTCATAGCTTCATCACTTTTTTTTTGTCTTTATAAAACTCTTGTGTGGTGTTTGCACTGTTTTGGGGGTCACTGCCATGTTGGAAAATTCCTCTCCTGCCAATCTTTCTAAGATTGGGAGTCTTTTTTTTCCTTCAGTAGTGAAATCTACAACATATTGCACATGCGGATCAGAACAATCATACCTTGATAGCCCCTTTTAGGCATAGATGATGGCATTTTGATGTCACCCTGATACTTTTCCTGTCTTCTTTTGTTATTGAAATTAAACCCTGACAGGCTCCCCACTTTTACTGCTGCCATCCCGGTTCTTCAAGATGTGATGCTTAACCTTTGATAGGATGTTTAACACATATCAGAAATTAAGACATGCTGAAATAGTAATGGTGGAGAAATTTTGCACTTTCAGAACATGATATGAACTCATGGCAAATGACCAGAAACGATTATGCTCACAGATTCAATCTCCTGTAGGCAATGTGTGTGTATGAGACACTTTATGAGGATGGTTATGATGTGCAGTTTGAGAAAGGGCACAGGTATCGCTCAAACACTAAACAAATCTGAATGACTGCAATCATCAACATGTTGTACACAATACAAAGCAACGTTGTTTGAGTCTCAATCGTGGCATAAATGCCGTTTCTCAAGAGTCTCCAAGAAAAACAATCAGGGTGGATGGTCTCGCAATAAAATGTAATCAAAATGTCACACTCCTTTGCTCCAAAGCCTGAAGCTGAATATCCATTTATACGTATACAGACTATAGCAGAATGCGTGTGCCATTGTTACTACTTCTTGTGGGAGAATAAAGGAGGGTCAACAATGACCACCTCATTGACGGAATTGTATGTTTTATACGAGACGACAAGGGGGCAGATTTGCACAATATTCCTGCCTTGAATGGGCAGTTTTTGAGAGACGCAAAGAGATCCCCCCAACTGTCTGATCAGTCAACGAAACACCAATTTCTTAGGATAAACCTCGTCCCACGTCAGAACCAATTACTTCTCTTTTTTGGCCACAACATTGTGTAAATATCATTGTATAAGGTGTCATCTTGTGACTTCTCTTACAGAACAAGATTGCAGTTTTTTAGATAGACTTTTTAAACATGGCTTTTAACTAACATTTATTCTAATTCCTTTTTATTCTTAACTTTTATCCTCCTAGCCTTTCCTTCCCTGTTGGTAGATCAACATAATTCATACAAGATTTTAGTGAGACACATGCTGACTCCCTGGCACTGCAGTGAGAAAACAGTAGAAAGTAACCTCTTGTAACTGAAATAGACATTATGATAATGGGACATCAACAGAGATGGTGGGAGTAACATACAGTTACTTCTAGTCAGAGCTGCACTTAATGTATTTCCTTCATATGTTTATATCCATCACTTAATGTGTCTGTTTTCAAATGCGATTCACATACAAACACAAAGGCGGAATCATTATCCTTTTATCCAGTGGACAGAAGACCTGACTAACAGCATGGACAATTATTTAAGACATTCTGAATATCAAACATAGATGTCAATACCAACCAGTCAGAGGCACCATGGAAGACATATCTACTGTATTTTAGTCTCTCAATGCTGTTAGTATTCAGCAAAGCTTTGAGGTGCACATATTTCCAATCTCCCAAGCAATATGAGCAATACTGCTGGGAAACTGGCGATGGTGGCATCAATCTGCATCAATCTGGACCAGGAAATTCTCCAGAGTATGGTCAGGAAAAGAAATACATCACTGATTTATTGTCAGGATATTCTCTGGCTACATAACCATAACAGCCCCGGTACAATTTCATTTGATCATAGGATAGTCTGATGATCGCAGAGGTGTTCAGCTTGAAATTCCTGCTGACTATTTTCCAAAACACAGAACAAATGGTTCGCAGCAGTGGAAAGCTAATGGTTTCAGATAGGCAAGTTTTTAACAAGATAACCTACCTAATCGAGACATATGAATACTCAGGTCTATTATTTGTCACTACTACAATAATTCAGTGATGTGTGAAAAATTAAGGTGTTTAAGTATTTTAAATGTCTAGAAAAGCATAGTAATTGATTGCAAATGTATATGTGTACAACTAAAACTAAAATATAGTATCTTTTTTACAATGAGCTCTCATGTCATAAAAGCCTGGCAAATGCATGAAATTGTATTAGGTTACGTTTATTCCTGCTTTTATTTTGAAGAATAGTCAAGATGGTAAATATATATATGTATCTATGCATGTGGCATATGACTTCCAATGTTTTTCAAGAACATGCTGAGCAATGTACAGTGCAGGCATTAAATGTTGTAGTATGAATCAGTGTTTAAAGGTTCTATCAAGTGTCATGTACTTTTGAGGCTTTTTTGCTTTTTCAATGACCGGAAACATATTTAGCCTTTGGCACCGAGGTGGCACTAGAATTCAGCCCTCAGCCACCCATGTCAAAAAGTTAAAGCAGCCAATCAAAGATTAAAGTTGTCAGACAATGACACTTCAGACTGCACCTTACAAAGCTCGCCTGAGGCCCAGATTCACTAAGACTGAGACGGAACAAAAATGCCACGTTCCATTTGCCTGTGCTAACATCTGCTCCCATTTAATTCGGTAAGAAAAGTATGCATATTAAGTTAGTTCACATAGAAAATAACTATAAGAAATATTTTCATCAGGAAATCAAACAAACTGACACTGATTGAAAACTGCATTGGCACATTATGTGGTTTTTGGTTCATTAGATAAGAAATTGTTTGATGATTTTGTTCTGTACACAACACACAAGATTGAAGGATAAACAGTTTGCTGAAAATATTAAATATTAACCCAGGCATCTGTATGGCTATGGATCTTTTTTTTCATTCCAGTTCTCCCTGTGGTGTTATTAGTAGTAATAGCACTTGTGTTGCATTTTTTGTTAGATCTACTGTTAAAAATGCATTTATTCACACTCTCTTAATAAGAAATATGATGCAACATATTGCAATCTTACACATTATGATGCTTTTTCTTAATTGATGTATTTAACCTTTGTGTGCCACATTGCTCTGTGCTGAGTTTGATCATCACAGCCAGTGAAGAGATTTTAATGAGTATCACGAGTAAGATACTCATGTATTTAATGGCATGAGTATCTTATTAAATTGCATACGAGCCTTTTCTAGTTTTTGTTTGCGTTACTCCTGTTGGGAAATAAATCTTTGTCCACGATGTATGTGTGTTTTACATTTGCCAATGTCTGTCAGTCAAGTCTTAATGTATGTTTTTATACCAGTAATGATGTTTGTATGATGCCATGTTACAAGGGGTTGATTTCTGAGTAATGAAAATAATACCTAACTAACTAAAATCACGGTATTATTTTCTACAGTAAAATGTACAGGTCAAACACAATAATGAGGCAGAACAATACAAACTGAAAGAAAAATAAGCAGTCAGATGATCATATGTGTTAAACTAAACCAGGCCTCTGTCATGGTTCACAACTTCCTGGTTCAAAATGGACCAACATGTTTTCTGTAATGGAGTTATGTTTTGGGGGTTATTAAAGGCTTGGTGTGGGTGAAAAGCCAAAAAAAATGTCAGATTAATTATTTTTAATTAATCTTTATTTAGGAATCAATGTGGAAGCTACATTAGCTCGGCTAACAATGTGCTTCATCTGAATTTAAGTTAAATTAGTATTAAATATATTACCTTTAACTCAGTAAGACACTGGATAACATACGTGAGCCCTACACTGCCACAAAAAGTATGAAAAGTTCCTCATAATCCTTCAAAATTAGGTCTTAGGCAACAAATGTAAACTGTTTTACTATATGATCTCGCTGCCAGCAAAACTAGACTGATGAATTGTTTAGGCAGCTAGAGCCGCAGCTAACGTCAGCTGCTCGTGTATTAAAGTACGTCATTTGTCAGATGCTTTTATCCAAATCAACGTACAGACTAATTCAGTACACACACACACGCACAATAGTGATGGCTGCCATGCAGGGCGATTGTCTGGCCCACTGGGGGCAACTTGGGGTTCGGTGTGTTGGCCAAGGACGCTTCGACACGCAGCGAGGAGGGACCGGGGATCGAACTACTGTGGTCTGTGGACGACGGCCTTCCCAACTGAGCTACAGCCGTCCCCGGTATTAAAATAACATTCAGTGTGAGAAGCTGGTAACCAAACCAAAAGTCATCTGGAAACTAATAACACTAGAATAAATGCTTATACCAATAAAATATAGCACCCAAAAACAAACCAAAGTCATAAACTATAATTAGTATTTGATATACTGTACATACTGTACAAGAAAAAGACAGAGACAGATAACAGGCAACAGCTGAGCTGTGTTAATCTATGGCTTTGATTTTCCAAAACGTATTTGCTGCCTAAAACAACTCGCCACTTACTTTTGGAGCATTTATCATTTCAGCCACAATCTGCGAGAACTGAACAACCCTTCAACCAAGCTGCTTGCTGCGTGAATGCTGTGTTAGCACAGCCGACTGACTGCTAGAGGCAGCCGATAAAAGGTCAAGAGCCTTGTATGGCCTGACCACTTCAAACAGTAGAATCCCTCTTGGTGGGGATTTGAAGGAGGCAGTTCAGTTAATCTGTGTGTTGGCTAACACTGTTGAAAGAGGCTCAGAGATATGATATATAGAATTTATGGGAGATGATCCTATTGCTCGGTTTACTGATCGGACACCACAATAAGTCTATAATTTTGTCTCCAGCAGACTGCTGCCTTCAGTTCCCTGTTAGTGTCCTACTTTTCATTAATCATTATCTAAGATAAGATAAAAAGTTTAGTGGATAAACAACTTAAAAACAACTTTCAATATAAAGTTTTTGTATGTTGCTATTAAAGAAAAGTCATATGGTATACACAACCCATATTTTTACAGAGATACACATAATACTCAAAACTGTAAGACAGACCTGTACCTATTGTGTATTAAAGATACATATACACTTTATGGTATAAAAACTACAGATGGACTCACACATCTGTATTGTTCTATTATTGACGTTTCATACATCTTTTGTGTTTATGATTGTTACTGAGCGGTGTGTTTTTAGTAGGTGGCACAATCCAATACATCATAAGATGACAGTCTAGCATTTAGTCATTAACTGGAAAGACACAGCTGTGAATTCATACAGTACTGAAATGAATTCATACAGTAGTCATGAGTGGGATCGATTGGGGTCATTTTTTACGTGACTCGAGGGAGATTTTGTGTTTCATTATTTTTTTTTTTATAATTGTGGAAGCAGTATACTCAACTGATGACATCATAAAACTAGGGAGGAGCACATTAGGAAATTTGGGCATTTGCTAAACTGCACAGTGTTCAGCGACTAATGCAAAAAGACAATATTCACATTTCTAAAATAAAGATTTAAATCTTTAAAACGTTAAATCTTAACTGTTCTCTGGATTCCTTTTTTAATCCTCTTTCTCCGACGTTGCCTTTTCCTTTGCCACTTTTGCTATGTAGCAATACTAAGAATACCTGCTATTGTGGATCAGGTAGTAACAATAAAAATGAATGTGTTATGAAAATACTGTTCCAGACGATCCAGGCAAGTTCTTGCATCATGAATATTTTGACAGTTATTTGCCAACATGCATGGAAGAAGCTGGTGTTTTAAGTAAAGCAAATAGTAAAAATGTTACATACTGTACTGTGGCTTTTAACAATGTCAAGGAGTGTTTTTTTTAAAGATCAGCAATATAATTACTAAACACTATGTGTTTTATGTGAACCTACATGATGCGTGGTTGCCTGGTTTTCTGCCGTAATTGAACCTGAAACAGTCATGATCTTTTTTCAAAAATAGTCATGATGTGCACTGGGCAATTATAATCTTTCATGTATACTGAAAAGACCCATTAAAAATTCACAGTTCTGGTGGAAAAAATAAGTGACCTTGGATTCAGTGACTGGTTGAATGTCCATTATCAAGCAGATGTTTCTGATTCAGGAGGAATTTCAGACAGTTGTTCCTTACAAAAATGGTAAAAAAAAAAAAGTGTTCTCAGAATATCTGTCTGATATTGTTATTGTCTGAAGTTATTCTGTAGTAGATTTACTTCAGTGTTGAGGATCATCGTTGGGTTGCATCACCCACCTTCTACTGAGCTTCAGCCGGCTTAAGCAGCTCTGAATACAAATAAGAGCCAGTGGCAAAGAACAGTGCAACAGCATCTATCTCACTTTGTATGTGGCATTCAAACATATGATCAAAAGGTTTTTCACTTTTCCCACCCTCATGGACCTGGACAAACATGGTGGGCTGGCTGGCCAACAATGTCACATAATATGTGATGATTATGCTACACATTTCTCACAACTATATTGCAATAACCGCACCCCAACAAACACTCATGCACACTCTGTACCTCTCCCACTGATGCTTGGCGGAACAGTGGATTTGTGACACATTATGTAAGAACAGGGTGTGAAGAGCTTTATAGGGTGTTACATGCTTGCAGTGAGCATGTACAGTAAGTGGCTTTTGTGCTGCCACTGCTGCTGAATGCTGCACAAAATGCCCATATCTCTTTGCAAAGCTAAATGAACGCAAAGCAAATTCCAACAATGCTAGGAAAGAAAAAATACTGCTATATTGTTATATGCTATATTGTGTTTATATGATAATATACACAAGATAAATTCCAAAATATGTCTAGTGACTCCATTCTGTATGTTCATATTGTGTTACCTCTGGCCGTATTTGTCCTGCAGAATTTGTAGCCATGTAAAGGACACTGTAAGCTATATAAATGTTTACTGCAGCCATTGCTGCACAAGGCAAAAATCTCAGTTGCTAATGGAAACTGCAATGCCTTGAGTCAAAACACATATGTTATTTTAGTCCAGTATTACTCTAATGTAAATTGGCAATCTTTGCGAATGTCTAGGGATTATGGAGTAATCCTATGAATATGCAAAAGCTGTTAAAAACGGATCTTTTTATGTTGTTGCAAAGATGCATTTCAATTTATTGTTTTTAGGAATTGACCACAGATTATAAGGTAATAGAATAACAATAGAATATGCTAGAAGATGCACTGTTAACTAAATTCTTCAGTATGTGCACATGTTTGCATGCGTCCACAGGGTGAATTGTTAATCTAAATTGCCCATGTGAGTGTGAATGGTTGTCTGTCTGTGTATGTGACACAGTGTTGGACTTGAGAGAAACTGGCAACCTGTCGCCCTATAAAAGCTGGGGTAGGCTCCAGCCCCCGACAACCCTGAACAGGATAAGCTGTTAAAGAAAATGGATTTAGCTACTGAACATTGCCAATTTTTAAATGTATGAGGTTGTTGTGATGTAAACTATAGCAGCTTCAGGATGCTACTATTACTATTACCTCTGCAGCTGCAGCTATTCGACATTAGGGTTAAACAACTTGATCGAATGTCCTCTCTGCATGTATTTACCAATATAATAACAAAAACAGCATGCTTGTTGGAATTTTTCAATGTAAGTAACTGACAACAGCAACTTCTTGTAGCTAGAAATTGGACTAATAAGAGAAAATTTTGCATGGCAGAAAACCAAAACAAGTTAAAAGAGGCTAAAAGCACTGAAAATGTGGGAGGAGCTGCAGAGTGGTCATGGGTTCATCACTAGCTCTTTGTATCATGTTACAGAATTTAATGCACAACACAATTCTGTTTTTAGTTTAAAAAAATATTCACTGTAATTTTTAAAATCATTACATACAATGGATAGATTTATTCCAAAAATAATAAAAGTAGTAGAGTATACAAGAGTCCATCAGTATAGGTCTATTGACGATTTCATGAGTAATGACTTATTAAAATAGGTTTTACTGTCACGGTGTGGTAAATCTTCCACTGATCTTATGCAGGGCTGTTACATAAATCATGTGCATCACTTCATATGATTTCCTACAAATTAACATCTAAAAGAGGCTTCTCCTCCCTCCTCAGCTCTTCTCTACTTTGCTTTCCTGCTGCCTTACATGCCCCTCTTTTCTCAGAGGAGACAGAGGGGAGGTATTGTGCCGGATTCAAATGAAAAAATTGAGAAGTAAACAGAAGTGCATCGAGGGAGGCAGGAAGGGTAGGAGGGAGGGATGGATGGAACACGGCTGCCGGTTGGTGTTGCTAATGATGAAGAAAATGGAGGGTCATGTGGGAGCCATGGCTGAATGGAGAGAAAGGAACTTGGTGTAGTACAAAGAGTCAAGACCACTTGAGTGGTGGGAGGATGTGTTTTGCATCTGTGTATCATCCAGCATGATTTCTATCTTTGGTCTCAAGTCATGTGCGTTGACACGTGTATATATTACATGGTGACAGTACATGCTTTCATTTGTGTGAGTCAAACCAGGTTATCCATCAGTGTGTGTGTGTCTCTGTGTGTGTGTGTGTGTGTAAGCACAGTGTGCACGTGCACGTGCATGTAGGAGTGGAAGGGGTGGCAGCCAAGTGATTAATGCGTCAGAGAGGCAGCTGTGGTCTGGGCTCACTCATTTGGAAATATCTTTCAGGGAAGAAAGACAGAGCGGGGGAACGATGGGGAAGGGGGAGGAGGAGATGCTTCTACATCCCCTGCCAGATAAACAAAAGTAAGCTGAGAGCCTTTACCGGGGTCGAACGGGCAGTGAAGGAGAGAAAGAATTAGAGACGGGGAAGAGAGGTAGAGGGCACTGCAGCATCTTTCTGTCCTCTATTGTATGAAGATTCATTAGCGTCACCTTTAAGCATCAGTGTGTCTTCAGCTTTTCCCTAATGAATAAAACCATGACTGGGGCATGTTCCAGGAACAAGTCCAGGTTTTTGCAATTTAGATCTTATATCTTTTGTTATGTGGCTTATTATGCAAAATTATCACTTCAGAAAGTTACTGTTGAGGTTTGGGAACACAGCGAGATTGTCAGATTGGGCACACGGTAGGCTTTTCTTTGTTTTAATGTGGTTGTCTTATACAGACAGATTTGTTTTATTCTATAGACAAAATAGGTATATTGTATTGTATTTTATAGAAAAGTAAGAATTTTAGGATCCACTTCTATCCTTGATTTATACAGCTACTACCTCTACAGGTACCAGTGTTAGATTGAAGAATGACTACAGTTGACCTTCAGATTTTCCAAGCTTATTAAAAATGGTTCAAACTGCAGTTCTTCAGTTAAACAGTAAATTTAAAAAATATATTTTTTGGTTAGGTTCCATTAATATTTCATACTGCAATGGTTGAAAAACATAAATAATGATTATAATGATATTGTATTGTATTGGCTCACATCCTTTCAAAACCGCATGCCTTTTCTGGCAAATTATAAACTCTGAAATGAGTCCAAACCTTTATTAAAGATTAAATGAAAATGGAAATTGTGTAATTGAAGAGCAATGATCTCTGTCTCTACAGCAACATGTTCTGTATTTTAGCTCATTCAAATAACAAACTTATAGTAAGTAAATAATAGCATAAAAATTTTAATCTGTCTGTTTTATTACATGTGAATAAGTTTATCATATTAAAAGATTAGAATTGCATATAAATTTCCCAACCAATAACTGCATACACTCAGTAGTAACAAACTTTTCATGCATGTTAATATACGTATGTCTATTTATTATAATTTAAAGCAATAAATTAAACTCAAATTGTACTTGTGTATGTTTTCACAAGCCAAACTTGCCATTTGCTAAAAAAAAAAACTATTTCACCAAAATACTGAACTGGCACGAACACATGTAGGCATCCAAGATATTCCCAGCAGCACATCCTGCATTTTCTTCTTGGATAATTGCACACAATGTTTATTGGAGAATATTCTGATGGTAGAGAAGTCACATGCAAAATAAGTAAGCATGCAAGTGGAAAACAGCTTGTACTGTTGGGCTACTATGGATCCTGACTCAACCATTTTAAATGTTTAGCAACTCATGTGGATATTATGTCGAGTCAGGCAGCTGCAGAATAGAGTGAGAAAGCAGGAACGCGGAAATCTCACCATCATCCCCGACACACGCTGGGTGTAGCAGATTTACTTTTCAGCGGCATCGACAAGTGACATACAACTGGTAACAAAGGTGTCGTTCTAAGAAGTTTAACAAGGAGTTGAAAAAATGCACATCAGTGAAATCAATCGGTAATATAAGCAGCTCAAAAGTGCCATGGAAAATATCACCAACAGGCAATCACTAATAACTACCCATAATAATTATTAAATACGCACATTTTTTTTTGATGAGCCCGCATAAACTTTGGGTTATTAACTAGACCATCTTACTAAGCAGGTGAGTGTAAATAAAATTAACAACACACAAAGTAGTTGTGTAAAAGCACACTTTAGCACTGATCCGAAGCTTGCAGCACACTTACTAATATCAGAAATGCTATGGAAAAAAGTTGTTTTCTAGTACACTCTATCCCAGCGTGGATTACACTTAAGAGGAAGAGTGGCTATGACGTGGGACACAGCAATAGAGTGTGTATCATAAGAGAAGAGGATGAGGACGGGACAAGCCCACAGTCCAGGGCCATTTTTCACTCTCAATCCACTCTCTTCTGTAGTTCACGGGTAACATACAAAGTCCTGTGTCTTGAAAAAAAATTGTTGCACTCATACCTTCTGCTCTTGTAATACTCATAAAGCGGTGAGGTGTGCTGCTAGCCGACAGATGTCTTATAGATGCTGTTAATGCTACCTGCATATTGAGTTGATTAATTGAGTAGCTGAAGAATGCTAACTGCTGCTGCTGCAAAATTTTCAACAGGGAAAATACAAAGAAACAGCATATTGCAAGTGAAGAGAATCACTGCGGCAGCCTGTTTGTTCCGGAGGATGCAAACGTTGTAATGGGCAATGTGACATGGGGGAGATGTTATTTGGTGAATGAATGAATTTGAAATAGTGAGGAATAGTAAATAGAAGCCTCCACATTGAACTGGTTAGATAAATGCTGCAGATGATTTGTGTAACACTCGTCATAACACGCACAGGAAGCAGCTCCAGGTCCCACACATACTGAAAAGCAGCATTAGTGACATTTGTTACTTTGTGGACCTGAATCCCTCGGTTCTGGCAGCTACACTTAAATTACAGTGAGAGAAATGGTAATAGTCGAAAAGCACAATTCTTTCTTTTTGCTCAAATTAAACACTCACTGTGTTCCCAAGAGAGCACATGACAACAGCTTTTGTTGGAGAGAAATGCAAGTCTGTGAGACATTGATTGTTCGGCTGCTGCTGTTGCAGTAGTGCAGCAGTAGTTTCACATACTTTGGGACGCGGTGGTGAGACATCAAGAATGGAAAATGACGGTGGAGTAAAAAATGGACGGAAATCTAAATCAATCTATCAATAATCAATAAATAAGCCTGTTGACTTTAATTGGCTAACATTAGTTGTGACTGAGGGTCACAGAAGCTTTAGATCCTCATATGTGGCATCTGCTATAGAAATTTGACGTGTATTTTTCACTATATAAAAAGTTGATAAATGTCCAGTAAAAGGTCGAGGTAACAAGAGGCTACAAAGGTCCAAAGAGCTGCAAAACTATGTGATACTTCTCTATGGGATCAAGACATGGGAGCCCTTCCACATTACTTGTACAGTATAATGTTTTTATTGTTAATATTAAACTATATTGATTTTTGCAATTCTGAAAATCGAAATTTAGTCCAGGCTATGTGTAAATGCTAGTGAGGCAAACATCAGAAAGTAGAAAGACTGTGATGAGGTCTGCTGGGTTTTCGGATTTTGTCTATAGTCCCTGACAGGCAGCCGTGAGAAACAGTCAATACTGACTGCAAGTTTTGTTTGCTACTCTTTTCTAAACACATTTACTCTAACTTATGTTTCTCTTGAGGGTTCCGTGCTCTAGTTCCACTTCTTCCAATATGAAACAAATAGCTCATGAAAGCCCACTTTTGCTGGCCATAATGATATAACACTGCCAAAGCGACTTCACACTCACAAAAACACTTTCTTTTCTTTTCATATGTGTCCTGCTGTGTCCTAATTAAGCAATGAATAATAAAATTAAATATGTACGTCTCTTTAGTTTATTCAATAGAAAACTTTTTATGTTTTTAGGAAATTCCTTTGTGAAATTGGTTTAACGTGTTTCTCAGAACAAAAACATGTTTCAACATGTGTTTGGAGCAAAAGTTCCTAGGTCTTTTATAATTTTTTTATGTGATTTCATTAGGACATATAATGCAATTATCATAGAATGAGAAGAACCCTCTATTGAGAAACTGCATATTGTTACGTTTGTTAATAAAATAATTAATATTTAATACCAGCCCATACTGTAAATACCAGGTTGACATTGAATAATACAAAGCTGGGTTTCTATACCCACATAACCTGATTGGATTTAGGCATAATTCATCATCTCTCTATTTAATTTAATGCAACCACAGTTTGATAAGCCCTCGAGTAAAAAAATTTTACTTGCATTGGAAGCTTGCACACTGTACTCCATTTAGCAACATGACAGCACCAACAGTGCTTAGGTGCCACCGGTTATATACTGTAAATTATATACTACATAAGAATGGATTATATTGTCAAGCTGGTTACAGTTTCAAGAATCCCTAGCAGGTCATGACTGCCAAATCACGTTTCACTTTTCACATATGGCTACATTAAAGTTAAATGATTTGTTTGTCTCTTCAGGTGGTGATAGTGAGCAACGAGACAAGAAACAATTTATCTGGAAATGTCAAAGATAATTACTTTATACAAGCACTGTCATATCTTGTCTGCATTATGATAGGTTAATTAGAAAAATACATAGTTGAACAGCTGTGCCATTCTCCTTAATGATCAAAACATGTTTGCAGTTTAAGTTCAGCCACTTAGATTTCATTACACTCGAGTAAATGAGATCACATCTCAGCCAAGCCCTTTTAGAGTGTGACCGATCTGCCTGTGGAGCCGGAGGTCCAAAGTATGGAGGGTGTCACGCAATTAGCAGGAGTTAGCATCTTAAGCTAAGCTGTATGTTCCCGACTTCTCATATGAATGCAAATTAAAGATATATTTCAATAAGGAATTTTTTTGGAACAACAAGAAATATACCAACAAATAGCAATTGATGGTGACATCACTAAAGTATGTGCATATATAGTATATACGTGAAAAATGATTTGGCAGTCATGACCTGCCAGGGATTAGAGCTTGGTATTCTTCACTGTCTGTAGCTAATAAGAACAAATTTAATCAGACTGTGAATATATCAAGGGGGATTGCAGATTAACAACATGACAATACATTGTGACTGTGGAGTGATGAGGAGAGGGCAGACAGTTCTTAGTGATCTATCAAATCCTCTTTATGTTGAGTGGGAGCTGTTATCATCAGGACGGAGGTGCAGGGTACCGCTTTGGTAGACCGCCTCATAATCAGATACAGTGCTGCTTTTTATTCATTAGTAATAAGAAAAAAATTTGAATATTTTCAACCTTATCGTATAAGAATGACAGGATTTGACAAAACAATTTCAAAAACAAACAATAAACAGGCCTTTGGAACCTTCATGACGCTCTCTAACCTTCTTTGGAGTTTATTCCTAACTGGCCCTATGAAATTCTTTACAGAGCTCTGTGTGTCGCCTCTGTACAGACAGAACAGAGAGTCCAACCTCTCTGCTCCCTGTAACTGTAATTCCAGTCATAACTTTTTTATAGCTTGCAGTTTCCTCATCTGATATATTTTATTAATTGTCTTCACACTGTTCTGCCTGTCATAATAAAGAGGCAGTGCAGTGGGTGAATGGATGTTTTGAATCAATATTTTTATTTTTTATTTTTTTGCATTGCTAAATCAAAAAGTGAAAAAAAAAAATTCAACCCTTAACCTTGGTTGTGTGGAATCAGGGTTAAGGGCTAAATTTTGTAATTATTTATTTCGTCCTTTGAGAATTTAAATAAAACTCAAAATCCATCTGGTTATTACCCGAATAAACCTGAGTCAACAGGAATCAAAGTGAGACAACAAAACAAGGTCTATTTAATGAACAAGCTGTATCCTCAGTGTGCCTCTAAGCTGCTCTTGTATTGATAAATGGAGATGGCAATGAATTGGACTGGGGACTATTGACGTTGCAATAGCAAAGACACATCCTGTGGTGGGGAAATTTTCTTGGTGCAGTGTGAGATGACCTTGCTGAATGCATATTCTGAGGAAACGCTGATAGAGCTCCAGCTTGGGAAATTGAACCTGTGTTATAAAAGAAAAGCGTACGGGATGACAAGCAAACACTGCATGCATGTGATTGATTTAGTCATCTATCTGCGCTGTACTCACGTGTGTGTGTGTGTGTGTGTCTGCACACACACGTAAATGCACGTGTTTGTGTGTGTTTAAAGAGCCTCTCTGTGCACACATGGATAAGACTCCTTGTGTTTAACTGCTGCGTCCCTCAGCCTACCTCCATCCTTTCACGTCCTTTATTCTATTGATTGGCATACAGAACAAACACACGAGTCATCCACGCAGGAAAAGAGAAGTCTTGTCTGTAGTGGCAGGTCAACTAAGGAAGCAAAGTAATCCCTGACAAAAATAAACATTTTGCTTGCTTTTAGCTCTTTCCCAAAATGGCCCATTTTAGAGCCATAGATCTAGCAGTGAAGTAAGGGAAACAGCGACTTGATAATAATCCATTCAGGGCACAAAGGCTCACTGAACGGTTTGATGCAGATTAAAAACAACGTAAATCATCCTCACAGTCACAGTCTGACCGGCATTGTTAAACTGAAAGCTATCTGCGTGTTTTCTTTGGCTGCTATTCCCACAGCTTGTCACTACCAATCTTCATGGCAACAGATGAGACAATGTCAATCAGAAGGTTGTTCGTCCTTCCAGCAGAGTAACAATTAACGATGTTGAGGGGATTGTAAAGCTTTTGACAGTCTAACATGTCACTAGGACACTGGAAAACTCTTGCTGACTTTCAGCTGCGTGCACACTTCCATTTTACTCCACCCTATAGACTTTGGAGGTCTGCATCTGCATTCCTGTGGCATTCCATATTTAGCTGATTATGTATCTCATTTTTGCAATGTGTCTACTACTTTTTTATTTCAGTTTTATTTATTGTAAACTTAGAAAACACTTGGCACACAAGTAAGACTCTTGTTCCAAAGTGAGAACCAATATAGAGTAATCAAAATGCAAACCTAGGGTTGATTTCTATTTATTTGAGCCAAAAGAAGCCATCTGGAACTTTTATTGAGTTCTTTAATTTCCTTATAATTAACTTTAAGTATATAATTAACAAATGAAATGTTAAAGTGACTTTGCAGACTAACAACTCTGCAGACGAACAACTGTAAACATTCGAATGTGCGTGACTGGACTAAAAAAACGTAGGTAATGAATCCAACTTTGGAAAAATTCTAAAAATTAATTCCAAACATATTGTATTTAAAACCTTTAAAGGGATATGCTGCCAATGTTGTGACATTACTTTTTTCTATCTCTCTGAAATACTGCAACGATTGGCAAATGGTTCAAAAGGGTAAGAGAGCCAGATTTGGCAGCTTACACACTCATTTGGCACTTTTTCAGTCCAACGCAATGGAATGCAACAAAAACATAGACCTAGGATGAACCTGAACACCGAGAAGGCAGCTTATTAGAGTGTCCCAATTTGAGTCAGTCAAATTTTTCTTAAGTCTTGACGGCTTTGAAAAAAAAGATAATAATGGGGTCTAAGAATTTCACTGCCGAGTAAAATGCGCACTGGTTTTCTTCTCACATCGAAATCAGATGAGATGATGATTGTCATTGGCAGTGCATGTTGGTGTGAGTTTCCTTTGCTGCTTCGCTGGCAGTCAGGCTGCAGAGACCACCACTACTTTGTGGCAGCAGCATAGGTTTGTGACCGAGAACTGGCCTGTGAAGGACTGGGCTCTGTCCAATCAGCCCCAAGGGAGGATCTCTTGCTGTTCAATTCTAATTCATGTACATATAAATAACTGTCACTGGCACTGCTAATTGGATTAAAAAGCTTGGCAGAGGAGAGCCAGGGGAGAGAGGGAGTGCAAGCATTTAAACAGGCAACATGACTGGATTTACAGCATTTTTTTTTTTCCCTATGGAAGCACATTATGACAAGGTAGAAAATTCATATTATGGCCAAGTACGACGCCTCCTTGTTTTCTGATTTGCCTCTGTTTTAATTTACAAAAGTTAATGTGTATGGTATAAAGGGGCTGCAGCAGTGGCGAAGGCAGTTGTCCATGAAACTGAGGCTTGGCGGTTTAGCTGTCTGTGTTTCCTAGCCACCTGTCGAAGGGTCTTTGGACAAGACACTGACACGCTCAGAGTAGTGGAATCATCCATGTGCCGCAGTCCAATAACAATTTCCCTATGAGAGTCAATTGAAATCCTGTGAAAGATACTATTTTTAACAGAAATGTCACTGTGTAATTAGTATTTGTCTTTGCTGTGGTTATTGTTAAGCGACTGTTATAAATATTTAACACTTGGATGATTTAAAGGCTTGAATCCCAGCAGACCTGCCACTAGAAATATAACGTTTTTGTTCTAGTTTTGCAGTAGCTTAATACTGTCAATAAAACAAACAATTAAGTAGAAGCAGCTGAACATTTTACATATTCTGAAATATTCTGCAATGTCCCTTTGCATGTATCTTTCTGACAGAAATGCTGAATTTCAACTGCATTTTTAATTTGACAGAGATCATGTCATGTCTCTATAACTGCAGTGACACTGAGAGGAGCACAAAGAGAAACGCAACTGAAAGTCACTCAGCGTCAAATGTTTGTCTGTAGTCACATCTCTGTACTGTAATTTCTTTATAGTCTTGTTTCTTTAGCTATAACAATAGCTCGGCTTTGGACTGTATGTGAAATATGCATGTAAGTTTTATGAACATCAAGGTATTGATCTGAAAGCCAACCTTACAATACATTGAGTCAAAAGGAACAACATTCAAAATTCCAAATAAGAACAATAAATAGCAGAAATGATCGACATAGAAGGTTGTACATTTTATTTACATAAAGGTTTAGCACTTGGAGGAAATGATATTTGGAAAAAAATGCCTGTAGCTCATTGAGTTCTGTCTTAGCACTAGATGCAGCTAGTGCTATTCAGAACAAGATAAGCAATGGAAGATGTATCAGTCAGCAGCAATGATATTTGGAAGAAATGGACTGTGATGAGTGCAAGAGTGTGGCAGACAGAAATCTAAATGGAAGAAAGAAAGAGAGGAACTGAGATGGAGAAAGTCTGCAGATTGGTCTACGCAATATGCAAACACTAGATGCAGCGAGGTGTTTCTTTCCAAGTGTGTCTTGGAAAGAAACAAAATCTGCAAAGCTTGAATACGAGAGGCGAGAGGATGTAATGGGTGAGAAGAAAGGAACGGCGGGGAAGGCTTACCTGGATATTGTGCAGCTCCTACATTGCAGAAGGACGGTAGGTGGAAAGGGTAAAAGGGAAGGGAAAACAAACAGAAAGGGAAATTAGCATTCAAAGGCCCACTTAAAGTTAATAGCCCCCATTTGCCAGTGCGCAGAGGTGCATGCTTATAACATTCAGGAAACAGCAAAGAAGTGTTTTTCGTGATGGTCCCCTCTAAAAGAAATTATTAAAGGCTACAGCTGATCAGAGGAACAGCCGGTTGCTTGAGTGTTTAAGTAATTACGATTAAGCTTTAATCACAATACTTTGATTTAGAAGTTATGACTTGCAAGTAAGGAGAGATATTTTTGCTCACACTTTTCATTTATCCACATGTTTGGCTACTTTCACAGCACACACAAACGCACTTTAGAGCCAGTCTCGCCGAAATGTACATCGAGATAATAACATTAATGTTACCTTTGATGCTTAGTGTGGTGGCTCACGACAGGAACAAAGTCTGATTAGGTTAATAAATGCATGTACTGTATCAACAAAGAAACCACACCACTGGCAAAAGTGTGATGTTGCTTGGTAACCGGGAGACACTCCACGGAGTCTCTGCTCCCAGCCAAGAAACAGTCCTGTACATAATCCTCATTACAAAAAAAAAGCTAATTCTCAAATAATTTAATGGATTAATCAAATGAGGTATAACATTTTACGTGTGTTTTAGAGGTGCTGCCGTTTCCATTTGCCTTTAGTCTTAAGCAAACGGGTTCCCGCCTGTAGCTTCGTATATAATGCACAGAAGGACCAACCTCAACCTCCCCCCCTCTGAAAGATGTACGGTAACACCCAGTAGTGCAGCTCAATCGTGTCATAGACATCACTTGATCACAGTGACTGCTGCTCCGAGTCTGCTGCAAAATAATAACACGTCTGTCTGTAAGCCATCTAAAAATCAGAGCAAGATGGACACTTTTAAATAAAAAATGCAAGCTCATAAAAAAGAAATCTGTCTCAGTTGGGATAGTTGTATGAAATCCAACATTGCAAGAAAAGTGTAGTGTTGGCCCACAGCATACAGTACAGTCTGGCATCCATTTAGGCTCCCATCGTTGAAGAACATCTTTCAGCCAAGCAAGCATCAGGATTCCAGCTACAAGGCAGCTTTTGATTAGAAAACCTATTTCCTCTTCAACTTTTGCCAAATTTCAAACATGGTGATATTCTAATTACCATTATCCACAGCGAGAAAAAGAAGCTGAGACTGAGTGGGTGTGTAAGTGTAAGTGAGAGGGAGGCAGTTCTTTGCATGTAAGCAGGGAGAATCAGAGGAAAATGCAGCATGAAGATCAGTGAAGTGAAACAAAGAGAAGAATTTCTGCTCTTTTATATCCTGTTACACAGCTCCATTTGTGGTAAAGACTTATCTTGCTGAATCATTGCTCATTTGCTTTTCCTAAATCCCCGGACATGTATCTCTACAAGCTTAAAGGCCTCAGTCTGCTTCAAACAAGCTTGTATGATGTGTCGTCCAACCATGCTGTAAATGTAAATTACTTTCACTTCCCAGCGACGGCATTCATTTGAAATAGTTTAGTGTTTAATGAGCGAAAGAGGTTCAAATGCATGCAATCTGAATACAATCTTAGCAAATCTCAGAGAGGAGTCCTTCGTTTTAACGTCATATTCAATCGGTTTGACAAAGGTGGATGGCATTTGACGGCCATCACTCTCACTCGAAAAGCTTTTACCAAAGCTATAAAGTGGACAGCTTAACAAAAGAGTAAACCGCTAAGTCATAAAGTCTCCCACCGACCTCCACATGGGAATTCAGCTACAGCACACGGGCAGCAGAGTAACAACGAGCTTCGCGGAGCCACACAGCCAGCCCGGACCACCCTGGAGTTCAGGTTCATGCAGTGTGATGGTGTGAGGGGCTTTTTGCTTTGGGGAGATTACACAGCTATAGGTTAGACATGGAGCAGCTCTCCCCATGTTAAGTAAATGGAGAGCGGGTGAAGAATAACTGCATTGCCGATTTGCCTCTTATGGGTCTTGTGGGAGCCTTCGCTATCCCACCCCGACCCACAACCTCCAGAGGTGAGGTTAAATGACAAGGACTGCAGAGATGCATTAAACATGAGTCATTTGGACAGAGAGCTGGATGCTGGACCACTCCAGAGATGATAGGGACATTAACCAGGGTTTCACCAGGGCCTGAGCTGCATTTAATGAAGGCCTCCACTACCTCCCAATGTCTCTCTCTACATTTGACTCACAGCCAGGGAGCTAAGTAGTTCAAGATAAACACTGCCACTACTTTTTTCTGGCCCCAGTCGTCTGCTTTTCTGCTGCCTCGTCTTTTTCTGCCCTGACTCTCCAGCCTGACAACGTTATGGCTCTCTTTACATCGAGCGGCGGTCACGTTCACCAGCGGCGTCGTGCACATAAATGGAAGTGATTAGAGTCATTATTAGTAACAGTAATGCACGGAAAGTTGAAACTGTCCAACTGTTTAAAACCATATTGCAAAAGAATATTAGAGAGCAACCACCCATCACTAAGTTTTGTGTGAGACAGGCATCAAGATGCATTCGATGAAGCATTTAGTGATGATGTCAGAAAGCATGTCCTAACTGTACTGTTTGGATGTTGTAGGACCCCGCTCCCTGAATGTTACTTCGTGTTCATGCTGCAGGTCATATGCCAGTGTCTGTCTTTCTGTTGTACAATGTGATGGATGACACTCACAAGATGCTGGTCAGAAACGGTCATGTCACTTTGGCTACTTTGGTTATTGTTAGATAAAGACAGCAGTTTGTTTCTGTGTCTGAAGCGGCTGTTTTTCCCTCTTTGTTTGCCCACAACCTTTCTCTATTCATTGCCAATTATAGTGACTATTTGATAAATTAAAAGTTCACATATTTTTTGAAAAAAGCATTGTCTGGAAACCTTTCATTGATTTGTTCTGTATCACTGCTTTTGTAATTCCCTACTTACATCATTAGTCAGCATATTCACATTATAATAGCAGAAAACATAATCCAGTTGCAAATATTTTCCCTCCACGACTTATTTATATTTGTAGTTTAGTCATATTTTAATTGTTGACACACTAGATATAATCTAATGCCCCTCTGCAGACTGTGGACACTATCCAAAGGTCAATTTGTAAATTATGTTAAGTGAAAGGAGTGGGGGGCTGGAGTCTCTCCAAGTACACGTTGAACAGGTCACCAATCTCAGGGCCAAAACAGAGAGACATACAATCTAGACTCACCAATTAACCCAACATACGTACATTCGTTGGACTGCAGGGTAAACTGGCGAACCAGGAGGAAACCCGAGTGAGCACAGGAAGGACACGCAATCTCCACAGTGGAAGGCCACAGTGGGCCTAGGGCGCAAACCTGCAACCTTCTAGCTGTGAGGCGGCCTTGCTAACCATCACCACGCTGCCACATTCTTATTTATTCATTCATCGATTCATTATAACCTCACATAGCAATGCAAACCTAACCTAAGCGGACCTGATGCGAGAGGGGGTCTGTAAAATCTGTATTCATCCGGTGAGGAAGGCCAGAACGCTCTCCCTTTGCTAGAAACAAAGTAATAACAACGGTTTCCTTCGACACAGCATGACCACACACTTCCAAGCATGTCATCTTCAAATGTAGCTCTTGGTTAATGGCCTGGAACGCACAATGTCTATCAAAGAGGGACATTGCTGGGATGGATGCACATGCTGACAACTTCTCACGCTCGCTCCTCAATCTCACAGAACGCACGATAACACTGTCCCCTTCACACCATTACCAGCATACCCACGTATACACGTACACCGCGAAGCCCTCCCTGCAGTCAGTGTAAGTATAGCAAGCAATAATGTGTTGATTAAATCTGTGATCAGCTGCCTAAGGGGCATGAAATTGGACATGATGAGTGTGGCACATTAAAAACTAATTATCAATAGCACCAATCCTATTGTCTTTCTTTTAAACCAGTAACAGCAGTAAATCAAGTGTGGAGAATAGAACACACTGTGCTCTATCACAATGAGATTTACAGCCATACCTGGGTTTTAGTGGCATCAAAGCTTGGTGAGAAAATACTAATGTTTTATTTACTTTCTGTGGCACTTCCTTTTTGTGTTATTAAAAAAAAAAACGATGCTGCGAGCGTGGAAATGAACTGGCCTGCTCGCCACGCTTCACAATTTAAATGATGGACTAGGTTATTTGTGTTTTCCAAAGCAGTTGTGGAAGATTTTATTGCAGTGAATATAAGTTAACGTTAACGATCCTCAGTCCCTGTTCATTTATCGCTGTCGTTTACCTTCCGTGCACTCGCCACGTCGCCTCTCTTTGTTGCAGATCTAGCCACTCCCCTCTGCAAAACCTTTGTTCTGCTTCCTGTGTCTACCTTCACCCACGCTGCTCCTCCTCCCACATGCACCTGCCTCGCACTGCCTGCGATCAGCCTCACAACTTCAGCCAGCAGCTTGCTTTCACTCCGTGCCAGCGTGTTCTGTGACATCCACGTCTCAAGACTGTCCAACATTCATGAACTGTTTCTGATTGACCCGCTCTATTCCTCTATATGAACTGTTTGATCAGCTCTCTATGGACTCAGACATGTCTCTGACCAGTGTGACTCTTTATAAATTAACTTTTTAATTTTAACAAAGATTGAGGCTCAGGACTTAACATTCCTACCACTAAGAAACATTGTTAAGAGCACTCACATCGATGATTACCTGGAGAAGTGTTTGTGTGAACACGTCAAGGAGCTACCATGAGAGGCTTGCTCCTCTTTGTTACTTTAATTTGGAAAATAATTACCTTGAAGCTCCTTTAAACCTAAGTTGTAAATACTTGTCTCGAAGCTACTTTATGACGTCATATTGTAGATACTTAGTTTGATTTTGCATGGAAATAAATTGCAACTTTCACTGATGTGATCTGAAGAAAGTCTTTGTTCGAAAGCACAGTATCTCAAGTTGAGCTTGTCTCTGTTGTACCTTAACTTTGCTGTGAATCTCTGCTTTTTCCTGCTTTGAAGCAGCTTTGCGTCCCTCTTTGTTTAACACTCATTACTCTGCAGTTTTTACACATTATATAACAATATATAGGAAACTACAAAACTTTCAAGGCTCAATCAAACACTTTTAGAACTGCACAGAGTGCAGAATTATATATTTTTTAAAAAAGTAGAAAAGTTAATTAAACTTTGCCACAGCTCGCATGTAATTTTATACCATTGTTCAAGGTTACAAAGGGCTACGCTGTTTTTTTTTTGTCCCTTCCCTCCCATATGACCCAGAGCATAGTTTGCTGAAAGAATGACAACGTGTAGTGATCCAGGCACATGATAAATATTGTAGATGACATCTCATAAAATGGTGGCAAACATTTAAAAACTCTGAATAACAACTGTGCAAACACAACAGTTTGGGTCGGGTTAGGCACAAAGACATTAGGGTCAAGTTAAGTGGTTTTCCCTCAATGTTTGGTCACATGACCTTCATGACGACTCACATCACACGACTTGGTGCAATCAATAGAAAGTTATTTCACGTTGGTCACTGATCCCTTGTGGGAAAGTCTTCTGTTTTACTTACACTGTGTGCTCGCTACTGATCATTTCTTCACGCATGTACAAACAACCTATGCATTTATATTTTGCAGGAGGACAGTTTCCAAGGTAATCATGGTCAATCCCTGGCAATAAGACTACACAAGCAGAGCTTTGTCCAACTTGGAGTGAAGACTGTATTAAGGAGAAACGGTGTGTGCAAAATAGCAACCAATTCATTACTACGGAAGTTGCTCTCTAGGCACATGCTCTGAAAAAGGAGCTTTCCTCATGCTTCTGTGCTTTTGGGACTATGCAGCATGTGCTCCACAATCCTTCTCCAGCCAAGATGGTCAAGAGCTGCGCGTCCAAGATTTGCCAAGCTGGCTGACTTCCTGTTGGCTCTCTGTACACATTATGGGATATTATTAATTAAACTTCTCAACATTATAGATATTATTGCACTGTAAGGATTAAATTACAAGAAAAAGAACTACTTGTAGTGATTTGTGGCAAAAAAAACAAACATGTTCAGTTCTCATCTGTTATTGTTTTACAATGATATTTGACAAAGTGTATGTCACGTTTACGGCTCTCTAACATTATGCGGTCCAATAATTGCTTCAGCGCGGACATCCAACACAGCAAATCTACCTGCACAACTTAAAATGAGTCAACCCTGACACAGGTCAAGGCAACAGGTTATTCCAAGCTCATTGCTAAACACACTAAATGTTATGATGGTAGTGGATCGACAACCATTAAACCATCAGAATTCATTATGTGCTGCAAAGTCCTGTTTATCAACACTCCTGCATTAATTTCGAGCATTTTCTCATAAAATTCACAAAAAATTTCAAACCACAATATTTTCTGCAAAAAACATCCTTTTGCTCTATCTGTGGGGATTTGTTAAAATTGCATGAACTTCCTCAAAATCCGGCATTGTACTAGAATGAGGTCAATGGTGCTGGAGGTCAAGCTGCTGAATAACAGTAACAAATCCACCATCAGACCACCGCTCTTCTGAGATCGTTTTTTTCTTCATATGCTTCCTCAGGATGCTTTCAAGATGGCACCTGATGTTGTTGCTAAGACACTTCTGATGCAACTGCAAAGTCTCTACATTTCATCACCAACAGTGTGTCATGGGACAGAATCTGTACTTGTCTCTTCTCACCAAAAGGATTTCTACTCAGTTATGCACTGAACTGTAAAGCAGCTGTCATTTGATGTAACCTAAGAGGTATAAACATTGCATTTTTTTCCCTTCTCTCCTTCCTTCTTTTTTTCTCTCCTTGGATGTTGCTCACTCATCCACTCTCCCTTTACCTCCGGCTGTCTCTGGGACCCAGCGATTAGAGCACTGGGTGCTGCCATGCTGATAAGGCTGAGAAAGCTTCCTCCTTCCACCACCAATGGTTGTGTCCTCGGGGGACAGTAAAAAGGAGCCCAGGGTAATGTCCCCAACACCCCCAGTCCTCACCAATTCTCTATATTCACCAAGTCATGGGTGGTGGGTAAATTCAAAGCCGTGTGCATCCCATGGCTTTAAACAGGTCTGCATGTTCATGGTGCATGAGGGAAATGAGTAACAGTAAAACAGCTCGACCTATAGGAACATAACCGTATGCTGAGCAGGTCCTTTTAATGAGTTAAGATTTAAATTCTGGAGTGTATGTTTGCAGTACCATCTGCTTGATTGTTCACACTTAGCACTGAATATGTAGGACAAATGCTGGTGCTCAAATGTGCATGATTTCATTTAATGAGAGTTGCTATTGTACAAATTTGAATGTAGCTCCCACAAAAGGAATATAATATACATACATAATATAAATGCAGCACAGAAAGATTTTATTTTTTTTTTTGCAGCTGCAAACATTGGTTTTAGGGCTGATTCTCAGACTGCTGCAACGTTTGGAGGGAATGTGAGGGATACTAATATATTCTTAATTTTGGTAAGTTTTACTGTAGGTTGTTTTTGACATAAAATTGATGACGGTAATTGCTACTTTGAAGCATTTTAAATGTTTTGCATAATGTGAAATAATGCATGCACTTCTGTAAGAATGGAAGGTTTTCGTGACGTTTTAACTAAATGTCAAACCTATTACAGGACCCCTGACATATTAACCTGCTGTGTGAAAACGATATATTATTTACATTTTTAATGTCAGGGTGATGACTTGCATGACTGTCATGTTTGGATGTTTCTTGTGACATTGTTTCGTGACAAAAAAGAAGTTATCTGAAACCAAGCCAACAGAAAATACAATCTAAAAGAAATACAAAAAATTATGTGCAGCAACTAATGAAGATGCACACTCAACAAAGCATTAGCGTGAATGTGATAGGCCACATTTGCACATTCTGCTGAAATTATTTCTACATGTATTGTTAAAAGTAATGTTAGGCAAGGTAGAACATCTGAAAGTAAAGGAGGAAGTGAAGTGACCACCACAATATTACTTTACCTAAAATACATCTACTCAATGATGGATTGGTAAGGAGAGGAAAACCTAATCCTGAAGGTGTTTAAAAAAAAGAGAGAGAGAGAGACTTGGCCTGGCTTATCTCTGGGGTCAGAGAAGGTTCACAGCCATTAATTTTAAATGAGTGGAATGGATTTGTGGTAATGGAAACCCAATGGCTCCAGAGAGCATTGGGACGTGGTGGTGTGAAGATACCAAACGGCAGTGTGATAACCTGACCACTCAACTGTAGTGCAAGTGCAAGAAGTCAAGAAACTGATTTGAGTTTTCTGCCCCCCACATGCTTTAAAAGTCTTACACGTAATGCATTAGAAATGTATTTGGAGGCATTGGAGTGAAACAGAACTGAAGACACCAGGTAAACCCTCTCGTTTGGGCAAAAAACTATCAATCTATTTTGACTCCTTAGCCTTCTTAGCTGTAGCTCATCAGTGAGCCTCATAGGTGGGAAATGGGAATGACAATTATGGATGCAATTAATTAAACTCGAAAGGTCAGGCATTTTGGTATGGCGAACATAGACATCTGTAATGCTTGTGGCTCGGAAAAAAAGCCTATTTAAATTGCTCACATTTATTTGTTTTGACAGGATGTGACAAAGAAGCCCTAGAAATAGCTTTGTTTTTCATGCAACAGGAGAATGTGGAGTTCATAAATGCTACTGTCATTTTCCACTCTGTGGGAAAAAAAATGTTTTGCTCGTTCTATTATTTTGTAGACTTACAAAGTAAGAAAAACGGTAATAGCACCTTTCACTTCACATTCACAGTTTGCTTGTTCACACCCTGCAAACTGTGAATGTGAAAAACACACTGAAAAATATGTTCACAGCGTCACAAATTTCCCATATGCCACCATAAGACAGGCTATCATTTGAGAATTTTTTGAGGCATTGTTTAGAAATCAAGCCAACAAGTTGGAATTCAAAAGAAAGCAAGATTTCACAATCACTGTGACTGCACATAATGTTTAGTGTAGGCAATAAGAATGAATATATTTATGTTGTTTAATTGTAATTATTGCTTTCCAAGATATTGCTTAGATCTTGCTGTAAAATCAGAAGTTGATTTTGTGTTGACATTAACCTTCTATGCCACTTTCTCAATCAGAGAGGCACAAAGTATAAAACTATACGAATGTGTGAAAAACATCCTTACTGACAAATGCAACATCTTGGAACCAGAGAATCAGTCGTAAAGTCATGAATCAAAAGCCAACATTCACCTGTGTCAGCCGGACAGCTGGGAGGTGTATCAGATCAACTCAATCCACTCATCACACCACTCCACTGATAACGCACCGTACCATCAACAAACCTTTCTGCTTCCTTGGCAGAGTGAATTTGAACCCTGGGAACTCTCAACTTCTCACCTCCACAAAAATCCAACATTTGAAGATTATTTTTACTACAGGAAAAATAACTGGGCAAACGCTATTGATTTACATCAAAATTGTTTTCTATGGCATTAAGAATATCTGAAAATGGAAATATTTTACATGGCACACTTGCCTATTGGTGAACACTTGAGAAAATCTGTCACCGACATTGTCAGTGCTTTCTTTACCAATTAGACCATAAAAAGAAAGGGGTCATCCAGTGTTCATTTTAACATCATGTAGGCTTGTGGATCCATTTTAAGGTGCTTTGTGAAGTCAGACCACAGTTTGCAGGCTAAGAAGTCACATGACTCACAGAAGACATCGAGGGACATCTTTAGGCTGCCCACTTTTGACCAAAATTCACAAAACCGGCGACACTTATGACTGTACAGGATTATGCAGAAACGTCAATGTTTTAGGAGTTGTATAAATTTTAAATGAAAGCTGTTGTTGGGTTTAAAAGTAAAGTAAGTTTGAAACAAGTTCAATCCTTCCTCTCAAAGACTTGAATTTTACATTTTATTTTTCAAAAATATAATCTGTTTATTATTTAAAAAGTATTTATATTTTAAACATATTAAAGACAACTCTAAAATTATGCTGTAATGATGACAGATACCTCTTGAAATAAGGAAAAATGGTTCCCGTGTCGGCATCAATTAGCACCATAATGGCAGCTGGCATAAAGACGTCTTATAAATATGGTCATAAAATCTGGTTAGTACCACCACATGTAGATCAACTATATGTTTTGATGTAGTTGAAAGATTACAGTATTTTACAGTGCAATACAAGAAAAATCTGTTTTTTTACGCCCATCCATCTACCCTGGTTGTCTCCCAACACTGAAATTTGGGATCTACATCCCATGCTATAACGTTTTCATTTGCTTTTCTCATGCTTTCTAGTGCAAAACACACTGAAGTGCTTTGTGCCTAATACTTGGTTTATGCTGCTGCCTGCCACCTTGTTTGGCCAGTAACGTAAGTACTTAGTGTATGTACCTTCCTATGTTGAACTATAGAAAGCAGTTTTCCATCCTTCTGTCCATTATCTATACCTGCTTATCGTGCTGAGGATTACAACCTAAAGCCTGTATATCTCAGCATGTGTTACACGGCAGGCAGGATGCTGCGTTTCCATTGTGAGTTGTTGTTCACATCGCTGAATGACCGGGATCTGCACTCAGGCAGAAATTGCACACTGACCCTATGCTTCACTAATGTGTGTATAATATATGTTTTTTGTAGGTGGAGGGTGGTAAGGCAGTTTTCTAGATTAAATTGCCCCACTTTGAGCTATGCACCTCATAGGCTATTACACCAATATTCATTCCCCCAGTTTGCTTTTTACTTAATTGAATCAGGCAGCCCCCATATCAGATATTCCTTAACAGAATACTGAAACCTATCCTCCCTTTTCCTAATACCATTAGGGGAAGCGGGAGAGCAAGATGGATGCTTTAATCCTGCTGGTTCAGAGCACACAAAAGGAGAGTGTGCCCTGCAGTCAGACATTAACCACAACATTCACTGCTGAGCCACAATATTCTTCCGAGCAGAAGACTGGCCCTGTCACTGCCTGACCAAAACCTACAATAACAAGAGCTCATTTCCTGCGGAAAAGCTACCATGTAAATACCAGAAACAGCAACTCACTGCACTGCTTGTTATAGACGAAAAGAAATAAATTATTGCAACATTTTACAGTCAGCAGCACCTTATTTCCATGATGTCTACTACAGTATTTTATGAGTCCACCTGGGTCCACTTATGCCATCT
The DNA here is from genome assembly GCA_033026295.1 of Channa striata. Taxonomy (NCBI): domain Eukaryota; kingdom Metazoa; phylum Chordata; class Actinopteri; order Anabantiformes; family Channidae; genus Channa; species Channa striata. The sequence continues at coordinate 9,981,092 of CM065182.1, read as the reverse complement.
GTTCATGAACCGGGCAGATATGCAGGAATGCATGTCCAATTTGACACAATGGTGATGCAGATGAATAAGGTTCAGGGAAGCCTCCTGCTGCTGAGGCATTCTTATTTCCCTACCTATTTTCTGCTGTGTCAAACTGCTGCTAAGCTAAGGTGAGGTCCATTATTTCTGGCCAGCTCAGGCACAAACTAATCCTCTTATTTGGGAGGTCAGCGCCAATCATTATACAGAGGGGCACCATTACAGTGTACACTCCAGTGAGCTGATTTCCCCTTACATAAATATATGACTCATGGGACTGCTCTTATTTCCCTCTCTAATTTATCCCTCCTGCTTCTGCTTCTTAGCTCTCATCCTCCGTTTTCCCCTTTCTCTCAACTTTCCTCTCGTTTATCTGTGACCTTCACAAGTTGCTCTTCACTTTTTACCTTTTCATTTTTTTTCACCATCCTATACTTTCAGCACACATCTTTCCTGTCTTTTCCCACCCTTTTTTTTTTTTTTTTTTTTTTCAGGATGCCCAGAGTGGCGTATAATTGAATCTGCGCAGAATGCATGAGCAGGAACAATTAGCTCAGTCACTCACAATGTGGATATAGCTGTACAGTAGGATAAACAGAATACTAAAAAAAGCAAGGAAAGTAGGAAGATAAGCCTGAACTGTATGGGCACCAGAACAAAGACAAGCACATAGCTCGCAGAGTACACAATTTTGTTCCCACCAGCCCTTGACAAAGATGGGATTTCATTTTGTATTGTGTGCATTGTCTTTGTTGTCACACTGTCCTGCTTACTAAAAACATTAGCATTCACTTTCACATTAATGATGCCGTGTATTTTTCTTTGACAAGCGCCGGATTCTATCTTGACTCTGTTTCCATGAGACTAAAGCACATTTAAGAGAGTCTAATGCTCTTTAAAAAACTCCTTATGACATATGCCACTGTTAATATGAAAATGCCTCCCCAAATTGTCAACACATTCCCCATGAACCAAAGCTGTCAACTTTGCAGGGACGTGTCGGTGGAAAAGTAAAAAAAGGTGACCTGCTGGTAAAACTAAATGACAAGTCGACGCATCTGTACCAAATCTTATTGCGATCCACTCAACAGTTGTCCATATAGTTTACATGAAATGAACTGTCAAACACATGCTGATGGAAGAATTCAACAATTCATGACTCAACATGACAAACACGAAAGACGCTTTCCTAGCAGGGAGAGGGAAAGTAGGATGAAAGGCTTCTCTTATGTCCAAAAACACTATATATGTCCTACTGTGGATGGCGCTGACACTGGCAAAGATGGACCATCAATACTTCATAAATGCCAATTACCTTAGAAGCAACCCGGAAAAAAAGAGCAGCTATTTCAGCCAATTATGAGGTCCCCCTCTCAAAGAATGGAGAAAGACAACTCATCCCTTTCAAGCCTCACACTGAAAGGAGAAACCTCTGTCACATTGCAGAGCTTCAATAATGTTTCCCTCCACCTTCATGTCAGGGATGAAAGGCCCCAAATGTCCTTTGAGTGAAACCCCCAGAGGACTTAACATGCATCAATAACATTTCAATCCTTGAAGATGTTTGAGGGGGACTACACATAATCTTCCCACAGACTTTGAATCTCTGCTCACTTCCTGTGACTTTTATTTACCCCAATCTCAAAGGTCTTTCCTCACCATGCCAGAGATGGCGATAGAGGGAAATAGAAAGAAGAACAAAAGACAACGGAGACAGGGAGAGGCCGAGTCAGACAGCGCATTGTGCTGAGTGTCACCTGCTTAAAATAGGACAGTTGGCTCTTGAAGGAGCCATCATTCTTCATAGCGGTAGCCTGTCTTCATTTCCAACCTCAGCAAAGCACACTGGGCTTAACACACTTACGTCTGAGGATTTGCTGCACTTGAAGGAGGCAGCAATTCCCTTGACTGCAGGAGGAGGGAGCACTGCAAAGCCACCTGAAAGAAGCAGAGCGCTTTAACAAGTTCAGCTAAGGCAATATCGTGACCGCCTCCTCCTGCCAGAGCAAACTTTCATCTAGTTTGAATCATATTCCATGTCCAGTATCTGCAGTCATCACTGGCAGCTCTGTGTCCTAAAAATGATGCTCCGATGATACATTTATGTACAGTAGGAAACTCAATCAGTGGATGATTAGATACTGATCCAATGTATAGTGTTTTTGAATGAAGCACTAAAAGCATGATGGTTGAGGTTAGAAAACGACAGTGGTTTTATTTAAAATGAAATAAAACATTGTGAGCAAATTGACTGATAATTTGTTTTGTATTAAGCCAGACAATAATCATCGTTTAATCTCAGCCACGTGCCAGCCACAAAAGGTTTAATTACACTGTGATCGAACAAACTTGATGTTGTACAGCAAAACTGAATCATTATAACATTATCAGCATATTACGTATTAATTAAGATTTTAGTTTTTTATTATAACTAAAATATGATTATTATATAAAATGGTGAGGTCCATGTTTTTTTATAAATTTTGTGTGTGTGTGCAGAAAGGGGAAGTGGATTATTTTACATTGAATGGGCAATTTCCAGAAGAGTTCTGACAAAAACACAAGCTTTTAATGCATCACCTATTTAGTGGCAGTTAGGTTCATTATTAGTTTAGACAAATAAACTAAATATAAAATAGAAACACAATTATTATTATTAGAAGAGATGGACCTCTACTGTTTTAACATCTCAAAGGTTATGAGAGGAAAAGTACAAAATGAACATTGTTTACATTTGTTACTGCAGGTTAATTTGCATTTCTCCAGTAAAAAAGATTGTGTTTATATAAAGTTGTGGATCACAAAGAGTTAAAAACAACAAATGTGCAAACACATAAAACCATAGCGGTTAAAATGCATAAATCCCTGACATTTTTTACTGTACCCCCAAACCAGGCAGGCTACATCCTGCCCTGGTTCCCAGTAGAAAACGCCAATGGTAAGCACTCAACAAAACCAACACTTATTTAAAAAAGCTCTGGGAAATGTGGGCTATTTTCACTGTCTAAATAAATTATGAAGCAATTTGAGCATACATGTAATTTTTGCATCTGTTTCTCTACTGTAGGAATGAAATATTCAGGCAAGAAAGCGCCACTTCTGAATGCTAAAACTAATGCAGTTATACAACGTTTCCAAAGCACTTAGCTTTAAACAGTACATGTTGCTTTTCCCTCTGTGCTTTCCTTGTGATTTAAGTATAATCATTAAGGGAATATTCACACACAAACACACTCACAACTTCCTGCAAGGCTACAAATTTTTTTGGGGGGTGTTCAGTAGCTATCAATCCAGTATCACAAGGAATCCAACGTTTTTCAGTAGTTTCTAACAAATTGCACTTTTCTGACATTTAAGCACAAAGTCAGTGAAGAACTTTGATGCATAGACTCTATCCACCATTGATTCATATGTTTTTAATCCTCTAGCGCAACCCTTGTAAAAAACTGTCTCTATATCTCGAGAAAAAAAAAGAAAAGAGTTAGAGCTGCTCCAAAATTGAATCTTTAATTGTCAGCTTTTGCTGTTAAGTGGACCCCCCATCATGTTCAAATGAAGCTTATGACATTCAGCTACAAAGCGCTGATTATGGAGAAAAGGTCAGCAGATACCGCATCGCCTGCTCTCTCAAAAATCACACAGTGAGTCATCTGAGGCTGAGGAGCTAACACTGACAATTGGGATGCAGAAGAAGAACTATTTGTGTGAGCTAATTAAAGATCTTGGTCATGAGACATTGCACATCCTCCACAGGCAGACACATCGAAGGCAGACACAAATAAAGCATCCCTCACACTGGCAACAGTACAAATCAGCTGACCACCCACACAAAGTTCCTCTATACACTAGTTGGTTTCACTGAGCGCATACTTTCCCGGTAAGTGCACATATTCCTTGGATATTTCACCTAGAAATGTGTTTTTAAAAATTTGGGGACGGTGGCCACCAGGGCTTGACATTAACACCTGCCAAATGTGGGTGGATTATAGCAGTGGTCCAACATAGTCTCTCACACTAGCCCACGAGCTATACCTGCACACAGTTAGTGCATTTACATGGACTTCAGCCCTGTAATTTCCCGACTTTTTTCACACACGTTGAATCCTGCGGCTTAAACAATGATGCAGCTAAAGTAGAGATTTTTACAAGCGAGAACCATTACATACAATACATTTAGCCTCTTCACATTAGACCAATGAAATTACCAAACAGGTCACAATGAACCAATGAAACCGTTCGAATTATAGCAAACGCACTCACACTAAATTCTTGAGATCAGTCATTTTTTGACACGAAGGAAGGCATATGAGGCAGCTTTTAAGGTAAAGGCAATCGATCTGGCTGTCGAAGGAGGCAATAGAGTGGCTGCGCGTAAGCTTGGCATCAATGAGTCGATGGTGAGACTTTGGAAATGGAAAAAGCGAGGAATTGAGGTAATAAAAGCAGATTTTCCGAACTTGAAAACATTCCTAGGACCGGGTGAAGACACAGGGAGCATACGGCCGAGGTGTTTCCACCGTGAAGATCCGACTGAAAGCCAAAACAATCGCCACCGAAAAGAAGATTGAAGATTTTAGAGGTGGACCGTCAGCTTTCTCAGGAAAGCTTAACCGTCATGTAAACAGGAAAGCTGGTTTCTGAAATCGGAATAGAGGATAAGGGAAACTTCATCTCTCCGTGTGGATTTATGACACTGATTTCCGTACCATGTAAACCCATAACTGGGTTTCTAATCGGCTTCCTCCAACAGCTAATGTGTGTAACAAAAGGCTGCAGACAGGAACATGAAGCTGATTCATTAATGGGGTGATGCTGCCTCATTTTTAAAGCAAAGGCTGCCTAAAGTCCAACAGATTCTAAATAAGTTTCCCCAGAGATTGTTTCATTTAGACAGTTCCTATTGTGTCTGTCTCTCTCCTGTCTGTTCCTTCTCTCCCTCTGCGTTGGAACTCTGCTGTAACATGCACACAAAAGAAAGAAAGAAAAGTCAGAAAGCCGCTATATCTGTCACTATACGGCTAAAATCTGTGCGCCAGGCTTCCAAACTAAATTAGAAGTGAAAGAGCAATCCGGTTATTCTTCAGCTGTATGTATACGTGGACTTCTAGTGACTAGGTTGCTTAAAAACATGTAAAAACTGTTCCTCGATCACTCGAGAAGCATGTTTTTTGTAGAACCTGGTTACTTAAGTGCATGTAAAGACAGTCAGTGTGAGCTCATTGGTCCACCATGAGGCCTGTTGCCTTGTGCCTCCACAAAACACAGAGATGTGAGCAAGAGAACATATGTGAGGATACATATAACCTGTTACAAAACCTTAAGATCGGCCTGTCACAATAACTATGTTATTAACTTACATAGGCAGTAGTAGCTGGAGTGGACATTCCCTTTTTTTTGGTTGGAACTGGACTCTAACTGGATAATCTCCTTTGGTGCGTAGGGTTCACTATAAAGAAACCTCAAAGGCTGCACATCTGCTGTGTCTTGCAGGTGAGGTGCATTCAAGGACAGTACAAATTGTAGGTCATGTGTGTTTTGTTAGAAAGCAGCTCTGTGTGAGGTGAACAGGCACATCAGGGACAGTCAAAACAACTAGCCACATTGGCTGGTGACCAAAAAAGTTAATGTCAAGCCCTGGTGGCCACTATGATGTCTCCTCACACCCAACTGACAGAACGACCTAAAGAGGGCAGTTAAACAGTTAGGTCTTCAGAGTCCAGTGGCTCTTTGAAGAGGGATGATATCTGTATCTTCACTTCAAGTGAGGCTAATTAGCTCATTGACATTTGCCTGGTGGCACCCCCTGGCATTAAGTGCAAAAAGTATATGGCTTTGAACAATTATTAAAAAAAGCCAAACACGTCTCAGCTTCCACTTTCAGCCCCTTGGTGTTGTAACAGAACAGAGAGCAAAAGGAAGTTTTTATATTTTATCCTGTTACATGACTGACATTTTAACATTTCCCAAACTGGCACCCAAATGAAAATGAGGCCAGATAACAATGAGGATGTCAGAGAAAATAATAATAAGACAAGATCCTAACCAGCCCTTGAACACCATATTGCAAGGCAAATTGCTGTTGAGATGACTGCACTGCCAGATGTAGCTCTCGCACTGCAGTATCAGAGAAAAAAAGACAGCATATGCTCCATGCTGAGGAGAACTTAACTGCTGCAGACTTCTGGTAAGCGGATTGTGAGAATTCCCCCAACGCATAGCAGCCTACTTCATACAATATGGTGAGGGTCTGCTTGGGCCACGACGATGAGCCAACACAGTCATGTGATGGTCTGAGAGAAATTAGCTGAGGATCTATGGTGATATAAACTGTGGCGGATCAACAGAGCGCACCATGAGCGTGGCTTGATGGGATATGCTTGATCCTTCAACCGTACTTCTCATGATGTTACAGAAATCTGATTTGTCTTGGGTTGTTAGGAATGGGAATAATATTAGACATGTGAGCACTTCTCAGCTTGAGTGATTTGACATTTTTTTGTTGCTTTTTTAAAGTGCTGAGAGTAAAGCAAGTGAATGCTGTTCTGGTGACTGTTTAGGTAAACCACTTTTGGAGAAATCCCACATTTCCACAAAAAAATTATAGAAAGAACAGAATGCACTTGAAGGCACTTGCATGGAGTCAGCTCAATATTTTGTACCTTAACTTGGATACAAGTCAAACCCGACATTTAAACTAGATCCATCTCTGACTTTTCTACTCTCAGATTTGCAATCAATACACTTCAGTTCTGCAGCCTGTGTTTTCAATTGTATGGGGAATCTTGGCAGCGTTGAATTATGGCTCCTCCTTTACCCTTTTCCAAACTACAAATGAATGATGTGATTTTCATTTATTTAAATTACCTCTAGGCCTACAGGCCAACTTAAAGGATAACTTTGGTCATTTTTCAAATTAATCATATTGTCCACAATCACCACAAAGGTGTTTAAGCAACCAATGAATCATCTCTACTCACATTTGGTTAGTTGTCTGCCTGCAGCGTGGATTCACTCATTCGTTGATGCCATAGACCTCTAAAAATATTAAAAACACATCAGCCAGACACACAACTTCACTAGGTGACACGTTTGGTTATTCTGAAAACCAAGAGCCTTGGGAATTAATCCACACTCTGAAATTACAGTCTTTGTAATTCCACCTCAAATGTTGTGCATGCACAGTTCACTGACTACAAGGACGCGCATATGCTGTAATATTTGTTATAAATGGAAAGGTCCCGCGGTAAGGATTGAAGAAATCTGTCATTAATACACAGTCTTAATCAGAGCATAGCATCAAGTCAGTTAAACCTCGGGGCTATTGATCTGGTCAGTTAAGTAGCAGATGGGACTGTTAATGGGTTTCAGCTGGTTTGGTGTTAATAAAATTACCTAAAGGTCCACTAGAAGGGCAACAGTGAAATGAACCCCAAAACAGCAATGGTTTAACAGGTGGAGGCCTCTGACATTTTTCCCTTTTTATCTTTTTTGGATGTTTTTCACTAGTTTGTGAATTTGTTTAGGGTCAGTGTCATTACTGGTTGCATGAGGTCATACCTAGACCCTAAAGAGGTTTCACAGGCAGTCCAACAACTTCTCCAGGATGGCACATCACATGCCATTGCCAGAAGGTTTGCTGTGTCTCCCAGAACAGTCTCAAGAGCATGGAGGACATTCCAGGGGACAGGCATTTACTCTAGGAGAGTTTGTCAGGGCTGTAGAAGGTCCTTAACTCATCAGCAGGACCAGGATACTTTGTGCCAGGAGGAACAGGATGAGCACTGCCAGAGTCCTATGAAATGACCCCCAGCAGGCCACTGGTGTCAATTTCTCTGACCATTCAATCAGAAACAGACTTCACGAGGCTGGCCTGAGGGCCTGCCGTCCTCTAGTGGGCCCTGTGCTCACTGCACAACACTGTAAAGCTCAATTGGCATTTGCCATAGAACACCAGAATTGGCAGGTCCACCACTGGTGCCCTGTGCTTTTTTACAGATGAGACCAGGTTAAACGCTGGACCAGGTTAAAGAAAGGGCATGGAGAAGCTGTGGAGAACGTTACACTGTCTATAACATCATTTAGCACGACCGGTTTGGTGGGTGGGTCAGTGAGGGCCTGGGGAGGCATATCCATGGAGATTTACAGGCTAGACAACGACACCCTAAATGCCATTAGGTATCGGGATGAAATCCTTAAACCCATTTTCAGACCCTACGCTGGTGCAGTGTGTCCTGGATTCCTCCTGGTGCTTGACAATGCCTGGCCCCATGTGGAAAAAGTGTGGGGGCAGTTCCTGGGGGATGAAGAAACTGATACCACTGACTGGACCCCACATTCGCCTGACCTAAATCCAACTGAACACCTCTGGAACATTTTGAGTTGCTGCATTAAAATTTCTGCACAATGGACTAACTTAATTACCTGCATCAGGTACTTTCAGTCAATTAAAAGCTGTAAGATAGCATCTCCGGTGAAAATAGAGCGGGCAAAGACAAAGTGTATTGGCATCTTCCAGCTTCTGAACACATCTGATCAAGGTGATCAGGAGTTGGTAGTGCAGGGTTGGGAAACAAGCAGAGGAGGATTGAGAACCACTGGTCTATAATATCAGCGAATCCAAGTTGCAAGCTGACAACTAACCCAACGTGAGCACAGAAGGTTCAATGTTGACTTTAGCACCTAAAGAGTAATTGTTGACAATATGATTGAAGTTGATGAAGTTATTCTTATAGGCTTTTTGATGAAAACAAACACATGTGAACTAGTAGATACATGACAGTTGCTGCAGATCAACTCTTTAACTTCATACAAACTAATGCAAAATAGGCACGAAATATTCCAAATAACAGCGCACTGATTTATTCACAAAACAGCTGACTTGGCCTTTACAACACACATCTGTTTTTTCTTCACAAAGCTCTCACACATTGATTCTCACTATCTTTTATCATCCAAGATAAAGATATTCACAAGCACAAATGGTGTCAGCCCAAATAAACATTGTTGTAACTGATGTCCACACCGACATCAGCTTTGTTGATAGGTTCCCTCTCTGAATGGTCTAAATGGTCTTAGGGGGGCGTCATTTCTAAGGGGGTAAAGTCTAGATGCAATCGATCTCTAGTGAGTTACTTTAGGAAGAAGACAAAGATGTTCCTTAACTTGACTTGAAACAACAACTGGGGCTTGATTGTGTTTTATCCATCCATCTATCCGCTGATTATCTTAACTGCTGATCCTTGTAGGAGTCAGGTGGGTGCCGGAGACAACCCTATATCATTGAGTGGGGGACACTCTGGACAAATTGCCAGTTTGGGACTGTATTTTTTTATCTGTTCATGTGGCCCAAATCCATTCAAACCCATTGTCAACTGTGTTTAAATAGCTTGTGTTTTTACTTATATTCATTTACCACAGTACCAAAACACGTGGGATCTGTGACATTCATTAACCTTGTGCTCACTTTTTTGCATTTTCTTTTTACTTGAGCAGCTGCACAACACTGCAAAACGACTTGTCCCTTCTTCTTTATTTGGTATCAGTACTCTCCTGCAAAATGTACAAGTTTCTTTTCCATCTTGATATCATAGCTCTGATACAGGCTGACAACTACTGTCAACAAATTTCTGATAGGTTGGTTCAAAGACGTTAACTTGCCTCCATGGCAACAACAGTTTTAGAGCTTGGGAACCAGGTTAATGATAAAACAAGTGCTGCATAACAAGGTCTTTGAAATGAACGTAGGAAAAATCTAAGGAGATTTAAGTGGCTGTGGTCAACTGTTAATTTTTAATTTGCAATACAAAACAATTGAAAAAGTCCAATTATATAAGTCTCAGCTAGTTCTCCGCCAGCAAAGTTGTTGACTGGACACAGTGGCTGAGCTGACCTGATACTTCAGTTTTATCTGAAATTAACAGACTTCTGCTAACTCTTTAACTGCGTAGCTCGCTTTTAGTGTTTGTGTTGGGCTGGTAATCACTATAGCTTTTTGAAAAGTCAATTAGAATTAGAACTGTGTATCTGGCTGCCCAGTAATTTATTTTTTGGTCATGCTGATCTCATACACGAGTCGCAGAGATGTTGACTGTAGACACTTAGTGTGGAGCAGCAGCCAGAATGAGCAACGCTGGCTGTCACAGAGGCTGCCAATCGAGGTTGTCCACACAGAGACGGCTGTACACCTGCCATTCTGGCATATTCTGCATCCTACTCTAATTCAATTTACCACTCAAAACCATTTCAGAGCCTGTCACACATTTTCCCAGCCGAGAGGCAGTTGCATCAAGAAAGCCTGATGGATGCTGGTAGATACTGTACATTATGAGGTGTGTGTGTGTGTGTGTGTGTGTGTGTGTCGCTGGGAGTAAGATAAAAAACATAACCCCCATATATTTTGGGTGAATCTATTGAAAGAAGCCCTGGTTTCATTAGAGAACAGATTAGAGGGGGGAGTCAATATCCAACAGCTTTGGATTTAAAGCCCTACTTACAAAAGCATTAAGATTCCAGAAAGTGATAAAAACCACATGATTCCTGCTTCTTTTGTTTAAGGAGAAAAAAGAAGAGTAGATCACTGTAATTAGAAACAACCTCTGAGGGATTTCTGAGGCCACCACAATTAGCTCGCAGTTGATTTGAGCAAAGTTGTTAATTTATTTTATTGCAGTTCACCAATTGTCCTTATTGAGTGACTGGGTTTATTTGACGATCTAATAAACATTACAAGACAAGGCGGCTTAAGGCAATTTAAACCTGCTCCCAAAAATAAAGGCACAGATACGCCTGCATGTGCATATTTATTGTGGTCCTTTGTGGGTTAACATGGAAGCATGTTTTCAAGACAGAGACTGGAACAAAGATTTATTCAGATGATTAGATTACAATCCAAAATATCAACTTACTATTAAATTAAAATTAAAAGTGATTTATTTTTTAATAGGTCAGTCCTCTAGATATTCAAACAAAAGTCCTATTTTGCATTAATATGGTCTTTACATTTGCCCTGAAATCAGAAGTGAAATATTGGTGTGTCTCACTCGCAATCAGGTATCCATGGGCAAGTCACGTATGACTTTAAAGTTCAGCTGTACCTTCATCTAATCCATGCTTTGCTCAGCTGGTTTAAAAAAACCGTAGTAGGTAATAAAAGTTTAATGTTAAACTTTAAAACAGTCAGCAGAACTATGGGCTACAGACTATTTTAAGATGCATCTAATTTAGGTTTGGCTGCATCAACACAGCAGAATGTACTGACACAAAATGAGAGCTTCAACATGATGTAACTGGCTTATCTTTACACTGAACTGAAAAATGTTTGATTTAACTTTGGCTTCTTTTCATATTGGATTACAGCATCAGAAGAAAAACGAGGTCATTTACATTAAGCAAGAAACTCCAGGTATAAAGTATTTGTGCCCAGCTCAGCAGAGGAATTCCAGTCTCGTGGCTGCAGAGACAAGTTAAGCCTAATAAGTCTGTGGAATCTAGACTTGCATGGTTCAAACATGTATTTGTATATATAACATGGGAGAACCTGTTTCCATGTAAACCAAAATGCAAGCCTGTTTTTCTTCCACTTCAGAATTATTTTGCAAGCTTGGCTCCCAGATTCTACCATCATAGAATTTAAGATGAACTGATTTGAAAGCTATTAGCAGTGTTAATCGCACATTTTACTTTTGAACACAAGATTGTATTGCTCAATGTCCAAAACCTGGTGGTCTGTGTATAGAAATATGAATTCTCCAGGAGAAATCTACCTGGGGAAATCAGGTTTCTCTAATCTCCTACATTGATTATAGCATCCAGCTCGCACCGGAAGGTTGACGGTAACATAGTTACTTAAGTGCACACACAGAGAAGGTACAAATCCAAATTGACACAATATTTCTAGGTAATCAAAAGGACAAAACTGAATATATTTTTTATGTTCATATACACAATGTGACACACAATCCTTACAGCAGATGTCAGCTTGTATTAGTCATATACATTTCAAAGCATGATGTGAAAATGATCAAAATGACAATTTCCTTCATTCACCAAACCAGAAGAGCAGACACACTGACATGTTTGCTAAGTTATCTGAGATTGATTAATTATATTATCATGCATGTCACACAGCATCATGAGCACTAAATCAGAACTGCAAAGCCGAATGAACATATCAAAGCAATTTCAGTCTACTGATGTCGGACACACAAAATGCTTATTAAATCTTGTTTTTTTAAATGGTAACCATACTGAAGGAGCCAACTGACTGACAACAGTGTTCAGATGAACAGAGCAGCTAATCCATATTAATTCAACATGACAGCAGGAAACTGTACAAAATCAACATTTCTGATTGATTGCTGTCCAACTCTTAGTGAAAGTGCTCATTCTATTAGAAAATGACCACTTGCAAATCCATAATAATTCCGTAGCTCGAGATAGACCCTGTGCACAAATAATCCTGTTAGTCACTGTAAAAGTCTTTTACAATATTTATAGAAAAGCTATAACGAACCACCTTTGTGCTTTTTCAGCCCATCTGAATAATGTAGGTTGGTTTAACATCACAAAGCTGCTTTGAACCAAGAGAAAGTGAGCTTTAGTACTTTCTGCTTGACAGTCTTTTATTTTCCAACTCTAACCGTGCTGATCACAATAGCCTCCCCTAAATCCTTTCAACACACACACACACACACACACACACCCGGAGTCTGCATATACAGACACTGAACCGAGAATATACCCACAAATGCAAAGATTTATTTTAAGAGGGTTCCTTTTGTTCCTAAAAAGAAGACTCGTTGCCTTGATGTTTTCACAGATTTGTGTCCCCACAACATGTGTCACACAAGTCCACACAGAAACCTCCAATCTATCTGCCATTTCCCTGTCTTTGCACAGGTTTCAGCCCAACACCTGTCACGTTTATTCCCTGGCCTCCCCTGTGTGATGATAAGAAGTAGGCATTACAATTGTCATTTTGCATTTTTACCCAGTCTTAATGTCTAGAGGCTACCCATCCTCTTGCTAAAGAAGAAAGTGCATACTAAAACACACAAAAAATCACAATGCTGCTTATGCAGCTATCAAAGCTATCAATCAGCCATGGCTTGAGGCTAAAATAGAGGGGCTGTTCTGATGGGTACATTTGCTACATCCCCAGTTCAATTTGTTTGGAAGATTTGGAAAATGCAGCGAGTTTGGTGTGCAAACACATTGTACCAATCACTCTCATTCAACTGGCAAAGCATGAAATGACAGTCAAGGCTGTTTGGGATAGCTTCGACGTGCAGACACAGCGCGGCAGAGGCAGCCTGAAAGTACCACCGTGCACAAAATAGTGCCGGCTGAGATTTCAGCAAAAAAAAAAAGACGAGAAGCCCCCCTTGTCTTTTTGGATGTTTTGTTTTTTGTTAGCTGAGAGCAGAGAGGTGCCTTGGTGTTGGGAGTATAGAGAAGCCTATAGTCCAGTGTAGTGGATTCTTAAATTGGTTCTGGTATTAGTGTACTTCGGTACAAATCCATCCTTCCATCTCAAATACAGATATAGGGGTCTTGGGATGTCCTTCAAGTTGGAGGATCAGAACAACTTCTAGGTCAAGCAGGGATCGCAGGATGAAGAACAATCACTAAAGTGAACTGGGATGCACCCACAGAGCTGGAGATGGGGCACAAAAAAAGGAGAATGACTGAATGTCACATGGGTGTCAGATCAGACAATTACTGGGGGGCAGTTACAAACAATATATTTTGTTTTTAATTTGGCTGAGTTAGAGTTGACTTGTCCTTAAAGAGATAACCAAATAATCTTATAAGGAGATTATGCAGATATCTGTGTCACATGGCAATTTCAGTGATATTTCAAAGGCTTTTCCTGGCCTCAGGAAACATAAGAAAGTTTTAAGAATAAAAGTTTGCATGATTTTGCCCACAGACTCCCTGTTTAATCAAATATTCAAAGTTTCAAATTTCTGGATTGTACAATGTAGGACATAGAAGTGAAGCCCACTCTGTGCTACACAAAGGCAGTGCATAAGTGCGTTAAAAAGATTTGAAATTATAGGCTGAGCTTTGCAATTTCTTTTGCACAAAATGTGAGCCCGAGTGGGCTAATCCCTGAGAGATGCCACATCTATTGCTCCTCCCTTGGGGAACTACTTGCCAACGATCTCACTTTCTTCCATTGCCACAGATGTCTCCTGATGCAGCACTGTCCTTGAAAGGCAGTAACAACATCCTGTCGCACAGGCCAACATGTGCCAACAGCTGAGACAGTTAGATGGAAGAAACGAGATTTGTGCCAACAGTTTTTTTTTTCCTGAAACCTGTAATCTAGCTCACTCATGACGGCCATGTGCATTTTAGACAAGACACAAGGAAAACAACTTTTGTTTTAATGTCAGCAGAAAACTGTCAGATGACCCATTTGCGATGACAATTGAGTAAAGTGCCTGGCCCAGACTCAAGTGATAGATTTCAGAGAGAACAGATTTAATTACAAATTGAAAATCCCAGGCAATAATGATTATTATATGACTCTGTGCTTGACATATTCGAAACTGCACAAGAGTCTCGTACAAGGTCTCATATGCAAGTACACTGATCACAACACAAAGCTGGCTTAATATTAATGTTGTTTAAGATGAAGGTCACAAGGTTATATTTTCTGAGTTTTTATAATAAAACTGATAGAAAGGTTATAATTGCACCATGTTTTCATTACTGAGGTCATAGTGGGTAGTGTAGTTATACTGCAGTGCATTATATTTATAAATGTTTATATAAATATATAGATAGAGATATAAACATACAGATACACGTCAAACACAACAATAAACAAAGACAATGAAGCACTAACAATTATGAAATTGGGCAGCCCATTCTTTAATGGACAGGATTGAGAATTTAAATATGTAGTAGATGTGAAGCTCATCTTATAGCAGCATAAAGCACTTATGAATGGGCTGATTTGTCTACGGAGAGTGGTCATTAAAGAACTGAAGTAGATGGATCAAAGGTAGCGCACCTTAGGTACAGTGAATGATTTAAGTGCTGCTCGATTAGACCAATTACTGTGAAGAAAGGTATCTTACAACTCTAAGATACATTGGTTGGTTAAATAAAGGTGAAAGGGCTAAGTGTAAAATGACAGTTAAGCTTGCTTTCTTCGGGTTCGGGGCCCCTTATAGAGTTCTCCACTTGCTCAGCCAAGAAACAATTATTCTCTGCTATTCAGTCCAAGTGGAGCTTAAGTTTTCCATTTCGGTTGCCCTGTTTGACCTGTGAGTGCCGGGAGATGCTCTCATATCCAGCTCTGAAACACTGAGTGATGTAATGAGTACTGTACATTTTGGAGCTGTGAATCTCAGGTGCTGCTTAGAAATACACGTGCGTGAACATACAATGTGGATATAATTCATAACCTGCGTGTAATGTCATTAACAATGGCTCTGTACAGCTTGTACTGCACTGCATCTTATTTTGCAGATTTTTATTGCGGTAAATTATTGTATATTTAATTTGACGGAGCAGGTAAAAACAGGTTATCGTTACAACAGCATCATCTTATCGGCTCTAAAAACAAAAGCAAAACAAACAGATGAGGGCAGTTCATCCCCTCAGGTGTGATGGCAGAGATTTGACCTTTAAGTTGAACCTGGTGGAGATGGCTGCTGCGGGGGCTTCCAAAAGCATTTTGCAGAACATTTCTGAATGCTACTATCACACTAACAACATCCTATAATTAGCACACGTTGTCTTGAACAACCTGTTAAGAGCGCTCTTACTTGTAATTAGCTGTAAAAGGCATAATTTCCAAATAGAGTCAGTTCCAATGTCAGCAATTTCTCACTTGCACAATTTCTCTTCACTCTTAAGCAGAAGTTCCTCTGTGTCCAACTCTGCAATTCTCTAATGATGGATTTCTGTGCATCTCTTCAACTTACAAGATATATTTTTTTTTATTCCATCTTCAGAAGCTAATTCATGTTGCCAGCCAATATGTGTGGTGTATTTTTCACTTTTTCCAGGGATCCATCATATTCTCCAACCAAAAAGGAACAATCACGGGCTGACACAAACTCTGGTTGAACCTCAAAGTTTCTTGCATCTTAAGGGAGGAGTGAAATAACTTTAAAGACACAGAAAAGGACTATTTGAGCTGTAACAGAAGCATTTGTGGAAGAAAGAGTAAACACGAGAAACAGTTTGTGCGAGAGAGAGGAAGGAGAGAGTGAAGCCACCCCATGGCCAGAGTCAATACTTATCTTAGTAAACATAAATAGGCTTGGATCTGTTACATCCACACACAGGCACTTCACAAGAAGACTATTGATCAAATCCCACCAAAGGCAGTAATACAGGATAAATAACAGCAAGATTACAGACAAAATTTGAGGGGGACTTTCACATCCTGGAGGCTGCTGCAGAAAGGAATAAAAACCACAACATAATGGGCCACTAATAATCCCGACGTCCAATCAAAGTCAATGTTTTAAACATGTAAAACATTGAATATAGTTTAGTAAAGTCTTTAAAAAGATCAGTGAAACACAGTATACTTGGGAACTGCTGATCGTGGCTTATGTTGGCAGGGAAGGTAGTACAACCACCAGGTGTGTGCCAGCTTGACATCTGCGTAAAATGAATAAGTCAGCTGGTGCATTTTGATGACGCATTATTTCTACAATCCAACGCCTTATTTCACAAACACATGACCCGCACAAATTCAAATCTGGCTCCATAATGATAATCGCGTTGTAGAAAATGCCCTGTAACTTTGAGTTCAAATCGTCCTGTCATTACCTGCCATTGTTTGGAAAGCTGTGGATGGTAGATGTGGAGCATCCTGCTTCTACTACTGGGACGCCAGCGGCTGTCTGCCGTGGCGTTCTGCCGGCTTTGTTTGGTTTGTTCTGGGGTTCGTGAAAACAAACAAATCCTTTATAATGAGGGTCAACTTCATGGCAATGTACCGAGATCTCTGCCAAAAAAGGCTATAGTGTGATAAAATGGTAAATTACACAGAATCGGAAAAGCAGTTACACTCATGATCGCTTTCCAAACTTGGTGGAGAAAGCTCACAACATGCAATCAAATCCAATCAAATACAGAAACCCAGCATTGCTGTCTCATGCAGGTTTGCCTTAGAGGGGTCTAATTAAAGCTACGACCCCCACTTTTTCTGTGGAGGACTGCTGAGGGGAAGCAAACCCTGCAAGTGCAAAGACAAACAGACTTATTAAGCCAAACAGCCCTATGGTGCTGCTTGATAAATGACAAGAGAGACAGAGAAAGAAGGTGGGTGGAGAACTTCTCCAACAGGCAAACCACTCCGGGTTTGTAAAACTGGCTTATTAATGTTCAAATGGCAAGGCCTGTATCTCCATTCAGATATGCTCCCTAATGGAGGAGGGAAAAAAGAGAAACATTCACTCGCAGGGCATCACTCCGGAGAGGAGAATTCTCTTTCTAAGTCTTGGCTGGCACCAAACCAACGCTGTAATTTGAGACTAAATCATAGAAAGGGATGCAGAGTGCACGCAAAATGTGCAGGTTCTTTAGTCTCGGCAAAATTAAATTATTTCTCAATGTGCCGAAACACTCTTCCAGACATTTGTCCACAGAATAAGAATTCTGTGAACACACTTCCCCCTTCCCTGTTAGAATTAATACTTTCTCTGCCATGGCCCTGATTTCGCCATGCCGACATGGACATTAGTCTTTCAAAGTCCAATCAGTCATTCCAACTGCTTCCTTGTGACAGACCAAAGAGAACAACATGGCCACAAATCAAGGTGAACTCTCTACATGAACAGGCTAGAAAGATGTATTGCTGGAGGCTTTGAAATGCAAAGAAGTAGAGGGATGTGTTTACATGACGACATTGTGTTTATCCATCAAAAGCAGATTGTGGAAAGAGGCAGTGTCGTTGCACTATTTGGATATGGCAGATGACTGAGCACTAAGCAGAGCTTGGGTGGCACACCAATCTAACAGCCAGGTCCCAGTGATGATGGAGGGCAACAATCGTATTTGGTGCCACATCTTTCTCTGGCTCTGTTTCTGCTTTTTTCCCCCCCTTTTCTCCACAAACAAAAACAAAATTCAAAGGCAGGACTCAATTTCTGGTTGCTGTGATAATACCATGCATGCCAAAAATTTATATCCAGCAAAACAGTTTTTTTTTCCCTTCAGGAACGTGACAAACCTGGCAATAAGGTGAAAATACTGTAACATAAGTCCACAGTTTATTGAAACTATTACATGTCTAAAATTTAATGACACAATCACAAAAACAATGGACACAGACTGAATTGTTATAGTGTCCACAAGCTGTGACCTTGTGGGCTTCTGCAAAAAAATTTATACACAAACTATTATCATGGGCTTGATGTTTATTATCACACCCAAAAAAAGTTTTTTTTTGTGGAAACAAAATAATATTTTTGCAATTACAGCATATATAGAAATTGACACACAAAGATATCTTGGGAGTTTTTTGAGCTCAGTATCCTGCCCCATTGGAATATTTTGTCTTGGTCTGGTTGAGAGACCACATAGCTTTTAAGACACTGGGTGAGACACATAAGGTGAGAGAAAGCAAAATGGGAGAATCCTCATCCTGTCATTTATAAAGCTTCTAATGCCCCCCACACGACTCCGAGGATTTTCAAAAGGCCACTGAAATATCAGAGGGTTTACTCTCCAATAACAAACATCACAATCCGGAGATAGATATCAGACCAGGTGCCGACAAATATGCAAATATGGGCTGCATGCTCTAAAGCTGGACTCCGAGCGGCTCATACTTCATATTAGTCATGACTTGCTGGCAGAATGCAGTGCCTGAATACTAAAACACAATTTAGACAGGCACATAAGGTGTTAAAAACACAGTGCAGGACTGTCGAGCAACAGACCCGGGTTTGACTCTAGAGTCCTGTATGTGATGCGGGTTTGTGTAGGAGTAACTTTACTCTTTCTCTAACCTTAACGAAGCCTAAACACAACCATACAAAAAATTAATAAGGCCGCAGTCAATCAAACTGGATGTTGTACTGCAAGGTCTGATTTTGGTGAATATAATACTTTATATGGAAACAGTTATTGACAAATGTTCAACATCAACATATGTGCAATTTGGCATTTACAATGAATGCCAATATATACTCCTTGTGTTAAAATGAAATGTGGTTGCACATAAGTCATCCACATAAATCCATTTGTATTTGCAGTTTAGCTCTGCAGATGCAATGTAGAAACATAAACGCAACATGATTATGAATGTGAAAAACAGTGAAGTGAGCAAACACACTGAATGTCAGTCACTGTATCACTTTCTCTGGGACAGTGAAGTATTCTCTATTCATCTGATTAAACAAGTTACATTAGCAGAAGGAACAGATGGGGAACATTTTGAGGCAGCATTGATTTAACAGACACGCTATGCTAGAAGAAGTCTTCTGGTGCATTTGATTTTTACTGCCTGCTGTGTAATGGCTTTATATGGTAGACAAGGCTGTTCTGTGGAAAAGCTGCTGACCCGATAGCTTATCAAGGTGGAAATTAGCTTGCTGCTGGAGAGAGGGAGCGTTACAGGATGAAAAAGGTGGGATTAAGAGTTTGCACCCCATAACTCACTTGAGTAAATAAAAGAAGAGCGGGGAGATCAACAGCAAGAGACCATGGTGTGCGGAGAGGTGCTCGGGTGCAGAGCAACATGGAGAAAAAAACACAAACCATCTGTTGAGGAAGTGGAACAAAAACAAAATAACTTGAAAAAAAAAGAAGCTACCGTATGTTAAGAACCCAAACGAGGGACCGCTGGACTGGGAATAATGCTTTTCTGTGGTGGTTGTTTTAGAAATTCAGTAGAGGAGCAGATGAGAGAGAGGAC
This sequence comes from Channa striata, assembly GCA_033026295.1. Classification (NCBI taxonomy): domain Eukaryota; kingdom Metazoa; phylum Chordata; class Actinopteri; order Anabantiformes; family Channidae; genus Channa; species Channa striata. The sequence continues at coordinate 9,961,180 of CM065182.1, read as the reverse complement.
TATTTCTTTCAAGTTCCCACCTATCGAAACATTTTAGTCTTATTATATATGTTTACTTTTAAATGTCAGTTAATACAGGAAAGTTTGAGAATCAGCCAGGGAGGGATGATTTGGTAAAATGGAGGATGACAGCGATGCAAGGCCACAAACCAAGGTCGGTTTTGGAAAACCCTGATAATGGAAAATGCAGCTAAATAGGATGTGGTGCTATTTTATCTGTCCACATTGTTATTTACTCTACTGTACTACATCCTTAATGCAGCTAGTACTGTACAATACAGTAAATGACCGGACATGATTTTAGGATGCGTCTAAATATTTCTTCTCAGCGATGAGAAATAATACTAAACACTGATGTGGAATTAGAGGAGATAACCTTAAAGAGAGAAGAACAGTTTGTTAATTACAGCAGCTCCTTTATATTTATATTCCCATTTTGGTTGGAAGGAAACATTATCTGAAGGCTGAAGAAAATATTCAAGAAAACACATTTTAAACAAAGACTTCATAAAATCAATACATAATTTGAGAAGCAGGTTGAGTGTGTTTTTTACACCAAAGGTAAATTATCCATCAACACCAACTCCTGGCGTGCATTCAAAACCAAAAGTTAATTATATTCAACAGCTGTAAGATTATCAAGGAGAGCATTTGTATTTGAAATCAGGAGGCTCGTTGCTTTCATTTGGAGAAAAGCAATCACAGATGGTCAAAGCAAGAACTTTGAGTGAAAAACATTGAGGTTGATAAGTGCAATTTATTAACACCATGTGTTAAGATTTCTGCAAACTGAAAACCTTAAATTTCAAACTGCCACCCCTTCCTGCCATCTGGGCCCTCCACAATGCTGAACTGCCTGGGGCATCTGGAAGCAAATCATGTTTTTGTCAAGATGTATCATAAATTATGCAACCACACAATGCATGGATTTGTCACATGATCTCCCAATAGCCTTAAATAAAGACATGCCTTGCATTGCCCTTCATGCACAGTGAAATCAACTTTGAATGAATGTGACATGTCACATTTCTCATGCAACCTTGGAACGCACTAAAACCGGCGCGCGCACGCTCCCGTCTTCACGTAACATGGCTTTACACAAAGATAACTCACTGATATGTGATGCCACGCTTGTTAAGGGAACTCTTACATCAAAAGGAATCACCCCCTAGAGGCTTATGTGAATGCATGTAAATACACCGACAGCCTTCCAGCTGTACTGTGGAGAAAAGTAGGCTACGTTCTCTGTCTTCCCACTGACAAGTTAATCTAACATTTGATGTGTGTGTGAGTAAAAGTGAGAGAGAGAGAGAGAGAGATGCACAGAAAGAAAGAGCATGCATGCGACTGAGGCTGCCGTATGCAGATAATTTTAAAGAGGCCAATTGAGAGATGTCAATTAATAGAAGTCATGTCTATATTTGGTAACACGACAATTTTCAACTCATATACAAGAAAATAGCCGCAGTCCTCAAAAACACTGGCTGAGGGGTTAGTATTTATTTTCTATATGATCTGAGCCAAAGGCAAACACGCTGTTTCTATTTTTAAGTCGACTTTAACCTTCTGTGCACCGAACGTCTGGATTCATCCTGTGGTTGAAGTAAATTCAACAATTAGACACGAGTGAGGTTTTTACTGCGAGGAGAGTTTCACTGACAGAAGCTCTTCCTGGGGCTTTCCTGAAGATGGTCTGTTCTATGGTGCAATTTCAAGTTGACTCACATTGTTCAACGTTCACACCATTTCATGGATAACGGAGTCAGTGTGCAGTGTGACCTTCCTGATTCCCAGATGAATATCTGTTAGTGTGCCGAATATCAAAGCAGTAATGTGCAGCATGCTCCTCTTTGATGTCATGCACATAAACTTATGAAATTCGCCAAACACCTTTTACCGAGGAAGGTATAAAGTTTCAAACAAATGTGAATCCGCTGGGGCAGTTTGTGACTTTCAGGATGAGAATATGGGTTTTTGAAGATGGGCTTGAGACTTGGAACAACCGTTTCTGTCTTTTACACGTCACGATCAAGTCAAGAGCTAAGGAGTTTTCAGGTGCTCCTCACATCTCTAACACAGTACAATCAAAAGAACCTTTCTGCTGTATGACGGCAACATATGTGTAATTTAATCTTCTGAGACTCTCTGGACATTTCTGTCTTTGGTCTCTGAAACTCCAAATCATACGAGCTAACTACTACTGGCGACTGGCATTGCTAAATGTTTCATATAACCTCATCAGGACCATAATTAAGTCAAGCATTCACCTTCCCAAACAACTTCAGTTATTGATTATGTATTATGAAGATTAAACATGTCCACTAGACAATAAACCCATTTAATTTTGCTCAGTCACTGTTTTTACTTTTTTACTGCTCTTAAGACAGAATCTCAGATATACACCATAATTATAATAGAGATTGCCATAAACAATGATAGAAGATAGACCTGAGACACCTATGAGACAAACAGAGCAGTATTACAACACTACATTCACACATATATATCTCTAATGAAAATGTATAACACCAGAAGACCAATCTAATAGCACGATCCAATCAGTTCGTTAAAATAAACCGTAATATCATCCAAAATACCACCGTCTCATCACATCACTGGGGGGCACGATGAAGGAAAAGAGCTATGATAAATGTGGCATTTGTCAACTGCATACACCTATGGCGAGCATGCCATCTGGGTAATCAGCAGCCAGCATGACCTCCCCTCACCCACACATCCGACCATCACATCATCATCATCATCACACAGTGCAGATCTGCCAGTATACCCACCTACACACATACACACACACACACACACACTTATCTACTACTATCTTTACAACCTTTTTCTTCCAATAAAGTACATTATTTTGCATTTAACACTAAGATTCCTCATTATTGTCTTTCTAGCTCTGACCTTTGCCTTTAGAGCTGGCAAACTGCCTATTAGCCGGACCACTTGAGCCCGCCAACAAAGTCTGAATCCAAACATCTCAACTTAAAGTTGCAATCAATTGGGCCAGTCAAAGAAGACTTTAGCAGTTCTTTTGTGTCTATGCAGTACTTCACAAAAGCCAATCAACCTTGGCTTGGTGATGAAAAGAGAAGCCAGCAAAAACTATTTTGAACTCTGGTTCTTTTCAGTGAGGATAATGAAGAATGGTGGCTGGGGCTATGGATGAATACTTGGCACTGCTGGTGGCCGCTGTGAACGAGTGGGTGCAGCCCTGACATGATAATGACACAGCACGATCGGGGGCTTTGTCTGGCCAATTCTACATGTAAATGTGGAATGAAACAATCTCCACTGAGGTGCACAAAAAGAATGGCATTTTGGATGGATGACAGAAAGGCAGCGCTCTCATCTTCTGCGATGTTTTGGAAGGAGAGAGTTTGGTGCAAACTGGAAATTTTTAGGAATAAATATTGAGAGCACTGAAACTCTCACTGCCAAAACAAAAATGTTTACCCTAATGTTCTGTTACTTATCAGGAGTCACACTTTTTTTTTTCAAATATTCTTTACAAAAAAAAAAAAAAGGCATCTTTGTTTTTCTTTTATTTGAATGCAGCATCTTAAACATTTGTTTTGTTTGTTGTATGTTTATTGATTTGTTCGTTCAATACAGCTACAGCTGTAATTTTCACAACTACAATAACGTAAAACACAAAAAAGTCAAAAGAGTGATAGTGTTCTGTATATTGGACTGCATAGGATTATACTGTATGTATCTGCTGCAGCTCACAGACAACAATAATTATTCAACTTCATCATATCCTTCTTCCGTCATTTTTATTCACCGCAAATATCGTAAACCCTTAAGATAACAAATCATTACTAGATTAAAATCTAATCTACATACTAGTAAAAAAAAAAAAAAAACAAGAGCAAGAAAAATAAAATAAAGGAGCCTGAAAAAATCAATTGTGTGCATTTTCTGTGCTGCTGGTTTTCATTTTATATGTAAATTCTTAAAATCAGTTCGACAGGAATTCTCAAGAAAGCTCTGCTATCTCATTCTGCCTCACAACCTCGCAGTGCTTGTACTAGGGCGAGTAGGATTGCAGTTTTGCAAGTAGTTGAAGTAAAGCTGCTTGATTACAATAATTTAAAAAGTCACACAAGACACTAAACTAAAGGAGTATTGTCGCGACGAAAGAGCACAGCAAAGCTGGTGACTGAGGATGAGAAATCGGGCCTTTGCTCTTATCTAGCTTCGACAGCCAGCCAACAGCAGATACAATGGTGCAGGATTTTATAGACAGTGAGACCTCAAAGGAGTCAGGCTATTGATTTTTGAATGGCCATTGATTTGCGAATGAAAGAGCGACTCATTTTGGCAACCATAACGGCCTGAGGTTTCCATCAGTAGCACCGAACAAAACTGATGACTGTCTGCATTAAGGGCTGCTGGAGACTCGGAGTTAATTATAATGTGTTGACTTGCCAGGCAAGAAATATGCATGTTATCTGGACAATTCCCTGAGACACAACATGGCACGAAACGGCTGCAGGCGGAGGGACATCCGGCTGGTTATTCGTTTGAAACGGGTCAATTCTTTGCGAAAGTTCTTCGAGCGTTAAAACCTGGAATTATCTTTTACTGGCATCGTCTTTAGATGTGTGCAATGGCAGAAAGGTCATTGTTGTTTTCTCTGTAAGCTCTGAAAGATATGCGAGACAACGAATCATAAGATGGCTCTGAGATAAGTGATATCTCTGCCTTCGCTGAAAAAAAAAGACACTAGATAGCATTGTTTTCCACCTTTGGTCTTAATCCAGCTGTGTTGGCCGCTCTCATGAGATCCTCTCTCATTTCAACAACACTGCTGAGCAGGAGAAACATGCTCACTTACACAACTATTTTTTTTAAAAAGTAATGCTCCCTTATTTTTATATGGACACCGACGCTCCAAGCCCTAGTTGTTAATCTTAACACAATTTATAGCTGAACTTTAGAACATCTGCAGTGAGCAAAGAGTAAAATTAGAACAGTAAGTAATCCTTTGGAGAGGGAGATGATGATTATACTAGTTGAAAATCTAAACAGGCCGGGACAAGATTATTAGAGGAGTCAAGAATAAGCCTTATTGCAGATATGGCCTCTTAAAGCTAAGACTAAAGGAAAGGATCTAAACAAAAACATACACACATGCATAACATACTGTACATATACTCATATTCAGTCAATAACGTTATTGATTAAGTTACAAGTTATCAAAGAGACCTGGAAGCTCCAAGAAGCTCTTATGATACTTGGTTTACATGGAACTGCGTATCGCACAGTTCCATCCTAATCCACACATTTTATAGAATATATCTAAACCATTTTTAGAACGCTGATCAATTCATGCTTCTACTGCAGGATGCAGCATCACTTCAAAAAGCAAAGCTTTTCCCCAAACAAATGTTTTCTGAACACAAACCTAAGAGCAACAGGTTTCACAAAACCAAACCTCATCTTTTCATCTCTCATCTCTGTAAAGTAAATATAGACGCATCCCAGTGCATCAGTGGATTCCTCAACTGGTCACTCAGCCCTGAACCACTGTATCAAGAACAATGTCTGAACTGCATGAAAACTGAAAAAAGGGAAAAAAATAAACTTTTTCGAACCACTATTCAATGACCTCCACTGAAAGGCTTCAAGTCAAAAAAATGCAAAGGGGAATTCAGAAGAACTGAGCATAATGCCAAAAGAATACTAGCTGAACTGACAGCAGCCAATGGCCAGATATTCTTAAAATATTCACCAAAATATTTCAGCATGTACCTAAAGGACAGCATACTTCAACATTTTATACTAAAGGGTGATGGTCCTTTACTACTACAACAAGAAGTGCATACGAAAATCCAGCTAATTTTATCGATCATCGAGCTGGTTGTGTTTACAGTTGAACCATATTTTAGTCAGTAAAATGTCAGATGTGAAGAACCAGTGATGGCAACACTATAGGCTATAAATAGTTTAAAAACCGCATCTGAAAATATGAAGAACAGTATAACTTCTAATTCCTCAAATCTATAAGATGTCTTACATCTATATCCGGTAGTAGTAAATGCCAATGGCTGCTTGAGTAGCACTTTTAATCAAAATGCTTCACAATGTTGCTTCTCAATCACACACACAAATGGAAGATGTTCAAACTTGGGGTTCAGTGTCTTGCCCAAGGAGTCTTCAAGGCTGGGAGGAACCGCGAAGAACCGAGCCTCTGACCCTCCGGTCTGTGGACGACTGCCTTACCAGAGCTACAGCCGCCCAACATAAAAGATCCAAACTATTCACAGTCAACAAAGAACAAAGACAGATGCCCCATGGCTTCCAACAGATCCTCCGCCGTCTTCCCTGGACTAAAGTAAACAGGCACAGAAGTAACCCAGCTTCACTGTGTTGCATTTAGAGATTGAGACCTACTCTTATCGTGGCAACCACTTAATCACTTACAAGTCCGTTTAATCAATTAACAACCTTCCTGTTTAAAGCAGACCTTTTCATCACACTCCTCCGCAGTTCGGGTCCTCTCCAGCTCGGTCAGACTGGAGGTCAAAGCAGACTAAAGGCTAACCGTCTGGGCAGGAGTGACTCAGAGCAGGTGACATGAGAAAGATTGACATCATAGAAGAACAGGACAAGGACACAGTTACAGTTTCTGGACACTTGCAGCAGATATTGGCAGTGGATATATATTTTAGCACATACTGTAACAGCATTGATATGTGTCCTACATTTGTTTCTATACAACTGCACTGTAAATGCAACTATGTCAAACATATTCATCAAAATTTTCATTCTGAAACAAAACCACTTTTGCTTCAAGTTCTTTTGACATTGGCTTTTTATTGGCCAGATCTGATCTGACATTATAAAACAATTTGCAATAAACACAACTTGTTTAAATTTGCCAGCATCCAGCCTGACGTAAGACTTTTAAAACACTGCCCACATCTTTCCAGGCACAACTGTTCTGCTATTCAACCGGCCTCAGAATCTCCGAGTGCTTATTTTGCATTTGCGTCAGAGTCGCCTCTGTGTTAAAGTGTTGGAAGGCATTGATCTTGTGCTGGTGGTAGGTCTATTCCAGTGCGCTTTAGTATTCTTTTCCCTCGCACCGCCACCCTCCTGTGCTCCTTTCAGTATTGGATGGCACGAAACAAGGATGCATTCATGTCAACATTCATGTTAGGAGGTCGTCCTAATCTAAATCTCCTGGCTGAATGGAATTTCCAGAACTCTTTAGTGTTGACAGCGAGCACAGTGGTAAATCCTGCTCACCAGACACATTTAGTGTATCATAATACAAAAATAATTCTTCTGTAAATAGTCTGTCAGTTGTTGGGCCATAATGAAATAGCACGTCTCCACTATTAATGTTTTCACACATTAACAAGCCAAATGATGGGGCTGGTATACAGGACGACATCACAGTCTTTCCCCAGTTTATTGTTTTAATGTACTCTACAGGGTATTATTTAATTTCCACCTATTGCAATGAAAACAAAATGGTTCGCTGATAATATCATACAGTGAATGTATATTTATTCACCAAAACAAAAAGGGTTTGGTGGGGATATGTAAGATCTGGACCAAGAATCTCATAGTATCATAAGTCTGGTTTAGAAAAGGTTCATGATTCTAAAATATACACAAATGTTTGATCAAATGTGCTTAAAAACTGAAATATATGTAGGTTATAACCATTATAGACGTCCACTGTATAATTGTACAGAGCAAATAAGACTAGTTGCTGAGGAAAGGGAGAAGGGAAATGGATGCAATGACTAAGAAAAAGGAACAAAAGAGGAGGAAGGGAGGGACAAAGACACGGACGGATGGATGGTTGGATGAATGGATGCATGAATAGATGGATGGTTGGTGGCGAGGCGGCTAGAGGGAGGTATGCTACATATTGGCAGCGATCCACAGGAGGGCCCATCAAAGATAGAATGACATTTATGGTGCCGCTAACTGTGCCGGCCTGCCCTTACCAGCAGGCACAGAAAGCTGTGACACTGTCAGCTGCGCTGGGAAAAGTGTCGCTGCGTTTGACTGCTGCTGAGCCATAGACACGTTCTCCATAGTTTCACAGGTCAAGGGCTGAAGGGTCTTGTTAGCTGCAGAGGGGGATATGCTCGCAGTGTATTCAACACGGATTTGTAGCAGAATTAACCTTTTAATGCTCTCGGGAGAATTTGACTTGCACATGTAATGAACACATACCGGTACACCCATCAGCCAAAACATTAATACCAGCTGGTGGTTTTAATACAGTGATCCTACCGTAATCGGTGTTTATGAAACAATTATGAACTAATAAAAGTGAACAGTAAATGTGGATTTTATTAATTACTGTACATTTTTGTTTGTGCATTCCAAGTGAACGGTTTGACTTTTAAACTGAAGAAAATCAGCTTGGTGCTTTTACTTGAGTAAATGATTATAAGTGGTACTTGTAGTGGAGAATTGTTTAGGCCAACGCTTGCACGTTTACTTGAGTTCTGAGTTTGTGCGCCTCTACCACATCACACAAACAGTGTGGCACATTTTGCTGGATGCGAGGCTGCTCAGGGTGGACATGCCCCTCAGTGATATTATTAAGATCACCTTGGTTAATGTCGGTGTATTTTATGGAAAAGACAGTAGGGTGACTTCATTTTTTTTTTTTTGGTTTTGTTTTGTTTTATTTTTATTTTATCGTGTTTGCATACGGTAGCGACAGGTGCCATCATATTTAAGTGCTATAGTGGATGTAGCTGGGGAAAACTCAGTAAACTGGCTTTACTGAGTCAGTACAGCATGAAATGAAATATGCCTGTCAATGTCCCTGCACTCTCTCCCGGATATGTCAAGCTGTGCATCAAACTACAGACAACCCAAAGCAGTGCACATTCAGCATTATTTAAAGTCCTGGGGGGACTACAAAGTGCAAGGCACACTGCACCTGTGTTGTTACTGTTACATGAATATACAGTTTTAGTCTGAAAAAACTTGCACAAAAGTGCAACACAACAGTAAGCAACAGATTCTGCTTGCAGGCTTTTACACTAATAACCTCTGAAAATGTGAGTAATGTTAGTTAAACAGAGATACCTAAAAGTTCCCTACAATTCACTCGGCAGAGATGTTGCATTGCACCTCCTGAGGAGAGAAGGGACACAACAGTGGGAAGACGAGGTGGAAATGAATAATCAGCTAGTTATCAGATGTAATTATTCAGTAATATGTTACATTAGTAGAAGGTACAGTCACTATGCAAACAGATAATACAGTTTTTTTTTTTTTTTATGTGAAACTACTTTTTATACACTGACTGCATATTTTCTGCGCCTGTTTATCCTGTTTGGGGCACAGGGGGCTGGAGACTATCCCGGGTGTCATTGGGTGGAGGGCAGGGTCCACCCAGGACAGGCCACCAGTTTACCTCAGGGCAAACACAGGGAGACAACCATTCACACCTCCAGGCAGTTTAGATCGGATGGGGACGCAAACCTGCAACCTCCACGCTGGGAGACAGCAGCGCTAACCTTTTGGATGACAGTATTTACACGACTTATCTCATCCAGACTTACACACATTTACACACAGATACATATTACACACAGTCTACTGCATGTGTGTGATTTGTTTTCTATCACTGGCAATCATGAAATGATTGCCGGGAGAGAATGGTGGGTAACAAGCATCGATGCTCAGCATTCCCAAACAGTGTCAAAAGCATTTGCACACTAGAGGACGACACAATTGCATGCGCACACACACACACACACACACACACACACACACACACACACACACACTGACAAAAATGATACATTTGGGGAAGTGACTTCATGTCAGTGTGTTACTGAAGTAGTTTAAAATCTGCAGAGGAAGATTTATTTCATTTGTGTTTTGGATGATTTGTGTTTGTTTTTGGTCTTCCGTCTGTCCCACATTTTAGCATCTCTAAAGCACAAAGATTAAAAATCTTACTAAATTCATTCAGGCTCCAGGGCCCAAAAAGGGGTCATCTAATTACAGGTGCAGCTTTCCTCAAAAAGAACAACATGCTGCATTTTAGCAGTGACAAAAGTCTTTATTCACAGTTTTTCATTTCTGACGGATTATCAAAGAAAGGCCAAGCTTCAATATTTAATTTGATGCTACTGCTGCCTCCACAGACAGTCACCAAACAAACAATATTTGAGCATTATTGTGAGTAAATTTGTGATGGAGGGATGCGGTCTTATTCATAAATAATACTCTCTGCCAGCTTCAACAGATCTTATCCGGAGGAAAGAAAATGATAAAGCACAATGTCTTACTTATTGTGCAGTGGGAGCCAAATAGGATTTTTCTGTTAGCAGGGTTCCACAATCCATCAATACAAAATATATTGCTGAGCTTTTGTGCCTGCAAATAGGCTTTTTTTTTTGTTGTTGTTGTTATTATTGTTGTCCAAACTCGCTTGAGTACAGTATTTTGGTTATATTATTCTATCCATTTCCAAACCAATAATTTTTGTAAACAAATAAAACGGAGAAGAAAAGCTAGTACCCGATCAGTGTGAGCGAGGACTTGATCAGCAGCTGACAGGCATTTATCAGTCTGACGCTTTAATTTGGAGAAAAGGTGTATTTTACATCATGGAGTTTATTTTCCCTTAAAGGTCTTGTTAAAGGACAACGTTTATTACTGCGTGGTTTATGCCAACGTTAGTTTTGACTACAGTCATTTAACTAATTGCACAAATATGGCAAAACAGCAATGGAAAAGAACAGCAGGCAGCCAGACAATTATATACAGTATGTAAACAATGCCAGGTTTGGCTTTGTCGCAAAAGAAAAGTTGTTAGGAGTTTAAAATGTTGTCGCTTCTTTAATAAGTGGATGTCCCCAGACCATGTCTGTTAATGTGGTAAAAACATAACCAGAAACAATCACGTTGTGTCAGACTACAATCCCCTTACACTAACCATTAGACATATTTACACAATCCTACTAGCTGTTTCCCTGTTTCACCAATCAAGACAATGATTCACATGAGGATCTCAAATGGTGCAGTGGGAACAGAGCTTTACGACAAATTAACAATGATGTCACAATCTTATAGAATATTATTTATTTCATATTTGCATATACCCACACATTTAGAGCTTCAATGTGGGTTTACAAGATTCCTATAATGCAGAATCTGTCTTATTTTAAAGCTCGTGAGGGTCTTAAAACCAAACGTGACGAGGAGGGTGACGCCAGCCAAACCTTCTCTGGAGCCTTATTTGGGCACATGATTCTCAACGGCCAGTGAGAGGTTAAGTATCACAGGGCGTTAATGGTCAGTCAGGCTTGGCCCTGGAGAGGAAAACAGCTGCCAGATTGCAGTCCCTCACCTTGATGCACAAATGGTGCGAACCCTTGCGTTCTCTGACCACACACCAGAAATGAGTGATGAGCCTCAAGTTAAGATCCGCGGGGGGCCCGGGATTGAACAGAACTGCATATTGTCACGCTAACACCGGAGGGGACATTTGAAACAGGATGACACCTCATGAATATCAAACGGCACCCTGCTTTTTAGCGTGACACGCTTCCTAGAATTAATTATCGGTGGATAATGTGGCGGCGGCATGGCCGACCACCGCTCCGAGTTTTCAAGGTGTTCTGAAAAACTTTTTTGATGCTAGTGAAGTGGAACAAGGAGAACATTTCTCGAATCCCTGCGTTAACAAGCACCTCGACAGATCCACAGCACGCTGATCAAATGAGACAAAAATAGCAAATACGCCATCACAACAAAAGAGGTGGACTTCTTTGAAATGCTACTGCCATAGCAAATATATTGTTTTACTCAAAATCACACCTGCAGTGTTTTACATTTTGTGGTTGGTGTCTTTATTCTCTTTATCCTCTGCAAACCTTGCTCCAGCACGAAGACGTGTTGATTAACTTCTACAATGAATAGAGTTAAACCTCCATATTGGCTGAGAAGCATCCCAGGACTCCTCTTCTCGATTCTACTACTCATGCCTCAGTATTAGCCAACTTCATTAATGAAAAGGCACTAGAAGAGAGGAGGGGAGAGTCGCACGCTGGCCACTTCATCACAGCACGGAGAGAGGAGGAGGGAGAGAAATGGCTGGTGTAAATAAGTGCGTGCATGCATGTGTCCCAGTCTGCTTCGAAAAGCAGCCTCTTGGACAAGATGGGCGCTATGACCTTGTTCCAAGCCCATCACCAGGCTGCAAGGCAGGCAGGCCAAAGAGAAAGAAAGAGAACGATGGAAATGAGACAGGGAGAGAGAGGAGGTATGAAGGGCTACAGGCTGGAGAAGCAGCCGACGGGGACTAAGTCTATATGCACACACCTTATGTAAACTACAGTAAGTTCTCATGCAAACCATCCTTTTATTTAAAACACCTAATTTCCTGTTTAAATCTCATTCACTGTTGATGTCTGATCTTTGTGTAAAGTCACGTCTTCCTCAATGTTTAGCAGTTATCTTGTTAAAATCACGATCATTCTTTTCACAAGTTTCTCAAGTACTCACCATGTCGTTTTGCTTCATTGAAATATGTTTTCAGTCCAATAAATATTTGCCAATATTGATAGTCCGCTTACTTTTCATTTAGGACTGTTAAGCTACCATCACTTCATCAAAAATCGTCCAACACCTCCAAGAACTCGTCCCTTATCTGGTTGGCCCTAAACTGTGAAAAATCTGCAGGACTGCAGGTGTTAAAACTTGTGATTTTGGGAAATGCTTTATATTACAGTCCTTTATTTTCCAGGCAGCTTTCCTCATAATCTCCTGGAAATTATCTGGAATTTAAAATAATTTCAACATATTCCTCCAGACAATCCATATGGGACATATGAAATGTCTGAAACACTACAAAAACATCTAGGAAATTAAATCATAGTCAAGAAAATAGTGATAAACAGAAATTACTATCCATCAGAGATCCCATGAAAGACTTAATGATTTCTTATTTTCCCAAACATAGGTGTGCATGCAACGTTTTAACAAACAGTGTATTTTTCAGTTACTGGAAAATCTTGGCAATTAACAGCTAAACACCAGCTAATGTTTAGAAAACCATGAAGAAAGTTTACGGGAAGTTTTTGAAAAATATGTGACCTGCAAAATAAAGCATTATAATGATTTTTATTTTGAGAAAATCAGAGTCACAGAGTGATGAGTACAACATGTTGTTGTTGTTGTTGTTGTTGTTGTTGTTGTGATGGATTTATTGCAGTATGTTCAATTTCATCCATTTGCTATATTAGTAAACAGCTTTAGTATGAGCTTTCATTTAGAAATACAGGATTTACAGCTAAAAGAAACATAATCATGTGAAGTGTAACTAATGGTCCAAACACACACACACAGGCTGGAGTATTTTTGTGACAGGGTCTGCCAGGCTTCTCCCAATGAGAAGCCCAGTGAGAGGGAGGCAGAGACCAGACATGCCCGGTCAGGAGACACAGGCGCAAACAAAGGGGATGGGGGACACAGTGTGATGTGCAGAGAGTACAAGCGAGAGAAAAAAAGTCTGGAGGTAGAAATGAAAGAGTGACAAGAAGGAAGATTTTGAAACTGTGTAGAAGAAGTGAGGAGGAGGGAAGGCAATTCAACGCAAAGGAGTTTGAAAAGAAAAGAGCACAAGTGTGTGTTATGACAGCACAAAAATAGAGATAAAGGGAGAAGCAACATGCCTCCTCTGCCTCAGCAGTTGTGACTCACAGGAGAGTATGTGGTGTGTGTGTGTGTGTGTGTTTCTGCATTTTTATAAAGCACATACTGAATGTGTGCACATATAATGAACAATAACCAACCCTAACTGATACACCTTCTATATTAAGAAAGAAAAGTGAGAGACAAATTATCACAAAGACACACACACACGCATAACCATTGCACCTGCTGTGACAGATGAGTGAGAAAGCGAGACAGAAAGTAATCCCGAATGTTACGTGAAAATACAGATTTTTCAGGTTTTTATAAATTAAAATATTTGCATTTGAAAGTGTAAACATAATGTTATAAATAGGGACAGGATGTAGAAAATTCATATCAGTGTGTACAGGGCACAGGTTTAGGATTCTGCTCGTGTTTGCCTGTGATGTTTACATTTCTGCTTTGACTGTGTGGACAGGTGTGCCAAAAAGGCTCGCCGAATAAATATTAACAAGTGTGTTGTGTAACGTGTTCACACTCCGCTTATGTGTTCAGACCTCAGAGGTATACGCTGCGCATGCCAAAGGTTCAATGAATGAGAGCGGTGGAAATAATCGCGACATACCAAGCCGTCGTCAAATAACAAGTGGCAACGAAGACCAACTGCTCGGGCGCACGTCGCCCTTTTTCTAGGCCAAAAAGTGGGACTTGAACACATCGCGAAGGCGGCAGCCAACAGCCGCCAGGCGTGTAGCCCGACAGTTCTGCGCTTGTGTGAGAGATAAAAAAAAAAGCTGAAGTCTTGGGACCACGTCAGTACAAACTGTAAACAAAAAAAAGTGTTAGCTTTCCATTTTCACACCGCTCTCGCTCACCACAATCAGCTAATAGGCAGCGTTGGCCAACGGCCGACTGACGTCTCGCTGTGTCGCACCTTCCAGGAGACGTGCAACATGTTGTTATTCAACCTGGTTCTTTATCTTTCTGATAACCAGATAAAGCAACCGATCCTTGTCTCATCTTGCAGCTAGTCGGTCTCTCTCCAGTTTGATAATTCTCTGAAAAGACCCTGAAGCTCAGAAATCTTGTTTAGGTTGTGAATGCATGGATTAAGGGAACTGCACTGGCTGAAGGCATCCCACATTGAATTATGCAAACTATCATGGATTAAGTGAGACTTCGCTGATGAGGGCCAATGTAAAAACTCAATAATGTCATGAAAGGTTTGATGCAGGTATCTGCTTGACATTAGCGCAGTAATGACCCTTCAATAAAAGTGGAGTATTGGCCAGTAAAGACTTAGTTGAATTGACGTGCTTTTAGATTTATCGCACTGGAGAAAGGTGTGCTGTTCTACACCTTTACACCTTTACATCCTGCACTGTAACATGCGGACTGGGCTCTTTATCAAGTATGGATGAGTGTAATCTTCTGTATTGAGTGTGGTGCACCTGCTCAATACTATAATTAGATGATGATAAATCAGTGGTTTTATTCTACCAAAGGCTATTTTGGTGGCTTGACTTCTTCATAATGGAGTCATTTTTCAAAAGGACGATGGAACAAGGATGCGTCTGTTTAGGAAGGACCAAAGGCATTTACTGTAAACAACTGTGAAAACCAGGCACCGACAGTCACCACTGACAGGTCGCGTCTTTCAGATTTCCTCCGTGTGCTTCAGTTTCTGAAAGTAAAACTGAAAACAAGTTAATAATATTTAATTTCAGACTGACGAGAGCAACAATCTGGACACCCCTGTGTTCACATAATACATGCAGCCGTTCCCTTGATGTCAAAGCAAAGGTAGTGAATTAGTAGTCTACAGCCTCCAGTGAACTGGAATATAGTCACTAATTAGTTTAATGATTTCATAAACTTTGGGACATTGATAAGTCAATAAGCCCTTTTACACCGCACTTAGCCCTAGGCTAAGATTCAAATTATGCCCTGAAAATATGCCCAGTGTGACTCACAGCCATTTGATACATAAAGCCTTCAATGTCTAATGACTAACCAAAATCAATGATTAAAATATAAACTGCAAAAAATACACACTGCATGTGTGTGTTCTTTGCTTTTATTGTATTGTGACTGAATACAAGACATATCTTCACTGTCAGTCAACCCACTGTTGTTACAGCTGTGCTCGCTTCTCTTTAACATCTGTATTGTGGTGACAGCACAAGCAGGTTCAGCACAACACGATAATCATATCTGTGTGTCTTGCATCAGAGTGGAAATCTACTATTGTTTCTGCCTAGGCAGATGTAATGTCATTATTTCACGTTCATCAATAAAATGGAGGCTTATTTGCATAAATAAATAAATCATCACCCACATAGCAGTTAATTACAATGTTGAGCATTGCTTAAAAAAAACAAAAAAAACAAAACAAAGCTGTGACATAAATCAAATGTCAATGATTCCGGTTAAATTCCAGGCGCACTGCTGTACTGTAAGTAACGGAAACTGATTTAAACGCACATGTTAACAACCTGACAGTAGAATGAATGTCCAAAAATCCCACAGAGCTCTAATGCAATAAATTATTTCATAATATCAAAAATTCCAATCTGGCTTTAAGCTGCCTATATCAATAATCTTATGTTAACAGGGTATCAGAAAGCTGTGTGTGGACTAAGCCACAAAAGCTCTACTGATCTTTTTAGCTGTTTTGGTCTTTCATCCCACAATCTCCACTTTCATCAATCTTGTTTCCAGCAACAATAGGCAGCTGATTTCTTTGAAAACCCTCTGATAAACCCACTGTATGCTTTCTGCCCAGCAACAAACAGCCGGATATGTAGCACATGACGAGGTGATGACAAAAAGAGCTAAAAATGTCTTAGCATTTTTCGGTGAAAAAAACAAAAAACAAATAATTATAGTAATAATGAAAGTTCACAATAATTTTTGCTTGTGGATCATGGCTAAAGTGTGAGGAAGCAAGAGGTTGCTCAAACCCCACAACATCTTTATAATCAGTGGAATATAAAAGGTAATGTTGTGTTTTTAGCTTCCTTTGCTTCCTTCAGGAAAAATCACGTAATGCAGTTTTAAAAGGGGCAGCTGTTGATGTTCATACTGACCCTGTGGTCCGTGGTTTGATCCCCGGTCCCTCCCTGCCATGTGCGTGGGCACGCCCCGAAAAGGCACTGAACCCCAGGTTCACCCTGCATGGCAGCCATCACCATCATGTGTGTGAGTCACTTTGGATAAAAGCATCTGCCAAATGACTATTGATATTCATCTATTACTTGAAGGGTTTCTAGGATAAACTGTACTTAGTGGAGGAAAAACTGACAGACAGACCTTGTTTCATAGCAGCACCAACCAGATAGGTACAAATAATCTACTTCTGGGAGACAATTCCTCTAATGCTCATGCTCCATGGGCCAAAAAACATGAGTGTCTGTGGATGTCTGCAGAAGCCTGAAAGAGAGACCGCTTTATTCCTTCTACCAGAAATTACATTGTCTTGCTCTTTGCAAGTACTCCAGACAACACAAAGAACGCGCCAGAAAATGTGTTTTGAAAAGGCAACCACTCAAGTACCTGAGCCAGTAATGGTTGTGCTGAAAATAAGTTAAACCCTTACTTTTTCCCCTGCAACAGGGTGGAAACAAATTGGGATTCCTGCAGTTCGAGGAATGGAGGGGAAGAGGAGGACGGAAAGGACAAGACAAGACAGGCAGTGAGAGGAGAGCTGCCCGCCACTCATCATCCAAGGGCCAGCAAGCATGCTTGAAGTCTGCAAGCCATAGGTCACCTGATCCATGTTTAATATGTGTGTGTGTGTGTGTGTGTGTGTGTGTGTAAGGTGTGTGTCGCTCCCACTGTTGTGGCTCATCTCTGGGCATCACTGCAGGGGCTGAGGATGTGTCACATCAACCACAGGCCAGTGAGCAACTCTGGGGAACTGGGCTCTCCTACGGTGTGTATGTGTGCACACTTGTATTACTCCTGTTGTGGGGACAAACGTCTGTTTACACAGTTACATTGTAGGAGCACGTCTTCCTTTGACGGACAAAATGCCCCCCGAACCCAAAGCCTGCGATTAAAAAGTTCAGTGTTTAAAGCGGTTTGCACCATTCACAAACACGATTGTTGGACTCTGGAAAGAGACACTTGTCTTGCATATGCATGAACTTTAATGGTGTGAATGCATTGTAGCCGCTACAGTGAACACTAGAGCATCGCTCCATAACCATCAACCAAGATGGCCGACAGTTAGATGAGAAGATAAGACAATAATAAACTGATTTATAAAAACAGCTACAAGAGACTAAGTAAAAAAAAACTAAACAATAAGAACTACAACGTTGCTACAATAGAATGACTTGCAACTGAAATGTAGCTATGGTTATAGTAAATGACATTTACTTTATATTTCCTTCTTATGTAAAATATATCACATCAGAACAGAAAGGGGAGGAGCTGCTCCGAGCAAAGAGGACTGACTTCAAGTCCCATGTTGCAGCTCACTCAGGTTGCACACTAGTTTTAAGGTAAACAGCCACATGACACGTCACGGTACGAACAATAAATAAAAGAACAAAAATGTTTAAATTCCATCAGGAATGCACATTACACATGCTTCCATGAATGACTGGGTAAAGCTGCATGATTCCATGCTGATGGAAACCTCTAGAGAGTCAGTGTTCTGTTAAACATGAGTATTTAGGTGCGTTGGTTTTCCTTTTGCATTGCTCATATCCATGTGTCCCACGGGGAAGATGTATGAAAGATGGTGGCCCTGTGTGTATTTGTGGATATGAAGTGTAACATAACATGTGGTGGAGTGTGTGGGGGGGGCTAAGTCTGACAGACAGCAACTTATCAACTCCCCCACAGTGACAGCATCTCCATCTCAGCACTGAGGCCAACAAACATTCTCATTTATCTCTGCATATTTACATGCCTGTTGCTCTTTTACACCGCCTATTAAATGCAGATGTGTTTCTGCACTCGATTCTCCAGTCAGTTTAAAGTCATCTTGTATATATTAAATATTCAAATATTAATGAGTTAATGTATAAAGTTGGAGTGAGGCATGAGCAATGGCTTAATGTGCATTTTCTAATCTGCACATTCTCAGATTCTTCAGTTTGTCACGTTCAACCTACAGTATATTTAGACATGTTGACATACATTATATCTCAAGTTAACAGGTCATCATGGAAAATTCAAATTATGTGAAGCAGTATTATAGGTACTATATTGATATTATTTTCACTGTTTACTTTATTAATCATTGATTGAGGTATAATCTGCCTCCTTCTGCCTCCAGAGTAAGGCAGATTCATTTATTAGTGTCAGTATTGAGGATCTCAAAAAATGAACATATTGTAACTCATCAAACCAAATATCACCAATGCCTTGTAATAAACAATGAATCCACCAGTCGAAAAAATAATTGTTCTCCATGAAAAACATCCTTAAAAACACCTAATATACTTGAATATCGCTAAATTCTAGAAAAACATTTAGAATGTTCACACGGTCCTCGTAAAGTTTTACATACTCTCTTTAAATCATGACTAGGCTGGCCTGAAGCAGCAATATTTCAAATATTTATTCAGTTTTCCATAGGATCCAAACTAATCCTGGCTAATCATGTCAGCAGCACGTCAACTGTGACGTGTGTGCGTTGCGGCATGTGGAAGCACCGACATGCGTCTGCACGTCTTTACATGTTAACGTTAGTCTAGTATGTGCTTCACTATAATAGCCTCTGCCCACACACTGACGGATGCATTTGCGTCCGCCTCGTAGACCTCCAAAGCCAGCCTATAAATAATAAATTACTGTCCATGCAGAGGCGACGTGGCAGCATCAGAAAGACGGAAAAATAGAGTGGCCTTGTTAATACACCTCCACCCAGCTGTCAGCCAGCCAGCTAAGCAGCCTGCCCATCAGATAGATAATGGCTGCCTGTGCCACCGGCTAATGTTCTTGCATTACGAGACGCTCGGCGCCGCAATCGCATACCAAAGCACGTAAAAGAGCAATGGCTTTATAAGTATCTGTTGTGTGTAGATAGGTTTAATATTAAAGAAGGTGGTGGTGGTGGTGGTGGTGGGAGGGGGGAGGTGTCATTCAGCAACATGATTGGTTTTTATCCCTTTGTTTTAATTTACCGGAGCATGTGCGGCACACTGGGGACTCAAAGCCATCTTATGTTATGTGACCAATTTGTACTAAATGTTTATTGCATCCGTAAGTAGTATTCTGCGCTAATTTACCCGTTTAATGGTGAAAATTACAAAGGCAAAGGACATGGAATATGAATGAAGTGGCTCACACACTCCACACATTCAATATACTCCCACTGCTGGAATAACACGGGACACTGATGCCCTGCAAATAATACATCGTCAAGCACATATTCAATGTTCAACATTAGTGGGTTGTGCATGATAATCAGCAGCCTGACCTGGGGAAACAATGTCAGTTATGGTCCAGAAACTCATGGTCATCACCGAGTTTCAGCAACTTGTTGCCTCGTTGCTTCTACATTAGACTGAGGATACACGGGCGTGTTTCAGCTACATTAAGTGACAAGATAAATGTGGTAAAGAATAAAAATAAATGATTGATTCTTTGTTTCCACATTCACTTTATGTATAAAGTTTTTGGAAAGTTAAGAGGCAAAGGAAACTGAAAGCACATAAATATCACAGTAAAACATGTTATGCTTGGCTGAGCGGAAGAATGGATGTTATACTCGACAAGCAGATAGAAATTTTATTTTTTAAAGTAGACATTAACATTACTGTACAGCACCTACTTCTACTCCACTCCACCAGAAACAGAGTGGAGCTGTCAGAGTCATACATACTGTAATAACACTCTCTCCTCCATCAAGATTAGAAGACATGTGGATGACCGCCATTCGCTTAAAAGTATATATCAGAGTTCCTGATGGCCATGATTTATGTCATGTTGGTGCAACCTGAACATCAAGTATCATCATAAAACGCAACACTCACAGATTAATATTTTCAGAAAAAAGGGTCCAAGTTGAGGTCAGGACTGCGTTCAGCTGCTTAAGGTTCACTTCAGGTTTCGTTGAATAAGGTCTGCGTTACGATGTCAGTCATAACTCAGTCATCAGCATAAACAAGAATTTTCCACAGCCCACATTTCCCATGACTGCCATGCAACACCAAAGTTGACTTGACACTGTATTTCACATGAATATCTCTACACAAAATACTACATTTCCCAAGTGTGGAGCAAGCTGTCAAAGCCCTCTCTACTAGTGGAGAAAAGAAAAAAAAAAACTCCGCACAAGTTCAAAGATTGTAATAAGTAGGCTTTCAAATGCGGAAACAACTCTGTAAAGCAGGAGCAGGAAAAAAAAATGTAGTGAAACCCAGTGACGCGCATCGTTTGGCAAGATGACAGCTCCTTAGTAAAGGGAATTGGCACCACTGTTTTAGTGGGTTTCCTGCTGAATGTTAGTGGCTCTGCTTCATCTCAGTCATTGTTCTCAGTCGCTTTGAGCCAAGTAATTGTCAAAGCTGAGCACCTTTCAGCCCCTGCAGAGAAGGCTGCACTGCCTTGTCAGCAAACAGCAGTGTACTTTGAATATCTAATGTCCCCCTTCTCAATATAAAGGCAACATCCCTGATAGTGGGTGGCAGCAATAACCAAAATAAAGACAGGTCCAAATATAGAAGATATTGCTCGTTTCACATTCAACTGTGGAGAACACACACACACTTCACACTTGCCCCTCCAGATCTTGA
This sequence comes from Channa striata, assembly GCA_033026295.1. Taxonomy (NCBI): domain Eukaryota; kingdom Metazoa; phylum Chordata; class Actinopteri; order Anabantiformes; family Channidae; genus Channa; species Channa striata. Next base: position 9,939,770 of record CM065182.1, on the reverse strand, counting down.
CAGGTTTTTAAATTGAAATTTAACATAATTTGGGCGTTAGTGGACACTTGTTGATCCGACCAGCTGTCACGTTCTAGCTTTGGTTGTTTGGTTCCATGCAAACTAGTCGGGGGAAATCTCCGACGTGACTTTCTCAAAGGGTGAAATGCCAGAATGTGAGAAGAAATTACGTTACACATCGCAGCCGTGTGATCTCATCTCAATAAGGCTCTGCAGCGCTGAGCTTCTGTGAGGTCAGTGTGCATCAGTGATCCATATTTCTACATAAATCATCAAAACATCCTTATATAGGAAGAAATTGGTAGTAATGTACAGTATTTGAGCTAGAACCAGCTCTCTGAAATGGGTTCCATATTTAATACGTGTTTACAGAACGAGTCTATTTCACAGACCAGCATAGACTTGATTCAGACGTTGGACAGTGATACCAACGTTACGTGACTGACATTTTTGTACTGTACATCTCAGGCTGAGCTGCAGTGTGTACTGTACAACAAAAGCAAGTGTAGCTGATGATGTGTGGTGGCCAATATTGGCCCCACTGGTTCTAATAGTCATGTAGACCTGCTCTCATTTTGTGGCTCATTTGCTGGCATATTGCAGCTCTGCAAAAATCAAGATCACACCAGCTAATCCAGCTGGAGAAGCAGGGCCACTGGCCAGTTCTCATTCACTGCAAGAGCAGCTCTGCCTGTGTGTGGATACATGTCAAGTCATAAATCACAATGACATATTTTATACGCAGGTGAAAAAAAAAAAAAAAAAAAAAAGACAATCCCCCTCCTCATCCAGACTACCTCTCACCACAACTAGCCACACCCCAAAATATAATGATGGCTCTAAAAATGGCACACACACACACACACACACACACACACACACACACACACACACACACACACAAAACTGCTGACACGGACAGAAATACGAGGGGATCGTATTTTCTTGTGTATATTGAAGGCACAGTGAAGAATAGCAGCAATTAATGGTTGAAGATATTAAACATGACGTGCAAGTAGGGGTCAGACAAAGAAAAAACCAAAATAGATGAAGTGCTTGACCTTAGAATGTCTTAGAATGTAAAGCTAAGCAGAACGAGCAGCATGTGAGTCTATAAAAGGAGAAGGGTCTCTGCTGAGTCACTGCTTATAATTTATCCACGGCTCACGGCTGCCAGCGCATAAGTCAAAGAACAAGACTGAGAGACGGATGTGTTCGCAGGCTGAAGTAACTTGCTCATAGCTTCTCTTTTCTTTTTCTTTTAAATCCTGCAAGTCAAAATTGATTCATTGTTTTTGTGATACACATAAGACAAGCTTTTTGTTCTTGGTTATTAGGAGACATATTCTGGGATGTAGTCTAAAGTCAATTATTCAGATAAGCTGGTCTTTGGTTAAAAAAAAAAGTAAAGACCCCAGCCTCATTTGATTTATCCTGGTATCAGAGCTTTCCATGGGTCATTTATCAGCTAAATGGCTTTTTGAATCCATACTCTAAAGTTCATTACAGCGATTAAAGATTTATTCAGTCATAGTTATAGATAATTCATCTGAGACCTATTAAAATGCCTTTTTGTCGCTGCACCATGTGGTCGTTTTTAAAGAGAATGGCAGATGCAAACCAAGTGTTAGATATGCCGTGCCCGGGCATTTTTCAATCTCCTTCCGCGGACAAAGGTTCAAAACCACAGCAGGGGCTCCCAATTTGACACATGGCTCTCATGGAAGATGAAAGGCTCGGCTTTTCTTGAACTTTGCAGCCCAAAGTTTCCTTAAATGTCTCAAGTGTTTTAGCCACTATGAAGAGAAGTTCTTCATCAGCAATGCTTTTATTGTCAGAAGAAAGGAAATGAAGGTGCGTGACAAAAATATAAAGGTACAGGCATTTGAAACTGCACCTATGGGACCCGCTGCTGGAGACAAACTGAAAATATGAACTGCTGTACATACATTGCCGTCTTTATTATTGTGTAACTAAAATTGTGTAGAACAAACACTAAATACAAGTAACTACAGCACTTCATAAAATGTTTTAATTGGTCTCTTGGGCACCAATCATAATTTGATAGTAATTGATATTTACATTTTTGTTGACAATAATGCAATAAAGTTGTAAGAGTCCAACTATATTGGACATTGTCTGAGGACACTTCCAAGTAAACAATTTACTCGCCAATAAACATATCAGGTGTCAGTGAAACTGTTCAATTCTCAGAGCTCTCTGAATTGTACAGCTTCTAATGTCCCATTATAAACAACCACAGCGAAAAATAAAAGACTTTCGTTTTCAATTCGATCTTGCAGCCTTCCTCAATAGACGGGGTTTACCAAGTTGTAATGTAGATTGTTTATAGTGTCTAAAGCAATCTCCACTGACTGCCTTGAAGAGAGGAAAAACCCTATGGCCTGTTATACTTGACTGTGAGGACAAAATGAAACTGCTGCTGCACTTACTTTATTTTAGCTCCCATGACTCCATCCATCCCCTTATACCAATAGAAGTGTGCATTTGGGGACGTTTCCTGTTGCTGAACTGAGATTCTAATAAGCTGAGCCACAGTTCGCTTGGAGGAGAACTGAGGTCTCCATTTCCATCTGTCTCTGTGTGGTTATTTGTTTCAAATGACGTTGTTTTCCCATGGCCAAATTTAACAAATTAAAGGAAAAAACCCTCCAGAGTTCAAATGCACCTCTCCAAACATGCCGGATAGGAAATCTCCCCAAGACAGTTGTTGGCCTTCGCCCACTCTGCTTTCCAAACTCCTCTGACATGGCCAGGACAAGTGGACAGACCAGAAGCCTTCATTTCTATTCCCTCATGTCCATTCTTTCCAGGCTCCACATTGTGCTGATGACTGAACTTCATGGATGGTAAATAGGAAGGATAAAAACAGCCTGATGATGCTGAAGACAAGGACAGTGGGAGTGAGTACGAGTGGCATGATCCAGTTTTTTGCCCCTGATAGAATTCTGCTCTTAACATTGGGTTTTCTCAATCTATAGAAACAATCTCATCTTTACTTTCACATGTAGCATAATGCTGCACTGTACCAATGGATATGGGGTAGAGCAGCAGCCAACACAAACACACGCCATGTTGAAGTTCGCTGAGGAAAGCATCAGTTTGGGATTTGCTTTAATTACATTTACATTTAGTCATTTGGCAGATGCTTTTATCCAGAGCGACACTGGATGTCACACACTCACACACACGATGGCTGCCATACAGGGTGCTCATCTGGCCCGCCGGGAGCAACTTGGGGTTCAGTATCTTGCCCAATGACACTTCAACACGCAGCAAGGAGGGACCAGGGATCGAACCTGAACAAGACAGCTGCAGCCCCCGATTAAGCTGATACTGGCCCTTTAAAAAATGCCTGTATCGTTCCGTACAGATGCAGCGAAACCACCTTTAGCGTTGAGGAAGGAAAATGCCTCCCAGCAAAGTTTATAATCCAGTGACTTCTTTGATGCACCCTGAAAAACCTTCCACTGAGCGCCACATATCAGCATAACAACCGCTGCATCCTCGTGGTTAGTGTGTGTAGTTTAGCCCCTCCACAGCTAGGCAAAAAGCTATCTCTGATATCTGACCTTTGGCAATGGTAATGTCAGAGGGAGCTGAGGTCTGAGGCGATATCTCCACTGACCACACGCTTAGCATGCAGGATCCTTCTCTTCGAAACATCTCCTGGACCTTTACTAACCTTTATTTTTTTCAGCAGAAAGGGACAGATGCATGGAGATGATAAAAGTAAATCTGTGTGTGTATGTGAGAAGTGCTTTTCTCAGTGAGGAATAGATACTATGGGAATAAGAAGAAATAAAATGGAAAAAGGTAAACATTCAAGCTAATATTTTCATTAAAGCAATTTGTTATTTTTTTGTAAAGAGATTTTTCAAAAGATATTTTCCTTAATTTCGTTTTAGAGCCAATTAACATTCTTGGAAGTTTTTTGCGATAATTTCAAAACACTGATCAAGGGCTCAAAAGAAATGACTGAATTTGAAGGTGTTCAGGAGTTAGAAATTCATTAAACTGAAGTGTTTTTGATAGAGCTGTCAATCGGCTACAATTTTAATTGAGATTAATCGCATGACTGTAATTAATCGTGACTAATCAGAAACTAATCACATGTATTATCTGATCAGAATTTACAGTAATATGACATTTTTTAAATTTGAAGTTGAATTAAATATAAAATCTACATAACTAGTCGTGATCTCTTGGTGAAGTCTAAAACGATCAGTCACTCACAGACTGTCATCCTGCCTCTGATGTAATTTACTGCTGAAGAAGTTTATAATATACATACAGACACGTACTGTTTGAGCATATTGATAGCAATCAGCATCTACCAACAGACTCGAGGTTTAACACATGGATGGTGGAAGGGAGAGCTGACATTTTGTTTTTTTCTGCACAGTTATGTTCTCTGATTGTGGAAGCTGTTTCTGCTGTGCACTGCTGTGCCACAGCAAGCAGACAGTGGAGAAACCGCATCATAAATACAACATTTATAACTTCACATGCACTTATTTCATTTAATGCAAGTGCAAATAAAAGCTGGTGAGCACCAGTCAGTATTTCTACTCCGAGTCACTGTCACCCTGTACCAGTGAGCAAAGGATTCATCATAACAGAACCTGCATTGATGAATTTGTGGCATTTAAAGACATTTGGATTAATTCATTGTCATGTTAAAAATGGAAGTTTATGTTTTTAATAATTAAAAATACATTTTTACCTTTCAGTTAGTGTGTAAGATGTGATGAAAGTTGGTGTTGGGCAAGGTTTTTACAAAGCAGCTACCATGTAAAACGCACGTATGTGGAGAAAACAATTTTTTTTCTTCTAAAAAAAAAAAAAAAAAAAGCCTATTACTGCTAAACAATGTGCTACTGAGCAAACAGGCTATTATTTAGCATAGATATCCGTGTCTCTGTGTGTGAACATGAGGGGTTTTAGTCCATCTGAGCATTCACGCAAGTGTCCATATGTGCCTTGTTTGTGTGCCATTCTCCATTAAAGCTGCAATTGCCCAGCAGGCGTGATTTTCCACTCTGCCGAAACCAGCAGACAAGCCAGCACCTCACCAACATGAGTCAGCTATCATTACGCTTCGAAAAGACTTCAATCACTCTGCTGATGACACACTGAAACAGCTTTTTCTGACAAAACATTTCCCATGGGAACCTCACACATACTTACACACTTAATGTACAGATGTCTCAACTAGAAGGTGTCGCTGAGCTGTCACTTCCACTCTGATGGCTACCTTTAATGAACCTACACCTTTGGTCATCCATCTATTTTTGTCTCCCTTCTATTCCTCAGTTTTTCACCCCACTTTTTTTCTCCAATCTGCCTCCCTGCCCTGAACCAAACTGTAGGAGAGAGAGAGACAGACAGCACTGAACACTGCTAGTAATTAGTGGTCTTGATAATGGGGCAAGGCCAAGGAAGGTTGCCAATAATCTGGCCTAATTGCTCAGATGTATGCCAAAGTGTTCGTCTAGGACAGGGTGGCAGATAATGGCTTTGGCAGGTGCTGCCAGGGATATGCCCCTGGTGACGGGAGCTTTTAATGACCACTGGAGTGTGTGTATGTGCATGTATGACAGTGTTGCTGGAGAGACTGGTCTTAACCACTAAGGCTGAATAAAGAAAACATATTATGCCAGTACATCACATTTTATTGCTGCAGAATTGCTGTCTGTTGTCAATATATCACAGCAGCTTCTTACATAGGCTTCCTTGACCAGATTACATCCTTTAATGGCAAATGTTTCTGAGATTTCATATTAATATATAACAATGTGAAGCTCTGTTAGAAAATCTTGCAACCTGCAATGTCTAATAAACCCCACAAAACCATTACTTCAGAGAGGGAGCTACGGAAAAATGCAAAGATCTCATTGGTTTAAATGTTTCTAGCAAACCTGAAGTCAATTGCTATAATATATAAACATATTCATACATTTATTTGTAAATACAATATACTTGTTAGTGATAGTGGTTAAGGAGATCAATAAAATCACAGCAGGTGTCAGAAGTAAGATGGACCAAAGTACATGAACACATGGTGGTATGATAAGACAAAATTAAACTCATTGGGCATAATTCCAAGCACTAACACCGGAGACTGCTTATACTATCCCTACAGTGAAGCATGGTTGAGGCAGTGTCATGCAATGGGGCCATTTCCTTGTCACAAGGACCAGGAGACTGATGAGAATTGAATGAATGAAGCCAAATTCTGAGAGGCTGTTAAATAAAACCTTCAGCAGAGTGCACACTGACTAAAACTGGGACAGTGATTCACCTTTGAGCATGACAGTGGCTGGAAGCACACTGCACAGCTGAGATAATGCTGTGGAGTGGCTTCAGGACATGTCTTTGACTGAGTGGCCCAATCAAAGCCCAGACTTAAAGCCCACAGAACATCTGTGGAGAGACCTCAACTTGTTAGTTCACAGCCACTTCCCGTCAAATCTGATGAAGCTTGAGAGGATCTGCCAGAAAGAATGGGGTAAACGTCTCAAACCCAGGTGTGCAAAGTACGCAGAGATCTGAGAATACTCAGAGCTGCAAATGCTACAAAACTGGGCTTTAACAAATTACTGAGTATTAAGTGATTATTTTTAATATTACATTTTTCAATTTTGTCGTCACGGCTTTGACATCAACGTATATCAAAACGTCACTGCCAGACTCAGACAGAGGAAATTAAATTGAACTAATTGGACCATCAGGGTTTGAGATTGGGGTTTTCTTACTGAGCATGTCATCCAATGATGCACTTGTGTATAAATTAATGTATTGTTATGCTTACATCATTTTCAGCCTCTGTTGGTCTGTATTACTCTTCATTTACCAGAATTAGCACAAACATGATGTCATCTTAGGGTTTGGCTCGTGAATCCTAATGCAGAGTGACACACGTGACATTACATGCGACACACCAATATGTTGCATTAACCTTAATCCCCCAAAGGACAAACTAATATTATTATCACATTATTATTTGTCACAACCGTGTCAAGTTGTTCAATTTGTTTACACATACTTAAATAGTTTGAAGAATGTTGGCATTTCCTTGCAAGCACACTTCAGAAAGCTACATAAACCACTTCAACGTCCTCAGAAATAATGTGAGGACTTGCTAAGAAAAGAATATTCAGCGAGTGATTACTTTCCATTTCCAGTCAGTAGTAATCAGTAATCAGCTCACATTCTGCTGTAAACACGACTGAAGACGCTGAAGAACGCGCCGCTGAATAACAAAACACCCCCCGCCATCCATGCAAAGGCTTCCAGAATACAACGTCCGTTCAGCTAACAGAGTCAACAGAAACCAAGTCAAGCTAAAACAATGAACCCCATGAAGCTCTAGCGAAGACCAAAGCCCACCGTCGCCACTGACATTTACTTTTATCTCCATATGGCTCAAGCCAGCAGCCACCAGAGCGTCTGAAGAGAAACTGCCATGGTACTCCACTGCATGAGGCTTGTCTCTCTGGGCACGCTTCCTCTTCCCTTTGATCACAATCACAGCAACACACAGTGAAAAGGGGGAATCTTTTTCAAACCTGATGGTGGAATCATACGACAATGCGCAAAGGAAAAGGCAATGCAGAAGGACTCAGCTGGAGTTCACAGCTGACTGGAAAAATCCACATGTTGTTGACTGACACTCACCTAAAGGCGAAGAGGGGGAAAAAAAAGAGAACAGAGGAAGAGAATATTAAATAATGAATTTCAGAGTCACAAAGCAAAAAATCACGGGAAGGTAATTACTGTGAATGTTTGAGAGGGTTGGTACAGAACGGCTCAGCTGGTTCATGTGTGAAAAACAGATAATCTTTCAGCATTTTTAGCATGTTACTGAGGAGAAAGCAGGGCGCTTGCTGACAGGGAAGGGTGCAATTAAAGTCATGATTCGGAATTAGTATTCAAGGTTATCTCTTGCACAGGTGTCACAAATTTGCCACAAAGACTTGACACAACAGTTAAGGTGGGGGACTAAATTTCAACATAACACGGGCTGGTGTGATAAAAGAGTGTAATCAATGTGCTGGTGAGAAAAAAATAAGTTAAAATGTGTATAATATTTACTAAAGCATAATGGCTCCAATTATTTGTTGCAGTAAGTAAAAATTAAAACTATAATTAACTGCAAATAATTTATGACCTCGGGCCACTAACTTTGAAAACACCTTTTACTCCAACAACATGTGATGTTTGAGCCACTTAAATCTAATGTACTTGGGATTCAAATACCCAAACTTAGAACAGTGGTGTGTGACATTGCTAAAAAGGTCACATAACAAGAACTTTGGAAAATATAGTTTTAGTGAGACTAAGCATTAATAGGAAGCTAAGGACGATTGTTCCAACTGCTCAGACCAGTGTGTTGATTAAATGCCTGCTTATATAGAGCTTTGCAAAGCGCGTAGCCTCTCATTCACCCATTCACACACACACTCACACCAGTGGATCCCATGATACGTGCTCACCTGACCCACCGAGCGCAACATGGGCTTCAGTGACATGCACATAGCAACACATTCCAAGGACGGACCAGGGATTGAACCACTGACCACTGCGTTGCTAACTGAGCTACATCTGCCCCAAATTATCAATCAGTTATTTATTTGACAATCATCAAATCTACTTCTTTTTGGGCTTTTCCCATCAGGGGTCGCCACAGCGAATCATCCCTTTCCACTTCACTCTATCCTGGGCATCTTCCTCTCTGACACCAGCTAACCTCATGTCCTCTGTTAGAACATCCATATATCTCCTCCTTGGTCGTCCTCTCGCCCTCTTGCCTGGCAGCTCCATCTCCAACATCCTTCTACCAATATATTCAATATCCCTCCTCTGCAGGTGTCCAAACCATCTCAATGTGGCCTCTCTGACTTGTGCTTGTTCCTTATTCTGTCCAACCTTGTCACTCCTAAGGATAAACCTCAAGATGACAATCATCAGATAATAATTAAATACTTAAAGTCTAATCAGTGAAAATACTGCATACAGTCTCTCACTCCATTTCAGGACAAGGGAGAAATCTAACGGAGGGACAGTTTTCTTTTTAGGATTTTAGAAGTAAATTTTATAATATATAATGTATGTAGCTCAATCTAAAGTGCCCTGAGGTGGCTTTTTCTTGCCTCCCTATAATCACTTGAATTTTCATCTTCAAACCTTTTTCCAATCAACTGTTTTACCACCTGTTCTACCACTACCAAAACTACAAAAGACTTTATTAAAACAAGACAACAGACTGTTTACTGTGATGGATTACATACAGAAGTGAAGAGAGTTGCACATTCCTGCAAGGCTATTTTTTATAAGCTAATAAAATGGAAGTGAATAAGCATTCTGGTATATTATTTTAATTGTACTGTGAGATCAACTTCTGCGGTTAATTTTACAGAACTGAGAGTCTCTCCCTCCTATACTCAGACAGTTTTCTCTGACTGCACAATATTAGATCTGGATTTGTCAGACTAACGTGTTTTAGCGATGAAACTCAACAATACGCTGGAGGAGAAGCCTGAAGACTTGCAAAGGACTGCTATGACATATAAGTGTTTGAATGAAAGCAGCAAACTTAAAAACAATTAACAATGAAGCACAATTTTTTTGCTCAGATTAATTTAAACAATGCAGCCAACATCTTTTTTTTAATCCATTATCTTTAAACACTTAACCTGTTTCAGGGTCGATGGAGGCCATCCCAGCTGTCATTTGGTGAGAGGACCGTCTATATCAGGGCCAACACAGAGAGACATGCGCAGACCTACAACCATTCACACCTACAGGCAATTTGATGCATGTTTGTGGACTGATGGAGGAAACCGGAGCACTAGGAGGATGGGGAGAACATGCAAACTCCACAGCTGGCAGGTGGATTCAAACCAGTGACCTTCTGGCTGTCAAGCCACACAACCAACCACTCCTCCACCGTGCTGTTGTTTCGTGTGTTTTGTGAAACACTGAGCAGAATGGTTCGTTATGTGCCTTCACATTTGTTAGTGCACTTGGCTGAATTACACAGAGCAAGTGAAGAAGAGTGGAAACAGGAAATAAGAACAAAGACCTCAAAGTCAAAGAATTGCAGAGAAGAAACTCTGTAAAGATGTTTTGCGGCTGATGAGGTTACATGCACACATTGCAAATCCTTTCACTAGTGTGACACTGCTGGAATAACAGCTTTGAAATTCATTGTAGATGACAGGCACATGTGTGGTTACAGCTGGGAACAGGTGCGTGTCGAGCTTCAAGCCGACTCCATTTAGTTTCCCATCGGACACGGTGCGGTAATAGTGAACCTTGCGGTTTATGAAGCCACTAAAACACATAATTCCAGGCAAGACCAGGCTATATCTATAGTAATTAAACCGCGTCTCAGATATTATTAAATTTAATTTACCTACAGCTGCGTGTGAAGCAGCAGGAAACCAAGAGATCACGATAAAGAAAACTGTTGATATTAAAATAAAGCACTGTGGAGGTTTACAGGCAAATAAAAAAAAAAAAAATTACAAATAGTCCAAAGCAAGACGAAAAAAAGCAACAGAGCAGCAGCGGCAGAGTTATCCGGCCCGTTACTGTACGGTTTGATATTTCCCAGCTGCCTTAATTGAATGAGAAGGCAGATCCCAGCAGCCGACTACCTCCGTACTCTGACAGCTCAAATCTCTCATGGAAACCCCTCATGATTCACGTCCTTTTCCAGGCTACTGAATTAACAATGCCACTTGCCAGGTTGCTGTTGTGTCTTTATTTTTAGGAGGGGGGGGGGGGGTGTTAGACAGACACAGCCACAGAGAGAGCTGTATTTTGTGAGGCCTATTTGACAGGATGAGGTAGGCTCGCAGACTCTGATGAACACCTTGCAACACAGGCATGCGTCTGCACGTGCTTACCTCCTGAATATATGGTTTCATCGCAAAGCGCAGGCCAAAAATAGGATTACTCCACGTCTTGGCAAAGACTCGGAGCAAAGAGTTTGCAGGAAAAAAAAAGGGGTTTATTGCTGCAGATTTTGTACTCGGTGTTGCACTTTGTGTTTTTGCTGTCTCTTAGAGAACTAAAGACTCAGCAGGATCCACGCATGATTTAATTATAAAGCAGTTATCAGTGAACCACAAATTTCAGTTATTCAGTACCATGTAATTATATATGTTTAACCTTCTCATGGATCTGTAGATAGCATTGCTGACTCCTTTTGAATGGATATTAGCGCCGTGGACAATTACAAATGTCCTGTGCAGCAAACCATTCCTGCTCTAATAAAAGTAAAGGCAGCTGAGGCAATTTTTGTGGTTATGTAATAGAACTACTGATGCAGCTATGTTTGTTAACATCCGCAGATTTACAACATTAGCACTCTTCCGTTTGAAAATCTCCTTTTTACTCTTCTGAGACATTTCTGTGAATTAAAGTAGCCCACAAATGGAGCAGAAAGATTGTTTTGAAAGTACACAAATTAAATTTGCTCAGACCACTACCGGTTCTCTTAACCCATAACCAACACCACAAAATGTATCTAGGACAACCATAAAATAAATAAATAAATAAATAAAGTGGCCACTATTGGCTCATAAACATAAAAACGGTGCTAAGGGACCATAAGAATCTGCATCTATGGCATATGAGACACAGTTAACCTCAACTACCCTGCTGCAAAAATATGAGGAAAAACTGTATGCCTGAACTAAATGGCATAAGTCTCAGAGCTGTTTTTTGATTCCTCAGTTATTCGGGAGATATTGTGCTTTAGGTTCCAGATGTACCAGAGGTGGTGAAATATATGTGATTTACCTTTGCAGAATTAACGCACAGGGATGACATTAAGATTATAAGCCATTAATAAATTAGTATAATAATACACCAATTTAAAAATACATTAAAATCATAAACCTTGTTAAATACCTTAATTGAATCCCCTTAAATCTACAGTGTAAGTTGCACGTATGTGTGATGAAACTGTAGCAGCCAGACAGTGGGAAAACTTTGAGGAGAAAGGACTCTAAAGGTCATTTGGAATTAAAAAAAGAAAAAAAAAGAGAAATGACAATGTGGCGTACTCCAAAGGCAAATGTCTCACAATGTGACCCAGATTTCATTTTACTTCCTGACACTCACAGGCTTGTGGCTTGTTGAAATGAGCCTGGAGTTTCACAGAGGGAGAGATAGTTGCAGTAATGACATGTCACTTGTCCTTTTAAAGTACGTACAGTTAAGCACTTGTTCAGTTTCTTTTGACATTTGTGCTATTTAAAGTTACTGTATGTTTTCATCATCAGCTTCAAACGGAATGTCTTGCAGTTGATCTACTGGTTTCCCTGTGGAGATGTTCTACAGGAAGTAAAGTATTTGTATATTTCGTGTATTTTTGCAGCAACCTATGCGAGCTATTATTAGACAAAGTTAACCAAATCCCGTGCATCCCTGTTTTTTGTAAGAGTCAGGTTGTCTCCCAAATATTTTTGCCGATTTCTTCCCGGAAATGACTGTTTTCAAATTGTCATGAGTACAGCTGTATGTAGCTACTGTTTGCCAGCAGCACTGCTGCTGAACAAACACACACAGGGCCAACATAATCACCACCAGTTGAACCCCGAAACCTGATTAAAAAGCATCGTTTCAACAGAAACATTCACACTGTGATGGAACCTGCCTTCATCCAATTCCCTCCTCCTTGTTGTATTTTTTTTGCAGGCTCTGATATCTCCCACCTGGAGTCATGAATTGCTAATTTGTGTAAACATAAGCCAGTAAACATAACAGGAAATCCACCAATGTCAGCAGACCAAGGTAATTAAAAAAATGAAACTCTCAGTCATTACAATAAAACAATTAAACATGTTTAGACAGAAAAAGCTTGTTAAGAAAGTTATTTTTAAAGATTGTTGTTTTATTAAAAACCCATCATTCTCAACGTGGCAGGTACAGAACTTTTTAAAAAATTATTTTGTTTTGTGTTTTAGCATCTGAATACACACACAAAAAAAGTGAAAAGTGTAATTAGACGCTGCGTATTTAAAAAGTGACCAAAGCAATTAAAGAGGCTCTGTAATGTGATGTTGATGATAGGTGTCCATATTAATAAGCGCCAACGTTCTAAGACACGAGCAAAAGTCTCTGTTTAGCCTGAGAGTCGGACGCCATTTTGGGACCACAAGCCCACAGCGAACTCAGTCCCACCCACCTGTTCCTCGTTACATCCACAGCTCACTGCTCTGCTCCGCGGTTTTTCCTCGAGCAGACCGAGAACAGAGAGGAGTCAGGCCGAGGGGGCTCGAAGAGAATCGTTTCTTACAGAGCTGAACAACACTTACTGCAAAAAGGCCCGTTGAAAGAACAATGAGCAGTTTTTGAAATTGTACATTATCGAAAATTATTTCAGTAGAGCCCCAGAATAAAAAATGTGAATTCCAAATTATGCATAAAATGGCCTTTTGTAAAAACTGAAAAGATCCAGGTTAAATCTAACAAGAGCTTTTCATATAACAAAGCCTATTAAATTAGAATTTGTATGGATGTTTATCGTATAGTGCTGGGAATTTCATTCTCAAATTCACATCTTAAAGTGGACTATTATCTGGGTAACTCATTTTTGGTAAAATATGATTCAGCTACAACTTTTTTTCTTTTTGCACTAGATAAAAAGCCCCTGTGAGACTCAAATTTACTACTGATGCAGCTTCTTTCCCAAATGGCTCTCCATGCTGAGCTGGTTATTGAGCCAGACTGAACTTTCTGAATTTACACCCAAAAAGTGTGACAGCTCCCCAAAATGCTGCTCCAAATGACTGCAGTGTTTATTATTATCAAGCCATATATGGAAAGAAGAACCCCAAGAAATTGCAAAGTAAGTGAGTAAATAAATAAAATCACAATAGTGATCTATGGTTGTCAGGTTTGTTGTTTCACTCTGTAAATTACAGAAATGCCAAATGCAAACTGAGGTTTTAAGATACCAATGTTGTTAATTTTGGACTACTGCTGAACTGAATGTCATAAAATCAGATAACCAGATAATGAGGGTATCCAGATTATAAACACAGATTACTTTAGTCATCCTCTGACATTTTATCCTCTGACATTTGATAATTGAAACTTTGATTCACCGGCAACACAAACGTTCAATTATACTGTAACTGCGCTTGTCTTTATCTCAGTTTGTATATTAATACAACTTTTTGTGCCAACTCACCAAGAATAAGTCCTTGTATGTGAAAACCTAGGTGGTAATAAACCCATTTCTGATTCTGATACTAAATATCTTCACATCTGGCGAGGGACGTGGTACACATGCCCTCAGAGGACACACTCCCTCATAAACACGTGATGACTTTTCATCTTCTCAGAGTGAAATTCTGATGGAAATTTTTAATCCAGGTAGAACTGTAATAATTTAGCACCCTTGCCCCAAGCTAACTGAACTCAGAGGCATGTTTCCATGGCAACATTTGACAACACCTGCTGTCTAGTGGCACAAAATGACCAAAAAAATGGAAAGCACGCCTCATAATGTGTTGCTTTCTAACAATGTGAAGTGAGAAATGGGAAGGAAAAGAGAAATATACACAGCAATGAGGTCATCAGAATATTTCGTTTCCCCATGAAAAGCAAACACTTGCACAGAAATTTGCAAGTTTTCTTGTATCAGTTTTTCTAAATTATGTTGCTTTTCTTTTTCTTCAACTGTTTTGCTTGTTTTGTGTAACAGGCTATAACAGCAGATTTTTGTCATAAAGCAAATGTTGTTAGTCACCTGTGAGTTCACATTTTGAGTCACCTGTTACTTTTTATGGAGAAATGCATTCAAAGGAACACACAACCTACAATAGCATTTTTTGACAAGCCTTAATGTTGTGAATGTGCTTACAATACATGTCTAATAAATTTATATCTAAGATAATCAAGAAAACAGCTAGTGAATACGTTAAACCATGAACAAAATACTGGAGGCTTCAAAAATAGTAGCTTTTATGCTGAAATTATAAATGTACTGTGACATAAATGAAAGCACAAGTGGGTTAATGTGACTTCTGAAATTGATGCACCACAATCTGCTGGAGTGAAGATGTATCACCCTGTTGTGTTGTGAAGAGCTCCACAAACAGCTCTGTGTATTTTCCCAACGTAAACATATTAATTTCATTTATCGCGTGTACACAGTAGATTACTCAACAAACTGAAAAGTCCTGTTGTTAAGTCAAGAAGAAGCCATAGTCGCCGTTTATGACTATGAAGAAAATGCATCCTACTTTGCCAACTACGTCCTACATTTGTGTGTGAGTCAGACAAACGTGTCAAACAGGTGCCGTGTGCGTGTCAGCAGCTGGAGACCAGCTCTGGTTTGAAGAAAGCACTGAGGGAAATCTTCCTAAGCAGCAACCTGCACAGTCCCCAAAGTGGAATCAGGGCGCCCGCTTCAACAACCTTAATTAACCCGGACAGTGACATGATGTGCGCAGAAGTGATAGAAAACCGATCATGCAAATGTCAAATCATTATGATTTTTTTTTAGTGCAGCCACGCTGTGCCGCCCCTGGAAAGATGCCACCCTGAGTGGCTGTCCGCACTGTCCATACGGAAATCCATCCCTGAACATATCGATGCACGGACGGATCAGCCATGATCACGATTCTCAGAAGTGAAGCAGGACAATTACAAATTTAATCTGACCAACATGTGGCTGTCAACCACCCCAGGATCCTCTTCAGGTTTAATGAAACTGGACACAAAAAATTCAGAGGCAACGCTGCTGGTGTGATAAAGACACGGGCGGTTCATGGTGTCACTTTGACTTCGAAGAAAACATGGATGTTGCTCTAGTTCTCTGCAGGATATCATGCACATACACACACACATACACACGCTTTGCACTCGAACAGTTGTTCCAACCCCCTGCCTGGGACAGAGGGTCTCCTTGGCTGACCTTAAACTGGACTGCTACAGCTCGTTTGCATCAGATATCTTATGGAGCAGATTATGCTTATGGCTCTAAGCGAGCAAAGCTATAGTCGGGAGGGGGAGGCAGGTACGAAATGTATTAGGTGATGAAAAATGTTCTGTATGTGCTTCTATAAAACATGTCTATATATTGCATCATTACGGCTACATTATCAAGAAAAAATGATCACGTTTTTGGGCTTCCAATGAAAAACAGCAGTAGTTTACAGAAGAAAACCTAAACATATAGCAGATATGAGACCCTGCAGCCTGGTGATCGTTCTGTTCTGTGCTTCCATACACAACACAAGGGCAAACTGAATGAGTAGATCATGTGAAACATGTGAAAAAAGCTACTTCCTGTAAATTAGGTCTAAGACATTGTTAGGCTGTTTCATAAAAAAAATCTACTACCACAATCAAAACAAGCCACCTCACGATTCTCAAAAATGTAAATCATACATAACCTACCACATAATAAATGTTGTGACAGTATTTGTACTACAAAATATTTTGTATTTTTACATTAAATGCAATGCCTCCTGTTAATCTAAATAGATTTTTTGAACTCCCTCCTTTGCTTTAACAACTTAAATAACTGTAATATTCAGTTATAACTGAATAATCTGTAATTCCTTCTACATTTGTGCATAGTTCTGTGAATTTATTTATGATTCCGTTTCTGTTGGCTAAACTTGTGAAATGACTGAAAATTGTAAAGAGCCTCATGAGGTTGATAATTGGTTGTAGGTTGATTTTACACCAATTGGTAATAAGCTAAATGACATGCACTGTTGGTGAAAACTCAGCCATAAAACTGAGGGGACTATTGCGCACAGAAGAGGAGAGCTCAAAATTGTGGGATTTTACTGCCATGTACTGATGTGTGACATTTTATGATACACAAGGAACATGCGACGTAAATTTGCACGGGCTAATTTGGACGTCACTCCTCAACAGCATCCGAACCCAAAAAGGAGCAGCAGTAACAGCAGAGCCAGTCATCCCACCTACTGTTACAGAGGAGCCCTGTAGGTGAAGTCAGCAGCCTGGTGGCTCAGTGGGGGAAACCTCCAGTTTAAATTTCTACCTTCTCATCTAAACGTGTTGTCATCTCCACCTATGCTAATAAGTTTTTAATTAGTGTAATTAGACAGAAGACAAAGTGAAGAGAAGGTTCTACTACTGACAAAGAAAAGAAACAAAGGCAGGGGGCAAGAAAAACAAACTAAAACGCGATAAAAGGCGTGTGGGTGTGCAGGTGTGAAAGTTGTTTGTCACCCTGCTTATGAGGAGATTCAGGTGTCGGTAACCATAGGATGAGAAAATAAAAACGTGGGAAGGTAAAAAAAAAAAAAGGTGAAGACTAAGACGTGGGTGAAGAAGAGAAGCAGAAGATTGGATACTGTAACACCCTAAGGAGGGTATTGATGTGGTTCGGCTTGACCTTACCTGGTGGACTATGGTGGACTGCACAAAAAAAGATGGGATGGGAAAAGAAGTCTAGTGTGAGTAGATTTGTATTATTAATATCGGAGTAGATATTATTTATATTAAATTCAACTGAAGTCAGGAAGCAATACTAACTTACTGACGGCCAGGATTTGTAAAATAAAGTTATTTTGGTTTTCAGAGAGACACTGTAAATGGTCTGTATGAACTGATCTGGCCACTGTGTGATGTTTGTGTTGCTTATAGATTTCCAAGTTATTTAACTTGTTTTTTTTTTTTGGGAGATTGTGTTGCATTTGTGATTTGAAGAAATGTCTCCTAAGATAGATAGTCCTGGGAATAGGGACATAGGAAAGTCCCCTATGCACGGCAGCTAAGTGATCTGTAACTTGAAGCCAGAAGTGTCTGGTGATCAGTGCGAGGCAGTGTGCACATAAACGTCAATTCTGTTGTGTAAGCATTGATCTTAATGCTCCCGACTGGCTCAGAGTCTCCTCACTCTCCTATCGTGAATATCAATATTTACAACTTGTAATTCTGCAGCGTGATTAGAAAGCAGCGAACGGCCAAGCGTTGGGGGCTGGTCGGGAAGCGTCACCAACTGGATGTTGATGCCGTGTGCTTGGAGAAGAAGTTTGCGAAAGCGTCAATAAAACTTTATTTTGCGCCGCAAAACATATACGTCATGCTGATTCAATTTGTCAGTCCACCAACAGCACACACAAGCTCGACTAGCTGACATGCTATTTGAGCAAGATTGTCTGTCTCCATGTTTGTTTTGCTTTGAAGCCACATTTGATCATGTGATTTTCTGTGATGCATTAAATAGAACCAAAACACAGAGTGAGAGAAAAAGCCCATTTTGGCTTTTTTCTTTTTAGTAAAATATCGGAGGAGGGATGGATCCATCTATGCATTGCTATTTTCCTAGGCCTCCTGCATCCTGCAGTAAGCCTGGATTCTGTCACCCTGCCTATGTGAGCCTTGTAATGTCAGTGCACAGCACAGGCTGAGAGCCTTTCTACTCAGACCCACCCCCCCCCTCGCCCGCCCGCCCGCACATAATCCACCACTACAACATCAAACTCGTATCCCATTTGTTGGAAGATATGGCTGTGTTTTGCAGACAATGTCAGCCCCCCGAGCCTCTGACCTGGCTGACAGCTTTTGTGTTCAGGATCAAGTATGAGGCTGACGAGTGTGTCTGCAGGGCTAACTATGATATAGCACCACGCTGTCAAAACGTATTGAGGACCAAATTCCTGCATGCTGGCCCGCAAGGGTAATTGGCTGTCACCTAGTAGGTGTGCTGTTTAAATAAAATGGGCCTCATTTATCAAACTGTTTTCGACCATATTTTAACACAGAGCTGTGTTTATATGATACAAAGTCATTTAAACTATAAATGTGACAATACCCAGACAGGGATTTGGCCCAAATACACAATGGATTGTTTTATTTGTTTTAGTATTTAGTTTTAATGAACACGAAATTATGTTACAACTTATTCTGACTAAAATGTAATTAAATTACTATTACGTTTTTAATGCAAAGATTATGTATGACAACAATGAATTAATGGTGAATTAGTTTTGAAGTCAGACTTAACTGTTGAAAATGCACATTTACTGTCAAAGAGGAAAATCAAATTGAAAAACTCCAGTGACAGAATAAAAGTATATTCCTAAGATAATAATGATAATAAAATTCAAGGTCGAGGTGAACTTTTCACTTTTTAAATTGGCGGACAATTTGCAAACCAAACCTCAAAAAGACATTGCAAAGTGCTTCTGTATTTGAATTTGGATCAGGTTCTGATTTTAGTCCATTTCTAATGAAAATTAAATGTAAATTGCCCCTTTTCTCCCCCAAGTGATTTTCATAATTGTCAATTTCATAAAAGTTGATTTTGACAGTTTTTATAACAGAGGCCTCAGGAAGAATAGTGCCATTATGAACATTTTTATAATTTCCAGTATTTTAATATTTGACGTTAATTGTAATATTAACACATGAGAACTAGTATTTGTCATTGTCAGCTGTTGGTTAGACGTAATGTTACATGTCGATTGTGCATAATGTGACAGTGAGGAGGTTGGAAAAACAAACCGGACCAGTGTTTCCATTCCAGCACATTCTTACATTCTCTCACTCAGTCCCACAAATTCTGGGAGGACATACACGCATTCAGTCTTGTCTCACTTCACAAGCACATTTTCAATGCGCATTGAGTTGTATATCTGAATGCCAATGGCCAGCGGGCTGACACCAGCTTTCCAGGCTGCAGATGCCCAAGCTGGTGACCCATCCCAGCTCACAGGTCTTCCACCCAATCTACCTGTCACTTCTGCCAATGACAAGACACGAAGAAATGGATACTGAAACGCTGCTGCATATTGACAGTGGCAGCTGCAATTCACAGGCAAGCAGAAGCTTATCTCCAGCAGGCAGCCTCCATTTCCTTTATGCTGGAGAAAGAGAGACGGTCTGAGACAGGGCTGGAGACAACGGGTCCAGACAGAAGTCTATATTCTGGTCTCAGCGACTCTCTCTCAGTCAGAGTACAATATTTGGAGACATTAAATGTCGCATTTCGCAGCAAGGGGGCAGGAGTTTTTCAAAGAGAAAAGCCAGAAGCGGCAATGATCAGATCAAACTTTGACTTTGGAAGGTTTACGTGTGGACCATCCAACATTCCACCAGCCAAGTTGGAAACGACTCATTTGTTATATTTTTTTTTTCCAAACTACATACCTCAATTACAACATGAATAAGGACAGAAGACCTTTCCAGGTCACATGGTCTGTAACGTTTGACGGTGTTTTCACCCTCTTCAAACATCTTTTTTCATGTTTGATAGAAGCACCACCGAGCTACTGTGGAAAGTGCAAAATCTCTAACGCTTCAGAGTGAGTGAAACAGAACATTTAAAAATCCCACCAACATGTAGTGTTTGTTAAACAGGAGAAAATACAAGTTAATCTTGTTGAAATGTTAAGTTGATGCTACTAATGAAACAACGTTCAACTCAAAACTGTAAGACGTTTGAATTTGTTGTTATAGTTTTAGTCTGCAATTATTTTGGTTCGTCCACCTATTTAATATTAAGGACTTTTCAATGTTGCACTTTGAACTGCAGGGAATCCACAAGCTGATCGGACACACTAAGGTTTGAGTTTGGTTTGATGATGAAAACCATATTAATAAATGAAACACACACAGACAGTCTAATTTGTGAGGTCATGACTTTGTAACAGTTTTCCTTCTCATTACATTGTGGGTCCACTCACTGTTGGTTTTACGTCCCAGTCATGTGGTTTTGATAATTAGATCCATGGCTAAACTGTTGTTTCAGTGACTGAGTAGTGAGTGTTTCTAGAACCTAGCAATGGCTTTGTTGGGTAATTCCAAGACAGTGGGATATGTGGAGAAACACATACTCAAAGGGAATTAAATCCAGGAATGGCACATATGTTCTCTTTCTGCTTCAACATGAGAGCTACTAACCGATAACTGAAAACTTAAGATGTGAAATTTCTTTATTACACTTCCTTGTCAGCATCTGCCAGAAGACGGCAGCTACAATGCGAAGAGGGAGCTGGAAAAAAAAAAAAAAAACAATCTACCATTCATCAGCTGATAATTACTCTGAGGCACGCGGTGACAGTATGGACAAAAGACAGAGAGACGATGGAAGACAAAAAAACATGCATTTATTTGTCCCTCACTGATTCCTCACAGTGGGTGGCTAATCCGCACTGTTCAATACCACCATGTTGAAATGGCAACCTTGATTGATGATGTGCCAGCTCCACATATTTTTCACTCCCACTGACAAATAACGCACAATTCCACTGCATTAGTGAGCTTCTTGTCATCCCTGCAATATAATACACCCCGGACCACGGTATTAGTTTCTGATTTATTTATTAATATTTCTTAAGATGGTGCCAGAGATTAAAAAAGCGAGCATGGCATCCAGTAAATATTGTTGAATTAAGTCCTGCATGGAAGGCAAAACTCCTCTTATATCTTTCTTTGAATTATGCAGCGAGGCAGGGTTCTTTGTTTTGTTTGGGTTTTTTTTTTTTCTCCCAAGATAATAATATTATCTGCTGCGGGTTGCATGCACTTGCCAAGGTTGTGCTCTCAGCTAAATCCACAATTGATCTTTCCTCTTTTCTGCCCTCCGTTCATTCCTCCATCAGTCCCTCTCTCTCTCCATAAGCCCTCCTTCCCATCTCAGGCAATCACTCAGGCCTGCAGAGATGGGAGGAAAAAGGAGGGTTGGGAGGTGGATATTTAATCAACTGGGTTAGCTCTGCTGGTGCCGAACAACAACTCCTATCAGAAGTGGGATTTAGCAAGTGATCAGTATGGGGCTACTCTCAGTTTGGGCTATTGATCACACATCCCGGACTGCAGTGCTCTGCTGCTCTAATGAGGCCAATCCACAGATTTAGAAACTTTTAGGTGAGGGTGGATATGTGGGCATGAGCTAATTAAAGGGGAGAGCAAAAAAAATTGCCCTCCTTTTTAGATTTCATGTTTTAAACTTTACCCTACTTTCCTCTAATGTCACAGAAGCTACCTCTCTGGCTTCGGGGACAAATCCTTTCAGCCAAATGAGTTTTGGTTTGGACCAATTTAGCAGCAGGTTATCAGCAAGTCATGAGATTAATTGTAGGAGTTTGATGAGAAAATTATAGATTTGGCAGAAATTTTGCTCAAGAACGTCAGATTTCCTATAATTTACATCATATCTAGTGACCTAAACCATAGTCTCTGAGGTGCGTGTCAGACTGGTACAGAATTTGGATCGGCTGCACCGTTTCTCAAGCCCGAGTAATGCTAATTGAGCACTACACTACAAAAAGATGTCAGGTCACTGTTGTGACACGAAGGAGAAGACAAAAAGGCAACAGCAATTGGCTCCCATGTTAATTGTCTGTTCAAAGCAGGATGGTACATATTTTAGTGCAGTGTCAAACTGTGCTTGTCACTGTTTTTTTTAACCCAATCAGGCCTCAGATGTCTTCCCATCTGCCAAGATCAAATGACACAACATCACTTTGAGACAAGAACAGAGCCACAACCTCTGCCTGTAAATCAAATATGGAAGTGGGATAAAAGCACGCAGGGCTTTCATCTTAAAAGAAACTTGTTGAAGGGAAGCACCAGTGTTAGCAGGAAGCTGTCAGACAGCTACTCCCATCTTTACCGCCCATGTGTTAGAAAATGACAAAAGCTACAGACCTTAAGCCAAGGCAAATTGTTTTGTTGCAATGCAACAGAGTGACAAGGCACAACTAATGTCTTTATCTGTCAGAACGGAGAGAGGCGCCGTTTGGCAGGCTGGTCAGTCATGTGGACTTCCTCTCTGTCACAGTAACAATTCAGCCACGCTCAACAATCCAATGGACTGGGCATTATGCATCTTCCTTAAAGAATAAAAGCAGCGTCTTTGTGCAATTAATGTCGTTTGTGCATCTGAAGACACTGATGCATTTGCTGAGCTCACAGTCTGACGCAAGTTTACGAAAGAGCCCAACAACTCCAGCAGTTCTGAGACATCGTGTTAGAGTAGCACTGACAATCTGTCATTTTTAGAGGCAGCACACATGAGCCAAAACATTAATACCACCTGGTGGCTTTGATGAAGAAATAATATACGTATTTTCCGGACCATAAGCCGCTACTTTTTCCGACGTTTTGAACCATGCGGCTTTTACAGAGAGAGTTTCTATGAATTTTTCTGCAGCCCTCAGATGGCGCTGTAGACAAGTCTGCAAACAGCGCCAGTTTTATTTTTAGACGCACAACAGCAAACATCAGCACTTTTACTCGTGTTACAGGCACCATTCAGGTTCAGGTGTATGAATAAACACTTATGGTACAAAATCAAAACAACTTAATACCAGCGTCTTCTCCTTTGGCTATGGTGGCGTTTATTTGACAAGAAATATATATAACGCGTTAAAAATGCCTATGAAATAATAAATGCAGACACATTTTGTTAGTTAACCACGGTTTATTGTGACATTTCTTTTAAATTTTAAGGTCTCTATAGTCCAGAATTTACGGTACGTAAAAAAAATGTATGAAATAATAAATGCATACAAAATTCTTAGTTAACCACTTGTCAACATAAGGTCTTTTTATTAATTACTCTACTGTCCACAACAAATTTTAAAAACCATCAGGCTGGATTTCCATTTGTATTACCTTTGATATCCATGCCCCCCCTTCTATGGATGCAGGCTTTTGGCAGTCCGCTAATCATGTATCTGGTGCCACCCTTCAGTCAATATTTCCCCTCGTAGCATAACACATGAAATTTAATAACCAGATTACCGTGACATTTACTGACCTCTTCTACGCCCCCTTGGGGATCTCGGTCCATTTTGGTCATTATATGAGCTTTCATGTAGCCACCACCCTCAGGCTAAATTATGAGCTTTGTACATGCATAATGGGTGAAAAGCTGTTGGAAGGCCATTGGATCATCAAGCATCCACCTGATTTTGCCTTCCATGTCACATAACCCCATTAGTCCACCGGCAGACAGGTGGACAGGTGTGTCACCTTCAAACTAAAACTTTCTCGCTGTTTACAGTTGAATGGCAAAGTCTTCATCCCCTGACTTTTTCTTGTCAGTTCCCTAATCAGCTGTTCTGTATTGTCAGTTAAGTAATGATTGTAGTCTCCAAGCCTCGCTGCCTCCCCAGTAAATTCACATATTGTCTTCTGGACGCAACCATCGTGTCCTTATTGGTTTCGGCTTTCTCAACTTTCTGACAAGGTATTGGAAGCTATCTACTTACCAGTTTTTATTCTGTTCAGTGAGTTTTTACTCAATTCAGTGAACGCTCCATACATAAACTTCTTGTTTTTCCCCAAAGTCACTACTCCTACCTGTCTGGAGGCCCCAGAGGAAAGATTAATTCCAACCAGCTGTTTCTTTCACATTCATCCTTATCTTAAACTCTCATTAAAGCCTTTAAATCCAACATAGTGTCCGAGTCTCCTTCAGGGTCTGTTTATGCGCCTTACACACTATTTGTTTTAGTTTCTTTTTCCCCATTTCAGGTAAGAGGATACAAACTTTTTCACTCAGCTGTGCATGATGTGACATATTGCAACAAGACAATGAGATGACTGTTAAGCACATTCCTGCTGAGAGAAAGCATGGCCATGGGGATTAGAATGGAGATTGCGCCAGCCTCTAGTGGTTGCTATGATAGCTTTTCTTTTTTTATTTCAAATTCAGCCCAAACAGAAAGTTGAAAGTTTTTGATAGATACACTCATGTTAGACCAGGGTTGCCTCATTTAAAATGAGCTATTCTGTTGGTCAGTACAACTCCTTAAAGCAGTGCAACCTGCAAAATAAGGTTTCCTACTGTGAGTAACCATCAGACAGCTTGTAGAGAGCTTTGCTATTCAAATATCACCATTTCAATAAAGTGCATGTTTTACAGCAGAACAAATGTGGTATCATAGTTTTCAAAATTTCATGCTGGACCACTGGCTCATGTTTAAAAATGTCTTCTTTTAAGGCTCCTAGCATTTCATATAAAACATAGCTTTCATTTATTTATTAATTCATGAGGGGAACAGCGAAGTCGTGTGCAAAGAAGACATCATTATTTAACAACATGCAAAGACCATTGGAGATGTCTTTCATTTTCCATGTGCAGTAAGACCTTGGAGGATTACCCAATCCACATAATTTCCCCCAAACCCTAAAACCTCATGCTTTCCTGATCACATAAGGATTACATGGCTTTGCAAGAACAAATTTAAGCATTAAACCACCACAATGCACAAAATGTTCAGGGCCAAATTTAACATCTGCCTCTTAAACTGTGAAGTAAAGTTCTGAGTTGTCATATATTTTAAACTAATAAATCATGTTAACTCAATGACTTCACTGTGTACATCCTCAGTGATTCAGCTGGTCAGTGGACCTCTCATCACCTCTCAACTGAAAGACTTCCTCAGTCCTACATCTTTAGCTTTATTTAAATCAATTACATCCTTAAGTCCAGTTGTCATAGAACAGGGACTGTGGGGATATGCACATATTGGATCTACTTAAGGCCCTTGCCATGACAGGAAGGCCACACATTATTAGGATACAAAGTCCAATCACTAGGGAGAACGAAAGGACTATGAATGGGTTTTACACACAGTGTTAATCATCAGGAAATATTCTGTGAGATGATAGAAAGTCAAAACTATTTCAATTCACACAGATGGAAGGAAGGAGTAAATAAAATGGAATCTATCTTGCAAAGGGTAGTTCGAGCAGACGACGAGTCATGCTGCTACAGTTAGGCACAAGTCTTAGGGGACTGCGTTAGGTTTGCTATAGCCAATAAATGTCCCCCACGTCAATACAGTTCCATTGGTCATTTTATCCTGCTTGTACAATAAACTTAACTAGTCCTTTTTTTTACAAGAGAGTTTCCTTAGGCCACATGACAGTCTAACACATCTCCATATCTTAAGCCACATTTTACAAAGCAGTCTATTCAACCTGTTATGTACTGCTCACCATCTTACTGCCACTGTTGCTGTTCACATTATGTTAGTTTCCATCTACTGATTTTTATGCATAGTTTGAATTTGCACATAACAAATGGTATAAAAATGAAAGCTTTTACTCGTGGCTGAGGTGGAAAAGGTGGCATAATAATAAAGAGAAGACATTGTTAAGGGTGTCAGAAAGAGACATTTCAAATAAAGAACACAGGGGTTGGGGGGGTGCTTTTACTTCTTCTTGTTCTTTGCTGGCATATCAATAAAGAAAAGATATGATTACAGTTGATGGAAGTGGAAGGAAATACAAGCAGGTCACCACCTGCTTTTCAGATTTGTCGTCAAAAATTAAGGCAGGCACAAAATATTAACATAATAAAAGGATGGAATCTGACTAATGAAAGGGCCAGTGACTTTTGTTGGAGTTGGTTCTTAAATAAGGACCTTTAATCATAGTGAGTCAAAAAAGAAAAATCGGTTTTTCAAATAATTGGATTAATTCCTCTTGGGCTTTGGCTACAAATAAATAAATTTGTAGTAACAGCATCTGTAATAAGTTTCGGTGATTCCAACCAGAGGATGAGTTTTGTTCTATGCTGTAACTGCTCCTCCAACCACAAATTGACATTATTTGTTAAAGTACAGGTTAAATAAACAAGATACAATGTGTACATATAGTAATTTTCCTCTACTACCCTGCTTTTTCAATTTCAGTGGTTTTGTTTTGAGGCAACTATATTCCTCTTGAGGTTGGTATGCATCATCAGTTTCTGTTGTGCTTGGTTCTAAGAATAAAGTTTGGACAGTGACAGGGACCGAAAATCGAGGCCTTGATGTAGATGAACTCTACAGACATGCATGCAGACGTATTGTCTGCTTCTGTGTAGCAGAGTACACACACACACACGCTCACACACACCAACAATTACTCTGATGATAAATGGTGGCAAGACGCCCTTCACTAATTTAAGGAAATCACTAGGGGGAAGAAAAAGTTAGTAGAAAAAAAAGTAATTTTTGGCATTCTACATCTGTCAGTCTGCATTTTAGCCTGATTAGTGTGCGCTAATCGACTCTGCTAATCACACCCCCAGGTGAGAGAGAGGGAGAGGCGAAAGGGGATATAAGAATGGAAAAGAAGTGGAGGATGATGAAGAACACTGCGAGCTGGTAAGCTACAAAATACTGGAACAGCTGCTGCGGTCTTTTATGTGGAAACCCAGGAGAACTGCTCCATTGGGTGTAACTTGGTTGCAGAGCCACAATTTGCAGCAGAAAAAAACACTGAAGGCTGAATCTATGGCTGATTCTTAGCAGCCTAGCTGCCTGATCCAGTGAATTTTTGTGGATACCTCATCTTTATTGTGTTAGCCCACCGAACCACTGACAGTTACTGCTGTACATATTTATACATCTGGAGCCAGATGCATTAATAATATAAGTGACAGCATTCCCAACACCTGATCTGGTATATATAACAAAGTGAATGTGAGGTGAAAGTGTACACACGGGTTTTCATTGCAAAGTGGAATATAGCGAGAAGGTGGAAAATAATAAAATAAAAAACTAAATCAATCTATAAAAATAACATTTTCTAAGCCAACTTCACACCTTAGAAATAACATTTGCAGTTGTGATCCAAATTATCGTGCAGCTAAATTTGTGAAGATCAAATATCAAACAACATTTTTGTTCGCTGAGCTGGAGGAGAGAAGTCATTCCAAGCAGAAATAGAGTCATCACTGCAGATGACAGTTTCTATGCAGTAATACTTGTCATTACATATCATGACTACCCAGCTAGCAGAACCTCGATGGTGACAATTTGTGAACTCTTTGCCAGTCTATATATTCACAGGTCAAGTACAGACATGCAATAAGATCAGTAAGGACATTTCTAAGTTTACAAAAAGTAGGAGATTGAATTTATGCCTTTGACCCCTGTAATTTTCGGGGCTTTCATACAGGAGGTTTAAAAGAGCAAACATGACTCAATTCTAAGCAACTCGGGAACTGGGTGCAGTTTACCTCTTCCTCCGCTCTGCATGTTAGCATGCACCACTGCTAAATAACTAATGGCCACGCAGAGTCTGTGAGACGCTCAGGATTCCCAGACTCAGGGAAGATCAGGGGTAGAGCAACTGTGTCATCTGTTTCCTGCCTTCGCTTGTTTCTACATTTTCCCTTGCTCTTATGAAACCATTTATTAAATATGCTTTTTGCTGCCTGGCATTCAAGATTCATTCCCTCCCTCAATAGCAAGTGGGAATTGTTTTCCTCCCAAAATCACTTTTTTCTGCCTGAGTAGCTGCTTTGTCTCCAGGTGCTTTTTTATAAGCCCACTAAGATCCAGTTATGCACACATGTAAACACAAAAGCAAAACGACTAATGAAATGTACTCCAGGATCTCCAAAAAATTGCGGTCCACAGGGATACCCACTCCTCCGCAGGATGTGTCTGACAAAACTGCTGCCAACTCCTCTACATAATTTTCGTTTTATCTGAAATAACTGGACTGACATGCAGGCATCAGTGATTCACAAGACAGGTAGTTCTGGTCTGGCTCCTTGCAGCAAGGAATGCCACAAAGCTCAATTAACAGAGCTGACTACCGCAGCATGTAAAAACATGCTGTTATACATCACTCATTTAGAGTTTTATTTGCTTATTAGCAGAAAGGTTTAGTATAGAAAATTACCTAGAAAATAACATGTTATTAACCAATGACACATTTTTCTTCACAATATCCATATCCTTTGAATTAAGAGAAAACTGGTAATCACATTCTCACAGATTAAAGGTGGGGTTTATACATGTTCCAACTTCCAACTTAACATCTAACGGCCAAAGTGGATGCAGTCACAAAACATGTAATATATGGGCATACATAAGGTTGTTAAATCCATAATTCTGACCCTAACCACACATTTTTTGTCAGTGTTAGCAAGTAAGACAAAGTTCTTAGAATTATTTCTTCGCAAGCCTTGACTTTTCAAACACTCTGCCCTGTGGTCATGGTACACTGAGCCCTTCTTGTTTCAGATATGTTTGAGTACAACCAGACATGGGCCAGTGGTCAAGCTTCCTTCCTCCTACAACCTGTACAGTAATAAAAGTAGAATAGGCTGCAGCAATGGTGGGATGAAACAGCTGAAGTATTAGACAGAGGAAGGAGGAAGAGGAGGAACAGCAAGGCCAGAAGGTTGGTCAGAGACCAGCTGGGAATTGGATGTGCAGTGAGTTCGGTGAGGTGTGAACGGGGCCTCGGCATCGTCTGAGGTTTCCATTGCACTTGACTACTCTTAGCTGAGCCAACCAAGCATAGAGGAATGTGTAGTTACTGTAGGGGTGGGGGTGGGCAGCTGTATTCTCTCTGGCTCAGCTGGGTCTTCTTAGCACTTATAACCCTCTCATCACTGCAGCTATGCTCATCATTTTCTATCTTCAACCATTTCAGGAGAATTTCAGACAGACATGAAAGTGTCTTTACAATGCCCAAAACAGATACATCTGTGCACTCCCGCACCCCTCGGTATCATCAGGTTAATGGAGAAAAAGACATTACAAAACGAAGAGAAATGTGGGTTAGATGAGGTTTGGAAATCATGATTTAAAGTGTGAAACCGCCATAGCTGGTCGCAGCACAATTGTTATGGGACTGAGGATGAATGCTTTCAGTTTGACATAGCCCAAAATTTATTAGAGATTGGTATGAGAGGAGGTCACTTTATGTATGTACCTCTGTAACTCTATCCAACCATGGAAAAAGCAAAGACGCAAGACGTTCTTCTACATGTAGCCGTTTAAATGGAAATAAAAGGACAATATAAAGACACTATATGTTTGACAAAGGGACCTTGACTGTAAAGTTGGAAGACGACGGTTAGAAGAATCATAAAGAGCAAACAGTGTGATATACGTCAGTGTGCAGTTAGTGAAAGTGAATTTCATGCTTGGTTACTGGAAGTTTCTTAGCACAATCCTCACTGGGAATTAAAGTTAACTTCTAAAGATTGTATCTGTGTTGTTTGTGCCTTTGATATTTCTACAGATTTTTTCACCTTGCCAACTGACATTATCTATGCAGAGACCTAGCAGGACTTTTACTTCCAGAATGCCAGCTGCCTGTACAACCCCTCTGACTTCCCTACTTCACTGTATTCCTTAGAGAGCATGGTGAATTAAGCAGTAGGGACCACTGCCAGGAAGTGAAACCATATCATATTTATTTATTGTTAGTCTGATGTTAAAATGCATATTGCAGCTTTGAGGAATACGATACTACAGTAAATTACTTTTGGCACATGGCTGGAAGCAGAATGGAAACCCAGCTATGTCCCACAGCTCCGTCAGTCTGGTGCAGTACTGTATCTCCAGGAGATGATAAAATATACACCAGTGAAGGTTCTGCGTGTGCCTTTGTGTGGGAGGCAGCTGGGAAGAAGTCATCATTAAGTCGGTGAAATCAACAATGAAGTCTACCACAAAAACATATGCTCTCCGCCCTTGCTGTTTTTCAAAGCTTTGAACGCACATTGGTTGGTTGCCCAAAGATCTAAAGTCACAATACGAGAAAATTATGTTGTCCCTGTTGAACTTTCCCCAAAGAAACAAATGCAATTTGAAGTAAACAAAGTACAAACTCAGTTGATGACCTCGGGTGCCTTTCCCAAAGGAACGGTTTTAATGCTGCATAGGAGAAAACTATCATTAGCAAAAGTAGCAATCCACAAAAGTGTTACGTAGACAAATATCCCTACACACCACTATAAAGTTGCTCAGTTGCAACAGCAGCCAAAGGGTTAGGCCACGTGGAACAAAGGTTTCTCACAGTGAATTATATTTTGTACCTCTTAGGACTGGCAACACATCACTGGCACAAATATTTACTGCTGTGCTACTTACATGTTAAAAGAAGTTTGGAGTTTTTTATTTTCGATTCATTTAAACTTCTACTTCACTACAATTAAGTCAATTTTTGTACTTTTTTGGATGCATTACATTTATTTTACTGCTTAGGTTTTCTTAGTTGTCAAATTTAAACATACATTAAACAACATGAAATTGACAGTTTCAAATTAATATTTTAAATGTTATTTTATTTAACATTTATTTTTAGCTTTTGAGCAGCATGTGTTAGCACGATGCAGTGATTTATTTGTAACTTTAATAGTTTCAGTTTTCTATACTTTACCAAACTAAAACACCTGTGGTTTAACAAACCCCAAAGTGAAATTTGGTTGTGCTGTTGTGAGTCTCTTCTGTGACGGACTGGTGGCTGCTTTCTGCCTTCCAGCCGGCTGGATGAGCATTCACGTTCCCTTTTTAACACCATGCAGGAAAACAAACAAACAAATAACTAAATGTATTATCTGACTGATTGAATGTATGAATACACAACAGCGATCGCACTCGCAGGGAAGCCATGCTTCCTAATTAATGTCTGTGTTTGGCTATCTCTCATTTGTTACAGTTGGAGGAAGTGACACAACTATTTGTCGAGCCACGCGGGGGGGCAGAGGCTAAAAACAAGGTATGGATGGAAGAAAGCGAGAGCAGATGGGATGGTGTCAGGGAGTGCAGAATGAAGCATACCTTCATCCATCACAGCATGCGTGCATGGCACACACACACACACACACCGACAAACACACAGCACTCGTTTCATAGCGGACTTATTGAGGCCACAACGCACAACAAACACGTGTCCTTTCCAGCCAGTGTGGAGGTAAATTCAGAGCAACACAGTGTCTCCGGCAAATGGACGGCAATAGTCTTTATAGGTAAAGACTTTTGTTAATGCACCTCATCATTGTTAAGACAGAGAGTCCTCACCAGAAAAAAATGGTAATTTGTTAAAAAAAACATTTCTAAGGTAAATAACAGCAAACAAATATCGAATTCTCTAAACGAATGCTCATTTGTTCTAGCGGGTATTGTTTTTATGAAAGTTAAAGGAGGGATTTGGATTCTGGCAGGAGGAGGAACCATGGGCGAAAACATCAAGGAGCAAGAGCTCCACCTGTGACCCCGTAGGCTGGAGCTCTGTGTTGGGTTTGGAGTGCGATGTAGGCCTGGCAACCCTTCCAAATTCCCTGCCGGGGGTGATGGGGATTAGCTGGAAAACTGTCTGAGAATGACTAAATAAACAATGGAAACAACAGCAAGAAGCAAGACAAAAAACAGCATGGCCGCGGTATTGTTTTTGAAGTTTCTCGCTGTTATAAAAGGTGACAGCAGAGACAGCTGAAAGGAGTTGATGAGAAGTACACAGCTTGACTTGAACTGGATGATTCTAAAATGTAAATTATAAAAAAAAAAAAAAACACTCAAGAAGTTCATATTTTTTTAAATCTTGGCCAATTTTTGAGTTAGTTTTCTACTTTCAGACATAAAAACGTCTCATTTCCATACAATCCCTTCACCAAATATTAAGAAATGGACTAGGAGCCTTATAGAAAATTGCGTGCATAATGCAGCAATTCACTTCTCATTCTTGCTCCCCACATATTGGACGGTGCCAACAGAATGGTAATAGCGTTGATGTCTCCATCTACCGATTCACGCTCATTTGTTATTTATTCATGAGAAAGTAAGCAGGGTGCCCGGCCTAATACAGTTTATATCATTCACTCACTCATGCTATTCAAATTCGGGTATAATATAATTTCAGTTGAAAACTTCTCTCTACTTGTTCTCGAAATACAACTTTATTCAAATTTGTAAGTCAAAGAAATGAGAAGAATTCTCCTCAAAAGACTCCGCAAAAAACAATAACCAGACAAGGCCAAGTGAGCAATAAATTCATCCAGTGCTACTTGGAGCATAATGCATGAGCTGAGGAGACATTTCTGTGATTGTATCAATACACTGCAATCAGGCTAAATGGCCTCAGCTGTCAATCCTTTTCATTGTTTTGGGTTTCTATGAAGTGTTTGACCTTTAGCCGAGTATGACAACAATGCACTGAAAACTAAAAGACTGTTACATTAAGAAATTAAATCACAGCAACAGATGCAACGTGTAAAAAAAAAGTACACAAGACGTACGGCAATTAGCCAACGCTTCAGGCTATTTGTGTAAACCGCTTTAACTTGACGTAAAACTAAATGTGATTCTTCTGAGTGGCGAATGATGAAGTCCGTTAACTCTCTCTGCGATGACTGAAGTGATTTTTTTTTTTTTACGCGTGACCATCAAATACAACTTGTTCATTCCCCCACGTTGAAGCGGTTAAGGCGGACTACTTAGCTACTGCACCGGTGTGCCCCCGCCCTCCAAACCCTCTGTGTTTACTTAACCTTTAGGAAGTCATCATTAGCCAGTTCACTCTGGAGAGCCTATTGGCTTGTCAGCAGAGAGATAAATTAACAGTGGGCGCATTGATTTGACTTGTGCCGTGAGCTGGGATCATGTTGGCTGGCCAGTATGCACAGTATAATTAGTTATCAGCAAGAAGGGAGTTTTCTTAAGTGATTAATCACGAGAGCCCTCTGACTCCAAAGGAAAAGCACGAGCGGTCGGTGAGAGTGAAAGGGCACCTGACTGACGATCACTATGCTCACCAACAAAAATAGCATCACTGGTTAAACATGACCTGTTGGTTAGAAAGCGTTTGTTTTTTTAACCCCTGATGCATTCCCCACAAATGATTCTTTAAACCATGACCTAACCCTAACCACATTGTTTTACTTCCCTAATTATGGCCAAGTCATAACCAGCGGTCATACAGAGGATCATATTGGAGGGCCCTGGCAGACAAATTTTTTTTTTTTATTTTAGGGTGAAAACCTAAATCTGGATTCCCAAGATAAGGCTAATTGTCTGAGCATCTCTTATTCTGCTGAAACATAATGAGTATAATAATGTGCCCCGGGTGCTGGATGGTTTGTGACAGATTAGGCATCATTCTTATTTAAAAAAAAAAAGAAAAAAAAGAGCCTCAACAAGTGCGTGTTTAATGCTAAGATGCCTCCATGTTCAAATGCACATTCACATGGAGAAAAAAACAAAAAGCATCTGTGCAGACTGAGAAAAGGCATCTCAAATGCACAGGGTGTGAAACACTGGGTTTAGCAGCAAAGGCAGACAAAAAAAAAAAAAAAAAAAGCCCAACATCGAGTGGCTGGAGGAGCTCTGAAGACATTTGATTAAAGGATTGCTGTTTGTCATGCAGTTGCAAATGCAGCTGCTGCTGCTGCTGCTGCAGCACATGCTGAGTCACAACATATGGACCAGGCTCGGGGACAGGAGGGAGGCTGAGCACAGATGAGATAGAGGAGAAATGCTCTCTACTGGGATCTCTCACTTTGGAGCAATAATGGAAATGCATTACCAAAGTGAGAGCTGTCCGGGCAGACCTATAATGAAGGCCCACATGGTGAAGGTTGGTCTCTTCATGCTGAGATGAGGGAGGGAAAAGTGAGAAGAGCTAGTTGGACTGACAAAGGGAGAGTGCAGGAGTGACAACAAATCTATAAGTAGGAGGAGATGTGTCAAAACTAAATAAATACGAGGAAAATATGGCAACAGACGGAGGGCAAGGGGGCACCGAGGGGCAAAGAGGGGAGGACGCAAAGAAGAATATGAAAATCAATTGTAAGATAAATGATGCAGCAACTCCCAAAGGAAATCAGAGTGCTCAAAAAGACACTCCAGAAACCACATGGACACGTGGTGACGTCCAGGCTTTTAGTGCTAATTGACAGAGCCGGCTGTTCCAAGTTGCCACCCACCCTCTGCAGAGAAACTAGTGTTTTTCTTTCGATTTTATTCCCCTCTCTCTGACCATGTTTCATAGGTCAATCGATGTGTGCTAATTGGCTAGCCAAGCCAATCGGCCACACGGTTCCACTGTCCATCCCTGGAGTGCTGTCATCCTGTCGCTGCCCACGCACACAGCTAGTTTTGCTCTGTGGTGGAAAGGTGCATGGCAGCTGCTGGAGAAAACAGGAGCCGCTGCCTCCCCGAGGACGCATCAGGGGATAAAGTGAAATGGCCCCAGATTTCAGTCAACACAGCTAAAAATACCTGGCATCACATTGTGATCGCTGTCTCTCTTCAGCTGACAGTAAATTCAGCTGGGATGGTATGGAGGACAAGGGCAGGCAGCTGACCGTGATTCAAAAATTTATAAGGTAACTTGTGCTTGAGTGTGCGGTTGTATAAATCGATAAGCAGGAGAATATGAGATGCATTCTTGCCAGTAACTTAGAAAATTCTATCTGGTGAACTGCTGATGAAAGACAACTGACAGAAGTGGACCTTCGCAAAAATACTCGTAAGCACACACTGGTCTACGGGTTTCATGTTTATTGTGGCTGCACTTGAGGTTGGACAACATATTGATGAATCTTAACTACAGAATTATTTGCGATTAGCGATAATATAGAGTTTATACTTAATAATGCTGTGCAAAGTCAGTCTCCTGCATCACCAACTTGGGGGTAGCCAATAAACAAAGAACAGGTACGAGGTCTCATGTTGGTGCAAACATGAATACACAGGCTGATGCATCTGAAATGTGTTGGCAGCAATTTGAAAAGAACAATGTAATGTTGCATTTTTATTTGTAATCTCATTTTAGTGTGGCTGATAGTCTTAATGCCAAAAACAAACTGCAAACAAAAATATATACATGTATATCTGTGCCAACTTTGTCCTGAATAATCCTCAGTGGGAAAAACCTGTGCAGCTCAAACCTCATTTTGCTTCACTAGCATCAATATAAAGTATTATTTAGAAAACGAGGTGAAAACATTAAATGGCCATACAGTACATATGATACCTATGCTACCGTGAATAATTGTTATTAATAATATGGTTGCCGCAGGCCCAGGGCTCCATCTTTTAGGATTGTACATTACATTTATGATACTGATGGTGTCTGATCACTTCCTAATATCAGTGTTGGTTGTGGTGCACACTTATTTGTCGGACTAGTTACTGTAGTGCAGCAATGCGGCTAACTTAGGTTCCCCTCTTGGCGTCTGTGCTTCCTGAGTGAATTTAATTCGCTGTCAATACGTCTGCCAGTTTATCACAACTTAAGGAAGCATACCGCACATCAATCTTGGTGTATCCAAAAGAAGTTACTACCTTGTTTATATAAATGAGCATCTTTGAAAACGCCTAATACAGACCTTGATATTCACTCTGTTTAACTTATCTTGACAGTGTGAGGTTTGACGCTCAAGATACAGGAGGAAAAAAAAAAACATAGCCTAACTGTTAATGCTGCACCAGTCAATGAAGGCAATATTTTTCCATGCCACGAGGGACTGTTATGATAATAATCTCTATGAAAAGAAAACCTTTCACATTTATTTGATAAATTTTGAGTCCATGCCACCATTACTTTCAATAAAATGCTACACTAGCTATATCCACATCTGTGTTTTACTCACACTATTGAGATGAATGAGGTGTTGTCTGTGCGACTATGGTGATTTCCCATATGGCTGCAGAGCCATTGCTCTGAATAAGAGTTAATTTTAACCTGGTGTCAGCACTTTTACAAAGGCTGATTGCTTGAGAATAATGGCCACTTTGGCAACTGTCAATTTTCCTCTAGGGCAAATTGGTACAGGGCTGGTGCTGTGTGATTCGCTGAAGCTGTCATTTCCTGGGCTCCTATTTCAATCAGGGCCACATTGCTTACTTCATTACAAAGATGGGCAGACAACTCAACAGTGCTTTGACTCTAAATCCACCTCCCTGCATTTTCCAATGCATTCAAGTGTTCAGCTTTGCTTTCTTCTCCAAATGAAACCAAGACCTTAGTTAAAGTACTTCTGTCCATTTTGAAGGGTTTGACAACTTTTTTTCCTGTTATATTAAATAAATAATAGTTAACCGCTCATCCAACTGATTTTAAATTTGCCCTATGAACATTGGAACTTGCTTGATTTTTATTAAATGATATATCTCCTTCTCTTTTTTTTTCATTAAGCACTTTTTAATTCACAGTGCATCTTTTATTTGTGTCTTCAGAACAACCAGGACCTTTTGCAAACCTCGCTGCCATGTTTCATTCACAAGTAGAAAAGTACTTTCTGAAAACGTCTGTGCATTACTAATGCCAGCGATGTCCACTTAGAGTTGTACAGAGGCTCTTAGGCTGATTACACAAAAACCTTAAGGAATGACTCCATATTATATTGGGCAGATAAAGTCTCAATGTGCCTTCTAGCCCAAGGTGTACACGATAAATCAAAGGTCATTTGTACTGTTAATACTTTGGGGCACAAGTACATTAAGCCTTAGGCCGTGGCTGAAGACTGCAGTGCATTAGAGCCTTAGTTTTTCTTTCTCAAACTCCCAGTGCCTTTTTTTTTTTAAACTCGGCTTTATATCATGTGTGCCAAACGGCAGTGAGCAAAAAGCTGCTGAAGAGACTGGAACATGCAGCAAGCCGTAGAGCCACATTTTTCTGAGGAGCCGGAGGAGCAAAGCAGGGAAGAAATTCCAATAAATATTGGACTACAACTCACCAGGTTGACACAGAAATGACTCCAATGGGAGGCCCATATTACTTTGTTTGCATTGCATAGAAAAGACTATATAAGTCTGCTTTAGTAACACGCGGTCCTTGAACACTCAGTGTATCTTTAAGTAAAACCTTTTTCTTTTGTTTAAAAATGTAAACCTTATTTACTCTTCCCCAACGGAGCTTAGATACCCTTATATTTTGAGATTTGTTCTTTTTTTGGCACAATTATGATATGCGTCATATCTCATAATACAGATCAGATGAATTTCATGGGAATGAAGGTTTAGAGCTTTGCCATCCTGAGCTATGGCATGTGATCTTGTTGCTAAATTCACTGTTCACCGTGTTCTTTTGAATTTCAGCAGTGATTTACTGTAGAGACACTTGTATCACTTTTGATATGCACATTGTCCTCTAGGAATACTTACATATTTTACTTTCAACTCAGGCTTTACTTTTATTAAAAGGCAGCTGAAAAATGTGTCTGCAGTTAAAACTACGTTTTCGAGATTAATAGGGACACTTTCTTTAGAAAGACACAATGCTGTTAGGATTACGTTAAATTAGCATGTTTGTCCACAAATGCCCACTTCATGTTTCATGACCATGTTTTCTTTTTCACTATAAATTCCCTTCATATTTTTTGCTTTTGCATTGTCAGTGTCACTGTGATTCTGTTTTATATGCTGGCTGATTACTCGGCATATCCCTGACAACACAGCAGGGCTACAGATACAAGGCTCTATCCTTCATACCTCAGTTTTGGTGATGACCTAGACCTAAAAATAAAATATCTTCAAATCCAATCTCCAAACTTTAACTTTTGAAATGTTTGAACACCAACTCTTCACACACGACTCTACTTTCTTACTTTAACTTTCCATGAAGGCCTTTCAACAACCCCTGCAGAAATGGTGTGAACTTGTTATATCCAAAAACAGATGCTTATTATATTTTGCTTGTTGTCACTTGTTAGCTAGAACCCAGCCAGCTACCTTTTTCAACATCGCCATGACATTTCTTTTGCTAGTTTGAGTTTGTAATTGTAGCTCTCTCACACCTGTATTCATTCAGAGGCTTTAATAAAAACTTCATAGAAGAGGTGGAAAAAGACGGAACATTTAGTTGCAAACTCTGTCAGCGGTATCTCAGTAGAGGAAACCAGATTAGTTTTGTAGAATATGGAAAAAATGCTGACCAGATTTCTGCTGAGGACAATTATGAGGAAATGAGATTCAAACAAAGTACAATGAGATATGGATGTCGAAAACAAAGTCAGCCCTAAAATCAATATTCAGAATGATGCGAGACTTTTGATTCAGAACTGATTAATTATGCAAAGTTCAGCATGTGAATGTGATCTTCAAAACCAAAATGGCAGGAAAAACAAATAGACAAGATGGAGGTTATTTTGTGGCATCCAGCCATAATCTGCAACTGCTAGTTACCCGTCTGCCTCAGGACCAACACAGAAAGACATACGTAGACAGACAAGCATTCACACCTATGGAAGAATCAGCATCTGAAATCTGAACCAGTAACTGGTTGTAAAAGTAATGTAGTGGAATAAAGGTAAAGGTTACAAACCTCAACGTTGTACTTTAAGATTCACTGAGACGCCCTAATCACATCCTCACACCTGGAGGCTGCCCAGTAGAACCACAGCGTGACCTGTGGTTACTGAGCAGCTCCACTGAAGCAGTCAGGGTGAAGGGTCTTGCTCAAGGCGGAGGGAGGGGCCAAGCACCATCACTGCCCACTCCTTCAGGAAATCTACTCAGCTCTTTCTAACCATGCGGCACAAAAACAATAGTAACAGTCATATATTGTTATCCTCACAGCATGATCCAGGGTTTGATTTAAAATGAGTCATTCTTTATCTTGTTTGTTAGTTTTTTTTATTTATATTTACAATTTAACACACATGATTACTGATATTACAGGCATGAGAAAACAATTTCATTTGGAATGTGGACAAGAGCGTTGATGCACAGTCAGAAGATAACAGACTGTAGAAAGTAAAATTTCATTTTCAGATTAGAGACAAGCTGTGCAAAGGCCCTTATAAAAAGCTGTTTCGCCAGATGCCTTTTTGGGCAAATCCTTGATTTGATTAGCTTTTAAATGCTGTTTAAAAAGCCTCCACTGCACAGAACACAATTAGGTTTTTCAAATGGTGAAC
The DNA here is from genome assembly GCA_033026295.1 of Channa striata. Classification (NCBI taxonomy): domain Eukaryota; kingdom Metazoa; phylum Chordata; class Actinopteri; order Anabantiformes; family Channidae; genus Channa; species Channa striata. The sequence continues at coordinate 9,900,124 of CM065182.1, read as the reverse complement.
TAGTGATCCACTCTACAGCTTGATATCTGCAGGCTTATCTCAGAGTTTATTGCATTATAGTGGAAAAATATTACTGTAATTATACAGTAAATAGAAGCCATAATTACAAAGGGGGCAGCCCTTAATGTGCTATCAGAATCAGTCTTGTATAACAGAGGGTGGCTGCTGAAGGTGAGCCAGTAGCAGGAATGTAAAAGTCTAAAGACGGCAGCCAGAAGAAGAGGAAAAACGAGCACAGGTGCTGGGCGCGAGAACCATTACGGGGAATGTACAAACAGACCCTCAAATGACTGAACGCGCAGAGGAACTCTCAAGACAGTCAACATTAAAGTGTGGCTTCCTTCTAATGCTGAATTCTTTAAGTTCACAGTCAGGACCTCAGAATCTATGGCACACGCTGATGAGAGTAGACAGGCCTTTAAATGCACATTAAACTGACTAAACTGATTTCTTTAGACATTCAAAAAGAGGCTCCAAACGCTTTGTGAATTACAGACATGTCAGATCCGTTTCTTAAATTGCTTGGTTAGGTTTAGGAAAATTATTGGTAATAATTGTCCCCAAAGGATGAACACTTACATTTTTTTTTAGATTTAATTTGTTTCCCTCTAGTCTCGAGCTTAGGACAAACTTCATATTTTAATCTTATTACATAAATGTTTTTTTAATACTTTTCCGTTTGTTTTTAAAGGTACAAAATTTACGCTTAGGTGTTCCCGTTTGGAAAAGGACTAAAAAGAGTAAATTGTGTATTTCTGGTATTTGTTGCAGCGCTAATGTAAAGGATTTCACTGAACTGTAACTTCCTTTCACTGCTGACTCCAAAAAGCACCTACTCATTTGATGTTATAGCACAAACACTCTTTAAGCTGGCATCTGCTGTGTTTACTCGGCAACTCCACAACAAATAATTCCTCCAAACTTTCGAGGCACCGTTCACAACTCCTACATTAATTTGCTTCTATTTTTGTTTTTTTTCTCCGTGAGACAGAATGAAACACCTGGAAGTGGGAGTTTTTTGATGGTTAGTCTGCAGACAGACAAGCAAAAAAATTGGACCGAATCAGAGGAGCCTCACTCTTCCTCTCATCATCTGCAAACAAATACAGCTCTTGTCATCTGTCCCTGCCACAGCCACTTAAAAACACCTGATTAACTTCCTCCACACCTCTCCTGTGAAGCTAAAATAAGGAAAATTGTTCTCTAAACTCACATATTACCTTCACCTTTTTGGTTACACGGTGAAATTACAGCTACTTTTAGTATTGCTTCTGTTTGTTCCCCCGAGCACTCCAGAGGAGACAGCCTGATACACTGCCTCGCTGGAGATAACAAAGTTAGCCATAAGTGCTTGTCTTCAGTCATGTCACCTTCCCAAATGTCCCTTTCCCAATAACCCTCATCCCTTTTTTTTACTTGCACTTACCAAAAAAAAACCCACATGCAAACACACTTACCAATGGGCAAATAGTACCTTTAAGCACCAGCACCCAGTGATTTGTTTGTTTCAGCTAAAAAGGTTAGTGCTCAAAATAATGTGCAGTTAGGAATACATTAATCTGCCTTTTCTTCTGGGAGCCCTAATGAATTTAGGCAGAGGAGTAGTGCCATCACTGGCCTGCCTGGAGGCTCCATCGCATCAAGTGATGCTGAACCCGTGTCAGAATTAAGGGTGCAAGACACTGTCATTCAGCTGGAAAGAGGTGAAGCCCTGGGTAATGAGAAATCTGGATGGCGGGGGAGAAAAATCTGAAACACTGAGCTCTCTTCATTATAGGCCCCACTGTCTGGTTTTACATTCACACTGTCTCCTTCAAACCTATTTGACATGTGAAAAAGAAAATGAACCTGATTCGTCGACATTGTTAGATTATTCAAAAACTCTATCAGGTATAGAGGTGTTATATTGGTTTATCCACTCCACCATGCTAGGAAATGTCGACTTGGATCTCTACAGCACAGAGCAAAGAGTGTTTCTCTAAGTTTAAAAAGGCACACTTTTTTGTTTCTGGTAATTGTGTTAAGCATCGTTAAATCAGGTGTCTTGTCTGTGTGGAGAGAAGCAGAGAAAAGTCATGTGCACATATGCGCAATCAGATTAATAAACTAGCCCCTCAATCAGACATTAAAGGTATGATATACAACTTCAACTAGAGCTGGCATGAGACTCAAAATCAATCCACCCAACATTTCTCTCTGATTTCTTTCCTTTCTCATCATTGTAGTCAAGTTCTTAAACATAACGCAGGATCAGAACCATTCGTTGGTAGATTAACACACTTTCCCTCAAGACTGAGAAAGGACTTGATAGACAAGCCATGGAGGGCAAATCAATGCAGTCCCACGATTGCACAGTCAAAACAAAACAGGGTTGGATATTTACAGAGCAACAGCATACAGGCGTCGGAGGGTCGACTGAGGACACTGAACAACGTGTTGCTAAAATTTAACTTCTCTTACAGCGGACTCCGGACAACAAAAGTGTAATTCTTGGTTTCCCGCTGCTTTGTCATCATCTAAGCTTATATTACACAGAGTTTGAAAACACAGAAAATCAAATGCACTGTAGGAATGAGTGATAAACTAGCGAGGCAGACCTTTTATTGCCCCTGATCCGCTGCTGCCACACTCAACATGAAAGCCATTTTCAATTGGACACAAGCATTCAGGGGACATTGTTGGTAGTCTCCATCCATTTCTTCATACCTCTGTCAATGGCGGGATTGTGAAGTAAGGCTCTGTGTCCCTATGGGCAGCTGGGAGCAGAATTTCCACTGAAGTTTCCTTGGTGACAAAGCTGTTGAGCCCTGAGCTCTTACAGTACATTCCCATTTGCACTTTGTGAAGGTGAAGGTACAGGAGTTGGCTTGACAGCAGTGAGCCACTCGGGGCCTACGTGAAACAATTTTGACAGATCAGCACTCCCCACAAGGGGAGGCTTTTTTGGCTGGGAACCTCCACTTCACCATATTGTTGGGTCTTCTTCTCGAAACAATAGTTCCCATCTTGCTAATTACTAGTGTTTCCAAACTTTGAACAACATTTCTTAAACGCTGAAGCATCTGGTGCATCTCAAAATCTAAACTTTTATACTTTAACAGGTTTAGTTATCTAACTAAAATGAACACATTACATTATGCAACAAATCTCAAATTAAAACTGTTCAGCACTGTGGCACTAAACCCAGCTTCTCCTTAATGAAGACGAGGATTCACTGTTCGACTGCTGGATTAGACTGTAGACAACAGCAAAATCAAATACTCAATATCTACTTTAAATGTAAAATCTACATGGAATTAAAGAACAAAACATATAAGTCACTATCACTCACATTCACTCTGTCGTCTCTCTTATGTGATTCACTGCTGAGCAGGTCCTGCTATCAGAGGGAGGGGCTGTTCGCTTTAAGATAATATCTGAATCTTATGTTAATGTATATGCAGCTCTCATTTTGTTGAGTTCATAGCAATTAGTGAACAAGCTTTCTGTGTTAACACATTGTGACTCTTGATGGGGGGCCACGGGGAAAAAGGTATCGCTTCACTGCATGTTTACGCTTGCTTAGCAGGTGTTTTAATGAACTACTTTTAATGGCTTGCAACTCGCTGGGCTAGCGTGAGAGCAGAGCACCTGAGTGATTCACCTCAGCTGGGCACCGTCTCTCCTGCAGCAGCTCACCACTCCCCGTCTCTGTCCTCAGCCACACATCGAGAGCAGACCACATCATTTAAAGCATAACTGTATTTTCAGATCCACTAATCTCGCTCACCGCATTTTTCAAGTGCTAATTAAAGGCTGAGAATCAGTCGGCTTTCCTGTTTGAAGTTGCACCTGCACACCCAAACAGTTCACATGCATATGTTCAACGCTTGCACTTTTGGGCTCTGATTAGATATTAAACTTTAGTATCCAATGACAAGGCATTTTCCATTACTCAATAGGATCAAAACAATTCAGTTGGTGACATGAAAGCATCCAAGTCGGATACCCAGCCCCAAACACACGCCCATAGATCATTTCATGGTTGAAGTGTTCAAGCATCAGTTGAACAGCACAACAGTGCGTTTAGTCAGCCATATGTGTTGATTGCTGGAGCTGTTTTTGTGCGTGTCTCAAATGACAATGACAGAGTGTGAATGCTTACTGATGCATTTGATTGGATTTCAATATGTTAATTAGGCGGGCATAGCTGCCAGACTTGTCATCAAACATGTCATGTCTAAAGTCAAGTGGAGAAATGTGACAGCCACAGACATCTGTATGATGCTTTTCCTGAGGCTTACTAACTAGGCCAACGTTACTTTTATCATAAGACGATAATCAGAGCTCGCTAGCAGGAGTGCAAGCGGTGAGAGCTGACCTACCTCCCTGTGTCATGTGTCCCTTTTCTTTTTGGAAGCCAGCGTGAGATGTAGCAGGATGATGCTACATGTTCTCATGGATCGTTTCGGTAATAAAATGCTCGGCGCACATTTGCACCTTTCTTTGCCGTGTGTTTTTTTCCCCTTATCCTGGTAAGATATGAAAATACAGTTTGAATGTTAATATGAAGTGGAATTGGTGTCCAAATGTAACAAAAAAAACCCATAAAACTAAAAATCCAAAGCTTCAGGCCTGCTTTTGTGCTTCTGTTTGATCTCTAGTCATTTTGACCATGGTCCAATACCCACAGAGGCTGCGATTAGCATATCACTCATAACAGTCTGCGCTTGGCTCTGTCCAAACCCAGGCCTTCAGCTTTAAGGGGAAATAGGCCCAATGCGCATATCATCATAAGGCATCTGCACACGTTTGCTAAGTTGTTGATAGGGATCTCCACTAGCAACTTGTAGAAGGAGATAAGCTCTGCTGATGTCGGACTTCCTACTGGTTGCCTGTACAAGTCAAAGATGTAAAAAATAAAAGAAAATATGTATGTGAAAATCCTCTAACCAACAGTTTATTTGCTCCTTTTTCTTTTCCAACAATATTAACACAGCTAGACTGTAAGATCTGTGGCCCCCTCAAGTGATTGTGCACTTTTATTTGATCTGTCAGTGATCCAAAGGTAACATACACAAGAACCAACATGCCCTTGCTTCAGAAGTTCACGATCCCACGAGGGGACTAATGTTGTCGTTACTAATCAAGGTGTTTAGGAAGAAGCAGGCAGAGGAACACAGTGAAAATGGAGCCGTCAGCATTGTTCCCCTGAGCTGCACTACGCAAGCCAACCGTAAAAGAAATCACAAGGCTGAGGCACACTCCAGGAACTGTGGAAAAGTGGTTTTACAGTAAATAGATTCTACATTTCTGTGTTGAGCAGAATTCTAAAGTTGGCTTGTTGTGACAACCTAACCTAGGCTATGAGCAGAGACGGTTTTCATTTTTCCACAATATTGTGTAATTATAGGACTCTCCTAAAAAGATGCTGTAATTGTCTATCAATTAAAAGGTGCCAGTAAACGCCTCCTTTGCTGCTAAACGTTATACAGAGAGTTGGTCGTATGATCTGAATGGGGTTGATCAACATAAGAGAAACACCTTTCAGTACAACTGCATAAGTGGCAGCAGCACCACAAAATACATTATCATAACCACCATCACCATCAAGGAAGTAGATATTTATTGCTGTTGTAAACTACATGAGTCCACAACGTCATCTAACTTTAAGTTTCAGGTCTTTCTGATTTCTGACAGTTTTTAACATTGATATTATTATCTAAAAATGCTAAAACTACAGCTTAATTTTGTCCAGGTGCAAAGCTTCTATTAAGGAAAGTGCATGTAATTACATAATGCAGAGTAGAGCAGTATTCCTCACCCAGAATGCTTCTTATTAACTTGCTTGTCTTATATGAGCAGACGCTTTGTGCCTGTGCGGCATTTTAATAAAGCAGCACATGTTAACCAATTGAACCTATAAATTATTCAAACTGCATACTGTACGTACACACGTGCACGAGAACATTGCCTGAATATAGAAATGCGATATGAGCAGAGGCGTGAATCTGGGTCAGGGATCTGACACTGGCCCCACCTTCTACTGAATGAAATTCAAGTCTGTACAATAAGTGGTGATGCAGGCTGTGTGGGAGGCGGCATGACATCTTAATTCCCAGATCGCAACCTTAGGAGGAATCCAAAACACAGATCTAAAAGTCAGTCAGATAATCATGGGGAGCATCAGACTGTGGGAGCATTTCAAATGAGATAACAGTTTTGTAGCATTGTTTTACAAATGATTTCATTCATTTTACAGCCACCACCTTTCTTGAAAACAAAGACAGATATTGTAGCTGGAAATCTAAATTGAATTTAACTTCATGTAAGATGATTGCATTAGCTAAAACTTTCTTTATCATCAGGATAAAGACCAACTAACCAATTATCTTTAGAAACTCTTAATTTATAGCAGCTCTATGTTCGGACAGAACCAGAACTGTTTTACCAGCATAATAAAGTATTTTTAATGAACATGTCTAAAATTATTTTTAACTGAGCTAATCTGCAAAACAACAACTGACATTTCATTTTAATTAGTTTTTTATATATATAGAAAAAATTGCTAACAGCAACTAAAGCATGATTACCATATTTAGTGTTTAGGCACCTCAAGGCACTTTAAGCTTAAAAGAGGGGGGCTGAAAATATCAACACATTTACATTATTTCATACATTTGTAAATTCTGCCTGCTACACTTTCGTTATTTAACTATTTTAGAGTATTATTATATTCTCGGCTGTATAACATAAGAATAATAATTAATGGGACGTACTTTTCCTCGAACAAAGCACAGTCATATTAAATTTACTACTTGATTTTTAAAATAGTTTTCAATATGTAGAATTACAAAAATATGCCGTTAGAATACTTAAATGTGAAAGGAAAGCATTTAGCTCTGCAGCAGAATATATAATTTGTCGGCATAAGAATCCTTCCCTGTAACTGATAACACACATAACAAGCCACTTCAGTTATTCAGGTAATTCTGCACAGAGGTGGCCTTTTCTACATCATTGTATCTAAAAGAAATAATGTGTTTATTTTTAATACACATTGCAGGGTTGAATATTATGTTGCTTTGCTTATGTGATTGCACAAACTTGATTAATATCAGTACATCGTGAGTCCGTCAGTTTGGCAGTGAGGCCACCCTGAGTGTTCATAGACTTTAGTTGGTTTCATTATAGCAAATAAAATAGTCCGTACTTATGGAGTCCTCCCCTTTTCCTTAATAAAATGCAAAGGTATGCAGGAAGATACTCAAAAATTGAGCTGATCCTCTGCCCTGTAGTAAAATATGAAGATTATGCCACGTTTATATTTACAAATAATTTAACTATCTTCATCCTTTGCTATGTTACACACAAAAGAACCACACAACTTAGTTAATGAACTGAAAGGAAAAATAAAAAAACAAACGCTATAAAAATAGTTTTGAGAATATTAGAATATGTTTATTGCACTTTCTAGACTACAAATTTCAGACCATAGCATTATGTGCTTTGTTAAATTAATTTTGTGAATTTAAAAAGTAAGAGACTGTAATCCAGCACCACGGACAGCGCCACCATGTCATTTTAAAAAACATAAAGAAACCACCCATCCATTTTTTTAATCCGCTTACCCTGTTCAGGGTCGTTTGGGGCCGGAGCCTATTCTAGATGCCACTGAGCGAGAGGTGGCGTACAACCTGGACTGGTACCCAATCTACAGGATCTCAGGTCCAAAAGACCAATTAATCCAACTGTTCTCAAATCTCCTGTTTGCCATTTTAAAATATAATTTGAAAATCCAAGGCCAGTGCTGATCTGGTATAGAAAATCCATAACTGCATTAAGATTGAGGAAGAAGCAAAGTAACAAAGTTTTGATTAAAAGCAACAATCGTTTTACCACTTCTTTTACAAGCATGAGTGAGGAATGATGTGAGGTTTGGTGGGAGAGTAGTAATAGGAAGACAAATGCATCTGGGCAAGTTGGACAACTTAATTAAAAAAATGTTGATTACTTTGTTAAATGATGGCAATTTAAGGGGTGACGAAAGACTCTTTTCAGAAACTTTTCAGATTTTCATTATTGTATTAGTTCTCCATGAGAAAATTACTATCCACCAAAACATGCTAATTAGTATTTTCAGAATACTCTATCACAAGATTAGCTTGCTTACTTTCGCAGGAAAAAATAATTTTTTGCAAGTTTTTATGACATCTAAAAAAAGACAATGACCAAGAAGTGGCCCTGAACTAAAGTAATCACATTCGCATTGTTATAGTCAGCATTTCAACAATGTGTCTATGTAAGTTATTATTATTACTATCATTATGTTCAACATCTGTCAATTGTCTTTTGATGTCAAAACAGCCTTTGTTCAAGCCAATTTGTAAGAATTATTCTGCCAAAAAAACCACATTATCACGAGAAAATTAAGCAATCTAAGAGAGTTGTAGCAGTCAGGTTAACCTTGGAGATCCATACACAGAGGCTCCTTTGGCCAGCTCAGTGCGAGAGTTCTCCATTTATTCCACCCCCCCAGCCTGCTACCCCTCCAGCATTTTCAGAGCATGTCAAAGACCCTATGAGGTTAATTATTTGGTGCATGATCTGTTTATTTATTTAACTCCGACCACGTTCCCACCACTCTTATCTATTCCTTCACAGCATGTCAGGAAGTGGGCTGAATCCTAATAAACGAGATTCCTTTGCTGTTCTGAGCTCAACTATTAAAAAAAAAAAAAAAAGTATTGCAGCAGGTTAGGGAATGAGATATCAAGGAAACACACAGGCATCAGGAACCATCTTCTGCTCTCACTGCGAGAGACTTCAGAGGAGAGCTGATCTGAGATTGTTCTCTTGCCAGCACAAGCTCAGCGATTGGTAAATGTCTAAAATGATGTTTGCGAATATAAATTGTGGAAAATCTGGAAAACTTTCACAGGCTAAACATAAGTGGTGAGAATTGACTGCGGATCACACATCCTACGCTTCCCTTTTACCATTCAGTCAATGTCATTCAAAGCTGGAAAAAAAAGAAACTTGACTCTGACTCTTTCCTGACAGTATAAGCAATTGTTGGCTCCATACCAACATTTCCAACAAATCACTCATCAACTTCCTGAGCGCGTTATTGGGGACACCTTCGTAGCACCGGGTTAAAACCCTTTTGCCTTTAGGAATGCCTTAATTCTTTGTGGCACATACACTCAGCAAGCTGCTGGAAACTTGTAATAGATTTTATCAGACCATTCCTGTTACACTTCTAGGTGAAGTCTACTGTAACATGTAAGTGATGCTAAAATATCAACCTGAAGTTTCTGTTTACAGTGTAACCAAGACAAAACTGAACCATATTATTAACCAATGATAGATAAAGCTTAAACAACCTCTAATAATCAGTATAAAATGTCAGCCTGAATCAGATCTTGCTGTAATAAAAAATACATTCTATCTGTTCAAAAAAGTACTTTATATTCAATAGGCATCCATACCGCAGTGATCATAACCAATTGGTAACTCTTTTTGTTCGAGTGTTAATTTCCTGTGAGAAAATTCAAGTTATGAAGTATCTAGCACATTCCTACCCCAGTCAGATCCTGTGGTACTTGGAGTAAAGGCCTGTACACTCTGTGCGACATATTGCCACATCGTATGAAACGTGGTGAAGATACCTCGGCCGTTTCTTCATCAGATGACCAATATCTGACTCTGCCTTGGAACGTCTCCAATTTCATGTCGCCCTCCAACCCCACTACTCTTCACCTCCAAACACCCTTCACCACACCCGCCACTGTTGCTCATCCATGTGAGAAGCTACTCACTGCTTTTCCAGCTGATGCATTATAAATCAATTATGTTATGCTATGGAACCAATCTCTGTAATCTTTTCTCTCCAACACCCACTGAAATCGTAATGATGACTGAGCTCATTCATCTTGGCTCATGTGGAGTCGCACTAACACCATCACAGACCTCCTGTCGGGGAAGCAGGGTGTACATGTCTGATATGTAAGATGTTGTTATATGCTTTGTGTTTATATAGAAAAGACTAAGAGATGGATGCACTTGCTTTCAGTCGTTTGAAGTAATTGTGGGAATTATGTAACACCAACGTATGCGACACATACTCGTTCCTGTTTTTTCATCCTGTAGAAACATTTTGACACGTTACCAAATATGCTTTTGAATTAGAATATTTTCTATGTGCAAAAACATACATTGGTTATCAGTTTCTGGAGTTAACTTTGGCTCCTAAAAATTAATTCTAAATCCCAATGCTGCCCTGTAAAAAAACATACGACAGCAAAACGACCATGTCATTTCCTGGTCACATGATAGCGTCAAGGCTTTTCTTCTATCGCATAACTACAAAATACACAAACACTGTTACACCCCTATGATATAGCAGTATGCCTGAAAACATAATCTGTTTTTAATAGCAGGTTTTTGCAATCCTCTAAAGTAGACTAGGGCAGCCGGCTCGACACATTATTTGACTGAAAACAAACTCACCTTCCCGAAGAATGGCCTTACTGTGAGGTAATTGAAATCTTAAGAAAAAGCTGATTTTTTAAAACAAATAAGCTGAAAAGTCAACAGGGACTTTGTTACTTAAAGCACTAAAGGGTTGAACCTGACACCTTTAATGGGAGGCACAAACCACAAGAATATGTATTATATCTGATACATGACGTGCTTAAGTGTTTGGAGAGTTGTAGTTAACACTATCATTTATAAAGACAAGCGTTGGGGAGCTATTAGGCCCGTCTTGTATTTGACTTTGTGAGTAGCGGGATGTTTAACAACGTGTGGGAGCCTGAGCAGGTGCCAGAGTGATTATTCCACTGGCCTTTTAACCACAAGCCACATTTCTCATGTTAACACACATACGCACACAACCGCCGGGCACGCACGCACGCAAAGAGCGACTAACCCACCCGCATTCAGCTGATGTGATGAGATATTCTGCATGACAGCTGTGGGTACAGAGAGGAAAAAGAGATGTCTAGGGATTGGCCAAATCCAGTCTGCTATAGGCGCAGAACACATGATAAATCCTATTGGCTTTAAAAAGCATCTTGCTCTCCTTCATCTCCTACAACCTTCTCAAATTGAGTAACAGTGGAAAAAAAATAAAAAAGCCAAAACCTCTAGCCTGCAGCTACTTCAACTCCAATTTTGATTTTGACCCTGTAGCAGGAACTAAAGGCGACTTGTTTAAAATATTGTCTCCCGAGGATACTTTAAAACATTGCTTGTTGCAGCACTTTATGCAAAAGCTACACAAATACATCCTATGGTAGACGTTACGAGTAAATGACTGTTTGCATTCCAACACTCCCAACCTGTTCTACCTAATCTGCTGAAGTTTGCAGCTGAATATCTTCGGTCCTTATAGATGCAAAGGACTTCAAATAAATTCACAATCAGATAAGGTAATGTCAATCCTATCGCAAAATCTCTAATTTAACCAAGAAAATGAAAATTTCAAGTGCAAAAAAACACACTAAAACCACAGCAAAAAGAGATGCAAAGACACAGAAATGTGGACAGACAAGGAGTAACTGTAGGTTCATAGTGAAACCTAGAGTTACTCATGTCTTCATAGTAAAAAATAATATTCCAGGAGTCAGTTAAGCAACATTTCAGGCAGTTACCATAAAAGTCTGCAGGGTCTGATCTGTCATGTCAGCGCTGGAATTCCAATGCCAAATTACGATGTAACATGAACAAAACCAACAAAATCAACCACGATGGTTTACTGACAGTTAATAGAAATTTTGCATTAGTTATGAATATGTTTAAGCATCTATTCACAGGTGAACATCACTTAAAGCGTAAACCCAACCAGGCACAAGCAGATAAGTAGAGAAAAAGTTCAGTTGAGTGTGAAGTTCTGCTAATACATCCTGTGATAAATTGATGTATTGTCAAAACAGAGCAACACGGCTGCTTTCAACTGACAATAAATGAAAAATGGATGTTCCTAATAAATCCTGCAGGATAATTACTTTACTATACACAAACTCACTAAACTAGCTCCACTCTTTCCAAGCAGGTAATTTATCTTAGACAAATCGGGAAACAGGAGAGGTGAAGTAGGAAAGGTTTCTTTGTGTTTGTAACAGACGCTCGGCCCACACCGAACCCGTAGAACTGTTAGGTGATGGGCGCATTGCAACGAGGCTTTAGTACAAGCTTTTCACACCCGCCTTCAAACGTGGGCATTTGGAACAGGTATGAATTCTTTAGACATGGCCTTAAATGGACTTTTATACGGATGATTACTGACTGTCGCCAGCATGTTGAACAAGAAGCCGTTACGTTTTGAATCTGTGAGACCAGCACCAACTACTAAAATGCATTCTTCCATTTGTGCTTTCAACAAATTCCACAATTTTGTGCACTTCCTGCAGCTTTGGTTTTCAAGATCTTCCCAGCCACACTACACATTGTGCTCACATCTATTCATGTGTTTGTAGTTGGATATGAGCTAAATAGGAAAAACACAGTATAGCATCAAAGTATGAAATGGCCTAGAAATGAAAGAGCGTTTCCTTGGTGCTGGGTGGTGTTTCAGCGCATGTGTGCCATAGAGCAGGCTTGTAGCAGAATAAAACGATGCAACAGTCTCTATAAATCACTCGCTTAACAGAGACTTGATCCATTAGGCAATCTATTGAATTTCCCTTGAGACAAAACTGATTCTGAAATTCCATTTAACTTGGCGATAGCTTTATACCAAAATCAGATGTACACTGGCTCCCTGCAGACTTCACTGTAGTACTTCATCTGCCTTTACGAGCCTGCTCATTGGTTAACTGTCCTGTATCCGCAATTATAGAGGTGTGTGTGTGTGTGTGTGTGAGGGGGGTCTTATATAATGGCAGCCACTTTTCTTGATGGGCTTGTTTGATTGATAAAAATAATTTAACTAGTGAGACAAGAGCCAATAAATAAAACTAGCAGGGAGCTGTGACAGGGAGCGAGGCGAAGGCTCAATTGTTTTTTAATCTGGTGGTGATGAGCGAGGTAACCAGTCATGATTAAAGTGTAGAGGGTCCATCATAGCTGCACAGCTGCTTGGGTTTTCGGCTTGCACCTTGATGAGATGAAGGGCCACGAGCATGCAGAATGGAGTGCCACGCCGCACCTGAATCCCTGATTTACTGCCTTTGGCACTCATTGATTGAAAGAGCAGCACATCATGGCTGATCTGCCTAACAAGAAACGGGTAAAGGGGAGATTAAAGAGTGTGTGTTCGTGTGTGAAGTTTGTGAAGTGAGCTGCCACCTACACGCCCAAGTCATCTAAGTCAAAGAAGTTGTGATGCACACAACCGCGCTGATAGGATGAATGAGAGGGAAAAAGTCAAAGCTAAGAAAAGAGACTGTAAATATACCAGTAGTTTGCGCTTTGCAACACGTTCCCTGCCGATTTCCTGTTTACACATATAATGACTGTGATACGGACATGCATATTTCCTAAGAGGCCCACCCACATATAGAGAAGGCACACACATGCATACCCACACACACACACACATCCAATTAGCCAGGCAAGCTTGAGATAGGCATGCTTTAAAAGCTTACAATCAGAGAAGACTGACTTAATTAAGACTCCTACATACTGTATCTCTAATGGCATTTCATCTCTTTTAAGCTTGCAACACCAACACATCAAATTCAGAGTCTTCGATGAAGTCGTGATGAGCTGTGCTTGCTAAGCTCCGTTTTCCATAAAAAATAAAAAATAAATAAAAATTGGGGGGGAAAATGTTTTCTTTAAAAAGTAAAAAAGCATTTAAATAAAATTAGAAAAATATGATGGCCTATGTGAGCAATTCATTCTTGACTGTTCAGACTTTCAAACAAACACGCCAGGCTGCACTGCCACAGAAAGGGGGTAACCTGCAAGCTTGAGGCCAGATGCTAATTGGTATCCTAAAACCAATTTCTCTGCTTGGGATCTGATTAAAAGATAAAGAATTTTTTGTCCTTAGCTACTGTTGCTTCGCTCATTCATTTTCTCTTGAACACAAACACACCTCCAGATTTGAAAATAAAAGCTACTGTAACCTGGCTCAACTCTATAATTTGCTCAGAGCCTCAAATGAACATGTGGCCAGTTTTACAAAAGACACAACTGGACCAAACTGATGATAATGATGATAATATGGCAGCCAGAAAAAAAAATTTTTAGCATAGGTGCAGACTATAAATAAAATGCTATAATCTGAATAACACAACACATTTCACTGGAACTGGAATCTGCATGATTCAACAATCTGAAAATCTATAAGCCAAACTTTTACAGGTATACTGAACACTTCTGAAATTACTTGGTTTTGGTCTACCGCAATCTTATGCCATGCATGTGGGCCTGAAAACAACTGCTGTAAAATCTTCAGATAGCTTCTGTGAGCATCAATATTATCAGATCAATTATAATGAAATGTAAAAACATGAAAGGGCTTTGCTAAAATATTAAAATGAGACCTTAAAATCAAGAAGAAAGCAATGATACTCCTATGGCACGCTGTGAATAAAATATGACTTCCCACTAAACTTTCAGAGAATGAATCAAAGTCATGCAGGAAGGAGCTTGGCAGAATGAAGAACCTTCAAAGACAACATTATTTTATCACATTATTGGGCCATGCTTTTGATTCAATTAAATAAACTCTAAGACCAGGAGAGTTTTGTATTCTGCAACAGGCACAAATATGAGTCTGTTCAGATCCATTTCATAAAATAAAGGAGAAAACACCTGTAGCACAAGAAAAAAGTCATTAAATACTGTCCCTGTCAGCACATAAATATGGTTCGGTACGCAACCTTCTACCTACTATGTGCTTTTGTAGTTTATTTTGTAAGTTCTAGGTGAAATCTACTAAAAAAAAAAAAAAAAAAAACTTAACACAGACCAATAATTCTTTTAGGATTAAATCACAAAAGTGACATCATTAGGTCTAAAAAGAGCATGAGAGAATGACATAACTCAATTTTTATCACAACCTAAGTGTCCAAAATAATATCAACACTGAGCACTTAAAGGAGACAGTCTTTGCTTTGACTAAAAGCAGTAGAGCTAAATTGACGATAATGACTGAGGGCAGTAGATGGCCAAGTTTTAGCAGCGACCAGAAGGGCTGCATTTGATCCCACATTATTAAATATGTTTGAATAAGACCTTTAAAACTCTACTTTTTCAGGAGCTTCACACTGACTGTAAAGCTGTACCTGAACAAAATGACAAAGCATAAAATAATCAAAGCGTATAGCAAATCACAGTAGTCCTAAGGTCACAATTGTGATTTGATATTCATATATAAATTTGATTAGTTTTGCATTGTTAAAGCTAGAAGAATGATTTGTATATTGTGGTTTGTTCTAAAATGTAAAAAGTCAAAGTTATGTCAAATAATCTGAATAAAAAACTAATTTCTCAAAAACTAATTTTTGTAGAAAACATGAATTAAAAGGTGATAATACATTTACTAAAACATGTGATAATGAGAAAAATGTGAATGAAGAGATCACAGCTACTTTTGTGGCATTTGTGTCAAGGTGTCAATCATGCTGCATATTATGCACCCATTTTTGATTTTGATGACTTTATGACTATAAGTTAACCCTAACCATAGTTTTAAAGCCATGTTTTGTTAACCTTTGCAGTGTCAAAGTAACATGTGTTTCTGTTATGCTCCAATAACCTCTGTACGTTGAAAGGCCACGTTCTACAGACTGATGTCCACATTGTCTGACATGTGAAAAGTCCTTTAAGTCTATTGTTGGTTCCACCGAGGAAATGGATGGAAAGGTCAGAGAGTGGCTGCTGCACTGAACTTCTGAACTTTCTCAGATTTGGTGAAGTAGAAGATAAGTGGATATCCTGACGTTGTATTTTTCATCACCTCTGTGTCTAAAAACATGCCATAGGGTGAGAATTCCAATTTGATATCGGCTTTGTGTTTTTTTTTTTTTTTCACCTACATCAAAAGAGGGCAGTTTTTACTGGCCAATGTTTCAAGCTGACTGAAACATCTTCTATAATTTATTATTCCACTGCATTTGTCTGTATATATATGATACAACACATTTTAACAAGCCACATTTCCTAGGGGAGTTAAATTCAGGAGAATCAGGAATCCATGATCTGTAAATTTGTCCATTTGTAAATGGACAGTTTATTATTCAGGCGTAGAAGAGGCAACCATCTGTTTCACGGACTGAAATAGATGGAGATCCATGTGTGTCTTACATGTCAGCGAGTAGTGGTTGACCAGTGGTTGGTAGTACTCTGCAAAAATGTCAAAAATAAGCGGATTAACTGCTGATCTCCCAAGTTTTTAAATAATCATGTCTGTGCTCAGGCACATCTGCAAGCCTTACTGCTTTGCCCTGTCACCACCACTTTTCTTTTTCATAGATGCTTTCAAACACTGGTTTCTATGCATTTATTAGACTCACACAGAATATGATGTTATGTTTAGATTTAGAAATTTTTCGTACTGCCGTATGTACAGATAACAAATCCGTCAACACGCGCTGATATTTACATTTTTCTTCATGCTGCAAAACCTTATGGATGGATTTTGTCCCTAGCACATACTGTACATATCTGAAACTGACTTTGTTGGTTTTGTTGCAACAAAGAGCTTGAGCTGGGTGTCAATGGTTTGAAAGAAGCAATCTATCCAGTCACATTAAACATACAAAATCAAAGCAAATATACAGGGAACTCAATCTGGGCTGTAGAGCTGCCACGTTACGTTGTTAAAATGTCAAGGAAGAGGAAACTAGACATTTCAGCACAGGATGAGTGATGAAACAAAGGGTTCGAGTGAATTTAACGTGAAGCCGGGCAGCTCTATCACTGTCATTTTCCTTGGCATTTTCTGAACTGGCTGTGCGCCAACACATTAACGGTTTATGCAACTGAAACGATAAGAAGTTTTGTTTACTTTTCTTTATTATTTATTCACCTTCCCTCCTATTTTCCCCTTATAGGAGCCGGCTTTTAAAATACTGGAATTCATTTGAGTAATACGGTGGTTCGAACATTTCTGTAGAGGGCTCTGGATAACAATCTCTCTTAAATGGTTGAATTAAAGGGTTATCAATGCTACACTCTGTGATAATGCATGTGTCGAGCCGTAGTAGAAATGTAACCCTGTTCCTTAAGGGTCCACACGGCTTTAGAAACGGCACCTTGCTAGTAGCTGGTATAAACGATGTGATGGGTTTTCTATCAAAGGGGAAGGGCTTGAAATGGAAAGATGTCTGGCCCATTCTGCAGCAAAACGATGCAGTGCACTTAGGGTGATTATATTCCTTTG
This sequence comes from Channa striata, assembly GCA_033026295.1. Classification (NCBI taxonomy): domain Eukaryota; kingdom Metazoa; phylum Chordata; class Actinopteri; order Anabantiformes; family Channidae; genus Channa; species Channa striata. The sequence goes on along the minus strand of CM065182.1, from coordinate 9,882,804 downwards.
ACTGTCTCCCCCACAGATACAAAAATGTGACTGTGCATATTTCCACGTAGAAATGAAACGCAAGTGAGCCTGCACCCGACAGTTGCGACTGAAAGCAGCAATAATTTGAAATATTATTTTCTCTACTGTCTTTGATCCATTTTAATTTCAGTGTAATTTGTTTAACAGAAAGAGATCGTTTCTTTTTGATCCTACTAACTCAAGACCATTTTCATAGGGGTGGCCAGACTGAGGCCAGCGGTGACTTTGCTGTTGCCAGCACTAGGTTTTGCAACAGTGAAATTAATTATTATTATTCAAATGCTTTTTTGCTAGTTTTGTTTTTCCTGTAGCTGTTACTACTGCAGCCAAATGCTTTGGGACCGGTTTTCTCAGCGCATGGTGAACGGCAAACGTTTTGTGACGGGGTGGTGGCATTTTTGTAGTTTGTTGCATCTTTGTGCTTCACTCCTGCCTGTTTGGATTTTGGTAAGATGTTAAGAGCCAGATTGGGAACAGCCAGTTAAATTATATGATAATAGGCTGTGCATGCTTTGAATTTATTTTCCATTCATTTTATTTCCACATGATGACACTTACATTTATCAGAAAGAATGTAGAGTTGTAAACAACTCTTTAACATTGTACTTTTACATTTCTAAATTACATTTACTAAATTTCAGAAATGGAAATGTATGGAACGTTGTAACTAACTTACTACAACTGCTTTCAGTCAAATATGAAATGTAAACTATTTTCTAACCTTTAAGTGAAAGGGGATCACTGCAAAGTTATTACACGCAATTAGGTGAAAATATAAACTGGTAAAAAAGTCTCCATTAAAGAGTTTTATATGCTTTTAAAAACCAAACCTCGAAAACACCAAACGTACACACTTTGCACATCAGAATGCATTTCCAACCACTGACCTCACAAAACAAAACCATTTCATCTCAAGATGTAGACAACCTTTCGTTTTTCTAAACTCTCCTCTTCGCCTACTGATGGCTTACTGGAGCGCAGTGGTTTGTATGTGAGATTCACTCCATTGTGCTCATACTGCTGACTTTGCCAGAACCAGAGGTAGAAGCATCTCTGATATGGGCGCAGTGTCTCAGTGCATCACCTTAATAACCCTTGCCTCACATTTCAGCTGCATCAAACGTTCACCGGGCCTGACAGCAACAGGATACACGCTCAGTCAATCTCTCCTCCTTCATCATCAGTACCAACAGAGAGCAAAGGGAAGTGCTTACCTAGGAGAAAAAAGAAACACAGTGTGTTATTCAAGTAGCGGTTTTAAAGCGTGTTCCACATATTCTGTTTCTTTTCTTTTTATGTATATGTTCACCGGCATCTGTGTAGACCTGATGTCTACATGTCACCGCACTATGGGAAAATTCAGATTCGCGCATTTTGAAGATATGATGTAACATGAACAAACGTGTAATTCATTTGATGCTTGAGTGAATTTACTGAAGCCAAAAATGGTCATGGATGCTATCTATCTATTATGTGCCATTATTCAGTGATAATTATCTCATTACATTGTAATAATAATAAAGTATGTTTTCTCATGATAAGGAGATAATTTAGCATAACTGAGTGTCTCGGCTTCCGTAGAACATATCTAACGCCTTATAGTTCAATGTTTGTGTAATAAATTGCAATTTTGCTATAATTCAATAGTGAATATAGTATATCATAAGAAAACCAAGTTTGTTATCCCAAGAAATGATCTTGTTACAAAAAAATGAAGTTGTCATCCTAAGATAACAGCACACACACAAAAAAACAGCATCCGTGGCCGTTCTCAACTTCCAAATTAATAGATTATATTTTATGATCTTGACTTTTATACGTGTACTATCTTCTCTTGCAAAAATTGATGTTGCTCTCTTTGAGATTTTCTGATTAAATCAAGTTTACCTAACTGGCATAAGCAATAAATTCCAGAACATGTGGAATCTGAAAAGTTAACTAAATAAAGTCCTACATTCAAACTGGGAAATAAGAAAAACACCACAGGGGTAAAAAGAAAGATTATTTCATTAGGGTAAAATAAGAGAAAGGTTAGGAGTAATTAAAGAACTTTGTACCATTTTTACTTTTATGGATTCTTTTTTTTTTTTTAACTCCCAGTTTGTATTGGTCCGGAGGACAAAAGACACAATTTTCTCTTGTTGGTGTTCATTTCTCGGAAAACAAGTCCACAGCAAATAATAACTCCAACTCACATTAACATAGCATTTTGAGCAACTCCAGTCTATAAACCACAGACCGTAGCTCCCATGGATCTGAACCCGTGAACCCAATATTTGTGAAAAGCTGTGATTTCCCTTAGGCTTAGGTGTTCGAAGCCAAAACATTACTTCAAAGCTTGAGTAAAGAGCTGTGGCCTCCAAAATGTGCTATGTAAGTGCTGTACTGTATGTTGCAAACTCTGCCAAATTTTACAAGTGGCAAAGAAAAAAATGTTGTGATGTTACTGACAAAACAACTAAGGAATTCAAATGAACATAGTTGCAGGGTATGAATATGCAACTTTATCTTCAAAGATCAGTGTGAACTTTTCACACAGGGGCAATGTGCTTTCACTAACAGTATTTTATGGTCTTTCACCAGGTCAAAACTTCAAATTCATAACTACAATATCCAAAACCACTTATAACACATCACACTCTTGCACCGATATTGTTAAGAACCAAAAATCATTAATCAACCAATAACACTCAACGGCTCAAGTTTTCGGAGCAAAGTTTTCGAGCGTGCATATAACCTGAGAACATCCAATTTAAAAGAACCTTAGAATGGTTTTCACACTAACACAAGCAACACATATGTAAAGAAACAATCCAAGCCAAGCAGTCAGACACAGAAAAGGTCGGAGGAGGTGGTCGGGTTGGATGGATGGGTCAACAAAGCAAAGGTCTTTCCCACAGAAGACTGTAGTTTGACCCGTATGGGCAATAAGGTTGGAGGACTTGTTGGTACTGATATTCCCCAGGCTGTGACCCTTTGGGGTAACCATGTAATTCATTTTCCACAAAGGAAAACGTTTGGTGTGATGCCTCTGGCCAACTTTTAAAAATCATGTGTCATGGGTCACAGTGTTGGATGTTTTCGTTGCTTATTTCATTCTAAACCTTTTCCAGAAATCAATGGAAAACATGGAGGCTAATCTCAATGAATGAGCAGATGTTGAATCTTTGTCAACATGAAATAACCCACAACTTACTTCACCACGTTTGTCTTTGAAGGGAGCTTTCACTGAGAAACAGGTGTGGGAATATTGAGACAATATTGAGTGAAATACAGCATCCTAACACGACAAAGAGATGTTGCCTGCCCCTCCCTCTCCGCATTGCTCCCACACTGCATTTGTCTACTCAGTTTGAGACTAAATTCTGTGTGAGCTCTGTTTTTTAAATTATGGTAATTTCCAGTGGAATTTTTACTTGACATATTATTATCATGCCAGATCTCCACATGAATAATAATGCAGACAACCTCTGCAATTTTATCAAATCACAGGTGGAACCCAGACAGTACTGGTCCTATGCAAATAAGCTTCAGGGAAAATCCTAATAGATATTACCTTCAGGGGAAAATGAACATGTCAGGTTGAGTGCTCATCGTTCAAAGAAACAATCTTTGAAAGATTTGGATGACAGAACACCATTTCTGATTAGACCTGACAGGAAGCTAGCCAATTAAAGATCACTTCCGTCTGCCCTTTTCGCTGCCCGCGCCTTATAGTCTGCTTCCTTCAAGTGGGACTGCTTCAGTCACAAATGATTTGCAAGAGAGGAAACCTGTTAAGTAAAATGACTAGGAGATTTATTTCTGAACTGTAAGCAAGCCATTAAATGAGGCCCGAACCCCTCCTAAAGCCAGCAAATGGCTGTCCAAATGTTAATTTGCTGAACAGCCTGCAGATGATGCAGAACATGGCTTTCACCTTCTACTGCCATACATAATTCATGCTATTGACTGGTGAGGCAATGCCACTTTCATGCACCAAGCTCACAAAGTGTTGCCACTTTCACACACCGACGCAAGCCAATGAATCCACACCAACTGTGCAGCAATGCTTAGCACACAATTGAGGTTGGCGTGAAATGTCCAGACAAGCTACATGCATGCTCACATTTCTGATACTGGCAGCCGCTCTCGTGCTGGTTTGCAGAGACAAGTGCACCCAAACCACTACAAAAGATCATAAACACGCAGTATGTCAGATGAGTACATCACACTATACAGGAGACAACAAAGGCCACTGTGAAAAAAATGATCAATTTCACTGACGCAGTACTATAGGCAGATACAGTATCATATATCTACAGACTGCTATTGTCTATAAAGAATTATTCATGGTCTAAAGCACAAGTCCCAGAGGGAACATTAAATATAAATTTCTGCGTGCCACTCAGTGTGACCCACTTTGGAGGATCCAGCAACTGCTGCCACAGAAGCAGCTTTTGGCTCCTCCTCAGTACCAAAAGGACTGCTGCCACTACAAAGACCCCTTTTGATTAACCTTACCGCCACAAGGCAACTACCGTATGACGCCTGCATTTCTCTGGTTGGAGTACGACTGACAACAAACGCTGAGAATATATCTTGCCAGCAACGACTACTAAGTGTGGCGAACTGAGTGTCTAAAAGTCTACGGTTCCATTTCAACACAGATTTGCTGCGTTGAACACGTTCCCAAGTTCAAGCCTGACCAGATGGCCATCATCACAGGGGTAAAATTCCGCTCTGGATTGTGAGGAGGGGTGATGGGTCTTGGAAATGGTGTCCATTGTAAATATGTCTAATACTGTGTTTGGAAGCCAAGCCACAAATCATTGTTCAATCCAGTGGCACGATAACATGACACATTTGAGATACGTTGGATGGTCTTCAGGGAATGTGCGAGTTGTCTCATAAATTCTTGCTATAAGCTTTAGTAACTGAGATATTTGATGAAAATAACCTGAAAATAATGCCAAAAGCGATGACTGAACAACATGCTAGAATTGGACAAGAGAGTTGGACAAGAAAAACTGTTGTTTAATAATCAAATTCTAATTTTAATTCACTATTTGGCCGGATTCATTGAGAAGCGTGAAAAGACTGAGAAGCTTCCTCATGCTGTATGTCTGGCACCAGAGAAAAAATTCTTTAAAACTTATTGTTGGGAGCACCCAAATACAGTCCATCCATAACAGGTCATGAAAAGCAGGGGCATTCTGATGACTTATTAACACAGGCAGACTGAAGCCCTGGACATTGTGTCAAAGTCAAGAACAGCCAGTGGACTGAACAAAGTCAACAACTGTCAGACCTGCTGAACTGAGGTACAGAGTCTGGGCTGTAGTGGAAGCTTAACACGCCATTTACATTCCCCTCGAATTCTGAAATAGTTGTGAAAAACTTTGTACAGGAAACACAACAAACAGGCTTTGCAGTGGATTAGGGTGATGGCACATGTCCTCCTGTCCTGTCAATTTTCCAAACTCCATCCACATGCTCTTTATACATTTAAAAAAACATTTAAACCCTCATATTATATTACCTTCTGGAAAAACCTGCTGGAGCCAGGCCCCTACGATGGGCGCTTGGCTGTGAAGCTATTTTGGCAATGACTACTGCAACCTCCACGTTGATCACGTGATACACACTGGCTCAAAAAGCATTGCCGCTGAGAATCGTCGCTAAAGGAGCAGCTATAAAAAAAGTGAACAAGGCAGAACTTTTGGAAGACTGAAAGAGCCATAGGATTATTTCCACCCTTCACCAGTGGAGAGAGGGGCGACTGATGGAGGACCCTGGTTTGCATGTTTCTATGAAACGCAGGAGAGTGGAAATCTTCTTCTTGGAATTTAAATTTTTAAAAAATATTTTTACAGATTACTTTTTCTACTTATTTTTGAATCTATTTTACTTGCCAGTGAGCAACTGAGTGAATGGACTGTTTTACAATATAACCAGGGCTGGAGGACAGAGGTGTTTGAAAACATGGATTTGGACAAATCTGGAACTTAATAAAATGTGATAAAACAGGCTCATATTACCAGCTCTTTTATGGTAATTCCCAAATGGTCTAAAACTGGGCCCCCCATGTTCAAGGACAGCTTTTGGAACACTGCATTCCACTGTCAGCAAAATTTCACCCTCTTAACACTGGCAACTATCAAGCCTCCATCCATCCGCTCTCACTACCTGGAACTGAAACCGCAAGCTGAAGCTAGAGGACTGCAGGAGCTGTTTTCAAGGAAGAGAGTGACTCACGAGTCAACGGAAACACGGCGTCTTAATCAAAACCTGTAACCTGTGAAATGAAACGGTGCACGGTAAGTGGTTAGTTTGAGCCCTTGAGCAGACCTAATGTTATCTTTGCCTAACGCTGTTTTAACTCTTCGATATATCAGCTCTGTTGCTGCGTATTCTGTTAATTTACTCACCACCTGTGTTCACACTACATTTGTTAAACCACATCTAAGGTAATTAACACTGTGCAGGTATAAGTGCATTTTCACAAATGCTTTTTATATATCAGAGAGCAAATTAAGAGGTGAAGTAAGATTAGACAAAAGGAAAAAGTGAAACTCGGGACGCAACAGTGAAAACCGAACGTGGAGGGGGAAGAGAGACGCCGAAAGGGATTTATAACCACCTCAGCTAATAGAGATACATCAACTCTGAGGGGTAGTAAATCTGGTCAGGTCAAATTTAATGATTTTTGTAAAGACACTATCAATCCAACCAAACTCGGCTACTACATCTGTGACAGTATTACAGAAACTCATGGGTCTTGTAATACAACATGGGTTGGATGGTCTAAAGCTTGTGAACGCTTACACAGACATTATGCTTGTCTGTACTAAACAAGGAAACTTACATTCATAAATGTAAGAAAGTAAAATGTTTTTAGTTCTAATTTGATATTAAAGAAAAGATAAGCTTCGATTCATGGAAAGCGGTTGCAATGTGAAGGAGGTGTGTCATGCCTGTTTAATTATCAGAACAGCCAAAGTAGTTTTAGCAGTTTGTTAAGATTCAGCCTAAGTGTGTGGACAAGCTTAATCACATTCCTAACAAATCTGCACAAGAAAATGGCACAGAAGATGCCACGGGGGGTACAAGACCAGGTGATACCTCCATAAACTATGTTCTTGTGGGACAAGTTGTTAATTGAAAGGCTCATTAAAGCAGAATCTAAATTATTCATTCAACATGTCAGAAATGTCCTTTCTGAGTCAAATTTAATTTTCTTTACGAAGCTGCATTGACATTTCTGGATTGTCCTTATCTGTGCCTGCAGTGCAGCCCCTCAGGAGAACTTTAAAATCACTCACCTGACACCTTGCCTAGTACTCCTCGTGTCAGTATCTCTCCCTGTCTTCCTCTTTTTCTTCAGTCGGTGCTCTTCACTTCTCACTCAGAGTAAATCTTAAGACAAGCGGTTTGATGTTCAAAGCAAAAGGGCTTGAAAGCTTTCCACCAACCACCCAGACTCAAGACTTCCCCCTTCAAAGGGAAAACATAAATTGGCTCAAGAAAAATTATTCACACTGGACACAAACATGTGCAGACTTTTCTCTGCAGATGTACCAAACTCCTCGCAAATAATACAGCACGCCTGAAACTCTGGGTGGGGGATCATCATGCATAACTTCCGTTTGGCCCTCAAGACTTGATTAATTTTTACTTTGTACCTGTCAAACTGAACTCAGAACTGGAAGAGTGCCCTGCAAAATTCATTTTGCTGGTGTTACCATTACACTCCAACACTGTGCTCATTTAAAACACATTTTCTATGTATATGGAAATGTTTATATAACCCTAATTAACAAACAAACTTTGCAACAAACGTCTGAGTTAAAATGCTGAAAGTCATCTTGACATTTTTTCCTCAAAATGAAGCAAAAACATGTCAGACATCTCTCAGTATCTGCAGTCAAATATTATTTCAAAACATCTTATTGTAAAGTCGCCTGCTACACACTGCTAAACAAACATCACAAAGAGCAAATAAGTCATGACAACAGGATTCAGATTCTTCAAGACAACACTTTGTTAGCATAAGGACTGTGTTTAGATTGAAAACTGAAGCCAGGTAGTGTTAATCTCATCACACAATGTAAAACAAAATACTGGATGGAAGGACAAACAGAACGCTGACATTTAAATGTTGACGTGCAAAGTCTTCTGTGCATTAATCAAGTGTAGGTGAGAGTAAACAAGGAAATATTGTAGTGCACAAAATCACCGTCGCGTATGCAAGAAGTCCCGCTTCCCAACAACCATTTAATTTGTATCTCCCCAAAACCCTAAGACAATACGTCAGATGATAAAATATGGTCATCGATATGCATATACACTTTTTAATCACAATTGGCTAAGTTTTAATGGATAAATAGATGTCTTATTATCACCTGTAAAACATCCAGACAAATTAACTAGGCTGTGCCTTTATTGACTTCTCTAATTAAAGCAGTGGCTAAATGGATTACTCACCAGGCAGTGCTACAGGAGATCTGCCCGCTATACGTTTCATCTCGATGAAATTCTCACTCTACCTGTTCCTGCGCTTGGAATGAACATATCGAAACGTTGTTTTCAGTCCATATGTTTTTTTTTTATTCATCTACCTACACAAGTGAGTGTGATGACTGAGCAGCCAGTACTTCCAGAACTTCATGCACTAGCTGATGAGTTATTAGGTATGAAAAACACCGAAAAACTTATCACTTGAAAAGGAGGTGATGCTTTGTTGAACAACTGTGAGAATCATCTCAAGTGGATACAGCTGGTGAATGCGAAAGAAGCGAAGTAAACAAAAGCGATACGCTACGTGTGAATTCCACATGAGCTGCCAACTGTGAATGTCACTGTCAGAATTTGTGAGAAAGATCAAATCTGCAAACAAAAGATAAAAAAATAGGGTTGTACGGAAAAGCTCAACGAATCTGTTATCACGTGATTGATGGTGTCGTTCATCCAGTTACTTTGTTACTATGTTTACAGTGAAATAACGTCAGTGACATAACTACTTTTCCCATAGTTTTATAATATACATACATCAGAACTATAAATTCCAAAAATGCTCATAGAACGTACCTGCACATGCAAAATACTTCACTAAATTGTTATTATAATCTGAACATGTTTGCAATTCCTGCTTTAGGCAATCAAATGGAAGCATGAAAATAAAAGTGAAAAACAATCCAAAAATGACTGAAGTAACATGTTTTTCCTGTAGGTCTGGCTGGAAACGTACATCATTATTATATGTATTAGCAAATTGTCCAAACTGCATTTACCCAAATGACTCCAAATCCAATAAAGACATTACATTCTCTGCTTTTTGTCTTCCTGCCTGAAAATTACAGTTAATGCTTAGGAGCGCCCAACAATCCCATTTCTCTTTCTTATTCTGTTCTGATGGAACTCATGCGTTCTACCAAATGACTATTTTTACCACGGGGGTAGCCAAATAATCCCTTTAAAATTCTGATATTGAATAGCTTTGACAACAGTGAGGCACTGAGGAGATAAGTAACTGCAGGGTGACAGAAGCCTTTGGTAAATATCATCAGAATTCAGCCTGGATCCTGGAACTGGTCCAGTGTCCTGACATTTACAATAGATTTAGCCTGACGGTCATCAACAGGAAGAAATTTATATTGCAATTACTTTCCTAGCAAAAGCGGGATAAGCTCACGTTTGTATTTGTGTGGACAGTGCAGACCGGTTAGCAGCTGCACTGAGACTTTCTCAGGTCCTGAGACAATACAAACACATTTATGCCGGCGCTGTGATGCTGTGAGCACATGTGGGCTGCGTGCATTAGCCATATCAAACCCCTTTCATTTTGTTCTTTGCTCAAATTGTTCTCCATCAAACCTCACTGACTGCTGCCTTGCTGCCTTGCTTTGTGTCATGGAGGCCTCTGCATCCGCATTTTGTCTTGCTACAGGCCTGCGTAGCAGCACTGACCTGCCCCCCCCAGTTTCACGCTCTTACGTGCGAGACAGCCCTGATGGCAGGAGATCAAAGAAGTGTGGGTGGACTAATGTCCTCTTGGTCGGCGCTGAAACTGGACTTCCATCAGCTCACACCGCTATTTGCCATTATAGATATGTGAGCAGATAAAGGAAGATGACGCCTTACTTGAAAAATGGGTTCATCTCATCCAAATAACAGCAACGACCCCATTGTCACGTAACGGAATTGGCATATTCTTTTGCTTTGTGAGACCACTTCTTGATGAAACATAGTAAAAAAAGTGAGGAGGACGGTGCGGTAATATAGGTTTAACTCCCACTAATGTGGATGCCTGCAGTGTTTTGCACATTCCCTTTAAGTGCATTGTTTCCACTTCAAAATCGTAGTCCCACCCGACCCCCCCTTTAACATTTTTGAAGCTTGTGATTGGGTAAAACTAGAACATTTTGGTCTTGTGAGTGTTCTCTGGCTTCCACCAGATGACAGAATGTACTGAATTAATAAAAAGGTGAGATTCACCCAGTTTGATTGTTACCATGCAATTACACAAAACACTTAATGGGCAGCAGCGGGGAGGGGAGGGTTTTGTTGCAAACTGAGTCTCTGTGGCAGCGCTTCCTCTCAGGCTGTGTACACATCTGCCTCCTTTATTGGGAATGGCAGACACTAGTGTTGAATTTAGGGCTTTTTGTGGTTTATAAATTGAACTGCTGCTCCACTGCCCCATTAGATGATGTCATTGGCATCTGACATGAGTGGGCAAAAACTGGTTACAATCCAACATGGTAAAAGGTCGATGCGGCTCTCGGTTTTTCTGAAAGTGCTACTGAACTCTTCTTTAAAATTTTCAACCATGTAAGAGACAGACTGACAATGTTTCAATAACGGATTCTAATGGAAACAAATGTAAAGTGGCCCCCGACCAGTTGATATACATGTCTGCTTGCTTAAAAAGCGAGTTCTTCCCATTGCTACTGTGCCGCTGCTGTTTTCTGTGCTCAGTTTAGCAATAGAAAAATTAAATCAAAGGGAGGAGGATTTATTTTTTTTTCCCTCTTTGCCTGTTCAGTCACATCTGGCCAGGTGCTAGATCACTGAAACATCACCACCATTTGGATGAGATTTCATCACTGTAATGATGAAATCCAAATGCAATAAAAATAAGACAAAAAAAAATATTCTCGACTTGAAAGACTCACTTTTCATCAGAGCGTTTACTTTCAATTTCAGTTTCTCAGGTGATTTTATTTTTTCCTTGTCCCTTAATGGCTTGAATTGCCTCATTATTTTTAATTCTACTTCACAGTCGGTGGAAAGAGACAAGTGAGGCTTTGAGCCGCACACTGCTAAAGAGTTTACCATTTAATGGAAATGCTTGTTTATTGGAGTTGCTGGGCCTCTACTGCCTACTAATTGAGAAGAATAGAGAGTGAAGGAGCCATCACTTTGGAGCTGCATGCTCCCTGTGGAGATGCCATGTTTGACCCGTCACCAAGAAACAATGAGGTCCCGAGGGTAAACCTACATCCCCGAAGTATTGACCGCGCAGCAGAACAAAAACACGTGGCACGCAAAGCAATAAAAATAAAAAATAAAAATGATTAAAAGACCAGAATAAGGTTTGGGAATGTGGAAAAATATCCCTCAGTAAGGTCTTGATAAGAGGTTGGCTTGCAAACTGTAAACAAAGTGCAGGTAGGAAGGAGACAGTGGACAGACACTCGAGAGACAAGAGACAAAGATAAGCGAGGAGCACAGGGAGCGTTCGAGAGAAAATAGAAAATCAAAAGATAAACAGATTAAAGCAGAGACAGCTGTGATGTCAACACTTCAAGAGAGAATGACTGGAAATGGAGGCTGAGATGGTAAACTGTCAGCTGACAACATGTCCTCTACGTATCACTGGTGGACTTGCGTAATTGGCACTAATGTATTCTCAAGGAGACAGTTTGGTTTTATGTCTTTTTGTCTGTTAGCCCCAGGACAGATAGGATGACGTTCAGTCCAAACCAGAGCTGAGGCAAGTCCAAGTAAACTCGAGTCTGTTGTGACAAATCAAAGACAATTCTCGGGCTGATGAAGTTTGAGGCAAGTCAAAAGTTAGTTTAACGAATAAATGAAATCTTTAATTCTTTTACATCTATGCACCATTTTTATTTTATGTTTGAACAATTTATACTCAAATCTGTATTAAAACAATTTTTTGCAACTGAGACCAAGTCCCAAGGAAGAAAGAAATGAAAGCAAGAACCTGTCACAACTTAAATAAAGTCTTAAAGAGATTCAAGTCTCACAGAAGTCAGGACCAGGTCAGTTTTTAGTGTTCTTACTTTTGTGACCTTCATCTTTTAACAACACAGAAATAATGGCATAAATGTGCTGTGCATATTCAGATTCCTAAAATATATTTTTACGTATATGTTTCTTAGTAGTCAAGGAGCTTTCTCACTTGTATCAAATGCAGCAACACATTTGCAGCTCTGTGAATGATGTTGGATGCCAAACGAAGGCGTTTTTCACTTCAGTGTGTGGATAGTAACAATGCAGTCAAAGGGTCTGCATTAACCAACAGCATGAGCATAACTGTCGCCGTCTCTTCTAAATGAAATGAAAGCTTTATATCTTCAATAAATACATAAAACATGCAGTGTAAGAAAAATGTTGAATGTGTTTAGCATAGGGACAAAACCTGTCTTATACCTGCATTTGAATAAACATGGAAAGTCATAATTGAGTTATGACCCCTGGCATAGCTCCTGAACTTTGCAGGAGTCTGCATTTATTTTTCCAAAAAAATCATTACATACCCATCAAGTGGGGTCAATTGAAGATTTCACTGCCCAATCATTGATGGCACACATTAAGATTTCCAGGGAAGCCGCAGTGGAGTCTAATTGCAGAATAATTTGAAGCTGTCTAAAACATGAAATGTTGCTCTACAAGTCAGAGAACTGGGGCTCCTTTCACCAAGATGCCATCCTGCGTGAATATTAATGTCCATACACGGAAAAATCCAAACCACCGTAACGGAAAGAAATAAAAGTATGTTAGTCACCAAACCTTACATGTTTTTTTAAGCAGGAAAAACTAACTTTCCTGCTGTGTCTCCATCTTTTAGCGTGTTGTAGTAGTCAGCTCGCCAAAAACCTCACCGACAAAAAAAGTCAAACTCCACAGAGGTGATGACGACACTGTTGTCATCACATGAGTTTTTGGAGGGATTTACTGTGATCAAATAAATAAAATCAATCCCCAGTCAATTCTGCATGGCCCTGCAATTTCAAATATCATAACAATATTGCAACATGCACTGCATTTTTTTCTTCTTTTCAGGAAATCTGTCCAAAAATCAGACACTTTAGGCTGCAACAATCACCAAAATGTCCGTGAAATCCTGGGGACTGAATAATAACGATCACAGTGACATTTAACTTCATCCAGTGCTGATACTCCAAATGAAACAATGAAACTTGTTAAACACTTCAACTGACATTTCACCTGCTTACAGGGGCGACATGTCAAACGTGTCTCACTCTTCCACTGACAGTAAAAATGCTTTAACTGACACGACACTATTGCCACTTCTTACATACCAACTGGCCAAAACTCGCATTCCCGTTGTAGCAATTCTTGTATTTTTGTCGTAACAACTGCTATATTTTCCATTTATATATTTTTTGGTATTTATTAAATCGCTCGACTTGGAGCATGTTTCTCTTCACACGTGTGCATTCTCTCCTGTAATTGTTATGTCCTTCAGGGCCACTGTCTTTCAGCTTCAATCAACTACTTTCATCTCGAACAAATCACCGTTCAGCTGCGTTTATCTTTCGCTCACACATGCACTGACATCCACGTCCCCTGACTTTCGTGACTTAAAGACATCTCGGCGTCGTTCTCTCGCTCATCTGATGGTTTAAACTGCCTTCAGTTGGTGCTCTGCAGTTGTTAGTTAGGATTCCTTTCACCCAGTTAAGTAGCTTACACAGAAACTGACAGTTGAATGGCCTACAGGGTCTAATCTCCACTCCGTAGATTGAAATTTATTCAGCTCGTACACTCTAAAGTTAAACTTCAAACTCTTTCAGTTATTTAAAATCAACTCTCATACAACATTTTGCATCCTATTCCCACGTTTAGACGTTGCTACTAGTGTTAACAACTATTTTCACACCTAATTTTTAAGTGGCTATACCTCCTTCATCACTGCATAATTTTTAGGAAATGATATTCTTGAATGAAGTGTACTGTGTTCTGCATTGAAGCACTTTATTTACTGTACTTGCCTAGATAAATACCACAGTTTATACTGCAAGATCAATCAGCACTCGGTGTATCTGCTAACATTACAGCATCCAGGAATTAGTCTGAAGGTGGTAATTTACCCTGTTTGATATGGCTGCTACACACGTGTTGCACATCTTAATTAAAAACCCTGATTTGTTTAGCAATAATGACAATTTAAAGACCAATTTAAAGGCACTGTTAAAAATGTAGTCAATCAGCCGATAATTTGACTCCGTTTTTCTCCCACAATATTAAGCAGTAGAAAACGCAACCTCTCTGAGCTGGCAACTTTGCAACTACATTAACCAATCAAATATTTAGGGATTTGAGGCCTGGCCTTTTGCAGGGTGTATGAGGGGAGCAGCAAATAGGCCAAGAGTCATCTGAAAGAAGCAGACAGAGGAATTACACAAGTACTCGCTGTCAGAACACAGGTGAATCAGCACACTGCAAAATGAAAGCTGCAGAATCTGACAACAGGGCTGCACTTGACGGACACATGTTGACAGGCGGCGTCGCCAGTGATGAGCAGGAGGATACCACCAGTCCTCTGCTCTTCGGCCAAAAAACATCCAAATTGGCTGACCTGTCAGGCTCGGTATGTCCATCCAGAAGGCTGGAATCACGAGCCAGGAAACTTTAACCTTTTAAAACCAACCATTGAGCTGCTCCGGTGCATTCTTTTCAGACGGTAGCCAAAGTCCACTTGTAGCCGGAATAACCTCCGCTATGGCGACAATAAAAAGGCAGCTGCCACGATTTAAAGGCGAGATGCGAATCCAGCAAAGCATCCTGATAGTAATCAAGACAAACAGCGCAGAAACATCAAAGCAGGAGACACATGTAATGTGAGATCAAATATAAACAGGAGGACGAACGTTTCATCATTAAATTCAAGCTTGTAGTTGCTGTTATTGCAACATCTAAACATAATAGCAGCGATATAATAAACATATCTTCAATTGCTCAATGAATAAATAAGTTGTACTAAACTGCAAAAAAACTCATTTTTTCACACTCTAGTCTCACACATGGCAGCCGCAGTGACAGATTGAATTGAAAGTCAAGAGTCCAAATAGAGTTATTTTTTAAATGCATTTTCAAACAATCACTGAGCAAATGTTTGTTTTAAGGAGATTTAGATTTGTGGCAGTTTACACTATCACCTGAGAGATAATAAATAATTATCCCCATGTCACTGAACATGCTCGGCTCGGAACATTTAGGGATAAAAAGGTTGTGGGTGAAAATCTGCCATTATCCAAATGGACTTGGCTGGCTGAAGTAGCGCTTGCCTAATGTGCGGTGTACTTAGTATGCAGGGACTTTTGCCAATTTCAGTGCTTCAGAGTGTTCCAGTCAGTTCCAGAGACACAGCGAGGGTCCTGAAGAAGCTTCATTTATTCTCAGCAGGGCAACAGAAGGGAACTGAGTTCCGCCAGAGATACAAATGGTGTATCCATGTGAGGCGACAGCAAGCACTTCAACCAAAGGTCAGATTCCTCCATTTTTATTCCTTTTTCTTTTTTGTTACAGTGACTTCAGCAAAAGTCGCACATAAAGGATCATTCCTGTGTCATTATCTGCATTATGCACAACAGATAGATTTTTTTGTTTCTTGCACATGCCTAATTTGTGGGAATGAAGGCAGGGAGTAAAATCCAGGCCTTTCATCTCTTGCTTGTTATCTTTTTCATTATGATCAGCGTGCTAATGAATCCAGCCACAGAGCATGGTAATGCCACCTCATTTTATTGAATGAAACATCCACCATGAAAACCTTTAAAAAGGGGAATTTGGCTTCAGGGGAGCTTCATTTGCCACAATTCAGGGACTGTAACTATTCTTCCAACTTGCAGAGTCGCACAATCTCACCGAGGGCTTCCTGTGTCTGTGTGTGCATTTTCAGGCAGCAGTAGCTTAGGTAGCAAAAATAGCTTAGTCCAACTCTCGAGTGCTCGAAATCCAATAATTTGCTATTTCTACATATTTACAGCCTTCATGGGCATTTTTCCATAAGACAACACATGGAATGGGAAACCCTGCACACAATGTCTAGTTCCATTTTGAGAGATGTCAACAATTACTGTGGGTTGTTTGTTGGTTTAATTGGACATAAACTATCCATCTGAGCTGCAAAAATCTTTATTAATTTTAGTGGCCACACATCATGATGTCATGTCATGTTGACATTTAGCTTTGGCCTCCAAATGTTTTAGATTTTACTTTCTAACAACAGATTTTGTTGAACGCTTTTAAAAGCATCAACATGCCAGATATTTTATACGACAATAATAAAAGTTAAGTTTTACACAATGTTTATTGTTTAATAGACACTGGAATGAACAGAAACAACAGCTGCTCGGGATATTACCTACAATGCTGGGAAAAAATTATCCTAAGTATTAGATTAAGTTTTATAAACCTGATATCATCCTTTTCCTTTTCTCCTAATTTTGCAAACTGCTCAGCTTGTGCTCATTAGCGAAAACAGCTTGATGTTTTACTATCAGCAATAGCAACACAGGAAACTTTCATTATAATAATTCACAAACAGTGTTTGGCCGGGACCTTACTATCATTATTGGAGGTGTAATTCCAACCCCTGCTAAGAATCTTTAGATCCCAGTTGTGTCTTGACTCTGATAGTGACCTTCCATGTCTTTTAAACTGTCCAAGTCTGAATCAGAGACTCCGTTAATGCTTTTGAAGGATTGTTGATCCATGACGGCTTAAAGTCTGGGTTTGTACAATCTGCATCTTAAGAATCCCAAAATTGATAAATGTTCACTACTGAGAAGAAGCCAGTGGATGTATTATTGCTATCCAAAACCGTTGGCAGGATATTTATAAAGTAGCAGATTGGCTGCAGGTAGGCTATCCAGCCCATCTGAATTGTCTGGATGAGTCCCTGAAACAAGCCCTGCTGCTAATCCGGAAACCCTCTGATCAAATTAAAACATGTGAGTGGAGGAGGAAAAATCTGCAAATCTGTGGATCATTTCCAGCCATCTATGAATAATTCCATGTGTCTTCTTTTGTCTCATTTGTAGGGAATCCTTGGATTTACTTCAATTAAAGTAAAAAAATAAATAAAGTATTTGGGCAGAATGGATGCTGCGAGCAAAGACAATTAAATTTTAGATGCTCCGTGTGTAAATCTACTGCCTCAACTTTGAATATGATTCAGAAATTTGTCCAAGAGCAAAGCCAGATACTTGGAATTTTTAGTGCTTATAAAAAAATATATATAAACTTCAGTAGAGGTGTCACAATCAATAAAATGTCTTCCGGTTTAAAACCCTAAAGTATAAACCTTAAAACTCAGCGAGCTGTAATGCAGCTATTGCACCTTTGCCACTTCCATCATTGCAGGACACATAAATATCTATAAATCTGTGTGAAAATGCAGCGAGAGCACCCTCTCTACCAGCAGTGCCCGTGATACATCATAATACTCCAAATTAATAAAACAAAAGACTTCTCTGTGTCCGATGGTGCCAGTATTGCAGTTTCTCTTCAAACATACGAAGTAAAGTTTGCTAAAATGCACTGTGGGAAAAAAGACATTTTAAAAAATGTAGGCTAATCCACAGAATGTTGACTAAAAAGACCCAAAGACGCGCATCACTATTTTTGTGCTTATTTTAAAAAGGGACAAATTTGACTTGTGTCTCTTCTTGTTCCTGTTTGCTTCAGCACACTTTGAGAAATGAATATTGGGGCCAAAAGAAGAAAGGCAGCAGAGTCAGCTTAGCTGTTACTAAGAATATGAGGTAAATAAATCCTCTTGTGGATGGGATTTAAAGCAAAACCTGTGCTTTTCTGCTCCCAGTTGCACTAACACAGACTGTGAAATTAGCTGAAACAAATTAATGCAACCCAAACAAGGGTTGCTGAACAAAATGCGGTCTCAGTTAAAGGATGTTTGGCCAAGCTCATTCTTGGCACATCCCCTCCAAGGCAGAGCATGTACAAGCTCGGTATTAGTCCCTAAAACACTCAATGAGACCAAAAGAATTTTAAAGCTGTAAATAGAAAAGTGAGTATACATGTGAGGACGGCAAAGAAAAGCTGCCGCTAAAATGTCTGACCACCCACACACACACACACACACAAAGAACAATAATGAGACTCATTAAAACATTACTGTATAACAAATTGATTGGTTTTATATTCACGCTGAAACCAAACATTGGAGCGACTTTTGCATTTCTATGGCTACGAAGAACGGGAGACAACATGCAATTTAGGAGTATTAGCAATAACCTCCAGCAGTATGGGTTCTTGTCCTATTGCTTGACCTTTAAGAAGCCTCTTTAAATTAGCCGGCCCATGGGTATTCAACGCAGGCATTAAAGAGTAATGCCCTCGCTCTCGCTCTGAAGCATCCCTGCTGGGGAAACTGCAGGCAGCGTGGACTCGTGGGTCACATTTTATTAACCGACAGTGACTTCCTGAGCACCTCATCTCACTCATCTTGTAAATGGGATCTAAAAGATCTGGACAACAGAAAGCACTCCGGTATAAAGTCAGTGCAGTTCAGCGGGATACTGGAGCGGCATTGAAAAGCTTCAAAAAATGACCAAAATATTGACTGCGACATTTTGTATGCTGAATTTTCCCAAACATCTCCTGAATGTGTGCATCTTTGCACAAACATTTGTGAGTAACCCTTCTCCTAATGTGTGCTCTGGTGCTGAGGGTGGTGATGCAGATCAATGAGCAGTGAAGAGCAGTGATGGTTCATGTGTGCTTGTCACACCTGAGCTCCAAACCAGGCTTTTACTGTGGCACTTTGCCCAAAAGTGAATTTTCTGACTCAACATGTTCCTACAGAACAGTGTATGCATGACATCAGTGATTGAACAAGAAAAAGGAAAAGAACATTCTAATGCTTTACCACAACCAAATGGGCCAGATGCTGTTGTCTCTGATGGGGAGTCCAGTAAATAAAGGGTGGAGGAGCCTTTGTGCTTTCAAATCGCCAGGTGCGTGTAGAGTCAACCACATTACACAAGTTAAGTTTCCCTACTGAGATAATTAAAAGTTTCCATCCATTATGTTGTTTCCTTCCTGTCTGAAATGCTGTTGAGCTTTTTGTTTTCATGATATTGTCAATTTGTCCAACCTGTGTTATTTTACAGCAAACTAAATACGACGCTGATATTAGATATGTTTTAAAGAAGATATTATCAGCCTAATGACGACATTACTTTAAGTACAAAGTCTGTCCTTTTTTTAGAGTGCAAAAAGAGAAAGTAGCACATTAAATCAATAGAAAAATACATTTTTTATAAGACAGTAGCCTGCAATAATGAATATTCCTGCAATAACAGAGGTCAGAGCTAATTCTCAGTGTGTTGGTCATTATTGATTTTATTGTTAACTTATGTTTGTATGAGGAAAAGTGCATTAAGATCATAAAAGTTCTTGAGTATAACAAGTTTGCTTGTTTTGTAGATGGCTGTAAGTTATGCAGAAAAACTGAGTGTAAGCCATCTGCTCAACTTGCTGGACTAATTTATCAAGCATTTGTTGAAAGAAAGAAAAGAAAGTGTTTCTATGGCCGCCGCTTTGTACATCACTGTCAATTTGATGTGGCGAGAAGCAATACACCAAGAATTAATAAATGAATACTTCTGAATCTAAAGTAGACATGCATGTTAATCCAGCAGACATCATCTGAGACCCCCTGCCATCTCCCACAGTATGACTTCCATCCTTTGCTGTAATTAGCTCATTTTGGAATGGCATGACAGCAAACAAAATATAAAATGAAAAATGATAAACAGAAGAAAAAGTTAAATAAGCCCCCATGGAGACTAGCAGCATGTCAGTATTCATGTTAAGTCAAGGCTCACTTTATAAGATTTAAACATCTGTCAATATGTCAGTGCTTTGAGACACATGTTAAAAACTGTATCTGCATACTGCAGCTATGTACTTGTGAGAGTACGTGAACAATTATCAACTCTGCAAGGAGCAAAACAGATCATGCATGATTAGGAATCCAAGGAAAGGAGGAACATATTTTCCAAACTCACATACTTTATATAATCCACCCAAATGTATACCCGCTGCCTAAATGAATACTAAACATGAAAATCTAACCACAAATTGTGTGACTTCCACAGTTAAGCCCGTGACATAGCAAACACACAAAGCAGCACAGCTGACAGAGGCCCACCCCACATTCTTCTGTGAAAACACGCTCTTGAACAGAATGTGAAGACAGTCTGTCTCTCGCTCGCTCGCTCAGATTTAAGATGCTCGGCTACAATAAGGGCGCTCGAACCGTTTTTTTTTTTTTTTTTTTTTTTTAAATCAGAGGTCCACATATGAATTGTGCCTAAGATCAAATGTCCAGAACAATGTCACCAGACTGTGTGCAATATAACAGAAATGTCATACACACACACACACACACACAACAGCCAATCACTGAGAAAGAAATGGCATAGTTTGCCTGTAAGCAGTGCCCTGAAACCTCGCACTGAAGGTGTAATTTCCAGACAGGGGCACTGATCCGTGGAAACATACAGTAGGTTAAAAATCTACAGTATGAGCACACGCGGAAGCTCAATTTAGTGCCGCACTGCAAGAAAATAAATGCCTCACTCCCGTTCTTCTACAAATATTAAGCTTTTTCAGCTTCTCTTTTCGTCACAAACTAACATCCTTCAACTGCATTAGCAATAACATTTGCACATCACTGACTGAAAGGAACAACTTGGCTCGCTCTTCCAACCAATCGGAGGAGATCAAACGCCGCGCGTCACACGGTGACACTAATGGGGGTGTCTTTCACGCGTCTGTGAGACGGCACACGCTTTGACACATCATTAGCATGTGACACCGTGGGCAGACTGATTTGGAGTCTTATGCTGTTTAGCTTTAGTCCAAAAAGTTGCATATTGCAGCTTTAAGTGGTCAGAAAGGGACTTGACTTCATTAAAAAAAAATGTTGCCGGTCTACTGGTGGCACCGAGGGTGTCCACTGCTCAAATCTTTAGCTGGTCTGAGCTTCATATGTCCAAAAAATATATATATTTTGTGTGTGTTATGACACTAAATGATACTATCTAGAAGCTAGATTAAAAAGATGTTCCAATATAATTTTATGATGTGATAATCCGCTGTCTTTTTCACCAATACGTGAATCTGCCCAATAGCTGAGTGCTGCCTCAGTCGCTTGCCATCTCCTTCTGTGAAACACCTCTAAAAGAGCGATTAAAAAGAAAAGGAGGGGGAAAAAACAATAATCACACAAGTGTTGCGACAGTCAGGCATAATGTCTACCACAAAGCTGCCATTATTGCCTCGTCTGTTTTTTAGTGCTCCACTCTACCAACGTGCATGTCTTAACTGCCTCACCCATCAATCATCTTTATGCTCCAAGAGGAAGATTTATTGGACGAGGAAGATGGTTGGAGATGAGATTCATCACTGGCTAAAATAACGGGCAAAAACACCCCCGAGATGCTCACACACACACACACACACACACAGGTTGTATCCATGATAGCTTGTGAATATGCAGCTATTACTGAGCTGTGACTACATGTGTCCTTAGATACTGTAGTGAGTGAAACCGGTTGCCAGGGATGATTTGACTTACACGGAAAGTGGTATTTGCATTAATGCGTAGTGCAACTGACATGTCTTGTTCTGTCTTACTGTCTCACACAGCTGACTACATTACACTTTTGGAACGTCTCAAAGACAGGAGACGTCTTGACAGGTGACGCGCGTACTGTAGGGGGAACAATACGCTGACATTAAAGGACACTCTGGAGATGGAAGAGCACATACAGTAGCTTCAAATGAGCTCTGTTACAGCCAACTTATATAAAAGAGAAAAGCACTGTGGTGAAACATGGCTTGGGGCAGCACTTAAAAAAAAAAATCTGGCAATATTTCTTTGTGAAACATGGAAAGCTCAATATGTCCAACAAAACTCTCCTTTTAAATCCTCTCTCAGTGTGCGAGATAAGCATGCTGCAGCTTTTAGAGATGACAGTGAAATATATTACGCTTTAACAAGAGAAAGAGTAAGTTGGCCGAGGTCGACATGTGCTTTTTCACCCATTCAGTAAAAGATTCCCGTTTCTGCTCTACATACTGTAGAAACATCAGAATTTCATTCCTGTTTGGACCAAGAAGAAGCCACTGTGAGAGAACACCACACGATAGAGAAACGCACAAAGATGTCTTTGTGAACATTCATGGCTTTCAGCGAGGGAACGAAATCCCAATGTGATGTGAGGGTGCCAGAAAATGAGTGCTACAACATTTTACACTAGCTTTCAGTAGTAAGGTTAACCTTTACCTCGGTGAGTAGGTGAGTGATTTTCCAACACAAAGGAAAACTACTAAAGAAATAAATCGAATGGCGCTTCTGACTCCTTGGTGCGACAATGCAGGTTCAAAATTCAATTTATCACCTCCGTCAATTAAACAACAGCCACTATTTTTTGGTTTTATAATAATGGATCTGCATTAAATGAACTGAACTGATGCGAGCTGATTAAAAACTCTTAGAAATGTGTTTGGCGATGGCAGCTGCAGCCTCAGTTCAAATTTTCAGCTCTTTAAGTGTTTTCCGTTATCATTAAATACCTGCAAACATGTGTGTTCAGTATCACACGGCGTCACTGTTAACATGTTATTACATCCTCAACCATTATATACAATCAACAGGGTCAATTTTTTGGAGCGTGACAGTCAAGTGCACCTAGAATGCACAGAATTTCCCAAACAGCTTTTCTAGAAAATAATTGTGATGCATGTTGCAATGTTTTTATGGTGTTTTAAAATTGCAAGGATGTACATACTGTAATTCATTGGGGGTTTGGTGAATTAATTGTTGAGATCACAACATTGCACATTCCTTGAGGGACTGATTAAAACAGGCCTTTGAGAGACCCCTCGAATACAGTAGATACTTTCATGTTGCCTTTTTAGTACAAAATCCCCCGTTTTATTACCATCCTTCCACCAAAGCTCAACCGGGAAACACACCTGAATACATTTTTGCACAGAATAAGGACTGTGGATGTCAGCTCCCATCAAGTCTATTGAAATGGACTTAAAAGGCAATTTCCTCGCGGTCAGGAGTTTTTCCACAGTGTGCCGTGAGCAAGTGACTATTATTTTAAGACAGAACTAACAATTTCACTTACTCACAGGAGCTACGACGAGGACAGGAAAACAGCAACTCATAATCTACTTATCTTTTAATTTTTTTATTCAATTTTATTTATATCCCATTAAATAACAACAATCAAAGGCTCTTTACAAGGTAGGGTCAAGACCTTACACAATTTTAGAGAAAAACCGGCAATTCCCCCTTGAGCACGAGCTTGGTCTTTCTCAGAAAAAAACCCTTTAACAGATCCCGGCTCACGGTGGGCAGGCGTCTGCCTGGACCAGCTGGGTGAATGGAAGAAACAAACAATATGGCATAACAGTAAGCAGGACACGCTCTTGACAGCTGACATTTTAAATTAAACACACACCTACCATCGTACATAGCGTCATATACAGGGAATAGTTTCAGGAGCTGTAAATTTAATGAACTGTCAAAGTTTTGTTCCAAATTTAGACTTCTGAACTGTGAGAAAAGCATGTTGGAGCCTTCCTCTTCAATACAACCTTAAAATGTATTCTAAACAACCTGAAGCCAAAGGAGGAATAATGAAATCATCATGTTCTCTTCTCTTACTTCCTATTATTAAAAAAATTATGTGCATTTTTCTGTTCGCCAACACATTTGGGAGCCATTTGTGAATGCAGATATGGATTGCTGCACCTCCGTGTTTAGCTGCATATCTCTTGGCAAATCCAAAAAAGTAACTCGCTCACATTACCATAGGGATGGGTTTCACTTCAACACTACACAGCACAACTGCCAAACTCCCCCACCCTCGACAACCCTCCCAAGACTTTTTCACACAAGTAAAAGAGGCAGGCTGCCATCTGTTCTTTTCTTTTCTAGGAAACAAACATGTTCATTACAATAATTAAGTCCAGGAGAAAACTGTTTCATGCTGTAAAATAGTATTTTAATGGTATTTTGTAATGGCACTGAAGCGTTAAAGCAGAAATTTGACCAGCAACTTCAACCTTCGATCAAAGCAATGTCAACATAAATGCACAAGAGCTCCCACACAGTTTCCTCACACTATACATTAGCAGGCTATTAGTTTTTTGGTGTCCCTGAAAATGAAATGCAAACATTCCTATTTTTTCTGGGAGTTATAATTTGACCGAGTGTTTTCGCATAAAGAATACTAACTCAAAGATTTGTAGAAGCCGTTGTTTTTGGATGATGTGGCTGAACCTCGCGTGAGGGAACATTAAAAAGTAATACTCTTATTTTGACTCTTCAGGATCCCTGCTGCGATGTGTGGCCGACACAGATTCCCTTAGGGTGTGTTTTATTTGGCAACTATACGTCCCTATCTCCTCATTTCTCTCATATTATCGCAGAGAACTGCAGGCAAAGGGTTTACAAATCACACAATTCTCCTCTAAAGAAATGCAATTTTTTTTTCTTTGCACTTAACAAAATGAACCAAACACTAATTTCTGTAAACTATTGTTAATATTGTAGAGTATTTTCTTTAGATTTTTCTGGTTCCTTTGCCACTTCTCCTTCCTTTTTCAGTCATCAGCCTTTTGTTGTTTAGCAATTATCCCATCAAAAATATAAAGCCTGGTGAGAAATGACATTACCATTTGCTGTGTGGTGATTGTGTTCCTCAGTCAGCTACATTTTCACATTTCCTAAAAACGGGAGCCGTCTCTTGGGGCCAGTGAGGGAGAAATGGGCCTAAGACATATTTGCTGGGCCAAAATCCTATTAATAATGAAGAAGGCGTGACATCTTAGTGAACACATCTGGCTCACTCTGCTTTTGGGTGAGAGCTTTTTGATGTAGAGTGCTCACCTTTGACCCTTTCCTGCTTTATGCTTATCCACTTAGAACCGGGAGGTATTCCCTCTTTTACCCCACTTGTTTCTGGAAGTCACCATCCGTCTGAATGGGAAACTACAATGTTAGCAGCTTTTCATTTTAGTGAAATTAGAGCACCTGACTTTACTGATTGGGACATTTTCAATCAGAGGAGACAGCTTTAATCAGTCAAATCAGGAGCTCCGGTGTTTGGTTTGAAAAGGGACCACATAAGATTTCATGAGGACTTAAAGCGAAATGGATTTGGCTGTGACTTTACAGCAAATCAAACTGTAAAAAAAGAATCACTGGGAGGGAAGGAAATTATAAGGAAACATTTAAATCAAAAGAGAACAGAAGTGTATCTGCCAGGATTAACATTAATGTGTCAAAGCAGCTTTTTCTCCCTTTAAATTTGAATCAGATTTGTGCAGGTTTTATGTCTACATGGATCATCTTTTCTTTCTAAACTGCCACTGTGAAGGAGCAGCCATCAAAAGGCTTTGTCACACACACACACACACACACACACACACACACACACACACAGACACACACACACACACACACACAGACACAGACACACACACACTCCCAACTACTTAGTTCACCCTCCACACTGGCTGTTTGAAATGTGCCACTGTGCTCCCGAACAAAGGTAATAATGTCTCTTTTCTGCTGGTATCTGGGTCGAATGAGATCAATCAGTCTTTGGGTGAAGAATCAGCATGTGCATTGCTCTTTTGTCACCAGTGCCGAGACGTTGGTGGCGGCAGGGATGAGCCTGATGTAAATCAAAAGACTCTTAGTTCACCCGAGGAGACAAGGTTCAGACACTATCAGCTCTGGCCATCAGTGACCCTGAATCCCTCAACAATGAGTCATTATGGGGCTCTGAGAGGCCTTAATAGACTTAGCGCATGAACTTGGAAAGGTGTGCGCATGTCTTTTTTGTGTGCAAAAGAACCAGGGTGAAGTACAGACAGTTAGAGATGTCATTCACCGCTCCTCACAGTGATAATGATAAATAAAAGAGTCGGATTTTAAATGCACCGCTTTCATTCCCCGTAGTGTATTAGGGTGGAGGCAGGAATGGCAGATGTCTCACAACATGACAAACCCATACAGAAATACTATATCAGTAATAGTAAACCCATTCTTACAGTTATTACTGTAGACAAACAATCTCCTGGCTGGCCTCCGTGATATTTTAATAAGCTTAAACGTGCTTCTTATCCTTTTCACCTGTTTGGTCACTGTTTGGAAGCCTGAGCTTCTGATGAATGAGCTTCCACTGTAACAGTCCTCAACTTTGGCAGCGCTCTATTAGGCAATGGGAACAGGGCCCTAAGTGGGAGCTTAGTCACAATCACAGTCTGACTTCACCTCAGCCATTTAACACCTAGCACACACCCTCTAATGCTAGCGCCTTGACAGGCCATCAATACAACCGAACATGTGATAATGGCAGCAGGAAAGGCTACACCGCTCCTAACAAACTATATATGCTTATAACAAAAGAGCTGCTGTGCATGTTTGCCTGGATCCATCAAGAGATGCAGTAGTTCACCTCCAAGCACTGCTGGAAAAGATGAAATTAGGCCCAAGTAACGTTGCTCGTTATGGTTCACGCAGGATGGAACTTAATCGTGCACAAATGCTGTTGTAATCAACAATTTCAGCAAGAGCAGACAGGATTGAAAATAACAGAAGGACATGTGAGTAAAGAAATTTCTATTAAAAAGTCAAATACCAGAGCTCCAGGAATTATTGAGCAGAGAAGAGCCTGACACCATGTAACAGCTATAGCTTCACCTAAACTCACTTTATAAAGCCTGAACAAACAGTGTGCTGCTTACCCAGGACAAACCATTGTGTAGTTGTATTTGATGCGGAGACTCCACTAAGAAATCCGCTTTTTCCTTCAGCAGTCTCATTTGGTGCACATCAGATATCCTTTCCTCTTTCACTTGGGTAAACAATGGCAGGGTGATGGAGCCGGTGACTCAGTCCCCGGTGGATGATGCAGTTCACCGCTATATGAAAGTTTAATCAAAGGAGCAGGAGGCAGTCGTTAGTCTCTCAGGAGTGAGGCAGTGAACCACCAACCAGGAAGCTTTAGCAAGAGGTCTCATATCAAATTTAGAAGTCATTAGGATTGCTAATAAGAAAGCACTGGCCAATGCCATAGGCCTTGCTTGTGAGAACACAGCAAATGAATTGCTCCTCCTCATCTCAAGTCCCACAGGAAAGGCCAGAGAGAGGCCAGACCTCACAGAGATTTCCATAAGCATTTTTTAATAAAATTCCGCATAATGAAAGATAAACAACCAGTAGGCAGGACGGAACGATATTTAATAACCACAGACTTCTTACTTCCCCAGGTATCGGTCCTCCCTCTACAGACCTTTGTGTCAATACAGACTGTGAAGTGTTTAATCTAGAGCGATAAGTCCAATCGTGAAGATAAAAACCACATCATGCTTATAAAACTGGATCTTTGCTAGGGAATAAAATCGATACCTTGTTGAAGCTTTGTGGTGCAGTAGCCACTTAGAAGCCCAGACAGGTTGTTAATGGATGTAAGAATGACTTAGCGCAAGGTCAATCATGATACTGTGGCAGTTTCAGCTCGTTGCTTGTTTATCCCAGATCACTCATTTCGGCGTGCATCACCATAGCTGGCAAGGGTGTATGAAATGTGTGGTCCAGTTTGCTGCATTTGCCACCTGTGTACTATAAATGCGAGTACAGCGAGACAAAACGCCAATTTGGTAGCAGTGAAATATCTCTCTCTCAGTGTAGGAGGTAAACTCCCACGTTGCACTCTGAGGGGGGCTTTCGATAAAACACATTATCTGGGAGGTAGAAACCAGGTCAAAGAAACAAAATAAGAATTTATCTGGCAATTAAAGTCAAGACAGCCTTTTTAAACATCTTCCAGGAAAAAAAAAATACTATACCGCTTGGAAAATTCAACCCCCCCTAAAATAAAGTACAAATCCTCAGCGTGTCAGAACGGCAAAATGAGGCTTAGGAAACATGTTATTGCCTATGTATTGAGCCTATGAGCTGAACAAGTGGTTTAAACAGGTTCGGTTCAGGACCCCCAACCAACCCCTCGTCCTCCAGACGCACATCCACCCCCACCTGCCCCACAGAGATGTCACGCACTCCTATCATGTGCCCAGTAATGAATAAAACCCACAACCTCCATTTGGTACAACATGGAAAACCATGGAGACCCCCACCATCATCTCCCACGGCTTCGCCCCCTCACTCATCTGTCTGTGTCCAGTAGTGGGGTAAAGAAGCAGACTGACTTTCAGTGCAACTCTGGTACCAAATGAAGTTCTGAGATGACACTCGTCCGGTGTGTCAGTGGTTTTTACGAAGCAGGGGACAGAGGAGCAGTGGACACTTTTGTAGAGTAGTGTGGGCATTAACACTTGACCTTTAAACCAAGGAGATGGTTGTGGACGTTAGGAGGACCAGAACAAAGGCTAAAATCTTCTCAGTTATGGGAGAGGAGGTGGAGGTGGTGGATGTAAATACCTAGGATTCCATTTTTAAAACAGATTGACTGGAAATGTCCTACTGAGCCTGTGTACAGGAAGGAATAAGGCAGACTCTACTTTTTAAAAAATGCTCATGTCCTCAGCAGACTTTTACCAGTCAAACTGAAGTTCCGTGAAACCCAGGAGCTGATCATGCAGAGGAGAACAATGCATAAACATCTGAGCATCATGGAGAACAGCTCACATCCTGTCCACAGCCTGAGGAGCACCATCAGTGTACAGGAACAGGAGGTCACTCCTAACAGCAAGTATCCTGTATCATGACGTCCCCTGAGCAGAGACACGTCACCTCAGTAGAGATATCTAGTAGCAGCACCTAAACTTTTACACTTTATATTCTATATTCTTCACAATGAAATCCTGCACACGTCAAGCATTTCCCTAAGCCTGTCAAAACAATTACATTATCAACAATCCCGCAAAATATGGACACAGCAAGCAAACCAAACAGCTAAATGAATATGTCTCTGTACCTTAAACTTGGGATGGTAGCTGGAGTAAACCAGCTCTTCATCTTGTAACCAAACTCTAACTGGTTTATTTCCTTTTGTGCACAGGGTTTAGATCAAGGTAACGTCTAGAAACAGTTTTTGTCACAGACTATAGGTCTCTTGTATCTTGTATCCTGTATCAAGAAAAAATGAAATTCGGGGACAGGAAGGAAGAAGATAGAGGCCACCCTCTGATTCTCTGGTGGCTAAATATTAGGTCTGAATTTCCAGAGCATTATGGTGCTTAATCATAAAAAGAAGAAAGGCTGCTGTATAAAAAGCAGTGCTTCATCATGTGGGCTGTCTGTAGATCAACTTAAGCTGGATGTCAACAAAGCAAATGAAAAATTTGCACTTGCAAAATGAGAATGACGATGGTGGGTGTGGAGGTGAGCGTTTTGAAGAGAGTTGGTTGAGCATGAAATGATGGATGATGCAATTGTGAATTCCTCTCATTAGTTAAATAGTCCCTGGGTTCTCATGTATTATTTGAGCAAAAACTTCATCCAGAGCTACAGCCACATACAATTAAATCATCTGGTTAACAATGAAGGATGAATATTTATCGCTATACATCAGAAATGAAATCATCACAAATCCTCTTGTGCAATTATTATTATTTTTTTAACATTCCTTACACCCAAACCCCAAATTTAAAGCCGTTTCTGATTATTTTCAAAGAATATAACCTGATTTACATAAACGGGCTCATTATAGAGCAAATGTAACAAAGAGTGTTTAAATTTCCCTGGAGAATTCACTTACATACTTAATGACAAGGCCCATTTAACAGGATCAGCCAAGGAGGTTTCCATAACATTACCCATATACCTATGTCATTAGCTATATGCTGTGTTTACTGCTACTAAGAGGAATACCAATAGTGAGATTAATTCACTTTTATTTCACTCACATTAACAGAAGCTTCTGTTGGTTTGCAAATCATTACAGTTTAGGAAAGATCATTTAGCAAGGAAAACAAAAACAATCTAAATCAATGCCGGTGTATGCATCTGCAGACATGTGACATTTGACAGCATTATCCGAACTATGGTCTTGCCCTAAACTTAACATCCAAACATAACTTAAGCATGGGCTTGCTGGAAGTTTAAGCGTGTCTTTATTTTAACCAGTGTTGTGCACGCACACTTTAAAAGTGCCATTTGTTGAACATGGTAATTGTTTGGTGAGCGATGAAACTAAACATATCAGATGGTAAGTAACGTCCACATAACGTCCGTGTGTCGATGGCAAGCAGAATGAACGTTAGTGATTGTGTGTGATGCATTCAGGGCCCATACAGACCATCAGTATATTGCAATTCTGACGCACTCGAAGCCAACAGGTCTTTATCAATTACAATAATAGAAAAAAAGGGGGTTAAGGTATTATAGTATTATTCTTCCTTTGACATAATCTTCTACAAGGAACTTTTTTGCTTATTTGCATCTACTGACCATTAATGTTTATATTATTAACCTCATTAGTAGTATGAGATTTAGCAGAGATTTAGTGCATATGGCTGCTGCTGTGAGGAAGTTTCTTTCAATTATTTTTGTTTTATTGAAGCTCCTCTTACCAGCAAGCTCCCCCTTTTTCTGCATGCACATATGTTTCTCCTCTCCTGCACAAAAAGAAACTATTTCAATTTAATGCCTTCTGCTCATCCTTCAGATCCAGACATCCGATCCACTTAGCCGTAAAGTTAATTCTAATTCCTACGTCCCATTGAGAGGGCTAAGAGTCCCACCTTGCCTGGTAGAGCTTAGAGATAATATCACAGGTGGCTCGAGCAGCAGGGGAGCCCCAAATCTCTATTATCAGCCTGAGGGGAGAGGCAGTGGAAGGAGGAGGCAGAGAAGACTGCAATATGGTGAGTTTAGTTTCACCTGGCCTCACAGTTTGACCTCTGGACCATGTGTCAACTCCTCCAGAAGAGCTTAAAAATAATTAAGGAGCAAAAGTCTCCTGAATGGGAAGTAGTTTCAAATAATGACATGCATGTTAAGTGCTCACAAGTGTAATACACACATTAAATGCATTGTGATACCGGGGGGCTCGTGCAAAAGCTCGTTAAACACAGTGTTAAACCACCACCAGACTCGGCAACAATCCCAAGTGGATGCAAGCTGATAATTGACACGTTTTAGCGAGTGAATAAGTGATGCTCTGAAAGGGTTAAACATTTAGAAAAACTGCGGTTTCACTTTGGAAAAGAGGAAGGTTTTATAGACTGGAAAAGTCAAGCAAGGTCATTGTCAAAAGTGAAGTTAGTTACTGTACAGCAGTTGACTCACGGAAGGAGCCACGCTGAGGACAGATTGTACAGAGGTGTTCCTACAGAACCACAGTGCACCGAGGTTCACCCCTGCTGGTGGATTGTGAAGATTCCGTAGCAGTTTTAGGAGTCACCACATACTTTCTTTTTACCAGATGAACTTTCGCCCTTAATTATTTTGAGTAGTTTTTCCCTTTGACATTTCCGATGCATTTTTCGACGCAAAAAGTGTATAGTAATAATGTTTGATAATGTTTAATCGATTAACTTATAAAGTCACATGTTTGGACACCTGGTGGATCCAGACCCAATTTACCAGCTGCTGAGAACAACTGGCTGCTTTACTATGTTCACTGGCTCACTAACTACACTTGACTGGTGGATGATAACATATCCCATACTGGGCAAATTGTGTCAAAGCAGCTTAATATAACATAATGGACACTCAGCACAAGAGGGTGATTACACGTACAGTATAAACAGAAAACCCATTCACACAAACACTATATCTGATGCTGTTTTAGTTGCGAACGCTACTGGACCATACTGTACTCACTGTCAGATGTTCACCCAGGTGAACCATAGGTAATGCCCACTAGTTTCCAGTCTGCCATGGGCAGCCACAGATCATGTACCACAGAGAGCAGGCGGGAAGTGAGGTTGTGGCAGAAGGACTGCAGAGAAAGCAAGAGGTAACCAACAGCCAGGTAGCAACACCACAAACTAAGAGAATCTAAGAGAAACCAAAATGGACTGACTTTATCTGCTCTAGGAATAACACAGCCCACATTACCGGATATGCTTTTGCACATTGCATGAAAGTGTTGCTAATAAAATATACATTTTCATCTGAAAAACATTACTTCCTGTAGTGTGAACACTCCTCTATGCAACTAGAATTTTGTTATACAATGTTTCTTTTCCTTTGATCAGTGTTGCTTGAAGTGTGTTTCTAATAGACATGACGTGAATCAGGCCCTGGAAGACCATGGAAGTAATGAAAGGCCGAGTATTAAAACGAGAGAGAGCTAAATCAGGATGAAGGTGAGGGAGGAAAGTGCAAAGACAAAAAGAAAGAGGAAGAAAAGAGGCGAATAAGAGAACAGAAGGTTGGAGAGAAACTACAGGGAGAAATAGGAGGGGAAATGTCTTTTTTTTTTTCCCGCTGACCCGCTTCCTCTGCTCCACCGCCCTCCACGCCCCCTTCCCCCTCTGGGCAGCCAGGTGGCCGGGGTGGGCACAGACGGCCCTCCTTCCCTTCTCCATGCTGGCCCTGCTGGCCCTTCCGAACACGAAGCAGCAGTAGTGGGAGGACACCAGCCAGACATGGTACAAAGGGAGGATGGACAAGCGGTGTTTGAAGGCCTGGCACACGCTCACCTTCCACACAACGCACAAGGAGAACAGAGGACAGCCCGACGAGCCCAAGGAGACTTTTACAAAGCAATTGTTTGCAGGAAAATGACACAATTATGCATTTGTCTGGCATTCTACATGACTAAGGAGCGTGTGCACATTACGTGGAACAATTTGACTTTCAAATCAGATGCATCTGTTTATTTTTATTAGAATTATTAAAATCTGTGCGATAATTAATTTCTGCAAGATTGCTTTTTGTTCAACAGGTCCTGATATTTAAGCTCTGCCACCATATAATGCAAATCACACACTGACAAATTTCACTTGAACATGAACTGCACACAGTCACAGACAGGCAGAGACAGGAGTCGTGGTGGGGGTAGAAAGGAGTAGTAGAAAGTAGTTAGGTGTTTGGGATGATGAAAAAAAATTGCTGAGGAAATAAGAAAGTGATAACGTGGGACTGGAGCTCTTAATGACTGTGAATACCTGAGGAGTGTTCAGCAACTCAAACATGTCTGGTGCTGTTTTTGGTGTTGGCAGTTTCAAACAATCCAAACTTTGTAGCTGGCATTAAAAATAGTGATGTCATCTTGCTACTCACGTTTCCATGATCCCCAAACTCTGTTTATGAGCAATAGCAACAAAAATATCTCCACACAACATTTCTTGCGACTTTGTTGAAAATCTGCACCTTGTCAGAGCTACTAGACCTTTTTAGGACTGAAAATGATAGAGGCAGAATTGATACCTCAGCTGCTACATATTACTTACCAAAAATATATTCGCTATATGAACAAGATGTCACAGTGAATAAAGGACGTTAAAAGGAGAAAGCATATAATTCTGTGGTTGGCACAATGAAAATCCCATAGTGCATAACAGTAAGTCCTCTCCTACTGTACTATTCTATTAACATTATACGGACTATACAGAGGGGCTCATACACCGACTGCTTCTGGCAAATGCAGTTATTACTTTCATGAGCCTTCTTAAAGTCACAATCCAGGATTATGTAACCGCTGCCAATGTACAGACATTTTCAGGAACATGTCTCTGTGTGTAAACAACACGCAGTGTTGCTGGTTTATGGTAGAATTATAGGTCACCGCTGTCTTGTAGGAATACTGTACAGTAATCAATCCACCACCCACTGCCTGCACCAACAACCTGAGGACTACTGGAGGAGACGTCTCAGTCAATACAGCTTACTTAGGATAAAATCATATTTTTCAGCTTCAACAGGGTACAGTGTACCCAAGGCTAGCGCCTGTACTTCCAGAGCAGATGTCTCCTCCACTCCATCATCTGGGAGTCCCTTGGCCTGTAGGGGCCATGTCTTTCACTGTATCCGAGTGAACAGTGCAAACCATTGAGCCAGTGTTCTGGGAACAAACGGGAGGACAAAATGAAGAGGTCATCTGTACGGACATGAACAAAGCCCCATTGACTCACTCTATGAACATGCAAAGAAATGTGAAGACGAACTGAATAAAACTGAATGCTGGACTCTTGTTTTGCTGCCAGTAATGAATATGTGTGGCTTAATGCGATGCCATCACAATAGGAACTATTTCCCATCGAGACATGAATGGGCTGCGATGTGGACAGTGGCAAGACAGAAAGGCGAGAGTGGAGCTGCCAATGATGTGCTGCTGCCAGTCTCACGCATAAAGTCCCTGGTAGCGGCGTTTAACCTTCGCAGGCCTTAGTTAATTTGCTGCACATCGCACGGCACACAATCTCGCAATAAAAGCTGCAGTCTGGAGAGCCACTCCAGTAGAGACACAGCAAGGCAACTCGGGCGATCTGAGAAACCACTGTTCAAAAGCAAAAACAATTGCAGCCTCGTTGCATCAGTTGGATGTCGGGTCCACGGAAGCGTTGCTGAAAAATTCGTCATCCCCAAAGCCAACAAGGTCCTCAAAAGTTAAAACCCAAACAATGCCTGATGAAGTGATTGATCTTTGCAGCATAAACACCGTTCTACCGTTTTTGAAAAAGGAGCCAATCTCATTGTAATTCAAGAGACACCGAACCACTGGGTTCCCTCTCCTCCCCATTTAGTGCACTGACTTAGCTAAAACACATTTCACTGGATTAATCTGGTCCGCCTGGAAGGTGAAGATAAAACGTACTTCAGGCCAATATCAGCAGGAAGGACAAGGGGGGAGGGATAATCACATGGAGAAAAACTGTATCAGAGACATTGTAATGATAATTATTTATCGTCCCCTCTCAAGGTCAGGATTCTTTCCTCTAGTTGGGAAAAGTTTGGGACCTTAAATAGAACCATCACATATTCTGCTGGCTCATTTTACTTTCATGCTTAATGACCATCTGACTTGGAAAGGTACACTCGAAATGGACAGACAAAAAACTACCCACAAAGCACAAGGTCAACAACATACTTTGTCAACGACCCAGATGAATAAAGGTCTAGATAAAGAACAATGATTAATTGGTTCTGTGCATCAATGCAAGGCAAGGACAAACCCACAACCCACTAATCAGTCCTCAGCAGGAGCTGAACTGTTTTTTTAACACAAAGACAACACGCTGCCCCCTCCGAAGACCATTTTTGTCCTTTCCCCAACAGGCACACACCCATTTTCCCCGTCAGCTTGACGTTACTTAGGCCTCTTTGTCACATTTTACGCCAATGTAAACACAGCGTCCATGGCTAAAAGAAGTTAGGGGACAATAAATTGATATAGGCTTACAGAGCCCCTTTCCAGTCTTGTTTAGGGGTGAGCAGGAGCTGGCTTCATTTCCTCTGACAGTCAGAGAGAAGCGGAGCAGAGGGAGAAGGAGGAGGAGGAGGAGGAGGAATATTTTTAACCAGCTCTGCTACCGATGAATCACCTCGGCACCCGCTATCTCCAGGGGGCATTCTCTGACAGGTGGGGTGAAAGGTGCTTGTTTCAAGATGGAGGAAGAGGAAAACCAAACCTCACTTACCTAAGGGGACAGAAAGAGAGAAGGACAGAGAGAGATAGATGTAAGTCAGCAGGCATATGAAGATTTAAGTACTTTAAGACTTTAAAACAAAGACACATGGTTAAATCAATCGTATATAGACAAAGGGCTTTTTTTAATAATATGCCAGCAGGATTCAGACATTTAAAAGAAAGCTTTGCAGGTACGATGCTAGGCACAATATGTAACTAAAACGGAGTGTTAAAGAAAAAAGACCAATAATTTCATTTCTACTGATTTCAAGACAATGATTAACAAATACAAATATATGGACATTTTCTTCATCTCCATGTGCATCAGGCTGGAGGAGCCTCAGACGAGTTTAAATTTATATGACACAAAAATGTAAAATGAGGCATTAACTCTGGCCTTCCTTTTACTGAAAAAAAAAAAACAAACAGTAGATACGGGCTTAATTTTGCACGTAACATTGCAATCAGTTTTTTACAGCAAGGTTATGCTGTTCAACTTCAGTTTTTTGAAATCCAAACACTTATTGGCTGCTCACAGGCTTTTTGTGCCGATGCGTCTGCTGCTTTGTTTTGTTAGGATATGTTTGGTCTCATTTGCACATGTTCTTTTGACTGACGTTGATAACCAAAGAGACATTGCAAAGAGTCTAAGCTGCTGAAGAGACTGTGGGTTCAGTTCTAATGAGTTAGACGTGAGGTCTGGAATTGCAAACCCTGAAAACGGCTGAATAATCCAAACAACCCAGTTAACCAACGAGCACCCGAAAAGCTTCATAGTGTTGTGAAGATCTACAAATTAAAGACATGCAGCTAGTAAGTGGCAGCAGAAGAATAAACAAAATAAAATAAAATATTAATAATAAGCATCATAATAATACACAAAGATCCATTCATGCATTTTTAGAGGTCACACACGTAGCAACTTAAAAGCATTTTCAGAAGACTTTTCTGCTTGTAAAGTTGGGAATATTGGGTGAACAGTACAAGGACAGTACACATTGTCCTGCAG
This sequence comes from Channa striata, assembly GCA_033026295.1. Classification (NCBI taxonomy): domain Eukaryota; kingdom Metazoa; phylum Chordata; class Actinopteri; order Anabantiformes; family Channidae; genus Channa; species Channa striata. The sequence goes on along the minus strand of CM065182.1, from coordinate 9,845,913 downwards.
CCCAGATATTGTAATAATAATTAGGGACTAGTACAGAACACAGCTGTAAAGCTCACAGGTTATGCAGTAAAGACGTATATAATTTTCTTATTAAGAGCTGCTGTGGATATTGGTTTTATGCTTCATCTGGGGCAAAACAGCCCCATTCTCTTGTGCCTGGTGCAGAGCAGATAGCAGAATGACAGTGTCACAAAGTGGGAAAAACTGCAACAAATGATACTGGTGGTTCTTGTTCTTCACCATGTATTGAAGGAAATGGGCTTCAATAGCAAATTATTCATGCATTTGGGGCAGATTCAATTAAAACCGAATATGAATATATTAATCTTAAGACTGTTAAAGGCTATAACAAAGTGACTAGGAGACCGTATGTGCGAGTTTGTGACTGTGTCTGTGAATGGAACAAAATAGGAAAAGAAACGCCGTAAAAAACACCCCAAACCTAATCCTCCTACTCTCAGTTTGCTCCTCTGACAGAAATACTATCTATCTAATTCAAGCGAGCGTAAAACATGGCTAATCGGTTGTGTGGCCATCTTTCATGCTGGCAGCCACACGACTTGTGAGTTTGAGACTGCAGAGAGACTTAACCCAGGAGAAGGTCTGGATTTGCCAGAGCAAATCAGCAGGACATGCATCAGTACACACCACTGAATATTGTTGTGTGTGTAAGCTAACCTCGTCGTCACGTTTGAAAAAAAGTCAGGCAAGGTTCTTCTATTGAAAACATTTTATCATTTTCTTCGGCACAGGTACAATAAAGCAAAACTAACATTGGAACAAGTTGCTGTTGCATGTTAAATGCACAAGAAACGGCCACAGTTTTAGAAGGTAAACTTCTGGCTCATAGAAAATTGTGGAACATCTACATTAATACTGGGATGAATTTGTTGTTTGTATTGATAATTTTATAGTTAAGGCACCTGAACTCCTGCATTAAAGTGTTTCCTCCCACAGCACCTTCTGGATGTCAGAGCTTATTAATGAGCAAGCACAGCCGCTCGGTGAGGTACATTCATTCCCGTCTTTTCTTTTTTCCATCATGACCAGATTCCTGCACCATACATCAACAGGTAAATCTAGATCTATATAACACCCTCATTAATGGTGATGTTGCACTAATTCTGTTCCATCTTGCCCCCAGGTGCTTTAAGAATCTGACAACCATGTCCTCTAAAGTCGTGGTGCTCAGTCCTGGTCATCAAGAGCCTATGTCAGGCTTGTTTTGTCCCGGCCCTACCTACTGCTGATCACCTGGATCATACGTTTAAACTCAGTCAGACGCTGGATGAGGGTCACTGGGGGAAGACGATGTCAGCTGGTGTCTTCCAGATTCTGATTATCTGTATCAGGCATTATACTGTGGCACAAATTACAGGCTGTCCAATGACAGTGGCACATAGCTTGCTCTACCTAGTCAAATTTTACAGGAAGACAGAGTGATCCTTCCATTTTCTCACAGCATGTTGCTCTGATATTAACTATGTACACATTCATTAACTTTTCTTTACACTTTGATGTTGCTTTAACAATGACCTTATATGCCAACAAATAAATCTGTTTCATAGGCCGCAGCATACTCCAAGGAGACCAGGCACATTTAATGCAGATTAAATATACTTTTTGATGTATCTAAAACAACAGTGTCCATTCAATTTTGCAAATACATATCAATACCTGTCGTATGCTGGTATCACACTGACAATAAATGCAGCACTGTCCAACATTATCCTCAGATTTCAACATAGAATGACATCTCTCACTTTGTCTTCATTCTCATGTAATCTCAATACAGAGTGTGCTGCTTGAAAGGCTGTCCAAATAGGAGGTCTCATATATATGCAAATATGTAATAAATACAACCTGCAGTGCTGAGAGCATGGCTTAAATAAGCCAGATAGGGGAAAAGATGGATGGATGGAAACCCTAAACAGTCCTCCCAGCAGGGATGCAGCTGTTGGCAGTGAGCTCTCTGCCTCCGCCTACCCACAGCCATGTTGCCCCAGTCAATTGGACGGCCAATCATTGGAAAGCACTTATTTTTCTCAACAGATGGGAGGATACCCATGCCAAAGTTTTGGACTGATGCCCCCCTGACCTCTTATAGCTCCCTGAGAGAGAGCCCGTCTGCCGGTTCCCGCTGTGGCCCTCTCCTAGGGTCATATAGGGTTACTTTGCAGTGGACACGCGCCTGCCAGGACTCACTGGCATAGGCACGAAGTTAATGAAGTAGATTGTGTGCAGTGCTCGTCTACATTATGTCTGTGACGCATCAAGTGGCTCTGCAGAGTCACAATGGCAAGCTCGCCAACAAATGTACAGAACTTTAGATGATATTTATTTTTTCAGTTTAACCTGTCAGCCCTAAAACAAACAGGGCAGATGTCATTTGTGACACAATATTGGCGGTTTAATGTGACTATAAATATATTTATTCCGTAAATAATTCACTAAAAATCCAACTATTTTTCTGAGATTGAAAACCATGTCAGAGAAACAAAGATGCCCCAACATGGTTAATATTGTTAGTTTTTATCCTGGTTTTCCTGCAGGTGGGTTTTCCATTTGGAATTTAACTGCTTGGCTCATTGCAGAGTTAAATTCCTGTACCATCATTTTATAGCATGAAGCATGTTCACATTCCCATAGAAACATACAACCTCTCTTTTGATTTATAGTACAGGTTCCAAAGGCATGCTGGCAGCCGTTGATTGACCATTTTGCAGGAAAATTATACTGCAAGAATTAAAAAAAAATATTTTACTTTGGTTGTGTCTTCAAAACTGCGTTGCATTTACAGATTTAGCCAATTTACAATCCATGATTACAGCTTAGCCACTGCTTTAAAAAAAAAAAAAAAAAAACTCATACCTGAAATAATTCTCTTGGGCTAAACAATGTTCCGCTGCCTCCCTCCATGTATTCACTGCTATACTCCATTAGCACACAAGTGAACTCAGAATTTTTTAATATTACAAACGTAATGCAGGCAAATTTAAAAGTTACAGAGCACCTGCATTATTAAGAGAAATGTCATAAAATGCTAAGTACAAAGTTATGTAGTTATTCTTCAACCTAAAATATTGATTTAAAATATATTAAGTGTTTTAACACAAGAGCACACACAGAACAAAAGACATAAGAATTGTACATATTTAAAAAGCTTGTAGATTTGGTAGAGTCCAACAAATAACCAGTCAGATTGTTTAACACAAGTTTAGGAGTTTTGGAACAGGAAGGTTTTGTACGACACATCACTGCTTACTGCAAGAAGGAGAAACATCTCTGCATTACAGAAAAATGTAAAGTAATATGAAATTGATTTTATAAAGTTAAAATGATTAAATTGAAAGTGATTGTGGAAAAAACGCACTGGGAATTATCCAATAAAAGTAACTAAACTCATAAGACTAAACTCACAAGTTAGGAAGCCAGTACCTGAATCCCTGCTCCAATCTTGCAGGAAAGTATCATTAGGTCGCCTAGAATATTAAGCATGGGCCTTAATTGCCACAACGTTTTAACTCTGAAACTCCAGCAGTTACGACAGATGTGTTGCCTCTGTAACCGGACGCCTGATTTAAGTTTGCATCCCAATAACATTGATCTGTACGCTCACCATCTTTAGCGTACCAAAAGGACCATGCCCTAAAAATATCTCAAATTATTTTCTTCGCTCTTATGTCAGACCAGGGTCTACAAGTTTTACTGGTTGAATTTTCTTCAAACTTTCCCAGTGGCATGAAACAGCTGTTACGATGTGATGAGCCAAAAAAAATTGCAGGGCAAAGCACAGTCCTAGTAACACTGTGTCTCATAAACCCCATGGCCTAGAATAAAACCGCTGATTAATAGCTTGTGCACATTAAAAGCACGATCGGGTTTGAGAGTGCCAACTGTGCTTCTAGTCCCACTGTGTGTATTGAAACGCAAGATAACTCTAAGCAGGATAGGAGAGAGCTGAAGCAGGACCGGGGTGGGGTGAAGACATTTTGCACACACTGTTAATGACACAGCACCAACTGTACTTTTTCTTTTCAACTCCCAAATATGAATTTCAAAATTAGACAGATACGAGGATATAGGTAAGAATATATGGAAGCTGAGATGCCATAAAAACGCCTCCAGTGGGGTTTTACTTGGGGGAGGTATTTAGGCATGAACAGTAATACCCTCTATTAAATTTTATGAACCCAATTACCGCGAAAAAGGCTGACTTCTTGTAGTGACGGTGTTCTAACCTCCAAAGATATATACAAGATTTCATTATCTTGACAGCAGAATATGTGAATTTGTGTTAACTAAGTTACTTTAGCTTTATTTTCCCTGACTTATGAAGCAAATGTCAAGAGGGCAAAATGAATGTGTGGTTGGTTGTATTTAAATCCGACATAAAGAGAGAATGAAGCTGGGGGCTGATGAAATAAATCTTTCCAGTTGCCTCACTGCAACTAGTGTTATTTGTTTTCCTGTCTCTGAAGTAACCTCATACTGGTTCCTTGTCTGTTCCATTTCTGCCTATTTAGTGAGAAATAGATGTATAGTGCGGTAAAGGTACGCCTCTGCACTGTTGCTAGGATTGCCTAAAACTACACTAACAGTGAAAATTAACTCTTTAAAGTGTTGACAAATCGACTCAATGAAGCCGGGGCCATTCCGTATCAAAACCCGTCCAGATTCTCATTGGCAGATGCGGTTTGGGAGGCCTTTAAGCAATGAACACGGCAGCCCGAGGCATGGATCGAGGGCTGAGAAACTCCCAATCCACAAACAGAGGCTGGAGTCACCTCCAGGAGAATTCTCCTAAGACCAGAGAAGGGAGGTCACCAAAGGGTCCCTAGATTTAACAGAAAGTGCCAGTAATGATAAAGTACGGTGTCAAGAAGAAGAAGAAAAATTTCCAACTTGGTGGGCCCATGCTGTATCCACAGGGAGTAAATGAAAACAAGGTTAATGCATTCAGCTCTTATTACCCACGCTGGAAGAGAGGCCATCAGCTGTGTCGAGAGGCAGAGAGGCAAGAAATCAAAACAGCAAGTGATATGCAGGCTGGTATGCAATACAAGATCACACTGCCTGGAAATCTATTACACTTGCTCTTCAGTAATGACTTATAAAGCATGGCGGAACAACTTTGTTTCTATGCTGTGTGCACCTGAGCTGAAAGGTCTACACCAATGTGCTCTTATGGGAAATTATGGTGGGTGAACTGACTGCTACAATGCCTTTGTGGCTCTCAACAGTTGGTAGAATCACTGCAGGAAAAATGCCCCGGTGAGACAAAGAACAAAATGTTTCAGACTCCGTGTTAGTTAGTCAACCATGGGTGATTGTTTCCAGATTACAAGGGTGCCAAGAAGCCCTCGGTGACCTACAGCATAATGGGATAGGTCTTTAATCTCCTGTTTTGTTCCCCAGATAGTGTTGTCTTAATAAGTGGCGTGTCCGTGTTTGGATGTAATACCCTCTCTAATAAGACTTAAGCTCCCTTCTCTTCAGATGCCAGCTTGGAGCTCGGGAGCTTCGCAGTGTGAGGTCAGGATGCTCTGCCTCCCAGCTCTCACACGCCCAGATGGGCTTCTATGACCACTTGCTCCCATGTCAGTCATGCTGACCTGTCAGCGCTGGGTTTAAACAGCAGGGCAATGAGGATCCCGCTGGCCATGGGAGGGGTCCACGGATTCAGTATGGCACATAATCTCTCAGCGAGGCCTGCTGACTGATGTCTAACATGCTCATTGGTCATGTGAGGCCGTTAAGCATCAATATTATAAAGTGAGCGTAAGCAACACAACATCTGCACACTGTGAGGACATGATGCAAAAAAAAGCTTAAAGTATAAAGAAATCCATCAGTATCTGTTAATATGTGTGCCAAATAAAAAACAATGTTTATAATGAACTAAGAGCAAGTTAGTACATATACTTTTTCTACAACATTGCTTCTCATGATAATTTTAAATGATGATGATGAGTCACAGATCGTGACAATGACTGAAATGAAAATTTAAAAAAACAAGTCAACTTATTATAACAACTTAATTCCATAGTAATTCTGAACTGAATCCAGCCAAATCTTCCTGAAACAGAACATCTGAGAAGATCCTTATTTTGATGTGAAAGTGCAGTAGCACAGATCAGGAAAACAAACTTAAATGAGTGCAGAAGGGAATGACCTCTTTACTTTTGCCAGCAATTATTACCTGGCCCATTTAGCACAATCTGCACAAATCAGTGAAAGTGAATTCATCCTCCAAGGCTGTTTCTCCTATAAAACCCCATACGCCTCCACTAACTCCCACCCCCTCCCACCCCCTCACCCCTCTGCACTTTGAAGCCTGGGAACAAAGCCCATTATTGCTCCTCTGAACGCAGATGCTGTGACAGGTAAATGTTGTCTCTGAAGAAAATGTCCCATGATGACAACATTCACTGCAGGGTGACTATTATCCCTGATTCATCATTCTCATATACTGCGGTGGTTTGCGTATTTCTTGCCTGCAGCTTATCAGCAGCAGCCATTCTCTTTCTGCCTCGTGCTCCTCTCTCTGTCTTTCCACCTCTCCTGCCGTTTTCCTTCCTCTGTCCTGCTTCAGCAAATCCCACCAGCCAAATGCTTAACCCCAGAAATCTAATGGAAGTGATTTGACTTCTGATTAATAGGGCTGACAGAGGCAAAATGCCGGGGCAGTGCACTACTGTGCCTATTATGCTAAACACAAGCCAAAAGGAAAGAAAGCAAGCGGGGCTTTAGACTGTTTATACCAGCAGCTGGTGAAGTAAACCCAAAAACCCATTTCTGAGGAGAGACACGAAATGTGATATCAATATTGTATCCTGGGCAACACGACTGTGGCACTTCCAATTAAACAATGGGTCTCGATGCAATGGAAGCCACAATATTATTGGTTTCAGTCTTGACACCTATTATTTCCACTATTTTGTCACTGCAGCAGATTCCATTTTTATTATTGCCATTAAACGTGATAAGTGTGCTTCCGGTTGGCGGCTTCCTGTGAGACAAGGGCATAATTCAGACGGACAAAATTGGAGATGTTGGAAGCTAACATTATCTCCCCTGAGTGAGAACTCATAGTAGTCGTCCCCTGCTCCTTAGGCGCTGTCCATACTACTCCCCAATGTGACCAGAAACTGTATTTTATCATGAGTCCATAACTCGCCGCCTGATTTATAGACAAACTGTCTACATCTGCTCCCACATAAAGCCTGATCCTTACATTGTTCTGTTAACGCTATATAAATATTATATTGTGCTTTCCCAGAATCAGGACATGGCTATCGAGGGGACATTCTATAAATATAGCCTGACAGGCTACATGACTTTTAGGGTCCTCGGTGAATTCGCTTGGCTTGCTTAGAGTAAAAGCCTCTGTGTCTCGGCAGCTCTGAGGGATCATCTGTGTGCACCAGCCTTACCATGATTTGATCTTACTCAGAAGGTCCCCCCCCCCCCCATGTCCAACATCTGACACATATAGAAGATGGAGAATTGGGTGAAGTCCTCCGTGAGAAAGTTTGCACCAATCTTGCAATAACAAAAAGTAATGTAAATTCAATCAATCACGATGAGATCGTACACATTTCTCCCCTCGACACTATAAACAACAGCAGGCAGCGGCAATTATTCTCCTTCACAAAAAATGACATGAAAGAGGTTCTGACGGTGTTAAAACCTTTTTGTTTCCTATTAGGCGTCTGTGCAGGGAAAGGGAACAAACAAGGTTGAAGATATTTCCTAATAGGCTAAACTCAAACTGCCTTCCTGTACGTTCACACAGTAACATCTGCCGTCTTTCACAGCCGCTTACATTCACCTACCAACATTCTAGCGGGACCATCACGAACTGGTGATTAATACATACCCAGGTTCCACCTTTCTAATCACCCCGTGTACTACGACTAGCAGAAAGTTGACGAGTTTCACAGCATTGTGCGGAATATGCCACGCAATGATGCTAAAGATCAAAACGCCTCTTGTAAAATTCTGATGAGCAAGTCAACACACAGCATCACAGGGTTCTGCTCCCTCAGTTCGCTCACACACTCACTCCACATCATTTTTATTCATTGAAAGCACACGCATGCCAAATCCCTCTTAAAGTTCAAGTAACCAAAACAATTCAAATGCCATGCTGTTTTGGAGCCCTAGTCAAGCAAGGACCCATCCATTACCAGCGTGAATGGGAGCAATGTCACTTTTACCTCCCTACACCAGCCAAACTAGGAGAAATTCTTGTATGCTCCATATGCCCAGTATTAGCATAATCAGAAACAAAACAGTTACTGGCACACAATCACAGCTCGCTGCATACCCCCTCAAATAATTTAATTAAGAGGTCCCAGTTGAGTATATATTTAAGCCATCATTATCTGCTGAGTGCAATTGTTGTTAGAATCTGCTGTGGCTCATAAAACAGAATTTAAAAGAATATTTTAAATTCCCCTCCTTCTGCACAAACCTGTTCTGGGGCTGGCTTAATTTCCATGTAATGCTAAAGCAGCGACCAAGGATGTGAAAAGCCATCCTCAAAAGGGAGACTGGCAATAAGTATAAATGTACAATAGCTCTTCATGCATCTTTACCCAGCTACCACAGAGAAATGAAAATACAGATATGAAAAACAAATCCTACTAAATGTCATTGCTGATCAAGTGGGTTCATGAGGAGGTCCCATTCTTCAAAAGACAACTGTCTAATCAGTGCACTGACTTACATGTACAACACACAAATTCACAAGATGTCAGATACAACCGCCTACTTTATATCACACCTTCTTCCCAATGAAGACGACGAGACAAAAGTGGCATCGAGAAACAGTGACAGTGATAACGGCTTCATATAATCGCTGCTGAGAAAAAGGCAAAATGAAAATGAACCTTAAACTTAATCTTTAACTAAATCTCTTTATTTGTGCTAACAAATAGAGGAGACCACGGACACTGGGTCAACCTGGACCTGGCTGCTGTATGCACCTCATCAGAAGGGATGGACAAAAATATGACTGCAACAATTTTGATCGCAGAACTAAGAGAAAAAACTGTTGGCAAAAGCAGCGCGTTACCCACCTCATGTTTTTAAATTCTATTAATTTGCTTCTGGTGCTATAAATACAAAAGTTAACAGAGTTGGTTCAAATAAAGTTTAAGCCATTAAGAACTTTTTCATTTCCTTGACATTTGTACATCGGCTCTGACATTTGTATCCCGCTACGTTTGCTGCCTTTCAAAACAAACAATCCAACAATTGCACCTACTTTACAAAGTAATTGGCCAGATGTGCAGAGGTGTGGAAATATGCGGGGTATGATCTGTGCTTTCAATTACTTGCTGTTTTTATACTATAGCATGTACTGCGAAAACAGTGCAGAGGATGCGAAAAGGTAGGAGTAAATTTGTGTATCATGTATGGCTTTAATTCAGTGTGTACAGTATTAGCTCAACGCTTTATGGACAATAGCTCTTAGTTCTTCTCTGTCAAAGTCATAATGCTCCAAATCTACAATCTGCTTTTATTCACTGGTGTTCTGCTTCACTTAACTAAGACTAAAAAAAAACCATAAAGTCCAGTTCTTACTACAGCCAACAAAATGTTTCCATGTCAAGACAGTAACTTCAGCATAAATAAATATTTGTCAGGAAAAAAAATTAAAACATTATGACTTTTGATCCTTTTTAGGCAATATCAATATACAGTTTGAAAATGTCCACAGTTTTCACTGCATGCTAGTATGTGACAAACCATATTGAACAATTTGAACCTATCAAATTTAATTGGTATAGTGTCTTCTTTGTACTTGTGAGAAACCTTAGAGAAAATATTTAGATTTTGGCAAAAGGATGATTGCACAAATGGGGGACCAATGAAAGTCTCACTCTAACGCTCAGTTAAAGTACAATTTGATTGGAGAAATGGGCAAAAACATGCCCAGAGCAGCAAGTGTCACTATATGTAGCCCAGTCATCCAGCAATCAGTGTTGGTGGTTCGACTTCCGGTCAAGACACTAAAGCCCAGAAGTCGTCCCTGATGTCTGCTACTTACTTGTGTCTGCTAAATGACTAATTATAATCTTTACAGTATAGCACAGATAAGTTAATTAAGAAAATGTGGATCTGCATTTATATGGCGCTTTTCTGTCTTTAGCACTTTACTCTACTTCTCATTCACTCCTTTACACTCACACAGACGGGGGACGGCTGGCCTAAGTTAGGGTTCAGTGTCTTGCTCAAGGACACTGCGACTCAATCAAACCAACAACTCTGGGATTTCTGGACAACTGCTCTTCCTCCTGAGCCACACATCAGTTTTAAGAGGGCCAACAAATGAACCATCAAGTTCATTTTGAAAACATTCTGTTGAAAACACTTCCATAATTTAAAAAAATGTAGGGAAAGAAAGGTATTAAATTAAATGTAGCATGGCATTAATCACAACCACAAACAAACAATCTTGATAATTCAATCAGCCCTATATTGAAACTATGTAAGTTCCTACATTTTATATTGTTTTGGATGCTGTACATAGAACTTTTCAAGGTTTATTTTAATGCATTAATATTACAGTTACATCTTTAATCTTTAGTCTTACAGTTATATGCATTAGAGTGAGTCACCGTTATATTTAGAAATGATTTTAGATGAAAATGAAAAGCATGTATTTCTCCTGCATGTAAAATACATTATGTATCCCTATATATTTTAAATGGAACTGGATAAAGATGCTCCAGATTTTAATCACATTTTAGCACACATTGCACATTGTAAACTGGACAAAATCTTTTGTACGTGTCACTCAGACGGAATCGGGAACATTGATGGTTTTATGCAAAACACATATTCAGAGTTATCCTTTCCTAAACATATTAAATCATTTCTTCAGGTGCATGATGTCTTAATGTGGGCTTCATTCTTGGTGACACACAGTTTGATAATATTTGTAAAATTTCGGTTGTACAGCACATTTTCCAGCCACCTTGGAACAGCCCTGCTGTGAATGGGGGACTTAGGGCTATTTTCCTGGCTCCAAACTCTAACATACCTTCAGCCTGGTGGAGCTTATTAATTAATCACATAACTATGTTCCATAACCTGGGGATTACAGCAAGCATGAGCCTCATAACCATCTGTGCACTTCTTAAACCTAAGGGCAGCCAGGCTCTGGAAACATTAGACTGAACTATAGGGAAAAGTAACTAGTCTTTATTGTTTAAAGCTTCATACAGTTACAGCATGTGTCAAATGCATCACTACTTTGACTTGTGCCATAAGTTTTGCTTCTTATGCCTCAATTTATATGGAATGTTGTGCTCCCCAGCTGCTCTGGCAGTTGGAGTGTGTTTCACGTTATAAGGACTGAATCCAACCTCATCAAATGTGTGTGTCTGACCACAAGAGCAGCAGTTGAAAGCAGATTAGGTTTTTTTGCTTATATACTGAAGGTTAACAAATATTCAAGACGTCAGGCTATGATGGCCAACATTACAGAAAATATATTTAAGCTGCAATCGGAATGTCTACAGACAACAGATGCCAAAGTAACAGTAGTTTCGCTTGTGCATGTGACATTTCCTCACAATACAAAGGCACAGGTGTATTTATACAAAAATTACAGCAGTAATTTATGTCAAAAATGCCTCCTCACACATAAACTGAATAGACCAAGAATGAACTGGATGCATCTGCCCATTTTTGTGATGTCACAAAACGCCTTGAAGGCATGTCTTCAATTTTGGAAAACATCCAGGAGACATTGAAGAACTGATTAGATTTTGAGGACCTCACATCTTTCACTTCCATCCATCACATACTTTTAAACGCAACATCACACTGATGCCTCCAAACTGAACATTAACTGACTAAATGTGTAGGGGGGTCAAAGGTCAACAATCAAAGTCACTGTGAACTTGCATTCATTTTTATGAATCTAACCTCAGTAAAGGTTCAAGGGAATTCCTTCAAATTTTTCACAAACATCCGATTCGAAAGGATGAACTGCTAAGGTGTTTTGTGGACACAGGTTAAAGTAACTAGGACATCTTGCCCATTCTTGGCAACACTACTACATCACAGGTTCACATTACATCTGGCAGAAACGTCCACTTTAACTTTTACTTTAACTGATTTAAATATGACTCTCAATAGACATGCACGTAAAATGCAACTTCAGTTGTGTAGGAATACAACTGTGATACGCCAATTCTTGCTCTGACAGACAAAACAGCTGCATAAACTTAACTTATAACGTGAATGATCAATAAGAGACTATTTTACAGATATTTAGAATCAGATTAGATCTTTAGTGTTTCCTGTATTGTATACATTGTCCTTACAAACCTAATTTAAATTCACCACCAGTATTTTTAAAAACCCTGTCTGTGGCCCGACTACTGCATTATCCCTGCTGCTGCATTAATATTACAAACCTTTGAATAAATTCATGTTTACTGTAATGGAAACAAAGTTTCAGAAGCCCACTAAAAGAATTTCATGTTACACAGGAAAAAAGGGAAACCTGTAGCATGTGTGTTCAGTTCAGTGAACCCCAATGTGAACATTATTAGGTAGATTAAAAGGATACAGTATACCTTGCACACCTACTAATTGGACTTTATTCCATAAAAGTGGATCATAACAGATTTCCTTCCTGGACTGAAGAACAGATGCTGAGTAGAACTGATCAAGAACAAGTTAAGTGCCCAACATTGAAGCATGAATATGTCATAGTCTTGCTACCTCATGTCAACTTACATAGCAGCAAATATAACCAGTGTTTGTTAAGAATATACTCGAAATGAAACACGCATGTAGTGAAAAGAAAAATCTAAATGAAAGAAAGAAAGCTTATTTAAAATTAGCTCCAAAATTTATATGGCTCAGTAATACATTAGTTTGTCTTTTTCACATCATCAAGTGCCCTTGGGGAACCAATTAAAAATAATATAAATGATATTGCTTTTCACCACTGCACACACAATACCTCTTCACAGTCCATCTGTTTTTATGGATTAATCTAAGAATGCAAGAAATAAAAAGGGGTTCAATCTGCCTGCCATTATTAACACTAGAAGCCCTCACTGTACTGCGGCTCTCTGAAACATCATGTCATCTACATCACCACAAAACTGAATGGTGGTAATTAAAATGAGCACCACGCAGCTGCAGGAATACCGTCACAATACAACAAAGTATTTTTTTTTTTTTTTTGTTTATTGTGTACAGGCAAGGGTAAATTCAAAGAGGCCAGCTTGTTTCATCCAAGTCTTACTCCCTAGAAATAAAAAGTAATTAATCTTTCAAGCAATTGCAAAATTAAAATGTGAAAAATGTGGAAATGAAATATAGGAAGCATCTTAGAGCTATGAGCGTTCTAGTGGTAGGATGACGGATTAGGGTCCCATTACTTCCGATTTGTTATTCAATAAATCATTAATGGCTTCTATGAATAGCAGGGGTGATGGACAAGAGTAAGAAAGAGCAGAAGGCAGTGTTGCTGATGCATCAAAATGTTTGCAAGTATAGGCCCGAGCAGCCATGCATACTCCACAGTCTAATGCATAATGCATTGCTTTTGGGTGTTGTCGTGCTGCTGGATCATAGCTTCATGACAGTTTTTCAATTCAGAAATGGGCTCTTTCAATCATACACTTTGCTTTTAGTTAAAGAGCTTTAGATTGTCTCGGCACCTCTTTTTTCCAGCAATACACATTTACCAGTATTACTAAATTACATAACAAAAAAGGCATTGATAATGTAAAACTTACTAACACCCCAACACAAATTGAAAACATTCATAGTATAATTTTTATTACTATTGATGTATTTATTTTTATTATGTGAGTGACATGATAACTTTTACCATTACTTCTCAGCTGCTGGGCAGCAACACCTTTTAAAAGTGAGCAACAGGGCTTGAAACTTCAGTTTGAATATTCAAGCGACCCTGTATAAATCTGCATAAATATGCCTGCTTGCACACAGGTAATTCTGTAGCTAGGTGATCATTTTATAGCCGACACTGATTTTCGCACATTCGTCGTCTTGCCAATCTATTGAGGCATGTAGTCATTTCAAAACTTTACTGTTTACAAGGGTACAATCAACTTGTTGATGTTCAGAAACCGAATGAAATGTAGATATTGTACAATATTCATACTCTTGATATAGATTATACAGCTGGTGATGTGCCTTTATTATTGAATAGGGCCACTTTTGATGACATTTGAATACCTTTATTACTATCATACATATTGTCACACTTATTTTTTTGTCTTGATGGTGAAATGCTCTAGGAGTTTAGCTGTTACCCTGGCAGGTAGAATAGTATAAGCAGCAACTTCAGATAGAGAGCCCAGCAGTGACTTCCCCCTGTCCCAGCAATAATACTCATTCGTGTGCGGTGACCCTCACGAAACTCAACGCTGTTTCCTATGGAAATTCGCAGCTCTGTCCAAAAAAAACAGCAGACATTTAACAATTGCAAAACTGTAAAACAAATAAATGCATAAATAAATAAATCAAATCGGCTAGCCAACAAGACAGATTGGGGCCAAGAGAACAAATTGGAAGGTGGGCCAAAGTTGAAAGATAGTGACACCAACAAATTGAACACAGCGTGGAGAGTGGGCCAGAGGAACACATCTGATCACCTGTGAAATTGGGCCACAGTGTAAAAGACATGTGAGAGGTCTCACTACATTTTTCTCAGTAAATAAGGTTTGGTTATTGTAGGTGAATCCGAGGACACACTTACCACAAGGATGCTGGAAGCACTTTATCATGATTTTAGCCTTTTTTTATTTGGACAGGTGATAAGAAAAAAGCTAGATTCTTCCTTTTGAAATAACCATATTACAAGCCAATGTATGTCACAGGGTAAGACATATAAAGACACAGCTTTTAAAAATCCACAGCGTCAGCCAAATTTTTTTGCAAGACAGACTAAAGAGGCAAAGTAAAATTATTTTCCTGTCCAACGGAAACATCCATCACTGTACACTTTCAGTCATACCTTGATCATCTTACTAAACTGTATTCTTGTTTACAACCTTTCTCCTTGTCTCACTGCTTGGGTTCTCGCTCTGTGAAAATGTGAAGTGATGTCACTTCTGTCACTTCTCAGATTTTAAGAACGGTCTGAAGAGACAGGAGCTAAAATGCAATATTTCACACAGAGCTGCGAAAGAAGTACAATATGAAGGACCATTATAAGAAAAATAAGCGTTTTTTAAGAACTATTTCAGTAGAGCCCCAAGAATAAAAACTTAAACCTGAAATTATGCATAATAAGACATCTTTAAAGACAATGCTGGGCCAAAAAGTGGAGTTCAATTTCCACCTTCATTAATCTAATCTGAAACTGAAAAATGATTTGAAGATGGCACACCTGTCCTGTCGTATTACAGTCCTACCTTTCCCCCTTTCACATGCACGCAAACAGGTGCATTAGGCATCACATGGGGATGCCAAGGGATAAAAAGTAAAAGCTATTTGGAAGAATGCAAAAAAAAAAGCATCCTTCATTTTAGAATGGCATCAGATTGAGCCTTCAGACATACCCACTCACTTTCTCCAGCCTTTGTATGAAAATACCTCTGCAGCAGCACTCCTTCACTCCCTCCCTCTCTCTATCCTTCTCCCCTTTCTCCCTGCAGCCTTCCAGACAGATAAATGGGAGGGAGTCAGACTGAATGAGGTTTTCTCGAATGATCCTACTTCCACACCAGCAAACCAATTACCATGACTAAGATAAACCCCTCCAGCACCCCCTTCGAACCCCCCCACCACCACCACCACTCCCCAAAAACCCCTCCACCTCTTTCCGAGCAGAAAGAGTCAGCCATTGTTGGTGCGCTGCGTTTCTGTCGTGGCCCCTAGGGGTAGGGGAAAAAAAGTCAAAAGTCAGCCTGTACTCACTTTTCTGCCTCTCCAACTTGACAAGGAGGCGCACATAAGCACAGACCACAAAACATAGAGCGGCATTTTCTCAAAAAAAAATGACATTTCCCATCCAGCCACTTCATTAGCATTTTCCTCCCTGTATCTTAAAACTGAGAAATGTCATGACTATGCCTGTGGGCTGTAAGTCGCAGCACTGTGTGATGAGTAGGTCTTGTTTTGGTGCCAAACTTGGGGGCAGAGACCAAAGCAGCCTTTGATTTATTTCTCTTGCCATACTTCTACTAGCTTCATGATTAATGCTTGTCGAAGGCAAATGCTCTCTCTACACAATCCTACAAAAAGGGATGTGATGTTTAAGATGGATTCAAATGATTTTCAATTGCAATCTACATAAAACAATTGATTGTTCTCGAATGGAAGAAAACGATGGAATACCATAGATGCTGTCATGTTTTATTGATATTATTCTCTCGTTTAACCAATTATGCTGCCTTACAAAGCAATTTACCAGAAATGTTCCTACGGAGCTTGCCAATGCAGAACATGACATCCCATTAACAGTTGGGCTGAAAACAAAAGTTTTTATAGAGAGTGGCAGCAGAGGTAAGACTGGACGGTAAATGATTCAACAAGGGCAAATCCCTTTGGGATCATGAATGGAGTCAAGATGCCTCAAAATAAAATGAAAAACTGGCTGCACCAAATTTGAAAACTGGCCCAGATGTCAAAATATCTCATTCTAAATCCAAATAATGGATGGGTGAAGAACCGACAGCTTAAACAACACTGTCGCCCTGGAGCAAAATAGCATCTCATCTGTCGAGCATGATGGTGCTTCTGTTATGGCTTAGGCATGTATGACTGCCAAATATTTGGGGGTGGGGTGTTGCTGGTTGAAACCAATTTGCCCAAAAATGCGAACTGATTATGTGCCCAAATGAGCCTGTAGTGCGATGCAGTTACAGACCCGATCTTAACGCTCCCAACTGACTCCGTGTCCTGGAGCTCGATAGCTGTGAACTATGAAAGTAACAGCAAATAATCACGGAGGAGAAACCAGCAAAGATGCTGTGTACTTGTAGCCTTCAAACGAGCCTCATTTGAGACTAAAAATAAAAAAACTTTGTTTCCAACTCTCGCTGCAAAAAGTATTTGCCATGCTGACTATTCTGTTCTCCACTTTAGATTCGCAGTACAAAACATCCATATAAGCAGCTTTTTTGTTAATGTTGACCTACTGAAATTAAATCTTATACCTGAAACTTTAATGCAGTAGCCATCATTTTATTTCAATCTGAAAAAACACACGTTTACATGTGGAATATGTGCGGTCTGGACTGCATGGTCCACCAGCACGGTATAAGTGAGAACTGTGCCATGTACTGTAGCTATGGTGTGAAGATAATTTAGCTATCTATGGAAAAACATACATCCTTGTAGCTGAGGGCATTTCTATTAAAAAACAATTGGATTTCTGACAATGACTGCTTACTGTAGTGCAGCCAGCAAAAGGTGCCCCTGCCTCTTGGCAGGGTTACAGCTGCGTACAGTGCTGCTACACCCCCTGTGCTCAAGGTTAAACTGACCTGGAGACTCTACGTGGGCTGGTGGGCACTTGGCCACACAGTGTTAGCAAAACACGAAGCTTGTTAAATGAACCCATCCATCTATGTTGAGCCCCTGTCATATGTAGTTTGTCCGAGATAATGCCACGTAACCATATTAATTAAGTCAACCTGAATATTGGTGTTGTGATAGTTTTTGTTCAATGTATAGTTCAAAATACTCTGAGGGGATGTTTGGAAGGCAAGGACAATAAAGATTGTTTTTCAGGAAAGACCAAACAAATTGGACAAACAGTATATGGATGAATGAATACAAACAGAGGACAAACAAATCACGTCCATCATTCTGACAAGATTAATATTTACATATTCATAACACTTAATAAGGCAAGGCCAGCACAAATGCAGTTTTGTTTAAATTATTTTTTCACCTCTGTTATATTTGTATAATTTAAGCCATTAATTCAACTGTTAAGAATCTAATCACCTGTAGAGATTTCAGAGTCTAAAGAGAGGATTACAATGATGCCTATTAGATCAAGCAATGTGAATTTTAAATATTTTCGTTTTCTCAAGCATCCTTGAAAACCATAAACTTTACTCACACATTTTGAATAGATAACACATCGAGTAAACAATGTGTGGACAAAGATGTGATGTGACTTGTGATGTGATTTGCCAAAGTCTTTTCTTACAACTACTGAACACATTGCTCAGCAGTGGTGCCAATCGACACTTTACATTATATTATAGTTTGATTATTTAACACAAAGGGGCATTTGGGGGTCAAAATGTATACAACAGCATTTTGCAGGAAACACCGCTGACAAAGCAAAAAAATGAGGATCAGAGCTTATGTTCCACAGGGAAAGGTCACTGGCAAGAAGTTGGTGGTGTTGCGGGTTGACACGTGGAGTAATTGATCATAAGGGAGCCCACTCCCCTCGGTGCTTCCTCTAATGCCACACAAACTGAGGGAGCTGCTGAGCAATCCAGAAAGGAAGGCATCAGCAAGATTCTTTGCAATGCAGGCATTGTTCTTTTGTATTTATACCTCTGCTCCCCCCCCTTCCCTTTTTCTTTCTCAAAAAAAAATGGAATCCTGCTGTGAAATGGTGTAATCCAGATGCCGTGACAATGCTTTTGTCTGTGAACTACCAGAGGCATCGCTTATTTTCCAAGAGAAAAATGCTGCTGCTTTTGATAAACTCAAAGTGGTTCTGATATTCAGCGAAATATGGAGGAAAACACACAATGCTTGTGATGTCTAGTGTAAACCAACTTCACATTATCTCGAAAACAGGGGAGCTAAGCCTAAGCCTCCCTTTCTTGCACCTGGAATATTCATTAGCAGTTGTCAATATGATTTAATGCTCGCCAGCCTTTCGTGCTTCCTCTTTAGCTCATTGTTCAGCGAGGGTGACTTTTTATTTGAAACCAACTCAAAAAAGCCAACACCCTCAACGGGTAAAATGGGAGTTTAATAAATGTTCTAAGAGTCTAATCAAGATGAATCTGTGACTGCAATGCACTTTAAATACAGTGCATCAGCCGATGCTGTGGTGTTGGACCTTGAAGCCATTGGTCTAAATCCAAGATGAGTTCCAACAATAATTAGCTGTACACTGGCCGTTGAGTCAAGGCTGTTCCAGTGCAGACAGTCCTGGTAGTCTTATAAAAAGGCAGAACAAAATTCTATTTACAAAAGATTTTCTAAAAAGCTGTGCCATTCATATTTGTAAAAACAATGATATTTCCTGAATTATTCGCTAATAAAATCTTAACACTTCATTATTTTCACAAAGGCACGGCCGCGTTGATTTTCGAGTATCCAACACGTCCCGGGAGGTTTGACAAGCCTAATGGGAGATAAGGCAGGATCAGATGAAGCATGAAAACAGTCAGCCCTTAAAACCAGCTGAGCTTTAGGGAGTGGGTGTGTTTAGGGTCTGGCTGTTGGCATAAGCTTCCCATCATGTCCTGCTGAAAGCAAACATTTCTGAGTACCTGCCAAATACATCAGCCACTGCATGTAACATTACATTACACAGCTTTTGCATAACGGTCAGATTGTTTGCAATTAGTAAGGGACAGCAGAAACAAATTAGCATTGTTATTCACCTGCACGAACTTGCTTTAACACGCTGCACACGCATCTTTTATCCCCCACAAACATAAATAATAATACAAATAAAAATGTAAATACTGTACATGCGAAAGACTGCACACGGCTAGAAAAATTCTGATATTTTGGGGGAGTAAAATGTTATCCCTACAGCAAACAGCATCAAAATGAGCTTTTTTAAAATGTCACTGCACTGTTATTTTTATTTTTCTAGGAAATTAAAAAATAGAAACTAAATTAGTTATCCGCTCCCTTTGGCAGGCATCACAGCTTGCAAACACTTTTTTGTTGCCACTCAAGACTCTTTCTATTCTTAATTTAAGAATTTTTCCACATTTTCTTACAGATTAATTCAAGTTCTGGGATATTTTAGGACGTCCTGCACAGCTTGCCTGACATCTACCATGAAGTTCAAATCGAAGGACTGTCACAAAAGCTGCAGCTTGTGTTTCGTGGTGCAGTTTTATGCAGATTTTAGGGTTTGGTAAGAAAGCCCAGTTGTAGATGCCAGTCCCTTATTGGTTTCCTAATTTAATTTAAAGTCAGTGTTTATCTACACTATGTATGCTGAGCTTCCACACAAAGGTTATTGCTTCATAGTGAACCACGAGCCATCAGTGTTAATAAGTTGGAGATATGACGACTGTAAAGGTCATAGCAATATTCAGTGACCCCTCGTGCCACCGTTGCTTAATGTTGCAATACATGTTCATTCATAGTGTGAAAAGATACCTGGTTCTCGAGCTGTGGATTGCTGCCCACGTCTATTATTTGTTTGATCATTTAAGCAGATCTGGTGTTGTGCTCACTGACTGCCATTTCCTCTGCTTGGAAAAACAAAATCTGAACTTTGTGGGCAGGATTAAAAGCGGGGAAATAATATTCTTCCTACATAGCCATTTAGGTGCTTAGATACATCTATTCAAAACAGAAAGAAACATCCACAAAAATACTGACAAGCAGGTTATTGCCAACTTATTATTAGGTGACCTACAGAATGAACAAAGTTGTTGATTGGCATGGCAATCACAAACACTGCTCCTCGTGAATGAAAACATCTGGCTGGGGTAACAAGTATTGTAATCACTACGGAAATGCTGAATAATCAGGTGAAAGCAAATGGCGTTTAGTCTGATTTGAGGGTAGAGTGAAATTGTTACTTTAAGTTGAGTTTATTCTATGAATTCCACGGTACAAGAAGTGTCAGCAGTGAGCCTGTACTGGAGTTATGCTGGTGTTGTAGAAACTCCCAATTTCATTGGGTAATGTATCCCATCAATCCCTGTCAGAAGCAAATATACCGTAATATATTTTGTATTGGATGTGGTCACTCTATTAGCCCCTTCAGCTTTACATATCCCAGCCATGCTTTGATCTGCAATGATGTGTTAGGGCAGACATGCATGGGTGACTGCTTCAGCACCAGTCCTGGACCAAATGGCACGGATGGAATAGTGGATGGATTTAACAGCCTTGCTTTATTGCACACATGTTCTTTTATAGTGATGAAAATCCACTTTATATCATTTTTCCACGATGGGAGGCATTTAAATGAGGTTTCATTTGCATAATCTGAAAGAAAAAAAACTGCCGATTTACCTTGAATTTCCAGTTTGTTCTGCACTTTTTTGCATCAGTTGTTGATTTGCGTTTCTACTGATGCATCATCTTTGCAAGAGTTTTGTGCTGCTTAAGGTTTAGTTTCGGAAGATCTGAAAATACATAACTAAATAAAATGAAGTGATGAGGACATGTTTTATTGTGGCTTTAAATCACAGCAAAAATACGGCTGCACAAACAACGGTGGTCGTACAAATGCATATTTAAAATACTGTATATTTTAAGCCTAAACAGAAGACGGTTCAATTTTTAAGACTCTTGAATGGATTTACAACATGGTCAATCATACTCTATTTTGAATGACAAGATGTGACTGGCTACTCCAGCAGAGCTTCCTTCCTGCTTCAGTCCATATGGAGTTCAACCAACAAGGTAACGTTTCATCTCCAGCGACAACTGATCTGTCGACACTTTAGCAAATGTTACATGACATCAGGGAGCTGAAATTGGCAGTAGCTCATGAACTTTTGTTTAACAAAGCCTGACAGCAACATGTTTAAGACTTTTGAAAAGTTTTTTGTTTACAGACAGATTTTCTTGTGCTCACTCATCTTTACATGCGCCACTATGGAGCTGAATGTAAAACTGCCGTTTTTTGTGTGTCTCTCAGCACATGGAAGAATTTCTTTTTTCAGTTTGTTTCATATTTTTGTGCTTTGCAGGTGACTGATCATTTTTTGTTGTTTGTGCTAAAAACACTCATCAGTGATTGAAGAAGACACTTCAGTCAAGTCCTTCCTTACTCTTTTTCTAGCTTTCGGTCTACAGCAATTTCAGCATCTAAGGTTATGCACATGACTTCAGTGATGTCTGCATTAAAGGATTATTGGACTTTCTGTCAAATATCCTGATGCGGTACATGTCAGTTTAGAAATCACTGACATTCTGTAAACTCCGCCAATCTTTCAGAAAATTTTATTTTTTATTTGATTTAAATTTTTATTCTTTGGTTTTCTCAGTAGTTTTATTTTTATTTTTGGCAATGTGTAGGAACTAATTCTAAAAGTAACAGAGTATGAAGCTCTATAAATCAACAGTAACATACTGGCAAACTACTGTAGACCCACAGTTATTCCAGTGTTCTTATTCTAAATATGGTCATATACTTTTAAAGTAAATTACAGTACACACACTATAAAGTAACACTGGTGTCTCTGCTTATTGTTATTTTATAGTCAAATTCTTCACAGAAGCATTTTCTGTTCTCACACAGTTAAGAATCATTTCACAATAACTGAATACTGAGTAAAGCACTTTAGCCCACTTTATAACCTTTTTGGTTTGCTGGTTCACAATATCCATGTGGATTATTCTACAGGGATGCTTGAAAGTTTAAAAACTGTTTACAATCTTCTGTTGTATCATGTATGATGCATTCATTTATTGTGAAGGTTATAGAATCTTTACTGTGTTTATGGTGAAAGTAAGTGAATCCTAATCTCTCAGGTGGAAACTGGTGTTTCCTTACTGTGAAGTTATCATTTCAGCTTGGAGGAATTCTAGCCCACTTCTACCTAAGAACAGCTTGAACTCAAGAATGTTGGCTGGCATTCATGAATTCTATGCTTCCACACCATTTCTATAGAATGAAATGCCATGCTCACAAATATTCAACTCGGTCTTAAAACGATAGTCAGGTGCATGAATAAACACTGGAACAGGTTTTGCTCTTCTGGCCTCTTAAGAGATCTTTCCAAGAAATGCTGCTTATGTAAGTAATGGAGGTGAAAAATCACAGTCCTCCCCCTGTGTTAAACTGAGTAGCTTTTCTGGAGACAACATAAGGCTTCAACCTTCTAAATCGGTCAAAGAAAGTGGGTATCCTGTAAAGCTGTAACCTTTTCAGTACAGAATCCCCTTGTTGTTCTTACATGACTTGATGGGTAAACACAAAAAGGACATTTATATTACAAAGGAGTGTAACTTGTGAAAATATCACCTTAATTAACATACTTGATCAATGACTATCGAACCCTCACATTATTTTTAGACACAAACTAGAATACATTTTTCCACGTAACAAGGATTATCGCTTTTTACCTGCGTCACGTCCCCTGTAAAGCTTGAGGAAGTGATAACCAGAATGAACACTGATGTCTCAAGACTGATGTCTCAAAATTTGTGGACCCAGCCTTTAATGTCAGAACTTTTACTAGGCCATTTCAAAACGTTATATTTGCTTTATATCACCATTTTATGAGAAAACAATGCATTTATTCAATTTTTGGATCTATTTATAATGTAAAGCAACAAACTGGTTTTACATAATTGCGTAACTGTTTAAGGGAAAACATGCAGCCATATCTCACACTGGTGCATGGGCGAAGGTAGTAGCTGTGCATCTTTATTTAGAGAGCACATGGCATCATGTCTGAAAAATATATACTCCCAGGCAGGCATAGTTCTTAAAAAGTGATCCACCTGTCAGTCTGCAGGTGTCACTTCAGACGACAACCTAGGAAAGGCTTGAAAAGTTATAACAAAGATCATGTTTTTCTCTTTCACACGCCAACAGGTGGATCATTAACCGACTACAACTAAACCCTGTGTACATGACATGTTATCACGCAGTTTTAAAGTCAATAACAAAATTTCCAACACATTATGCTTAGAGTATCTGCATGTGCTTGCAGGTCTAGTGTTCCCAGGCAAACTGCGTCAGTGCCTACAAAGTTCTTAAAGCATCCGAACACAAACAGACATCAGTAACTGAACTTAAACAAATTGAAGTGCTGCACTGTTCTGACAGCTGAGATCATACAAATCATACAAATCAAAACACTGTTGGGCGATTCACAGTCAAGTGAAAGGAAGGGTTGGCAAATAATTTAAAGGATGGCTATGTTGGTTTCACTTTTGGTAACACATTTAAATAAATGTCATTAAACTTCGTTCTGACTTCCCTATTTCATAATCTCTAAATAAACTTCCAGCTGAAAAATGCCTCCAGTTGACAGAATTTGGAGGAACCTTCAGTTCAGATTATTTTACCTTGTGGCTTACACCATTTGTCTGCTATAAGTGTGAACGCAAAAAGGATCTGATCCAGCTTCAAAAAATTTTTTTCCCTTTTGCAGTGCAGACACTGCTCACCATGATGTGAATTCGTGTTCCCCTTCTTCCTGTACTATCGGACATCTTTGTCAGTAACGCTTGTGATTCTTTTGCATTTTAACTGCACTGCCACTTTATCTCAATTCTTTGTGCAATTTTGCTGGCTCCATTACCTTTTCTCAACAAGCCTATTGTTTGCCAGTGTGCTAATGTCTGAATTTGAGTTGTTCATCTATTGTTGCTCCGCTGTGTCGCTAAATGAATATGCCTCACTGACAATACACCGCATTATGCATATTTGGTCTTCTCAATTTATGGATAAGAGCCCTTGCCATTCACATGCATACTTGTAATACAAGGATACTTTTCATTGTCCTTGGCTGTCATAGAACACTAGCTCTTTCCATCAACAATCCCTGCAAGCCTTCTTACACTCCAAGAGTGCAGAAAGTAGACTAAATCAGCAATAAGACAACAGCTCACACATGCATGGGTTTGTCAAGCTTTTGTAAACCCGCAAAAGAACGTTCGCAATCTATTTGTCCCCAAATTACACCGCTGCCTGCCAAGTCATTGCCATCTCTTTCCTCTTTGTTCCTTCAGCTCATATTGACACGCTCTGGGCAACTTTCACATCTGCCTTTGTGCTTTGTTGAGTCTGAGCCAAACGGAAAAACTGAAGAAACATTAGGTACAGTGTCTTGTAATTTTCACCTTCTATTCAAGACTTGAAGATGTTTTACTGCTCATTAGATTGTAGAGTGGAACAGATTCATTAATGGAAAAGTTGAAATTGGAATCAAAAAATTGTCTGCATGACTGGTTTAACTTCTCCCAAGTTGAACACTTCATCCAACAGCTCCCCAATAATTTAAGGCAAACATAACTTTTGCAAGATGTAGAGAAACCATTAGGAAATGCTACTTTAGTTAAGGGGAAAAAAAAGTGGCTGCGTCAAAGGCCACTACTTGGGTCGAACCGTTACAGCTTGTTCAAGAAAATGAGGGTTCATTTTGCTAACAATGACAAAAACGCAGAATATCGCCAGACTTGTACTTAAAATTAGCCGCAAGAAGTCTGACCTGGGAGCTGACTGGCGCTATAGTTCGACCACTACAAAATTAGATTTAATTTTTGTGCCATTTTCCAACACCAACAGTATGACAAAACCTGTTCATCTGTTCTCACAGCCAGCTGGGCAAGTTTGATTGTGTTTAATTTCACTGAATTCTGCGGTGCACAGTTAGATGGCAGTTACAGTATAGATGTATAAAAATTTCATGGTGAGGGGGTGCTCATAGCAGCTTTATTACTTTAGTGGCCGTAAAAAAATAGCAGACTTGCATTCTTGCTCTTGCCCTCTGAGATGTTAATCTTCATTATATATTATGTTGTGTTTAAACCAGCATAGAACGGACCATTCAAAGTATATCTGCATTTGTAAAATAATCTGCATTGATGACAGCAGCAAGGTTATTATGTTAAAAAGACAATGACATACATGTTGTACCTTCAGAATTAGTATTCATATAGCTTCATTTTACGATGCAGTAAAATGTGAATGTAAGATATAACCCTGTATAATTTGCATACAGGGATCTGCAATGACAACAGAAAACAAATTTTTAGATGTTCGGTCTGCAAATTGCTATGAATATTTTGTAAATCTTTAAGTATTTTTATTTTATACTTAAAAATTGTCCAGACACATCTTTTTCCCACTGTGTGATTTAAGTTTATGTTTTTCCCCATCACCCCCAAAGTCAAGTTTTTTTGTGTGATCATTTGATTTTGAAAATTTGGTTGACGTGGTGTCAGTAAACTGTATGTTATAGTTTTGTGGGATCCAGAGAATATATTTCATACATGTAAAAGACAGCTTTCAGTTTTAGTCCACATTTATTTATAAAAGTACCAGATGTATGACACATAAATCAACAGCACCAGAGATTACATAAAGTTACCTAACCTATTAATACACAGCAAGTTTCAAAATAGTTAAAAATTGTAATACACCTATAAGGTTTAAAAAATGCCTTTTTTAATTTCTGCCTTTTACATTCTGATCAAAGTCAAACATGTAAAATGCACCCAGACCCAGTGGCCTTTTTTGGCTGTAATGGTTTACCGGTGCGTCTGGTCTTCACGGTGCAAGGTTTTTTTTTCTATTGCCACCACAGGTTAATATCAAACATTTACTAGTTTAAGCCAAAGATAGATAATAAATAATTTTCGGATGACCAATCATCTATATGTGGTAAAACCAAAAGTACACAATCCCAGCACACTGCCAATGCATGACTGCTGGTCAACCCGAAACTCCTCTTTGCACAGTCCCGTTGTCACCGTGTAGTTGCCAAGTCATCAAAAATCCCCACTAATGATCAAGCTCACAGTCAGTGGGTTTCAAGGGCTCGGTCCTTGACCCGTTTTCTTCTCATGTTGATTTACCCAATGAATTACCGCTCTTGGCCATTTCACATACTGACATGAGGGTAATTAGAAATGTGTGGCAGGAAACCTTTGCCTCCCATTAACTTATTTTAGGAAATTTAAAGGTAAGAAGTAAGAGAAAAAAAAAAAAAAAAAACGGGGGTTTTTTGACGAACCTCACTGCCCCACAGAAGAGACACGCCTGTTCCTTCAGTGGCTGCCAATCAATAAGCTATTGGTTGGACCCAAGTGGTGTTCTTGCTTTATTTGCACTCTGTGGATTTGGACGAAGATGATAAATTCAGGGGGGACTGGAGGGTGTCAGGGTAATTAAGTCAGTTAAAGTAAGCTGAAGTGACGACTCCCATGCTAAACAGGCAAAGCGAACGACCTGAAATAACCCTCACACTAGTGGCTTTGTCCGGTAGGCTCAGCGAGCGCTCTCAGGAAGTCGTCTCTATGCATAACTTTTCCCCCGCAGTGTTACGGTAATGACTTGCTACGAGACCCAGCAGCACCTCAGGCATGCGGAAAAGTACAGCACTGATTCTAGTCACTTGCCAGGCCTCCAGACACAGGGAATATTTATCCTGACAAAGAGTGAGTGATTGAGGCACGCGTCACAGTAATCCGTCAATGCAAAGAAATGTCTTTCCCCGTGGCAGAATATTCTCATGCAGTCTGCTAAGTTTCCACTAATCCACACATATCATTCCGACTAAAACGTTCCTTTGAGAAAACAGTACGTTTGGATATTAAAACCGAGCAGCAATCCACACCTGTTTGTTCCGTTTTTCTGTTTTGAGTGGGTACAAAATGGTTCTCTTTTGCAACTGTCATACAAATGATTCAAAAACAAGACTCCAGCTGATAAGAGACACACACTTAGTCAAAGCTGATTTATTTAGGAAAAAATAGGCAACCACTTAAGAATTTACGAATAATTCAAAAGTGAGGAAAAGGCACTCCAATGAATGGAATAAAGCGGAGCGGGAAGGAGATGAGGCTGACGTCAGGCGCCAGATGTTCGTCCTGTATTCGGCACGCTTGTCACTATTCGTTGAGGTTCATTTGTTGTCTACTTTGTCAAATGGAACGGAGGATTTCATTATTTATTCAAGTGAAGTAAAAGCACCAGCAAATACGAGGACATTTTTAAAAGGAATCAAACCAACAGAAAAAAAAAAGTGCCACGTCGTTTTGAAGCAATTTTAATGGTGATTTTATGGTGCGCTGCTTGGAAATAATTGCTGTCAAAAATGCCACAGCAATTTAAGAAGAAAAGGTTTTTGAGCCTATGGACACATTACATGCTACGTCCTCTCCAAAAGTTTCACACACACAAACTGTCACACATGGATGAAGAGTCCAGGAACATCTGAAGTTTTCACAATACCACATTTTGGAGTATTTTATATTAATTACTTTTTGATAATGCAATTATTGTAGGTTCTTTTAAAACCTCCCCTTAGGATGAGGCCGTACAAAAGCGCTACACCTACTTCTAACACATTATAAATTGCACAGTTGCAATGACTTTTCATTTGCAGTGGCCATGTTTCTAATCTTCATTCACCACGCTGGTGAAACTAATGCAAAATTTAATTTCACATTATCCCAACAATGCATCATCTGCCCTGTTTGACCCTAAAAATGCCCACAACTTTAGAGTAACCAATTACCCACCAAAACTTTAAAGCTGTGCTGGCTGCCCATATAAGAAGCAGAGGTAATTACATTCTGTAAACACCCACATACTGATGATTTAGCTATACTGGACTTGGAGCCTTATTTGTAGTTTGCTCTGTGGCTGATTCTAAAGCAAAGACCACAGGGAGAATAAAATGCAGATGGTTTGCACCCATGGGACGATACCGTAACTATGCTCAGCACATTTCCTGGCAACCTGCTGATTGAATTCAGGTATTTCTTATGTCCGCGGGTATAAATCACACATATTATCTCAACGATCCTCGCTCAACATGAAACTATGTTTAATTTAAAGACAGTACTTCAGTGAAGTCACAGGACTTTCAAAAGACAAAATTTGATCCTCTAGGTCCAAGCATGGGTCATCTCCTCTGTGCAGGATCATGATTTTCCCATAGTCCAACAATAGATAACAATAATGTTTTGGCTAGATCATGTCTGGTGAACACCCACATGTCTCCTTTCCTGTCCCAACGGTAACACCGGATGCTGGTTAGAAAAGTGCCACCTCCACACCAGAAGCAAGTTAACCCTGGGTAAAACTGACTGCAGAACTAACCTTTAATTCAAATTAACAGTTAAAAGTTTGTTCTACCAAATTCTTCTCTGGTTGGTTCTACAACAGATTTCTTATCTGTGATGATAGGAAACAAAATAATGAAGAGTCAATAAACACATTTACTCCTTGGGGAATGTGAACCACCTGTGGGGGATCCGCAGTGGAATGTAATCCTCCGGTCAAAAGGCAGCTTCCATTGCCTGGGAACTTCTTCATGAAGTAGCCTTAGCCTCTAACAGGGTCATGTTTATATAGCTTTAAATAGCAGCACCCTGCCTTCCCCTTGCATTTATTTTAGAGAGCTATTCCCAATATGCTGCTGATGGCTTGAAATGAAATATTAATCGAATGAGTAAGAATGCAGGCTGTGTTGCCCTGGGAGTTTAATTTTGTGTCCACACTAGGCAATTTCTTTCCTGAACTGCTTGATATGTGCTCACCAAAATGGCAATGGTAGAGCGCTTATTACTGTGGAATGTTTTAACTGCACAGAGATGAGAAATGTGTCCTCTCTTTGGGCGTGATGAAACAAAAGCATCCCGGAGGACACAAAATTAAACTGTTGTGATGCTGTACAGTACGTACTGTGGTACTACTGCTCATATCGGAGCATCTTAAAGGATGGACCTAGGACTATCCCAGTGTTATTCTTGCAGCGTTTACATGCATGTATACATTCTGCCTGCTTGTCCCAAAGGCTACAAAACTTTCTGAGTCACACACATCCACCTCTCAGTGTGTTGTGAGAGAGCCTACAGGTGGTGGATGTTAAGGCAAAAACTACGTCATAGGCAGCCTGAACACCAGCATCTGTCAGTCTGCCTCCGCCTTTGCGGCATCCATTAACGTCATCTCCCAGCATTCCTCTGTCTAGTTGACACATAAAGAGAGGCATTGGTGAAAGGAAAGCGCCATCAGCCCACATACCGATAACGTGAAACATCAGTCGTTTCATCACAATAATCCCATTACACGATGAAGAAAGGTGACTCCAAACAGCAGAACAACACGGATGGCAGAGGTTCTCAGTTGACTGCGGATAATGATTGAAACTGCCCTGAACACGCGGGTGCTGGCCGTTGCAAATTTTGGCTTCTATGCAAATACATCACGTCCCTGAGTGCCAAGCTACATTTCTAACAGTACATCTTTGTTTTACAATCCATCTGTTGAGTTTCGCAGTAAAATTAGGGAATTATTTGTGTAGTTTTGGTACCTAGACACCCTAAAATCATATGGGTTTAAGAAGAGGGCGACAACAGCATCTATGTGACAATATCGACCTACTCAAGAATTCGTACCTTCAGCTGGCAGTAAGTTGTACAGTGATCACCCCATATTAAAATTTCGTTATTATAAAATATATTAAAATCACAGTATTGCGGATGACGCTCTGATCTCCAGTATCCCTGGTAGTAGGGTGTTGACACCAAACATAAAAAATTAATATGAGCAGGATTTATGAAAGAAAATGTAATTCTTTACTCTAACAAGAAAGACTATGTCATGTAGATTTACTAAACCAGAGTGAGTAGTTTAAAAAAAATCTAGAAGTGTTGTCAGAACTGTTCCTCTCTCCATTACATCACCTTCTACTCACAATAGCAGCAGGAATAATCACTGAAAATAAACCTGTCTTGTTAGGATGAAAACATCCCAGACTTGACAGTTATGACCCGCATCTCTCTTTGTATAAACATCTCATGTATTAACATTGTGCATGACTAAATACTGAATGAGCCACCACTCAACTTCAATGTCTTAGATGAATATTTATGAAATTGGGTTACACACTGGAGACTTGCTGCCTTCTGAATGTTAAAGCGACTGTGAACCTACTTAAAACTGTTTGATAATAAGCCACTGGCAATTTCACTGGTCTTAATAAAAACTTATATTGTGTTCAACACTTATGCCCAAACAACTTAACATATGGCCAAGTTAAAAGTGGCTTAACATGCGCTGTGTTGTTATTTTTCAGATACATTTTATTACTGGTTGAAAAATTATTGCCATGTTTCTGTCAGCAAATGGGTGTCAGAAACAAAGAGCAGATTGCGGCAGTTTTTGTTTTCTTCGTTTTTTAATACTGCATTTGCGTGTATGATTATTTTATGTCTTGGTCAGCCTGAAACACATTTTTACCGTCCTTCCTTCCCCTGTCTGGTGTCTCTTCTTACGGCGTTAATGTCATGACACACTCAACATGTCACATCGTTCCATAAGCGTATGTGTAGACCTGAGGATTTAACAAGCGCTGACACCACCCATCTTACTTTAAGCTGATCGTCATGAAGAAAATGGAGAGAAGAATGGAGGAAAAATGTTCTCATTGCACTGAAAGTCGGCGTATTTGATTATGTTAAAAACATTGATTGTTTATCCCTGTGGTCTGTCTGACAACCACTTTAAGTGGTGGATTTATGCATTGACGTCACAGTCCCATGTGACACCACCTGCCTTGCCACCACTGGGGGAGCCAAACAAAACCAACAGGTGGTTGATGTGAATGAAGAAAGCTGTGATACCGGGATGGAACAACAAAACACAGTAAAAGACCATTAAAATCAACAGTGAGCCATAGCACACAGTGAGCAGTCTGTGGATGTTGAAACGCGGCCAGAAATTGAGTTTCTTCTCACAGGAGGTAAACTGTGTGTGAAGCACCATCACAACTAAACAAAGCCTGAAAGCATCTGGTCCTAGTTTAGAAGATGGACAAGAAATTGCTTATTTTAAACGATATAGAAATATGCATTTGTATTAGGTTTGTTACTTTTTTCATTAGTGCACAGGTGCTCATTTCAAACCCCTTCTTCCTGCCCTACCCACTGCAGTTTACCTGTGTCAGGTGTGTTCAATAAATTCATATGATATGCAGGAAAAGTTTGGAAACAAGAAGGACAGCAGCTCTCCAGAACCTGAGACAAGTGCCCTAGTTTTAGCGTAATCTGATTTGAATCTTATTACTCTTCTTCAAGAGTTTGAGGACAAGAGGTAGTTGTTGTGATTCAGATCATAAAGCCCACGAGGCAAAGTTCACCCTCCACATCTGATGAAGTTTCTCTGATATGATTTTATAATGGTGATCAATTTGCTTTTATGCTGCTGAGAAGAGTGCGACTCAAATGTGACTGACTATTACACTAGGAACAGATTGGCATTATGAAATAAGTGACACAAAGCTGCAAGAGAGACCTCAGCAAATGCTGTTTCTTGCTATGATAAAATGTTATTTATTTCCCCTTTTCATCTTGTTTTCCTAGATTTTCTGGGCTATATTTGCAAAGAGAGAGATAATTACAAGTAAGGGTAATTTTCCCACTCATGGTCAGAGGTCCACTAATATTCCTTAAATTCATAAACGTCCTAATTCTAACTAAACTAAAGGCACCCAAAAACTTGTGTCAAAGTAAACTCCAAAATGAGGATCCACCACAAATGTGATGTTTCCGATGTATGTAAAAACGCACTGGCAAAATGTCATACAATATGGCCTATACTGATTTTTTATGGGCCAAACACTGGGTAATGTGAAGTAGGACAATCATGCTGAAGCTGAACAGCAGTTATGGCACTGACCTTTTCCTATAATTGCAGCAAAGAAGTGTGAGTCATTTCATTAGGCCTGCAATATCAAACCATTTGGATATTTTACACTCTGTAGTGTGATTTGTGAATGATTGCTCTGTGTCTGCAAAAGGAAAGGTCAGCATTGAGGCCGGGCTCTTTTTGGAAATAAAGTGCTTGGCCAAGCAAACGAAACAAGACAGCAATCAGAATGTTAATAGTAGAGTGAAGCACTGCGGCAGGCACTGAGACAGTCTGAGTGTCTGGATGTAGCAGCGGGGTCGATCTGGGCATGAACTGCAGTAGTTGAAGAGTAAGATGACGAGAGACGACATGACTGGCCCTGCCATAACCTTGGCTTCATAGTGTAGTGGACCAATCCATAAAACCTTTCCTGTCCAAGAATCACTGAAGGAAACATTGGGGGCAAGAAGACAGTTGGCAATTTCTGTGCAATTTGAGTGAGGTATTGTACACTCAATATTTTTCTTTTTTCTTCCTGGCTACGAGCCAAAACACTGTCTGCTGTTTTATCTATACCGGTGTCCAGTAGGGCTGGACAGTAAACTTTAGTTATTGAATTATTGACGTTATAGGAATAAATAAACCAACGTGATTAGATATCTCCTAGATACAAGAACAACCATGTTTTGTTATCAAGAGGTTAACCAATACTTAAAAAAACCCAATATAGATTTGAGCAAATATAGAGGCAAGACAAACAAATCATACAGTAGGTGACTCAGCAACAGAAAGGAATAATTAAAGCTACACTTATTATTAGCAGGTATTATAAGAACATATCTTGATTTGCCCTATGATCAATAACAATGGCATTAAGTTAAGACAATTGGGATGTAGACAGGAATAAACAGCGGCTTCATCAGAGGGAGAAAGAAAGAAGAGGGTCAAAAACCTGATGTGGAGAAGAAGATGTTATGATTTCACTCATCGTGTCAATAACAGTATGCCAATATTTCAAGGTTTGGCATTAGGCCATCGCACCTGTACAAAAAGGTTTGAGTGTGTTTTTTTTCGTTTTGTTCAGTAATGAAAGACACTGGCTGCATTTAAACTGTCACATTAAACCTCACGTATGGCGAGCACACGCAAAAATACGGGGGGTACGCATGTCATTCTACTAATTGCATGCAACAAACAAGCGACTCTAGAGTTCATACAGTGTTTATGTCTGAGCAAACTATTTCTACATGAAAACCTCAAAATATTACTAAACAGTAAAACTGCTCAGTGTGGCAGCAGCTGTTCAGTGTAGCCTAAAGGAAATCATTTGAAAGTTGCAAACACCACTATTTGCGAGTGCTTTGGGAAAACATGCACTGGTGTGAAAATTGTCCTACTGCTACAAGCCTGCACGAGGCAACACGCATGCATTACACTAGTGACTCCGTACCTGTGCATGAGTCACGTCTGCCGCTCCCAGTCTCTAGAATAAAAAAAAACTCAGCCTAAACAAAGTCTTATTCATCTCCAACACTCGCAATGCACTTTGCATTTTTTTTTTTTGCAAACCTGAAAGGTTCAGCTTCAAGAGCAAGTAAAAATTATGTCTGTTCTCTTTTTCAGATCTCGTTAACTTGCTGCAGAATTGTGAGAACCAACCAACAATAAACCACCGCTATGGTTGCTCCAGTGCTGTGTGCTGCACCACACTTATCACTTCTGAAGTGGACACACACCCCTCCCCCCCCCAAACACACATACACTCACAATTTGTTTCTAAGATTCTTGTTACTCATTCAAATTCCATGTTCGCCTGCATGCTGAGGAGCTTCAAAATGTCACAAAAACAGCTCACACAGAGACAACAATGGATTTCTAAAATGCTTTTGTCACTCTGATTGTGGTTACAGGGTCACGACGGATGATCATCCACAAGTCAGATTGTTATAACTCCAGTCTTTCAGCCCCTCTGATAACAGTGATGGATCCTCAGACAGATTTTCTTTTGATTCATTCAAGCCACTTTTCAGCACAAATATTGGTAATTGCATTTCCCATAGTGCCAGGGAGACTGATCGCTTTTAGGATGATGGTTTGTTTCTGCAATATTTGAAGAAACATAGCAAGCTACACAAAGATAGGTGCTAGTCAGACATCGTGGTAACAGCCTTATTCCTTCATGCCATTATATATCTACGGTATAAGTACAAACGCGTTCCAAAGCATATTTTCATTGGGAGAGGTGCTGTCGGCACCTCCACTGAAGTCAGACTTAACAGCACTGCCATCAGTAGAGAGACATTCGACTCTAGGCATTTGAGCAAATCTTTCCCCACTCATGTGAGAATGAAAAAAAAAAAAAAAACATTCTGATTACCTAAAGCACTGGGCAGATTGCTATTAATAATAATAATAATACAATTAAAATTCACAAATATTAAAACGGTATAATAAAACAGAAGTATATGTGACTGGATGCATTTTAAATGAGATCATTCATATAAAAAGCCACTAAAAAGACCTGACGGCTTACTCATCCATCATGTTCTGTCGGAGCCTAAACTGAGCTTGACGCCTGTTGAATACGTACAGTAGAGCAATTTCTTCCTGAATGGAAGTACAGTAATGCAGTGGTTTGGAAAATACGCTGACCCTCGAGTCTCCAGCCTCTGGCAATGATGCTCATGGAGCCAGATATCCCCTGTGTTCAGTTCTTAACAAAGAGCTGGGGTGACGGCAGGAACTGGAGCATGCTAAGAAACAATACAGGAGTCCGACCTCCCAGAACTTTGCACTCCTCCTCCTCTTTGCCTTGCTCTGAGTGTCCTTCATGACTTGTTTTTCTCCCCAAGTGCTTGTGATTGTTCCCACGGAATGAATGAGCTGCATTATTCCCCCTTGAGTTGGTAATTATCAACTTTCTGCAACAGTTTCTCATGAATGCACTGTCACTCCTTAAAACTGTGTGTCTATCTTGCAAAGATATTTAATTTTAAACTTACTATTGCATCTGTTGGTTATGTCTTATTTTTCTGAAAACAATATACATCTACCAATATAGGTTATTGAATTATTGGACAGATGAATGGAGTTGCACAATTACATTGAAAACGTCCCATCTGTTTTTTTCCCCGTGAACTATCATCCATATACATTGTCACTAACATAAGAAATTACTAAAATGAACTGGATTGGATTGATACTATGACTTCGGACAAAATATGGCAAAAACATCACTATAGCTGTAGAGAGGGAGTCTAGTATAGTGATGGGAGAGAAGCTTTTTCCCACAAACATGAAGCGATGAAGCAGCTCACGGAGCACTACTCAAAAATGGATGCCATTAATATTCACTCCGACTTCCTTACTCGAAATTATATCCCTACTTCTAGCTCAAGAATGCCTCCAGATGACATCACTTGGAGGAATCTTTAATTCAGATTATCATGTCGCTGCTCACACTATGCAGTTTTTAATCACTCCTAGTGATAAAAAAACTACTCCTGGTGATGTCATTTTAGTTTGCAAAAATTTATTTTGTTTATTTAAACTAAAGCCATACCTAAACATATAAACTAAAGCCATACCTAAACATATAAACTAAAGCCATACCTAAACATATATAGTGGGATGAAAAAAAAAAACCTGATAAGTAATGAAATACTGAACATGTAGAGTAGATTATATGATTACCTAACTATACTTTTTTTCTGTGAGATTTGTTTGATATTGTGTGTTTTTGAATGACATTTTTAATCTTCTTAAAGTACAAATGTTTTGTTCAGAGTTTACCCTTTAAAAATTCATCACTGGCAAATCTGGCTATTATTTACTCCAGGAATGTACACTAATGCCTAATGACATTCTCCTAATTATGGCTTATTGTTTCCAAATTATACTTTTAAATTTTAATCTGTTTCTGCACTTTTGACAGCATAAGACTGGGCCATAAAAATACCAATTACGAACCATTTACTTCAGTTTATGTTGACAGTGATATTACAAGGTGATTTATGGCTTTCAATCACACAAATGCATAATCATGTTTCCTGTGAAAACATCTTAATTGTGTTTACAGGTGCAACGAACCTTTGCAAAGACTGTGAGATTATACAGTTACACATGATGGGATTACAAGAAGGAAAGGAAGAAATACGATTATCATAGTTTAGACATAATAGCCATGTCACCTGGGGTTCCTTCAAAAACTGCCATGAGCACTTGCCCCCAACTGATTTGTGAAATGTTTTATGATGATGACACGGTACATGTTCTGATTTAAAGTAATTCATTTTTGTAAATGTATTTCTTTGGTTGAAAACTGTACAAATGGATTTAGCTTTTGAACAATAATTTATGTTTGACTGAACAATACTCCAAAGATTGATTACCAACCTACCAGGCAGCCACTGGTTCATCTAAGAATGCTATGAGAACAACTGGGAGAACCCAGAAATGTATTTAAGCATCTATTCGCATGCTGTCAAAATATCTTTTCAAAAGTGACTGGAAAAATAATTTCAATACATTGTAGTGTCAAGAGATTTTTTTGACAGAAGCTCAGTGCATTATGTATAAATGTATGCATGCATGTTTGTATCTGTGAATGTGTAAATACATGTCTGAAGGTAGCTGAGAAAGCTCAGGTCCTGTGGGACTTTCAGGTGAGGACAGACAAATAGAAGAAGGGGGCCGCAGTGATACAGGCATTAAACCTGAGTCATAGCAACATCAGGAAGAAAGAGCACAAGAAGCTGGAGAAAGAGCTAGAAAAGACGTGTGAGAGGAAGGCAGACGTGACGGCTGTGAGAGTGACTCCAGCACGAACATCTGAGATCTCTGTCCAGAAGAGTGCAGTCTCAGGAACAGCTAAGACACTGTGTGGGACCCTCGAGCTCTCAGGCCTCCGGTAGAGGACCCGAGCTTGAGCTGGATTAAAATCCCTTATTTAGCAACTAAACATTTGATAGGTCAATACTTATATTTAATTATTTTCTTTAAACCTTGGACATTTAATTTAATATTGGACTTTAAAGTTATCCATTTAGGAGCATTGGCAAACTAATCTTGATTCTTTAAGTGTTCTGACATTTCATAAGCCATAACTGGAAAGTCAACTCAAAAAATGTCCAAGCTAATCCGTGATTTCTGTGATCCATTGCAGCCCTACATGAAATCTATGTCCACTTAAGGATATTTGGGCCAGTTAGAATAAAATTATCTTTACATAGTTGTTTCTTAACAAGCAGAAGAATATATAGAATATTAGAATATATATCATGTTTTGGCCCAAAACATGATATATATATATTCTAAAAACAATAGCCTTAGTTTCCAAATTGAATATGGTCGAGTCAAGTTGCTTACCCAAACAGAATGTCCAGCTTTCAGAACCTATAGATTGGTTAATCACTGGTATGAATGAGCAGCATCTGAAACCAGACGGCTAAAAGTACCTTTCAATATTTGGATTTAAATGCAAACCCCAAAATTTGCTTGAACTGCTTGAAAATCCTGAGGTTTTGTTACTAACTCAACAGGTACCCAGTGTTCTTTCTCCAAATATCATGGTGCCACAGAACTCAACGCTCTTATACCTTTTCTTCTACAGTAACATGTCATTTACAACTTGAGGTTTGTTCTTTAGCTACCTCACAGTGTGTAGGAAAGCAGCAGAAACCCATTAGTGGGTCAACAGTTACAGACACGGGTAGTTAGTTTGCTTCTATCAGAACTAATAACATGGCTGTTGTTCCCGTCCTGAAGATGTGTGTTTCCAAAAAAACCTCCTTTTAAGGCTCTGACTCAGCGGCCTCCGAATAAATTCCTGAAGAAAGGAAAGAAAAGGCAGTTTTAAGGCTTTTCTTTGTGCTTGAGTTACAACTACTGTCATATAAATTTGCCTGATATTTAAGTCTGGTAAGGCACAAACGTCCATTTATGGTTTTAAGGCATCAGCTTCAAATAATGTATTGCCGGTAGATCTGCCATTAACCCCCATCAGTCAGGCTCTTTTTCTCACCAGGCTGTAATTGCTTGAAGGTGCGCAAACAAGCAAAACTTTTGTTCACCATGAAAATAAATATTACAAGAGCTACTTTTATTACAAAGAGCTCTTCACTTTGTGCACTGAGAAAATTTATGAAATGTGGTTCTGGGAAAAATTATGTTTTTCTACCGTAGTGATGCCTTATTTGAAAACAGCTTCCATGATGAACTCATTCTTTATGACTGGGAAATATCAGTAACTATACATGCACATAACATGGGTAGATACACTCAAAGCATAACTTTAATAGTACATACAAATTGACTTATTTCCATAAATGTGAGAGCTCCATGTGTTAAAAAGTACTATGTTCTTTTCCAATACAATATGTGCTGGCACTGTGGGTTCACTAAATAAAAACATGCATAAAAATAGTGTCTGGTGAAAATAACTGGCTTGCAAAAGATCCATATCTTGTGTATACATGACAAAGTGTGCACAGGAGATAACAAGACTTTAAGAGTCCCGTAGCTTTGCATGCATTTTTTTTTTTAACACGTGGGAGTCTTCATCACAGAACGAAAATATCTGTGGCCATTATTATGCAAACCATTTTGTCCGTTATGTTCACATTTATCCATTTATTATTCAGCCTCCTACTTTCCACTCCACTGCACCGCACCAAGTTTGTCTGTTTAGTCTCTGCTTTGTTAATACAGCGTGCATTATTACTGCATCTGCTGACAAATATAAAATCTGAAGAGGGTTTTGGCATGTAAATCGGGTACGATTACCATAATTGAGATTATGTGGAATTAAAAATATTAAGCTATTTGAAAGATATGTAAACATATAGATTTCTTAAAGCTTTTACTTCCTACGTATAGTATCTGCGCTGTCGTTTTCATATGAAGTCCTTACAAGACAACACTCCTCTGGGCTTTCTTCTCATCCCGCTTCACTGGACCGAGACCGAATGAGTTGCATAAACTCCAACTGGACAAATTAATCTGTTCCTGTTTTTGAGGCTGCCATCACAGACCTTAATCCAGATGCATGCTGTTGCTCTCCAGTTTAATAACTACCGACAGCCCCTGTGCTGTTTCATTGCTTGTTTTATTTCCTTTAAACTCCGCCTCACTTGTATTGGCTTGTGCCGTTTGTCAGTCATGCACACGGTGCCTGTTGTTCCGCAGCTGTAACCTGCCTTGTATTTTTGCTTCAGTTTTTTGTTTTCCTTTGTTGCTTGTGTTAGTACCATTGTTGTTTTACTTTTTTATTAAACCAATAATTTTCCTCAGTTTTTCATTTAGATGAGTGTTCCACATCATTGCTGCAAAAAAAAATGTATTCCTCTTTGTCCTCCCTGGTCTCCCTTTCACCTTTAATACACAGACAAACCTTGTTTAAACTTCAATAAATGCTGTAAAACTGATATACACTACAGTGCGACAACAGTCTCCGGGAACATCAACCTGCTTTACAGACAAAGACGGCACATTGAAAAAACACTTTTGTCAGGGGCAACGAGCCGCGGTAATTTTCTAGATGATCGTGTGGGCTTTGCACCTTGACCCACACTCCATCGCTAACCGTTTTTGTTGACAGATAAGTGAATGAAGCTGCTCAAGCTGCAGGAAAAGCGGCTCGCCGTTGGTGCGGCCGTGGCTGATTTAGTGAACGGCCAAGGTTCTCCTTCTTCGGCCAACTGAAGAGCAGCGAAGCTCTGCCTGCATGTGCGTCTCCATCACGACAGCACACATTTCATACTGTCTTTTCACAACCAAGGCCATCACTGAACCTCTTTCTTTGACCCTTTGTACAGGACCGCTTTTTATTCGCTGCATCAGAGCAAGGCCTGCGGGATGCTGATTCATCGTAGCAAACAAAGATTATGGGCAGAAATGATGAAATGCTTATTTTAAGGTTTAGAAGTGTGTCTGTCAGACACATTTATTTAAATTTTACTTGGTGAAGAGTAATCTCTCTCCAGAAGAACAGTTCACAAAGAAAAAAATTATGCCTTTTTTAATGAATTGACAAAGGCCTTTAGCAACAAGGCAGGGTCTTGAATTTAATTATCATTTCACACATTTTACAACTTCTCCAATATTTGCAGCTACTGATAGTGCATCTAATAGTTGGAGAGCAACACCGCATTCTCATCTTTTGTTGAGGAAACACAGCAATCTTAACTGTACAAAACATGCATTCATTAGATATTAGCATTGAGCAATGTCTATCAGCAGACACATGGAAACTTTGTTAACTGAAAAATTAAAGTCTGAATAAACACTGTATAAACGTTTTGAATTTCAGAATGATCTATTTTCAGCAAATGCAGAGTGATATTCCCTGGAGCGGCACAGTCTCCTTTGCATTCCAGTTGTTGCACGATACATAGTGAGGTATGAAGGGTGGAGGAAACTGCTCAGAGAAGTTACATGCTTGAATTAGTTCAGGTTCCCATCTGCCCCTGAGTGTGCTAGCACATATACACAATCAGCACCCAAACAACACACGGCTATCCACAGGAGCACGCTGGCAGACTCGCAGCATCGCCGAACGGCTTTGTGCTTTGTTTCTTAATGGACACGTATAGACAAAAAGCATGCACACAAACACAGTTGCAAAATGGCATCTCTGCATTCACTTTCAAGCAAAGCTCTTCCCCCTCTGCGCAGACAAATGTACAGGAACTGTTATGTAACTCCAGCTGCTTCCACCGTTCAGTTAATACTCTATCAGAGAAAGCCTGCGCCACATTCAGCTCAACGCCTTCCGCCCTGGCAGGGAGTGACAGCCCTGGGCCTGCAGCTACTGTCACCGCGTTTTACAGCAGCATTCGTTCAATTTACTGCCATGTCGACTTCATGAATATTCCAGTGGTGGTGGTAGTGGAAAGGCATTTGCCCTATTTTTGACATGGCCACATTGGGTTAACGTCATACTTGAGGAAAACATGAACAAATCTGTGTTCTGCAGTGGGACTGACGGAAGGTCAAATCAATGGGAATGACATTTGAATAAATGTTGCAGCACAGCATTAGCTTCATGTGCAGTTAGCCAATTAATGAGCAGATCAGAATGTGCGGGTTATA
Source organism: Channa striata (assembly GCA_033026295.1). Taxonomy (NCBI): domain Eukaryota; kingdom Metazoa; phylum Chordata; class Actinopteri; order Anabantiformes; family Channidae; genus Channa; species Channa striata. The sequence continues at coordinate 9,804,308 of CM065182.1, read as the reverse complement.
AAAATGTGAAAACAAATGTCAGAAAAAAATTAAAATAGGGAGAAAAAATATTTGTGGATAATAAGTGTGGCTTTCCAGGAAAACACACCATCATTATGTCTGTTCTACTCTTGTTCTCTTCTCTTTAGGACTACTCACCTTTTCTCCCCCATCTTCATAATTCATAATTGTGCACATGCCTGAACGCATGCAAACGTGTAACAAATCAGTGACTCCACTAAGACTTAAGCTTTATAAAATGAGACTGGATCTAGATCCTGATGCCTGTATTCAGAAACCGAGCAGGAAATCTGTCCAACTACCTGGAAACATTGATCATGACCACATGCAGTCAGAATGAAAAATTTTAATACAAGACATGAGTGCTACCCAATTAGAATTCACACTTGATAAAACATTGTTGGTCAGGCTGCAGATTCAGATGGAAATGGGCTTTTTTTTTCCCCAAACATAATCAACAAAAACAATAATCATACAAAACATTTAACTAGTAAACTCCAGTGTTGTTAAGATCAGTGTTTGCTTCTAAACGGCCTTACTTTCGTGAATAGCACATGTGTTCTGAGTTGTTTGGACTCAAAACCCAGTTGGGAAAAGCCTGTCTTTAATTGGGACTTCAGTGTCAACTCTTGAGACTTGTGCGTTGCAAAACAACAGCTCAGGTCGACCTCTTCTGCTGCTATTAAATGACCTAACTAGGACTCATCACAACACTGCCACAGTAGAACAGAAACGTGTCCAACTGAGAAAGTTAAAGAAATGCATAGAGACGGACAGAGAGACACAGTCTCGTGTAACTCAATAGGCTCAGATTGACTGACAATGGATTCTGAGAGGTTTTCATCGTATTTACAGCAGATTACAAACTTCATGTTTGTGTTTAAGCCGTCCGAAGCATGACTATTCTTTGCTCCACACACTCTATGTTCTTTTTTTGCAAAAGACCAAAACCAAAAGGTGTAAAAACTGCAAAAAGTTGCATAATGCTGAAAAGAACACGAGGCTGAAAGTCCTTATTTGCTTTTGTAGCACAGCACCATACATCCCCCAAATGACTGGAATCTTTTAATTGACCTTATATAGCAAAATGAAGTGGATGATTAGCTGGCATCGATCCGAGTCCCCTCACAACACGGTGACATTTCCTCCCTTATTTTATTTTATGCTTTGAATTTCCTTTATTTTCCCTTTTCCCTCTCAAGGCCCCACAGCTGAGTGAGCATGCAGCAGAAGGCTAATATCACCACACTAATGCAACCCTTCATCTTCCGACTCCACCTCAGTTTTTTTGTGGCAGCGCTGCGGACTGTAAGAGTTATGGATTTCCTTGCAAATGGAAATGGGGAAACTAAGCTGGGGAGAAAAAGACAAGTAACAGGGGCCCATAGTTGACTTGAGAGAGACTGGGGCCCCTGAAAGCTGAGGTCTTGGTTTTTTACAGATTAGAAGATCATTCCTCCCAGCACTTCCCCAAGGGGCTGAGCCAAAGGAGAGCTGTGGAGGGAAAGCTTTTATTCTGATGCAGCTCTGCCAGTGTTTCCATCCCAGAGCTACGGATGCTCGATCTCCTCTCTGAACCAGCTCCCAAAAAACAGGCTTTTCTGCTGTAATGCAGACTAAATCTCTAATTACAATTTTGGGCTTGAGTAGCAGAAGTCATAATTATGGTACCTCTTATTATGCAAATTAATTGACTGATTCCAAAGAATTAATTACCTCTTGTCCCAAGTTTGATTAACAAATGAGAGTTTGCAGCTTCTATTTTGATTTGTTGTTTGGATTTCTTTTTTCCGAAGGAAAGAATGGGATAATAAGGAAACAAAAGGTGATGCAGATGCAACATGCTGGATGAATGTGAAATTTAATGAATGTTTACTCACAGCTACAACTACTCAACAGATGAGCCTTTGTGGGACAGCTAGGGTCCACAGATATTAGACAGTTAAATGTATTCAATTTTCAAGCCATACATTTGAAGAAAAGTCAAACTTCAGAAGCTGTTTTACTTCATTTTAAGATTTAGTTGTTTATGTATTTAAAAAAATCTGCAAATGGTCAAGATGGGCCAACTTACTGTCTTACATTGTTTTTTTAATTAATTTTACTTCATGCACATTACAGGTAGCATTCCTGGACGCATAGCATATAACTATCAAATATTAGAATGGTGTAGTATAAAGACATCCATTTACTTTCTGGAGAATATGAAATTAAATTAAATGTTTTTTAGTTAATATTATTTTAAAATGGCCAAACTATGTGGACAACCAAGTGTTGATGCAGTGTGTATGCTTCAACATGCAATGTTATTTTAGACAGCCGAGTGATACAGTAATTGTAACAGTTTTATGGAGCCAGATACACAAAGAAAAGGTTTAGGAAAAAAATGACTGGCATGTCCAAAGCCCTGAAATAAACCCCATCCACCACCATTGCAAGCCAGGCCTTATTACCCCACATCAGTGGCCAGCCTCACTAATGCTCTCGCAGCTAAATGAAAGCAAATCCCCACAGCCAGGTTCCAAAATCGGGCGGAAAGCTGCCCCAGAAGAGCGGTTTTTACAGCAGCAGATTAATACTCAAAGTTTTAGAAAGGGATGTTGAGTAATTATAATGTTGACGTGCAGTACAATTCATGTAGGACGTGAGGCGGACTGCTGATTTGGGAACTGCACACAGTTGGAATACAGCTGATCCGATATACAGTAGTAGTGATGTAGGACCTGAGTCTCGGCATTAGACTTTTGCCCCAGCTCTCTGTAATCGCTGCGATGTGACTACAGCATGTATTGAAATAGAGTTGTATCACCTCACCCTCCTTGACATTTTCAAAGTTAGCCCACCTCCAAGAAAGCGTGAAACGAGTGGGCCTAATCCCTGCCTTAGCGCCGACTCAGTGCCTCCAGTTCATCTCCAGCAGGATTCAAAACAAAGGCCTGGCAAATGAAATGCATGAGCAGAGAGGCAGCCCACAATGTGGTGCACCTGAATAGACTGAAATGAACTAGCCTTGACAAAGCCAAGGAAATGAGAAAGGGTCCCGTCAAAGCTCTGAGACTTGATTTGCCTTACTGAATGATAAACCCCTCAAAGCTGGAAAAAGCCAGATCGTTGACTTGGACTTGTAAAAAAAAAAAAAAATTAGACACATGCTTTCCATTCTCCTCCAGTCATTATCACTACATCAGAAGGACAGTGTGAATTAACAGTTTGATTGGTTCTGTTAAACAGACAAAGGCAGGCTATATAGGAACTACTGAGCTGAATTCAATGAGCCACGGTTTTCAGCGCTCGAACCAGTGGAAAGGTTGGCGTTCAAAGTCTCAGTAATAATGCAGGGTGCGAAGAGAACAGGCAAGTGTCAGACCAAAACAATTCAATCCACATCACACATCAGCATCCAGCCTTTGGGTTTGTTTTGCAATAAGCCTGCAGTTGTCATTGGCAGGGCTAATTACAAGGGCAGCAGCTATACTACAGGATAAATTTCCACATAACAGAAACCTAATTTTGTCTGTCGGGCATTTAAATTCTTCCTTCCTATGGAAGATAACAGGAGAATACGAATAGCAATTAAATGCTGCTCAACCTGGGTGAGATTACACTCCTGAGAAAGACAGCCAATAAGAGCAGGTTTATTGCCTCGGAGAAGTGAGAGGAAAGACAATGTGGTGGAAAACAAGATTGTTGCACCAACTGCAATCATATAAAAGAAAGAGTTTAAACCTTTCTCATTAGAGACAGCCGTATGTGTCCAAAGTTACATCGCTTTTACCTGACAAATACAATCAGAATGTTTGACGGCTGCCTGTTGCATTTTGGTGCATTTATCTCATTAAGGCTGCAGTATAGTGTGCAGCCAATAAGACGAGCCGTGTGCAAAGTGGAACTGATGAAAAAAAAAAACATTATACCGTTCTCTATAGAGACTTACAGAAATAAATTGTAAACACAAGGCTCAGAGACACACATGACTAATGATGTTGTATTGTTGACCAGTTACATGCACAAATGTAATTTGTAGAAACAAGTGTAGTTACACAGTGATTGCTTCTTGGTCATGCAGAAACCGCACAGCACAACATCACAATATAGAAAAGAAATCTGCAGCTGATGTCAACAGATACTGTAGCGAGTATTAAGTCATACTTTGAAGCTGAGTGAAACCGAGCAAAGCAAAACCTCATAATATGTGATACAGCTCGACATGAAATCTTTGCAATTAGAGACAAAAAAATAAATCAACGCGGTTTAAGTAAAACAACAGTATGACCTGCAGAGTTTCGCTGCTGACATATTCTTTTATGGATGAGAAAATTAACAAACAAACACATTCACTCACCCGAAGACGTGTTTGTCGGCCTTAGTGAAGCTGTTTTTCATTTTAAAACTAAATCACATCCACACAAACACAAACGCCTCGTTTCTTATGTACATGGTTTACTGCATCTTATAGTTCTGCTGCCTTGTGTTTCCTTAGAGATGTCCAGATATGCTCATTCCTTTCCCCGCACACTTCACATCTCGGTTTGAAGACACAAATGTTGCCACATACTTCAAAGCAAGATTCCCCAAACAGAGTTAGGTATATGATAGAAGCCTGACATCGGTCTGCACATGAATACCATCAATACAGGCAATGGCAGTAAAATGGATTCTACTGTTTGTATGAGATATGCTACAGAAGCCGCCACGATCCCTTTCATTCATTAGGATGGAAGTCTATCACATATATTTCCATCCCTCTGGGGTGCCGACAGCATGAGTTATCTTTAACTCCATCACCTCTGCTGTTCGTGCCCAACCTTTATAAAAACTATTTTCTGATCATATGCACAAACGCAACACCAGTTAACCTTCTTATTTTTGTAATTTTAACTGGAATGTGAGTGCTCATGCCCACTGGTTTCCCACATTTCCCCAAAGCCACGAGAAAACACAGAATCTCAGAGCATCGGTGCGTTTCGTTCTGCTTTTCCAACTCAGTAATTTAGTTTCACCTAATGACTGTTTTGATGAGCACATAAATGCCACCCTGGTTTCTGTGATTCAGAAATCAAGCTGCAAGGTGGGTATATTGGTTATCAACAGACCTCTGCTTTCAGTGGTTTGGTGCATCTCTAGCTCCTGTTAGGTCTGGATCAATGGATGGTCAATCCTTTCCCTGAGAGGATGTATCGATTTGGTTCCTCGGGCTGACCAACCTCTAATCTCTTGAAACGGTGTGGTGCTCCGCCTGCTCTTTGGAGACACAGTGCACAGCGCAAAAATACAACTATGTCAGAGAAATCTATTCACTGCCGCTCCGATAGTCTGTAATGTGAAACGTGTTCAATATCAAATACTCTGCCTCCCACAGTGGGGGTTTAGGAGGCTGCTTGGATTTTTGTGTAAACACCGAATGGTCCATCTTCCACCAGTTTCATTCAGATTTCATTGGAAGGATTTACAGTTATTCATTTACAAACCGAAGCACAAGGACAACTTTTTTCAAAGCTTTGTGTTTTGACATATAAATACCGTCTGATAACACATATGGTGCATATGAAATGATTATGCTTAGGGTTAGACTTCTCCAATATTCTCTGTTCTCATGAAGAAGACCTTAGTGCCGTCGCATTACAAGCCTGAGTTAATGTCGTCTAATAAGCTCATAAGCAGCATTCATAAAGCAGACGCAAGATGTGAGAAAGCAAGCAGCATCATGCTAATGAATGTGTACATAGTGCTCCATTTGGTTGAGAGGGAAAAATAAATTAGCAAGGGCTAAGCATCACAGCTCAGGCCGTATTTCTGTCAGACGGGATAAGTTTAACATAGTGTGAATAAAAGCCACAATGTCTTGGAAATATTTAATGAAGGCTAAGTGCAGGGAGGGAACCATAAGTTTTAGTTTGCTGCTGGGGGAGGTGTGAGCAATTGGTCTCTACAGTATGTGACTGGGAGAAAGGTCAGCTTTGTTTGGCATCAGTGTGGGTCACCACAGAGGTCTGTTTCTTTTTGTTTATGGATGCATTTTTAATAACTAGGTTTGCTAAGGGTTATTTGAAATCTGCAGGGTTATTTTGCTTTGGGCAATTGGAACTGGTAAGTAATAGCATTAAAGCTCATTACACTTTGATAACATTAATGGGGATTAGAATTACTCACTGGTTAGATTTAGGAATTAATTTCCCACTAATGTGGCAGTGCAAGATGGAACTATGAAACTAACCAAACCAAAGATACATAAAATGCATCTGAAAGTATGTTTCACTTCAACAAATATAGCCATAAGATTTAAACACATGCGTCCTCATACAGTAGTTCTCATTCTGAAGCCATTAATCATATTTTTTTGCGAACTGTACTTTCACTAACATTCTTACAGTATATAATAATAATTTGCTTCAGCTAAATCAGTTGAATGGAAGCAAATCCTGGCCGTTAAGTTCAAAATAACATAGAAACGTTTTGTCAAATAGTTTATTGCTGTAAGCGGGCATGTTTTTACAAACTTAATTTACGGAAAAGTTTAAAATGTTCTTTAAAATGTACATAAAGATACTCCAATAATTTGAGAATCATTTGAAATATATATTTGGTAGTAAATGTTACACAGACAACATATCAGTCGCAGCAAATACTCCATCCATCCATCCATTATCTTAACCCATTATCCCATTTAGGGTCGTAGGGGGCTGAAGCCTATCCCAGCTGTTATTGGGTGAGAGGTGGGGTCCACTGGGACAGGTCGCCAGTCACAAACACAAACATAACAACAACAAAAAAAAAAAAAAAAAAAAAAAAATGCCTGCTGGAACATCAAACTCTGTTAGCTAACAACAGGTATGGCTCTTCACCGAGAGCCTGAGTCTTTCTAAAGCATGGTTGGGGCAAGGTTCATAACTGTGAAAAATGTGTTCAATGCAATGCAACTAACATTTCTAAACGTAAAAAGAAAACATAATTTGGGGATTTCATCATCTATACTACATAACGTCGTTTAAAAATTTAAAAGAACCTAAAAAAAAATCTCTACACAAGGGACATGGCTAAAACCAATATTGAATGGCCTTGATCTTTGGGCCCTCAGGCAGCCGTGTAATAAAGACCAAGCAATCCTGTAGTTGAAACTACGCATGGACTCAGGAACACAACTAAAAACCATTTTCAGGGATGATTCACCGCTGTATCTCCAAATACACGTCAAACTTTACTATGCAAAGACAAAAAAAACACAACCAAGATCCAAAAATTCCACTGCCTTCTTTGAGCCCAAGCTCTTTTATGATGGATGGAGGAAAGGTGGAAAACTATTCTGTGGTCTGACAAGTGAAAATTGTAATTTCTTTTGGGAATCACGGACAACGCGTCCTCCATGCTACCTTTAACAGCGCACAGTTCAAACCCGAGCATATATGATGGTGTTTGGCTGCATTGATGCACACAGCATAGGGAAGTGTGTGAAGGCACCATTGATGCTGAACAACAGACAGACTCTGGACCAGACCTGCTATCTAGACGACATCTGTTTGAGAGGAAAGCATTTGCTTTTTAAAGAAAGACAATGCGACAACACTTTCTGCACACATGACAACATCTCAGCTCTATAATAAAAGAGTCTGGGGGCGAAAATGCCCTACCTTCTGTCAAAGTCTGGCTCCATTGAAAATGTAATAATAAAAAAATAATAATAACTATCATGGTTATAATAAATTGTGATTAGTGTATATGAAGCAGCTTTGGCTGTCCAAACATCTACAAATTTTAAATATTCCCTGTTTTGGCTTTTGGTTGTAAAAACATTAACCTATTAAATCTGAATATGTATGTAACTAACAATTTGACACTTTTAACTGATACAGTGCTGTAAGTAGTTAAATAGTTCATCCGTTGGCAACAGAATAGAGCCTGTTGGTAACATTAATTTCAACCTGGACAGCATAACTTGTAACAACCTCCATAACTGGTAATTTATACTCAATAAATTTAATGTCACTGGGTCGAAATAAGTTTGGAGAATTGAAGAGTTCAGATTACGCCTGGTCTATGTCTGACCTTTCTGTAATTGTACTGACCATAGAGCATCTCAACAGCTCGTTGAGACATTCAAAGAGTCATCTACACAAAATACAGGGAGCGGCATAAGATTTGGACTTGAATCTAAATAAACTTTTGCTATCTGCATGAGCAGTGCTATGTTGACTATAAATACTGAAAAGGGTTAATGCCACCACGTTCTAATAATTAAATCTGTTTAAGATTGTCTCTAATGGCTCCAGCGACACATGCACGCACGTACTGGAAACAGAGGAAGGTGGTTAACTGATGTAGTATTTATACCATGCTGGAACATGGTAATGCTACACTGATGACAGTGCAAGTACAGGGAAAATTACCAGGTCTGACTGATTATTCTGAGGGACCGGGTGCACTGTAATCCCCTTGTTTGTGGGCGTTAATAACATAAAATTTCGGAGGAAGCCCAAATATGGGGTTGTGCAGGGCCAGGAGGAAACACTGCAAAACTCTACCACTAGTCTGTTCTTTATGCAACTTGAACACAGAGAGGCCATTTCTTTTGTTTTATTTTGTTTTTTACAAGGTGAACCTTTTAAGATTTAAAAAAATCTCTTATGGTCTCGTTCCTGATAACCCTCCGGATTTATACACGCTTTTTCTGGTGAGAAGTCTTCACCCCTTGACTTTAGGTTCCCCTTCAGATGAACTCATAATCTTAGAGGCTCACATCCTTTTTTCAAACAAATATTTACTGTTGAAAAAAATGTACAGTAAATAGCAAAAGTAATTCCTTTAATTTTTGGTGTTTTCCTTCAATTTAGTTTTCCCTTTGTGTTATAATTGTATAAAAATATGACTATGCTCACAAATATTGAAGCACCATGGTAGTTTTGGAAAAAAAATAACTGTTTGTGTCATAGATTTAATATAATAATTTATTAATATAATATTATTATTAATATTAATAATAATTTATTAATATAATGAAAGATGAGTGAAAAAGATGAATTCAAGGCTAATATGCAAGCATTAGTCAGTGGGATTAGAGGGACTGAATAATATTTAGCTTTTATTGCCTAATTAATGCACCTTGCATTTTTAAACTCATTATGAACATAATAATTGCACAGGTGTGTCAGTGCTGAAAATGTGAATCAGATTTGACTGCTGTGAAAATAATCTGCCTGATTATAAAATCATGTCTGAAAACAGGAATCTTCTTTTCAGAACTACTGGAACCTCCACAACACAAAAACTGACAAACAAGCGAACAAAATGTTCCATTATCTCACAAATCTTTCAACACCATTTAAAATATTTTTGTTCTGAAACTGAAGATCTAAAATGTTTTGAGACCATTTCTGCCAGAACGTCTAGTGGAAAAGTTCCATTTGAACAAAGTAAAAAACTAAAAATGTACACAGTACCAATAATGGGATTGGTGGTCAAATAAGTTCACAAAAAAAATTGATTTTTATTAAAAAATATATATACTACTACTACTACTACTACTACTACTACTACTACTACTACTACTACTACTACTACTACTACTAAATACCAAAAAAAGACAATGAAGTCATTACTGTAGACTTCGAAGATGTTGGTATATAACCACACCCAAATTTGCTTAAGAATTGGGAACCTTTATCTTTATGTAAAGGAATTTCTTTAAGCCTAACACTGAAAGTCAACATGTACTACTTAAATACATACCAGCGGAAAGAAAATGATCCTCTTAGAGTTTCCAGGTCAAACTTTAATTAAACATAGTCCAAGTCCTACAATTCCTCATTATTTTCAGTGGGAAAAAACACTGTCAGTCTCTAAGCCATGAAACATTAATGACCAGCAAAAACTTAAAATTATATAGGTAACAGCTTTGTCAGTTTGTGCAAAACACGGCAGCTTTAATGTGTGGCAGCGGGGATCATCTTTTGACCAAAGTGAGCAGGGAGGCTTTAAAATCTAAGGCAGTACAACAAAGTTTTCCTTCTGTAGAACAGAATGTGCTTCCTTATACTTTAAAGTCAGGATAACAGCCAATATATATAAAAACATAATTACCAGGGCTACAGTTAAATGTTCTGCATTTTGAGCGAATGCCCTACCATCTGTTTAATGAAAGCTGACAAAATAAATTCATCAGCATCCGTTAATGTTTTCTGTAGCGAAAAACCAGCCGGTTATATTTACAGAAGTCAGGGCCAACCCAAAGGTTTCTGGGAGACAGGGCAGAGTCTTTCTTTGAAGGAGCAACAGAATGTGTCAAATCAATGTGGAAATGAAGGATCATCCATTAAAAGACAAATACAAATGATATTCAGTCAGAGGTCGGGTGTCCTTTGAAAGTTTGCGAAGGTAGGGAAATATCCCAGACGAGTTGCCGGTCTGTCACAGGAGACATTATTCACAGTTTGTTTCAATTAATGTTATGTTGCCATATTTAATAAGTGTAGGGTAAAGTAGGTGAGGGCTGCAAATCAAGAACTCAATAAGTCTGTTGTCAGCTGATTAATTGTGGTCATTCTGATATTTAATTAAAACAACAATGCACTCACAAGCAAAGCGCCCTAGCCTGGTCCGAGACTGATTACTAATGAATCATTTCTCTTGGGTTTAATGTCACTTTAGAATCTTGTTATAATATAAAAATTAAGAGAAGTCAGTGGGATATTAGAACTTATATTGGGTGTTTAGGAAATGTGCATTAAATGTATAGTCACAGTTCAACAGACCACTACACCCTATCTGACATCACATTCAAAAAGTTTTTTCTTTCTCTACAATTTCAAAAGAAATCCACAGTAGTAGGCAACAACAAAATTAATAGTCTCTAAATAAAGAACAGAAATTTTGAATATATTTTTTTATCTACTTCTGCGTGCATGAATGCCCAGATGGTACCTGGCACTTTAAGAAAAGTAAACCTCACATTTTAAATTATTGATGGGACTCTGCATGATTAATTAATAATGTGTTATAGTCCAACATAAAGTGCTCAGGTAGTATAACGAGATCAAATCTGGAAAATTTGGAGTTGGACCTGTAGTCACAGTCTACTAGCTTTGCCATTTTCCTCTGAAATGACCCACAGTTGTCATTTTTCCAAACATTAGTGTGACAAAATAGAAGGCAGACTGACATGGCCATCACACTCAGCCTTTGCCATTTTTGCTCTGAAATGACCCGCCCTTGTCATCTTTCTGCACATTAGCGTGACAAAATAGAAAGGAGATTGAAGTGGCACCATCTGTGGATGGCAGAGGACGCTATGAATTGATTTTTACTGTGTGATGTGCTTATTCGTACTTTTTTTTATTATTATTGACCCACCACAGAACAAAATTACAAAAAAGGTGCTGTCCTTGTGTTGCATTCAATTTTGAAGTATATCACCAATAATCACCAACTGATAACCAATTAAATTAACCATCAAAAACACATTTCGTTTAGTGCAACAAGGTTTCGTTTGAGGAGATTTCCAACCGACTAACTTGCTGCCTTCACATTCACAGCTGCTCATTCACCTTATGGAAAAGCTGAATTAAATGGATTTTAATTGCACTCAGGTGGCCACAGTGCTACATGGTGGAGTGCGAGTATGATGGATTAGATGCCACGGAATGTATTTAAAGGTGTGCTGTCAAAATAAATGCTACAATGAGTAAATGAAAAAGCTGCAATGCTGACGAATGCTGAAGAAATGCCATTAAGCGGGTGCTTCGATCCGAGCTGCAGAAAGTTCCACAAAAAGACTAAGACCTGTCTGGACAATTGTTAGAGCTGTGATTGTATAAAGACTTCTTGCTCTACTTACAAGTTACACAAATGTTTTACTCGAAAGCTGATGATGTAAAACACGCTGCTCAATCAGGCTGATAAGGTGAAGTGAGCACAGTGTTCACTGCGATCACTGCATTTCACTGTCCTGTCCACAGCATTTGATTATGCACGTGCATAAGAAAAGCCAATTAGAAATCTCTTTGCAGGTACACGTGACAAAGAATGACTGGCTTTCTCTGGGAGAAAGGTAGCTCGAAAAACCAGGACTCCTACCCACAATTCTGAAACCAGATTTTCTGTTTACAAGAGAAAATCAGCGTTCCAAAAAAGGCAACTGTAACCTGGTGACTGAAGTGAATGTAGACGCACTGGTTAAATGGTCTTGAGGCCTCTTTAGGACCAACTATACACTTGGCACATTAGCACATTCTTGCCTGCCGTATGTCTGATATATGGAAAAAAATGAACCCCTTTCTGAGCAGTAATGGCGTTATATAGCTTTCAAGAAGCACTAATAGAGCCTTCTTAGCTACAATTACAGGCCAATCATTTTGGTGTGGGAGGTAATATAATGTACGGTATGTAGAGCAAAGCACCATCCTCCACCAGTATTGTTCAACAGGTCACAGTTGATATGGAGGATGTACAGCGAAAGGAACACACTTGGTGACAACGTACTGTAGGCGTGGGTAAGAGAAAACGCTGTCTCCGATTTCGATTTGACATGGACAAGCTTGGACCATGAACTGCTGATATCACCGTATGGAAACTGATAATCTCCATTCTACTTGTGGTCAATAAAAGAAAAGATTCTGGATGTAATACAACTTTATAACAACTATACTTGTGAAGTTCTGTGGGTTGTGTGTGCATTTGGCAACGTCTGCCTCCTACTGAGTAAAGAAAATTGAATCAGTGATCAATTATGAATGTATAAAAACCTTGCCACCCTAAGTAAACACTGGTTTGTAGCTACCGCATTGCACAGATTAAGAATGCAACATTTTTCCAACTTCACAGACACTGCTATCTTGCAGGTATTGCATCATCATAACTGCTAACTCAAAGGAGAAATGTTATTCTCAGCAGTAAGCAATGTAGAAAGAATTAGATGAGCCTCACATGTCAGGTCAACTCTGCAATGCCAGACAACCAATCAATACGCAGACAGTTTGCTAGACTCGCAGCTTCTCATCCTCAAAAAAATATATATTCTTATGCGGATTAACTGCTCCTTCACCCATTTTCATTTTCAGTCGAGAAGGTATTAATCTGACAGCCAAGTGAAGCCCAACAAATACTACACACTTCAAAGCAGCAGGAACCGCTTTGGAAAACCGTCCAGGTTCAAACATTTCCTCTCATTTCTATTTTCAGTCAGAGACACATACCCTGCCCATGGTGTTTTAAACAACTTTCAGTAAACCCTAGAGTTGCTTATTGATGTTCTAACTGAATGTTTTAGCTCATTTAAGTTGCATCCACTGCTTACGCCAAGCATGTTAGGGCTGAGGGACCAGGCTGTGTTATTCTGCAGAGCCATCAATCAGGTACCATCAATCAGTCATTACTTGATTATTATTTAATGACTTTTAATGTTTTAACTATAGACATTTGTCTCACTCTGCCTCATTTATTTAGAGTCCAATTTGTCACATCCTACTGTAAATTCCAAAGTCTTTAACCTCCTACACAGAGCTTTGTGTCTGCTAATGTCTGCACTGTGTTTGGTCTGAGGTTAGTAGCAGATTACAAGAGAAGAACAAACATTACTTATAGGGGTCCGCGGACAGTTACACTCAACAATAATGGATAGTGGATGCATGATAATGTCATGTTGTCATTCAGCGTTTCCATACAATTAAGGTGTGTACGTTTATAAACATAATTGCAGGAATTTTGCATTTCTGTTACAGTATCACTGGTTTCATTCAGGTGTTTATCTGTGGTGCTAAAAGAAAACTACACCAACAAAAATTCAGCTTTCAGGTGTGAGTTCCACCTTTTAAACTGAATTATTTGAATTATATTTAATGTTATTACTGGATGGCATCTTCAAGCAAAAGCACAAGAGGACAAGAGCCAATGTGAATCTGAATGCAAGTCCGACAGATCAGAGCTTAATGGCCTTGTTGTCCTAGTTAGTGAATATTGTTGTTTCCAAGAGCTCCATAACATAAAATAACCAAAGTTATAATTTTATGTGAAAGACGCCTAAATTATATGTAAATACAGTAACACTGAAGTCATTGGAGAGCTCACATGACTGTTACGTGTTTGACTGTTACGAAAATGATTTGGGGTTTTGGTGAAATAATATCAACAGCTGGCTTATTCTGTAAAGAACCCATGTATTCTGTAAACGGAAATACTAAGCACAAGGCAAATATTTACACTAAAATAAACACAGAGCTACCATGCAATAACTAAATCTCCTCACAGAAATACTCGATTTTATAAGGCCAAACCACAGAGAGACTTGGACCGCAGCAGCAAGCACAGCATTCTACCAAAGGTGCTTTGTGAGTCAGGAAAACCCAGTTGCGATTAAACCTCTTTATAGTCTTCATCTGCTGCCAAGTTTACTGTTCTAAATGTTGACCACACTCACGGGCAAAAGACTGAATCTGATGCCAACGTGCCATTTTTGCTTTTTCACTTGCTAGGTAACTTGAACAGGAGCTAAGTGATTCAAAGGAATAAAAAAACTAAACGAAAGGGCAAGAGAATTCTACCAATAAATGAACTTTATTTTTGCTGTGGACAGGAACGTGTTCAAACCCACTGTTGCCTCAGGATCTTGGTGTTACATACAATAGAACTTTACAGGTTACTAGAGTTATGATAAGTTAGAATTAAGAATAAAAAAATACTCTGTAATATAAAACCTTTTCCAGGGCAGGGTGTTAAAGTGAAATGCAAACATTGTGCCAAAAGTGTTTAACTGAATATGCCATACTTCAAATAAATTGATAGACAGATTTAGAAACATATCTGCTATTTAGACTGAATTATGACTACTAGAAAAAAACCTCTGGAAGATATTTTGTCATGTTATAACAAGTTCTTTTTTTTATACAAAAGGGGATTATAATAGTACAATCATAATGGACACAAAATGGTACTTCACAGGCTTTCAATCTACAATTTCTGTAACAGGGAGGGCCCCATTGTACTTTCACAGGTAAGATTTTCCTCTGCAACATTCAACTAGGACACACACACAAAAAGATGGTGCGTTATTGTGAAGCAGTTGTCTGGCATCAGTGCAGAAAATATCAGTCAAGACAGTGTTACAATAGATGAGACAAAGGACAGGAACTGAGCACAGTGGGGAGATGTGATCCATGGGAGACAGTGTAACAGCCTGAAGGGTCTCATCACAAGCAAATTCACTGAAATGTAATACAAGCTGGAGTGTTATGTAAAATGAAAGATGGGAGAAGTGAGATCACTCAAGCCTTCTGTGCCGTGATGGCTAATGCATACCTGTATTGTATTCAGAAGGGCATTCATTTCCCCTCTGATGATTACAGTGGAACACCAGCTGTATTGTTTATTTGGTTGAAAGCACAAATGATATGCATTGATTCCTTATTCATTCATTGTATCTATGAACGCAAGCAAAATGGGCCCAATTATAGCCAGCAATGTCTCCCTGTGTCTCCACAGCAGAGCAAGATGATGAAGGCCTCAAACTGGGAGGAAAGGAGCAATCAAAGGCTGCTTGTTGTCTTTTGTAAATTCAAAAACTGAAATGGAAAGCATTTCTTGCTGTGACTGACTGAATGGTTCACTTGGGACTTCAGATTAGATTAGTCAACCCCGTGCACACAAATATTGAGACTTGCATTTTCTTGGTGTCAGTACATTTATATTCACCTTGCACGCTAATGTTCAAATTACTGGTGATTTATCAGTGAGGTGCTCCACAAAAACACTTAAATGAGATATTTTAATCATCATATTCCACTTTTCCACTGATATTATTACTCCTAAACTAGCAATAATGAAGCTCAACATTTCTTCACATTACAACCTTTAAAAAAAAACAGAGGGATTATGCCCATAGGCTTATGCTAGATTGCTAATGTGAATTTTAGCGAAGATACTTTAACAGCAATTCAAAAATAGAAAAGGGCAAATATAACCTCTGTTAAAAGAGAAACTCAAAGAACAGCTGTGCACGGAGTTGTGCAGTTGCCAATGTTTGGTCAGGATAGCTTCCATGTGTCAGAGACACAGGGCAGAGACACCTGCCCAAGGCTGCACTCTTGATGTTGCCAGGGCTCCTCCTTTCGCTCCACAATAAAAGGCCGGGGTTTTGTGTCGACGTTTCTCAGTGAGAAGGAGTGAAAACACTCCTGTTTCAAAGTGGATCGCACTCTAGTTTCAGGAAAATGTGACGGCCTGCTGATGAGGTTGTTTCAGTAGTTGACTGGCTGATTGAAAGGAGCCGTGGTATGCCAATTTTAAAACTACCAATCACGCATGATGAGATTATTATTTATTTCTTCATGTTTTTAAGTTAGCCCAGGTCGCACTTGTGTGTGGCTTTGACATTGTCGGAGTGCAAGACATTAAATTAGAGCCCAGCTGCTGCAGGGGCCGTCATTACTTAATAATGACAGATCCCATATATCACCAAGACTAAAGTGTGACTGAAAGACTGAAACAATCGTTCTCAGTGTCCTGATGGTTCCACAAAGTTACCAAAAGTGATCAGGAATCTGACCCATACTTATCAACATAACATTATATTGTGATCAGTAACACAGCGTGTTTGAGTACGAATATGAACTGAAGTGGTAAACACCCACTAATAAAAGTAATAAACTATTTACTTTCAAAAGGTAATGCTAAAAAAAGAATACAGTGCAAAATCACTGCTTTGCATTGCCTCACTGTCCCAACTTCTTCAGCTGTTTAATCATTTCTTCAGCCAGTCTGCACTTGTTCAGAGAAGCTACAGGACTCTACCCGACAAGACTCCTACAAGTAATGCTAAAAGAAATATTTGCATTCACCTAAGTAGCCTTCTGTGCATCAACATTATGTAAATAGGATCATAAATATTCAAGCATCTGTTGAATTTGACTCATATCAATAGTTTCATATTCAGACTGTCAAACTTTACAGCACGGTCTAATTTGGTACCTAGACCAGCAGGCTATTTTCAATAGAATGGCAGATTGTTGTTCACATTTACCCCCCAAACCCCCCACCCCTCCAGAGATTTGAAATCAGAGGGTGCTTACTTGACGTCCTATCAGTTGGCAGCTCAATAACAAGTAGGCCATAAACCTTTTTTGTCTCTTTGATTACACTAAGTGCACAGAGGCCAGATGCGACCCAGCCTAGTCATCTGCTGCCTTGCCAGCAGAGTAACTGTAGATTGGCGGGGCAAGAAGAGGAGGAGGAGGAGGGGGTCACCTAGGGTCCCCTCCCTTCAGGAATAAAGCCATTGTTCTTCATTACAGCTGGTGAGGCTGCCCGAGTGTGCAGACAGAGAAGTACATATCCACACCTGTTTTCCATCATCTATGCTCCAACAGCTTGACTCAAAGGCAAAACACACTGTGCGAGGATCCAACTTAGTCAGACCGAGTCGGATACAGGATTTTTTTGGTAGGTGAACCTGCCCGTAGTCAATGTTTACTACCAGTGCAAGATAAAAACAAAGAAGCATCGCCAAAAGTCGTTAAGACGGAAATTAACTATTAAGTTACTTTTGACAGGGTATCAATAAATTGGATGATTGCAAGAGACTTTTAAAAAGGTCTTCTTTATCATGTCAGATATGGTATTATTGCATAAATGTTTCAGATACAACTGATATTTCTAGGGACATCCTCAAACAACTCCTTCAACATTAATGCTGTTTGCCCCTATCCTCCTATCTGACCGAACTTTTGAAGAAAGAGGGCCCCACCTAGGGAAGCAGGCAACCTAAACACTCCAAAAAGCTAGAATAAAACTTCAGTGACTTGATTTCATATTTATAGTTTCAAATCTATGTCAGGTTCCGGTAACAAATGCCAAAACTATACTTTTATTACAACAGAGGATTTTAAATCCACATCACCCACTTCACACAGGCACGCCCTTTAAAAAAAAAAAAAAGGCACTAACCAATAAATACCTTAATAAAATACATGATGATCTGAATCTAAATTAAAAGCAAGATCTTTTTTAATCTGATTCATTTAAAAGACAGCGAGATTATGAATTTCAAGTTCATTAACTAAAGAAGATTGTTTCACATACAGAATTCACAAGGGGGACTCATCCAGACAATGCAGCTAATACTAGAGCCATTCCCAAACCAGCGGGAGTCTATTGAATAATGGCATTCAACATATTACAGTAAAAATAAATAATGGATAAATATAGTTAACGTGTAATTATTTAATTTCATATTGTATTAGTACAGAACAGTATGGATGGATAACTTAATAACTACTCTATTTCTAGTTAATGAAGAACTACACCAGGCCTAACTGTACTTGCTTCTGTTATTGATCGGGAACATAATTCAATAAGTAGGCTGTTAAAAAAATACCCTTGGCACATCTTGTTACTGACCTTCTCACAAGACTAATCACAGAGAAAAACTAATGCTAGTCATGTATAAACCTACCTAACCTACATCTGTGAACTTATCTTGGTGAAGTCACACAAGCATTATCGTGCTTTTAAACTTGCGGTCACCTGAGGGTTCTCCGAAAAGCTTGTTTGATGAACTCAGACATAAAAATTAATCCTTAGGAGCTCCGATATCGTAATTCACCAGCAGCAATGGAGAAGGTCTTTTCAGCTGCACTTACAACCCTCTCTCAAACATATGCAATAATATAGCTAAAGTATGCTGGGAGTGTCTCAACACTGACATCAGCGGCAACCTGAGTGACTCAGACAGACTCAGATTTGAAATCATTTTTGAATTGTAAACTCTGGGTTAACAGTTTTCCCTAAACACCGGTTATGGAATACACTGCACTGCTACACCATGACATAACTTCATATAAACGAAAACAGAGATACCTGATTGATTGCCTAACCAGGTTTTCAAGTCTCAGCAAGCTTGTGGTCAGACTGTGCTGTGTTAGCACACTCTTTAATAAAACTTGCAAAGCTTCATGCCTCCGGTGCTCTAAGAGTATAATTTACATTACAATTGGACCGTTTCTATACGAAACCATGAAAGAGAAATTGCAACAGGATGCAAGATGCATGGCATTTCTAATCATTACAGGGCATGCTGGTATTGGGTTCAAGATTATTCCTCCATCTTCCCTGGCAAAAATCTAATTAAAATGCACAAATCTATAAATCAAGAAGTGATTACAGACTGTGAAATTAGGCAGACCATCTAAACGCAAAATACAGCAGTCACAATCAATTCCATGTGCAACTATTTGTTGAGTCAAACTCATCACTGCAATTATTCTTTCATTGTGTGCAGACTTAATAAAAAATACAAACAAATATATAAATGTTCGTGCATCCTGTGTGTTTGTATTGATAACTTAGGAATAATAAGCTGCATGTAATTACCACAATAAAATATGATTGTTGATTCCTTGATTGGCTTAAAATACCGAGTTGATCATCTCAGAACTTGGTGCAAGCCCTTTATCTTCAAAGAAATAATAAAATCATCCGCCAATTGTTGTTTATTTGAATATACAACTGTATAAAATATGATGAGCTGAATTTCCAATCTGTTAAAGCCTAAACTTTTAAAATTCTTTTGACATTACTTATTGAGTCATTTGCAAATAATGTATCCAGAGGTAAACTCCTTCCAGTCTGAGCCCACTAAAACAAGAGCAATGCAGTCAAAGGCAGTGGGCTGTGAATAATTTCTCATAAGTCCATTTAATTTGCAGCACTTGAGTGATTTGATGACAGTATAAGCAGTGGCGGTTCGAGTTTTCATAGGAAGGACAAGATTGCGGTCAGCACTGAGTTGCCTCCATCCCATCCCACCCCTGTTGTGCACATACCAACATGGCAAAGCTCAGATTTAGCCTTTTTTCCAAAGAACTCTTTGGATGTTTTCATTTCCATTTATTCTGTTTCAGACATAACAAAGGCATTAATTATTAGAAAGAATAAAGCTTTCTTTTTTTATAAATTGCATTGTTTTTGTAAGTACTGTCAGATGTTGCTGCAGCTATTGCAAGGGGGGGGGGGGGTATCACCTCCCTGTGCTTTATCATCACACACACCCCCTGGCCACCACCTAGAACCGCCCCTGAGTATAATGCAAGCTTGTGTGCCAAAATGGAACTCATAGTTGAGTTGAAAATAATTAAGGCTCCTTTGTCTCCTGAACGCTCTCCAGTTCTTACACTGATAACACTAACTTCCATTTATTTGTAATGAGGGAAAAAAAAAAACATCCTCCATTCATCCTGCGTGGAGGTAAATAATTGATATGCTTTGTGCAAGCAAGCCCTGAGCTTTGTTTGAAATCAGTGGAGCCATTTCCAGAAGGTAAAGCAATGCTGCCCACTGTCCAAAGAACAACAGAACCGTGTTTGGTTTGCTGCGTTTTATGTGACTGCTTTACTGAGCTGTGGCATGAAGAAACGCATTATCGCCGTGCACCCATTTTAATGCACAAATCATTGTAGTGGATTAAGCTGGGTAGATAATCCACAATGTCACAAACATGCACGTCTGTCTCCTCGTCGTTCTTATCACTGGAAGCTCGTGCTCACCCTTAAAAAAATAAAATAAAATTCTTATGAAGAGCAGTTTTACACTGCATAACTTGAAGTTAGAAATCATGCGTGACAGCTGATCTTACGTCAACGCAGATAAGCTACAGCAAGAGGTGGACGGCAGCTGGGATGAAATTCACCACCAAAGCTGTAGTTTAACCAGTTATATAAGAGTGTTTGAACGTGTTTCCAGTGTTAACAGCGTGAGCGTGGCTGGGGGGGGGCGAAGGAGGGGGCTGCTTTGCCCCAACAAGCCCACAATTTCTACATCTTCACTGTATTCATGCGCAATAACCCAACGAGCAAATTCTCTGTGGCACCAGACTGAACCAAAACGTCCAAAACAGAACCACACTTTGTAGTGAATAAACGTACGTGTGTGTGTGTGTGTGTGTTTTCTCTCCGCATCCCGCCAACTCACGAACATCTCTCTCAACATCACCCGTGGCTCCCGGGCTGAACGCGTAAAAATCGTGTCGCAGTTATCGCCCTCACCAGCTTTGGCTCCATCGCATCTGCTCCTTGGAAGCATCTGACACACGTTTAGCGCAACGCTTGATGTTTGCACGACGGCACCGCAAATCCGCTCACGACGGTGGGACGAAACACAGCCCGGAGCGCGGCTGGAAACGCGGGCGAATTAACACGGTCTCGTTTACGCGGCCATTGAGGAAAGAGTCCGCAGCGCAATCCGCCGGGCTTCACTTCGGCTCACGTCAAAAACACCGAGCGGCGATAGTTTATATGAATTTATCACTTTTATACCGGCCGTCTCCCGGTGAAACCCAGCGATATGAGCGACTGCCGACAACTTAACAATAAAGGCACAAGAACCGCTTCTTCGCCAGCCGTGTTTACGCCGAATGTCGTAAAGGACACGGCGTCACGAATTAGTCCCCCGGTAACTTTCTACTTTGTCCAACTCCGTGACTCACTGAAAGTCGAAGTGAATTCACACAAATGTGAGCGGAGTTTGCAGTCGTGGCAGCGTTGCCTCGCACGCTGCCGCGGCTGCTGCGTATCCCACTTCAACGCACCGTTTCCTGTGATTTATGGCAGTCCGAGCAAAAGTAACCGAGCCAAACCGAACGTCCGTCCGCTCGCGTCGCGTACGTTTCGCCGTGAGTCCTCGGCGATTAAACTCCGCGTTATTGTTGTCGCGCCACCGACCTGGCAACATTTAAAGAGTTGCCAGCTGTGTGAGCGGCAAAGCGATTTGTAATGGTGAGCTGACAAAAGTGATGTAGCCGTGTGTTCCGACAGAGCCCGTGTGCTGGCAGCGGCACCGGCGCACACAGCCGACACACAAACGGGCTCTTTCCGACCGACATTTCAACTTTAAACACACTTGGTTTTTCTTACAGCCCGACACCGACATCGTGCATCCAAACGCTGCGCCGCTCGTTCAAGCACCGCTGCTGTGTTAAAAACACACACACACACACACACACTCCTTCATCTACATCCACGGAAATCTGCGGGCAAAGTGTGTGTGTGTGTGTGTTCCGTTTGGACATCATAAGGAAAAGTCCTACCTTTTTGAAGAGCCGCTTGAAACATGAATAAAAAGAGAATAGTCGCAAGAGAGCCGCTGCCAGCGTTCGCCATGTTGGACACCTGCTTCAGTATGGAAGAGAGAGGCTGCTTCACCTATAGCTACAGCGGGACTCAGTTAATGAGATGCGAGGGAGGGAGGGAGGGCTCTGTTTATCATATTCCTCCAATTCTTCCTGATAAATCGTGCTTTTTTTCTCCGCACCCCAATGAATGCGTTGTATTTTCACAACTCTATGAATTTGCTAAGATTTAAATACAAACTCTGCGAGTTTTCTCACTGCTTTTTTTTTTTTACAGTGGCTTTTGCTGCAGGGTGCTGAGTAAGGAGAGTGGGGTGTGAGCGGTGTTTTTGTGCATGCGATAAATATGCTCCTCCCTCTTTCCAGCTGGAGATTTTATTTAAAGTTTTAAAAACAAAAGCATACATTTATGTGTGTAATTGTGCAGTGTCAGGCAAGCAGGGCCAGTCGTAATATTTCTGAGGCCCAGAGGCAACTGCCCCCCAAACCTCTCAGCTGATTCTTCAGTTGCGCTTTGCTGAGTCTGGAGAGAATCAGTGTGTCCGTCTGATGGAGCAGAGACAAATCTGGGCTCATCTGTGCTAAGAAGCAGCTCACCTGGACAGGTGAACAGTCAATGTGTGCCACACCTATAACACAGTGTATTAAAATGGCTGATTATGTCTGCTTGATGCTTTTTTAGAGTTGTATTTTTATATTGTATATAAGTCATCCTGGCAAATTATGGGACAAGTTCTCAACAGCAAAGATCATACATTTTCTATACAGTGGTAAATTGCTTTTCATCTGTTGTTTTTATCCCTGCCAAAACTGGCACTTGAAAACAGGCAGATTTAATTCAAAGGCACATTTTTTAAAAATAATATAGGAAGATCAAATGTGTCCTGTATGCTTAAAGGATGAAATGCGTCAGGAAGTCGGCAGACTGTTTTTACAGCTTCAAATACTATAGCTACACATCAAACGGCAGAGGGCAATTTGAGGCAGGTGAAGGTGGGCAAGCTGAAACTGCAGTTACTAAAATACAGCATGAACTTTGGATTGTCTTTAATCAGAAATTAAGATAATGAGTAGATAAGCTCTAGTTATTTGCAGAAAAAGGTCGTACTGGGGGGGGGTTAATTATTTTTTTTACTTAAGTTTAATTAGAAGTACAAAGTGGGAAGCTCTTAGGACTTGCAAAATACAGAAGGTCAGCAACTGCAGCCATTTTCAGATGTGACATGGAACATAACAAAATGTAACATAATTATTTTTAATGTTAGATATTTTGAACACAACAAAGTGGTCAATGTGGTCTTTGTATTTGGTGGTGCTAAAACCACTAATGTAAAATGAAAAGAGACCAAAGTAACCAACAAATTCATATAAAGGAAATAACAAGACCTAAATAACGCAGTTCATTTATTATTGAGTATAATAATAAAGTAAACAAACATCCTTATTTATGATAAAACCATTGTTAATCCTGCTTAAATTTATATGAAAACCTCACATACACTTTACAAATCAATGCTTTTTGTGGTAAATAAAGTGGCTGGATTCCTTGGTAAAATACGAGTGTCCACATCTCTGGTGATCAACGGTATCTTCACTAATGAACAGGACTTGAACTCCTTTGTTTGTTTTAGCCCATGACCTCAGACCTGAAGATTCTATCCCCACTGGTTTATATTCAGCTGTAAACTCCACAGCACCACTAGAGGTCAAGGTCTGATGAAGCCAACAGAACCACATCATCCTGAGGTCACCATGCGGACACTGTCTTGTGTATAGGTGCGCCTAGAAATTCTGTTCATGAGAACAGAGTGGCAGGCAATTAAATCATGACCATGCCACAGTTCACCCCAAATCCCATACAACCACAGTCCCCCTAACATGATTGTGTCCCTGGGGACATGATCGAAAAACTGAACGAAGTCATCCACAGTCTCCATTCCGGCACCTGGGTAAGCTTTTCCAGGAAAGTAGTGATATCCTGTTAGATGTGAAGCTTCTTGTCACCTTAAAAACTATGCACAGCAGCTTCAGTTTGTATATCCATCTTCTGTCTGCTCTGTGTTCCAAACTAGAGTCCAGCTACTATTGGAGTTTGGTTTCATAGCTGGCTTTCCTTCGCTTGATGTTCCACATCGCTCAAAACACTGCTTGTTGCCGGAAGGCAGCACAGAAATGGCCATGTCTAAATCTGTGGAACTGGATATGTACCCGACTTTTACATCCAGCCCTGGACACACTGGTTCCACAAGGCAGCAGCCCCACATCTTTCCCTCTTTCTATGGACTCCTTCCCCAGGCCCACCGAGAGGATAGTTTTGAAAGTCTACTTCTGGTCTGACCGCTCATCCTGGACCATTTTGCCTTTCATTACCCAAGAAGAAGCCATTGGAACAAAAACACAGCTCTCACAAGCCCCTCTCACAAACCCCTCCGACACATTAAGGTGCCCATTTTGAGGCAACCCACCTCCTGAGGTCTGGCTATTATTTCACCCTCAGGAGGTTGATTAGTCATTAAACGAGTGAGAGTAAGGGTGAAATCAGTGCATGAATGATCATCTCCAGAGTTTTGCTATTTTCCAGCTTAAACAAAGGGAACAAATCAGAAGCTTCACATGCTGTTTTGTCTGGTAGCAATTTTTAAATGGATGAGTTATAATATGTCATATTTTACATAATCATAATAAATGTATTATTGTAACGCAACCCTAAATCATATTAGTATCTCAGAAAACTGCACTACTACAGTGGTCCGTGTTAAAACATGCACAGTACCTTCTGTGACAGGTTGTGATTAGGATGAAAAGGGGTAAAACATGTATGCAGAGGGAGAATTACTAATGCATGAAAATATTTATAGCTGCTGTATGCAACATAGACTAGTGCTATAACCAAGACCACCTCCAGCTCTATCTAGTGCTTCAAAAAGTTGTTATAAAGTTACAATAAATAAAAATTACTGTTACTAATCAAACAGAAATTACATCGAAAAAATCGAGTTTGATTTACATTATGTAGATCAACTAGTCTTTGTGTAACCAACTAGTCTTGGTAAGTCGAGGTCATTTAAACTTAATTTAGGCATTTTTAAATAGGCAGTTTTATGTAGTAGTAATACTTAATTTTATATACTTGAAATGATTAATGGTTTCAAGTGTTAACTTATAGTTTGTTGACACATATTTTAAAATGTATTGTTTTTACACGTGCACACAAATTAATAATGCTATAAATCAAGTATAATATAAAAGGGGTGTCTATATAATAAAGAGAGACATCAGACATCAAAAGGTGAGTAATGCAGATAAATCTGGTTAAAAAAAAGAACAATTTCTTGTCTTTTAAATAAATAAATTAATGTCAGAATTGGATATCTTCATGTAAAGGTACAAACTTAAGTAGCTTTTTTGTGATGTTAACTTTTGTCCAAATTATTATTTATTCAGTGCATCAAAAGCCGAGTCTTATTTATACACATTTACAATCAAATATGTTCAATAATTTTGAGTCCCAGAAAGCACCGGATACTCAGGTTTCCTCGCACAGTCCAAAGACATTGTTTTTATATTCAGGGTGAACCCCATGTCTGACCACATGACAACAGCCGCTTATCCTGAACAGAAAAGGCTCTCACAGATACTGAATGGATGGATGATTTATCCCATTATTAAATGTGTAAAAACATTTATACTATTTGTGAAAAACAGAGTAACTGGTTGATGACATCAAGCAGCAGTTGTGAACATGTCAATGTACTGTAACATACTAATTATGCAAGTCCAGAGTCATGTGTTAGCAGTACTTCGCAATGTCACATGTTGTGGTGTTAAGGACGTACAGATTTTTAAGGCAGACCATCATTTTTATTTTACGAAACCTAACATCTTGACAGTGTTTGGTGCCTAACTCAAACTTAAGCTATCACTGATGCACTTGTGTAGTTCCCTAACAAAATCACTCTGTTTGCACGTTCAAATCTTGTGCATCTGAATGTGTACAGCCAAAAAAAAAAAGAACTGAAAGTTTGATTTTATCAAAATGGGTGAAATTTCAATATACATCTGTTTGTGGTGGCACTATTTCAAGAGTTCGCTGATCTATATCATAGGGTAGGCACAAATGACGCCTTTGGGCATCAAAGAAGGGGGCCTTGTAACAAAACCACTATGACTGCTCTGCTACGGATCTTAATCCTGCAGTGTAGGCTCACACTACGCTCAGTGAAAACCCTTTACTTTGTTGTATTTAAAACAAAATGATGCACAAAGTGATCATCTAACATATTAAATGTTTCTAAAACAATTTTAGCATTATCACACTTAAAAAGCGCATGAGCACACATACTGAATATTATAGTAACATGGCAACTAGTCTAGATCGTTTGCTCTAGATTAAAGTGTTAGATACCCAATGACTGACCAACATTGCCATTCACGCATACTACAAAGCCTACAGTAGAATGCACAGACACAGTGAAATCCCACGGTACAAGGTAAACACGCTGCATTAGGCCGGTGTCTGGCATAGAGGAAAGATAAAGAGCTGCGCATCCTGTACAGTACAGCTGGCTTAAAGAGACACTGCGAGCCAAATGCGACTAATACACATGGCAGGGTGAATGAATGTGGTGATGCTGCAACCAGGAATGTAGGAGGTGGTGCTGGGTTCCCTCTGGCCTGTTTCTGTATCACAACTGCGTAGGTTGTGGTGGGAGTAGAGGCTGCTGCTGGTGAGCTTGACTGTGCTAATGTCGGTCAAATGACAATGAGAATCGAGAGGCTATGAGTTTCAATTTGAAGGTTTCCACAGTCAGTGCTTCCTTTATCACAAGAGGGGGGTTAGTTAGAGAGAAGGAAATCACTCTGCTGCCTGCAGAGGTTTTGATTATCTGGACAGGACGGTAACCACTGTTTTATGATCTGAGGCCAGGTGAGATCACGTGAAGAATACTGAGGTGGATAAATAGGCTGTAGAGTTTTCCATGAATAATTATTAATAAATTCAAGAATAAATGTCCCTTGAGAGTGCTGGAATTTTAGCTATTGAACATTTGGATAAATCAGAATGTGAGCCCATGGTTTAAAGTGAGGAACAGGTTGAATTTGAATCTCAAATATTCCCCTAAATAATTCTGAAACCAGTATTTGACATGAATTTAAGGTTCATCATGCTGTGATGTATTATCAAGTCTAAAGAAGCAAAGGCACCACGTATCTATAATCTTGGAGTTTAATAGGTGGTGGGAATTCATACCATGGTGCTGAATAATCAGTTCAGAAAAACTGTTAAGTGTAGTCATTGATTCAGCCATTCAAATAAAAGACCTGCCTAAAACTACATTTATACTTGGTTTTTTATCAGTTTTACACTCGTTGAATCTTACACCACTTGTACATGGAAATTTGTTAATTATTGGACAAGATCAGGATAGAGGTTGCGAATAAGAGGGATGGGACTGAAAAATTGGTGGTCAAGCACGAGTGGATGAACAGGGGTCTGAATGGAGGCCAGTAATAGGCAGGGGTCAGGAGGAGCAGTTGAGAGGAGCTCAAAGTGGGAGAGTCAGTTCGGCAGCAACTTCTTGATGAGCTTTTGCAGCTTCTTCACCCCCCGTGGTACTGTATCTAAAATAAAAGAGCAAAAGGCAAGGAAGCAGAAAAGAGGTACAGAGGAGAGGCGAGATGAACAGGAGAGAAAGTGCTTCCAAAGACACACCCACAGGCTGTGTGCTTTTTATTTTATCATGGAACTATTGTTCATTTATTTTATTAGTAGGAGGCACAATAGCTTAGTTGGCTGTTATTTGGCAAATGAGATGTAAAATCCTTAAGTGTGAAAGTGTAAATACACAGACATAATACTCAGATCCATTATCATAATCTATTATTGCTGCTGTGAATTCTTTTCTATTATGAAATAAACATCTTTAGTTGATGGAAGGCAAAAATCAAATTTCACGTTTCAGATACTGATACCTGTGAAATTTTTTATTTCATATTATTTACTTAATATTGCTGCGGAGTTCTAATCGGATTATGTGTTTTACTAAACCACTAATATGCAGGTATACGTTTATTTTGATTGGGCACACAAAGGTTCCGAGGGCGCCGCAGTGGAGTTGGATAGATTTACTTTACTATGTTAGAAGAAAGTGGTCCCAATCTAAGCTGCACAGATACAAAAAAAACCCTAAAGTTGTCTGAAAAAAAAATGTTTCTATGCCACAATAAGCCATTTTATCCTGAAGTAACCAGGTGCACACAAAAGTGCACACAACACTCTCTTGCAGCTGTCAGCATTGTAGATTGTAGCACTTAGAACGATTGGCCGCATTGGGATTTTGATCAACAAAACCGGTTCCACTGAGCCCGCTCCATCTGTGTATTGTAGCAGCACTGCAGGACAAAAATTCAATGTATGTTTTTATATATTATCTTCTTCACGTGAATCAGTTACCACACACAAATGTGTACGTGCGTTCCTGATAATGCTGCACTGTTGTGTAAACTGGTTTTAATCACACACGCTCAAGCCACCAGCTGAAATGTTTTTAAAAAATTCTTGTTGCAACTTTATGTATTTATGGATGCCAGTTGAGACACAATCTTTGTTAATCTGACAGGGAGCAGGTTGTTGTGTAGGTATGTGACATAATGCTGCACAGCTAATTGGGTCTTTGGCACCGGTGTGAGACAGATTAATAGACCGTTACAGTGAGACAGACTTGAAATAAGTTGGTACATTTTTCAGACATTGTCAAGGTTCATAACGCTGCAGGGCAACAGTTGGAAGATGGTATGGCCTTTAAAAAATGTAAAATTATGGGAAACTTCAGCACATATTTATAACCCTATAATAATTAATTTGTTGAAATTGAGATATGTTCTCATCACACAAACTGCCTTATTTGTATCACTTCACACAGGACAGCATTTTTCTTCGAGGATTTTGTGTTATCAGCTACATCTAATAAAACATTTTTTTACTAAATTAAATCAAGTCAACTTTATTTCTAACTAAGTCAATCTTGCTACAACATGGCACTTTTTAAAAGCCCTTTTTATAGAACTCAGTGTTAAGTATACGATTAGAGCTGCATTTTTAAAATGTTTTAATGAAAACTCCTCTCAGTCCCATGACAGTAGCATGATCAGAATTACAGCCTTGCTTTTTTTCTCAACCTCCTAATACGTCTTCTCCAATAGCGGTGGATTATGGAGTTCATTGACATTCTCTCCAGTTGATTGTGATTTCCTATTCAGGGCTTTGATGCAGGCCAGATTTAAAAATTCTGTTTGTGAAGCGTCCATACCTTTGGTCTGTCGAGAACTTGGCAGGATTGGAGGCTGACAGGCCAAGCAATAGTCACCTCCCCCTGAAAAGAGCCAGGGGTGGTGTGAGGTTCATGGTGTTCAAAGCACCACCACTCTCCACCTCCCTCATTATATGGGATGATGCCAGTGCACCTACTGATATGAATGAAAACATATGACCAAAAGAGCTCAAGTTGCAGTTAAGGTGTTTTAGGGGTTTTCCTCAGTTTAAACAGTGTGCCAGCTTTTGTTGGGGAGGGGTTGTATCAATTCCAACCTACCACTTCCTGATTTTTTTAGATTAACCTTATAAGAAGATCATTTTAAAAAAAAACAAATATTCACCAAATCAGTTTTCTCTACATGATAAATATTCATTGAATCCCTCTGCTGTAGTTGTTTTTTTTTTTGTGCCAATTTTATCCTTTGGCTTTGTTTCATTCGGGGGGTGATATGTGTGATTTTAATGAACATTTCACAGTATTTCAAGTAATTGCATGCATGTACTCGAGGGTACAGGGTAAAAAGTGCACTACACCCCCCCACCCCCTAAATTGGCAGAAAGGTTTAGCAGTACACCCCTTTGAAAATGTGCTTTTAAAATAATTTCTGTCGACTTTTTAAACAACTACAGGTTGGCTTAACTGATGCAACAACTGACAGGGGATAACAACTAGTAATAACACATTTAAGGAGACTTATCTCAGTTTTCCAGGGGGTTGAGAGAAAAATATATTGAATTCAGATGAGTTTAACGTAAAATATATTTTTTTAATTTAATATCGTTGGTTCTACATGTTTCCCAGTGAGACAATATCTACCTGTAAATTCCACAGTTAATTCTCCTGTGTCACCCTGTCGCTCCTCAGTCATCCAATGATTGCATGCAATTGGGTGCTAATTTGCACCTCTTTCCCTTCATTTATTCACCATGTTGTCAGGAAGGTGACTGTTAAGGTTGATGGAATTTGTCACCAGCTGAGGTGAAAAGTACAGGTAAAGAGTCGATTTGAGGTTCTATTTATTTAGCTGTATCCTCATTTCCTTTCTAACAGTAACAGACATGCATGTTTAGCGATTTTTGTTGCTTTATTGAAATTTTGTTGACTGCAACCTTTTTCCTTTGCACAATTTTAGGAGTACAAACAATGTCTGGTATCACAAAAGATGATTGTGTCAAATACAGAAACAGGAACTTGGAGTTCTGATAGTGAGGTGAAAATGAAGCACCTGGTAAGTTTGAAATTAGTCTGTTACAGCTGTCACAGACACAGTCGGTGCCTCCTGTTGTCACAGCAAATATCTGTACTGTCATTTTGGGAACTCATTCCATGCTGTTCACAACCTGTTTATAAACTGATAATATTTACTTATGTCTTATTGCGATCCAGTTTTTAGCTGATTGCGTTTTTATCAAATGTAATTTTTTTAATGATATTACACGTTGGCTAGGAATAGAAGAATGAATAGAGGCTGTTATTTTTGTAAAAGCAGAAAAACAATTATTTCCCTTCTTATTGCTCTTAGCTCATATTCCTTTTTTTTAATGATTCTATCAAGATTGGTGATCTGTTGCTTCCAGAAAACATAAAGTGATTTCCCAAATACCAAAGAAAATGTTCCAGTGTTATGAAAAAAATTGAAAAGGGGTTAACACTATTATGTCACCATAAACAGTGAAAGTGGTTTGAACCAGTGACATTAAACCGATCAGATCAGCATTTCGGTCAGTATTTAATATGAACGGAAGCTACAGTGTCTATCTGCTGCGTGAATGTAAGTTTAGCACAATCTGGGTGGCATTATGAATATGAAATATTCAGTGTCCCACTGGGATACTCCTGACAGTCCCCGTTTAAATTAGTGTCCTTCTTGGTCTTACATACGGAGGGTTTCTCATCATGGACTCCTTTTACCCAATGGACCTGCTGTGTCTCCCTTTATCTATCTTCCTCCGCGATGATAAAATGCTCTGCTCAGTGGAAGGGGCCTCACCACTGGTCTTTCATGCTTGTAAGTAGTGGTTTGAGTCACTTTTGGGAAAAAAAGGCCTGTAAGTGCATCTTCCCCTTTATATTTATGAATTATATGAATATGTAAAAGTGCACACTAATATAGCTACGTATGCTTCTTGGCAACATAATAAGCTCGGTCTAGCGCATGATGTGAAAAGCTGTTTATCATTATTTAGAAATGGCTTCTACCAGTGGCACTAATAACTGTTTTCAATTCTAACTGTTTTTAAAGTAATAAACAGGGGCATTATGGCTAGTTACTCTCCTTTTCTGGGCCTTTTTTCAGTGTCCACCATCCTCACTGAAACAATTACGTAGCCTTTTGCCATCTCAGTCAGAACTTTATGAAAGCTTCCTGAAATTGTTGCGCTACACTTTTTCGATGAAGGCGTACAACACTGAAGCCAGTGCTTTTCAGGGATATTGAAATCATAAAATACAGAGATACTTCCAAGCGTGGTGTTATTTTAGCAGACAGCTTTTAATGCTAGATCTGAATGTCAGTGGCAGCCGAGGCTTCAGTGCATTTCGCGTCTCTGCCTCTCCTCTGCTCCATTATGCACCACTCAGCCCTTCACCTTCATTCTTGTGTTTGTGGTTTCAGTTAATGCAGGAAGTGGGGCTTACTAGTCTGTGAGTAAGCCATGGCAACGTACCCCAGCAGATAGAGCAAGTCTAAAGCCTTGATGCGAGAGAGGTAGTAGACCACAAGTGTGTTCACACATTCAGTGACAGCTGCGACCTCCCGCCCATGACTTCGGCTTCCTCCGACTGGTTAAGGCGAGGCTCCAACACCAAGCGTAGAAGAGAATATCTGTGCACTGCTGTCACCACTGGTCAATAAGTCTTTGACAGCGCCTCTCCTCACCAAGATGTTTGGGAGCATATTTTAACAGACACAATGCTACAGGCTGTGGCTTTAAACAATGAACGTATTAATGCGTGCGAAGAGAAGATTACGCTGGCCGAGATGCAATATTACAATATTTGACAGTTTCTTGAATCTGTCAAACATCGTGACGAGAAAAGTAGGGGTGAGTAAGAGCCATGAAATTATCTTTTACTTCTTTTTGTCTTTTTGATGTTTAGTGGTGTATAGCTTCCTTCCAAACCCTGTAACCCGGGATTACACACCTGCTGCCAACTGAGCTGAAAGACTTAAAAGAAAAATCCACCCTCAGATAATGTGAGTGCAAAATTTTAAATCTAAAAAGAAGTTATATCTCTTTGATAGTGAAGCTCTGACACTTTAGCATGACCTCTGCCTTTGATGTTTGCCACTGCCGAACTGTAGCTGCACTGAAAAATCTTGATGCAGTGTCACATCATCACCATCACCATCATCATCTGCGTTTGGCTTGGTTACTCAGCGAGCAGATAATGGAGCTCTAGACGTGGTTACTGAGAAATAAAAACTACAACTTCAGTTTGCCAGTGTTACTAGTAGTCAACAGAGGTGATACAGAAATTAAACCCTATTCAGGATCAACCTTTATAGTTATTATCCTTAAGATTTTCTTAATTCTAATGATGGTCCTGGGACTTTACACATTTACCATTTAGTCTCATTAGATATTCATGTTCATTTCTTTCTTGTGTATTTCTGTGAGCGGCAAAGGACGTAAAACAGGGGCACGATATGATGCCTTAGGATTTGACGACATTATCTGAAGCTGTCGGCAGCTACCCAGCCCCATATGCAGCAAAATGCGGTAAAGTGTGTGCAGAAGTGGTAGAAGTACACAAACTCAATATTCGAGTAAAGTGAATTTATTGGCCTAGGAGAATGATTAAAGTATTTTAAACAATACTGACTATAGTAATTGTGGCAAAACTTGTACAATAATAAGTCATTGCTAAGGATTTTTTTACACTTTATGTCCAGGCCGGTGGTTAACTTGTAATAATACATCAGGATTTATTACTGGATTTTTTCCATAATTTGTATAAACACCATATCGTGTTCTCATGTGGTCTTAATGTTGTGGCTGATTAATGTATTTATGTGGGTGAACTGGTAGAGCAGTCATCATTGTAGACTGATTGGTGACTGGATTCTTGGTTCATCGTGACCACATTTAGAAGCGTTCTTGTACAAAATACTGAACCCTCCATCATGAATTGCATTTTTTTTTTTGTAGATTTTGACATGTTTATCGATCCCTGTGGAGGAATTGTTGTGGGCCAGCTGCACATGTTTGATGGCACTATTATGGACGTGTCAGTATCTTGTCCAAAGACACTTCAGCATGTAGCCAGAAGGAATTGGGAACCAAACCACAAACCCGGAGGTTTATGGACGACTACTCCACCAACTGAGCCACAGCCGCTCCAAATGTGCAGCTGTCCAACAAAAATTCCCCACAGGGATCAAAAAAGTATATCAAAGAAGAAAAAAAACAAAATCGCTTACTGGACCGTGCCACTGTTCCTGCCTGCCCATTTACACCAAATTAACCAAACATGTTTCATTAGTGTTAATTATTTTCACCACAGTATGAAAATTATGCTTGATATGTAAAAATTCGCACAGTGAAGAGATTTTTCTACTTTTGCATTTTTTTTAGGCAGCCGTACCTGCAGATCAGTAGTGGTGTATTTAGAAAAATAATTGGCAATGTTTGCTTTGTAAAGTAGGAATGATTTGGGGAAACAAGCTAAATCATGCAAAATTACCGGCGAGGTTATTTATTCAGGAAGACAGAGTTGGAAAGTTAGTTAGTTAGTTTGGTTCATTCTGAGCAGTGTTGGTTTTGACTAGCTTTCGTTTTAATGCTTTTAAATATTCCATAAGGTATAATTTTAAGACACATTTTAAAATTCAAATATATACAGTTGAAATGTTTATTTATATTAATGAAAATTTAGATTGCCATGAAACAATTAATCTTTTATTCTTATTGTATTTCTATATCTGGTGGAAATCTTTGAGCATTGACTCAAGTTGAACAACAGTTATTTACGCCTTATTAGACTATTTGATAAATAGCTCTGGGTGTTAAAAGACACCACTCTGTGCTTTATATAGATCTTGCTCTGTGTCTCATGTGGAGTGCAAAATAAACGAAGAGGAATGCAATCAGCTCAAAAGTGCCTCCAGATTAAAGCAAGTCCCAACAGGCGGGATCAGCATTGTACAATTTGACCCCTGAACCCATGATAATGTTCTGAAATCCCCGCTGTAATCGACAACAAGGCCCTGACAGGTTGTTGGATCAGTGCAGCTCCCCAGGAAAGTCACCACAAGGGCTCTTCACTTAATGAAATCTCTCAGCTTTCTTATTGATTTGCCTCAGGTACTTTGCAGTTGTGTGCAAAACACTGGTTACTTGATTTGGAGTAAACAATATGTATATGTACCACATGTATTCCTTGAGTGTGGACTGTATGTGTCTGCATAATGATCATATGTTTAATTTAGCCTTCACTGATATTTAACCTGCTTCTTTGGGATCTAGTTTGGGTAGTAAATGCAAATGAATGTCTATGAATATATCTCTCGACATCGATCTGTAAAAATGCCTCCAGATGACATCACTTAAAGGGACCTTCAGTTGAGATTGTATTTTCATGTTGACCACACTATGAATTTTATAATAAGGGTCAACCTGCTTCTCCACAGCTCCTCCACCTGACATTATCTGAACTCCTAATAAACTAATGAATGAACTCCTTCATATGATATCATATGGAGGACTTTTTTAGCTAGAAGCAGAGAAATATTTTAACACAGGGAGTTCAAAGGTTTCAAAGTTTAAAAGCATTGATGCACATTCACACTCTAAACTTGTTGAAAACTGCTGAAGCCAGTCACTGTTTGTCCCTTGATCAAAAACGTCTCTTGGGGCCTAAACACATAATTGCATGGCCACTCAAATCATGTGACTGGCCATAAATGGCATGATTTTAAAACATTCCATGTTTTTGTGACATAAACAATTGATTTAAAGGTCTCTCTCTCGCTCTCTCTCTCTCTCTGTATGCATTTTACAGCACCGTTTTAGAATAAAGCAAAGCCCAGAATCCCAGAACATAGCCCTGCTTTTTACCAGTGATATATTTTTCATTCCCCTGACAACTTTATTCCAATTTATTGACTTACTGAAAACTTTGTTTTGCTTGTAGTTTGATTTTGCCCTTTAGCTTCCACTGTTGTCCAAACACACACACACACACGGCTGCTGGAGAAACGAAATGTTTGCCTAAATTAAACTGACTGTGATGCTGTTTCTGTGAAGGAAATCTACTTTGTTATTTGTGAGATCATAATTCACAGCGAAAAACTGTTTTAAAGCACAGTCTTAGCCACATACCAGCCTTGAGCGAGAACAAGTTTTACCATGTGAGTCAATAACAGAAATATTTTCCTATACTTTGTTTTAAAAATGAGTTTGTAGGTAAAGGGAATAATGAAAACATTTGGGGACTTATTTTTCCGATGTGATTGAATGAGGGGCAGACACATTGACAGAGTTCTGCTCTCACAGTGAAGGTGCCAGGCGTGCGGGTCTGTGCCGACACTTATACCAAAATATACTGTAGTGAAAGAACTTTAAAGTGCTTTAAGCAAAAGTTAAACATCCTTAAATATACATTTTAGTCCAGTCTGACTGAGCACGTAGCTCCATTCTGTCAACAGGCAGAGTGTTTTCAGGTGAGAGAAACCAAGAAAGAGGGCCAGAAGAGAGTGGGCTCGAGCGCTATAAGCCCCATCGTACATGGATTGTATGTTTGTCTGCCGTCAACTTTGTATGAAGCACAATGCATTTAGCCACACATCAAACAGAATTACTGGTTCTCGCCCGCTCAGCCAGTTTATTGAAGTTTATCATACTAAATCCCCTGTTACAACATATCTCTGGCGAGGGGAGTTTACAGACTTTGGTTTGACGTCCTCTTCGGTGATAGTACACGCATTCCCTCTCTCAGCATGTCCAATGGCTGTGGGGGGAAAAAGTGACACACACACACACACACACACAAATGGCAGCCTGTCTGCTGGCGACTGGGCTTTTTGAAAAGCTGGTGGTTGCCTTTGGAGCAGGTTCCAGCGAATGTGCGCTGTTTTTGTCTCAACTGGAGCTGACTTTGTGATCAAAATGATACTAAATGAGGTGTGCTAGGGGAGAAGGAGGTTACAGAGAGGTGAATGTATTAGTTGCATCATTTCAGAATCAACATAGAGAATGATGAGGATGGAGATACAAAGCCGGCAGGCCACTAGTTTCATTAGCATGCTCTTGGTGTTGCCTCCTGTCTTCCCACAAGGTACTCAAAGAGGCACTCAAAGTTGCTAAATGACATCAATTGGTAATTTGCATATCAATATCTTTGCTACAGTCCCTGCATTTTGGACAGGAAGAGGCTACACCTAATTCAGGAAGAGTATGTCAACTAAAGTCTCTGTGAACTAATGGGCAGACCATTATTCAAACAAGTGGATGAATAGGAGCTTTGCAAGTGGCTTTTGCAATCAGTTGTCCTCCAGGGTCAGAAAGAAAGCAAGGCAAAGTCGACCAGGCAGGGTAAGCAAGTGCTCTGGGGTCTCAGAGTGTCAAGAACCCCAAAGGTCACCCATTAATATTTCCAACAATTATTAGTAATTGCACTCATAGTAAATGTGTAACACTGAAATAGAATCTCACTTAAAATGACAAGGGTCATGAGGTGAATCATGCATTTTTACCAGTGTTGTATTCATCACTTCCAGTCACATTCACTCCACTCTGCGGCAAAATTTACATAATGCATATGTTTTTACGTTTTTACAAACAGGGAGTCAACAGAGGCCCACAAAATCATCTTTGCCCCCGGGAAATGCCTAATTTGTATGTGTGCTTCCCTTGCACATCTGCAGACTGATAATTATTGCACACAGTGGTGGGTTTACACAAAGGGATCATTGCCAAAAATTTCAAGGACCGGGGCCAAAAGCCTAATTATGTGGAATAACAAAAAAGTATGCGAAGCCTTAGTGAAACTGACAGCTAATTGAAGGCTTACATGATAGCAACTGGAACTCATGAGTAGGTTCATGTAAAATTTCCAAGAGGAGTGAAATATTTTGATTACCCCTCCCGAGGTGGTCTTGCTTTGCTCCTTGTTGGCTTAGGATCTAAAACCGCGGTGATCAGGACAGAAGCAATGAGCTCTGAACGCCAATGACTTGTAATTTGAACATCAGCCCTTTGACTTCAAACAAAACTAATCACCTCGCACAAGACGGAGGGAACCGCGTGTTTGGCAGCGCAGACCCAAAGATAAACTAAAGATGACTAATGCTAAAACATTCACGTTGAATGATTCATATCTTTAGCCTGAAAGTGGAGTAGTTAGTTCAACAAGAGTGAGGCGTCTTACATCTTTGTTATTTAGAAGCTGCCAGCTACTCAATTATCTAACGCCAACGTGAGTACAGGAGGTACAATATATCTGTTGATCTAATGATCGAACTTTGTATTAATTTTAAGCATTATGTACATACAGTATGAATAATATGAGATTAAAAAAACAAAACCAAAAAGGTTATCATTAAAACAAACAAAGCTGTTTCATATAGTTCAAAATGTTTAAAAGTAAATCTATATCGCCTGGGTAAGAAAATTAACTTTCTATGAAAGCCCACTCCTAATCCTAATATTAACACCTTTTATAATAGTGTTTATGCATATTTACTCTACAAAGAATAAGTGGTGTAGAGCTCAGTCTAGTTCAGGACAATTATTAAATTTGTAACTTGCCTTATTCTACAGTTAATTTGACCTGTGTGTAAAAACAAAACCAAACAAAAACAATAAAGCAAAACAAAAGAAAATTGCAAGAAAAGCCTCTGAACTTGGGTGTGAAAATGCTTTTACTATTTTTTGGCAGCACAATAACACTAACAACAATAACAAAAACAACAACAATAATAATATAGCTAATGATAATACAGGTAATTGGTGACAAAACTGCAACTGCCATACTGCCATAATTCATATACTGTATATTTATGTTTGCATAACCTATCTGTGCTGTGCATTGTGTTGCACGGCCTGCTGACAATGGCTCATTGTCAGCATTATTAGTTGGGCCATGTGAGGGATTACTTTCTTTGTACTTTAAATGAAAAAAGGTGATAGGAGAGAAATAACATTCCCATAAATCATGAGTTAATGGGCCTCAAGCATACATTGTTTTCATAAACATACACTGGACAGAACATGTCAGCTTAATGTGTTTTCACATCCAAGTGAACACCATTAACCACTACAATCCTGCTTTGGCATAAACAGAAACATTTATTTGCATCTATTTCGTGTGACAATTGTCTGACATGATTTTGTCCAGGGATGATGTTGCACCGCGAGGTTTACGATGCAGAGTTAATAGTAAATGTGTTGAAATGTTGACGCTGGCACTTTTCTTAGTTTCGAATCTCATGTTCATCTGCTGAGGTAGTCCCACACATGTTATTTTTAAAAAATATTCTTTCTATTCTGTCCATAAGTGCTGACCAGCATTCAATTATGTGCTGTGTGTGCACTTAAGTGCACAGATCACCTGTCAATCGCACAAATGCTCAAGCCTGTTCGTACATGAATAACACGAGTGACAAATCTATGCCTTTCCTGTGCGCCATAAGATTTTGCCTGGAGCTCCTGTCATTACTGTTATTACAACTTAAGGAAAAATGTATTAATTTTGCAGTCGCCCCGAACTGTACGGCAAATGAATCCTTGTGCTGTAGTTTGTTCAGAAGTGACAGAAAGTAGCAACGCGGACTTTTAATTCCCTAAAAATGAAATTGAGTTATTACTGTGACGGAGGCGCTGATTCTTACTTCGCAGTTAATGCCTCCTGGTGAAACCCCCGCTGATGTTATTGTGATGTCACCTCAGCTTGAGGTGGGCACTTATCTTTTATATTATTTTCTACTTCACATCATTTTCTTGTGTGTGTGTGTGTGTGAATTCAGCATGCAGTGGCGCCTTTGTGTAATGTGTATTTCCACTGTAATCCAGATGGCTTTACATTACACATGCTCAGTAATATTGTGCACAGAGCTTGTTAGGCGCTTGTTTGTGTGGCTTCGTTCTCTCCATCCTCCTCTTCTTGTTAGTTTCTGCAGCCCCTGGAGTTGCTGCGAGCTGGCTCCCCAGGGGCTTAGCCAGATTGAGTTAGGCAGACGGTTATCTAGGATGTGCACAGCTTTGTCATAATTGCCCCCCTCATGAGCTCACCACTGCTGTTATTTCACACGCTAAACCCTATTAACTGTTGCATATGTTACCATGCCTCGTCTTTATTGAGCAACTTTGAACTCTGGTGCCAATTATCTGGGCTGAGTCTGGCCTCTCCTGATGACGCTATTAAAAGTGCATCCTTAGAATTATAGCTCATTAGTTTATATGTTTACCCTGGACTACTTTAAATTTTCCACTGGCGAAAAGGGGTTGTTTTCTTATTTGGCTTGACCTTTTACCAATTAGTTTTGAGGAGACTCCAATAACTACACTGAATTTCCAAATGGTGCAGTGTTTGCTTAGTTCCAGGTTAAGTCTTTGATGCAGTGCTGAGATTTAATGTAACATTGCATATTTGGTTCCAAATGAATGCCTTCGCTTTTCCTTATAATTGCAAAAACATAAACTAATAAAATAAATAATAACAATAAAGTGCAGACTGTAAAATCAGGAAAGGAAACACATGCAAATGTTCCAGTGAGGTGTTCGCTCACATATATTAAGTAAGGTAAACGATCATTCATGCAACTAAATTGAAGCATTAGAGCTATTTATAAAAATGTTATGATTTCTTAACTCTGACGTCAGCTCACTTCACACATCACAGTAACAATTTCACTGGCATCGTGCTAGTTGTCAATTTCCACAGTGTATAGTTTCTTCTATCTTTTTAATTGAGAATCCACTTCAAAATGTGTAATCAATTTAAAAGCTCAACAAGGGACAAGAGTTGGAAATTATCTGCAGCCATAAAAGCCTGTGTGGAACAAATCTCCATTTTAAAAGGTGAAATGCAATCCTGCTAATTGCTCTCTCACTATGGAGACGTTTATTTGAAATACCTGTGACATTCTCACAACCGCACGTTTTACCGCCCCCCCCCTCATATCCCTGGAACGTCCAGATTATCAGATTACTATAGAGGCTAACAACATTAAGAGTAAAAGGAAACATGGGTTTGAGCAATTACACCACAAGTTGTCTCTTTTTGTGGAATGGAGCATGTTACCCTCTTCTGCCTCGGCTGGATCACACGGGCCAGTGCAAGGTCCTCTGGGAGTGTGTGTCCTCCTTTGGCATGCTGTGCAGTCCTTCGCTGACATACTGATACTTTCTTGTCATTGATCATATGCTGGAAGCAGGGCATTGCTCTGGTTTCATCATGCTTGCTAGACCTTGCTTGCTGCACTGGCTAACCTATCTAAGGTCATTATACTGTACAGTCGGGACTCTGACTTTTTAAGGCCACAACTATACCTCAGGAGAACTCGCTTTCCATTTTCAAGCATGGAAACTTCTAGTCTGACTTTCCCTTGTTACCATCTTACTTGGGAGCTGCTTGTTCGATAGCAGCAGCGTATGACACGAATTAATTCTCCACGTACTGTCAGAGACATTTCAAACGATATTCCAGTCGGTCCATTGTAATCCACATAAAAAGGAAAAAGAAAAGAAACTGCAAATTGAATCTCAAACTATGTTCTAAGATGGAGACTGCCTGAATATTCCAATGAGATTTATCAGATACCCAGCTCTGCAGGTGCAGGGAATTGGGAATTGAAATTTACAATTCACACAATTGAGAGGGGATATGGTGATCAGTGACTGGCTGATGTGAGAGAAGTAACAGTTTAATTCTGAATGTGAACCAGAGTGGAGAGGCCTCCTAGATCATATAGTGGAAACATTAGAATATATAAGGCACGAGTGGAAAGGAGCCAAGGGTTTAGCAAAGTGGGAGCGCTTGATGAAGAAACACGACACGAGAAGACTGTGGAAAGTTAATGCACTTTAAGTCCATATGAAATCTCAAGCTTGTAAGTGCAAAGTGTTTCGACACGATAAAAGTTGGACCACATTCTAAGAGCATTTCTACATAGCCTCCATAATTTAAAAGAAGGTCCTTGGCTGTCCAAGGTGCTCTTTCAAACGCCATATATCTCTACAGTTTCTTTTGTTCTACACCTTACACCAGGTCCAAATTTAAATCATGAATGTTTTTTGCTTCTCTTTAGTTCGGTATTTGCGACCAGATCATTGCTGAAGCCAGTTGGCAACTGTAAATCATAAAAAGACATTGGAGGCTGGAAGAAAGTTCCCAGGGAACAAATACGAAGCAGCAATGAATGCAACATGGTGACCATGGGAACTCTTCTTTAAGTTCCTGGCATTAAAATGTATTGGAATAATTTTTCCAAAGAAAAATACTATAAACAAATAATAATATGTTAAAAATGTCTTAAAATGGGCCTAAAATGTAGGAGAGCACCTTCGTTAAAGATATAATACAAGAACGGCCCTTCCGGGGTTGCCACAGCGGAACATGTTCCACACGTTGACTTGGTGCAAGTGCTTTACGCCGGACGCTCTTCCTGCCACAACCTTCAGGACCGGCGCCCAGACTGTCCACATGCTCCAGCCACTGAGCTTCCAGGCCCTGTCAGTCAAAGATATAATAAAAGTGCAAACATGAACTTGTTGCTACCACTGTTTTTGTGTACTTCCATTAGGAATCCATGTGAGAATGAAACAGGACTGTTTAGATAGTTTTATATGTTTTGACTGACTTGAAAACTGGGTGAATTAATATGATTTTGTTTTTTAACAAATCAGTGTTGAATCTTTGCTAAAAAATTCCGGATTTATTACTCCAGCCTCCAAACATACAGTAGTTATCATGTACATATGGAATATGCTCTGCAGTATGACAGCGCACAAGCTCCATGTGTATATGCTGTAGGTAGGTAGGTTCTTACTGGACGGACAGATTGAGATGCAAAAACACTGGAAAGACAGCTTCGAAATGAGACTTCAAGAGTCTGGTGATGGCTTAGAGTTCCAGCTTTTCACTATAAAGCTTTTTTTTTTGTCTACTGTCTGTCCAATTTTTTCAGGCCAGAAGGGACCTAGAACAAAACAGATTATAGCGCCTTAACTGTTCATCCAACGTGGCATAGAAACCGGGGAAAGGGGATTCTCAATAAGTTTTGCTTCACAGTACCTGCCAGCTTTATCCCCTATTTTAATCCTTCTGTCTTTGGTATCTTGTCACGTCTCTACTTAATCTCTTCAGGAATGGTTACTACTGATATTTAATAAGTGACTCTGCTACTGTACTTTATTGTGGTGTTTCCACACGGTGAAGTCTATCAGACAGTCCAAGAAATGTTTCTAGGTTAATAATCTTAATAATATTACATTAACAATGTTCTTACCTTAAATATCACAAATAATCTACTGTAACATCACTTGTACAACTGCTTTCATGTCTAATTAACATATGTAAAATACAGGAGAGCTGTGTGTTACTGTGTCGATTATGGGTGAGTGTTTAAGCATGATTTAATTATCTCATCTTTTGTCTAAACCTTGGCCACAGTTACATGACAATTCCACTGAAATAAGCATATTTTTCTTGTTCTGACAATAAAGGTCAAAAACTAGCTCAAGTAAATTTACCACACATGGAGCTGGACATGCAACGATGACCAAACACAGGCTGTAGTTCAATTTCACGTTGGGACCAGGACCTCTCAATCTACAAGTCACAGTGGGACTGGAATTTACATTTCCATGTCCTCTGTCCAATGAAACAAGGGGATTCAAGTTGAACATTTGCAAAGTGTCCAATACATTTTGACTTGCTAGAGCAGAGTTATGGAAAATTCAAAGATCATTAAAATTACTCTCAACCTCTGCTGTTATTAAAAATCATAGGATGTCCTCGGGTGCCATTCAAATAGGGTATTAAATTAGAATAATAGAGGTTTGATTTTAGATTTATGGAGCTACCCGTCTGCCAAAGTACAGACAATTTCTCAATTTACTCCCACTTTTTATATCTGATCATTTTACAGTGGGACACTTCCGCTGATCATGTAATATTTTATATACACAATATTATAAATATTGTACTTTACAACTACATTCAGTAGAGTGGAAGAAATTCAGCAAAAATAAATCCTTGTTAATGTTATTTCAGAAAAACTGAATTATGCTGCAATGTCCATTGGGTTTTAAAAAAGAGGAAATTTTTTTTTATGTGTCGTTTTACATAAACAAATAAGAGAGAAATTGTGCAACATTTGATTTTGCACAAACTACATGGCTTTACTCCATTACCTTAATTAAGAACTTCGATAGGTCTTTAGAGGTATTAAGGCAGGACACATAACATCCTGAGCTCTACACACACTGCCTACATGACTGTTAAAACACTTTACATGCTCGAGTGGAAATCTCTTTCCTCCCGATGTTTAGGGTTATGTTGTGTTATATATCTCATGACTCGACGGGTTTCAAAGTGCAGTGATGCTGTTCAGAAGCTTTGAGGAGAAATCTAATACTTTACAGAA
The DNA here is from genome assembly GCA_033026295.1 of Channa striata. Lineage (NCBI taxonomy): Eukaryota > Metazoa > Chordata > Actinopteri > Anabantiformes > Channidae > Channa > Channa striata. The sequence goes on along the minus strand of CM065182.1, from coordinate 9,760,303 downwards.
TACTTGTAAGTGCACAGTAAATCACCTCTGCACCACTCAAAGCGCCAGCAGCTCAGGGACAACGTCACGCTGGGCCTTTTTTGCTTAGAGTTTGTGTGTTCTTTGTTTGGGTTTCTGGCTATCACTTTGATTTTGTTATGTGGAATATTGTAGATATTTCAGTGCAACCAGACATAACAGCACCACAATCCACCAAGAGTTTAATTTGGTGCGTTCACAGTAAGTACATGAATGTAGTCCAACAGTGTTGCAGCAGACGGGTAGATGAGATTATGCATAAGGAAGTCAGCAGTCAGTTGTTCTCAGGGCTGGGTGACTAGTCAGAGCTCCCATTTTTCATCAACGCAATATTTACTGCACATTCAGCAAGTACGAGAGTTCCTTTATTACCAGAAGTAACACAAATGGCTCAGGAGTGTATAAATGGATGAAGTGTATAAAATAATGAAAACTGAAGCATTGTAAAATAAGCATCTCCCTCAATGAAAAGTTCCCCCGCACTTTTGCTTTCATAACCTCCTCCAACCTCCTCGTATACCCTCTGTGCAGTGTTTGGATCTTTTCAGGTGTAATTTTAGCCCATTCTTCATGCTTCATAATTGTTCCAGGTCTACCAGACTGCTTGGTTGTCTGCCACGTACAGGCTTTTTCAAATCTATCCACACTTGACCGTTACTTCTATTTGGTTACTTCTGACAATGCAAATTATATATGCTGATAAAAACTACTGTAGAGTTTTTTTTGGATTTACTTACATTTGTTGAAGATGTTAAACATTAAATGTTGTGCAGTACCTAGCAAATGGGAAATGATTCTGAAAACTCTGAGTTTTCCTGCACTGTACAACAAATAGTTGCAATGAGTGAGTTCAAAGTAGGTCCATGCTGTCAATCATTAACACTTGCTGTGACATCAATACTTGGAGCGTTTTCAAAAGTTCAATCTTCTTCAAAAATTCAGCCCATATGTTTGTTTTTCTCTTTTCTCCCACACTTTTACTTCTAATTTCCCTGCACTGCAGCTCTATTGACCTGAAGAGGGAGAGAAAGACATGTGGGCAGATACTGGGCTGCCTCCATAGCACATGAGGACAGATTTGCATATGTGAACGCACAGGCAGGGCACATTTCCACAGTGTCTATCATTGAATTTGCGTTTGCAATCTGTGTGTAATTAACACCTGAATCAGGGCAGCAGATCATCACACAGTCAGCACCTGGGACGGGGTTCCAGCACTTTTTGTGTGTGAAGGAGAACTTGGCAGGTCCATTAAAGTGGTATAATCTCGTTGCGAGACCGAATCTGAGAAAAGGAACGGGATGAAGAAACGTGCAATATTAGAAGATTTACTTACCACAATATCCAATTAATTAAATGCTAGTTCCAAAACGAGCTAAAGCCCTAAAAGAAGATAAGTAACAATTAAATGTTTTATAGTTTTTTTGTTAATTTTGGACATAAATACCTGTGGAGAGAGGTTCCGTTATTCCTCACAGCTGCTCTTTGTTTGACGTTTTGTATTGGATCCACCTCAAGGGATGTACATGTTACTGGTCACAGTTTTCACTTTTGTCTTCTTTAAAATACAATGTAAAATAAATAATAATAAAATAAAACAAGGAGGTTATGCATGTGTTGTCCAGTTAAGTGTGAGTTAAGTTAAAGCATCATGGCCCCACATGCCTGAAGAAGTGACAAACCAGACAGTGTAAAGATGGGAGAAATCAAAAAATGATCTCACAAACAATGTGATATGACACAGCCTTACACTGATATATGGGCAGGTAAGTTTGTCTGACTTGGCAAAAAGGATTATTTGTGGAAATTATGAAAGTGTTTCAGTGACTGATAAGAGGTGGGAGCACGTCACTATGCAGCTGCAGGAAAGCACGTAGAGGAGATGACATTTATAGACATCACTATAAATACACAATGAAAGTGTGTAAACCCAAATACAGGAGACATTTTTCAACATGACAGTGACTACAAACACAACCACAATGTGTGTAAGTTTGATTTAATATGCTTCTTTTTACAATGCCTAAACAATTTTTTTAAATTCCTCAATTTTAAAAATTATAACATGTTTGTAAAATGCCACAGTTCTAAAGATTTCCAAACTGTAGATGCAATAATATAAAGACGTAAATACTACAAAAAATAAATAAATGTTTATCATAACACACATATTACTTTAACTGGCAACGATTTCCCCAGGATGCCAGAATAAAAATGCAAGCAAAGTGAGCCGTGTGTCTGCAAGTGCAACAATATTTTTTTTTGTTACCTTTTCTATGTCGTTAGATAAAATTTGCTGCGAAAAAGTGTTGAATACAATATATCATCAGTGTGATTTCGTTAAACATCTTCCTTTAGCCTGTCAATCGTTGTAAACAATAAGCCAAGCACCACTAGAAGCAACGGTCTGATGGGATGGTCCAATTATTTTTAGATCAAAGAATTTCATCTGCTATTCTAGATCACATTCATTTTCAGACATCCATGCAACGAAAATGAAACTTTATTTCAGACATGTCAAACTTTGAAAGAAAAGTCCAGCCACCGTTTGCGCAATCCAGATATCTTGTTCAAATGAAAGCGTGCGGCTCCACCGGGGCCTCGCAGTAAATGTAAACACGAAACACACACAAAGCAAACATTGCTTCAAGTACCTGGTAATATATGTTTAGTAGCCTGCAGGCACTGACGGCTGATCAAAGATATATGGCCTGAAGCACAGTTGGTATTGACAGATGACATTTTTGGAATGGAAAAACATCAAAAAGCTGGTTCGAAAGTGAAAGCCATGAAATGAAAAGAGATGCTAGCTTTGTGAAAGTTCCTTCCCCACTTTTTAGTTTCATTTCAAGAGGAGAGAACAGATGAACACATCAATATTTTTATACTGCCACTGGATAATGTATTAAGGCTGCGTGTAGTGACAAACCCACTGTTTCCCGCCGTTTCCCCCTCAGCTCGGTGGAACCTTTTCGGTCTCATCATCCCCGTTTCCAAATGCAGCGGCTGTTTACTGCACAAACCTTCTGATAAACCCTCTGTGCACTACTTTGCACCAACTGGCAAACAGACAAGATAGTGACTGGCTGGCGAATAAAGTGGAACACTTTGCTCGCGTGATCCATTTTTCAGGCCGTGTAATATTGCAGGAGATGGTTACACGGTGCACAGAGAGGAGGAAGAACAGGGAGTTAAATGGGTCTTGCGACGCATTTGTGCCTGAGCCCACGTAATGCTTGTTAGCATGTTTAAAGTGTTGTTATTGGGAAAACAAGACAAAAATGATTTCGAATGGATTAGGGTGACGGAGGGGGGTCCTCTCGTGCTCTGAAATGATCAAATTTGACTGCTACTCGAGCTGGAAGACATAGGAAAACTACTGAGTTGGGATTATTTAGAACAAAGTGATGCGATTTTTAATGAACGTTTTACATTTTTTTCCAAAGTTGCTCTTCTCTGCTAGACACCGTCCTTTTTAAGTTTTTTAAAATTTGAATTCCCCTCCTCCACAGTAAATCCTTTTAAGGCAGCACCTGTTCCTACTTTATGTCACGCTCAAACATCTCAGTCAATATGCTAAGAAGCATTGCTTTAAGCCCAGCGCTGCTCGGTGCAATGTGTTCTGTGTGTCACACTACGCTGACTAACGTCTTTGCAATTCTATACACAACTGACATTAATTACTAATGCATATTGTTGATTGTCGAGTACATAAAAGCCTAAAGGACAAGTACAAAGCTTCATATGTAACAGATACATTCCAGCTTATTAAAACCACCTCATGTCCAGCGTGGACTAGTATTGCTTTATTGTTACTGCGAGCTCTCTGCGCTGCACAGCACGATGACCTCATGATTTATTAGAGTCGGCTGAAAATACGAACAGTGCAACAGAAAAAAAAGCATTGTAGAAATGAACATTTTTTCATTGCCACTACATCAGTAGCACGGACAACAGTCGGTGCATTCAGAGGCACTTTAAACTCTTCTGTTTTTTATATATATGCGACTGCTGAATGAGGAGCATTCATAAATATAAATGCTTATTTTATCAAACTAATGCATATCAAACCAGTGTTATGGTCTGCTGTGCTCATAACAAAGAGGGCTGCCTTGTTCATTTCGTTTTACGGGCACTCAGTTTAACAGTTGAAATTAAAAATATCTTCACAGCAGCTATCCCTGTGTCTCTTCAGAAACAGCAGTGAAAATCTCCTGGGAAAATCTCTGTGAAGGTTGGTGTTTTTTATGGTGATTCTCTATCATTCTGTGATTACATGAGCCTGGCAATGAGGAAAACTACTGCAAATACTTGTGTGTGTTGCATAAACAGCTAAGGCCAGATGAGTCATTATGATACCATTTAGCAAGCAGCCATCAGTTAAAAAGCCCAAAGAGCTGGAAAAGGCAGAGAGCTTGATTTGCCTGCACAGAAGCATTGCACTAGATTTACATTTGCAGTCAACAGGATCAGCCTTAATTACTTAATATGGCATTAGCCACGTTTGATCAGTGTAGGACCTAGAGGAAGGGGAGTTTTTTTTTCCAGACAAAAGCCAGCTAAAATATTATTCCTAATGTACAGGTCTAGACCAACAGTTATTATCACTTGAGGGACAGTTTAGCTTCTCTCCACCTCGTCCTCATATCACACATTTTATAGTCTATTAATACATTATTCAGATTACCCAAGCAAAACAATTTGCCATATTTTAAGAGTTGCTTACAGTTAAAAAACAGTTCAGGAGTTCACTCTTTTCTTAACATAAAAGGAAAGTTTGGACATGGTTTAAAACGGGTTGTAAGAACATTTCTCTATTAGCCATAACGTGCAAATACTGTGCATCATCTGATTATTACCAGGTGTGTCTTACATTTTCTCTTAATATTCCCTCTGCATGACTTTAGGAAATGAAGATGCAATTAACCACATGCACGGCACCTTCTGTATATCAGCAGCAACCTGTGAACAAGCAACAACGGTGAAGATACAGGGAAGCTGGAAAGTTTGACTTGTGCAATCTTGTTCACTTACATTTTGCAAACTCAGAGAAGATTTTCAGGTGTCAGCCGAGGATGTTCTGGTTTTGACCTGTTGCCTAATGGACACACAGAGCTGTTTAATCCTCCAGGTTTACACAAAGTAGACAGATGTATGAACAGAACTGCACGTGTGCAGGTGTTGGTAATTTAGTCGTGTACTTACTTCACCGTGCTGAGAGACCTGGTCCTGTTCTGCGAGTGTAATCAGTTCAGATTGTGACCACTGTGAGATTCAGTTATATAAAAATCCTTACAGTATGTGCAGCCAGTGTAAATAATTTACTCTCATTTATGCAGTTGTCACTGTTGTATAATCACCAGCTCCTGAAACTACAGAAAATAAATTCACCTTGTGATTCCTTTGTAGCTGAGCATAAAACAGCAAATGACATATTCTGCTGTCAGTCTACAGTGTTGGCCATTCACGGGGGTTTTTAATACAGTTTTAAAATCTCTCTCTTCTGCCTTTTCAAATTCTCTGCGCTGCATTGTGCTGAAGCAGAGACGACAGCACAGCTCCATTTGCTACTTCAGAATGAACTACATCAGTCTCCTGTTGATGCCTCCACAAGGATAAGAACTGAGGATACAATTTCCCCAAAAGGACTCATGTTGTTTTCCCACAATGAAGATAATGGATGCATGAAAAACGTCAGGAATATTTCATTCCTCCTGCAGACAGCTGTGCTGCCTCCAAACAGCCAGGCAGCCAGTTAATGTGCATGTATCCTGGGTGGTGCATCTTTTGGAGTCTGACTGCCACATAACTCAGGCGAAGCACCGTGTGTAACGTTTGTTGTGTTTTTTTTTTTTTTTTATGAGAGAGTCATACTTCTTACAGTGGAGTTTCCTAAATGGATTAGTTGCACAAAGGCCTGCATGGTGCAAGGAACCAAGATTCAGATGTTTTTACAATTTACTTCTCTCAGGAAGAAGCTCTGCGGATATGATTACAACTCTGTATCAACTGTGCTTCTTTTAAACCCTCAAAAATTTCTGATGAACAAAATGGGGAATACTGAAAATATAAACATTAGGACATATAAACATAAGTGATGCTGATATTAACTGTATGACCGTTATCACCAGCTTCAACCTCTGCACTGCATTTACAGAAAGACAGTAACTTATGGACCTCAATCAGGAACCAGCACCAACATCACTCTTCTGTCTTTAAATAATCTCTCATTTTACTAGAGGTACATGTATATGTCCAGTGTGTGTCCTCAGTCTGATAGTTGTTGAGCTGGAATAATAACTGTTGCTTAGGATGAGTAATTACAGCTAATCATCACAAGGAAGACGGTGGAAAGAAAGACTGAGTAAGACTCATTCTGTGTCTCTCCAGGTGGACTGACGCCCACCAAACGAGTTCTTGGAGCTTGTATGTGGACTTTCAGCAAACAGGAAACTGTAATTTACAAATACATGGTGTATGTGTCAGAGAGTAGTGCGAGGGAAAATGATATCATATAAACTTTACCATTCTGAAATGGATTATTCTATTGTTTGATTATTCTATAGTATTGTGCAATAACACTTTTTGGTGTTTTAAGTTACATTTTGACACTAATGCTGTTAAAAGTTTAAGCTGAAACTGAATCTGAGTATTGAAGTGAATATTGCTGTACCATCAACTACAGAGGGAAGAAAAAGGAAAAGCAAATTTGCAGCACAGGAAATCATCTGCCCAGGCCAGACGATGGTAAAACTAGCTGTGGAAGGTCACAAATATGGTTAATTGTTGCTCTGGCCTCACTCATAAAGCAGCCCAATGAGGTAAAAAATGTAATGACATAAAAGGTGAGGCAGAAATATGCAGGAAATTGTCCCAGTGAAGGAACTGCACTAAACTACCCAAAGGATTAAACCGTGCTGTATCATGGAGATATTTTTTTTTTCTAAAAAGATATGTGTTATTTCTAAAGAATATCTTTTTTTATTAACTGCCAAAAAGTGAAAATGAAATTCATCATCGCAACAATTATATTTTGAATAGTTCAGAGATTTTTTGGTAAAAATTCCAATAGTGATTGGAGGAAGCAAACTGATGGTAGTTTAATTACTGACTTTGATGCATGTGACCCCATAGTTAGAAGGATGTACAGTAAGTACAGTAAATCTCAGAAGTTGGCTGGCGTGAGCCTCTACAGTTGGAGAGTCTTGGCACAGATTCTCCACCAGGGTGAGTGAACGCCATCATTCCAAATGAGAGGCTCTCACTGTCTGAGGTTGTGCTCCACAATCCACCACAGCATGTGATGTTAGCCACGAAGACCGCAGATGCTCAGTCTGGACTTTCTCAGCTTCTAACTGAAATCAACAACTAAGACCCCGGCGTCACGAGGCTTTATTTGTAGTTTGATGATGGAAGGAATGAGATGCGAGCTCTTTCGTTAGTCGGTCATTACATCAGGGTGTTGCAACACGTTTTACGCTGTCGAAGATTTGCATAGAGCATTATTGGCCGTTGCCCAGCAGTCAGTGGTAGCACAGTGTTAGGATGGAGGGTTTGAGAGCTGGAGGCGATAGAACATTTTCCCCTCAGCCAAAATCATGACTTCTGCCATGTAGTAATACACTGGTCCTGATTTCTCTACCCCCCTGAGTTTTTACATGGTCTTGATTCTTAAGATTAACTAAGCCATTTATTCAGCTTGGGGATCTTCAAGAGCTGTATTTTAAATGTATATTATAGGGCTGATTAGATTTTTCTCTTTATCCCGGTAAGCTGCTGTACACACCCACTGTAGAACACGTGAATTTACTAGGTAAAAGATAAAAGAGCAGTGATAGTTTCCACCTTTCATCCACACTTCAGTGATTCTACACACTGGCCAGCGGTTCGGCCTGTTTTCTCCATCCCACCAGCGCCTCAGGTCTCTTATCGATAAGATGCTCGTCTCTTTTGCAACCCCTCATAGCCCGGACCTGGAGTCCATAATCAATCCGTTTTCTTCTGGCCCCAGGCGCTCCTTACCTTGAATAAGTGAGTGCAAATAATAAATGGAAACTTGTCTCCAACCGGGAAGATCATTACTCATTTCAGTTTAACCAAATCAGCAATAGTTTCACTTTGCTAATTAGCTGCTCCTAAGGATTAGACGAATGAATTGTGGCCGCTAACACCAGAGGTGAGCCTGAGCCTTTGCATTGTCTCCGGACTTACACGCCAACACGGAGCCATAAGTCATTTTCCTGTGCGTTGTCAGATGGTTATTGTTGCGGTTGTGGTTAAAACCAGGTGCCGCATCTCTACACGGTGCGTTTTCAGGGCGTCTACGTCTTACCGAGCATTAACACGATGCACGGTAGCGGTTAAACTTGTACAGCTACGGTTTCTGACAAGAAACATGATTGTTGGCTGTGTATGGACAATGTTACAAATCTGAGAACAAATGAGCAAGCATGCAAGAGGGGAAATTTCAGCCATTAAAATCGGTGTTTTCTGTCAAGCCACAGTTTAGACACTACCATTAATTTGATTTACCCAGGATGCCAGACGTCGCATGCTGCAAGAAGCCTGGCACTGTTTACAGTACTATGACAAAAGCAGCAAAGCCACGTCTTTTAAAATGCACTTTATTAAACTAATCAGAGCAGAAAAACAAAATGTCATTAAGACAATGAAATAGCAGCAAATTAGTGTGTTCATTACAGCCTACTAGTATGAAGATCCGTGGGGAAAAGCAGTCCTGTCAACTCGACAGGAGTGTATGAAATAAAAATACCAAATCAGGTTCACTCCAATGAGCCTCGCTACTGCATGGGTCAAAGTCCAGTCACACTGCTTCTAATCCAACCCTTCCCTGGAATTAATGGTGAAGGAAATTTGCAGTGACTGCGGTGTAATTGTCTTAAGTCAAAGTGTGGAACAAAGATCAAAAATGGATGATATAAAGCAGAACAAAATGTTCAATGGAAAGCAAATGTTGTGCATGATTTCTAAAAATGACGCAAATGTCTGACTTTTTCATTTATTTCTGTATTCCGGCGATTTTTGTCAGAGTATCTTAGTGCCCCACCAATTACCTAATTTTTATTAGCCCTAACATTTAATGGCTGGACAAAACATTAATTACAAGAAACTGAATGGTCTACTGTCATGCTGTCAACTAGGCTTCATGCACTATGAGAGAAAGTGGATGAAATGGATATAAAAATACACATAATGGGGTAGAGCTATTAGAGCAGGACTATGAGGCACAATGACAATGTCCTGCAGGTCTCTGGAAGCAGAAAAGTGTCAGTGTCTCTGGAGCCTCAAAAGAAAATGAAACAGGACTGTTGGAGAAACCTTAAGGCAGAAAGTGAAAAAATGGGTGACCATGCAAATAACTGAGCAGCAATATGTTCCATTGTACATTCATATTCATAATATTTGGTCTGTCCCAAGGGGGGTAGACCAAATAATGCTCTTTCTGTCTACTAAGTTTGCATCGTTATGGAATAACTTTTTATTACTTCAGATTTATATCTGTTGTACTTTATCTGTCACTGGGCAAGAAGTGGCGTAAGCTCCAAACAGGTCGCTAGTCTGTCTCAGGGCCAACACAGAGACATACACAGACCGACAACCATTCACACTCACATTCACACCTACGGGCAAGGAAACCCACGCGAGCACAGGGAGAATGTGCAAACTCCACACAGAAGGGCCACGGCCAGTCGGTGCTCACAAACCAACCATTCAAGGAGTCTGTGCTCTGCTGTCACATCACGTGTATGTAATGCAGATTGGAAATCGCTATGAAATGAGCTAAATTTTGTTGGATTTTGAAAACCTTTGTTGACTGGGACATGAGAAACTAAACGTCACATGGCGTTGTTTACCATGGAACCAGAAAAGGAGCCAATTTTACGCTCATGTATTCTTCTAAACACAGAAAAAAAGAAGATTTAAATTATGCAAAAACATAGTCGGGTCAGGCACAAAATGAGTATTTGATTAGGGTTACTACAAAAGTAGTAGTTTGCCCTAAAAACATCAGTCTGCACGTTACTGTTACTGTCAAACCGTAATACAAATCTTATTTTTGGCAGCTTGAACAAACAGCCGACGCTGTTGTATTTGACAGGAGGACGGCCCATGTGTGAGCTGAGCAGGTCAGAGGACTTACAGTGAGCAAGTGGCCGTGTTGATGACATGTCTTACTTGCTTTTGGCATAAAATCAGAACAATAAAAACATCCAAGGGTGAAGAACAAGGGTCTGTCACTGCACAGTCATAGTCACGTGATTTATTCAAAAAAGCGTTTTACAGCTGACCTGTACTATAATTTGGGTTTCTGGTTTGGATCAGGTTGATGCAGGGTCATTAATACAAGATTGTCAACAAGTGGCGACAACCTTTGGGAATCAATAAGGATCAATGCCACAACTGTCATATGTTTTGATGCTCCCTTCTCACACTTGGCACGACCTCCTCACCTCAACTAAAAAGAACATGTCAAATATGTGCGAATGCATCTGACATGGATTTTGTCCTGTCGTGTGATACATGTGTGAAAGAAACTTTGAACAATGTTTCCCTCCATCATATCTTTCAGATTGACAGAATCTCTCCACTGAGGGTTTGTGTAAAGGGCAAAATGCTCAAACAGATGCAGAAGCGTTGAGGTAATATCCCCCAGGATTATTCGATGTCTTGATTTCCTTTGAGATTTCAGATTGTTTCTATTCTTATCAAATGAGAACTCTTCAGATATTCATACATTTTCATTGAACAGTCTAACATCATAATAGTTTGTATGTTTGGCATGTGGATGCTACAAAAACACCACAGGGTGGAAGTCAATATTTCTGTGAGGCTTTGCTTTCAGCTCCGTCTCGCACCATGTGGAGAGAGACGTGATAGTTCTAAAGCTTGAACAGTGCTTGATTGGTAAGATGGAATTTTTTTCCAATTACTTTCAAATAATTAATATTAGTTGATATTGTAAAAATCCTGGCTGTCTGTAATGATTTCTAACTATTTAATCTTTCTTGGAAAGCAGTGTTTCCAGTGTGGCTGATTCTGAGCATGGTTCCCAGACACTGAAAAAACATACTGATATATCCCTTTGTTTTTTTTATATGCAGACAGTTATCATAGAGGCTAGCACAAAAAAAAAAAAAATCTGTCGATTGACAAATAAGTTTACACTTGAACAATGACATGCCCTAACATGCAGTGAGGCGACGTCGTCACTTACAGAGATAATGTGACAGCCCAGAAGAAAGGACTTGGTAAACAAAGGCAAAGCTTTAACAAAAAGCATGAATTCTCCCGAGGGAAAGTAGCTAAGAGAGGGAACGGGAACAGCGAGAGAACCGTCCCGCAGAAAAATGGAGCGCGTGTTTTAATATCTGAAGGCCAAACTGAATGGTGCAGATAGACAATCAGATGGGCCCATCAGCGATCCATCATGCAGATTTAGTCTGCAGTGGTAAGGTTGCTGTAAATCACCGTGAGTAAAGGGACTGTCAGCCGCTCATATTTATCACTCATAATGTATGCTTATGTTTGCGGGCATATGATATATCTGAAGGTTTACATAGTTTATAACGGAGTAATGCTCACAAAGCTTTAATTGCTTCTATATAAAGCACGTGCCATCTGCAGTGTCCGAGGTATAACATGATTGTTGGAAGGTTCCACGGATCCTGATTTATGATCCGATCAGATTTCTAGTGCCAGTGCTTGCATAAGTCCGGCAGTTCGATCCCCAGCTTCTGCTGTCTGTAGGTTGAAGTCTCACTGGGCAAGACCAAGTTGCTCCAGGACACTGCTGTCATCAGTGTGTGTGTGTGTGTGTGTGTGTGAATGGGTTACCAACCTGGAGCTTGAATAATATACTACACATGAAACAATAAAAAGACGTACCGTTCCTAGTGTCTGACTTGTACATAGGATTCAGGAACTGGGGAACTTGCAGTGTTAGAAAACCCAACAAGCATCAGCGCCTCATATCCAGTATTATTGCCTGTATTTTCATGGATGTGACAATGTCAATATGTCGACTTTAATTTTGTTTTGTCAGACAATTACACATGGTTAAGTTCATGCCTGTATGATTTCCAAGCAAAATTACAATTTAAGGGTTAATTTTAACAGCTTTCAGTAGGAGGTGTGACAGGTTTGATTTAATTAAAGTTTTCTGCCTTCCTTCTCAGCTTTGTTTGTGTGTGTGTGTGTTTTCAGAGCTATAACATGCAAAGTGGTGAAAAGTGTAAGTTGTGTGTGTGTTTTGCCACAAAATACGAATACATTTCACGTCAGATTATGATTTTGTTTTTGGCACATGTGCACGCCGTTCATTCTTCCATGCACACGTTTCATCACTTTGTCCATCAAAGCAACATTGTTGACAAAAGATTATTGTCTGACTTGATAATTAGAGGAAGACTTTAACTGAACTTAATAATTTGAAACGCTAACAAAATTTGGAATCATGTGCCACAGCTCCAACACCTGTCATTACCTTCACCAGGTAAGTGTTCACAATCTGACGATAATCACTTGACCAATCACGTTCATTAGGGGAATAGCGGCAGCGGCCCCGGTGTCTGCAGCTGTCCATGATAATGGCTCACTGAAGAGTATTCGTGTGATTATACAAGTCACGCCTTTAATGTTTAATTGATGTCTTTATGTTCCAGCTCACTTAATGCAGTTACCATTAAGCTGACAAATGCTAATACAGGAAAATATAACCCTGAGGCAAAATATGAAGAAGTATACGAAGGAGTTGATGCTACAGCTGGGTGTGGAATTTCAGACTAATGTTCTTCCTTTCTTTTCTTTCTTCTACTTTCTTTGACTGTGAAACCATTGTCATTCACTGCAAAGGCTTTTCATATTCATTTATACAAACTGCTCTTTGATTTATGGCTCTTGGTTTATCTGCTTCCTGCAAATAGCCAACCACTCTGTAGTTGTGGGCCCGCCGTCCAATGTGTTAGAGTGCAAGAGCTGAGTCTGTCAACAGCAATGGCAACGAAAATAAACAGTTCCGTAAAGCGAGGGAAATTTTGATGGATGTCCTTTCAACAGGTTGTACAGACACCTTGCAGTGGTGTTATGAAGACTCCATGAGAGTATTTCTGCACAGCTGATTATTTATATGACGCTTTTTTTGCTCGTGTTTTCCCCCTTTTTGGTCTCAAAATTTGTTAAGGCAGATCAAACATTCACAGTTATGAATAAATTTGTGATTTTAACTGCTAAAATTCTACTTCATCTTGCTTCATGAGGGGCTTCTGTGAGAGAGGAGGATGAAACATGTAATGCAATGAAATATAATCTTTCCATACAACTGGGAGTACATCGGCTGTACACACTGCAGTATGTTGTCATGCATTATACAAAGCATTAGACGAAACAAAGGCCCCGCTCACACTCACCGTCTTTCATCCAGACGCAGACACGCTGCCGTGAAGCTACCACACTGGCTCGGCACAGGGTTCTCCAATAAAGCGTCTTTTTTTGGAGGAGGCAATTGTGTTTGTGCTGCACAGCCTCTCCAAACGCTCTTCATGATTTATAATTTACGAAGGGTCAGATCACACTAATGATAAAACAGGCTGCTGTCGAACCTGGAATGGTGTTTAGCCGTGCACACAAAGGTTTCCAGGTTTTAAGGTTTCCATCTTCCAATCCAAATCATTTCCATAATAGTGCATATTGTAAAACTGATGCTCATTTTTGGGGATATTTGCCAGTCGTAAAAGACATTTTGGTTGAATATTGTTGGAGGCACGTTATCACAAATAGACTCAGACACATCTGTCTTGTCGTCTGTTTTGTGCCAAAGCAGTGTTTTCACAGCCCCACCGGAGAACGTCTTCAGCTGCGTTTGTGACACTGCCATCATCAATTGGTGGCTCGACTACTTTAAACAGCCCCTGTTTTTTTTACACGAGCAGGCTCCACTTTCGCTCCTCCGAAAACAAAGACGGTGAGATGCTGACGCTGTTGAAAGCACGTACAGTAAACGGACACTTTTGAAAGCCTGTACAGCACGGAATAACTACCACCCAATATTCTAATTCATGTTTTGCACTGGTTTGTGCAGATTGTCAAAGACACAAACTGACTGTTTTCAGAATTTGCTGATTTTAAAGTTGAGCCCATACGCTGGTGGTGACAGGGCCCTGAGCTTAAAATTGGTGCTTGTAATATTATTTTGGACATCTTTAGTGAACTCATCCTGCTATAGAGTGGCTCGATGGAGGACTGTGATTTCAACATGTTAATAGCTGTGGTCATCAGCACCATGGTTTCTGAACTTGTAGACAGAGCGAACACGGTCTAGTCACACATTCAGTCAAGCGGAGCAGATAGAGACTTAGGAAAATCAATTGCACAGTGGAAAAGAAAGCAATCTGTCAGGCCACATAACTACAGCACAGTGATTTTAACTCATCCAGTCAGGCAGAGCATGTTTGAAGAGTGGCTTCACTTGCTTTGCTATTGAATTGCACTGGCCTATCAGGGAATCTCTCCATCACTGAGGTTCCACAAACCTGCAATCTACAAAGAGTTTCCATCTGACCCCATTGGCCAAACATGCATCTGCGGCATTTATTTCCCAAGCTTTGGAATCTTTGCAACCCTGCAAGGCTGCTGACGGATAAAAACATGTGAAATTCAACATCCATTCTTATGTTATTTATGAGAATTACTCTACAGATGAAGATATTTCAGTGTAATAGTTTCTTAGTTCTCAGTACTGGACCCGAGTCCATTACAGAGGAAATCGAGGCAGTGCTTTTAAAATTAGAGATGTCTTCATAGACGTTTTAAAATGAGGATGACGGCTCCACTTTGGTTCCCCCTTAATCTCAGAGAATGAAGTCAGACATAAAACAATAATTCAGTCTACCTTCAGCTCCTGAAAAACACACAAATGTGCTACTGTACATACAGTGGAATCTCTCGAGTCTGGGACTAACTATTCCCAGGAGCTGACAGTCCTTTCCACTTTGGGCTAATTGGAAGCGTCAGCTGGTTTCTTTTCTGTACATCGAGTTTGGATACATTCATATTTATTGTCCTAATAATTCAATAAGTAATATTGTATATGTTGAATATATTGCACAAGAAAAGGTGATTAAATGTTCTTTTGTCTATTTTTCTCAAACATATTCGTAGAAACATACATTTTTGCCAACTATATCCCAATGCAATTTCAAATGCATCATATTTTTCACTAAAGTCCTAACAATGGTTTTAAATAGACCCCACCATGATCACAGATACATTTACTTGTAAAAACATATTTATTTAACAAGCATGTTAATTGAAGCACAGTTTCTTTCAGATATTTGAGTATTAGTCCGTTTGTGTCCTCACATGTCATGCAAATGTTTTTTTTTTTATTATCTGTACATACAGTGTTTTCTCATGTATTTTCTGTCGTGTGCTGTCAAATTGTTTCCTTACAGAAAAAAGCACTTTTCTTGTGTAAGGTGCTTTTCAGTGTGACGAGCTGCCAGTGGAACATGTCATTGATGGCGTGTAATAAACCTGTACTGAATCACCAACACAATGCAAACTTGTACAAAGGAAGAAAAAAATCTAAGACTAAATCCCAAATCAAACTAAACATTCTCATTTCTTCTTCATTGTCCAGCATGTTAAGACTTTGCCATCATCCACACAGATACAACACCAACATAAATAATAAAAATAATACATACAACAAATGAATTAACCCACCAAACGAAGCTCCATGAGATGTGGATGAAACGCTGAATATAAATATTCAACCTTAGACTTCAGGTTTTTCACCCTAACAGACCTACTCTACCAGTATTTCTACTGCTAACCTTCTCAAACATAAGCTTGATACATTTAATCATATAATTATAATTTGTCTCTCAATGTGCAAAATGTTCCTCAGTTGTTCAACTGCGTTTCAAATAAAAAAAAAAATTCCTTCCTTTCTTGGAAGCAGTAAAAAAATACACTTAAAAATAAGAAAACAGACTTTCTTGGAAGCAGGGAATTGAAGGGCAGAGATAGAGAGAGGTACAGTCGGCATCAAAACAGAAGACAATAAATAAGAAATAAATAAGTCCTTTATAGAAAGGCTGGACTGTCATCTCGGCAAAACAACTGCCCGGGGCTTTCGGCTGCCTGGGGCCCCAGAAAGATGCACCATGAGGCAGTTAATTCATGGTTATTTCTAATCTTTATTTGGTTTTATAAGACCGGGCACCACACATCCATCATTAGCTCAGCTGCTAAAACATAAAGGCCCATATCAAACTTTGTGATTATGGTCCATGTTCTGAATTGAATTTTTGCTTCTGAGGTTTAGGGTTCAATAGGGACCGTGCAGGCGATTGGAGCAGTGTTAGTGTCAGTTCCTGTCCGGGACGAAAGCTCCTGTTATTCTGTCCAACTGGAGGTATCAGCTAAAAGACAATCTGAAATGTACCACGTGAAAATGTTTCACCCAGCTAAATAATATCAGTTTACCAGCTACAGGGACGCCATGATTGTGCGACTAATGCGATGATGTCGCTTACTGTACTCACTGTGAACATTTAATGTTCAGACGCTGCCAGTCCTACTAAAACAGGGCAGAACCATCATTCCTTCTCTGCAGTTCAATTGCTTTCGAGGATGTTACATTACTGCCACCGTTTGGGCACTGCATAAAATGGTCAGTCAATATTTAATTCCAGCTCAGATCTAAACTACCTGAGCATAAAAACACAACCAAACAGGCCGATTTACCTTTACAGCCCCCGCTTCAATAAAGTAAATCGTGTGTTAATATGGGAAGGTTTCGGCCAAACACTCCTTTTGATCCTAAACACAACCACAATTTCCCACCTTGTTATTCCATAAAATTAAAAACCAAAGTGATGCAAGGCTCCGTATTCGGAGTCTCTAATGGCTCTGCCTTTATCCACTTTCCTGATCTTTGTGCTGCCTGTGTGCCATAACCGTATTAAAGGTTGGTGATTTTAACAGCCTCGTGCATGACTAACTCTCCTAATTACTGCCGCCGTCACGTTTTCTCAGTTCATTCCCTCTTCTCAGGCAAATAACAACCCAGGCCACTGTTCCCTCATTTTACTCCGCCAACAAGTCTCTTACCTTGTTGCGTCAGAGCGTATTCTAACAACACCAACACTTTCCTGACCCACGTCCGCTATTTTATGGCCAGTTCTCTCAAGATGGACTGTTTGCAGCTTCTCCTTTTCCTTCCTTAAATGTATTATTTTGTACTACAGACTCTGGAAATCTCTTCGATCTTGAGTGGCAGCTCGGTATTTGACTGTGTTCTGTTTTTTGCGCTTGGCTTCTGCTGCCTTATTCCTGATCAAACCTGATATCACGGACAGATTGGAAAAGAAGGCAGTCTTTACCTTTGCTATCTGTCAGCTTAATCCCCATGGAACATAACTTCATTTTCTCTCAACACTCTTTTGTTAGCCACCCTTGACTCTTTCCCCCAAACACTCTTGGTGTTTCATCAGCCCTAATCATTGAAAGTTTCTCAAATCCCTTCCCCTATTTCAAATCCTTTCCTGTTGCGGAAGTTGTATTTTTTCCATCTTTCTCATCTAACAATAAAAAGATTGTCACATTTTCTTCTCCAATAAAGAAGATCCCAAATCCGAGTCAACTGCTGCCGCTACCATCAGAGCTTGAAGAGGATCACATTTAGATGGCAGTGACTCCACATCCGCTTAGCTTTATGCTAAAATGTCATTGGGAGCAAACAAATCTTCACAAAGCTCCAAATGCATAGGAGAGAAAATATTCATGGAAAAACGAATAACACTTCCCACACACTGTCAGGGACATCAATAAAATTCAAATGAATCAAATGACACCCCAAAAGTCAGATTGTCTTTGTGCGACTCACTGAAGTCAAGCAAACAACATTTTTTGCTCCATATTCTCCTCTTTTGCTCCCAACAAATAAGAACTCCCGCTGCCACTAGAGGGGTTTTGTCACTTTCATGCAAACATTCGTTGTTTTTAGCCATTTGCCGAAATGACGTGATGTAATCGTTTCTCTTTGGAAAGCTGTCATGTTCACACGTCCTCAGTGACTGACCATATGTAACATAATCGGCATTTCAGCTGCATTGTTGATGCAGACTAGCTGTCTCGCGCCACTCACGCTACTCACCCCTAATTGCAACCCAAAGCTTTTTGGTTTTCATGTTTTTTGTACAATCTAACCATGAAAAATTCTCTACAGAAAGCCATGGAACCTGCGTATTACTGCATGAAAGACCAATATTGTACAATGCTGATATTGCTACAATGTTGGTACATTGAACTCAGCCTTTCAGCTTTTTTAATCAAAATTTAAAAATCCAAAATTAAAAAACTAAAACATCAAACATCTTACTACTGGAGTCCACCAACCTTTATATCAACCCCAACCTTGTTTATTTACTGCCTACGCATAACCCTGCTTTTTTTTTTTTTGCCTAACCATAACTCAACTACAGTGTTTGCAAATATTTGAATTTGCATTTTTGAGTGTTTAGAGACCATACAGGGCATTAAACTGTCGACTGTCGTCAGCTGTCATCCATTTCATTGTCTGGTGCCAAAGGGGGGAGGACAGTTTCAACAGATACCTCCCAGAATGGTGGAGCTATTTCCAACAACGTCATTTCTGATTTGAAAAGCAGTTACTAATTTGTATTGTATTATTTTCCATAATACCCAGTATACTGAACCTGTCGTGGTGCCTTTCTGCCCTTTTGGGAGCCAGTTAATCTTCCTACTCAATAACAGGATTTGTGTGCATAAGTTACTAATTTAACAGGTGCTAATTTAACAGGTCCACAACATGAATTACAATGAAAAGCAACATGCAGGTGGGTTTTCAATAGGCTTCCTAAAGCTTCATAAGGAAAAAATATATCATACAACCTTGGCATCTATAGCTAGAAATGATTATGTACAGCTTTGATTTCACCTCACACAGATGTAACATGGCAGGTTGACTATATTTTGATTATCAGAGGGAAAGAGGAAGGAGTTTGCACCTTATTTATTCATTAGATATTTTAAGTTTAATAAACTGAACTTAAAAATCGGGGAGTGCTCCTATAAATGCGTGACATGTAGCTAACACTTTCCATTCTGCTGGTTTATGGTGTCATAGTTCATACCACTGTTGGTGAGATATTTCATCATAATAGTCATGGAAAACAGTCCATTTTAAAGTGCCAGTCGAGTTGCATATACCTTGCAAGAGATTACATTAATAAAGTCCTGTCAGATATCGGCGCTCTATTTCTGTCACACGTCTGTCTTTACACTGATCAGGTTTCAGGATAAGCTTTTACCTTTCGTTTTTTTAGTTTTTAGTTTTTTTACTTTCCCAACTCCAGAGAGGCAGCAGCAGCAGCTGTCGAGCTGCGCAGCATCAAACCAGCTTTGCTCGCAAATTTCAAATTTTAATTAAACACGGGAAGAAGAAGTATTACAAAACCATGTGGAGCTTAGGCCGCTGTCCAGACTGATCCAGTGACCGAGTTCATAAGTTGCACAAACATGTCTGCCCTCCAAACAAGTTCATAAGGGTAAAGCAGCTTAGGGATGGAGTGGGGGGGATGAGGGGGGGGAGCTTTGAAGAAAGAATGAAGTAGGCTTGTTTAAGACTTATAACCCTCTTGGGGATATTCTTCCACCATTTCCTCTCAGTGCAGGGAATAAAACCTAAATGCTGCCATTTGCATATATTTCTTGTGGAGAGCAGAGAGAAAAGTGAGAAACACTTTGGGGAGCATTTTAAATTAGAATGTGTTTATTTCCTGGACTGGCCTGTTTAGCATTAAACGAAATCCAATCTCTGTTTAGACAGCAGCAAATTAGGCACAATTAATTATTTTTCGTTGTCCTGGGTATTGGGATTAGGCCAAGCTGTTTATATCCACCCCTCTTCACTGATGCACTAAAGTATTCCAAAAAGGAGGCTGAAATGTTAATGTGCACACTAACAGATTTACTATATGGCGGCAGGGGATTTAAGATGTTAAGCACGGCTAGATCCAAGAAATGACGAGTATTCAGAGTCGAAACGTCTCGCATCCATCCACAGTTCATTATCTTATCGAGGTGCTTTCCTCCGGAAGCGCAGCAGTGTTTCCTTCGCAGCGCACGGCTCTTTCCATCATTATGTGGCTCCTACCTGCAAGGGAGGATCTGCGGCTTGCTCATGGGCAGTTGTTAACTTCTGTACTCGCGCAGAGAGAATCAGCATCAATTATTTAAAGATACGGTTGTTAGTGCAAAGGTGGACTTTTGCTGGCTTTGCAGATCTGTTAGCACAATCAAAATGCGATCATTTCTAACTGTGGAGGTAACGGAGGTTTGCCACCCGTAACCCACCTGATGTAACTGCGAGGACCTGGCATGCAACAGTGTAAGTATAGTTACAGAAGGAATACATGTGGGATATGAATGGATTATTATCACCAGGACAGATGATAGTCATTAACAAATATTAGTCATTATAGCAGCAACACATGTATATTAAAGTATTCACAGCAATATTATTAGTATTAGTATCTATTAGTATTTGCTATTTAAAAGCTTTTAATAGAGCTGATTGTAGAAATGATCAATGTCAGAATATAACAAAAGTTTTTCTCTCGCTAATATTGAACTTCCCTTTTGAGTAAAGCCACGAGCTTTCCAGCGTCGTTCTTCTTGAGCCTGATACTGTAAACACGTCTCTGCCGCGTGTTTACAGCAGCTCAATCCACGGCATCGAGATCACTAACTCCGCAGATAAAACACACATTCCAGGGGCTTTCAGCTTGCATTCAAATTCACACTCTCGCGTTACGGTATCACAGAACACGGTGAGCGCTGAATGAGATTCCTTCAACTTTTATTGGATAACGCTTGCTGTGACATTTCTCCTTCTATTCATCCTCACAGATTATAGATGGTGTTCTTTTCAAAGTTGCTAGTTCTCTTTGAACCGGGCAGGTTGGATTTCACCACACGCATAAACACTGACAGTGTCTAGGGATCAGCAGCTTGGAGTGGCTTGACCTAGTTATAAAAAGGATGTTTATGCCATCGCCAAATAAATAAGTGGCTCCGCACGTTGTGGCATATGAAACAATATGAAACTTGGATTAAAATGTTGTAACTGGGATGTTGTTCAAAGATCACAACTGATGGTAAAAGAAAATAGAAAATGAAATGCGTTCCCGCCCAAAGGTGCCGTTAGTTTGTTAGGCCCAGTGGATCCTCTGACACTGCTGTCAGTGTCTGATGGACAGTCAGTCAGCAGACTCTTGACTGAATTCACTCAGACTGAGAATTCAGTGGAAACGAGTTAAACAGTTTCAGTTAGAGCTGAACTAACACAATGATTTGAAGACTAAGGTTTAGACAACCATGACTTTTTCCAGGAAGCGTGACCTGTTAGTCAGGGTTCAGACTAACCAACACGTTCTCAACCCACGGCGTCAGATATTGATGAATTGCGCCCTTTGCACATCTGTGGCCGTATCGTATTAACACCTCTGGTATCCTTTGGCGTTATTGTTGGAGGCTCCAGTAGTGCCACTGTTTGACGCCCCTGTATTGATGCTACAGGAGCGTCACCAGCTGGAACCACAGGAACGACTTTATATACTCAAAATAACTACGTTAGGGTTTGGGAAAACACCTGGATGATGTTATGTTAAGAAACAAAAATTGTTAGAATTAGACACAAAAACTTCAGGCTAAGGTAAAGTTTGTGCTTCCTTACTGTACACGTCCTGAAACAATCATCAGTAAAGTGCACGTCTTGCAGTACAGTTGAACTCCGGTCTCCTGTGAAAAAGTCCTGGGTCTTGTTGTGCCATCAATCCACCCCCTGTAAGACTTTTTCACTTTATATTTTACGTCATTGTTTTAGGCATCAAATTTTGAAGTGTCACGGTTTTCAGTTAACCACACTGAAAGGTCCGTGCGTCCGTCCCCGATGGAGCAGTCTATCCCAGGGCCAACACAGCGAGACACACACAACCATTCACACCCAAATTCACACTTACCAGCGATTCAAAGTCACCATTGAATCTAAAATGCATGTCTGTGGGCCACAGTAATCATATCAAGGTTATCATGGACAGATGTAGAAAGTGGGAAACATCTTGTTGACAGGGTTTTTTTTTGCTTCCTGTCATTTATCAAATTTGCCGGGCACCACAGTGGCCAAGACTCAGTGCTTGTGCTTCACAGCATGAAGGTCCCTGGTTCGACTTTTGGCTGTCCAGCTGTGTCTGTTTGGAGTTTGTCCATTTTCAGTGGATCTCCTCACACAGAGTTGAAAGATGACAGTCGACTGCCCGTATGGGTGAACAGTCGTCTGTCTCGCTGTGTCAGACGTGAAATAAACTGGCACCTGGGATCAGCTCCAGCTCCCTGTGACTCTTAACAGGATAAGTGGATAAGACGATGGAAGGGTGGGAAGTAAATTTCATTACTAAGTTAGTTTTTGTTCAGTGTTCATGTGTGAATATTGAATCGCAATAAGCATTTTTTATTTATCCCATTATTATGCAATTGCATTCTTTTTCGCTCGTTCAGCTGCTGACAGACTCTGTTATGGCCTTGCAGTAAAGACATTGGAAATATGTCTAACTTTCTCGGATTTTCTGGAATTGCTTGTTTTGACATCCTGGCAGGCTGCCTTCCTCATTCCCACGATGATTTCCTTCCCTTCTTCCTTAATACCTTCTCCCCTTTCTCATTCCTGTGATGCCTTCTTCTACTGTTGGAGATGTACTCTAAATTTCCGATGCTCGAGGGTTTTCAAAATGACTTCATAAGTTTCCTTCTCTTGCCTGATGATATTGAACATGAGGGCGGCATCTTGCAGCTGTTTGTTCGAGGGAAACACAATTTGAGGTAAATTAAAATAACAATAGATTTTACAGGGAAGTTTGGTTATGATCTAACAGCTGGCAAATGTAGTGGAATAAGGAACTTGCTTCTGCAAAAGGCCAACTAAGTTAATAGTGACCTGTGTCGTCTTGCATTTCTAGATACAAAAGGAAATTTGACAAATAAGGACACAGGACATGTTGAAGTAGTGCTGTCTCTCGGTCTAGGTCGGCTGGCGGAATAATAATTCCTTACTTTGCTCTCTGTTTACACAGGATGTAGAGTTGCCATTTAAACAAGTCTTTCAAGCACCACCCTCTGCTGCTCATTTTCACATTTTCTCGTCACATTTCACCTCTTCTCTGCAGCGGAGGGGATGGAAGGGACGGTGGGGACTGCAGGTGGGCTGTAAAAAAAAAGACTTTCTCAAGTAAACCACTTAAGATTTTACCACACATGCACTGACCATTATCAGCTGTTGGAAGGGGGTTAGTCGAGTTCTACTCACCTCTCGTCTCTGAGCTGCTGGACTTTTCTCTTACAGAACCAAAGGCGACGTTTGCCTCTAACATTGTTTTTACAGTTCATTGAAGTTGTTTGATTGCTGTATAACACGTATTGAATCCATGAAGCTAATGGGCTGCAGGATGCATCTAATGGGGGGGGGTGACATTCAAAATGAGCAACATGGGCCCCTGTCAGGAATTACTTGAATGCAGTCTGGCTCCTGGAAAACCAGTGATTCATTCTGCTTTTTTAAAAGCTAACCCACCTAGAGGAAAGTCAGCTTAATCAGTATGTGAACCATTTTGTTGGTTGTTGGTAATATTCTAGTCACCAAGGTTTTGTTGAAATCTGGTAATGCACCAAATGCACTTATATTCTGAGAAATCTCAGTCAGAATATCACATGGTATATCAATATATTATTCATAGAATATCAATGTATTCCAGACAATGTGGTCAGTAGATGGGCTGTGTGTTTGCCAGATTCACCAGCTCCTTGCCAGATTGTTGTGTTTTCCATTCTGTCGGCCCATTGTTACCGTCTACCTGTTACCGGTTTCTGTGCCTCTGCCTCTGCCTGGCTATCTGCCATGGCCACAATTATTTCCATTAATAATCAGGCAACTGCCTGCCTGCCACATATGTCGGCTCCTGCATTTGCTTCCCTGTTGCTTCACACACGTGCTGTGACACCACACACTCCAATTTACCACCATCTAACCACAGAAGAGCTACATTATTTTTTTCCAACAACACTGACGGTGGTGGATCACATTGCTCTGAGCAAATTAAATAAGAAAACAACCAAGAGGAAACTCAGGGTTAATGAAACAACTCAGTCCTTAATAAGAAGGAGAGCAGAATATAAAGAGAAAATTAAAAATTTGACAGCATTTTATGAAATTAGGAAGAAGGCACGAGTGTCTACATAATAGACTCCAAGTCATCTGGGCATCACCAGAGAATTTCTTACCAATCAAGCTTTGCAGAAACTTCCAGGAATGCCAACACACACACATCCCAGAGCAGCCAGCATAATAATTTGCTATTAAATGGAATGCCAACCTTCTATTGCAGTAGTCATGGCGTTCCAGATACGGTGGCCAGTAGCAGCTAGGTCTCAAACACTGGGGCGCTCTCCAGTTGTTGTTGAAATTAGTCTCTATCTTCCCAAACTTCGAGCACATAGGAGAGCAGGGTGCACAGCAGATGTGCAGAAGCGAGTGGTTCAACGGTCGCCACCCTGACCGAGGCCTCCTTTCCCAGTTACTCAGATTAACCCGGCAGCCAACTCGCCCATTTCCATGAAAACTTCTTCCATTTCGAAATGATTGAAGCCATTTTGCCCTTGGGAACATTCAGAGCTACAGAAATGGTTTTATTCACTTGCCCTGATCTCTGCCTCACCACAAAATGTTATTGCAGTGGTCTACACAGAGCTCCTTGCAGCTCGTGCTGGTTTTTGTCCTGACGCACAGTGTGAATTATGGAACGCTATGCAGACATATGCATACCTCTTTAAACCATTTCCAATTTAAAACACAATGGCATATTTGCAACAAGTGAAAGCACCTCAATACTTTCTAACAAAACTCTCTAGCAACTGTGTATTATGTGTACATTCATTTTATTTGTCATTTATTGTAGTGTGCTGAAGTTGCATTTTCTGAGACAATGCGTCTTTCCTCCTTAAGACATGGACTTTGTAAAAACTCACTGATTGACTTTGTCACTGTGACTATCTGCTCTTCCTAAACTGTGCAGCTATTTATCCGGCCGTGTAAATAAAAATGTTGATTACTGCAGCTTTAAAAGGCTGCAAAGAAAACCTGAGGCCTCCTGCCAAATCTTTGTCTCACAGTGATCTCCTGCTGCTGGATCCTTTAACAGTAAGACGGGACCAAATGTGTCCTCTCAAACAACAAGACTGAAAAGAAATGTCTTTTGTCTTCATCTAGTAATAAAGATTTTGTGTTTTAAAGCCAAACATCATGATCATATTATTCAGTCTGCAGTCAATCATTAACAATAAAAGCATAGATGTAAATATTAGAAGATATTGACGAGCATAAAACAATAGCTCCAATAAAATATGATTATCAAAATTTTCAGATTTTCATGTATTGTTCTGCTATTCCTTAACTAAATTTTTGCCCTCAATCTTTTAAGGCTAACACTACACTGAAGCGGTGTATAAATTATAAATATAAAGCCTACTAATAAAACCATCTCTAACAACAGAAACCCTGCATCTTCATTTTTTACTTTACCTTTACTTACACTGATAAACTTCCATGTGCATGGAATCAATCAATCAATCCAAATGTTTAAGACAAATGTCAGTGGAATCATCATCGGTGGTTTCTGCTACAGAGAACGTGTGCTGCAAGATTGTTTGCAGTCATGTGCGCAACAGGAAATGTGTGGTTTATTCATTTAAATTTATTTTAGTAGATACTATAACAATATATGAATGTTACTAGTGACAATTAGCCACTGAACTGATACCAACTAGTGGTCACTGTAGAATGTTGAGGAGAACGGGGGCTGGCGTGAGCACTCTGTCCGAGCTGTGATACACTCTGTGCCATGACAGCTGTCAATCAAAGCCTGCATTGTGTTTTTGCCATTGTGACGTCTGTCCACAACGATATTAAAAGAAAATTACAATGTACAGTATATTAAATCCTGTTGGTTTAATAAACACAATGAGGCAACAGAAGAATAGTTTTAAAGTGAATATATTTTTTTTTACTACTATGCTTTAATGAAAGGGCAGGGTGGCACGTTGCACAACTCCGCCTAGTTAATAAAGCAGGCAGACTCTGACCTTTTTCCACCTTTAGACCAGCACTTGGACCCTGCCTCTGGTTAAACCACCTCAGGCTAAAAAAAAAACACACCAGGTTAAGAAGAGAATCTCGACAGAAGGATGCAAAGACTCCAAACTGATGAGTATTTCTCCAGAGGTCAGTCAGGTTAGCTGGATTAAATCGTGCAAGAAACAGGCAAATCGCAGCTTGCACCATGTAAGAATTCCTGTTAGTGAGAAGAAAGACAATCAGGGTCTGGAGGGCACGAGGAACGAAGCTCTTTGGGAAAAAAACCCCCCTGAGTGACATCGCTTCAGGCTTGTGAAGGGAGGGGACAGGAAGTGTATCAGCCAGAACGAATAATTTTAAATGAAATCTACAGTATGATTGTTTATGCCCTAAAATAAAATTTAAAAAAAAGGAGGCAGCCTCACAGAAAAAGAACTCTGGCTAACAAGGAGAACTTGTGCAATTACGTTTCATCAGTTTTTGAGCAGTGGTGCACTGCTGTCACCCTAAAACCTTAACAGCCAGGTACCACGTAGCCCGTGTTTTTTGGAAAAGCAGAGTTCATGCATAATGTGTCATATGTACTGTTGCTCGAGTACAGTGCACTTAACTGCAAATAAAAGCTCTGTGTATCAAATTGGTTCCCCGTGCGATGGTTAACAAGTTATAAAGATTTATTAGTGAGTAGGCACAAGAAAGAGCTGTTATTGAATGCTGGGGAATAGCAAATGCAAGTAGACATACGCCGGTAATTTATAGTCCCCCCAGAGTTGGTCTTCACGGCTGAAGACATAAAATTATATTATGATCTGACAGTCAGAGGTATCATGGGCATAATTTAAAATAACATGCTCCAAACCATATTTTTTCTGCCACAAGTGATTTGGATAGTATTAGTTTCATCATATCCTGCATAGGTCCGACTTCTCATTTTGGTTATCGACTGGTAATTTAAACGATCCCCGAAGTCTTGGTGGTTAATGGCGTGTCTGTGTGGATCATTTCGCATCCCAAAAAAGTGCTCTGGTTACTTTTGACTGAATAACAGGCCGGTGCTACAGGTGATACAAAGACAATGATGTGCCACCACAGGGATCTTTGTCAGTGGTTTCTTTCTGGATTGATTGATATCAATTGCATGTAGTTGTGCTACTGACATATTATTCTTATGGCTGATATTAGCTCGGACTTTCCAGAGGAATTTAGCTGTTGTCTTCCAGGTAAGTGAATCTGTTCTTGCAGAACATGGCGTCCAACCGGTTCATGTTAAATAGCACAGAACCAACAAGCTGAGTTACTCCTGTCTGACAGGTTGTTCTTGTTCCCAAGGCATCAACAAATTTGCCATTTTGTCCAGTTCTTTGGTGTAACACATTGATGACAGCAGGATTATTGGGATGGTTGGATAGTGAAAATGAAACAGAGCTTTGAACGATTAAAGCCGAGCCCTTTAATGATGATGCCTCCACCACGTTACACACTTGTTTATAAGGAAGTATATGTGTTTAATTTTTACTTCATGTGGTTATGTGGCTAACCCGAAGCCAGTTATGTTTCCCATGGCGTCATATAGTGGTGCCCATGTGGTTTCCACGTTAGACTCCACAAAGAATTAAGAAGTGAAATTAATTTTGAATACTATGTTTTATTTCTGCTAATGGATCCATCGAGTCATGTGTCTATAAACACCCTCCTCCCTTGACCGCCCTTGGCCTTGCGTTCTCGTTTTCTCTACCCCACCCACCCTCCGTTGTTTCTCTGTTCTGTTGTTTCTCTTTATTCCTATAGGGCCCCGGGGGGTCTGTCGAATATATAAAGACGATGGAGCCAGCCCAAAGCCCCCCAGAACTGCATTCATCAAACCTGTGACGACATCACGGTTCCACGCCACAGCTGTCGTCCTGGTCCTGGTTCCCATCTGCAACACGCTGCTCGTACATTTCAACTGCTGTGTTTTGAATCGCATTTGAGCGTGTGGTCCTTGTTAGAGTAGTAAGTCGACTGTGGGGTAAAGCTTCATGCAGCTCTAACTACTGTTTCTTCATCCCAAAGTTATTGTTGTTTCCAGGCTAATTATGCTGGATTTTAGGAATACCAACAGGCATCCTAGGCAACAACGTCCATGTTTCTGTCCTGTGTATCAGTTACTATGTGGTTTTTATCAGCTAATAATCTCTGACTGCTAAGGAATTATGTATTTTGAGACAGCCTTTCAACTAATCACATCTCATTTGCAGTTTTACATCACCTTGAAGAAAAGGCAAATATCACTTTGATGATTACAGTTAAAATACTGAAACTCTTGGTTTAACTACAGGCTATTGTTTTATTTAGCAGATGGAAAAACTGAAAGCAAAGCACATTTGTATTAAATAGTAAAATCAGCAATACTAAATAATCAAACAAAAAAAAAGTATTTCCGTTCTTGGCCTACCCCCTATAAGACCCTGGAGGTCTAAAGTACAAAAACTGTTGTGATAAGAGTCTTTGGATGCTGATGGTGGATGCTGGTGTGGTGGAAGAGTGAGCAGTGGTTGAAGTTCCCGTTTCTCCTGGCTTAACTGCAGCGACAGGCTTCATGACAGGACTGAAAGCGGACGTCTTTTTAGTCTCACTCAGATTCCTTCAGGAGAAACTGGAGTTCAAGATTCTTGGTCCAGAGTGTTAAAGTGTCCCCGAGCAATCAAACAATGCTCTTTAATGTGCCGGGACCAAGGGCGTTTGGAGCTCAAACTTCTTCAAAAAGTGGAGAAACCTTGAGATTGTAAGTTTTGCTTTGGAGAATTATTTAGACTTTTCTGAGAGCAGAATCTTGTGTAAACCAATTACTGTAACATGAACGCTCCGTACATTTTTCAGCTGTGATAATACAATTGTTATAGTAACACAAACAGCTATAAACTCCTGATACTAAAATATTTCGTCAAACCAAATCTTCATTTTGTGTATATAACTTTAACAATGAACTTTACTCACACACGCTCCTTTAATATTTCCTTTTTCTCCCCAACATTCCTCTGAATCCTCTTAAGCCTTTTCTCCTCATCATCATCCCACGTACTGGACAAACACAGCTCTTGTAGTTGATGAGAATTTCAATTTCAAGGATTCTTCTTTCTAACTCTGGACCTTTGAACTTAGGACTTTTTAACATTAAGCTAAACATATTAATACATAAAATACAATCTTGTCATCTTACTAATGGAGAAAGGAACCAAACAAGTGGATTTTTAAACCATAAACAATGGTAAATTCCATTTTTTCTCCATATTTGAGTTTTCATTCCTTTTTTTCTAATCTGAAGATCAGTCAACATTTCATGTACAAAATAAAATACAAAATGTGAAATGTGACTAGTTGTGGGTACAACATGCAGTGAATGATATGAGCCATGCTGATGCAACAAATCAGATATGAGGAAGACTATGTGCATTCGCACACAAAGCCACAAGGACACTAAAGACAAAGTTTGACAAACAAAATTGTCAGATGCAGTGAATATTTAAATAAATATAAGTTGTCGGCATACACCTGGGAATGAAGCCTTGTCAGACTTTCATCAGCTTAAGAAGTAAAGTCGCACAAAGACATATTGATGAAAAGTTTGATGGTTCCATAAAATGAAGTGCTGAGCTGGTGTCACTGTTTGGCAACAACCTGCAAGACGAGGACAGTAGACAAGTGTTTACAATTTAAATTTATGCTGAAGTGTTCGGGGTATACTGAGCCCACAATGAGCCAGGATAGAAGTGTTTTACTTGACAAATATGTTTGAGACATTTTATGTAAACCACCTCCAACCACATACTGTGTGACAGATGCTCAAAAGCTGCAGGTCTGCAGGTGAGTTGCATTCAGTGACAGCGCAAAGTGTGGGTCATCTGTGTTTTGTCAGAAAGTAGCCCTGAGCGAGGTGTTCAGGTAGTTCAGCTAGTTTTGATCCTAATAATTTCTGTTTGATTTCGTATCATCTCAGAATTGTGGCCAGTCAGAATTCTGATGGACAAAAAAGTTCACGTCAAGCCCTGGTTGGTATGTAGCATCGTGCAGAGAAATAGTTCTGAAACATAACATCACTTCAAAGCTCTGCCTCGCCACTGTGTCTATTTCAAATATTTGTGCCATGTTTAGAGACTAATAAACTTTTCAAAGACTCAGTCGTTCTCTCCGAGAAACTGGACTTAATTGTCTGTCTGGTAAATGAAACCTTGCATCCTCACAAACCTCTGATTGCAGCCGTGTCTTGTTTTACTGCCAGTGGTTCTTCTATAACCCCATGTGTCTGAACAAAGCTTTACACCTACTTATATTAGATTTTGCAGGTTTTTACATATTTGTTGATTTCTCAATTTCTTACATATCTGGCTGTGCCCTGCATGTGCTGTCAGACTACTGATTATGCAGCTTTTAATTTTGTGCTTTGTCTACCTTCATCTTTGTTGTTGTTGTTTGGTTTTAACCATGTGTGTTGGACAGTCTCACTTGCTTTTTCAGAAATAAAGCAAATTAAATAATAAAGTGTTTTGTGGTAGATGTGTCATTATACACACATAAATAAAGAAAAGTTTCCAAGACGGACAGTTGTTCACATATGGCATATCAGATGCAATTTGGATCAGTTCACAATATTTCCAAATAGACAGAAACACCTACATTTATCTGATCATACACACATGGCCAGTTTCATTCCAGTGTCAGTGCTTAAAGGATGTGCCGTCGTTAGTTTGGAATTTTTTCTGCGAAAGGTTTCATCCTGTGGATGTGAGTCAAGCACTAAAATTAAGTAATTAAGTAGTTCTGAAAAGATCACGCTGTAAAATTATGAGGCCGGTTCACATGAGAAGCAATGTGTTTAAAAATAGATACGTGGTGATCTCTCTATGGCTTCTGTGATAAAAATACATTTAAAATGCATGTACTGTATAATTAATTTGCCATCAGATTAACTTCTCCGCAATCTCAGTCATGAGGGACGAGCGCAGACATAAATGAGGAGTAACAAAGGAGGACAGGGAAACAATAGAAAACACAGAATCCCACTTCTCAATTCATCGCAGGGCGAAGAGACGGGCAGTAAGCGCGCATTTTCAAATCCACTCAGACACACTAACTAGATTCCAAAGCAGGACAACATACAACAGAAGGAAGTGTCAGTTTGAGTTTAAGCACAGGCACAGCAACATCCTCGTGCTGCCTGGTCCACTCCGCTATCCAGGGTTGTACACAGTCAGTCATTTTAATTAGCCATCCTTGACATGGCTGCGATATATCACGTGTGAGCACAGACTGCTTGGAGGAGCTAGTTGTTAACGATAACAGCAGCCTTGCCGAGGCTTGTAGTACTCTGTGAGCTTTTCAGGCAGATAGAAAGTGAGTCACGGCTGGTAAAGTGAACATAATTAACCCCAAGGGAGCAGGACGGGAGGCAGGAGCCTCAAGTCCCTGATCTCGGGCCTGGCAGCCTGCAGGGCGAGGGAGTCAGGAAAGATAGGTCTGCTTGTGTATGTGTGTGCATTTGGTTCCTGTGATAAAATCTGTGGAACACTTTAGTGTGTAAAATATTTTAATTTGCACAGTGTGAATACTGGAATGAAAGAACAGCCGGAATTCCTGTACAGTGACATCCAGTGTTTTCAGCAAGACGAGAGGAAGACAGATGAGAAGGCAAAAATGAAAACCTGATGTCAACAGAAAAACATATTTGTTGGAACATAATAACTTCCAGAAATTTAAGGACACATAATATTGATTTTGAAATTGTTTCTGACGAAATGTGATACATGCTAAATGGTTCAGTCTTCACCTGCGTCTCACAGTCTTCATCAGAAAAGAAGCTTGTGGTGAGGGAGTTAAGCCCCTGTTACCACGTACAGTAATGTATAAGTATATGCAAGTAGGTTCTTGTACATTCCCATGTTATGACATATTACTTCCATTTCATTATATCGGAAGAATGTGTTGTACTTGCATGAATTAATCATTTTTATACAGTAAATTTAGAACACACACTTTTTTGCACATGTGAAGTATCGATTATTATTATTTGAAACACAGAGATTTTATTTCTCTGCACACTGCATTTCTGCCTGTGCAACGGCTTTTGGAAATTTGCAACTCCCTCAGTGAATTTGAGCCGGCAGCACAGTTGATCAGAGGAACATTCCACATAATGAGGGACCATCTAATGTTTGACTTCCTATAAGTTCATTGCAGAGAAATAACATTTTGCGCAGAAAAGCAATACAGCACCATGAAGCTGTGTTGTCCGCTCTCTTTCTAAACATTGCCACATTTATTATATAAATGATCCCAGATTTACATTGTCTCATGCTTCTGCCCACGTACACCATCAACCTGCCTCTGTTTGACCTATTTTTTAGGTCTTTCCAAGCTTAATCTCGAATTCCCTGGTACTGGCGTGTGATGTGCAGGCTTTGTAACGCAACTGAACAAACGTGTGATTTGTCACGTTGGAGATGTCTTCAGCTGTTTCACTGGATCAGCTAACTATCCAACAAAGTCATCTCAAGGCACTTTACATGATAAAGTCAAGACTTTAAAGATGTGTAGAGAAAAACCAACAAATCCCAACAAAAAAACAGCAGTGGAGAGGAAAAACTGAAAGAAACCTCCAGCAGAACCAGGCTCAGGGTGGGTGGACATCTGCCTTGACCGGTTGGAAAGTGGAGAGAGAAAAGAAAAGAGCGACAAAAAAAGTGTAGTGATCCTGTGAGGTCTATGGAATAGCATCAGGCTATTTTATTATTTAGAATTTATGGGTTTGGTCATCAACTACCCTTTTGATATCATCATCTACATACTTGTTTCTTAATCCACTCCCCAACATATCTGCAGAGTTATTTTTCTGTTGTAAAGAATTCTCACATCAGTTAGACAAGATCACATTTCTTGTTTTCTCATATTTCAGGACTGTTTCAGTCCTGCTTGTTTCTCAGTAAAACAGCGGGGACTCACACCCACACTGCAGCTGATAGATGTCACATGTGACGTGAGATGTCCTAATGTAAAGTCCTGATGTACTTTACATTGCTCCAGTTTATATTTGGCTGTGGCACTTTAGGAAGATCCTTAACCTTTAATTTAAACTCACCAAATAATATTACTTACTGTACATCTCCTTTGTTTTCCCCTGCCGTCAGTGTTTTCACATTCTAAACATGTGATGTAACTATAGCAAAGGCCCTGTGCATTACAACTTTTGTAATAAGTTGTGAGTGTGTAAAAAAATAGCACAGGAAACTAAATTCAGTTACAGCAATTAAAATGCAGACCACTATGAGATGCCATAGACAACAGTTAGACCAAAGAGGCTGTAGTTTAGTACAGTAACAAGAAAGCCGACTTATAAAAGTTTGGAGTCACACTAAAATGAGTTAGATTGTGTTTCATGCCAAGAATAAATATTGCACCAGCAAAACATCAGATTGGGTTTTCGTGTGCAACACAGCACATTCATTAATTTAGTAAATACACAATTCACTAAAGTAATTCAGCAATGAAACAGCTGAGAATGTTGCATTTGCAAGTCATTAAGTCCAGACAGCTAATGTAGTATAGTGGCTAGCTTGGTTTAATTATGGTGTATGTTGTGGGCTTTAATCTAGACTGCAACTCAAAGCCAGATACTAAGAAATCATAACTCAACAATCACAGAAGTGAATAATAAAAGGGGCCTTTACTGATAATGGTTCAACAAGGGCATTTGGAGGAATTTGCTTGGACCCAGAACTGGAAAAATAGTAATTTATATGTAAGAAGTGCTTCTGTGGGCATTTCCAACAGACATCCCTGTTTCCCAGGGCTGGCAAGAGCACAAAGCAATCACACAACAGGCCCGAGTTCAGCTCCAGAGTCCTGTGTGAGGGTAATGGTTTTTAGCAAGGCCAAATTCCAAAAACACGAGGCCAAGCAACAGGCACCGAAACTGGGCATTCTGAGAAGGGCTTCAGACGGGGCCGTGGTCCACGATCCGTTAATATCAGACACGTCTTCATACCACCCAAAGGAACTCGTTTTACCACAATATCCACCTAAACCTAACCAAGTACCGCAAGTACCTAAACGAAACCACTGCAAGATGACAAAAACATGAGGTCTTGAATTGTCTGTATGTGTGTATATTTCTGTTGAGTTTGGGGACTGGAGGACAAATGGACATCTGTCAGTGGGTGATGGATTTACTCTGAGGGTTCCAAACGACTATTTATTAAGTCATCCAGAGGCATTTCAGGGCACGTTCACTATGAATTTCCTCCATTTCTTCATCTTTTATTTGCTGACTAGCTTTTGCCTGGAAGGCATGAGCTACTGTCTTCCACTGATTGTGTTACAGTATCTGTTGTTTCTGGTTCACTCGCATTGTAAAGTACAAAGCAAGCAAAAAAAAAAAAATACAAGTCAGGGAGGAAATATTAAAAGCAAAGCGCCATGAGAAGAAATAATTCAGATTCATGAGACACAAGTGTCACATAGGAAAAGAAGGAAGGAAAGTTTTTTCTTTTTTTAGGAGAGAGTTTCATCTTCATCAGTCTTTTGAATATTTGGAGTGTGACTGCTGAGTGTGCTGAGTGTGTGAGCTCACTTTAGCATCATGGGACCACTGACACGAAGAGCTTTGGATCTGTCGCTGTGTGGTGCAGCATCAGACCCCCCCTGTTGGCAGAGGACAGTGGGCGGGAGATACTGTAGCCCTGGATGAGGGTGTTCAGGTAGGAGTTTGCTGTTGAGCTGACCGTCTTGTGCACTCTCGTCTTACTAACCTGAATGGATAGAGTGATGCTTGCTGTTGAGGCACAGCAATGTGCAAAGAGCCTTTATTGTGATATTAGTAATTACATTTGGCATTCATATGCAAGCTGATATAAGCAACTTTTTCCATACAGAGTTGTAAGTGTTACAGCACCATGGTGGATCTGAGCCACCGAGCACTACACTCATCAGTTACTGTAGTCGTTTCCCATCGTGCCTGTAACTCGGACGTCTGAAAACTGCAGCTGTCTTCAGTCATGAGCTTGTCATTGCTCATATCAGCACCTCAAGTCACTGGGCTTTATAAAGAAATCAGAAATGACTGATTCTGTACAGGCCCAGCTCATCTTGGACAAACTTTTCATCTCGGTTTCCCGTCTGCCGTGTGCTGTATTGATAGGAGCTGTTATGGCCAGATCATACAGTATTTTGAAAATGGATCATATGTGCAGTGGCGGTGAACAATCAACCTCCTGATCACAGTCTTCTTGAAGATATTTAGTAATGTTTATTGTTATTACAGATGATTACAGGTATGTCTGACCCTCCGCTGCTAAATAATAGTTATTCAGTTGGACTGTTCTGACCTTTTTAATTGTGGAAATTTGCAAAAACAAATTACAATATGTCAAAGTTCAAGGGGTAAATAAGCAACCTGAAATTAATTACATAACAAATAAAAGGTTCACATACTGTACAGTGTGACTCCCGAAGGCTTTGTGATTTTTTAACAGCCACTTAAAGTAACAAACACTAATTTATATTAGCATGAACACTATTGTCATCTTGTCATAAAGCTCAAGAATCTTGGATTGTACACGGGCTTATGCAGCAGGATCCGGAACTTTGTAAAAATAAAAAGGAAAGTGACAGACATCTTTCCCTTCTCTGCACAGTAAGTCTCAGCACAGGACTGCTACAGGGCTGTGTACAATGTCTAGTCCTGTATTTCCTCTTTGGCAGCAGCTGTGTGGCAGGACACGGCGTCAGCACTGTCATTAAGTGTGAGGACTACAACACCTAATCGCGCACACGCCACAAGGAAAGAACCAGCGCTGCAACAGGCAGGTTTGAACTGGGGATGTTCCAGCTGTGAGACAACAGCTCCAACCAGCCCACAACAACCTCGCTGCCCGTGTCACCTTACCAGAGGGGATTACTTTAATTCCAGACAAGTCAGAAGAGTCTCCAGTTATCCAGCCCAAGTTGGACCCAGGTTGGACAAAGGAGGGGACACAACATGAGTTGCAGCTGGAAAATATTCTGGTTTTACATAACTTTATGAAGAAACTAACACAAACGCAAACAATGCAGACAAACACGGTGGAAGCCAAGGGGGAGAGAATGACGACTTGGACTGCTTGTCAGGCCGCACCGAGTCCACCTGACGAGCCACAGTGCTTTTATTTATATATGTGTATATATATTTGTATATGTGCTATGGCCATAGGGCTTTGTTGATATGACAGTGCTCTCCGAATGTCCTCAGAGAGAAAGAGTCTTCGACAATAATGAATCCATCCTAGCACAGACCTGCATGAGTTTTCAGGACTTGAATGAGGGAATGTGACATAGGGCTGGAGATTCCACAATACACCCCATTAAAAATAAAATCCATGAGGTTCGAAAACTGAATAAGATGTAAGTGGAAGTGAAGTGAAAGGAAACAAGTGGAGAGTATGCTGATCAAAACAGTTTCCGATGAGTTGAAGGATCCATTTTCTAGATATGAATGTTCATTATTTGTTGTGTATTCCCTTCATCTGTGTGATGAAGTTGTGTAGTCTGTGAAAAAATTAGAAATAAAAGTGTTGTAGTAAGGAGCTCCATTGGTATGAATAAAAACCCATTCAAACATCAGTGTGTCATCTCCATTCAAGAGTTACACCATCACATATTAAAATTAGATGATATATTCTTCTTTCAATACTGGATGGACCTGGTACAAATGGAGCTATTTTAAAACGTATAAATTAAAGTTCATAAATTATCCTATGAATTCTCAAAAAATATCCTCAGCCACTTATAGACCAAATGAGCAAATTTTAATTTTTACAGTCACGGGCTAATTAGGTTTTATTAA
Source organism: Channa striata (assembly GCA_033026295.1). NCBI lineage: Eukaryota > Metazoa > Chordata > Actinopteri > Anabantiformes > Channidae > Channa > Channa striata. Next base: position 9,723,203 of record CM065182.1, on the reverse strand, counting down.
CGGAGGGCTTTTGGTCCGGTTGTGATTTGTAATGGAATATTGGACAGCTTGAAGCAGGAATCGAACGCACCCACAGCACTGCCCTTCAGTCTGATGGTGCTGCCTTCTGCTTTGTAACACTCAGGGAAAACAATGGATTTTTCATACGCGAGGGTGGAAGTATTAAACTGGTGACCACACAATAAACACACACTGAGGCTGAATTATCGAAGAGACCCGCTGGACATCTCCTGGCAGCTCCGCCCCTTGCTTACTGCAGTAACACCAGTGATGTTTCTGTTTGTCTGTGGAGGAGTATCGATGATATTAAAAATAGACGCTGCATTCTGACAATGGTCTTGCAAAATTTATAATAAACATCTTACACCTCCGCTGATCAAAATTTCAAAAATATTTCTCATGAAGTGGTATCCCAACACACAGTATGTTAAAATGTTGCCTCTTCCATACAAATGTTCTTGCTTCTTTTGTCTTTGCTGCCAGAAACTATAATCTTGTGATGTCGGCACAGACCAATAGAAAACAAGATGTGGGGCCTTTTTATTCAGCTGCTAACAAGTGGCTAAATGAAACCACAGAGGCTGTCAGGAACATTGAACATCATCGTGTCTCAAACTGAAACTCACTAATCTTCACAACCACGTATTTCTAACTCACAATCACTAGCTTCATCAGGTCACTATGAGAATAACAGCTTCTGTGGAAAAGGAAAATGCAATAAATCGAATTACAAATTGGAAGTTTAGTGGTAATAAAGTTCAAGTCATGTGTCTGAGGATTATCTTGCTAAACAAAATGTGTAAATATTATAAACATCTATTGTACATCCCTGATTACAGTTAACAACAACCCTATATAGTATGATCATATCATCTGTAAATATGATCCATATTTTCTTCTGTACATATTTTCTAGAGGTAATTTATAACTTGTATCCTGCACTTGCTGCGTATTGCACTTCTGGTTAGACATAAACTGCATTTCGTTGCTTTGTACTTGTACATATGTAATGACAATAAAGTTGAATCTAATCTAATCTATCTATTCTATCTATCTATGTCATCCTTGTGTCACTCGTTGTACATTTTTGAGACGTGGACCAACGTAACCATTGTACATTTTGGGGGTTACACTCCTGATAGCGACTGTGCAATTCTGACACAGAGTTCAATGATAGTCGAAGTCCAGCAGGTCAAAGATGAGCTAGAATGATGATCTATGCATATGCTGTATGACTGATGCGTATTAAGTGTCTTACTTATTGTTTCTTGTTTCGCCTGACTTCCTCTTTTTCAGCACAGTTTAGTGTTTTATGTTTGTTTTTTCCATCAATAAAAACGCTTCACATCCTGCATAATCCACATTATGTCAACAGCTACAGTACATATTTTCAGTCCGATGATGCAACATTTATCTACGGCAAACATAACTGACTCATTAACTGGAAAATTAAGTCCTCGGGATCAAAAACACGCGCCACCCACCCCTTCTCTGTGCTTTTTAAAAAGACTAATTCTTGCACAGCTGACATTTCTGTTTAATTCGGCAGACCATGCAATGACTTTGAAGCTGCAGAATGGACGGTTATACAGCAGCTCCCCCCAGTGTGAAACCAAGGTTACGGCAATGAATAAACACTGGCGTAACCTAAATGACGATGACAAAGCACATTTGTAATTTTCCCAGCTTTAGTTTCACATGCAGTTTAGTCTTTTCTTGTGGTTCTTTCATTGTTTGTCTTGTCGCTTCGGAAAGGTGAAGTCACACCCTTCATCTTTGACCGAGCAAAAACTGGCTGAGATGCTTAACTTGGTTGTTAGTTTCTGGATTCTATTACTTTAAGGCCAATTATCGGATTCTAAAATGACTATTTTTATGTTTGGGGGTATTTTATGCACAGACTGTCTTGCTTTAATTAAGAGTAAGTCAATAATCATATTATGGAGATTAAAACTATAAATTAAGAGTCTGATGGAATCTTCTCAGCTCAAGGTCCACTAGCTCGTTTTGAAGTTTTCATAATGGACTGCAATTATATGGTGCAGTGCAGCACTGGACTCGAAACTTCATCTTGACCTTGAAATCAAGCAACTCTGCAAAACGTCTCCAAAAGTGCCAAGCGAGTGCTTAAAACGATGACATGTGCTCAGAATCTGGAAAAGTTTGAGCACGAAGTTCCATGAAAGTTGAACAAATTCTGTTGAAGGCTGTGATTCAAATGAAAAACACAGGGCTGTTTGTGCTGTTTTTTCAAGAATCAACTATCAAACATATATAATTTTAATTAACTCATAGACTCGTTTTTAATATCAGTTTAAACTGTAATTTGTTTGTGATACTGCTCATGTGTACTGCCAAGAAAGAACTCGCTTTCAGAGTTGCCAGTGCAAGAGTGTGACAGCCCAGATCCGTGACCTTAGCCCCGTTCAGCACTTCGGAGATGTGCTGGACTGCAGACTGTGAGGCGGGCCTTATCACCCATCAGCCGCTGACCTCACTAATGCTCTAGTGGCTGAATGGGCAAAAATCTCTGCGGCCAGTGTTGCACGAATCCTTTTCAGAAGAGTGGAGGCCATTACAGCAGCAGATTAATGCCCAAGGTTTCAGAATGACATGTTCAACAAGCACTAGACTTTTAGTGGAAAAGGTCACAGATACGTGACAATTGTAAACCAGGATGTGGGGTGGAATGTGTTTTTGAAAGAGTAATTCATTTTATTTTCGTTTACCATGTGCATCTCACAACAAACAGATTTGGAATATTAAAGACATGTTTTGAAAAATGTCTGTTTTTGTAGCAGTGTGGACAGAAATAATCCAATAAATTCTCAATCTCCTCCTTCTTTTCCATATCAACCATGTTTTTTTTTTTTTTTTATTTTTACTTACAGCTCTGCACATCATTTAAACAAAGTGTTAAAATCTTTTTTATGACAGCCCACCAATTAGTTTTCAAAAGGTCACTGACGACCTTCCTGGCACTCAGGTGTGCAGGGACATGCTTTCCAAAAGCTTATCCTACACCACCACCTACAGGAAAGTTTGCAAATGTACAAGAACAGTCAGACATTTGAAGTAAAACCAAATTAAATGTGTTTACTGGTTGATTGCAGCATGATCAAAGCTATAAAAATGTCTACAACACTAAATACTTACATATAAAATAGTAAAAGTCTCATTTTCCCCAACTCTCTATCATCTCCCTTCTTAAATTTTAACATTTTTTTCAACCAGCAGAACTTAAAATTGGTTGTACAATAGAACTGGCTAAAAAATATTTTATAATTGAGTTTCATTTTGCCCTCGATGATTCTATTTCTTCTCGGTATTTAACCCGTGCTGCGGCCAGAATGACACTGACGAGCTGAATGTGGATTCATCAATTAGTTTCAACTTGTAGATCTGGCCTTTCTTTGAAACTTTGTGACAGAAACATAATAGTCATTTCTGCCTTTAAAGGCATGTCAAATTCAAGAACGTTTCTCCATTTATTGCTCCAAAAATCTGCAGGAGGCAGTTTCCTATCGTACTCCAACCAGGACACACTGCGGAATTTGGGAGGACTATATGAAAGGTTTGCACGACAGAAAGAGTCTTTGTCATGTTTTATTTCCCCAGGATAATGACAGGGCCTTACTTATTCTACCTCTTGGTTGTTGCTGTCACAGGCTTGAATGAAAGGTTTGGCAGACTGTTCTTATTGCTGTCTATTCACGTCTCTTTGGTTTTAAGCACATTTAACAAAAGATGACTGCTGTCAAATGACATTGTTATTTCTGTCACGTACTCAGACCATGCTTTCATTAGGACGCTATGTGGCCACGTCAGCTGCAAAAGTTTGAAATTTTCTTTTTTCTTTGTCTAAATTGAGAATAAGATCAAAAGCCTGAGAGACATAAAATCATTTAACTCTGGGCCGATTTTGGTGAAAATCCTTTACCACAGGAACAACGTCCGAATTAATTTGTAAAATAGACATTATTGTAAATATCTGTACCAACAGCGTTAAAAGCACAGGGCAAGTCGATCGATAAATCTGTACACAGGCTTTCGGCCTGTTCATTGTTGAGTCACAGAGCGAGAAAGAGTCCGACTGCCGTCCTCTGCCCCTGTCCTGGATTTGTAAGCAAACTGCAGTGGGTCAAAGTGTTTACCAAGCGAGGATGTTCGATGCCTACAAATCTCTCCCTCCATGCAGCTGCTGAGAACAGGAGTGAAAGTAATGGCCTGGAAGTCATTTGTTTCTTCCTAGAGCTTGTCTCCTTTAGAGTTGGAATCAATGTTGAAGTTTTCCAGTTTGACTGGATAAAACTATTGTCCAAAGGTAAGTAGAAGAGATTGTCAGTGAATTCTCTAGTATCGAAGGGCAGTTTTCAAGGACCCTTACTTTTAACCAATCAGGTCCTGGAGATTGCTTGGGATGGGTCTTCTTTAGTGTGGACACCACTTCATTTGCTGTGGCTTGTAATGACTTTTCAAAGTTTGTGGAGAAAAAGAAGGTCTGTGCTCCATCATTATCTGGAAACAATCTTCCAGTTAATGCTGGGATGACAGAGTATGTGCAGCCCTGCAAAGTAAGAAGTGATCATCTCATTGAGGAAGTCTATGTGATCTCACGCTGCACTCAGGCAGATTTAGTTTGCATTAACTTCAGATTTACGTGTCGTGGCAACAGGTGATTGTTATGTATTTGCCTGTTAAAAGTGTAAAGCTTTATTTACACAGAAAGCACATCACATTAACAGTAAAAACAGATCAGGGCTGGAGTGGAGGGCTTAACAAGTAAACCGCAATTAGCTGCAGGAACTGGCACCAAGCACCTGTTTTATATAGATATTAGCATAAAAGGCACTGAATGAAAGTGATAATAAAAAATTATCAAGAGAGGAAACATGAGAGCTGAAGTGTTTCTTCTGACGTGCCACACCCCTGCTCCTCCAAGTCATGCTGCAGCCGGAGTGTAAATTAGCAGAAAGAAAGTTGCTAATTAAATGCAAGCACGCTTATTATTTATATTGTAAAACAATCAGTGGTGGGAAAAACAACTTTAAGCTAAGAATGCGAAACCGCTTCTAACTTCTAATAAAAACTGTCTCGTTGCAGTTTCTGACTGAAACGTGAAGTGTACAGCTAAACATTTTTTTTTGCAATTTGCAAGTTTGTCTGGACAAATATAAATAACCTTTGTTGATCTGGTTGAAATATTCCCTTTAAACCTTCTGAAATGGTGAATTCTTTCTTGCAGAACTTAATAAAACTCTTAAAAATCATTATCTTGACAGCTAAAAGATTTTTTCATGTTGGTCTAGAAATATGTTAATACAATAATAGTTATTAAGAGCACTTAAGTGAAGGCTGGAAAATGGGTTTGTAACTCTTTAAAAGACAGGTGACGGAAAAAGTTATTTATTGATTGATCTAAATTTGACACCTACATTCATCAGGGTTCCGAAACACACACAGGAGTTGGGGACAGATGATCTGATGCATGCGCAGTAGTTAGAGATGATTTTCATTATGGGTTGAAATGATGCTTTTAATATTTGAATCCCAAGTTTTCAAAGGCAGAAAATTAGCTTAAAAGCTGTGGTTAAATAATCACTGAGTTTATAAAGCACTGCAGTGGTCACTGGGGTGTTTTTATCAGCTATTTTAAAGCTAAAGTACAGCGCACCATGATAATATTGCATTTGGGGATTGAAATGATCCCTTTTGAATGGATAAATTATTGTTCAAGCAGTGACAAAAGTACAACTCACTTATCTAAATGGAATAGATGAATCTGCTGGAGTTATGGCACATTTGTCACGCAGGAGTCAAAGACAAGCAGCCAGTGGTAGGCACTTGAAATCTAATTACATCACTGATTATAGAAGTCATTAGTCAGTGCCTGGTACAGCTGTCGTCTCATTAATCCAGTCCAAGGAGATGACAGGTGAGAGGTGATAGTTTGGTGTTATGGAATTTAATGGTGATGCTATTAAATTATGCTTTATGGTAAGAGCGACATTGCAGCATATTCACTCAAGCCAACAATTCAATTTCTCTCCAACAATCGCAAAACCTCTGTTGTCTACTTCTATCCTGTATCTTGCTGAGATACAGGAAACGGTGTCCAGTGATGTTATGAGTTTTGGGAAAAAACAACATCAAAATAAAATGTGTCACAACAGCACAAAAATGTGAAAATAATGATGTGCATATCCTCTGGATGTGGAGGTTTTAAGGAAAACCGATGGGAGATGACTCGTGGGTTATATCTGAGACACCAGCATCCACAGGTTCCAAAGGTTCCATGTCAGACCCTGGTTAGATCAGAACATTAAGCCAGATATTTGATAAGTGACCAAATCACCCACAAGTTCTTCTAGTCCAGACAAACGTGTAATGTTAGTGTCTTTTGAACTCAAGTTGTCAGCGTGTTTTGTTCTTGGCTGTTATCTTTTGTAATTGTACTGTTATCGCAATAACTTTTCTCAATTTGCACTTTATTGTCAGTGCACCTGCCCCTGTCGAGATGGAGGATATGAGACGAGAAAACAAAAGACAACGCAGCATTTTACATACGAATTAGTGTAAGATTATCATCTCTCCTCGGTCCACTCGAGGTTCAGTGGTAAGCATCAAAACGAGTGAAGATCAATATCATTTCCTCATAATGTTAACACACTACCAGACCTGACCTCAGCTTCCCTTTGTGCTTTCCAGGTCAGACCCTTCTCTTCCATTGAGGCCTGAGGTTTGGGCCAACTCCCTGTGCTGCCCAACACCATAATGAACCTTGGTGGTGATAATAAGGGGTTGAAGGAAGAGATTAATTTTTAATGAATCACTCCCCAAATGATAATGGTTTCCTGAGGACTGTCATTAAATACTTTAATGATGACTTTGACCATTGCCATCCATAGGGCACTGCAGAAAAGTCTCTGGAGAAGGCTTTCATTACCGCCTGATTTAAGAAATGTCCTTTAAAGAATTGTCAGTGTGGCAAACTGTGGCGTATCATTCATAACACTTACACATAAATCAAGCTGTAAAACTTGTTTTGGTTCAAAGATCTTCTTAATATGCAACAGATTTTAATTAAAACAGTTATTTGTCTAAAAGTAATCTCTTTAAACTGCAAGTTAAACTACTGCTTTATTAAAGCCGCTGATGATGATGTACCGAGCTTGATTTCTTTGACTGTGGGGAAGAAGCTAAAGGTGAACGTCCAAGGTGAGAAAGGCCTGGGAATCGTCTGTAGCTTTGCGACAGTGAGGGCATAAGTTAACCAGTGAAGACACAGTGACATGCAGACAGAAACAAATAGTTTAACCTTCTCTCTGGGCTGCCATCAGCTCCTGAAGAGAGAGAGTAAACACGGTCGAGAAACCGCTAAACGCTCCGTGGAGATTGACACCGGGAAACTGAATAGCAATATCTTCTCTTGTAAATAACCTGGACACCCTTGTCTGCCTGACTGAGTTCAGCACCTTGAGGGACGTCTCACAATGTGTCTGGATCTTGGCCTGATGCCTAACTAATAGAGGGCACATCAGAGCAGGGGACTGCCAGCCATTCGGTGAAGTGGAACTAAAAGAGGAGGAGGCAGAGATGGAGTGTGGGAGAGGGGCTATTTTGAAGAGTAGGTAGAGTGAGTTACTGACTCGCATTCAGCCTCTATGACAGCCTGTTGACAAGCTGCAGCTGAGGGCAAAGATTCCCCCGCTGCTCCCGGGAAGCCGAGAATGGATGGAATCAACAACACTTTGAAATTCATCACTTCTTTCCTGCCATGATGCACAGCTTGTTTGATGCTTCTTCACTTTCTGTACCTAAGGCTCATGTTGTCATTTTCTTTTATAATCTGTTATTTGGCATTTGCTGCACCACATTTTGAAGAGATTATTTGCAAATTGCCAGGTAAATATGAGAATGACAAACATGCATTTGCCCCTTTCAGAAACCTGTGCGTCAGTGAAAGTGCTCCCTGATACAAACAGCTGGCTCTCCCATGTCACCACTGGCATTTACAAAGTTTGTGCTTTTTGCACTGCAATTTAATTCTTTTCACTGCTTTTGCTCACATTGGCATAGAAAATTGAAATGAAATTATTTCACACTGAGTGAAATTGCGGTGAACTTTGCCACCAACAAATGCTACAAACATTGCTGTGCAACCTCCTAGTTTCAAAGTGGCCTCCACTACACAGAGAGGAGGTTAAAAAAAATACACTTTTCCGATCCACAATCTTGGGTTACGAGGAGGTATTTTGAGAATAACATTCAGAACATCACTGCTACTAAGTCTGTGGGTGGCATGAGGGTTTTTTTTCCGTAGCTGCCACGTGTGATTCGGTAATTTAAGTGCTTCTCACTTCTCTGTCAGTGTGTTCTCGTGCAAGTCTTCAAACATAAAGTACATCAGGGGTGTCGTGTTGGTGTAATTGCAAAACCACGCATGCAGTGTCGCGTCATGTTGCAGAAGGACAAGTACATGCAAAGTTGATTGAGATACACGGAGAGGCAAATATTAAGGATCAAAGCAACGTCTGTCATAAAAGGAGCAGGAAAATGTTCAGAGCCCAAGGCACCTCTTCCATATCTTAAACTTGCCAAAGGCTCATTCTGTTATGGAGATAACCTTGGCATGGTTGTGGCTGCGGGGCCTCTGCAGCATCCCTGACTCCCTGTTTGGAATAATGATGGCCACAGGATGCTCAGTGCACGACCGGCCACCAATAACTGCAACGAAGGCTCGACGTTTGGACAGTGTGACATGTTGGCGACATGTGTGACATGAACACAATGACCTGTGATGAAAAAGAGCAGCAATCCTTGTAGAACCACAACTCAAACAGCTTAACCACTATTTTGGTTCAGCTGAAAAGATGTTTGGCTGTTAAACATAGTCAAAACTATCTACAAAATTAGTTCTTCACACAAGCAGCACAATGATTTTTAAAACGGCACTGAATCCATTGATGCCAGAGTGATTTTGTGCCTGCCCCTGCTAATGTCACACTATTCAGTGTCAAGCTTTCAAAGTAGTTAAAGTATGGCAGCAAGATGGTTTGAACAATTTGCTTCATTGAAACACTCAAATCAAAGTGGTGCCACTCAGACATTTTCTAAGTCACCCTGTGCCAATGCAGGATAAAGGATGTGGCCAGCAGATGTCACCATTTTTGATTTTTAAACAATTTTCCCTAACTGCACCTGATTGCTGCAAATGAAGAAATATTTGCAGTTTTTCAGCACTTTTCCAGCTTCAGTGAAGCATCACACCAGCAGCAAATAACAGGACAGTTATAGATGAGCTGGCAGAAACAAACAACAGAGGACAAGAGGTGTTTCGCACCTGTGCAACGGAGGAAAACTCATTTTATAGATACACACACACAGTGAGAAAATGGGGAGCTGCTGGTTAAGTGGGCAGGAGGAGGAGGATGATAACTGGAGGTGTGGGAGGCAGGGGAGCTCACCGACGCACCTGGTGGACAGGTAAAATCTGACCGGGTCAGAAACACCAACAGTCTCCAGCTTTAAAGCCACTATGGCGTTTCCACGACTAGGCACAGACCTCACTGCAGTGACAGTGTCTGCAAAAACTCCAACGCACCAAAAGCACAAGATGTTCCTAACAGCACAATGAGACAAAGATCCCTCAAAAACTCCAAGTATTAGACAAATGACTAACAGTAAAGTGATGGAGGGTATTTTCTTCCTTTTTTGCCCTGGGTAAGTACCCATGTAATAGGTGCAGTAATGCACAGAGAGGCAGCCATTATTGTGAAATGATCCCTTTCATAGTAAACAAGACCCACTGTGTCAGACAAGTTCCACTTCGGGTGCTTGTTTTATGAAGACAACCAGTCACTTGTTTCCTCGTGTAGTGTGAACTATATCAAACGAGACAATAATGCACCGTAAACCCAAACACACACACGCCGTTTTAAAAGGTGTGTAAAGGTGAGCAAAGCATCCCACTTCTTCATCTCAGACACACATTCTAAAGTGTCTTTATCTTTTCCATAAAAACAGTAGGGAGGCGTCTGTCAGAAGACTCTGGCTCTAATTTTCTGCTTAGTAAGCACACTGAACTTGAATTGCTAAAACTAGTGGCCTGGAGTTAATTCATGAACTATATAAATTAGATTATCCTGCCCCGCTGCAGTATAGCAGTTCAGGCATGCCATGTTTAAGACCTTGATTTGTTCTTGTCTCTGTTCCAGCTCTGCCTGTTATATTGCTTGATGGATTTTTTTTTTTTTTTTTTTTTTTTTTTGCATGTATTAATTACCTCGAATGGAATCAGGCTGCTTGAAGAACCACTTTCCCCTCACCTCCTGTGGATTAGTCTCTTATCTCTGTGTCAGTCAGTGATATAGTTGTCTGCCGCTGTCAGTATAATAACATTACAGCTCTTTGAATCTCATTAAAGATATAACTTTTGCAGTTGTCACAATAAGAAAATATCTTTTGCACGAGAAACTGACATGAGAAAAGAAGGTGATTGATCAAATCTCTTGTTGGGTTAATGTGATTATTTGGAGTATACTGCAGCTGTATGAGATAAAGATTGGAAAGAGACATTTTACGCAGAGGCAGCGGAGGGGTCGTGGGCCTACAACCTTTGTTGCTTGTTGCATCCCTTAAACTCGATGTTATCTCTCTTTCTGCTGACTGTTTGATAAAAAAAATACTAAAATATATTTTTAAAGGGCACCTCTTTGGAAGGAGGCCGGGGAAATCACCACAAAGAGAGACTTTTCAAATCTGCCGGGGAGCTTTGTAAAATATTTTTATGTAACCTTCTGAGCCTGAAAAAGCCGTGTAAATGTATTTCTTAGCTCTTGCCAATATATACAAGGAACTGGATAAATTTAAGATATAAACTCCCTCTTAAAGTAGGTTATTCGTTGAAAATCAAAGACTTGGCAACTAAATTGCAAAAAAAATAAATTGTCCTGTGCCACAAGAAAATGGTGGTGACCATGAGCTTTGGGAAATCTTCGGAATAGATGTGTACGTTTCCCCCTTTGTCCTGATGGTGGCAGTATTGCAAAGCTCACCGAGTGTCCCTTACAAAGAACAGGTAGGTTTATCCTCTGAGCAGTATGAATATGATCTTCACATATGTAAAACTGTCAAACATGCTGTTTACTGTATATAATGTTTTCCATGATATGAAGGTCAAACATTTAGGCATTCAAATTTAAGGATTTTCAACTAAATAAGTAAGAATGATATGCACAGATTAGAGGTTGTACTGTACCGCTACCGCTTTTATCCTGATGGTTCAGTGGGTAGAGCATCTCCCAGATAAAATTTCATGTACCAGATGTGTATTTGAGCAAGGCACTTGTATAAGTTTTATTGCAACATATATTTGTATAATGGAGACAATAAATCTTCTGGTCTATGCTGATTCATTGTCTCAGCACCTGACCTGACAGAAGTGTGTAAAACTAACTTTGTGAGCTCATTGTGGGTCAAATAAAGCCACAGAGAGGCGAACGTTTGTTTTTGAGATCTGACATATCTAGTGTGACTTAAATAACTGTCTCAGGTTCTTCCATCTTCCCTAACAAAAAAAAAAAGGAAAATCCGCTGCTCATCAACACCTGTTCAGCATGTGTGAAAACATGTGCACTATGTGTGTTTACATGTGGGAGAAAAAGATGGGGGCTGTTAAAATGCCATATTGTGATGAATAAGCTACAAAAACAAACATTTGTATGCCACACCACAACCATATATTACTACAATTAGCATAACATTTGAAGGCCGTAATCCCACAGATGGACGCTGTGCACCACCGACTTCTCAGTCAAGCACATCCAACAAATGTCTGACTGGAGCCCTCTGAGAACTGACGCTAAATCACTGAGATGACCTGATCCTGCCACAGCTTTTAGGTCCTCATGTCTTCCCTAATCTAATGCTCCAAAGACATGAGAAATGATTGTGTTGGGGCCATATCTCTGTTGTCGTCTCTGTCTTGTGAGGAAGATCGGATCATATTTTTCAGCCAGTTAAAGCAGATACTTACATATTTTTTTCTTCTAGCACAAAATATATATATGTATGAATATATGTCATGTATGTAACTTAAAGGAGGCTTCCAGTTTATTTTAAATGTTATTTCCTGCAAGCCAGTTCACCCAGATCCCTCTGGGTTTGTACATTGCCATCAAACACCTACGTATTTCACATATTACATTTTGTTGGCTTGCTCTATGAAGAACCACCAATTCAAACTCACTGTGCCAATAGAATATAAAAAGGCATCTGATGGGCAGCGGTTTTGACTTAGTTTCAAAGTGTTCTGTTATCCGTTTGTTCTAGAAGTTTTCATTTTTCTGTTACATATTCAAGGCAAATAATGACATAAAAGAATCTGCAGCTGTTACTGCTTTGAGGGGATTTTTATAGTAGAGATCAACTGTGCACTTTTAGATCAAGGAAAGTTTGCTATGACGCTGTGGAGGGTGTCCTATTTTCGGAGAAAGTGCACTAATTAGGCTTGGATGGAGGCTGGATTTAAGCATTTCTCCGTGCTCATTTGATGACACTGATTTCCTTTGGTTCCTGCTCTCGTTTACACGTCAGGCTGAAATCAGTGACATCAGTGACATTTGTTTAAAGCTCTCTTACCTTTAATAATAATTCCATGTAAAACAAACTATAACCAAAGAAGTTATAGTTCTGATAAATTAATTATAATATTATTCTCCCTCACAAGGATTTACAACTTAAATTAGTATGTAAATATATATTTACCAAAAAAAAAAGAGACACAGCTGCAGGCTACTGACGGTCTTAATGAGAAATTATCTTTAGTTTTTTTGTCTCGGGGATTGTGGTATTATTTTCATGTTGTCTTGTCTTTTATGTATTGTTCTATCTATAGTCTGAGTCTAAACGACCTACATGGTTGACGAGTTAACGTGGAACACCCTGTGGCCCCGGCTTCCCCTGTTCTGATTGGACACTAACTGTCTGATTCATCTATTTATATCACTAAAATTACAGACTCTGTAAGTTGTGTTGATGATCTGTCGTTTGACTGAAGCGTCATTGTTTACCTCACCATTATGTGCCTCCTCAAGGAATAAAAATAAATGGTTTTGCATGAGAAAAGCCTATTTAGTGCTTTGACTGTGTTTTCTATGAATGGGACCTCCTGCTGGCCACGGAATATGTCGTCATCCTCGCAAAGACCTCGACCAAAGAGGGGGAACCTTCAAAAACTTGTGTCATTCAAACAAAGGGAGCTTTTTATTTATTCATTTTTTCTTTGGAGTTGGTAGAAGACGGAGGTGATAAACAACTTACGTCTGTCAGTTCAAGAGAAACAAGGGCGAACGCCAGTGTTGCTCCGTGTGCCGTGCATGAAAACACTGTTTACTCAAAGGAGCCAACAACACAGATGTAGTCTCTCCACTCCATGACAGAGCAGCTCTGTCCTGACCAGGGGATGAGCAGACAGTGGGTCTTCTCATGCTAACGCGTCCCTTTAACGGCAATGGGAATGTTTGGAACATAGAAAATCACCAATCTTGAAGGAGTGACCTCTGCCTTGTGAAACATTCTGCTGTGTATATGTAAAGGTTACTGTAACTAGAGGACCCAAAAGCAAAAGCTTAGATGCGCCGAGAGTGCAACAGGTTTTTTTACACATGAACTACTCACACAGATATCAATTTTCACACGTACTACTGATCCTATATTACTCAACACAGAGACCTGAGCTCTAAAAAAACTGTCTAAAAAGGTGTAACAATATTAACTCAAAGGCAGAGAGACTTAGGCTATAACAAAAACCTGAACTACCAAATCTATCAACAGACTCGTGAACAGAACAATAAAGGCTAGAGACTGGGAAAGGCCGAACAAGATCTGGGAGATACACCAGCAACCCCAAAACTAAATACAAGGCCTTAAATACAAACATGCAGGGGTAATAATGATGATGATGATGATGATGAAAGGCAAAGGGTGAGTGCACCGGTACCCGGCCGAGGAGGGGAGAAGTCCAGAGTCCAGATTCCTAATGATGATGATGACGATGAAAGGCAAAGTGCCCTGTAGGTGAGTGTCCTGGTAACCTGCAGAGGGAGGGAGGAATACTGTGTGGACACACACAAACAGAAAAATGAATGCCTATATACAAGTTAGGAGCAGTGAAAAACTAAAAGAGGACAAAAAGCACAGAACCTATAACGGTATTTGTACATCAAACAGCATGTCTCATTAAGTAGCGGCTGCTCCTACTAGTGCCCATAAATGTCACAGATTATTATGTGGTAGAACGATTTAACCATAACTACCATACCCCTATAATTTCAGTTTTGAAGTGTATATTAGTAGCTACTGGTGATAGACCAGTTTAGTGTTATTGAAGTGCACATGGTGATGCAGGCAGCAGGGGGGGCTAATGAGAGAAAGGACCCCAGGTGTTATTTCTAATCTGTTGTACCTTGTTATTCCCCAGCAGCAGCCTGATCAGAAGAGCCAAACAGTGCTAACATCCATGTCTAGGTATAGGAAAAGAACTAAACACAAATAAGTTGTTTTTCTGCTTCAATGCAATGTTTTTTGACTCACGTTTAAAATTTTGTGTCTTCATAAAGTCGGTGTTGGTTGTGTCAGTAAAGAAGAGGTTTGTTTTTGACAGTTGTCAAAGTTTTGACACATCTGATGCCAAATTTGGCATTTTTTTATATTTATTTTTACTGGCTTTCACCACCTGAGAGCTGCCTGCCAAAGCTAGTGACAAGATGGTGAACATGATTGAACATCTGGAGCAGAGGAGCCAGAGATTTTCGCAGAGCTGGCGTTGACCACAAGTGAAGTGAGGGACTGCTGAAGTTCACAGTGATCAGGTGGATATGAAAACATCTCCACACGAGACCTACTGTTAACAAGATATAAGATAGTTTATGTTAAAATGTATTTTTGTGGCAGGTCTTGCAGATACTTGAATGAATGAATGAATGGATTTGTCCTGGAAGGTCACTGCTGCTTGTAAAAATAACAATATTAGAAAATAAATTACTTATGAATTCATAATTATTTTATTAGACCTTCAGTGAACATGTTGTAAGGCACCATAAGCTTTAGAGAAGAAATGTAAATGTTGCTTTGTGTCTGTAATCTGTCAAGCAAATCACGTCACTGAGGATTTGCAATTTAAACAGTTTATTATTTTAATCTTAATCACACTAATTAGTGTTCCGTTTAGAATTGGTGTGTTGCTCTGTGGGTCTCCAGTTCACACTCAGCTATTTTGCAAGGTCAGTAATCCGAGTTGGAGCCCCCCCGTTGACCATCTGCTGTCTACTGTGGCAGTTCTGCGCACTACTTTGTTACTGTACGCACCTCAGCCCGCCCTCTTCGTGTGCGCGTCCGCGTGTCTGTGTGAGTGTGTGTGTGTGAGTGCAGCCACACCGGGCGGAGTAATTCACATCGGTATCTGTTGGGTGCATGTGTGTCGGTGCGTGCTTCGGCTGCTGCCTGTCACTCATTGTGCCGCGGACACGGGAAGCGACAAGGACCAAAATTCCGTCCGGCAGCGGCGTTTTTCTGTGGGAAAAAGCTGGTATCTGTTCCTCCTCCTCCTCCTCCCCCCCACCCGACAGAAACAGCCCGCTTGTTTAAAGTGTGTCTACTCTTCAAGGAGAATATCTGTGACACATTACAATGCTTCAAATACGGGACCTCATCTGGGGATTGCTATTCGTCGGCTGTGCAGGTAAGACGCTGTCCTGTTTGGGATTCATACGAGGGTTTTTTTTTTTTTTTTTTTTTTTGTGGCGACTAATTCCATTTGTGGCTGTAGCCGGAGCAAAACGTGTGAGAACGCAGGGCCAAGCTGCTGGGACTGTGGAGCAGCATCCTCCGGTCCCACCGGCGGCATCCTTCTCCCTGACTCCGGACAGCGGCGTCAGGTTGGAGCTGCTGCTGCTGCTGCTCTGCAGAATCCGACCAAAAGTTTCTGTGTGGAGTGAGACTTTCCCGTCTTTGGGAACCGAATTAACTGCGATACGTCAAGTGGGACGAATTTGTTTCGCCGGCGGGTTCCGTTGCTAGTTGCCAGGTTTTTCCCCCCACCTCGGTGCAATGTTTGAAAATCTCCCCGCGACGGAGCTTTGCGCGGAGTGTCACCGCTCCGGGTGATGCGTCAGTAATTCGGAATCATCCGCAAGTTCTGCGGTTTTGTTCGACTTTTATTCGCGCCTGAGTTGATTTGTTTGGGTGACGGCTGGCGGGCACGGACGCAGGCGGACCTGGGCACGGACGCAGGCGGACATGGAGGGGGGGGTCTGGTGATGCGGAGGGACGCGCTGGTGACCCACTCGTGCCAGCTGTGATTTCCTTGCGTCCTGCTGCGGACGCGCTGCTAGTCCGAGTTCCAGCTTTGAGTTTCAAACGCGACATGTTCCGAAGTAAAGTGCATGTGTCGGGAACCGTCGGTCCGCCTCGGCTTCCTGACATCTGCTGGGTCAGCCGTGACGCACCGAGGATGGAGCGGTCGGAGCGTCACAGATTATTTCTTTTGGAGCCTACAAAAATAGGTTAAAGCACATGTAGGTTCACAGACCTGAAATTATTTGCGTAGTAACGTCAGTTTCTGTGTTTTTTTTCTCTATCCTGCCAAACAGAGCGTTGCAGTTTCCAACTTAATATCGCGGTGCTGATGCGCAAACTGATTTTACATATTGTTGATGGGAATGAAATTCGTCATCTATCGAGGGCGAATGAATAGTCATTCAACGTTAACAACAGGGTCCAAATCCCGGAGCTGCCGTGGTTATGTGGAGCTGGAGGGAACCCATTTTCCCCCTAAACCCCCACCTCTCTCGCCTCCCACATCCTCCTCCTCCTCCTCCTCCTCTCCCTGGATGCGTCCTCCTTTTTTTTTTCTTTCGACTGCAACCGTGTGCTCCAAGTGGTCGTTGAAGACCCCCAGGGGTTCGAAAAGAGCAAGAACGGTTTGATGCAACAATGTCATTCAGTGGACATTATTGCAATTAGTGCATAAGAATGAATATTCTGACCTCATCTTTCAATTGCACCATTGTCCAGGTTCCTTTTTGTCGTTTTAGTCCAACTTTGCCACACATTTCTGCTCTGGCACTAAGTGATCATTCAGCCAAGGTTATATCTCCAATTCCACAGGAGTTCAGCCTTCTTCAAAATCCTGTTGAAATTTGCCTTTATAAAATGTCTCATGTGATTATGTAACACAAATACATTATGCACTGACCCTGTAGAACTTCCGGGATGCTTTGTACAAAACATTGTGACTGGTTGTGGTATAGAAGGTGGTGGTGCATCAAGAACACTCTGATTTTTCTTTAAAGAAAAGAATTGACCCATAAACTCAAATGTTACAAAGAACCAAGAGGGAGATAATTAGATGACTGAGCCTTAGCTCTGCCTTGTTGCAACAGAGAAAGGAATTCAAAGAAATTGATCACATTAGTTGATAGGCCCGGGGTATATTAAAAGGATAATGACAGTATCACACAGTTTGAAGGCTGAGCAATTTAATTACATTTATTGATTTCCAGTTCCTGTTCCAGTTCAGCAGTAATTAAATTTTGAAGCTAGTAATCAACATTAGGATTGGGAGCTACATCAGCTTTCAAGAAATGACAAATGGCAATATGAAACTGGCTATGATTTTTATAAGTGGACAGAGTGAGTGGTCTTGTTTTAGTCTGTCTGCAGTCAGATGGAATGGGTCGAGTGTGTATTCCCAGGTTGTGACCTTCTGTTGTTCGAATGTTGTAGCATAGTCCCTGTCATCATATTCAGCCTGAACGAGTGCTGTGTTTCATCTTTGACCTGGGTTGGTGATCCACTGTTGCTAAACCAGTACTTTTAGCTGAAAAAGCACAACACAGGTTTGTCGGGCAATTGTTGAATTTTGTGTTTGCACGACTGCAGTGCAGCATCATCCAGCAACACACTGTTAGCAGTAAATTGCAACTACTAGACAGATTCCTTTCTAACATGACCAGAATAATTCTCAGTTTGCTTTACAATTACTAAGGTTGAGGGGAAAAAACTGTCACTGGGAAAACTTTGTAAAGTTCCTTCCTCATAGATCATAAAATCTCTCTGTGTGCTTTTGGGTCAGACATATTTTCAGACTCACACATCAGTTACTCAAACTGGACTTCCTCAGTTTATTTTCTATATTTCATCATTCACAAAATGCTCCCGCCAATGCAGCTTCTTGCAGTAGTTTTAAATGCAGCTAAGTTTGAAACAACCAGTTACTTTTTTGCACCTGCAATTTGATTTTTGCAGCATACACGATCAAAAACAAGAAACTGTGCAGGAAAAATCCTAAGTATCAGGCACAATACAAATTCAAAGACTGAAGTTCAATTCATGATCCAACTTCAGCTCAACATTTTAGGGGAGAGAAAAATACACAATTCCTAAATGAATCACATATGGGACTTAAACTGCTGTGGTGAGTTCAAAGCCACTATGAAAATAATACAGTCTATTTTTGACTTAGGGGAACTGGAAAAAGCAGCCAAAACAAGGGAAAATTATAAGGCATTTTTAGTGTGCTCTCTGAATAAAACTAGATTGTGGATCTTTAGTTGCCAGTAGATTCATGCTGCATTTAAAGTGACATGTGCACATTTGCACCAATTTATTAGCATGTTTTAAAATTGTCTTGAGTACATGACTGGCTCACATTGCAGCTGTGCAAGACAACACTAAAAATTACTTGTCTTTGAGTCCAAATTGCAATGTAGAGGATTTGCCAGATATGGGTTCCTTGCAGCTGTGTAGTTCCACATAAACGTCATCCTTTATAAGTAAATGATATGAAATTATAAACTGAAATAGATTGTTAATTAATTAAACTATGGAAATGGTTAAAAGCAAACATTCTAAAATCAATTTCCCAATGCTGGAAAAATCCACCTTGTTAAGTGTTTACAGTAAAAGCTGCATGTACCCCTGAAACAAGATGTATGAAATATATCAATGAAAGAGCAAAGAAGTACTTTAACAAAACTCCTAAATTATTATCAAGAGTGGAACTATGAAAACATGCCAGATTTGCTCTTGCACCACCAATCCCAAAGTAATCGTATGGCATTTTGAAAATGTTTAATTATAATCCTTAAATTGGTTACAGATTTAAACTTAAATTATAACAAAAATGAACGGACCAACCCAGAGAGTAATAATTATAGACTAGTCGTAATGTAATTAGTGGCTGTTTTCAGATCTGTGGCTAAAACGTAATTTAAGGATCAAACAATTATGAGAATGAAACATGTTTCACCAAGACAGCACACTGTAAAACAGTGGTCCCTGATACATCATCCATACTTTCATGGTGCTTCATGCTGAATTTACAAGTACTGATCCAAACAGATAAGTTCAAAACAACTTGGCTGCCTTTTACAGTTCTTCTCTGCTGACTGCTAGATGAGGATGGGCTGTCTTTGCATATTAATCAGTGCTTGAATAGGAACCATGAGTGATGTGCATTGTGAGCTCTGAAGGCGACCTATACAGAATAGAATCTAAGAACAAAAAGGAGGGGGACATGGGCTTGTTATACAGAATGGCGATGGGGGTCCCCCAGTGCCACTGACTTTTTCCTTCGTACGTCAGACATTATTTTGCAACATTTGATACAGTACATTTCATTTACCTACTGGCAGAATTGAACTGACATCAAAGTAAACCTGAAAACAGAAGTTTCATGTTAAACCTGCACCAAACAAAATAATTCATATTGCAAGACCCATTATTTCAACATGCTCATATATAACATCATGATTTTAAAATAAAATGATCAAGAACTTTAGTTGGACAGAAAAAAAATTTGCTGTTATATAAAACATGTCTCTATTATTTGCAAACGTATTTAGGTTATTCAGGATTCATATTTATCTTGATTTCATAATGAAAACACTTGAGGGCCTGTGTAGAGTATAGTAGACTGTAGAAGAGGGGAGCAGAGCAGAGCAGGGAGGACTGAGCGTAGCAGAATGAATTGATATTGAGTGTCAATGAACTACTGTAATTCTCCAGTTTTCTTTAAAGGTGAATTGAGCATCTCAGCAACAGTGAATTAGTTTTCTTCTCTGAAGGATTCACATAAACCGTGCTGATTGTGATGTGCACATCTCATCCAGCAGAGTCCAACTTTTCTGGGAGTGGTTCTGATTAAAAACAACCTTTGAAGCTAATGGTGCTTTAAGGCTAATAGTCACACTATTCATGAAGAATGTGGGTGGGAATCACGAGTGGACGGTTGTTTCCTGGGATTTTCAGCATCCTCGGCAGTCTACTTTAGCCCAGCCTCCCAAAGTTCTCCACATCATCACAGATTACCTGTGCTGCTTTAGCACACAGCTCCGTCTATGGTTTTTCGGAGCTCTAAGTGAGGCTGCCAAATCTGGTGAGGGTACCCAAGGTGACAATGGATGACATGACTATGTAACAGAATCCCAGCATGCGGTCCCTGTCCTCCTTTGACTGCCTGGAGGAGAACAAGTACCACTTTTGATTCGTCTTGGAATAGACTGTTTGTATTGATGCTCAGTTTTCTTTATCGTCAGCATGGCTCCTGGTGTTATTTATAGTCTGTCACAATTTAACTTACTTCCCCCCAGGACTGGCACTGGTGAACAGATGGTATTTCTGTCTGTGAAAGTCAAAGACACTTCTAAGTTGTGTGGTGTTAGTACTCCCATAAAAACGTGATGCTTTTCATTCCATTACTAAACAGTTCACCTGTTCCAAATGAGTTTAAAGATTGTGCATATGTTGATGGACAGCATCTGTTCATCCTGATAGACCCAAACCCAATATTATAAACTGCTTCAGCTGGATACACATCAACACAGAATGAATGTTCTTGTATCGCTGGCAGCAAGTAGGAGATTTTGCCTGATTGTCCCTTTGTTGAACCAAGCTTTCAAGTGTTGAGATAAGGCAGCCATATCTTCAGCAATATCAGCAATATGATGTGACCCCGGATGCTGTGTTTCAACACCTAAGCATATATTTACTGCATATTGTTTCCTGTAGTATTGTGCAAGATTGTCAGTTTTCATACAATGGAACATCCAGTACCGCAAAAAGGGCAACGCGTACAAGCTGTTGGGTGTGAAATGTGTGAAAAAGTCAGTGATTCTTGTGACTTGTCCTGTAGTGTCACCATGGTAATATTGCAATCGCATCCTGGAATTGTCAACATGAATTCTTTGGATTTCGCCTGAATATGGTTTGCGTGAGCACAGACAGTACAAACTGTAGTGGCAATTCCATATGACTTTACTTTCTCCCTAATCAGACAAATCATTTGGTAAACGTAATTTTTACAGGCCAGTTAACAGAAAAATAGAGGCATTCTTCCAGCAGTTTTCCTCTTCCTGCTCTGTTTGAAGAGCTGCACAGCCCTACCACTTGCCCCCCCTTCTCCCTGCCACTTGCTGCTAAAGAGAATTGGGACACCCCTACCACTTCACGTGAATGCACAAAACCAAGGGTTAGGGCCAAGGGGGAGAAGTGGAATTGAGCCATAGATTGTTCTCCTGCACTGCAGTGCACGTTACAGTTTACCTCATTCTCACCTGGGGAGGAAGTTTGCAGATGTGACTGATGGTACAAATGCCACTACTACTTTGATATTGATGTGTAGTTTTAGCTACATTCAGTTAAAAATAATAGGGCAGCTCATATCACACCCGCTGTATCTATCTTTAAGAATTTCAATCCTATTTCAAAAATCCTGCTTTTCAAACCACCTGGAGAGGCAGCTCATTATCTTATATGCCTGGTGTCTATGTGGATAATAGCTGCTTATTTTAAATGAACGAAGAAATGTTTTCCACACAATTTAGTGAGATTTTCTATCAGGATTAGAAATCTTCTTTTTTTCACTGAATGTCTTTTGGTTATGCTTATTATTTTCTGTTGATCAAATTCTGGCCATTATTATTATTGTATGTGTATTTTTGTTAAAGGTTTAGTTAAGTATATTCAAACAGAAACATCTCCTTGCTGATATAACCTGTTTCAGTTTGATTGATGCTTGCACAGAGCATTCTTCATTTTGAGAGCAAGAAAAGGTAATGGCGCCATATTTTAAAACACGAACAGAGTAGAGAAAGTAATGGCAATGTTACTTTGCCATAACTAGCTTTTCTTATTTTACCACGCAAACAGTATCAGTGCGTCATTCAAATGCAGTATTAGCTGAAGTGAGACATGAAGTCCCAAAAAACAAGAGTTTTTAAAATTTTCATACAGCGGAAACGAGTTACAGTACAATCTTAAAGATGTTCGATATTGATCAATCCACTGTTGGACATATTTTCTATAAATGGAGACGTTTGGTGTGGTGGTCTCTCTCCACACAAATGAGCCAAGATTAACAGCTAAATACATGAAGGATTCATTAAAGCTGGGTGTTCATGAAGAAACCATGTGCAGAACCTTAAACAGGACACCACAGAGGAAGCTCCTGCTCTCCAAAAACAACATTGCAGTGCGCCTGAAGTTTGCCAAAGACCACCTTGACACTCCACAACACTATGGGGTTAATGTCTTGAGGACAGATGAAACAAAGGTAGAATTGTTTAAGAAGAACACACAGCACTTTGTACAAAGTCTAAAGCGAAGTAAGGTGGAGCGGGGCTGCTTTGCTGCCTCTGGACCTGGACCACTTGTCATTGTGGAGGAGAATATGAATTTTCAACTTTATCAATGTTTGCTAGAGGGCGATGAAGGTGGGTGAGCTTAAAAATGGAAGTAAATCTACTTTACTTTAGTCACAAAATCTACCTTTTGGAGCAGCCCAGGCAGATCCCAGACCTCAACCCCATAGAGAGGGCTGTGAAATGACCTCAAGAACAGTTCACACCAGATGCTGAGGTGAAGCGGTAGTAGTAAATAACACTGTCGCCACCACCTTTTCCATTATTACTTTGTATGTTTGATGGGTGTGTCAGCAATAAAGTCGCTAGAGTTTGCTGATATTTGTGGTGATGACATGAGATGTGTTCACATTACATTTCATGACCAATTTATGCAGAAATCCAGGAAATTGCAAACATTGCCATTGATTTTTTTTTCCCTTGTGATTGTATTTCCTAGAAGCTGAGGGGCTGAGAGAGAAAAAGCATGTGTTTGGAAGGAGTCGGTCAGTGTGACATTCGCTAGTCATGAGAAAAATAGATAGAGACACAGAATCTCAGGGCACCTGTGTCACAAAGGGCTCTTTTGAGGGGGAGGAGTGTCCCCCTCCAGGATCCCCTGGGGCAGTGTGGTGGAGGGTGATGATGGTCCCAGAGTGTATCCATTTGAGACGTTGGCTCCAGCTCCCGTAATACCTCAAGCTTCAGCTCTCGGAGCCAAGCAGTGCGATAGAGGAGGAGTCTGAATGGCAATGTGACCTTAGTTGATGGTTAACGTTGGATAATAGTAAAATGTCTTGTAAAACTCAACTGCACAACGTACACTGAAATATTCCTGCTAACAATCTGACTATTGCTATAGTCGATCCATTTAATTTAAACTATTGATTTTCTAGTTTGTAACAGCAGGAGATGTTGATTTTATATGAGCGGTTGGGGAAACAGGAGACGTTAAAAAATGGAAATGGGAAAAAACACATTTTGGATTTCTTCATTAAACATCTCAGGAGATTCAGTATGGTGCGCTGCCATTGGCAGACAGACCGATATAGCTGTATTACTTTGACAATGGCGGTTGTGTAATCTGCTTTAGTTGTGTTAACGGGGAAAAAATGTCAAATTACAGAAGAAAACGTGAGGCTGCCATGCTGTTTCACAGCAGATGTTCAGTAACCACTCATTTACTCCTTTGTTTGAATATTGCACATTCTGACTATACCAACACAAATAAATTGCAGCAAGCAAACAAAAAAACTACATTAACATCAGCTGCATGTCTAAAGCAAAGACTGGCAGGCAAATGTCCTGATTTAGAACCACTGAATCCTAATTTAACCGTTATTGCCAAGTCCTCTGTAAGTTTCACAAAAATATTTTACTGACTGGCCCTAGCCTGTGCTAACAGGCTGAACTTTACCAGTGGGATTATTAACTTTCTTTACAACTGATCCTAAATACGAGCTGTTACAGATGCGTGTACCAATATATGCCAGTACCAGCGTTAAGTGTGTTACGTATGATTACATCCATTACATACATATGATTTTATGAATAAATTTTAAACCTTAAGCTTGTTGCTATATAATAAAGCTCAGGTGAACGTGGAGCACCACACTCCCCTTCTGCTCTGTTTACTAGCCATCACTGACATTTAGGCAGTGTGTGTATATTCTGTTAGCACATGCATTCTCTAGGTTTGGCCCTCCACCTTGCAACCTCAGAATCCTCTCATTATCTCTTGCCAGAGTCTTGACATTGACGTAGTTTACCTGAGCTAAAGTTGTCTAACACAAATTAACTGCTGCGGCTCGGACATTAACTCGAGGGTCATTCTGGCGGTAGAGATAAATAGCGCTCGTTTAATGCACCTTATGGAAAGAAAAGCACAAAGTGTAAACCAGCTTCCTTTGTTTTACAGTACACGCACTGAAATCTATCATCACTTTACCTTGGCTGAGTTATTATTGGCAAAGCTATAATGTATTTGGGCATGTGATTTACTTCTCTTACTCCCAGGGAGTGACTCACCATCATGATGTAATGCTTAGCAATTGCAGTTTGCTCATCACAGGAACTCTGATTGGCTGGCTTCCTCAGGTGTCGAACTGCCTTAGCCCTTGTGTGAAGAACAAAAAATAAAAAAGTGTCTTGTGGGAGATAGGAACAAGGCGAGATATGCAGCATGTGCAGTATTCTGTGGACTTGTTTACTTTCTAAATTGGCACCATTGTCACTGAGCACATTCTTGTGGTGAGCATCTTCTGTGGGTTTTCAGACTTTGCCAACAAATGTCCAGAATAACTTATTTCACTGTGTGCTGTTCACATGCCCTGGTGGCACAAACTCTGTTTTCCCAGGCTGCAGGGACTCAGATATTTTATATTCCGTCTCTAGGTTTTGTCTAATCTTAAAGAAAATGGGCTCACTAGAAGTAATATGGAAGCAGAGTTCACGATTTTTATTCCTGACTTGTGCAGTTGGTGTGAATTCAAATGGCTGTGTGCAGAAATAGCAGGGTCAAGAAAAACTAGTGAATTCAGCTGGAAAGGCAAAAACATATCAAATAGTAACCTCATTATATTTTTCATTTATCGAAAGAGTTTTGTGTTTCCAGGTCTTGTGAGGGAGAACTTTTCAATATGAACAGCTGAAACACTATAAACAGAGAGGATACACTTGGTTTCTTGTTGCCTTGAAGTGTTCAAAGAAAGCAACAATGCTTTCTTGGCAATTATAATATGGGGATGTTTGCATTGATCCATGTCCCATATGAAAGTCTTCTGTGTGTATGTTGCCTTGAAATCTGCTGTGAGGTAATGCTATGGAAAGAAGATGAAACACAGATGCACATCCAGGAGCTGCTGATTTGACAGCGGATGCAACGCAGAAACTTTGGGCCCTTTGATCAAACTGATGTGTTAAATATCATCTCATTAACTGGTAAAATCTGCTCAAATTTAATATAGGAGTAACGTATAACCAGAGCCCTGCTGCTGCTGCGGCTGCTGCCCATATGGAAAACTCTTTTCAACACTGAAGTCAGACTGAGCAAAATAGATGCTGTTTTTGTGTTTGTTTGGTAGCAGGTGGTTGCAGGGTAACATCATCAAGGTGCTGAGGGGAGTGGTTGTTCCCACAGCAGAAACAAAGTGCTTCATTGCATTTAACACCTGTAAAGCCGGGTGTCAAATCTCAGTAATTTTAAACACAACCCTTAATGTGTCTGTAGCATCGAATGTCAAGTATTAAAATTTGGCATTCACTGCTCGATCAGGTCCTGAATACTTGCTCTTGAATGCTATAATTAGATAGTTCCTGATCATAAACAACAATCTATTTGCTTCTAAACATATAAAATATGTAAATACTTTGGAAGTGCAGAATATTGTATGTAGATTGGGTGTAGTTTAGCCAATGGTGAAACTCAGGTTTTGTGAATTGAATAAAGTTTCTAATCTTGCTAAAAAAATTATCCTTTTTTCCACTTGTCATAAAATAAAAATTGAGAGTATTGTATGAAGCCCCTTTGAAAATAAAAAGTAGAAATCTGGGTAAACAAATTTGTTACTGTGTATTCCACAGTAATTATTAATTCACTGTTTGTGTGCACATTATTATAGTGTGCACTCAAGCCCACAATAAGACACAAGGGACAGAATAAAAGGGGCGTGCCGTAGACAGTGTTGTTTATACAAGCACACTTCGGCATACATACAAAATAGAATTTACATGTTTCCTGTTCTGCAGTGACCATCGATCACTCAGAACATTGACCAGTCCTTTTTCATCGGCCTATGCTTTCTGAAAATTAAATCCTGCAATGACAGTCCATAAATCTTTTTTTAATTTAGCAAAACTGTAACCCCACACTTATGAGTGCAAGTTGCTTATTATGAAAGCCACACTCCACAACATTCCCCTGAGATTTCTAGGGCATTTTTTCTCAATATGACCCCCAGTGGACTTACTAGTTTTCTATATACAGCTCATAAGTTTTCCCTTTTGACTGACACTGGCACAAACGCAACACAAAGGTTATAGAAAAGAGGTTAAATTCTTAGTTAAGAGTTCAATTTCATCTACATAATGTGAAGACCTTGACCCCCCCTAGACATTAGACCTTCATTTCACCCAGCACAAACCCCTCTAAGAGGGTCTCTTCCATTACGTGTTTATGGTCAGGCTTCTGCATTTGATGAAATCAGGAGAGGTCTGTAATTTATTAGGCTTTCACACTAACAGCATTGTCGAAGAGGTGCTCCTGAAGAAAAGCTCCAGGAGTGGCTCGCTGTGAGGCCAGCAGGCAGACAAAGGTGGAGGAAGGGAGGAGGGGTGGAGGCCAGGAAGGAGGCGGGGCACAATGCAAAGTACCATTAAGGAGGAGAGGCTGAGTAATCAGGAACACTTCAACCCCTGGATTCATTGTTTCTGGATATGCATTTCCAAAGTTCAGCTTGCTGCGAGTAGTAATAATATCAGACATAGTTAGATGTTGTTACACCTGTAATTTTAATTTAAAATGCTAGTGTGGTTAAATTTACTGTTCCTGCTGCATTAAAAATTGTAGACTCTCTTTCAGTGGCAGATCTAGGAAATTGCTTCTAATTTTTGGGATCTTCGATTTTTCTTTACTGTTCCTGCTGCTAAATTGAATGCATTTGCATGTGTTGAATGACACCTCAGATGTAATGAAATGTGAAACACAGTACATGGCTTCAATGATAAACCAGTGTGGCACATTTATCTTTAATGTTCATAAATAATACGAGTCTCGGAGACTGACTGCTGTAAAAGAAGTAAAATTTAGCTTGTGTATCGTGGCCTGATTATGTCTCTGAAAAAAATAGTTGCTGTCCTGACTGACAGCTGTCTCATTTTATCTGCAAGGCTTTTCTACATAATGCGCTGCTGTGCGGCTTTAATAAGCCTCTGTAACTGCAAAGTTCAGTAACTGTGTAATTATTTTGCTCTATTGACAGTTCAGAAACTGTGGCTGCACATAAAAATGGATACCAAAAGACTTTTGCCCTGGTTAGAGGACAGAATTTGTTTTGTTGATGATACATGAATGTTGACAGCTGATAAAGAAACAGTTTTCTTGGCACTCCTGACTTGGCACAGATGTCTTGTAGTTTCTCCTACATATTATTTGGCAGCTTGCAGTGTTTGTGCTGCTCGACTTACTGTAAATGCTCGAAATTCAAAATGTAAATCCCTGCCATATGAATTAGTGAATTATAAATACTACAGATTTTTAACCTTTAACCATTGCCATATGGTACTGTGTCGTTGCATTTTCGCCAATAATGCGCTTCCTGAAAAGCTTTAACCAACCTATGAACTCCCAGCTAAGCTCTCAGAAGTGTAAATTTTTAATTTCTTTCATCCCCTGCCGAGGAACATGGACGCATATATCATTTGCATCATTGCTGAAATTAGAGACACAGACAAAATAAAGTTAAGAACTGTGTTTTTATGCTTTCAGACTTACATTACAATGTTAAAATGTTGTGACAAAGTTATAATATTCAAATCTCATCTGGGATTTTTATGCTTTCGTACACTGAAGACATAATAAGGCTTCTTATAAGTTATCTTTTATGGCAAGACTGGGTGGCAAATGTCAAATGAAGACCAATGGACTGTCTTAACAGCAGAAGGATGAAAGATGTTTACATTGCAGGAACAAAGGGAACATGTCATGCTGCATTTGATTGATACTGGCTCATAGAACAGGCAGCCAGATGGGCCGAGCTCACATGATTCAGCACGAGGGTCAAAGGCTTGGCTTTTTACTCCAGCCAGCAGAGGCCTCAGAGACTCTGCTGCCCAAAGGCACCAGCTCAAAGACTCGTAATATCCCTGACGTCCCTCAGTGGAACTCTCACCTCAATGACACCGCGCTGCATCTGAGCGAGCGCAGTGTATGTTCAATATGCAATCCACTCCCGAGAAGCTGTATAAGGTGTAATGCATCCACATCTAAAAGAATCCATTAATCAAAAAACGCAGGCATAGAACATTTGGAATGTAATCATTAAACGCAGCCTGGGTTTTAGCAGATTTTTCCATTGTCCGTGGTATTTCTGGTTAGCAGGTTGCACAGGTAAATGAACTAGGAAGCTGAAAATTAGACTTGACCTTTGAAAACTGTGAATTCTATTATGTATGGTTGTCAGCAGATTTCTTTCACATGCTTTGGGAATGTAAGATTTTACCACCCAATAATAAATTTAGTTTTTAAGAGATTTCCTGTCACATTACAGTCTAAATTTTATTAAGAATTTACATAATGTGGAGTCCATGTGTGGTAAGAACAATGTACGTTTGTCTCCAGGGGCAGCATTAACAAAGCTGAAAAAAAGAACGAATGTCTCCATGGTAAGACATACCTAGAATATTGCTACTATGGCATGTCTTTATTGTGTTTACCATTGCAACAAATCTAAATGTGTTTGCTGCTGAAACCTGCTGCACCATGTTATTCCCTTCTCCAAATCCTTCCCATATTTTTCTGATGCAAGTTCAATTTTGGCTACACCTTTCTGTGGAATGTTGTTCCAGGCCCATCCAGGCTTTTTTACACCGTCTTCTGCTTTTCAGATGTTCCAGTGATTCACATCTTCTGGTAAACCCTCTGTGTTTTCTCTAGGAAAAAAAATCTTGACTTTGACACAGACATAAAGTACCTACATCCTGGATGGTGCTTTCATCCACCACAGTTGTTTTGCTTTGCCTTTCAGCCATTTAGCGTTGCTGAGTTGTTGCTGCTGACAGATAAATTGTATTTTGATCAACATTGCCATATGAATATAGGCAATAAAGACATTGCAAAAGAGTATCAGAATTGTGATGAATAAGAAAGATCATTGTTTACATGCATCATGCAAACATTTGATCCATCAGATTGTCGCATATGCAAGTGAAAATTAGGCTGTGCAAGTGTAAACATTTATTTGGGTGCACCAGTGCGAGTGACTCGGTGTAGGAATCAGATTGTCGAGTGAGATTAGCAGATCTGAAAGTATAATTTGGCGCTGACAATGCAGTCTCTCTCCTCCTTGTGTCAGTGGGTCAGGGTGCTGCGCAGCTCCTCCGGACAACAAGCGGAGAGGAAAGACATTAATGGAATTGACAACGTCTACGCTCGATTATACGTGCAAAAGTTTGGCAAACATAAACTTGTAGAACAAATGTCAGCTCTGCCGTGGTTTGTTTGCTAATCACTCATTGCAATAAAGACACTAAAACGAGAAGGCGACTGTGTGCAACACCTGTTAATTTACCACACTGTATCTGAAAAATTAGCAAGTTCCAGAGGATAAGATAAAATATCGCGATCACAGGTAATTCAACTGGTTCCCAAACACTGCAGCAGAGATCACAATTTATTTATTATTTTACGTTTTGTTTGAAGAAAAGCTGTTGCAAAATTGGGCATTTTAGGCTGCCTTTAAGGAAAAGGTCAAAGTGTGTTCGTTTTTCCTAAGAATGTACCAAATGGTTGTTTTGGGCATGTTAGATGTTATTAATCTCTCTTAAGGATTTGTGTTGGCTTCTCAGCCTAACGATGGCTTACTTTAGTGGCAGTGACAGCTCTTTGGACTTTACATTAATGGTTAAGACCGATTCCAAAAGCAAATGTAGCACTTAAAACTAACTGTAAACCTTTTATCTGTCTGCTTCTAAATAAACTAAAGAGGTAATAAAACACATCTGGCCATTAAACAGCTGAACAGCCAACTGTTCAATTATTTATGAGCCACCAAAATTGGGGTCTATGAATAAAAATGGCTATAATTTCAGCTCTGTTCATCCAATATTTAAACCAAACCATTAAATTAAAGCTGCCATTCCACACTTTAAGCACATATTGATTGTTTCATTTCAAATCCACAGTGGTGGCAGAATGCCAAATTATGAAAAGTGAACATGGACCCGACTGTGGATCTGTGAGTTACTTTGCTGGAGTTGTAATAGGTTTTGAACAACTTGGGTAGGTCGGGACAAATAAAGATGGACTGCTTTTTATTTTAGCAACACCCAAGTTTGTGCATTCAGACTTGCTGTTGGTAGCTCAGAGAAAGCTGGTTATCCTTTGTGTTTGAAAGCAAAAGTCATTTTAAGGATTTTAATGTTTTCTGCTTTTTATTTGGGCAAAAATAAAAACACTGAAATGACGGCTAAGACACAACCGCAAAAGAGCGACACAGGATCAGGTCCAAATCTACATTTGTACAGAACAAATATCAGCATTATAGAGCATGAAAGATACCCTGCATACGATATTTTTATCCACTTATGCTGCACTTAAAAGATCTTATTTTTTAAAAATTACTTCAAATCTATCATGAAACGTGAGAGGTGTAACAGACAGAATAAACTTGTATATCCTACAGCATTTCCTCTAATGGTTCCCTCAAGGTTACCTGTAACCTTATTGGAAGGGCTCAGAGAGAGAGCATGAAGGAAGATAATTCTGTAAGGTGGATGCATGTGTAATGTCTAGAGGCTGCGAGCAGGGCTTTAAACCTCTAGTCTACAACCTTTGCATTTGTTTAATCCATTTATCACTTTAGTAAAATATCCAGCTTCTCTTTGATTTGGACAGTGTTTTTTTTTTCTTTTTATACTGTAGCTTATTTGTAGAGTAATTTCGAGAAAATGCTGAGGTATTATATTATTTTGTATCTGTGCAATAACAATTTAGTTGTTGCTATCGTTATTCAGTATTACTGTGACTAGTGAGCCATACACAGATCACTTATCAGTGTCTGACCCGTTGTCAGCATGAAAGCAACTCAAATTGCCACCTCATGTTCCCATCTTCAGCTGTTTGGTTTGCTCAAATGTTTTTCTCTCTGGCTCAATGAAAGCATAACCTGTTATGGTCACCGTGAAAGCCTGCTGTTGTTTCGGACTCCGCTGTTTCACGCGTCACCACTGTGCTCTGCACCGGGCCAAGCAGATCATTTAGCCACTCCTGTGCCATAGAAACCTAATGGGACTGTGTTGACTCCCACTTCCTTGTTTGCAACCCGAAAGGAGCGGAGCAGAGAAGGAAGTCTTCATTAATCACCGTGTCAGATTTTCAAAGAGCAAAGTATAAATGAAATGAGTTTGCCCTCTGTCAGTAGGTAGAGTGGACGGTAATTTCCATGGGAAGTAGAGGACAGAAAATGAGGGAACAATGAAAACGAGGAGATAGAGGAGACAAACGAGCTCGGTGAAAATGGCTCGGTTGTTAGTCCTCAGACGCATGAGACTGGGTTTGGATACAGTATGAGCTGACATGGCCAGCTTCCCAAGGACAGAGGCCTTTTTACACAAGCTTTCGCTCATTAGGGAGCACATCTCGCATTGTTTATGGACTTTAATGAGCCTTGCCGCAACCAAGGGTAGAAAAACAAAGATGTGAAAGTAGGACCTTGCATTCAAAAATGCAGCATGTCCACTCGTCCAGGACAGGAACAAAGTGCTTCAAATCCTGCCCCCACTGTCTCCTCGCTAATCTTTCTTTTCTGAGCCGTACACGCTCCTTGTGCATTTGAGGATGAGGCTTGCCCCCTCCCCCCTGCTTTTTTTTTTCCTTCCGTGTTTGTACCCTTCTGTCTCTCTTTTTCTCATTACTGCTATTGCAGAGAACAATCTCAGGGCACCATTTTGCCGAGGACATTGAGGAGCTTAATTAGTTCATTCACGGATATGGCTCTTCTTACTAGCCCAGCGGCTCCAGTGCCTCTGGAGGGCCTTAAATGCCAACTCCCTCTTGCAGAAAGCCTCAAACTGTATAGAATGTAAAATACCTGTCAGGTTAATAAGGGAGAACCCCAGCAATCCCGCTGCATTTATTTGTACCGTTTGTACATGCTTTGAAAAAAATCAGAGCGACAGTCTTTACAACTGTAGAGACAGAAGAAAGAGGGGAAAACACTTGGTTTTGAAATTCTCTTATGGTCCGATGTGTTTTCTCATTACTGCCTTGTCTTCCAGTGTTGATTTGTGCAAAACAAATCTATATTAGAGAATTACAGGCATTTTGGTTGAGAAAACGAGGATCAGTTCTGCAAAGGTTGTTTAATGAAGTTTTAAAAAAATTCAATTTTGCTGAGCTGAAGTTGTATTTTTTTATCAGCCATTTCATATTGCATGTCTTTGTTTTTCAACGTACAAATGAAATGCAGTATGTTAACGTTGTTTCTTAATAAAATACTTGTAAAATTGGCATAAATTAAATGTAAAATTGTCATTAACAATACGTTAATCCTAAAGGAACTAGATTTCTTTGTCTAACTTGAGCGTTGAAACATCCTGTCGACGCATTTACTGAGGTCCTCTTTGGCTTCAGATTGACAGACAATAATTGTTAGCACATTTGGTCTTAAAATGAGTGCTCTGCATTGAGTAATGTGATTTATTTATTTATTTTTTAACACAGAGCTCATAACTTGGTATGCATTGATTGAACAGAAGTGTAGGTTAGTCTCCAATGAAGGGGAAAATGATACTGAAAACTCAATAACCATTAGGTCATCCGTTGTGAATGGCGCAATTATGTAATTCTTTGCACCCTATCTTCACAGTCTCAATGACATCTGAACTCTCATTAGAGATCACCTCCAGAAAATGGATGCACTGGAGCAGTGGAGATTGCTCAGACTGAAATGGGGAAATCAAGTTTGCAGGCTTTAGCTGTTTACAATGCTTCCTGTAACACTATCCTATTTGTGGAATGGGGGGTATTCCTGAAATGACATTCAGTTTCTGGGCAACAGAGCGGCAGCTGTGCATATCTTTGTTTCCAGTGGGGTGCAGTGTTATTAAAGCCCATTGATGCAGCTGTGTTTGAACAGAGAGATTGCAGTTTTTCAGTGGCTGTCGGGACCCTGTGAGCAACAAAGTAGCGGAGCTTTCTTTTAAGGCGAAGGACCTGCCGACCAAAAAACTGTCTGAGATGAGCAGATCACAGAATCTGAATGGGTGACAGTTTTACGACGTCTTCACACTTAAGTCTAAAAAAAGAAATCGATGTTGACATCATGACATCATGAGTCACTATAAGTGCAAACTGGTTAGCATGATAATTCTGTGTGATTGTTCTTTGTCAATTGTTCCTTTCATTTAATAATGCATAGTCGGCCTCATAAATTGTTTTCGAATAAAGGAGAAAAGCTTGAAATGTAGTGCTATTATATCTCTAAATTCAAACTGGAGCAATAGAAAATTGAGATTAGCCTGTGTTGAAAGGGGATGCAAGTTCGGTTTTGTGTGTTATGCAGAACTGGGTCAGGAATTTAGGGCTATCATTAATGGACTTGAGGAACCATATTGTGGTTCTTTAATTTCCTAAACTCCTGTTATTTGAAAAATGTGTGGATTCAGAAATGTGGACCTAACAAAATGAGTTGGTGAGGTTAGTGAGGTCACATAAGACAGAGTTTAGTGTCAATGGGGTTTGATGTTAGCAGTGCATTTTCTCCATAGCTTTGGTCTCAGATTTCATAGTTTGGTTAAACTAGATTGAGTCTATAGGAGGTGGAGTGTTGAAAATGGTTATCATCCAGCGTGTTTCCAGTGATGTACAGTATCACCGGTGGCGAGTTAGAGGTGATAAGAACTCTGATGTTTTCAGGAAATGTATAACTGAGGACAACTTGGCAGCCATTAGTTACTTGTTGACACTCTGACTGCTGAAGCAGAGACGAGTGGAGGTGGAATATAACAGAGCCACTCTCCACTAGTGTGGCCTCATTAATCATTGTCCTCTCGCTCGCCGTGAGTTGGGGGGGGGGTTCTTTGTGTGTGTCTGCAGCCTTGTGTGTTGGGTTCGATGCAGCGCTCAGATGCTGTAGCTGCATCCCAGTTGGTATCCAAGAAAGATGGCTGAATAAAACAATGTGCTACCTGACATTAGTGCATTCTTTTTTGCCCTGCTGTATAAAATCCTATCAAAGTCTAAATTGGGACTTCATTAACCTATATGGAATTTATGCCACATTCGCTGTGATTTTGCAAAACCGGGTTTCATCTTTTCTAATTGACTTTTATCTGAGTACTATCCACCATATTCCTGGGGCGGCTACAGTAGAAATGATTATGGGTGCAATTTCCGCTGTAAACTGGAAATTACAGTAACCTAGTTACAAATGGCGGGGCTGCATGGGCGTTTCTTTCAAACCTACTTTTCCTTTCCGTTTGGCTCATATTCCTTTAAATTGTAGGGTTGTCCTGCATTAAAGACTTAATGACTGAATGTCCTCGTGACGGTCCACAATCAGGATTCAGGCTTTAACAGCAGTGTCGATGATTTACCGAAAGCAAAGGGGGGGTTTTGTTCCTGCCAATGCCTACTGAAAGACAATGGATCAAAACAACACCCCTTTGATTTCAGATGCATGGGATTACAACATTCTCATGTTTGTCCAAAAACCCAGTTAGTTTTATTATTTTCAGTAACTACTGAAACTATTAAAATTAACAGGCATTTTTGCATCCGTATGCGGTTTATGCCAGGAAAACTGTGAGCTAATAATAATTTGGTTGACTGGGTTTTTTTCAGTGTGTTTCAAACTAATTACTGAGGAAATACTGGCCTCAGAGCTTCACTGACTGTATCAACAAAGCCAAAATAGCGAGCTGAATATGCTACAGTAGGTTCTTTAAAACCTCTTTTTCATGTTGATCTCCCATCCCTCGACAACATTAGTGCAAAGTAGAGGTATGGACAAATCGTTCTATCTAAGGTGTAACAGATTGGGCTCCTAAATGTTTTATTCACCAAAAAGAAGGTGGAGAGGATTGTTTTTATTGTTACATCTTTAATCCAGACCATTGACATGTTTCTCGTTCAGTCATTTATTAACGAGACGTTTTCTTAATAAATGACACTAGGAGGAAACCTTTCCTAGAGTCTTATAATATTAGCTGAATATCTTTTTAACTGTCATTCTAATGAAGCAGTCTCACCTTTGCTTTCTTTACTTAGGTATTAATTTTTGCGTATGTTGCAAAGCTATGAACAAAAGCTTCACTTTGTTGACTTTAGCACATGCACTGGCCAAATAAAATACTCCACTAAATAAGTGTTTTAATAGGCCCATGCTGACTTTAATGTTTAATGCAGTTAAATCTGCTTATCAGAGTGGTTTATTATGATGGACACAAAGACTTGGCATGTGCTGAAAGTAAATAGTGACAAAAATAAAAGGCAGTCGATGTTCCATAATTCAACTGTAATATCATAAATGATGCATCATGCCTTTGTTATTATATTGATAATATTAGCAATTGCAAGACTTCGCATGTTTGTCTAACTTCCAAATCCACCTGGTGATTGTTAATGTTGTGGTACATAGAGGTCTAACTGACCTGTCACCCTGCAACCCCCCACAGAAGAGGCAGTGATTCACTGTTCTGACACATGCAGCAATCCCAGAAATAGCTAATCACTACAGTATTGATCAGCAGGCCTGTTAACCCACTTTAGGCATGGGATGTGCTGTTTGCTATATGTAAAAACCCTCCGTTAAATAAAAGCACTGCACTAGCACTGAGGAACTCTGACTATAATCTTTTTAAAAAGTTTTACTAAACTGAAGGTTTACTTGTTTTTAATTGCATTTATATATATAGTGCCGACAGGTTTCAGAAAGTTAGTCTCTTGCTTAGAGCCCGATATAAATCCTCAGTACTATTTATTGAAATGTCTTTGTAGCCCATTGAATTATCCTCTTAACATGCTGTGCTGCAATAAACTTTATAAAGTTTATTTAAAAAAAAGACAACTTCAGGATACAGTTGACCAAGGGGAACAAATTAATCTCGGCCTTGGGACCCTTCTACCCTTGCTAGGCTGCGGACTGCTCTTTGGGGATTGGAGGCTATCTGCTGGCTCTCACTTCACTCTCGAGATAAGCCATGCACTGCTTGTCACCACTTTCATCAAGAGAGTTGAGCATTAGATCCACTACCAGCGAGGATCCAGCACTTTACCTGCGCTATCTTTGACACTGGGGTTGTGTTTGTTCCAAGTGAGCCCTTTTGATGTCAGACTGATTGCTTTGGGGTTTGTGTCCACAGCAGAACGGCTAAAAAATCTTGGCGGGCAAAGTCAATGAGAAACGCTTTCTTCTCGTCCATTGCAACTGTCAACAGTAGGGGGGCTTTGTTTACTGTAGGTCCCTGTGTGAATGTGTGAAAAGCGTTCACTCTGCCTTTTCTGAATTTATACCATCTAGGCTCCCTGAAAGCTTTAAGCTGCCTTAGGCGACGTTTTATTTTATCGTAGTTTATTGTCATTTTATCCACTTTTAACTATGCTCAGCAGCTATGTTTTTTCTCTGTCTATCTGGCGGTGGCCTGGTTGTATGCAGTGGAAATATGATCTCTGTGTTTATTAGCAAGAGCAACCCCTTTTAGTCATTTGATCCATAAAAATTGATTAGTGGAACTTTAAAATGGCTTTTGTGAACATCTGTAACTCTAAACCTGGACTACTCTGCCCAAATGAACCCCCCCAAAAGACACAAGTCTAACAGTAGACTTTCCTAATATCCCAGGCCTTTATTGCTTGTTGGTTACAGGAATTAATAATCTTGAACAATGGAAGAAATCAAGTGGCTTTATGTTGCATCAGTATAATAGTCATTGTTATTATATCAATAAATCACATGTCCTAAATAAAAACATTGTTGGCTAGATGACAGTGTGATTAGTGAGAGCGAAGCAAGCAGCAGATAAATAGACAAGTTTCTCCCCCATTAGACTTCAAGAGGCAACAGCACTGATCATGCTGTCTCCAGTGATCACAGAACCCATAAACAAAACCCAATTAGAGATGTGGAAAAACAGTAATGGTGGGGTGTGTCGGAGTGGGCGGGGCTGACTCCTAAAAGACTCGCTGGGCTCCAGGGATACCACAGATGTCCCAGTGTCTGGACTGTGTCTGAAATAATGTGATTAATGAATAACTGTGAAAAAAGGTAAAAAAATATATATATTGAGGAAAAAACAAATGGTCTGTGCTGAAAGTCGAGCTTTGCTTAGCAAAGGTGTGGCCCCCACCTCATGACTCTTGGTGGTTGCAGTGGGGAAGGCGCCAGACTGATGTGCAATGTGATCCCAGAAGGCCCTCAGCAGACCGGGTGAAGTAACTGGAATCCCTGGAGTGGAGTTGAGTAGGTAGCGGCGGTGAGCTGGGGGTTTGTTTGTGTGTGGGAAGGTGGGGCTCAGTGTTAGGGGCAGCGTTGTCTTCTGCTCGATTTCAGCTGGGACAATGAGGCAACATGGCAGATTTGTGCCAAAGGAGAGGTTAAAGGTAATAGTGAGACAAGACGGGGGAAAAAACTGCAAACAACGTAGCATCTAGAAACACACACATCGTGTGTTCTTAAGCTGCACTGACTAATTTGTGGTCACTAAGAAGAGAAAACCATCAAAAAAAAAAAAAATACAGTAAGTTGGCAAGCGCACAGATCATGTAATGGCTTTTTACAGTTTTAATGACAAACATGTTGGAGATTAATTAGCTCCCTTCACATTCAGCAGACAGAAAGCAATGTTGTAATTCCTTTGAAGTCGAGATCCAGAGAAATATCTGGCTCTTTAGCTGCTTGGTTGTTGTCTTACCCAGCCAGCTTGTCACCAAGTTTGTTTGTTGTTTGGCGCTGGATGGCTATTGAACAATGGGTTTATTAAAGAGATAGAGCATCTTACATTCAATAATACAAATATTTCCTTAGAAATAATGGTGATGCATTTCAGGTCTCAACATTATTAGTTTTTGTAAAATAAATTTACAAAAAAATTAATTTTTTTATGTTTCAAAGCATCACAAAGTTCAGTAAACAGGGTTTGTCTCTTCCATTTTTCTGTCTGATCCTGTTTCCTATTCATGTTTAACATATTCTTTTCTTCTGTCCTTGCTTTATTTCTGTCTTTCCCTCCTACCATACCTCCCCTATTCTAACCAGCTCACTCTCTCAGTAGCCCCTCATTCCCACTGAATGGTTCCCTCTG
The DNA here is from genome assembly GCA_033026295.1 of Channa striata. Taxonomy (NCBI): domain Eukaryota; kingdom Metazoa; phylum Chordata; class Actinopteri; order Anabantiformes; family Channidae; genus Channa; species Channa striata. The sequence continues at coordinate 9,684,504 of CM065182.1, read as the reverse complement.
GCCATGGTCTGTCATGGTTCCTCCATGCTTCATTTCTTCATTAGTGGTTCTGAGCATTTCGCAGAATAGATTTCCACTATCAGGGATCCCATGCTGGTCTGGAAGGAAGCGAAGTCTAGACAGTTTGGAAAAAGTCTGACAATTCACCTTCACACCGTGGACTGCTGTTGCTGTGAGGGTGAGAGTTCTGTCTGTATTGGTGACAACGCCAGCACAGTGATTGACCATGTGTGGGAAAATGAGGCAGATTTCCATCAGGTTCTAATTCTGATGTCAAGTTTATTCAGTTAACATGACAATGACATTTGATTAAAAGTGTTTGATGGCTTAAGTACACCTTTGCACTGTGACACGATTACAAAAACTATTCAAAATCAAACTTGTACTACTTCTGTAACACGCACGATGAAAAGCAAATCCTTTTTTGCTTTCTCGCTATTTTGTTTGCGTCTCATCCTCACTTTACACGATGCCAACAAACCAGTAGACAGAATTCTAACCTCTGAAGTACTGTATGTTTTTAGGGATTAGTGTCACTGCTATCTTCCCTATGGGAAGAATAAAAAAAACATAAAGGTTTGAGAATTTCACCCTGGGACGTTCGAAATATTGAAAAAACGCAAACCTTGCCCTCATTTCCAGTTTAATGTCATGTACATAAAGTATTCTAACTAGTTTACTTTGCATATATATGATATTATAAAAGGATGTTGTCCATTATGAACTGTCTGAAGATTTGTCTTTTTATTAGCTGTAAATACTGATATAAAAGATCATTTTCAACTTTGGATTATTGGGTTACTGTGACTGACACCAATTGTTGCCCTTTTCGAAAACATTAAGATGTGACACCATGACTGATTTGAGATATGTCAAAGCTTTACACCCATTGTTTGCCTAGACATACCTGTTTTCATATCAGTAACATAAACGTTGCATTTGTCATTTGCATCAATTTTCTGCTTGCTGCATCAATAAATGGACCGAACTGCTCTCATTGTGATGCTGCAAAACCATCAGACAATAAAACAAAAAAACATACCATTATTATGAGGAGTTGTGCGTGTTTCACAAACCCCGGCCATCAATTCCAGTTTTGTTAATTGCAAAAGGAACAGAGCTAGGTTATCATAGAAGGACACATGGTGGTGTACACTGCTCATTTGTGTAAGACCATTACCTTCCTGACCATTTAATGTACAAGTTTACAATGAGATGTCAAAGCAAGGACCACGTCAGATTGACAACTGTGCACACAGGTGTTTCTTGCTGACACATCCACCTTGACATAAATGAACCTGGGTTAAAACATTTGCTGAACACACAGCATTCAAATGATCATTATTAACCAGGCTATTGCACGAAGTCAACTCGATAATGTGAGAAACAACACACACACACACGTTCGTCCTTGTGCATTAGTTTCTGTTATGAGCAATAGGAGCTGCCAAAATTTGAAGACCAGTAATAGTTTTATTATATTCTGGTATGTGACGGGAACCTTTTCAACGCTGATGTGACTGCAGCATCAGGTCAGCTGTGATTAGTGTTATCGAACGCTGGTAACTGAGGCACCTGCAGCTGCTTCTCCTTACTCCATGATGCAAATCATGTTTGATTGGCATTCTTTCTCCCAACTCTTGTCTGTCCCTGGTCTCTTTGATTCATAGCAAACTCACAGTAATAAGGTCATGGCCTGTCATGTGCATATCAATCCACAGAGATCTGAAATCAGGATTTATGTGTGAACTCAAAATATTAATCTGTTAGTGCAGCTTTAATAAGAAATTTGATTTCTTCATTGTCATGTGAATGGGAAACCTGATTACGCAGGTAGATTTCTCCAGGAGAATGCATGTTTCTTTGAAATTTAAGCATAACCATACACAGCAAGTGTGGATTACCAGTAACCAGATTTTTAAAGTGCATGCAAAGTGCATTATGCCCAGAATAACTGAGAAACCTTTTCTATTGTTTCTGTTGGGCAATATGCACAGTAGTTAGAGGAACAGGCTATTTGTTTCTGTGTTACTAGGTTGATCAAACCTACTTATAATAGAAAAATTTAAGGCAAACAGTAACATTTTAACACAGACTGTTTAAAAACAGCACGTATAAGTTAAAGTTGTGCATGAGCACAAAGTGCCTCCTAACAAAGTGCTGTAATCTGGTTAATCTACTGGCCTGTTTAGTCTGTCTGCTCAGCTGATGGACTTTTAGTTTTAGCTTTAACTGCTGAAGGGTTTTAAGGAACCAGATAAGGTGTCTCTACTTTTGGAAGCGCTCGCTCACTTCTACCACCCCTCTAAGCTCTTAAACAGCCCACAATGGAAGCATCCCTCTTTCCTTTACTTTCTCCTTATTGCATATTACAGTGCTCATGTTTCTTTCTGCAGCTCTAACAATAAAACTGGTACTTCTGTTGTACTTGAGTCACTGCATTGTTTTTAATCCCTTGATAGCTCTGTATCTATGACTATTTAGTTTATGACCAGATGTGGCTTTGCCAGGTGTGCCTGGACACAAATTCACATTATGTTCCATGCAAACATAAGCCTCTGACAATAGCTGATGTGTACTGTCACACCAGCTTACAGTAATTGCTTGCTCTCCTTTTGTACATGTGCAAACTATGGGAATATACTGGATGAGCTGGTGACCCAATTCAGTGAACCTTAAAGGGATAAAAGTTGCACTTCTTTTACATAAAAAATGCATTTGAATAAAAGCCCCAGTCTCCAAGAAGAAAAGCATAAAATCTAACCCACCATTTTCCCAGACCCTGGACCCACTGTGTTTCTTGAAATATTTTTTTCTATTTTCCGGACATGTAAATGAACTTCAAGATGCTAATTTTGCATCACAGCAATTACCGAAGCCATACACATTTCTATGGGTCTGTCGTTTTGTGTTTTCTTGGATTCTGGTTGAATGAGCCACTGAGGCAGTTTCCACTCACTCAATCATTGGCAATCTCGTAAGAAAAGCCAAAAATGACCTTGGAGGCTGTCAGTGCACAGTTTGAAAGCATGTTTTTGGAGGACCTCTAGAAGCACAAAAAATCTGGTACTCAAAAAAATAAACCTTTTGCCTAATATGTTTGCATATCCCTTTTTGGCATATCTAGTACAGCGCTCATGCCAAGATACCCTGATACCTTCAAGTATCTTGGCAGGGGCCAAGTATCCAGCTGTCATTCTGTCTCTACTGTAGTGCCCCAGGGCCCTGTTCTTTGCACTCTTTTCTTCTTAATCTATAACACATCCCTGCGTCCCTCATTCAATCATCTGGCTTTTCACATCATATCTATGTCGATGACACACAGCTATTCCTGTTTTTTCATAGGAATAACTCTTGTCTCACCATACATTTCTGCCTGTCTCTCTGACATCTCACTTCAGGACAGAAAGACATCTTCAACTCAGTCTCTCCAAGACAGATGAAGGGTCCTCCCAGTCAAAACTAATTTAAAACAGAGCATCAGATTAGTATCTTCACTGGTTGTCTCTCACAATCCCTGCTAGAAATCTAGGCTATGTCAATGATCATCAGGTAAGTTCTGCTGACCACATCTCCTCTCTAGTATTCTTCCCAGCTCCTCATGTTGGCAGGCATCTCTAGCCTTAAATTCTACAATGCTCTGAAACCCCAGATGATTTAAAATGCAGCATGTCTAATTTTTCAGCCAAAAAAAGGGCGTTTGTTACACCCCTGCTTATATCTCTGCAGTGGTTTCCAGTGGTGCTTGGATCAGGTTCATACCCTGTTGCCGTTGAGTTGCCTAGTGGTCAACTCAATGGCATCATCTACCCTAACGCTCACACACTGCATTATGTCGAAGAACTGTGCCTGCCGGTTTTTACAAATCAATTGCAAACAAAGAAATTCCAATCCTTGGACTGTTTATACTCTGTCAGGGACAGGTTTTCCATCAAATGTTTTATTTCAAATATTACTAAACATCTCCTGTTTCTCACTGCCCTTACTTCTAGCTAGTCTCTCTTCAGTAGAGAGCTATATCATACTATAAATGAACAGCCTTTACAGTTGTAGTGTGCCAGTACTGAACAAATGGCACATGTCTGAGTTGCCGGGAAATAAAAGCCCTACTGTGGCAACCTCTTGGGATTCTAGATAAATGGACTTGTCTATGTGCAGCTGCTATCTATTGTCTGACTGAAGCATGGTTGGAATTGCAAGTCTGATGTTGTTTCCTTTGGTCTGAAACTGCCTGGCTGGGACACTTTCTGATCAAGTCTTAAACTTGCCTTAATCCCACTCTGATTTTTATTACCGTATATGTGTCTTTTATACCATAACTATATGTCTAAAATTGCTGCATTCAAAAGTTAGATGTTGAAGGGTTTAGCAGAAATTCTGCAGATACATTTCTACAGTAGCACAGTGTCAAATCCACATGTACTTCACTGCCTGTTTGAATCGTTCTAATTTTAGTCCTCGATGATAATTTTTCATGCATGAATTTTCCGGTGAATTTGCGCTGTAGTCATTAATGGCTGTTGTCCTCAAAGAACGGGACAAGAAAATGTATCAGATGTGATAATACATTGTCTGGGAAATTACCTGTGAAGCCATGGAGAAAATGTACAGTAGACAGCAGATGGAAATCACGCTGAAAAATGACAATTACACTGATGTACATGGTTTTAATTTGTGGTGTTACATATTTTCTTCATTTTCTTCAATAGTAAGTGAATTGGTTGAGTTAATTGGTCAGTTTGGTCATTTTCTAAATGAGTCTTATTGTCCACCATAATCATTTAGATACTAAAATGGATGCTTATACTAGCTTGTTCGTTTGTGCCATATATCCCCTTTTTGTTCATGCTTTATAGTTTCACTTAAATGCTATTTCAATAATTTACTAATTTAGTGAAAATGGATTTCATTTACCATGCCTGTGTGAAGTAAAAAATTTAATATTAAGTCCATCCTTCCTTATAAAATGTTCTAGAAATGAATTGCACATTAACCCTAAACACAGAACATAAAAAATTGCAAGGAGATGGATTAATGATGGTCATTCTTCTGTGCGGATGCACATTTCCAGCTGACATGCCTGGGAAACCCTGTACTGTAGAACAGTTTCAGTGATGAATAGGTGTTTTTCATATCTGCACATCGACATATTCAACATGTCTACTCGGAGCTGTGTACATTTTTCATAGAACATGTTAACTGCTTGAATGATTCATGTAGAAAGGCAGTTCTATTTTAAATTTGATGTGCATTTTCTGCTTCGAAAATCATTGCTTTAGTGGACTGGACTATCACATATAGGTAGGTTTTGAAGTCAGAGTAGGAAACATTTTTCACAGTCATATTTATAACATACTCACTGACCATTAAGGTGCAGAGTATTAGCTTCTAAAAGGGCTGGAGCGAGCCTCTCCCTACTGACCAATCAGAGAGAGGAAACAAGTTGATACGTTTTGTAACGTCCTATTTATTGTAATTAGAAAACTACAGGATAATGAGCAAGGCTGTATTAGGGCCGGGAGAGAGCCGAGCACAGCTACTGTATCTTAGTAGGAGCTTCAGGTGTAATATTTACTTTTGGCCTCTTTTGTGCCTCCAAAAACAGATTTGGCCTTTATAGATAATTTTATAAATATCTAATCAGGATGAAACATGGCACTGGCATTGTGTAGTGCCACTAAGGTGAGTTTATGGCTCCCAGAATTCAGTCTTAAATATAAGTGTGGCAGAGAATAAAAGAATCCCATGAGTCATGGAAGTGAAAATCTGTCTTGGGTGAATCATGAAAAGTTTATAAAAATCTGTGGGTTAGCTAATTTAGGACTGAATCACAATGATACAGGGATCTATCTCTGGAATGTTCCATGAATCACCTCCCTGGTATTCTGTGGGCAGGGAGCCTTCTCTCCCCCGGAGAACTACGTCTACTTCATCTATGATGTAGTGTGGTGGTCAAAGCTGGCTGGCTCTGACTTTTCAACGCCATTATCTCAGCCACTGCTGCATCACTACCTTCATCCACACTTGACTCCTCTAAGTGTGATTGATGGGAATGTCCTGCTTGGCCTAGCACTATGTCATGGCACACAGGTAAGGGCAAGGGCTCATGAGAGAGGGAAAGAAGAGCGGAAAAGGGTGGAAGATTGGAACTTTATCAGTGCCTCTGCAGATCAGTGTGAGCAGTGACACCTCTCACAATATATGAGTAAAGTTGGGAGCCTTGACGACATGATGCCAGGCAAGGTTATAATAGCTCAGGGACACTGGGATAAGGAAGCACATCACTAGCAAGTAAACTGCAATGTTAAAGAAATGCAGTTGTAATCCTAAAGTTCACACAGGATCTGCATTGAAGGCAAAGGTATCACCAGAGCAGAAGCCTAATAGCAGGAATAACTGAAAACAGCTGTATAGGTGCACAGGGTATATAGGATTTTTCATACATTATTTGTATATGATGTAACTGCAATTTGTTTCCTTATTTAAAAAAAAAAACTACATCTTTGGTACATCTTTGTTGCTTTCAGCTTGAGCCTATTAAAAGCTTTCTCCTTCTGTCTGTCGTCTACACGGCGCCACCTCTGGAATGAGGCGACCAGTGCAGCCCTTTCTAACAGAAACTCGCTTTGCTCCCGTTGGTATCAGTGTGTCATTTCTCTCAGTGTGGCTTTCTGTATATGTGCTAAATCAGAGAGTACTTGTTGCACTATTCCATGCTCGCCTTTTTCATGCTTTTGAGGGAAACAACAAAGAGACTTAAGGGTGAGACTCATAACAAAGCGTGATTGTTGCGTTTTTCCTCAGCGTTTTTCATGTCTGGCTCGCTCCAGAGTGTCTGTCACTTCCAGGTATGTAGAGTGGGCTCTTGCATTGTGCAGCCACATCCATGATCAGTTTGTAGCAGGTTTGGGGAACAAAAAGAAAATAAAGGAATGCAGCTACGTGTCTTCCATGCAAAACGTGGAAGATTCAAAGTGTGCACAAAACATTTAATTTGTGGTGATAGTCTGGCCTCTCACACTGCTACTTGTTTGTAATGACTAGCAAGAGTGCAATTTCTGAGCCTCCCAGAATGCAGCAAAATAATGATGTAATATTCTGGTAGATATAGTCAGTTACACAAGCTTTTTCCCATTGCAGTGTTGTAAAATTGCCAATCATCTCATCCCTGCTAATTTAAACCAATCTAAGTATTGCTAAAATGATTATTGCTTGAAGGAGGTAATAGCTTCAACTGAGTTTCGGCTTACAAAGTTTCCAATCTGATATTTATGTCGTTGGTAAAGTAATTAGAAATAACCCAATTACTTTTTCCTTTTAAACATATTACTCATCTCTGCCTGTACTTGTATGGTGGGTACACAATAATATTTATTACCTTTTATTTAAAGTAGCTGTTATTCCTAAGGATGAACCGTGACTTCTGCTTTGACAGTTTCCCACTGTAACTTTGATTTGGACACCCTCTGTTTGAAGGCTTATTTAGCATGCGTGGCCCATTAGCGTAGTGAATGAACAGTGTGTTCCTTGACCTCCCTGGGCAAGGCTACCTGAGAAACAACACAAATGTGAGCCATAATGATTTAACAGCAGCTATTTTACCATCATATTTTATTTATTGCACTGAACCGAATGTTGCCCTAAGTGCTAAGCCTGATCTCTGTGTGCTGAACATAATTTGCTGTCAAATTATTTTATGCATGGCACTGTCAGGCATTTGTAAAATATGCAATTTCATGTTGTTGATAGTGGCAACAGAGCATAACTTTGTGGCCTTGTTTAAAGTTTGGGGTGTTCAGTTTCAATAGGATGAAGACCAAGCGTTTGACACCAGCAGCAAGTAATTGAAAACACTTTTCAGGGTCATGCTCCTTATAGATCTGAGAAGTAATTCTAGCCAGCCGAGAAGACAGAAACAGAAGTCAATGGGAGTTATATTGCCGAGTTCATTGCTGAAGATCAAAAAGCAGATGAATGAGAAAGCCTGGAACCCAAGGAAACATCCAGCTCTTAAACCTTCGCCCCCTGCTATGGCTTCATGTGCAAAACAACACTTTATAAGCACAGACTAAACCGAGTCCAAAACAGCCATCTGCAAAGTACTCAGACTGCTTGGCCATAAACTCCTTTCTATGTTCGTAAACCAGAAGCTTCCTGATAGAAATCATCCTTTTGTTTTGTTCATTTTCATTCGGAGCAGCAGACATTGGGACTTCTTTTCAGCGATGCCACCATGTTTCCAGATGTCTTCTGGTGACCAGAGTGTAGTTAAAACTCAAACAAGTGATGGGAAAAAACTACATAAGTATGACCCAAACTGTAATTATACTTTAGCTTTCTTTTCTATCACTTACAAAATGACTTACAATCGCTATTTATCCTTGTTGGTTTTATCTATTTAAACTGCCTGTGGTGTTTTGTTGTCTATTTTACGCTTGTCATAGTCATTTTTATGGCCTGTTGGTTTGATTATATGCTGTTTCCCTTCTTGTAAACTGACAAAATACACAGAAAAAGCTTGGAGCAAACACATTGCATAATGACTTTATTAAAGGCAGACGTTTTGGGAGAAATAGTATCATTGCTAAACAAAGCCATACTCTCTCAAGCTTTGCCCCGAAATGCTACATTCAAGGTTCATTTCATCTGATACTTCCACAGTAACTTGTTTGTTCCTTTTTCTTTGTTACTTCAAGGAACATCAGTAGTTTCTTGAATAAAATAGCATATTCAGACCTATCCGAGGGTTCTTTTGGGGGTCTGCAGTGGGTGGTTATAGAGTGAAGATCAATAAGAGGAGGAAAACAGAGGGGATGCATCTTACCAGCTCATCTTCAGTGTATTTTGCTTGGTCAAGCTCTGAGCACATCATCTCTGGAGAGAGGGATTACAGGAGTACTAAGCTCCATACTATTTTTTTTTCCATCTTCCATGGCTCTAATTAATCAGGGCAGGGTTCTATCATGGGGCATAGCTGGCCCCTTGTCAATTTGCAGCTATGGGTTTGCTTAGACAGGCCTCAGCAGCACCAACCCAGTTACCATCCACAGTCATGGCAACCTTTTAATGGGGAAGCTCTCACAAGAAGACGAGATGCTGAGCAAACAAAATACAACCAATGAAGACCTAAGGTTTTAAATGATAATATAGCAAGTGTTTCCCTTACATTGATTTAATGTTTATAAAACTGTTTTATATGTACAGTTTAATTATGGGGATATTGCATTACAGTGCCTGTAAAATGTTTTTATAGTTCTTCTAAGGACCAATAAGTGTCCAGGGAAGTGTTGGCTCCATGTAGGCTAGTGCTAAGTGAAAGCACTCACTAGAAGTTAATATTTATATTTATTCTGATTTGCTTGTCTCTGTGAATGGCAACTTGTGCCAGGCCTTATGAACAGCCCCATCACATTTTGTTTTTTTATTTTATAAGTCCATTTATCTCACTAATAGTCCATTAATTCTTTGTTAGTAAGGCTTCACTCCATAGCCAAAAACCTGTCAGCTATGGCATCCTCACTGTTATCCAGTGAACAGTGCTACAGAGTTGGATAAAGTCACTCTGTACACTTAGGCATTACTACAATTAGTTATTCTGGGAAGTCCTTAGTCAATGTTGGAGTGAGTATTTTTGTGGAGACATCCCTGCTCTGCGCTTGATTTGTTGTTTTAACTACAGTTTATGACAGTGGGCAGCAGCATTCGTACATGATGTAATATGTGAACAAACTGCCAAAGCTAAAAGATTATTATCACCAAACAACTAAAAAATAACTGCCACCAGCTACAGTAAATCAAGTCCAGTATTATGTTATTAAAGTCAGGTGCTTTTTCACTTTCTGTTTTTTTTTCAATATTCTACAGTAACATCAATTAGTGAAATGCATTGGGACATAATGAGTCTAAGCATTCTTTTCTTTAGAAGTACATGGTTTCTAAATTAAGGCAAATCTAAGCTGCGGTCATTCATGAAGCAAGTGGTGTGAGGAAGCAGACGTTACAGCTTCTGGTTTTGACCTGTGTGTGTATGTGACATCACAAATAAAGCATAATTAATTCTGCCTTACATTATTTTACCTGTAGCTTATTAATAGCTTAATAATTGGATTCCTGGTCTAATACATTGCTTTGACCAGACAACTACACCTACATTTCAACAGTACAAATGTCTTATAAGCTGTGGACTGGGGTAGTTTAAAGCTCATTGGAAATGTTAAATCAAATGGTGCGTGTTTTCTTTGGCACATTCCGCCTCAAGTCTTCAGACTCTATTAACCATCCAGTAGTATGTTTCTGATTTACTGGTTCATGTCCAGCCCGCCTTTTTATTTACACTGTGTTGGATTGTGGAAACTAAAGCGAAGAACATCTGTAAGTAATTGAAGCAAAAGAATGGCTGGACCTCATCACAATTACAGCTGACATTAGACTTTACCACCAGCAGTGTGCTAAGAGCAAGCAGTAATTTATAGTCTTTGTCCGAAAATAAATTCACAAATTGCTGATGTATTGGGAATAAAGATACAGAGAGGGATTATGTATACATGAACCTTACACTTGTGACTGGTAATACTGAACAAAACTAAATCTGATACTCTGTATAACAGTAGAGCCATAACATACGCAGTTACAGTAAAGCACGTTTTTTGAATGCTATATGAAAAACTCGACTCATGCTAAGGCAAAACCCCGTCACAGTCAGGCATAATTTTTGTCAATATGTGTCCTTGGTGAAACTTGGAAGAAGAATGTAGTGGGTTGTATTAGCTGTCAGAGCTTTGCAGACTGTTTACCAGCCAGCTGGAAAGGAAGAAGGCGAGGTTGTGCCTATGGGGTAAAAGGCATGAGATAGTTTAGACATAATAAGCCAAGGGACCCAAGCGTTGTTTAGTACCAGATGGATAAAGATATTGCGAGTGGCTCGAGGCTGAGTAGAAAGATGAAGGGATTATGGCAGGCAATCTTTCTGTCAATAAGTGTTTTGGAGGCAGGGAACATTTACCTACATCCGCGTTTTCAAGATAGAGGCATACACAATCAATTTAATTTTCTTTTGGCAGGAATCTGTCAAATTTGTTCCAGTTACAATTCCTTTCATGTCCCACAACACAAAGTCTTATTTGTCCAGAGTCAGTTCTTACAATTTGCCTTCTTGTGATTAAAAATTAAAAATGTTTTAAATAATGACAGAAACTGAAAGGGTCTTTAAGACGCAACACAAACAGCAACACATTTTTTCAAATTAACACTGATGCTTAACGGCACGAGGGAATATGGCAGCTGTTTAACATTCAGTGTTACCACTGGGATTATGTTTGTGACAAAACATAAGAGTCCCGTTTGATCAGAGTTTCACATCACTACACGAAATGATCAGTGTTTCAATTTAAGCTCCAGCACGAGTCAGTCATGCTAGATGTAACAGAGCCTATTGATTGTGTACCTTTAGAGTGACATGCCATTAAATATGACAGGTGTGTTGTAAATTATATTAAATTGGCGTTTTGAAGCCATCACTCACTGGTTCTGACGGGTTCCTGATGGGAATCACAGCTATTTCCTGTCTTTCCCCTACAGGGACATGTTTCTTTTGGGGGGATTGGATGGTGATTGTGAAGGTGGCATTGACAAAGAGCAATTGTTTGGCTCTCGAAAACAAGTGTCGAGGTAGTTTTACGGTTCGAACTGTGTTGTTCTTAGCTCTCATGTGAAAGACTTGTGAGTTTGTGTCCACTTCTATCAAACGGGAAGAACATTGTGCGGTTTGCTTTTCAGCGTTCATTTCCTGAATGTTTTTGTTACTTCTATGCCAAAAGAATCTAAATTGCAGGAAAACATTCGATTCACCCAATACTAAAAGAACATGCAAAGCTTTTTAGTAGAACGTGGCTCTGGCGGAAAATGGGTGTAGCAGAACATTAACTTCAATGAGCTTAACCTGTTTTGTCACCGGCCTGATGAATGAGCACATTCCTGATACCCATCGTGTGCGGATCTGTATCTAGACCTTTCGTGGTGCTCGTCCAAATGCAAAAGATAAGCTTACCCATAGGGTCTTGAGATCATTTATTGGAAGACATAGGGGTCATTGCCCCCATAAAAGCCACTAATGATGTTACAATTGGATTGGCTGGCATGCAGGACAAAAGACAGAGGTAGAGATAATAGAGGTTCCGATTAGGCATCTGGCAGACTAGGGTGTAATGAGATTGCCTAGGTATGAGTTGATTATGCTGTCATATCGGTAGAAAATAATTGCATTTTCTATGAACCCCAGGAGGGCTTATGGTTGTGAGTTGGGAAACTGATTCAATAGTGCAAACACACATGAACTGTGGTGGGAGCTGTCCTCTCCCTAAGAACAGCACATACCATGTCTGTTACTATAGCTCAAAGGTCATTGAAAGGCCGTATACACGGACACTGGAGAGGTTCTTGAGCACATCTGACTTAAATCTAATGGAATGTTGTACGTATGATAGTGAATATAAGCTGTTAACAACATGTAGCATTGAAGTTAGATTTCCACCCACATCAGAGAAAATCCCCAGACAGTTTGAGTCTGTACATCCCTCAGTTCTGTAGTAACTCATTGTGCCTGCCTCATGTGTTTTATTTGTTCTAGGTTTGTGTACCTGAAAATTGGAGACACTGTAATTTGTGTTTGCTCCGCCAAATTAACGTGGAATAAATGATTGTTAGCTGATGAAAAGCACTCACCAGATTTATTCTCATTTTAAACACTTACAAAATGTGACAGAAAGAAAACAACCATCGTGCTTGCGATTGGTCAATTTCCTCGTTCATCATCATGACAGATTTCGAGTAGAACCCTACAATTGTTTGAATTGAGCATGGCTTGTTGTTTGAGCAACACTCAGCAGGGTCGGCTGACAGACTACACTGACCCCTCCTGAGTTATAGCTGCAGTCTCATTAGACTAAAACTTGATTGCATGTGCAAACAGCTGTTTTAGTAACAACATCTATAATATGAGCCTTGGAAATTGTCTTCTCTCTGTACAAATAAACGCTGATTAAATAGATCACACTAAATTTGAAAGATGAATGCTACAGCACTAAATTTGAGGAATGCATTATCAACAATGCGCTGCAATTACACGACAGTTTCTTTACTCCCTTGAAATGTGTATCTGCAGCAGTAGAACTGGTGGGCGTATTGTCAATACAAACTGCAAACAATCATTTCTGGTTGGAAATTGCTAAACTGTGAATGTGGCCAAATTGTCTGTATGAGCTTTATCACAGTAAAACTTGTAAGTAAAGTTAGAACAGTCAGGTTACATAGTGGGCCTTGTCTAGGAAGACCTTGGCTTAGAGCAGTTTGGTACAAAGTCACTGGCTTTGTTGGAGGAGTCTGAAAAAACTGTGGTCTTAATACTTCTCAGCCAGCATTTAAGCCTGTTATCTGTGCCTCTGTGCTCTGCCACTGGCACACTCTCTGCTCTGTTGTGCTTGTTCTCAGCAGTCAGCTGGGACGCCACCGCACCGTTAGTTGGAGCTGTGTGGAACAAGCATGGTGTTGACTCCTTCCAGTCACAAAACAGAAAGCCAAAGGCTCATTTTTTGTTGTCGAAACAGCAGCAGTTTAACTGAAGAATCGGTTTCACGCCTTTTGATGGATCCGCTGGTGATTTCCAACCAAGGTGGGCAGAGCTGACTCATGACCAGTTGCTGGAAACACACACTCGGTTCTTATGACAAGCGCTGGCAGCAGCCAGCTCTTACATTGGCAGCCCAACCACCTGATAAAACAGCTTATCAGCTCAGATTAATGTGCTGGCAGATAGAGATAGGGAGAGCACCCATCCTCATTAATTTCTTACCAGTAGCCTCATCACTCAGTTAGTGTTTGACCATGTACTCATGGGTGCAGTGAAAATTGTACATTTAGAATATTTCATGCATGCACAGCACTGAACATGAAGCTCAACATGTGGAATCATTTTATCATAAGCTGATGTTTAGTCCCAAATCAGATTAATTGTTGTCATTAGTGAGTTTATTCTAACCTTTAAAAACATCAGTTGCTAATATTTTGTTGTACTTGAGTGTAACAAGCCTTTTGAGGCATTTTTTGCATTACACGTGTAATGCAAGCTATTGTCTTATGACATCTAAAATCCCACAGTAACAGTACAGTGACCAAACACAGTGTGCTGGATGTGTGTATACACAAAATGGTGCCACTTCTTAATTGAGAGTCTCAGTTATGCACTCGATGCCCATACACAATATCCTGAACATTGTTGTTGGGGCAATATCCAACAATCTCAGCAGCAGCTTCAAATCACATTCACATTAGTGGAGAATTTTGGGGAAAAAAACGTACTAAGCCTGTCCTCAACTACCTGCAATTTCTGTATCCTAAACTGAACCTCTTCAAGTTTTGCTGTGGCTTCTATTTATATTGAGGCAAAAGAGGAAGTTAATTGGAAAGAAATTCTGTCCTGTCCTTGTCTGTCCTGGACGATGAAGCCCAAGTCTGTGGCTAATCCTTTAAATATTTCCGAAATATACAAACTATGCAAAGAAGCGCATGATCAGTGATGCAGATGACTTTGCTGTTGTCTACACAAACGCACTGGTAAACCCCGACACTATCAGGTCGGCTAATATTACAAGTTCAGCATGGTCCAGATGTAGGGGTAGAGTAAAATCTGCTAAACTGAGCATCAGTTTGGCTAAAATGCTCAAGCCCTCCATTAACTGATAATAAATGTGAGTGCTTGGAAAAGTTTATTTTGCACAGCTGAGACAGCTCATGCAGGAATAAGTAATTCACTTGAACAAAAGCTTTTAGAATATCGGTTTCTGTTCCTGTTTAGTCCATGAGCCAGGCTAGACTTATGATAAACAAAACCACTAATTTTTTATGCCTATGCTGACATGTAATCTAAACAATTCTTATTTAGTTTCCACTTTGCTTGTAATGAAAGAATAGACGGATAGAGCTGACCTTTTCAGATTGGTTAACACCGGAGATCACTGTCCTCCCTGGTGTTCTGTTTATCTTGTGAAACATGACTCACTGCCACCAGATCAGTGGTTTGGGTTGCACTATGGCATCATGAAGATCATTTAATACCAGCTGACTTGTATAGATCTTGTGATGGGTCTTCAGCATGTCTTCTCTACATTTCTCCTAACATAAATTCGGACTTGTTTGTTTTAAAAAAACTTCAAGCATGTCCAGTTGCCACTGAGTAGCACCTTATGGTGTTAGGATATTATTTAAATGTCACGCAAGTATATCTCCATAGAAATCCCTCTCACAGAATTATTGGCCATAAATAGCAACTCAGTGACATCACTATAACTATCAAATGTAACCTGGACCTGCACAGTTTGCAGTGCTTACACTACGTATTTTATCATTCTCCTCACTGATATTTACCCTCCATTCACTTGGGGACTTATTTGGTCAAGTTTTCTGTGTTTGCAAGATTAGTTTTCTAAATGCTGAGCCTGGGTTGTGAAATTGGTGATGTTTTATTAATTTGTTTGGTTTGTCTGTTTTCCTAAGTTGCTGTGTTTCGAGCTCTCGGTGACCACCGTAGTCTTTTCTCTGCCGATGTCTGTAGCACAGAGAAAGGCCAAAGATACTGAGCTACACAGAGAATGCGAATGAAGGAGTCAATTAGGGATTCGTTGGCTGCGGAGCTGAATGAATCTGGGTACCAATTTCAAACCAGTTCATCACAGAGAGACCCAAACCCACAATTAACTGATTCTACTAACTGATTATCTGTGCAGCTGAAGCCTGATCTTATTCTTCTATAGTTCCCTGATAGAAAACCTGTGGATCTCTCACAAACTGAACCTTAAGTGTGCAGTTGTGTTCTGAGTGTGCAGCAAGTCTGCATGGTGAGTATTTAGGTTGTTGCAATATGACTGTTGAGTAAATACCAGGACTTTTATTGTTATGATGGATATTACAAGGCTTTGCATGGGGGCTTTGTTTTTCTTAATTTTTCACACTATTCTTTGAACAATTATGACCTTTTTTGTAACAAGAATATAATAGAAGAGGCTACAGATGATATTGTTGGAAAGCATTTAACTTAATGCTGCCAATATACAGTCATTACTGTGGGTGAAATCATATTGAGACATTTTCCTTTGAATATCAGTGACCTTTTCAGCCTTGTGCTTACACTCCCATCGATTCAAAGTTACTTTTTTGCTTTCTCATTTGCCCTTTGCCGGCCCCCTTTCTTGAGCACTCGAGAGGGTTGACATGATTACCGCATTAGGACACTAAAAGGACAGCAGGGCTTTTCTTCAGGTAGATTAATAAGTTGACCTTGGCATTTGCTTTCCACAGCCTTTTATTTGTGCAAAACGGATGTGATTTGCTGGCTTTTAAAAAGCATGAATGTAGAAGTGAGTGTTGATTTTTGACTGGAGTTAATGCTGAGAAAAAAGCCAAGCAGGAAGAAGTCGTTCCGAATACAGGCTCACGTTATTTGTAGCTTCTTTACAGCATACGTGGTAGTCAGATTTTTGTCTTTATATGACCTGTGTGTGATATCAATGAAAGACGCTTGTCATCATTAAACTATTCCAGACTTATTTGTGCAATGCTCTGCAGGTAGCAGCTGCAGAACATTGACCCCTACATTATAAAGAGCAAATATGTGTATTTAATACCTGGTAGGAGGACGTGAATTAAAACCCAACCTCAGCAACAAAAGGTTGTGTTGTAACTTGAGACAGTGTTAATTCATTAAGCTGACTCAAATTAAACCCTGTTGAGCCACAGAGATTTTTCAGTTGGAAAAAGACTGCAGATCTGACGTCGCAGTCCTCAAAGTTAGTTTTGAAAGGATTACACCTTGACAATTAACTTTTTTCCCCCTTTGCTACCTGCGGATGGATCATTATCATTAACGTAAAAACAATCAACCTTGCACAGGGTGATATGTGGCAAAGAGTGATCACCGTGGCAGCTGTTTACCTTGACTTTCTTTAAAGGTCAGCTAAAGAATACCGTAGCTTTGGGTTTTTCCTTTTTTTAGCGTGCTTTTTTTCTGTGCTTTTCAAAGGCTTCTTGACTTCATTCATCTTGAATCTGAAAGCCTTTTTTTGAGTGACTTTTTAAAAACTATTTGTTTGAAAGGTGTTTACAGTGTTACCGATTTTTTCTTTTATCTCTTCCTCTCCATTGACTGCTTCTTTTGGAGCGCTTGGTGATTCTTTTTGTTTCTTTTTCAATAGGTGAGTCATCCGAGCACTTTTACTATACCAGAAAAAAAAAGCCCTTGGGGACAAACAATGTGTTTAAAAAAATCAAGGTGACTGTCTTTCTAAAGCCAGTTCCTATACTGTATATTGTATAAAGATGGTGGCTGTAGTAAGTCAGCCATCTGCCTAATCAAATCATTGCTCTGAAGCTATATATCTTGATAGATATTACAGGAACAAGGCATATTTGTTTTATTATTAATGATTACTATTAATGATTTATTATTATAACGTTTACATCCAGAAAACGTGGATTTGTTCCTGTTAAGATGGATCATGTTTGATTTTATCTACAAACAAACAACATTGTGAGATACTAAAATGAGTTAATGACTGATTGTGAAGATTATTTCTCTCCACCAACTAACAAAAGCTAATGAGGGGCAAGGTGACCACCTGATTATAAAGAACTCTAAAAATTGCACCTCTTTCACTTGAAAGACATTTACTAATTTTGTAAGACTTTTTTGTAATAAATGTAATTTCTGTTAGAAATTAACACAACATGGCTCTAATGGCTTTGCTTGTGATTCCACAGACAATAAAGAGTAGCTGTTGGACATTAAAACCCAGTCCTCACTCACTCTCAGTCTCACCTTTCAAACACCTAGTAAAATTTACACGCCTTCCCTGTTTGTTTTTAATCCTGAATTTCCAAATCTGGTTGCGATTAAGCTGCTCAGGGAGAGCCACTGGATGCCGTCCAAGCCCCTCGCCACACAGGTCTCTTGTTAAACGCTCTCGTCTGCTGCCGGCCATCCGCCACTGTGCGTTTACTCAGTGGAGAGGGGCCCCGTCAGCTAAATGCACTGTCCCAGGGTCTAGGGTCCTGTGCACTGGGAGTATCCAATGTCAGCCTCATGCTTCATGAGGCGATCCGTGATGGAACAGTAGAGGTTCCAGCTCAATACTTATCACGGTCCACTCGTAGCTTGGATTTCATGTCTCTCCTTGGTAATTTAAGAAGACATAGCTGTTTTTAAAATGTTTTGTTGCATTTGTCCTTATCTCTTTAAATAATTGGTTCACCAAATTACAAAAGGAACCTTTTTCTTTTCTTTGATGATTTCACCTCAACATAACTGAGGTTAATAGAATCTCATTAGTTGTCTCTCTAACACAAAAATGATGAGTGTTATCTGCAAAGCCAGTGGGAAAGACACTAAAAAATGGGCTTGTTAGAAATAATGAATTACGTGAGTTCCTTCCGACAATGATGACTTCCTATCAATGAGATCCATCGGTCTAAGTCGAAGATAGTTTAATGACAATATTTGCTCCAGTCTGGATTTTCTCAGTTTTTCTATTTATCTCTTGCAATTGGTCTGTGATCTTCAAACTAAAGCCAACATAAAAGAAGGGCAGCAGCTTCGTTTTTAGTCACTTTCTAATGTAATTTTTTTGCACAGTCCACATCAACAATGATATAACACAACCTATGTTGCCTTCATTAAATAAAAAGTATAAAAATACATTTGTGCTTTGAGATTGTTGTTTTTATGTACACAGAATTAAAATTGGGAAATTCAGTCACAGTTCATTTAATAAGAGACCCAAGACACTGCATAGTGGACAGACTGTCAAATGAACATGCAAACAAACCGAACATAGGCAAATTAAGAAAACAACTGACTAACTTGGTTATACGAGGGCAGCATTTAGTAAAAAGAGCAAATAGGAGCAAACTTTGATGTTAGATCCTTTCCCAATGCTAGTCGACTTCAGAAAGCCAATGAATCATCATATCAGCAAAAGCATGTCCTCACTGTGTCTCATCGCTTTCTTTTTGTGTGCAGACTGCAGTGTAAAAAGTGATGGGCATGGCTTTGTTGCCATAGTGATACATCAAGCTGGCAGGTATTCTAGTTTTTTTCATGCCAATTATTAATGTATAGACCTCTATTCACTTGTGGTTTTTGTATTTGCTTTATGAAAACAGTTTTGTTCTTGTCTTTTCTGTACTTTTGTTTTAAAATTACAGTTTTTTGATTTGGATAAAATGTTAATTTTAAATAACCATTATTTTTTAATCCCTTCTAAAACGTTTGTATATAGTTATGGTTTACTGGGTTTTTTATTTTATTCATTGCACAATAATTCTCCAATAATGTGATAGGCACAAGCTGGCTGACAAATAGTGCATCTATTTGAAAACTGATCATACTGTCTGCTCCTGGCATCTTAGCATGCTCCCATCCCGGGGCAAGATTGAAAGCTTCTTTTGAGGACTGTATAACCTACGCATCTTGATGACATTTACTTTCGAGTTTGGGGTAGGCTGGGAGACAGGATAATTGCAGAGAGGGAACAGTCTAGAAAGAGAAAACTAAAGAGGCAATGAAACACATTACTACATCAAAATCTTGGCATTTTTCCTTTATGTTTTGAAAAAGATGACAAATGCCTTGTTTAGAGATTGTGATGGGTGACTCGTCTGTCACAAGGCCTTCTATTGGGTTGATGTTTTGTAGTTATACTTTAGTAGTCAAATAAATAAAGACACTTATACATTAATATCAAGCATATCTAGTTATTAGTGAGTAGAATGAATTATAAGATGCATCTAAAGTTTCAACTCTCTCTTTCATTTAAAATGGGGTTGCCAAAACATTAGAACCACCTCTTCTAATGATGCACTCTAATAGAACTCCACTTCACCACACCTTTCAACTCAAAATCTGAGAAACCCCACATAAACACAACTGGCAGCTTGATATGAATAGTCCACACTGACTCAGACGCTCGTGTTATTTCAAACTTGTAGTTTCAATGAATTGACCCCTCATTCTAATTCAAGACCAAGCCAGTGTTTTGGATGTTTTCATGCAGACACAGTTTAAAAGGTGGCCTGCTGGTAGTATTCTGTTCAGCCAGTACTCAGATTCTCAGTGGGTGATGAGGCGTGGCTTTTGGGACAACACTGCTGGGCAGAAAGTTAGAAATAATGGTGAAAAACCTGAGGTGATCAGGTCGGGGGTCTGCAGTCCCACCTCCTCGCCGTGTCGAAATGCTCAGCTTGTCTCATCAGCTGTGGTTACGCTGCCGATTGAGAGAGCTGCAAAGTGAGCGATGAGAATATTTACGAGTCATTCCACAAACCAACCGTGAGCTCTTGTGGGCCTGCCTTTCTATTTTCGCATGCCCTCGCCCTATTGGACAGCTGTGAAGGATTGTGTCGGCTGCTCGTGGCACATGGCATTCCCTTCCATCTGTCGCCTGCGTGCTGAGCCAGTTGCAAAGCAGGTCGACTCCAACAAACCCACCAAGTTGACTGCCTCACCACTTCACGGCCACGGCTCGATAATGACTCTCCTACTCGAAAGACATCCAGATCATTTCCATGTTACTCCTAGAGGGCTGGCACACCCACACCCAGCTGTCCGTCAAAACAACATGCCAAAATGTTGTAGACATTCCAAACAGACTGGAGGACTTTATAACAACGTATTGCTGGCTTTATTTTTCAAAGGTTACCACACACACTGCCCCCTTCTAAAAAAAGGAACATGGGCTACTGCCCTCAACATTTCCACCCAAGCAACCACAATTACAACTCTTAGAAGATGGCAGCGTGAAGGAGGAGAGTTTTTACAGAAAGGGGTCAAATAAAATGCGGGCGAGTCAAGGATTTGACCACTTGTGAGTGACTTTCATCTTCAGTTTAAAGAACATGTCATTACAAGAAGTGCAGAAAATCCGAACTGTAAATACAAAAAAGAGCAAAAAACAAAAACAAAAAAAAAAAACCTGCGCTTACATACTGCTGTGCGTAAACAAAGATTCTTTATGAGACGAGATGCATCACCTCACTGAACATTTCGGGTGGACTGTTTCTGTTGTTTCTGTAGTTCCAATGCAGAGTGTCTGATCTCACATCTGCTGCCAGTTAAAATTTTTCTATTCATACTGAGATCTTTGGAACAAACATTAAATGCTCTCTAAAAATAAATGTGAGCTTTCAGACTTTTTTAATTATAACTAGGGCACAAACTTGTTTACAAAAGCACATTTGTAAAGCTCTTCATGGATCCACAGCAGCTTCTTAATTTTGCTCTGATTTTGCATCCAACTATTCAACTTGTAAAATGTACTAAATCTTCTTACTGGGGTGGGTGACTCCTGGACCCCCCTAGAGGGTTTAAGGCCCATCAATCATAGTTTCACAAAATCCTGCGGGAAACACTGTAATGTGCTAAAACTACTTCAAGCCAGTGTGTCATTACTGCAGGGTCTGAGTCATCACACGCTTCTTGTGTCTGGGTCTTTTTAGCATGATTCACAGAAAGCTGGGAAAAGTAAAATTGAACTGTGTCTAAGTATATTAAAGATCCACTTTGTGTCTTTGTGCCTAGTATATTAGTGGATAATTCTAGTTATTTTCAACCCTGATCTTCCTGCTGTACGCCACTGTAATTATTGCCTTAAGTGTCTCTACTCAAAGTTACAGTTTATATGATAATTTAATTAAAAACATGTTACACAACATATCTTAATGTGGAGAAGGTGATGTCTGTTTGAGGCAGCCATGCAGAGATATTTGTTGCTATAAGTTTCTCAGTGAGGATCACTCATCTAAGCAGAATTTCAACAATTTCCACTTGATGAGGAACTTTTTTAATCATTCGTGTATTTATTTATTGCTGTGACTAATACTCAGAGTGATGTGGAGAACGTGGCAGAGTGTAGCAGTAGGCAGGAGAGCTGAAGCGCTGGCCAGAGAAAACCAGAGTGGATTGTTTTCTCTTCAAGCTGTAGCTTTAGCTACGTGTTTTAGCTTTAACTACAATTTAGAAGACGACCTAAGAGCAGCTCACTGTTTTTTTAAGGTTTCGGGTGGTTTCCTTAAAATTAAGGATAAAATATATAGTGTTCAACTTAAAAATATAAGTCAAAGGGCCGCCATAAAATTTTACGTCAACTTGTTTGTTTATCAGTTTTTGGTAATTCTTCAAACACGAGCACAGAGCGAAATTCTCTCAGTACATTTCAAGAGTCTTGACCTAATGAGTTACAGTTTTAGCTCAAATAAGGAACAGGCTTTTATTGGAGCTGTACCTTGATGTCAGGAAGGTTCCAGTGACAAATTGCAAGCGTACTGAATTCACCACCAGCCTTTATCATGGTTCACATAGTTTTTATTGTTCTGTAAATAAACGTACTGTAACATGTACTAAAGAGAGCAAGTTTCACCTTGAATGTTTTGAACTGCAAAAAATAATTTGAGATAATAATTTTGAGAGCTAATCTTCTAAACAATGCACGCCTTGAAGTCTACTAATATGCTACACTGCACATTAAATTGTGTTTCTAACTTCCGACTAAACATGAAAGTTTAACTTACAAAATGATTTTCTATTTTAAATAAAAATTAAAATCATCAGCAGATTCCAATAAAATCCTGGATGAGATTTTACAGTGGAGAGAAACCTCCTCTTTCGAGCTCATTTTATAAAATTTACTCTATAAACATATTTCCTAAAACAAAAAAATTTCGGTAATACAAAAGGCTTTCATTTTAAATGAGCTTTTAATATGAAGATCTCATTTATGAATTAGCACCGATAGCAGAATAACAGAAAGGAAGCACGACGTCAGTCCCAAGAGGCTTTAAACTCATGAAGTGACCAGACCAGAGAACGTGGCTGTCAGGATGTGTTGTAGCAGCTCGGCACACATCACAGCAGTTTCCTCTAAGCGTGGGCGTACACTTTAATTGCACAGAGGCTAATATCGGGCTAATGGAAAACAGCTGCCAGGGGGGCTGACAGACAGAAAGCTACTACACGATAGCTGCTTAGTCAGAGATACCCTGAACATTAATGTGAGAAGCAGCTGCTTAAGAGTACATTGGGACTTTGCCGGCTCTGTTCACACCTACGTGACGTGAAACAATAAGTAGTGACAGGAAAAAAGTACAGATAGTGGCAGGAAGCCTCCCATCACCAGCTACTACTCCAAATATTTCCTTATTCTTTAAAAGTGTTGCCTTCCCCTCTCACGGTTGTGTTCATCCTACGGTATTTGGCAGCAGCAAATTCAGGGCTGCTAGAATTTAGAGATAAACAAGTGCCCGAAAACAACATAGGATCGGAAATTCAATTTACTGTAATGTCATTCACCCACTCTAGGAAGAGCTTCCTCTTGTTTTCATAGCATTTTATAACCTCTACCTTACCACATTTTTATTGAATTATACCGTAAAGTGTTCAGTATATACTTACAGATATGACATATGGAAGAAAAAAAAAACATGCCCTATTTTACCACTACTGGCCTTCAAAAAGGCACGAGTGCTTCGTAACGTTATTTACAACTGAAGTACAGCAGAGATGAGCACCATTTTCTGAAAACATGTTTGTCAGTTTCTTGTATGGAGAAAATCCTGTCCAACATATCGTTTCAAAAATCATTGATGATTAGATTGATTGTGTTTATTATTTCACTTAACTACAACCCACATTTATTTGAAGACCTGAATTAAGTTGGATTCTTAATTCAAAGTTTCCATCTATCCATCAATCCCTCCTTCCCTCCAAACTCATTAAATTGTTAATAGTCACAGGGGAGCTGCTGCTGATCCCAGCTGTCACTGGGCAGGAGGCGGGGTGAACTCTAGACAAGTCGGCAGTCTATGTCAAATTTCCCAAAATCTTAACACAAAATGGCAATAAGCTAATGCATGATGCCATATTAGTATGATGTATTTATGTGGATAACCACCTGTCAGATATGTCTATGCATCAGTAATTACATTGCAATACTAAAACACATACAGTAGCCTTTTTCCTTGTTGATGTACTTAATGCATCTTTGGGTGTTTCATTTCCAATGCAGGACTTTCACTTGTGACCCATGCTGTAATGACATCTGTATTTAAGGCTCTTGTATGTTCATTAAATATCTTTCTTTTTAGTTTCAGTATTAACAGAATTCGGTTTTGGAATCGTGGTTCTCGGCCAGTGCAGCCATATGTCGGATTTTTACACTCTGAATTTAAAATTCATTCGGAGTGACAGATAGCTGGAATGGTTACAGCTGTGCTCACACAACCAGTCAACTTTCTTGTTGGTGTAATCTACATCTGCCAGAGTAGACTAATCAGATTCTCCTTAAAAAGGAAAGAAATTGAGTTCGGTTCATTTTGAAACTTCATAGCTTTACACTGACTGGATTTCTGCATCCTTATTCTTCAGGATCTGTGGAAGGTAATAAGAGAAAAAATCCTTGATGGTAGCGAGCAACATGAGCCAATCAGCTTGCTCTATTTACTTAAGAGTATGTGCTGTGAGACTGGCAGCATCCATGCTGATAGTCTGCACCATATGGTGCATCCAGGTCAGTGGTTGGAAATCAATGTGTTCAGGAAGCTGCCATTTTGCTCCTGTACCTCAGAGCGATGGGGTGATGGGGTAAACGGGAAAGTAGCGGATCCAATCCCACCCACATTCATCATACGGAGGCTGGTGTCTGCATCTAATCACATTTCAGCGGAAAACCAAAGGGAAACTTGATTAAAAGCTGGACTCTTGGTGTTTTACAAGCTTTCGATGCCACTTACCCAGCCTTTCACCACCTGCCCCTGTAAAAGTATCCGCTGCTATAATGTTTATTTATGTGTTTATTGACTTTGAGCCATTAGGGAAGCTGCGTGCCCCTCAGTCTCACTTGCTACCCGACGATTTCTGTCCCATAAACGTCAATGATGTGTGGATAAAGAGTGGGCTTGTCAAAGGTTGCAGGGTAGCTGTCGTCTTGCAAAAACCCAGGACTGGATTGTACTCCTGTTTGCAGAGAAGCTGAGACTTCTGCCGTTCTTTTTTCTGAGCCTTTCTCTCCACTTCTAAACTAAATGGGCACAATACAGGCCTTGTACTGTAAATATATTGTAAGTGCACTGACCTATATTGAAGTGTTTTTCGATTGATTTTCCACAAAAATCATCACGGTCATTTTAGTCAACCTCACCCCCTTCTGTCATGTTCCTGCCCCTATCACACTCGGTCTGTATTTGACAACTTTGAATTGTTCCTGAACTAAAACTGCTTGCTAGGAATTTTCAAACAGCTCTCTCTAAGTATTCTCTGAATGTTTGAACATGGCCCCCAGGTCTTTTAAATAAGTGAAGGGAGTCAACTTCATTGCTCCATTCACAAATAATGTCCCATTTTGTGACTGACTGTCAGCTGGCTTTCGGCATTTCAGCATCAGTACTCGACAGTCTGGAGAGCATATGGGCCTGTGCATGAGTTGAATTTCAGAGACATGTATGTAGCCCTATTAATTAGCTGTCAAGAGAAGGCCAATGGTGAGACATTTCAGCTTATTACAGCTAATGCCATGGATTCAGTTAAAAATAATTGTGATGATAACGTTCGGTCCAAGTTGCTACAGCCTTAAGAACAGATGGCAGGTAATCAGTGCTTCATACAGTGTAGTCAGGAGGAAGAAAGAGCCAGTCACCCTCTTGCTGAAATTTAATTTCGATGCCATTGTGTCTTTAATGGCTGGATGTGTCTTTAAAGGGCAGACATTGACAGGCTTTCTTAAAAATGCATTTTAAGACCATCTTTTTGCTGTCAGGAAAAGCATTTCTGTACGCAGGAAATTGTCTCTCGGGCGTCCTGATATCTGCTCTGTTAAATATTTGAATTTCCAGATTGAGGTGACAACAAACCATCTACTTGTGTTTGCTCCATTGGCGTTAGTCTCCGTGCTGCTCTGGCTGCTTCCTCTTCCTCCTCGGTGACAGGGGTTTTACTGACTCAATTCACATAAGGCTCCCACTTGAACATCTGAGAGTAAGAAGGCCTTCAACTTGAGTAATTCTGGTCTGGGTTACAGAGGTTAGGTCCCTATTCATTCAAGTTCACATTTTTTAAACTCTTAAATTTGATTTAATGTCCATTTCTAATCTGTACTGTACTAGTATTACTAGTAATAAAAGTTACTCATATGTGCTGTGTATTTAGATAGTTGAATCAGTATTTCCCCCATTTGGTTTCGATGGTGTGGATTCAAACTCAGCTGAGATGCCGAGACTATAAAGGCCATAGTTAAGGTATGACATGCAACATTTCCATTGTCCTCAAACCATTCCTGCCCTGCATTCATTATGCTCCTCAGACTGTTTATTCAGATTTTTATTTTCATATTTTAACCATCTTTGGATCTGGTTTATAACTTAATATATAAATATATAACATTCTGTACATCATTTCGACACATATAAATAAGTTATGGGTCACCACTGACGTCTCAGCCTCTACTTTTAAGAATCTTTACAATTATTGGACTTGACAGCTAAAGGAAAAAAAGGTGGATGTTGGTAGTGACAGCAGATCCCTGGGGCAGCTCATGTCACACAATGACTGCACCTGTGTTCGTGTAGAAAGGGGGAAAATTTATTTCCACCATCAAAAAAAGCCTTTAAGATATAAGACCTGCCCCACATTATACATCAGGTTGGAACTTTTACTTTGTTAGATGGAGAACGTAATCAATCTTTCTTGGTTAGGAAACTTTTTTAAGGACATCATATGTAAATATTTAATATGGCATCTGGAATAACATTAACAGTTTAGTGCAATTAAAGAAACTCTAATCAAACAGTATCTGCTCTGCATGTGCATCATCACTCCAAAAATATTTCAGAAATTCTATGACTCAGCATCTGAGCATGACATGAATAACACCACAGATGTGTGTTATTGTAAGTGCTAACAACCACTGAATATGTTCTCCGTAATGTTAATGTCACAGCAAAGAAGCAAACTCTTGTAGCTCTAATGCAAAGAGAGAAAATATGAACCCACACGCCGAACGACTGCAAAATAGGAACCTATTATGCTCGATTTACCAAACTGAGTCTTGGGAGCTTAGGTAGGAGTTAAAAAGGCTGATAGCTTATTTTAGAGCTGCCCACTGGGTTAAAGTGAGGGATTTTACACTTGACACCATAGACTGAAAGATAGTTTTATAAATCAACAAGCTGGGCTTGCAGCCTCGCCAACAATATCATCCATCCTTCACTGCAAAATATTAAAAATGACCTCTGCTTAAACAAACTGCATTAATTTAACTGAGAATCATATACCTTCAGTCATCTGTCTGCACCAAAAAGCTGCCGGTTTACTTTATTCTGCTCTGTTCCACAACCCCTCAGGCTCCTTTTTTGAAGTTCCTGTGATTTTCTGTGCAGTGGTCATCCGCAGTACATATCAGGGAGATTGCATTAATGTTATCATGCTTGAAACAAGAATAAGATTTATTCCCTTTCACGCTAACAAAGACAAGAACATGATTTGAGGCTTTAATTTCTGCCACTTGGCTCAAAGAACAAAGCGCAGGAATCTTTGATGGTTCCTAGAGTGCAGCTTCCCAGTGACTGGGGAATATGGGGCACATGATAAACACTGAAAATGACTCCAGAGCCCAGAGGACAACCAAAGCAAAATGAGCTGACAATATTCATTTTCACATGCTTAAATTTAGATTAAGATTTTAGTAATGATTTCCCTCAGCTGTGGGGAAATAAGTTAATAAAGTCAAGTTTAGAAAAAGTAGGCTCAAAATAGTCGTGCTTCTCTGCTGTTATTTTAGTACTCGATTTAAATGCAGGTAGAAATGTTGTCATCTTGAGCATTTCAGTGCTAATTGAATAAATTGGCTGGATGCTTTAGCCACTTCAGTGTGTGAACTGTGCAGTCTGCTTACTTAAACTCTCATGTACATGTAATTTATGTATTAAACGAACGTGAAGCCAAACACATCTTTCTATCTACTGCAGACATTGATCGTCTGTACACTTTTTACATTATTTACATTGTTTACATTTTCCTCAGTCTTATGAAGAACAAAATGAAAGGCCTTCATCGCACATAGCTAATAGAATCAAAGTGGTTGTGCAGACTACGTGGATAAGAGTGTCGGGTAATTGAATTTGATTACTAAATCATAATTTTTAGATAAGCATGCAACTGAGGTAATTTTTCTAACTATTGATCACATCAATAGAGTGTATTAAAGTAAAAAAAACTTTAAATTGATATATAGTTTTCTGCTCAGCACACTCTAGTTTTACACTCAGGTATGCAAAAATAGATGCACCTTTGTTCTCCTCTCATTATTTTTGTGTGAACAGAAAACATGTTCTAGTTCCAGCTCACTGCTAGGGGTGTTTTTTTTTGTTGGGGGGGGCTTACGTACTTAGTAGCTGCTCCACGGTTTTGCTATTCTCTTTTATGTGCAGTATTATTGTTCAGACAGGCTAGCCGCACTCTTCCATCCTCATCCAACCTCTCAGCCCCCCTATACGGGAGGACGCCTAGGAACATGTGCTGTGGAGTAAGGTTACAGTTTTAGACCTGACGCCTCCACACACGTCCACAGAACTCTCTACACTGCTTATTGAACTTCGTTTTAAGACGGCGTGGCTATAGCTTAACGTGTGTTGGCCCATTTACATTGGTTATTATGTTGTTGTTTTGTGTTTCCACCGTATATCCTTCCATCCTAGTGTCCAGTTTATCTCAGTGAGTTTACTGGCTTTTCCACTCCACCTCTTGCCCGCTATTGTCTAGACAGCTGTGCACTGCTGGTGTCTTTGTGCTCTATCCCATACAGGCAGAGGAGAAAGACCCCATATGCTACCAGCTGCTAGACACATTTGCTCTTACTGCTAGTAACTGAGCCCACAGAGAAGGAGGGAAAACCTATCTCAGCTGCTGCCATAACTGAATTAAAGGCCCATCTGAGCAATTGGCTTTTAGGTTATATAAGGTTCTAAAATGTTTCCTGTCATTGAAGGCATATACAATGAATATAACCGTTACATCGTATGGGATGAAATCGACAGAATTGCTATAAATTTGTTTTGCATTGATTTCTGTCTTGCACACTCCTTTCACTCCTCGCCGAAAGAAACATTTAGCCTTGAGGCTTAGCGATAATCTTTATATTGTTTGCCGAAAGAACCAGGCTCCATATATGGTTGCAATTGCCTGTTTGCAACAAAGTGGGTCAGCTGCATCAACCACGCTCCCTCTTAAGAGGCTGTTTTATGGTTGAAGACAACCCCCTAATTTATGTCTCCACGTGGGCCCATTATGGACCATATGACCCTGAGACACTTGGTGTGGGTAGACTGTTCAGTCCCGCAGCGGATTGAAGAAGTTTATTTCTTTTCTCTTACCTTTATCTCAACACAAAGCACAAGACATGGACTCACTGCTATCCTGACTGATGTCATCTTCATATTTATTAATGCAAATAATGACAATAGTTAAAAATACAATTTTTACAGATTTTATGGATGAAAGACTTTCCTTATTCATGGCTGCAGGGAAGAGCCCGTTATTACATTTGTGGGTTAAATACAGGCTTTAAAAAGTTAAAATCATATAAGGCTTAAGACTGGAACAAATCCTATGTTCATTTTAATATTCTAAACTTTTTTGAGGGTGTGCTGACTGGTGAGGGTATGAGAAAAATAGTGATTAGAAATGGAAGCATCCAACTTGTTAAGGTAAGAAAAGTTCATGCATCAATTTAATAAAATTATTTATACAATAATTGAATTATCATGCTTTATTACCCGTCTTAAAGTGTCACCCCGAATATCAATTTCGCTTGGTTTTTGTCTGAAGAACTAATGGCTCACTTTACTTACTCCACTTGTCTTGTAGCAATATTTTTATTTCTCAACAATTATCTTAATCAGTACAAAGTTATAATTGCTGTTTAAAAAAAAAACCTTTACATTTAGTTTTATGATTAGAGGTTCTGATTCAAGTACTGTCTCTTACATTTTTAATGATTCAAATAAAAATATTAATTATGTACCACATACAGTACATAGCATCATCATCACCGCAAAAGATGTGAGCTTTTATAAATACCTCAGTCACAGTCTGCTTGTTTGTGCAGGCAGCAAGAAAATCAAAGTTAAAACTTTTTCATATTTCACACGATGGACTGACATTAGCAAAGTTATCGGCAACCAGTGGTATAGATTTGTTTTCTTTGTGCGTATCACCCGATGAAGAGTTGTTGCTTCTGAAATGCCATACAGCAGACAGACATCTGTTAAGTATTGAAGCATTTTTTCAAGAGGTTTTCGGCCTGCCTTCACCAGAGGGACTGTAGATCCATTAGATTCCAAGCACCCAACTATTTGCTTCCACTGCCTTAATGAACCAGTAGAACATCAAACCAAAGGCTTATTTATCCACTGTCAAATTTGGTATCTCTGACAAGCCATGTGCAAATATGCCTGGTGAATTTTATCACTATGATCAGAGACAGTAAAGACTTTAAACTGTTGAACCGGCCTTAGTGTAACTATCTGCATATGAGTCCCCTGTCAGGCTTCTGTTGTTGTTGTTTTAAGGACGAGTACGAGTTTGCATCTAGGAGCACAAGGCTTTTGAAAAAAAAAAGGGCTTTGTTCGCCAGCTGTCTCATATAGAAATCAGCTGTGACCATCGAGCATCAACTCGCCTTGATGAAAAGATTATGGACCCCTGGCTTTGATGTACGTGATTCCATACTATAGGCACCATCTGCATACTTCAGGGGCCAGTGTTCTCCAGTGGCGATCAGAAGACACACAAACTTCTCACTATAGTAGTATTGTTTGTTTAGATATTTTAAGTTTTCCTCGCCCTCCGCAACCTCTTTGCAGCTGTGAATACTTAAGAGGATGTGAAATGTCATTCATTCACCAGACCCCAACAGTCGTGGTTTTTATATTGTGGACGACAGTCCTTGGGGATGAAATGCCTGAGAGAATTCACAGTGTGAAGAGTTTAACAGATGACACATGGAAATGAATTATATGTCTGCTTCACTGGATCTTTACACTGGGTTAAGAGATGTTGTTGGTGTAAGGGTGGGGGATGGGTTTGACCATATATGGTAGTGCTTATTACCAGTTTCCATTTGCTTTATGGTAGTTTTGCTGACTGTCATTTGATCAGCCATGCACACTCAGCATTACCCCCTTTCTCATATTCAGATAGGCCCTTCCTAATTTGTGGAACATTTTGTCTTTTAGTAATTGTAAGGACCTCGAGTGAAAAGTATTTTAGATGTAATGGAGTTTAGATCTTAATTTTAGCCATGTTAAAAATGCTTCTTCTCCCTCGGGTTAGGGAACCCATGGTCCTGTGTGTTGTAAACCATCCAAATTATTATCTAAACCACTCAATGAAAAATTTAAACTGGACGGGTTTATTTCTCAATATAAAGGAACTTTCTTTGTGTTCACAACCAGTTGAGGAACTTGGATGCACATTTATAACGGAAATGTTGGCAGCGGATTTAGAATGTCTTTTTATTTCCCTCCAAATAAGTTAACCCGATGCTTGTCTGACGACTGACCCTGTCAACCGACAGCAGAAACCCCACCTTTAGTGAATATCCTAAAATCTCAGCACCCTCAGCAAATAACTAGCACACTTCTTTATGCAGCCTTGCCCTTTTGGTTTCCCCTTATTTGTTTGGAGCCACAGACTCATTGACTGATAAACTATTTGTGGGGCATTTAATTCCATTTCCTGGCCTGCAGGTCACACATGCAGCTTATCTGGTACCGCATGTAGCACAGACTTTAAAGAGTCTGATAAAGCAAAGAAGAAATGGGAATGGGGGTTGGTTCTCTCTCCTTTTGCAGCACTTAAAAAAGTTATTGGTTACTTCCTAACCTCTGTCTAGACAGAGTTAACAACCCCAGAGTGTCATCTGGAATATGTGTTCGCAATACCTAATTGGTATTTTAAGATACTATGGAAGATATTTAAAGATTAGCTCACTTGGTTGAAAAAAATGCTTTACGGTGGCTCATTCCTGATGAACTGGATCACTGGCTTCCATCTGGAAATCTTTTAGGAAAACTCGAATATTTTTAGCCATCTTACACAGGGGAGTCTGCCTCCTGCATTATTCATGTTGAAAATCAGTGCCTTATGCCGTGTGTTATCCTAAACTGTTTAGTTAAGAAATAGATTTTAAGACCAAGTCTGTGCAATGTAACCATAATCTCCATGTCGACTTCTGAGGAGAGAGTATTCTGTTAGAGAAGACTCCCTGAAGGCATCCTTTCAAAGTCTTCCCCTTCTTGAAGGTGTTATAAAACAATAACAAATCCAGACGCCGGAGATGCGAACAAAGTTCCCATGGCCGACAGCACTTGTCACACTTAACCTTGCTGTCCTGACAGATTTTTCTGACTGAGCATTGTCAAGCCTCCTGTGAAGGCTTCCCATGCTCTGAAACTCCTCATTTACTTTGTCTAGCTGGCAACGAATGAAGAGACAGCCACGTAAAACCTCCCTATGAGGCTGGAGGATGAGAGGTTGTTTGGAGGTCAGCGTGGAAACCTGCAGAGTTGCAGGGCGCCAACAATCTCTGGGAAAGTGGTACAATAGTAGCTTGGTCATTTAAGAGGCTAGACAATGGAACCAATTGTGATCTGACCTTTGACCCCTGGTACATCTAGCGGCAACCATTTAGACCCACAAATTAATCAGGCTGAGAATGACTTCTTTCACTCCAGTGGCTTTGGAGTCAAATTCATGGGCTTGTTTAAGTTGCTGTACAATTCTGTCTGTGTTTCATAACCGAAAATTCTGGCATCTGGCATTTCAGGCACAGTTCCCAAGCTCCTAAATGTTCAGTTTTCATGGATTCTATGTGTGGGCACCTGCTGGAAATGATGTTAAAATAGATGAATGAGCGATCATACCCAGTAAAGATCAGTATCTCAAATGTTATGATTTATTATGTGGTCATTTAAAAAAAATGGCTTCTCTAGCTTCTTCAAGACAGAGTTTTGGATTTTAGCCTTTTTTTTTTTTGTTATTCTCAAAATTCTACATTAAGGCCATACTTGTTATTCCCAAGCTGCAAGCCAGGACCTTCCAAAGGGTCACAAGATAAAGCTGTAGAATCCTGACATCCCTCTAAAAGTAGAAAATCTGGCATTTGCTTGTAAACATTATCCAATGGGGAGAAAAATCTGAAGGCATAATTACATTCTGGTCTTTGGCAAACTCTCCACAATTTAAAGTACACTGTTTAAAATGTGGACACTCCCCACCAAATTGTTAGTGGAAGTCAGCTATGGGGCTCTATACCACATCGTAGATGTACAGCCAACACGCAAAGGTTTCACAGAATCCTTTGTCACTGGGGATGTCAGTAGACAGGTTAGTTACCTACCACAGAAGATACATGGTTTTGTGACTGAATGAACATGTGCTTACTATGGGAGTCTACTGTACTTGTTTTCCCCCTTTGCTGTTGAATACTGACTTTTGGGCCACTGCTATGTGTAATGTGCAGCTTGCAAACTGAAGGCACTGGGATAGTACAAAAGCCCCTGAACCGGCCTGTTGATGAATTAGAACACAGGAAGACATGGGAAGAATTCTGACAATTTAAATCTGTGGCAAATCTGTCAGCGAGCTGCAGTTTCTCATTTTTCCTGACAGTTTAGGCTGGAGACGATTCGCTTGTGGTGTACTGCACTTCCCTATGTGCGTGCTTCTCTGCCTGAACGGCTGTGCAGGGTGAATGAAGAGGTAAAACACAGCCGAGACACGAGATTTCTTATGTGATTTCTCATGCCTCACGGTGTGAAGTACAGCTCACAAGGAGGATGTGAACATGCTTCGTTTCAAAAACCTTTAAGCAGGGATGAACTCAAGGCTTTTTGGCACTGGTCTCAAATCAACAGGGCATGTCAAAAATAAAGACTAACAGCCAACACTGAATATCCAGAACATCCGGCTGCCACACTAGTACAATATTGTGCCAAAGCTGACAGTGTACTTTTGGCAACATAATCACTTTTTATTTATTTATTATTTTTTTGTCAATGATCCTCAAATTCATCTCTTCTGGGGTGAACTGTGCTTCCCTGTGCTTAGAGTTTCATTCTCTGCCTCTTAGTACAAATACATCAATGCTTTCTGCCTCTACAGCATTGTGAGCCTAAGTGGCTCTTCGTTGGTTGTGAAATTTATCTTCCTTTAGCAGGTGGTGAAGAGAATGCACAGACGAAAGGCGAAGCTTATACCAAATTTTTCACAGCATGTTTAAAATGGCTATCACATCTTGTTGTTTTTGTTCCTCCTTTTGTGTTACACTTCAGAGGTAAAAGAACCCTTATGGTGTATTACTACCTGCTGAGTTACCCCTACTCTGTCCAGTGTCTGTTTGACGTATGGGACATTATTAGAGGCCTAAATATTCTCGAGTTATCCCTGCTATTAGATGAGTTCATTTCCCTGATGGATTACCAGTTCTTCAGTACCCTTGCCAAACTCCGGATTAAGTGATGTCTTGGCCCAATGGAACTGTTGGTACCTGCCATCAACAGTCATAATTGTAAATGTCGCAGCTAATTGGGCGTACAATGACCTTTTCATCAAGTATGTGTGTTGAAGAAAGGTCCACTGCCACATACACAAACAGTCTGTGTTTTTCCTTTCGCCCTCGTTCTGACAGCATGAAACGACGTGTAGAGATCCAGCAGTGATGTCTGGACTCGTGCAGAACAGATCAGCTCATGTAGCTTATGCACTGTTGAAGCTTCCTGTGAACTTAGGTCATTTTTCAAACTCAGACCGACCCGTTTGTAAACTTGGATCGTTTTTGTCTCCGAAACTTAAAGTGCTTCATGAAAAGTCACAAAAATAGTCTTGTCTGCTCCATGGGTAAACTGATCTGGGGCAGGAACCGTAAAGTAAACACAGGGAAAAGATCCGGTTCTGCATCCGCGAATAAGTGAAAATTTGCTGTGAAAAATGAAACAGCTGTACAACTGGTGCTAGTTTACACCTGCAATAAATGAAGTCTTTGGTCACAGTCACAAATATAGCAGCAAAAAAGAAATATAAATACTTAAGATCATCCATAACAATAAATAATCTTAACATAACCAGAAAGCTTTTTTTTAGGATTTGTGTTTTTTTTAGTTATGATTTTTATTATGTCAAAACAAAAAATGAACAAGCCACAGTTCACTGCTTTGCTGTGTTGCTTTAGATGTGACAATAAATCAGATTTTTCTGGATTTAATATATATATATATATATATAATTACATTGTCCGCAAATGTGCAATATTACTTAAGAAAAACATCACTTCCCTTTTTACGCACCGTAAAAAATGTGTAATTGCATATTTGGCTATGAATGCTTCCAAAACACAGGTGACCCATGCCCTGCCATGACCCTGGAAGCAACAGTGCAGCACTAATTGCTGTTTACAGGAGGCAAACACGATAGATTCTGTGGCGACAGAAGGACTTTCTTTTGATGTGAGGCCCGTGCAGAACGACAAGTGACAGAGAGATTAGCTGAGATTTCATTTGTCTTGACATTTCTGCATCATCACTGAGGTTACGTGACACGGCCTGCTTTGGTTTTATTTCATTGTCGCCACCTACAGTACAGATTGACGAGCCAGGCCAACCCCTGTGCATGCGTCTTTAAGGAAATATTGACAGCTTATGGAGCTGCTGTTGAGTGACAGCAGGGCAATTCATAATTTTGCTTTTTATATTTTCTTTTTTTTGCTGTAGGTATTTGTTCATGTTTTCAAATAGAAAAACCAAGCCCTGAGACCAGTAGAGAGTGCAGACAAAGAGGGAAGAGGTGACATGGAGCAAAACTTCTCAGCTGGAAGGTAGCTGTAGCTGAAAAATATATAAGTTGTTAGGTCCGGTGCCTGTGTAGGACAGTTGTACAGATTATTATTTCCTTTTTTCTGGTTTCAAAAACAAATCACTGCTCCTCTTGGAGCATTGTGCTTACAGCACATTCTTCAGCAGGTTCTACACTTGGATAAAATCTCTTTCCGATTGTTGAGTTTACATTTGGAATCTAATACTTTTGACGTAAAGTAGAGAAAAGATGTTTGGGACCACCATGGCCTTTTCTTTTCTTGGGTTTCCTGCAATACGAGCTGTGATCCTTGATGATTCTCGGCCAGAATGGCAAGCTGTTTGGATTCTTCAGCTTTAACCTACTGTAAGCGTTTTGGCTTAGGTTAACTGTATCTAGTTTTGTTCATGGCAAAATATTATCAGCCCGAGCTCTGCTGACATTGCTTCTCACAAATTTACAGTATTTAATCCCTCCATTTAGAAACGACACATTTTAGTGCAAGAGTTCACGGTTAGTAATTCTTACGTTTGCAGAGTCTTAAGCCAGCTTACAGGTAGAGAAACATTTGAACATTTTCCGAAGGCACTCAATTGTCGAAACAGGTGAGAGGACATGTTCAGCCTAGTTGAGCACAAAGACTGAAAACAGATGTAAACTGCTAACCCTAATACCATTCTATTACACCCAACGGATTTGTGTTTACCAGCCTGTTCGTTTCCATTTGCTGCTCCCAAGGTACAGAGAACACTTAATGCAGTGTACATACACATACCAGATTCGTAAAAAAAAAAAAACATAATACGTCTGTGGCATTCAGTCAAATTGTTGTATTTCTGTAATGGACCATAACCATAGAGCTCACCAAGAGATCATACTATTCATCACAACAACTACTGCAGACTGTACTTGGAAAACCAAAAGCCTTCTATTGATGTGTTTGATCAGCATCTGCTTGAGGATTAGCTTTCCTCCCTTTAGCTTTACAAATGTGCTCTGCAGTGAGCACCAGTGATGTCAGCTGCAATATTTCAACATGCTAAGAAATGACACTTTATCACTAGCCATCAAAATGTTGACTTATGCCAGAGATGCAGTTGATCCATCTCCTCTGTCACGGTGGTTCTGGATGGGTAAGTTATGGTGTTGGAATTTGTTCTGCCCGCTCTGTGGAATTTATGCTGTTTGTCCACAGTTCACGTCTCCCTGGTTAATGGGTGATTAAGTTTGCTTGGCTGGAGACCACATGACTGATGAAGCTGCATGACTGAATTGCCAACTGCAGCGAGAGCAGACTGTTGGTTATTTTTTAGGGCGGTTACTGCACACACACGGCTACCTGGAGTCAACAATTAGCTCAATAAATGACTTAATGTGATGCCCACCCAAATACATCGGTCCGGACATTAGTTCCCGAGTTTGGAAACTTACTTTCATCAACACCTCTCCTTGAATTAATTTTTGATTTATTTGGCCTGTGTAATGCATCGTAATTGTAGTCATATGGATGGAGCAATAAATCTAATAAATCTGAATAACTAACCTATTCATTGTAATGTTACTAGTCTGTCCTTACCATGTATTGATGATTTTTATCACACATCAGAAATAATTTTCCTTGCATTAAATCTACTTCAATGTTCCTTATAAAATGATAAGAAAAGCACTTAATTCAGTGAATATAATCTTAATCACCTTGTAAGTGGCAAGTCCTGCCCCCCTTTTGGATTTAACACCAATGATGAGATGAACTTAATAAATCTGTGATCAATGATAGTCATCTGAGAAAGTACTCAAGCACATCAGTGGATATGCACGGCCTCTTTGCTCATAATCCTCATGAAGGTGGGTATTAGTTGTGTTTTGCACAGGCTAAGGAATATGAGGTACAGGTGTTTCCATGCTTGTCTTCACAGCCGAAATACAGTGACTAGCAAGAAGCTTAATTTTACTGTGAATTAAAGCTATTGTAAAGCCTTGCGCAGTGTGGTGCCGTTTCAAGCAGTTGTTTTCATAATTTGTACATTCATATTACCCTTTAATATGTCTCATACTTGGTCAGCGTGTGAACGGTTCTAAATCTAAACAACAGGGACTAACTTTGATGTTAAAAGGCAGCAGTTAAACCCTTGAACTCTGCTACCTCACAACACATTCCTAATATAATTCAAAAAATCCAGAGGGGAGTGTTTCCCTCTAGAACCAACCACATGGACCACAGCCAGGCAGCAAGACTTCCACACAATGGAGTCAGCCACTGAACACTTCATACACGGCGCAATCCCCATAACGCTTCTGACATCCACTGGCAATATTAGTCAAAATCAGTAGCCTACTTCAAAGTAAGCGTCATTTACAATAATATCTGCAACACCCAGTACATTCGGAGGATATGAAGTGGTTTCAGTCCATGTAATCTTCACAGAAAAAACAACAGATGAAGAATATAACTTTGGAGCCAAGCGAAATAAAGGCAGATCTGCTCTAGGTGGGAGCTTTGTGCAAAACCAGCATCAGCTCTGTTCACAGTTACAGTGCCAGTTGTTTTTGTTTCTGTACCTTTTCCCATGAAGTTAAGTTTAGTTTGAGTCCAGTGTCTCATGTGAACAGTTATTTAAGAAGAAATAACCAGCTAAACCGTCCACAGGGATTTTGGTATGAATATTCATTATCCAGTGTCAGAGGTCAGAGCCTCTGTGGCTAATGAACATTAAAACTACCTGCTGGTTTTACTTTTGTGGTTCACACTGCATGGACTGGTCTGCAGATATGCAGCCCAACACTCAAACAGCTGTGATGCTCTGTGTTCTGACACCTGTTGCTCGTGGCCAACATTTAAATTTATCTGTCCACAGCAACATTGAACCACCAGGTGCTTGAATATTGTGGCTGATTAGTGGAATTTGGGATGTTGTAAATCCGCCCCCCTCTAAATTGCAGCTTGTGGGTCACATTAAGGTTGTAGACCATTTTCTTAGGATGACAGCCCCTCCTCCGGTTGTCATGTAAACAGCAAGCATCCGTGACCTGCCTGCTGGATTTTATACATCTAACCTTTATATACTTAGAGCAAGCACCGGACCTATTGGCTGCATTCAAAACTCGAAACCCTCAGACAATTGTGATAACTAACTTTGAAGCTACAATGAATTCTGAATATTGAAGACTCGATGATAATAGACGGAAGGTATTGGTTGTTCCTTTTCATCGGGTTGATTGCATACCTAATAATACTTGTGGTCAATGAACTGCTGAAAATGCTGAAAAGCCTATTAAGTCATAATTTTTATGTATATTTCCATTGTTAAAATAATCCAAGCAAATTATATTAATTCCCTTCTGCTGGGAAGCTTTTGCTCAGCCAGAAAAAGAGGCTTTCGCTTTGTAATTGTGCTGGATTTGAGCTTTTCATTTTAAACCCTTTTGAAATTTTGTTTGGCAAAGTATTGTTCATCTTCAGCCATAGTTCCCTCTGTGTTGTCTTACATGATATCAGTGGCCAGTTGTAAACCGTTGTGTAGGTGCACACAGAAAGTGCAGCCTTTCCTACAACACCTGGCACGATCACAGATTCAAGGCTGCAAACACTTTAGTAAATTGCCCGGTGGTTACTTTGACCTGCAGGTTGATTATATTCAGGTAAATGCTGCATAAACCCAATCCCACCCACTAATCCACCCATTGGACCTCCCTCCAGTTACCCATGTCTTCATGGACACAGACACACAAACAGAAAAAGCTCTTTTCTGCATGTCTTCTTTTTTCCACTATTCTGCATTCGACGTTCTAAAGGACTCATTTACATATTATGTCCTTCTTTTTTTCAGCACCCACCCCCCTCTGATTTATGATGACCCTATAAAAAGCACTGTCGAGGATAGAAGCAGGGCTGACAGATGCAAATTGCTTTGAGGATTTATTGATTAACTGCTGCTTTCCAATGTTTTGTTGGTCGCAAAGTGTAGCAGTGTGAATGCATTGTAAGACCTACCAGTTTCAATTTCAGGAAATTTGAATCCATTTGAATTGGTGGAGCTCAAGTTTTAGAAAACTTAGAAAGGAACAATATAAATGAGGTTGCATATTTTACTAAAAAGATTAGATTAGTGTTCAGTGTTCTTCAATGCCCCGAGGAAGTGTCTTACAAATGGTCCCTGTTCGCAGCCGCTTTACTACCTGATTAAATTCAGTAAACCTTGTGACAATAAGCACATTACATTTCAAGTATTTGCAAGTTGATGTTAACCTCTAAAACATTTCTAAATATTAAATTCTGAAACTCTCCTTGGAAGAAAAGTAATCGGCGTAATAAAATATTAAATAAATAAATCTTACTGTGTTCTTTGGGAAATGCTTAGCATGAATTTAAAGTGTGTGACTACGGAAAAGTCACAGTTAAGGTCTTTTACTTTACTTTACACGTACACAGTCTTACATCAACACAATGCAGGAACCAGTCGGCTTCTGATCAGCAACAACATGCTGATCCCTGTCCACCCTGCTGTGTAGACAGGGGTCAGCAGCTGGCCACAACTGACAGGTATCAGAACAGCTAGTGTATGGCAGAGTGTCCACGCTGATCCCTGTCCACCACAACATTAAAACCTCTAGGAGCCTTTGTTGTGCCTGCAGTATGTGTCTCTTTCGGAGCGTCTATGTCTCGCCTAATAGTGACGAATGACTCAGGCCAGCATGGCACCAAGTGGATAAAGGAAATCAGTAGCCAGTAAACACTGCAAAGCAGCGCTGTAGTTTATATGAGCAAAAGCTCTCCATTTGAGTTTTGATCTATTCTCCCTGTGCACTTCTGCCTCACCAAAGACCTGAGATCAACTCCACAATTCTGTGTCCGGTCAAGTTGAGGCTGGAAAAGCAGTTTGGTTAAGACTAGGAAAAGATTGTGGTTTTGTTTAAAGTGAAATAAACACACTGTGTGTGAAATGAAATGTTTTTCTTTTGCACCACACAGAAATCTCTGGCTAATTTGAAACAAGTGTTGTGGGTATGGACGTATCATGAGAAGTGGAGACCAGATCAAAACATGGTGCCTTATTATTGCAGTAAAATCTGCTCAGTGGGGCGTCGTCTGAAAAAGATTCTGCAAGATCATAAATTTTTTTCCAGCAGAAAGTCTACATTACTTTTATTCTGTTTACCACTTTATAGATAATTTTTTCAGTAATATTGTATTTTGATTTGCCATCTGTGTCAACTGTCATGTAACAAATTGTGATTATGTTAATCACAATTTTATTTACAAAACCTATTTGCTTTTGCAGTTTAGATGTGCAGTAAAAAACACAATTTTTAGGTGACAGTTGAATTATGATGCCTTAGAAAATGTCTTTTTTGTGACACCACCTGGAGATAGCTTGCCGTCTTTCATGCCTTACACTTTGTGAAGTGCAAAGGTGGGCAGAGAAAGACTTCTAGGAATGCAGACAACCATGGCTTTCAAAGTCTCATGATGCCAGTCATAGACCTCAAACTAGGAAAGAAAAGGTTGGTAAAAAAAAAAGGTTTCCGCCAGAGCCTCATGAAGTGACACACAGAATGACACATAATTGGATATCTCCAACTGTGACACAATAAATGTGATGATTTGAAATTGTTCTGCCCAGTTCTAATTTTTGTTCCTCACTCTGGATCAGACTGATGCCGCGTACTTAGTCTGAAGCATTTACACTACAATATGTGTCTGGTGATTGAACAGTTCAATCAACATTTATTTTTCTTTCTTCTCTTTACTTTTATCTTTGGCCTAGAAACATAAGAGTAAAGTTTCCTCTTTTGGGGTTAGTTTTATGCATAAAGCCAACAATGCATATTTTGACTTTATGCAAAAATTCTAATTTAATTTTTTTCTCTTTTTTTCCATGTGGTGACCTTAACTGACCTGTCTCATCTGTGACACCAAGGTAAGAGAACTTTGTCATCATTGTCATGTCTCCACTAGGGTGTTGAGGTTCATGAAAGTATCTCACCCAGTTGGTTCACTAGTCACTCTTCAGTCTATCTGAAATAGGTTGTCATGCGCAGTAAAACAAAACTTCATACACAACTCATACATAACTCATACAACTGCAGCTTTTACTCCATCTCGAAAATAGGAAGTCTAGTCTGGTGTAGGCGGGCACTGCAGATTCGGTCTAATCTATGACACTGAGGAGAAAAAAGGCTGGGAACAAAACAACAATGTTTAATGTGACAATTTCTGTAAAAAAATAACATTTACTTTACATTTTAAGTTTGTAGTAAATTGAAAAGTTATTCTTTCAGTTGAGATTTGGCAGAAGAATTTTGACAGTCAAGGAGTGTTTTTTTTTTTTTTTTCAAATTTCAAACTTTTGTTGAATTTTTGTCACAAAACCAAAAATGGTGGTACAATTGGCAGTGCTTTACCCCCTGCTTTACCAAATCTTTCCCAACTGAAAACTCTGACCCCAGTAATGGGAC
Organism: Channa striata; assembly: GCA_033026295.1. Lineage (NCBI taxonomy): Eukaryota > Metazoa > Chordata > Actinopteri > Anabantiformes > Channidae > Channa > Channa striata. The sequence continues at coordinate 9,642,113 of CM065182.1, read as the reverse complement.
ATGAATCAAACCATGAATTTTGTGAACCTTTCCACCCCTAGTCCCTACAAGTCGAGTTGTAAGAGTTCAGAAGTCATTTCGTGGTGTCTTTCTGCGAACATGACTTGTGAACGTTACACCTACTGTAGAGTACAAAATAAAAGAACCCGAAGACACAAAATCAGCGTTCATTGTTCCACACTTGTAACCACACAAAGTCAATTTTACATACCGCAGAGACGTCAGCAAATTCAGGCCGTTTAACCGAGGAAAAAGGAAAAAGATTTTCTGTGTTCTAACTCTCCACATGTATGTTCAGTTCTGGGCCTGACAGGAACACTGTCATGTACCTTGTGCGTCTTAATCCTGCTGGCTCTGTGGAAAATTGCAATGTTCAAATGAGTCCTAGCTTAATTTCTCCTGCATCATTTTCATCTGAAAGCAGGAATCTATCCCCATGTTTAATTTTTCCATCTACAGGACTTGTCTCTTCCCCAGTAAAAACTTCAGTTGCTGCATAACAAGCAAGTAGTTGAGTATGTGGTGGGAAAAATGTCTGTTTATCCTTGAAGATCAGACATTACGTTAAGGCAGCAGCTCAGTATACGGTGTAGAGTTACAGGAGATGTCTCAGACTGTTCCAGTGATAAGTAAACGAAATGACTTTTATTATGCGTGATCATTTCACCATTGGAACTAGATTGACACAGTTGGTGTCAAAATGGCACCTCTTCTTCTCAGACTTGTAACTCGAGAAACCGAGACTCTGTTCACTTACTGTTAGACTTAGTGTGGCTTATACTTCCCGCTGAACATTACATTTCTCCTTAGGAATCAAGTACATGCAATTTTTAAGCTTAAATCAATCCAGCAGCATACATTCGAGCAAAATCTATGAATGTTTTTTTGCTTCCCTGCAAAGCTCCGAATGTGTTGTCAATTCAGCACAATGCTTATGTATACAACACTGACACTGTCCATAATGCTATGCAGTATATATTTATATATAGTGTTGACAGCCTGCAGACAAGAAGAAGCATAGTAGCAGTCACATAACAACAGATGGCATATATGAGCAGTCCAACATACATTAGTCCACCTGAAAATAACCAAAATGTGCTTAGTTATAGATGTACCTAAGCTTATATATACTGAGGGAACACAGCCGGCTGCCCAAGGGGTTAGTGTTTTATAATATATTCAAAAGTTCTGTAATTTAACATTATGTCCTGGAGTCATTTAACAACAATGCAGAGAAGCCTTGTGCTAAAGTCACAAACCAGATGAATTATTACAGTTTGCATCAGTGTTAAGTTCACTTTAGGATAAGTCTTTAGTTAGTTTGTGGGGGAAATAAAAGAGCACTGGCTTTAAATAGGTGTGTGTGTGTGTGTGTGTGTGTGCACAAGTGTGAGTGCACATATGGCCTCACATGGCCTACTTGTTTGTCCTCCTTTCCAGTTCTCAGAAGGTTAGATTGAAATTCAGGTTAGGTTTTCTTTTGGCTAAAGGCAAGTGAAGAGTCATTGTCTCCAGTCTAACAACTCATGATTCATGCAGTGCAAGGCTGCTGTTGGTTTAATAATATTGCAACACAGACTGGGCAGTCAGGCTAGGAGTATTGCATTACAATATCCACCTCCATCCTCTCCACATTCCCACAACACACAGTTCTATTATTTTGTAATCGTCTGTGTTTTAAAACGAGCATAACCGTTATTTTATGGCCTAATGAATTTCCCCAGCAGCAACTTGCCTTTTTGGAAACTGTAATATTCGAAGCGCAGAGCGGCGGCGTGTTTGCCGTGCGTATCAGGGAGCCTTGCTGGTAATTTACGGGGACGTGCGTCTCTGTTCGTCAGGAGACGAGGGAGGAGGTAAGGACGGGGAGAGCGAGTTAGAGGACATGTTAAATGCAGATCTCTCTCTGCACCTTCGCAGAAACAGTCGGCTGGATTCTGTTTGACATGGCTGAGTGGTACTCCCTCGCTCTGCCTCTGTCTTCCTTCCTTTGAATATACAGTATTTCACAGCTGTCCACGAGCGCCGAGGGGAACTCGCTGCAAATATTAGCAGTCTGGAGCTGTGTCTTTTGTGGCAAACAGTTCTAAAGCTGCAGAGGCTTAGAGGGCAAGGTAGAAATGCAATCTAGCATTTACTAGCTAATACCGTTGTCATAATCGGAGGAGGGGAAGAGCTGAATTAATACCAGACTCATGTCACTGTAGAAGGAGTGGAACGAAATGCATTCACTGGCAAGTCTTTTATACGTTGGAATCCATGTGCTAGACAGGTGGCTGCTTCTTTTTCAATTTCACATAACCTAGGAGATGGATTCCTATACGCTGACCAACCAAAACATTAAAACCACCTGACTGTTTTAACATCAAATATTAGGTTTTATAACACATAAACTGGTTTAAATCAGCTCTACTTTTACCATCAGTGATTTTTGACCCTTCTTTTTTTTATTCCGATAAATGTTTCGCCGTAACATCTATGATCAGTATTGTTTAAAAAACAATTTTTTAAGGCACTACCTTTTTTGTGCTTTAATCTCAAAAAAAATATTAAAATATTTAAAATGTTACTTTCTCAGCCAATACTTGTCCTCTGCTCATATGTTGTCATGTGAATGTTACATGTTACCAGCACCAGGCCATTGTTTTAAAGGTTCCTGAAACACACATTAATAGATTCAGTAGGTCAATGTCATGCAATATAATGCACCAGTGCATCATTTGTTTTATGCACAAAAATGAGGCATTTAGGATAAAATAAACAAACACTGACTTTACAGTGTTTGTGACTATATTGGTGCCTTTTTCACAAAACACCTGACGGGCAATGATGGTTCAAGTCCAGTCTCCTGTTGCTGATCATTAGGGTAGACCGTTCTAGCTCTGACATCCTTTAATGCTCAACTCCCACCTTACTTTACACCTTTTGTTTTAACCCTAAACAACCTGCTATACGTGCACAAATGAATCCCACATTTTTAAATGTTTAGAGAAAAAGACGAGCGTGAAACTGGCGCCATTTTGGCTCCCTCTGTTAGAAAGGGATCCGCCATTTTGTAGTGTGCTGTTCTCTTACAGTGCACTGAGTTCGACATTTTGATGATTTCGATTCCTCTTGAATGAAAAAATAATGACCTTGAAAAAGAGTCTGAACTATTAGACTAAGTGTTCTAACTGCTCCAAACATTTTCATTTAAATAGATTTTGTTGTGTGATTCAATGACAATAAATTACTTGATCTCTTGCATATGTTGCCCTTCACATGTTTGAGAAACACACAAAATAACAAATGTAGTCATTATCTTTGTCTCTCGACTGCAGCCCCCCCGACTCTGACTCTGCAAGGCCTCTAACCAGTGTGAGACTGTGGCAAATTAAAAGACAGAATGGAGAAAGAGTGCAGCACAATAGATGTCTGTAATGCAGGACGAATAAATTAAAGGCTTTTTAACAGTCCTGCCTTCTAAAAAGTCTATTTTTACACAGCTAATCTTCAAATGCAAATACATTTGTATAGGGAACACAATTGCAACTGGAATGCGTTGTCTGTTAACATATTGAGGACATTTTGATTATTAATGTAAATGGGAAATAGCAAATGTGTTAATTCTGAAATTTCTGAAATAACTTGTTCCCAGGTAACAATTTTGTTTCTACCATAATGTCCCAATTATGTAGGACAATATACAATTTATCGGGCTACAGAAAAAAATACTTTTTCATGGTGATGTTTAGGTGCTCGTTTGTTACAGTTAGACTAAGATTGTGGTCTGGCTCATTAGTGAATAAGTCAAGTCAATTCATACATACATACAAACATGCATGTTTAATAATCAATAATTTTGTTCCTAAACGTGGAAAGAATCGACCAAACTGTTAGTCCTGCACTTTGAAACCTGCCAGACAACCACCTCCTTGCAACTTGCTTTCCTTTAATAAATCTAGTACTACATTCATTTGAAAAGTCATATTGCAGACAGTGATTACATATGCTGCAAACATAATCGTGTTTGTAAGTTAAGCTGCCTAGAAAAACCTAGAAGATAGGGTTGATTTTAATGAGGAGGCCTCCCTCCCACTGACACTCCTACTGTCAGTTTTTCTTTCATTATTCTGAGTGGGCAGCATGTCTTCAAAGCTGGTTTATTGGAGATTCAGGTTAACAAGGTCAAATCACTGTCAACTCATTAGTCGAAAGGACGTTTGTTATGATTTTACATCATGTAAAGGTCATCCTTCACCTTGTAATGTCACCGCAGCCAGTATCTTCTACTCACGTTAATATTACTTTTTTATTGTTGGCCACATAATGTTAAATACATTTTTTTAAATGTTAAATTAGTTTTGGGCATCAGAGCATCCATCAGTCATAGGTTTCTGTGCAGAGTTGGAAAGCTCACATTCAAAGATGAAATGCGGGGAGCTGACAGTGATGTACCAAACAAGCAAACACACCCCGAATAGTTTTAGGAGTGAAACGGAAAAAAAGAAGTGAAATGTTCTAAAACCTGAGTCTGTCCTTGTTGTTGGCACAAGCCAGTGCTGCCTGGGTTGTATAAGAACAAGCTGCCACGGTTAAAATCCTAAATTGTCCTCCCTTCTCCCTTGTTATCAGTTCTGGGAAGAGACAATTGCAGTGTCTGCCCCGTATTAAGATCTTTGTCTGTCCACGTGACACAGACAACACTTGGCATCCAGTAACTGTGTGCTGACTGATTGCTGCTATAACTGGGTATCAGTTGTGTTGGCATGTCGTCAGCTGAACCTGGTAAAAGGACTCTCTCATCAGAGAAGGTTAGTCCCTAGAGCCATTCATGTTTTGTAATGGCGCCGTCCTTTTGTAGGTTTTTACCTGGGCTGAACAGCAAAGATCTTCAGATTCACATCACATGCAACATTTTTTTTATTGAGTTCATCTTCAGTGCACACAGAGGAATGGATCCTTTTGGTTGTGTGGCTGCAGGGCATGGCTGGTGTTCAACACGATTGAGTTATCAGCCATCTTTGCCTCGTTGCACACCAGAGAGGGAGCCGTACGAGTGATGCTATCATAGATCTCTCCCGAGTGTAAACAGGCTGCATGTGCACATTGAGTTCAGCGCATTAATTGGACACTCGGTTGTGAAGCTGTGCTTGTGTTTCCATCGCTTGAAACTCTGACAGAAAATGGGAATGGAACTCCAGAAACAAAGTTTTCTCAGTTATCAGATTGTCGTTGCATGTATTTGCTGAGAGCTGCTCTAGTGCTGATCTGACAGCTTTAAAGGACCGGGGTTAAATGCACCGGACCAAATCCTGGGCAATTTGCTGTGCTATTTCTCCATCACTTATTTTCATTTCACCTGAACTTTTAGATGGCCAGTTTGATTAGAATGGTTTTGAGCCTTTTATAGAAGCCTAGCTAAGCATTCTTGAGCACATTTATACTGCTTGATTTACAGACCTACTGTATCCAAAAAATGTTAACATAGGTTTGATTGTGAGGTACAACATGTTGGCATTGATTTAATTTCAACAACCATCCCTATTTTTAGTTTTTTTTAAATGAAATATGGTTAAACCGGGAATTATTGGAAGGCAGATTTGTGTCCCTGAAAAATTGATGACACCACTGTAAGAGGATCTATTTACTGTACGAGAGGATAAATTGCATTTGTGGTAAATGATTTTTTGTCAAGAACCAGAATATATTAAGCTCAGTGGAGACCACACACCGTATAGGATTTGATTTACAGTATTAGTGTATGCTCCCGGTGGATGGAGTAACCTTCTTCTTCTCATACACACATATAACATAGAACAGAAAAAAATGTACCACAACTAGTGTTTATGAATCCAGCTCTGATTAAGGCTTTGTTTTTGTAGCCTTCATCTACTCACTTTGATGGAAGGCACTTTGAGGGATTCTGTTCCAAGGTTGAATTTAGCATGCAGATAAAACTCCTTCTTGAGCTCTCCAAAGGTCACCGAGTGCTTTGATGGTGGTTGACAGCATCGTGCTCCAATAACCCCCACCTGTCCTACGCAAGCACTTCTGACATTTTCTTCAAGCAATCGTGATGGATTGTCCGAGAAAGCAAAATGCATGAGCGTATCATTTCCAGGTCAATGTCTGACCAAGACAAGGTGCTGTCGGCAGAATACCACAACACTTTAATCTTGAATGTTAGAAGATATAAGCCGCGTAGTTGTGGATGGAAAGTTAGTTGAATTTACCTCTGCTTTATTTTTCTTTTAACACAAATCTTTTTAAATATCACAGTTTCAAATCTTTCATTTTTTTTTTTAACAACTATTGTCTTGGCAAACAACTCTGATGGTTAAGGCAGGTAACCTGGGAATAAGAAGTGCTGCATAGACAGAGGGTTAAACTAAAAGTCTCCAAGTTAAATCACTTTGGAAGCCAAAATCATTATTATTATGAATAATGTCATGGTTCATTTAATTTCACTCTTTTAACAGCTCTCTACAGAACAAAGGTGCTCTCAAATATCACCTGTAACATCACCTTTCTTTCCCTCGAAACATCTTGAGCACACTGTGTCGCTAACAGTTTCTGACATGAAGTTTTGAAGTTTGGTTTTCCTTGTCCAAAGCTAATAAGGCTTCAGAAGTCTGACTTGGACAAATCAAGTGGTTACCTTGTTTCTGCGAGACACATGCAGCTTTATTGCCAGTGTTGTGCTCAGAGCCTGTCATTGACTGAGGAAGGAAAATCATAATTTGAAAGAGGAGAGAGTAATAATATACTGACACACCTGTCCGCAGTATCATCTTTAAATAGAACCTGCAGTATCTTTCCTGATGAATGCATTCCTTTCCAAAGCTGGCTGTTCATCTTACATTTACTAATATGTTGTTTCACAATACACTGCACTACCCTTGCCGACTGGCATTGTCATTTGTCATTCTTTAAACATTAATCCATTAGCAAGAACATGTTTTTCTTTTGCAAAGGACGACATAACCCTTTCAGATATGTACAAAGATGAGACAAATGCATTAGAAAACGTGTTGACCTCATCTAAACTATACATTGTACTTTATGGTTGGCCATGTTAACATGGAAACCATAATTTTTTGTTAAAGCGGTGAACAACATGGGGCATTTAATGAATGGGTTCTGTTGATACACATATTAGAAAAGCAGGACTTGAAACCAAATTTCCTGAGGAAAAACTGTTGCGACCGTATTTGGAGGCTTTCTGCAGGATTTCAGAGTTCTTTTGAAACTATCAGGCCATTCGCTGCCACACCTTATCTAGTCCCTCACGCTGGGTTTGTCGCTTAGGTACAACATTTGAAAACATACCTTTCATGTTATTTCATGAACCATGCTACTCTCTGATATACTCTAATTTGCAGTCTTCCTTCTATTCCTTTGACAGACTTCCTTTGTTAATGAACTCTGTATGTAAATGCAGCATGCAGTGGATTTATTGCACAGCCTCAGCAGCAAACTCCTGCTACTTATGACAGAGGAAAAAAAAACTGCCAATTTGAATACTTTGAAATCCTCCTTTTTTGGAAAAAGCTGCATCTGAAAGCCAGAGTCTGCTTTCCCTTTCTTTTATCGTCATTCTCTCTTTTTTTATATACGGCATATCGCCTCGCCTTGCATTCCCTACCTCCTCCCTTTTATTGCTTAGTTTTCCCTCAGTCTCTTTGTTCTTACCTTCTTCTGCTATACTTTAACTTCAACTTTGTTCTATTCTTTCTTCTGTTGTTTCTCCTCTCCCTCCTTGTTTCTCTGTCCCTCGTTTCCTCTCTCTGGGGGAGTTTTGGATCAGAGAAGCATTTTGGTGCCAGGCGGCGACAATACTTCACGTTAATAAAAAGAATGGTTGGAAGCACAGTGGGAGCAGCACTGGGATATTTTTCTTGCTCGTTTGCCATGCCTGGTTTAGCAGCGGTGGGAGAGAGTCCGTGGAGCACCGCTCTGTCATCGTCATCAAAGGCAGCACTTTATGTTTGCACTTACACCGATATTTTAGATAATGTGGCTTTATTGATGAACTGGACAACCACAGTCTGGTAATTATGACTGCAGAATAAAGAAAACGATTGACTAAATTGAAACACAGGTGGTCAAATTCAACAAATTGGCCTTTAGGAGGCCTCGTTTTTAGAGAGGTAATCGGTGGGCAACTACCTGCCAAATTGCCCCTGTTATTGAGTTAGTTTAAAGTTATGTGAGACTATGTAAAATCAATTTTTCAGTATGCTAAATCACAGTTCAGCCTTTTCAACAAAGCGCTACATGTCGTCGTGCACGTCAAAACTCTGTCGGGGTGAATCGGCATGTTAAGAGGTCCTCATTTTTCCAAATCCCTTCGCTCCCCAATGTCACCCACACTGCCAGTGCTAGAGTACAGTGTTTCTTCAGTGTTCCTTTATATGACTCCACTATTTCCTTCTTGCTTATTGAAATCAATCGATCCTATGCAGCGAATAATGAAGTGGTATAAACTACTGTAGCTGAGAGGCTACAGGCAAAAGACGATAAAGCACTGCCTCCAGAACAATAAGAGAAAGTACAGAGGAGGCAAAAATTTCCTTTGTTTATACACAATGTTTGAAATGCAGAATTAAAAACATGGAGAAACATACAAATATATGTTAGAATAACAAATACAAGTTACAACCCTAATATTAAAGCATTCTACTTCATACTACTTCTCCACATACTTGAAATACCAGCGTATCAAAGGCACAGCAGCACACAGAGCTGCTGAATATTTCTTCCAAGCATAAAAAGTCAAAAATGTGTAGTTCGCTGACTTTGTACTGTCAGTGATTATGATTGCGAAATCCCTCCCTTATCAATAAACAAGCTTTAAGAAGAAGATAAGTCTATCTGTGGATGGTAGAAATCCCACGGTCAGTCCTTAAAATGATTAGGAAATGCCTGCTGGTCCTGGTCATTCTCTGAAGTCAGTAGCAGCATCGGGCCATATTGTTATTCACATAGTGTGTTCAGCAGCTGAAGACATCACCATAGCAACCAGTAGATTTGTTGTTGCTGACGTTTATTGAGACCAATCTGTTTGTGTGTGCTTGCGTGCAAGGTGAGGCTGAGGTCTAATTGTCGGAGCTGCTGACCTCCGGGGTTTATCATCCCAAACCGCTGATGACACACTGAATCAGAACAATGTAACACCTCTTTTCTTTTCTCCGGGCTTCACAAAACATTGAAATCACAGACTAGATTGGAATCATTAATTCTTAAAAAGGAAGACATCATGGAAGGAGAACAGAAGCCTATTGTCTTCTGCCTGAAGAATAAATGTGTCTGTGATCTAAAAAACTCAATTGCTAAAAAGTACACCAAGGGAGAGTTTGATGTCTTGAATAAATTTGCATTCCAAATTGTTTGTGCTTGGCTCATAATCTTAGAATGAGCTGCTTATCTAGGAAAGCACTGCCAAACAGATCGCTTTCGTGAAAGTTTTACGTTGTGTCTGCAGAAATTAGCAGTTACTCATAGTTGCATTTTAATGGCAAAGTGGTATTTGGTGTAGCTGCTTTTGACAAGAAAAAGAATAAAACATTTAAGGACTGACATCGAAAACCTAATAATTCAACATTAATTAATATCCAAAATTATACATATGTACAGATCCTCTGCAAGGCCAATTTAAATGAAAGTAAAAGAGTATATGTCTCTGCTAAACATAGGGAGCAAGCTATTTTAAAGCAACTGTGAGCAAAGCAGAATAGCTGCCAAGTGATCACATAATTATTCACAAGTATGCTCAGGGAAGAGAAGCAATTAGATATTTAGACTTAAAAGAAAAAAAAAACACTGTTTTCAGGCAAAAGTGCACATTAGATTAATTTTAAGTTACTGTAGGTCTGTTTTTAATTTTCTTATTTTTTATCTGGTAGAAAACTTTCTCTTAACCTGCCAAACAGATCTTCAGAGTTTTCTTAAATCTGAGTGTGTTACTGAGGTTCTTCCTGGGTTGATCCACCGATACTGGTTTCAAAATAATTTTATAAGCCAAAATAAAATAATTTACCAGACATCAAAACCCTGCAAGGGTCAACCGGTGATATACTGTAGCGTCCCAGGATCTACACCTAACTGTACAAAAAGGAAAACACAAGAACATTTAGCTAAATTTGAGGCCCCCAAAAAGCCAAATGATATGAAATAATTACCTGTACTTTTGGATATGTGCATTTTGCAAATTAGTTGGTCACATCAACTACACAAGCCAATGGCTGGTCAGTGTTGGCCAATCAATGCATGTTTCCCCAATTAATAATGTTCAGTCCAAGGCACAGCTGATGTGTCTTTAATGGAGTTTAAGGAAATACAAACATCACTTATGCACTCGAGTTGATGCCTTCCTCCCTTCCTCGGGGTATACAACAGGTGCACAATCCTGCTGCACTCCAGGTGCAATTCTTCACCTGGCTTCCCTCATGACACTGTGTGGGTTTTAAGAGTGATGGCTGTGTGACACAGCCCACTTCTCCCAGATTGTTTTCTGAAACTCTAATAGCAAAGGCAGTCTACATTTACTGCCTTTCCAGCCTTGAAATCACGCAGTCAGGAGAGGGAGGGAATGGGTGGGGCATTGAGAATGTATTGAATGTGTACAGCTCAGATATGCAACGGAAATTGTGCATATCTGTGCTGTTACATTTAGGAATATAAATTCAAAATGTTTGTGGGACGTGGCATCACTGATAAAGGAACAAACAAGTCCAGAGGGCTGAAGCTTAAATATGATAAAGTTAATATAATATATTCAGCTTTGATGTAGGCTGACAGCATGGACAATAGTGGTACTTCCCAGTCAGGATGGAAGGCACTGTAAATGTAACTTTTTAAAAGAAGATTTTAAATAGTATATAAAATAAAACGTTGTTACTTACGTACGTGTCGTTGACAGCACCAGGTACTTTATCTTTACTCATGTCAAAAACATTTCAGATTCATATTCTTCTGTAAATCCTGACTGTCAGTGCAGTGTCAGGTTCCAGTGCTGTGCTTTTGATAGCTGGGTGGTTTAAATGTGGATCATGGATTGAACCTTTTACAATAGCATTGCTGGGCACAGAGTAAAAGAGCTACAGCAGGGAACTGCAAACTTTTGCTAGACTAGAATACATGTGGACATGTGCATCCAAGCATGAGAATCCACAACTGTTTAGCACTTCTGTGGCCTCACAGAAAGGAGAAATATGGATTAGATCAGTGGCTTTTTCTCCTGCACATTTTCTCTCAGATCCTTTAATGCCATGCTGAGTTGCAATAAGACCACTGACATGCACGTAAAACTTAAAAAAAAAGCCATTTTTATGTGAATTTATCCATATTGAAGAAAAGCCTCCATTAATTATGTTATAATCTCACTGTTTATCAGACGTTTCAAAATTCTCGCCAAGTCACATCATACATTGTGTTGGTCGCCATATTGGAGATGTCACAGACAGGCCTGCACTTCACATGTATTTTTGCCTGCTAGATAATTTGACCAGAAGTTTAACTTCATTTCATGTGGCGTAAAAACTGTTTCTTGATGGACTGTTAAATGGACTCATTGCTCCTTCCATGATGATCATACATCTTATAGCTAAGCAGGGTTATGTCACGGTTACTGTATGTGGAAATTTTAACAATGGCAAAAACCGTTTGGCGCCTACCCTGTCTATTGATCATCCATAACTTGTCTCTGCTGCCATGTTTACAGACAGATGTACCAGATTTTGACTATTTATATAAATGTTCAATCCTTCTTCATGTGCAAGTCTGTTTGGGTCAGCAGGGAAGCAGTGAAATAATATTCCTGCTGTGCTTGATTGTTATGCTACACAATGAATACCCAATTTCTATAAAGTAACTGTAGGTTGTTAGGAAGAGGTCAGGCACTAGCAGCAAACAAATGCTTAAACTGTTCACACGTATCTCATGTATAAAAGTCTCATCTTTCTCTAAATATCCATCAATAAAAATCTTTGTTATTGCATTGACACTTGTGTCGGAACCTGAGACCAGCAATACAGCCACGATCCATTTACACACACTGTCACCGTCCCTCAGACGTTTAGTTGGGCTGTAACTGGCACTTTCTGCCTTTGTTTTGGACAAACAAGCCATAATTCATGTGACTGCAAGAAATTCCTGTCAGATAAATATGGATTGTTATAGCCAATTGAAGAAATAACTAATGGTGTCATTTTTGTTGTGAGGGTAGTTTGTAAACTTCCCTAAAAGCTGAAGCCAGTTTGTATTTACTTCATTTCACACTCTTGCAAGATGAAAATATGCACCAGGCAATGACATTTTTAGAGGTTAGCCAGTAAATCAAGCTCTCAACCTGTGAACACAAATATGGTGCCGTTATAATGTGCTTGTTGATACGCTCATGACCCTCCATGTATTAAATCAGTCAACAAAAAAGATTTTCTGCCTCTGCTACACATTGCTCAGTGGTTTGTGACTGGCATACAACACAGCCTTGATGTAATACAGTGCTCTGTTAAGCAGAAGGACATCTGGCGTGGTCAGATTTAATTTTGTTTTCAGATTAATAATGCCAGCAAATTGAACCCTACACTATGTTGTTTTTGTAATTGCATGAGAGGGATCAAGAGCATTGTGATGGGGCTGAGTGATTAAAAAGTAAATAATGTAAAAGTGGAGCAGTACCTTGATGATCCAGTAATTGAGATTTTCCCATATGGGGTCATTTTAAGGTGTTAGGAGGTTTAATGGACTAGCATAAATGCTGGTGTCTGGGCCGCAGGATATGGCTCATAAGCCATCGGCAAGCCCTTCAATTTCTGGATCAATGAGGAACAAGGCAGCACAAGCCCATTAGTGGAACACTGCAGCTTCAAGCTAGTGTGAAGCACTTTCTAGGCTCACACATAAACGCCTCATAAATGGCCAGCTGTATTTATCTGCTCTGTCAGATGAATCAATAGCTACTGATTTGATAGCAAAACTGAACTGATCATAATCAGTCCACATGAGTACGCAGACACACACCTTCCATCATTTTCAATTTTTTTGATCCCAGGAGAGCAGCAGTATGAAACCGTTCGAGTGACCACGAGCGCACGCCTCCTTTGAATTCAGCACATGCTCTGTACCTTTTCATCATCATGTCTGAAGAGAAGAGATCTTGCAGCTTGAAGAGATACCTTGACATTTTGAATATCAGTGATTTCATTGAGAATCTGAAACAAGAGCTAATAAGTCATTTAGGGAAAATGGTACATGGTCTTCACTTTTTACACAATCATGTTGCTTTTCATACAATCATTGACACACACACACACGCCTATGAAGAAGAAAGCTGCCATGCAAGGGGCTGGCCTCACCCACTGGTTCGTTGTCTTGCCCAAGGACACATCAGCATTTGGACAGGAGGAGGCAGGGATCGAACCGCCAACCCCAGAATTAGTGCGCAGCACAGTCAACTGTGGCTCAGGAGAAAGAGAGGCAGGACAGGAGCAGAATCTTCCCCAATGAGTGGGAAAATGAACTGAAACTCAAAATACCCTGCTATTACATGAAGAGCTCTTGTGCCTGATTACTGTCTGCTTTTTTACCCACGCTATGCATGATCTTCATTATGAAAAAGTGAAAAGCCTGAACTTTGATAGCCTTTTGTGATCTAACAATATGTGAAAATGAGAGATGGACATGAAATTTTCTGTCTTGCGACATGCATTATTTAGACTCAGACTTTTGGCGGAGATTAATTGTTGACATATTTGCCTAAAAATTGTCAGAGGTTTTAGTATTATTTCCAACTTGTTGCAATATGGCCAAAACCCCAAAAGCCCTGAACATTGTCACCTTTGCCAATACAGATACATTTCTCTTTGTGCTGTTGGGTTTTTTTGTGTGTGAGACCTGGGGATGAGTTTTTTGTTAAAGACTCACTGGTACTGTAGTTATAAATAGGCTCAGCTCCTGCCTTTTAAAAATCAAATTTAATCTCTATTTATGTGTAAACCTATCCAACATATGGAAGGAACTTTTTTGTGAGATAAATGTTTTTTACACTCTGTGGCTGAATAAATAAGATAACTTTCCTAAAAATATGGACTGATGATCAGATAAAACCTGAAAGACTTATCCTATCTGGATAAAACTTTGTGGTGAAACGCTGCTTATCAGCTAGAAGTATCTCTCTCATATTCCAGTATTGATACAGTGATCAATTTTTTGTTAAGATAAGACTTCAGTCAGCAGGCACAGGCCAAAGTGATGGCAAACAAACGTTTCCCAGCAGCATTTATTATTAGATTATGTGACAGCACAGGTAAGTTCCACAGGAAATAAAAGTACATTGTTATAAATATTTTAAATAGACTATGCAAACCCAGAGTTTGTGTTGAAAAAAACTCTGTATAATTGCAAATTGTTTGCATAAAATAATATGTCTCCCCCCTAACCCCTTCTGTCTCCTCGTTTATGCTGTAAAGAACTAATATGCTCAAGCGTAGGGCACTGAATGGGTCACGGTGTCAGGCAGAAGGATCAGTTGGACTGCATCCATTTGGCAACTGAAATTGTGAGAAGCGGATCAACAGTAATTTCAGGATTATGGACAGTAAAATGAAGGATGAGGTCATGATGAGCCTCTGATTACCCGGAATAGCATCATTGTACAGTCTGCGAAGTGTCTTACCTTGAGTGAAATAGCCTACAACTGTTTAATTGATATTTTAATAGGAATCCATTTTTAATGAATCGAAGCAACTAGGGTTCAATGAACAACAAACAGCTTTTGAAAGGTAAATCTTGGGATCAATATTTAATATATATGTGTATACAATACACATTAAAAAAAAGTAATTTTTCTTTCTTGTGATTGTGTTTTTTATGATGGTCCCTCTAAATCTGTATTTGCCATGTAAGTTAGATGTACTTGCCATTCAGACCTTACAGCTTATATTCACAATATTCCATGTAAGACCTCGGTTCAACTGCTCGCCCTCTCTTCTGTGTGCTGCAGAGAAGGTGAGCTACTGTTTGAAAAAGGTTGTAAAAGTGACTCTGACAAGAATGCCAAGTTATGGAGTAAAACTTGGAGTGGCCACAGTTGTGTCAGGATCTTTATAGCAAAACATTTGATGTTGATTTTTATGTGAAGACTCAAGGTTAAACATGATCTCTTTAAGGTACAGTAAATGGCTGCATGTGCGGTGTTCCCTGCTGTGGAAAAGATACCAGTGACTTTTTAACCTGATTCCGACACTACGCAGTCTGAAGGATTTTTCTAAGCCAAATGTCAAAATATCTTAACAGCAATGGAAGACTTAAACGTGCATCAGTTTGATGAATCCTGCTCACAGTGAAGCTTTGGCAGTGACGCCGAAACACATCTTGTGTTCGGTCCTAGTTTTGCTAAAAGCATTTGTTGTTGTTGGACTTAGTTTTTTCTTTGTGGCCAACATTCACTGCTTTATAACTCTTTTACTGATGCCCACTATTGGAAAAGGTAATAGTGATTTGATATAAAAATCCTAATGTCTCAGTGTCCACATGTTGTAGTGCAATGTACAGCTATTTAATCCACCTAAGCGTACACTATCTGCATCTCATTTTAATCAGAAAATAGCGTTGGCTTAGTTCCCATCAACTTCAGACGCGAAATGAAAGTCCTTCTCCGACAGCATCCTATAATGAGGACTTCTCTTATATTTTGGCTTCAGATCTTTTCCCAGTTTTCCTGCCTATAGACCAAGTCTGTACATCACATCGATATATCCATCTGCCAAAGCAAACAAAGGCAGGGCTGCAAATGCAGACAGTATTGACTCTACTACCTCTCAGTCTCTCATGTTTTTTTCCCTCTGAATATGGAGCATCAAGGATCAATGTTTTTTCCACTTGCAGCAGCGCATAGATTGGATGGATGCATGGTCACAGATGGGTAAGCTACGAAACAATGGCCAGTGGCTTTAGCCACTTAGTTAATTACAAGGTACTGGGTTTAATTCTCCCCCATGGACCAAAACAGCGAGGTCCGGGTTGACATCTATTTCACTAAAAGCAACCCTTATTTACATTCCAGCAAGAAGGAGACAACATTAGATTTAAGGCATGTAGTCCATTTTTATTTTATTATGATCCCAGAGAGTCATAGGAAAACAGAAATACCAATTTCTGGGTTAAAATTCATCCAGCATTGGGCAACTGGAGCATCTAGACAATACTTAAATGTGCCCAGTACTAGTGACTTCCTGTGACTCAGCGTTTGGATTTATAAATTCTCAATGGGTCACTCAGTCATAAATAAATAAATAAATACATACATAAATAAATACATGAAAAATAAACTTTGTTGGGTAATTCCCCACCAACTAATTTGAGTGTGGCTCTATATGACCCGCATTTTAATTCAGGGATTTATAGTGTAAGACCAGCTTGATAATATGTAATATTTGAAAAACTCAAAAGACAGATGTAATATGTTCATGAAGGAAAATTCCAGATTCTTGGTATAGAATTAGTCAAAGCATTAGAATAAGAAACTGCAGAGACACATTTTGTTTCTTGGCTTTATTTAAAGTGCAAACAACTGACAAATGATAGTAAGAAAACAAGCCAGCATTGCACTGAATAAAAATTCCAGCAGTGATTCAACTTATTTGATGGTGATGTGACAAACATTACATTGGTGTTACATATACAGTACCACCAGCTTATTCATTATTATTTCCAAGTTATCTCAGTTATTTGGCATCTTAATTTGAATCAAAAGCTTTCATTCAGGGGATGAGGTGCAAATTGCAGTCTTAATGAGACACTTGGGCTTAAAATATACAGCAAGAAGATGGATAACAGGGATGTTAAGCAATTCCACATTCGCTGTCCGTCAGCAGCTTCTTAGAATTTTTGGGGTGGTGGGGTGGGGGGTGTGAGACATAATCTGATTAGTAATATGATATGCTGCCGGAGGGAGGAAGCGAGGAAGCAGCAAGGCCTTTTGAGGATAGAAAGTAGCGCACATCTCTCCTCACATCTCTGGCAAAAGGAGGACACACCATTTAAGTAGCTAAGTGGTGTATCATGGGAACGGCACCGTTTTTTTTTTTTTTGTTTTTGGTTCTTATAAAGGTTTTTGTGAAATCTATTTCTGGGATACCCCACTGTACCCGTGGGGACTGGCTCTTTTATGCTTTTACATGAATAATTACACAATACATAGATAGAATTCAGAACCATCATAAAACTCATTGCTCTGTAGTCCACCTCTCACATTTCATACAGATGTCAAGCCAAAATGATTTCCCTGTCTCTGACAAACCTCAAAATGCAAACAGAGGAAAGACTGACACTTTTCTTTTTAGGCCTCAAGGCACTGAACAGCAGAATATTTGAAAGTGAGGACACACATTTGATGCCCACTAAAAGTTTTGTGTAGATTTTTCTTCAGCATGTAGTGAGAGATGCTGCTCGGCCATTTTTGACAGCAGCAAATTGTTGACAGGTGTATCTACAGGCAACTTTGAGGCAGTCGTATCGAACAATACACTATAACCCTGCCTACTGGGGCCAAGATGTAGAAGAAACCAGAAATATGTAAGCCATATTTTGTCATGGATATTAAGAACTCTGCTCACCTTGTAGTGGGTGGGTGTGTGTATGGTTTAAAATCAAGGGGAACAATTAAGAATTTAGTTCCACGGATTAGCAACATACTGCTAAGAAATTAGATTTTAATGCTGCATCTTTATAGTGTCCTTTTTATTTTGCAAAACCCTCAGAAAATAGTTGAAATTATTGCATTTTTAGTGGCTCAGTGGCTTGTCACTTGGGCTGTACCCTCTAAAAGGCCACATTTGTACGACTTCTTTGCAACCTTGTGGTAATAGCTGTACTCACTATTCAGCATGTTGCCTGCTGAGTGCTCATATTTCATTGCTTTTCCATTTAGCTTAGATGATGATTACATTGACTTGATACCTGCAAAAACATGTTTTGATGTCCACAAATCTGCTTGAAGAAACGTGAACTAAATAAAGAGTACATACAAGTGTAATATCTGGCCTTCAAAATGTGCAGATACTGTAGTTACCTTGAGGTATGATAATTCTCCTTAGGGGGTTCATTAATGGAGATTCTTCCTTGGGGGACAGAAATTGACTCCTACTGTATTTCTGAGCGTGAAATGCACTATTGCATTTTTTTTGTCATCAAGAGTAGATTGGCTTTATTTGACATAATGTCTTATTCCCAGCGTAGAGCTGTGATCGGGCTTTTGCATTTTCATAGCTGATATATTATCCTTGCAGATGTGTTAGGGATGCTAACTAAGTGATAAAATGATACATTTAACATCACTGTTTTTTTCCTTTTTGGTTTTTTGTAGCATTAAGCAGGGCTCTGCACAATTATATACGCTGGATTTGGCTTGTAACTGTTATCTCCATTGACTACGCCACAAGCAAAACAGAGCTACGTGTTGGTTCAGGCTGCTAAGCTGCAGGCTTTTGAGAACCACTGTTGCTCAGGACTGGATTATAAAGTTAAAAGTACGTGATATTAATGCTGTTCACGCAACAATTTTGTATATATGTTACATTGTCTTAGTGTGTCATATATGTACTATTCATGTACAGGCCCTTGTCATATTTCCTCATTTGCTTACACGTCACACCTAAAATGATTCTGGAGATTTAATGCATTGTGTGTATTGCAGAGCAAGGTCAAGGGCAACTGGACTTGCATATTAACATCAAAGATGAATCAGAACCCGTCCAACATCAGTGACTGATATTATCAGCCTGTGTTTGTACATTTAGTCATTAGTTCAGTTAATTAACTTAACATGATATATTCACTAATGTTATGGTGCTACATTCCCACTTTGTTTTAAAACAATATTTTACATCAAAGATTCATAGGAAACTTCTATCTAGTTCAAAAGCGAAGTATCCATTAAAATAATTTGTTGACAGGAGCTACAGAAGAATCAGATAAGCAGAAATCTGTGCAGCCTATCTGCCGCATCACTCTGGAAACATAAAACACATCTCTCATCTCACTTGGATCCTACTGTACATTAGATTCTATTCACATGAATGAGCACGACCAAAAATTCATCATATTACTGGTCGGCTTATGAAAAAGATTGATGATATCAGTGTGGTGTCCACGTTGTCAGATGGCACATATTGTGGTTGTGATTTTAGGAATAATTATTCATGTTGAGGCTGAAAGAAATCATCTCGGGCTGTGTGTTTGCATATTTCCCTCAGATTCAGTTGTGGTGATTGCTGCTAAGTTTGGCCACACTCAGCCGGTCTGGCTTTCTGTGCTTTGCCCAAATTAAAAATTCTATTAAATAACTAAGATGCCAGGAAACAATAAACCTAAAACCAGTGACTCATTTGGTTCCAGATAAATGCTTTGTTGCTGAATTTTGTCTTCACAAAAATCAAAAGACCTGCAAAATTTGTTTCCATGCAGCAGTGGTAGGAAATGTCCTGCCTTCTGCGTCACCATTCACCACAGTTTTATACTGTTTCATTTGCCTGTGTTGTTTGTAAAAGCACGTTGCTTCAAATAGACATTTTCTCAAGTTTTCACTTCTCTTCTCACTTCCCAGTCTGCCTTCATCTCTAATCCTGAGCTCTGTTATTGCAATAATGACGTGTTAATCTAGTATATTGGGATGGATAGTCACACTTTGCACAAACCCAACTGCTTAGCAATCGAGATTTTGTTGTTCTTTTGTCTGCAGAGCATCTGTTTTGAACTCCATGAAACTGCCCTTAAAAATATAAAATCTGTTTTTGCTCGGTACAAAATTCAATAACACCACATTTTTCTACCTTGCATGTCAGTCAAACCACATGTCAGTCGCTGCATTTAGCACTCATGGCCTATTGAGTAACATGTGCCTCCCTAAGTTGTTGGGTCTATGGTTTGAGTTAGTCAAACACATTTATGTCAACACGTCCTTATTGTGTTTGCCTTGGCATTGTTTTCCCATCCGCAGTTGATCTGTCAGCCCTGCTTTCTTGTGGAGGCCTTACTATGAATGTTTTAACATCATGGTCGCTGAAGGGAGGACATTAAGGGCGGATAATAGCATGTTGAACCAAGTGCAGCCCGAGCCTCAGATTTTCCTTTCAAAGAACTATGTGCAATGTCACAGGGTCTAAATCCATGTTTACAGTCTATAGTTCAAATACTCAGTGAGGCAATTTAGCATTAAGTTGACCAAGGGAATGTTTCACACGGCTAGTAAAAGTGAACGAGGTAAGGTGGAGGAAACTGTCGAACGTTAGGTCTCCCGTGTCTCCACATTTCTGGAGAAAATAGCGAGACACAGTGTTATCGCTTTTGTCTTATATTGTTTGGGTGTAGGGTGGGGAGGGAGGGGGTGGGAGGGCTCGTTTCAAACTAGAATAGAGGCCAGAATGTTTGGTTAAAAAATTACAACCTCACCAAGATGTCGTGCTCATTTACTTTATTAAACTTGTAATTAATACAAGTGAATGAGCACATACTGTATCGTGAGGTGACGATTTATTAGTGGATTAGTTTCAGCTACAGATGGGTGCAAAAGTTTGCATCCCCTTTGTTTTAACATTTTCATCAAAGTCAGTTTTCAATTAATTTACCAAGATACATGTAAAATTATTTTAGGGGGCCTTTAGGGGGATTCAAATGTAACCCAAAATCTAATATAAGAAAGTGCAAATTCAGCTTGTACAAATGTTCACCAGAAGTCACAAAAATGGTAAAAATGTTGTAGTAAAGTAACTAAAATTATATCAGTGCAAACATTAGCATCTGCAAGTAAATATTTTAAAGTGAACTAAACGTTGATGCTTTAAATATTATTTTGATGACATAATAAAATATTCTAGCTTGTTCATTTTGCTTGTCTAAACGAAATGTTTTAGTTTTTAATTATTTGAAATAGTTTAAATATGTTTTAATATCTATCAAATGCTCATTGAAGTTGGTCATATTGTCTCATTTTACTATGGATTTGTTTTCTTTGTGACACAAAAACAGAGAAAAAATTTGTTCTGTGCATCACCCCATTCTCTAAAGATCAACGTTGACTACTGAAAAATCCAGATCGCTTGACCACTGATAGAAATGAGATTTTCAGAGAATTCCTTAATTGGTGCTTTTTGTTTTTTGAGGGGTGTTGATCCATTTATAGGAGCAGCATTTAATTCCTCAGTCCCGGGGTACTGGTACATTGTGGCAGCGAAGAAGTGCGGCTGTCTTTTCAGAGCCAGTGTACTGATGCAAATGCACACTGGCATTTGCTGACAATGGAAAAATTGCTTCTAATGTTGGTTTGATGAGCCATCCTGGGAAAAAAGGGGAGAGCTCACAGACTGGATTCACTAGTGCAAGCTGCGAGTGCACACATTCTCTGTTCATCGCCTCGAGGATGAATGATTATCTCCCTCTTAGTCATCCTCTCCCCCCAGGTCTCAATTAAAGTTTGTCGCTAAAATGAGCACAAATGAGTACCTACCAGTTTCACCAAGCTGCATTTCAGTGATCTGGTGTTAAAAAAGGCTACATGCTCAGTGTCTTTCTGTCTCCGGGGTTTTCTCACATTTCAGTCACAATGTGGTTTGGCCCAGTCAGACATTCCTAATACTGAAACTTTATTCAGTTTTTACATTTGCTCATTCAAATAAACAAAAGCAATGATATGTGCACGAGGTGGTTTCACTAAATCTTATACATTATAAATATTTAAAGAAATGCAGATTTAGCTTGGGAGCCATTGGAAGACTCTCAATGATCACTGCAGTTCCCTGGGCCCCACTTTGGCAACCACAGCTCCAGCAGATGAAAATATCAAGCTACTGTAATACAAACATCTGTTAAAATTCAGTTCTGGAAGATTCTTATCCGGCAGACGTCTGTTGCCTTAATGCCCACACATTACAAAAACAGATCCCCTAATTAGAAACAAACGGTTCATGAAATCCAGGGGGCAAGCTCCTTAAACATAGTCTGCTAGATGAATGGACCCTAATCTCAAAGACGAGGAAGTGCTTTCATTGGCTACAACAAGTACCTCGGTGTGTGTGTGTCTGTGTGTGTGTGTGAGATCTGTTTATGTATATTTCCCACCATTTATTTTTCAAAGTGGGTTGGCTCCTCTTTATTTCCTGTTGCTAAGAACACATGCAGCCCATGTGAAGTGTGTTTTTTTGCAATATCTGGTGCCCCTTAGGATTCCAGGATCTCTTTTTACCTCCACCGTTTATCTTCAGTCTTTCAGCTTGGTCTTAATACACTGCTTTCAGACAGTCTTCCTGTGCTCTATTGCAGTTATGAACAGAAACTAGTGGCAGGGAACTGCCCATTAATAAACACCTTAGAATATAGTCAGCATTATATTAAACCAAACATATAATCATTTAAATATTATAGTATAGAGTATAGAGTATACTTGAACGGACACTTTGTTTGTATAAAAGTACACTGTGACGTGTAAAAGTATTGAATAAAGACAGTGGAATGCAGCTGGAAGCTCAAGAAGCTGCTGAGCTGATGCACATTTTCAGACTTGAAATGGAGTTATAACCTATATGCCTGGACGTCTTTTTGGAATCAATCAAAACTGTGCTCGCAGGGAAAGTGTTAGAACAGCTGTAGTAGCTCTGAATCACGTTAAAATGGAAAACCATGTCCAGTGGAGACATTCACAAAATTAAATGGATTAATTTGTGGGTGATGGGGTATGACATTAGCAAGTTTCACATTACCAAGTTTCCCGCAATGACGGTTCCTAAAGAGAATCCAGGATGGAAACCAGCAGCTGCACGTCCCGCCTTTGCACGTTTGTGGCCCCACATCACAGGGAGAAATGAGAGAGAAATTTTAAGTTCGGCAGCCAAAAACTCTGCTAGTTGATATCAGTTACTGTAACTGCACATTTATAGGCAGACGGTGATTCAAATGCCTCGAGCAAAAAGGAGGCTAAGGACCGGTGCAGCTGTCACCGGACGAAGTGCTTACTGCTGATAGGAGGCACTGTATTTCACAGTTAATGTTCAGTTTATTTTGGATGGGGATGTTGCTGAGTCAAGAATGCCTCAGACTGTTGCAGGCCCACAGTGTGATTGGGGCTGATAAAACAGGTGTATTCTTCCAGTCTGCATAGAGGAACATCACGGCCATTTATTTTCAGTTGGATCATTGCACGTTTGTGGTGGAAACAGTCTCATATTCCCTCATATCTGTAAAACGTAATGCAGCTGAAATCACTCAAGCTTATTTGTCTTCAAACTGTCTTTGTCCTGAGACTGGACACTGTCTTAAACCATTATGCTGATCTTTACAACGCACCTATCCTCTTTGTGTTCAGTTTGGTTCAATTCCGTGTTGCACACAGTGCACTTCCTTTGCACGGTCCATCAATATTCTTTCTGAGATATACTATAAATCCTATCTCCACCTTCCTGCTACAAAGACAAATAAATCTGGCGTGCCTCTGTGTTCCAGTCATAATATTGTCAGGCTCAGTCCAGACTGAGTTCTCAGGAAATTAGGAGAACACTCAGGGAAATGCGGTTATATTTTCTTGTCTTCGTGCTGATGCCCAAGGTGTTTTGAGAACAGGTATGAGGACGCTCTAAAGAGCTTTGGGGTATAGAAGACGGGATTGTATTGTGATTTTGAACAGCTTATTTAGATGCTTTGCACATATATTGAATTTTTAGATTCACTTTTCCCTTTAAGTAACATGTGTATTAAAGAGCTAAAGGTCACATTTAGCCCCTCATGTGAAATAGACCAGTGATCTGTGAGACCTTAAAAGAAGTGGAGGAGACGTTTCATCTGGAATACCTCTACCTCACTTGGAATTTCCCCTTTGCCTCTTTATGCTGTGTTGACTTTTCCAGTCAAAGAGGAAAAATTAGTGCATTCTGGAAATCTGAGGAACCGTGGTTACCGCAAGTGGTCAAACCTTTTTGCCAGTGCCAATGCTCTCATCATTCTGCTATGTGCATTTGCATAAGTGAGACCTGTGTGAGGAACCGTCTGAATCAGCATTAGCAGTAGGTTTTAAATGACTGTGGAGCCACAGCGCTGAAGAGACACAGTGCAAACTGCAAACTACTGTATAAGCCAATATTACAACCCAGGCAGAGGATTTTCGAGGGAACTAACCAGCAATCCATCTAAATCTGAGTTATGCGCCCCGGTCTTATATAATGGATATGCAACAAGCTAATGTGTTGAAAATGAGGGGGAGGTCTGGGAAAGTGCCACTACAGAAATAACTTTTACCATCTTTTTCTTTCTCAACACCATCTCAGCCCCAAATTCAACTTAATTGACTGACACATACTGCGCTGTGAGAGGATTTCTAATTTGCAATTAGTGTTTAAATTGATTTACAAAGAAAAACTATACATAAAATGGGACAAATGTGACATGCGACACAATGAAAGTATTTCGAAAAAAAGGTAGGAAAGGACTCATCTGGATAACTTTCTGATAAACATGTTCAAAAATCATCCACAATGGGATGGGATGATTCAGACATTATCATGAGCTATAAGTCATCATCAGTGCATAGTTATGTTTTTGCAGATCAACTACCAACTGGTGTGCTGATATATTTGTACTGAACGAGATGTGTAGGAAGGAGGATTAGAGAGTAAATGGTTACAACCCTGTTCAGCTTAGAAGGAACTTTTAATCTTTCAAAAGACAAACATCAAATAGTAACATTTGAAGCAATGACATACCAAATATTAAAAGACGTCACACGTCACGTTTTTTTAGCCCTAAACAGACAAATGGTGGATTACAACCGTGCAAACATAGGCACAGAGGCATCTTGGTTAGTTTTGGTACTTCATAAAATGCTTACAGTAGGTTGTGTACAGATGGATCACTGATGCATCACGTGATTCATGTCACACAACAGTCAAACTCTGGTCTCTTGTGGAAAGGTCATCCGCTTTGTTCACCATTTTGTTTCTGTTCAGGGCCGTGTAATCACAATATAGTTTGCTTCCCATTTTACAGTATAGAGTCTATTCCGGCTGTCGCTGGGTGAGAGGCTGGTTCCACCCTGGACAGGTTGCCAGTCCATCTCCGGGCCAACAAAGAGAGACACACACAGACAGGAGACAATCTCACATTCACACCTATGGGGAATTTTGAGTCGACAGCTAACCTAACATGCATGTCTTTGGACTGTGGACACGGGGGAAAGCATGCAAAATCCACACAAAAAAGGCTAAATATGATCATATAAACGTGCAAAACAAGATCAGCATTTGTAGATGTACTACTTGTAACACTTATTTAAAAATTTGTAAGCCAGGACAAGATGAAACATATCTTGGTTTTTAAACCCTAAACAACTGGACAGTGAGGAGCTACACACAATACATTAGGGCATTATTGACATTACTGAGTGCATATACGTGGCACACATACATTTTAAAATGAAATTTGTTCTCGGCATTTAACCCATCCCTTTGGGGGAAGCTGTGGTAGCCACAGGCAGCGCCCGGGGAGCTAGTGTTGACTGTCTCACTCAAGGACACACCTGGTACGTGGGCTGGGATTTGACTCGGGAGACTTCTGCATCCCAGCCTGATGTTCTACCTACCGAGCCACCGGGCCTCAATAAGTTAGATTTCCTCAATTTGTTTCCGCTTAAGGCAGGTTCCCCAAAAGGCTGAGGTCTTACATCCAAAGCTAAATGCATCAGCAAACATGTGCAACTCAGACAATTTTAAAGAATATATAAATAAGCTGAAGGTGAAAAATTGTGAGCCGATCATTTAAATCAGCTCAGGCATTCCTTTAATCTTGTATCACGTTCACTGTTTTCTTCTCAGAAAAAACAAAAAAAAAAAAAAACAGCATCAATTTGCAATGCAATCTAAGATCTGTGCAGTTCATCATTCCTCTGGTCCTTGTGTTACTTGCTGATATCACTGTGTTTAAATCCCAACATATTGCCTTGACAGTATCATATCGAAGATATATTACACAGTCACTGACTGAGTGTGGTACCTCCAGCCTCACTTTGTCCTTGATGGCTGCACCCTTCCTTAAACTCTAATTTATTTGTTGTTCGCTTGTCACTTTTGTTCGTCATCAACCATACATTTTACTTCTGGCAATAGCTCATCTGCTTAGCATTGCTTAAATAAGAAAGATGTTTGCTGAGGAGAGTAATCCCTTCAGTCTGCACAGGACAAAATGCTTTTCAGACAAAATATGGGCCATTTTGCTGATAAATATGGGCAATATAGATTATATTAAACCATGCTTTCAGCAAAACAGGGGAGGCGATACTCAGTTGTGGGCTGGGAACAACTAAAAAGAATACAGAGATTTTTAAAATAATTTAGTGCTGTTGACACAAGAGTTTCCACAGCTAACATTTTTTGGTTAGTACACAGACATTCAGTGCGACTCATTATCTGTGTTTTTATCAAGCAGATCAATAAAAAAATGACAGAGTTGGAAAAGCAAGGATCAATATTCTGATAATTCTGCTGAAAGTTTGTGCTAAAGAGTAATTGTGCTGCAGGATAGGTTGTGGGCACATTCAACTGAAAAGTATGGATCATCTTGTCTAAAAGCATAAACATGCAAACATCACATATTGTGTGCGTGCAGAGTTGACATGACATGTCCACAATGACTGATGATTGTACAAGATGTTTAAACATGAAATATGCCAGACTTAAGTTCCAAAAAAAGAGGATAATTGTTTCATTATTGTTCTTTGCCAATATTAAGTCCGACCCACTATCTCATGTTTTTATCTCTTTCAAACACGCTAAGATCTGTGCAGACTCTCCTGACATCCAAATGCTTGTTACATTTTGTTGTTCTCAAACATAAATTTTGACTTGCTAAATGCAGGTCAGCCCGATACTATTCTCAGATGATCAGACATGATTTTAGCTTTTCATAAAATATTTAGTAACGGTAATGCATTGTTGCCTGCAATGTTGCCAATTGTCAGGAAATGTTATGACCACCCAAAAAAAAAAGTCCACTACAAATATTACTGAGAGCTTGTGTGTTTCCTCATTATCTTGTATAGGCAGTTATGAGGTGTCGCACATCTCACAGAAGCATTGATTAGTCATCTTTTAAACACTTCCACACCCTTTGGCTTCCTCACTGCACACAAATGTCCCTGGTTCACTGCTGCCATTAACACTAAGGAAGCAGCGTCTCTTTGTGAAGGAGGCATTTTAATAAATAAATGCCTTTAACGCAGTGTATATAAAAGGTTTTCCCCTGAGCTTAGGCTTACAGGCTGTAGTAATTAATTACTATGCACACCTTAGGACAAGCCAGGGGCCCAGTGATTGCAGATTAGTGTGTGCTAATAAGTTCATTTCTACAAAGTGCTCATCTTTCTGCTGGTCGTTGCTGCACAATGTGCTGCTACGAAACAAAAAAAAAAAGAAAAAAAATAGGTTTTGATTTTAAAAATGTTGTTGGCAAACCCATTTATCAGTACAACCAAGTGAGATGGCCCAAGAGGACCCTGGGAGGAAGTGATAAACTTGGCTGTTGTTTGACAGC
Source organism: Channa striata (assembly GCA_033026295.1). Lineage (NCBI taxonomy): Eukaryota > Metazoa > Chordata > Actinopteri > Anabantiformes > Channidae > Channa > Channa striata. The sequence goes on along the minus strand of CM065182.1, from coordinate 9,614,564 downwards.
ATCCAAGGGTGAATAACGCACCCTCATCACGACAGGAAGCTACTACTGTTTCTTCTCAGTCTGTCATGAAGGCAGTTGTCTCATTTTTATGGGGATGAGGCCTAGCGGGGGTGAGGAGCAGTCATACAGTATGCTGTAGATTCACCCGGGCGACGCTCGTGTTTGCCTCAGGAATGTAGCGTTGACACCCACATCACACCCACTCTCCCCAGTCAGTGATGCCTTGGAAAGCCCAGTTGTCATTTTTGATCTTCCATAACAGCTTTTCATTACTTAAAAAATACATATATCACATATCCTAATAAACATATTTATTTAATCAGCCTTGCCCTTTCTATGAAATACAAAGGATGTTTTGTTTCTGTGATCTTAAGGATTGTTCTAATTGAACTGACTTGTAACATAATCATCTGCAACTGGCAGAAACACCCAAACACCCAGATTTTCACAGTGAATAGGTGTAAAAACAGCAGTGTACTTGAATTAAAATTAGTTCCGGAGAGAATTAAAGTGCTGTTGACTTAATTTTAAACAGCAATGTGAGCAACACTTCAGGTGTGTTAGGATCATTCACTCTGCAGACGATATCCATGTCTCAGAGACAATGTGGCTCCTGATTATTCCCCCTAACGTGGTCATGTGATTGTTCATGTGAGTGCACGCACGGGCACTTTAGCCTCAAAACAATTCTGTTGAAAATGAGCAATCAGAAAGGAACCATGCATGAACTCGCATGAAATGGAAATTAACCCGAAATACACAATTCAGAGGGCAGTTGTGAAAATAGCAGTTTATTCAGTTTGACCATTTACCCTGCTCATGCCAGCACCTAAAGCCAATATACTGATTTGACTGTTTTCCATGCACAACAACACAAATCTTAATATTTTTTGGTATTTCTCCTCGGAGCTCTCAGGAATTCATCTCTTAATTATTGACGATCTCATGTAGAAACGCCATGTTTTGCTTATATCATCAATCAATAACCCAGGTAAACTGAAGCATTCACTGAAATGACCGTTTATTTATTCCCATATACAACCTTGTGACTGGAAAGTTTAGCCGTACTCTGCACACCCCCCCATTGAAAGCCAATTTCTGCTTGTAATTACCTAAGCTCCCATAGTACTTCTAGTTCCCTGGATGGATTTGTGACCCTTCACATAAACTCCAGTGGAGAAGAAACTTTAATGGCTTTAGTGAAAGACTCTTATCAGTGTGTGTGTTTTTTTTTTTAATGGTTTAACGTTAATGCTCCCCTGCTCTGGGGGAACTGTTGCCTCTGGTGCTGGGACTTAGTCGGGCTTCTGGCATAAACACAGTTCCTTGCTCACCACTTTGTGCCCATAGCTGCTGGTTGGTAATGGAGCCGGACAGGAAGAATGCCTCCAAACGACAGGCTTCATCAGTGATAGAACCTACATTTGAAGACATGCTAGTCTTATCCCACAGCATTATACGACAGAGCAGAAATGTGGGGCAGCGTGAGAACATGTGCTCGTGTTGTCATCATGGTGCAATGCAGGTGTTTTCTGCCTATGTTATACATCATAAATAGTTCAGGAGGATGTGGATGCAGCGTACACTGTGACTGAATTCTACCTTCAGCAGCTCGTAAATCACTCACTAATGATCCCACCAGGCTATTTCAAGACAAGACCCCTTCCTCTGTCAGTCAGCGTTTATACTGTAGCTTTTCATCAGCCTTGTAAGTTTTGTTTCCTTCTCAGTAGCACCTGCATATCTGTGCATTTTGCAATGATAGATTTAATTACTGAAAGCCAATCACCTGTGGAGGACACATAGTTGTAATGATTATACTGACACTCATTCAGTTCTTCTCTATTAAATCACTTATGGCCTTTATGGGTACTGCTAACTTACATCCTATCAGAGGGTTTGATAAATTACTAAATACGCTATATATAATACAGTGTATTTTAATCCAAGTCAGGACCATAGGAATAGAGCAGCTGAGAAATCCCTGATCTCTCAACACCTTTAACAGAAGTTCAGTGCTATTAGGCAGCGTGCCGCAGATCATATTTTACATTCAGAAAAAATATTCTCTTTAGTAAAATGCCAATACATCCCCCTTTAACAAGGCTCAAAGGATTTTTCATCTTTCTGTATAAAAATGGTTGGATGTTCTGGAAGACTGGTTCATTGGCCAAATGTGGGTAGTGCCACGTTAAAAGAGACAGTTTGGAAAATGGCTTTTTTATACCAGATATTTTATTTTTATTCGTTCAAGTGGTTAGAAAAGTAATCACTAGTTCCTTAAAATATAGGAAGGAACTAAAGAAAAGCTTTCAATATTTTAGCAATAAAAAATAATTGAATGTATTTAATGTTAATTTGTGGACGAGTTCAGCTGCATAATTACTCAAAAAGTCAATAATGGTGAATGCAGAACTTAATCAGGTGGATGAAATTTTAATGCTACATGTAATGTACAGCTGATCAGAGCCTCCAAGCTGAATTTGTTCATCATTAAAAGCACTAGATTGCCTTATCGTTCTGGCTGATTGGGGTTCAATAAGGCCAGTGGATTTAATGTGGAAAATCAGTAAAGATACTTTGTCAAATCAAAACAGCTGATTCGAAGGTTCCTACTGTGTATTGTTGGAACCTGAGCTTAAGTCAAAACGTTTTTATCCCACGATTTTAAAGTTGAAGTTTATTTTGGTATTTGCTTCATGCAAACTGCTAAAAACTATAAAGTAAAAACTTTCCTCTGCTGTTGTTTATGGATTTTTACATTTTTACACATCGTCCTCCCAGCCTTACTGGTTTTTATTGCATCCAGGTGACTGCAGGTCAATTACAGCAGGATGTTGAAGGTTGTCTTAACCCTCAGAAGTCTAGGATATGTCTTTTTTGAATACTTTTGATTTCACTTTGGTATTTGCCATAAAAATTTAATTAAAACTCAAGAATATTTGAGTTGTGCAATTTGCACAATTGGACACACGCAAACCATTTATAATAACTGATTTTACTTTGTCTATCGACATCAATCAAAAACTACCAGAGATTTTAGTTTAGTAGTTTGCAGCTGCATAAAATAAATCTCATATTCACATTCAATTAGAGCATTGCAATCACTTTATATTTGGTATAGCAATAAAATAAATAAATAAAAAAAGAAAGATAATGTTCTCTTGGTTTAGCGTGGCCTATTTTTTATAAAGTGTTCATAGTGTTTTTATATTAGGCCTGGACTCTTATGAATGAATGAAACGTTGTGACTAATTTAATGATAATGTGTTAGTCACACAGTTGTCATTAATGTATTCAGAAATGCTGGAACTGAAACTCAATTAATTTCAAACGTTCTGGCAGAGGATCCCTGAAAACCACTTGAGGAATCAAAACTATGCTTCAGAATATAAATGACATGAGCGTCGGTGCTATTTTTAAATTATGAGCTCAAAGCATAGCCACCTGACAGTGTAAGTGAATCGATTCATCAGATAATCAGACACACCGGACAGGAGATGGTTCCTGCCATTCATCATTTAGCCAAAGGCAGCCTTTGCCAATTTAGCATCATGTCATTTATCATAAACATATGTAGCCTAACTAATGTAAGACAGCATAATGACTTTATCAATAACTCATCATCTGTGACCAGTCCATCAAAAGCACTGTTTGCCTCATTTGAACAGGAGTCCATTGTTTTTTTTTGCACACAGATTACAGCTTGTCACACAGATGACTTGTCGTCTCTTGCCAATAAAATAAGAAATCTGCCACTGTCTGCTCTAGTAGCCTGAAAGAAGCAGCGACGTTAGCCTGATGAAAATCACACTGCAATTCACAAATGAGTGGACAAAGTGTTGTGCGGTCCAAAGAAAATACATTTCTCAGTCATACAAATGAGATTTTCAGTCAGAGATAGGGGATCATAAAGTTCGAAACCGTTTGTCATCTGGCGCTCTGGCTTTTTTCGGAGACAGCTATCTGTTAAATTGCAACAGAAGTGGTCACGCAGCAGAAACAGAAGGTGATGACGGCTGCTTCCTCTATACTATGAGATTTTACCGGATTATAAAAAAAAAAAAACGAAGTGTGCTGATAAAAGAGCAGCAGCTTTATTCAGCACCATCTGTAGCCGAGCTCTTATACATGTCCTCAAGGCTTGTTGTTGCTAAGCATCTCGGAGCAAAGGTGCTGCGTTTTTTCTTTTGTCTTTCTGTGTCTGTTAAGCCGCGGTGACTGTTGTTGCTCATGCTAAGTGCCTCATTTTTTCTTGTTGTCTTCAGCTCAAACAAACCACTGTTGCAGAAATTAAACGCTGCCTTTTACATGCACCGAAGCATTTCTCCCCACAATCTGCCTGACCTCTCAAACCTTTGATGATCTGACTATATATAGGAAGTGTGAGAGTTGCCAGCAGACAGCAGCGAAATGGACATTTGTTCACATGTGCATAGAGCAATAAAAAAAGACATAAAATGTCTGAGGATATCAGATTCTACATACAAATACACTCACTTGTTCTTCATTGCCTTGTTCCAGGTTGTGACTCTGGTAGTTTGGGCTATTGTGAACATACTTCATTACACAGCCATTGTTTTTATTGCTATTGTTAAATTTTACATTAGTTCTGTGACTTAGTTTTTACTTTTTCTGCTGTGTTGCCTGACATCATGTAGGATAAACTATACCATAATACTTATAATAGAATACCAATGATATTCTATTCTCTTTCACAGCTTCAGCTATACTCTGTATTTCTCTTGTCCACCCAAATTTCTAAAGCTAAAAACTCAAGCTTTCACACATGGAGTTGTCCAGTATAGCAATAGTTACGCGAACATACAAAATCAGTTCTTCCATATTTTGTGCATAACTCAATTACACACATTAAATGTTTGATCAATTTTCACCAATCCATGTGTTTTTATTAGTTGGTTCAACAGATACATAAATGAACATTAACAGATTATGTGAATGTTCTTTATCCCCACTTGTGGCGGGATAGGAAGCCAAATATGAAAGAAGCTGTCCCAGCATGTGTTATGTTGCAGAGCAACACCACAATGTCGTCTCTCCGTCAGCTGCTGTACGTGTAGAAACTTCGAGTTGCATTGCGTTGAGTTTTACAAGAGAATGGGCCCAGTGTGCATTGGACATGAAAATTAACCAAATCACATAAGTGCATCAGAGCACCTCTCGCTGCTACTACAACAATGCAGCAGCAAAATTGGAAGTAAACAACCCTTTAGTTATAAAGAAAAGCAAAACAAAAATATGACATGCTCAGTAAAGCATCATCTCAGGGTTTCAATAAACTTTGTTCTGTCTTTTATCTCCCTGCTGCCCTTTCAGCCCATACCTAAAAAGATTCTTTCGCTGAGGTAATTGGTGTTATTTTTGCAGCTTTTATAGTGGCCTAAATGGCCAGTGCACTTTGCAGGAGAACGAGCTACCCACAATGGAGGGAAACAAAAAGATAAAGTTAGATCTACTGTGATAACCGAGAACAACTCAAGTCAGGACAGCGCTCACAATGTACAGTCTGTCTCTTTACCAGCCGCCGCCCAAACCCTCCCTGACACCCCCCCCCTTTAACATCATCCCTCTTACATGTTTGTCTTGGAGGTGGAGCACTGCTGGCTGTGAAGCATCTGTCTCTTTTAAGGTTCGGGATTTTCTTCCTCCCTATCTCTTTCTTTCCTCCCATTGATTCCATTTCTTGTCACATATCCAGCCCTGCTTATCCCTCACTCGCGCAAACACTCCTCCACTTTGTATCCTTCCTTCTTCCCATCCCTCAGCAAATTCTACCTGCCTCCTGCCTATCAAGACAGAAGTGATCCTAAGCTCTTCCGTGCCAATGTCGAGGGGAGAGATAGAGCGACATGAAACGAGCCCAATGACACGTGGCGGGATTAGCCACCTAAAAAACCTATTGATATGCCACAGCTAAAATTACACACTGGAACAAATGCGTGTTTACTTTGGACAGAGCTAATACTAATGATTCTGTGGTGTAACCTGACATTGCCTTGTGGTTTACATAAGTATCAAACATTCTAAAAAATGTGATGTATTAGTTTCCTGCCTTCCATAATTGTCAGTGTACTTTAAAAAACCTCTTGTACTGCTACTCACTTCAAATAAATCATTGGAAGTCTGTCGCAGGGCACACATATATCTATTTATTTTTATCTACATCATGTCTTTGTGGTGATATAACTGCAAGCAGAGACTGAACAGGACTTTTTTGAGTTTTCTTTTTCATTTATGCAACAGATGACTAAATTTGAATGCTCCCGTTGATGATGATGTGTTCGCTTACTGTTGCTTACTTCTTACTGCTAATTCTGGAATGTGCTTGAATGCACCACCAAAGAAAATGCTGCATTAAAAGTACGTAAAAAGAAAGGAAGAAGGGCAAATTTCCAAGGCACTTTTCACAATTTCCTAAATTGTTCTGGAGGAAATTTAGAAATAATGAGACACATGCGATTTCTAGTTAATGGTTTATAACAAGTAAAAGCCAATGGCACAGTCCTTAACTAGGAGTAATGAAAATGGATGAGTTGTTTACACCAGGAGCTTGTGCTCACCGTGTTTTCCCACCCCGCATTAGTAAGATTCAACTCTTCCTGAATGTGAATATTTCACAGGGTGTTAAGACTAAAAGTCTGAAGCTGTTCTCTATCCCTTTGCAGACTTGAATGATCTTGGGATATTCTGTTTTTGTCTCATTTTGTCTCCATGTTTTTTTTTTTGCCAGTTTAACATATTTTAATTGTCGTCTATCCAACAACACATTTATTGCCGTTCCTAGAGCTCCAAAGGATAACGTTGTCTTACGTTCCTTATTCTTTAAAAACCTGTTTTCTTTCTTTCATAGGCATTTGACTGTTTGTTTGTTCTTTTTTTTCTTGCTGGCATTTTATTGAGACTTTTCAAAAAATGCATCCACTGTATGTGGAGCTTTTGTAGGATTACTGATCCTGTGATACTGTGCTAATACCCAAACTGTTTTTATTTCTCCATCTGTCTTGTGATAAGACAGGAAAAAAACCCAAAACAAACCTCTTTAAAATTCTGACCTGTAATTACGTGTAGATCAGCCAAGATTCAAGGTTCAAAAGACACAAGTTGTGTAGATGATCAGTTAACGTTTTTGTTAGCATAATTACTCCAGTGAAGTAAGCAGAGGGAACATCTCATTTTATTCTCCTCCGAGGCCCCAGAATCTTTCCACACTTTGTTCCTTTGGAGTATCAACCTGGCTGAGAGTAGCTCCATCCTTTGCCAGTCAGCATCAAGCACCAGATGAGGAGACATGCTGCTTTAGACTTGTTGCTGTAAAAACTGTCCCACATTTGCAACTGACAGAAGATTACAGGTACACCAAACCAACACCTGTGGAAGCATTTTTTAGATATCCAGGTTTCACAGGGAAAAGTGGAAAATACAAAGTTGCCATCGATATGGGACAAAAACAAAAATGTTTTTACAGTGAAGCAGCATTTGCTGTTATGCCAGTGGTTTTAGTCAGTTGTTGTCCGGCCCTGTTCCACTAGTAGGCTCACTGGGTCTCGATCTTGGTACTGTAGATTTTGGACTGCAGTGTGATTTGGTTTTAGTGATTTTGGTTGAGTTTAGGCAAAAAAAGTTATGAGTGTAGGAAAAGTTTGTGGGGGGTCGGGGGTAAATACAGAAACAACATTGTCTAAAGTGAAAATGACTAAAGCTGTAAATCTGACCAACATTATCAAACTGGAAACAGACTTGTGTCTCTTGTGTTAAAGTCTTGTTTTGTCAGTCACCCATCCACCCCCTGACCCCCTCCCTTCAAAGGCTTTGGTGTAATTGGTGGAGTTATATTTAAACAGGATTTTTATTAACTTTAAGATACCGTGTTTCTGCTGTTAAGCACTTTTTGAGACAATCCACTGGTAAACCGAGGGATTCGACAGTCAAACAGTGGATATTTTTACAGATTCAATTTAACACTCTTAGAAGGAAAAAAGACAAATAAAAAAAAAAGAGTGTTAAAGTGCAGACAGACTGAATCACCTGTGCTGGACACCCTGTTGTCAAGGCTGGCTCTGGGATCTGTCTGGAGAAATTTGCCAATGCTGCAGCTGTGTTTGACATGACAGCTTTCCTCCCAGGGGTTAAGCTTCATTCATATTCATGAGAGTGATGTTCGAGAGCTGCTGGGAGCTGAACACTCTGTGAAACGACTGCAAGGCTTTTTTAGCCCTGCTTCCTCCCTGCTCAACATTTTTGACAAAATGTCATTTCTGCTTTTTCCCACTGAACCAATGCAACTCCATATATTCCATGTTAAAATTCATAGAAATAATCAACTGCTGAACAAGTGCGTTTAGAAAGGCCAAATCAATATTTCAACACTACTTCTATCTGAGATTTCATTTCCTGAAGCCAATGTTTTGCCGGCATGTTAAGCTGTAATCTTTGATTCAACAGTTTCGTGTTCATCTTAAGAGTTATTTGTTCATTGTTGTTCTGTTTCTCCGTCGCACTTCTCGAAGACCACCTGTCATCGAAATAACACGGGCAGCCGTGCTTTCAGCTTTTTCTTTGGAGTTTTAATTACTTATGTTGGATCCTGTGTTAGTGGAGCTACTCTCGTCAGATTTTACATATTCACTGTGTTGCAAGTCAGAGTTCAGATTTAAAATCAGATGAAACTGCCAAAAGCTGAATAAGAGAAGTTTGTACTTTTCCCCCAAATTTTTGTCCTTGTCTTATGAAATCTTGTATTGTGACTCGGATGTTGTCAGACACTGTATAGTAATTATTTTACTGTGGGATATGATATGAACACAGGGTTGTGCCTTCGCCAGTGCAGGACACAGTCCAGGCCTCAGTGGGGGGTGTGGCACTTGAAAAATTAGATATAATGAGGTTTCCGCAGCATAGATCAGATAACAAATTATATGGGGGCTAATCACGGTTATTTGGCATAAAATGTCAGAGAATTAGACTTAGAGAGCTAATGTGAAATTCCTGACGTTTGTCTCAGGAATGTTCTACTTCACTGTCGGTTTGTCTAATGAGGTCCTCGGACGTCTATAGCATCAGGGGGGATGTTGGCAGAGTGTCTTAAAGTACATACCATGTGACTCGTACTGCCCAAGCCAAGTGCAGTTTAATCCAGCTCTTTCATGTGTGCTGTCCTCTTTTAAGTATGGACTCTTGTCTCTGCCGTAGACTTTTGAAGACAACACTGTTAAATGTTAAGTCCCATTAACAGCCCCTGCACGCTGCAATATTCAGTGCAGCCAGCAGAAAGAGCATGGTCACCAAAATCTGTTTAAACTCTCTGGTGCTTGGCTATAACTAGAGACATAAATTTCTGTAATGTTTTCCACAGTTTTTGCCAAAATGGAAAAGGAAAACTGAGGATTAACATAAACATTACCATCTAATAGTTGGTTAAGTTGCACATTCACAAAACATCCATCCATCCATTATCTGCATTCACTTATATAATTCAGGGTTGTGGGGGCTGGAGCCTGCCCCCACTGTGGAGAGGTGGAGAACACCTTGGACAGGTTGTGTTTCTATCTCAGGGCCAACGCAAGGAGACACACACACACACAGACACAGACAGACAACCATTCACATTCACTTTCACACCCACGCTGGAATTCAGAGTCACCAATTAACCTAACAAGTGTGTCTTTGAACTGTGGGACGAAACCCACACGAGCATGCGGAGAACATTCAAACTTCACACAGTAAGGCCACAGCCGGCTGGAGATTTGAACCAGGGACCTGCTCTGTTTACAGATCATTTTAAGAAAATTCAAGAAAAACAAGTTGTACTTTCATTCTAAGAAAACAGGGAGTCGTAATGTACCTTTGAGCCAACATGGGCGTCAGATTTTAAATGTACACTTAGGGACACAAACAGTGTTCTCCTTAGATCTAAAGCTGCCCCCACTACTTTCCCAGGTAATATATATTCATCATTTTCTATTTACCATTAGACTGATGGTATCCAAATGGCACTAATGCACACTTATGAGTGGTGAGCTATAGTAACAAGCCGCACTGAGTAATCATATTGAAAAATGACAAGGCTACACTAAAGTGAAATATTTCCATAATCCTAAGAATTATGAATCATCCTATGATTCAAAATGGCAACAGAAATTCAAAGGGACTTGAAGTTGAAATCCCAATTATTAAAAAAAAAATGAAAAAGTAATGTATGAGATGTTAAGGCACAGTTGCTGTATTAACAAGCCAACCAGGCAGACTGGTGGAACTGTGGAATTCAATAATTTAGAGAGAAATTACTCTTCAGAAGGGAAATGTGAATAATTCAGGGTATTATGACTTAAAAGAACTATCAGCCGCATACCGAATGGAGTGGAATTATTATTAATTCAACATCTGGATTAATAGCGTTTCCCTCAGAGTGTCAGTTTACATCAGCCGATCTGGTCGTACGCTTACCCTTTCCCCACTTAGAGAACGGCGAAAAGAAAGGGATTATTTTCAGCTGTAGCCCCATGCTGCATTTTCGGCTCAGTGCCAGTTCACTTGCTGTGCTGTGTGCCAGCGCAAGAAGAAAACAATCTGGTGAGCTCCAAGTCTACGAGTTTGACTTCTGCCGGTGACGGCACAATGCAGTAAGTGCAGTCTGCTGTTAAGCACTTGAGATAATTGAAGGAGACGCATCTAGTGTGCTGACCATAATCGCTTGGAAATGTGGATGGGGTAGTCATCACAGCCAACTCAGCAAGTGACATGCAATTTTAGAAGCCGCATATCATAATGGTAAATAGGAAGTAAACTAGTTATGCAATGAAATATATAGGGAGGAAAAATAATCATATTGCTTCGTTACCCGAATGATTCCAGCCGGCGTACGGTGCTAATTACAGAAAGTCACTAAGCAGCTCTCATTGCCTACAGTCTACTCACTCTTGATTGACTCGAGTGCCCTTGAGCAAGGCTTTCAACACCAGCAGAGTGAAAAAGACCGTACAGGACATTGTAATTAAAGGCACTTCACTTAGAGTTTTTAACATAATTACCGTATCATCTTTGACATTATTGTTTCTGTGCAGTGTCAAACATGATACTCCTGTGGGTGCTTTTTACTGCAGTATGTTGTGCCACCATAATGAAGCTCAGAAATGGTAATTTCTCAAACTTAAAAATGAGGCTGCAGTCATCAGCAATCGTGACACAAGGCTTAGTAATATACCCTATTATTATTATTTCTCTTTCCTGTGTGAATTTTCAGCCATTAGTGCTGATACCCAACTGATATTGACTGACTGAAGACCGCTGAGATTACTGGCAGACTACATCAATTTTCACTCAGGTTGTCCTATTTTTCAAAGTGTAGTAACCATCGGATCTTGAAAAAAATCTCTAATAATTGCTCTTGCATACTGAGTTCAGTCAGCACAGTTAGCAAATCGAATTGACAGAATGTGGGATAATGGCCGTAACTCCGGGCTCGTTCGGTGGCTGCCGCACCGATCAGAGCCAAACGTGGTACAAATTGTTTATGATTTGAGGTCAAACAGTTGAGCTACAGGTGTGAGACTCCTGTTGGGATTCACGATAAAATGAGATTTTTTTTTCCGTGCAAGTAAATAAAAATGAGAAAGACACAGCAGATGGGATGATCTGATTGTGCATTGCAGACGTTTGTTTCCATAACACAGCACAACTGGCCCAGATCCATTTATTGATATTGGGTGGGAGTGAGTGTAAAGGTTGGATTTGTGTACAAAAACTCAATTGTCAGATTTTGTTTACTCTTTTGAAAAATCAATTGCCATTCTCCATTGGCTGGCAGACAGCAAGTTTGTCATGCCCAGAGCTCAACTAGTGATAAAGCACTTTCCTGCTTTTCCAAATGGATCGCCTGTTGTTTCCAAGGTCACTGAACTAACTGCCATCTGTGAGCATCTGCATGCATACGTGTGTGCGCAAGCACAGGGACAAGGTTGGGATTTGTGTACGCGCACATTTGATGTGCTCTGTGTGCATGAAATATGGGCTTGATTCTAGTACAAACGTCATGGTTTACACATAATGTTTATGAATTAAGTTCTATGAGTCATGTGTTTGTGTGTTTATGAGTATAGGTGAAAATAAATATGGCAACAAGTACAAATGTTTTACAAGACAGATTTTCAGTGTTGAATCTACATATGAATTAATTCAAAACATTCTTCAGATTTATCTGTCATAAGCAGATTCTGCAATACCTTCACATGGTAAATAAATAGGTATTTGTTTGGCTTAGTAAACAGATTAATCTAGTTGCATTAAGAAAACAAAGATGTTGAGGGTCTTTATTTTGCTCTCTATAAAGAGGCCTTCTTTCCCCCGTCCCTTTCACATGTAGGTCACTTTCAACTAACTGACCACTGCTCTGATTGGTCTCTTTTGTTCCATTTTCTCACTGTGCAGTTGGGAGTTGACAGATTCGGTCTGACACTTTGGTTTGAAACAGATCCCCAAAGGCCAGAACTGTGGGCTCTGCTTTCTGTGTGACTTCCACTGTTGTGAATATGCAGTGGCTAAAACGGACACGGCCTATGAACTCAGTGACAGTCTTCAGGCTTCTGGGGTTTTCAGATCTGATGATCTGCTGCATGCAGTATATGTTTTGGCAGTTTGTGTCACTTTTTTTGTTTTGTTTTGTTCATTCTATTAATTTTAATCAGACTTGTGGGGAAAAACAATCCAAACTGGTTTTCTGTCACAGTAAACAGACATCCAGCCGGGTAATCGTCCTACTCTTGAATGAAGATTGTAAATTTGTATAACCAACATGCCCAACTTGCCATGCGAGTAAGTCTTAAGGTTATTCGAGTTGGTTATAAACTATGTTGTTTTTTTATGGAAAACTGGGTTATTTACAATAACAGTCAGTGCTGGTTTATTATGACAGTTATGTAACATTCTTAGTTACAATTACATTAAACATTTACGTTCTTAACATTTTTCATGCAAAACATGGTTTTGGTTGTCTTACAGCTTTTTGTGGTTGTCATGGGAAAAAAAAATGTAATTCACTAAATTTATTCTTCATCCTACACGGAATAACTTAGCAAAGCAGCACTAAGATCTAATAATACCCAAAGAATGCCAGATTTATTGTTGAGAAATTGACAGACTTTGAGGAATATATTTTTCTATGGTTGGGTGATACATTTGGGAGCCAGTTGACTTAAACCAAGCACTGGCAGGCTCAGCTGACCTTTCTTTTAATCATCTGTCAAACACCTCACTCTACGTCGAGTTTGGTCTTGCACTGGCCTTTGTCATTGAGCATCTTGTCACAGTGTTGTTAACCTAGTCAAGAACTGGTTTTATTGAGCAGGTTGAGCTGGACAGATGCGCGCACGGAGGAGAGTGAGGCTGAATGAACAAAAGTATTTTTACCTGCTGAAAATACAGCTGCTGAACAGCAGAATGAAATTAATTAAATGTTAATAATTGCCTTTGTATCAAAAATATGTTTCAAATTGTTATAAGAAATTGACCTTCCCATATGGTATTCCCATATGGCTGAATAATGTACTGTGATATACATAATGCATTATTATGAAATCAATGATTTTTACAGATACACTGACAAGAACATTATAGTTAGTATAGGTGATTTACTGTATTGTTTACCAGTAAGGTTTTTACATATCATACAATTGTTCAGTAACACAAAACTCAAAAACTTTCTGATACAAAAGATAGAAGATAAGTTTAAGTCTTTAGTCTTAAGTCTCCACTGCCAATTAGATTAATGTGGCTACTTTTCCCCTTAGTCCAGTTAAGATGTACACGTGCTCTGGAAGTCACATTGTGGAATAAAATGATCATAGCTTTAACACTTTAAGTTATAAAAAAAAATCTAAATGGAATCTTTCTGAACGCTCCTATGGTGTATTTAAATCACAGTATTCAGTGATGACTATAGAAAAGAACATACACTGGATCCGCTGACAGTGGCTAATTCATCAGTGCCAATTTGCTACATTTGAAGGAGATTGCCTGCAGTTATATTTTCAGCATTACCATTTTTCCATGCCTGCTGCTCTTGTAATCATGTGTTTGCCTCCTCTATTCATATCCACACTTTTTTTTGCTTCTTTCCTCTTTTTGAAGATATTCTTGGCTGATGTGGTGCTTTGTAAGATTCTCATAAGTTAAAACAATCGTTTCCATTAAATGTTCTGCAAGACTAAGCAATTAATAAACTGAATTTGAAAATCAGATTTATTTTGAAAGCTGTAGAAATCTGGCACAGGTTGCCTCAATGCTGAATCTACATAACCAAGGTTACCGTTGGTCTATGGATGCATACAATGCCACCATTATCTAAAATATAAAAATGCATGAACTTGTCATCAAAGAGAACGCTCGTCTATAAACTTTGAGGTATTTTGTAATTTAGTTTGGGGGTTTTTACAGATTTGAATAATCAGTCTTTGATTGTTAACAGCCTGACTGCTTCTTTCTTGCCCTGCCAGACTTTGTTGTAGTGATGTTGCCATGTGCAAATACTTTGCTGAATACAGTGTTTCCAAATCTGATAAATAAAAAAAAAAAAAACTGGCCAAACATGGAGCTTAAAATGTAAAATCAGCTGAAACGATCTTTGAAGAAGCTTGTTCAAGAAGCGCCTCAGTAGTGACGGGAGGAAGTGTTATTCAGTTCCTTTAACACCCGCCTCCTCCGAGAGCACGCGGGGATTCAAACCAGCAGCCCTGCTTTCTGACTTCTAGGTGTCCTACATACAGGGCTTTGAGAAAAGACAAGCATCCTTTGTCTTGACTGCCTTGTGGTTTCCCCCGCTGAGCGTGTTTGCTCTCATGGTTTGACACACAGTGTGCCATTTCTGCACACACCGCATCTCAGCATCAATATCCGCTGCCCATCTGGAAACAGAGGTGAAGGTCGGTGTAATATCCTAGGACCTCACATTTGCTTAGAAGCAGGCGCCACTCCGCAATTGTTTTATCGGAACAAATAAATAACCGTGCTTTTAAAGAAACAAATGAGGTCGACTCAGGGTTCACGGTACATTATCATGCAGAAAAACTGGTTGGATTTCAAGGTCCGTTGTTCTTTTAGTGGGACAAATGGTTGAGTAACGTTTCTTGTTTTTTTTTCTTTCGCCGAGCTTAGTGCAGCTATTTATCAGCTGTAGAAGCCTTCCTCCCACTGCTTTGTGCTTTCTGGGAAATTCCCATTTGTGATGCGGTGGTTGTGTTTGGATAGGGCAACGTTATTCAATAATATTTAAAGGCGACGTTAGAACTGCGACTCACAGCAGACTGAGAAATGTGGATTGTTGCTTCTCTTTCGAGTTAAATTAAAACCCAGTGAGATGGAAAATACTCAAAGTTCCAATTTTAGAGATCAGGACCAGGGCAATATATGATGCCAAATACATGTGGCAACAAAACCAAGTCCATCCATTTTTGGAACCATTTTTCCTTTTTTAAACTTTCAGCCGTAGAGCATGTACTGTATGAGTTCTTTGAGCACATACTGTACATACTAATATTATAAGTTTCTATGTGTCTAGGAGGCTCTGCCAATTATGTCCGTGCAATGCTCAGAAATTACTTGTTATGTACTTTAGATAAAACTTATATATTCCTTTTCCATATTTCTTTAATGAAGTTGTGTTTACGACCTTTTTAATGTCTGTCAATCCCTGTCTGACAAATGCTGAATCTCTACATATTTAATGGCAACAGAGTATTGGTTGGGTTGGATAGAGGCTGTATTGTATTTGCAGTTTTGTAAGGTTTAGGCAACGGAAGCGCCATGGTTAAGATTAGGGAATCTTGAGCTTTTTTAAGTAAACAACTACTCATATTGTGTCTAAAGTTATTGTTAAATGTTTCTGCATTAGGCTAATTCTGTGAGTTCCTGAACATATGGCTAAAGTTTAAATATGCTGTGTTCACACACACACACACACACACACACACACACACACACACACACACACAGAACATTGTACTGCAAGATTACATAGAAAAAATCATGACATTTTTTTGATATGTTAACTATTAACCTATTTGCAACTTTCCATTTATTAAATTTACATCCTAATTATGTTAATCCAAAACGAATCTGGTTGCAATTATATTTCCTGCAAAAAGTATTTGTGGTATTCATATTAATTGTACAGAAACATACATTTTAGGAGACGGGGCAGCTCATAAATAGCAATGCGGATTTGTTTGCGCCTCACACTTTACCCCTTCATCACTGAAAACAACTGCAGACATAGCGAGCGATTGGGTTTACTTCTGCATTCACTGAAAAGAAGAAGTATTTTTGGAGATAAATTCACCGTCTCTCTCTCTTTTCCCTATCTCCGTGTGCCTCCTTTCCCATTGCTGCTGCCTGCTGATTCCTAATCCATCTGTGTGTTATATCACCACTGCATTTCTACATAAAGGTAAGAATGTTAACTTCCATAAGCATATTTCTATGAACAGGATCTTAACTGGATATATGAATAATATGGCCCTGGTTTTAATTATAACTAGTCAGTTAAACCATTTTATTCCGTATAAAACACACACACAGGTTTTTCGTAGAGTGGAGTCACATAAAATGTGATGGGACCAGATTAGCTTTTCTCTAAAGTAAGAAAACAGAGTGCCACGACTCCTGGCATTGTACCTTTTGCTTCTGACTACATGAAATCCCTGGACAGAGCTGAAAAATGACTTGTTTTTGAGGCACCCTTGTTATTAAGAAGTGAAACATTCATAAATGAACTCTGGCAATGTTTGAAGTTAATCTCCCTAACCCCCAAGCTCCTCCATAGCCATTAGGAATCAGCCATCAGTCTAGCTGCCTTTGAAAACAATCAAAGCCGCTCTTCTGCTGTTTCACTGGCATTTTTCAAGCTCAAAAACTCAAGCAATTAATTTATCATAACCGATCATCCTTCTGATTCTGCTGTGTGGGTGAAACGAAATGCATGTGTAAATGGCGTTTCTCATCTGAAGCTTTTGATAGTGGCTCGTTTTTGAAGATAACAACTTAATAGGATCACCGTTAAATTAAAAATAAAATCAGAGTACGTTACAGCGACGGCCACATCAGACGCGGGGCTCATTCTGTGCACTGTTGCAAGCTCGGCTGCTCTTTTCTGTATTCGTTCTACGTGGAGCTCTGCATCTGTGAAAGATCATGGAGTGGGACAAACCACCTTCCTCCGTTTTGTTTCTAACTGTGAGTGGAGCTGAATGTGAAGCGAGCTGGGAATGCAAAAACAGACAAAAGTGGGAGCAGCATATGCGAATGCTGAGATCAGTCTGATATACTTTCACAATTTAAAGAGAACTCTGTGTATCCTTAGCGCTGACCTACCGTAGCTCCGGCATAACTGTGTAATTTGTGGTGGAGGATGACAGGAAGTCATAAACAAAATAACTGGAGCACTTAACTGACTCTGCCAAGTACAAAAGTCGTCCCTGGCTCCAAGTAAACAGTCAGACCACACAGAGTTCATTCCTATAGTTTATTCTCATCTCGACTGCATTTCTGCTTCTGTTGGATCACACGTTATTACGAAACAAAGCAGATTCAATTAGACAGATGCAAGAATAGGAACCACCTACACAAACACGAAAAAAAACATGAATGTGGCTTTGCTTTGTGCCTTATCTCTCATGATGCTGCCACTGCAATCATGAGTCTAATCTCCGTTTTGTTTTTGCTGGCATTGTTATTCATTGTGTCTGTCGCTGTTTTCTACTCCAACCAAGCATTTGTCTCACATCCAGGCAAATGTACACAAAAAACTCCTTAGGCTGTTTAAACAGGGGACGGGAAGGGCAATGGCAATGTGAGCGAAAAAACTAAATATTTAAGAACCTCTTTTGACAAAGCTTTGTATTGATTTTCCGAAGGGCCAGCAATGTGGTAGCTATTACCAGTGCTGGTTTAGGACTCTTCATTCTTCCTCTGCACAATCATAAAATGTCATTCATGTCAGCTTTTTACGTTACACTGGCATGATATCAGTAGAGGCAGCAGCCTGCAGTCAGGGGCTGGTTCTTCACATCAGTGCTGAACTCAAGATTGAACACCGGCCCAGGACAGACCCCAGAGAAAGGCATTACAGTGACTACCTATTAAGGAAGAAGAAAAAAAACTCGCAGAAAAGAACTGTGGGGAAGTCAATGTTCCTAACGCAGAAGCCTTATAGCCACCACAGGGCACCAGGCATGGAGGGAATGATTGCTCTGAAATTGATCAAAGCTGCCTCACTGCTCTATTGTGTTGCATTGCAATGTCCAAAGTAAGAAGTCACACAGTCTATTGCACTCAGTTGTTTCCTATTGGCCGTTGCTTCTGCTGAATCAGCTAAAACATCATACCCGCAATCCACACAGGCTAAAATGTGCAATTGAAAAAGGCCTTACTTTTTACAGTTTGTGTTATACAAGTGACAGCCGCTGCACCTGTGGTAAATGTACAGCCGCGTGTGCTGCATTTTGAGGCTGGAGCCCTTCGCTTTTAAGACTCCAAAGGGGTTTAGGGTTCAAACACAGCACTGTATGTTGTCAGCTGTGTTTTCTTCTTGAATGACAGATGTTTCTGTCTGTAAGTTGGCATGACTACATCCTGCTCCTCTCCGGCCAACAAAGATTTTTTCGTTCCATTAACGTACAAAGGCAGCACAGTGGAGCCAATTTATCCTCCGCGGAGATGAGAATACACATGACACATGACGTCCGTCCAGGATTTTTCGGGCATCCAGCTATATTTTAACGGAGCTTTTGTTTGCAATTGTAGTAAAACACGCCTGTTGTGTGTAAGAAAATTGGCAGTTTTTAAAATGAATGATGCAATGTCACAAGGACACAGGCCCTCAGTTGATGTAGCTCTAAAGCTCTTGTAAAGTTTTTGGGGCTGACCGACCGCCTAAGAGGGTGACTTATGCTGCTGGCTGCAGCTAAAAATACCCGGGCTTTTCTTTAGCACATTGATGGATACGGCCCAGATGTTTTTCCCCCGCATTGCTTCTCCCCAGTAACTCAGTAGAGCAGTTCAAACATTGTGTGATTGTGACACAGCACAACATTCAGTTGAGGCTCGAACAGCAGCTGTTTAGAATTCACATAAAGCCTGGAATGGTTATTATCATCTTGTTGTGGGTGATGCAGCATAGGCAAAGTTTCTATAAATATAGGAAACCTCCTTTCCTCCGTGACTCTCCATGTCTTTAGTACTTGTCCGTTAATCAGCCGATGCTCAGCTTGGTCACCGAGTGTGTCATGGCAACGAGTAGTCAGTGTGGACCGTGATGGCAAATGCTGCCGTTTACAGCTCAGCGCTGGAAAAGTGTCTGTTTTCACCAGGTGTCACCTGACCGCCCCTCTCGGAGCGAGCCCAACTGCAGAATCCAATGAAAATCATTCAGTATCTGTACTTCTATTACATCCCCGTCACAATTCTTTCTGTTTCTTCTCACTGTTCCCCCAATTCTTTACCATGCTGCCTCATCTGTCTCCTCTCTTCCGGGCTCTTTCCCTCTTCCTCTCATCATTCACAGAACTTCTCCGATCTTGCCTTTCATGTTTATTGGGTTCCCTTGCTACGGACCGACGAATGAAATTCCACATTGTTGCTCCGAATTCTCCTTTGTTTTTATGCCTACACTGAGCGGGCCACAGAAATAGCGTACAGACATTGGGGGCCGGCAGATCCAGACACACAAGGTCAATACAGGGAAGAGACAAGCGGAGATACAGTACAGCTGCTGTAGTGCATTAACAACAGCCACTTTTCATTTCTTTGACAAACCCATTGACCTGTTCCAAAGGCAGATGGAGGCAAAATGACAGCAGTAAATTATAGTGGGATGCTTTTAATTTGCAAGTCTGTTCTCCCTTGGAAAACAGCTCTGTTTATGGAGTGGATCTGCTCTACTGGTAGTGAGCCAATAATTCTGGGTGTCATTTGAACAGTTTTAGAGGTGAGAAGAAAGAGAACTGAACAACTTTTAAACACTATAGTTTTCGTTTTGGCCTGATGACAGCAATCATAGAGCAAAGTTTTGGGGCTTTCTTACGATTGGATGTAGTTATAGCAGCTTTTATCTTAAATGCCGTGAATGTAGTGTTTTTGAAAGCTCAATGCGATGCTCGATTCGGGATGAAATGTGAACAATGACTTTTTTTAACTTAACTAAAGAACTGTGACCATGATTTTCTCTTATAATCTTTGAAAAACATATTAAGCTTTTAAAAAACACATTTATGACAGCTCGTTTTCACTTCAACTTCTTTCTTTATGAACAGAGAACAAACAATATGATCATTACCTGAGTGGACTGTCTAAACTATCCTAAACATAAACCGAGCGTCTGCTCTTAATTATTACTTCAAACCAGGTGTGAATTATGAAGCGTGAAAGGGAACACAGCTACTGTCATTAACCCGGATTTTACCAAGCGGTGGAGTGATTGTAAAAATATAAAGTTTTTCCGGTGAAGCAGCTCACTTCTTTTGATCAGACTTCCCATGCTTGTTTGCCTCTCTTACTCATCCTAAATCCAACAAGGCACAGAAAATAGATCTGCAGTGCAAAACTAAAATATAATTACAAGTCAGACATTTAATGCAACTTGAAATTTAACAAGCGGAATACATTGTTCAGCTAGAGACGGAAATGGTAAATTGTCTGAGGAGAGAGAGGCCGTAATGAAACAAGTGAAACAAGTGATCTGGTCCTTCGGCTGAAATCTGGCAGTAGTGCTGGTGTTTGATGGAAGTGGATGTCTACACAGGCTGTTTAACAATGATCAGTCAACGAAAACCACGTTGATCACCGATTGTCACCTGCTGAGCATTGGTTTGTTGTCTTCACCTTGTCCACACTCTGCAGATTGCCTTGTGTTCTGTTTGACTGCCTAAACTTCTATGCAAAGAATAAAACTCCTCTTAGTCTTTAGTTCAGCCCTCACCATAGATACAGTGCAGGTTTTCCACAACAGCGTCCAGTTTGTACAGATGATCAGCTCTTTTTCATTCCCACATTTCCATGTGAACAGTTTGACTCTGCACGGATGAAAGGCTAATGTTGTCATGGTTCCATGACTTTATCGCCATCATCACTAAACTTCCAATATATAATTAAATTAATCACACTGACTCCTTCTCCAAAAGCCTTTCTTCTTATTGTGATAAAGTTAGTGATTGCAAGTTAGACACTCAACGAGGCTCTAAAGACAGATGAGTAAGTGAGTCTGTAAACTCATTTAGCCACTTTATCGTAACCACCTAGTGTAAGTCACACAAAAGCTCAAAAATACTGCAAGTGTGGTATTTATTCATGAATAAAATGTGAAAATCTCTTGACCTTGTGTTAGGTACAAACCGTTTCGAGCTTTTAAATGAAAACCCATCCAAAGATTCCATAAACTTAAAGATGAGGGAACATAAGGGCAAAAATCCTAACTCATTATCAGGTTTTAATACTCATTCAACAACTCAACAACATTATTGTCATTTAAAAGAGATTGAATGACAATAGAGATTTATGAGACTGAAGAGGGGTCAAAATCTCGATCTGAAAAAGATTAATCGTGCAGCATCATTCAGTAGTTAAAACTGCAGCTGTTCATAGAATTAGATCCAGGACAGAAGCTTTGGCATCCTACAATGGGTTTTATAAAATATCACAGCCTAATATTTCTGCCTCTTTTACACTACATTTAATTATTGTAAATCTTTTAATATGAAGCAAGAGACTACATGCAAAAAAGTTATTTGAATCAATATAAAGAATGACTTACCCTCATGAGCCAGATCATCAGTAAAACTTGTGGTGATAATCGGGTCAGGGGTCTGCATGGAAACTCTGACTGGTCTGTGGCCTCAAACACAGCAATCTGCTAAGCATTGTGTGTTCAGACACCTGTCGATCACGAGTACCATTAAATCTTTCCCATATTGGCCCCTGTTCAGTACAACATAAAACCCACCATGTCATGTTAATGTTGTGGCTCACTGGTGTATGTTTTATATACATAACCATTTTACATAATGGAAATTTGGGACCAGATGTTCATAAAATGATATTGCTAGATTCAAGTGAACTTTTGACTGACAAGCTTCAGTTTACTGGCTCCAGCTGCAACCATGTTAAGCTGTTTTCCCCCTGAAGCCCTGCTCATTGCATCCTATTCATAGAATTACCAGAGATGCAGGTGTTTCCATAGCAACTGCAGTGCAGGCAGTGGCAGCCGGGCTATGGTGGGACCTGGTGGCTGTAATGTGTGTGTATGACTGTTAGTGTGGGTGTCTGAGAGTATTTGTGAGAATAACATAGAGAAGAGAAAACAATAAAACACACGAGAGTTTGTCCGTTTTTACAACTGAAAGTAGGTTAATAGCCTATAGCTCTTAGCTTGTGCACACACACACAAACACACACATGCACGCACATACTCATAAGAAACAGCTACAGTATAATCCAATATTCATGACAAAGTAAAACGACTTATCGTGTCCCTGAATACGAACACGCCTCTAACTGCATGTCAGTGCTGGCCCACCACTAAGTTAGGATGCGGCCCTGTTGCATTCTGTCTGTCAACTTCTCTTGCTACGAGGCATTGTTGCTCTCTGCCAGGTGACTGGTGACATTACTACATGCCGGGATTATCCTGAATAACATGTGGTGTTAATCACCTTAGTGGGTAGGTTCTGCGCCTGGAAAGAAGTGCGCTCACCGAGACAATCCCCTTCCTGAAAATGCTGTCGTAGCACACAGGGAATTAGTGAAGGGTGACATCATCATTATGGATGGCAGCTTTATATTGTAACGTCTGTACTGTAGCTGGTAAAAACCACCTGGTTATAATTGAGCTGGAGGCATTATTCTCCGTGCTCTCATTATGTTAGCTTGTTCCTCTTTCTTATTTTTTCCTTTTTTCCACTGAACAACGTGTACACTGGCGACAAAGCTGGAGATGCATAATAAATGTCGGTGCTTCTATACAGGACAGTAAGGCTCAGTGGCGCTTTGACAAGTATGAAAATTGAATGACTCATATGCGACAGCCTTCACAGTAACCAGATCTGAACCAGCCCAATTGAACACCTACTGTAGGTGAGGGTTTTTTTAATGTCATCTTACTGCTCCCCAGCACTCATCCCTTCAGTAGAGTTTTACACACATGGAAAGTCTGCTGCACATCGCAGTTGTTCCTTTCGTTTCTCCACCTTTTAAACAACACTAGCAATATTTGGATTGTTCTCCACTCAGTGGCTAAGGCGGCCACACCACCAAAATGACTCGCTGGTGCACAGAGGTCAGGATGAGAAAATTGCCGGCTTTGAGCGACAGAACATGTCAGAGCACACTGAGGGCTGCATAGTTGGACAGTAGACACAGTGCCTACGCTGACCCCTGTGAACCACAACTGAAATCACCAGGACGTTTTAATCGTATGGTTGTATGACAAAATTGCACAAACTCTTAGGGAGAAAAAGTTTTTAACCAAACCAGAAAACAGGTATATGACAAGGCACCTAAAAAATGCCTTTTATACTAAGTATAAGAAGATTTTAGAAAATGCACCAGACCAGTGTGAGCAGGGACATGCTCCTGTGACCCTCGAAGAATAAGTGGGAATAGATAATGGATGAATGTCAAAACAAGGTAAACCCAGGGCCACCAAAACTTTTTTTTAAAGTAGATGGATTCATTGTACCCCAGTTGCTCTAATGTTAGCTAAAACAGCTCTTGTCATTTAATGTCACCCATGTATCAAAATGACTAAGATTATCCTGTGCACCATCTGTTTAAAATATCTCATAAAAAGTGCCAGAATAGAAATAGCTGCAAAAATGAGCATGTAAATACAATGGATTCAATAGCTAATGCGGTGCAGAACAAAAAATAACATTCTTACAAATAATTTATTGTTTTTGCATATTTTGTATTTATATCCTCGGGCTTCACTATCAAAAAAACTGCCGTGCATATACGTGAAATGCATTTGGTAACAGCAGGGAAGCAGATGAGTGAGGCACATTGGCTCTCTGGGTGAAATGAATGAGAGAGATTCGTCTTGACACGAGATGATATCTGGTCCCTAACAGTGGATTTAAAGCAGGGACGTTCTGAAAGAGGAAGAGAGATTAGATGGCCCACCATGAGATAGAAGGAGGCGATATAGGAAAGTAAGTCTCTAGTTTTAACTTCTGCTGTGAGTTATTGTTAAAGCTACGCACAAGGTTGGATAGAACCTGGCACCTGTCACATAGCAGACACAGCATTGTGCATAAGGGACACGTTTGAAGTTATGTGCTTAAATTCTTGGTGCGGGAATTTTACAGGAAACAGGCACGACTGCAAAAACCCCTTATCGCCATCCGACCTAATTAACACTGGCACAGTGGTCAAAGGAGCGACAAACTGGACACACTATTGTCAAGAGATTAATTAGTAAATGAACAAGACCAAATGTGTTTCGAAGGATTTCTTCAAGATAGATTTGAAACGTGGACATTTTAAATTAATCAGGATACATTTTGGTACACTCACCATGACAATTAATCCGAAAACATTTTTTGTGATGGTATTTTTATTTTTTATTCGTGTGGTGGAAGGTCAAAGAACCACTTTTCTCTGTATCAATTCCTCACCTCGTGCAGATTTATCTGTTAGGAACATCTGGCTGCTTCTCTCCACCACCTTTGTATCAGTCATGCAGCAAGAGGCATGAGTATTCTCAAGAGATAGACAACAATATTCAGTTAAAGGTCAGAAAATAGCAAGTGTAATAAAAGTAACAACTTGTTTATGCAATGAAAGATCAGTATGACAATATAATATTGAAAACTTTATGATCTTTTCCAACAAAGCATGTACTTCAGTTTGGGTTTTGATTGTGTCTTTCATTCAGTACTTTCAAAAATGAAAAAAGTTTTCGTGCAGCACCTCGTTTGCTCTTAGGACACCCATGGGTCTTGTTTAAATTACATCAGTGTAAATGCTGTTCAGAAAATAGCTTCACCCTTAATAGCTGTATGAAAGAGCAGAGGTAGGAATATGAAAGCGGCGCGTATTAAACAAGTCGCTGGGGTAAAAAGAAAAAATAATGACAAATAAAGACAAATCATTTTATGGCTGCTAGTTTGTGTCTCTTTGTGCATGCTGCTATATTGACCCGAATGATCATTCTGCATTTGCGTCTGGTCGGCACGAATTTATGAAACATCTGCCTTTGAAATCGTTCAAACGCGCAATGCTGGCCGAACGTGGTTTCTGTTAGCATTCCAGCTCGGCTTGAGCAATAAATCCGAGTGAAGAGCCTGGTTCAGTAAGGCAGCGGGGCTACCTGCAACATAAAAGCATAGTCTGAAGCAGAGCTGTTAGTGAGGAGACCCATTTGGCATCTATTTATCAGGTATCCACTGAGCTGCTTTCTTTCATTTTTTTGAGTGGGTGTAAAATGGACAAAAGGAAAATTCAACCCACCATCACATCCACTGTTGGGCAGCACTCTGTGATGCTGAGTGCATTCCAAGACCCTTATTCTGATAGAGCTGAGGTGCACTTTCATGTTGAAGATATTCCTCTCACTGTGTCTCATCTACATTACCTCAGGTACTGGTTTCATAATGACTAACACATGTCGAAGGGAGTATTCTAAATACAAATTGTAGAAAACATAATTAAAGCAACAGTTTCCAGGTGAGAAAGAATAAAAGTGGCATCCCTTATGCCCCACTAAAAATCTCTTATGATCTGAACTTGTAAAAAAACTGATTTCTTAGTTGACAGTTACTGGTTTTTTTTTTTGTGTCTGTGTGTGTGTGTGTGTGTGTGTGTGTTAGCCACAACAATAGGATAAATCAGACACTAAACTCCCAGTAATACACACATCCATCAAACAAGAAATAGTGAGCGATTTGAAACATAGTTATATTTTCTATATAATGTCCAAAATCTTAAACAGATGTGTTGATTGTTTTTGAGAAGTTAAAGAATGTTCCTGTTCTTCAGGAGCCTTGAAGTGAGATAATGATCTCACTTCCACCAAAATAGCAGCAGAACTCTGGGAGTGCAAACTGTGGTGGTGTCTCATATGCAGCATGTGCTGGATTCCTTGAAGAGACAGCATGCTTGACATCTGGTTGGCTGAGCTGTGACAGCTGAACTGGTTTGCTCTAGTGATGTTAAGTCTGTGTCAGACACTATGTATAGGCCTGCAGCTGATCAGAGACTCAACGAGATATACAGAGCCAATAATGTAAGACAAACTTATTACACCGATTTTGACACACACGCAAAAAGGTTGCGTGTGTAAATTAGAAATGAACTAGTCACAACAAGTCACAACCAATTTACCATAAATTACGCATGTATGAGACAAATGCATGTGTGCAAACATACTTTATTAGCCTGCTTTTGTTTTGTTTTTTTATTCTAGCTCATATTTTTAATGGCGAAACTGCACTGAATGAAAGTAAAGGCCAACCTAAAGGTTCATTTAAAAGGAAACTACAGGTCAGCCGCGATGTTAAAGTGACCTGGTGGTTTTAATGTTGTAGCCAGCTGGGGTCATCGGGAGAAAAATGCGTCGCTGGCTGTGTCGCAGACAGCTGTAAGTACACACACAGGTTACCACAGAGGGATAAGAGCTGACCCCTGAACACTACGACATTAAAACCACTCGCTCGGGTGATCAGTAGTTTGTTTTAATCTCAGTAAGTTCTTGTCGCCATGTTGCCTTGCATTAGGACAGAAGTGTGTCGTGTCCTTACTCACGCTAAGTGCGTGTTCGCGTTCACTTGTGCAGCGTCGTTTGAGGAGAAATGTATTTGTGCACATCCTGCAAACATTTTTTTGTTCTCAGTTCTCAATGTGAAACTTTCTGCATTTTTATTCATTTCTCACGAGGCTTCCATCAGCTCCCAACGTGACTATTATTTTATTACCATATTTAATGCTACATGCAGTGTTGTGGTGAATTTCTGCACTTGCTTTACATAGTGATTCATTTATTCCTAAGTGTTTCTCTTGTTGTGTGGAGAAAACCCCTGCAGTTCTATTCACCTGTTCAACAAGAGGAAATGGCAAGCGCTTTTAAAGATGATGCCAACTTGAAATTACTGGAGAGGAGGAATAAAACTCTGAGCATATGCTGTGTGTTCAGGTGTTCTGAATATCAGTTTCAGAAATAAGGATGTTTCTCCTTCTTGACATTACACAAAATATGGTGTATGAGCACCACAGACTGTACCTAAGCAGATGATTTGTTTTCCTCCTGTTAAGTTGTAAATGCACATTAATATACAGGTTTTAGAGTGAAGGCCATAATCTTGTGCATGAGTATTCACCATGTTGAATAATTCCAGCAGTTATCATATTGAATTGCGTTACTTATTATGCTTTCTAAAGTGGTACTCATTGTACAGAAACATATGTGGCACCTGGGAAATTAGTACATTGCTGCAGTTTGTCAACAATCTACCAGGTTAGTTAGTGTGTCTGTACTTTATGTTTTCTTAGATAATAAGGAAAATCAGTGCACCTGAAACGTTAGTAATAATCCTTCAATGCACACATAAAGTGTGTATGCCAAATGCTAGGTCAAAAAAGTGATGCATGGTTACATTAAAGATCACTGGTGTTAATTTTACTGTTCATCTTTGTTTACACTTTAAATACAATCGGCTAAGCTCATGTTAATTTCCAACATTGAAATTGTCTGTTGTGCCTTGAAACTCAGCATGTAATGGGAATGGGATGGACTTGTGTGTGGCAATGGCTTAGACCATATTCAGAACTGAACCCAGTTCCTTTTGATATGACGTGACTTGGGTAAAAATACTTGTAATTTATTGTACTCATTTTATTATTCTGTTTATCAAGTCGTGTCTTTATGGGCTCCACCCCACCCACCCCAGATTGCAAAGTCCATTCCTCCATTTCTAACTCTCCACAAGGTGTTGTAGCGGCTTTTGCACTCTCATATTAGCAGTGTTCATTTTGAGTTTATGAGAATTTATGACCTCTTAAATTAATTAGCTTTATTATTGGAAGAGCCAGAAGTCAGAGAGCCCTTAGTTTATGCATTCTGTATCCATCCTCCTAATGTTTCTCTTTCAGGCCAGAATAGCTTAAAGCAAACAGTTTTTTTTTTCATTTTTCTTTTCGTTTTCGTTTTGTGTGTGTATGTGTGTGTGTGCGCCAATCAAAGGCCATCAAAGGTTTTTGAGGACAAAACCATGCAACAAATGCGTTGGGCTCTTAAATAACAAACCAAACGGCTTAAGTCTATCAAAGAGTATTTTGATGGCTTTAAGTTTTTCCTCATCCTCTTTTTGAAATGTAGAACTTGTCAAAAGTGGCTGCATGTGGCAGGGCTTGTCCATGCCTGTAGGGAGTATCCATTTTCCTAGTTTTATGTATTTCCTTTTTGTTTTATATACATATGTATGTATGTTTGTGTGTGTGTGTGTATACACACACACACACACACACACACACACACACACATATATATATAACTTATAGTATATATAAATATATAATTGGTGTATGTGGTTTCCATGGAGACCGCTATATCTTACAATAATTCTTGACAGTGGTTGCAATCTAAATAAATGGCTTTGGGAATTGGGGTATGCTCCACATAACCAGAGAACAGGGGTAAATTTAGCTGCCCTCAAAAAACAGGGAGCTGAAAGAAACTGAAGCTGAAACAGATGATGAAAGCCGTGATCACTTGTGCGTTGGTCTGCTAATGACAAATACAGCCAGATTATTTTCCTAAAAGATGACATCAGACTTGAAACAGTGTGATATGTGATTATCAGTAAAACAGTGGGTCTCTGTGTTCTTTGAAAAACTGTGTTTTGATCAGACATATTCTTTACGAGCGCACAGACTCTTCCATACAGCAAAACAAACGCACAAACATGTGAACATTGCTGCAGTGCTGAAAGCTTGTCTATAGTATTCCTTATCCCGCCCTGAGTGTGTTCTTCCTCTGCAGAAGATGCTGTGAATGTGGTCAGCTGAGATTTGTTTACCAGAGGTATTTAGCATGATGTTACCGCCACAGTTAAGGCCAGGAAGTCACTGGGTTTCCTGGGAGCCATCCTCTGGGAGCGATGAGTATTGCACCAGTCCCTCCATCTGACAGACACATCCCCTGTTTGCATTTAGTTTTAAAGTGCATCTTGGGCGATCAAGCCACAAGTGAACCGGGCTAAATACGAGTGTAAACAGCCACCAAAATGAGTTGTGATGGATTGTGCACTTTGGAGACACGTGTACACGGACAGGTGTAAACAGTGATGTGGCTCAGCTGTCCACTTGTGATTCAGCTCTTTAAAATGCATTTAAAAGTCTAAACAGAGTGAAAGTCTGTCCCGATCAGGAAAAGCACACTTTGTTCTCATCACAAGGTCTTTTTAGCAGAGGCTGCAGCTTTTTTTTTGAGACATTCTTAGAATGAAAGTGTTTGTTGACAGGTTATCAATGTGTTTCATTTAGATCTTGTAAGGTCTATGGTGAACACTTGCTGATTTAAAAACTGTTTCTGTCTATTTCTGCTCCATCATTGTGCCAGTGGTAGTGGGTCTGCTGTTCTGTCTGAGCTATTAACCTCATAAAAAGAGGCCTCACAGTAAGTAGTGTTGTTGTCTCATGGTATAAATGCTTTTGGGGGGGGACATGTTGTCATAAAGCCACCTAACATCCATCCCACTGCATTCACCTTTTACCGTGGGCTTTCTTGGGTGGAATACGAGAAATTGCTGTTAGTGGTTAGTGGTCTACAAACCAGAACAAAGGCGCAGAGATTAAGGGACACAACATGTGCATGGAGTGCTCTCCGGCTAGGGACCTCCAGGTTGTGCTTATGCAGCCACCCCCCCTTCAAATCTTGGCCACTTTTCCTATGTACATCTGGACCCATGGGGGCCTCCCTTTGTTTTTACAGCCAACGAAGGACAATAGCTACTCTGGGTAAAGCGCACTAGCAAAGGTCTCTATTTACCATGACAAAGCTGAGGGCCACGTAATGGTCAGCACTGCCACAGGCAAAGCAGAGCGCCAACGTATAAATCCTTCAACCGCACACACACACACACACACACACACACACACACACACAGTGTGTGTACAAACACATGCGCAAAAACATACACAAGCACAAACCCAAAGGAAATAAAGAAACACACACACACACTCTATTCTGAAACAGCGCGCACAGTCGGCCGCAGATATGCAGTAACCGGGAGGAGAAATTGGAAGCATTTGGGGAGTTCCAAACACTGTTTCTTTTGTTTCCGTCTGTTTTTCTTCACATAACATTTTTAGCAAGTCTTTTGCAAGCAGTGCAAAATCGAGGTAATCAAGGTCCACACTTGTCACTTGCTGTTAGAAGCCCTTTGCAGCACATCTAACTATATGTTGGCTAATAACATCCTCTGCATTTCCTGTGCTTTGTCGGTTCCTCACAGTTTCTCAATATTCTCCGGATTCTTGACTTTAGCATCCAGGCCACTTTATCTCTTGCTTTTGACGAAAAACGTCAAGCCACTGAATTCACATCACAATAGATCGAACAGATTTCTTTGTGTTTTCTGTTTAATCCTCCCGTTCCATTAACTTTTAAATCAGTTGTTCTCTTAAAGCAGTCGTGTGGTTTGTGGCATCACAAAGCGAGACCAAACTCAAACTTAAAACTATTTAAATTCATTAGATCAGCGCTTTCCCCTGCATTCCAAAGTATAAATACGTTTTTATTTTTAAACCAAAACTTTTTGTTTTTTCAAAAGCCAATGGGCAAAATTGAGTTATTGTTGCAATAACCTGTGGATAACAGTTGGAATGGGGCAAATGATTTGCAGTTAACTTTTAATTTAACTGAAGAATTACACTTAACAGCTTTAAAACAAGAAAGGAAATAACCAGCTTTATGACCCCCCTTTTAGATCCCCGTCAAATTAATGACATTAGAAAGGACTTTGTACTGTGTCAGACAAATGTGGTTTTGCCTTTTTTAAGCCAAGACCATGATGGTCTCATAACAATAAATATAGTGCTTAAACGCAACCATAAGAGTAGTACCAGTTCTGAATTGTTTTCGGTGAAGACAAATGAAATTCATTTTTCCAAAGTTCTTCCTTTGAAAGGGGCTAACGCTCCATGCCCTGAACAGTAAAGTCTCTATTATCTATCATTTTGCTGCTCACAGTAAGCAGAGGTTTAGCAGCTCTAGCCGGCAGCAGTATTATCATGAAATTATAAAGAAATGACAGTTCTTGGGTTTTTCTAAAACCCCTTATTCTGAAGGGCGTTCAATATGGAACACAGGACATACGTTGACAAAATGTCAAATATATATTTACTGTGCATTCAGGTATTTGCATTACATTTACAGGATGGCTTCATAGCAGTTGTTTTTCGCATTCGGGGCAGTACATGGTGATTTTCAGGCCAGCTGGTGTGGAAGCCAAACTGTTTACCCCCTTAGAAATGATCTTAGCTGAAAAACAACATTAACAATCCAGGAAGAAGGAATAGTTTTAGGCCATAGAGGTGCCCTGGCTTACAGATGAGCGAGTATTAAATAGTGATGGAATTTTACATCTGTTGACATTTTTTTTTTTCCCACACAACAGCATAAACATTTAAGAATCTAAAATTTCCTACATTAAACATGTCTGAGAACGCTAGAGTATTTGATACAGTAATTAAAAAAATGGAATTTCAGAAGTTTAGCAGCCCCTCGGGGGGCCTCGCTGCATACTAACTGTTACATTTATCAGTATCTTCCCATGAGGACGAGCAGCCAGATAGCGTGTTGCTTGCTGCTTTGTTGATAAAACTGGTCAGGGGAGACAGCCAGGGTTGGCACTCTAGGCTGCAAACAGCATATTGAGGAGATGAGGCAGGCAGCAGTAGAACAGTTGGCTTCAGGGGCAAAGGAGTGCCCGTCCATTTAAAATGTTGCTGCATGCTTCGCTTTCTGCATAGCAAGGCGCTGGTCTTTCATACGCCGGATATTTCCACACGTTATTTGTTACAGATACACCATAATTTGGTTTGCCGGGCTGCCTGGCGTGCCACTTCTGTAATGTTGTATTTTGTAACTGATGATGTTGATCCGTCCTGGTGTTACCACTATAGAAAAGTAGGATTTACTGTAACATTAGTAAAAAGACGTGTCCTCTAGCCAATCGCATATTCCATGGACATAGTTTGGAAATTCTGACCAGTTGATGCTTGGTGATTCCGCTGCTTTTTAAAAAGGGAGGAATACAACTAACGTGGGGACTGTATGTGAACTGTGGATGTAAACTGCACATAAATCTGCAGAATCATGCAGTGTAATTCCTGGAATGCTGGGCTGCCATTGCACAGGAAAACACTAAGAGTCGAAGAGATTAAGGAACAGGGACTTACAGTCTAAAATGCAGCTCATCCAACAGGTCTAGATGGGTGATAATCCTCAGCGATATTGAGAGTGTGGCTCTCAGATTAAATCATTCTTTGGACAAAGGCAGCTACACAGAGGCGTTAGATTGACAGTTATGCTTGCATCACGTTTCTCGTCTATTCTCCGATGAATAAAAAGCCTGTACTAATGATCCTCAGCAGCAAAGCGCGGTTAAAATAAATCACGTGACGAGCCATCCTCATACAGAATATCAGTCAGAACATCCATATGTAGTTTTTCACATGGGAACTTGAGCCAGCCTAGTTCTAGGTGCTTGTCCTCATTTTTCAAGGGCAAGGTATTTTTTAACACCAGCAGCAGTGGTCTACATCGAGTCGTTCCTTTTCTTTTCAGTCTATTCCTATCCTGCATTTCCCTCTGTTCTCTTTTCATGGCTCTGTCTCTGTCTTCCCTCCCTGCTGCCTTATGTACATACATTATTTAACAATCTAAGGAGTGAAAATTCTATAATAGACTGTCTCAGCATCTAGCTGGACCACAGAGACATGTTATTTTTGCCAATCTCCTTTGCCCAATTTGGACGGTTAAATAATGTATGTGTTAGTGGCACAAACGCTCTGTTGGATGCGCGGAGTTGCAGATGGGAATCATCAGTATGCCAAGTGTGTCATTAGGATGACACCATCCACTGACAGATTGCGGATTTCAGATGAATTTCACCATGGGATACTTGCAGTGAAAATGAGATGGTGGGATAGAGAGGTGGTGTAGGAATCTGATTTAATTTGCTGTCTACCACCCCCCCCTCGTTTGTTTGTTTCATCTCTGACCAACCCATTCTCATTCCCATAGTGTCAAATCCCGACGCTTGGTCAAGCCCTTTGGTGTCCGGATAAGACGCACAGGGTTTTCAATTGACACCAGTGTTAACCCACTTGCAACAATATTTGACGCCCGGAGCAATTTCTCTGGACGTGGCAATGCAGTGTTGGACGATTTGAGCTTAGACATTCTCTTTGAAAACTTGGGTCCATTTTTCATGCCGATGTTCCGCACAAATAAAGTGTACTGTTGTTCAGTTTTTCAGTTATTTCTGTCAGCTCAGCTGGTGATCTCTTTGATAATTTAACTATACAATAGGTTCATATGATAGCTGCCATTTTAATAATTAGTTTTTCTTAGGATATTAGGTTTTTTCCCTTTAGTTTCATCATTACCAGAATGTCGTTCAAAATGTGTCCACGTTTTTTGGTCTAAAGTCAGTATTCATTTTCATACCTTTCTGTTTGAAATGGAATAATGGTTAACGTTTAGAGCTCTATATTCTTACCTTTTAATAAACCTGGCTCAATACGTGGACACACCTCAGCATTTCAGGTGGCGCCAAAGGAGTTCTTCCTGAACATTCTTGAGCACAACAAGTTTAAGAAACTAGTTGATTATTCAGCAGAACAATATGTTTATTTAATCTTTCTTAATTTTTAATTATTTCACATTTGTTTATGAGAAATCAATTGTGTTCTGTCAGTGTTCTGGCTTCCATGAATGGAAGGGCATGTGTTGTGGGCGCGTTTAGCTACTGTTTTGGGCTGTGGCCATGGCTGGGCTACATTCCATTTTAAAATCACTGCCAATCTGCCATAATCACAACTTTCTGAATTACATAAATCCATTGTAAAATAAAATGATCAAAAATACTCTTGTGTTTTTCTGTTGAGGGATATTGGTAAAACAATAAAATAAAACATTGATTTGCAGTAAAATGCTCCAAGTGAAAATCTTATTTTAAGAGAAAATCTGTACGAGGCCTTGGCCGCCTTGAGGGGGTGTCCGTCTGTCCGTCCATCCATCCACTATCTTTAACTGCTTATCCTGTTCAGGCTCTCAGGGGGCTGGAACCTTCCCCAGCTGTCACTGGGTGAGAGGCAGGGTGCACCCTGGACAGGTCACCAGCACATCTCAGCTTGAGGGAATGTCAAAGCTCAAAGCGTCCATGATTGCTGTGGCCAGAGATGGATGGGGCAATCGCTCAGGGTGTTGAAGTTTGCCACGAGTGGGTTAACGTTGGAGGCAACTGAAAACCCCGTGCATTGCCACACTACTTGGCTTTTGTTAGGAAGGAGAACGGGTTGTTCTGACTCATGTTGTTAAGCTTCTATTTCGTCTTGTATCTCATCTTGTTTGTTTTTCTTAAATCCTAGGAAGTAAAAGTTCAAGTGTTTCTCCTCACTTTTCCTTTTAAACACTCAGATGTGTTTTTCAGCATAATAGAGGAATGTCATACCTTCACCACATCTACAGCATCAATATTTAATATCATTTTTCACCACCCACTGCTATGCTGAGTGACACTGACTTTATCTTGTCTTTCAACATACAAGCCAAATTTCCCTATCAGCCCCTGCTCCAAAACAAACGCAGTGTGCTGCATTCATAGGGACACATCCCGTATAGATAATAATAAATAAATGCATTTGCATTGCCAATAGATAATGTCAGTCTGAGTACAGTAAAGGTAATCCTGAAGTTGTGTTTATGTGTTTACTGTACCACAGGCCTAAGGGAAGGTGTAAGGATTTTATTTGACATAGCAGAGAAGCAGAGGAAACACGGCCCTAATCATGGTCACTGGTTCAATAATGTCTTTTGACAGATGACTGCGTTGACATGTCATTTTTATGACAAGGGCTTTCTGCTGTTGTTGCTGGTGCTGTACATATGGCTTCCGCTTATTTGACTGCAACCTTTTAAGCTGTTCAGAACATTTGCTGGAATAGTCAGATCGTTGTATTGTTGTAATGCTGTTTTACATTAAACACATTCGACCTTTATTGATGTTTTTATTTGGCAACGACATCTGTCCATCTGCTATTTATGCAGTGAGCAAACTAGGTACAAGTTCACATTTTGATAATTCAACCTATGTGACCTTTAGTTCTTTATTAACGTCATTAATACCAAACACGGGAATTTACAGAGGAAACAGATAAACACACCATATCAGTTATGTTAGTGCTGTGATTCATCTTGTTCCGGAGACAGCTTTCTTCTTTTGACCTGACACACCTTGCTGACATGGCTTATCCTCCCCAGTGGTGTAAGCTATGGATGGATATATGTTTGAGCTTATATGTAATTATAGGTCTTTGAACCCCACGTGCATTTAACATTTGCAGTTGCAAATCATAAAATTACACGGGCTATGTCGTTGGGATGCAAGTCGCACTTTGCAACAAAAAAGTTTGTGCTAAATTCAATTTCAAACAACAGTCTCACAATATTTGGATAGTGTCTGTCAAGGTATCAATTAGTGAACTATAAATCTACCTAATCATAATGCCTCTTTGAAGGACTGTTAAACTACGTGAGGACATTGGATATTAACATATTTGCACAGTAACACCTCAATACAGCCATAATGGAAAAACATTGCATGAAAAAGCAGATTAATTAGTGTGATTACCATATGAGGATATGAGGAGAAGTTATTCCTCTCTGTAATATTGAAGCGATTTAAGAACATACCAGAAAGTGCTGCCGTCATCAGAATGAAAAGGACAAAAAAGAAAATATATGCAGTTACCATATTCCCCCCTGCATTAGAATACAACCAAGCCACAGGAAACTAACACAGCATTTCGAGTAGAGGCGAGAGCTATCAGCTATTTAATCAATGGTTCTGTGGCCTTTGTTGGTGATGACAAGTGTCAGATCAGGTGTCCCTTTGAGGAAGATTTATTCCAGAAAGAATTGGACAGTGAAATCCAATTAAAATGGAATCTGTCAGGAGCAAAATCTCTTTAGATTGAATGCGGGGCTTCAGACTCCCTCTCCCTCCGTATCTCAGACTTGCCAGATAACTTGCAGATCACACATTTTCCTCACCAGACACCCAGACAAACCATCTATTCTGTGTGTCCTCCCTTCCAACCCGTTCATAAGCCGAGTCTTATGCCCAGCAGCAATCCACTGAAGTTCAAACACCATATTCCACAGCCAACTGTAGGAGTTATGCATTTCCAATGTTCATAATCATGTTTAAACCAGACAAATTTATTGGCTGACAGTGAGGGTGGAAGGATTTTAGAGGTGGGGTTGAGAAATAGGAAATATGTGCCTAATGCACTTTAAGCACTGTCATAAATTATTTAGCATATATTTCATGGTGAATACATATTCTGCTTCTCCTCCTAGGTCATCAGTGCAAGCTGAGTTTATTTTAAGTCAAAAGCATTGTGTGAGAACATCTGAGGATAATAATAATAATGGGGATAAAGTGCTGTGGCCGCACTGATTACACAAGTTAAGTACAGCTGTATGGCTAATGAAGTTGACATGGCACTAATGCTCGCGATGCAGTTCCATTCAGTCGACTTGTCAGCTGCGTAAAAAGCTTAAGATCATCGTGCTATTGTACTCAGCGAGCTAATTCAGAAACTGCTTTAATGACGGATATGTTTTTCAAAACAATGAGACCACATATTGTGTGCGGTCAATATGAACAGTGTAGCAAAGGATCATAACCGTAATGATTTATACCTTCAGGAAGCAGTCAGAGAACGTTGGTCATCGGTGGCGGTTGCAAGAGGACATATGTCAGGATCACGTAATACCTGATCTTGTTCTCTTGAGCTTGATTCACGGTCCTTTTTAAAATTAACATTTCATATTGTGACGGTTTGGTGTTCACCCCAGCTTGGATATCTTGTCTTATTTTTATATGATTGTGACATATAAGATAAGATTGGATATATTAGTTGTTTCTTGGAAATCACTCCTTAAACAACTGCCTGGAAAGCTACTTCAGATGACTGCCTGCATTATCATAAGTGTGATAAACCCAGATGCATTTTTTGCAAAAACCTTTAAACAACTTCTATCATCTATGTGGTGTGTTTAAATCACCCCAAGCTAATTGGTAAATCTAAATATAATAGCACTTTGTAAAGAAAATGTGAAAGTGATTTGTGAGTTTGGAGATCATTTTTCTCACAGCTGAAAGCAAACAATGACAGCACACATGCAGTGAACCTCACTGGTGCACAATTAGTGCTGCAAAACAAATGCACACCCTAAGGTTATCAAGGAGTTATTAAGTTACATTTATACAATTAAAAAGTACAATTTCCATTTAGTTGCACTGTTGTGATTTTTAAAAAAAATGTTAGTATTTTGATCTTGTGCCTTCCCGTGTTATTATTAGTCTCCCTGTAGGCCAAAAATAACAAAGAGAACTCAACTGCAAATGAGTTTCAATATTTATGAAGAAATTAGATGGTAATAGAGGGAGAATTTGCTGATTAAACTCTATGAATGCACATGAAGCTCATAAAATGCAGACCCATGAAGCGAGGAGAGGAGCGGGATACCCTGGGGTCTGCTTGGTGCTGCAAGGTGAAGAGCCAACAAGTGGCATCAAGGAGATGATGATCACAGGAGGACAGAGACGTAGCAAATGGGAAGAGCAGCGTCCAACAACCAAGACATTTGTAGAGGGTGGAAATAAATGCGATCGATCAGATCAAATGATGTGACATTTGTAAGTAGGAGTGTGGAAGCAGAACTGTACTGTACGTTCAGCCACGTGCCAAACGTATTAATTTGCATTTGATTTGAAACAACCAACCAATCACAGGACAACCCTTAGCTGTGTGTTGTTTTTAAAGTTCAGAATAATTGTAGATTTGATGGTTTGACCTAGAGCTCATGTTCACATTGGGCAGGCGTGTGAGCCCACATACCATGTCGGGCAAAGACCAAGGTGCTTGTCTCAGCAGCTTGAAGGAGGTGAAAAAACACTTACATAATATCCAGCAGAAAGATATCCTTTCACAAGCTGAATTCCGGTAAACCTCGATTTTATTATGTTAAATATTTTCAAATATTTTTAATGTGTCTTTTCCAGAAGGTCAGCAGGGTGCATCCTGTCCAGAGGGATGTGGTACGGTCATAGTACAACGGGGTTTTAAAGTTCACATGTGGGTGGCACAGTGATTAGGGTGACCTCCCTTCAGCTAAAAGCTCCTTCGACCAGATCCACCAGGGCTGCTGCACGGCCCTTTGACTCTCCTGCGCAGGCGATGAGGGAAAAGAAGAATTTCTCTGGCAAATCAGTCTCTCTCTCTCTGCACACACACACACACACACACAATGTACTATAGCTCATTATCAGCGCTCACCTGATCCTCTACACCAAGACGAATCAGAATGAACATGAATTCACATGGGGAGAAAAAAGTGATTGCAAGTCCTTTGAGTTTTGTTCTACAACTTTGCTTCATTAGGCCCTTTAAAGATCAACATGGCAGCAGCAAATGACTAAACTAGCACAGAAGAAAATTATTGGTCCGACAGTTTTAGCACTTAGGAATATACTGTATGAGCAGACAGTCCACGATTGAAATTTATTATTCATGTTTTCCATATTCTTTCAGTATTTAATATGGTTTTTAAACTCCATGCCGCTGGTCACATCTAGTTTCTTATGTCTAGGAATAAATTAATACATATACAAAATATCATATATATTATATATTATGTGTGCCACATAAAGTTTACACAGTATACAAACAATATTAATAGAATATTTTTTAATGTGTCGTAATAAATATGGGATAAACATAGGCTCCGTGCTGTATTAGCTTCTAGCTTCTTTTTTGCAGTCTTGTGACTATGATTCCACATATATCAACCATCTGGATAATGTTTTGATAAATTTGATCAATTAAAGATCTGAAGATTTTCGGGGCACTGTCTCCTATAGGCTTTGCACTGTCTCTGCGTTAGGATGGATTTATTAATGAGGCGCTGGTTTTTTGCAGGGAATTTGCACATGTAAATGTCTGCAAAAATAAAATTAATTAAAAGCCGAGCTGTTTTCTTTAAACACTGTGAAAGGAATCCAAATTGGCTTATTGGATGGCGCTATATTTCATGAATTTATGAAGTCTCTATGAAGGAGCAGACACTCCACTGCCTCACATGGTGGCCTGTTTGATGTTTGCTGTTGTCTTTGATTGAGATTACAAATGTGCTGTGGGAGCTCTGTCTAAGTTGGATTAAGGTCCCCCATTGTTGCTGAAGGATATCCAAGTTGCAGCTGTTTGTGAGTGATAGACAGTGGCTCAGTTGCAAGAACAAGTCGTCTTTTAGGGGATTGGTATCATTGCTCTGCTGGGTGATAGACAGCGAAGAGTTCAGGAAAGGTTACAAGAAAGTTCTGTAGCTGACTCCCAGATATACCCTGGTGATGTGTGTGAAGTCTTACAGATGAATTTTCTTTTATTTGTGGAAGAGCTGTCAGCTGAAGCTTCCATCACAGCAAGCAGTGCATGGTCAAATGGAAAGGCTCAAGAGAAATGAATTAACAAGCCACTCTCAATTATGTAAAAGAGTTTTATTCTATCTCCAGCAGCCAGTGTGGAATCCCCATCAATTATAAATCCAGAACCACATCCCTGTGGTTATGGTTTATGTTTCTTAATATCTTCTCTGACTCCTTATTATATTATCCACTGGTATGTGAATTAGAGTTCCTTTGGTATGTGTTTACATCTGCACGGAGATGATACTGCAAATGCTTATGGAGAGCAGGAAGTGTCTCCGGGCCTGTGAGGAATGGTGTGAGGAATAAGCACAGAACTGGCCTGAGGCTGTAAAGCGATTGCAAAAGATTCAATTGGATTTAAGGTTAGCCTCTGTTCATGGATCCTGCCATATCCAATCCCCACTGCAGACTCACTTTGATTCAGTGGACTATATACCGCGGGCTGAGGTGCCTATGCCTTGGACACATGCCACACGTTAGCCTCCATTCTCCACCATAGGGTAGACTACTCCAACACAAAAGTGCTATGTTTAGCATATTTAACCACCCATATATCAAAGTCAAATTAATTGCAATACCTCTGTATAATTATCTATAACAAATGAGAACAGGAATACGAGCGTTTCTTACACCAGGGGTATTGTTATTGCTGGTGTTTTTCTAAATTAAGATCACTTCCTGTGAAGTGAACGACGTCGCTTCGTGTTGCAAAGAAAACATCGCTACTTGTTCTCCCCCCTCCCATTGGTTCCTGCTCCAGGCATGTTTGCTGTAAAGATGAAA
This sequence comes from Channa striata, assembly GCA_033026295.1. Classification (NCBI taxonomy): domain Eukaryota; kingdom Metazoa; phylum Chordata; class Actinopteri; order Anabantiformes; family Channidae; genus Channa; species Channa striata. Next base: position 9,574,002 of record CM065182.1, on the reverse strand, counting down.
AAGAGGGATAAGGGCTTAGGTATTCGATCTGCATTCTAATTAAAGAAAGCGCATAAACTGTTCAAAGGGAACAATGGCAGCGTTTTAGGGTCGGGATCAGCTGTTTGTCACAGCGATTACACAGGCCTCTTATCAAAATCAACCTACATGTAGACAGCATCGAGAGATTTGCAGGTAAATGGCATCCCCGTTCTCAGTACCACCTGTAAAGCTGGAATTTACCTTTTTTTTCCCCAAAACATAGGCATAAAAACAATAATGTCCAAAAATCTGCTTTTAGGCTGTGGAGTGTTAAAATCTAAATTATTAGTAATGACATGTATCATGTACAGTACATTTTTCTAGCACCAGGTTGTCCTGTTTTTCTCTGAATTACACCACACATCACAATCGATATTGATCTAATCAGCAACTCAAATGAAATGTCTTTTCCCATGCATAGGCCATCATCAAGAAGCCCAAAAAAAAAAAAGATTCAAAAGGAAATCATTGAACCGAAAGGGCAAACCCTATTAACTGAAGGTCTTCCACTTCATAGCTGTGTTAGAAATAAAAGTAAAATCTCAAACAAAAGAGAGAAGTCAACTCCTCCTGTCTTGAAAGCACAAGTCCAGCCTGATTCTTTTATCTTCCTCTATCACTCATGACCTCTGGAATATGGTGTCTTGTCTTGCGGTGTTAAATAATGTTAAAAGGTTATGTTCAGGTCACTAGGATTTTGTGAAAGAGGCTTCTTTCATTTCAGCAGTTTGATAATATTAGCTTTGAAAAGGCCTTGATTCCCAGGATGAAAGTTTTCTTCTTAGAGACCGAAATCATTTGGATTCCTTCAATTTTGATTATGATAGATCCACTTAAGTTACCTTTCAAGTAATGTACAGATTTGAAGACTTGTACATTATCTGTTTAACTTGCAAATATCCGTGTTGTAGTTTAGTTGGTACAATATAGAATATGATAAACCATTCAATGCGGGGACCACAGGACTCCCCGAGGTGCCTTGAGTGACTGACTCTATTTCATCACTTTTATCTAACCCACTCAATGCCAAAGCAGTCTCTTGGGTCATTTTCCCACTGTCAACAATTCAGATGAGGTTGCTGGGCCATGAAGGATAACACAACAGTAGCTCCTCAGACAATCAGCGTGTGAGGAAAGCTTTTAGCCAAAATCTTTGAGCAAGCCGGTATGGACTGAATGTCAAAGGAAATGTGTTTTAGATCATCATTTATGTTGTGTACTGGTGTATAGAGGACAGTGCGATTATTGTTTAGAATATATGCAGCTTGAGGGATCATTAGGCTTAAAAACAATATGCCGGTATCCCCAAACTTATGAACTATATCAAAGCCTGTATTGGATGGTTATTTGTCTGTGTTTTATTTATTGCATTGCCGGCATTGCATTGTATCCGAAGCAGAACATAACCTGCAAGGAGCACAACCTAAGAGCCCTAAGCAATAAAAAGTTTATAGAATTAGCTACAGTCCAGAGTGTTCTCCTTCCTCATAATTTCCCCATGCACTAGTTTGATTTGGGATTTATTCAAAGTCCCTCTACACAAAGAGGAGGAATGTAGGGGAACAAAAGTTTTTCCAGTAAAAGCTGAATAGAATGTGATCATACAGGCAGAAATCCCTGCTGCACGTCCTGGTTGTTTCCCCTGAAGTCTATGAATATTGTGAACGTTTGGCTGCAATAGGAACAGGACCTCGTAGTTCAGATGATCCAGCTTGAATGCTGTTGTGCTTAGTATATGAGTTTCTCTATCATTGGTATGCCAGTGAGCGCTCTGTAGCTCTGCAGTCATTATCAGCGTGGTGAGATGCAGGGCCACCCCAGGGTCAAACATAGAGAGACGACGGGGGTAGCGGTTAGGCCCTTTTGGCCTCATTAGTTAATTAGGGTGCAGACAAGCAATTTCACTCACACTGGCCTTTGAGCTTGCAGAGAGAGTACATGAAAGATACTAGACTTTCTCCAGGACCAAAATAACACTTGAATAGAGCGTGAGTCTTGCAGTCTCTGTTTCCATTTAAGAGTGTTGGGAAGTTTGTAAGGAGAAAGCTGCAAAAATTAAACATTTCATAGAAGATAAAAGTAGGTTTAGTTTGGGAAGGGAAAAAAATCAAAATCATAGTCGGCTAACACGGGTCATGTTTTAATGCTAGAAGTATTCATTTGAGTGAACCTCACCTGCTGTACGTGAGGAGACCGTACGTGCTTTCATCCGAGATGGGCGTGGGTTAGGAATCACTGAGCTGAACAGCAGAGAAATGTTCAGGGTTTAGACGTCATGTGGCAGTTTTCACTTTAATTTAACAAGATAACTACAGCAACACTCTGACCCGAAGATGCCTGTGCATATCCACATTTCATCTACTCTGGCAGATGACATTCGTTTTCCACCCTCTGTGCGGATGGCTGTACTGTACATCATCTGCTTTACTTCCATTGCATTTCAAATAGAATAGATGATCAGGATATTTTGCTGCCTTAGTGATAGAAGCATGTAACATGAAACTCTCAAACGTGTTTTATTAAAATACACTTTATGTAAACACAGGGATAATATAAAGTGGCCATAATATCTTTTTTGTGATCAGGTGTAATATACATTATGTTCTTGTGTTGGGTGTGTCAGGTCTATCAGAACAGTGGGCACTTTTAAACCCTAAACAAGTCAATTCATGCTTAATGTTGCTTGTTTAAGTATTTGAACATTTAACAATTTACTTTAGGAAGCCTCTGACCACCATCAGTCGAGAAAAATGTTCATTTTTCATATGTACGATTGGCAAAAGAGAGGAAGCCAAGGATAAAACTACTACTGCTTTTAGCCTGTAACACTCGTCCATTTGCTGTTGCTTTTAGTCCTTAAACACTTTCCAAGGTCCCGTTAAACAATTGAAAACAAGTATTTCTGGCATCAACTGCACTTTGCTGGCTCTGAAGCTTCAGCTTTTACCAGTTTTATGATGCTCCATCTCAGATTTGCTCAACAGAATCCGCTGCTTGTGCCCATCGATAAATGTTAGAAATCGAATGATTTACCTTTTTGTTTTTTTGGTTTTTTAGGTCTCATCTCAGGAATGAGAGCCGAGACCTTACACAAAGATGAGGCAATGCACGCAACTATGTCCAAAGCATCTTAATAGATATTAACTGTACCACTGCAAAAAAGTATTTCCTAAAAGTGGGATGGACAAAAAAGTTATGCCGCTTCATGTCTTTTAATTTTCTTTTGTAGTGTGAAAGAGGACAAACAGTTGCCCACAGTGGCCAGTCTTATATTTTATTTAATATTACCCAGAGCAGACCAGAAAAGCTGGGCAGGTTTTAAGTCATGCAAACTGACTTACTGGATGTGCATGTCTTGTTATATAAAGTTGGAGATAAATAGCGCACAAGCGAACATAAAATTAATACATACATGCAGTAATCTCATTAAGAAACAGTGTTTGCTGTCACTTGCAGTTAAGTCATTTTTAATAATGCTAACGTGATTATTGTTCTGGTTAAGAAAACCTGCTATACATTCTGTCCTCCCTTAACCTAAGACATAACAATTTACCACCAAATTAAAGCTTGGCCTCTTTGTGCTGTTAATTATAGTGTACCAGGGGATTTGACCTTGTGACAGACAGACCCTGCAGGAAGTTAATTGGTAGTAGCGGAGCCATATTCAGGTCAGACCTGGTTACTTGGAAATACTTTTCATGGTCTGCTTGGGCTGACAGGTGGAATGGCTTTGTAAAGGACACAACAAAAAAATGAAAGTGTCTGAGAGCCAACCTTTCGATGAGTGACAATGTGTGGATGGCTGAATTTTTTCCAACAGGGTTATGTTCACGTATCTAGTTTATAATCCATCAAGTTTCAGTTTTCCTCAGTCTGTCTATCTGTCCATTCAGGATTTTGAACCAAAACAGGCATTTTACATATAATATTTAGTCCTACAGGCAAGTCTCTCTGAGGGACTTGAACGCTGCAGCTTCTAGCAACGCTTTAGATCTTTGCTTTGTGTTTTATGATCATTAGTCATGCCACCCAGTAGCCTGAGTGGTTTCACATATAATCTATTCACAGCTAGATTTCATGCCGTAGATGTTTTTCTCTTTGTTTTTTTTTTTTTTTTTTCTGCTGCCCTTTTTAGCCTTTTAGCCTTTGTGTAGCATTCTCTTCAGGTTTGGTAATTAGGTGCTGTCAGAACGAGAAGCCTCAAATTAGTCGGTGTAAAGAGGGACATTTCACTATTTGGCCTCTGTTGAGTATTCAAATATTAATAATGACACAACACGAGCAGCTATCGGAAATATATCAGGGGCTGTCTGTGTGGAGGAGATGAGGTGAGATAGCACAGTTTATTAGACGGGCGCATAAGCAACTGCAGGAAGTCGTGTCACCACAGTTAGACACTCACTCAGTCAGACCACAGCAGATCTCAAAGTTTTTACGCTCTGTCACAAGTTACATGCACATACTGTAAAAAAAAAAAAAAATACTCAAAACACATTTGTGTTTTTCTAGATTCATTCGTCTCCATTTGTTATGCACTTGGATGACAAGTGAAGTGGTATCGGGCTGGGAGAATGATGGCAACAGCTATAATCCTGACAAAGCTGTGGTGGTGAATGACTGAAAGATGTGAAGAGAAGGAGCTTAGTAGCTGACATGTCTATGTCAATTTGATTAAGGCTTGACACCCACACACAGCACATGGAAACGGCTGCTTAGTGCTTTGTGCAGCGCCTCCAAGTACAGCAGGTTAATGATAAGTGGTGGAGACAGTTTGGAATGAACTTCTGAGAGGCTAATTTATCTACATCTGAAACAACAAACTGGAAACATAAAGTTCTGTGAGGAGACTGAACATGCTCATTGTTACATCCTCACCTGCAAATTAATTTTCCTTTAAAGAGCAGACATCCTTTGTTAATTACCATGTTCTATAGTAATGCCACTCTTAACACTCACTCATTTCTAAAATGTATGTTTCCGTACAATTGAACTTCAGTGTTTACATGACTTTAATTATGTTTGCGGTTTTACAAGACGATCACAAATGATAAAACCTGAATGAGTAGTTCATTATAACAAATCGTGCGTCTACACATTTGTGCAATAAAGCAACTAACTTCCGCTCATGCGATGTTACAGTGTGCTTTACTTTGTTTTTAGATCAAGGTGGCAGGGGGAAAGAGAAGGGGTCCGTCCAGTAGTGTGGCAAAAATGGCAGGAGCCAGATTACTCAATTTCAAACCAGTGCGGGTAATTATGGAGCAACGAGTTAGTCAGCCAACAGCGTTATGAAAAACACCACATGAGGGAGTTTATGTCATAGGAATTGTCTTCATGCGCCACGTAGAGCTCCACAGACTTGGTGAATCTTCGCCAAGTAGCACTGAAGCTGATTTGGAGGCTGGTGATAGAACGACCCCTTACTGAGACTTCAATTTGTCACCTAACTGCATATTTTAAATCCCTGCAGGAAAACAATCTCACAAACGTGTATTTAAACACGAGGGAAATGACAAAAGCAAATCTACATTTTAGGACCAACCTTTGTGTGTGTGTGTGTGTGTGTGTGTGTGTGTGTGTGTGTGTGTGTGTGTGTTGAGATCAAACTCAGGGTAATAACCTGCTGGAAGCTCTCGGTGGATTGATGCACAGAATGCAGAGAAAGAGTTTAGTGAGAAGCTTCAGAGTGTATTGGGAGCCTGTACGGAGACAGCGAGATGGAAGCGTTGCGTTGATGTTTGTTGTGCAGCGCTGTAAAAGATGTGTAGCGCTGCAGGTTGTGAAAATACCTGCCGAAACAACCTATTGAAGTTTGGGGAGACGTTTCCCCAGTTTAAGTGGACCTGACTGGCAAAGCTTTGACATGGTAGAAGGAGACGGTGGAGACTTTACAGAGGGTGTGTGCAGATGAGGTCACATCTGACACTCAGACTTGATTTGTGATTGACATTTTAAATGTAGTCGTTTTAAACCTTGTCAGCCCTGAATTCCAAGTAGGCACCGTGTCAAGAAAAGTGATGTATTAGAAAAGTACTTGTTATTATGCTTTTTATGAGATGATGCTGACTTTTTTATTTTTTTTTATAGTGCAAAGGCCCAGAAGAGGTTGGTGGGAAGTTTGCCGGGTTGCTTCTTCCTGGTCTCTCTTCAAAAATGTGTGATGAGGCGAATTAAAGTCTATCACCTGCGTCAGCTCTTTGACATCCGTTTTAATTAACCTGCAATATGCTTTATGCTGAGTTCCACTCAGGGGACCACAAATGGTGAAGCAAATGCTTTAAATTTTAAGAGCGGGGTAGTGTGAACTGAAGAAGGTTATGACTACATGCAAGTATGAACTGGATCAGAAAAATTGTGTCTTGTTTATCTTTTCATATTAGGCTTGACAGAGTCAGATGTGTCTGTGTCTCACCTTAGCTCCACACTAAGCCTCAGAGCCCCTTTATTACAGGCCGAGTGAGGTGCATTAGAAAATCCCGTCAGACTCCAATAATAGATCTTATACTGCTTACATCCTGTGGCCTCAGAGATGGGTTCCAGCAAGTGGAACATCGTTGTGTCAGCTCATATTAATCCCTGCCTGATCTAAGAAAGAGTTCTGTAAACAATCTTCCATAATGCCATTTAGCTATGCTAAATGTGTTTCTACATATGCATAAGACTGGGTGCTCGCAGTCTTAAAAGCCGACTGAAAACTACATTTGTGCAGCACTTAGGATAATTTAATGAGTTGAAAAGAAAATCTCTCTCCAGAATGTCAAGACAAGTGAAGAGTTTGCCGCAAAATGTCTGGCATTGTCTGGCATTTTAAAGAGCAGATTCCTTCGGCTCACTTTCATATGGTGTAACATATAACACGTTTGGAAGTTTTCAAATGGAGCCTGGCACAGCTTCCAGTTATTCCCATATTTCTCCCTTTTCAGTTGTCAGGTAATGTCACGAGTGCCCCATATAAAATGTAATAGCATCAATTTAGGATCAAGATTGTCTTATAATACCTCAAAAGTTCATTTCACCATTATCCCCTCTTTACTGCCTGAGGAGGGATTAGGAAGGGACTTGTCTACCCGATTTTGAGAGATGAGAAATAAAACTTCTTCAAGAAAATTGTTTTCCTGTTGGAAAAAGAGGTTATGTCCCTAGAAGTTATCTTCACTGCTATCGTTTAACAATCTCAGGCCAGAGGAATTTATGACTAATTGAGCACTATGATATCAAATTCAAATACAGAATAAAAAGGGAGATGTAAACCCTAGATATGAAAAGGTGCATCTGCATCGCATTTTGCCGCGCATCCTCCGACAGCTTCCTTCTAAGGGTATGTGTCGGTGATGCACGCATCCCATGGTGTCTCCGCACAGCGCCGTCCGCCCCTGCATCGTGTGTCCTTGCTCTGACATGACTTGCATGTTAAGCACCAACAGTGGACTGTTGTAGCCTTTTTGTAATGGAGCCAGTCACCATTGGCTGCCAGACTCTAATTAGACATGCAAAGCTACCGATCCAAGACTGGGAAGTAGCTGCCCTAAACTTCAGGTTTACCCCAATAGATGTGATCCGTTGTTTGTTCACTTTACGAGCTCACGTCCGCTAAAATGAAGTAATGGTGACATTGTCGTCTGAATCAATGTGTGTGTGTCCTTTACAGTAGCAGAGAATGGTCAGAAATCGCATCTTCGCTCCGTGGTGTTGGTCATTGTTGCTAAAATCTCACTGCCATATTTACATCAAAGTGTAAAAAGGCTTATTTTTAAATGAATACACCATTGTTCATATTAATATTAAGCTCACACTCTCCAACTTTTTCATAAGTTTGTCAAATGATTACCTTGAATATTCAGTCTGCTTGGCGAGCTATTCACTTCAGACACATAAGGTGTGAACAGACATTAGTATGTCTATGTATAAATGTAAATGCAGGTAAGGAGCTGTTTTCCCAGGCTTTAAATAAAAAGAAACTACTTTATGAAAGAATAGTGCCAGATTAATTTTCATTTTATACCGTTCGTGTTCACGAAAAGTAACTTTAGGTTTTTAAAGGGCAAAATGGTGAAAATAGAAAACCAAATTAACCGAGAGCAGTTTCAGTGTTTTCATGTGTTTTTCTCATTTTATTGAAAACTTGCAGGATGATTTTATTTGTATATGGTATTAACCACAAGGTTCAGTTGTTCTGTTGTTGCTTTAAGTTAGGTGGGAATATAATTGCTGCCTGGAGGGAGCTACGAGTACGACCTACAGTCCCTGCTACGGTTCTGCACAGTACATTGATTAAAAATGTAATCTGTGTGGCATAATTGTTATGGAAATGTAATTGTAGTTGCACATTAGTAATATTTGTCATTTTTAGGAGAAAGGCTTTGATAGGAAGAATTAATGAGCAAACCGTACCTGTGAGGAGAAAATGCAGCCACGCGCTACGGGATTCCACCTGGAAGCTGTACAAGACTAATACTGGGGTTTCAGGTTGCTGTGGCCTGTTCTCATTGCCTCGTCGGATGGTTTCAGGAAGCGACCTGTGTGGTTATTTATTTATTTATGGACAAGAAAAAGAACCTGGTAGAAACTGTCATCCGTGGTTTTACAGTGGTGATGCCTCCACACGCTTGAAACACAAGGACATGACACAGAAAGTCTTCGGGGAGAGAAAGGCAGACAGTCGTTTTATTTATACAAACATTTGACAGAAGGAGAGCCGCTGTGCAGACAGAAATATTTTTAGTGCCGAGTTAAGATACAGTGGCTGAACCAGATAACCCACACACTCCTGGGATTTTTACATGTTGTGCTACTACATGTTAGCCACCCGAGCCCGGGCTCAGTGTCTTAGCAGGAGCACACACTCGTAGGGATGCTGCAAATTGCCGTCTGCTGCTTAAGACTTGAGACTACTGTCAGTACACATCAGTAACCTTCTAACACAGACGACAGTCCCGGAGAAATGACAGTGTTCTTTCCAAGAAGACAATACTCAATGTTGTGCTGGCAGTTAACCTCTGATAATTAATAAGCTGCAAAAAATCTCCCCCTAACTGTAATATGGACTTGTTAGTTTCACATAATCTTCTTTCCTTTTGCTAAATCTTTTCTTTGTTTTTAGTGACTTTTGCACGCCAACTTTTGCAGACATCTCCACGACTGCCCACCCATTTAAAAAAACGGACCAGTGTTAAAAAAAATGCATGCAGGGTTTATGTAATTACAGACACAGCAAACAGTTGGCACATCTGTTCACAGAACATACTTCCTGTCCATTATTCCTGTGTAGTTATTTTCTATATCATTTTAGAGAAGACTGCAGCGAGTGATGAATGGTTCGAGCTTCGTGTTGACATCACAGTTTGCACAAGCGCTGACCGATGCATCAAACATAACCTCGGCTTAGCGCTCGCCTAAGTCAAGTCTTACTGCTGCAGCTCCGCTCTTCATTCAGAGCACACTCGTCTCACCATTGTCGGGAGGCACAGAACGGCATTACTCTGGGAATAACAGCGTTACATTTTGCATAGATCTGAGTTATGGTATAAACTGGAACATGCAGCCATGCATATGACAACAAAGGATGTAGTTCTGAAAAATATCCAGGGGCTTTGAGCTGTTACGGGAAGAGGCATGTTTTCTCTGAGGCCTACATATACAGTGATTTACCAATGTTTCTCTTTCATGTACCCCCCCCACCCCCATAACTTTTCTGTGAAAATATACTGATCTGAATCTGAATGATAGTAGAAACACTGTTTGTGTAAGTGCTGGGTGATGTGACTATAGGTGTCTAAGCGGTGAAATGAAGAGTAAAAGGAGGACTCTTGAGAGTAGACAGAAAGGTTTATGAGTCTTTAGAGAGGACAGGCTTAGTGGATAGATATTAGATTGGTGTCATGAGTGAGCACATTGGGGCACAGACAGCTTCATCCTTTATCTAAGCTCTCCCCACTACCCAGCCTCTCCTTTCTATCCTTTTTGTTATTCCACACCTCTTTCCAGCATATCTCCTTCGCTTCTGAGCTTCTTCATTTACCTTTTGTTTAGATTATCTACTGTCAGGTCTGGCTTAATTTCAGTGCCAGATATTATGAAATGAATTACCATTTTCTAAACATTCTAAAATAGATATAGATAAAATAAAGGAGCCATTATGACAAAAGTAGTTTTTAATCAAAAACTATAATGAATCAATATTAACAAATCCAACAATTCACAAGTTCTGAAATTTAAGTCACCACCTTAAAACAGGCCTTTCTCCTCTTTCTTCCCCTTCATCCAGCCCCTCATCTGGATCCTAAGTATTTGCCAACATCTGCAAGTTGAGTTATTGTTTTATTTTGCATGTGGATATGTAACTTGATAGATCAGATGTGGAATTACTCCTCTCATATCAATTAATTTATCTGTACAATGATATTTGAACCAACTTTTTTTGTTGTACTGAGCACAGTTAAACAAACTATGTTTTAATGGGGGATTATGTTGATGTTTTTTTTCTATGGTCTATAAGTTCTTGGAAAAAGTTTGTGTCTTAAATGAAGTTGTGAAAAAACATAAAATCTGTCTTAATGCTTTTTAAACATTGCTATGGGCTTTAGGACACTGGTTAGAAAAGACACGTAATGTAACAGTAGCCTTTGTATTGATTTCATTCATATTTACATAATCAGTGTAATTAACACAACCTTAATAATTTGTACTAGTGTAATCTTGTCCTACAAAGAACTGTTTTTGAAAAGAGTTAGCTTAGCATTCATTCTGTGTAATATGATAATGTATAATATGATGATAATGTAGATTATTTTTCTCCATTTGACATTGTGCTATGCAGAAAGGCAACATGTCCAATGAACAAAGGAGGATTCAGGTGATGAACAAGAATCTTGAAGAAGAGCAAGTGTTGTTTTAGACTTGCTCAGAAATTAAATTAAAATCAACTCGGTTTTTTTTTTTTTTTTTTTAACTTATTCATGTTTTCATGTTCTAAACATTTTTTGCTTAATGCATGAGACTGAACAGCCACTTCATCACGGAGACCCTGCACAAGTGGCCATTTGAAGACCAACACAGAGAAATTGGCTCTGAGAATGGCGATCTTTCCCACACGGCCTGAACCCGTTTTTGTTGTCTTTAGTGTTTCAGATATGATCAGTTGATTTTTGGCCAGTTGCTTTAGTCTTATGCATGGCATGACCAGGGTTTGCAGCATTGCATGTGATCTGACTAGTTGAGGGAAGGAAATGGATATGTTGTTTTCTTTAACTCTACCTCCAGCCTGAAAAAGCAAATATACTGTGGGTAGAGGTTTTCGTTACCTCTAGAGGCTCCGCGATAGCCTGGAACAAAGGCCAGGTCATTCATGTGGCAGAGGCAGTGTTTTACGGCAAATCAATATTTTTGTGACTTTTTGACTTAGCCATGAGGGGGATATTATTCTCGCCTCGAATAGAATCAATTATTAAAATCAGTATTTGAGACTGTCCTTGAGTAGGAGAATCACAGCATCTGTTGTATATTAAATACTGACCTGATTTTCACATTTTTCTGTCAAGCAAATGTTGTTGCCTTGTCCTGCTATCATCTGATATCATCATTTGTTTTAATACTGTAAATGCAAAGATATCTTAAAACAAATACATTCTTATTTTGTTATCTTATTTGTATCCTACATATTGTCTTTGGAAGTTGACACATAGGCACATTTTTGCTTACTAAGCTAATAAGATAATTTCTTATTCTGATTCTGAAAGTATATAAAGATAATGTCTGTTATCAATCCTGAAATGATGAACAGCATTACTAAATAGTTTTGGTAAAAAACGTAGAGCTAAATAATAGACTATTTTCATAGTCTCACCTGTACATTCTTGCAGCAAATAAATGTTGGTATATTTGCCTCTACCCAATATTTTGACCGAGGTTCAGCTTGACAGCGTAATGATGATGGCTTTTCACATAAAGGCGTGTGTAGGACAAAAAAGAGCAGCGCTGCCGCTGCCGAGAGCGTCCCTGCTTAGTCACAGATGTGTTTCTGAAGCCATAAGATTCTTGCTTTATAAAACACCTACGTCTCATTGTGCTGTGATGATAGTTGGCTACCTGCTTTGAATGGTGAGTCCTTGCAAAGCATCCCTAATCTCCCGGTGAGAATTGGGCTGAGACTCACTCACTCGTTTGTGTGAAGTGGCGCTGTGCTGAAAGCTCAGTGTGATTTCTCTGTAGAGCTCCGGACTCCGATTCAGTGGCGTTTCTGCTTTGCTTTCCATCCACTCCCACTCCAGCGTCTCCAAGTCTTAAATTAAATCAAGTCACATTTTAAAATCATCACATCTCTTGTCATACAGGTGCACATGTGCGAGTGATAATTTCCTGATTAAGCTTAGAAAATTATTACACATTTTGGCACTTTTCATTGAATATGCAATGGTTTTAATTCTAATTTGTTAGCGTGCAGAGAGGAACAAACGGCAGGTGTTTCTGACGACGCCTAAAACTCATCTGCGTCAGTGCAGCTTTAGCTGCCGCTGAGAAATGAAGTGCATTAGAGTCTCAGGAAAAGGATATTATTCGATTTACAGAATTTTGCATTCTAAGACGTCTGCCAGGGGAAGCAGGGACGGGGAAAACAAGTACGAGAGCACCCTGGAATGATTCAGTCAGATGGCTTTCATAAACACTGAGTGAAAAAATAAATCTTTAGATAGTATTACTGGAAATACTCAAGATTGCTGCAGATGAGTGAAGATCAGCTTACCCCAAAAAATGAAAAAGGAATACTTTTTTTATTGTTGATACTGACTTCCCACACAGGTGCTATCCTTCTGCACAGCGTTTTCCAGTCAATTTACTGCTGTGCCAGATGAATTGTCTGCATGTTTTGACTTTGCCAGGTGTCAGATAGATGATTGTCCCAGGGTAACAGGTACATGATTACAGCTTACACTCAGGATTTGTATGTGAAAGCTTTATTTAATTGGCTTGTTTGTAAGCCATTCAGAAAGGATTTTTAAATGTAGTGAAGCTTTGATAAAAGGAAACTTACAGATTTTTTATATATATATATATATAACCAATTTTTCATAATGCTCGACACTCCAAATCTGGCCCTGAAGCATAAACTCACTCAACAATTAGGGTGCAGCTCCCTTTGTTTCTAACAATGGTAATTCTGTAGCACCACTGCAGCACAAAAATTAAAAAATATGTAAAGCTTTGCAAGTAAGCAGCATCATCTATGGACAATATATTCTCAACAAGTCCTTGTAGAAAATGCAGACTCACAAGCCATCTGCACATGGAGCTGTCGCACTCTGCTGAGCATAAAAATATTTCATCCCAGAGTTTCATTCATCAAGGGTCTGCCTGAGAAATGGTTACACTTTTGTGCAGGCAAGCAATATGATTTTTTACCTTTATGTGCTCTGCCCCCACCTCCCACCTCCCACCACCCCCCATTCTTCCTGATGAAACCAGAGACTAATGTATACTGTATTTTGTTTTGTCTCCTTTTCTTTACCCAGCCGCCATCCAGGTGCAAATCACTCCAACACAAGGAGAGATCAGCATAGGAGAGTCCAAGTTTTTCCTCTGCGAAGGTAAGACTGACTTTAAAAATATATCTCACGTAACACAGCGTGGTGCAAATGTCACTAGTATCAATTAAGATAGTTTGATAAAAAGTAATAGAAGGTGAGCATATAGAACTTGAGCATGAGACAATTTCAATAAAGTACAATACGTGCCAGGGTAAATTGGCTGAGCAGCCACACAGGGAGGAGTGTGATGAGAGGTGGAGTCTGAAGAGATAATGAGCGAGAGGTCTTGTACCGTTTATTGTTGAATTGTCTGAGAAAGGTTGAATTTACATTAGGTAGTCGGCTGCAAGGCGTCGCAACTAAAATCACGTCGGTCCGGGGTCATAAATTCAAGTCTTACTTACAGCCTATAATCTAATGGTCACTTTAACCCACACCAGAAATCCCTTGGTCTTTATGCCCCAAACCCAATTGCAGAACGATAACTGGGAGTTGTCTTTACGATATCCTTTAACCGAACAAATACCTCGGAGCAGCAGCATGGAGTCGGCACCTGTTTTTCTTTAGCTTGAGCAGCTTCGTAATGACCTTATTGTCAGTTGCCCTTGACAGTATAAAGGTTTTCCAAATCTTTTTGATTTTGTTTTCACACTCAGCTTACATGCATGCATAGTTGTTGCACCATGAAGGTGAGTCTGAGACAGGAGATGAGTCACTTCCAATTAGAGCGCAGCAGTAAAATGAGGGTTAGAAATGAGGGAGGCAGCTCACACACACACACACACACACACGTTTGTCTTTCTATAGCAGTGAGGGGACTCATTGACATAATGCAGTCCCAACCCCCCCAGCTCTTACCATAACCCTACCCATTACAACTGAATGTCTAACCCTTAACCTAACCGAAACCTAATTCTGACCCTAAAACACAGTCTTGAGCCTCAAAAAGCCTTTTGAAGTTGTGTGGACCTGCTAAAATGTCCCCACAACATCAAAATGTCCCCACAACAATGGTATTGAAAGATAATTTGTCCACAGAGGGCTGTAAAGACAAGCCCCCCCCCCCCCTTCTGTCTTTGTTGTATATCGCAATTATTTGCACCCGTCACAGATGCCTCTGACTGAAATAGTCCTCATCGCAGATCAGTTGTGTGTTTTTGCACCCTGATGCCATAGCAACACTGTTTGCAATTGTGAGTTGTACAGCAGTTCTCACATTCTGATAATCGAGTAGTCTGCACAAGCTTTAATGGTGATGTGGTTTCTAGACACGAAAGGCTGCTGTTGATTGTTTTTAATTAACGTGTGATCACCACAATTCATTCACCACGGCTGAATTTAAGCTGAGGAAGAAATCTTAGCAAAGGATGTTTCAAAGACTAATAAAACCCAAAAGATCTGCATGGAAAGATGCAAGTAAGTAAAAATCAGCTTTCTATAGTTTAGACGGAGAGTGAGCGTTAAAAAGGTCAGTAAACTGTATCCGGCTGAATCCTCTGCTGGCCTGCACACTGCTCCTTCCACAAAGTATTTTGCGAGGATGAAGCCATTAAAGCAAATCCTGCCTTTGCGCATGTAAAATATGAAGCCTTGACACTTGTTTTTTGTGTGTTGCTTTGTGATTTCAGAGGAATATGTCTTCATCTTGTTCTTCAATTCTCAAGTTCAAAAGAATGTCAAAATGCATTTAGGCCCCTTAAGACATGAGAAGGCATTGAGATGTTTGAGGCTTTATAAAATATGAAAGATGTAGAAAGCTTGTTTGATTTTTCTTTCAATGAAAGTTCCTTCCTGCAGAAAAAAATCAAATGTCCTACTGAGCTAATAAAATTATTGTGTTTATATATGTTTTTGTTGAAGAGTAGTTTTATCTTGTAAAGAATGCTTTTGAATGATGAGCTTTGATATTTTGTTTCCAGACTATCTTCACAACTGTTTTTTGTAGTGTAAATATCAGCTTTTCAAACTTGCATTAGTAATAATCACTATTTGTGTTACATCATTCACTTTGAGTCTGGTTTATGTTTACTCACAGAATATCATAAGGGCACAGATTCTGGCTTGAACCTGTTGAAGCACTCCTACCTGTATGATGAAATCGATTAGGGACCTAACTCAATATGATATGATGCAAGCAGCATCATAATTATTATTTTTTCAGCTGACCTGACTTATAGAATTATCTATACAGAAAGTAGTTTTGCATTTGGGGGCATTTTGAGGAACAGGGTGCAGGCTCTGCAGCTGAGGGTTAAAATCCACTTCAAATCTCTAACTATGCAACAGAATAATACAAATCTTTAAACCCATTTTGCTTTAATGTTTAATTTCTCTTTTTAGTGGTGGGAGATGCTAAAGACATAGACTGGTATGCTCCCAATGGTGAGAAGATCCTTCTCAACAGACAAGACATTTTTGTGAGCCGCAACGATGACGCCACTTCCACCCTCACCATATACCACGCCAGCGTGGACAGCGCCGGCATCTACAAGTGCGTGGCAAAGAACGGCGACAAGGAGGCCCAGGCCACGGTCCAAGTGAAGATCTTCCGTAAGTGTCCGTAGGAGTCTCGGTGCATCTTTGGTTCAGTAATATTAAGTGTCTTTCAACATGAATGCCACGGCATTCCAAGTGAATATTTAATAAAGAATAAGTTTCTTTAAATCACATCAAAGTGCTCAGTATTAATACTTAAAATGCAAGTTGAAATGGAGTGTGACTGTAGGCTGATAGTAGCTCTAATTTTACATTTTTAGAAGGTTTTAGTTGCAGTGTTCACTTGTAGCCTTTGTGAACCTTAATAAAATGGAAATATTTTTATTAAAGTATTCCCATTGCCACAAAGACTTAGAACAAAACTTTTTTTTTTTTAAAATTCCTAACAAGACACAAATTGGAATGAGTTGAACTGCACAAAAATACTTTTTTAAAAATAGCATTTTTAAAAACACAATACCGTATTTATTTGAGTGTTACTGTCGATCCCTTTAGAAAGGTGAAATGCTCATTTATTTGCATGAAGCTAAGACTTTCAAAAGTAATTTGCATCCACCGCGCTCTATTCAACATTTAAATTGAGTCTAGAGCTGAAAATGACATGGGAAAAAATACTGGGACCACCCTTATGCACTTTTGCGCCTCCCAAATGGTATTTTGACCCACTCGTATCAAACTAACTGCTCCAGTTCGTCTGGATTTGATGGATGTCTCCTCCAAACTGCATCAGTATCAGCTCTTTTCATGGATATTTAATTGGATCAGGATCAGGACTCGAGGCAGGCCACTTCAGAATGTTCCAATATTTTCCTCTTAGCCGTAATCGCTAATTTCAGACGTATGTTTCGGGTCATTATTCTGCTGGATGACCTGACTGAGGGAGATCTCTTTGACACTGTGCAGTCTGTTTCTCTCCCGAATGTCTTGATAATCTTCTGATTTAATTACACGCTGTGCCTTTTGCAGCAGAGCAAACGGGAAACATAACTGAGCCTCCTCCATGTGTCACAGTGGGGCTGGTGTTCTTTTGTTTAAAGCTTCATTTTTCTCTTCTATGAACATAAAGCTGATGTGACAAACCAAAAAAGCTCTAATTTCGTTTCATCTCTTCAAAGGACACTCTCAGAGAAGCATTGTGGCTCGTCAACATCAATTTTAGCAAATTCCAGTCAATTTTTAATGTTTCTCTTGCAGAAGTGGGGACTTCATTGTTCCACGGAGCTTACACTCACTTACCAAATGAAATATAGTGACAGCTTGCTTGTGTTTGACTGGGCTGCACAGG
Organism: Channa striata; assembly: GCA_033026295.1. Taxonomy (NCBI): domain Eukaryota; kingdom Metazoa; phylum Chordata; class Actinopteri; order Anabantiformes; family Channidae; genus Channa; species Channa striata. The sequence continues at coordinate 9,556,680 of CM065182.1, read as the reverse complement.
ACCTTGTCCAATAAGTTCTGCAGCGGAGATTAAAACAGATTCTGGATGAACATGTGTTTATTGCCTTAGCGCTCTGTGTTGGTACACCCGCCACGTCAGCAAAGTAGTCCCTTTATGATGTCTTTACCTCAACTACCTTCCCACATCATTTGTGACTAATATTGAAAGCTACGAAACCTTTATTAGAGAAGCAGAAGCTCAACCATATGGTGTCTCATTATGCTGCTAATCAACTGTAGGGTGTTTTTTTATGCAATATAACTTTACCACATGAGAGTTTCCACCTTCAGTGGTGCCAGTCTCTAAATTAGGATATTCATCAATGTGCAATGCTTGTTTGTTGTCGTATCTCTACAGAGAAAATCACCTTTAAGAATGCCCAGAGTCCACAGGAGTTCAATGAAGGCGATGATGCTGACATAATCTGCGATGTGGTCAGCTCACCACCACCCACCATCATCTGGAAGCATAAGGGCTCCATGATCCAGGTTGCCAAAGATGGTGAGCCAGTCCAAATAAAAGTGTTCCAGTGCTTGAGCTACTTTCTCATTTCTATTATGCCATCTCATATCGTCCCCCTCTGACTCTCTGAGCAGTCACCTTACTTTACTGCCAATTTTGTGTGCCAGTGTATGCTTTCCAATCAATTTGCCATACTCTTCCTCGTCTCCTTCTCCTGCTGCCCGCCATCAGTGAACAAAGCGATGCATTTTCAGCAGCGAAGCAGCTTTAGACCTCGTAGCCAAAAGTGGTTATGGAGATTTTGAGATATTCACATGGGAGCTTAAGTTCTGCAGGTTGACAGACGACTGCTCGGCCGACTCAATTAACCTAAACATGTGAATTGCGAACAAAGCACAAGAGCAAGACTCAGTTTGACTTTGTTTTGGCTTCCACTGGTGAGTCACTGTCAAAGCAGAAATATTCAAAACATAAATCCATAGAAACTTCTCAAACCACCCCCTGCATTATAATCCTTTGCTTCATTGTTGATCCTTATGTTCTAACCTATTGTTGCTTTGCCAGTAAACACGCTTTGGAATTACAAGCATGACACAGAACTAAGGTATTTAACTGTGCTCTGAGGGGTTGGAGCTGTACAATAGTCAACAGCAGAAGTAAATGATGCTGCAGCAGTGGATTGATGCATTTCTCTGGATTTGTTTCATACATTTTTAAACATTGTGCTGCTGTGACCTTCAGTAAACCTTGAATCCCTTTTAACTGCTGGGAATCCATCTGACTGCAGCTTCTGTTGTCTATGAGGTAACCAATTACAAACATCTTAGCATTTGGCCTCTTCTGACCAATATTGTTCACCTTTTTTTCCCCCAAGTGATTTTATTAGGCAATTTTAAGCAGCCACTAGCTACTTTATTTGGAAGAGAAAGGACAGGAATGATCCAGAACGATGCTATCTCAGAGAATTCAGCCAGTGCTCATTCCGCTGTGTGTAGGCTGAGGTGGAGAAGAGGTGGGAGATTGGGTTTTCTTTCACACTTGGACTGGGCCTGTTTTAACCTTACAGTAACCCCTCCCTTGGTGACCGCTGGAGAGCCTGGAGCCACCACAGCGTTTTGCTAAGCCAGCCTTTATTGTTGGACTCTAGTCAAGGAATGTGTTTTTCACTGGAAAAACCACTAATTGTAACCAACTCTGAAAGCTGAAAACTGCCTTTGTAATGTTCCTCAGAGCAGCAGTTGACCTAAACATACAGTGTGTTGCTTTGTTGCATTGTTAACCCTCCCATCAGAATTTGTGTCAATGTCAGTACAGTTGAATGGAAAGTAGTTTTTTTTTTTTTTTTTTTTGTAGTTAAATATGACACTAAGTCCCCAAACGTTATAAACATTCAACGTTATATTTTCAAAATGTTTCAAGTTGGTTCATGAAGGGTCTGTACACACACACTCCCAGGATGCAGAAAAGCAGAGACCAGTTAGATCCCAAGTACGGTGGGTATAGACCCCCCCCACACACAAGTTTCTAAATGTATCAATCATATATCAATAATAACAATAATAAAAAGAAGAAGAAGAATGTTAAACCTGCTACACAACAAAAATTCACTGCACTCAGGTGAGCTGTATTTAATTTAATTTTTGGAATCCCAGGTATTTTACATACCCACTGTAGCTGCCATATTTAATGTAATTTGGATTTCAAGTACAGATTAATCTGTCACAGTTTTTGCCCTAGTTATCCTTGAACAAACAACAAAGGTGACTTAGACACCTGTCTTAAGGGCTCTTAAATCAGATGTCACCTGAGCCTTGATTTATAATAAATCTTGGATGTTTTTCCCAGATATATCTGCAACACATGGTTTTAGTTAAGACAGCTCACTGTGCATGTGCTTACGGCTGGTTTAATTAGAGGTGCAACAGTTTGTCAGGCTTGGTGATTGGTGTAAAACGCAGCTGAAATGTGTGTGGTGCACACAGGGTGTCATGCAGGGCTCCCGTGTTCTTCCAGCCACATGCTTGATTAACAGGGATAATTGGGACCTTTTAATCTGGTTCCAACTTCCTGTCTGAGCATTTATATTAAGTACTTCAGTTAAAAATGTCCATCTTGAAGAGTGAGATTTTATTTATTCTAGGAAATAATCTTACTGTACCTAATTTAATTTAATTGTGATCCAATGATAAAAATCTATTATTTCTTTTAATTTAACTCAGATTCTAGAATTGTAAATAGATTAAAGTGTAATTTACCGGGAAATTAATTAAGCTCTGAATTTATTATTTATATAATGGGACCAACTTCATACTAAAACAAAAGAGGCCATAAAGAAAGTATAAATTTACATATTACTCAAAATCTGTATTGCTCACGGTTTTACAATAATAGATTAATTGTGTCTGTGTAACCTTAAATGCTCTTACTGTTATGGTACTGTGGTTCCCTGTTTCTATTTTAGTGCGATTCAAGATCATGGATAACAGCCACCTGCAGATCCGCGGCATCAAGAAGATAGATGAGGGCATGTACACCTGTGAGGCTCGTGTCATGGCCAGAGGAGAAATTGACTTCAGGATGATCAAGGTCATTGTTAACGGTGAGCCCTGCGTCTCCATCACCTTTTGCTATATGCTTGCCCCGTCGCTTAATAAGGAGATGTTGTCTACCATAGCAGAGAACAATAAAGATGACCCTGGCAACCCTGCAAATATTATTTTTAAAGCTTACATGGTCCAGGGCTTCCATGGCCAGACACAGCTGCTGAGTAGCTGATGAACATGGTGGAGTTATTAGCGGAGACAAAAGACCGAGCTGAAGGAGAATGAATGATGGAATCAGGCGGGGCTTCAGTGAATGGTCATGTTGCTCTGTAACTGCATAACGCGCTTGTTTCCCTGTTGAAAAGGATTACTTGAAGGTTTTTATCTGCTCTACCTTTACCTTTTATGAACATCTGTGTTTCAGTGCTTCCCACCATCCGTGCCAGGCAGTCAGAGGTCAATGCTACAGCAAATATTAGCAGCTCTGCTTTGCTGGCTTGTGATGCAGATGGTTTCCCTGAACCCACCGTCACCTGGACACAGTACGTCATCAGCTTCTGTCACTGGCCTGTTTCTATGTGTAATATCAGATAAAATAAATCTCTTATAAGAAAAGACACTAAATCATGTACATACAAAAGTGGTATGGATCAAATAGCAACAATAGAATGTTTATGTTAAACTTATAAGATAGAATATATAAATGTGGTTACTAAATATGTAGTTTTACTGTATTTTAATGATTCTGTAAGAAAAAATTAACCAAGGAGAAGTATATTTTTACCAAAACTAACTCATTTAAACAAAAAAAAAACAAAAAAAAACAATTTATGGCTGCAGTGTGATTTCATTTTAAATATGACACTTGCAGTTTATGCACTCTATAGTCCATATCCCAACTCAATCACACCATATGGAGGTATTCAGGCCCACATTTCTTTTTGGTTGTGGCCTATATTTGTCTTCTGTCGCCAGCTGCTGCACACAGTCACAATGACAATGTGCAGACACACTCAGGAAATACGCAGTGACCCAACATAGATTTTCAGAAAAAGGTCCCATGAGGTTCATGTTTCATATCACCTGCTCAGATGTGAGCATCAGCATACAATAAGAACCTCTAAAGTCATTTATTGCCATCAGTCTTACACAAAGGAAAAAAATTCCATTCATATAAAAGAAAAAAAGCAGATGCTGTGAGAAATAAACTCAAAAGAGTCATTTTTATTCTCTTTTAAAATTACATTTGTATTGATTTTATCCAGTAAAGAGCTTGTTCTCAGTTCAGTCTCTGTGGGCCCCATTATTTGAAGGCAGCACCTCAGTACAAGGCCATGAAACAAACTACTGTAAGGTCTGATCCTCCTGTTTAAAAACTGGAAGGTACAAACAACATTTTAAATTGACTTGTGGCTTTTTTCCAAAACCTGAGTTATGTTGTGTTTTAATTGTAGAAAATGTCGAGTGCTTAGATACAGGTTCAATCACGCCTGTCCATAGCAGCCATGCCAAAAAGGTTCATCTCGTTCAGATTATGATCTCTAGCTTTGTTCCACAACATAAGAACTTACAGTTTTATATTGAACTCATTAAAATATATTTTTAAAAAGTTGTGCTACAACCAAGCTCTCTGATAAAAGCTGAGATAAAACCATGTCGACTCTTTTCCGTGCTGATGCTGCCGCCTTCTCTCAGCCTCACTGACCACCAAATTTTCAAAAGCAATTGTGCTCGCTTTAAAAACTATCAAATAGCATATACACAACATGAATATTAGGGGGTTGCTGTTGTAAAGTGTTTCTAAATAGGGTATAAATATGAATTTGCATGGCATTTGTTGTGTGGGAGAAATGAGATTTACAAGTGTTTACATTTGCATGACTGTAACAAGGGCAAAAAAGGCTTTGATGAGTATTATTGGGCTGGTTTCCGCTCTGCACACACTATTTCAGTTGCATACTATTTTTATGTGTTCGCTAGAGGAACCGACACCCTTGCATATTTGAACCTATAGTCAAACGTGTCCTTAATTACAATGGTGTAAATTTATAGAAACATATTTTTTCTTTTATTTTTTCTTAGCGCTGGTTGCTGCCTTCCATGCAGTAACGTTAGTGGGGGATGCGGGTGTTGAGTCTGAGAGAAGCACAGTTCCTGGCCAGAAGAGAGTTAAGAGAGATAGCAAGGTTTTTAAGGAGGACAGATGGGTGAAGTGGAGAAAAAACACAGGGGTAAAGCTCCATTTGTTGTAGGGCTGCTGACAAGGCTGTCATTCACTGTCTGCCTCCACAGTGTTTCAGGGAGGCTGCTGCTCGGGCATACAAATACTTAAGTCCGCACCAACAGGATTCTAACCTCTAGCAAAGTTGTGGTTCTTAAAATTGAAAGTGTGTTTCTCGAACAAAAACAAAACATGCACCATCATCATATTGGTGCATGGCCTTTGCAAAAACTCAGATGTGAGGACTAGAGGAGAGCTGAGCCGCACAAAAGCTGTGGAAATACTGGAGATCTTTCACAGAGGCATACAGCCCGGGACAGCTTTTTTTTTTTGGCCTCGCAGCATTTGTTGGGTACCAGCTGCTCTCTTCCTGAGATAAAACCCCAAAGTTCACAAACGTATTTGTAGGCCCCTCAAGTTGTGTTAGCAGATGCATGTGATGCGAACTCTGCCATGTCGTTTTCCTTTTTTTTTCCTCTCTCTCCTTTCCGCTACAGTAACAACATTGTCCTTGAAACGGGTGATAAGTACAGCCTGAACGAGGATGGTTCAGAATTGGTAATAAAAGATGTCAAGAAAGTGGATGAAGGAGATTACACTTGCATCGCAAAGAACAAGGCAGGAAAGAAAGCCGAGGAAGTCAGCCTGAACGTGTTTGGTAAGAGAATAACTCCATTCGCTTACAATAACACATACAATTGTGGCTCTTTTTCTCTCGCTGGCCTTTTCTTTTGTACTTACTGACATTTGCCGTACACTCCTCTGCTGCTTTTCCTCTGACTGGGTACAGAATACAGCTTAAAGAAAAAAAATGTGTCCTATTGAAAACTAATTAAGCCACCCCTTAGGACATTCACAGATATCACACCAGAGTTTCTCAGCATGAGGAAATTTTGCACCAGCCTTATATAATCCTGTGCTTGCAGCTCTATTATGTGCATGCCAATGGGGTCTAAAACTGAAACTCTGAGGAAGCCTGTCTATATACTTGACTGTTTTAACAGGTATTTCAGACTGTATGCATTAACAATTACTATGGATAATATGGCAGATTATTAGCCAGCTATGCAGTAGCTCTGCAGTGTTTTTTAGCCTGTTTTAGCTCAGTGTTTCGATTTCACAACCTAAAGATTTACTGCCAACACTACTATCAGCTGCCCTGATAAATACGGGCCAGCACGATGGTGCAGTGTTTATCACTGTCACCTCACAGTAAGAAGGTTCAGCGGTCGGGCCTGGCAGGCATGTTGGGGTTTTGCATGTTCTCCTCAACCCAGAGGAATGAGGTTTACGGTTTCCTCCCACCATCCAAAGACATGCAGGTTGTGATTATTGGTGGCTTTAAATTTTCTGTAGACGTGAACGTGAGCTTATACATGCATACCACCATCTGTGTGTCAGCTTGGACTTGGACTGGCAGCAACACTGATTATAAATGTTAGCAATACGCAGCAACAACCAGAAGCTCCTGTGTGGCGATATTTGCAGTGTAAAGGTGTGTGGCATTCCATGTTTCACTAATCCTTCTGGGTCTTTTCCTCAGTGAAACCTCAGATTACCTACCTGAACAACCAGACTGCCTCAGAGTTTGATGAGCAAGTCACCCTGACCTGTGAGGCTTCAGGTGACCCCACACCAACCATCTCCTGGAGTTTTGAAAACACCGTGTTCACTGAAGGAGAACAGGTAGTGATGATTTTTTTTTTCAGCGATAACCTCAAACCCATTATTACACGCTCCTCTGTGTATTTAATAATTTTGAATTCCCTCACCACAATATTAAATAACAGTTCTCTAAACAGATACTGTACTTCTGTTACCGATAGATATGTGGGCCTGCAGTATGTGCTTGACTACCGGAAGGGGGAAAATGGTTTTCATTTATGTGGTGCATTTAATCACGAAACTCCAGAAACTTTTGTTAAATGAACATTTGTTTACTTTTATTACCGATACTTATTCCAGCTGCCCACAGTAAACTGCACTATTTTGTCAACAACTTCGACTGAGTTGCATTTCTATTCACTCTACAGTTAACTTTTACTTCCAGCCCCAAACCGTTATCAGCATACAGTATAATAGTGGATTGATCACTTAATCTGCTTGGTGTACTTCATAACAATCGAAGCTTTTTCTTGAATCCTGCATTGCTACCTGGATTTGCTCTTTGTACAGTCGGCATGGTACAGAATTCTACCATTTCTGACTTTTGACAGTCTTCTGCAGTTCTGCAGGAATGCCATTAATAATTTTGTACTTTCCCATCATGAATGCTAGAGGGGATAGTGTGCAGATTGCCAGAAAACCAATTTCGAGGCAGTGCCATGCCATGATATTCCCCAGTGTTGTTAAGAGTATATGTAACACACCACTTCACTCCCTATTAATCATTAGCATTTAAAAGAGAGGATTTTTGTGAAATTGCTGTGAAAATGGTCATTGAATTAAAAAAAAAAAAAGATGATTTCAGTTAAATTAGGTTAGTAATTGTGGTGTTAAAAGCTGCCTGAGCCTCCCTGTGTTTCCCAATCTGATTGTTTTGAGCTCAGTTATGCTCTCTACTGCTGTGATAATCCACTTTTGAAATGAGTGGGCACTTTTTTTTTTTCAGGATGAACATGATATAAGAGTAAAGGAGTGTTTGCATGCAAAGCCACATAATACTTATGCATCTTTGTCATGCTTTCATATATATCCTCGTTTTTCTCTTCATGTCCTTCAGGAGAGCTGGAGATAACGCGGGATTAAAGGGTTGGCTATAGAACATGTAAAATGCTTCTCTAGACGTGTGAGCCACGAATGCCATGCTTGTCCATTTTCTCCGTTACGGTGGCCACAGCGTGTTTGCACTCGGCAGCCTGAAGAGAGAATCTCATCCCGAGTCTATTCTTATGCTCTTATCAGCTCATTAAAATGGCATAATTTTGAAAAATCCATCTTAACGGTCCATTCTGACAACATGCATCGTGTGCGCGGTGGACGGATTAGTCACTTCAGAGGTGTAATTTTCTGCTGTAAATTCAGTAAACAGTATTAAGATAATTACCTTGCAGCCTCTAGCCCGTTTCTGAATTCGGGAAGAACATTTAGTGCTGTACATTGGATAGTGCTTCGCTTGCATTAGATGCTGCAAAAATAATAATACATCTGCATATTACGCCTGATAATAAATAACATTAGTGGATTTCCCCTGCAGAGTTCCCCATTGTTTGGGTTGTTGGCAATGGAAGATTTGTGACTGGGCCTTATGAAAAAGGCATGTAAAAGCTGAACAGTAATACAGCTTTATAGCCTGTTTTACTGTAGGTTATTTTTAATTTGAATGTGGCTCAGTCTGTGCTGCATAATTAATCACTCCCTGTCACTGCCAATAATCACATTTTTATTACAGTAGGTCATTGTATGTGAGGTTGATAGGTCTGCCATCATTTTTCAGCATTCAGCAGTGCGTGAAATATCGTGAAGCCTCTACCTACGTGTTTAGTGTAGTAAGTATTATAAAATATAGAGTAAACACGGTTAAGGTTTCATGCTAACTCGCAACCAGTCATTTTCAGATTTGTTTTGCGTCAAACGGAGCATCTATTGTATAACCCATTACGCAGATTTCCACCCTTATTCTGTGGATGTGAAGACTAGTGGTAGTCGTTAGCCATTTACTTAACAATCTGGCCTCTGGTCACCATGGTAATCATTAGGCAGCAAACAAGTCCACATCAGGGGCCTTCAAAGCGAAATCTTCCCGTTATCTTCCCATGTGAAAAAGCATTTCAGCGTCAAGTTGAATTAGTCATTAAAGCACTTGAGTCACTATGAAATATACAGGAAAAAAAGAAACAGTGTGTGCAAGGATGGATAATATCAAGGATTTCCAACGTGGAGATGCATTACTTTTGCTTTGTTGTGCAACGCTGTGAAGCTGGGGTTTGTGCCATATGCAAACGCTTCTACTCATGGCAAACCTCCACCTTTGGCGCATGCCAGAAAAAAGAAAATATAGTGGCATTGCCATGGTACAGAATAAACACAGACACAGAAACACCACCTGCAGGACAAACCCTAATAATTATTATACAATGATAAGAATAATAATAGTCATTGTCACCGTATTGTATGTTTGAAAGTATTTGATTCGTGCACATCTAATCTAGAGAATTATCAAACCCACACTCCACTGCATGACTGAACTGCAACTTACCGAGTCTTATCTTCCACCTTCTTCCTTTAGCAGGCTGCTGTCATCTCTCTATTTTCTATCTATCACTGTCAGATCAATTTTGATTTAATGCTGCTATAATCAGAAAGCCCGGCTGATCATTTGGTAATAGCTTTCACTAATTTTCATTTGCTCGTCATTCATCATTGGTCTGTTTCCCATTTGCCACGCTGTGTCATTCATTCACATTCTAGTTCTACATGATAGCAGCCAGAATACAAGAGCACAGACATAATCATGGTGATGTACAGTGACATAGCAGCCATTTTACTGGCTGCTGCTTCATCTTTTGAGGAATATCATCACCTTGTATAAGATAAAGTGGATGCTATCTTTCCACAAGCCCCTCATAAGGGATTTTAGTGTGAGGTTCTTTGCACAGTCAGCAAATATGGTTTGGATGTTACACCGAGAGATGGGACGTACCTGTATGCACTTGTTAGTAAAAGAAGACAAGTGTTGCACACTACCGCGGACAAAACTAATTCCCCAGATACCTGCTAAGGGCTCTCTTATAATTAGCTTCAGTGGCCTGTTTTTCCTAGTGTCGCCAATGTCTCTCTTATTACAAAACAGTGATTAATAACCAACCGAGGAGAAAATGTGCTCCAGTTTGCCATTTTGACAAGTTTGGTAATCTCTGTGACCACAATACAACACCACTAAAACAGTCACTCTCAGCATCTGACTTTGGTTTTAATGTTGTTTGTTCAGTTTTTTTACAGCTAAACCTTGTCACACACACGTGAACAGTGCAGCACACAGTACATGCTGTGTCTGTCAGGAGGCCAATTTACAGCCAACATCCCTGGTCAGGCTTTAAAACGAGATTAAACTATTCAGACAAATATAATTAAAAACACCAGGATGAATGAAAAACTGAATGTACAGGTGTTTGTGTAGGTACATACAGTCTACAGTACAATAATGTAGGTTTGATAGTTTATGTGACTTTATGTGCAGTAAGTAAAAAACATTGTTATTTGAGCCTTTGTTTCTGAATGTGATTTTCAAACTCAAGTGTGTCATTATTGTGAGTCTTTTCCTGAAAACATGATTAACCCAAACTAATTGGACATCTTTGAGCTCCGTTTTTCCCAGTTATGTTTACATTCTGTTTCTGAGAACAACAGCATTATGCGTACTACATGTTTAGGCTCATTAACCATAAGTATACTACTGTATATACTGTAATCCAGCTGCAATTTGTAAAAACCAGTTGGGATGCAGTCTGTGGTTGACATTTATTTCACAAAGGTATGGAAATAAATGCACAGACTTGACACTCGAGTTGTATAATCTATCACAGTGAGCGTTAAGGTGTTTTCAGACGTTGAGAAGTCACCCTGCAATGCCGAGAACAGGGCGCAGTGCTTCTGCATCAGCTCATACAGTACGTCACTGCCTGCGCTTTCCTTGGCCACCCAGTACACGGTAATCTCATCATGCAGATTAACAGATTAGACTGTATCTTAAATGTAGGGAAATGATTAGTAACATGGCATCATTAATATGCCATCTTTGGCCAGCTAATAGTATAACAGTATCGTGGATTTTTCAGACCAGATTATCAGACCTTGGAGCTGATGTTTCTGCAGTTCTATCTTTTATTCTGTCTAAAATCAACCCCTCTGTATATTTTCTTTCTGAATTTCTGCGATTATTATTTTTCTGAATTTAGCAGCGGTGGTGACTTGACAAAAGTTGCACCATCATGAAGCAGACTTCATGTGGCATAGCGGCATAGCGGCTGCCCCCATGTCCCCCGCTGCTGCTGACCTCAGCGGCACATCTGCTGCTGTGTTTACATCTTGAACAGTGGAGGCAGTGACAGCAAGTGCTCACTGTCTCAAAGCACATTCATGTCTGCATGGGTTTTTATTAGTTACATCACTGTTTTACTGTCAACAATGGCTTGGCGTGCAGACGCAAGGTTCACTATGATGGATCTTCTAATCCGCACAGCAGTGTCAGACAGTGCAAGTTGATTTCCCAGCCGTCTGTATATTAATGTAAAACAAAAACCACCTGGAAGGCAGAAGAAAATGATTGGCAGTGGTGTAGTGAGTATGTTTTTGTAGCTGAAATCTTTGCACATGTCCTGCAGGTAAATCCAGTCTTCGCTGACTCTGTTTGGATCATTTACAAAAGCTTACTTTGCTCCACTGTCTTGTTGTTTGTCTTTGCTTCCTCTGTGTTTGTCATCTCTAGGCTTCTTGGACGCGACCTGACAAATATGAGGTATAGCTACTACTGTAAATATAGCTGAACCCTAGTTGTAAAAGCCCAGCCTTACACAGTATAGACAACTCTTTCATGGCAGAGCAGAAGTGTTGTCATCCAGCTCACACTAAATGTGCACTACATACAGCCGTGCACTAACTCTGTAGACAATTAGACATGTAGTAGATCACTCTAAATCAGTTTAGTTCCAGTACATATTTAGACTTGTCCTATTTCCATCCTCTGCTTGTTTTTGTCAAAAAAAAAATCCATCTTGACATTCTTGAGATGGTCACAGTGTCTCAAAGTGGATGATCCATTTTTGGCCCCTGTACTGTAGCATGCTGGTATTTGCTGCTGCACGGTCGAGTTAGTTCTCAGACGTTTCCTTTATTTAGTAAAGAAACAAATTCCTGCTTTGGATGGATGGTGGGTCTCACACAGAAAACACTTTCTGCTCTGCTCAGTGCCAGCCATTGCTCCTAACACACCGAGTTGTACTAAATCTTAACAGATTGGTTTTTAAATGGCGTGCTGCCATAATCCAAGAGTCTGCTGTGTTTTTACTCCAACCACACACTATAACAACTGTCTCATCTGACTAGATTGGGCTTCATTTATTCTGATTTCAAGATATCTCTCCCTCTGAGATTCCTGTGCCCAACCTCCTAATATATTAGAGGTGGGTGGAATAATGTTTGCAGTTATATCACAGGAGCCCACTATGCAAGTATGCTTTTAAGAAGTTAAACACGCTGCAGGAGAACACATTTAATTATAAATCTAAAATTAGGTTTGTACATGGTGTCAACTTTAGTGTTTGGCTGGATTGAAACATGCCAACTCTTGGTCCTTCACTAAATAAAATCCACGACCCTTAGGTAAAACCGACATAATATAACAGGCTAACGTCAATCACTGCCACACAAGAAATGCACTTATTGTATTTTGCCTGATCAACTTTCACTGTGAGAATGACAAAGGCATCATTCACCCATTCAATAACTACTTCCATATTTTGTTAAGTGTATTTTGTTAGTGTATTACATGACACTGTTTAAACATTTAGCATGCGAATAGTGTTAGATCACAATGTCACACATTTATCTTGTCAAAATGTGTAATACAAGTATTTGCTAATGCACAACTGAAGTCTTTCGTGCGACTAGATTTAATGGCCATATTTGTCACGATACTTGTTTTATGAAACTGTTTTCTGTAAATGTTCTCCTTCCCCTTTGTAGACACTTTTAACTGTTGTCAGAGTATAGTGTTGAATTTTGCTGTAGTTTAATAGAGCTCTTAGTCAGTAGACGGTTCTCGGCAGAAACGTTTGTATTTAATGTCCTTAACAGTTAATCATCCTCTTCTGCTCGCTAGTTCCACTGCGGAGGATGGAGTGAGTGAAATTATGGGAGAGAAAAAGCCACTTGAGGCAGTAGCTTATGTGTACAGTAGAAAACAAAACACAGGGATATCACAAAAGGTATAATTTATCATGTATCTGTCCATAAAGATATTATCACTTAATGGTTCTGTGCAACATTAAGACAGAACTGTGGCCTTGTAAAATATTTTGATCAAGCCCACCATATACAATCAGATGGTGATGAATGCACTTGTACAAACACAGCATTGATCACACAAATCTATAGTTTGAGATAAGAGTTTTGGGCCTGCTTGCATTGGATGCCAGGTGAACTTCGCCCTGTTATAGACATAAATCACGGGCTGCTCGCAAGTAGGCATTATATGATTAGTCACAATGATAAATGTAGCCCGAAAGGGACTATTGCACTTAAGTGAACTGCCAAGTCCTGACAGCGTGTCTTTATTTCATGCACTCTAGAAAGCAGAGTGACAGTTAAACCAGATCAGGGTCTGATTATAATAACCTGCCTGCTGAATGCCAAAGATGTCAGCATTGCTGAATAGAACATTTGGGCAATTTTTTGTCAAATCAGAAAATCAGGATGGGTCATGTGATCGTGTTGTTTTTGCATTCAGCTGTTCATCGCGATCAGCAGATGCAATTCTTAAACCAGAACATGTTGCTACAAAGCAGCTTGGATATTCATTAATGCAATCAGAGAAATTGAATGGTGTCATATTTATTTATAATGTGCTGAATGTAGGACCCATATTGTAAATTGTAATAAAATATAACAATTTAAGGGGGGGGTTGAGATCAAGTGGGTATGCCCAACCTGTTTGTTTATTATATTCAGGACATCACTTACAGTAAAGGCAGACGTAGCTTTAGGGGGGGTGTAGGTCCACAGCCCTGTTTTCATCAGTCTAATTGTCCTTCTCCATTGCAGGAATAAAAAAACACAAATAACATGTATCTATGGTAACCGGATCTGCTTTTGCTCCCACTTGATATGCTTCTCACCATTGAGCAGGGCCACCAACCTGTTTGTGCCAGCTCCACTTCAACATTAACACGGACAAAGATCTATAACAACCATCAGGTCCAGTTCTGTCTGTCTGCAGCTAATGGACCCAACGAGCAGAATCTAAATTCTAAAGCTCCTGTTCGGAAAAAGCGGCTGTGTGGTTTCTCAATAATTGTTTATCGGGTTTATCACTATTTTCAGACATTTGGCTTCAGCTGCAGGTCACACATTCAACTTTTGTGTTGAGCCTAAAAACGTAGAGTTGAGATAAAACAGAGCTGAGACAGAAACATGGGGAGTTGGAATTACTGCTAATTATCAAATGTTTGCCTCGAGGCACGCTTATCAACGACCATGGTGAACATGGTGAACATCATACCGGCTACATAAAAGCATGGTAACGGTTTCAGAGTGAGCATGTCAACATTCAGCAGAGCTACAAGCAGTGAAAAAAATTTTGTCAAAATGTTTTTGAAAAGAGACCATCGAAATGTTTCCACTTGATGCATTGTACTAGAATTCACTTAAAATTAATTTCCATCTGCAATCCTACAATGTGCACTCGCATGCTGATTACCCGGAACAGTTAGCATTATGTCGAATTTAATTTAAATGCATTGAAAGTCCGGAAGCAGCTCGTATAAAAAGGAACCCTGTTTTGTTGACTGACAGACGCAGCCAGCACAGGTTCAGGCCGGCAGTCTCTCCTATATTACAATTGTAGTACAGAAAATCTGACAAGTGACAGGTTATGTAACAGTGTGAGTTTTGTCCTACAAAGAAAAGAGGCAGTGACTACACAAACAAGGCAAAGTGTGAAAAATCATTTGCACGCTTTCTGTGGCTCTACCGTAATATAATTAATTTGGTGACAAATCAGAGTTGTATAATTAAAATGATTAATTGGAATTAATGAATAAATCCTGTCCAAATGCCTGCCAGTTCAAGTCTGCCTCTGCTGTATCATTAAAGCATTATTCTCCATTAACCTTATCCCTGTTTACATTCCAACAGTGTGCCCAGTACAGCTCTTTCCTGTGTCACTGCAGTAAGACAAGATTAATGCTGCCCTTTCAAAATGTTCCGGGACACTCCCTCACATGTTCAGTAAACAGCAGAAATATTTCTGCCACATCTGCATCATCCCGCTCTGGAAAGGATAGCAGTTTGTTCTACACCGCTAAAACAGCAAATATTCAATTATGTATAAGGCGTAAATGCTGAAACACCTAGAATGTGTGAAATAGTAATAGGAAATCATGGCAGCTAGGAGGGAGATGTACTGTATATCCCCTGTCGGTTTGAACCGCGTGTCGCCCAGAGGGAAGAAAAGCTGTTACTGTATTTTTAACAGCCACAGTTTCTATAGGGCCTGCTACAAGGTTCTTCTTTATTATCGATGTCTTTTTTTTTTCCCCACTTGCTACCTTCAGCAGTGTGGGTTCAAGGCAGAAAGCATTGTTAGAATAAATATGAGTTTTTGACCCCGTGGGAAGGCTGCATTTATCTTATGGCAAATAAAAGTGTGCGGGAATAATCAAACGTGATCACAAACATCCTCAAGAACACAGCGGGAAACAAAGCCTTCTGCCATTTTGGCCTCGGCCCTTGTATTTGGTGACGCGCACGCTAAAGATCGAGTTAGGTTGCAGCCGTGATGTGAGGCGCCGAACTCGGGTGTCAGCTGCACACCTGTGGGTCCTTCTTACAGGGAGAGCGAATCCTCGTTGACCCTACACGTCACACAGGTTGGACTAAGTAGGCAGAGCAATAAAGGTGATGTGCTAAATAAAAACAAGGCTTAACCAGCCATTTGTCTCTGCTGCAATTACAGTGATCCAACTGCAATTAGACCGTCTGTAAACCTGCAACAAAACTGCTAAATGGTAGGGATGGTAAACTACACCGTGTAAGAGTTTGCACATTATTGGCTCAGGCTTTATTTACTCGCCGGTTTCCGAGCCGATGCTCAGACAGTTTCTCACTGCTAATGACAGTTTAAGGTGATTTCAAGATTGACGTGTGTTTTTGTGGTTTAAAAATGACACGCTGCAGAGGATTAGGCTCATGTGTTTTTCTAATCAACAGATCTTCTGAAAAGACCAAATATAATGAGGTGTTAGTTGTTCTTTCTGAACTTTCCAACCTCCCCTTTCTGTCTGTGTCAATCACTTCACAAAAAGAAAAAGACAGCACAATGCCACTTTTATTCTTTGCTTTTGTGCGTGGAAAATTAAATGCTCTCTGTTTTATATTCGGTCTCAATGCTAAGACCTCATTGCAGTTGTAATTCTACATTCTCCATCCCGCTGGTTGTCGTTGTCAGTCAGTGTCTACCGCTGTGTGTTGTCCTAGTATAGATGAATATGCCAAACAAACTAGAAACATAACCCCTTTATCTCTGTCTTTTTCTTCAAAATTCACTGTTTTTATGAACAAATATAAAATCATTCATTAATAAGATGATGGACTCACTGTCAATGGAGCAAGACATGTGCTTGTTTTAATCGTTTCTTTCTCTTCTTTATAGAGTCATGATAGAAATATAGTGGTTCGCAGCCATGCTCGGGTCTCCTCTCTCACCTTGAAAAATGTCCAGTTCACGTACGCTGGACAGTATCTCTGCACTGCCAGCAATTCCATTGGACAAGACAACCGGCACATGTACCTGGAAGTCCGCTGTAAGTCACCAATTCTTCACTTTTGCCCTAATAATTTTAGCATTACTGTGATCATACTGTTAGATTCTATTTTCAAACTGAAATTATTAAATTTGGGTTATCAAGAACTGTTGGCATTTACTGTTACTGTTAACATTTGCTTAATAGATTGTCATTTCTGTATTTCACTCCATGCATTGCTCTACTTCTGAAAATGTTGAAGTTTTTATTGGGAAAAAACAGAGGAGGATATGAATGCTTGAAAGTATAGTCGAGGATTCTGGTGAAGCACTGTTGACATTTCAATAAGCACTCCGACAAACACACTACTCCCTTTAGTTAAGGTTAGGTAACAAAACCCAAATTCCCTGCACACACGTTGCCATGGAACTGAGGCTACAGAAAACTCAACAGAATATTAATTTGTGAGTGAATAAACTCTCAGTTTATTACAGGTACTGCTATAGTGTTAATGCTAATCCTAACACTGAGAGGTCACAACTTTTACTCACGGAAAACAACAGATGCAACAAAAATTTGCAAGGAGGAGTTTCCTTTCGCCGTCTATCCCAACATGTACACAAAAATAACCCCAGTTTCGGAGGTTGAAAACCTATTCTGATGTTCATGTCTTTACCCTGCTCTCAAATATTTTGATTTAATTTTTAATTTTCTGACCATCTCTTCATGTTGCTGAATTTGACAACCTGTGTAGGGAACTAGAATGATAGATCTTCATGCATTTGGTGGGGCATTGGGCTAAGTAAAATAATCCTTCATCCCATGGAAACCAGGTGTCACTGCAATAGTTACTCCAGTCTCCTCATTTTCTAATAAATAAAATATCATAAATGTATTAAAAGTCAGTTCAAATGATTGATAATAGATCCTATTATATCTGAACAGATATGCCCTAAAAGGGCACTGGGAATAATTTTTGTTGACGCTCATGTTTTTGGTGCACAGACATTTTCTCTACATGTCTGTGTCTACTCGGTAGTGATTTTCTGTGTTTCCTAAAATGTCTTTTGACAGCACTCTGAAAACTTTCTGGGCTTTGTTCATTAGCCATTGATTTTACCGGTAGGTTGGTTGGCACAGAAATCAATTGCACTAGTAATATAACAGTAAGAACAAGAGAGCATGTCTGTCCAGTCAAGAAAAAAACGTCAGACTTATGCCCTTTATCCCATCTTCACCTGCTTTGTGACTCCCTTGACAGCACGTCTGCAATAGATTTCTCCTTAAATGATTGTTTGTGCATAGGAGCATCACTGATTCAGATGGACTGCCAACAAAATCTCGAGCTGGTTTCACAAAGTGAGAGTGACAGGCTAGACACGTAGTCTGTCTTCAGACACGGCTCTGCAGATGGTTGTACCAGTCGCAAACATTAAGACGGATTAGTTTCACAACAAACATGCTCCTTTGCCCCATCTCCACCGACGTTTCACTGAGACGCGCAATTAAACTATTGTTGAAGAGTGTTTAAAACTTCTACTGCAGATAGTTGGTGCAACAGGCTGCAGGTGCATTTTATCAGAGGCTTTAACAAATATATGAAAATGGAACGTTAGCAGCTGTATTTATGTTTGTAAGGACCATTGAAGTGTTTTGAAGATTCAGTGTCCTAGCATTCACCTCTGTTTCTGGGAATAAATGGTGGGTGACAGAGCAGAGTTTGCTGGGTCAGTGGTACAGCGGCACCACTGTGATTTGTTTCCATAGAAACAAAGGTCTCAGTTCCGATATAGCCTCAGGGGTACAGTAGTCTTCAAATGACTCTGTGAATATTTGAGTATCTGTCTTTGAGAGAAAAAAACTCCCAATCTCCATAGAGCAGAGTTAGTATGTGTTTGTGCACCCATTTCGCCTGATGGATCAGCTCTTCTAAAGAGACACAACGTGCTGTACTGTACTCTCACGGAGAGGTGCAGACTCCGAAATGCCAAGTGCATGTGCACTTCTGATGAGTTAGCAAGAGTTTTTTTGCACAAATTTCCATCTTAACTACGTTGAAACATATGCTTGAAAAGATTGGACGCAGATAACAGACACCGACATCATACTTGATCTAATTTTGAAATCGATTGAATGTTTTCTTGGTTAAAAAAAGGGAGAAAGTGAGAGACTAAATTAAAGCCTATGAACGCTTAATTGGATTAATATGCCCTGCTCTCAATGTGCCAGCAATTTGCTCAGATATAATCACAATGCCGCGTTGATAGAGTTGTGTGAGGGCTTGCAGTTAGCTGGAGTAATCAGTAAGTAATCAGCAGCTGATTCACTGTTGCCAAGCTATTATTGATAAGAAAAGGTGCTTTGTCTTGAGCACAGCTCTCACTCTCTGTCCTCTCTATCTTCGCTTGCCCACTCACACAATGAAAACGTTATCTAAGCATGGAACTTCCTATCTGCTGCGCAGCATGATCCCATTAGCCGGGATGAGTGTTGCCGGGTTTGCTGCTGCAGGACTGATAGGAAAGTGTTAATATCGTCTCTGTTTGAGCTCCATTTTGTCAACGGTTGAGGTTTATTTAGCATGAATAAAAAGGCCATTCTTGCAGTGTGTAGTCATCGGGCCTGCTGGCTCTACAGATACATAGTTCTACTCCTGTGCATTACTTTCAATTGTTACACTTGCCAAACATTTACATTTCTAATAACGAGAGTGCTAATGCTTATTCAACCATAAAATAAAGCATCAATGTCAAGAGGTAACTGCAATGAGCAAAATGGTGCCGACTGCTACGAGCTGCTGACTTGTGGGAGCCCAAAAATCCTGAATTCATCATGCAATTGTGATACAAATCTGAAATTTTCCATTTGATCTAGACTTTTAACACGCAGATCACTTATTCAAAATCAAAAACAATAACATGGAAACAAGCAACAAGTTGCACACTTGTTATCCATCGACAGAACTGATCGCATTATTTCAGCCATGAAAGTCAGTCCCTGTGTGAGCGCCACTTCGGCGATGTGGCGATATGATTTGCTAGCAGTTATGAACAAGGAAAATGATCAGTAAATGACACAGCAGTGAGAGTAGATGTGACACTACAACATATATCAAACAGTATTCAAACTTGTAGTTTACATTAACTTAATGTTTCATACATGCACATATATACATCTTTAAACATATATATACAACTTCAAATGGTTGTATCTAATCTTTTTATATTGCACGTTATGTTTCATATGACCTACCTGAACCCCACTGGCAGATACAATCGTGTTATTTGTAAATGTATCAATAATCTCACCTCAACTGGGCTGCGAGGTGAAAGAAATCAAACAGTCAGATCACAGCCACTGTAGTGAGTCAATGAGGCCCAAAAGCAGCATTGACAGATAGAGTGAGAGACTAATCAGGGTTTCGGGAGATGGAGCATCTATTGACTCAGCCTTGTCCATCAATCCCGGCAGCAGCAGCACTCAAGAGTTTTCAAGGATCCAGGGTCAGAAGCAAACCCCAGCAGTGTCAGGAGCATTTCACAACATTTCACAGATCTCAGGAAGCATAACGTCACTGAATTCAATAACCCTTCCTGCTGTAGTAATGTGAGCAGGGTATAATAAAAGGAATCAACGAGTCAAACTATCATCTCCTGTTATAGCCTCTCTACTTCTCTGCAACGATGCCAAAAATGGAGGCCCAGGGTAAAGTAATGCCGTATGGTATTAAGTAAATTCAGAGAGTACGTGAGAGTTGCTTGCTAAATGGAGTTTACGCTGCAGTGTGTATGGCAGCAGGGTTATTTGTATCTCGGCAGGTGTCAAATGCAGAACCATAGTAGTGAGAGGAAGAATAATATAATGTTCATCAAAGCCAAAGTGAAGCAGCTGATTTTTTTCTGTAGCAGTTGGAACTGACGACATACAGCTCTGTTATTGATGTACACCGAATGCCCTTGCTTACTCGTGATTGTGAGCCTGTTAGACTTGCTGTGTAATAATGGCTCTCAGCCCTGTGAGACACTGAAGTTTTTTTTATAATTGCTGCGCAAGAGCATCTCGGAGTAAAACACAGCACTTTCTTTTTGTCACAAGTAAAATTTGCAGAAAGTGGCAAATTAATGTTCCATAAAACCGACACAGGTTTCCTCTAAAACTTAAATGGATTTTAGTAAAAAGCTCAACTCAAATATATCAAAGTGACACAAAGGCAAAGGTTTTTTTTTTTTTTTTGGCCATTCTGTGAGGCTGTCAACATCTCCATAAATACTCCAGTTGCCTTAATATGTGTGGTTTGAATCGCTTTTTAGCCAAAACGTTTCAAAATTAAGTATCTTTCAGTGAGCCATGATAAAAGCTGCTGAAAATGTTGAGGAGGGAACCTTCAGGCACATAATGAAATATCATCAGCCCACAACTCTGCTCCTGCAGTAGGAGATGAATTGTGGCCCATTCCCAGCTGACTGATTCCTGGAGATTTCTTCATACAGAGATTTGCATAGTTTGAAAATAAATGCATGGTCTACATAAAGGATTTCTAATCAACAGAATGCATCTTCTTTACTTGCTTTCTCTCACTTCTGGAATTACTTAGCTCTGGATTACGAGAACATTTAGAGTGCTGTTTTTGATGAATATGAGATTATTGCGTTAGTGAATCTTTTACTTAACTGGCACCTTTATTCATACGCAAAGTAATGCTTAGTTTTTTTCTATAATATGATGTTTAACATATTTGATCCCTGTGTGTTGATGCAGTTGCTCCAAAGATCCAGGGCCTCGTGACAGTGTACACATGGGAGGGAAACCCGGCCAACATCAGCTGTGAGGTGGACGCTCACCCCAGAGCCTCCGTGGTTTGGTTCAGAGACGGCGTGCAGCTGCCCACTGCCAACACCACCAGCGTGACGATATACAACACGCCAACCATCAGCTATCTGGAGGTCGGCTGCACCTGCCGTTTTTCACTGACGTAACAGGACATGCGAGTTGATTAAACACAAACAGACTGTTCACAAATCACAGTTTTGCAGCGCATGCCAGGCCTCAGATATTGTCAGATTATGTGTGTGTGGTTTCAGCTTTATTTACTGAACAGATAAACATCAACTATTAGAGGCAATTATACATAGTTTTTGTGCCACATTAGTGTGATTTGACCTGCTGATTTCTGAACAGAGCTTAATAGAAGCATGTTGCATTTTGTCATTCGTAATCAAGTAATTGTGAACAAATGAGAAAATTACCTATGATATTTTAAAAATAAACCTTTTATTACTCGTGGATAAAACAGGTCAACAAAATAACTAACAATTACATACAGAACAAGTCTGAATTAAAATTATAATGGTAGAGAATTAATTTCAGATTAGTGTGTGTCTCTGCATCTACCTCTCCAGCTCATAATTCACGTTAAATCACGCCTAAGAAGGTAAAGGTTCTAAATTAATAACGTACAGTTGCGTTGTAATGATTGTACAGTATGTTGTAGAACAAGTTCTACACCTGGTCCCCTCTATTTGTCATAGTGCTACAATATCTAAGGTGACTCAAAGGTTTTGTCTTTTTTTTTTTTTTTTCAGGTTACCCCTGATTCTCAGAATGACTTTGGGAGCTACAACTGCACAGCAACCAATGTGATGGGCACCGAGTCCAAGGAGTTCATTCTTATCCAAGCAGGTTTGTAAACCACGAACATTTGTAGCATCTGGTCTTGAACACTCTGGAACTCTTGATGAAAAATGGAACAGAGCTGCACACAGACCTTCGTTTTTTTAAAAAGTAAATGGTTCAATATCCTAAATGTAAGTATAAGGCTATTATATGACACTGGGTATGATAAATAACTCATCAATGTCATATAATGAGTATATACCCTCTATTTTTGATTAATCAAAGTCTCTCTATCTAAAATGGATCCAGCTATTAACAGCCAATGTTTTGTTTTCAAGGTCAAGATTAACACTCATTGTGGAACATGGGGCTTTATTGGCTCGGCAATAAAAACAGGAGCAAAACCCATTAGACGTTACTGATAACATTTTAACTAAGACAGCCGGGGGCACGTTTGCATTTGATATGTAAAATGACTATTTACATATGGATTCACAAAGGACACGTTTAGCTGCAGACAGAAGAGGAATCTCTGTTGTTCAGTGGCATTTAACTAATGCAGTAGACACAGCATTAGGAGGAGCAATCACATAATGCATGTTCTGTATTATTAGCAAAAATTCTGATAATGATGATCCAGAGCTTTTGCAGGAAGCCCAAAGTGCTGACACATCATATTCATCTAAACTAAGATTCCTGTAAAAGAAAACAGAGATTCCAACAGAATTGAATGGCAAGGTGAACCAAATTCCACCTGTAGTTTTCCTCCTGTAGTAATTATATGAATCCCTGGTTTGCATTTAGAATGACTGCGGTAAGATCTAAAACATCCACTTCCCAGAACAGTTCTGGTAGGTGATCGTTTTCATGAAGCGCCTATCAGGGCTGCACTGGAGCTGAAATGCATCTCTACACTGCACAGCACGTATTAGACAGGTAGTGAACAAAAATTGTAATCACTACAACCATATTTTCTACATTGATATGAAAAAGAGAAAATCACTACAGATGGAGCATCATTCCCACTGGTGTTTCCATGTTTGTGAAGCCAGTGAGTAGCTCTAGGGAGTTTGAATATATTGGTCATTAGTTTATTTAATTTCTAGCCCTTTTGGTTTTGAGAAAAACACCCTGTTATTTTACCACTTGTATTTAATTAAACTGAATTTATAAAGACCCACTAGTGACCTCTAGAGGCTGCTGTGTTCATTACACCGAGCAATATGAATATGATAAATCAGACACAACACGCTGATGATCTAAAAGCTGAAAGCATAAAGCGACGATGCTAGGCGGACGATCAGATAGCAGTGAAATCAAAAGCAATCCTCCATGGAATAGGTATGTGATTGGTAATCCAAAAATCATTCTATTAAATAATTTTCTTATGTACAAGTGGTGATGTAAATTATTCCCACCCTCTGCAAACTATGACTGCAAGTCCAAAGTGTTTAACACCAAAATTGAAGGTACAGAACACACCTGACATACTGATGCTTAGGCCCTCCCCTTAAAAGACCAAAATCAAGCCGGTTAGTTTCTTGTCAGAGGTGTTGTAATGCTTTCAGAAGATTGTGTAGGGCGCTCCGTTCCTGCAAGCATCAGTCATCACAGATGGGACCTAAAGCTGTCACCACAAACCACAGGCTCTGGCACGCACTACCATTTACTGCTGATGCCTCGTAGATGTCACTGATCGTCTAACTTCTTTCTACATCCCAGACTAGTAATGACTCAAATGGCCCCCTGTGGTGTCAAGCTGGGGGCACCAGCAGGAGCACTACTCTATACAGAATATTTTCAAAAAGTCAAAAAGTACAGATGGGTACAATGGAGGGAATAATAAACCGTTATTAAAGGAAGATGTTGCTACTGCCTGGTTAACTGAATGGGTATATTTTATGCGCTTTGTAGGATTTTTTTGTAGCTCTTCTAGTTCTTCCTCTTTTTTCTTTTTTCTTTTTTTTATTGGTCTTTTCTCTTATGCAGAGGTGCCATCATCGCCAGAAATTGTGCAAGTGGAACCTTTCTCGAGCACAGCAGTAGTAGAGTTTGCAGTGCCGGAATCCATGGGTGGAGTGCCTGTCATCAGGTACAGAGTGGAATGGCGTTTGCCTGGCCAGGCTTGGACTGGCAGGGAGTATGACGCTGAGGACGGTGAGTCACGCATCCCTCCTCACCAAAATTCACTTAATGGTGTTTTGTCCCTTCCGAGCAAAAGTACAAAGTTACATATCCTGTCGACCATGAATACATTTACAATCATAATGTCACAAGAAATGTCATTAAGGCTTTTCTGGTATCATATTTTGTCAGTGACAGCTGAAGAAAAAGCACCTACCTGTGAAGTAGATTTCTGCTTGATGTGATTCAGTCACCATCATTTACTTTACCCTTGAAATCCTAGAAAAATATGTTCGCTCTAAAACAGTGGATGCGAGTGATGTTCCTGAATTTCTTCTTCAGGGTCAGTATTTTTCTGATATACCTTTAAACATTGTAATCCTTTAGCAACCAACCTCCACTCCTTGCTTCAAAATTTAAAAGGGTTCTATTCAATCTCTAAAGTGTTTTAACAAGTATCATCTAAAAATCTGTTTAGTATTCATGCACAAATGTGCCAATTAAAAGCTCTTGCCTCTTAATCATGAGGTTGAAACATTTGGCGTATCAAGGTAATCCACTGACTGCGATATTTGCAGCATGGTGCAGCATTCACAAATGGGAATATTGACAATAAGAAACTGTCCAACATTAAGCTACAAATTTTATAAAAAATTATAAATTGTAACATATGTGCAACATTGCAACATATGCTACACTCGCAGTTGCCCAATGCACACTGGGAACTATGGTGCCAGATGAATGTATATGCATGGACATTTCAACTGAAATGTGTAAAAGAAAAACAACACAACTAACTTATTTATTTCATTTTTATTTTAGGCATATGATATGTCATTGTTACGGTTCCTCTATTCCTGGACCACTAACATTTGATCTAATTAGAGGCCAAAGTTATTATGAGTTTTTATATAATATTATTCTTGTTTTTATGATTTTAGGGTAATTTTTTTCCCCCCGTTAGCCTGCATCTCCTACATGAATAAAATATGGGCCAAACCTACAGAAAACATTCCTGCTAGCAACAGCAGTTAATCCAAAACTGACAGTAGCTGATGTTCGGAGGAGAGGTGGAACACAGTGCATCCTAAATGACAGATACTCAGACACCACTCACCAGCTCACACACTGACAGGCCCTAGATAATATCCCCGTCCCACTGAGGGTTTGTAGCTCCTACAAATCTGGATGGTTCTCGTCCTGTCTGCCACATGGGACGTATCAGTCAGTGGCTGACAGGCTTTGCTGTCAGCTCAAGGCCCCAGAGCCGCCTCTCAGGCAAGCATTCACATAAAACAAAACACATGCATCCATGCAGCAACCATAAATAATACCGAAAATACCTCATCCAACCACATGACTTAATCCACCTATAATAAACAAAATTCTTTCCGTGACAAAAATATACACGGACCGGGTCGTGCCTGTTGCACAGCAAAGTGCATACTTTATTACATTTGTAATGTTAATTAGTCAAATCGGGCCTGTGTGAGCTGCAGGGCTCGGGTGGAAGGAGGTAGCTATGTTGTTAGTCATAAAGAATTATTAAGTGGCTGAAATGTGCCAATGAAAAGCTTATTGAGTTTCGCAATATAGTGAATCAGGGCTGCCATCACATGTTTAAAAGCAGTACTGCCCAGTATAGGGACCACAAGAACCCCTATGGGACCGTGCTGCACTTACAGGGGCTCTACTGCTCTGTACAGTATCATCTAAACATGTCTGTCTCAGGCTTTACAGATACATATTCTATTTTTCTTATCGTCTGCAGATGTCATGAGACCGGTGATGCTATGTGTGTCCCTGAGTACTTTGTGACGTCCCTACTTTGTCAGCCAGAAAACTGTATAAGTTGTTCTTTCACGTGGCTGAACACCGTAGTTTTTAGCAAATATTACTCAATCCGTCTGCTCGCATTTAGAATCAGAATTAGAAAACTGTTTATTTTATTGGTGACCTAGAGCAAGAAGAGAGTGGATTTTTCCTAAAAATTACCTGCAGTGTGTTCAGATCTACAAAAGTGCAGCAGAATTACCCCTTGATGTGTTTTTATTAGGTTGGTTTTTCACTTTTGTGTCTGGACTGTTGTTAAAATTCATACAGACTAAGGCAACTTCCTTTCTTTTTTTTCTTTTTGAATTTTTAATATGTATTTATCTCAGCGCTCTGAGCATCAAACCCACTTCCACTTTTCATATGAGATAGAGATAGATCTCTTAAATCTCGGGCAAAACAAACAAACAGTGAAGGTTAGAAGTAGACCAGGGCAATGTTTGATTCATTTATTTATTCAACATAAATTTATGCTTTTCTGTTTATTGCCTTAATACCTACAACGATTTAGGTCCCAGACCTTACTACACATTTCTCAGTGTATTGAGTAGCAACACAATCCTTACTACATACCGAAAGCAGCAGAATCCAGTAAGTTGAATGGCTGTTGTGATTTGTGGAGATAACCTTTCACTGAAACCGAGGAAACCAGCATGTGATAATCAGTAATAAATTACTGTGGGTCGCTGGAAAATCTGAACATGAATGGTTTCAGCAGTGGCATCAGTTCTACTGATGATGTTGGTGCCAAAAGCCCAGTTGCGTATTCATTTGGCCTCATGCTTTTTAGCTGTATTCATACAGTTTCCCTTAGCATTCGCTTATGCACGGTTCAGTGTGAAAGTCTGTCTCGTTGAAACATTAACGTGAAACACATTTAGACTTTTCGCTGTATTTCTCTGTGTCGTTTAAAAAAATGTTCCACGGCGGTTTTGTATCAGAGCCTAAATTTGTCCCCATTCATGGAATTACTTTTCATTGTATTACACACTGAGATAACAGCCAAGTGGCTTTTTTGACAAAAGTCAGGAAGCACATTTGTGCATGCAGAATAAGTGAATCCTGATTGAAATTTCTCCGGTGCCATGCTCATATGCAAATAACTGTCTTGTCGAATGGCATCTAGCACATTACAATTTTTGTGAAAAATTTCTTCCAGTCTTTTCTTTTTCAGGAAATATAATAGCAATAGCAAACTCAAACAAGTCACACAAGGTAATTACAGTGGTATATTATTGTAATATAACAAAATATTAGAGTTACCCAGACTCAAATGAGTAAGACAGATTGATGAGTGACAGTATGTCTCATACAGACTATTTGTAAAATAATGCATAAACATGTATTGTATTCTTTATACTTTAGTTGCAATTCCACGAAGCCCTAAAAGCTTTTTCGAAAACATATAAATGACAATAATTTTTCTTTACCTGTCCTTCCAAGAAAAAAAACATTGCACATTATTTTCTTCGAATTTAAAACAGTTGTGTTGTTTTTCACAGAAAGAAATGCGTTGCGTATCCCGTGATACGTGATACTGCATAAATAACAAAAGGCTGAATTTCAGTGTCATTCCACACAAACATAAAGAGCAGCACAAAAACCGCCTTGGTTCACCATTTCTCCGTTCCCAGTATACATCCGTGCAATGAAACCATTTTGCCCCTTACAGGCATGACCAAGATCACCATTGTTGGCCTGAAACCAGAGACCACCTACGAGGTCAAGATGTCCGCCATCAATGGGAAAGGTGAAGGCGAGAGCAGCATGGCCAAGCCTTTCAAGACTGAGCCAGTCCGTAAGTACTGCACTCACCGCTGCCGTCCCCGCTCTCAGTAAACACTCCACTGACCCCGATGCTTTGAACTTAATGCTGTTGCTCACTCTAGTGCCTGCTCGTGTCTAGCTGAGCCCAGATGCTTTCACCCCTACACTCCTTTATTCTCACACCAAGCTCCAGCTCAGTCCTTTTCCGTCCAGGCCCCTGAGGATCCCACTGCCACTGCCACTTAATCCAACTTGGTTAATTGTGGTAACCGTGCAAAGTTTACCCTCCGTATCCTTCATCGCTGATCAGTATTGTGTTTCTTTCCTCCTGTGTGTGTTTGCAGCCTGTAAGACAGACCTCACCTCCCTTCGTTTTGCAGCATTCTACCTTTTTTTAGCCCACATCTGGTGATAGGGAAAGATTTCCCTGACACACTCATGCATTCTTAAGGCTGATTTATACTTCAGTGTGAAGAAGTGTCAGCTCTGTATTTATAGTTCTGTGTCACCTTGCATTGTTAATATAGCAGCCAGAGGTCAAACCCTACGGAAGATTGTTTATATTTTTGCAAAGGAGATGGCAGAATGTGATGACATGTTGGCAAGGTGAGGGAATGTATTGATTTTTGCCTTTTGCCTACTGTATTTTGAGAAAATCAGTAAAGTCACCTTAGCGCCACAGGAGAGACAGTAAGAGAACACCTGCTTGTCAGCCGGGCAACTGTTGACCATGCCACGTTTGTTCATCAACCATGACAC
The DNA here is from genome assembly GCA_033026295.1 of Channa striata. Classification (NCBI taxonomy): domain Eukaryota; kingdom Metazoa; phylum Chordata; class Actinopteri; order Anabantiformes; family Channidae; genus Channa; species Channa striata. The sequence goes on along the minus strand of CM065182.1, from coordinate 9,527,899 downwards.
TAGCACCAGATTGCTGGATGTTCTGGAGCGACTTGCTGTCACTCTCTGTATTCTCAGCTTTTTAAGTTTCTCTGGGTGAATAATCTGGCGTCGAATAACAGCTGTGTTACTCATATGGCAGAATCAGCAAACCTTACAGCAATGAGCAGGTGCGCGACACCTGTCATCACCGGCGTGTGTTGACTTGTCATCTTGGTGGTTATTTATGTGCAACAATGTGTCAGATGATGTTTTCTCACTGAAGTATAAATCAGACTCGGTAGACGTGCTCATATTAAAGATCATTGTGCGCGTCCTTTCCACAACAGAGATCCGACTCGCAGCCAAGAGTTTAGTAAGATACTCATTAGTCAGACTAATTTTTCACGTTGTTAAGTCTTCCTGAAAACACCGTTCTAACAAATTTGACCTTGAGCATCTGATTTTAAAAAATGCTGTCAAAGTTTTTTTAAGAGGTTTTGGTTTTGCAGTTCTCATCATGTTTAATGGGAGAAGAAGGACTTTGAAGTTAGTTGGTGGTTTCAAGCTACCGGAGCTCTGTGTTACTATTACTGATGAATACTGGCCAAACAAACAGACGTAATAAACTACAACTATTTGGTAATCTTCTCCATCTGCTGTGGATCTTCTTTATTCAGGTTACAACGAGAACGCAGCAGACCCCTGACTCAGTCAGCATTTAAAATCAGGGTCAAGAATTAATCTGTGTTTTAGTTTGTAGCAGCCTTTGTGTCATCCTTCCATCTGTGCTTCATCACCCCACTGCTTCTGTCAAAAGAAATCTACCTACCTCAGCACCCCACTGCTTTTTTTTTTTTGTTTTTGCCTAAATCTTTAAAGCCGGAGAGAGACTTTGTGCTACTTTAGGATTTTTTGGCTCAGAGCAAAAGTGTCTTACTGTATGTGTTTATCTGGTTTAGTCCGACTAGAAAATGTGTATAATTGTGTTTCAGCTTTAATTTACATACACTTCTTAGAAATCAATTAAAAACAGACATGCAGGAATCAGTTCAGATTGTAAAGATTTTATGCAGACTATACATGAGCAGTAGGAGACAATCAACATCACGTTTCAGCTTGACATTACGTAAAAGACGCATTTCTGATTTGCAAGGTAATGCTGCACCCAGATCATTTAAGTGAAACTTAGCTGTTGGGCAAAAAGACAGAAATTCCAGAAAGACACAGTAGCAGCGTAACAGTGAGTAAATAATGTGGCAGGACAGAACTGGTCGCTCTTTCATTGTTCATATTTCTCATTTCATTGTCTTTGTTTCTTCTCTTTGCTTTATCGTTTTCTCATTATGATTTTTCATCTATTCTATATTCCACTGGACATTCAGGGCACTCAAGTAAGTTTCTTTCTCTTTGTTTTGTCTATGATGCTTTTTTTTTCTGTATTTGTTTCCATCTCCATTACATTCGTTTTGTTTTACCTCTTTCTGTACATACTGTAATAATGTGAATGTACCGCAAACATATTCTTAATAATATGGCATCTTCCATAGACAGTTCCGCAGAAAACATCACCCAGTGTCCAAAACCCGTGAACCAGGAGTCATGTTCTTTATTTTGGTCTGTCCACTAAAAAGTATATTGTTCTTGTGCATTGCAGCAGTTCAGCTGAAGTGTGTTATATAGGGCTGTTAAAGAAGATCCATTGTCTTCAGAGACAGAAAGATGAGTTGAAAGATATTATATGCTAATTAGTGTGGGATAGGAAAACAAAGATAGTATCTTTGCACTTAAATGGAAACATATGGTTTCAGGCCAAACAATTCCCAGAAATCTTTTGGATTCCCATTTGTGCTCATGGTGGGTTAAGAGCTGTTTTACTGCATGCGATGGAGACCTGGAGCTTTCTTTAGAAAGAGAAACAGGACACTTCCAATCCCTCATTGTCATTCTTGTTAAAGAATGTGACTGAATATTCAGGTGTCGATTATTGCCAGCGTTAAGATTGTCCTACGCTGACCCCCTGTCCACCACATCATTAAAACCATAAGGTCTCTTAAGGGTGACACTGATGTGCATTTCAAACTACCAAATATAATATCTGGGATACTAGTGTGTGGTCGGCCAGAAATGATTTAAGTCTCTGACTGTGTCTGTAGTTGCAGAATAACAGTCTGTTGGAGAAAAAACTTACAGTATATAATAAATATATGTTATGTATGTTGGACAGTAATGGTTTGTTCTGCTTGGTGTTAGAAGAGCGTTCAGTAAGCTAGGTGTTTTAAAAATCTAACTTCTGGTAATTTCTCTATATGAAACCAAAACAAAAGGGCTGGGAACAAAAGGAAAGGAAGCTGACAATGTACCCTCACTGTTGAACAAAGGAACACAGCATAGGATCCTTAACGAGCAACTCACAGAAGACTTCCAATCACTGCAGTTCAGAGAGAAAAAGCCGTTGTTGTTTCCCATCTTTGCTTTAATGAGAAATTCTTTTTTTTTTTGTTCCCTTCACAGACTTTGGCTTTAAAAATTACTGTGTAAGGAAACGTTGTGTCAGTTAAAACTTTTCACACGTCACCCAACTTGCATTTTAGCACGCTAATGATTTGTCGTCTATTTATATTAGGACTATTGATATGGGTTAGTAAGGCCATCATTTTGTAATTAAATTTTTTATCATTCGATACAACCAACGGCAGAAAAGGCTTTGCGTCACTGTGGTAAGCACGGTCGATGTGCTAACAGATGCTGAAAAAAAAAAAAAAAAAAAGGAGTTATTATTGCATCCTTTGTTATCCAGCAAAACTCGCCAAACCGAGGCAGCGCTGACTTGCTCTCATCATCGTGTCTTCACCATCTTTCAGTTTCTTCAGAGATACCGCCCTCTAGCGCTGCCACCAGTATGGCCCTTAGTGAGTATGCCAGTCCAGCAGTGTGCAGTGTGTGTCTCTCTTCACCGTGACCTCTCTCACCTGCTTGGCCTCGCAGTTAGTGTAGATGTTTAATTCTCGCTGCTGTGGCTCATAGAAGGGCGAGTTCTGCGAAACGACTAAACATACTGGCAAGTTATTAGCATTGTTTTGAGTAACGATAGATTATGATAATCTTACTAACATTTGTTGGCGTGACGTTGCCCTTCTAACTGCCTGACTGTAAAACTGTGTGACAAACGGTAGTTAACACAGTGTGTCCTGTAGATTCAAACACATCATAGATTATTCTGAATTGTAATCAGTGAATTATGTTAAGAATATGTCATATTAAGTTTGCAGCGATGTGTCCAGTTGTGAAAGTATTAGTAGATGAGAGGCTGCATAAGAGATACTTAAGTTCTAATACATATCATACTAACCTTAGCATAGAGGTAGTTTACTCATAACACTGTAGTTCATAACTTACTACATGATTCTGCTGCTTTTTAGGCATGAAGACTGAGTGATTGTAGGCTCCATGTTAAAGTTATGCTATGCTTTGTTTTGGCTTTGAATTTACTTGAAGGCCTCCTAAATGTTGTGTTGTTGTCTGTCATCATTTCTATTCTCGATTAACCAAAATTCTTCAAAAAGCGACACAAGAGGCAGAGATATGGCTGCGTTGAATGAACGCCACAGATTCCAATAAAATTCTGTAAAAAAAGAAAAAGAAAAAAGGAAAATCTAAACATATCTTTGTTATCCAGCCTGTGCACGTGTCTCCTCAGTGTGTGATGCACTGTGTGTTGTCGTTAAAATGCAGTTGTCATATCAGGACATCTGTTATGCAGATTATAACATGATGATAATCTACGATGTTTAAAAAGCTGCAAAAAAGATAACTGTACCTCTAAATAACGGTCCCAAAAAAAACTAAAGCAAGCCTGCCGATGGTGGTTAAGGCATTTTAATACTGAAACATTATGTTCATCATGTGACAAGGCGATAAAACATCTCAGTCTTAGCTGGGTTCCAATGGTCACATTGAAATTAGCTACATGACCGGTCAGATTAGGATAAACCAACATATCATTTACAAAGACCTGTTTCTTTGTTGAATTTAGATACATGATGCTGACAGTGGGACTGATGTACAAAAAATCCATCTGCAGCATTTTAGTGAAAGAAAGTGTCCCACCACTGTATGATAACGTGGATGTATGTTAACAATGGGTTGAACTGCCCGTTGGCTCCTGAAAAAAATTCACTCAGAAAATTATTCAGGCCTTTAATTGTTGCAGATCAAAAAGTACAAAGTCATGTTTAATTTATCTTCAGATAAGCCTGGAACTTGACGGCAGTACAACTGTGGCAAATTGTCTCACCTGGGGATGAAATGCAGCAATATTTCCCACACTGGATGTAAGGACAGACACGGAGCCATTAAGTCAAAGGAGCTCTCTCTGGACCTCCACCGTAACATTTTGGGATGAGACACAGAACAGTACAAGTGTAAAAAACCTATTTTAAAGCTTTGAATGTTCCAATTACATGGCCACAGTGGCCTGAGTGATTGTGAGATGCAGGAAGTATTGAACCAGCAGGACGTTTATTAGAGTTGCCCTTCAGGCCAAGCTGAGTAACAAGACTGGATGGACCTTGGTCAGGGAGGCAACCAGGAGCTCAGAAGTCACATTAAGAGCTTCAGATTTTCTCTACGTTGATACATCTTATGAAACTTTCATTCAGACCTTTTATGGTAAAGTGGTTGACTTACCTAAGATGATTCACAGCTCTAACTGCTGCCAAAAAGGTTTCTACAAAGTACTGAAATAAGAGTCAGGATACTTATGTAAATGAGCGATTTCAGCTTTCAATGGTTTATTATTTTGCAATTAAAAAAAAAAAGTATGGTTTCACTTCTATCACTACCGTGGGCTGTAGTGTGTACATTGATGGGCAAGAATTTAATTCAAAATTAATTTACAGAGAAAAGTGGAATAATTGAAGGGCTTTAAATACTTAAAAAGCCACTCTATATTTTATCATTGCATTATTAGTTTGATGCTGTTGATGTGCTAATATCATTGCTGCAGCTGGTGAAGCTGGAGCTAATCTAAATTACTTTTTGTAAAAAAAAAATATGTCTGAACAATAAGTCGGAAAAACATTTGGATGTTTGAGATGATCCAGACTGATCCACAGTCTTTAGAAATTAACCAGGCTCAAGTCTTTTTACGTTAAACATGTTTTTCCTCTCCACTGTTGCCTGTGACTTACTCCAAGGGGATTTGTAGGGTTTCCTCTGCACTTTCTTATAGTCTTAACTTTACCACTTAAAATGCCTTGAGATGACTTTTTTGTCAATTGGCGCTATATAAAATAAAAGTTGAAATGGAAATTGCTGAAGATATGAACAAAGGTTTTCTCATTACTCTGAAAACACATTTTCTTATTTCCTTTCATCATCTGATGTTACGTGTAAAACCACAGAAAATAAGTGATTAAACAATAAAGAGAGAGATGTGGGTTACCATAGCCACAAAGATGCCGCATGGAATAAAAATGATGAAAATGACATAGCTGTTAAAGAGCTGTTTTAACCACTTTATGTAACACACACACTCAAAGTTGTACTTAATCCAGCTACTTGAATAAATGTTCTTTGTCATTAACCCGCTGCGCCAACCCCCGGTGAATTCCTGTGAAGAATAGAAGAACAATTCCTGACTTTTTACCTTTAAAGCACCAAACTCACCAGACTGCTTTAATTTCTGGTTCACATAACATAAAGCAGCGTCTAAAACATGTGCCATGTGTAAAGAAACATGATTTGTGTATTTGTTACAAGATCACTGCAGTAATTGCTTGTTTCTATCATTTTGCATAACACTGCTCCAGCTCGCGACATACGTCGTCGTTCATACTGCACAGTCCAGCGGCTGTGTTTCCTGCAAATGCATTATTCAAAAGCACATGTCACAAATCATTTGTTCCTTCTAATGTTTCACATGTTGTCATACTGTTGTCCGCTGTGTTGTCATTTTTAGTTGCCACGGTTTATATACCCGAAGCTGCAAGTGTTTGCTGTGTTTTGCTTATAACGCCGCCTTCCTATTTGTCCCACATAAACCAATAGCAATATTTGTTGTTTCATCTTAAATGTGTCTTAATAGCAGCCATTGTATTAGCTAGACTCTATAAAAGTAACATTAGTCATTAATCTGTTTGTCTGATTATTTAATTATTTACAGATGCTATACATGTTTTCACAAAGAAAACTATAGCTTCATAATTTCTTCATTTTTTTATATTTATTCAAAGAAATCTGTGTATTGATTTATAATCAATCTTTTATCATATTTCTTTTTGTTGTTTTGTCATTTTTCTTTAACATTACTGTATGTTTTGAACATTATGTTTTCATCTTTTCAAAAATGTTTTGTTTGTTTCCCACGTGCCCCCTCTGCCTCTCCCTGCTACCCCCGCCCCACCCTCCTTTTCCTTTCCATCCATCATGTGCGTGCACATCATGTGACTTTGTCATGTGACTCTTGCATGGTGCTGATGATGTCGTCTTCGCTGGCCAACAGAAGGTAATTTTTTTTTTTAGTTTGAGATCATAAGTTCAGCTCTGATCATTACAAACATTGAGACATTTGTCAAATTACATAATGCCATTATGACACTTTACATACTGATATTTCTTTGCCCTGTTTCCATCCATCTTTAGGCCATTCTGTAAATATTTTAATATTCAGTAAACCAATACTAATCATCACCTCCATTCATTGCAAGATTTTCTGTTTATACATGATATGATTATTTAGCCCATTCTCATTACATAATTATAATACCATACACTGATAATACACACCCGGACCAGTGTGGTAACTGAAAGAGCTCAGTGCAAACACTTTTACCCTTTGCAATGTCTTTTTGAAGCTGTTTGTCCCTTATTGACCTTGAACGAAAAAATGTAGTTCAAATGTAATTCAAAAGTAACAAAATAATGAAAAAACAAGAATATTTGAATATGAACTAAATTTCACATATGGTTGCTCTTTCCCATTTGGTCAATAACAAAATAATTTCGCATTAACGAAAATGTGCCTCAAATTTATTTGTCTTCAGATATTTCATTTAAGAAATGATCGAGGCTGTTTTTGTCTTTATTTTCCTATTTTTAGTTTTTTTTTTAACAACATAATTGCTTGTTGTATCCCTTCATTTAAAAATGAAAGTTATTCAAGAAATTAGACTGAATGAGAATTAATCCAATCATTTAGTTTAATTTAGTCTTGATTGGACGGCATAAGAAAAATCGGGTTCTATTTAAATGTTACCACCATTTTTTCTATTTGCTTTGTCTTATACCAAATTGCCTTCCAGTTAACATTAAAAAATATTGTTCACCTTGTTAACTTGGCTGTGTAAAACCATCGGTTTTGCTGGTTTCACTTTTTTTGTTATTCCATCAATACTTTGACTGCAATCTTCATCCCACACACACTAGTAAACACAGAACTCATATTCACCCTCAAAGCTGTTTTTATTTTCTCCCAAATGATCTGCTTTTGCTCAGTGTTTTTCAATGATTAGATTCACAGCAGCCTATTGCATTACTGCGGCATGCAAGTTTCTTTACTCTTGTTGCATCCTTGTTCAGCTGTTTCCCAGTGATAATGTTGGTCCCGTCTGCACGTGTCTGTCCTTCATATCACACTACACATATACGTAACAAAACAAACTAAAGAAATATGTTAATAGCTTTTAATTAACCAAGTGCAAGGGTTATAATAGTCTTTTTTCCTCTGTGTTGCTCTGGAATTGGTCTGAAGTTGAACATTGTGATAAATATTATTATAATAGTTTGTTAGTGCCGCATTTGGCATGACTGTACTTTCACACAGTGGTTGTCCACGCTGGATTTTTATAAAGACAAACCCAAACGAAGGTTATCATCATGTTTCAACTCTTCTAACAACGTATATCCCAGTGTACGCTGGAAGATGGCAGAGCACATTGTGTGTGGTCGGGCCACATGTGGAACCAACCTCTCACTGCTGTGTCTTCGTGAGGTCAAGGGCAGCGCTTCACATGTCGCCCCTCCTCGTGTGTGATGACTTCTTTCATTTCCAGCCTGCACGGTGGACCTTCCCATTCTAACCACCCCTGTTCTCTGTTTTAGCCTCAGAAACATTCACCTAACCCCGAATGATGCTCGTCGATAACCGTGCTGAATGTACCAGTATCCGCCTCCCACCGTGTTAACACTGCTGCTACTAACTGTCGGATTCACTTCCAGCATCTGTCACGCTCACCCCAGTTTAGTGCAAGGCAGTTTCCAGGCAGAGTGCTCTAATGGTTATGTATGATGGAGAAACTGTGCGTTCCTGCATATTCATTTAATTAACTGCAGCCACTAACACGGATGTATGAAATATAAAAAAATTTGATCTGGAAACATGAGCGCTTTGTCTGTAGCATTGTGGAATGTATATGAGTGTATTTATTTTAACCCACTCAATGACTAGCTTGCAAAGACATTCATTTAAATCTCTGTCATGTCCTAGATTGCAGTTTATTAGATATAATGAGATTTTTTTTTCTCCCACATGCTTCTGGGGCTATTATTATTAAATTGTTTGTACAAGGCAATAGCTGTAATTACTGTGTGTAACCAATATATACATAATTGATGAGTTTGGGTTATTAGTCTCCTCCCTTACAGCCTTTACAATGGCTTAAGAGGAAAAGCTAACATCACTACACACACACAAAGCACCTTGACCTTCCTTCCTGCATGCCTATATAAATGTTATCCAGAGTAATGGATTAACATGTCCAATCAAGGCCTACAGGCTCATTACCCAGTGTCCCAGCAGTCATTAGTCAGGAGGACAAAGCAGATATTGAGGAGCCTCAAGGAAAACAACGCTCCAGCCGGTGGCTGTGAGACAGCCACGCTGCTCACTGTGGCTTCACGTTGCCCTTAAACAGATGTTCCCGTCAAACTTTTGAGAAGCAAATTGACTTAAATGTTAGTTTACATTGTTTCCAACTGATTCTCCAGACTAAATAATAAAATATATTTTCTTGTCCCTTACAAAGGCCCATAAAAACCTTTGCTGTGTTAAGGCTTCTCCATTACCAGGGTCTCTACAAACAAACATTTTACTATTTTCTGATCTGTCTCCACCAAGTTTGGCAGGAAACAGAAAACAAGCATTACTCTCCGTGTGTCAAAGTCACTCGGTGACCCATTCATCAGCACTGACCTTGTCCTTAAAAGTTTCGAGGTGCTACAATAATATCTCACTTTCAAGTTTGTTCCTCATGTTGTAATATGAGTACTAAAGGTACTTGCCAGGGAACACAACATTGATCATTTTTCTTGCCTTAGAGCCAAGAATGATGCTTGTGAATACAAATTTTCATGACAAGTGACTAATATTAGAAACGTTGATAGTTGTTTTTTTTACCTATAATTAGATATTTTTTAAAAAGAACAATGCTTGAACTCCTACTACATACACAAGTCCTCTCTGTCTTAAATATAAAATAATTATTTTATGAAACACAGGCATTTATGGCCACTGTTTTAGGTCTTCAGGTGGTGAGAGTTAGATAAAAAAAGGAAAGAACATTGACAATAACTCTTGTCATACTCTTGTATAGTATATTTGTAAAACTGTAACACTAACTCTGGGCCTACATTTGTAACCTTTTTCACCTTTTTTGTTAATATTAATAGTGGTAAAAGACTTCATTTTCATAAGGGATTTTTGTGTTTATGCCTGTGCTACTGTTCTCATCTTTTAGCTGAGTAAAATTACAGTACAAAAGCTGTGTATTACATTAAGCAAACATAGAGGAGCCTCAATCAATCTGCGTTGTCCTCTGATTGTAGTGACTTTTAATTTGAAGAAAAATATCTCACAGTAGAAGTTGAAATGGTGAGCCAGCAATCAAATAAATCTTTGACTTTAGGCATACAAGGACATCGTAGGGAGGTTTGAATCACATTAGGGAACTTGTTTGTAGACTCTGAACACTCACACTTTAACTTTAACTTATTCTAATTCTTTGATTTTTGTTTCCTGTGTAGGGGAACCCAGTGCCCCTAAACTTGAAGTCAAGGTCCAAAACAGGGGCAATTCTGTTAAGGTCAACTGGATCAAACAAGATGATGGCGGTTCCCCCATTAAACATTACCTGGTCAGATACAAGGCTGTGAGTATTCTGTGCACGAGGGGTAACTTAGTGGCACATAAACCTAACAAAGTAAAAACAGTGCTTGGAAAAGTTCTCAAGTCCTACTGCAGCAGAAAGTGGTTATGAAATGGGATCTGATCTTCACTAAAGTCATAAATTGAGTGTTTTAATAATTAAACCACCTTTGGCAGCACTAACTTCAAGAAAGTGCCGCCTGTAGCTGTGGATTAGACCTGCACAACATTCTGGAGGAAATTTGGACCCTTCTTCGTTACAGAACAGCTGCAGCTCAGGCATAGGACGTCTGGTGTGTCCAGAGGCAGCAAAGCAGCTACAGGACATTTTTCCAGTAGTGTTGTTGAGTATCAAGATGGTCTTTGGCAAGCTTCAGGTTCATGCTGCCGTGTGTTCATGACCAGAGATGTTAATCAACTCCAATAAATGCTTCAAGACTTTAGCTTTTATTCTATTCAATTAAATTCAACTTTATTTATATAGCTTATAACCATTTATAATCTAAGCTTCTTCTTTTTTTTAACACCCAAGCCAAAGGTGGCTTTTTTCTGTTTGCAGTTCTCTCTACGTGGGTTTCCCCCCACAGTCCTAAGACATGTTTGGTTAATTGGTGGATCTAAATTGCCCGTAGATGTGAATGGTTGTACATATCTCTGTGTTGGCTTTGAGATAAACTGGCAGCCTGTCCAGGATGTACCCCACCTCTCACCCAATGACAGCTGGAACAGGCTCCAGTCCCCCAGTTACTCTTTATTGGGATAAGCAGATACAGACAATAGATGGATAATTCAAAGTAGTTCCAAACCACACCTCCATTCCTGTTGCATTGATTGGGCTTGAGCTAATGTTTATTAAAAGCTAGTGTTGCCATTACTTCTCCCACCATCACTTTCTATGGTGTGTTTAATAAAGACATGAAAGATCATGATTGTGTTTTGTGTTTATTGATATTTGTCAGTTTGGTGGCACTGTGCCATAAACTGTGTTTAATAAATCACAGTCTCACTTGGTTACCAAGTTTTCACTTTTGTCCCCTCTATGTTCCTTTTTCAGAAGCATGTGTCTGATTGGAAACCAGAGATCCGCATCCCCCATGGCAGTGACCATGTGATGCTGAGTGGACTGGACTGGAATACAGAGTACGAGGTTCACGTTGTGGCGGAAAATCAGCAGGGGAAATCCAAACCCGGCATCCTGTCTGTCAGAACAGCTACAGAGCCAACCACCATCCCAGGTACTATTCTCATTATCCCATCCTGAGCATCCACACACACACCAGCTGCAGTGTACAAAGGCTTCCACCGTGACTAGAAAGACTTATCTGAATCCGTAACTTTTACTGGGTGCTTATTCAAAGCTTCACTGGCTGAAGGGTCTGACACTAGTCATCTGTCTCTGTCTATCACATGATGGAGTTAAAAAGAGGAAATGCATTAAATGGGCACAATTTTTGAAATGCAAATGATGTGTTTAACACGTGAATTATGTACAATATAACATGGATATGATATTGTAAAGAGAATTTTATTGTATGATTAGTAAATTTGCTACACTAAAGTTTAAATTTGCTACATTTTGAACACAGCATTAAAATTTGACGTAAGTTTAAACTTGCCAGAGATTTGACAGTGATAGTAAATTTGGTGTTAGATAGCTCCTAAAGAGACCACAACGCTATCTGATTATGGAATTTCATCTAGCAGTTAAAGTCAAACATTAATGTATAAACACAGAAGTGACTTTTAAGCGTGGTTACTTACAGTTTCTTTTTATTTTAGACTTTTAATACCAAAACACCCTCTTGTTTCTCTTTGATGTCTTCTCCACAAAACAGTTTGTACGTAAAGAAATACATTTGTTAGTTTTTCCAATACATAAAGGGCCGTGTTTTGCATTTTTAAACAGTGTGCTCATTTGAGAAAATTAAAGATATCAGGCGGCGTATCGACATTAAGTGAATCCATAGCAGAGGCAACTCTGTGTGGGGGTTTTTTTGGCGCTGATAACACTCAGCATTGTGCCATCATGCTCTCGCAGTCACTTACTCCTGTAAGGTAGCAGTTACCGGTCATGTTCAGACTTCCGTCAAGAGCAGATATCAGTCAGACCCAGAGCATTTTGTGTGTTTAATGCTAAGTAGTTGTCGACATCGGGGGTCACGGTCAGCCTTTTGCTCTGCTGTTGTGTTGTGTGTAAGGTAGACATTTTAACTTGGGCTGCATCCCCATCACACTATACCCGAGCTGTATACAACAGATTCGTTTCCAACTACCTTTATATTTTATTCCAAACTAACCTCATTCTGTGTCATCCAGTCCTCCTTCCATTCTCACGTTCGCGTTCACTACCTTTTTATTTGTCACTTTCTTCCCGCAGACGAGATGCACTAATTGCTTCAATCATGTTTCCTTTCAGCTGTGAAGTGAAGATCTTATAAAATGACACAAAGGTACAAAGTAAATTTGAGGGAACTTTCTGCATGATAGCAACACAATTATGAGCAAGAATGAGCAGAATTAATATGCAGATATTAGTTATTTGTTAGCGTTGGAAGTAGATAATGTTTACTGCATTTTCTTGCCTTCAGACTCGCTGATATTCAGACCACAAAAGAACTGTGATTTCCATCTTGGACAAAACACAGAGGACACGATTGCAATCTGTAGACAGCTTTTTTTAGATGAAACATTTCAAAGTGCTCCATTCCTAATATGTTTCCAGCACTGGGGCACCTTTGAGAACAAATAAAGTACAATAACAACAAATGAAGACAGAAAATAAATTAACCGGGCAAAACTCTAAATTATGTAATAATGCCCCTAAATCCCAAAACTAATTTACGGCTAGAAATAGTTCACAACAAACACACACTTTGTGTAACAAATGCTAAAACGGGAGTGTCCAGCTGTTAGTGAAGATTACTTGGCCTCTTTTTAAAAAATGAAACCACACTTTTGAGCTTGGGGCTGAACGTCACAGAATGGCTAGGAAAATCAGAAAGTAATGAGAGAAAATAACACAAATAAATGTTTATTTGATCTGAGTTGTTGACAATAATAAAATATACATAACTATGTAATTTGCTCATTCTGTGGGCCTTTTTATCCTTATGCCTCTGGTGCTCTATGAAACACTCTTGATTACAGGATAGTTTAAAGAAACTCAATCAGGCACAAGAAACTACATTTAACTAAAATCACATAATTTCAGCCTTTTCAATTACACTCAATTTTGCCAAAGAAAAGTAATTATGTAATACACAGATTTAGACGTATATTGAGGGTGAAAAGATGATTTTTTCTGTATCTCGTCACTCTGGGCATACTTGTGTTACTTTTACTCCCTCTTTTATCCATTTTGTCTTATTTTTTTCTGTCAGCCTCTATTTTTTCTTCAACTGTTGGACTTAGTGGGTCTCAGAGTTCAGGGTCCATGACTCACTCAAAATACAGTCTGTGGCCTAGTTAGGTGGGGATGCAGACCCTGCAGTCTTTGCATGGTGCCACTTCTAACTGAATTAATTTTGTCTGTTCTTTACTGGAAGCCCTAAAAGGCTATTGCTGCCAGTGCATGGCACATAAAGAAACCAGTTATTTTCTTTTTCATGCGCTTGCTGGGCAACAGCCATATAGCAGTGGGAGGTTTGGATCACTGATAATACTACAAGTGCTGATGTTCACATGGGCGTCGTCTAAGTCAGCCCCCCTTTAATTCATCTTATTGCTTTCATTTAATGTTTTCTTTTGGGAATTTCTGTATAACTTCCAAGTTGCTTCTGTTTTGCTTCACTTCAGGGCACATGGGAAATTGCTGAAGTTTATTTTTAGCCACAATGACTGACTGTAATTTTAGTGGGTTTCTTGGTAATGCTGCCTTTTTGTAAATACCCTACATCAATGGGATAACAATTGGCACTGTGAGGCAAATTGTGAATGCTGTGTTGTTCCAAAGTCGAGTCTAATCTGTATAATTGTTTTTCTTTTCATTTTTCAAACACATGCTTAGAAACAAGTCACTCATACAGAATGCGACAAAACCTATTGATATAAGTGATTTGAATATATTTGAGAATATAAGCTCTCGGCAAACATCTTAGTGTTAATCTACCTCTTCTTTGGGGAAAGGATCTGTTAAGTCTTTATGTAATTTGGCTTGTGCTGTTTCTGTTAGTTGTAGGTACAGCTGGGCAGCATTTGTCTGCCACAGAAGGCAAAATGCTACCCAGCTGCGGAGAGAGAAATCATCCTAATTCTAATGCTGAAAAGTGTTGGTCAAAATAAACACAGCCTTTGTAAATTTGCTTGTGTGGACACAAAAGTGGCAGGTGTTGATGACTGATCCATCCAAATCTCCCCAGCTAAGGTTGACACTGGAACAAAACTAGCAACCAAAAAAAAAAAAAAAAAAAAAAGAAAAAAAAAAAACAGCTATTAACTTTTGCAGTTTTGATAACATGAGATCACCCCTTCATTCATGACATAGATGTGACCTTCATAACCAACCTCTGTTCTGGTTGTGTGATTCTGCATGGGCCATGACCAGTGGTGTAATGGTAGCTAAACATTGTCCCGTCCTCTTCTTTTTACATGTGCACACATTCACACCAGCCATCTGTCTGGTTATAGTCTATTAATATTATTAATGAAAAATGAGAAGACCAACCACATGGGAATATGAAATATTTTTCAATATTGTAGTCAAATGTCTTGCTTTTCCAAGATTGTGTCTTACAAACAATGAAATACAATAGAAAATTATTTTGGTGGTGCCTGAATTACAGTTTGATAAGTTTAATGAGGATACATCACTAATGAATGTTTCTACAGTAAAAGGCTGCAAACATGCAAATCATATGTAATTCACCAAATTTGCGAACATGGCGCAGGTTTTGCAAAACAGTATATTGATCTGATTAAGTAAGTGGATTTCTGTATCATGCCGCTGCTTGATGCCGCTTTAGAAAGCCGATGTCATTACTCTACAGACCCAGACGGGAGCCGCTCATTGGAAAGTAAAGCTTTTTTGCTTGCTCTTTCAAAGATGACACATAGCAAAAAAATAAAAAAAAATCAGAAGGTCCCACTGTGTCCATAATTTCTCATAAACTTGCATTTACTTCACATTACACCACTGGCCTTAAGAATGAAAGATAACAGCCTGATTCCCATGGATGTGTTCTCGCATCCAGGCCACCATCTGTCTTATCCTAAACTCTGCTACTGATTGGAACCATGGCTGATTAAAATCTCTTTGTGTTATACGGAAACATCAAAGCCGCGCGTTTGAAATGTCTTCTCTTCTCTCGTCATTCCCCACTACCTTCGTCTCTGTGACCTTCCACTCACTGCCTGCCATGAACCATGTGCTACTAACATGCTATGACTTCTTTTTTACTTTGATCCTCTAACTTAGACTTCCTTTGTTATTCCTCAGTTCAGTCTTTAATAACCTTTCAGGCTTGTATTTGTGTATTTCTGACCTATTTTTCTATCTCTCTCCCTCTTTTCCCTCTTTCTCTCCTGCTTCCCTTTTCTCCGTGTCCTCTTCCTGTCTTCATGTGTGATCTTCTTGGGCACCTATGGACCATACATTGCCATACACACAAATTTCTTTCTCTGTTTGTGCTTTTATTGTGTTATATTTTGTTTTTGGTTTTTTGTCACACTCTTTTGCTATAATTGTCACTCAAAAAACTGTTTTCAATATTGACATGTGTGTACCTTTGATTATTAATCTCAGCTACCCTGGGTTGCCGATGTGTGACGTACAGTGTGGCAGCTCTTCTCTTGTCCATGCTGACTGTACTTTGGCTCTCATAAACTGATTTTGTTCGAGAAGAAAGAGGATAGTCTGAGCCGTTGAAATCACTGGGCTCAGACCCTTTTTGCTTTCTATGCCTTTTGACCCTTGTGCAGTCACACACAAGAAAAAAAAGTCAAGACATTGGTTCCATGACGTTATGACAGGGTGCTCAGTACTTGTATTGTTCAAATTTTGGGTATTTAGATTCTGTTAATATTCTGTTCTCATCTTTTTTTCATGTTGTATATGAATAGACACAGAACGAGTTTTTTAAAGGTTTTTGTCATTGTTACAGATTGGATATGGGGGCCCTTTTGGGTTACAATGCTGACAAAGTGTTACTGCTTTGGTTGATACAGCGAGTAGCACATTCATAATGCCTTAATGTGATCCCGAGAGGGGGGATGAATAGGATGACTACTTCACACTGTTTAAATCACGTGTCTACAATGTTCTAACCAGAATCAGTGAATTGTAAAGAGACTTTTATTTTGGAATTATTGCCTACTAAACAGACACATCATTCCACTGTTATGTCACAAATGACATAGAAGCATGAACATTGCATGAAAGCTGACACAAGGCATGAACCAGTATTCATGAATGTGCTATGCAGCTGCTTCGGAGCTCCCCCTGTCAAGCATTATGAATGTGTTAACCAGGTGATGAGTTCAAATGCTGTGCCTAATTTGTCTTTCTTGGATACAAGCTTGAAATGTCCTGCTGTACAAAATGAGGGAAAGTGACATTTGCAGAGAATTTAATATTGCTTATGGTGAGAGCATTCATTTTTTTTCAGTAATTCAACTTTATTACTTTTCAACATCACATATAATGCTTACTTTTAAATACATTGTTATGTAACCACCTTGTCTGGAGAGGGTAGAAGCTTGTGCAGAAAAACGTATGATTTGTGACAAAGTGTACATACTCTTTTCAAACTGATCTTCAAATCAGCTGTTATTTTAATTGTTCACGTTCTCTTTTTACCTTGAAAGCAGAGAAATGTCTAAAAATCATAAACGCAACAGCTGTTCTACACTAAAAATTTTCATTTTCAATAATGTGAAATTATTTTATGCTCTGAGACATTTTTGTAAGTACATATCAGTGTATTTCCATGTAACCATTGTAGGGTTGAAATAAATTGTTTCTTTTTCTTTCATGAAAGTAATGGCTTTCTGAAGCTTTAGCGACTTTACATACCAAGATGTGACACAGCGCTCACTTGCACTGACTGCTTATTACCTAAATTATCAAGCAGATTTTAGCCCTTTTTTTTTTCTCAGAAGCTTTAACAAAATGTATTTTGCATTCAGTTCAGTTTTGCAATTCTCCACACAAATTCAAAAGCTGAAGGAGTAGCCTGGTTATATCTGAACAACACAGTATGCATTTTGAAGAAAAAAAAAAGAAATGATAAAGCGTATACCGTACATCATATTGAGCTCTGCTGAGCTAAAGAACTTTTGTTGATTTTTCTTTAAATAAATGGTTCCTTTACTAAAATGTCTGTCTATAAATTGAAATCAGTATTAACTGTTAATATCTTAGTTTGACAAAGATCGTCAATTCTCCTTTCATTGGCTAAATACATCTTGTCAGAAACTAGGAAGTCCTGAACAGTATAAAACCTTGTGGGAACTGCTAATGAAAACATCATCGCCATGCAACATCTTTTCAGATGTTGCATTTGCATGCAGATAGTTCAGGAGACACCCTTTTAGCATATAATGTGGACAGAGAGGCGCTGGTGTGATTCAGGCCTTTAGATCTTAGAACAAAACCGTTTTGCTGAAAACGAAAGCTGGCCCAGATGATGGGTACGATAAGATGAAATTTTTTTATCATATTTAGATCACTTTTATTTTGTCTTATCCAGTATAATCTATAATGTATGGCAAAAGATTCATGGAGGGATCTGTCCTTGAACTCCTATAGTCATCGAGCAGTGTATCATACTGTAACACAGAAAAAGATTATCACGATATTGCTGCTGATGTATGCGTGATTCAGTGTTCAATCCACAATCAACACAGAGATCCACTGACTATAAATTATTAGCATTTTGTGTTCTTATACTGCCTCGGTTTATTGGTTTCTGTGAAACTGTGATTAGAGTAAAAAAAATCAAAGGTCAAAGATTGAGTAAACATAAAAGTCAAAAATGACACCTTCTGCTGACCTGCACATTAGGCTGCTCCATGGCGCAGTAGTTATGCCGTTGCTTTTTAGAAAGGATTCATAGTTATGCTGGAGGTTTTGTTAGGGAACCATGAACATATGTTGTTTTAGGCGTCTGTCTTTTTTACCATCTGTTATGGAAATCAAATAATTCTTTAAGGAAAATGTTAGACGTTCTTCTCTAATACTGGCAACTGAGAGCCACGGATTTAAAAAATGGCCGCTATTTTCTCAAATCCCTGGGCACAGATTCTAGTTGTTCAAAAATTTGCCTAACATATGTCTACAAGACTCAGAAATGCTGCAAATCTGCATACACGAAGAGACTCAAATAACTTCAGGCAAGTTGGACAACAATTCAGGACAGAATAATCAAAAAAGCGATAATATACTTTATACTATACTAAAACTGATTTATTTTTTATTTTTATTTTTATTATTGAGTAATTTAATGGAATTTCAGTAAAGAGTCACTGAGTATTTTTAAGTGTTCCAAATGGTCCAGGTGGGCTGATGTTTGCTGCAATAACGAGAAAAGTCACATATGAAAAAATCCCACTGCTGTAGAATTTCTGCCTCTTCAAGTGGAGATGATGCCATCTGCCCTTTTCATATAGTTCAGCATGGTGTTGAAATACAGGAAATATAATATCATTCACTGTTTTACAAAGAGACGACATTTTACTGCCAGTGGCTTATCAAGATGTTGTCATGGCCTCTGAATGCTTAAACATCAGGCATACCATACTTGACATCCTATATGAAAAACAGAAAGGGTTTCATTTGAAGAAGTCCTAGTCTCCAGCAACAAGCACTTCAATTTCAATTAAGCAACTGTCAAAGGTTTTTCCGTCTGAATTGTGACTTTTGAAGGCGGCTTTGGAGGGGCTGCTAAGGTGAATGAATTCAAGAGGCTGCTCGTGGTGCAGGAAGGTAGAAGTACCATAAAATGTGCCTGCTTTCTTTACCCTCGCCTATTTTAACACACACCAAAGGTACATGTAACGTCACAGATATAGAGGTGGGTGCGATGATTGGCATCCCCTTATTTTGAAATAGCAAAAACTAAAAAACTAATCAGTTTTTTTATCAATATTATATTTCTTGCAGGTTCAGCTAGTACAAATGTTCCTTCATCAGCATTTACAATTAATTTGTGTTAATTAATCTAAAGGGAGGCAAACTTTTGCAGCTTTATAGTTTCCAGTATTTCACTAAGAAATCTTCAGGGTTACTTTTGTTTTGTTACCCTTGGCATTCATGGAAAGAAGAAATGAAAAAAATGTTCTTTTACCATCAGAAGTAACAAAAAATGGTCAAGGAGTGAATAAAATGGTTAAAGCTAAAGACAAGAAAACGGGCATCACGATGGTGGAGCACTTAGTCCTGCTGCCTCACAGCTTGAAGGTCCCTGGTTTGAATCCACCTGCTGGCTGCAGCCTTTCTGTGTGGAGTTTGCATGTTCTGCCCGTTCGTGTGTTGAGGTTTCTCCTCATATTCTGGTCCCCTCCCACTTTCCAAACGCATGCATATAAGGCTAATTGATGACTTTAGTGCGTGTAGGTGTGAATGTGAGTGTGAATGGTTGTCTGTCTGCGAATGTCTCTCTGCGTTGGCCTTGACATAGACTGGTGACCATGGACCAATGAGAGCTGGGATTGGCTCCAGCCCCTCCGTGACCCTGAACAGGGTAAGCGGTTACAGAGTGTGGAGAATTATTTAAATATGGGTGCATGCGAGTTTGCATCCCTCACAATCAGTTAATTAAAATTGAACTTGAATTTCTGATGAGCGAACTCTTGTAGCTGAATGTGCATTAAATATTGTGTTTTACTTTTTTAATCTCTTGCCATTTCAAAATAAGAAGATGCATGTCTCACTAATGGGAAGGCTTATCAATCATATATTTGCAAAGAGAAGAAATACATGTACTGTAGATATTATTTGTCTATTTTTAAGGGCGATGGGCAGATCTGAAACTCGGCCCTCTGGCCATCTTTCCTTCCTGCTAGGTCGGGCCCTAAAATGAAACTTCAATCAGTGTATTATCTGTGACACTGCTGTTTCATCTCAACTAAGTTCTGTGACAGGGATAATAAGAGCTTATGGCACACTTGAGGTGTTCTTTGTCACTTGTTGGTCCCTCCTGTTGTTCATCAGTGCCTACTGAGTAATGATAGTACTGATCAGTGTTGAGTGATTTTCATCTTTGCTAATCAGAATGTTCATCTAAATGTGTGCATCAGATGTACTTGCATTGCATACAAACAGAACATTTCTGCTCCCTGAAGTAAATGCTGCAGTCGCCCACTGCATACAGACTACGGGAGGAGCTGCTCCTATTGTTCACCAAGTCAAGATTCACTCTCTTCTAATAGCCCCCCTGTGGCTCTGGTGTTTGTCATTTGTCTTTTTCTTCAGTTTAGCTTTTTTAATTATTATTTTTTATACAGCTATGACAAAAAAAAACAATACTGACAGAAATCTTCTCCGTTGAACGATATTGCCTTTAAATGTATTATTAACTGAAATCGTATTGTAATCTTCGTGTCCTGCATCCCATACTCTATACTTCACTAGCGATAATAATCTTCATTTAAATGCTTGAAATCCCATCCAGCTGCATGAAGATGTTTCAAGAATTTGAATCAGTCAGAGACGGAGTCAGGTGTCAGCATCACTCTGATTTCTTGTTCACCAAAAGCAACTGAAGCTGATATACATTGATGGTGGTGCAGTGCCACACTGTGGTAGAGCTTTAATGGAGGATGCAAATATAGAGAAAGTAACAGCATCAAGCAAGAATAAGATAAATGCAAAATCCCAAAAGACCAAACCTGTTACTGTATGTAGTTACAGTATTAAAATCAGTGTGATTTCCTGCACTTTGTTACACACGTTGTAGGCAATGATATAAATAATTCACTTAGTATGAATCAGGTTAAAATGAAATAATTTTCAGACTATTTAAGATGGGTTTTTTTTGCATAACAAAGAGGTTTAATGATTGACATGGCTCATGATTTTACTCACAGCTGTTCTTCCTCTGTTCCTGGTTCATTTCTTCTTCTCCAAAATGTTCTACCACATGGGTCTTTGTATGTAAATTTGCCTTTCAGAAAAGACATTTGTAAAGATTGAATCACCGCTGGGACTCTGAAAGGTCAAACATAAAAATCTGTATTCGTCTGTTAAAGTTATGACTACCAATCAGCAACTATCATTTAAATGCATCTTCCAATGCTGTCATGATAATTAAGTTAACTGCCAGCATGAAGTGTTTTCAATGGTCGAGTGGTACCCAAATATAGCAGATTGTGCCGGGCATGCTGGTTATTGATTTTTTAGGAGTGCATGGTTTTCGGTGAAATTGAGACTTATCGCATGCAGTCTGTTATCAGCAGTCTTCTGGGGAACTGGCTCAGTACTGTACCTGACAAGCCTGCAAAGACAAATGGTTGTGTAGCCCATGCCGACACATAGATTTGTGCTTTCTCCCTCGGTGAGAGCATTCGGTGTAAAAATCCGGCACTGAATACATGCCACATGATTTATTGTGTCGGTTAAAATGCAAATGAAGCAATGGGCAGAGGAAAAACAAGTGTTGTCTGCTACACTGCAGTCACCAACAAGTACACAAACATGGAACACGCCTGTGTTTTGCTCTGCCGTCACTGTTACGGTGCAGCCGAAAGGAAGAAATTAGTAAATGTAAATTAAGTCTCTAGATTAACTGTAAGCAAATATGAATCCTTCAAAAGGTGCAAAAACTACCTTAAGAAGAAGCACAATTAATTATTGCAATGGAACATTTGAAATGTGTGTCCATAGGACTGCTTCATTTCAAAGGTTAAGAGACTGAATTAGTGTCAGTCACCTGTTTAATGGTGCACTTTACCAGAACAGGTAAAAACATGCTCATATAAACTGGGCCTATCAAAATGTAATTACAGGATGTGAATATTCCCCATCACTACACAGGCTGTGTGTATAATCAGCAAATATAAAATAATGTGGTGAAGTGATATGCGGTGTCATACTGTAACTGATGTTAACAGCGGCCGTGTAATTTGAACAGATGAGAGGGTCAGTTTGTGGCATTGTTGCCCTTCACAGAACATTTCACAGGCAGAATTTCGATTTGTCTCTTCCACAGAGTATGTGTGAGCGATACCGAGAGACAAAAGAACCGTTAACACTGGGAGTCAGGATGAGGGCTTCTTTGAAAGTGTAACTATTGTGCATGTGTGGTCAATCAACAACCTAAAATGGCAGCTCTCGTATTGTAGGTCTTGTCATCATTTGGTCTATTATCTGTGATAAAGACATAAACCGCAGAAGGGAACTGAGCTTCAAAACAGATTTGTCAGTATCTGGCCCCGTGCTCATGTTCTCCTCAGACAGTACGATGAGCTCTTGATCCTTCACAGACCCCTGGAGTTGAGAGCTATGATCTTTACTGCCTTACAAGCAGAGCCTCACTGCAAGGCGGCACCTGGAGTCACTGTGAACCACATGTTTCCGTCCGTGTTCTGTCCTGCAGGGAATTCACGGCACATGTCACATGTCACACGGGAGCAACGGCCTGCTGACAGTGATTTATGCTTATTTTGACACAGTAATGAAATGCAAGCACACTGTTCTTTTCTACTCCACTTTACTCTGAGTGAACTCGAATGAGATGCACCCGGAATAAAATAATTCCTCGTTTGTCAGTACGATAGAAATGAGAGAAAACACACGCAATCAGAGCAGAGTGTCTAAAGGACATGCTCTGTGCCATTTATTCAGGGTTACAAGACACAAGATACTAGCTTGTCTCTTTATTTAGGAATTTGAGTCAGTCATTTTTCAAATTTTCTTTTTGGGTAGAATTAAAATGTTTTCATAACTTAAAAACAAAAAAACTCTATAATTAACCATTATTAAAACTTGTGAACCAAGGTCACCACACCTTTGCTTTTTTTAATCTGAAGTGTACTTGCCGGCTGCATAATTGGAAAAATGGCCATCACCATTTTATTAGTTTGGATTTGTAAAAAAAAAAAAAAAAAAGAGCAAGAAAAAAATGTCATCAAATTCCATAACAAATAATGATATTTCAGCAAGCCATTGTTGAAATGCAAAGCTGCAAAGCTTAAGCTGCCTTGGTCCTCCAAATCTTGTTTAATTCATTCGGTCTATATACTGTATGGGCATTTGTTGGTGTGGAATAATCTGCGGCTAAAAAAAAGAATAGCTATAACCCACATTTTGACTTTGCCCTCTTTGCAGTTATAAATGTGGTGACTGCATATGTTGAGATAAACTGCAGAAATGGGTTGAATGGGAAGAAAACTTATTGAAAGCTTGTGCTCTCTTTGTGAGAGTGCGTGGCTGAGGAGGAAACCTTTTACCTTTAAGAACAATGGGACGATTGTTTTCCTGCAGAATACGATGGGCTGGTATAAACCAATCAGCCACAACATAAAATTGACCTGATGATTTGAATATTGTTGTAGTTACACAGTCCCACACACAGTAAACTGCGATGCACTGTGTGTGTTGTAACACCTTTAATTCTCTTCCCATGCTGATCACTATTCAGTACAGCAATAAAAATGCACGTGTATTTAATAATCTGACTGATTGGTGCAAACTCCAATTTTTGTTTATTCCAGTAAATCACAGGTAGGAGTGTGGATGTTCTAAATGTGAGACTGTTTTTCTCTGTGAGTCAGCACAGACTGTTGAAACTCAAGGTGCCATTTAATAATCATATTTTTTTGTTGTACTTAAAGGCCAGTTTCTTCAACTTAAAACTCGAGTGTGTTAAGAATGGATTATCAGTAGATATTATATAATTAAATCAGTTCTTTTTTAGTAGACAAACCATGTAGTCATAATTTATAATTTTTACAATTATTGAAATATAGCAATATCTTCAAGGTGGTTTCCCAAATTTGCAGCAGGATGGAGCACACCACCTCTAAGATACCTCTCTTTCATCTCATCAACGGCCTCCCACAGCATTTTATTTACACAATGACATATGAATTATTGAACAAAATTGGTTATGGAACAACAAAAAAAAGTTGTTGTTTTTTTTTTCACTGTAAAATTAGGAGCAGCATGTTTAATAAAAGCTCCCTTGAAGTGGTGTATGGTTCTGATAAGTTCTTGTGGTGTATGTTGCCTGTAACCCTGGAGGCCTGATCTGAAAACGGGAAACACTTCATTACAGTGGAACTATCAACGACATGCGTCACAGAACGCTAGATGTTTTGTAAATCTAATTTGACTCTGCATACAGATTTTGAAGTGTGTATGTGCGTGTGTGTTTTCTTAATCTTTGGTAGTTCTGTGAATGTGTGAAATTGAACTCCTCAAGTGTGTCAGCTATGATGACTTTTAAGGGTAAATATCAAGTTGCTATAATGGAAGCAGAGATTAGAGCTTTGTGTCTCAGGCTTTTATTTTCCTTCTGGCTCTGCCGCGATTTGCCTCCAAATTCCCTCTGAAAAGAGTGACACACTTGAGGTTCTGACAGCTGAAACCTGAAGCAGTTTATTAAAAGCTTGACTATGTTCCTCATCATCTCCCTTCCTCTCTCTTTCTAACTTTCTGTCCCCTCTTCTTCACATGAAACCCTTTTCTCTCTCCTAACTCCTCTTCTTGACTCTCTTTCCTGCCTGTTTTGCTTGCGTATCCCCTCTCCTTGTCCTTGTCCCTCAGACGCCAAGGGCGGCGGCTCGGGCCTGGGCACGGGAGCCATCGTAGGCATCCTCATTGTTGTGTTCTTCCTGCTGTTGCTGGGCGTGGACGTCACCTGCTACTTCCTCAACAAGTGTGGACTCCTCATGTGCATTGTCGTTAACTTCTGTGGGAAGGCTGGCCCGGGCGCCAAGAGCAAGGACATTGAGGAGGGCAAGGCAGCATTCACGTAAGTAAATGTCAAGTTTTATGCTTACGATACAGTATGCGTGATGAATTGCTTTTTATGAATTCGATTATTAGCATTGATTAGACGGCATACAAAGTCGTCCACACTTAAATGGACCATCGGTCCAATGCCAAACATTTCTTGGTGAGCTTGTGTTCGTCATGTGAACGTAAAGTCCGAGCCAATGTTCCCATGTATCCTCAAAGCCTTGATGTGGCACAAAACAAAGTAATAAAAAAAAAAATCATTAGTTTGTAGGAGCAGGGTCATGTGAAAAGAAGATTCATCAGCTCATTTAGCGTCATTAGTTTCATCTTAATGCTTTCAGCATGTGCTGAGCTCAGCGCAAAGTCTAGACGTAGATGGAAACTGCTAAGTTATATTGGCCTACATCCATATTTCAACTCATTATATTAATGAAAAGTGTAAAAATACCAAAAAGTATAATGAGATGTGCTGGTGTCCACAGTGCTTAGTATTTTAGCTGTTTGTTGTTCACAAATCTTAACAAATCTACTCATTTTTGGATGATAGCTGACTTAACTTGACATTGATGTCTTGTGAACTAATAATATTAAGCATTTAATCGAATATGGATCGAATGTGTTTGCTGGAAGGTTTCATTTATTTCGTCACCTTAAACAGAGCTGCAGTTGTTCAGCAGTTTCATGTGCTCGACTAGGTTATACTTATCATCCTTAATATCCTTATCATTCTTATTATCCTTATACCTTGTGAGTGTAAACAAGGCGTTGCTGTTAACAAGTATTCATGTTCAGCTAATCGTCACTTTATAAAGAAAAAATGTGTTTATTGTTGGACAACAGGCTGCTATACTCTGAGACTCCCTGAGTTTCCCTGTGTTCAGATCATTTTATGCTACATACTGTTTGTGATACAGAAATATTAAGGTCAAACTAGCTCATCTGCATGTTATTTTCACTTAGACTCTTGTATTTAATGCTTTACCCTTGTAAATATCTAAACACGTTGAAATACAGTGATTGCATCCTAGCCTTTGTTTGATCAGAAATGCTGTTCAGTCTCTCATCTCAGCCACGAACGTCACAACCCGGCACAACAAATAAACATTTTAATATTTAAACAGCTCACATGAAACAGATTTGGTGAGTGTGAATTGTGATGTACTCATTGTTTGATCTAAACACATCACCCCCGAGCAAGCAAACAATTTAAAGTTCGGCACAATCAGACGCATGATTATACCAGAAACACTGAGTCTGCAGGTGGAGGATGTTTGGATATTGCTTTGAGACAGTGTTTTTGTCACAAATACAATGCCGTTGATCTCCGATAGACGTCCCATTGACAAAGGTGGGCTGGCCATTCGTCACAGAGGAGAAAGGAAGGTTTATGTGACAAGCCCCGTTTCCTGTCTGACCGAATGTACAATGTTTGACAGATTAGTGGCAGATACAGTTTGAGTGCTTGGTTACAATATTTCCTTCTTACAACAGGAAAGATGAGTCAAAGGAACCGATTGTTGAGGTGAGGACAGAGGAGGACAACATTCCAAACCAAGGAGGGGGTCCCACTGAGCCCAATGAGACCACACCTTTGACTGAACCCGAGTAAGTCTGGAACTGCACTAATTCTCCTGCCAACAGTTGTCCTGCACTTTGGACGACTCTGTCTAGTACCTCGATAAATCATCAAGTTATTCCCGGCAATAAATTATATATAGAATTTATTTACATGCGCATATTCACATTTTGAGACACAGCTGTGTTGTACAGATACACAGAGGACCATGGTATAAACACTGTATTACAGGCTCAGAGATACCACAGGTTGCTGTATAATACACAGCTAATTAATAATAGGTCAACAGGGCCCAGTCTGGTCTGTGCTATGACCATTAAACCATTAATGTGATATTTATAAGTGAAGCAGCTGCATTTTTGACTCAGCAGAGTTTATGGTAATTTCTTTAAAAAATCAATCTCAACAGTTTTTTGAGTCAAGACATTAAAAAATAATTAAATAAAGGAGCAATTTATCAATTAATGGAATCTAACGCAAGCTTAAAAGTAGCAAATATTATAATACCTTCACCGTCCTGGTTCTTTAATATTGATAGAATATTATAGTAGCGTGTTCATCACATCACAGGGTTGTTTCAGTAATGTTTTCCGAGACCCGTTCAGTCCAACAAACGCTCCTTCTTGTGGGTTGTTGCTTTATTGTGAAAAGCGTATCAGCAACCTACTGCTGAAACTGCAGCACTTTCTCTACAGTTGATTGCATTGTTATTTTTTGTTTACCCTTCCACAAATATTGGTTGCTAACATTTTGATTATGCAGTTTTGTTTTTCACTACAGCACAGCAGTACTCACTCTGCCTTGTTTATGCCCTAAACCACGCTCTTCCTCTACCTCTTTATTTCTGTCGTTCTTTTTTTTTCTGTCCCCCACTTTTCCGGTGGCTCTGTTTCTCCACCCCTCTGTCCACTCCCCGACCCTCCCTCTCCTTCCCTCTCTGTTCTCCTCCTTCCCACCAAACAGGCCTGCTGCTACAGACACCACCTCCACCGTGGTAAACTTCCCCTCAACCGCCACTAACTCAGTTGCCGAGAGCTTTAGCACGGCACAGAGCAGCCCCGCTAGTGAGAGCACCACCCTAACCACCAGTCCAACCAAAGCGACCCCTGCAAAGTCCTCTCCCCAAAACCACCCCGTTGACCAGTCCGCTTCCCTTAAAGCTAGCACCCAACCTGATGTTGGGCCACTGGTCGACCTGAGCGACACTCCTAAGGTTCCCCCCTTATCCAACCCCTCACTTCCTGTCTCAGAGCCAGTCCGCACACCTTCCAGTAATGCCGATGGGCCACAGAGCCAGTGTGACCCAGTCAAAGCCCTTGACAACATCCACAATAAGGACTTGAAAGTAGACGGTCCAGCCAAAGATTCGACATCGGCCCAAAATGAGTATGAACATTACTGCTTCCACGTTCTTCAATTTATCACTTCTATTCTGGTGGCATTCCAGTAACTCACAGTTGTGTCATTTTGTAAAGGAAAATTTCTCCCTTTGTGAACACCATTAGTGTTTTCATCTGTTGCCATCCTCCCTTAAACTTAGTTTTTAAGTAACATATGTACTATTTTCATAATTTTGAAAAGAAAAACTATGAAAAGCTTTTGACTGATTTCGTTGCAGTGGTCAGTCGTAAGGCAAAATGCACCGAGGCGAAGTATAACTTCACATTATTGCTTGGAACAACTGTTCAATAAATACAGTATACACTGTAGGAACAAATCCAGAGGCAGAGATACAAATGCTTCTGCCAACAACAGCCTCATTATATCTGCATGAGATGCAGCCAGAAATCTGGTGGCTGCAGTTTAAAAAGAGAGCACAGCTGTGTCTGTAGACGTGCCCCAGTTTTCAAAGGCTGTGTGACTGTATTTTTACACTCAGCTTTTATTTAGAGGGGCACAAGTGGCATACAGGAAAATATGAAGCTCAGTACAGTCAGTTAAGGCTGGTCAACACTCATTTTTCAATTCCTGCTGTATGATGAACATTTCAGGTTTCCGAAATGTTCCTGTAAGAATGCCAGATACTGGGCACGCATCCGAACGGCACAAAGCAGTGATGGACTGGAATGACACCGGTGCATGCCTATCTTTATCCAACCACCACCTCCATCCTATGCCTTGTTTGTCTGCTCACTTAATGAAGACGACACTTTTTCCCACCATACAGCTTCTTCACATTTCTCTTATATCCACCATCTGAAGGCAGATGGTAAAACGTTGAACCATCTGTCGTGATATCTTTCATAGTTAGAGACCAAATTCCTGCGTCAACTTTCATCATTGTTGTTGCACCTTCAGATTCTTTCTTTGCGCTGAGAGATTATCATTAAAGAGTAAAATCAGAAAGGTTTAAACTTCCTGTTTAGGTGTAAACGTCTTGCATAAAAAAATTTGGTTGTGCAGGTAATTTGCCTTTACCTTCAAATAATGTGAATGAATATGTCCCTCAGCAGGAAACCAAATCCCCATTGTTCAGTCCACAAATGTTCAGAGACGTTTGTGGAGAACACAGCACCTCTCGATTGTCCAGGAGTCAATGAACAAGCAGCACCACTTCATTTTTGTGTCCTTTTTTTATTTTTTCATTTTTCTAGATGCCAGATATTAAAGGACAAACTAGCACCAACCTCAGAATCTCTCCCGGAAACTTCAGTTTACTGTTTTAAATCCCATTTTCTTTTAGTGATGTAACAAAGGCTTATCACTTGAAGTTTTGCCCCTTGGAATTTGCAGATGTTCCTGATTCCTCGCAGCCTGTGAGGATGATGAGAAAGCTGTAGCGGAGGATGAATTACAGAGGCTCACTGACAATCGCTCATCTTTCTCTACCTCTTTCATCTCGTACTTTGCTTTCTCGAATGTCAGTGATGAAGTGCAGGGAGCTAGAGTCAGTTGGAAGCAGGGCCCTTGTCAGCTCAGCATCACCTTGATATAACCAAACTTGTCAGAAGAGAGATTTTTCCTCATAACTCTCTGACAGTACTGAAGCACAGCTCTTCCAAATATCAATGTGGTGATCCTTCTTCAGCATCGTAGCACTCAGATGTCTCGCCACGCTTCCCTGGCTTTTGAGTGGCACAGGATACTTTTCCACCTTGAATAGAAAAGTATGTTTGCAGATCATTTCCTCAATACATCTCATACTTAAAAGTATTGCTGCTAAACACCATGTTTTAAAGGATTTTTCCAAAGCAGGTGTTCGATTCAGTTGCTCTTGATTACGTGAAAGCGTTTTTTTTTTTTTTTGTTTCAAGAGTGAAAAAAATAGTGGAACTGAAAGTGCGAATGTGCTTGGAGTATGTTGATTAGAAGTAATTAACTTCCATGAAAGCTTAGTGGGGCTCATTGACTCGAGCATGATGTAGGTAGAGTTGCATGAAAGAGACACTTTATGACTTATGTAAATGTAGGGTGTTATGACTTGTTGGCTAAACCAGTCCATTCTGCTGTTCTATTGTCTTTGTCAAACTCATCTTATGGAATAAAATGTTCTGAGAACATTTAAAGGCAACATTTGTGCAGCACCTTTGTGACAAATCAAAGTGATGTGAACCCACAATCTAATTTAATCTTTTTACAAATTGAAAATTACTGCATAAATATTACACTTGGGGAGTTTCACATTGCTGGATTCAGGCAGCATTAAAATTTAGTGTTTCAACAGATCACATCTAGTTTGAACACAGTGTCATTTTGTGTCAGCAGGATGGACAAATGTGTTAAATAAAAGTGTCGTGTGACATTAAAACACTCGGGACAGAAGACGTGATGTGCAACATTTTCAACAACATTTCCGTAATAGAAGCAGCGGAGGAATCGAACTACAAATGTTTTCGACAGGGAAAGACATTCTTATATCAAAAAACGTTCGACTTTAGTGAAGTATGGCTTTTAAGTCTCTCTGCATTGTGTCCTGGCACAGTCCAGACGGCGTGTAATCCTCTTGTGTATTGTAGTTTGTGTTGTAGGTTATGCCTCAGTCTTTCATTCCTTCATTCATTGTGCCTACCAGCCCTGTCTCATTCCACGTCAGCATTCATTGTTCCTGGAAAATAGCTATGACATCCATGTACTCTTTTTTGATATCCGGCTAGGATAGTGAGCTTGATCCCATTATGTGTGAAATACATTCAGTTCCAGGAGGGAAAACAAATTCCCTCAAAGCATCTTGCATGTTTTTTCCCTATTTCTTTCTTTCTTTCTTTTTTTCATATTACACAAAAGACGGCTCAGAGCAGACGGTTAAGCTCTAAGAGAGACTCGGTGAATTCCTGCTAACGGAAAATCTTCCCTTTTTTGTCTTTTTTCTGGTTTGTCTGTGTTTGTCCCCGTAGTGGTAAGACTGTGAAGGATGATAACACTAAAGGCGAGACCGAGGTGAAGAACGCCACGGCGGAGGTGAAGACAGTTCCCAACGAGGCTCCCCAGTCAAACGGCAACGAAAGTAAAGCGTAATGTCCCCTCGCGGCGCGTCGGGAAGAAGAGGGCGGTTGGGGTTCGAGGGGTGGTTGGAGGCGGGTTATAAAGGGTACAAGAAGTTTGGGCGGGACGCGGGGGGGGGGGTCATAGTCACTGAAACCTCAAAGCAACTTCACACGCCACCCCATTGCAGCAGACAAAACAACATAAAGCAACAGAAAGGCTAAAAAAAATCCACCGTGGGTCTCCTTCTGCAGTGTCTTCTGACCAGGAAAATGTAAAGACCTCATTCACATGCCTTAGTCGTTATGTCAGTTTTTTTTTTTTTATTATTTCTCACTGAAAAAAAGAAAAATCATACCTGTAGTTCACCCTCCTCTTCTATCTCTATGTAAGATTAAATGCATCATCTGTTAAATACAGAAATGGGAAAGCTCTTCTCCTGTAGATAACCATTGTTGGAGTAAAGCTTGACTTCACTGATTACTGCCTTTATGATGTGCACACATGTAAGACTGGTAGAAAGCCAATACTACTTCTCTTTATGCAGTATCGTCATCATCACAGTGATGGATTATGGGTCTTTTTTTTTTTGTTCTTCTTTTGTTAATATGTGTTGTGTTTGAATAATAATATGCAGACATTACTGCCTATTTAGCTTGTTTTATTTCCAGGGCTAGAGAGTAGAACATTAGCATCCCTGTCATCTGGTTTCTCTTTAGATGTTCATTTCTTCAAATACTGCCTCCATACACTTCTGGTTCAGACGTTGTGCAGCCTAAGCTATGAGAAACAGGAGAAGACACCAGAGAAAGATTTAGTCAGATGTAAACATTTAGATTTATGGATTTCAAGTTTCCTTGAAAACACGTTTCAATGCTTTTGCCTAATATGCTTTGGAATCCTGCGTAGATCGCTGCATGGATCACGGTCACGACCATTTTTTTTCAGTCCACAAATTGCTGCGTTTATTTGCTTCAGGTGGTCGGTGGATGGCGAACGGTCAAAGCTTTGATATGTCCTATGCCCTGCACATGTTTATGTTTTGGCTGCTAAAAATTTGAAATAAAAGGGACGCTAAATTATGTAAATGATTGGAACTAAGCTTAAGATCCACTGTTTCCTTTTAGTAGTTGCTATGTAGTGAAAGTTAGTCAAAATTTTTAGATAGATTTACCAGTGATATGCACCAATTTATTGTTATCATGTCGATTTTACGCACGGCAACTGGCCTGAACTATTGAGTATGCCAGGCAAATCCCCATTTCTAAATTATGACCCTAGGAGCTGTTGAGGACCATGCATTAGTTTGGATTCAATCATCAGTGATGCTAAGCTCTTTGAAGCAACACCACACAGCTCACAACGGGGGGGTCAGCTTTGTCTGAGATGTTCATACTGTCATTGGGTTTACTTAAGGTAAATGTGAGAACACACACTTTTAGCTTGCTCTCTTCCCGTCTGTCTGTCTGTCTTACACACACTCACAAAAACACACACTTCACTTGTTCTTCTTTAAGTGTTTCACACCAGGTTTGGCCAAAAAACGCCTACATGTGTTCGGTCAAAGTAATTCAGTCAGCAGGTATTCACTGAGAACTGAACGTCTTGAAGCAACGCATTCCCTTTAACCTTTTACAAGCTTGTTGCCCAAACTAGTTGATAACGCACCACTTCCCGCTGTCTGCGGGTGGTCTGAATGCCACAGACAAAATATTAGTGCTGGGCAACAAAAAATCTGCTTTCTTGTGTGATGCAAAACGTTAGTTTCTTTCCTCCTGACAACATAATATCTGCTTTTTATAGTGACTAAACATCCGGGAGTTTGTGTCATTCTGCTCCTGCCATTTTGCAATTAGGTTTTTACATGTGTAGTAACTTTAGTAAAGTATATCACTCTCTTTTAAAGCCACTTGATCACCACATTCATGGACTTATGTTAATTTTCTGTAAATTTGGCCTAAAATTAGTTAAGCACTACTTCACAATTTTTAGCCAGTATGTGACATGTCAAGTCTCCTAAAGATCTTTGTAATATTGTAAAAGGTGCTGGGCAGCTGAGGTCTGTAGTTTATTTAATTTAATAAAAAAAACAACTTTTTATTAATTAAAATCAAAGTAATAAAGATGCAAATACCATAAACACTGGCAGGAAAGTGCATTTGGTTTTTCTATGTGGCAGCATCCTCTAAGCCTGGATAATGAGATACTTTTGATTCCAGAAAGTCCAAACCCTGCAGGCTTTAGATGGTTTTAAAAATTACAATGAAATATGAAATGTTACCCAGTCTGGAGAAAATAATTCTCATTGTGGTTGATATTCTAGTTATTAAATCGGGCTAAGCTTGCTAACCAGTTGATACACTGCCAAAAACACGCCCTAAGTGGTTCGGGTCAGCATGATCACATTTTTCCTGTGGGTAAGCAGCTCATCACTGCTCCCGTAATTGTAGATCACTTCAAGCACACGGCTCTCGTCTACCAGCATCTCTGATTCCATTCACCACTTTCACCAGCATCACTCTGTTTCTGTGCTCTGCATCTTTTTTTATTAAGCTACAGCTATTTACCCACTCTGTGCCTGCAGTAGCTCGACAGTAGACATGACTCCTTAAAATTTACTCTATCAATATTTTAGCATGTCAAGAAAGTTGGGAACATTCAACATTATATTAGGCGTGTGTCAAATCACCAAAATAGTCCATCAAAATCGGACAACTGTGCTGACATTTGAAGATACCTGAAGTTCGGCTTCATTAAAGGTTCGGATCAGGTCAGATTCTGTAAATGATTGTACACACTCAGGCCTAAGCAAAACCAAGTAAAGATTAAATCTGGCCTCGTTTATCTGATTCTTTTTTACGGCTAGAAAGTCAGTGAAAGAATTTCAAAATGTTTCTCTTGAGCCATGCTGTGCATCCTGCTGCAGATTTGGAAGGTAGAACAGAATAAATCTCTTTCTTTCTTTTTTTTTTTTTTGTACAGTGTTCCTCCTACTTTAGACTGCAAGCTAGTACACTGTGAATGTGTGAATCCATTGTGTCCTTTGTCATAGAGTTGAGCAAATAGTTTGATTGTGCAAAGATGTAGCTGATAGTATACGACACAGTTCCCAATGCCAATGTACAGAAGTCTGACAGCAGCAAAATGGAAAGACACAGTGCCTTTGAATAAGAAAATGGTGGCATGCATTCCATTCCTCTCAGCATCTGCCTAAAAAAATGCCTCACATCTCCATCTTTCTGCCAGTTTGAATTTCCGTTTACTACATTTCACAGTTGTACATTAAGCAATGCCTTGTTTCAAGTGTCTATTGTATATTCCGAATGGCTGTATTCACGTGTTCTGGTGGTTTCTTTATACTTGTCCTTGATAAAACATTATTCTGATTTGTTACAATTTGGATCTTTTTTTTTTTTTTTTTTTTTTTTGGCCACCATGGTTTGCAAGTTTATTATGATGAGCATGATACTCCCAACTTAATGGCCGGAATCTAGGATTTGGCTTGATTCCCATCGATTTTACTTGTTTCTTGTACACCTTGTAGTTTCCAGATCTTGGCATTTATGCAAGGGAATATAGTGCTATCATGCTATCATAACTAATAAGAATGATGGCCAAAATGACAAAATGAAGCCCCAAGTTGGAATATACTGGACTAGAAACATTTCTGGACATGCAGTATTTGACTTCTCATCCAAGAGGACAACAACTCATACAGTAAGAATGAAATCTAGCAGGCCATCATGTCATAGTGTGAGACGCCCGTACACTTTTCTCAGGTCCAGTAGTCTTTAAAATAAGTACAAATATTAGAACACGTGATTTGAAAATTCTTAATTTAAAACGCTAGATTTGTCAAAAGCAAACTTGAAAAAAATCTTATCACAGGTTAATTATGGAAAAAATAAAGAAGGTTTCGTGTATTGTGTTGATCTATTTTCAAGTGTTGTGTATTGTGTCCTATTCCCAAACTTTTCTTGTTTTATTTTTTTGGATTGCATCAAAAGAAACAAGCAATTCAGAGCTAGTTTCATAAAGCTCTGAAATGTAATAAAAGAAGTGAGGAGTCCTAAGCAAATGTTACTGTTTCTGCTGAAATATGTTGAAAATTTATAAAAAGAACCAGACAAGTTGCTTTGTCTTAAAACGAGCATGAAATTCTTAGAAATTGAAAATGTGGGATTACGTTAAGTTTTTTTTTTTCTACCCATGTCACATCTCCGGAAATTCATCTGTGGAGGACACTGGGTGAACCAGTCCCCCTTGTTCAGATACCTCAAAAATGCAAGAATGGCACCAAGGCAGCCTTGCATTTTTCTCTTTGAGTGCAGCACTTGACTCAGTCAGAATAAAGACATCTAGCAGAGTTTTTCATCTTGCTCAGCATTTGTGAGGAAGAGACAAAGCAACGTGAATTTTTTAGGGGTGGAAAAAAAAAAAAAACAAGGTTCAGTCTCACAGTAAGAATGCTTAACACACAACTGTCTGGCACCCAACTAATTCTCATTCAGACAGGAGACTTTAGCCCGGTCACTCACTCGTCTGGTTCTTCCGCTCTTGTCTTGGTGAACGTCGGCTCTCTTACTGTAGGTCTACCAGTCTTATGTGTAGCTAACACTCTCAAACTGCAGGGAGGGCTGTTCAAATGCACAAAATGTCTTAATAACTGTGGGCAGCAAACAAACTAAAATACTTCAATAAAAGGCAGGAACACTATGACAGCTATGCAGCGCAGACTTTTTTCCATAAGAGCTTCAGTTGGTAGGCTACCACTCCTCTGTCTCTGTGTCCTCTGTCACCGATGTAAATACTGAATACTAACTGAGGAAAGAAGAAAATCACGTGTTGACTTTGCATTCTGCCAGAAATCTTTGTGTTCAATAAAGTAAAAAAAAAAAACCTTGTATGTTATTCTTTATTCAATTTTGAAGCATTGGTGAAAACGTGTAGTTTGTAAGACCTGTTGTACAGTATAATATATGATTAAGATGGTATCCATTTCCAATATATTCTGTATTTTCACACAGTTAATAAGAACTAAGCATCGATGTTTCTTAATAAAATATCACCTTAAATGTTTGAACCAGAAAGAAATCTGACTTGCAGACTCAAACAGCTTAAATATACTGAATAATAAAAAATTACAGTTGAGATTTTTTATGAAAATCACAAAATTAACCATACTTTTTGTTTAATTTGTTTTATATTCATAACAGCGTTAACTTTTACTGATATTCATGTCCTTAGTGACCTTTTTATCTAAGAGAATACTACTAATAATACATTCCATTACCAAGGTTGTGTGTCTGTAACTTTAGCTACAAAGAAATATGAAAAAGTAAGTTATAAGACTATTTAAAGTGGCAGAAAAAGAAAGACCAATTTTTCCTTATCTTAAGAAATTTAGATACACTGTATAAATCTGGAAATATTGTGACTCTTCTGGTTACATAAATAATGGTTTAAACTTTGTTGCATCCTGCTTTGTTGATTCTGGCCAGGACATCATCACCTAACATTAAGTATTAAATAAAATATTATATTACATTTTATTTCTTGGCAAACATTATTTAATTATTCACCCATGCTTGAGTCCTGGGTGAACTACACACAGACACACACACAAAACTCGGCTATTTTATAAAACATTTTACCTGAGCATTCCACGCTCAAAATCAATACATGCTTATTAAAGAAGACTCTGAATGTTATTTCATTTAATCCAGAGAAATAAAGTCAGACATGCCATGCAACTAAAGTTGCTGAGAATTTGATTTGTCACATTATTATTGTGTCATTGTTACATGCAGATATTCAAAGTATTGACCCTCACCAGCCACTTAATTAGACACACATTCCCAGCACTGGGTTGACTATGTCCACATGCACTGAGTTACTGCCATGTGATTGGCTGGTTAAATATTTGTCTTTTAATATTCTGCCCGGTGGGCAGTGAGTGTATAATTATCAAAGCAAAAATCACAAGCCTAACATCCCTGACACTCGGTCCCTGGGGTGGCCTGTGGTCACAGGACTGTGCACGCATCGTGTAGTTCCGCGTATTGACCACTAGAGGGCAGCACGTTCCCACTATAGACAGACTGAGCCGGTCATACAATTTAACACTGTGTAATATTAAGAGGTTGACAACGGGATTTGTGTTTTTATGTGTAAAATATTAACACAGTACAATAGTCTTTGATGACTGCAATTATACATGATTTTGAAGTTATTATAATTTTATTTACTGTAATTTTAAATTCACCGGCTGCACTACATATACCCACTTACACTATACAATTTAATAGTTAATAATTACGTGGTCACGTGGATCCTCACTATTATGCAATTAACCCCATGGAACTAATCAAAGCTTTTCAAATAGATGCTAAAACCTGATCTCTTTTGTCCAGAAGGTGGCAGACTACAACAAATAACAGTGAGACACATGTCCACATGTTCTGGAGAAATAGTAATTAAATGTGGATTAAAGTAAATGATGATTAAAGTAAAAACTACAAATAACAGTTATAATTGCATTTTGCAAACAGTTAGTTACATGTAAAGAGATTTCTCATTTAAGAAGAAATCAACACCAAGCTCTGTTAAAAGTCTTCGGCTTCCAAACAGCTTAAAAAAAAAGGATTACATGTACGGAGCACCATCAAGTGGGGCTGAACATTTATCCAAATTACTCATAAAACTTACTGATTATTGCTTTTGTAATATAGACACCAGACAAACTGAGCCCTGACATTGTACTGACGAAGGATTTAGGCAGAACTTTTTATTTCCTTTAACACATTTTTGTAAAAGCTAGAAACACTGTATTTTTTGATTAAAGCAACAAATAGGCATCAGATTTTAAAATAAAATCAGATGAGAAACAGCCTGACTCGGTGTCAAAATACAGTTTGAATTGTCATTTATTCGTTCTCAAAGCTTCATGTCATTCATCTTCCCCTCTGCAGACTTCATGTTATTGTGCAGCCACTCTAAGCCCCAACTTTGCACACAACAGATTAGGATCCTTTTCAGGGGAGCCGTCCCTCCCCCAAACTACAACAATGGCTCTGCGTGGTTCTCCGTGGTCAGGGATCGATCCTACACACAGATAACTAGAGGCACAGAGCCCGGCCTCGTGGCTCTTACCTGTCCGACCAGTCTACACACACACACACACCCACAGTACTGAAAGCCTTGTGGATAACGTGCACACACCTCACCTATACTCTGAATCCTGATGAGTTAATTAGTAGAGGATCTTGCCAAAACTTTGATAGAAAACACAACAACTTGGGTCTTATTTTCATACATTTGTTTGAATATTTGTACCATTTACAATGACATTATTATCACCTGATATAACGTGATGACATTGCTACAAAGAATTAAGACAGGGTGAGAAATACGTCTTCAAACGCCATTTATGCGATGGCATAAAATCTGATTAGATTAATCCACTAGGACCTTCCTGTCTTGGTTTCTTTTATTTATTATTGGTATTCTATTTCTCAGTCCTTTTTTTTGGCAACATGTTTTTTAATAAAAATATGCATCATGTGGTTAGATAAAATACCATTCCAGCATGAGTAAAATTAAATGTTCATATGTCCCATGTTTGCTGATAGTGTGTGTAGGTTATTGTTTGATTTTAATTTTGAAAGGTAATAATCTTGGTGTCTTTGAAAAGAAAAAGAAACTTACAGAATAAATGCAGTAAAACAGTAAACGCTCTAAAATTCTTCTGTAAAGTGCCACAGTCTGTAAGGTTGTGAGCAACTCGTGGATCTCCTAACTAACAGTGTTTTCTTTGTCTGCCTGTGGCGCCCACAGTTAAAATAGGCGTTATCATAATATTTTGTGCAGAATGATGGAAGAATTTTCCACAGTAAGAGCCTGTAAACTGGTGTAAACAGTCAAATGTATTCAGTGAAGGTGCAGTGATGTGATCAAACAGAGGGCTATGCTTCCCATCAAAGTCAGCTTTGTTGAGGAGATTACAGCGCCGTCTCAATATACCTGAGGCTGAGCCGCACTTTGTTTTGAAATAGACAGAAGCGGATGATTGCACGACAGATTCTCTCTTTTTTTTTGTTGTTGTTGTTGTTCCTTGTCTTTGCCTCTTTTCAGATTGTTGAATATTTGTTTTTTCATGCAGAGTCACGTTTCAGCCCTCGCATTTCCAGGCTGCTCCTGTCTTGTCCCGTTATGCTTTGGCCTTAGCACAGAGCCAGGCTGCATTCCTATCAGGAACACTGTGCTTCATCTCTGCTTTCCAACCTTTAAATCACATCAGTATTGCATCACAGCGCACAGACACAGACATTTATACTTTCTGCTGTGGCCACAATCACAAGCATTTTTACCTCACAAAACCTTGTTCCCTCAACAACAGTCGTATAGCCGCTTCTTTGTGTGTGTTTTGTGTTGGGTTTTTTTTGGCATTTTTTTATATATGATACTGTTGAGTGCAACAGACTGGGCATCCTTGGGCAAATTCCATCTAATGTTGATTTTTGAGACTTTAAGGAAACACACCAAATAAAGCTTGTACATTTATAACATGGACGTACGAGAGCAGAAAAAAATAAACTGTAGATGGAGGATGTGCAAAAGTTTGGGCACCCTACAAGGCCAACATGTTGTAAACTCCTTGCCAACTCCTTTCAAACATCTTGTTTTAAAAATTCAAGCTGAAATATGTTCAGGCTATTCATTTTAAACAGTGTTCACGTCTTCAAATAGTGTTTAAGCCAAGGGACTGTGTGGACCGTTCCAAAAGCTTTATCATGTAATCTAGTAGTTTGTATTTTTTGCATTTTTTTCTCCCCCATTCATGCAGTTCTTCCTGTCTCACTAGTTGTCTCACAACCCAGAATGACACAGGCAGCTGGGACCTGAACATACAACCAGTTGACTGCAAACTTATGGCAAGTACAGACAAAGTCTACTGAAAGTTGAGCATTTCAGGGAATTTGCTGATCAAGTAGATAGACAGAAAGGTAAAAAGCTACTGAACGGTAGTAACTGGGCAGGTAAACAGGATACAGGTGATGTGAGTACGTTAACAACGTTACTAGCACATAAAACTATGAGACATGAGACACATTATTGTAAAATAAAACAAAGGTTAGCAAGTCCTGGGGCAATTAATATGCTTGACAAATGTAATTTACTTTTGGAATTTAATTAAAAATACTGATAAACTGATAAGCTGGGCACAGTGCTTAGTCAAGCCAAAGTATAAATGCTATTTTACAAATTGAAGGAATTCTGTGGGTGCCAGATGAATCCTGAATGGACCTGATGCAGCTAATTAAATTAATTAGTTGTATTATTATGTGAGATTTACAGGTGTTGAAGTTTGTTCTTCGATGAGATGTGGGAGTGCTGCGGTGTCGGGTTCGACTGTGTGGCAACAGCCAAAGGTTTACATGACTCACAGCTACTTCACAGCAGCGTTTGGTTTAGGGCTTTGGGAAGGTTAGGACCAGCTCTGACTAATAACTTCAGGAATTCAGGTAAGTAAGTGAGTAAGTTAGTATAAGCACTTCAGAGACGGGGAAAGAACATACAACAACGAGGCCTGCCAACGTTCTCGTTACCAAATGAGGGACAAAAGCTGTCACGCCTCTTTTTTCACAGTGCAACGTGCCACTGCGGTGTGTGTGTTTGGTGTTTCGTGAACAAGCAGAGGATACTTGCATTCCTTTTCAACTGAAGAGGCGAAAAATGTCGGAGAATCTTTTTTTACTAAGCTTTACTAAAACAGCATCAATGCTTAAAATAAACCTCAAAAATAAATAATAAATTGACCCTTAACAGCAAACAAACCTTATAAATCTACTTTTTTCCAGGGTATTTTTTCCTGCTCTTCACTGAGTCAAGCAGTCGTTTGTCCTTCTGCATGTAAGGACATGGTCAGCACATGATCTGCAATCATATCTGACAAATCATATCAGTGTTAAAGTTGATTTATGGTCTTGCATTGAATCTGTACAGAGGCAACACCACAGGCTATGCAATTGGCCTGGAATGTTGTGCGTTAGTGTGTTAGTGTCAAGATGCAATTGCAGACCAAACTCGTAGACCGTACTTGGACGTAGCACCCTCCCCTGGTTAAGCTGAGGGGGGGAGGCAGGTTTGGGCGGGCAGGCAAACAAACTAATTTAGCTGAATTTACGGGACATCCGGGAAAAATTTGGGACACTTGGCATTGTGGTCTACGCACCGTAACCCAGTTCTCCCAGGAACTATGAGGGGAAATGTGTGTCCATAAACCAAAGCTCTCGGCTCACTCTGAGGTGGCATGAGTCCAAGAAGATGCAAACAGGGAAACAAACAAAAAGTCGCTGTGGGCAGAAGTTGTTCAATGATGCAGTGTAAGTAAAGTCAATGACAATGGAGCAGGAAAACAAACAAAAGCAGAAGAATGAGCACAAGATATAAATAGAGAACAGAGGGCAAGGAGAAACGGGTAAAAAAAAAGAAAAAGTGGAAATGCTGGAAATGCTGACACAGGCCGAGACACCAGGAGCAGCGAAAAGAGCTTTGAGTAGAGGTGAGGAAGGGTAACTGCAGAATGACGATCTGCGTCGGTAAACCTTCTCGTCGAAACAGGAAACAGACTGGCCATGGGCATCAAAGGGGTGGTGTGCAGGGTTTTCACAGCGTTGTGTGGGAACACAGAGGGGACAAGCCAGGATCTGACTAAACCCAGCAAAGACGGATGCTGGTTAGGAGCTTAAGTAGGGCTGCGGTGGTTCCAGTGTCTCGTCCTTTTGTGTTACATGCTGATTCTTAAGGTCCATGTTTGTGTCCGTGGTCAACGGACTTACTGTGAAATACAAAGGAACCCCAGTTTTCTGATGCCCGCGACGCAATGACGAATCATATTAGTGAAAAGTCTCACAGGAAAGTGGACGAGGTTTTGAAAGGTGCAGCAAGTCCCAATTCTTTCCCACAGGAGACCAAGGCTGGACGTGCAACACACGGATACTGTGGTACGGATAAAGTCTGTTTTGTAATTTAACCGTACCCTAATGTTTTGTGACTGAGCATAACCCATGCTGTCTTTTGACCTAACATTAAGTGTGTCTGAGAACGTCGGCTGGGAGAACTGGAGAAAAGGGCAGAAAATAGCAAAAGGCCAAGTCCACGACACAAACAGAATGTATTTCCCCTCCCAGGCTTCGGCTCGGCACGGTTTTCTTTTCATCAAGTTCTGCTCAGTTTCTTTCTCCAAACTCACCTCAGGTGATGGTGAAGAAAGAACTTGAGGAAAGAAATCTGCCACAGCATTTTAAGTTTCCAGATGACTCCGGCTCATGCACATGTTGCACGTGACGCATTAGACGTTGACTTTTGCTACTAGTTTGCAGCTTCCTCCCGATGACTCGGGCAAAACTGAAGAGGAACGACTTCTGTGTCCGCTAACCTCTGCCGTTGTACTCAGGGGTTTGCTTATGTGATCAAGTTGTCTTGGTCATCCAGATCTTGTCTTGACTTTCACATTTCCCCCATAACTGCCATTTTTTTACGACATTTCAGGCAGTGAAAATGTCAAGTTGGAAGCGCTTTGGTATCTTTTTATAGGCTCTCCTGCTTTATAGGCGTCAGTTAACTTAATTTTCAGATCCTCAGGCACTGAATGGTTTCCATGGTTGTTATCACAAGATTTAAAGAGTTAGAGGATTTATCAAGCTATGGATGTGTCACAAGCCAATGACAATTCTTGAACTGCCACACGAGTCTTTCCATGTCAGTAAAGTCCTGGCATCTTATTGTTATTAAGTTCTGAGACGTTAGAAGTAGAGCTGTGCACGATGTTTTGCACATTCAACAATGATTGGGGTTTTTTTCTGCATTTTCAGTTTTAAAATAAAAAAACAGGCCATTAAGGTTCGATTAAAGGCTCAGTGTTTCCTATTTTTTTCTTATATTGCTTCCGTGTTTTGGCACTGAGGCACAAACGCGACACACTATAAAGACAAAGAATGAAACCCAGACACCTTCTCCGTGGGCTGTGCATCGTTTCACACATTTACCTTTATGAAAGGTAAATGTGAAAATGTACATTTGTCATTATTCATTGTGTTCACACAGATTTTACGGAAACACAGACTGTCCGGTTCCCTTCTCTGTTTGGGCTTTCTCTTATTCCACTGGACCTTTCAAAAAATACACCAGGAGTTCCAGCAAATTACAGAACCTTTGGTTTTTTGATCAGCAAATCTTCAGAAGGAGGCTTCTTCAAAGAAATAACTTCCCACTTCACTTCTTAGGCTGAACAAAAACTCCTCTTAAATGAATGGCTTTTGCTCACAGCTTGTGGCCGCAGCTGGCAGTATTGTTGCCCACTCTCGTCCTCTGGCCACAGAACAGAAAGACAGAGGATGAAGGGCGATGGAGGGGGTTGACACAACAGGTACACACATGAAACGACTGCAATTATTGCCCTCCATCCTTCTCAACGCCGCCATCGGACTTGACAAGGTGTTGGTTGATTTAATTTTCTTTCTTTTTGAATGACTTTTTTTGTCTTTCATGAAAAGCTTGAGCTAATTTGATTCTCCTTTATAGTTGAATGAAGATCACAGAATATTTGAGCGGCACTGCAGATCATCAATGGAGACATGGCAACAAGAGAAACTACAAAAATGAAATCACTTCCAAAACAATACACAGTAGGAGCACAGTTGATACAGTATGTTCTGTTTTTTGATCAATAGAAAGACAAACTATATGGGAATGAATATGACTCTAGTTAAGGCTTGTGTTTTTCTAGTTTTATATTTACTCAGCTATTAGTCATTTCTTTTCTTTGCATCTGTTCTTCATGCAGGAGACTGAGACATAGTTTCACTGACCTCCATCTTCTATTATACTTGATATTATTCAGTTTATCTGTTTTTGAAATGTACGGGTCAAGTGTTGTTATTCTCAACTTCAGGTTTGAGATTCTTCTCATTTTTTTGCTGGTTCTTGTGTAAAATGTAGTCTTGAGGTCTACGTGCTTTGTCCGTGATGTCTGGAAGGACATTTAAAGCCCGGATGGATATGCTCATTTTACAAACTCACCGCCAGTTACTCTATGCAAAACTATAGACAGTACACAATGTATATAAAAACACTTCAATACAAATAAAAGAAAAGTTATCTGAATTGGATTTTGGTTATTTTATTAATTTTTTTCAAAGTTTTTAGAGAACCAGTTACCTTTTCTGCTTGCATATAAGTTTGCATATTGTCCACATTTTGATCAAAGATGTCCAAAGATGTGCAACTCAACAGAACTTCATGTTTTTTGCATCGAATCTACTGCAGCGGATGAACTTTGTTCCAGTGCTACACTGGGCAGGTAAACTCCTCCAACAGCTTACAAGGAGACTGTGGACAGTCATTGTCCTGCTGGAAAAAGTTTGTCAGACCTCCACAGTGTCCTGGGTCTTCGGCATCTCACACCTGACGGTTGGAGCTTAGAAACTTTTAACTACTTCAGAAACCTCTGCAAAATACGCAGTTGTTTCTCTTGGATCTTCTCCTCAGGGAA
The DNA here is from genome assembly GCA_033026295.1 of Channa striata. NCBI lineage: Eukaryota > Metazoa > Chordata > Actinopteri > Anabantiformes > Channidae > Channa > Channa striata. The sequence continues at coordinate 9,483,348 of CM065182.1, read as the reverse complement.
CATATTTGCTGGTATGAGGAGTTCTTCTAAGTGTTCCTTCTATCTTCAGATGCACCAAACTTATTAATGGAAAACGTGTTGCATGGACGGTGGTGTGCGTATAATGCACATGACTGTCACACCACAGACAATAATTTCAGTTTAGTTGCATTGTATAGAAACTTAATTTTTGGAGACAGGGTCCCCCAGAAGCTCGGGGTCCTGATCAATATGCTCAGGGGAGAACAGGTGCGATTAGACAAGAGCTTTTGTGGCACCTCTAGCCACTGTGGCAATGGCCTACACAACTTCCACATTTACTTTAAAATGTTGCCATTGATCCAAACGTATTCGACGCTGAAGAAGTTAAAGATGGGTCAGACCAGGCTGCATGTCTTTTATCAGTTTTTCTGAACTACGTGTTTATCTTGTGCAAATCCTGGTTTGTTGGGTTCAACTGTGGCTTGTGACTACTGAGGCTCCACTGAAGCTGTCCGCCTGCGTCTGTCCAAGACGTTCTGAGGAACTTCCTCTTGACATCAAGTCATAAAAGAGTTGTTGACTTTCTTTGGACACACTGCTGACCACTGCAGCAGCCGCTTCAGCTCAGATCGGGACCTCCGTGTTTTGCTGATAGCTGATGCTTTGAGAAGTCACACGACAACATGCTGACAAATGCCCAGGCTTCACATATTCTGCCTTTAACTGGCATCATCCCTTCCCCAGCTATATTTTTATAGTTTGTTTTTTCTTTTTTAATCCAAAACATGGATTTTGTCCACTGTGAAGCTACAAACTGACCAATAGAAAAGTGAGCAACAAAACACTGATCTACCATCAGGCCTTTGTCCCAGACAAGTGACTTCAGTGCTACTGTGTCATAAATGATTCAAATTATTCTCTACTTAAACCATTTATCGGTTATAATAAAAAAGTGTTTTCAATCTAGATATTCATTTGTTACCAAACATGAAATGTATAATTTAAATGAGCATACTGTATCTGGTCAGTTGTTTAACTGTACAGTAATATTCCAGATGATTCCATTTCACTCAAAGTCTGTAGTCGGTTTGTCACCAAACTGTTATTATGTTATTATTATGTGTTTAGGGGAGAACTTACACTGTCTTCATTTACTTTCACACCCGCTGCCATCACAGCTCACGTCTACTATAAGAAAGAGTGATGGGAGTTTGATCGAGTGACTTAAATTAAGATAGAAAATAAACAGATCAACGTTTTCCTAATCGGTTACTGCACATATATTGGGAACAAGATGGAAGAGAAAAGATCGACAAAAGAAAGAGAGAGATGTGCTGGAGGATTAGCTGTGAGGAGCTTCCCTGTGGCGAGCAGGCCTTCTTTTTCCCAGGAACACCAGGAACACTGTAAGGTGATTACTGTGTCGTTTGCCATCGGTCCAGTGGTTAAGCACTATGGACAAAAGAGCTTTACTGCCTCCACTAAGCACAATGGGAACCAGAGTTAGATTTTTACTTGCCTTTCATTTAGATAATGTAAAAAAAAAAGTGTGTTCACTTTGTAAATGTTGAGTTTGATATGATATGTTGAAATTGCATTATGCAAACGGTGAATCAAAACTGAAAAACAACAGAAGAAGTGCGAAAGAGGCAGGAAGGATGTCAGGGAGAGGATTTGGAAATCTGTTCCAGGAACGGCTGGATTCTTTCATTTTGTGTGTGTGTGTGTGTTTTGTAGGATGGGGAAAAATGAAAAACAGTGTGGCGAGGGGAGGAGAGTTGGCTCCTTTCTTTTCTCTGAATGAAAGGCAGCAGTGGCCTCGCCGGAGGAGTGGACATGCATGAGGTGGTGGGAGGTTTGGGTTTGAAATTTCCAGTGGATAATTTCAATTTGTGAAATTTCAAAGCACACGAGCTAACCAGTGAGTAAGCGACAAGCTTTTTCACAGCAGATATTTTGGCGTCTGCCAAGTTTGTGCATCAGTGCCAGTGATGGCTCAGTGCACAATGCTCTAGGCACAATATCAGGACACTGCAATGAAAACAGATAAATGACTTAAGCCAAAGATAATTGTATTATTTACACCAAAGCTTTGCTCCGTCTAACATGTCAAATTGCCTTTCTTTGAAAAAAGTCTCAGAAAAGTGACACGATCTCAGTGTGTACTGACAAACAAATGTCATAGCGTGTCCTACACCTCTGAACAAAGTCCCAGTGACTCCGGATCTCACCAGTAACTAACGAGCCACTAGAAGCTCTTTTGATGGGGGGTAGCTGCTTCCTCCCACCTTCACGCAGTCAAGCTAATGTGTCCCAGATTTTCAGCTCAGAGGACACAAAAATAAAACTGATGCCAACCACGAGAATCCTCCCAACTTAGTTAGAGTTTCTACTGCCACCGTGCCCACAACTCCTTATCGTAAAACTGCAGATATTACTACATCCACTGGTACTTTTACCACAACTGATTATAGAACCACTGCTCTGATTAGTTTCCCTTTTTGCAGTAATACAGCTGTTTCTGCTACTTGTTACTATCATACGAGCGTTTACTTTGAAAGGACTTGTTCTGGAAATGGTGATGCCGACACCACCGGAGACACGGATTGCAGCACAATCGAACGATACCTATTTCTGCAATTAACTTATGGAATCCAAGAGCCCTCCAGCCCCTGGACCACATGTTTTGAGTGAAATAAAAAGTAATGGGATGCACAGTGGGGTCTAAACATCACATTTACATTTGAAGACGTTTTGTAATCAGTACCCGATCAGTAATCTGGTGATTTGGTTTTTTTATGGATCAGTATTTGTCTAGATGCATCCGTTACACCAACTGAACTGAATGTTATGTGCGGCTGCTGTGCATGGTATTGCTGAATGAGGTAGAGACATGTCCTATTTATGAAGCATTATACAGCGCTGTATTTATGGACTGTACTATTTATAAAGCATCACAGTGATACGTTGTACCAATTATTGGACCTAATCTTTTTCCTTTTCCGTCGCTCCTCGTTTTTCTCTCCTTACTGCCTTTGTTTCCACATCTATTTCTTCACCCACCATTTCACCATTGAGTCCTTCCCTTACTCATTACAGTGATGTGACATTAATTTAAGTACATGGACTTTGTACTAAACTAGTCTATCTCTGGGCTTTTTGGCCCTTCCAAGATGTCCATGCAATCTCTTCTGAAAGGAAAGAGGCTATTAAGCAGTGCTTCAAGAAAGGATGGAAGGAATCAAACCAAGGGCAATTGAACACAGGTAGACAAACAAATTCACACAGTGACACTGGGAAGAAATTGAGGTGTGTGTGTGTGTGTGTGCATGTAATAGAATTTCACTAAATATGTTCCCTCTTTACTTTTTTACTCTTTACTGTGGTTTTAGTGACTATGACAAAAATTTTGTGATGCCGAGGATGTTTATTCTCCTTCATCAGAGGACCTGACAAACTATTACAGAACCCATATTGACTAAACTAAACAAAATTGACTAAAATCATATAGACTCCAGATGCCATCATATGGTTAATGTTTACAGGCTAAAAAGGAAATGTCATCATAACACAATTACAGTCATGGGAATGTATGAGGAACTAAATTGTGTAAAACAACTGTGCTTTAGGCACGAGTTCGGTGGCCTCCACAGCATCTGCTGGCTTCTGTAAATGTGAAGCGCCTTTATACAAACTTGCAGGGATTGATGATAGTTCGTTCTATCTAGCTAAGAGGAAACCTCATTTCCCACCAGCTGAGTCAGATAACACAACCTCTATCACTGAGAAATGAGCTCTTGTTGGACAACACTAGGTCACTTCAAAAATCAGGAACAGCAACGGGCTCATTGTTTTCATGCAAATTATGCCCTAATATCCATGGCAAGTTTGAAAATGACTTCATCCACTGTGCTGACAATTTATTCTTTCAACAAATTCATTAGTGTGGGGGATTGTTTCGTCTTCTTATTTGGGTATTTAGAGATAATGATTCATTAGATTTAAATAATTTAAGTGGATATGATAAGCAGTGGTAGAAGTACACAAACCCAATACTCAAGTAAATGAAATGTAAATTAAACACAATTAAACACATTGGTTCAGGTGTGTTTGACATGCTTTCATTAATAAAAATTTGATGCTGAAGAAAAACAACCGTAGGCGGGTATAATTGGAATTTGCAGTGAACTAAAAGTAGTGTAAAATAGAAATAGTACAGTAAAGTACAAGTACCTGCATCTACTGTACTTCCCACGGGCTTGAACAAAAGTGAGGGTTGTGGAATGGGATTCCCCGAGGAGAGACTTTGTTCGACGTACAGTGAAATCCCGCTGATTTATTTGGTCAGTGTCTGCCTCATCCACTCTCACTGTACAATGCATACGGAAGACCTGAGGCACGGCACAGAATTGATCTCCTGTCAGACGGTAACTGGGGCTCTCTGCTCTCAGATCACCGCTTCTCTGCTGTGATTCTTCAAGCAGGGAGATCGGCTCACATTGGTGTGTGAGCTGAGTGTAAATGGGTTCAAATATATTAATTATTGATGAGAAAATTACCCCACCAAAGTCCATGTGGGGTTTTGTGTTTGTCTGTGCAGGTTTGTGCCAGACTCCTAACCTTTCTAAACCAGAATAGATTCAGCCCCTGAAGTATCATTACATAATTAAGAATGTAGTTAGAGATTCATATGTATGAGATTATGTAAAAAAGACTAATTAGCTGAGATGATCTCCCTTTTTTCTTACATTTGGTCTTATCTGTGTTCATTTAGCAAACACAAACAATGTCATAAAAAATAAATGAGCAGTCTATGTATTTACAGATACAAAAGTCTAGACAAACACATGAAGTTTGCCCTCTTCCTCCCTTGTCTCTTCTAATGCTTTTGTTCTTTTGTTGTGTTCGTCTCTTTTTGGTTGTTTTGTTGTAAATAATCTCCACTCAGGGATGAAAATACGAGCTTAAAGCAGGAATGAATCATCAAGTTAATGTTATACCCCCCTGAAAAACAGCAGTCTCAATGTGGCAGCTTGTCACGCTCGTACGGTGCATATGTACATACACACCTGGTTTTGTGCGTTGCTAGATCTTTATTTATTCATCTTTTTAAATGACGCGGTTGGACATCACCTTACATTGCAGGGACACATCCGTGATCTCAGTCCTATGAATGAACCAAAGTCACTTCTTGCAGCAGTGTTACAGTGCTCATTTTATCTGGAGTGTTTGTTTTTCAGCTACTTTGACTTATTTATTCCTCCCCACATTCTAATACTTGCAGTGAACACTGGCACTGAATGTGAATCATGTGCTGCCACATTATAAACACATTTCCTGGGCGCACTGGGCTGACGTGGCAAAATACGAGGATGCAAAAACAAAGAGTTTTCTTTCATCAACATTATATTTAACGCACATTCAGCTTGTTGAAATGTTCATCCTTGGTAAAAAAAATGAAAATAAAAATGGCCAAAGGGTGTAATAAAAAGTTCTAGTAAAAAATGAAAATCGCATCAGTGCAAAATTTTGCATCCCCGTTAATAAATTTATGAAAAAATTAACTTTATTTAATGCTTGCTGAGGGAACATTTATGCTAGCTGAATGTCCATTATACTTCTACAATATCCTCTGGATTTTAATGTTGTTTATTATGTGAAAAGGAAGGGGGAATCAGGTTTGACTGTTATTATGCTTTAAAGTAATAATATCGTGAAATTAAAACCTGAATAACTGACATATTGTGTCAAGCTATTTTTTTTCTAATACAGTACAGTGCAGTTCTTCAAATTCATCTGCAAACACTTCGGTCTGCTATTAATTCAGGAGACACTAAAGCTCCTAAAGTGCGTTTTCAGACTGTATGTCACCCAGCATGAATACGGCATTTAGCAGTAAAATATGCGCTTCAGGAAATGCATTTTCTGTGGCTGTGTCTGGAATTAATCAGGTTTTTTCAGTTATGATATTTTCCCAGTATTCAGTGAGCCATTACAGCATATCAGCAAACAATACCATTTATTGATCTATCTTTCACCATAGCCATCCTTTTAACACACGTGCGCGCACACACAAATCCCCGTGTTGTAATGGTCTATCATTGCTTTGTTAAGAGATGATTGCAGAGCCTTAGGTCAAGGTACTCTTCACCTGACACTGACCACACAAATCCAGTTTGTTGGGCTGCCATTCTTTTGCCATTCAAGACAAGAGGAGTATTGATCCGGAGGATTCTCTTAAGTGCTGTAGTTTGTCCTCTGAGGGTGGAGCTGAAGGCTTGGAATGGAGAAGTAAACAGGCACGGGTATATAAAACACCTAGGTCAACATAGCCATTTCACCCATTAACCTGAAGCAGGTTTGGCCATTCTGCGAGTGTGTGTGTGTGTGTGTGTGTGTGTGTGTGGAAGTGGGCAAACCTGTAACTGGGTAAACAGAAAGAGCTTGGTCATCCGAGGGTCAGGAGGGGTTGACCCTTGAATTGGGAGTTAGGTGAGTGAAGCACGATTAAAAGACTTTTTTCTGTGCACGTTGAAAGTAGAGCAGATTACAGCCGAAACCTTCATTAAGTTCATGCAGATGTTTTGTTAATTGTTTCTGAAAAGGTGAGACAGGGATAAACTGCATTACTATCTGCTTCTTAAACTGTCATGTGATCTTTCTTTGCAGTTATGTATTAGAGAAGCTTGGAGGAAAACTAAGATTCTCACTGTTTGATTTTGGGTTTATCCATCAGCAAATGTCGAGCCAAGAGTACTTCCCCAACAAATCCAGCAAAGGTCAGAGGTGAGGGTCAGGGGTCAGAGAGGCGTGGCCTCAGTGCCGAAGACGCCCCCCAGGTTTACACAAGTGTAAAAAGAGTCCATTCAGTCTGGCTGCATGAGCAGAGTTTGACAAAAGTCCACTGTGTGGGGCCTGTACCCCCACCACACACACGCACGCACGCACACACACACACACACACACACACACACACACACGCACCTCCTCCAGTCACCGTGCATACACAGGACACAGACAATGGAGGGTTTCTGGTCAGAGCCACATACATGTTAACCTGACATACTTGAAATACTACTGAAACGTTGCACAGGTTTGTAATTTAACCAGAATGGACCTTCACACGATTCTCTTCCATTTGTTTGACATGTCACTTCACAGTGCAAAAGAATAAATAGATATATAAAAGCAGAAAAAACAAAAACAATGTCATCACACTTATAGTTATGTTTTAGGTAAGACAAATAAGAGCCAAAGAAAAATTAGCAAACAATAAAAATTTAAAAAAATGTTATTGTAGTTGATAATCAACAGATTTCTATGTCTTCATCTGTCAATTCTTTATGACTTCATGACTTGTGTGTGGCCAATTCATTCCAAAACATGTCACATACAATTTCACTGTGAATAAAATCTCAGTAATTTCCATGCATATAAAGAACATGTCACCCAGTGCAACTTTGTAGCTCACTAATAATTTAATAGTTTTCAGTTTTCTCTTGTTTTTCATGTTAGGGAGTTAGGGTTAGTTAATGCATTTTTGTTTGTTGCTTAGGGACCAGTCAGCACTTTCATTGGGAAAATGGATTCTTTTGTTTGTTGTTTTGGCCTTGGTTCAGCCTGTGTTTCACTATATCTCTGTATTATAGAATAAATTGCACTCTTTACACGTACATTTGAGTTGTAGATTTTGATTTGGGAACCTCACTTTTACATATTTGTTGGGCTCCTACCCCTAGACAGGGGCGTAACCATGAGGTATATGATAAAGAGGAAGTAGACCTATAGTATTATAAATAAAGCAGAACTCTGACTCTGTTTGTCTTGGAACACAGGATTCATAATGGTGTCTCTTTTGAGTTGACCTTCTTTCCCGTGCACAGTAAAACTGGAACTGTGGTATGCAGCCTACTGTAGATAAGCAACCTCTGAATCACACAGAAGCCTCTATTAACTCACTGACAGTTAATGCTCTCAATTCTAACCCCAACTACAAACCGAACCCGTCCTCCAGTTCTTCTGTTTTTTTTTTCTTAAATCTTGAACCGAGTGTATCTTTAAAGCGCAGTGATGATCTGGTTTGTATAATTTAGCCCTCATCTTCCTTTCCCTCAGTAAAATGGTGGATTATGTCTTTATCCCTGGGTAAGCCTGCACAGCACGCAGCTCAAAGGTAATGAAGCACTCTGTGATCTGTGTCCAGATGAATCTAAAAATTCCCACAGCACCACTGTATTTTAAAGGAAATGAGATTTCCCTGAAAGCTCCCACCAAACCTATGCTTTCCATTTGGAATCAGCTATAGACTGTGTGACTGCCGACAGCCTGGCGCAAGAACCCAGACCTGTTGCTATTTTAAAAACTGGAACAAATAGGGAGACAGGATTTTGAATTACTCAGGAAATGTGCTTTTATGTTCCTGGGAAAAACTGAAACCTTAAATGCCAATTGATTGTCTAAATCAAATAGAAACACAATCTGTCTATCAATTAAAATGAGCTTCTACTCACTTTTATTGAGTGACACCAAAATTTTACATTTCTCAAAGTGGTTAGTTTTTTATGATTAGAATAGATTTCATGAAAACTTAATGATTTCAGTGTGAGTCATTGCTTGAGTGGCATATAGGACATAGTGTAAGAAACTACGATGTTCTCCAACTAATGGTATAAACAATACGTTTCCGCAACTATGTGTTCTGCTATGTGCTTTACATGTCTCAGATTATCATTTGAGTCAGTCCCAAATATCATTTAAGTCAGCGACAAACAAAAACCATAAAAAAAATCACTTGAATCAGGGTGACCAATGCAAAGCCAACAATATTGACATAATCTGGTAGATTTTATGGATAAAGCGTTTTCCAAGCAGACTTTGAGGTGACCTGTGTGATTTGAAGTGAGAAAGACTTTATGCCTCCACGCTGCTTTTATTTGTTAATTCCAGTACTCTCAAGTAATATGTTAATACTTTCTTCCCTGTGCTCCTGCACAAACTCAAGTGTGCTGTTAACCTCTGCTGATAGATTGAGCATGTTGAGTGATCTGTTGCAGACACCGAGTGACCCGAGCCTCCCTCAGATAGTCCGCTGTGACGTGACTTGCCCGTTGCTTCCATTTTATCAGCCTTAGTCAGTGGAGTGTTGATGTGAACCGGAGGCTGGAAGGTGGCACACTCATCATCCCGGATGATGAGGCTCTTCTAGCTTCTTTGGTCTCACTGCAGTTGTGTTGTAAATGGTTCGTCTTGCACCACCTGGCAAAGATCCTTCTTTAAAAACACTCAGCAACCTTCATCTGGATGTATTTTTGCCTACTGAGATTTCACACACAGTCAGTTCTGAATATATTGGCGAATATATTTGACCTCTGTATTTTCTGTCTGAGACAATGCCATCAACCAATTCTGAGAGTGATTAATGTACATATTGTTCTTTTCCAATCTGCAAACTGTTAGCAGAAAAAACTCACGACGAAAAATGTCAGCCTGTCAGTGCCGCTATGCAAAAAGCCAAGGGATCAACAATGTCATTTGGTTGCACCATCTATGAATCATGAATGTCTGTACAAAACGATGAACCACTTTATCTAGTAGGTGTTGAGATATTCGAATGGATAAAAGGATAAAAGCGTGACACACTGCTGGTGCTACATTAAAAGTTAGGGGATTAACAAAGCCGGTAAGATATCAATGAACATACACAGTATACTTGTAATCTTCTCTTCCTTTGAAATCTTGGACAATTTATTTGAGACTTTAGGAAAGTAACAGCTTACAAGGAGCTTTTAAAGGCAACATAACAACATAATTAAAATATAGTGAAATTAAACCACTGAATAAAATAGGTCTCCAGTTAGTGATCATCGCTAAAGCAAAAACATAAATCAAGCACTAAAGCTCTGAAGTATGCGTTTGCTAAAAAAGACCATAAAAGTGTTGTATCAGGCAAAATGAACAACAATTATAAGGTGCACCCACCGCTGGAGAAAAACTAAAGCAATGTACTGCACCGCAAAACCCTCAGCTGAGAGTCATTCATTATATTCATTATTAAAAAGGTATTTCTTACTTATAAAACAAGACTATTTGTTCCCAGGACTGCTAGTTTAGCTTTATTGCCTTTTATTAACGTTTTGTCAGGGCCTTAAAACAACACTTTTTTTCTGCGGGAGACTCGACTGACGTGTGATTGTAGTAAGTCCTTGACATCAGTTGGGTTTGGTGAACAACTCGAGTAATGAGATGCAACGCTTCTAAAAATCTGGGCAATTTTAAGAAAATGCAGCTAATAAAAATCAAATGGTTTGATTGTTCATTTTATACTTTGTGTGCTTTACTTGGAAAACATCGCAACCCACTTAGCCAGAATGTTTTTATCACGCCAGATTTTACATCTTTACCCACCAAGTTATTGCATCTAAACTGGACAAAAACTGGCATGCTTACATTAATACAATGAATTTTATTGTGATATCACAACTATGCTGAGTGAAGCGTCCATGTTGTCGGCTGGCACTGCAGGCCCATTCATTAAACATAAGAGTTCATTCATGCCTATGCGGTTATCATAAGTGGTCATATGGCCTGCTACACGGCCTGGCATCCGTTCAGGTCTCTGGCTGAGAAACAGGTCTGTCCTCGCTGTGGATACTCCCTGCCAGGTTCAGCGCTGCCAGTTTGTTTCACCTCATGCATTTAATATAATTTCCTTTTATGTGTCTGTTGCGCTTTTGCATTTCATTCAACATTCTCTCGTTGCATTTTGATGTCAGGTTGCACGTGAATAAGAGACAGCGGAGTCAAATCACAGGATGAAAAGAGGAGAAAGGAAGCAAATTAAAAGGGATATGATAATAAAACACAGAAAAAGTGGTTGCTACTTGTTTGTAGAAGCCAGAGTTTTTAAGAGAAATCATAAGTTGGTGTGTTGTGATATTAGGGACTTGTAACATGGTCCCTGTCTGTTTTTTTTCCTTCAGAATTAATTTTGTCTTAAAGTTTAGATCACCTGCATTGCACATTGCTTTGCTGCCGCTCATACTTCCATTGTGAAAGAATAAAAAACTGATGAAGGGGGGCCTTGAGTACCTATACTTTTCCTAGTGGGCCCGCCAAACCGTGAAGTCTGCCCCTGGCTGGAGTTGGAGAACAGCTGCAGGCTGTGTGCGGCTCCATCCGAACAGCTGGATGGAGGGCAGTGTCGTTCACCTTTCAGTTGCCGTACTGTAACAGAGCCGTTTGACATGAGACAGCCCCCTAGGTGTCTCACTTTCTCACTGTTTGTACGGGGCTGGAGCGTTCTGCCGGCTGCCCGCCCGCCCGCCTGCCTGCTGCTCGTCTGGCTGACTGACTGCGTTGACGTCAGCGCGGTGTTGATTTGCTAAGGCGAGAGAAGAAAGGAGTTAGTGCGTGTTGAGAGAGCGGGTACTGCGAACTGCCTTACTATGCTGTAGCCCCGATTCCCCCCTGCACTATACCGGAGTCCAACCGTGCAACTTGGGTGAGTACAAATCGGGACCAAACGGCGACAAGTGCCACAGCCGCCACTCCGCGCGCGTTCGCCACGGTTTTCTCCGCGCACTTTCATTCACCATATGGATGTTTGGATGCGGTTTGCGGCGCCGGGCAGCGTTCGGCTTGTTCGGCTTGTCCCCGTTCAACCTCACGCTTGAAGTTAACAGCAAAACGCGACTTTGGCACGCAAGTTGGACCCGCGCACCGGAGCGCCGGACGGAAACAAGTGTTCACCTGATCGCGCCGCAAGGTGTTGAAGTTTGCGTTTACGCACGGCAGCCGGTTGTAGACATGTTAAAGGTTGACGTAAACCCACCGCCCCCCGCCTCTCGGTCTGGTTTAGTATGCTGGAGATCGCAGCCGGAGGACGTGAGGTCTGGCTGTTTCACCGGGAGCCAGACAACATATGACGCCTGGCTCCATGTGACTTTGCTGGAGAAATCGCGTTTAGCTCGTTCTGATGGAAACGACGCGTTTTTTTTTTTTTTTTTAGACGGCGACACTCTTGCCCGTCCTTGTGTCTCCAGACGCACCAGTGTGGCTCATTTAGTCGTGATGACATCACGATGGGGACCGTAGACACGGGTCTTTATACTCGCAACAACCCCAAAAATCCAGTCAGCGTACAGTCAGACGACCGCTGATTGACAGGCGGCTGGATGTGATATTGGTTACCAATATCGGCGCTTGCAGTAGCACGCGCGGCACACCGTGAGGTGGGGGACTGTTAACAGATGCAATGGCAAATTGATTTGTTATCGACACTGTCTGATCTCTGTCTTCCCCCCTTTCACTCATCTTCTCTCTGTCCCCCTTCCAGTCAGCTTTCCGTGAACCATGCCCCTTCATCTTTAATTGCAACGAGCCCGGGTCCTCGCTATTTCCTGCCTCAAACAAAGTCCACCTGTGCGTTGATGTGAGCCGGAGACCCAGAGACCCTGGCAGCTGTCTGTCTCGGGTCCAGGCTACTTTTCAGCCCGCTCGGTGTCTGATTGTACCGTCTTGCTCTCTACACGTTCGTGTGGCTCGTGGTCTGGAATATTGAACGCTGTTTATTCCTGTTGTGGCTGGGTCGCGATGGCAGACAGCTCGTGATCACATTGATTATGCTGCCTGTACGTGAAGTCTAATGTGGTGATTGTCAGCGGTCGACACCGTCCTCCAGGGAGGAAATGGTTGTCCTGTCTTTATGTACTTAATGTAGTGCGTGATGTTTTTTTTTTTTTTTTTTTTTGCATAATGCATAACGCTGTGTGTAATGTGCGCGGCGCGGCTCGCCGATATCAACGCCGTCTAGACGCACGCGGCCACGTCCTTTTATTAAAAGCCCCCGAACTGTAACTTTCCGATCGCGTCCCAGCGAAGCCGCGGGTTGATAAAGCCACGGAGCGCAACAAGCATGGATCAGTGACGGGGCCGTAAATCGCAGCGATTGGCTCACCTGTCATAAAGATAATGCCGGATTTTAGGCATGACCTCTGCTGACTGAGAGTCTGAGCGTAGCCAAAAATGAGAACGGCGATTTCATCATTACCTGTCCTGCATCGATTTCTGTCAATATGCCCAGGACACAAAAGTGTCCAGTGTCCCAGAATCCGGCAGGCTTGTTTATTTTCCCTGATCCTCATCTCGAACAATAGCTGCCAGCACCAGTTGCCTATTGCACATTATGTTTTGCCCTTTTGTGATTGTCGGATTTTGATGGGAGCTTCCACATCTGGAAGATATTGGTGTTATATTTCTTTTTTTCAAGCGGTCTGATTGAATGGCTGATGTTATTTCCCCTTTTTTTTCTGTTTCTATACATGTTTTGTTCTCAAGCGAGGATATAGGAAAGGAAGTGCATAGAAACTTCTCTTTTTGCTTATTTTTTAACATAAAAATTAGGCTCTTTGAAAAGGCAATGTAGGATTTAAAAAACAAAATGTTTTTTAAAAGTTAAAATGAAAGTAATAAAAGAAAAACGTTTTAAAAATTATTAGAACCAAAAGACCTGCTTCAGATCTGACATTATAAACCTGATCTATTGACTGAGTAGAGTAGATAAAAATTGACCATCATTGAGCTCATCCATAATGTGGGTCAATGGAGACACTTATTTATTCACGTAGTGGCAAGACTGAGAATATGTAAGAGAGTAAGTCGTGATATGAGCTGTATCAACATGTTTCCCTCAAGTTGGAAAGTCACACTGACCGCATTTACAGATCAAACAAATGGTTTGCCATACCTGTGGAGGCCTAACGCTTTATTTAATTTAACTCTGTCTTCAATATTTTAGTGCAGGTCAAAGTATTCGAGGTGAAGCAACATGTTGCCCTGTTTGCTTGCATAATTCAGGGACAGGCACAGAAACAATGCTTCATTTGGGCTTTTTGACACTGGCGACTGAGAGCAGAGCGGGGCGTTTGGTGTGGCAGCGTTGTGTGCTTTTTGCCTCGTCCTGCTTTCCTTTCCACCCATTTCTGGCCACTGCTCTCTGCTCCCGGCTGTGATGGGAATACTGAGTAAGATGCTATTTAATTTCAGAAAAGGCTGCTGACGGTCTTTGTGAGGCAAGCAGCAGTGAAAAAACCACAATTCACACTTTAACTGGTGCACATCCCCATCAGATAGCTAAATGAAGACATCTTTTTACCATAACATATGTTGAACTGATTGGTATGCAGGGTGAGCCTGTTGGATGGCTCACAAATTGTCTCCCTTCAGAAATCTACCGTCAATACTCTGCACTGATTTTTAAGAACAACGCCACTGCACAGTGTTTACCATCCCTGCAGGATATTTGCAATTTAAAACTCCATTGACTTCATACTCGCCATTTACAAAAGTAAATCGGGGCATACGTTAAATACATTTGACAAATTAAATATGTATGATTTTTAAACTGAAAGAAATACAGTGCCTTGTATACTTTATACAACAACAAATAAGAAACAATTAGCCACTTTTGCTATCCAATAAAAAGAATATCTGTTTATGAAAAAAAAAACACGCTGGATTTAAAAGTGTAAAAATTTGTTCTGAAAACCTCTTTTTGCTGTTGCGTCAGATTTTGCCAAAACTGATGTTTTTCATTCTGTTTCTTCTTCAGGTTTTGTTTACAAACATAGCTAAAAACACTGCTCAGCGGGGAAGCGATCCTCATGAGTCGGCCTCGTGGATTGCATCGACATAATGGATTTAACTAAAATGGGTATGATCCAGCTCCAGAACCCCAACCACCCCACTGCTCTACTGCAGAAGGCCAACCAGATGCGTCTGGCCGGGACTCTGTGTGATGTGGTCATCATGGTTGACAGCCAGGAGTTCCACGCTCACCGAACTGTGCTAGCCTGCACCAGCAAAATGTTTGAGATCCTCTTCCACCGCAGCAGCCAGCATTACACCCTGGACTTTCTTTCACCAAAGACATTTCAGCAGATTTTAGAGTATGCTTACACTGCCACTCTCCAGGCCAAGGTAGAGGACTTAGATGACCTTCTGTACGCAGCAGAGATCCTGGAAATTGAGTACTTGGAAGAGCAATGCCTCAAGATCCTGGAAACGATCCAGTCCTCGGATGAGAATGATGTGGACGTCAATGCAAACGATGGGAGCACAGAGGAGGATGACGACCGCAAAGGCCACACCGGAGCCAAAAACTCCAAAAAGCATTCCGTAGAAAGTCCCTATCTGTCAGATACCCAGCAAGTGTCCGCCATGGCCGGCATGGTGGACCAGAGTCCCTCTGTCTCCACTTCCTTTGGTGTCTCCACGCTGAGTCCCACCAAAGCTGCTGTCGACAGTCTGATGAGCATTGGCCAGTCTCTGCTCCAGCAGGGCTTCAGTGGTGGCAACTCCCACCACCTGATGACTGAAATAAAGACTGAAATGATGCAGGTGGACATGGGTGGTAACGGGCACGACAGCCCTCAGAATATGGAGTCCAGTGCCTCCAGCAACGGAGAGCGAAGTGGGGAGGATAGGAACCGAGATGGTCCTGGAACACCAACCAGGAGCAGCGTAATCACCAGCGCTCGCGAGCTGCATTACATCCGCGACGACAACATGGGAGATCCTCAAGCCGATGTTAGCCAGATGGGGCTCGAAGCAATGGCCGGGATGACAGAGAAACATCTGGCCTCGTTGTACTCCCTGCCTGTCAATCACAAGTCAGACACCATCATGTCCATGCCGGCGTCCATGGCCTCCACTCTCCCCATGTCTCCAGCTCTGGCTATGTCCATGGACTTCAGTGCCTATGGGGGACTCTTGCCCCAGAGCTTCATCCAGAGAGAATTCTTCAGCAAGCTTGGGGAGCTGGCAGTGGGCATGAAACCAGATGGCAGGAACCAGCATGAGCGTTGCAATGTTTGCGGAGCAGAACTGCCAGATAACGAAGCTGTGGAGCAGCACAGGTAAGCCGTGTTTTCTTATGAGTAGCTGCTTGCTAATTGTTTTCGGCCTGGAAACGTATCTTCCCTTTTACCCTCTCCGCACAGCTGTTCACTACAACGTTTTAGTGGTTTGTGCAGGGTTGCTTAAATATTATGTGCAGCTGAAAGCGAAAGTCTTAAGTCATATGACCTCGGAATTTCCCAACACCCTACTAATTACACATATCAGGTAAATGGTTGCTACGAGTAACAGGGGCTCAGTTAAAAACTTCAGTTTTAAGTCACCTGTTTTTTTGGCTTTGGTAGAACATGCATAGTACTCCACATCTTTTATAACGTTTGGCTCATGGTGAATATATGCAATCAATTATTTAGTTTTCCTTTGGCTTTCTTACGTTAATGCTGTCAATTTTATATGTTGGGGATTATGATGGCAGCAAACATACTCTCTAATCACACGTCTTTTTTAAATGAGTTAGTGAAGTTCAGTGATGTACAAAAGTCTCAGGTTTGTGTAGTTTGCAGCTCAGAGGCCCATATATCCACTTCTTCAAAAGCTGCCAAGGCTGCCCAGGTGACCGCCGAAGCCGTGCTGTCGTAACACTGTCTAAGACAATTAGTCACACCTTACAAGATGTGGGCGGCAGCTATCACACACACTTACTAAAGTGGTACCCCCTCATCCTGGATCTCACTCCCCTCCCCTTTCCAATAACTGCACAGGGGTGGCCCTTATTAGCTTGATAATTGGAGTAGACGGTCAGCCCAGAAAATGAGTGCTGAACCTGGGCTCTGAGGTAGTTCTAGGACAGCGGAGTGGCAGCAAACCAGCACAGTGCTATTTCAATCAGTGCATAAAAATAAATCTTAAGGCCTGGAAACTTCATTCAAAATATGGAACTTTACCTGGAGATGATTTTCTGTCACAATGCAGCATATCGAGTGTAATTGCGTGTATATCTGCATCTGTGACACTTTTATCAGTCTCGTGGAATGTAGTTGCATCACTTCTTTGTAGATTTTGTGCAGTCAGAGTGTTTCTGTGACTGGAGGCCTTTTCTTACCTTGAAGGCCACCTTCTCACCTTGTAATGTTTGCTTAACTCAATAGGAATGCACAGTGGGTAAAGTTCACTTAAGGATTCGAACCCCATCACCCATCACCTCATGCTTGAGCCAGTATCTTGGTATGCATGGCTAAAAGCTGCACCGATTCAGTCCAAGTTCCTCAGTTTCTAAATCCGTCTCAATGTTTTCTTTGGCAAATACTGGATATTACAGAACAGCTTTGAGGACAAAGAGAGGTGTTCTTGTTGGCAGGACTCCAGTATTTTGTAATATTTTGAAGTGCTGAAGGGACTTACTTGGAAGTTTTCGTGGTGTTGACAGTTACTATTAAAGGTGTACAATTTTTTGTGGCCTTAGTGTTAAGTACTTCATTCTGACACTATGCAACTTTGGGGAAAAAAAACTATAAAAATAGATTTGCTCTGTGTATGCTCAGGTCTTCCTAAGCCGGCGTTAGACCAGTTTTTAAATGCAGTATAGCGTCTGTGTAGGATGCAGCAATGTAGTGTTCCCGTGTTAGAGGACAGGCAGCACTAGTACGACTTGAGAAAAGTCTGGCGTGTGAAATGGTTGCCTGTGTTTCAAGAGGAATTTCATCAATTCGCTCAAGCTGGGAAATCTTGTATCAAAGGAGATTTCCAAACCGTTTCATGCATTGATCTTCCCACTTCGCCCCATAGCATACTAATGGGTTAATTTAGACTGGTTGATACATAGACACGACACTGTTTAATATTGTACGCGCTGTCCTGACAGCCTCCTGAAGTGTAGAAATCAAACATTGCATCATCTGCTGTCTGCTTTGCCGTTCGCACATGAAAGGTCTGCTGTACTACCCAGAGATGCTTGATAATTCAGACTCTCCTCATGTCCTCACACATTCCGGTGTGGGTCACTTGATAGCATATCAAGCCTATGTCTTTTTAGCGTGTAGTCTGTCAAGGTGTTGATTCTTTTAATGTGAATATGAGAGGTTTTATTTCAGACGAGCGGAGTCATGTTTGCTTTGACTAATTACACATGATTTCCCCACCGCCACTGTGTCAGGGTCACCACTGCCTCTGCAACAAACACATAAAATAGTTGGCAGAGTTCACTTAGCGCAGGCAGGTCAAGTCAAACATGAGTGTAATTGTTTCCAGATGTGGCGCAGGTCGTTGGTGTGAGGTGTGTGTGTGTGTGTGTGTCTCTACGTTAAAATGTATGCACCAGAAAGAACCAACTTCCTGTATAAATTTAGTCTTTGCTCCCTTTCATTCCTTTGTGTCCTGGATTTTATGATATAAAAACAAAAATACCCACCCTTACCTTAATATGTCACATACTGGTGTGTAAGAAATCATCTGTGGGATACAGAAACACGTGTACGAAAGAAGCTACTTTGATGTAGGCTGGGTGTCAAAACTTCAAAACTATTTAAATGCAGATCAATCTAGAAGGAGAAAAAAAATAATTGCGAGGTCCAAAGCTGGGATTGACTTGTCAAAACTGTATTTTTTCAATGTTTTTGATCAGATATCATATGCTTGTATGTATTTAAATCTTTTGATATTTAGATTTTTAAATACCTGTACTGAAATATAATTTGAAAGTAAGCTCCAAAGGAATGTATGAAGTTAAATGAAGGGCCACACTTTATTGGTGCCTCAGGGTATATTTAGTAATCCCCATCTGACCACAACTTTTCCGCTCCGTCTCTCCTCCAGCACTCTATCGCAGCACCTCTCTTCTGACAAGCCCTAGATTTATTTCTTAAAGGAAGCCCAGGGTGAGCATTGTTGCTGCTTCAGGGAGACTGAATTACAGCAATATTTTAGTAACCCCTGCACTGAGAAAATAATCAACACAGGAAGGGTGAGTGAATGATTATTGGGAAAATAAATGCATGATACAGGGGGCTAATTCTGCAGAGGCGGGGGAAAGAAAAAAAGGCCTCCGCTGTTTGGTATTCCAAACACAGCATCCAATTCACGGGAACTAGCCTTGGGTTTATCTCTTTCACTTAATCGTCCATTCTCATGCAAATGACTGACCCTCGCTGTAATGTACATCACATAAGTGAAAAAAGAGCCTATTTTAAAGGAGTGCTTTTCCAACATATAGCCGTTAAACATTACTGAAAACCATCAGGGCTTTCACACTCTTTTCATAGTACAGCCTGGTGCTTTTGGAGGGACAGAGAGGCTGTGGATGAATGAGACAAGTCAATAAATCCCTGCCTCCGCTTTCTGTCTTTGATCATATATTTTGATATTTTTATTATTGATGGAAGTATCGGGATATGGAGTGGAAGTTGGGGAAATAATCACACCCGCATTAACCTCCGCAAGCGCACACACACAAAGCGCTCACCGCTTTTCACACACATTCCCCTCAGCAACAGCAACGGCAGCCGAAGCCAGCACTCGCTCTTCCATTTCCTCTCCTTTTGTGGCAAAGGGAGACGGCGGGTGCTCTAATACCCCGGGCCCCAGGTGTTTAAACAGCGGGCCGAAGGCCCTTATCTGTGCATATCAGAGAGGGACAGATAACCCTTGGCACTCCTCCTCAGTAAACCAAGAGCAGATTGAGCCCAGATAGTGGCCCATGGTGTTTGTTGCAGGTGATAACGATGTATGCGCACACACATACATATATAACGTGCCCATAGAGGTGAGGCCAGCGTAAGGTATACAAGTTGTTTCCTTAAACATTGACACTTCACATAACCATTAACCGCAGTTTTTTATACATTTACTTCATGGGCAGCTGGGTAGTCTGGTTTAAATGATTACCGCGGTCACTACTAGTTGTGTAGGTAACAACAAAAGTTGTCAGATTCCGGCTGGCAAAAATCTCTACCTGCCTAAGATCTCATTAAAATAAATCCCAGCTTATCTCCTGGAAAGTCGAACCGAGATCTTAATAGCTAATTTCACTTCCTGTGACGTGTTGTAATTTTGATAATAATCTCTCAACTACAGCGATACTCGAGCTTAAAAAGAATTTTCTCTACACGAATGCTTGTTTGACAGGTGTCTCAGCCTTTCACCTCTCCTTTCTGAGACGGTTTCCGCTGCCTCTCCGTGCCTCGCTCAGTTCCGCTCTTCCTCTGCGCTTGAACTGGGTTCGGTGGCTGTGCACCGTGTGGTTGTGAAGGCATGCTGCTTGTTGTGCCGTCAAGGGCGGGGAGACGTTTTTAAATGGAGCGCAGTCGATAGGACGCTGATCTTCATCGGCTGATTAACTATAGATGATACTGTGAGAGAGCCAGTGGTAGCAGTCCATGTTGAGGATGACCCAGAAATCAATTTGAACAGTGCCATTCTATCAACCCTGCAGGTTTGCCACATTTATATAACACTTTGCCTCTGTTTTTGAAGAAACAAAGGGATGGCACTGAAGATCACTGATGGAATTTGCTAATTATTGTCCCTGTCCCAGATACCAAGACCCATCAGTGTGTTACATTTAACATGTTTCCTAGATAATTTCATTCGGCTTAGTAAATAGTTTGTCAGGCTAAACATAATATCTAAAATCAATGGTCAGGTTGATTCATAGTTATGAGATCATGAGTCATTGGAAGGATAAAGGTTCAACATTTTGGCGAAGTCATTACATTAAAACCTGTGTTTGGATTCATCTACAAACTAAACATAAGTTGGCGGTTCGACCCCTGGTTCCTCTTAGCTACATGTCAGAGTGTCCTTGGGCAAGACACCGAACGCCGAGTTGCTCCCAAGTCGTCAGGTGTCGAGCACCTCGCTTGGCAGCAAACATCATCTGTGTGTATGTGTGTGAATGAATTGGTGAACGTGACACATGTTCTTTGGAAAAAAATGTAAGCACACCCATTTAAAGGATGTACTGTGCATATGCTTACATGTTGCCAGTCTCCACTGTTTGACATTCTCTCAGATTCCATGTGGTAATTAGCTGATTTGCCACATAAGCCGTTCAGGTGGGCACAAACAGCACATACTGTTACGCGTGCAGAATTTAAATTAAGTGAAAAGCACACCTATCTGCCACGACTGGCACTGTGCCTCTCAGGGTTTGAAGTGCACACACTGGCTCCATTTAACTACCTAGATCCTCACAAGTGGCAGTCAAATCAACACTTCAGAAGCCTGGAGGGATGTTTTTGTGACATAACAGATGTCACAGCCAAGTTTTCAATCAGGCAAATTATTGATTTTTGTTTTGATAGAGTCTGTCACAAAATTGTGGTGATTTGATGAGTTGCTGAATCTAGCTAGCAATTTAAAGTAAAAAGAAAAGCCTGTCACAAAAAGAAAAATCACCTGTGATAAACTTTTCTACACAAAAGTAGTTTTGTGTTTGGGATTTATGAAAAGAAAACACTTAGTTTCAGTCAAACGCACACAGATGCTGCATCTGTGACCGCAATAGTCAAAACTATCCTCAAACAGCACCGACGTCCAATTGTGGAGCACTGATCACAAACCTCTTGTGATCAACTAGTAACTACTAGTTACTAGTTAACTACTAGTCAAGTAGTAGCAGCTTTTCCATGTTTTTGTTCGTTATATTGTCCCACGGAGCATGTAAATATATGTCATTTATTAGTGACAGTGAAAAAACTGTGGCAGTATTTCTTCTCCAATGTGCAGAATTGTGTGTGTGTTTACAATATCTACCTCTGCTCGACTTCAGGAAGTCTTTTACTGCAAAGAAAACAAAAGAACGTTGCTGGCAGTGTGTAAAAATGATGGATAATTGTGTTTGTGTGCCCGTGTGTGCTTCATTGCCTCAGTTATGCCTTGTGAATACAGTATATCACCTTTGGTCTGAAAAAAAAAACAACAACCTCAAACTAAAACTAAAGCAGCAGCAAGCTTATGATCCTAACCTGTAAAACTGTGCAAGCATTTTCCTGCTTCCTAAAAGCAGCTTGGGAACAAAGCATCTATTACATGGCAGTGGATTACCCTCTATTTGAAATCACTCAGTGAGCTAAGTCTCCTAGGCTTGCACTCAGAGGTACAGTACATGTTGGTGTAATAATCCAATAGCAGAAAAAGCCTCACTCAGAGAAAACACCTCTCCAAGAAATACCTCAACCACAGACAACGGCAGAGGGCTTATTCAAGTCTGGCTGCCACATCGTCTCTTTTTATCCTCACACAGGTGCTTTTTTGCCCTTATTGGAGGTGCGGTTTTTGTTTATGCCCCTGAGGAACTTGTGCTTTGACCGGGCCCACGGTGATAGGCGCAGCTGAGGCAGCTGCTGGCTGAGGCCCAATTATAGACAGGCTTTAAAAGGCTCTGGTTGAACCGTAAAGATTTACACCGCCATCGCTCTGATCTCAGATCTGGGCTCTGTCCTCACTGTCAGGATAGGGAGATGTATCGATTAAAGACTTAACACGGGGGGCTACATCATGTGGAGTGGAGTACACACACAGGCATGCAAACGCACACCTTAGTAAAGATCAAGCATTTTATTTTCTGTCAGGTGGCGAGTCGCCTTCTTATATCTGGTGAAGCTGCTATTTTATTTTAAAAGAAACTAAGATGCTTTTCTGGAAACGGAGGGACGGAGAAAAAAAGAGGGGCAACTCCAGCAGAGGAAGGGGCGGGGGTGGCTGCTATGGCATTGGAGGGAGGTGATCTAATCAGCCTGCTGATTAGATCACCTCCCTCCCTGAGATAAGTGTAGAAGGAGGTGCTTGTGCAATAAAAGTTTGCAGCTTGACTCAGTGCGACCAGCTGCCTCTGTGTGGCTAACAGCGCTCAGCAGACATGGTCTTTGCTGATGCGGTCTGGCAGGGGCTGCTATGAAACAAACACACTGAGGCCTTTATCTATTGTCCCTGCGGGGGCCTTGTGGTCTGGAGGGAGGGATAAGGATACTGTACTGTAAGATGGCCTGGTGTGTGTGTGTCTGTGTGTGTGTGTGTTTTGTTTTGTTATGGCAAGCAGCAAGGAAAGTGGCCAGGGTGTTAACGGGAACCCCCTCCCATTCAGCCTCCCCACAACTGATACTAATTAGAGCCAGTTATCAGGTGACATGCAAATGTGTTATCGGCCTCAACTTCCTGATGTGTATCTCTGCTCACAGAAGCTGCTGTAAGTGTTGGCAGGGGAAGAGGTTGTGCTGCACTTTATCTGTAAATGCACAATGTGTAAAATACAGCAGGGAGAAGGCTTTAATTGCATTTTCATTTTTTTTTGTTTCTTTTAGAATTAGCACACCTTCTTGCCTTGGCAGACTTTCTTACTGTATAAAGGTGCATGCATCATTGTCAACTTTCCCATTAAAAAAAGGAAAAAGTCAATAGAATTAGAATGATCTGGCCTTAAAGCTGAGTGGGTTTTAGTTCTAGTTCATAGAGCCCTGCCTCTGTTCTCCTGAACCTGAAAGCTCTGGGTTCTAATCCCATCGATATCCTATTAGCATCCTCTTTCCGGGTCCCCGCCACATGAAAGAAGATGTGCCGGTTCCCCCTCTCTGATTCTATCACTCTGGCAGACCGTAGGGACGGCGGCTGCAATGAGCAAATGTGCTGGAGCCAAAGGGCCAATCCAAGTGTGCGCACAAATGCCCTCTGTGTGCATGTGTGTGTGTGTGTGTTTAAGAAAAGGAAAAAAAAAACTGCCACTGCCACCTCGGAGGCCCCCTAGCCTCCCTGGGAAGTATCAAACCAGAGTCCTCTGTGGGCTTCCAGCAAGAGAGCTTCTAATTAGCCTCTTTGTTGCCACTTGAATGGTTTGCCAGAGATTGGCAAGGGGCCCCAGCGGAGTGATACCAGCACACTAAGAAGCTGGTCATAAAAATTACCCCCTTTCTTTCCACCGTCACCTGTCACAAAGGAACTCCCAGGTAGGAAAGTGAGGCCAGAGCGGCACCATTTAATTCAGCTCTTCAGAGGCAGAGCAGTGTTTGCTCAACAGGTGGATCCTGTGTCCTGCTTGCTATTAGGACATTTACCAGTTAGTGCAGTGACCTTTTGATGAAGGTGGCAATAAATGTGTTGCTTTTACAATAGCCAACCTATTGTCTTTCTATGTAGAACAACTTACTCTGATTAATCCTTTTATTCATATTTATCGTATATAATAAATGTTCATAGTATACATGATTTCTAAATATCAAATTAATTTAAGTATGATTTGTTTTTCACTGTTAACCCCCCAAAAATGTAGTATTCAAACTGCTAGTTATTGATTTAAACACACTTCTCCTTTATAGGTTCGCTTTGTCTGAAAATTTAGGCTGAAAGGGTCAACGGTTAAAGGAATAAGAATTTAACTTCTAAAGCTCAACATCATTGCGTTATCACAGAGCAGCCTCTCCGCCTTTTACCTCGTTCAAAATGCTCTCAGATCTATACTTGTGCCATCTGACATGTTGCTCGGCGAGCGTCGTGGCAGGAGTGCAATGAATGTCAAGGCGACTCGGAGCTTTAGCGCCGACTGACACGTTTTAAGCTCCGCTGTAATCCAGGAGGGATCAGTTGGGTAAATCATGGCATAAAGCTTAAAACCATAATTGATTTATGTATTTGCTGACCAAAGACGCCCGGAGAGATTACCAGAGAGAGAGCTGATGGATAGGCTGGCCCCCCTCACGCAGACGGCACGTGAGGTGGGGGTTGAATTCAACTGAAGGGAAGACTTGTCTCCCAAGAATGTCTGAAAACAGTGTGTATGTATTTACAATATCATAATGCTGTACCTCTGTTAAACGCTTTGCCACAGATTTTGAATAGTTTACTAAATTTCATTGATACAAAGCATCACACTTGAAATTGTACTTGTTTAAAATTGTGTCTGATAACATATATTTGAGAATAATTCTTGTTTAGATATGATGAAAATATTTAATTACGGGTGTCCAGAGAAAACAAATGTAGCAATGTGTTATTACACCATTAGTTTTAGTTCCTGAGAACTGGTATAAAATCTGGGGTAGGTGTTGTAGAAACATTAAATAACAGAAAATAGATAAATAAGCAGCAATCAGTGTAGATAATAAAACCTTGTTTGAACAATTGATTAATATAACATTTTTAAACAAAGCAAAATAAAACTTTTTTTTGCTCTAATTGTTCAATTTATTTAAATTGTACTCCAATGTATTTGAAAAATGTCTTAAAAATTCTTCTCAATTTAGTTTTAAATGGTTTGGGTTTTAGCCGATATACAATCAATTTTACTCAAAGTGCCAATATTTATTGTGATATGTTTCAATTTATATTGTAGCCGGTGACTAAAAATCTCACTTTCTGACTTCATCAGTCCCTTAATTGTCCTCATAATTTTCAGTTTGCCACCGAGGTATTTGATAGTGAATGCCATTTAATCCTTCAGATTGTTTTCCTGCCATAATCAGCCCATGAATTTCTCTCCTGACACATTATGAATCCTCTTTTTCTTGTTTACTGCCTGACTGTCAGGCATCTCCAAGGTCTCTCTTGACCGCTTCCAGATTGTTTTGTGTTTGTCTGTTTGTCCCTGGGCCCCGAAAGGCGAGAGTGGGATAGTAAAAAAAGGGGGAAAAAAAGCCATTCCATTTCCTGGACTGATCACTGAAGCGGGTGGCTCTGACATGTCATGACTCAAACAGCATCATTTCTGCCACTCCTGTCTCGCTGCTGACCTTACAAATGATGTTGTAGGCTCCCGCCATATGCCATTAAGCATGGTGTAAAACAGGATGGGGTTTTATCCCCCTCATACGTGCCACAGCAGCCACACTCCCTCTGCAGTCTTCACTCCACGCTCTCACCTTTCAGAAAAGAAAAGCAGATTACAGTGGCAGTTTTCTGTCTGATGGTTTTGGCCATACACTGTCTTTTTTTTTTTTTTTTTGTCCTCTTCTTCCTTCCCTGTCTGTGTTTTATTGCCTCCTGTGAGTGTTGGTCTGAGGCGAGGAGCTGAAGCTTCCCTAACAGGTGTTTGGGTGCTTATCGCCCACGTCTGTGCCCTTATCTCTGGCCCTCAGCTTCCTGCATCCTCTCTCGTACATGCCTCAGAGTGGGGATATATTTCACTTAGCCTCTGACCCGAAACCTCTTTCTCTCTCTCTCTTCCTCTTCTTCTCCCTCTCCGGAAGGATAATTAAACAACCAGGAATACAACCAGTTACTATATAGTTAATCAAAAAACAATTAACTTAAATGAATGTGTTGCGCTAAAATTTCTTAAGACATGCCTAAACTGACATTGTTAAATTGCTTAATTGTTTGGCTTTTCGTCTTAAAAAATAAAGAAATGGTTGTCAACACTTAAAATAATTGTCAAGTGTCTAATCGATAAGTCGTCCAGTTATTTCGGCACAACATTAAACACAGTGAGGATCAGCCATTGTTGTAGAAAAATGGTGGAATCGGAGTAGAAATGTCCAAGTGGCTTCAGCTCAGACTGAGCTTTGATGGTGTTCGGAGCCGGAGTTTGATCCAGCATTTTGTCAGAGTGATTGGTCTCAGGCTTTAGCCCCACCTCCACATTTCCTCCATCCTTTCCTGCTCCCAAGTTTCACACAGGGACAAAGGCTAAAGTGTCTGTGGGATGGGTTGTGATGCTGGTTTGGAGGGGGTTGACCCCCTCTGAGGGCCTGACAGGGGCCCTTCTTTTTTTTTCTTCTTTTTTTTAATCCCCATTTTCAGTGGGCACAGAGGGGAGAGAGCCCACTGCCTAACACCCATGAGAGAGTCTATTGTGAGCAGCAGGCTCTGTTACAGTAGGATGGATGCAGGGGTCTCAGGCCCAGAAAAACGCCTGGGTCAGCCAGACCGCTGTTATTTACAGTAGGCTCTTTCATTGGCCGGGTGAAACAGGAGACCTGTGTGGAGGTTGAGGTGGAGGGGGCTTCACTGTTTGTGCTCAGCCAGGCCTCCACCATAGGTCAAAGAGCAGGGGGGTGGGGCCGCAGAGGTTACAGATCTGACTTTTGTCTCTGCGTTGGGGGGATTCTGCTTATGGAGGAAGAAGGAAAAGGGGGGGTTTGCTCCGCAAAAAGAAAGCAAAGTGATGACTTCAACACACAGTTATTTGTTGAGTGACATAACCTGCTGAATTGTAGAGCTAAAGGATTTCCGGAAAATCTTCACAATTTTTCTATATATTTGATACTATTAAATGCATTTTATTTCTCTGAAGAATGAATCGTGTGGTTAGATACCTAGAAACCTTTCTAACCACGAAGAAACATGTCTAGTTGACGTGATTCAATCTCCAGATAACCAAACCTGGATGACTGAGAGTTTTCAGCGAGTGTGTAGACATTCAACACTGGAGAACTTTGGTTACAGCAATAGAAAATACAGAAAGCACAGAAAATAAGTTTTAAGTAGAAAACATTATCAAAGCACTGAAGATTCATGTTTTGCTTTTGTAACAACATAAATTCACATCACTTTGTATGTACAATGTATGGCAAATTTTAAAATCCAGTCCTGCAGCAAGCTTGATGCATTGCACATTCAGTAGTGGTTACATGATGCATATCTTTATATGTTAACTAATGGAAATCAAATGGTGTGAAAATCTACTGATGATTTCACTTGAGTTCTCTATCATGTTCTGATATGTTCTGGGAAATGTTTTTAGAGTATCAATCAGATAATAGTCATTTCTTACTTCATAACAGCAATAGAATTTCTGCACTTTTCTCTTTTTATTTATGGAAGAAAAAGCACCGCAATGAAAGAATGCTGTTCACTTTCGCTCTACTAAACAAGATGTAATTTAATAGAGGAGCATTGCTTGAATGTGGATGAGAACCAAAGAGCAAAGCCCAGTGGCTGGAAAACTCAATAGGTGGTTTTTGTCATTATTTTTAGCAGTGTAGCACACAAAAGTGAAAATGAAGCACCATCACAAATGATGCATAGTCACTTAAATTGTCCTGAAGTGGTTCCTTGACCTACATAAGTATAACTTGACTTGTTATAGAACCTAAAGAAAACATAAATGGTTTACAGCAATGTAGTGTAACCCAAGGCAAAATTGGATCTGGAATAATCCAAAACCAATAGGGTCTCAAAGCAGCTTGAAGTAAAACAACAACAACAAGAATAATTTTTCACCTCTACACCGAAACTGTGGCTGTCAAGTTTATTAAGCTTAATCCTACACGATCCATTACCAACCTAATTCCTGTTTGCCGCCTTTCATTAAGAAATGGGAAGTTGCCAAGGGCCTAGTGTAGCACGAGAAGGAGAACCAGTACCATCTGTCCAAAAGACTCAAGTATAATCTTGCCATAATCTTAGTGTCCTCTTTAGACACTCGGAAGCAAGGATGGAGGGAAAAGCCAAGCAGAGACGTACAATAAGGACAGCAGTCTCCCAGGCATTCTTTTGCCAGAACAGATTTTATTATTTCTACTTGGACAAAGACAGGAGGGGTTAAGGGTCAGCAGGCGAGAACTTTACAGATGAAGCGGGGTGCAGTGGGGGGTGTTTGGGAGTTTGGTGTGACCCCCCACCCCCTCCACCCTTCACCCCTATTGTCCTGAGAGAACACAAAGGCTCCTGTCAAATCTAGTGGTCAGTGCTTCGACCAAAGCCAGAGGAGCAACAGAGGGTTTGAATCTGACCGAAGCCGCCACCTCTGACCAATCAGGAGGCATAAAGAAAGGCAACGGTTCTTCTCAAACGTCTTTTTTGTGTTGTTGTTGTTGTTAAAAGGGAGAAGGAAAGAATTGACTCATTCTAACCTTTTGTTCAGAATGTTCGACTATAAAGGACCACAACTAACCATGTTTACACAATTTTTGAAAGCTTGTCCCACTTGATTACTTCTTTTGCTCCGCTTATGCTTTTGACATCTATAGTTTCTAATTCTGTTCTCACTGTAAAGTACAAGTGAGACATTGCAACTGACAAAAGTACCCAACAATATGTAAAGAATTTACCCTTCAATTGTTCAATTGATTATATAATCATATGCCCATTAGAAAATAATATAATATAATCTAAGAATCTTTTTACTGCTTTTTCACTAAGTAGATTTGGTCAAACATAAATCTCCACATGTAAAAGTTCCCCAGAATTTCAAGCACTTTTTCCATTACACTATCCAATTTGATCTTGAGTGATAAAATTCAGAGTTTGCTAGTAATCCTTTCAAATTATTCTCCACTTGTTTACCTGGGACCAAGTTGCTGGGATGCATCACATACTTTTAAATCACTATTTAGCAAAAAACAAAATCGTCATCTAACAATAACATGAGTTGAAAGTATTTATGTACAGTAACTGTGGTCAGCGAGGAGCCTCATTAACTGGTCCAATAATAAGACACTGAAATATTTTATTAAAGGCGACTATCAACATGACAACAGTTTGTTGACCAACCATATTTTTTGGTGGGGATATTGACATTGTCCTCGTTGCGAACGGCCAGTCTTTCGGCTCGTTGCGATAGCCGGTCGCATGGCGGCCGAGCCTGTACAAGCTCTCGGAGGTCAGTGGACATGGTGCAGCTTTCACATGGCCCTGAGGTCCTGACCCCCACCTTTGTTGGCCATATTCACCCCCCCCTCCTCCCAGCAAGGACCGAAGCCCTTTGAGCCAAGCCCTCAACCCCCCGCAGTGCGCGCCCCTTCAGCACATTAATAGTGGCACTGGAACTAATTGCCCAACCTTAGATGTGCTTGAGACCCACATTGCCTCAGCTGCCAGCATGCCACAAACCCCCCAACACTCCACCCCAAACAGAAGAAAACCTTCAAAAGAAGAATCGCAAAATTGCTGGTTTCTCTGCCCAGTCCTTTGGTAAAACAAGGCTTGTCTCTTCAAAAGGCTTCATTTATTTCTTTGTGTTACTGTAAATGTGCATCTGTCTAAGCTTGTTTTGAAAACATCGCCCTCCCTCCTCGCGCCGCGCTCTCGATTTTTGTCTCGCCATTCAGCGACGGCTCGGTTTAGCTTTTATTCCTACAGGACGACTGACAAGTAACCAGTATGTACCTTGCGCCTTGGAGAGACCTTCCCACACATGTCATCCGCCGCCATTTTGTTGCTAACCCTGTGTGGCACGATAAAGTGCCAAATCGCCCTTTTGTATTCCGCACACGTATCGGTAATCCTTCAGATCATTCCAAAATATTTTCTTTCAGGCGTGCGCTTTGAACTGTGAATTGCAGTACGGGTGTAAAGTGGTGTCTAGCACCAGACTGTTGCTGTTCACACTGTCACGTCTGCCGTCTCCTCCGCTGCATTTACCGTCACAGAGTTCAAAGAGATACTGAAAGAGAGGGAAGCAGCCTCAGAGACGTTTTATGATTTTATTGGGCAAGAGGAAGCATTGTTGCGAAGGTGTTGGACTGTTATCTGCGCTGTACCTCTCATAATGTCATTTCAGACTGTGGTGGTCTGCCTGTTTCTGGATGCATTCGTCGTCATAACTTATTTACACGGCGTAACTTTACAGTGTTACTTGTCTGTATGGAAATATGTGCATGTCTTTTTCATAAAGTCCACTTATCTAATTTCAATGGCGAAATGGGCAGATAATAATGATGCCTTTTTGTCAGGTAAACACCCAGATCAAAGCCTCTCCTTCAGAATGTCAGGTCAGATTAACTACACACAGATCAAACGCTTTATATTTGCGTTAATACACCAAAAATAGTTTGCACGCACAGTTGCCAGATGCCAGAAGCGTTTTCACAATCTGAGCAAAACTACAGATACATACCAATGAGCATCCTGGCATCCATTTTCTCTTTAATTTCCAATTTCAGCAAATATGTTTTCCTGAATTTCCGTGGCACTGGCTGCAGTGGCACCAAGATGTGCACCCAGAAGCCTCATTCCCTGTTTAGTAATTCTTATTTCAGCAATCACATTAAAAGAAAGAGATTGGGATTTACCCAAGAACACTGATATATCTTTTTTTCCCCTTGTGTTTGATTGTCATGTAACAAAGTGGCGATAAAGAAACCAATTAGGCTTTCTAGCTGTATTTTTATTCATTTTTTGCTGCATCACAGTCTGTTCAATGCATCTACAGGAAACCCATATTTTGGCAAATGAATAAAGGACAAATGAGCATTATGGATTATTTGTCGTGACAGTTTCAACTAAAATGGAAACACAATCATTTAAGGTAAGCGTAAAATCCCCCCTTATCATTTTTAATAGAACAAGTACTGCAATTCTGGTTTCTGTAACATATTTTGCCTAAAACAAATGTTCAAAAATATTTCCTATATTAGCTTTTGGAATAGAGTCATTGAGACCTTTGGCTATGATGCAGGTCAACTAAGACAAGTGATAGAAGTACAACAAATACATAGTTCACAAATGATTTTTTTACTTTTATATTTCAATTTCAAATCTTAGCTGAAAGCTTAAAGTAATGTAAATGTACAAAAATCTGATCGAATCAACAACTGTAGGATTGGTGAATGACCGCGCTACCTACTGTCCACAGTCGCCCAGAAGAATGTTAAGCGTGTCTCCACGTTTGACCGAGTTCTTATTCAGTATTCAGGTGTAAACACATCAACTTCGTGATCCAGTAAAGAAACTTTAGTCTGACTTTGTTGTAGAACTGACCCACTGACAGGACTGTCCATGCAACCTCCAACGTCAGGCAGGACAAATACGTGCTTTGTATGCGGCTTCAATTAGTCAAACTAATTTCATTTTTATAGAGATAAAGGGTACAGAAAATGAATTTTAAAATTAATAAAGAAAGCTTGAGAGAAGAGGAAATTAGAATGTTTTTCCAAACATTCAGTCCCTAATGAAATATCAGTGAGGTAGATTTTCAGGGGAGATTGTTTGAAAATCCTGGCTATAGTTTATATTTATAGTTTGTATTTATGCCATCGCTAGAGCTAGCTTTATTAATGTAGCAACAAGATCTTAACCATACGTTTATCCTCACAAGCCGCAGAAACAATAGCACACGAGTAACAGGTATGGATGTTGATGATGATGATGATACATAAAGCAGCAATGGCTTCAGATTTGTAGTTCATAAAGATGGTCAAATTATGCGTGATCTTAGGCCCGAGTCTACTGCAAACAAAACACTGCTGAAAACAAGACTGGTTTAATTCTTTGAGCCTTAGAAGTTTTTTAATGAGATCTTAACAGCGCCTTTCAGAAATATCCCAATTATTTCCCGGCATCAAAAAGAAGCTGATAATTTGTTGTGTATGCTTTGACAGAGGCAAGGTAGAGCTGGCATACCATAGAAATGTATATAAAGACTTAAAAAGGACTTTGACGGACAAATGCTTCATTAATACTACACATGCCCAGTGGAATTATGTATTTTATAAATGTTATGTTGTAGTCGTCACAAATACAAATTGTTACTGAGAATTTAAACTAAAAATAGACACACGCGATGAGGGCGAAGAGTTGTAAAGATTATCAATATCGATCGTCGGACAAAAACAATGAAGAGGTCTGCTGCTAAAAGGTTGCTCTATAGTTCATCAGCGTGTTTGTTTAGTGTTGAAAATATGATGTGAAATATGATGCTGACTCACAAACTGAGGGAACGTTACTATGAAAACTGTATCCCACCACCGTGCGATCATCATGGCTCACGTATCAAGACGCATATCGAGTCATTTGAGAGGCAGAGATTCACATCCCTACAAGCCAAACAAATTTACTCCCTGAAACTTTCAAAAGTCTCTGCTTTTCTAGGACATCATCTGCTCTACCTGCTCTCTGCATATTTTGGCATCTCGTACGTTGGCTGCCACATTTGCATGTTGCTGAATAATCCATCAGAGGACAAATTTCTTCTCGCTTCTTTAAATAACCTCCACCACAGCGGCAGTGTGTCAGCCGGCTGGTCAGATAATCCTCCATGGAAATGTAGCCGCTGACAGATGTGTGCATGGCTATCAAGAATTACAGCAGCAATAAGAAAGAATGAACTTTATCCTCTTTTAGCAACAATACAGCGATGGAGCTCTGCACTGTTATTATATGGTAAACATCCTGGATATGATGTGTCAGCTCTAATGCCATGACCGTGCTCTTCAAATCTCCATTCAGCACTGATGTGGATGGGTTTTGTTTTTGCTGCTGTGTAATATTTTTGTGCTGTGCTGTGCTGTGCGAACGGTTCTTCCTGCTGACATGCAGCAAACTGAATCGTTGTTCAGCTCGGGTTCACCTCTTGATCAGTCTTGGAGGATGACTCTTCAGAATTTATCATGATGAGGTGCCACGTGGACTGAGCAGGTTTATCAGTTTAAGGTTTAGCCTTTTGCCCACAAACTTTTGCTATGACAGGAATGTTGCCACGGTTGCTTGTCAGGCTGCACCATAAAGTGGGGGAGTGTGTGTGTGTGTGTGTGTGCCATGGTGTTGGGCCAATCAGCATATGAAAAGTAGAATGTAACATTTTAGGAGATTGACCTATAAATGGAACTAGAAATTAGGATATCATGAGATATGGCTCTTTTAAATTGATATTTTTTTATTTCTTTTTTATCGGTCTCTCAAGCAATAAATATTTTCCTTTTGTGCAGTAAAAATGTCAAATTATATCATATAATGCTAACCAAAAAAAAGAAAATTACATTTCAGAATCTGCTGCTGCTTTATGGAAATGACTAAAAGTGACTATTTAAGGTCCTGGTTCTTACATTAGCGTAGAATGAATAGCACAAGGATGTAGGCGAAGGGCAGGTGGAGTAAAGAGAGACCAGAGAAAAGAAGACGAGGAAAGACTGGAGTGCTTTGCTTTGTGTCTCAAGCTACCCTGCATGTAGAACTTATGCAGTTATGCACTTAAAATGAGCAATTATGAAAATAGACATTAATAGACATCAACTTTCTGTTGATGGTCACATTTACAAAATTCAGCACCAGCTCAAATTGAGATTCATTTCTACTGTAATAATTTCTATAAAATATTTTTATTTGAAGGTGACTATTGTTACATTAATATTTACCTTCCAACTTTGGCTTTTTTTTTTTCTTTTTCTCTATGTTTGAAGAGAATTACAGCCTGATTTAAATCCAAAAATATCACAATCTCTATACTAAAATGTAAAGCAGTTGTTTATGGACACAAGGTTGGTGTGGTTCAGTGATAATATATATTTCAAAAAAAGGCAAATCAGATTATTGGTTTTTGGAGAAACCTTGCATAGAGTCTCAATATGTATCTGTCATGTTTTAAACTGTTTTGTTGTTGTTGTCTAAATGAAGATGCTTCTCAAATAACCCTAAATACAAAACCTTGAAGTCATAATGGCTGTGTTAGTGTGATGAAAAAAAAAAACACTTTAAAGTTTAATTTAATGTCTCTCCAAGAGCCGGGTTACATAAAGGACTAAGAGGAGGGTAACCTCAAGATTTCCACTCATGGCTTCTGAAAAGAGAAACATCTTTCATTCGTTATTACGCCGCTGCAAAAGTCAGAAGCTGTTTTACATGTTGTGAATGAGGCTCTTGAGTGTGTGAGACAGAAGCTTGTGACCTTGTAGAAAGTCCTTCTTGCCAAGGGAACGTGCATCACCATAAAGCATCGCATTGAAATTACAGTTGTTAACACTGAGCACTGTTTGTGCTCTTGACACATTATTTTATTCTCACACTTGTTGTGTCACAATAAAATGCAGTCCTTCACCTGCTTTGTCATCACACACCAGTAAAGCTTGCTTTTCAAGTGCTGTGCTGCTGTTCCTCGTTTGTAGGCAGAGGCATTTGTTGGAAAGCCTCTCTGTCGGTCTGTCCAACACTTTAGTCCAGAACAAGATACCTCAGCGACTAAATCACCACAGAACAGCACAACGTGGAAGGAACACACACGTGACATTTATTTAAAGATAAAGGTCATCCAATTACTTTAAAATATTTCTAGGGTGGGACAGAGTGATGTGGAAATATTCTTTGAATTTTCATTACAAGGCAAAGCAAACAGTGACAGTTCTCCTGCAGTTAGGTTGTTTGTGTCCTTTTTTTAGCAAATGTACAGCTTCTGTAATATTTTCCATCATTATATCAGATGATGACAAACTAAAGTGGTACAGAGCTCTCTCCTTTCCTGGCACATCCTAATTTGTCGATGGGTGTATCTCCCAAAATGTGGAGCTAATGAGATCAGCTCTTTACATCTCGCGTCTCTTTTTAAAACAAGCAAACCTCTGATTTCACCAAAAATAAACATAAGAGCAGAACAGCAGCTCGAGAGAGCAAACACGGCCTAAGAACATGCCTCTTCCAACCCGCTCCCCCACCCCCTCTGGTTTTGGAGATCATTGGCCACGCCGCCGTGTCACTGTCACCGTCTAATCTCATTGGTAAGCCCCAGGCATGCCACAGTGACCTGGCTGCCCACATCTGAGCAAACACCCTCAGAGAGAAAGACACCAACCTTTCAGTGAGGTGACAGAGGAATGACGACTGAGGGAGGGGAAACTTTAGCAAGAGGATATATACAGTGTAGTCACTGCCACCTGTCTCGATATTCATCTCAGCAGTGTGGAGCAGATCCCTCTGTCCACCTACGAGTGCGACCGCAGAGAGGCTTTAGGCAAGAGCAGCACTGTGTTGTAAACCGACGTGGGGACTGTCTGTTCATTCAATTCTTCTTTTTCTGGGCTTCAGCACTTTACTTGTAATAAAAGTTGAATTTAAAATGTGGATATTGGTATTTTACATTGTGATTATTTCCCATCAATATAATTTCGGCCTTGTAATTGTAGTCTACACAATATAATATTCAACAATTAAGGTTATGTTAAGCACAATTACAAACTTGTGTGCAGTTGCTTGTTGTTTCCATCCTCCCACATTCTTTAGCTTTAGTTTTAAAAATAAAAAAAACTAAAATAGCGGCGGCGCTTACATTTAGCACAATATATTAATAATCTATCTGACGTCAGTTTATTTCACAATAATGATGACAAATATACAGTAGCTATATTATGATGATATGTGGGGAGGTGCAGCTGAAGCTGCCCATAGCTTAATGCGCAGGATGGACAGGAAAGAAGTGATGTTTACTGAGCAAACATGACTATTAAGTTGAGAATATGACAAAAGATAATCTTGGGATCAGGTTTGCTATTAATTTAGCAGGAGTCCCTTTTGTCTTGTGGGAGAGATGCACATTTCAAGAACATTTGGGGTCGACAAGTGGATGACGCAAAAGTTAAAATAAAGACGTGCTCAGGTCCAGGTAGGCCAAGTTTCCCTTGCATGCTGATACACAGTAGCTGCACAGTCATTATGAATGAACCAATTAAGATGGTCAGACAGGTTCTCTTATTCTGCTTCCCCTGCCACCTCCTATTCCTGACAAAGCTAATTAAAAATGGCACATTTTGTCTGACATGGCCAGTGCCAGTCACAGTGTTGACTTTGTTTGGAGGGCCAGGATGTTGCCAACAGGAATGGCTCCAGCAAAGACGAGTGAAAAGAAGGCTCATTTCCACGCTTCAAAATAACACCAGGGAACAATCAAGGTTGTGTTTATTAAAACACATCAGAGAGGTGGACTCTTCGCCAAAAGCCCTGCTCAGCCAAATGCAACACCCGCTTTGTGATCACAAAGAAAAAAAAAAGGCATCCGGCGTCATTTTAATAAAATGATAAGGTGGCTCAGTCTTTTTTTGGGGACTGTGCGGAGTTAATCCTCTTTTGTAATCAATTCCTTTTTGTATCACTTTCAATAATAAAGCAGTAGACTGTACTGAGAGCAGCACAGAAGACATATTTGACAAAAAAAGGTTTGAGTGTGTGTGTGTGTGTTTGTGTGCACGTGTGTGCAAGTGTGTGTGTAAGCAGCTACTTCCTGCAACAATAACACAGGCGTGCGGTATTTGAGTATATTCAGCATCTGCTGAAATGAGCACAGACCTCAAAATGAGGAAGTGATAATGACATGGGGGAAGAAAAGCTGCTCCTACCTCTGTTTGATAGGCTGTTCCGAATCACTCACATGAGCCTGTTTTATTCTTAGCACAGACATTGGTACATCAGTGAGTTTACTAGAGTGCACTGGGAAACTTGTAAAGGAACTGGGAGGGAGTTTGGCCCCAAATACAGGAATGACCCTGTCTCTTTTTTTTATTC
The DNA here is from genome assembly GCA_033026295.1 of Channa striata. NCBI lineage: Eukaryota > Metazoa > Chordata > Actinopteri > Anabantiformes > Channidae > Channa > Channa striata. Next base: position 9,446,406 of record CM065182.1, on the reverse strand, counting down.
TTTAATTTGTTTTCGTCATTAAACCTATAAAAATTCTTACTCTGATGCAAAACACAATTGGTGCATCAAAAGATTCCAGAGTTCATCATGTGTAACAATATAAGTCTTGTAAGACCTAGTGTTGGGGGAAACTCAAAAAGTAATATTAAAAGCAAAAATTTTGCTATTTTGCTTGACATTCTTTAATACCCACAGGTTCTAGTCCTGAATAATTAGGTTTGAGTAACGAAACATCAGGTGGGCTCAGAATGAACAGCTAAATAGCCAAGAACAGGCCTAAACAAGACCTTTTTTGCCACCTGTCCCCTCAAACTGCGAGCCTTCACCTCGCCGGTCTGTCTTCCTGGAGCTGGAGATAAGCAATCGCCCTGAGCTGATATACAAACTTTTTGAGATGGTGCTCATCTCTCTCTCTTTCACACACACACACACACACACACACACACACACAATGCAATCTCCTTTGGAACTCGATTGACGTCTGCAAAATGGATGCTTTTGCTGATGCTGTTGCCACGCGGTCAAGCTTTGCGTTGTTTCGTTCTTGGACAAAGGTCATTCATCATGACAGCATAAAGCCCCAGCCATTAGTGGCTGATTAATGACCTGGTCTACCGGTCAAGCCTTGACCTCCCTTCTCTTTCCTCCCCTACTTTAGTGGGATAATCTACTGCTTTTCTCTTGACTTCAGTCAAAGTTTAAAAAGTGTTCAGTCTGTAGGACGTGGAAGGTGGAGCCAAAAGATTCCAGCTGGTCCAGCTTTACTGTAGTTATTTGCCCAATGGCTAGTCTGACACACAAACTAACACACACACAGGATGCTTTCAGTCCTTATCTCTGCTGCTTTTAGGACAGCTGTTGAGTGCAAGCAGCTGACCTCTGACCCCTTGCACCACTAGGCTCCTTCCCTCCCACTACCAGTACAACCAGTATGACAACCCCCACCCCTCTATAAATTCTTTAACCTTCCAGCTCTGTAGCACTTTGTTGTCTGTCTGGTGTTTGTCCAATCAACAGTTCTGAAGCATACATTCCTTTCCACTAAAAAACCCATCACACAGGTCATTTACACATTTATGTTTACCATGCAACCAAAGACTTTGTATTAGCCAGTTGGATGAAGTCCATTTTCCCCTCACATATGTCATTTTATCTTAAAAATACAGTATACTATAAAACCGAGTGCAATATCACTACACACTGATTGTTGCATTGTAATGTTTTCGGGTAGGATATTGAATATGTTTCAATTATTTATAATTAAAATATGGGCCATAAGCGACAACAGCGACGCAATAACAAACTGCAACAAGTGTTTGCATAAGATTAACTGCTTTAACAACATTAGAGAATTATGTGAACACCAGGATTTTCCCATTGCTGCACATGGTGAGGAATACCTGGAACAATTAGGAAGACAGAATGTGAGACCTACTAAACATAGGTCAAAACCCTTGGTGGTGGTGGTGGTGGTGTGGTGGTGGTGGTGGTGGTGGTGGGGGTGGTGGGGGGTGGGGGCATGCAACCAATAACAGAAGGCATAGCGGCTGTGCTCGAAATGGCGCCACACACACAATTCACTATTTACACAACCCTGCATTGAAAAACAGAAGACTGAGTGCTTGTGACTTGGCACAAGAATCATCTTTGGAAATTGGTGTTTCAGTGACTGATCGGAAAGTGCAAAGGGCACTCCATAAAATCAACCGCTATAGGCAGCAAAAAGAAAAAGAAATGTTGCTTACAAAATTGCAAGATTAAACTTTGCATGAGGAACACTTTATAAACTCTGGTAGTCATAGATTTTTTTAAGATGGACGTTAAAAAACGTTAAAAAAGTGTGAAGATGACTATCTATGGAAAGATTTATGCTAGACTGGCCTCACCAATGCAAGTCACAAAGACTTTTCAATGATTATTATAAATAAGACTGAATAAAAAACAAGATTTGGCATTTTTCATGACTACCCTAAAACCATTTGCTTTCTGAAAAACGTGGGGGGAGGTTTTGGTCCTGCCTAGACGGCACTCCTGCCTTCAACACAAGGAACTTCCACATCATCCTGAACACACACACACACACACACACACACACACACACACACACACACACCCACACACACACAAAGACAACTGGACTGTACAGCAAAAGTGTCTGTGTTCATTGAAGTCAGGAGGTGTTAAAGTCAACACTGTCAGAGCTTAGAAGAGGCCCGTCAACACTTGTTAGCGCTGGAAATTTGTCCAGGAGAGCAATTAAAATATACTTTGTTCCATCAAAAGGACAATTCAAGCCATTGGAGTTATTGTACTGTTGTGAACAATAAGAGCAGTGTTTGTGGAATCTCTGGTGGAAAAATACTGGTTTCAAGGAAAGTAACTAAAGAACTAAATATATCTGTCAGGTAAATTTAGTGCCATTGAAAAGTATAATATTTTAATACTGTAATGTAATCATGCGCAAGTATAGAGATACATGTTAATATAAAGTGTTTCAAAACTGAACAGAATGTTCCACTGACTGGATGGTGTTTGCCTTGCTCACATGCTTGCTTTATGCAATATGGTAGGAAGTGTCTTGTCAGTTATTGCTTCAAGACACAATGCAATACTTTTACTGTGTTCTGTAAAACCTTAAGGCATTTATATCATTACTTTTTAGACTGAAACGTTTCATCACAGCGCATTTACAGTTACACTTTACTTAAGGTCCGAACAATGAGGGTCAGTGCGGAGCCGATGCAGTGTAATTAAAATTGTTACAAAAGGTTATGCTTTGGATAAACTTTAGTTTTAATGGGACAATTTATTGAAAAAGAGACAGTTGTGTTAATAAATGCCAGTACAATTTTCTATCAGATAGGAGACGTAAACGTGAAAAAGTAAAACTTAAAAGTGACAGTTTTTCCAACAAGCATGTAATTATTTTCAGAAATCACTGCTTTTTCTGACAAATTTCGGCAGAAATTGTTGCCAAGAAGAGCAGTAACATCATCGTCGTTCGCGCGACCAGATTTATCTGCACTCACTCAGACTTAATTGTCCTACCCACTCCCTTTGCAGTGAGAAAATTTGCCAAGTGCCAAATGAAATTGAAATCAACTTATGTGTTAAGCAATGAGCAGGGGAGAAAGAGAGGCAAAGCAAACTACACTTGACCGCTCTTGACAATAGCGCCTGCTCCCACCAAATTCACATTGATTAATTAATTAGAATCCCTTATTAGCAAATTGACTGTCTTAGCTGATTATCAAATTCAGTTTCTTTATTAGACGCAGCTGCCGCGCCGCTGCCTCCGTGCTCCATCTCTGCTCTCTATCTAAGCAGGCCACTCAGCTCCACTACAGCACTTATCCAGCCGTCTGAAGCAGCCCTCTGTGAACCAACAATCACACTGGACCCTGTGATGATGTTTCCTCTGCCAGCGTGTAAAACCACGGTCTGGAGAGTCTATTTCTGTATTTGTAATTTTAAACCAACACTATGGACAAAATTATACATTCACACATTTATTTTTTGCACTGCAAGCCCCATATTTTTGAATTTCTTAATTGTTTTCTGCTTTGCTTTATTGATTTCCATTCATTTCTATATGATAAAAATTATTTACCAGATCGTTTAAATTCACTTGGGCATCGAGTCTGCATTTCTCAAATCAGTCGGGATTGATGGATGTCTGGATCTATGAGAAAATCTAATTCAGAGTTCAAAAAGTCTCTGCAGCATGCTTTGCTAAAAGGATTGTTTTATGTAGCGTGGGCTGCTACATTAAAAAAAAAAACTGATGGTATATTGGCTTTTGACATTTTACTAAAATATATTAGCCTCTATGTTTGGGCCATAGTGGAGAGTAACACATTCTGTTGGAATCTTTTTTTTGGTTGGGATCAGACAGAGACCCAACTGCCCTGAATTCAAACACTATATTTGGTTCCAAAACTGCAGCAGTGTGATTTTATTTTTTATTTTTTTTCCCTGCCCAAGCTCAGCCAGGTATCTTTCACATTATAGTTAAGTAGTAAGGAAATCAACTAAAATAAGCATTTGGCAACACAAGAAACTTGCAAACAGGCATTTGAATTGTCGCTTGTGCATTCATTGCAGGCGTGTATGCCACCTTTGCAAGCAGGAGCGATGGTTTGAAATGGCGATAAAGTAAGGGAATAAGGAAACAATCGTCTCATTGACCCCGCAGCTAATGATATGTTGACCTTAGGCAGAGCTCTTTGCATCGGCGCAGTTGTAGGGGCATCTCAGTGGGCCTCACAAATGGCCCCATTCACCCTGACTGAACCAGGATGAAGGAACCATGGAACACACACACACAGTGGAAGTGATGGCTGGCCCACAGTGGAGCCGATGGATATCTAGCTTTATGCCTACGGTGCCAGGGGGAGAAAAAAAAAAAAAGCCAACAGTGTGAGAGCGCCGGTTGGCAGTTGGACCACATGGACGGTCCTGTGTAGGGCTATTGTGGCCCATGGCTTTGTCCAGATGGTTCACATACCTTTAGTCGTGCTCTGGGTGAGGAATGTGCTCCCTTGGGACAGTTCCCGACCCTGGAAACAAGGGCCAACATAAACACCCATCCCCAACCCCCACAATAGTCCTCACCTAAAACCCTCTCAATCCTTGTTAGAGCTGATAATGAGGTTGCAGCAGGAAGAGGACTTAAAGAAAAAAATTACAGGAAAGTGTCATACCACCTTAAAATGCAGCTACGTGCTGTTAAGAGTATTTTCATCTTTCTCCTGCAGGTTTGTGCATGATACATTTCAGGCAGAATTAAGGGTGACAAAAGTGGCTTTTTACAAGATGGTATTAGAATGAAGTGTTCTGTGTGCGTGCGTGCCTGTGTGTGTGTGTGTGTGTGTGTGTGTGTCTGTGTGAAAGACTGAGTGTTGGATTATAGCCTGACTAATTACCTTGTAAAATGCTGCTCCTTCCATTTAAAACACAGCAATGCCTCAATTCCAATAAACAAGCATTATTCCAAACAAAAAGCGGCAAGAGCGTGGCCTGGAACCCTCTGTTCCAGCAGGCTTGTAAACAGTGGTCGTCATGGATGGATGATTTTGTTCCTTTTTTTATCAGTGCGCATTTAAAACATGGGTATTTATATTTCGCTATCTTTTGTGAGGGGGAAAAATTCCACAGAAGTGTATTTAGCTGTTCTCAAAGATAAGTGTTTATTCTGACATATTTGTACGCGGAGGAATTTAGACACTCAGCCTGTTTACAGAGCAGCTCGGTGCTCTCGTGTCTTTTCTCCCAGCAATGGTAGGTTTGTGGTTGATAACAGGGGAATCAAATAATATTTCAGTTTTTTTTTTTTTCTGCACGAGGAGTTCTCTCCTTTTTCGCGTTTTGTTTATCAGCTGCAGGAAAAAAGATGACAAAATGTGGAAAAAAATGTGTTTTCAGATGAGAAGAAAGGGCCCGTCTCACTCTTTCTCTAACCAGAATAGAGGAAAGGACAAAGTCTGTGACATGTGATGCTAGTGTCCCTGCTGCAGTTTTAAGAGGACTTCTTTTTTGACTTTGGCTTTGAGGGTTTCTCCATAAGTCAGAGGATGGCTGGTGTCCCCTGACTGCAGCTTTGTGGCTTTGCAGGGCTGCTCTCAGTAGCTCTCTGCCAAAAAGGATGAAAGCGAGTCGAATTTACAGCCTTCCAGCCATGGCTGAAAATGTCTGAACTGTTTTGATATTTCTCCCTGATCAATTCTGGGAGCATGTGTTACAGCCACAATTTAAGACGCTCATATACCCTTTTTTTTGTTTGTTTTATGTTAAAACAACTTTTGTGACGCTACGTTGTTATTGCAAATTTAAAGTCTTTCTTTTTTTTTTTTCCTGGCATTTATTTAATTTGAAGAATCAAATTTTCTGAGCTGTATCCAGCAAGCGCAAGTACAGTAGCTCTGCAGCAAAGCAATTGATAAAATTCTCATCTAAATCAATCTATATGATGAAAGAAGATGTGAATACAGGCTCCGTGTCTCAAAGCCAGGCAGACAACTGTTTTCTATCCTCTCTTCCTCATCGTCCTCCTTTTTTTTTTTTCTTCCTCCACTGTTGGTATCGAGGCCCTGCGCTCTCTTGCACATCTGTCGGCATGTATCCGCCGCTCAATCGCTCTCACTGGGCCACAGCGGGTTCCCTAACAGCTCAGTATGGCTCTTCCATTAATCAAAGACACTTCCAGTGTCCCATTACAGAAACACTGCTACTCGGCCTGTCTGAAGCTGACAGCTCGCCAATTCATCTTCAAGAAGCAAAAAAAAAAAGCCATTGTGGCACGCCAGTCGCCTTTACCTGTTCAAACGAAGGGCTGTTAAGAGCGCAGGAAGACCCCTCTGAAATTGTTTTCTCTAGGTCAGGCAAACAACAAAAAAGGTAAATTGCTTGTCTCAGGTAACACACAGGGGGAGTTTGGTGGTGGCACTGGGTGCGAGGGGGAAATGGGACTGGGTGGAGGAGTGGGTCAGCGACAAAATAAGAGGATGGAGATGTGTTTGTTAAGAAGCTGATTTCAATGAGGCTACAGGAGATGAAATGCACTGATGCAGTTTACTGAAGGAGCCTAAACACTGTCCTGACACCAAGGGACCGCAAAGGCTGGCTGCTACTAAGTGCATCTCTTTAAACCTCCTCTGCAGCCTAAAGATGGCAGGTCAGGGTGTTTACTTCTTTGTGCTGGTGACTGTGGACATGCTGAGTAACAATCCGCAGCATTCGCAAAATGCTAAAGTGAAAAGCAACATTTTTAAAAAGGTGGTTTTGCTCTGCCGTTTTTTACACGTGACATAAGACATAACAAATCATTTCTGTTAATGTAGGGCTTTAATCACAATTAACTATTCTAAGTAATCATAAAATTGTTTTTAAGACTGCATTCATTCTTTTTGCAAACAGTTAGTGAGCACAGTTTTGGTCTCCTCCGCCTTCTGCGACATTAGCTGGCTATGAGTCGGTCTCTCCATGTAAAATATGAACATACAGTGATTTACAGATCATTTAAAACTTATTTCATATTTCACGAAGAACAAAGACAAATCTAAAATGTCACTACTTTTTTTAACATATGTCCATATGAACCCAGCACCACATTGGAAAAACACTGAGACAGGGCCTGAAGACTTAAAAATGTGTAATGCTTAAAAAAACATCTGGTGCCACATCTCACAACTAATAAGGTTAATTTTGTGTCAAGCTGAATTGGGAAAATGCTTTAAAATTTAAACTAAGCTGTTAGTCTCCCTTTACACACTTAATGCATTCACGTTTATCATTATATACATATTTTTCCTCCCCCAAAAATGCATTTTTTTGTTTCAACACTTTGTACTATTAGATATCAAATGAGATGCAGATCATTGTATTCTCTTTACATTTTACACAACATCACAACTTCTCTAAATGTCACACTTGATTCAATAAAAATATTGATTTGTGCTACTTTGAAATCTAGCCCCCTTCGTTGAAATGCTGTTACATGTACAAAAAGATCTTCAGTGAATACAGCAGTGTGAATCACAGTCAGAGTTAAAATGCTGCTGACTGTCTCTTATCTAGAATTCCCAGGAAAAGATCCTCAGGAATACAAAGTGCATTCAACAGTGTGCTGTGTAAACAGCCTGCATCTTCTAAAAAGCACAAGCCAAACCAAGCGTTGTTTCTTTTTTTTATGTGGAACTATTGGCAGGCAGCACAAATATTAAAATTAATAAAACTATGTGAACTGCCAGCATTGGAATTCAAAGTGACTGGGGGACTTTTGCTCTAACAGTCTAAAAGTAAAGATTAAGTTGACGTGACAAAGCTTCAGTCATGAAATTGTTTCCACTTCAAATCTCTGTTATAGTTTTAAAGTCATTTGCTGGCAGCCAGACTGTAAATAGTTTACCGTGTGCAGTTCGGAGGGGAAAAGGCAAAGTGAACTGTGAAAACTCAGCTGCAGCTCAGGGTGTGTGGCTCACAACTGGCAGCTGGTAAATCCAACATTTTAGCTTCTTGGAAGAAAAGGAGTGGTGAGTGGCTCATTACCAAACCAAAGTACATTCTGGGGGGGAAAAAAAATCCCTGTGCTTTGGCCATTTCATGACAGCTAAGTGCGATGACGTTCTCATTAAGATCAAATCTTTCTTTATAATGAACACATGGACAGTGAAAGTGAGTGAGGCTGAATGAGAAATGACAGCTTGTTCCCTCCCTTCTCCGCTCGCCCCCCCACCCCCCAGCCCTCCGCACCCCTCGGTCGATTTGATTGGCATAATGAGGTGAAGGCTAGTTGGCACAAAGCTGCTCCGGGGGGCAAATGGAGACATTATTATTTTGTGTGTGTGTGTGTGTGTGTGTAAGAGGGTATCTGGGCGATTCACAAGCAGACCCCACTGGGCTATTAATTACCCTCTCTGTAACATGGCATCTGCTGAGACAGGGCGATAGAGCGAGCACTGCCAACATGGGCATGGTTGCTTTCTTTCTGTCTCTTGTCACTGTAGACCCCAGCTGCAGTCTTGCTCCATGCTTATTGGATTCTATCTACATGTATGATTGATTCAGCACCTGAACTGTGCTTTTCATGACAAGCGGGCCAAAACACACACACACACACACACACACACATAAAGCAGAGAAAAGCACCCCAGCTGGCAAATATTTAACCAACCATGAGACACGCTAAGATGCCCACTCTGTTCAAGTAGGTTGGGACATTTTCTGAGCAGCTGTTTGATTTGCTGTGCTGGAAGAGAAAACGGGAGTTTCGCACTGAAAAATCCTACAAAGTGCGTGTGTGTGTCCTGGTTTGTTTTCTTGCACTTCTTAAAGCCAAAGTTTTGATTTGATTTTGATTCAGCTTTCACTGCGCTATAAACGGAGAGGCGGTAGGGCCCTGACATTTCCTCAATTTGGCCTTTGAGATGTACAAAGTTGCTATTGTGACATATTTGACATAAATTACTTATGTTTAAAGCAATATGACAGACAACCTACGCCCCAGATAAGCACCTTGTGGATCCGTGGTATATTTGCATAATCTTTCATTTCTGAAGTGTGTGACAGGCAGTTTGGTGTGTTTTTCATGAGCAGTCTCCTATTGCGGTGTTCGCTGGCTTCTTCCATTTAAAGTGATGTTCTAAAATCACTTTAGCTACCTCTAACAACACTGAGTTCATGCTCTCTGCATCAAGGAATTTGGGGGGTTTTAGTGAGCGGAAGGGCAGTTCAGATCATTGTGGATGTTCATGAAAATACATTTCTTATTTTTTATTTCTTTATTTTTACCTGCTGCTGAGATGCACAGACACACTGGTTGTTCCATGAAGAACATTTAAAGGTCCTGTTTGTTGATTAGATCGCCATCCTCTTCTCTGTCTGCACCCCACACTGCCCCCATATAACCTTACACACACACACACACACACACACACAAGCGCCTGGTGAGTCACAGCATTAGCAGTCATATTGATTTTTTTCCTTTATGCTTTCTCTAACCTGTTGTAAAGAAACACACGCACACACACAGCTAGTCCAAACCATCACACCACAGCAAAGTCCTCGCAGCAATCGATGGAATAAAATATTGTCAAAATTATTATATGACCCAATGGCATCAACTCACAAGATGTATGAATGGATTGTTATTTATTAATGCAAGTCACCTAACAAGAAATCACTAATAATTTGTTTTATTAATTTTGCCGCTACTGCAGCTCAGTGTGATAAATAAAATGTTTTTATTCAGCTGACAGCTCCTCCTGCAGTTTTAACTCATTCCAAGGTGCATTAGTGTCACGTTTTGACAAGTTAGTACATTTTCTGTCAGATACTACATTATCAGTTGACTGTAGTGGTGTGTGATGTTTTTTCTAGCCAGGGTCGGGGAAAGTCTGCTCTCGAGTGAAGGGAACGACCCCAGCCTGACACCCAGACGCTACTATTTCAGTGTTCTAGCCCTCTGGCCAAAAAGCTGTCAGCACATATTTTATCCTTTTGCTCTCACAGTATATTTTCCCTCACTCCCGCTTTTCTTGTTGGAGCTCTTGTCTTTCCTTCCTCTGTGTACATAGGAGTGACACAGATCCAATATAATGTGTTGATGGCTGCTTAGCATCATTTAAATTCAGTGCAATAATTAATCTTTTAAATCCTTTTACAGAAGTGAAGAGTGTCTTGTGTCTCTGTACTTAAGGAGACACTGCGTATTCTTTCCTTCCTCTAACCCAGCACCACATCATGCTCCTTTTATTTCACCTGCTGGTAATCTTCTCTTTCTCTTCATTTACAGCTTAACAACATTAGAAAATGTCTGTTTTCATAGCTTTGTTTTTAAATTGGTCTTAAATTTAGTGCCTGGCAGCATCAAAAGCTCTTACACTTGCTTTTCGGAATCTCACATTTTACCTGATGCATAAGTAATACTCAATTTTCTTTTCTGCCTTCCTGCTCTACACCAATATCATTAACTGGACTGCCACCAGGCAACATGTACTGGTCCAGCACAATGCAGCACTGGTGGAATAAAAAAACCAGGAAAAAAAAGCCACAGTTTGCTCTGTTATTAGCTATATTTCACACACACAAACTCTCACATGACCCTCCGCTGTGCAGGCAAAGGCACTGATTCAAGCAGACAGAAATTCTTGGCACAGACCGCCCACTCCATTCACTGGCTGCTGTTCAGCTGTCATACTCACTCGCTGAAGTTTTCTCCCTTTAATAGGGTACTGTGCAGAGATGAAGGTAATAACATAAGCTGTGGCAGTCACAGGGAATGTGTTTATCCATAGTTAACTACACATTCTAGGTCAGATATGATTCAATTGAAAGGATGGAGCTTCGTGGCAGGCAGAAAAGAAGTGACATCAGGTATAAATAAGAACAGAGAACGCTCCGGTTATGTAATACACACCAATGATTCCCAAAGTCAGGTTTAGGAACCTCCAGGGAATATCAGGGGGCTGCCAGAAATAGGAGCAATTGTCATGCTTCATTATCTTTTAGCTTCCTTTGACTTGGCGTAGTCTGTTCCAAGTCATATTTAATGCATTTCTCTCCCCATAACTGTAACATCTTATTTTTATTTTATATGATGAAGAAAAGTTGGGGGGAAAACTGTTTATCCCACATTAATCATTTATGCTCAATAAACTAAATAGGACTGACGACCTACAAAAATGTAAAAATAACAAGTACTTTCATTGCTCAAGAAATATATTATTTAGATTTTAATGATTATTTAGTTTGCAAATCGTTGACAATAAAAATTAATCTTGCCAAAATTCCTAAAATAACCACTCGTGTGGTAGTTGACAAAATCAAACTCACCATCAGTTAATCTTCTGTCAATTAGTATTTCATCCAAATAAATGAGAAGAGAAAAAAAAGATTACAAAGTATTTACAAAAAAAAAACTACACCTAAACAGGAGCAATAATCTATATTAGATTGTTTTGCTCCAATCTAGGCCTAATGCTTTGTGTAACATTATGCAGGTTAAGAAATGCTACTGATGCACTCGTTGTATACATAAGCAGCAATCTCATGTTGTTCTCGCTAAAATGTCTTGTAGCCACAGATAGATTGCATGTATTTACTGTTACACAGTAAGTGCATAATTATACACTATGTCTATACTGTACGGGCTTCGAAGCAGTAAATAACACGCACCTAACGTGCACATCTAGGTGGGAAACTGTCTCCATAGAAAAAGGAAACAAACACTCATCTAATATCAGACGCTATGATACAGGAACAGAGCAGATGATCACTCGCTCACACACACAGGTGCACACACAGGTACACACACACACACACACACACACATGTTCTCTCCGAGATGAGAGCGACTTGTTTACTGCAGCCCCGCAGAGCTCCGGCTGGGGCTGTTTGGGACGCCCGTGGGTGCTGTGCAACTCTTGGAAGGCGGACGTGCGGTGAATGACAGTGCAGATGGCCTAGCGCCAGCAATGCCACCTGAACCTCCCCAAGCCGCCCCACAAACACAAAAACACACACACACACACACACACACACAGGTTTGTGAGGTCAGACACATCAAAACAACCTGCCTGAGGCTATCTCAAGTGTCAAAATAAGCCCCTGCAATCTTTCCTTTTTTCTTTTTAAATACTTTATTTCAGTGTAGATGCACCGTTCCTGCTACTAATTTTATCTGTGTTATTTGTCATGGATAGACACTGAAACCCAAAATGCGCACACACACACACACACACACACACACACACACACAGAGTCACATACACATTTGCCCGCCACTATCTGTTTCCCAGAATGTGATCTCTCCTGCATTATGAGGCGTACAGTAAATCAATCTTAGAGGCATTGCATAACAGTTTGAGAACTGTGTCCAAATACCAAAATGATCACCTTGCCAATCGGTCCACTCTGGATTGAGCTGGCTGGAAAAAAGAACATCACAAGGTCCCTCTCTAAGCTCTTAGCCACATTGCGAAGTGCTGCTGACAGAATGTTGACAGTGTGCCAGTATTTTCTGAGGTAAGCAACATCTGGACAACAGTAGTTCACAATCACATAAAATAATTGCGTAACATTTGAGTTGGATTATTATTTGTCTGTAATCCAAACATTTTATTATTTGCAGTAGTTGTACAACAATTCAAATTATGTTTTTCTTCTTCTTAATAGAACAATAAGCGCCAACATGGCTTAATATCATATTCAGAAACTAAAAAATAACAGATGTTTCCACAGTTCTAAATGAATCAAAACTTTGAATTCAGTTGCTTTTACTGTACGTCGCTGTTAATTCCTGTTGAGCACAATTTCATTGTGTTAAAACTAAACGTCTTCACAAGGTCAAATTCTGGTCCCGCGTCGTCTAATCTGATCTGAACTCCCCACTTCCCCACTCACGTACACCCTGCTACTATCTGCATTTAGCTGCTTTTTTTGTGAGTGCTGAGCCATCACACAGGTTGTCGTTGTCGTCGTTCTCGTTGCGAAATGCAGCTTTTATTGATGTAACAGGTGCTTAGCTCGACTGTGGCAGTCAAAATAACACATCTCCTTCTCTGTTTGGCTTTCAGAATGGAAGCTAAAGTTAGACATCTTTGAGGTTTTTCTGCCACTTGATGGAAGGTGATGCCAATGCATAATGCATGAGGAGAGAGGGAAGACTTTGTCTGGCTGCTTTTTATAGACCACCAAAGCTCTGCTACTGCACACACACGCCTGAGCCAACCGCCTCACTTGATGCGCTGTAACCTCTCACAGATCAAGAAAGCGGGAGCAGAGGAAAAACAGGAATCTAGCAAACTGCCAACATTGTCGAGAATAAAAAAAAAGAAAGAAACAACAAGACGAAACAGAAATGTTGACGTGCTATTTTCAGACGGCAGGCTCTTTTGATGCACAAACCAAAAAGAGAAGCAGGGGGATGAGGGAGCAGCGGGGCTGATGTTTGTCTCAGAGATGGGCTTTAACAGAAATGCTTTATACATGTGATCTTACACGCTCTCCCTCGTCTTTGTTCCCACCGTTCCAACACTTCAGTGAAAGTGACTTTAGGTCTAGTTGAGGGAAAAAAAAAAAAAGGAGTTATGACACAGGGGGGACTGGGGATGTCAAATTATTTGCAGGCAAGTTGAGATTCTACTTTTGGATGCAGACTTTGCAAACCCCATTTGCTGCCCTCAAAAGTGTGGAGTTATTTTCTTCTTATCCCTCTAATCCTTATTTAACCAGGCTGGTTGACTAAGAGCACACTGTCATTTATAGTAATGACCTGGGGGAGAAACTGCAGGGAGCTGTGCACATACACAGTCACACCTGTGTGCTGCTCTGAACCACCACACAGTCACAGGCCACAGCCTCCCCACCAACCAACTCCATTCCTCTGCTACATTCTTTTGGTTTTTTTACTTTCCAATATTTTTTTTAAGGTCAGATCCATTAGTCAAAGAAAAAATAAAATTCACCAAATTCCCCCCCAAAAATTCAAGTTTTCTTTTGCACGTTAGCTGGTTAATAACCATAACACATGTGGGTTCCTGCACAGCAGCAGCAGCACCAAACTGTAGGGAACTGTTTTACTCTTTATTTTCTTTTATCAGTTTGATCGACCTTGTGATTCACTTCACCCACTTACAGAAGCTGCTCTCTTTGAATGATGTGTTGTCAAGTAGGCCGATGGCAAGTTTAAATACAACACCCCAAGTATTCAGAGTTTCTATGACTTGCTAAGCGGTTCCTTAAACAGTCTTAAATCATTTTTACGTGTCAACATTTTGATACTAATCCCGGAATTTGAACGGCAGCTCTAGGTCATATTCACTCTCCATTGTTGGCTTTTATTGAATAAAACAGCTTTGTAAAAGGGAGAAGACACTTCACACTGAGTAGGGCTGTAGAGGAGAAGTTGAAATGACTCCCTGAGTAATGCTGAGGGTATTAGCGAGTGAATCCTACCTTCTGAGCTTTGGGGGAATCCAGGTATCTAACTGGGATTAAGTTGAAATAGTTTCTTACTGCCCAGGAAGCACAATTTGAAGTTTTCTCGGATTATTCCCCTTCTCTTACCTGAGAGCCGAGGCTCCTCTAACCAGATGTGCTTAGGTAGCAATCATGCTTGGGTGGTGATAATTGCGGAAAATGCAAAGTGACTCGTGCTCTGACAAAGCTGTGACTTCTCGCATTGTTTCATTAATTGTAAAATTGTCATAAACAAAGCTGAGAAATGACACAGCTTATACGACTTCTTGCGCCTTCTGTGCTGCATTTTTAAACAGGAAATAGGAAACAAGGCTGAAGTTTTTAAGTGTTCTTTGCATTTGTGACCTTTTTCTAAACTCGGGTTAACTAATAGGGTCTGATTACACTTTATTATCTATTTGATCGGTATTTAAAAATGTTTCCCTCTTCGCAGACAACAAAGGTTAAATGATCTGCACCGGCAAATGTATTATTATCACATGCATCATGTTAAATTAAGTGGGAAATAAATGCGAATTGCAGCTTAACATCTTGTAACTCACTCACATTTGCGCCAGGCTGCTTACGAAATAGGCAGCAGAGCGTCTCCTAATGAGTGATGCAATTCATGACAAAGTTTTAGGGGATTCAGTGTGAGAAGCAGGATGAGCGTCCCCTCCACAATGGTCTTTAATTAAGGCTCAGATGCCAAAATATACATATTTTTAAAATCCCTCACTGATGCAGCCTGACACCACTTTTCTTCATTCATATCGTTTCCTTCACTGCTGTTCTCTCATGCTCCCACTTCTGCCACTCATGTACCAGATGCCAGATATGTGTGAGCATTGTAGCTTCTGTCATATCTTAATAAAGCCATAGGGAACATTTATGTTATGGACACTTTCTGTATGTCTCAGTGACAAAAAACCGTAATGGGTAAATGAAGCTAGCAATTTCCCGTCTTCTGCGTCTGGAAAATGCTTTAAAGGGCTTTCAAAAGATGCTGGCATTTTTGCTTTTAAAATTCTCGAGTCCTAATTCTCAGCTTTAGGAAGAGACACATAACGCATCACACGGCCGTGTTAAATAATGCAGAACTTAACTCGCAATATTGTATCAGCAGGAGCTCGCTCGCATCACAACGCAAAGTGGTTCTGTTCTTTCATCACCACGTCAGGTATCATTCAGCAGAGACACATGTTGTAGAAGGAAATAGACGGGATTTATTGGAGACGCATAATGTTGGACGTCTAAGCCGCACGTAACGCTATCAGGTCTTCGAGCAGCACATTAATTCGTACTGTAGGTTAGGACACCTCTTGTGGACTTACTCAGTCATGACTGATTGATTGGATTTTAATGAAACTTGTGGATATCATTAATCTAACTACTCGCAGCGTGCTGTCAAATTTATATTCATTATCAAAATTGCACTGATTATATTTTTGACAAAAGTTGAGTAAAGTGATTCTACATAAGACCACCAAGGGATGGCACCAGGATTACAGGTGACATGTAGTTTTCTGATTGGTTGAAACAGGGAGAGTCACTCAAAAAAGAAAATGCATTTAGTGTTAACTTTACAATGTGATTTTTTTTTTTTTTTTGCTTTTGAGATGCCCTCAGGGCAAATTTGGGGTGATTGCGTCTCTGATATTATAAATAACCCAGTGAGGATGAAAGGCTGAGGCGCTTTCCCTCTCCATCCTTCTGTCTCTCCTCTTTTCCTCTCGCCCTGCTACTCATCTATGCTCAACACGAGCGCCTCGGCGATCGCGTGTGTGGCTTGAATTTATATGAACGTCTCCCCGACGGGGGACAACGGGGGCCAAGTCATTGATATGTGCAGGAGGACTCAGGATAAACAGCCCACGCCGACCGGTGTTACGCCAGCCTGCCTGATACATTTTGATTGAGCAAAGACAGAGAGGTGGGGTGGGGGTGGGAGAGCAATGGAATTGGGGAGGCTTAAAAGCAGGGATAAAATGACAGAAAAGGAGCTTTTTCACCTGCTTTTCCCGAGTGCCACATAATAGAGCTATGTAAATGTTAACAACCGCACATGGTGTCTCACCAGACAGGAGATATACGTTAAATCTCATTGAGCTTTGGACGACTGCAACAAATGGCGTTCGCATTTTTCCATTGGCGTGTCTTTGTTTTAGCTGTAAACACTGGTTCTTATTTAGTTACTTCTGGGCAGGATTTCTATTTATTTTCCTCGCGAAGATCCTTTTGTTTCGTTGACCATCACTATTCTGCTCTCACCCTCTTTCTTCTCCCACCATGTTTGTCTGGGTGACATGGTCAGCCTCCTAATGGACTGGAAATTCCAGCTTGAAAAAAAAAAAGTCCCTTTTCCCTCCTCTCTATCTCTCTCTGTCAGGAAACCAAAATAAGGTGGTGGCGGCACACTGCGCCACTTATGGCCACATTAGGATCAGCCACCAAAGTGTCACTGAATCGCCTCATGCATCATTGCGGCTTTGTTCACCATGACAGGGACTTGTGTGTGCGGCAGTGGTCCCCTTCCACCCTGTGCTTTTATCCCCAAATGGATGTACCAATGGTTAGGCTCTTACTTCTGAGTGCATTATCCCACTTAATAATTTTTTAGAACTCAAGTCGTTTTATTGACCTGTGTTTGTGGTACAGTGCTTATTGACCTGTGGTAGCTATTAACGTCACGTTACATGCTCGGTTACTGCCTTACAATTTTGCTATGTGGTTGTTGCCAGCTCATTTTTACTTTTTTTGCTCGATCTACATTAAAGTTATTTCTCTAACTGGACTATTGGAATTAGTATTCAAACATTGTTATTTACGTAATATAATGTAAAAATGTCAGTGGAATCTCGTTATTAATCAGCCCAGTGTGATATTTTTTTACACTGCTCTTGACATTTTTAAGCTTATCGTTGCATAGGCTTATTTTAGTGTGTGGCACATATTAAGTATATGTCTGAAAAGATGCAAGAATAAACCAAAAAGCTAAGTGTATTTGTAGTTCTACAACGTAAGTAGATGAGCATTTAGCAAGTAAATATCTAAATAAAGTCACCAGTAGTTGAAAATTACAGGAACCTAACAAATGCATCTGTAATGCGTAAAAAAATTAAATGATACAATGAAAGATGTGAGTTTTGTCCAAACTAGTTATTTTGCATTAGTGTTAAGTTATTAAGTAATTTCACATTGTGAGGTGATTAGCAAAACCGCTGCTTTTTTTTACATGTACACAGTGAAACATGAGTATTTATTCGCAGCGGTGTATCTGCCCATCTAATAAAGATTTAGCTTCACCAAGATATCTCGCTCTGCCTGCTACGGTATTTACTGTTTGTTTGACTGAGAGAGATGATGATTTTAGGAGTGATCCTATTTATGTCACCCATAACCATTTAATCCATTGCTAATATAATATTGTTGGCTAATGCATTTTTTTAAAAATGCAAGTATTTTGGAGAAACATGAAGTCTGAAATTTGAAATCTGAAAATGGTAAGCTACCTAATGTAAGCGATAATCAGCGTTGCAAGTAAATTTCCTTGACAAATGTCTCGGATTCCCACCATCCCTCTGCTATTTAAGTCTCAGGCCTTTTCACTGGCCCTCCACTCTCCAATTATCAGTTCTTTTTCATCTGACCCACACAACTAATGAACAAACAGTCACACACACACGCCACACAGCCTTTCCTCAATTTACCAACGCTTATCAATTGCCGCCCTTTATCTTATAGTGTTTTCTTCTCTCCATTCTAACCCCCTATTCCTCTTTCTCCAAAGCTTTCATTTACAAACATCGTTTCAGGTTGTTTTATAGCTCCCTTTAGGAACAGGGGATGGAAGAAAAATAGAAAAATAAAAGATGGAGGGGACAGATGAGGATGGAAAGCAACAATCAAAGCTGCTGAGGGAGAAATAGATTTTAGGCAAGCAATGAGAAATAAGTGCAAGTCATCAAGCATGGCCCTTTTTTGTCTAATAGTTTAGATATGGTGATATAAAATGTTGATGTGAGCTGGGGAGGGCTTCAGCACGAGTTTCAGGCAGTCATTTGATTTAATGAGGTTTGGCAGAAGTTCCACTGCTTCTGTCAAAGCCCAGTCATATGAAATCTAGATGAGTAAAAGCCGTCAAAGGGCTGCTGAGGTCTTTAAGTTATTTTTGTTGTAGAGCGTAGTATCAGTAGATCACCTTAGTGTGACTTTTTTAACTGTGAGCCTTTATTTCAGCAAATGCTGTGCTAGTTATGATATATAGCCAGCCAAGTCCAGCGGCAAAATAGGGGAAAAAAACTTATGAATTACACCAGGCAAGCTGTTATGGCTCAATAACACAGGCCTGTAATCGACTCACATTTCAAACACACATGCACATGCACTCAGACGGCTCTTGGTTGGGCTGATTTTTACGAGAAAGCACACCGCGCGAGGTGATCAGCATATGTTTTGTTGACATAAATTTGAAATTTATTGCCGTTGTCAAAAGTGACTGTTGGACAAAGTCGATTATTAACTGAGTAAATGGCCTGAGAGAGTTTTATGTGAACTTCCTTAATGGCTACAGTCAGTCTGTTTCAAATCACCCTCCCTCCCTTCCTCCCACCCTCCCCAAGCTCCCACCCACCACACACAAACACACACGAACACACACACGCACACACACACACACCTCATCATCTATTTCAGCAGCACAACATGAAAGCAGACAGTTAGGATGGGATTTGGGAGAGTGTGTGTGTGTGTGTGTGTGTGTTCATGGGGTGAGGTCTATCTGAGCTAAATCACTGAGCTGAGACAATATTTTAGTACCCTTTTACATATCATTAAACTCTGTTGAAGCTGAATTACAGTATATTATTAGCCCTGCTTAGGAACACAAAGCATTTCAAAGCATGTTACATTTTATATTCGGTTACGTATTTTAAACCCTTTTTTATGGCCTTGTTCGTATAGTGCTGTTACCTGACGGTGGTAAAAGTGAACACAATTTTTACAACACGGACAATAAAGCTGACAAACAAAACAGTGCATACCTAAAATACCAATATTATTCTATTGTATTCCAAAAATGTATCTGTTTTTACTTAGTGTTTCTTATGATCTGATGATTTTCCCCCAGTGCAATAAAAACATACGTAGTAGTAAATGTTTTGTCAAAAGAGGTGCATTTCAAATTGCCTCTTCATCTCTAATCCTAAAGGAAGGATGGGGACATCTGCTCATGCAAAAAGGAGGAGAAGTTTAACTACGTTTGCACGCTTACCTGCGCTCTGGCCCCAGAACATCAGACGTGACTCATGCAGCCACACTTTCTAATTTGGTCTACTCTTTGTAGGAACTGACTTTGCTCGGGCTTCCTGTGAACGAGCTCCGTTTGCAGCGCTCAGACTATCTTTTGTTTAAGCCCATGTACTAAACATGTCTAAATCTGGAAACCAAGCATGTTGTGTACAAGTCACCGGCCTTTACCATCGTAACTGGGTTGGGCCACGCTTGAAGCCGCCGTATTGCTTTTAATAATTTCATAAAAATAGGAAGGGAAGCCACGCCATATTGACTAAATATTGTGCGGCTTAAATAAAAAGGTTTTCATTAGTTTTTTTCACGTGGACAGGCTTCTAAAAGTGCCAAACCTTTAACAGACTAAATTACTACAACATGTGCTGTCGCAATCTGTTGAACATCAATTAGTGTGCTGTTTCACTAGGTAGTGATAGCTGTTGCAGTGAAATTTCACACACTTTCAACTGGGGACATACACACTGCACTTTACTGATCAGCACTACATTTAGGGTGAAAATACATGGCATTGCTTCCACTTCAAGTGGCTTTAATAAGTCCATCCATACCTTATCAGTGCTCTGTCTGGGGGGCACAATGGTCAGATGAGGAGGGACACAAAAGGCCTTTGAAAGGCTTTGTGCTCTCTGTGCGTTGTGTTGTGGTTTACCACTTGTGTGTGTTTTCCCCCTTCTCAGTGTGAAAGTGTGTGAGCCTATAATCATTAAAGGGAAAAAAAAAAATCCATTCCATTCCTTTGTGCATCTTGTTGTTTGTTGTATTTGTCTCATTTATGTAGATAATTCGTCAAAGACCTTAAACAGGAATAGTAGAGGCTGAGGCTTTGCAGGTAACAATGGCTGTCATGACTTAATCAACACCCTGCATTTGAGATTCTTGCCTGTCAGGTTTCAGTGATGGTTTGCAGCAATTAATCGTCACTGAAGTCATTCTATACCTCATCGCTTAATAACTCCTGCAGCCATTGCCATAGGACACACTATAATCTCTCGCTGTCTGTCTCGGTCTCATCCACGCTCCGTCTCTCGTTGCTCCTCTTGAGGCACAAAAGAGAGCTGTAAATCAATTTGCATTCGACATCTGACATCAATCAGTCATGTTTTGGAAGAGTGGCACCACCTCCTCCTCTGTGGCTTTGTTGAGAGATGCTAAGATGGATGGCTGTCATCTTGCCCAAGTTGAGCGGATCTCTTATCAAGGGCATTGTTTCCCCAAGAATGCACTCGGCTGATCAGTGTGCACCACCTGACTCGCCGACGGAGACTATGAAATCTGTCTGTTTGACATTGTCTTGTCTGCCAGGAGCATACGCTTACCTGAGTATAGAATCCCGCACTCTATCTGTGCGCGTATATTTTGCATTATCCAAGGGTTTAATAACGCTTGGATAATCCAACCAAGCAAGGCCGTAACTTTACCTTACGGAACTATCGCTACCAAATTAAATGTGCCAAATCTGAAATGGCACCAACTTGACAAACAATCATTACAAACATGGGTGTGTGTGCCTCTGTGTACCTTTCTCAAGGTGAGGTATTTGAAGTTCTCGGGAGGCTTAAGGCACTGTGGCAGTTGTTTGGCAATTCGTGTCACCTTAATTGCTTTAGAGCACTTTCAGATATCTCTTAAGAATAATATGCTTTGTACTGAGCCATAGGGTCTTTGAGGATTTCGTAACAGAGAGAGTTGTGAGGCTAGACGTTATGTTGTCAGGTCTTATTTAGTTACCTAACCTCAAGGCCTTTACCACATAATCAAATATTGACCCTTAGTCTTGTCTGACCTTGTGCGCTTAAACTATGTTACAGCTTAATGACTGTACATTTGTTTAAAAAAAAACAATTAATTGTAGATCAGATTTTGCCTCAAGCCACACATCAGCTTATGGTTTAGAAAGCAAGAGTCAAAAATGGCCCTGAATTGTTTATAATGCTGAGGGCTCTGTCCTATGTCTTTACCTGGATAAATCATTCTAATTCGCATTATAGCACCTTATCCATCTAAGGCACTTGAGATGTAGGGAGTTGATAATGCCTCCGCTTCAAAAGCATCTTCTGATTTACAGCGCCAAGTCATGGTCTGGCACTTCCTGCCAAAGAATACGTGTGGTAGTTGGATGGCTTGTTACACTGATGGTTATTGTTAGTGCTTATGTTGTGATCGATGGAGTGTGACGTTTTTTTTTTTTCTTCTCAAACTGCAAAAGGCCAAACCTTTGCTGCGCTCGCAGTCATTAGTTATGAGCTGTATAAACGCCACTTTCTTAGAGACACACACATCTATTCCAGTGACACGTGCACATTAAGCTTTGCCTGCTCAAAACTGATTTTATTACCAGCAGAGTCCACGCAGTAAAGTGTTCCTTTTTTCTCTTCGCCAACAGGAAAATGCACAGTGGTATGAAGACCTACGGCTGTGAGCTGTGTGGGAAGAGCTTCCTAGACAGCCTCCGTTTACGGATGCACTTGCTGTCTCATTCAGGTAAAGAAATCAAACAAACCACACCGTGTCTTCAAAAAAATGACATATCTACACATCTGAACTGCAAATAGAAATACATTTTGAAGGGAAGGTCATTGCAACCAAATTATGTTTTCTATGTTTAAACACAGGTGTTCATTACCTTAAAGAGAAACCACAAGCTGCCCCTAACCATAACCAAAGGGCTGATCTTGTCTAAACTTAGCCGCATGCTCCCGGGTCTAACTCTGGGTCTGTGGTATGAGAGTCTTATGGATTGTTCAACCTACACCCACTCAACCATGTCTTTTTACACCACTTAATTCATTAAAAGATATGTTTCATCAGGACATAATCCACTCTATGCTGTTGTTATCTAGAAAAATGTATTTGTAATTGCAGTTTATTGCATAGGAACACAACTGGCAAAGCTGCAGAAACCATAACTCCACACTAGGATCAGTATTATCTAATAATAAGAAGTGACTGATGAGTGTTATTATATATCCTAAGTTGTGTGGTCATAAAGGAAACGATGGTCCAAGAGTTTTAGTTAAAATTGTTGAATATTCCATGTGATACTTTCCAACCCATGTTTTTTTGTAACTGGTTGACAATACACAGTATTACCTGTATAACTTTCACTATATTATGACAAGAACGACCAACATAAACCTAATATGTAATGTAATACTGTGACAAAGTCAACAAAGTAGAAGACTTTTAATCTAACCAACCTGTTTGTTGGTATGCTGTAATAAATCACATAACTTACCTTAAATCACGTGATGTAACGATGTGACACTTAATTAAAGCAAAAGTTAGTCGTTTTTTTACTTACATTTTAACATATACTGGTTACCACGGTTGTTTATTACCTAACCTTAATATAACCTTAACTTGATGCTTTTGTCTCTGGCCTTAAACCAACAAATGTGTTTGCACAGTGTTAATCCGTCATTTTTGACTGTGTTGACTGAAAAAATACTGTGAAACCTTTTTACTATTTTGATGCAATTTATGTGACAGTATCTGCCATTTTGGTGTCTGGCACAAAAAAGGAGTGCAATTCCAGTAGAACCCTGCCTCTCCGTATGGGAAAGATATTTCAGTAAACAATATTACTGGTCTGATAGTACGACAAAAATCCCACTTTAAATTTATTTACAGGAGAGAAAAATTAAAAGTAACACTGCAGTAGGCCAACAGTGTGTGAGTTAGGCTTTAATATCTGTTTGACATATTAGCAAAAATGTATAGCCTAAAGCATATTAACTTTATGCTAAAAACTGATAAAAATTTTATGCTTTTTTATCTTTTTTTCAACTGTTGCACTTGTGGTAAATGTTCATTCATGCAGGATGCAAGTGAATGGTTTACTACAGTATGAATACAGCGTAGAGTCAGTATGTACAATAGATTTGAAAACAGACTTTGTTAGACACTTCATCCGTGCTGCAGCCTGTTCTGCCTAACACATACTTTATCCATCTATAAATATACTATTTCTCAATGTGTGTGTGTATATGGAGCATAACCCAGTTTTGGTGATTTGTGGATTAAATAACGGTTCAGCCAAATAAAGCCGAGCAACTCTGAGAAAGTTAACTCAAGAGGTGCCTGCACATCATCACCCAGTCATTCAACACCTCTATCACTTTAGAGGTCTGAAAGGCCATGCAAGGCAGAACACTGGACGCATTGATTGGTTCAGCCTGACACTATTGCACCCACCCTCAAACACACAAAAAAAACACACACACACACACACCAACAGTCCCTGCGCTCTGAGCCTACTTAGCACAGGGCTGCTTTAATGACATACACCGTCTTTTATAGTCGGCAAAGAGTGTCTCAGTCCTAAGGCCCTAAGTGCAGATGGTTTATTGAGACACTGTAAAAGCCATGGGACCTCTGAGAGAACCCCGTCTGCACACACAAAATTCTAAATCTGTGTGTTGATTTTGGCTCAAAGAGATTAGGTTTTTTGTTAAATACATTAAGTGATCTGATTTTTTTTTTTTTTTTTTTTTTGTACTTGGCAATAACATTGTCGATGGCGGGCATGCAACCACCTCCCCACTCCTCCAGCCAACTACTGTCAGTCGGCAGGAAACGATAATTGCCTGGATCATTTGTTTGTTTGTATCTCAACAAATTTTAAACAAAGACTGAGATGGATGCTGACACTCCTGCTATGTTGTGAAAAAGATGAATGACAAACTCACGCTGCGCCAGTGAATTGGCTCAGCACACAACTCAGCATGTCAAAAACAAAATTGCTCCAAGGAAATATTCATTGTTTATTTTAAAATTACACCCCGTTTTCACAACCTCGGCTGCAAATATATGCGCCCTTTCTCACTCACTTGTCAAAGCAGGGCAAAAAGAGCTCTGTCTCTCTCACACACTCTTTCTCTCGCACACGCACACACACACACACACACACACACACACACACACACACACACACACACACACAAATGGGATAGTTTTCTGACTTTGTATTGTATATATAGAGAGCTGAGTGAATGTGTGTGTGTGTGTGACATCATGTCTTCAGTGGCAAAAGTAGGCATGAAGTCAGTTTTCTTGAAGTCAGGAGTTATGACAAAGTAGAAGCTGAGGGTGAGTCAAGGTAATCTTGTGCTCAGACATTTGCCTGTTCCTCAAATATGTGTGCAGCTTTCTGCACGCTCCAGTGGAGATTAGCCTTAAAGAGCCGTTCGGGCTGCTGACGTGGATTCAAGTCAGCCAAACATAAACTAGTGGTTGATGTTTTACCGATGCTAGAAAGTTATCATTGGCTAAGTCATAATATTTGTAATGGTAACCATTTTATTCAAGCACCCACTAGCAATGCCATATTGGTATTATTATTATTACATTAAAGCTCTATGACCATAAGCTAAAAAGGAAGACAGTTATTAAGGGACTTATTTGCCGCAGCACTCACAACAGACTGCTTTTTGATTTCCTTCCACTACTACAGTAGTGACTTCCAAGGTTCTTATATTTTGTAAACGAGAAATGAATTAATCCACCTTAATGCTTAAATTATTTAAATAAGGAGAGATTGAAGGTAGGCTGAGAACAGAACCTTGGGGTACGCCATAAAAAAAAGTAAGCCAGCTGTAACTGAGCCACTAACTTTGACACACTGAGTCCTACCAGATCATTAGTAAATCAGTCTGCTTGGTCAAACAAGCCTTTATTAAGCAACCTTTGCTTTAGCAGAACATGATCCACAGCACCAAACACAAATCAATAAATAAAGTTCAGCACAGCTCCGGTTTCATCCAAAGCTACACTGATATAATTCACAACCTTTGTTCCAGCAGTAGTACAGCTGGTTCTCACACCCAGACTGACAGTCAAAAGTCCAAACAACACGAGTATTAAAAAATATTTCATCTGGTTGCTCTTATTCTACTCAGCATAGGAAACAAGCAAGTGATTATTTAAAAACGCATCATTACCAACAGTTGATTTCCACACCAATAATTGTTATTCATATAAAGTGAAATGATGTGTAAAAGGAGAAACGGTCCATAATCACCTTTCAAACAAGTAATACAGTTAGTTTAAAACAGTTTTTTTTTTAAAAATATGTTTCAACTGTTGAACTATGCGAACTTAATCCGTGACGAAAGTAGTTAAAATCTTTCAGATGTAGAGAAGTTTATACATAAAATAAATATTTTTTTTCATATTCCACAAACACAATTATGCAATTAATGGCAAAGAGTTAAGTGCAAGTATCTGGAGACATGAGTTCTAGTTTACTGTGGAGATTTGTGATACTGCGATAATGTAGGAGAAGGGTAATATTTCGGACTTCAAGGCTGAATTTGTAATTCCTTCTTGAATGAAGTAGGACTGGCATAAAAATATTTAATTGGAAAACAAAAGTTTTGAATGAAACAATATATAATGCAGTCTTCTGGGATATACCTGTGCCAGCTTAAACCACACAGAGCAAATAAAGGCTCCAATAAAAAGTAAATCATTTAGATCCTTTTATGATATCAACAGGTTAATAGTAACTCACGATTTGTACCCATTAACATAAGTTGAAAACTGTTGACAGGAGATCAAATGGAAAAAAAAGAGCCCTGAAAACTCTAGGAAGAACCACATACTCCACCTTGAGAAAGGCAACCGAGCGGAAGATGTGGGCAGTATATTTTTAGCAACAGTGGCAGCAAGTGCACAAACTTTTTTCTTTCTTTCTCTTTTTTCTCTTTCCAAGCGGGGCTGTCTTGACGCACGACATCAACCTGTACTGTTACACACATCAGTGTTGATTCATAGCCGCTTTGGTCTGGCGTAAAAGGCAAGACGAGCGCTTCTGTCGAGACGGGCGACTGTTAGGGAAGAGACAGCGCTGAGGCAAAGCGTCTTTGATAGTTTTTGTTGTCTTTTTTTTTTTTTAGTTTTTTTGTTTTGCACTTTTTCAAATTCCTCTCCTCCACCCCTGCCTCCACCGTTTGACTTTCAAGGCTTTTCTCAGTCTGATGCGGCGCCTCGATTTTTATCAGGTCTCTCTGTAATGATGACACTTCACCGAGTCCCAAAACCCTCAACGTCAGGCCCTCCTCCTCCTCCCCCCCCTCCGCCGCCACCACCACCGCCGCCACCTCCACCACCGCCACCATCATCCTTCAGCCTGCTTCAGACAAGACAGAATATTGGGGAGATGAAGGAAGAGAGTAGAGAGGCTTTTTGGTATGCGCAGCGTGTCGTGGATGTGGAGCGTTTGAGACTGCTGCTGCTGCTGCTGCTGCTGCTGCCTCCTCCCTCCCCTCTGTGTCTCGCTCTGTGTCTCACTCTCTGTCTGTCTGTCTGTCTGTCTGCCTGCCTGCCTGCCTGTCTCTCTTTCTGTGCTTGTTGTACGGAGGACTTGGCGGCTCGCCAGTCTGGGCTGCCTGCCACCACTGAGAGTACAGTATGTACAGTCTACCTTGTGCCAGCTATTTTTTTCCCTCTCGTCTCGTTCTGTCTGTCCTCTCGCCCTGTTGTTGTTGTGTGTGTGTGTGTGTGTGTGTGTGTGTGTGTGTGTGTTTTTTTAATCTCTGCCTGATGTTTAGTGTTTGACAGCGTTTGCACAGCCAAAGCCTGCAGATGAGGGTTGGATACAGGGTGGAGAGCTGTGACTCAGCCTCTTTTGGGTGTTTTTTTTTTTTTTTTTTGTTTGAGGTCCTACATGTTGTTTACTTTAAATGACTGCTTTTCCATAATGAATGGACAGTTATAGCCACGATACTGAACCTTGATACTGCGCCGCTCTGACCAGAGTGTCACAAACCGTATCTAAAGTTTGTATAGTCAGATTTATAACGTGATTTACCTAATTTATGATGTGATGTGCTGTACTTTGGATAACAACGGTTGACATGTAAAATGTAATAAGAGAAAATAAATTTATATAGAAGATAAAACAGGTGCCCACTCAATCCAGAGATTTTAACCTCACCAATCTTTATGACTGGGCAAAGTTCATCAGCTTAGTGTCAAAATACTTTTCCAAGGTAAACAATCAAGATTTAACTTTTACTCAAAGTAAGATATATGGAAATGTAACTATTCTTACTTATCCCTGAACAATAGGACAGAAAAAGTAAGAAAAAAATGAATCAAAACATTACATGTGGTTCATTTCAGGTCACAGGCTGCAGAAACACACACAAGTGTAGCTTTGACTGAGCTGTGTTTTAGCCACTGTTTCAAAATTAATCTGACTTTTAAATCTAACTCATGTACATGTGCATGTGAGGCGTGTGTGTGTGTGTGTATGTGTGTTCGAGCTCATTAAACAACACCAGGCCAGACTGATATGATTCAGTTTGTTTTCCAAGCAAGTCGATGCAGCATAATAAGATTAACAGTAAGACTCTCCCTGAACACCCGCATCGCCATCACTAACTTTTCATCTCACTGCCTTTATAGCTTAGGAGTGTTAATCCTCTCTTTACAGTATGTATACATAGTAAAGAGTTTCTGGATTAGCCGGCTGAGTGTGTGTGTGTGTGTATGAGAGAGGGAGGAATGTACATTGAAAATATTCGTCTTTATGCAACTAACAGTTGCAGGCTAAGTGTCTTGCTCAAGGGCACAACATGCTTGAATGGAGAGATGGTCTTTGTAACGTGCTGCTTGATGCTTGAGAGACAAAAAAAGGAGAATTTTAATATAGGTCATGGTGGGTTGTGTCATCTACGTCTCCACCTGTTTCTTTAACATTGTTTTTCCTCTGTGGTAAAGAAAATGGAGGACTTTCCGGTGACATTTAGGTCGTTTGCGTAAAGTCTTTGTGGGAGCGGCTCAGATACACCCTAAAAGCTGATTGTACATCTTTTATGAATTACTTACATTTCTCAGTTGAGACGGCTTTGTGTTTGTAGCATCACTAGAGATGTGGCTGCCAAACAGGGAGCATTTGTAGGCATGCGAGGCAGAAGTTATTGTTCCTTCTGTGCAATAAGATAATAATTCTCTCTAGAGACAATATGACAAAATACGAAGCAGACATAGTGCTGTATATTGAATAACCAGTTGGTCTTCAACCATCGTCCTTGTGAGCTCAATCACAGTTTACCTACATTATTGATTGCAACATGATTTTCCACGACGCTCTCTTGGCCTTTGGAGTCGTGTAGCACCGTGTGTCACACGGCATTCACCAGTTTGGTATGCTTGTGTTTGGTTTGTGCATTAGTCAGCTAGGACAGTGTCTTTCCAGAGAGAGGTTTGCAGTTTGGGACAGCGTTTCTCGCTGGCCTAAAGGGAATGTGTCTTTGAAGACGTCCAAGTTGATAGCATAGCATTATGGTTCCTGTCGGTTGATCTTTTGGGGTTTTTATGCTATAAAGAAAATGTAGTTTACTTAAAGCAGACATGTAGAAATAGAAACATTTAGACATTTTATAAATAATAAAGATGAAAATAAAATCAAGTAAAAAGCAGAAGTGCTTATTATGGTGTGTGTGATGCAGATAACTGTTTATGTTTTTCTGTAGTCTGTGGTTTATACGATCTGAACAAGACACATTAACTAGTATTATTGTGAAATGTGCCAGAGTAAGCCCTACAGTAAATCTTGTATTCCCGCTGTCTCTGACCAGATGTTCATCTCTGCTCCCCAAAATTAAAAGCTTTGTTCCATTTGGAGTGTGGGAGTGAAATGCCCACGTAAATGTCCAGAGTGTTTAGATGAGGGAAAAATGCAAAGAATCTGGATATGAATGTGGCGAGGCGGGAGGACTATTTTCCCATTGCTCTTTGTCTATTTCCATCTCTGTGGCGTTTGTTTGGCTGTAGGCTAGTCGGCTGTTTTGGTGTTGTGCCAGCTCTTCCCTCACAGTGATGACGACATATTTGTGCCGGCAGGTCTGGATGTTCTGCCAGCATTCCAGCATTTATGATCGCTCGCAGATGTGAGTCCAGGAACACACTGTACTGTACCCAAACCCAGAAATTAATGAAACTTGACTGCCTTCCAGGCCACAAATTCCTAAATGTGCATGTGTGTCTGTCTGTCTGTGTGTGTGCGTGTGTGTCTGACTGTGTGTATGTATGAGTGAGAAAAAGACAGGAGACTCGAGGGAGGGAGGGGTGGAAGGGGAAAGTGCTATTAAAAGCATGTAGTAGGAATAGAAGTTCAGAAAAAAAAAATTGAAGTATGGCTCACAGAGTTATGCAGTTTTCATGTACATTTTTAACCACAGCTGATTGTCTGTCCTGCCCGCGCACACACACACACACACGTGCGTGTCAATGCTGTTTCCCTGGGTGTATTACCACAAGTTGACAGACAGAGTGGATAAACAGCGGTAGCTCATGCTTTAGTAGCATAACATTACTCTTTCACTGCAACCTGAAGCCCCCCCTTCCCCCTGCACGTCTTGTAATACTTCCCCTGACCTGTTGATTTACTGGTCCACACACCGCTGGGATTATGCAGCTGGACTAATCTCAGCTGGCTTATATTACACGAGAGGAGTGCATGTTGGGGACAGACAAGTGAGAGGTAACACAAAGCAGAGGTCGACTCATAACACTGTAGCATCGGCCGTTGCTGTCAGGCTGATATCTTTATTTCCCTAGCAGAGAGGTGAGTGGAGGCTGAGGGGGGAGAACTTGTTAGACCTCTGTACTGAGCAAATGTGACTTCATTGGAAACGTGTTACTTTGAGCAGCTGCGTCCTTAGCCAGAACTCGGTGTACCTGTGCTGTGGGCTTCCTGGAAAAAGCGGCGGTTTTAAAAGAAATAAAACATAAAAATAGCCAAGCCAAACAGTGTGAGAGGGATGATCCTCCGGGTCCCTAGTGGACCAGGTTTGACAGCTGTGCCTCTGGAAGCACACCCAGGCCGAATGTCCTGTTGTCTTAAATGTCGTTTTGCTCAACATGGTCCTACCTGACACCTGTAGCCGCCTTCCTGGAAGGGTATTCAGGAGTGAGGTCATTTACTCTAACTTGCACTGCCGGGAAATGTGTCACTTATAGCAAAGCATGTCTCAGTCTGTAATAACCAAAGTTTTGCAGCATGTTATTTCAGAACTAGTGTTTAGCCATTAAAGTATGTGAAGCTTTTTTTACTGCGAGGACTAAGGATGGTGGCGTCGGAGACTCCATCTGTTTACTCGTTTGTATTTGCACGTAGGGAACTACTGGAGCTCCTGTCTCTCACAGGCTTGTGTCCTAGAAATGACATTATTACATTACTAAATCGTTTTCCCATTTATGTTATGGTCACTGCTTAATTCCTAGCTAGATTACATCCAAAGTGATTTTTTTATTTTTTTATTTATTTATGTTTTTAATAATGAATTCCTGCTGTTTTTAATGTTTAGCAGCACTGGCAGGAGGTTGTTGGAGTAGGTGTTTGATTTTGGATCAGGTTGGGGAAAGGTCACGTCAGGCTGTGATAGCATGACAAATTAAATTACAATTACATATCATTTTACAAGGCTGGTTAACACAGAAATATAGTGATGAATTCTTAATTATGAACTTGATTATAATCCTTAGAATAAGATTTAACTATTTACAAGCATTGTTGAAAGCCAACTCTTATTTTACGATGTGAACATATTTACAATATTACCATATTAATCTTCCCTTAAGCATAACGAGCAAATAAAATGATCCCATAAAATTCTTTCATTGCAATTCGTTACCTGTGGCACTGATTACTCCAAACGTCTGTCAATCAAAAAGTTATACGGGGAAACTCAAAGTTGACTTTTCAGACCTCTCTATTTTCATACAAGGAAAAAAAACAGGAGGATTTGATCTTATTCCTTTTATTACAGGGATGTTGCAGCTTTAAATCCTTTTGGTTGCTAAGTAGCAAGTGCCCCTGTGCTCCCTTAATGGGCCTGATTTGGTATTCCGCTCTGATGCCAAGTCTTATTTTTGTATGCGAGACAAAGTGTTTTGATGGAGGGTGATTGCTGAAACGTCTGTGTGTCTACCAAAGGCTGTCTTTTTTTTTCTTTTTTGTGGAGAGTGAGAGTTTTATGGCCTCTCACAGTACAGTACACTGTGTGCCTTCTGCTCAAAACAAGAACACAGTCGATTGAATTTTGGATTCGCTTCATCATCCCTCCCTCCTCCCAGCAGCTTTGTTGTCAGCGAGCAGCATGTGTGTGTATGTATCCGAGAGAGAGAGATGTGAGTGCTTGCTGTGTGTGTTCGATGCATGTGTGTACGCGTGTCTATATGTGTGTGTGTGTCTGTGTGTGTGGTAAGAGTCAATTATTGCAAAAGGCTGCCAATTAATTTGCTCTCCTGGAAATGCGAATGATACTGTTGAACGCACACACTCATAAACACATGTGCATGCACACACTTACACTCTCACTTACACACAAACATGTGGTAAGCTACGCTGCTCACCATTAACTCGAAAGGAAGGAGAAGATACACAGGCTGCAGACATTTGTTTGCTTCAGAGTGTGATGTTAAATTAGGTCGTGTGTGTGTGTGTGTGTTTTTGGGGGCTCTTACTGGCTGAATAGTGAACATTGCTCAAGGGGGCTAAAGCAGGATCAGGTGGAATTGCTCGGTCTAGTCTCCAGGTATTCTGAGAGTGTCTTTTTTTAGGCAAGGGTCCTTCAGACTGTCTCAGGGCACTGGGATGTTAGAGGGGCAAAGCTGATTGTGAATCCTCAACAACACTTACACGCTCCGACTAAGCCTCAGTTTTAAGGTGCTTGTCAGCCACTGTCAGCATCATAATCATATATACATGTTAACAGACAAATAACTACTACAGTGCCAGTAGAAAAACAATTGCTTTGTGCAGGGAAGTTGTTGAACTTCTCTACACAACTTCCAGGCACGTTATATGATTTATTGAACTGGTCTCAGCGTTTAATACTGAATGGTTCATCTGACAGACCCATCTTCCCTTTATTACGTGGCAAACAGACAGTACATGAGGAGGAAATTTATATTTGCAAATTCCCCAAATAATGAAAGGTCTGCATCAGTTAAAAAAAAAAAAAAAAAAACATAACCACAAGAAACCACAGTTTACCAAAGAAAACATCGGTTATGTAAAGGCTACAAAGTGTGTATTTGAGAGTGTGTATTTGTGGTACTGGCAAGGTCCAGTTGTGTAGTTCTGTATAGCAATTAGTGGTGTTTGCCACATTTGGAGGAGGTGCTGCTTTGTGTATCTGGACTGCACATGTTGATATAAGCTGCGTTTGGTTTTTATTCTCGTTTTTGTATGTTTCTCTTTGATTTCTAATTATTCCCTTTCATTCTTTGCAAAGATGTTCACACAGATCGGTGAAGTTCCATAACCTTATCTCACCCTCCCGCATGTCGTGTCAAAGCAGGCCTGCATACAGTGTATAAATGACAAAATGCAAATGTAAATATGTACTGGTGTGTGCATGTGGGAGGGAGGAGGGGGGGGGGGGGTGCATTAGAGGATTTGTGCATGCATTACAAACACCTCCCTCCCAAAACAAAAAAAAAAAAGGTATTGGCAGTGAAGAGAGGTGGGTAGTACAGGGGGGAGATAAGGTTGTGAGAGCAGGAGGCTAAATTTAAATCGTAATTGGCCGACTTCCACAAGCTTGTGGGCATTTTAATGAGTCATAATAACTTCATTTAAAACCAGCTGAGCAGAAAATAGATTGGAGAGGAGCCTGTGGCTAGTATGGATTTGTGTTGCTTTGTGCGAGTGTGAGCGCGCGTGCATGCGTTGAGCTTGACTGTAAAACCTACAGACGTGCACACACTCGCGCACATGACGCAGAAACCAAGCGGTGCGACATTTTTTTCCGGGATAGCTCACAAAATAACAATAGGGGCACTTTTCATGCAGTGTTGCTTGTATGTTGATAGAATGTAATGACACAATCAGCACATTTTTAATGTGTCAGACGCCAACTCAGTACACACAGATAGTTCTACTACTGTGGTCCATATCCAAATAATATCGTGTGTGTGTGTGAGGATGGACCCCACACACACACACACACACACACACACACACACACGCCTGACCAGACCTGCTCAGCTTTACCTGTGTGTTTTGTAGTAGCTGTTGAGCTGTGATCATTTACACCTTCATGAATATTGGGAGATGGGGTTTATTGACCTCATACAATTCCCATCGCACTGTAGCTCCACCTTCTGCCTGAGCGGAGAGCATTTCCGAATCGGAACTTGTTAGGTATTCACCGTGTGGTCCATTATAAACAGCGGTGCCGCCAACAATTTGCACTGTTATCTAAATTTAATTATTATACTCCGTAATGTTGAAAGAATATTTAGGTTTCGCTTTGGCGGCTAATACATTATATAGTTCACTATGTAAAACTCTCTTTGTTAGAAGCTCTGCAGAGGAAAAAACAATCCACTTAAACTTCTAATTGATGGCAAGCTGTATTTAAATTAGTGGTGGGAATCAGATGGCTTGTATGTAGCTAAAACAGCCTGATACTGCTTCATTGTGCGCGGATTGAATCGCATATTTTAATGCAAGTCCAAGTGCCACGTGTGCTAATATCCAAGCAGGAAAGGTGCTGTCTGTCTCGTAAACCACCTGAATATCTGTAGCTGTCAGGACCGTGGACACTTACACCAAATTGCAGCTTCCTCTGACAATCCTTTCTTTGCATTGCTACCATCATATACTTATGAGCTGGACAGGGAGCCGTACCTGGAATTAAAGTAGGATTTATTCCCTGAGATAGACAGTGTGTGACTGAGTCCTGCTATGAAAAAAAGTGAAACCACTGTTCCTGTTTCAAAAATGCCTCAAATTTCTCCAGCATTATGCCCCACAGTAATACATTGTTCTCGTAATGATATAACAGTGTGTCATACGTTCACGCTGGCTATTAGATTTTCACTGCCACTTGTCGCAGTGTCTGTAATGAGCCCCTGGTATGCACTGACATCGGCAGAAATGGAAGTCAGCCAATCAAAGTTGACAGCTTCTTCATTGTGTCGCAGCAGTATGTGTAATTAGGCAGGTTTTACATGAGTGTAGACAGTCACACACTTCTCCGTTCACATGTCCTGTTGTTCTTCTGTTGGATTATTTGCCTGCTCATGCCCATGGCTTCAAATCAAGCCTCGATTTAGTCGCCGGTATTCCCGTGTTAAATAAACGACAGAGAAGCAATGCATTTTTCTATAGAGCGTAACTGTACCATGTGACAATCTGATGAATGAATAATTATTACATTTTATTTCTTTGCCCGGTCCAGACGGCGTAGCTCTTAAATCTTGCCTTTTTATGTTGCACACTCTTATATTATTTAATAGAATCCAGAACTTCCACTCATTCTTTTGACAGTTTGCTTTAGCCTGCTAAAACGTGTCTGTAAATCTGAATGAAATGTCATGATGGCTTTTTTTTTTTTGCAAGAGATCTTGATTCTGCCCCAAATGGGAGAACAGAGTGGGGGGGATTGTTTGTGACACAAATAGTAATAAAAGTAAATATTCTCTCAGGCACGACCTTTTATTGCATTATGTAAGTTGGCCAATAGCTCTGGGAAACTTTTTAGATCAATTTCGCAGCGCAGATTAGAAAGCTATGAATCCCATTTATGGAAGAGCTCCCTCATGAAATGCTCTTTGAAACTTTTATATTTTCGGATGAAGAGAGAATGAACGCGGCTAAGCAAAGATCTGCCGACGGCACTTTCATGTGGGGGGAAGAAAGAAAGCAAGAGAAAGTGAAAGGAGACAGAGCGAGTGAGGCAGAGGGAGAAGATAAAAGCACTCCCAAAGCCATCTGGAAGTAGCCAGGACACACAAGGATTGCTTTTATGCTACTAATTCCACTGGGAGGTGCGACATAAAAGCAAAGCATGGATATTGTGTTATAACTGTTGAAAACAAGCAAGTGGCCACAGAATACTAATATGGTCGGTCAGAGGGAAAAGCACTTCAATGCAGGAGTAAATAGGCTTTTTGGAAGACCCCCCCTCCCCCCAACACACCCACCCTAAAGGATTTTGGGGGTGTTGTGGGGGGGGGGTGTATGGCGCGTATTGATTTGCAACTGCAAGTTGACTATCTGGCAGACAGTTTCTGAAGAACTGTACAGACTTTTAGGCAAGACGCTTTTACTGTTCGTGATGCTGTGCGCTGCTTGACAATTAGCTGCCGTATTGAAGGGAAATTTCCGATCGTCATCCAACTTTAAAAGGCGGTACAATGCACCGTTGCAATGGATCACATGTTTCTTTCTCATAAAAACTTTGACCTGAATATTTTTTTTCAAAAGCAGCTTAAAACCATGAACCAAGTATATGGCCATTCTCATGAGAAAAGAAGGTTTCAGCACACTACACATAAAGTAAACGCTATAAAAACCTCTGACCGTTTTCTTCAGGGTAAAATTTTTATAACTATTCGAGAAACATTTTCATAACAAAGACACATAGTATATTTGTGCAACGTACCTTTGTATATCGTTCTGAAGTAAGCCAGTTAGCTATGAACAACTTAGATGAAACAAAGCTTCTGGGGCGACATTTCTTAATAATTTCCCCACATAACATATTGAAATATGTGATGTGATATGTGATGTCACCCAGTGGAGCAGTGCGTGTCTGGCTTATGAGTCTTTATTAGTTTATGGACAACAACAGTGATTTGTGGCAGAGACGAACAAACTAATACGGGCTACAGACTGACAGACACTAAACGTGAGAAGACGCAAGCGACCTTTAGTGTCTCATGTAAGAGTTGAAAATATGATCAATTAAGAAAATGAGTTATGTTGAGTTTCTTTTTAAGTCTTTTTAGGGGCCACAACAACTCAACAGTTTTTATCCCATCCACATTTGTGACCACCAAAAATGAACTGTTCATAATTACTAAATGCTACAGTGTGCAAGTTTGTCCTAGACAACACAACAGGAACAACGAACGGTAGGTACAGACATCACTGCTGGTTCACTACCTGAGGCTAGTGTCATGCTGCATTACTTTGCTTCGAGCCAGTTTAAATTCGAACCGAACCACAACCACATTGCTTGACGGATTTTTAAATAAAAGTGTATTTAAATGTACACAGTGTAAGTGTTTAAAGAGTCTTTGCTTTATTATTTATTATGTCTCCTAAATATGAGAAGACATCCCTTTTGGGTTAAGCTGAAAGACATAAAGAGTACACAGACATAATGAGTGCACCCAGCACGCACACATCACCGATACAGATGTTCCTGTCAAACTGCAGCCTACTTTCAGATGTAAACAAACCTTAGAAATGTTGCGTAAAATACATTATTAAATAATCAAATTCCATGTGGACTGTTTTCTTTCATTTTGATTGAAATGAATAAATCTGCTCCTTGAACATGAAAAAGGACACACACCTGAAATAAACAGACTCTCAAACTGGTATGCTGTGTCACATTTGCTGCTAGGGACACACACATAATAAAAGCGTGATCTTCACCAAGGTTAGAAGCTTTGGAAAATGACGATAAACAGAGTACTTCTTAACTGCTTATATACAGTAATTGCACATTAAATAGATTTTCCCAGGCAAAGTATTAAGCAATTACCTTAAAAAATTGTTGTTGTTTTTTTTTTTTTGACTATTGGATTTATTTCAGTAACTCATTTGTTTTTTATGAAACTGTGCTACCGGTTTAAATTGTAGATACCTGAAATATTATTTAGTGACATTGCATGAATACAACTTCAGAGAATGACTCCTAAATAACAGCAAATATAAATCACATATGATTGTTTGCTATTTAGTGCAATTTCACGATTTCACAAACACAATGAAGGAAAAGCGGTTCACTCAGAGAGCAGCTAGAGAGGACAGACAAACTCTTTGAACCCTTCAATCACTTTTGCCCTATTTCTACCTCGCCTGATTGCCCCCCACCACCACCACCATTACTTCCACCCACACATACACACACACACTTCCCTACTTCTGTAAGCTACAGTATCACTTCTGCTGTATTCAAATACTGTACAGTGACCCTTGAAAGTTATTGAACCCTTTGAAAATGTCTATTCCTGCATAAATGTGCCCTACAAGATCAAAGATACCAAGAACAAATCATTGCACATCTGATTTTAAATATTTGTGTGTTCCCAAAGCCTGTAAGGGATGTAAGATTATCAATTAATTTGACATTAGAGGCAGAGTTTCAATTGATGGCATAAAAGTGAAGGGTGAGCCTGAAAAACACTGCCATTTAAAGAAGACAAATCTAGATTTAAGTCCTAATATTTAAAAGGTTTGTAGAAGTGTGTCAAAGGCTCAACAAAGAAGATTTAGAGTTTGTACTCCACCAGTCAACTGTCACGCAGATTGTCTAAAAAATTTATTGTAGTTCGCTTTGGAAAAAAAAAAAAGCATTTGACTAAATGTAAAATGGAGAACGTCTAATACCATTGTTACCCTTTCGAGGAATGGTCAACCAGCAAACTTTACACATAGAGTGAGGCCTGTAAAAGGGAGATTATAAGGTTATCACATCTATGAAAATAAAGTCCTCTCTTGCAGTGGCTACCATCAATGTCGAAGTGCCCACCATCAGGAGAACCTCGAGCAATAGGAGGTTCTCCTGATGCCCAAAGGAACTGGAAGTATGTTCTGTGGATGGGTGAGACTTGAGAAGGAGTTTTGGCCCAAAAAAAGAAGCATGATAATTGGCGATGACAGAAAAAACTGTATTCCAGCATGTGGACGTGGCTCTGGACCATAATGACTTGACATCAAACACCAGTTGAAGCTGTTGTAAGATTGTTGTTGCTACAATCTTCCTAAGCCCATGTCCCGCGCTGAAACAGCCGCCATTAGTTGTGACGAGGCCTTTGCTCAAATTGGCTCGTCTGTGGGAGGAAGAGAGCAAACAAATTCCACTGAATGTGGTCAAATGTGGAAAATTATTTACACTTTTTTTTCTTTTTAAGGATTTTAACTAGTATCCCACTCAAAATCAATCTGCCCAGCCCTCTGCCTCTTTGCTCTGCTACACTCCGCTACGCTGCACCTTGCTCTGTGTAACACTTTGGGTAATTGTTATGAAATTACAATAAATTTTTAACAAGACTTTGGTTTAGATACAAAGGGAGTTGATGTCATGGAAAGTTTGGCAACATGCTGTTGACAGCTGACTAGAGAGCAATTGTTTGTGAAAAAAGGCCGAACAAAGCTTTTTTTTTTTTTCAGTTGCCATTGCCCAGGTCTATTAAGCGTGATTTGCAATATAAGAACTCTTTAAAGAGGTACATTCTTGAGTTATTTTGTGCGTCTATGGATGGAAAGTGTGTTATCACTTGGTCTTGTTTTATGATGGTGTCTGTATTTCTGTTATTTTTTTCTTATTTTTCTTTTTAGTCTACCTTAAGATGAATTTAACACTAAGGTTCTAATTCTCACAGCTGTATTGACACCCCGGTTTACCCCAGTTTATCAGACCTTGCAGTCAACAGAATTGCAAATTTGTTCCTCCCAATCTGTTCTTTATTTAGGAGTGTATGTGCCTATATACAATGCACTATGTATGCCGCAAGCAATGTCTTTTAACTTTATTGTAGCACAAAATAAAAGCATCTGATGAAGACAGCCAGAAGGCTGAGCTCATGCTCTCATAAATGATAACTAATTGGATCTCAATGTCATCTGTGCTGTGGGTCTGGACATAATCTGAACATGAGGGATTTTCTTCATCTTTTTTGACTTTACTCACCAAATAATATCCTTACTCTGACATCTAATTTGGGCGAAAACAGATGACTTAATGGAAAAGAGCTAGTAACCTCTGTATGGTGTCATTTGGCAGATAACATGGGCTTGATGACTGCAAGTTTTGTGGTATTTCGAGGTAGGTTTATTCCCCTAAATAGCTCTGGTTGTGAGATTTCCCTAATTGATCCGATTTGTCCGTTTGAAGTCAGCACTTAAGTTTTATGTGGAAGATTTAACGGGGTGGGAGAGAGCGTTTTTGGAATCAAACAAAATAAACAAGTATGTAAATCAATGCACCTGAATGCAGTAAAAAAAACAAAACTGCATGTTTCAAGCATTTCCTGTTGTTTAGCCATTTGGATATCCTATCATCTGCAGCCTCAGCTATGTCTCCAGTTGTTTCTGTTGGCTCAGCTCGGCCTTTTTCCTTGGCTGAACTGTCTCACATCAACAGTTGTTGAGCAATGTTTTAGCTGGCTTTTTTGGTTATATCAATAACTAATCTCCTGCCATGTCACGGGAACATGCAGACATTTACCTCCTTTTCTGAGTAATTGTGGAGGGGAAAAAAAGCCATTGCTTCCGTCAAGATGCACTGTTTAGATTTTGCACTAAGGGTGTTTTATTTAATTCAGCTTTCAGTTGAGAAATCCAAGTTCCTCTCCTCCAGTTTACACTAGTCCTCTCTTATTGCTTTCTTACACTTTTACTAGCCGAGTGAACACTGTTTTCCCTTCTTTGCACTCGGGCCTCATGACTCCAGCCTTAATAAACTTAGCTTTGCCTTTGACAATGTGTGAGTTGAAAGCAGGAAATAATGGGCACTAAACACGAACTTGGTGTAGTTTATTGACCTGGGGAGGAGGAGGAGAGTGTGTGGAGCTGTCATCTACTCGGGCCATGATTTTCTCATGTGGCCATTTTGGTTTACTGTACACAAAAAAGGAGAAGGGGGCCAAGAGAGGTGAAGAGACGGGAGGACTGTGAAAGGTTTTGCAATGCAGTTGACACGAGTTTCCCCACCATCTGACTAGAATGCTTAACATGAAACTGGGTGAATGCACTGTCTCTGCCACGCAAGTTCGTAGTCGGCAGGCGCTCGGGATAGCCTTGGCCTTGGCTTTACCTTATTTCGTTTAATTATTTAGTTTTATTCTCCAGTGCTCCTCTGTGGTGTCATTTTTGCTTTTTACTGTAGAAGAACAAAGTAAAAATAATGGGCAACATGTGTTGCTACTTTTGTGCAATCGACTTAAACCTCAACCCTCCACCAGCAGCAAACGACAGCTAAAATGACTTTTCCTGCCCCGTTCCTGCAGCCATCTCATCCCTTCTTCTCCTGAACCATAAATGCATTTACAGCACTGTAAAGAGGATGTCAATTGCTGGATTCCCAGCAGCTGACTGGGCCAGCCGTCACAGGGCTAGGGGTTCAACCGCTGGTCAGAGTCTGGGGTCTATCAGTTTGTCCTCCTTCCGAGCACAAATAGAATAAAACGAACGCCGTATGCAAATTTGCTTTCTTCCCTGTTGGTAGCAACCCTGAAGCGGATGATGTCATTCTGTCCGTCAGGCAGTGCAAGAGAACTCAGCCAGTTCAGTGAAGCATTAGGTGTGGATGTTCATAGTTTACACGGGATAATTAAGTGAAGACTGTCCTCATTAACAATAGTTTTGTTGTTGGTCAGACATTTTTTATTCATCTCTTTGGCCGTGGAAATGATGAATGCGTTGTCCCTAAAGCCAAGGCGCAGCATGACAGAGGCTGGTACTGGATGAGTACACAAAGTCTGTGACTTTGACAGTAAAAGCTGGTGTTATTAGTGCTTTATTAAAACCACATCTACAGCCTTTGTCTAACCTCAACCAAGTAGTTTTAGGCTAAACGTAACAGTAATTAACCAATAAGGCAGTAGTGGAACCTGACAAACATGTTTTATTTGTATCTGACGATGCTCTGACAATTTTTAACGATGTTCCATGACACACTTTGGCCCACGATATGGCATCTCAAAATTTAACCGGCACATTGCCATGTAATTTACCGAGTGCAGCCAAGCTGTCGATGATAATCCTTCTTGATTGCATTGACCCTGTGGTCTTGCCTCTAGTGTCACCCTCAACACATACCTTTTAGCCCTGTTACTACCAGGGATTAAATGGTAAAATGATGCCACTACAAAGGCTACAGTCTTCCGCTTTATCAACAGAACATGCCAAGATTCGCAAAAGTTATTAATTTTCAAACATTTCTTCATTTCAACGTGTTTACTGTTAAAACTCCCTGGACACTGTGTACGTTGCAGTAAAGATCCAAAACTACTGTGTGGTTGTCTAATGGGTGTTGCCAGCGTTTGTTTGATGCCAAATTGCTTTGGAAACTACTCTTGAGTAAAAGAGTTGGTTTGAAGTTTAAGCAGCAGAAATTCAACTAATTCACTTAATACTGAAGAAATAAACAAGGCTCAGAGCTGAACTCCCAAAGAAGAATTAAAAGAGAAAAGCATAGAAAAGATGTCAGGGTATGAAAAACGTCGGAGCAGCTTTTAACGGCACATTTACAAGATAACACTGTCAAAAATATTGTGATCTCACGTTGGCTTATTCCTACGGTATTATCTGAACAAGATGTAGAGCACATTAGCATGCATTATCAATGGACAAAAGTTACATTTATTTCTCTGTAATCTCTTGCATTTTTCTCATTTTTTGTTCCTCGTCTGTTTCTGCAAAGAGCTCGAAGCAGATTATACATTAACTTAGCGCCTCAGTGTTCTAGTTGTTCTATGTTCACCTTGAGCTTTTATTTATTTTAGAGCTCACTGAACTCCAAATTCAATTCTGATATCACGTACAGTACGGTTACTGACAGAACCGACGTTTGCTGCTTCATAATCAATACTTAATAGTGGAAAGAAAATGTGCATAACACGGGTGAAAGAACGTCCTGTTGCTTTTTCCAGTCTGACAGTTAATAATACAATTCAATTTAGCAGTTTAGGTTGAAGGACATTTTGTAATATCCACAGCTCCAAATTGGCAACATCTTGAAAATGTAAATCCACTGCATTTATACAATTTAAGCCATTTAGTTTAAAAGTAAATAAAGAAATAAATAAAACTTACACATCCACATCATCTTACCAAAGTTCCAATTACTGTTAATGCATTTCACTCCAGGTGATCTTTAAGTAAGTGATATATTTTTTTCTACTTCACATTCTCTCCTGCTCACTTCCAGTCAGCTTAAATTGCTTCTGAGTATGTTCTACTTTATTGCAGCAGGGTCATATTGTCAAGTGTCAGCCAATATGGATCTTCGTGAACACCGACAAGCAGAAATTCAGCCCTTCATGACTACAAGGGTTCGCAGAAATCTAATGCTCGCGTACGCAGTCCTGTCACAGGGACAGATCTTTAAACTCTCCTGCCCCATCAACAGGATTCGGAATAACACATCATAGACTTTTTGTGTTTCTAAACTTGAATATCTTTTACTGTCACCTTACATGGGTTGTGTCATTTTTAAAAAAGTGTGATTTAGTTGGACTAACAATCAACTAAACAATTTCAGCAGAAGCTCACCCACCCCTGTCCAACAAGTATCTCTTAACACCCGGCCCCGAGGATTGCGAGAAATTGACCACTTCAGCATTTTAGAGCAGCCCAACTTACTTCCTGTCTGTTCACACCAGGAGAACCCCATGTGGTTCTTACATGCACCCATTCTTGCATGTCTTACCACTAACCTGCCTGCGTACCTCCACACACACACATACACACACACATTCATTCACCAAAAGCCCTGAAGACATCCTTGCCACTGTGGCCTGCAGGAACACAGTTCCATGTCAAAGCCTCATTTTCTTCTCTCTTTTTGAAAACACAGGGGGGTCAAAAGCAAAGCTGAAAACACATGGCACCTTTCACCTCTAGGGGTAGCCAAGGATGGGGGGAGGTCTCGGATTTGGAGACGGTGGGGGGTGTTTTGAAACATTTGGTCAGTGTCTGGTAACACCAGAGTAATTGCTGTTACTGGGCAGGGAGATAGGACATAGTGTGGTCTGTGTGTGTGTTTGTGTGTGTGTGTGTGTGTGTGTTCTTGCACCTGGGAGCATTAAGTTTTTACACCACTGCATCATTCAATTATATTTTTCATGTGACATTCTATGGTAAGGTTTTATTCACCATTTCACTGCTTGACTGTTTGACTATGTCAAACTATGGGACATTCCAAGCAAAACCCGTCAGACAGCAATAAACTTTTGTTTTAAACCTTCTTGCATTTAGACCCTTTGAGTTGTAAATACGTTGCGAACAACTTGTCGAGTGTTTTATTCACTCCCTGCTTCCTCTACAGTCAAATGCTTTCTCATAATAAACTCATTCTCTTAATAACCTTGCAATCTATTAAATTTCAAAATGTTTCATACTAGTCAACAAATGAACAATATGAAGCATCGACAGCCACGCAGGTCCCTTTTATTTGTGTATATCTTGAGAAAAAATGTGCACGGTAACAATTTTAAAATGCTGATGCTTGAAAGGTAACAGGGAATTTTAGAATGTCTGCACACATCCAACAGTTCTTGACTAGCACTAAACACACACACACACACACACACTCTAAGGCTTTGACTTGATGGTGGTGCTGCTTTATCACCAAAGTTTAGAACAGTTTATGTTGAAAAGAGCATGAATTTCTGTAGACTGGCAATCTATCAAATAGTTTTAGATCAAACATTTAAATTCAACTTAAAAAAAACTGTATAAAGACTCCAATAAAGACATAATTTGGATATGAGAATCTATTTTCATTGTGTTACCATTTGACTCCAGAGCCAGTGCTACATGTACCATAATTTGATTGTAATTGTCTAAAACTTGAAATTATAGTCCTTTAGAAAACAAAGACATAATTGAAAATAATACATGTGTATCTGTGCCTATTCGTGCCAAGGCACACTCGAATCCAAGACATCGAGACAGTTGGAGAGAAAGGAGGATGGAAGATAAGGTGGTGGAGGAGTAGGAAGTGACTGCAGGAAAGGAGGGATGGATGTGTGGACTGAGATGCCCTCCATCTCCCGGGGGGCAAAAGCTCTGGAAATGGCTTCATCGTTCAGAGAAAGTAAGGCAAAGGAGAGGGAGAAATAAACAGTACAAGAGAACAG
Source organism: Channa striata (assembly GCA_033026295.1). Taxonomy (NCBI): domain Eukaryota; kingdom Metazoa; phylum Chordata; class Actinopteri; order Anabantiformes; family Channidae; genus Channa; species Channa striata. Next base: position 9,401,799 of record CM065182.1, on the reverse strand, counting down.
GGAACAGTGAGGGCAGGAAACTGTCTGTGACCTACTGGACAAACAAATTGGTTTGCAGGCAAAATGGATTAAGAGGTTGAGCTGGGCAAAAAAACAAGAGTGACGGATGTTGCAATGTGAGCTCATCCATTTTGGCTGAATTTGGAGGCTTCACATAGAAGTGTGCCGTGTGTGTGTGTGTGTGTGTGTGTGTGTGTGTGTGTGTGTGCAAGTGAGCGAACGCTCTGCAAGTCAATATTTGTCTGCTTTGCCACGTCCCTAGACATCCTATTCGCTGCAACAGACTGTAAAGCTGTCAAATGCGACCTGAATATTCTCTGTCTTCATCTGTTTCCTCCTTCTTTTCTCCCTCCCTCCTCCTCGTGCTCTCTCACTTCCCTTTGATTTCTTTTTCCTTTCCGTCGATAACAATATCATCGGGAGCAAACATGTTCCTGCGCTTTTGATGGCTTGTCTCACCCCCCCCACCCTCACAGAAAAGCAAGATTATCTCCTCTTATCTATAGCACTGTGTTTGCTCACATTATAAATTCATTTTTGCCCGTGTATGTGTGCGTCTGTCTGACATTTGTCAGAGCCAGCGCATGTTTTATAGTTACTGCAATATAATCTACATGCAGTAGGTGTACATCCATGTACATCTGCCTAATGTTTGTCCAGGACTCCTATATTTCTTGCAAACCCAGAGAGTTGAATTGTAATTGTAATTTTGAGGTGCATTTATTACCATAATAAATAAATCTACTGCCTCCTCATGTTCCCTTTATTAATTGTTCATATTATTTACAGAATACAAGCATTTCTAAATCGTAGAGACCAACCTAAAAAACAAAGGGAAACTATTTTTAAAAGTTAATTTAAGTCAGCAAAATCATAAATATAGCCCCAAATATACCCCACTTCTGTCTTGTCCTGGATTTTTTGTTGCTTAAGCTCTTATTTTTTATTCATGTGATGTAGGAATATTATTTTCTACACAAATAAAAAGGTGAAAACATAATTATCATAATTGTCCAAGGTTGTTGTCTTAACAGTATTAAACCATTGCACAGATGTGTTAGAAGTTGTGGTACTTTAAAAGATTTATGTTTACTACGAATATATTTCCTAACCTGATTCCTGAATATGAAAAGATTGTTGAAATTATTTACAGTGGGTTTATCCCCATTATGCATCTAAATGAAAACTCCCCTCCTCTGTGTGTGTGCTGTAAGACCTGTGTAATAATGTGCCTGTGCTTTAGCTGTGGCGCCGTATTGCAAATTCATTCTGTACGTGTGTGTGCATGTGTGTGTGTGTGTGTGTGTGTGTGTGTGTGTGTGTGTGTGTGTGTGTTTTATTATTTTGAGAGGCAGCCTGGCACGGGCCCAGTCTTTTTCTGAGCCTTGATAAAAACGTGCTGGGAGCATGACGGTATACACCTACTCCACTACAGGGTACAGGCAGTACCGTGGCCTGTCCTCTCCAATTGGCAGCCTCTCTGCTGCTGTACCGCTGATAAGAGGCTGGTGTAAATAAAACTGTACAGCACGGCTCGTTATAACGCTGAAGGTAGAGCGAGAGAGGCAGAGGGGAATAAGAGAGAGTGAGCGTGCGGTGTCTGTACTCATTGTTCTGACAGCATACTGTGTCTGTGTGTGTTCCTGCGAATGCGTGTGTGTGTGTGTGTGTGTGCTTGCTTTGCTAATGTATGTGAACCAGGCTGACTTTTAGTGATCGGCGTAGGGATAATTTTTGACACTTAATGGCATTTTTCCCTGTTGCTCCGCCTTAAAATTATGGCAAACGTTATCAATCGAGCAGCGAGTAGAGGTCACGTCTTAAGGTTAAAGCAATGAATGAGAGTCCTCGCAGGTATTGTGCAGCCTGTGTGTGTGTGTGTGTGTGTGCAGGGAAGGAAGGGGGGGTGTCTGCGTGTGTTTTTATGGATTTTTGCTGTTTTTTGGTACTGAGAGTACTGTCTTACGTAAGCCATTTATGTAGGCTCAGTGAACAGCCAGGCTATGTTTTTGTTGGTGACTGCGCTTGTCTGCCCCCCTCCCTCTGTCACACACACACACACACACACACACACACACACACACACACACATTCTCCCTAATCTGCCCTCTCTCACTCTCTCCCCCGCCCTGTTTATACTGTTAAAACCCACTGAGTGTGATATTGGTCGGCCATCGACAGATACACTGTAATTAGACTTTTTAATTTCCTATTTAGCCTCCTTTACTCCCGAGCACAGATCGTTCAGCCGCTGCAGAATTATATGCATATAAGGTAAACCGTGTCCTGCCTTGCAAGAAATAATGCTGCACAGGGATTTGGAGCAAGTGGGGGTGGGTGGGGGGGGGATGAACTGAGCGGTGCCATGTCAGGTTTACCTTCACACGTTCATTTTTGTGAAAAAAATAAACACCCGGCGAACTCGAAGCTAAAGCCTCAGCAAATCGGTGGCCTCAAAATCGGGGTTTTAAAGGCCGATGGAAAGTATCACATCATACTAACGATGCATAACGCAGTATAATCCTGAACTTAACTTCTGTCAGATGAAATTTACCAATAAATTGCACTCTTTAGTTTTCTGAACGCCGCGCGCCCAAAACTGATTTTCCTGACAACCTCACAAAGATTAACATAGGCAAAGTCCAGGCCTTTCTATTCATGATTCAGACATTCAAATAAACACTCTTAAGCCAATTTATTTTGCTCCGTGGCAGCGTGGGATCAAGTTTCAAAAAACAACAAGCATAACATTTGGCTTTTTCAGACTTTTGCACAAGGCATAGCCTTGCTAGCTCAAATTAAACGTTACTGATATATTTACTGGAACTGTTCTGATCTGAATCAGTGTAGGTGTTCACGAACTGCAATAATTCACAGTTATATCCTCCCTGTTCCTCTTTTTTTCTTCACTCCTTCTAAAGTGACATTTGATTGAAGCCGCTTCATACATTATTATAATAAGAATGGATGGGGAAATTCCGCATACGGAGAACGGGGCAGCCAGCGTATTATTTAAATGCACCGGAGCTGTTTGTTTGCCATGATGTGTTTAGGAGAAATGAATTGTACGGGCTCGACCGCGGCGTTTTATGCATTGCAGCAAGCTCATTCTCCTGGAACAGTTGAGCTGTGTTGTTGAACCTTTCGTCAATGTGAAGGCTCTCAGACATTTCCCGACGTTTTCTCTTTTTGTTTTTGTGTGTACTGCATGCTAAATAGTTTCATGCCATCTCATGCAAGAGTGCATGTGAGATCACTCGTCAACTAATTTTTGACAATGATATTGTAGGAAACAGAGGGTCCTGGCAAGACTTTGACATGTTGAATTCTGTTTCTGTATATTGCTTTTTGACTTCATGTCAGCAACATATTTACAAAACAGTCATTTAATGCATATGTTGCAATGGGAAGATTGATGGCTTCATCAGATTACAAAATAACCAGCGGTTGTAAAAGAAGAAACACAGCTTTTTCTTTATCTTCTGTGCACAATGGTATGTTTAGCTCTCGTTTCAACATGGTGGCCCACTTCTTTTGTGTCGTGAGCAAAGACAGTCTCTCTAACTCTTATGTTTAATTCTGCAATTGTCTTTGATGAAAGATTCTGTTTAGACTGTGATCCCCAAGGGGCTACATCTGTTGCAAACTTAAATGCTCTACCTGATTAAAAAAAAAAAAAAAAAAAAAAGTAGGTTGGAACAACAAGTGTCAAGTCTGTGTGTGGCATAGGGTTTTTAAAAAATGTTTAGGCTTTTACAGAAGGTACAGAAAAGCAGGACAATCATCCCCCCAAACAAATAAGGCCTTTCTCTGCCTCTGACACATTCTTTTGAATGAGAGGAGCCTCTGAATGGCAGCATTATGAGATCACATCGCTGAGCTGGATGATGCGAGGGTGATGATGTGTGTGTGTGTGTGTGTTGAACACAAATACACGGCCACAAACTCCCCAAATGTGCACAGAGGTTACTTTCTCCCCGGTCTTCATCTCTGCATCATAACATAACGACGGTTAACATTTGCAACTCAGATTCCACGCGTGCATAGAACGAGTGTAACAGCAAATAGGACAATGCGCCATTGCACACCACATTATTTAGGGAAATGGGAGAATGAGCACTTAGTATGTCAGGGGAAATTACAGGCGAGGGAATGCACCATCACTTCCCTGTGAGGCCTGTGCGGTGAACTAATCCACAATCCTCATCACGTCTGCATGGTGAAATGTTGCCACTGTTGGGAAGCCCACAGCAGTTAACTTTAAGTGAAACACTCTTAAATAATGCCAAGGAAGTGGTTAGAGTACCTAGAGTCAACGGGACCCAAAGTAATCACAAGTTTTATTTATAGAGCACTTTCACAACAGAATTACAATGAGATTTACAAGCTGAACAAAAATGTGAATGATGGGATTGTGACATTGCTTTAGCAGAATCCGTGTCTCGTGACCCGAAAAGCTGACTCAAGTGTTTTGTGCCTTAACTGGGTAACTTGTGATTTTACGTTGTGAGGGTGTTGACGTAAAGTGGGAGCTTTGCTAAGTGACTGTGTAAATCATTTTGTTAATTATTTGTCATATAAAAATTGCTTAGATATTAAAAAAAGCAGTGGGCTGTTTGAAGTTGAGTCATTCTGGTTTCCACTCACACAAATACAATAACACAAATTTGACATAGGCTTACATTTGTGGGTGTGCACGCTGCAAACGTCCATCATGAAAGTGTCGTTCCCACGTTCTGTTCAACAAAGTGTAAGTCCACTTAAAAGAAGAACAACAACACTGCAGATCCTGAAAAAAACAAGTTAATGTAAAATTACACAATTTGCCTGTTCAGGAAACTAACGAACCAGATACAACATTCTGCAAGCTGCATACACTTAACTGCTTATACTTACAGCAGCAGTTTCAACTATTAACATAATATAAACAGCAGCTAATTTAGCTTTATAAATCAGCACAGCGCGCACTGAGAAATTAGTGCTTTTACAAAGTTACCAGCGTGGCAACGTATGAAGGAAAATGTTTCTCTATCAGGGGGAGGCAGGGGCTGTAAAGACTGATCGAGATTACGGCACATACTGGACCGTTATATTACTCTTTGCTGCCGGCCTTTTGCATAAAGTTTCCTTGTTTGGTTGGGAGGCCTCGCTGTCTTGTTCTCGTTTGTAGCAATTTATGAAATAACTGAGCCATACTGCAATGCAACAGCGCTTGTGCAATATGTGCGAGAGGGAAGCGAAAAGGGAAGCGGCTTTAGTGGCATGTGGCACCTGATCATCACCCCATCCCTACCAACCAACGTGTCTGTACACACTCACACTCACACACACACACACACACACACTCAAAGTGAGTTGTGCAACCTTTATTATGTCAACTATGGGCTGAAACTGTGGCAATATGACCCCCCCCCTCCCCCTCCAATTAGGCAAGTCAGTAACTGGGAGATTCCTTACTGTTACTCTCTTCTACTGTGTGATGACTAACTTTTATTTGTGGGTATATTTATGTTTGTATTTTTCCGACAGAGAGATGCCACCTTCTAATGTTTGTTTTGTGCAAATTAAACACTTGCATAATTAAATTAAAGAGCAGACTAATTGCAGCGTTAAGATAATGTGCCTTTGGATTACACTGGGCTTTTTTTTTTTTGCTTGTTTCTTTCTTTTGGTTTTTCAGTTATTAATTTTTTCGGGGCTGATTGATTGTTATTTTTGAATGGACCCCTGGTTAGGCTGTAGTTTTTTTCCCAAGGGAACTATCATCTAGAACACATGTGACAAGAGTAACAGCTAATGTCAAGTGTGTGTCTCCTCTGTACCACTTACCCCGTCTTTCCTAACTAACAAGTTCACCCTTTTGCAATCAAGGGGGCCTTAAGATTTATCGCTTTAATTTGGCAGTGAAAATGGCTGATGGTGGCTGTTACCGTGCAGAGGGGCCCCTCTTAGCACTTAGCTGGCTAACCAGAGTGACGGGCATCTGGCTGGGTGGCTGCCTGACTGCGTGTATCCTGGATTTCTGTGCTCCCGCTTTTCCTCCCCCATTGCCCCACGGTGACCTCACACAACTTCATTCTCCTTGAAGCAAGGCACCATGCAGGCATTTCCTGACAATTTATATCCTTGTGCCACAAGCAGGGGCATGCCCTGCACTAAAATACTAAAATCCTATCCCTGGCCCATTTAGCACACGCCTCTTGGCCTCCCAGAACACTGCTTGTAGTGTTGCACCACTGTCTGTGAGGCGGAGTCATTACTTGTATTAACTATGCCGGTGTAAAGCTGATTTGCAGTACTGCAAGCCGCAGAAGTGAATGCATTTTACCTTCCAGGCAGTCACTGGTGTTCATTCATTATTATTATTATTATTTTTTTTTCAAAGCAGATTATCTTTGCTTAGCATGGTGTGATCCTGGAAAGGAGCATTCAACACACTTACGCAGTTGCACACATTCACTGTTGGAAGGTGTCCAGTGCAATCACAGTTTGATCTGTTGGCCACTGAGCGGTCCAACAGGTTCAGCTGGGGTTTAAGTGTAATTGTAAATTGAAACTCATTTAGTTAAAACTAAAGTGGCCTGAAACTCACCGAAATAGATTTATTATTTTCAGCAAGTCTCGGTTCATTGCATGAGATTAATTTCGTTTCATAGCTAACCGGAAAGTGAGCCTCATTTTTTTTTATTCGTTACACATCAACGTGCTTTGATTTGCACCTTTTTTTAAGAATAATTTGATATGAAAAACATTGTGTGCACTGATGATGATTAGTCTATGGTATAGAGTTGGGATATGCACTTATAGTCATAAAATTGTCCCAGTTGGTCACTGCAAGGGCAATCGATGAGCTCAAATCAATAGATGGAAGCAGTCCAATGCAGGTTAGCAGAGCAATCATAGCACATAAAAATAATAATTACAGTTGATCCAACAATGATGAATCACAGAGTTAAAGAAGCAACAGAGGGACTATGTGATTAATGCAAATGAGGGACATCAGTGGGTGTGTAGGGGGATTCTGTCTACATCTCCACTACATGTCTTGTTCTCCAAAGGTTAAGTGGCTGCTTTTGCCAACTAATTCGGCCATATGCTCGGCTGTGCATTTGACTCTAGCTTGCCATACGCTCACACTGCAAATTATGCCTCTCGAATATGCAGCCAATTAAAAGTGACATTGCTCACTAACTGGGTTGCGTTTAGTCTAAAGTTGTTAAATGGAAATAAATTATGTTGATAGCGCAGATGAACCTAGAATATGTTGGCTTTAAAGGTTGCATTACAGTGGCTTATGATCTCGTCACGCTTACTTGTGCAGCGCACCATCTTTTGCATAACTTGTTGCATAAGCACTCTACTGGCAGGCACACTCTGTCATGTACGCTCCATGTCATTTCTGCTTTTAGTAGGACTTATTACAGTACAGGCCGTTCTCTAATGTCACCGCGGTTGCAAAACCACACAAGCCATCTCTCCCTGACTTTTTTTTTTTCTGTCATCTAAGAATTGGCTTCCTGTTTTCATTGTGTTCTTTCTCTCTCTGGAGGTGTCGTAACCCAGGAGGCCTAGCCAAGAACAAACCAAGGTCTGGTTGGGAGAGATCGCTCTGTGCTTCCACTGGAAACAGACATGTGCTTGCACACACGCACACCCATTTTGCACACACAGTATCCAGATGTTGACTGTGTGTGTACGTGCATGCATCTGTTTGATGTGTGATGTGTATGGCATGTACAGTGCTTATTGCCAAGCAGTAAAAAGTCATTTGCCTGAGCTTGATCTGATGTGCCCTCCAACAGCACCCTTTGTGCGTGCATGCCAGGCTCCTGTCTCTTTTTTTATTGCTGTACAAGGTTGAACACATTTAGAAAGTATAGGTGAACATGGCAGTACAGACCGTTGCTCTAGGGCTGCATACTTGATCTACTTGCATAAACAAAAAGCAAAAATATGGTGCAATACAAGTGGAAGGGTGCTCAACAATTTCCTGCTTTGAGTTTGTGTATGGGTTGTGTATTAAGCTGATAAAATCTGTACACACAAACTATATCGTTTGGGTCTACAGTATATACGTGTACGCGGATGTTCAGTTTTACATATCCATTGATGAGGAAGTTAAACAGATTCGATGTAGAGAGAAAGACCTAACAGAATAATATTTTTCGTGGCTCTCATTGAGCATGTCACATGAATTGTCCCAGATAATGAATCATGCTGACAGTTCAACACATCAAACTATAAAGTTAAATATAGACTAAATCATACATTACAGTGCATCCATTAATAATAAAATACGTAAAGATATTCATGTGACTTGTGTTATGTTGAAGGATGAAAAAAAAGTTTAAGTCTTAAGAGAATATATATTTCCATTGTGCAACCCTATCACCAACACATGTTAATGCAATACTTTGCAAATAAGAGGAAGCAATGCAACGAGCAAATTTGACTACTGATCAATTTGTGCATTCCTTGTAACTACCTGAATGAATTTTTTGGATGCATTTTATACTGCTTCTCCCAGTGTGGCATGTGTGTGTGTTAGAGCGTGTGTGTAATAAGCATCCACTCTCTTGTCACTTGTTTTCCAGCTGGTGAGAAGGCCATAGTTTGTGACCAGTGTGGCGCCCAGTTCCAGACAGAGGAATCCCTGGAGGCTCACCGGCAGATCCACACCGGTAAGAACACATAGACTGTCAGATAGATTAAGATACTGTGGACTGTGGTGTGTATAGTAATTTATGAAGCGGGTAATAGACACAAGTATGGAGAAAATATAAGGCAATGCACATTTATTTATAGAGCACATTTGAAATACAGAGGATGTTCAACATACTTTACAGTAGGAAAAGCCAGGTAGCAGAAAAATAAGGCATCGCATCATCAGGTTCCTTCCGATCCAGCCCGTTTGTGTATTTTCACAAATCAACATTCATGTTGCGGTGTAGCGTGTGTGGTGGTACTGCGCTCATTCAGCTTTCTCTGGCTATCCGGAGCCGCGGATTGACACATAGACGGATCACATCATCTTGGATTAGTCCCACTCGCCCTAAATCAAGTCAGACCCAACAGTAATCAACAAACCGGGAAAACTTGGCAGGCCGACGTTGTTTATCAGTTCGCTGCTATGAAGATGGGAGAATGATCTAGGTGCCAAGATGTAAATGGGAAGAAGTAAATCCCCTTTCAACAGATGTGTGATGGCCCAGAACTGTTTTACTGCTGGTGATGAACTCTTTAATTTGGGGGAAAAAAGATTGTCTCAAATTTCCCCCACTTCATTATGGAGCTGTTGTGCTTTGGGCCAAGGTTAAGTGCTGGAGGATTTTGTGCTTGTGAGTCCTGTTGATATAATACAAAGAAATAAAAACACATATGCTTTGAGTTGCAGATATGCTTTAATTCATTTGATATCACATCACAATGGCACAATCTGCCATTTGTTGCTAGAGGAAATTGCACTGAATTTCCAAAACCCCCTAGGATTCATGCTCTGGGTACAATGCATGTCCAAAGAAATTTTCACGGTAATGCACCGTTTAAGTTTTCGATATGCTTGAAGTTAAAATTGTGCCCTGTGATCCTGAGATGTGCATCGCTGCAATACATGCATGTTATGGCAATCTTTTGATTAGTCCTGATTAGTGGCATTAGAGGAAAGGTGTCACAGTCATGTCAAGCAAAATCCAGTAAATGGAAAGATCTTCTAATTTGTATTCAAAGCAGAAGCCAAACCCCAAAATAGCTGCACATCATCATTATCATCATTTTGTGTTTTGTCCTTCATTTGAAACTGTGACCCCCCCAATAGCTGCTCCTGTCGGGTGGATCAAATTTTTTTATTGCGGTTACTCGTACCCCCCACGCTCTGCATCCGACAGAGTGGGAAAAGGTGGGGCGTTGCAGTCAGGATTCGAGGAGGGGTTACTCCTGAGGGGCATGCCCTCGGCCAATCAGCTCGTTGGAGGTAGACAAGGGTTAAACGAGGCTAATGATCCAACAGCCATAACAGCGGAATGGAGCGTTCTAAATATAGGCATTCTAGTCTGGAACGAATGGAGAGAGTTTGGGGGGAGGTGAGGGGGGGGGGTCCGCAGACAGGACCAGACAACTGCTCCAGTTGTCTGGAGTAGCAGGCGTAGCAGTAATAGTAAAATAATCATCCATGTGTTCAGGGATCAGATTTGAAAAATGAGCTCTGGTAAATATGACGGGGCAGTTTCACTTCATCATTTCATTCTCAGTTTCAGTTTCTCTTTCTGGGATCTCTGTGCTGATGTATACCTACGTGATGGTATTCCGTTTGCTGGATTTGACTGCTTGGCATTCCCATTCTGAAGGCGTCAGTATTAATGTTTAAAGACCAACTGCTACAGTCTATCTGCTGCAACCTAAAATAAAGCCATTACATGTTTCATCACGGAACATTCAAGTAAATTAATAGTTACGTTTTTTATGTTTTGTGATATGTCAATCAGTTGGATTATAAATATCCACACACAAATATGCTTTATGCGTCTGAAAAAAGCAAAGGTTTTGTTTTTGCTGAAGATCCAATGGATTTCCACAATCATGATTTGTGACATGATTGTGACTTTATAGCAAATGTTTTTACTTTATATTACATGCTATTATTTTGTCATTGTTTCATTTCACCTCATTTCCAATATTTAAAAAACAGAACTTTTGTACTGTACTCATATCTCATGAAACGGAAACACTTCTTCTGATGGCACTTTGCTTTGATGTTTTCTACTCGACTTAGGCTTTTGCTGCCTTGTACCTCACTCGTAAGTCGCTTTGGATAAAAGCATCTGCCAAATGACTAAATGTAAATTTAAATTTCAACGTGTCGTGTTTTTTTTTTTGTTAGTTTTGTTTTTTACTAAGCTTTCAATGTGTTGGTTGTGATTCATTTAACAACAAGTGGCTGCAAAGTTGTGTTATTGGACGTTGTAAATGAATTGGTTAATACAAAAATCCAATTTGGTCTTGAATTAGTTCTTTGATTTGGTCTTAAAAAGTTCATTCCAGGTCCCCAGAAGGGGCGGTATCATTTGCGGCAGACAGTGCTTTTATTGTTGCCTCGCGTCTTCGTGTGTGTGCGTGTGTGTGTGTGCTGGTGTGTGTCTGCTCTTACATGTGGTGACATTCAAAGGTTAAGTATTATTTATGCACTGAACTGAGCCGTGAGCCTAAGGTTACCGGGTTGGTCTGGTTCCAGCCTGGAATAACTAATGACATGAGAGTTTGAGAGGTAAACAAGCAACTCTCTTCCTGTGTCTCTCATACTAATTTTGCGGAGACTTGTTGTCCATTGTTGTCTGTTGCATTGGCCAGAACAACCACACGTGTAGTTTTTCATCATTCAGGCCAGGGGACAAATCAGGAGTGTGTTTAAAATCCGAAACGTGCCGCAGTTCAGCTGCACATCATGTGATGGGTCTTGTCCACTGTAGGATCCTATTTTGTATTCATTCAGTTAAATTCCCACCTGATGAGCCAATATGTGCAGCTATGGATTGCTAGAAAATGTATTTTGAATACCAAATGTTGGAAGTCACAACATAGATGTGATTCTCCGTCCGCACTAACTATCTCTCTGCTCACTGGGGTATCTTCAAAAAAGCAGCTTTCAAAAATTTTCAGCTTTCAAATTCTGAAATGAAAACATGTTTGTACCTCATGACTGTATCCCTAGTTTCTATAAAACTAGCAGAGTGCAAGAGGATCAACCATTTTAATTGTATTGATCTTATTGATTTTTCTCTGATTAGTTTTCGTTCCAGCCCCCTTAACCCTCAGAATAGCCTGATGCTTTTGAGTATCATCTATGACAATTATCTCATCCTCTGTCTCTTTTTATGTAGAATCCACGCAGCTGTATTTGTAAGTCTAGAAAGTGTAAATATCATATCTGTACAATAAACAATAGCAACTCCACCGGACAGCATTGGGTTAAATAAGTTTGAGCAAGAAAGCTAAACAAACATGAATTTATTTATGCAGAAATGTCTGTGTGTACAGTACCCAAGATGCAAAACATCAGAGAGGACGTGTGGTGGGAGCACAGGGTTACTGTTGGCCATCAAAGCCAGATTTGATCTCTGCCTGCCTCTTGGCAGCGCTTCAGCCCTTGGCTAATGTTCTCTGATGACAATATTTGGCCTCTGAAACTGTGGCTGTTTCTTGCTGCTTTGAATGGGAACTATTGTGGCATCTCGTCTGTTGGCCTGATCAGCTGCACTCTGACTCAACCTCTGTCTCTGTCTCTGTCTCTTTCTCGTCTGTCTTCTCTCGCCTTTAAAATGACCAGCGCCGTGCTTGGTATATCACAAACCTCGCATACGTGGGTTGTATAGCAGCCGGTTATCCAAAGCCTTTCGATACTTTGGGGGCTGCTGAGGAATTCCTGAAGTTGTTGTCATTCCTAACGGACAAGCTCTTTTGCATCAAACTGTGGGTAGGGACGGGGTTGGGGTGCTGCTTTGGATGCCAAGGGAACTAGCAACAAAACATCATGTGGCTCTTTTTACTCTGTGAACTTGTGCAAATACACATGCACAAACACGGCCCCGATTTGTTGGCAGCGTTGCAATGCATACACACACAGATAAATCCAGGAATGCCTGTGTTGAGGAGCCGAAGTCACTTGTGAGCTACATTATATCTACTGACGACTAATTTTTGTCACACATTTTCCCAAATTGGATGGCATCACATCAGAGGCACTCTCGCACTAAACTGGGACTCGCCTGTGGGCTTTTGTAAGGAGAGAACACAGTTTGCCCGGGCTTTCATGGAGCTCTCATCCTTAAAGAAAAGCACTGCTGTCATTTAGAGTTGTAGCCCATTTACTACTGCCTCTGTCTCATGTCGTCCAATTGTTATGTAATGTATGCGCTGAGACTTCGGCTCATTTTTTAAAAGCCCGGCCTGGCACCGTTAGCAGCCTTCCCAAGCAGACGCGGCACGTCGGGCTGTGCTTATAGGAGGGTTTACCTGGTGGAGACTTCCATTGCATCATGTGACTGTCAGGTGATTGACAGGAAAATGTAATGTGTACGCTGACGCGAGACCACCCCAGCCTGCATTTTTATTTTGAAGTAGTGTCTAGGGAAGTGTGAATGGCAGTCAGTGGCTTCCCTTCGAGTGGAAAAAAAAAAAAACCCTCTAATACCTGCAGTTATTTTGACTGATACTGCCGATACACTAATAATAGCCCTGACTCACAACTGTCACATCATCTGATGTTTCTCGCAAAATGTGTTAGAGGACAAATGTTAAAAATAGAAACACGAGAATTGCTAAGCTACTTACAGTATAGTCAGATGTCATCTAACAAGAATGATACCCATTACATTTTCACATTTTTTTTCCTGTGACACATGTTTGCGAAAAGCCAAAGGAAGTTATGACCATTTGCAGTTACAAAAAGAGCTGTACATTGTCAAAACATATTTTACTTTTGTATATATATTGCTGCCTTTTTAAGATATGAGCCAGAAAAATACCATTACGGTTTGCATTTTTTAAAAATATTATCCAAGGACAAAATGGAGCAGTAATATTTAAGGAGCCACTTATTGTTACGGGGTTGTCAAGGGGTCGGTTTGTAAAATCTCTGAAGATTTATTCAGAGAAGGAAACACTACAAACAGTTCTTAGAAGTTAAGTTTCGTTGAGGACCTGTTGTTGTTCAGTCGTTTCCTGTGTGATATCAGCTGTAGTCTTTTTCCAAAGCTCTTTTAATGTCGGTTTTGTCCTACAGCATTACGCCGTTACGCGAAACTGTTGTGCTCATTTAAACACGGCCACCTCCGACGTGTCATTTTCAGTTTGCATTTCCAGTAAAACCCATCCTGTCGCGCTGCAAGACAGTTCTGCTGTTTCTCTCTCGTTCTGTCTTTATCTCAATACTTCTTCGAGCCATCTTCATGTCTGTTTTTATTAGATTGTTTTGGTTGCCGCCATAATTTATAGCTCTTGTACTATTGGTAAAGCCCACCACACTCACATTCTACTTGATTAAACTGGAGCTTGGTGCAGAAAAGCAAAAGGTCAGAATATGTGCAGAGAGAACGTGGCTCTCCAACCCAAAAAAATAAGCAATTCATCGGAGGAAAAGTGTGTTGTTTTAGTCTGTCTGCAGATTTCACATTTGCAGGGTTTCATGCAATTTACACGTCTACTCATGCTCTATAACTACCAACCTGAACTGTGTGTCCACAAGTGCAAGCTTTGTAATTTGCATTGAAATCTGTGCATTCCTCTGCCAAACTAAGGCCACAGTCAGTATGAGCGGTTCCCTGTTGTTCAACGTGAGCGGTGAGTAGCTCTTGAAACGACAGGAACTGCAGAGTCCATAGGCCTCGGAAGAATTTGTTGTCCAACTGTTGGTGTTCCTGTTTATACATGATTCATCCCAATGTGCTCGCACACACACATACACACGGAGCGCTGCCAGAGAAAATCCACATATAATAGGAGGGGGGGGGTCTGCACTCTTTTCTTTTACTTTCTTTCTCTCTTTATCTCTCTCTGTCCTTTTTTTTAACAGACTCTTGTAATACAGGGAAAATATGCAAACCATGGAGTGGCAATAGTGGGTTTAGCCAGTGGGAACACAGCGTGATTCCAGCAGGCCTTGGCCACAGAGTAAACACTTTCTTTTCTCAAGCCAGAAATAGTTTGGCTGAGAGAGAGTGGCGGAAAGGGAGGAAGGGAGAAAAGGAGGAGAGAGAGAAAATGAGAAAGAGCAGAGGGGGGGAAATGGAGTACAATAAGGATACGATGGTCAAAAAAAAAAAAAAAAGCTCCTTTTAGTCATAAAATGTCTTTTCAGCCTTGTTTTTTTTTTTTTTACTGCTTTGTAAAGCGTGGACTCACATTCAGTGCTGACACACACGCGCACAAAAGCGCACACGGTCCCGACGTGTCACTCAAGCAAATTAGGCCAATGGCAGCGCTACACAGGGGTCACGTCAAAAGTGTCGATTGTCTCAATCACATTAGTCCAGCTCTGGCATCTGTTTAGCATTTAGTTAATTGTGATGTTATTAAGTTGTCAGTGAGCATTAGGGTGGCGATAACCAAAGCAAATATTCTTCCTGCCCGGGCAGGCTGTGCTACACATGTGTTCGTGGTGCACACGCTGACGCACATACGTATATATCAATATACAGACACACACTCCGCGGACCCTGGATGTGTGAATGCGATTCCACACTGATCACTCTCGACTCCCGTTGCTGTTGGAATGTAATTATCACTGCAGAGATGTTTATGAGGCATTTTCGCCCGGCGCAGCTCGTCGCTAAAGGGCAGATGTGCATTAGCATTATGACTTCTGATCACAAAATGTTAGCACGGAGAGCTTCCTGTCAGTGTCATCTGGTGACTCAAAATGCTGATTAGCGCCATCCTAGTGCTCGTCCTTTCAGCATCCCACTCATAATTGAGCAAGCTGTCTGCGGACGGAGGCAGATTATCCATCTGTCCGTCTTTGCCCGGCTGGCCGGGGAATTCGCACACGGTGTTTTGGGTCACAGTCGGCATCAGGTGCCACCTTCACGATTCCCGGCCCACATTCAGATGTACAGAGACCCATTTGCCTTTTTGCATCAACACCTCATGCTGGAAAGTGGTTACCACCTTGATATATCTAGACTCCTCAGATCAATGATATTATATAGTTAATCGTGTCTATATTTAATCACAGTAAGATGATTGTTTAAAGCCCCACAGTTTTCTCCACCTCTGTCTCTGCAAACAAATACCTCTTTCTCTTTACCGCCCTCCGTCTCCCTCTCCTTGGCACTCACTCTCACTCACCTTCCAAAATAAGAAGAGTACAAGTGGTCAGAGACACTATCGGGGGCTAAATTAAATCAAGTGGGACTAGCTAGACTACAGTCGGTTCTCTTGCTACTAACCTCCTCCTTCTCCCTCAGCAAACAAATTTTTCCCCAGATAAGATCTAAATGAGTTTTTCCAGGCGGAGGAAGATGCTCTGTTTGGCTGATGGATACTGTGTGCGGCTGCAGTGTGACCAACACTCAGCAGTAATCATCTACCACAGCTATAAGTGTTATGCACGGAGGCCTATATGAATAGAGGATGTGTGGTTTGTGTGTAAATGAGATAAATGTGTGAATGAGAATTGGCACTGCTACATTCCCCTGCACCCAGCTTCTTTCATTGAGAAATAACCAACCGGGCCCCTGCACTGCAGAGCTTCAGTAGCGGGCTTAGTGTCATGGTGGGCATAGTCGCATTGAGGCACCGCCACAGGAAACCATGGGACAACAGCATGTCAGGAAGGGAGGTGGTATTCTTATAGGGGGGGAGAAATAGGTGGGTGGGATCCAGTAGCAAATTGGTATGTCTGTAGTGTTGCTACAGTCTGGCTGAGGGAGAATCCCCACATGGACGGATCATTGTAAACCAGAGACATCAGCCACACATCCAAAGAGACCAATAAAATGATGTGGTATGGGCAGCGGAAGGGTGAGTGGGGGGAGCGGATTATAGACTCCCAGAGGGCTCTGCGATTCACGGGCCATAAAATGGAAGTCAGCAGGACACACACTGCAAATCTGGCCAGCCAATATTCACCATCCCCTTTCTCCCTCTTTCGACCCCGAGGATGTGTTTCAGCAGTAGGCTACAATGCAACCCCAGCGAGCACGTCCCATTGTCGGACAATCTTAACTCCCTTGGATGCGGCTTTTCTCCCCAGTTACATTTGTGTGTCAGCCACTGCGGCTTTGTTTGAGATCTGCTCGCTTAAAAAAAAAAAAAAAAAAAAAGAGAGATAAGGAAAGAAACGGAACAGTGCAAATCAACGAAGGCCTTTTCCATCCGGGGAATAAAAAGGGCCGCTTTTGTCAGGAGGTTCCCTACTTTCAGATACCCCATCGCATTTTAACCTTGGCAAGGCAAGGACTTTGAATATAAAAGGATTCGCCCAAGAGAGTGGAAGAGAGAAAGAGATGTGGAACACTGGCCCCATGTCAACAATAGCCAGGGTTCTTTTGTCCACAGTGTTATTTGAAGTAAATCTCCCTCTGTAATTAGATTGGAGCTGTTTGTGGACATCTTAGGAGAGCGTGTCAGTGTTAAAACAGAAACACGCAAGGGCTCTTTTAATTTACAGTGCAAATACCTTTCGATTAGTGTGGAGAAGGAGGGAGGAGGGGGTGTAGGGGCTGAGGGAAGGGACAGTGGAATAGCATTTTAAACCTTTATTTTGTTGTTGCTGTATGAGCAGCTCTGCTGTGTTCCTTCGGTGTGAATCAATAAGATTAGTACAAACACTAGAATTTTTGCTTTTGGCAAATTGTGCCGTTGCCTTCGCCACTCGGGCTCCTCATGGTGCATCTTAAGCGAAGGAATGAAATTTCCAGCCCTTGCTCATGCACCCCATGCAAACCATTTCTGTCCCTGCCTGTCTGACATCACCCTTAATGGTAGCGAGCAGCCACGCTAATGAAAATGGCCGTTGATCCTCACTCCAAGTCTGTCTCTCAGACTCATATAAAAGTTAATGTACCCGTGACAATGACATTCAGAAGACCGTTTAGCTTTGGACAAATGCTGCATTTCTTGGTGGCAAGAGCAGCCGGGCACACAGAAATGTCCTTTTACACTGCGTGCAGCTCAATCAAAGGGCACTTAGCAGTGTCATATTGATTATGGGAGCTTAACCCCCGTCAATCTCTGATGGGTCATTTTGGCAGCCTTCCCGTAAATGGCTTCGATGAATAAGACTGCCACACCAGGAAGAGAGGGGTTCCCTCATCTGAGGTCACTTTAATATTAAATGTGATCTATGTTCATCAGGGCGAGATGGTCTGTACGTCGGTCTCTCTCTGTGTGTCTGGAGCCAGGAGTAAATTACTGAGACAAAACAAGCACAGATCCTGAACCGTCCCAATAATAAAACAACGTTCAGATGTAAGAAATGTTCCCTTCGCTTGAAATGCGATTTTAGCATTCGAGAAAGTGAGCTGCCTACCGATAGTACTCTTAGAAGTCAATATACTTTACCATACTCATAAAGGTTTAAATATAATACGATTTATTAAGAGGGATTTTTAAAGTTAATCAGAACTAATAATATATTGGAGTTACTATAAGCGCGATTATTCATGCAAGTGGATTTTGCAAATTTTGTAGAGGTATATTTCAGGAGGATGGTTGCTAATAGAGTGTTCTATTTGTGTTTACCTGTTAAGTACAGAGATAACAGTTTTCCATCTGGAATCCTACTTTGTTCTGGATTGGTTAAAGTGGATTTACAGTACCTATATCTCCCGGACGCTCATTGTTTGTCATTAGCACATTGGCTGCAAATGTTTTTCCCCTATTAAATAGATTTGTCACCTCGGCCTTTGTTTCTTTTTCTGCTTAAAGTTCACACGGAAAACTTTTAACGCATCTCACATATGCGTTAAAAGATATGTGACGTGTAAATGAACAAAACGTTTATGCAAACCAGAGGCCACAGGTGTGTGATTTCCCTGAAACCCATTTGCATATAATAATGGTAATGATATAATGAGATAATAATATATTCTCACACGTACTGTAGCCCCGGATTGATGGGTACAAAATAACACTGATGTTTCTCTGCTGAGATTTTTTTTTTTATTTTTAACTATGGAGGAATGAAGTCTCACCCCCCTCCGACATGTTCGGCTGAATTTGGCTCTCAAAGACCATTCTGGTAGCATGAAGCAGTCGCTGGACTTTTAGACAGGCAGGGGTGAAACAGAGCAGTCACTGAGTTGGGCTTGTCTTGGAGCTTGCCTGCTACAACAATACTCCGAAAAGGAACTCAAGTGGGACCCATTACACCCCACCGAGGGCAGGCTCTTATCAGTTAATAGCAGGTTTCCCTCTGAGAGCAGATTGTTTTGATAGATGGCACCTGGTCCAGCTTTTGCAACCAGTCACAGGAAAAAAAAACCCACTGGAGAAGGGAAGATATGTTCTTGGAGGAAAAAAGTAAAACAAGCATCCTGTGAGTTAAATTCTATATCACAGACAAGTAAAGTCACATGTGTGTGATGTTCTGTTGTTTGAGTCACCGCACTTTCTAGTTTCACTTGTTTAATTGTTTGCTTGTAACAAAATGTCCTGTACGTGTTTGCTCAGGTGTGGTTTTTGGCGTGAATCAGCAGTTCACCTGATTACACGGCCCGCTTGCTGTAAATGACACGTTTAACTCTACGTTGCGTAGATGTCGCGTATTACTTGGCCTTTTTCCTAATTTTTTTGTATAAAGATTATGACTTGCTATAACTGTCCAGCAGCATCTGCTTAAAGAAAGACATTTTCAACTTATTTAAAGGTGTCGTGAAATACAAACTTGTGACTTTAGGTGAGGTTACCCGGCTGTTTAAATGTCCCTAATCAAAGAACCTCACTCAGCAAAGAAAATAATCTTTATATCAGATCAAGATTAAAGAAAATATAGGACACGTCTTTCATAATATTTATATAGTCTGTCCTGAATGTATCAAACAAGATTCATGGCTCTTATCTGGCCCAAAAGGATTTTTTATAATCTGACTATGGCCATGATTTTTAGTTTTAAAACTGGAGGAGAGGAAGCTTGAATTTTCTTTTTTTTTTTTTCAAATTGTTAGAAAGGATGTGAGTCTTGGCATTAAAATGGTGTTTATTACTCCTTTCTGAACAAAGCTGAATACAAACGGTGCATTACTAAATGCAATCAAAGCATGTTGAAAATTCATATTTTCTAAAATGGAAAGTGTTCACACAAAAGTTGTGTATCTGTCGTGGAGATAAAAGTTTTATAAAATACGAACTTGTGTCTTTGTGCAGGGACCCAGGCTTATTTAGGAACATTACAAATACTTGATCCTATATAATTATTATTAATTAATTATTAGTTGTATATCTCGCTGCAGCTTCCGTCATTGTCTTTGCTGCCCTTCATTGCCACTCTCATAGCTCTAAAATGTAAATGATATCTTAAAAATTAATTTAGCATTTAATTATGCATTAATTCACAAGCAGGTCTTCCAAAGTCTCTAAAAGAGAGAATAAATCACTAACCAGCTGTTTTCTACACTGACCTTGACTAACTTTCTCGGCCAGGATTTTTTAATACAAGTAATTACAATAATACAATAATTACAAGTCGTCTGCACATTGGTATAAAGCAGTCAGCTGCTGGTCAAATAAAGGCATGGCTGAAAGAACAATGAAAACACAGCATCTTGCACAACAAAATAAACACTTGATATTGATACTAATAATTACTTATATATGAATATTTTACAAGTAATATATAGACACAAATTACAGATGTGATACTTGAAACTGTCACTTAGATAAAACTTGTTTCGAAAAATCAAAATTAAGGCAACAGTTTCCAGGAAGTTTTTGTAAATTAGGTGGTGGTTTGTGGTGATTTAAAAGTAGAAATCAACATCTCATTCATAAACAATAAACTTCAAAAAGAGGTTATCAAAAACAAGAGAACACACTGAAGCTAAAATAAAACCATAATTAATTTATTGGAGCACATCTATGTTTTATCTATTTCTGCCAAGGGCTTTTCAGTGAGCAGGGCAGAAGCTGAGCCCTACATGCATTGTTGTACAGTGAAAAAATATAGTCACAGTCTTATATCCTGAGGTTGTAGTATTTTTTTTTTGTTTTATCAAGAAAAGAAAATCAAATTAGACCCAAAAGAAAATTTGAAGAATGTAAAATAGCAAACTGAAAACTTAAACTGCCTCTTCATTATCACATTAAACAGTTAGTGCAAAAGTAGTTCCTATTAAGAGATTTGGCTGGACACGCAGAAATATGTTAAAATACAAGAAAATGTCTATTTGTTTTCACTAAAAAAAATAAGTGGAATTTGGACTAAAAAGCTTTAAAAAATACCAGTAAAATCTGATCACAACAAATGTTCAGAGAAAACACACTGTAATTTCACCATTATTGAGTGTTTCTTTAGAGGCTGTTTTTAATTATTTGACATTATCTTCATTCTTGACATCACTTTTCAATTAAGGAAGGATATTCAAAGCTTTTATCAAACACCAGAGGTGTTTACTGTAAACTGGAGAAAGGAAAGTTGACAACTCTTTGATTTCTGACAACTAAACAAATCAAGTGAAAATCTGTGCAAATAGTTTGGCTGCTTTTTTGCTTGCTTTTGTTGGTGAAGAAGTTCGGCCATTGTCCAACTTGTTTTCAGCAGATAGTTAAAAACTTAGTTACCAGATTCTTGACACTGACATTTAATTGGGCAAGGGAATAAAGTTAAGGAATTTGACGAGATGGAACAAGTGTATTTTTAAGAAAAATCATAACCATTTGAGCTTTAATTTATAAAATCTCATCCTCGTCCTAAACAAAAATAATCCTCTGAAGGAATGTTTGGAGGGTGGGTCCACTGGTCGGACTGTGGTGTCCTCCTACAGTCCGGCTGACCGGCAGCCCCCGAGAGGTGATTGATTGGGTGATGCTGGAGCCACCAAGGACCTTTTCTGCAGCTTTAGGGGTCAGGGGTCACCTCTTCTGCAAATCTGCTTCCTTTTGTACAGTCGCAACACCAGGAGAGTAGTGTCACATCACTCCCTTCTCTTTTCTACCACCCGTCCCTCCTCCCCCTGGGAAAATGGGGGAGGCGTCAATTAAATCTTTTCTCTCTTTCGCTTCAGTTCTCTCTGTCTTCTGAAGTTGTTCCATTAAAAAAAAGCAAATTCTTTAGGTTGAAATGCAAAGAGGCGACCTTTGTTAAGGTTTCCTCAGAATAAAACTGATGATAATGGAGCATGCAAGCTGTTGTAGAAACACTCCTTAATGGATTACTTAAGCAAGCAATTAGCAGTACACTAGCAGCCAGATCTCAGCATCAGAGTGGTTTAAAATATGTGTCAGTTGTAATGATGCTATGCTGCAATTACTCCTGTTAATAGATTGATGTGAAACTGGCTGCACTGAGACATTTATATAATGCTAAAAGCGGCTTTTCCCTCTCACTCGTGTTGTTTCCAAGATCTCAAACTAGACTGTGGAATGTTTAAGTTGTAGTGTGTAATCTTCTCCCACATAATCCAAACCAAAATAAAACCATAGCTGCTTGATTTAAAATCCATAATTGAGAGAGGAAACAGTGGGAACCATTGAGGCTTTCTGGTCATCTTAAAGCCCAGAGCAGAGAGAAGGCCTGCAATGTAATCCTTTGATATGTAGTCCGTCCGAAGGGTTTGCTGAGGGATAACATTGCAATTCAGAAAATGTGGCTGGTCCTTGGCCCTCAGGGGCCAAGCCTTTGTGGTCACAGGACCAGGATTACACTTTAACCCCCACCACCACGAGCAGGCAGCTCCCCCATCCCCTTTGGCTAAGGCCTGGGGTCAGGTGAAAGGCCAGGAATCTTAAACAGGGTAGAAAAGGAGGGAAAAGGAAAAAAAAAAGAGAAAGTCTGTCCTTTAGAGCTCCCAAAATGCAGCTCTTTCATCCACCCCTGGATTTCATTTGGATTCCTGAGAAACTTAGTTTGTGTTTTGTTCTTGTGCAGCAAACAACCTGAGATGTATTTCACAGCTCCAATCCTGTGAATATGAGGGATCGGATCAGATCAGATCACACAGGCAACCAGAAACCAAGTACAACGCAAACTTCCTCCGCCGTCATCTGTGTCGCCTGTTCATCTGTCCTAAAATGTGTTTGTCTTTATCGCGGAGCGTATAAAACCACGGAGCGTGGGGACGATGCTTCAGCTAACACAAGGGATTAATCCAGTGTGTCTGTATTGACACCTATTGTCAGCCAAAGGTGTCCATTGTCTGACATGTGTGTCTGTACTGGATTTCTATTTGCAGTCATTGGCAGAAAGTTAAACATGCTGAAGTTTGTCTTCAACAATTCATGTGTCATCATCCGTTAAAATCAAAGCTCATGCTGCTGTAGTCATTTTCTCCTGCGTCTGTTTAACGTCATCGCTGCATGTCCAGACACTACGTCTCTTTTCTTCTTTTTTTTTTTTTTTTTTTTTTGTTAGTCAAAGAGTAAAGATTTTGTTTTCTTTTTTCAATTTGTTTTACAATAACTGCCCAAAAGTGCATTTTCTTTTTCAAATAAGCAAATATGTATTCAAATGCAGATGATATGCTTTATTCTGGAGAAATGCATAAACTATACGTTTACATGGCAGAAACAATTACATGAAGAAGAATGTTGTAAAAGTGGTTTGTAATTTGAACCGTGCAACTTTAGATTTTCCGATTTTGCGAGTGGTAAAATTGTCCAGGGCAGAGGGTGAAATCGTCCCGTCGCTGGTCACAACAGTTTCCTGTTCACACACTTGATCAGTGTTTCCTTTCATTTAATCAAATTCGATTAGCATGTGTTGGCTCCACAGAATTGGAGTTGGGAATCAGCGCATTGTGGCCGCATGTTGCTGCTCAGTCACATGTGTCGGGTCCGAAATGCTGCCTCTGTTTCTTTTTGCTGCGTGAGTTAGCGCCTGACCACCCAAGTATGCTCGCAGACGTTGTGTTAGTCGTCCGGCCCGTAAGTCAGCTCGCCCGCAGACCAGACGCACCGTGGAAATGGTGGTGGGGTCAAGGTGGGAGAATATCAGAGAGAATACACCCCCCACCCACCCACCCAAAAAAAAGTGTGAATTTATAGCAGCACGTCTGGGTCAGAGAGCCAGTGGTCTCTCCCTCCCACACCAAACTATAATTTCCTGGGCTCTCTGTCCAGGGAGAAATATGGCCTGGAGACAGAAAGGAAGAGCTAAAGATAGAGACGCAAAGTGGCGACGCAACAAGGCGAGGGAGACGCGGTGGGGAGATGTCAACAATTTACACATTGTTTCCTAATTCTCCTCCATTTTACATTAAGCACACATCTCAGAATGTCTTTCATTAAGTCTTAATGATTCTTAATGACACTCAAGGAACAAATAAAAGGCTCATCAAAGAATCTTTCTGCTCCAAGAGGTAAAAAGATAATGCTGCCCATGTTATATTTCTTTAGTTCCATGCAAGTCAATTGTTTCTACTAACTTTTGGCTGTATCCAAATGAATATAATGTAGTTTTGAAGTATGCAGTGATTAATTTAAAACTGACATTTAGTGAACTCTAAAAGTATAGAATTGGTATAAACCTGTTTTTTTTTTTATATCAGTCCCCAGATTTCTTCTGTACTATTTTTTATTAAGACAATAAGATGTAATTTTGAAGGCTCTGTTGTTGCTTTGATAAAAGATGCTTTAAATAACCCATATTATTTTGAATTGTTTAGAATTTCAATCTAACGTACAGTATTCAGTGAATCCTATGTGGGATTTGTTAGGGTGGACGTTTTCCTTTTTGTCGTTTTCTGAAAGCACACTGTTTTGTTTGCTGTATTTTTCCCAAATTATCCCTGGAAAGTGCATTAAGGCTCATTACACTGTCTTATTATAAAAAACAAAGCCAAAATCAGCTGAAAAACAATAATTTTTTAAAAGCGCAGCCTGACCTACTGGATGTAATGGATGGATGTAATACTCTGCTTTTCCTCGCAGCTCTTTGTAAACTTTGCGTGACAAACTACTATATATCGCTTCTTCCGTTCTTCTCCTCTTACTTTAACCTGATTTAATTTGTCGTCTTCTTCTTCTTTGATGCACTCAATTAATATTAGCTACTGTCCCAGTTTCATTTAGCAGTTTATGACAGTTTTCTCATAGAATGGAAGAAATAACAAAATGAATATTCAAGAAACTCTCTACCTATTAACAATTGAGTCATGTATTTGATAAAAAGCTATTTATTATTTTATTTATTAAACATCTGACCATGAAATGAGTTTAAGCTGTTTCTCGTTTACATGTGTTTTCACAAGCATTTTTCCATTACGAATCATTTTTGTGCCTCGTCCCTTTTAAGATGTTTATTTGCAGATAAATCTTAAAAGAAGACCAAATACACAGGAAACAAGTGAATTGCTTCACTTCACTAGCAGAACAAAAACGTCCAACGGGTTCATACGAGACCGTTTCCCTGTTAAAGCTGCTGCTGTGATGCATCCGGACTTTAATAACACATTACTGTGTCTATGTGAGAGAATGAAGTTAGTGAAACACCATTTTGCCCTCCGTGACCCTCAAAAAAAAACACCTGAAGACCCTCTGAACTACTTCCTAATCTCCATTCTCGGCCGTCAACGGTCCCCGCCGTGGACACTGAGGCTGTGGCGTCTCACCATATTCCATATCCGAGGCCTTTTGCTGGAGGCAGACGCCTCTGAACTGAAAGGTCATGTGAGGACTCCTCTGCTTCCCTGTTGCTCTGGTTCTCCAGTGGGAACCAGTGAGCTGCGTGCAGAGACAGAGGAGCGCCCCCTACTGTCCAGAGGCGGCGCTGACGGCTTCAGACAAGTCTCGCACACACACGGCACCCGGCACAAGCACATCACCGCTTCATTCCCACTCATCTGTATCGCCTGTTCTTTATTCAGAGGTGACTTTATGGGGCCGTTTTGTTGCGATCGGTGCTATCATCGCCATTATATGATTATCTTCCACTAATCTCTCCAATGTAATAGTCCTGCAGGACCAATTTCTGGAGCTGGATCGTTTCTTATCTGCATTTTTAGGCAATCTGGGGCAGCAGCCTTCTCACTTCTCTCCAGAGATGGAGGCTTAAGATGATGGTCTTTTAGTAATGATTTCATTTCTGCCTTCAGTGAATCCCAATTTGATCATCATGAATGAGAGTATTCAGTTCAGCTCAGTGGAATTTTGGATTGGAGTATGATTTTGTAGTAGCATACACTAATGGCGAGGACGTGGATATATGGTACATCTGTATGCGTGCACATTTGTTCCTAACCTAATGTCTTGGAGTAAATATTTTTCAAAGGGTTTATTTTTCAAAGATAATTTTAGGATTAGTTTTAATTCCTCCTGGGGTGTCGGCTCTTTGTGAATGCTATTTTAGAAACCACAGGTGGGCACATACAGGTGGTTGTTAACAGACCTGGCACTGAATACACTTGTTTTCTCTCCTGTCGTTCTCTCTCTCTCTCTCTCTCTCTCTCTTTCTCTCTGTCTCAGAAGCTTTTGAGCCTTGCTGAGTTTCTCAGCTGCCTTTGATTTTTCCCGTACGAATGTGGAAAACATGAACCTCCTCTGCTCTCATCTGCATGAGCGTGTACACAGCAAAACGACTACGGCTACACGCCGCCCAGTGATATTGTGATAAGTGGAGTTCCCTGGTGGAAAAAAAGATGAAGATGGGAATTAAATCAAAGCCGTACTTTACATGTGTGGCAGTCTTTTCTTCTCTTTCTTTGTCGTACAACAATGAAACGTTGGGTTTGTGCGATGAGTGGATTAGCATGTTTTAATATGGGCATTTTCAGTTCGGTTTAATTTGAATTGTTCCACCGGATGAATTATTGCAGAGTTTAGGCACAGACAATTTTTTGAAATATATTTTAACGGCGGCATTTGCACCATGAGAAGGTACTAACAGCTTAGTCATTTAGATTTTTCGGCACTTTTAAGTGGATAAAATGTAGCTGAGGATGTTACAATATTCTCTTACATCTTTATAAGGAAATTGATCAATATTTATTATACGATGAATACCGTGCAGAAAGTGGGTCGCTGCTGCATTTAATAAATAATGTATAGCAGGAAAAAACAAACCATATAAAGCAGGTTAAAAACAGACCGTGTACTGTTTCCGGTCATGTTCACGTTTTTATTCAGGCCTGTCATATATTTCACTGCTTTTTCAATAAAATACAAGATTCCCCTACAATATCTAAAGGTAGGAAGACAGGGGAAAGAAGGAAGAACAAAGTAAATTATCTATAAACAGATACAATAAGTGGACAGTTGACTACAGTTACTGTAAATGTGCTTTATAGTTCATTTTTTTATTATTACAAATTTCATATTTACTTTCTGGCAGGGCGATTTCTTTTAATTAAGTTATGTTTTGTAATGAACTGATTGCTTGGGTTCAAATATCAAATCTGACACTTAACAAGTTGACTCTTGAAAATTGATATTTTTAAGATTTAACTGTAAAAAAACAGGTTTTCTTTTATCATAGTTAACATAAAACATGTTCCCATTATGTTGTCTCCTGCTTGTCTTCTCATAGTTCTTGTGCATGTACCGTTATGGATATTGGTGTTTACAGTATGCTTCGTGACCGGCTGTAGCCCTACTTTCTATTCAGAATAATATTTATTTTCCGTTGTCTCTGTAACTTGTTGCTGAACCGAGCCACTTCACCCCCACGGTGATCATAAAAGTTTCATCCCCCTTTTTTCCCCTTATTACTGTATGTATGATGGCACAACAGCACATTGCTGTATGTGGTACCACCAAAGGACGCAAATGAATGAAATGAGGCCAAGACTTCATCCCGGCTGTAATGGAGAGAGCGAACAACCCTGTGCACAATCCCCCAACCTCCAAATCAATTTCCTTTAAATGGAATTAAGTGAGATTGAGGCACACACTGTATTAGTTCTTCAAAACACAACCCTCCTAGCAACTCTAAAACACACTCACTTTGCTTCCTCCTCTCCGGCGGCTGCCGCTTTCCCCTCGATGGGGTTTGATCGACACACAGCTGATCTATAAATAAAGGCTTTTCTTCTAACCCACAAAGTCCTGTCAGCCATTCGCAGTTTGGCTCCAAGGTCACAGCTGTCTGAACTCTCCTTTATTGCATCCATTCACCACTTGTTTGGGAAATGGCTTTGAATGCACTTAAAGCAAATGTAAAACGATGGAAAATGCGCATATGAAATGAATAATGGCCGCATATTTGCACATATCTGGTGTGATGCAGTAAAGCCACCTGAATGTCTTTTTAATACCTATAATCACCCATTTAACTTACATACGCATGCATCACAGTAAGTGAATGGGATCAAGCAGATGTTTCACACAAATGGGCACCAAGACGTAATGAATCATTGTATTTTAGCTTTTGGTCTTCTGTAAATTTGCTTCAAAAAAATCGACTTTTTGGACTCACAGTTGCTTTGTGGAGGGAATGCAACCATCTCAACAAATTATTTTCACAATAAAAAATATATATATAATCCACAGCAACTTATAACACTCGAACCTACAGTGTTGGGATGTCACAGCCCTGCTGCTTCCTTGGGGCACGTTGACAATTGTTTTGCGGCGCAGGAACGACGCGGCCGTCACCTGCTTTCCACGTTTTTCTCTCCGCATTCCTTCTGCAGAGAAAACATCCTGTATGTGCATTAAATGTTAACCTCCTCAACAATGGAAGCTTGTAGTGCTCTGTGACTTTTCTCTCAGATATCCACCCCTGTACTCATCCTCTGCAATTCCCAACAAAAGGCCCACGTTAACTACATTAAGCCAGCCGAGAGGCATGCCATCCCCATTGTACCTAATACCTTTATCGTCCAGTAGCGATTTGGCTATGCCTCTCGCTGAGCATTCACATATGATTTGCTGTTAAGGTTACACACATCAGATAGGCTCCTTCTCACAGCCCCGACACCCCTCATCCCTGTCCCACCCCTCCCCTCCATTCTTCCCAAGCTGTGTGAGAAAACAAAACAAACACCCCATCCTGCCCGGTGTGTCTTTGTTGGATGGGATGGAGAGAGTGCTGAGTGTGTGTGTATGTGTGTGTTGTGCTTAGGACAGTAGAGCGAGGTGCTAAAAGCCTTTTGTCCAGCAGGAAAGACGATGTCAGCAAGCCCCAGAGAGGGGGAAAAAGTGAGGGGGGTGTCAGGGTCATTTAGCTTTAGCCTTTTTATGTGCATCTGTATATGTGTGTACGGGTCGGAGGACCTAAGAGCCTGTGACTAATGTGGGTTTGCAACCCCGTCCCCCCCCAGCCCACTTTTTCCTTTTACATTGTCTGCCCCCACTGTCCAGATGGCCAGTGAGAAGAATAAATCCTGGGAAGGTGAGGAGAGATTTGGGATTCCATTGCTGAACAGGGGGTAAAGGTGGGGGGCGATGGGAGGTTGACACGGTTTGGGTGGAGCTGGCTAAGTCACTCTCTGTCCGTCTGGCCACAACAACCCTTTTTTTTTTTTTTTTTTTTTCATTTTAAGGGAGCCGAGAGTGATCTGTGAGCGAGAAACATCTGTTTTGGTTTTGTGCTCGCTTTCTTAACTCGCACGATGGGATGTAGCTGAATTGAAGATGCAATTGTAAATTTACAGTAAAAAATGTGAGCTCAGAGAAACAAGCCGACAAAAACGATAAGCAGCAGTAGCAATAGTGGGCATATTGAGACTTTAGTGGCACCCACATAAATTGCATAGCATTGCCTAAATAAATATTAATATTACAACAAATGAATAGAGGAACTATAATTTGGTTGTATACTATTGTGAGCAGCCTCTTAGTTTGCTTTGATCATTAACATTTTGGGAATTTCTGTTTTAAGATTATCCATATTCAATTTATGGGGTTCGGAAAATTAGGGGAAAATTGAGCAACGGTGGTGCTGAAAAATAAAACGCGTCAGTGAAATTTGTTTAATTAAAATGAAATGTTATTTGATTTTAGGAATTAAGGAAATGGAGACAAAAGGGAATAAAGTGTTTCTGATGGATGATTAAGGTTCAAGTTTCTTATTGCACATTAAATTTTTGTATCCCAGTCAAGATGTGCAGCAGGTGACAATTTCATTGTTTCTATCTTAATTTAAATCTTTTCGATGGGTAGAACATTGATAAGAGCTGTCAGAAATTTCACAGTGTGAAACCGTTATGACCAAACAGTACAAAACTTGGAGTACGTACTCTGAAACCTAAAAACATGTGATATTTCATTTATATTTCGTGTTATTTTAAACATCCACAACTTGGCAAAAGAGGAAGTGTAAGTACATATGGTAAAGACTCATTCATTGGACAAATATAAATTATGACTCATAATGACTTAGTATACATTTATTTTATACCATTATATTTTAGCGCTGGCAAGTTTCCATAAACTCAACAGGTGCTGAATGGCAATGACAATTTATTCTATGGATCCACTTCAAACAGCACAGCACTTTTTCATCAGAAAAACACCTTATTTATTAATGAAAATATGATTCTTCTATAGATCTGTATTTACACTTCACATGTCGGCATCTATATTATCTTTATTATGAATTGACTGGCTAAAGATGATGCGTATAGAAACTCATCGGTTTGTGAAGGCTGAACGGAAAAGACAGAGAGTTTAGGTGTTTAAGGAAGAATCAAGAGTGGGACAGGAAGAGTTTGTTTCGTGATCAAAGAGAAAACGAAGTGATGGAACTGTTAAAATGGTGATATTTTACAAATCAACCCCCAGAAAGTTGACTTCTACTAATTCATTTGTACAGACACGACACAGCCAGCGTACAGTGACATTTTGGCACTTTCTGAATTGGTGGGGATCATGTTTTTGCTTTGTCTTTCTTTCATCTTTTGTCATTCATGTCTTCAACCCTTAAAAATCCTACATTCTTCCTCAGGGCTTTTAATTGGGGTTTTGTTTACATCATTTGATCCTTTCAGTTGTCAGAGATTAAATTCTTTTATATATTTATTCAGCCGACATTTGTGTTGTATGTACCTCCTCGGAGGTTTAGTTAAAAACACTTATTTTTGCACCCAGTGCATCAGTATCTCAAAATCAGATCTGAAAGGATTTTTTTTTTTTTCATGTTCAAGATCATTAATCTTGGTGACAGGAATTTACATCAGCTGAGAGTTTCACTGATATATTTAGAGTGAAAATGTCTCCATTTCCTGTTAAAGAGAAAAATAGGACTGCACTCAAATGTGGTGCTTCATCTGTAAACACACAATTGAGCATTTTATGTGGAGAAAACAGGGTATACAAATGACCAAGCTGTGCAGATTTCTCCGTGGGATACTCAAACCTCCCACTGAATGTTGTCATTTATTTTCATTGGTTTCCTGCAGTAATGGACTTCGCTTGAACAACATCTTTGTATTTAACCTTGAGAATAAGTGCATATGTGCATTTATGTAGTCACTAACACACGCGCAGACACACACTTAACTATGATAATGCTCATCTCACTTACTTTTTTTTCCTTCTGCAAAGCGCATTTTGCTTAGCTCTTTGCAATTTCGCAAAGGGTCACAATGTAAGTTAAGCATTTTAATTTAACATAGAATCAGTTTTTCTCCGCAGGCCAATGTTCTTTTAATGCACACGTATTTGTCTTGGTGACACTGGTATATAATATGCAAATATACAGTATATGTACTGTATTGCTTGGTGTGACCTTAAAAAGCAGCTTGTCTTACAGTTGTTGCAGTATAAGATACAAATTTCCTATGATGCATAACAATATCTTCATCCATAAAAAAGTACAGTATATACAATAATAACTGTGAATAAAATGAATAAACGCTTTTGTTTTTTACTTTGTGCCTTCATAAAGTCCTTGCCCCATAAACACCAGCATCTTTCATACTCTACCTGTAGCTTGTTAATAGCCAAAGCCAATAAAGGAGAAACCTCATTCCAGAGTATAATATAAATAGGAGCCTTCAGCAGTTGACAGTGTTAGGTTAATCGCTTTAATGTACATATGTAAATTTTTTTTGTATGAATTCAGATCCTTCTCAGAGGCCCCTACTGGCCCTTTACCAGTTCTACAGGCCTGGCCGGGCGCCTCTAGTTGAACAACGCCCCCCACCCCCACCCCCACCATCCCCTGACCGGCACAGGAAGAGTGAGCCAGTTGTCATGGCCAGGCTGGCTGAGAGTTAGGGAGGCCAGCTGTAGCACAGGAGCTGTTCCCTCTCATTTCCACTTCATTTACCCCCCCCTTCCTCTTTGCCTGCATCCATCCATCCATCCATCTATCCATCCGTCCATCCCTTCTTCTTTTCTCTTCTGCCCTTTGCCAGTGGACCAGCACTCTCTCCATGCTGAGCTCCACTGTGCCCAGTCAGCTGTGGCAGAGCAAATGGCATCTCTTTGTTTCTTCACTCTCTTTCTCCGAGTTTAAGTGCAGTCATATGTTTGTTTTCAAGTGGTAAATATACACTGATTTCTGAGATATGGGCGTCAGATATTAAGGACACAAAAAGCAACCCATTTGTGTGTGTGTGTGTGTGTGTGTGTGTGTGTGTGTGTGTGTTTGTTTTCTTTGATAAAGCACCACTTTGTTTGTCACTCTTTTCTCTAACACTAACTCTCAGAGTCATTTCTTTTAGAGGTGTATCAATCACTTTATTATGTCAGTTATAAGAGATGTAGACCACACGCTCGGGGACTCGTCGAGCGTTTTGCTCACAATTACAGCATTGAAAACCGCAAGCAAACAAAAGTAAAAGAAACTCCAACATTTCCATATTTGACCCACTGTAGAGCAGAGAAAGGTCCAGACAGAGCACACTCTCTGTTTCCTTCCCCCCCCCCTTCCTCTCCTTGGTATGAATCTGCCGTATCTCATTCCCCAGTGCTAATTCCAATTTAATTGCCAGTAGCCCGAAGCCTCCTCAATAGGAGTAACAAATGGTTTGATTCTGTAGACTTCATCAGACTGCATTTTAAATGCGACACAGTAACCCGGTGCGAATGCCAATGAAGCCTGGCGAGTAGCTCCTCTGTTTACTAATTATCCTTTTTCTTACTCCGAGCCACACTGCACAAGTTGTCTGATTAAATCGGATTTGTGGGAATTGGAGGGTGGGGTAGGTGGGTGCTCCGGTGGTGGTGGTGGTGGTGGTGGGTGAGGAGGAGATGTCAGGGGTGGTACTAGTGGGGGTGTATTTAAGAGGGGTGGGGGGGGTGGATTGGGTGGAGATCACGGTCCGTCTTTGTAAATCATCTGCGAGTCCACAACAAGACGTGGCTGGCGGTGCGACTGTAAATCGCGATGAAGGGCTTTGCCCCCTGTTTCCCACGTTGACAGTGATTTCCAGCTTGCATCGTTTATGATCTTTACAGTCAGCCTGGTGGTGGGGAAAAACAAACACACACTGCTAAATACATTCCACTGACGTTTCAGAATTGATATCCACTGCAGTCATGCAGGGAAAAGGGTTTGAGACTTTCTTGGAGAGGGGTGTGTGTGTGTTTATATATGACCAAGTGAAAGTAATTATTGTTATCCTCGCTTACACTCAACTTTTGTTTCTATGGAAGATGCAATTCAAATATGTTTCTTTATTGAAGACAGTAATTATTTAGTTCCTGTATATTTAGTGCACTGCATTGTTCATGATGATATTAGTTTTTAAAACGACAAAGGAGCTGGATGGGAAGGAGGAATAACCTGCCTGACTTTTGTTACACAGACAATATTTGTTATTAGGATTAAATCATTTGTAGTTTTTGGTCTTGGCTGGTGATATAAAAGGATTTATGCTCTTAAATCAAAGTACACTTGAAGCAATTGTGAAAACTGAAAAACAGTCGACCATTAAGCCTTCTTAATAATGTATTATCGTCCCTCACACCATCCTACAGATCCGGAGTTGGCTCTGCAATTTGAGTAATAATGTGCAAATATAGTGAAGTGCTCCACTTGCTACAGTAGGAAGAAAATATGGCGAGGCTGTGATGCTGTGTCGATGAGGAAATTTGCACTGCTATAAAGACCTCTCCCTGTCAACTAAATGGCCAGTTGAGCTGCCATATGGTTGCGCTGACATTATCTCTGGGTAATTAATATGGCATCTCGCCTGGCATCTGGTGGCATTAATCTAGCTGGGAGCAGTTCATCTTACAATGTCAGTGCTGCTGCAGGCCCGACGTGAATTATCGCTGCCCGATGGAACTGGGAGGCAGGGACGAAACAAAACAAAACACAGCAGAGCAGGGTTTGTTGGCCGTGTGCTGTTGTAATTTCTTTGAACAGAAACTGCCTTTTCTTTGATTTGCTTATGGGAAGAGCGATAGGTTCTCTGATCCCATTTCTCATTTAGGAAATCTCTCAAGTCACTAGTGGCTTCAACCTATCAATGTGCAAATACGATGTTTTTGGGGGATATTTTTGTCTTACACTTGGTCCCAGTTCTGTGTTATTTACTTGTACTATAAATCCACTTTTGTGGTGTATTATTGTTATTGGTGTTTCAATTATGGTATAAAAGATTTTGGGGAAAAAAAAACCCTTGTCTACCTGTGGCCACTCTGCATCAACCAATAAGTGCTTTTCCTATTTTCATATTGTTGTTTTGTCCAAATCCTATTTAGACTTGTTTTTAACATATCTCCAGTTCAAACGAAACTTGCTTTTTAAACATGTCCATAACATGGGATTTGGAGGGAACATTAAATCTGTGCATGGCTAGAAGTAAACATTTTATACTTTGTGTTTGTGTCTCACTTCAGTGCTTTTTCCTCTGCATACTGATGTAGAGCTCTCTCTCTCTCTCTCTTTTTTTTTTTCTGAAGTTATTTCTCTTCCCTCCGGTTTGATCAATAAGTGGTTCTGTGGAGGTGTTTTAAATGAATTAGCAGTTGCACAAGCATTACATCTTACTTTCTTTCTCATTGCGTCCCTGTTTGCATACACAAACATACATGCACGAGGTGCCGTATTAACTGGAT
This sequence comes from Channa striata, assembly GCA_033026295.1. NCBI lineage: Eukaryota > Metazoa > Chordata > Actinopteri > Anabantiformes > Channidae > Channa > Channa striata. The sequence continues at coordinate 9,367,203 of CM065182.1, read as the reverse complement.
CCCGGGCCACTGTTTTCTACATGTTTCCGTGTTTCGAAGCACATACAGTAGGAGGAACCAGAGTGATAAAAGAGGATGTTGGTGAGCGCTGTGTGCAGAACGTAACAGGCCGCGCACGGAGAACATGGCATTAGGTGACGGGAACAGTAACGGTAAATGTTTTACATGACAAATTGAAAACCACTGGTATGAGAATATGAGGACGTGTGGAAATGCTGTGGAAAACACAAAAGCACTGAAATGAGTTTCAAAGAATAGACAGAGCTCAGTCATTCTTCAAATTACTTCAGCACAAGGTGTTTTTGTGTCAGGCTGAAAACACACATTGTTGAACATGAATCTGCTCAGCTTTGTCTGAGGCGTTCTCATACATGACACTGTTCTTTCCACGTTTTTTCCCTCCGATCGAATCTGACACAGATGGTTTGTTGTGCATAAATGCGACCATGGGTTAAACCTGCGTAGCGTGTCACACTGTAAGACGACAAGTTCGGGTTTGTGTTTCATATTAATGTTCCTCCGTAACGCCAACGCTGGTTGCAGCTCAAGGTGTATTGAGGCATGTGTCTTGTTCGAGTCACGACAGGATTATGATCAGCAGTTCAGAGATAATGACCATCTGTGCGGAAGATTACGTTGTCGAATGCAGCAATTAAACTTTCTTAACCTCTGAACCATAAAACTGCCTTTAATTTGCCCTTGGCTTTTTTCTTAAGTCAGGAGAGCGACTTTACTCTTTGTAAGTATACATTGTTAAACCATGTCACTGCCTTCGGTGTGCATGTGTAATTTGTGAGAGCATTTATTAACTGGGGAGGCGTGTCTTCATCGGAGACGTGGAGGTTGAAGGAGCATCTTTTGGTGGAAACTGTACGGCCCCGTGGCGATACAGAAAGCGACCGCTATCCACCGCGGTCGCACAAGCCAGCAATATGCCGGAACTGATGAGTGAATGTGAGGGCCAAATCCCAACATTTCACCTGGGACCTTTTCCAGTGCACACACGAATAAATTACAGCAGGCATTTATTTGTTCATTCATGACAAGATGCGTTTCTCCAGTGACACCCCATGGAGGCGGAGGTAAAAAGGTGCTCGCCGACCTTTTCAGAACAGCTGTGACCTAATGTGTGATGAAGCCTGACTGCAGATTAGAGCAGCAACACACTCGTCGTCTAGGCAAAGTTAAAGAGCAGCGGGAAGGTTGCTTTTCGTTCCTCACACCTCGCTCTGCCCACACGGGCAGAATTGTTGTGACTGGTGTTTGTGTTGACTGTCGCTTAGACGCTGGCAGCTAGCAGAGCTGAGAAATCAACAGAGCACCTGGTAGGATGGATGCTGTTGTGACTGACTGTTGAAGCCTCTGTGTGCTGGTGTAGAGCGAGACTAGTTCAAGACAAGAAAAGGGAGAAATGGGTCTCTTTAAAATCACCAACGGCTTAATGAGCTGCACCGTGACACGTACTATTTGCCTTCAGGATGGAAAAAAAGAAGGAAGGATGCATGAGCCACAAGGTGATTTCTAACGGAAAGAAAGGAAGCCACCTGAAAAGGTGTGTGTACGTCCGTGGTATTAATCTGTTAAACAGAAAAAACTCTCATTCAGCAAATGTTGCTCATTTGTCCGCTGTTATTTTCCTTGCTGCACTTTAGCATATTTGTTGTATCAGCGGCATTTTCAGCAGTTCGGTCAGTTTCCTCAACGCCTCACTTGATCTGTAAAAACCGAACAAAGCCGCGAATGAAACTGAGAAAAGTTGGATTCCCTCTGAGGAAATGTCCATTTTTTATTTTACTTTTTTAACTACTTGTGCTTCACGGTTCATCCGAACACATAACAGTTAACTCAAGGATCATGTATGAGCATTCACACTGAAGACATATCATAACTACTTTAATATTGAATAAGGTGCAGGGATAAAAGTTAGACATAGGTTTTTCAGCTGTACTTGAACGCAGCAAGAAACCAATCCAAAAAAAAAAAACATTTATGTTATTAGACGTCAAACTGAATCACCTGCAATTAATGTAGGTGTGACACACCCACGCTCGGTCGCTATTCTTTCCTCTCTATAGATAAACTATAGCTTACTATAGATTGCTATTGACAAGAGCGTCACAGAGGTTGAGGGCTGAGGTAATAGCCTGTGATTGAACACCTTGTGCTGAGGTCCCGCTGCTCTCTGCCTCATTAACTCTGGCAGGTCCTCTGTTCAGCACGCTGCATTGCAGACAGTCAGGACACATTTAACTGTCTCACACACACAAAAGCGTTAAGGATGGACTTGAAGTTGGATTTAAAGATAGATTTTGATGCTTATGATTGATTTAATGCTTATGCATGTTAAACTAAGCGGAATGTCGCTATAGTCTTTGATGCCCAAAATCGTTTAGTTTCATTCTGTTTTCTCCAAATGTGAAGACAAAGAACTTGTCATGAGTTCAACTACAACTGTCTGTCTGTAACATGTTCAAATGTCTGCACTTTGGTTTTAAAGGCTCATCGACAAACTCATTTTGGACCAAAATCACAATCTGCTACAAAAATGAAGTTTGATATATTGAAAATCTTAAACACCACGAACTAAGATATAAGATTTCCTGTTTATTTTAAGAGCTTTTAGGTGCATTTGGTGTTTTTGCTGCACGTCATATTCAGTGAAAGTGCCTACCTCAGTGGCCTGCCTCTAACCTTAAGCCATTTCTCTGCTCTGTGCCCATCCGGCCACTGTCACCTCCCATCGGGGAGTATTCCTCTCCATTACCGGCCTCTGTCCGTCCTCCACTTAAATAACAGCAGCCCTGCCACTCCGTGCCCATTAAGATACTGCTGGGGCCACATACACAAACATCCACAAACTGCCAGGGCCTTTATAAATAGATGGCGGGAGAAAGAGAGCGAGGCTGGTTAGAGGAGGTAAATTATTCCAAAACAGCTAAACAGGACTGAGACTAAGAACCCCCCACCACTCCAGCTTCTCCAGCTCCTCCTTTCAGGTGTCACTTTGGGCTGACTCAATTTTACACTGTAATGGACCTCCTGGGTCAACTACTTTTCTCCCACCTTTCCTTCCTTTTTTATCTCTCCGCTGCTCTCTTCATCTATCAGCAGTCGACAACACATTTACTCACTTTCCTGCAACACACAGGCATTATTCCCTGTACCGACTGTATAGTTTGTAGCACTTAATTTCGTCTAACACTAATCAGGGTTCACACTGCACTTCACCCCAAACTGCAGTTTAAGACACGAGTGGGGAAACGGTAGCGAGGAGCCAGTAGATTTCCCAGACGGCGGAAAGCGCGGACGTCCACGGGTTGTTTCAAGCTGGCATTTGTGTCTCTCAGCCTAATTTCTGGAGTAATCCAATGGATTACATAGATTTATGTTTCCGTCATTGATGTTCTTAAGGAAGCCAATTGTTGGCCACCTTGAAGAAAGAAAGTGTCCACTTCTGTACAGGAAGAATGAGATGGCTATGGCCAATTCATCTGTTTATCCGGCTGTAGTTGGACCTTCCCTGCTGGTAATGAAGGAAAGAAACGACTATCAATATTATTAGCCATTGTCCACCTTTAGGGCCTTCTGCTCTCTTTACTTGCAGTGCATCTCTTCTAAGCTCAACAAGTGGAGGCTGGGTCCTTAGCACTCGGTGGTTTGTGTAATTTAGAACACAGCCTGTTTAAATGTCCTTTACTTCTTAGTGGCAGGTTTAGTCTTCACCAGTTTACTTGTCTCCGGTTGTCACACTGTTTGCTCGCTGTGATACTGTCTCGTGTTGCTTTTAAAAACACGCCTATAAAAGCAGCGGTGAAAAGACTGTTTGACTTCTTTTAAAGTTGATACATGCTGGATGACACGTATCGGATGACAATCGACATAATGTGACTGTAACTGCTCTGACTTCAAAGAAAAACTCGCTTAGATGTGGTGCTTCCACTTTTGTTCACTAGATTTGTCTGTGTGTGTGTGTGTGTGTGTGTGTGTGCTGTATGTGTGTGTGTGGGTGTGTGTATCTGGGTTTCGTATTTCCACCAGGTCCACGCCTTGGCCCAGACCTGAGGTCAGAGGTCGGCTAACCTCTTACATTCCTGAACCTGTTTTTTTCCCTCCAATTTTCCATCTTTGACTATAGTCCCTCTTTCAGCCCCCCCCCCCCAAACACCCCCGACCCTCTTACTGTCTTTCACTTCATCCATCTTCAACCCAATCACCTCATTTTCGCTTTCTACCTATCTAAACAAGGCTCGTTACTTAGCATGAGTGTTTTGTCTGAAATGGCCTACAGGAAGAAGTCCTCTGCTTATTCAAGCCGCAGTCGAACCGGGGAGAAACTAAGAACAAGGGAGGGAGGTTGAGAGAATTAAGGTGAATAGCAGGCAGACTTGTCAATCAAAGCCACTTAAGTACCTGGTTTCCTAGAGGGATTCCAAAAGCAATCAACGCTAGTCAATAGCCCCTTTATTGATAAAAAAGAGAGGAGATAAACAGACAGGCGAGGATAATAGGAGAATACTAGTTTAGCACTAGTTAGGCTTAGCCCAGTTGCATTTATGCAAACTATTACACTTTGATCAGCCTTACTGTTAATAAAGTGCATCATTTTGAAACATTTTCATTTAGTTTTACAGATACACTGAGAATGTGACACACGACCAGTCACTGATAGATTTCACCTGCAGGTACTTGGCAAATGGCCAGTAAGTCATTCATTTACTTCCCAGTTTGCTGGAAAAATCTAGAAGAACTTGGTAGTGAGCATGAGCAATGACATCTACAGTACCTGGAAGGTAAAGAGGGCGACATGCCAAAAATTATGATTTGAAAAATCAAGAGAAAATGCAACAGCTGCAGCATGACTGAACACACCACAAGTGCAAGTCAGTTTAAACGCCTTAGTGGCATTAAAATCAGAATGTTCTTAATGGACAATAAGTGCTGAGCATATTTTATGTCAATCTGCCCAATAGAACATAATATTTCTAACTTGTTAACGATGCCTTCACTTGCTTCTTTTGGATTTAGTTTGGGTATTACGTGTAAATAAATGCCACTGAATTTCCCTCCCAATTTTCCAGAGCTGACAATGACAAAAAACTCCTCCAGGTGATGTCATTTGGAGGAGTTTTCAGCTAACAGCAGTTAAATGTTTTAATATAGGGAAGTCAGAAGGAGGTTTAAAAATATGAAGGTGCATTTACACACTGAACTAAACTAACTGCTCGTAGGAAGCGTTTCCAGTGTCAGTGGGTCAGCGATAGCGTAGGATTTCTTCTGGGAGCGTGAATATAACTTGTCTCATCTGCAGAACTGACAAATTACAGTACAGACTCTAAATTCAAGATCAACAAGGATGTAATGAAAATTTGACACTCCTGCAGAAACATCTGCCTTCTTTCTTTTACTGCACAAAATGAATCAGAGACAGTCAGAAGAGAAGGTTTGTCAATATTTATTTCTCTCCTCTACATGCAGCAAAATTAGATTTTTTTTTTCTCCCCTTGGCATCTACACCATCACCTTCTCCATTATGAATCTATCTTTACCTGCTTTCCTGCAGCTCCTCTCTATCCTTCCTCCCATCATCATCCTCCAGCGGTTCGTCCTCCCTCCATCACCATTCTTTAGCGTGTACAGAGCAGCCAAGACAGTGATTGATCTGGTGTGGAGGCTGTCATGGGCCCTCCTCCTCCTCCAGTAGTTATGAACATGAGGCGGGCTGCTCTTCATAGATTTTTAAATTAGTGTCAGCTTTGCTCCAAAGATGTGTTATTGACTGATGAAATAGAAACTGAGCTCCAAACACTCAGTCCTTCCCCAGAGTTTTCCCCAGCCTGGTAATTGAAAAAGTGTGAAGGGAGTGTGTTCAAGGGAGCGTGCAACTGTTTGTATGTGTGTGTGTGTGTGTGTGTTCCTGTGTTGTGTTGTGTTTGTGTGCTTGCAACTGTGCGCTCTTTATCTCTGCTGGAGAAAAATGCACACAGCTCGCTAGAGTCAAGATTCGATTGAAGTATTGCATAGGAGATCTTTATCTTTGTACACACCCACCCTGAAACATGAGTATTCTGTGCACCTTTAATCCTATAAATACAGTAGGCTCCATGTAAACCTGAGAAGGCATCGTTACTAAACTCCAATCTGTCTGAGCCCACGACATCACACCTGAGTTATTGTTGTGTATCCTGCATTATAATCACCCTTAGTGATGCTTGTTAAAGGAAAGTTGACATTGGTCGTCCCTGTGGCTGAACGAGGAGCTGCAGGGGGAAGGTTGAACTTTAGTTTTAGAATTCTGGACGATTCTCTTCAATAGCAGTAAAGTTTTAACATGTTAATTGTTGAGATCGGGAGCTATGGCAACATCAGAAAACAGAGTTGTGAAGTTATCATTAAAGTTGTGATGGATAAATAACATTTGGTCACGTGTCCTTGCTTTGCCTTTTTCTCTGCAGGTTCCGACATGGCCATCTTTTGCCTGCTTTGTGGGAAGCGTTTCCAGACCCAGACAGCGTTGCAGCAGCACATGGAAGTCCACGCCGGCGTTCGCAGCTACATTTGCAGTGAATGCAACCGGACTTTTCCCAGCCATACTGCACTCAAACGTCACCTACGCTCACACACAGGTCAGTGGAAGCACTCACTTCGCATCTCCACCGCAGCGCCAAGGTCGAGATATAAATGGACGGCTCCCTCAACGGCATGGTAATCTGCTAAAAGGGCAAGTTGTTGCCTCAACTGTTCATAGAAGTATTGATTATGACAACCAGTACGAGACATTTTAGGTGCAGGTGCAACAGTCAATGCTGCCGCGGCGTCTCCGTTCAGAAAATGACTCAACTCAGTGTGTCGTGCTTGAATAAGTATTTTCAGTGCACTTGAATCACCTTTTGCGTCTGCCCCTTTATTTACAAAAGAGCACAATTGAATGTGTAATGCTTCTACCACACAACCAGAACGGAAGAGCAGACACTGCAGAAATAATTTATATTGACATAAATGATTTATCAGAAAATCTTTGTGTTATTGTGTTTGAATGTTTAAGATTTAATCACTGCAGTAGTCGGAAAAGGGCATTAACGGATCATTCGTTGCGGAATTATGATGTAGACAAACCACTCGGGAAGTTTTCGTAACATTTCAACGAAAAATCACCTCTGAAACTATTTTATAATGTCAATTTACATAGGTGATTGTCATGTGACATTTCACAGGGCACCGTGTACACCAATCAGCCACAATATTAAAACCACCGTTAGGTGAAGTGAATAACATTGATTATCTGGTTTCAATGGCAAGACGTTGGACATATTAGGCAGCAAGTGAACAGTCAGATCTCAAAGTTTATGTGTTCAAAACAGGAAGAAATATTCGGGCATGAGCGACAAGTTCAGCGTTAAATCCATGGATGCCGAGCTCACAACTTACTGGCTTGAAAGGATGCTGGACATTTTGGTGCCTGATACACGGGGACATATTCAGATACTGAGTCAGTTTCTTGATGGCTCCGAGCTGTTTGTTGAAAAGACGGGGTTAATATTGTGGTTGATCAGTGTATTTTAATATACCTTACTCTATCTAACCTGTATTAAAATATTTCTGTGCTAATCATGACATGTAGAGGTTTTGTTTTTTTTTGGTTCAGATGATGTCATGTGGAGAAACAGGCTGACAGAGACTAAAATCTCCATCATGTGAGCAACCAACTGAAAAGTTCCTCCTTCATTCACTTTAATGGCTATAGGAGTAAAAATAATTCCATCTGAATTGTATTGGAGTAAAAGTAGAAGTAACAAAATGGAAATACTGGAAACTATGCTGGAAAACATTCCTCAAAACAGTACTGGAGTAAAAGTATGAACTAAATGTTCATGTTACTTTTCACCACTGTGTAATCCCGATCCACAGCTTGACTCATGATCCTGACAGCACGTGATGACCATTTCAGCTAGCAACACTAATGACGTTTGTCCTTAAATATAGATCTTATTATTCTCAGATTTGGCACGTTACCGCCCCCTCCACTCTGCCTGTGCTTTAGGGTAAAGCGGCAGAGAAACCTGCGAAAACGTTGCACTGGGCCGTGACAAGAATTGTCATAGACAAATGTTGCTTGGGCTATAGTACAAAGTTGCAAAGCATGTTTTATTTTGGGAAACGGGCTGAATTATGTTATCCCTGCGCAGTTACACTGCTATTTCAGCTCAGCTGAATAAACAGCATTAATTTAGGTCAGCGAAATGAATGAATTCTGCAGCACTCAGGCGAAGCTTATTTACAGTGACTGTAATTTTTTTTCTTCCGTCCACTAGTAATTCTCTGTGCTCTTTACTAAGGCAAGGCCGGGATACCAATAGATTGTTGCAAGGGTGCAGAGGTAGCCTGACGGATGCGGCTATTCAGAGGGGAAAAAAAAAAAAAACGCCACCATGACAGAATATGAACACATGGAAATGAATCCCATTTCACCGGCGAGGGATGGATGCTTTTTTTCTTCCCCCTCTCTCCCTCTCTCTCTCACCCAGCCGCCTGTCTGCGACCTTAAATAACAGTCTCACTGTCAGAGCCGATTTAGCTCACCAGCTCACGGATAAATATTTGAAACGAAAGGCAGCGAGATGAGAGCAGTCGGCCCTATTTACAAGTCAGGCGAATACACCATTAGTGTGTGATGGTGTTACGGGCCGGGGGTTTTGGGGGGGTGGGGTGGGGGGTTAGGGGTGGTCAGAGCTGCTTGAGCCGCCTGTACAGTAGCGGTGCACACATCTGCTCTGTCTTCCAGACATTGGCGAGGACACAAGCTGCATCTCTGATCCACCTGCCCACTCGGGCAACGCAAATGTCACCTCAGCTTGTCTCTGGAGCTGCAGATGAGTCTTTGCAGCCTTGTGCCACTTTAAACCTCATCCCACTGTGGGCGTCTGTTAAATCACAATGAGCCAGCCGTGAAAGCAATCGTTTAAATATGATGTGGAGCCTTTTGTCGGGGGATTATAAAGTCAGCAACTCACACAGCCATCATCGGCACCAGAAATAGGTCCTAATTTAGCCTCCACAAAAATATAAGTCGAGGCATGGTGTTTCTCTATATTTACACTTTGATGTTAATAATCTCATTCACTCTTTGCTGGGTAACAAGGCAAAAATAGTGCACAGAAAACAACCAGAGGCAGACAGTTTTAGAGGTTTACCTACATGTTTTTTGAAAGACACATTTAGCAATATCAGTCCATCATGGACATTTGTTTATAGCAGGTTCTCTTTAGTTATTTTGGTTCGATTCACATTAACTCGAGCTTCACTTATTTTTTTGTTCTATTTCATTTGCGCTTTGACATTTACGTGAAAATGTCCTTTACAGCCTTATCTTTGGTATATGTTCGCATGTCTTTTTAGACCAACACCCATTCTAAATTAATTCCGATTTGGAGCATTTATGTACAAAGACAGGAAAAAATTCTCTGTGATTTTTTTTTTTTTCAGCCCTGAATATTTCTTCCAATCTCCTGCTCAAACTGAATTCAACATCAACAGGCTCCACTTGTCCGAGCTGCAGTTAGAGCTGCCTGAATGTACTTAAAGAGAATAAAGGGCTTCTCTTATCTGGTTATGAATGACATATGCTCAGGGAGACGCCACTTTTATAGGAGATTTTAGTGAGACACCTAAACTATCTTTGAATGAATTTACTCTTAACAGAGTAAGAAAAGTACTTGTACTTGTCTATTTTCTGTGACTGGATACGTTTCAGATCCAAATATTATAGTTTTACTTCACTACATCTATTTGATACCCATATTTACTTATTAAAATCTGATTTATTAAACATAAGACTTTTTATTGACTTTTAAATTCACAAGCTACCCAGCAGTATATAAAGAAATTGAAATTATAATTATCAGAGTCAAAATGTACAATCTTCAAAACAGTGAAAATGATTGTAAAAATGAATTGTCACCAGCTGTAATTATAATGGACCGTACTCCTTAAAGTGGACTTCGGTAATTCTATTCTACTTTTCCTTCAATAACATTTTTAATGCATGAGTTGTATTTCAACAAAGCGGTATTTCCGCCTCTTCCACCACCGATAGCCAAGCTCCTTGTGACAAAGGGGTGGTCGAGTAGAACATGTTTCCATTTGTCTTTTTATTGCCTTGGTGTTTTGCTCCTTCAATGTTGGAGGTACATGACACGAGCCGCAGCCTTTGCGATGAACTAATGTTTTCCTGTAATTTTTAAAATAATTACCTCCCAGTAGTATGTCGCTCTTTTCAATTAGGGCGAGATATAAACACAGAAATGAAAAATTAATTATAAAACATCTGAGATTAGAATAAACAGCTTCCTGATTCATATTCATTAGATTATTTGATTTGGTAATACATATTTATTGCTCGTCGTTGTAATAGAGTATGGATGAGTGGCCATTTTGGTCCTGTATGTCATGTTGGCGGTTTTCTTCTCATCCTCTGCACTGAATTCTTTATCTCCGTGTCTGCTTCAACCACCTGTTAAGCCATTTGCTAAGTTGTTTTGACTGATTTTCCCTCACTGCTTTCATACTCAAAATTCTCATTGCTCAGTTAGACTTTGAGCAGACACTGCACTACATTAGGGAAGCAAATGGGTAAAAGCAGTGTTACTGTTATAATGGAGTTTGAAGGTTGATGTGTAAGTTGTGTGATGCTGCTAATGAGCTCAAATAACTAAGGTGTCTTCGTTCACTGTGTCCATTGATACAGTGGACCTCTGCAGACAAATGCATAGACAGAAAAGCTCTCACCTGCATTGCAAATCAGTTACCCGCAGGTATCTCAGCAAGAATTCCCGTAAAAAGATCTCAATTCGCTCTTTTCAACCCTAATTTTAATGTACAGAGTGTGGCAGCTCATCTACCCGGGAAATCTTTAGATATAGCTTCTGTTGTATGGAATGACAACAGAAAGCGACAAAAGCGCTTGTATAGAAATTCATTACGTGGGCTTCATTTTACCTGTCTGCCGCCTTATCTTTTCATAGCAGCTTTGCTGGTGTGGCTCTGACACTGGATCACCATTTAGGACGAGGGGGGGAAACACATCTAATGTGTTTACATCAGCATCCTAATCTTTTCGTCATCTCTTCGTCTCATTTTTTTTTTTACCCCCCTCCACTTGCAGTCACCTTCTCTTATAATGCAAAGACATTTATTTATTCATCTACGTGTTGCCCCTTTTTGTTCATATATTACAAACACTCAATGTGGCCTATAACAGTGGCAGCCATGTCAGCTGTGCTATTCCCCTTCTCTAACACCACACAGGCAGACACACACACGCTCACTCTCTTTACAGACCGGGCCTTCATTAATATTCCGTTGTTGTGCACTGTCTGTATATAAGTGTCTCTGTGTGTGTGTGTGTGTGTGTGTGTATTTGAAACTCTGAGCCAATTTGCTGTCTGCTGTAGCGGGGTGTTTTGTGTTCGCAGCTGTATTTGATAGTGCTATAGCCAGAGAGAGGGGGTGAGAAAGAGAGAGAGAGGGAGAGGGAGAGAGAGGGCTGGATTGAATTTAGAGAGAGACAGAGAATGAGCCAGCTCTGGTCCTGGCAGTGATGGAGCCTGGTGATTTACAGCCTCTTACTGTATATAATGAACACGCCCTGGGTGCCCATGGGCACGAGAACCCTCAGCAGGGCTTTGGGGTGTCAAAGGAGATGACGGGGAGGAGGGGATGTAAATACACAGATGACTGGGAAGGGTGGGTGGGGGTCAGGAGACGCAGGTGGTGGTGCTTGGGGGCACCCAAGGGTCCACTCACTATGCTGTGGTTCCACCTCACTGTGCTGAGTCCTCATCTGTGGCCTCCCCGCCATGTGGTCACACCACAGAGAAAGAGAAAGGAAGGAAGGAGAAAAGAAAGGGATGAGAGAGGAGGAGAGGGGGCGAAAGGAAGTAATAGTGACAGATTTGGGATGGACAGAGGACATGTCCCCATTAATCTCCAGCCCCCGTGAGAATACCCTGACAAAATGAAGTCCTGTCTGTCCCTTTACATCCTCACAAAGTGATTATAGAATTGTATCTGATTTATTTAAAGCTCTGCAGTGCAACTTTGCACTTTGGCGTCCCCGAGTGGCTAGACGAGATTACATACATGACGTGCAGCGAGTGGCACGTACAGGAGGCTGCGTCTGGACAGCAACCATTTGGCATTTCATACTACACCATCGCTTTTCTGCCTCGGCCGATAGCAGACACTGAATCGTATCTTGACCCTGTTGTAATAAGTGAATGTGCACTACAGGAAATCCGTATTATTCCCTTCTTCATGGCACATAATCAAGCAATAGTGGGCAGTTGTTTTTTTATGTATTGTGTGTTTTTTGATGTAATTTGCTGGATATGTTGCTTTTTAGATTTAAAAGTGACAGTAAAAATAAAGTGAGGTTTAGCCTAAATAAAGACTTGCGATCATACTTATTCATTTTTTTAAATCTGTGGTATCAGGTCTCTGTAAGTGATAATAGGCAAGTGTTACCACACCTACTGTAATATGTACATACGTATTTTGTAGTAAATGTAATGTAATACGTTAAACCCTGGGGGATTCTTTTAAGTGAAAAACAGCAAGCCAGTTCCTACTAATTCAAGATTTTTGATAATGTTTTCCAACCGCAGACGTTAGCACAGCAACAGGACATTAAGCATAAATAACCCTCCATAGGCCTCCTCTGTGTATTAGCATCCCACTCGCTGGTCTGATCGGAGGCCCTAATTAAAGGCAGGTGAATCTGAGCTCAATTATTATTCTTGTAGCGTCGTGCGAGCACACAGAGCTCCGTGATGGATTGTGATCTCTGCTGTGGTTGAAACGCTAGAAAGAGCACAATGTCTTACAGCGGGAGCCACTGATAACTTCATGCAGACAAATAAAGACTGTCACTTTTATTGATTTTTACCCAGCCCCCCCGACCACCACCACCACCCCCACCACCACCATATACACCCACATCTCCTGCTCCATTCCTGCCTCAGTTTTATCCCTGCCCCCCCGACACCCCTTCATACCCAACAAAGCTTCCCTTTAATGGGAAGGCGTTCAACATCACAAGGCATCGAAAACGTTTTCTTCCATGATAGCATGGCACGACCAAAATGTGATCGGCATTTAAAGGGTATCCATCTCGCGCTCCTCTTTCATCCCCCCTTCGGTCTCTTCTCTGGAATAAACCGAATAAAAGCATTCATACTAAATGTACAGACATAAAATCTTAAATAAAATATGCAGCATGACCGTGAAATTGTCTGTTAACAGCAGGACAGCAGCAGTAGCACATAACGAGAAATGCAATTTATTCTCTGGCATGTTGCTGCTTGGACAGGCAGATAATGAAAGGCATAGGTCATTGATGGTGACTTAAACCTGCAGCGGTGGAGTGAAATACATTAATAAATATCCACACCATTACTTGGATGGCGAGTGTAACATTGGGGGGGGGGTGCAAATGATGCAAGGAGGAGTTCCTCATCAAACACGGGAATACAATTAGTCTGTGGACTGCTGGTGAGAGCCTCCTGCAAATCATAATATCCCTGATCATTGACATCTGAATATGCATTACAGCTTCCCCGCGGGGACGCGCTCTGTCAGACTGAGCAGAATGTGATGCCTGTTGTCGTTTTCATTTTCGAAGGCTCACATACTGTACATCCACAGCGAGCCTGGTGTCTGAAATACGTCTTGGAAGGGAATTAAAAGTGTGAATACGGTTTTACAGAGTGTGAAAGGATTAGGCAGGGGAGCCAAAAATAGAAACAGATGGAATGTTCACAGTAAATAAATACACTGAGAGTAGGTATGGAAATGTAGATATGTTTCTCTATAACCTAATTTCCTGTTTTGTTTCAGTTATTTTCATTTTGAAACATTGCACTATTTTAACATAGTCAAGTTAAAAAAATGATCATATTCCTTCAGTACTGAAGATGTGGAAATTGTTGCTTTTCTCTAGTTTTGTGTCGCAGGATACAGAGTTCAGCTTAACATCTCTGTTTAGCCAGAACACAAAGTGTAACGTAGAAGCAGTTTAATTGCAGATAAATTCAATGAAAAGACGCAAGTGAATGTAAATTCTCCTGAGAAAGGGGCAATTTAAACAGAGGACACGTCCACAACAGTTATACTTGAGTAAATGTTTTTGCAAAAGCCTCGTCTGAAATTGTCTGACCATTTTTAATTTTTTTGACGGGCTTTGTCAAATGTCGTATGACGTCTCGCCTATAAGAAGAAGAGAAAATGGCGTGTTTGTATTTAAAACATATATATCAAAGGACAAAAAAAATCCATGATGACAAAAGTCAGCTTATTATTGTAGGTTTGCGACATCAGTCAGGGTATCCATTAGTGCATTGTGAGTCTGGGACTGCATGGTCAATAATACATCTCATGGCCAGTGAACAGCCATGACAGGCTACAATTATTTAAGGCTTTTACACAAAGCAAAACAACAGCGCAGGTGATTTGTAGAGAAAGACAAAAAGATGGGTAACATTTGTCTGCTGGCGTTAAAGCCTTTAAATGGGTGTACATTAAAGCATAACATCTGTTGCTCAGGCGCCGTGCATAAATTAAAAACGTGCTTAACAAGATTCACGTGTGTCAGAGTAACTTTACTACAAAGTCAAAGTGTAAATGTGCAGCGTGTTTCTGCCTTTTCGCGTCGGATGTAAGTAAACGTTGCCTCTTCTTTCCACGTTCCAGCAGGGGACCACCCGTTCGAGTGCGAGTTCTGCGGGAGCTGCTTCCGAGATGAGAACACGCTGAAGGGCCACAAACGCATCCACACCGGGGAAAAGCCCTATGAATGTAACGGCTGTGGGAAGAAGTTCAGCCTCAAGCACCAGCTGGAAACCCACTACCGTGTGCACACAGGTACCGTAAAATCAAAAGAAGCCCAGCTGGCACAGAGGAAATGTGAAGAATTCTGATTTCATTGATATTGTTGTCCAAGTATTTGGGAACACTGTGGACTAGAACCTTTTATTGAAATCTTCTCGTTTGGAATCTGTAGTCATTGCTGTGCAGCTGTTCGTCCATTACTGCCTGTTACACGTTTAAAAATGTGTCTGAAATACAGGAGCGGCCAGGCTCCATTCACGAGTATCGTTAACACTTCGATTCTTTGACTTCTCCTAATTTGATATGAGTGCAACGTTATACCCGCTGCCCCTCATCATAATACTGTGTTGAAACATATTGATGTAGCATATGGAGCCTGTTAAGGACTCTGTTGTAGGAAATCCAAGTTGCAAGGCACAGACCCGACCAGATGAATATCTCTGTTGCTGTGATACAGTAGATGAATGTCTCAGAAGACTTTGTATTGATCCCAGTATATTTAGAGCCCCATAAAGATGTTGACACAGTGATAAGCTGGCTGCCCTGGAGAACGAGTGCATGCGACGCACCAGATTGAGCGAGGATACCATGAGTGCTCGCTAGGATGGCGCGCAGCCAAGGCTTTATGCTTCCTCACCATCTCTTTTTCTCTAACGCACACAGACACACACACAGCAGCACCCTCCCATCTCCCATTCAATAAGCCAGCTGTTAAGCCACACTATCAAGGCAGCCTGTCCAATAATTGGCTCCCCCCCTCCGTCCACCCTTTCCCCTTTTGTGTGGGGGAGGGGGGCTTTGCGTTAAGCCGGAGAGCAACAGCAGATAACAAGAGCAAGTGACAAGCTCACAGTCAAAGGCCACCTCTCACAAAAGCGAGCTGCTTGATGAATCATCGACACTGGCAAGCCAACCTCCCCGCCCCCTTCTCTCCACACATCCCAAATGCCAATGGCCGATCGATACCTGAGGCCATTTGCAATTCATTATTAGCTGGTTATTTGAGGCGGCCCTGTTTACAGTGCGGTTATCAATATCATCAGCGTCACGCAGGTGTCCGCGCCGCTGCGCAAAGAACACGTGACATGCAAGTGACGCGGCGCTTGTGCTCATTGGCCAAATGGCAGCTCAGCTCAGCCTCCGTGGAGGTCAAGGTTAACCGGGGCTCCAAGCGAACAGTCAGCCCAAGGAGCAGAGACGCAAAGCCGCTGGTTTCGCCGCAGCACACATGTGCGCGAGGCTCCAGCTGAAAGGTGACAGCGAGCGCCGGGCCAGATCACTTCCGACAGCTCATTTCAAATGCCATTGGTAAAGGTCAGCATTTACATGTCTAATTTGCGTCTGTCGGCTCGAGCGCTGGTGGATTATTCCCCGCCATCACTCAAATCATTAGCACATTTAGGATGGCGGCTGTTGCTGAATTGAAATATGCCTCCTGAATATAGCAGCCCCCCACAGCAAGAAAGCAGTGTTATACTTTGATTTATGACACCTTCAGGAGTTCTCCATGGCAGGAGCTGTATTTGCGTACCAGAGATTGGCTGATTAGATGTGTTTTATAAAAGTCAGACCAGGCATTTAAACACCACATATTGCTACTACATGGAAATTTGACTCTTAGGGTGTTTTTATTTCAATTAAACTAGTTCTGTTTGAATATTTACAAAGTTATGGTCCAATTTATTCCAGCTGAGATATTTGTTCACTTTTCTCTGTTCTTTCTCTCATCAGGTATGACTCATTTCATTCTTCAATGAAAGTTCTTCGATCATTTAAACTCTCGATTGTGTAGAGTTTGTGTAATTTCTTTACAGTTTCAGCTAACACTGTTACTGGTTGCACATCCAATTAAATGCAATACAGTCACTTCTTTTAATTTCTTCTCTAGGACAAAAAAAAAATCTTAGTACAGTGGGATATTTTTAATAAAGGAAGTAAGTTGAATTGATAAGAGCAGAACACAAATGCTTTCTACGTCCTTGACCACAATAATAATTAGAAGATCATTTGTTATCTGCTGGAGGGATATTTTGAGAGATTTGACTGGTTCTGTGTTGACACCGTCTCTCTCGGAGGTTAATAATCTGCACTGCTGCACATGCATGTTTTTATTCATCTTTCTCATAGAGCTCGTGCCAGTTATGGCAGACAGTCAGCATGGCTCCAAAGAGTCAGCGTGGTCTTTTACTGCTGCAAAACCACCGTTCGGGAAACAGTTGGGATTTCACTCCTGGATTTTTTGACTTGTCACTTTCTGTGTGTGCGGTCCAATTATCATAACAACACGAGAATTTCTTTTAGGCCAATTTTTCTTTTAGGGTGAAATCTGTGCTCTCAAAATTAGCAATAATAGGTTATTTTTCTTGGCTGAATCCCCGACTTAGTGACTTTTTCACTTCTAACTCCGCGGGTTTCATGTGGTCGAGAGATTTGAAGGATCATTCAGTTTGATTACAGCGTGGGTCTTATTGTAGATTTTGCCATGTTCCCATCAGTTATACGTGGACAACCAACATCAACGCACAGCAGTGACTTTGTTTCTGAGAATATTAAAGAAAGCCAGGCTTGTGCCTTCACATCTTTTCCGTGCTGTACTAACATGTGCGAACTGCACAGCGCCTGACAACGCAGATCTCCAGAGAGTCATAAACACTCCCTCGGATATAATCGGACACTCCCTGTGCTCACCGGAGCACATCTTCAGATCACGATGCCTCTGCATCCTTCTGAAAGACCCCGTCCACCCGTCCCATCATCTCTTAACCCTGCTGCTTTCCGGGAGATGCAACGGTTCCATAACAGCCTGTACCTCAAGATTTAATTTTACCTAGAGCCATCCGTAAACTCAGCTCTTCAAAACTCTGGCCAGTAGTCAGACTAACAGCTCAACCCAACTGTCTCCCCTCATTCAGTGACAATCAGTGACTGTGTGCAATAACTATTGGGAAAATGACTCCATGCACAATATTTATTGCTTCATTATTTCCTAACTGTTTAACCACATGCAGAAACAACTTTTATCCTTAAAAACTGTTACTGTTCTTCGTGCAGTTAGATCTTGGTTGAGATACTGAAAGTTGTAACAACAAAAGCTG
The DNA here is from genome assembly GCA_033026295.1 of Channa striata. NCBI lineage: Eukaryota > Metazoa > Chordata > Actinopteri > Anabantiformes > Channidae > Channa > Channa striata. The sequence goes on along the minus strand of CM065182.1, from coordinate 9,349,228 downwards.
TGTTTAATTCATTAATCTATGAAATGCATTTTCTCCTCCTAGCAAGCACATCACATTTGAACGAGGAAAAAATCATGTTATTGACTGTTTGTCTCCAACTCCACCCTATCCTCCACAGGTGAGAAGCCATTTGAGTGCAAGCTGTGCCACCAGCGATCCAGGGATTACTCTGCCATGATCAAGCACCTGCGCACCCACAACGGCGCATCTCCCTACCAATGCACCATCTGCCTGGAGTACTGCCCCAGCCTGTCAGCCATGCAGAAGCACATGAAAGGCCACAAGCCCGAAGACATCCCCCCAGACTGGCGCATAGAGAAGACCTACCTGTACCTCTGCTATGTCTGAAAGCGCAAGAGCGAAGAGGGGGAGGGTGTAACGTGAGGGCGGAGAGGGGGTTGAGAGGTAAGGGGAATGTAAATGAGCGGAGATGAGGCACGAAGCTGTGATAGAGTGTTGACGAGGAAAGTCAACGGCTAGAGACTCGAACGCAAGAGGGTTTGTTTTCTCTTTTTCTTTTCATGCAAAGGCGACAACGACCGACGGGGTAAAAAGGTGGTGATGGTGGGACCAAAGTGCTAAGGAGTGGAAGACTTGGACACGGAGAGAGAGATTCTCCACCATTGTTCGGATTCACCGGGTCATTCACTACATCTGCGACTCTGTTATTGTTTCAGGTCATTTCATGCAGCACCATAAAGCGAGCAAGCTGCAAGCAAGTGACTTTGTGGATGCTGCTGCTAAGCAGATTCTCAAGGGCTATCTGAACCTGCACGTCTGTGCCACCAGGAACCAAATCTCTTACTCTTTGATTTTCATTCTCTTTCCAAACAAGGGAAAGACTTTTTTGTTTTTGTTGTTTTTTTTAGTTTTGATTTCTAGGATTACATGAGTAATATGTGAAAATGAGCATCAGTTCATCACATCACCTTTCAATTGTAAGGAGCTGCTGGCGTTTACATGCCAAAATTGTTCCCCTTAACTTCACAATTGACCATTTTTTTCATAGTTATGAACAAAACAAAGTTTTTCAGTAGTTTTCCAACTGCTTTCAATATAATCACTTTCATGCTAAATGGGAAGTGCATAAGTTTTGTTAGCTCCTGTCATTTCTGTCTGAACAGTAGCCACAGATGTCTCTGGCTTTGCAAGCCTGTCCATACATAAGAGCCCTCAGATCCCAGCAGTGGCAGTAAGATAGCCCCTGAGAATCAGCAGCAGTTCCCGTAAGCGTATGCAGTAGATGAAACAGTCGAATTGGATAGATGGGAGCACTAAAATACTGCAAACCAAGCACCCATTTGGTTGGAAAGGGGGGGGCATGCTAGTGCTGCTTTTAGTTGGATGTCTCCCTAGTTTTCTCAGTAGTTTTTCTGGTTCGGCATCTGTGTCAGACGACAGCTGGAGGAGGTCGAGTCACCACTGGCCCTGCACGGTTCTCCCCAGAGAGCCAAAGGCAAACTCGTGTCACTTTTTTCATCGTATATTTTTTTAGCTCTGCATCACATAGTTTATCACGGCTTGATTGCACAGGTAAAACAAATTACGACAACAGTCTCTGTTTGATGTGTGCAAGGTATATATTTTTATCATTAAATCATAACTTGCTATTACAGTACGCCAACATATTCACCTACTCAGCAATAGATAACTGGACTGCTTCTATCCATGCACATTTAACCGGATGACTATCATTATTTCACACTAATGATGAACTACACAAACTGACACACAAACAGTAACACTTTGACCACAACGAGTCTGTCCATTCACCACAGGGATGGAAAACAAGATGGGAAAACGCTGCTTTCCGTGGAGTCCTGTGACTTTGTCTGCTGGTAGTGAATGTCGAAGAAGTGCCGGGAGCACCTTTGCTGCACACGTCAACATTGTCAAAGGTGTTGTGGCAAGCTGAAGACTGTTAAACCGGAGGGGGAAAAAAACATGAATGTGAGTGACTGTAAGCCAGGTTCACAGGAGGCTGCGTCTGCACACGGCAGCAGGTTAATGCTGCCTTTCAAAGTCGGAAACCTGCCGTTCCAACCGTAGCGGTGGTACCGTCAACCTTTACAATTAGATGCATTTTTCCTGTTGTCATTTTGCAGATATTCGGTTTAAATTGCTATTATTCCACCAACCAAAACATTTACACTGAATTAAAATTGCCATCAGGGTTTTAAGTAAAAATCCAGGTGTGCACCATGATAAAGATACGGAGAGGAAATTGGATCAGTATGGGAGGGAGGTCGTCCTGATTATTCCTGTTCAAACATTCTGCGCGATATTTCACCTGTGAGGTTTTCTTTCTGACGTCTCTGAAACGCAGCATTAGACTTGTGTGGCACACGCAGCCACAGGTATTAAGGTTGAACCTAAGGCTTTAATGGACATCACTGCATGTCACAGCGTTACCTGGGTGATCACATATCTTAACGGCCGGTGGAAAAGGCTTCGACGACCGAATAAATCAACTCTTTCTCTGTGGTTTCGTCCCTGCGCATCATCTCTCTCGTCTCCTGTTGTTGTTGGTTGTTGGCTGTTGTCGTTGTTGTTGTTGTTGTCGTCGTCGTCGTCGATGTTGTTGTTGTTGTTGACCTTGAGTTTGATCTCAACACATTGTACTTGAATTACCTCGTTTTTGTGACCTCATGTTGCTTGTGTATTTTTAATTTTCCCTTTTGTTTCATTTGTACACTTTTTTTTCGTTCAAATGTATGTTGGAAAGATGCATTGCACAACATAATGAAGCAATGTATGCGCAGAAAAATTAAGTGCCACGGTGAAGAGATTTGCTTGTTTTTCTAATGTTGCGTAATTCTTTGTGCATTACTTGTTACCAAACTTGGTATTATTAACCCCGCTTGTTAAAGAGCCGGATGGTTTGGTCATTTGTTATAAAAGCTACCTCTAAGTTGTTGTTTTGGGGTTTTTTTGTATGTTTTTGTTTGCAAAAGCACATTTATTTGTGTGTTTGTGTTTTGCATTATTTCATCATTTCTACTTCATCTCATGCATTTGTTTTTCAAAAGTTGATTTAAGATTGTCTGTTTTTAAGCAAAATGTATATAAAATGGTAAGAGATAACAAAAATAGAGGATGATAGGATGAGAAAAGTCATCAAGTGGATGTTTATTCTTCTCTTATAGTCTCCCCCTGCACCTCCAACCACAGAAGAGCAGAGAAAAAAAAATAAAATTTTGAAGCCTTAAGTAATGAGTATGAAAGATGCGGATAAGAGGAAATACAACTTTGATTTTTAAGAGGGTTTAAAAAGAAGATTTAAACTTGAAAATATGTGAACCGAATCGTAGTTTTGTAATGTGACACAGAAAAGGTTCATCAAAAAACGTTGAATCTCCCAGGACAGGTCATATTTGCAGTGATGCAGAGTGCGTTGGACAATTGGAACTGCAAGTGGAAATCAAAAAAGGAAAAAAAAAAACAGAAGGTTAAAAATAGAGATTCTCTCAGCTGACAAGCTCTCTTGAGAAATGAGTGTATTCCTGAACAAGAGCCAACAAAGGCAATTTGATATATAAAAATTGTGATATTTTTGTATTCAGTGTCAGTCTTCTTTCCATTTGTGGAGGGTTACAGCAGGGCACAAATATTTGTATTTCTTTTTTTATTTACCTGTTATTTTCTCTGGGTGTGACTCATTTTTGCCTTGCTCCTCTTTGATATTGTTGGACAAAAAAACGTGTGTGAACATATTGTAATAAGTGTTGCTTTCTGGATGTCAATTGCATTGTAGGTGAAGGACTAAATCTATCTGCCACAAATTTTATGAGTGTGTCTCTGCGTCACAACGTTTAAAGAAAAAAAAAATCTTAAAATACGGGATGGCATGGGGACGCCGCCAAACCGACCAATTAGTACTCGTCATTCACGATTTTTCAATCAAACTTGACTGTCGGCATATTTTTTGTTTTGTTTTTGTACTTGAAAAAAAGAAGGGATGGCATGTCCCGTGGTGTCTTGCCATTTTATTCTCAAACACTGTGAGCTGAGGGGGCTTTTTCCACCCTCATATAATATCCACCCACTATAATATACCCAGTCACGGCTCAGTCTGAACCACCACAATGCAAGACCTGTTCAGTCACATTATTCCTATCATCGTCCTCTGAATGTTTTCTACTTTTTGTGCGGGTGAAAGTGTGCGTGACAGAGTGTGTAACTGTGCGCGTGTGTGCGCGTGTATGTGTTAGTGGAAAAATGCACTAATCAGATCAGATACAAAATAAGATGATATTCTATGCCACTTTTTTTCTCCATGTTGGAAAAAATATATATATACATTGGCATCGATATAGTTCTTCCCTCAGTGTTCCTCCAATGTTTCTGTACTTTGTGCCTAAAAATGGAAATTGTTCAACAAAAATATCCATCTATATCTGCTTAGTTTCTGTATTTTCAGAAGAAAATAAAAGTGGTGACTCCAGCACACTAGGGATGTCATGACACTCGAAAATGACCTTTTTTTTTTTTATCCTGAATAGAGCAGGGCTTCTTTTTCAAGGACTGCAATAAATCCTTAATGCTATTGAAATAGCAACTGGGATTCTGCATTCGCTTCTTTTCTTAGGCCGAACTGTGTGATTGGCACCCAAAAGAATTTATTTCGCGCCACAAAACAAAGCACAGGGAAGAAATTTACTGGACAGGCTGTGGTGGCGAAGCAAGTATGGGAAGACTTTAGGGTCAAAATATGCTTTGTGAAATTGTTTTTTCCTCAAGCAAATCTGCCCGAGTCTCCTCGTCCACCGAGACTGTTCAGTTGTGTTTTCATTTTCTTTTTTTGTCGTCTTTTTTTTTTTTTTGTCAGCAACAGGTTTGCTGATAAGAACTTTATATTGCTCTTGAAAAGCTAAAAATGTAATGTAGAAAAACCTCCACTTTGGCAGGTTGGCACAAGGGTATTTTCCTTCTGCTGTGCTTCATTTGTTGAAAGTACTTTTCCTTTACTACTAAAATGCGTTTAGGAGGGGATGTTAATTTTGTCCGAGGAATCATGGCATCCCTGGAGCTGGCACTCTGTGTTTTGGTGTGGTGTTTCTAGAACAAAGTAGCCATTTCATGCAGTGTTGCAGTGCATGTGCCATCGAGGTCTAGACTAAAAACTGTTTGAGTAACTAAGCACCAAGACATTGTATTTTTTTATATTAGCACTGAGGACCAATTGCCCTGTCGGACCAAGCATAACAAAGCTTTTTATGTAACAAAGCTTTTTCTCTCTGTCTTTCCCTGGCTTGTCTGTGCTACTTCTCTCCTCCATTATTGTGACAGCACAAGTGCCAGTCAAGTTGCTCTGTATTAAGAAAATAGTGTTTTATTATAATTTTGAATTGTTATAGTTTTTGTCTACCTCAGCACCTAATCTTAGCCTAATCTTAGAAGGTGCCCAATTATTATTTTTTATTTTCTTTATTTTGTTCTCTTACTGTCGTCAGTTGTATGACTGTTTTTTGTTTTGTTTTTTTTTTGAAAATTTGCATTAGAGCTTTGCAAAGGTCCTTTGTCTTTTCCAGCGACAACGTGCTATTTCTTTTCCTGTGGCAGTGCGTTTCCTGTTGAGCTGTGCCACCAATCTATAGCCACCATCTGTTGATATAGAGGTTGTTCTTTTTTGTTTCTTTCCATGTAGAATCAGACACATCTCTTTGTAACATTTCAGTGTTCTCTGATGGAGTGTGAAAAAAATAAAAAGGAAAAATAAAAGATTTAATGCTGCAGGTTCTCTTCTCCATGTTGTCACTAAAGTCAATGTTGTGCCTTTGATAGTGAAGATATAAAGAATATTTCTTTTTTTTACATCCTACTAACAGTAGATTGTTTTTGTAGTGGATTTTTTTTTTGTATTTTTATTTATGGGTCTCATAATAAAAATCAAATCATGATGTTCAGTTGTATACTTTCAATCTGCAGTTAGAAAAAAAAATAAAAAGTGGACTTCATGTTGTCTGTCTTAGCCGTCTTTCTGGCTCACTATTTGTTTCCCTATTTTTGTTTTTAAGAAGATAAAAGAAGTACAATAATATTTTTATTTCTATTTTATTTTTGCACTACTTCACAATTGATTTATTGCATACTCATGAAATTGCTTGGTCCTAATTCTAATTATTTGCGTACAGTAAAAACTAAAACATACAGTATTTCTTGAATTTCCACGTACACAGGTTTAGGCTATAATGTCTCTGGGTGTTTTTTTTTTTTTAACTGTACAAGAAAGAAACTTCCTAGTATTTCTACTAGTCAATACATACAGTAAAGTGTAAGCAAAGAGTGTCTCCATGGCCTCTGCCCTGCGTCTTTCTACCGTTTTCTCCTGGGATTAAAAAAATATAATATGTCGATGTATCTGCCTGCCACCAGGTGACCATCCGTTATAAGGAATTCACCACAATAGCTGCTGCTAGTTTGCAGTAACCTCTTCTGCCCTCGCAGCTGTACAACATGATGCCTGCCAGGTTGGATGCTCATTGTTTTACTGACAGATGAATTCAATAGTGCAGTACGCTGCACCTTAGCAAAATTGAATTTATATGTAAGACATTTAAGATTTTGAACATTTGGGTCAGTCAACCCAAATTACAGAAACGCTTTATTGTTATTTCGATGGACGGATTACTAAACCACTCTAATGGGCACAGGCCCAGGGGCTTGAGAGTTTGTATCCATATTACTTGTTTGAAAGAAAAGAAAATAACATAAAATAACCACAAAAATGTACAAGAAAAAAATGTAAAACAACTCAAATTATTAAACATTACCTGAAACTATCCAAAATAGGAACAAAATTACATCAGACCCCAAATCTCCATAAAGAAACTTTAAATGGACTTTTCTCATAATTCATCCATGGCACCAACTAAAATGATTTGCATTCACTGCCATTTTTGCAAAGTTTACAGATACATCAAGACCAAGAGGGTTATTTTTTAGATAAATTGCCAAGCCACTCTTTTTTGAATTACACTGAAATATAGTTTTACTTGAATTAAATTAAATTAAAGTAAAGTTTAACTTACTATACTTTTTCAGAATGACAAAATGAAATAACTGCACTATACAGTACCATAAATAATATCACAGCCTATAGTTCCACCATGCTTTTTTGTTATTATAAGAATTTATTCAGCATTATTGTTTAATTCTGCTGTATGTAACTTCTGGTTGAAACATCTGCAAAACATCCACAAAAACACAAACTGATATAAACAAAGCAAAAAGTTGCATTAGTCTCAATTATCTTTTCATAGCTGTTTCAAAGGACCTGACTAAATGCCACCACTGTCGACAGCCTGCTCCATGTTTCCACAAATGTTCACAGTTAACGCGTATTCAACTGTCTGGCTTCACGCTCAGCACCTGGCTCTTTGCCACCTTTTCTCACTCATAATGTGCTAATGGTAGCTGCTGCAGCACTTCAAGCATCACTGCCTTTTGTCTGTTCTGCCTCTTGTGCCATAGAGGTCATAAATGCTATCATTAGATATGCAAGGCGTGTGTACGTGTGCACCTCTATTGTCATATATGCATGATTTGTCATTAGAGAGGAAGCGAGCCGAGACACACAATGTTCAGAGATAGATTGACCTGAACGAGATTTAGTCATTTTGGGCTGATTTGTTGCTCATGTTCATCTCCAGCTTTTGTGTTTTTGTCACTTTAGAGTTGATGAAACATAATTTTTTGTAACTTTAGACAATCTCACACCCAGAATACTGATTATAGATTGTCTTGTTCTACTGTGTAAATACACCACCCTCAACCAAAAACTTGAAGGTAATATTCAACAAATGGGGACATGCACTTACTGTCTTGCAGATTTTAGTAGCCTGATTGGATGTAGCTTGATTTTTGTTGGGAATATTATGATTGTTTGACTTTCCTTGTTTGACTTTGCAATATGAGATATGATTTATGCATTGGAAATGCCACAAAGGAATGATGTGTACTCCAATGATGCGCTAAAATGTGCAAAATCCTTAGTATGGTCCTTTAATGTGGTTCAAAATGAATCAGACCAAGTAATAAATGTTCATTGTCAGCTCCACGTGTTTGCTGTAATTTCAACCCCAATAAAGCTCGACAAGACAAGCCCGTCTGTGCATCCAACAAATAAGCATCACATCAAAAGTGTCTCCAATATGTCCCCATAATGCCACTATGTTTGCTAATTTCCTCCCTCAAGCGCACAGGATCAGATCTTGACTTCAGCGTATTGGAAACTAATGAGGCAGCTCTGCACTTTCCCTGTTCACTAATGCACCCACGAAGTGAACCAATACAGCCGGGTTTTTTTTTTTTTTTTTTTTTACTTTTTAAGATTTTGGCAGAAAACAAAAACAGGAAATGAGAGAAAATCCTCTCATTGTCAGTGGTTTTGTTGGACTTGTTGCTTTGGTGTGAGTTTGATCTTATTTTGGGGTCTTAGGAAGGAAGGGGCAGGGATTGGTGAATGGTTTGTCAGGATCCTAATATGAACAGGGACTTTGTGCTGCAGCATGAGGCTTCAGGTCTGATCTTTGACCCACATGTCTAATTGTGGGATTCCTTAGATTACCAACCTTGTCTAGTAGAGCGATGAAGGAACACTCATCATTTAACTGTTTGAAAATGAAGGTTTAAATTCAACTCCGTTTCTAAAAAGTCTTGTTTTAAACCAGAACATATGAACTTTAGCATCAAATTTAAAACATATTGTACTGTCTGTGAGTGGTGGATGGGCATTAACAAATCCTGCAAAACCAAAAAAAGACTGCTTTGTTTTGACAAACACTTCACCATAAATCTAAAGAGCCCTGCAATGGATTTCACTTGAATTATGTCACCATAATATTTTAATTTGTCTAATTTATTGCACCAAACATCAGAGCAACATTTCTTGCAAGAGATTTAAGTGGTCCTAAGGGGCCTTGGGCTCCATCAAGAGGACGAAATTATACATTTTAGAACTTTTGCAGACACTTATCCAGACAGACATAAATGCACCAGTTTGAGAATCTCCTGACAGTCCCCAGTTCAGTCAGACATGAAGTCACCATTGTAACAAACATGCCACCGAGTCGCACAAGTATAAGCACAGACAGATCGCAGATCCTGTATGCTGCCTCAAGGGAGAGGTTAAAAGATAACTACCTTAAACAATTAATCAAGTGCTTTTGTCCTGCACAAAATTAATACATTTACTAATATTCACTGACATGGTTTTGAATTGTGGCATGAGAGGAACACAAGAATCAGCTCAAGATCCACACAGTGCATTCGCTATCATGTAATGACTTACCTCATTAGAGCAGAAGATGTCATAAGTAAATACCACCACATATCACACACACCTTTTTTCACTGTGAAGTTATTTGGGAGGTTTACAAAAAGATTTTTTCTGGTGAAGGAAAACTAATGTGGCTGTGCACAGTGCCATCCTCTGGCTGCTGGGTTGAACTGTGTGCGTGGTGGGAGACTGGTCAAATAATTTCACATTTCTAGTAGTTGCTGCAGCACATTTTTTACATCATTTATCACAGACATTAAGAAAAATTGGTTTCTAAAATTCCTAAATGGTTGTATTCTTACATACATTAACAATAAGTCAGCACTCAGATAATTCATTTTGTGTTTTTATGGTGAGTTTTGACAGATTTTTGACAGATCTTCTCTTCTTGTTGAATGGAGAAGGATTAGTTCTTTGAAAGTAAACGTGTTTTGTATAGATTTATCAACCACTTACGTTATAAAGCCTCATAGAATCACATTTTTAGCTGTTTGTTCTCCACCCAAATTATTTTACTCGTGTGTAATAATTTGAAAGAAAAGTCTGCAACTATTATGTGTTTTGTTGCTTGAATACTTTGAACTGGTTGAAATGATAAGTTTGTGGCTTTCACGGAAATTATTGTATATTAGTACTTTTTAATTGTGCATAATTAGATGTAATTAGACACAGCAAAATAATCATATTTTACAGGTCAAATAGGCTATATAGAAATATTTTAGCCATGAAAGTCATTTTCAGCATTTCAGTAGTTTTACAGATTTTAATTTATGACGTGACATAAAGTTATATGACAATTACATGTGACGGTATTTGAAGCTATGCCGGTTTCCACCCTTTAATTTACTGACTTATGATTTAGCATGACACGGAAAATAAAGAAACTGCAACTCTTCAACAATCTGTGAGAATATCATGAGAAATACAATAAATTTCCCGCTCCATACAAGGAAACATGCAACGCAATGTTTTTACATTCACATTTACAAACCAAATAAATTCCACATTTATTAATGAACATGTACAGTTTTTAAATTTAAACGTTAAATATTTACTTTGCCTCAACATTATCAAAACTTCACATATCTCAACCAACCTGTCACCTAATAGCAAGTTTTTGTTCTTTTCCGTACCTTCAGGGCTGCATCCACAGTTCATTCTTTGGCTTCTAACCTGCAACAGCCTGTTATGTTTGACCAATTAGGATCTTTTCAATATACTTTATGTGAAAAACAAACTGTACTTAACATATACTGTTTGCATTACTATTTGTTTTGCTGTTAAACAAAATAATCATTTTCAAGTATTCATCATATTAATAATAATTGGATTAGTAAGTGTGTAGGGCAGCGTGTCAACTGGAGTGGGTCTGAAAAGCATCTCATTGTCACTGAACTACAGCTGTCTAATAAAGAATAAAATAAAATCATGTTTGTGAGGACATGGGGCCAGTCCTAATTGGTCCTTCACCTTTCATAACCCCTGAGCTGGAGCACTTACAGCCACTAACACTGGCATTTTTAATTCTATCTTTTTGTCCACGTCTATGCAGCGGAAAGACTCAAGCCACCTGCCACACTGACCACAGCGTGCCCAGTGTTATGCTGTAGGCCACCACAGCCACCAAGTAGACTCTAAACAGCAGCACGTCCAGCACATAGCCAACCTGCAGCCACTCCTTGGCAACTTCCCGGCACTTGTCCCTCTTCTCCAGGAAGTGACGTATTGCTGTCACCTCCTGCAGGATGTTGTCCATGACAGGTGGGGTGGCGTCCCTGGAGGGTGCCAGGCCAAGTCCAAGCAGCCCACCTTCTCTGTCATGTTGACTCATCCGTCGACCTATCTCACAGGTGTGGTGGAGGGTGCACTGGGCTGCAGAGTGCGAAGAGAAGATTTATTACTGCCCATCACTTTCAAGACAATCAAAAGCAAGGTATCTTTAAACCATGATGCTGTCAATGATACACTTTATTAAGCAATTTTTACAAGCCCTTTACTTATGCTTTAAAGCCTCCATACATCCCATCCATAATAGATCAAGTATAGAAACCACTTTACCAGTCCCATAGTTATTTTCTTTGTAGTGCTCAAGATCCGAGGCCTGCGAGGACAGTCTGGAGCAGAGGCGGTGCTTCTTGTGGATGCAAAAGAGGACTGGAGCTCTTTCAAGAACCAGATACTTTACCCAGTGGGGCACAGGGGGCTGCAGGTCCTGCTTGTGGACCAAACGTACAATCAGCACGGTTTCTGTTAGGCTGATAACCAGCAGGGCCATGCACACCACGAAGTACACACCTGCAGGACAGATAACATGATAACGTGTTCACGATGACGATCGTCTCAAGACACTGTGTGAAAGCAGCTGGCTGTAGGACCGTACAAAATACCTTTGTTTTCTGAAAAGCTTAACGATGGCGGTGTATTCCCTCAACAATTACCAGTGGTTAGCAATGTGTCTTGTTTACCATATATCTACAATAGGTTGGGCAGAAACTGCATGAAAGGTATTGGCTATTGGCAGACTTGTCGAGGATGTTTCCCTGGCTTCTAAATAATGCATGCGTGCATACAGACTAATGAATTGAGCCTAAATTCACTCTCAAACTGCCGCTGTGTCACTGCACACTCGACTTGCAGACTAACTGCTCCTGAGTTTAGTTTTCTGCTCTAATTATATCATTACTTACCTTTAACATGATTTTTTTTAAATGTTTATTTCCAATTTACATGTAAAATAATCTAATATATGCCAACTGCTGATGAGCAGTAATTCGTAGATCCAGGTCACCTATGAGAGGGGTTCCAATGGCTGTGGCAGGCAGAGTGTCAGACACGATGATGAGAAAGACAGAGTAGCCCAGAAGCAAAGTGATCTTGAAGGAAACCCTCTCTCCACTGTCTGGTGGCAGATAGAATCCCACAATGTCCATCACCATCAAGAAGACACTGGGTAGCAGCAGGTTCACAGTGTAGAACAACGGCCGCCGTCGGATCACAACCTAGGAAATTTAGTTTTTAAAAAATTAACAAGTTGTAAACAGTAACAGTTTATTCACCCACCTGAGAGTAGTGAGCAGTTTGGGGCTATAAATCTTCTCAAATCCACGGTACACATATATTATAACAACAGCTGACAATAGTCAGGCTTGAACCAAGCTCAGCCAATGGTTCTGTCACAATTTATTCAGTTTTTAATAAAATGTAAAACAAATGCTTTGTTACCCTATGGGTTAAAATCATTTAGTTCCAAACAAAGGCAAAAATAATCCATGCGTTAAAACTCAACTAATTTAGTTAATGTGATAAAACAATCTCAAAAAATCAATAAGCCAATTCAGTTATTGATCAGTGATTCAAAAATAATGAATGCACTTTAAAGTGTCATGGTTTTTATTCGTCCTGATTGGTGGTTAGGTGTGATTGGCTGTAGGAGAGGAAAGAAAGGACAGAAACACACCGAGAATTTGTGTCATCATAACTGCTTGAGAAAAAGGTCTCCTCCGAGCTAGAAGGATTTCTAGCATTTTAATGTGGAGTTTGCACGTTCTCTCTGTGCTTGCATGGATTTGGATTGGTACTCCGGTTTCCTCCTATAGCCACAGAACACGATTAGGAGTTGATTGAAATGAAAGGCTGGGTTAAGTGTACTAGGAGAACCCCCTGGAGGAAGCAGCAGAGGGCAAAGAACACATGCAGTAACAGCAGGTTGCCAGGCCTCCTAAACGGACAACCTTTGATCCAAGAAGAACCACGCGATCATTAGTCTGTATTATCATTTTATATACTCACATGGAACTTCATCTCTGCATAGTAGTCATCATTGTCCACACTGAAGATTTTGTAGTTGGACAGTATGTGGAGAAGCTCCCACTCTCCTTGGTTCATGAAGACACTTTTGTCCTCCCTTAGCTCTTCAGGGCTGCGCATCAGGGTGATGTTGATGTCATCAACTACAAATTGAACAGCATGTTGAGAGCTTGACATTTTGAAAAATATTTTTCAAATTTTCTCCAAGCTAACCTTTGCGTTTGTTTGCAACTTGCAAGGTTAGTCATTTCATAGATCTATTTCAGCGACAGAAAAAAGTCATCTATAGAAGGAAAAATTAAACAGGTACTTTAAAATTAAGAAACAAATCTAGATCTTGGTGGTAATTTTTATTTTAGTATGAATTTTACAATAATTTTTAAAGCAATCAATATAAAAATCCAAAAAAACTAATTGTAAATGTGTCAATCGTGAGTAGAAAATCTCTTACTTGTATGGAGCCAGCTCTGGAAAGTGAGGCTACACTTCTGCACATCAAATGGGAAGTTGTAGATGTTGAGGGTACACGCTGTGACAACTTGGATGGGCTTATAGTTGCGCACCAGTCCGTCGTGTGTCACGTAAACGTAAGGAATGTCTGGAGACTTCCCCACATCTACACTGAGGAATACAAAGATAAATGACCACAGCAGTTCGGCTAAGCACAACAGGAAGGTCGGGGCCAGCGCACGAGTGTAAATAATGGTTTTAAGTGCCGCAGCTCTTACAACTCATTGATGAGGATGTCGGGCACCCACACATTAGCTGTGGGAATGGAAACCTGTTTGACTTCATCAAAGTCTTCTGGGTTCCAGACTAGGAATTCATCTGTCCAAGACTGAAATATGAATGAACAATAGAAGTTAAATGATTCTTAATGTTATACAAATACAATAAATCAACATCTGTGTGCTAAGAAATACAACTTATTAAAAATAGTAGCTCATGTTGCTCATGCATGCTGGTGAACTACACTACCACTGTGAAACTGAATTATTACAAAGCACTTTACTATTACATTAATGAAGATAAAGTGTTTTTATCATTCATTGCAGTATTTATGCTTATAAATTAAATATATCAATAATACCAGGTTGAATAATAATATTAATAATACACTGCTTAATTGAATTAAAATCCACTAAACCATTACAGTTAGAGTATGTTTGAGAAGATTTTGGAAATCCATTGTCTTACTTGTCTGTACCATACGTATGTTGTCAAAACCTGGTTCTTCTCGTCCTGCAGTTTATACAAGAAAAAGAACAGGTGTCAGAAAATGATTTTAATATTTATTAGATGGAATAATAGTAATATATGTCCCATAAACACTGTCTTTTTTATCATTAGGTTTTAACAAGTTTAGGTTGTAAGGTTAATTGTATGTGTTAAAGAATAAACATAAAACATGTAAGTGAGATCTAAGTAATTATTTAAACATGATCAGTAAGAAAAATAATAAAAATTCTGCTTATTCTGGATTTGTAACTCACCACATTGAGGATGGAGTAAACCATGAGGTCTATGGCCACTATGGTGGATGTCCTCCAGTCTTTCACTGGCCTCACTCCCTTTTTATATCCCGCGCTCAAAAACTCAGAGAGACGCACTAGGGTGGCGTTGGCAAACCGTCCTGTACTGCTGCCCAGTTTCTTCACTGCAAATTTACACAACAATATTTCTTATAAGGTGTTAAGGACTCGGTTTATTAGCGTTTACATTGTCAGGAGAGACTAATTGTATTAAGTCAATTAAAAGCTAATAAACATTTAAACACTAGAGATGTCCTACACTGATCGTGAGGATCTGTATCTTAGGTGATCCTTACATAATTTAAAGGCTGTTTATTGACCAGAGTAATGCTGATCAAGTGCAATACTAAATGTATAAATGCATAAGCTTACGTTCCAGATTCAAAGACAGCAAAGCTCATTAAATGTGCACCTAAAATATTGTCTTAAAGATTTGTAACTGATTTGTAATTAAGTCAGAGAATTGGAAGCAGTATATTGTTGTTTGGTTTTTCTTGTCTGTATTAATCCAGGCACTTCCCAAATAAAGACGACCTGAGACATGTGAAACACGCACTCATACAAGAGGTGGGGAAGACGGAGGCAAAATTGATTGCCACTAAACGTAAGGAGCCGCGGACGAGCACAAGTGGAAAATGCATCACATCAAAGCACAGCAAGTAGCAGGGCCACTCGCCTTTGATGCAAGAGTGACTGGCTCTGCCATCACCTCAGCAGGGCAGTGGACTTAGTTTGCAGGACAAGAAACTATTTCAAGTGCAAATATTCTTTTACATTACTAGAAGACAAATATCAGCGTTTCCCTCACTGGCTGCTGCTCTGTCCGTGTTTCAGTGAGAGTGCAATCTCTGCAGCAGCAGCAGCCGCGCTGTGGAAACCGTGATTTTACATTTGTTAATTTAATCTGACATTTTAGCCGATAGAGTTGTTATAGTGGAACTGTAAGCTAATAGTCCATAAAATCAATTATTATGCACTTTTCACTGGAATACAGATGATTAACCGCATTGACAGACAACTTTCTAAAGCAAAATGTTTTATAAATTTGAACAGCAGTTTAAAGATTTGATAATGCCTTACAATCAATACATTTTAAATGATTTTTATTACTAGTCAGCTTAATAAAAATAAAAAATATTTTCTATAATATTAAAAATATATATATTTAAAAAATTGTGAATTGTGATGCCTTTTTTATAATAAATATGTTGGACAAATGCTGTGTCTATTTGTGTCCAGCACCACCAATAAATGTTCTGTTCCATATTATATTTAATATTGGAATTTCCATGCAAGAAAATTAACTTTAAAATGTTCGCCCAAACAATAAATCAAAAAGATAAACATATATGCTCTTCTGATCAATTATGTTGTTGTTAACAGAAAGCTGATTACATCTCTCTCACAGCCATAGATTACGAGTCAAACGTTTTAAAGCTTTCAGTGGGATGTAAAACAGAAGCTGCTCTACCTGTGCATGCGCTTGATGGTCCTTGAATCAGAAGGAAAACGAGTGGTGTCCAGGCCGACGACAGTCTCATGATGGCAGTTCAGCTGTGCTTTCTTCTCCTGCTGTGGAAATCTGCCTGCAGCTCTGATAAAATGCCTCGGGACGGCCGGAATGCTCCATATCTATCCTCCGTGTCCATCACTTCCCTCACGTCCACTGTCAAAACTCCAGCTCACATGGGTGTATCCATCTGCTGCGGTGCCACTCCTCCTTGTCCACTAAAGCAGGAACAATGGAACTGGAAGACTGCAGAAATACGAGCTGGGACTCTATGACTGTACTCATTCAACCTCTTATTTGTTATATTTTTTATATCAATATCATGTCAGTATGTTATAATCAAGGTAAACTATTAGTGTCAGCTCACTTACAGACAGCAGCAAGGATTTAACACTTACAGTGGTCACAGTTGTCTGTTGCTGAATATGGAAATTTGTAACTGCAGTTAATGAAAATATCTAATAGAAAAAAAGAATTTGCCATTTGTGTGCATAACCCAGCTGAATAAAACATTTTTAAAGTTTATATATTCCCAAGGGCACAAAATTCCATTCACGTGTGTTAAACAAAGTGTGGTCATTAACATATACTAATTTCTTTTTTAACCCAAAGGTGATGAGTGGGACTGAGGTCAGGGCTCTGTGCAGGCCAGGGAAAAACATACATAAACACGCAGCTTAAAAATTACTGAATTTAAAAAAACTTTAAAAAATAGTCCTGAGTGTCACCTGGACTGAACGGAGCATACAGTGAATAACAGGGCGTTCACAGATTTGGATGCAATGTTCAGCCCACTGCAAAACTGGTGGAACAGCAAGGTTTCACTACGGCTATTGGATTTAAGATCAAATGATTAATATCAACTTTTAAGACATAATGTAAACATCTAGGAGACTCTGGCAATAAGCTTTTCTTATTTTCCAACTGTCCAAAACTAATGAACATCGACATTGCAGCCTGATAGAATGTACAAAGTGCAAAGATATGATATTTTGACATTCGACTAATATCTCTACTTAAATGGTGTAATGGCCACTTTAAGTCCGGCCTGCATTGTCTGACCACATTACAGGAGAGTTTCCATGTCAGACTCATTCTTACATACCAGAGTCTGTTTTGATTGGCATCTGGGATGAGATTACAGCATAAAAAGCGAAACGTGTGCTGTGGAAGTCGCAGTGTTTTGTTTATAGTACATCAAAGAACAAGCAACCGAGTCTCTTGCCATTTATCGAATTTGTCTGACAATTCCGGTTCTTGAATCCCTTCATCTTTCAGTAAGATATTTTTGTTAGTGACCCATATAAACAATCCATCTTCTCACTCAGATGTTTGTATTTGCCTTTTTGGCATTATAGAAAAACCTCATCATCGTACCCACTAGTTACTTACAAGACCTGTTCTATTAACACTAGCTATTTAAATGTACCAACTCCTCAAGGTAATATCTAGATAGGTTCAGGGTTGCAGTGCATGTATGAAAACAACTCAAAAATACAATCTTTCGTAGCTCAAACCTTATTTAAATTTCAAAAGACAACTGCAATTATCCCAAGATTTAAGCATTTATATACCCAACAATAGTGACACTAAGCATACAGCTATTGGTTCCCTTAGAGACTGCAACATGGCACTGACTAAACATTTATCTTCGGCTCTGTTGCATAACATCATGTAATCAGATCCCCAGGAAGAAGAGTCTTGCAGATACTGTGAAAATTGCATTATTATGGATCTTTCCAGTGGCAAGTTTTCTCTGACGCACTTTTGATATTCTTATCATGACTATTAGGAAACCAACAGGGAATAGAGACACACCAGCTGAGCTCTGAATGGGCTTTATTGATCTTTTTTTTTTGTGGCAGTGGGATGGAGATTAAAGTATGAATACAATATTATAACACCACACTGGCACAGAGGATTTTCTCCAGAGAGTGGCTTTGTTATACAGTATCTTTGAGTAAATCTCCACTGTCGGGAATCCATGATAACACAATACAATAACATCTCTGTCAAACTGTGACGTTGCCATAGAGCGGCAGTGTAATGTCTGGAGAGAAAATGCAAACAACGTTTAAAGAACAGTTCCACTTTTAATAGTTCTACTTTGTAGCCATAGTAATCCTTGTCAATTATATAGTTTTACCAGATCTGAAAATGTGTCCAACACAAAAAGGAAAAATGACTTTTTAAAAAATTGATTGACTCAGTTTTCTTGTTGTTGAACAGCCGCACAAACAGTATATGGCACTGCTATTTAAAAGTGAGGGTCTTGTCCAAGGACCCTTTGACACATGTCCAGAAGGAACGAGGAAACAAAGCCGTGACCCCGCTTTTCATAGACAACTGCCCTTCCAGCTGAGCCCCAGCAGCTTCTTGACATTGAGCAGGCTGAGCTCAGCTGAATCTATTTCTAGATTAACTGTCTGATTGGTTGACTGGTTGGTGTTTCTTACCAAGTTTCCCTTATTGGGTCCAGCTTTATGTTTTTAAATGGATGCTTTATGTTTCGTCATTACAAAGTTACGTTGACAAACAGTAAAAAAAATTGCCAAGTATAGAATCAGAATATGAAAATAAAAAACAAGTGGCAAGAAACCAGGGTTAATCATCGGACAAATATACAGCTTAGAGCGAATTCTGTTAAATTCTTACAAATGTTTTGGGTAAAAGGAAAATATGACCAGTTTTTCAGAGTATGTTAATCATACATTTATGTGATGCATTTTCTGCATTCTGTCTTTTATATTGTTACACATTAGGACTTTTAAAAGGCAAGTTCCCAACAGAAGAAGGCAGAGGTAAGGGGTTAGGGTAAGGTTGGGCTCAAATTAAATATCAGAAGACATAATTACTTCAGGTTTGGGTGAAATGTGGGTTCAGGCTAAGGAAAGGTGAGAAATCTGCAGGGAAATATATTTCAACCCATGGGACCTTATGCTAACCCTTATAAACTACTTCACCCCGGATCTCTGTAAATATGGTAAACAAGTAAAAAGCTCAAAAGTCAAAAAGTCTATGAGTGTGTGATTCAGGCAAAGCTCCAGTTCACCCAGAGCATCAGCAGAGTACCGGCGTACAAGGCCAGAACCAACAGGTAGAGGCGGAACAGGATGCAGTCGAGCTTAGAGCACAGGGCCAGCCAGTCAGCCTGGGCTGAAGACTCACTGTCGTCCTGGGATAAGGCCAGACGGAGCGAAACCAGCTCCTGAAGGAGCCACTCCAGCCCAGTGGGAGCGTCCTGGATCTCAATCAGGGACAGCAGATCCCCCTCCAATGAAGGCTCGAGCTCATAATCTATGAGAAGATTAACAAATCAACTTTAAAACATGAATAATTTAAATGAATTCTGGCAATTTACATTAATGTGAGCAATCCAAACCAACTGTTGTTGATTGAACGAATTTATTTTGTTATGTGTTTTATTCTATTTTTAGGATTAAACCTTCTAGTGCATAAACACTGTATTTGACTCCGATGATCAACTGATTTAGCTTTCAAAAAGCAAGAATGCACAGCGATACGCCCCATCAGCAGGACGTTTTAAAAAAACTCAGTCTTTCAGTTTGTAGTTTACCTCCAGCCGAGTTGATGTGGTCAAGAGTTTTGATGGAGGTTAAAGCACTCTCAATAAAACTGTGACCAGCTGAGCCATACTTGTCCAGCAGGCAGGCAGATATTGACATTTGTCTGACCTCCTTCTCACTGTGGTGAAGCAGCTTTACCACCAGTATTGATTTGATCAGGCTGAGCATCAGCAGGGCCATGCACACCACGAAAAACACACCTGCACGGAGACGGGAGACAAAAGAAAGGCTGCAAAAGCTGGTTTTCACAACAGTGGGATTATAACCTGTAATCAGGCTAAGATGCTTAAACAGTAGGAATTGAATTACCGTCATACTTGATGATTGGATTATTGGTGTCCACGTGAAAATGAGTTTGTGGTTCTTGTTTGACTAAAACCTTTTTCATGTGCAACGTGTTAAGAAGCTTTGGTTTACTCTATTTTCCCCCTTTTGAGATTTTATTAAATCTTAACTAGTTTTAATAGTTGTAAGGCATATGGATATTAGAGTTGACAGTCCAGTACATGCTACAGTACATTTCTCATTGCTAAGCACAGCACTTACCACCCTGACTTGCAGGAAATCAGTATTTGACAGACACCGTTTTGCACCGTCAATCAATCAACTGACATTTTACCATGCAAATAAGCTGTCTGTCTTTGTCTGGTGTCAGTATGATGTTTTATATTGTTTGAGAAATTCATAAATATGTAAAGGCCAAACACTTTTCCATTTGTTCCAGTAGTGGTCAACAAAGGTCAGCACAGATTTTTTCAGAGTTTAACAAATTTGAACTTTTTGTGCATTCACTGTTTAGATCCAGAATATTAAATTCTTGGTCAAGTTAAAGTTATTTCAGACAATGAAAACTGTTATATAAAAGAATGGCCTTTTTAAGAATAAAATACCACAAGATGAAACACAATGTCAAGAACATAACAAAAAACGCGTCTAAAACAAAGTGAGATGGATGGATTCATAAAACTACATATCAAAAGGACAAAATACCTATGAGCGGAGTTCTGACAGCGGCGACTGGCATCTCATCTGTCAGGTTGACTCTGAAGACAGTGTAGCCCAGCAGTATGCTGATCTTAAAAACTATACGCGTGCCACTATTCAGAGGCAGGTAGAAACTGATCACATCCACCAACATGAGGAAGATGCTGGGGATCAGAAGCCCCACTACATACAGCAGGGGGCGCCGGCGGATCAACACCTGAACAGGAAAAAGAAAGAGGTCTCTGGCCATTAGAGAAAGCTGAGATTTCTGAAAATATAACAAACTTTTTTAAAGACACTATTTCAAGATAAGGGAAGCGCAGGTATAGATATTAGAAAATAAAACTGCTAAATTCCATTTAGTTGCTTTAGCTTCATGATTCTGCAGATTGTTCGTGCTGGCCCACTGTCACACTGTCACTGCATATCATTCAGAGTCACTGTCAGTCTGTATTCTTTCTGATTATGATATGTCACAGTCACAGCTACTAAAACAGCATACATGATCAGTAGGAATGTAAATATGGAAATCACAAGATTTAGAAATCAATATTTCTTGGCACTAAAACATTCATTTATCCTGTAATTCCCAACACTAAAAAGCAACAGAAGTCAGACTTTTCTGAAATGCTATGATGCTTTAGATTTATCCTGTGACCTCTTGTGCAGATGCCAACCTCTTGTTTAGAAACCACTGCTGAACCTCTGGTATAATATTGTATGTAACTTTTTCAGATATTTTTTTAGTAGAGATACGCTCCATATCTTATTGCGGAGACACCACTTCACGCCAGTGACACCACTGAGGAGACATTACCTTCTACAGACTTGTGGGTAAGACACGCCCTTCTAACCAGCCAGAGAAGGTCAAATCCTGTGTGCCACACACTGGCACAAAAGGGTACCCTGTGCAGCTCGGAGAGATGAAGCAGGGTTTGACGCCGTGCCAGTATTTGTTGCCTTGGATGGTTTGATTTTCGCTCCCAAAGGTTGTACACTGTTGCATTATCGAATGCCATATGACACATACATGCCTGATAGGGAATCTCAACGCAGGTACAGTTATCATATTTTTAGGGTATATCTAAATGCAATTAATAACAATGACTAGTGTTTTTAGATTGACCACTGTGAAGCTCTGCTAGGGCCACAAGATAGCATCATAAAAATCCTGAAAAGTTTTCTTGCCTGTTTACTGACTCAGTCATACTGGCATACAACTTAAGAAGAGAAATTTCAGCTAACAGTTTTTGTATTATGTGTGACAAGTATTTATTTGATCATAGGTGTATGAACCTCACAACAGTAACTTCCAGGTGCACAGTGTATTTGTCTCATTTTATCATCCTTGTTTCATACAGATCATCCTCCAGTTTTTCTTAATGAATATTTTCCCGCAGAAAACATTCTTTTGTATCATTTGCCTGCCCTTAACAACAAAACTGTAATGTAACACTATCCCAGCGAGCCATGAAATGCTCCATTACCAAAAACATTTGCTCCTTGAGCTGAATAAATAGCAGCCCTCCTTGCTCTCCACCTGCAATGGGCTATGGGGCCATTTTCCTCACCACTAACAACAAGTCCATTGATCAGGCAGCCACTGAGACAGTCTCATTATGGTTGCTCACCCTCCCCTGTCTATCAGCCTCTCTCTCTATCTGTCTCTTTACTTGCCAGAAACAGCCTCGGCCTCATCGTTTGGCATTAGCTCACTAGCCCGATCCATGAAGGTCGCGGCCAATTGCATTACACTTTACAATTCCACCACACAGGGTGGCACCGGGGGAGGGGGGCTACAGTTTAAGTCTCACCATCGATAAGCTATCACAACCATCACAGCGCAGTTACTCACTCACTCAGAATGGCTTGTTAAAGAGCTTCTATGCCTCTGCAATATTTCACGATTAGAATGTTTCAGTAATATTAAGATTTTATGAAAAACAAAGTAAATCTATGTGTTGCTCGCAACTGAACCTTTTTACTCTCCTACTTTAACTTTCTTATTTAAACAATTACGTCCGGGATCAATGGGATAATTTGTCAAATGATTGTGACAATCAGTCACATACGTTGAACTGGATGTGAGCGTAGTCAGTGTCATCCTGGTGGCTTTTCCAGTAGCGGGAAGGAATAGAAAGCAGTTCCCATTCTCCATCATTCATGAACTGCCTCTTGTCATTAGCAATGGCCTCTGCACTCCTCCACAGAGCCAGGTCTATTTCCTTCACTGCAGAGCAGGACACAATGGAGAATCAAAAAGGATGGCAACACATTACAGGTTGGCATTTTTATAATTCACAGAAACAGATTGTGAGTGCATCTTATCTGCATCTGTCACTTTTTCTTAAATTTCCTAAAAACATTGCGCTTGATAACTTATAGTCTGGCTCCTTCAGTTCTTTCTTCTGTTGTGCTCCCTGCTGTTTCAGTAGTGTCTGTCTTAATTCTCAACCACTTTTAACCAACTTTAGTCGATGATCATGATGACTAAAGCATTTTGTCAAGCTCCCATAATGTTGTGTGACCTTTTTTTAGCCCACTGCATACAGAAGACACACCTGAGTGAAGCCAGCTGCGGAAGGTGAGGCTGCAGTTTTGCTTGTCAAATGGAAAGGCGTACATCTCCATGCTGCAGGCTAAGACCACCTGCATGGGCCGGTAGTTCTTCACTGACCCGGAGGAGTTGACATACACATAGGGGATCGGCGGGGACTTTCCTTCATCTACACTGGGAACACGCATGAAGGAGAAGGCAGGTAGTGGCCAATTTGTGGAATAAATGTTTTATTTGAATTTCCAGGAAGCTCAATTTGAAGTTTATTTAGGAATAGCTCAAGTTTTTATTACTCATGGCAGGTGTCAAAGAAATGCATTTTTAATTTATAAATTTAGTTGGTTTTGTGTAAGAATGTGTAACTGAGGCTTATGGTCTGTCAAGGTACCTGCTGGTTGATAGTTATAGTGTTTTACGATTACTAGAAGTCACATGTCAAAATCTGCTTAGACCTTGGTAATATAGAAAACTCTGGACTGGATTGAAAAGTTTCAGACATTGGGTTCACTTCAGTTATGTCTTACAATTCACTAACGATAACATCAGGTATCCAGATGGCGTCAGATGACAGTGAGATCTCACTGATCCCATCAAACTCCTCCGGGTCCCAAACCAGAAACTCATCAGTCCAGATCTGAAAAGAGAGAAGCAATTTTGTGGTAAAATTTCAATTTTGAAAAGTTTAAATTCTGTGATGATTTAAAAATTACTACTTATTGAATTGCATTGTGTGTTGTTGGTGAAAATTGCAAGATGTGGAAGCTGATAATTGGAGCTGTAATAAGTATGAAGATTTTGATTTTTTAAAAAGGATTAATAGTTCTTTTTCATTTTCAGTTACAAACAAAAAATTAAATGAGAGGCCACATACCTGTCGGTACCACATACTTGTAGTAATGCTCTGTGTTTTACCATCCTAGGAAAAGGAAAGTATTTTGATCATACTTTTAATACTATTGTTTATAGAATGTTAAAACTACTGAACAGCTTGAGTTGAACTGAGTTAATCTTTTTACCGTCACATTAAAGCTGTGAAGTGCAACAGGAAATACAGGGTTTCAACACAGCATGAGTAGAGAAATGAAGAAATGTGAATAAGTAAAGAAATAAAAGGCACATGAATTAGAATAATAAAAACTGGAATCTCTAGGAACATATTTTTAAAAGTTTATCTGTCTGGCTTGAAGCTTACACACCACATCAAGGACCGACTGCAGTACGAGGTCTATGTAGATCACGGTGGGACTGGTCCAGTTGTGAACAGGTCGAACTCCACAGTCATATTTTCTCAGGAGGGTTCGGGTCAGTTGGTTCAGAGCTGATCTCTTTGGCTTCTCTGGGACACATTCAGCCAGGTAGACTGAAATGCAAAGGTAAATGAACAACTTGGCAATGCAGGAAACTGCCCTGGAGCCCCAGGTTCCTGCTGAAAGACGGATTTCTTCACTACAACAATGCTCCTGCACATCAAGCCACCAAGGTTATTCTTTTCATTGATGCTTCTGGGATCAATCTTTTCCACACTACTTACATCAACTGACCCCTTGCAATTTCTGGCTCTCCCCCAAAATCTAGGGTAGGAGATGAGATGTGTATCAAGAAGATGTGGTCAAGAGTTGCCAAGTTGATAAAAGGTAATTTTGGGGAATATTTTGAAAAAATGATCCACAGATTGGAAAAGTGCATGAGCAAATATGTGAAGGAGGACAAAACATTTTGCAGGTTGTTGCTTTTATTTTTGTAAAATGAACTTTTGAAACACTCCTTATACCTCAGTTTAGGTTTTAACTGGT
Organism: Channa striata; assembly: GCA_033026295.1. Classification (NCBI taxonomy): domain Eukaryota; kingdom Metazoa; phylum Chordata; class Actinopteri; order Anabantiformes; family Channidae; genus Channa; species Channa striata. The sequence continues at coordinate 9,324,178 of CM065182.1, read as the reverse complement.
GGGCATAGCAGGGTGGGGCAATGGGGAGTTTCTGGCGCCCCTTAGCTCATTTTGCGCCAAAACCTCATAGCCAGTTTGTCCAGCCCATCTAAAAGTTTGAGGGATGAAGGACTTATCAACTGCTCCGTACATTACACCGCATCCTCAAGTGTGGTAAGTATGGTAATACAATAATGAGCTTTTCACGTTTTTTAAAAGACAGACTTTTTTAAAAGACACATTTTATTTTAGTTTCAGCAATATTGAATATTTTAAAAAGTGTAGATGGCACAATGTGCACATCATAGGTACCATTTCTCTGCAGCTCTTAATATCATACTGTAAATTATTATGATTTATGTTTACATGTCAAGTATCAAAATTGATAGTGATATCATAAACAACACTGAAACTATATATTTAAGATTGTCTCCCTGATGTAATGTACATAAAATAATTAGGCCAGTGGCGAGTCACACAAGCCTGTTTAAAATGTTTCACAGTTTTACAGTAGCTTCAACAACACCCTGCAGGCAACAACCTGACAAATACAATTTAATAGATTTCCTTGTCAAAAAAGAACATCTTACCTGAAAACAACAGTGTCAGCCAAATGAGATACATCAAGTACAAAAAAAATCAATCTTCCAGATTAAAGGTTTTATCCAGGTGTCAAATCCAGAAGTCTACTGTATTAACACAAGAATGTCTACAGTTTTATCACACAGGAGCAGCACTGAGTGTAGGGGAAGAACAGTGAACAGGGTAGTGCAGACATTTTGGTTGCACTGATATTGATTTTCCTCTGCCTGAGTAAGGTGATACATATAATAATGAAACACGCTGGAGAGGAAACTCCCTGAGGGTTTGTTCAGTGTTCAGTGTATTGCTTCATTACAGAGGATTGAGAACATTAGGCATCTGTTATTGTAAATGCATTTTTACCAGAGCTGAAAACATCAAACATGGCTTGTTGTGATTAAAATACCTGCATGTTCATTGTTCAACTTTTAATATACTATATAGCATAAATCACACATTTCTCACAGAGTGCTTCACAAACTGTGCAGCACATGCCGACTCAAGAGTAAAATTTAATATATCAAAATGAATTTGTAATTTGATAAAACTTTAGGAGGTAAACAATAGGGAAACAAGACTGAAAAGTTTTCAGTGGTTTGATCACTGGCACCTCTGCTCCACATGTCCAGCTCCAGAAATTGTAATACAAGTTGCCCGGTGTTCTTTACTTGTAAGTCACTTTGGATAAATGCAAAAACCTCTGCAGCCAACATTTGATTTTTTTGTTAGTTTCTTTTACACAACAGATGCTGACAACAGGGGGTGGGGTTCAGCACATGGGGTCTCGGTAGACAAAGTGAAATTAGATACCTATCACAATTAATTTACCTAATTTACTACTCACTAATTAAGGAACATCTGGTCTGTATAAAATATTAAAATAATTATTTAGTGTTTTGTTTTTTGTCAGATGAATTAATAGGTGTAGTTTTACAACGTATGGTTAAAGAAATATACTTTTGTCAGTCTTAATGGATGATATTTATTATGGAAAATCAAGAACAAAAAAAGTCAAAAAAAGCCAAGTAAATATCATTATAACGTTCTGTATTTTTGCTAAATATACATGCGAAAAAGCAGAATACTGAAAAGACTAATTAAAACAAAATGTGAAGGGATTGGGAACCCAAACACATAGAAGGTAAGCTATATTTTATTAGTTGCTTGACAGACACAAAAGTTAGACAAATTATGCACATAAACATAAAATGTTGCCTGTAACTAACGGATCTATAGGCTTGAATATGAACATGAATACGTGCAGGAGTCACCTTGGATGACCTTACAGTACAGAGGCGTGTAGTTTAAATCTGTCTCGGACACCACAGGAAGTGTTGTCTTACACCAAACACCGTCGCGTCGTTCAGGTGTCGGGAGCGCGCGTCTCTCCGTCAGCTGTTCCAGCCGCGCACGCGCGTCTTCTGACAGGTGTGTGAGCGCGCACGCAGCCTGCTGCTCGCTCGGCGCTGCTGCTTCTGCTGCTGCTGCTGCTGCTGCTGCTGCTTGTCTGTCTGACAGATGGAGCTGGTTCGACTCGGAGTTTGAGCTGCAAGATTGTGAGGGAAAACAGGACGAAATTACGGATTTTGGTTTTTTTTTTCTGCCATGAAATCTGAAAATGACGAAAACTCCACAAACTCGGTGAGAGCAAAGGACGGAGGAGCTGTGATTAACACGACGAGTGCCGATGAACTAACTTTAATACTAACCCCTCCCGAAGGACAAATGTGCATTAAATGTTCAATATGACCATATTTATTATCATTCTATGTAGACGGACAATCTTAACGTTTTTATTAAACATGAAAAAACACCTTTTAATCGCTCTCACTTCCGTTAGTAAGAGTAACGTTACATTTTGAGTTAGCTCTCTTTTGCTAACTTTAGCTAAATAAACAGGTTAAAGCGTCATGGGCGCTAACTGCTTAGCCTGCCCCACATTTTTGAGTTTAAAAAGAAGCAAATCATACTTTTTATGATTTCCCCAGTGCTGGTCAAACAGGACATACACCAGCACCACATTCTATTAAAAATACTGCTACAGGCTATGAAATATTACACCTATTTTTGACCTGAATTCTACCTAACTCCTTAAAGTTAACCATTTTATTCCAGAGTCAATGTGGCTCAGCTCCATGAGGCTTAGCTATTTTAGCAGACAACACATCCAGCCAACTATTAAAGGCTATTTGTGTAATCTACTAAGTGGTAGGGTTTACATACAGTACTAATAATATAATGTTTTGAAAAAATCATTTTGTTTTCAACCTTTTAGCATTAACATAGGAGATGTGTGTGTGTGAGAGAGAGTGATTTAAAGACAGAGAGAGAGAGACACCCATTGCCTTTGTCACTCAGGTCTGGTGGCATGGTGAGTGGAATGATAAACAGAAGCCTGCGCTATCCATGTCAGTAGCCCAAAATAGAGGCTAACCAAGAGGGTCTCAGATAGCCCCTGGACTCCATATAAGTCTGCTCAGCCTGCTCTTGGCTTCATCTGTGTGTGTGTGTCTGTGGGAGAAAGATACACACCCACCTGCTGTTGGGGCAGCAGGCTTTATATAGTGCCTCTCTCTCAGCACACACACGTCTCTTTCTTGTATGTGATTTCTTTTTTTTTTTTGTGACATCAAAACAGATGAGTGTGATGTTTGGTGTTTTTGATGAGGTGGCACACAAAGAGTCTCTTAGTGATTAGCTTAGCTAAAGTAGTTTCTTCCTCATATTACCTCCAGCAAGGATTCGTTTTTCAAACAACATGGCAATTCACGGATAAAAGAAGGTACATTGTAAATAACTTTGGATAAAAGCGGGTATTTACCATTTACCTTACGTCCAAACCTTCAATAAGCTGCATTTAACAAATGTTTTTTATAAATATCATCATACACTATACAATTATTCATTCTGCTACGGAAAGTTGAGTTGACTGATACAACCCACAACCCTCAGGGCAGTACAGTAAATAGAATACCTGACTTTTTAGACTTGGCACAAATACTGAAAAAGGAGGGAACTGGTGCCCTGGATCTGTTTATTATAGGACTACACAGTCCACCTACTAGGGCTATAACAGGGCTTAACACTTTTTGTCTCATTTGTTTGATATGTACAAAATCCAAAGTGTAAAAACAGTAATTTGTAGTTTAATAAACAGGTTAATTGATTCAGTCCTGGAGTCTTTACTAGTTGCTTGACAAGTGGTCTTTCTTTGGACATGGGAATAGTATCAGGTCTCAAATTTAACTCTGTAAAAAGTGGATAAAATCTTACATTTCTCCTTAAAACCTGCTTATTTATACCACAGAATTTTGCTCTATTTTACTAAGCCACAGTCCTGAACCGGACAATTGGTGGACCTCATCAGGTTGACGTTTGGGCATTTGTCCTTCGTGTCCATATTTAGGCTATCACATGTTGTGTCAGCCCAGGTGCCACAGGCTACAACTGAGAACCACTTTTATCTTCTGGTCTGTGGACTATGATCACATACAGTTTGGTACTTTGGGAGTTTTCTGTATGACTATGGAGACAAGGAAAATTCCACCTCTCTGAAGGATGCACGAAGAATCTCAGGCTTAACTCCTCTTTTCCTTTTGTCCAATCCTTTCCCTCAGCAGAGCGAAATGTTGATCAACCAGCTAAGGGAGATCACTGGCATCCAGGACCCGCAGGTTCTCAACAGAGCATTAAATGTAAGACCTAAGAACAAGTTATCGTCTTTAAGGATCCCTGTCATCAATTAATAGTATTTGTTTATGAAGTGCCACCTAATGAGTTACCTTGACAGAACAAGTTTAACATCACAGCTTTGTGATTTTCCAACCACTGAACAGACAGTAATAGAACATACCCAAATATGGCACTCTGATATTTTCAAAGGGCATTTATGTTAAGGCAGACACATTTACACATTTAGGGGAGGCAGAGGACTGTAGAGTGCAGGTTACTCATCAAATCAGTACAGCACAGCTTTTAAATAGATTCTATTTGATATGTTTTTTTATATATATTGTATATATTAATTGTTTCTGTGCTGTGTTATATTGCTAAATATGTTGTGAATGCTAACAACATCTTCAAATATCTTATCGTTTCCTCTTCCCACACCCTCTAAGGCTAGTCAGGGTGACATTGGACATGCTGTTGGACTCCTGACAACCCAGCCAGCAGAGGTGCAGAATCCTAGAGAAACACAGGAGTCAGGGACCTCTGGAGAGGACTGGGAGCGTGAAAAAGGTACAGATAGTTACAAAATAGACAAACACACTACATACAATTGTGTGGAGTGCCAGTATAAAAACATAATGTACAGTTATAGTCAGGTTGACATATATAAACATGTTTTGGATATTTACCTTTGTATAGAACTACATTCAATTTTATTGGTGCATCATAAGTCATGGAAAAAACAAACATATTTACAGACATAAGGATGGCCTTAAATACTTTATTAAAATTCTATTGCAAACAGGAACCCACGGGAGTTTCCCCCATTGAGATGCTCTGCCAGGCCTTTACCTTAGCTTTCAGCTGCTGCTTGTGTGTGTCGTTCTGCTTCAGTCTTGTCTTTAGTGCATAACGCTGCTCTATTGGGTGGAGATTAGGTGACTAAAACTTGACCAGTGAAGAAATATCCCATTGCTTTAACTTTAACAAAATTTTGGGTAGCTTTTGCTATATGTTTTGTCTCATTATCCATCTACTATATGAAGCGGCATTTTTGCTGAAGCTGAGCAGAAAGTATAGTCCTATACACTTCAGAAATCATCCTGCTACTCTTAGTGAGTGAGGTCATCAGTTCCTTTGTGTGACCCAGTTCCTTTGGCAGCCATACATACCCAGGTCATAACGCTGCCTCCATCATATTTCACACATTATGTGGGATTATTCAGATCATGAGCTGTTTCCTCTCCATTATTTTCTTCTGTTACTGGTACAAGTTAATCTTGCTTTATCAGTCCAAAGAATAATTCTACAGAACTGGGCTATTTTTTTGTTGTTGTTTTCTGGTAAATTCTTATTTGGCCTTTGTGTTCTCGAGCATTCCCAGTGATTTGTACCTTGTTCTAAAGCCTCTGTAGTTACATTCATAAAGCTTTAAACTTTGACAATGACTGATTTGCCTAGATGTCATGTAAGGGTTCTTCTTCACCGTGGACATAATTCTGCAGTCGTCCAGTTAAGCTGCTTTCTGTGGACCTCCAAGCTTTTTGCTATCACTAAGCGCTTCCAAGTTAATTCCCCCTTTTAAAGAATGTTTTATTTTCTCTAATCAGTTTATTTAATTTTTTAGCCTAATGATGACCTCCTTCACTTGCATGGACACACCTTTTTGGACCTCATGTTGAGAGGTCCAGTAAACAGTTAGTAAATGCAAATGTACCACTCAGAACCTCCTTCAGGCCCTTTACTGCTTGAGTGGTCAAAAGGGTAGCAAGGGCTGAAAGCTGAAAGTTTTGATTTTGCTAACATTTTAAGTGTTTCAGTTAAATACAAAGTAGTGGTAGATGGGAGCCAAATGCCAAAAAATATGTTTTCCTATATTTATGAACCTGACTATAAACTGCAAAATGACTAAAAATTAAACGTTAAATGTTAAAATTCCTATCTTGGATTAAAAGTGTGCATAAAGTAAGACACATATACACGTAGGTCGGGTGGCATAGATTGAGGATAAGAAGGAGTGTTGTTAGTCAACAACATATATTTGTGAAGAGCAAATTATGAACCACATTTTGTCTTTGTCTTTTTGAGGGATTTGTAAAGATGAACTGCAGACTGCCATTGAACTCAGCCTGCAGGAGTCCCACAACGCTCAGGAGGAGGAGAGACAGTTCCACAGGTACAGGAAAAAAACAGGCTGTTTGTCTCGTTTGTTTCTTTGTTTTAAACAATGCAGCTTTTTTACTAGTGACTGTGATTTTTTTATTTACGTTGTATCATGGCCCAAAAGGACAAAGGTAACTAATAGAATAGAATATCAACATATATAAAAATAGCCAAAAAATAAATAAATGTAACATTTTGAAATGTATATATTGATTTATTTATTGTTTAGGATTAGTTTTTATACTTCTTCCCTTTTTTATTTTTATTTTTTCATAATTTTATTTTCAGATTCAGTTATTTATTTATTTATATTATTTATTTATTTCTACATGTATCTATTTTTATTTGGCTATTTTTACATGTAATTATTTACCTGTGTCCCTTCTGGACCCCAACACTTGAGAAAATCAAACCAGAGGATGTGGATACCTTTTCTTCTTTGACTTACAAACCATTACAATAATGATGTAGTAGTATTAGTAGTACTAGTATAAAATATCAAATTGGAATTTACTTTTATAGCCCAGGATTACAAAACACAAACTTGCCTCATTGGGCTGTGCTATTACACATTCTATACCTCACTGGGAAAATCAATTTAAGAGAAAAGCAAATGGAAGAGACCAGGGACAGCAAATGTAACCTGTCATCCTGTGTTTTAAAAGAGTTGTCAAATCAATGCCATGAAATGGTAATTTGATGTTCTGCAGGGCTCTGGAGGCCAGTGCTGAAGAGAATGCAGCAAGAATGAAGAGGAAGAGATGTGAGGCCCAGAGTGAGATGTGCAGCCCAGCAGACTGGATCCGTCAGGACGACTGCCCAGTGGGCATTCGTAATGTAGGAAACACCTGCTGGTTCAGTGCTGTTATACAGGTGAGCATGAGCAAGAGTGAATAAGTGTCTGTCTGGTTAAAGCACAGTGATTAGGGTCTGTACCCATGATGGTTACTGTTTGTGAACCGGATTTAGTCAAAAAGGACTAAGGATGCCTTTAGTAGTCTAGAAAACAACTAAAGTCCTAAAATAGGAAAATTTGTGGTTAAAATCTTAGTCATATTTCAGTGTGACAAAATCATATATATGTTAATCATTCACAACAGTGTGCTACCCTCACTTGACTTAAAATACCGTATTTTCCGGACTATAAGCCGCTACTTTTTTCCGACGTTTTGAACCATGCGGCTTTTACAGAGATGCAGCTTTTCTATGAATTTTTCTGCAGCCCTCAGATGGGTGCTGTAGATGGAAGTCAGTGCAAACAAAAAAGCGCCAGTTTTTATTCTTAGCGCATGCAACCCAAGACGCACAACAGCAAACATCAGCACTTTTACTGCCGTGTTACAGGCACCATTCAGGTTCAGGTGTATGAATAAACACTTATGGTACAAAATCTTTCTATGTAAATATCTTATCAGCCTGGATATTGGCGGCTTATAGTCCGATGCGGTTTATATGTGACAAAATATATATTTCTTTTAAATTTTAGCGGGTGCGGCTTAAATTTAGGTGCGCTCTATAGTCCAGAATTTACGGTACACTAGACTTGCCTGCCTTCCAAGATTATTAACTTTAGTCTGTCAGAGTTACTTACCATGTATTCAGGTCACACACATCTCTAAGACTACTATTCGGTTTACATTTTTCCATAATGAAATTAGCTTACTAATTAGCTTCTTTTTTTGTTGTTGTTGTTCAAAAGGTTGACCCTTATCAGTTTAGTAGCCAGCATGTTTTTAATTTGACAGCAAAAACATTGCAAAGAGATCTCACCTTTTTATCAACTCCATACCATGCTAATATAATTAAATATCAGAAGCAAAACAAAAATGTGTGGACACAGTCCTGCTATATGACAACATACAGTATTTCTCTAATCTGCTAATTCTATTACAAGTCCATTCCTTACTGAATTTAGTCATACGTATCAGGTGGCTCGGCTGTAACCTGAGCCCTTTTGAGATGCACAGGCTGTGGGGATAATTAAATAGCGAGTTATGTGATGATGGACTTCCTAGTCTGAGCCTGAAATGGACGACAATGAGGCAATGATTGTTTGTCTCCGTTGAACTCAGATATGCTTCTACATTCATTTAGAAGTCAAACCCCCGAAGGACACGGGTTATTATCTGGGAATATAAATTGTAAAATGAAGCAGTGTTGTTTGGAATACAAATGGTGTCCAAATTATATCCTTTTGTTTTTTGCCAGAGTTGATACTTTGTTGTTGAACAATTGAACTGATTGTTGTAGATTCAACAGAGCCTGGCTCTTGATAAAGCAGACTGCCCTAAAAAAGTAATTATGCTATCAGATTGAGGCTGAGTGACCACATGATTCAGTTGTCAGTTCATATCCCCCCTATTATCCTTTGTGGTATAAATTACAGTAAAACTGAGATAAGGTGTAATTGAATTTCCCACTCAACAGGAGTCATGGATTGAGATATTCATAAGTGCTTAGAAGCTCCACACACCAGCTCACATGACACATAAGACTACCTGACTGCTAATAATGCATTTAGTTCATCATGAGAAAGAAAGTAGCAGCAAGTACCTTATAACAAAGTGCCATGCTATGTGTGCTTGGTTATTATGGCTTAATAAAAATGAAAACATTTCACTTGGCACAAACAACAGCAACAAGGAAAATTGTACAGAGTAAATCTATGTTTCTTAAAAGTCCCCAGGCCACAAGTATCTTTTATTTTATATCATGGAAGTCAAAAAAACTATTTGCTTCATTATTACTATTTTGAAAATCATATTTATTATCAAATAAATATGCATGCATAAGGACCCAAAGCAGTACTTTATACGATGTTCAATATAAGACAACTGCAGTTTTATTAAAACAAATTAATAAAAAACTTTCTTTATTGGTCATAATTCTTTTATACTAAAACTTTAGTTTTTAGGCTTTTATTTACATTACATTTCTGATTATTGACCTATATGAGCTCCATCTAAAATCCATCCAAAATCCATCTAACATACCTTTTTAAGATTAAGAAGTATGTACTCGAAGCATCATAACATTATAGGCATTTATGAAATTAAGAAGGTGTGCCTGATTACCTGTAGTGGCTTAGGTGCATGAAGGACCACCTGCATGTTTAAAATACATTGGATGTTTTTATCTATGACATTTTCATGCTGGACCACCTCAATGTTTGGCCATTGTGATCAGAATCTGCTAGCTTCTGGTTTCCATCATCTGAGCTTTACTAGAAGTTATGATCTTTGTTGTTATTGTTTTGCAGTCTCTATTCCACCTGCCTGTGTTCAGGAGGCTGGTTCTCAACTACCATCTGTCTGAGCGAATACTGGAGAAGTGTAAGAGCCATTCGGTGAGTAGACTAATGCACTAAACACACACAGTGTTTTCAAACACCAGGGGTTACTATGCCTTTTTGACCATTTGTTTGAATATTTTGATTCATATATAAACAAATATATTTTTATTATTGGTAACAAAGCCACTGTGTGATGGTGCAGTGTGGATGAATCCATGTTTGACTTAAAGTGTGTGTTAACAGGACAAGAGGAACATAGCCTTCATGCAGGAGCTGCGCTGCCTGTTTGCCCTTATGGTAGGTTCAACCCGCAGGTTTGTGGATCCTTCTGCAGCAGTGGAGTTACTGCGAGACGCCTTCAGGACCAGTGAGGCTCAACAGGTACAATTTACTAATTTGCCTTTAACTGAAACATACTGTATGAGATCAAGGTCAAAGTAAAACGCACATCTGCTTATCTTAACTTAACATTAATATGTTCTAATTAACTAAGGAGCACATTGCTGGATAAAAATAATGGGCTCAGGAAGGTTCAATAACTTAGCATTTTTTATCTCCATTTCAGGATGTCAGTGAGTTTTCCCACAAGCTGCTTGACTGGCTAGAGGATGCATTTCAACTGGCTGCCAATGGAAAGTGAGTCAGTTATATGTTGATGTCATCAACATACCACATTTAATGGACTAGTCATTTTCAAATGGGTAACTCAATGTCATGTTTTACTTTTAGAAACTCAGAGGACAAACAACAAAACCCTATGGTTCAGCTTTTCTATGGCACTTTTGTGACAGAAAGAAGACATGAAGGTATGGTTTTGTATTTGTTTGCGTCATGTTGCCTTAATCTATATGGATTCTGTTTTAATCATTTACATTAACAGTATGTGATTCTGCTTAGGTCAGACTGTATATAATATTGAGCAGTTTGGTCAGTATCCCCTGCAAGTCAATGGATTCAATAACCTGGATGAATGCCTGGAAGGTGCTATGGTTGAGAAGGAGATTGAATCACTACACTCTGATCATATTGTTACGTCTGGTCGTGAGGTAAACAGCTTTATAAACTGACAACCGCAGAGTTGATACAGTCAGTCAGAGTTTGTGCAGTTTGATAATGTCCTACAACAATCTATATTTTCTCTTTGTTACAGAGATGGTTCAAAAAGTTACCACCAGTCTTGACATTTGAACTATCTAGATTTGAATTCAACACCCAGCTTGGTCGTCCTGAGAAGATACATAAAAAACTGGAGTTCCCACAAATAATTTATATGGACAGGTGAGCTTCTTACAGAAAACACTGGCCACAGATGGAGCAAGTTTTTATTTTCACTTTAGTTACGTAAAAGAAAAAGCTTTAACAGACAAGGCAATACATACAGGTACAAACATATGCCATTTGAATGATCAGTGTAAAATAATGTAGAAAGGAAGAAAAACAAGAACAGCATATGTCTAAACATTTCAATAGCTCTGAGGAAAAGTTTAAATCATTAGGAGACTTACCTGGTTGCTTCTGTGTACAGATACCTTCACAAAAATATAGAACAGACACATGGAAGGAGAGGAGAAGTGAAAAAATTAAAGGAGCAACTTGCACTCCTTCAACAGAAACTTGAGTGGTAAGTTACTTAGTGAAGCTGAATTAAAGCTTTATGTGAGCAAACATTGAACTAATTGTCTTACATCTGTATTCACAGCTATAAAAACTATGGTTCAGGTCCTACCAAATATCCTCTGGCAGACATGTTGCAGTTTGTGTTGGAATTTGCTACCACCAAGCCTACAAGTGTTTCCCCAGCTGAAGACCTGAGACCAGCTGCATCATCACCGACTCCAGCTAGCCACCCAGTCTGTGAATCCATTTGTAAAGACAACAGGTGAAGTACACAAATGCCTAGAAACTACACTAGGCAGTGGGTCTTGATCTAAGATAAAAGCACAAACACAAAACCTTGTCTGCAGACTTTCATAAGGACGGCATAAAGTCAGCTACATACTCATATTGCTACATGTCACAGTTACACCTTACTAATATCATGTTTCTCGGATGGATCATAAATTGAATCAAATCTCCAATTTTCTTTTACTAAGAAGTAACAGCTTATGTAGTAATCTAAAATATTTAATAATGAGTAATTTTTTTTTCGTTTTGCTGCAGTAATTATTTCAGTTGAATTAGCTCAATGGTAGCACTTGAATACTACTGGATTTTTTGCTTCTTTATAAAATGTTATTATTCACTCTACCAAATTAAACATCATCGCCAGGCTGCTAATCTTTTTTTTTCTTGCCATCCTCAGTGAACCGGGAGACACAGATTCATCGGAGTCACAGGCTTCAGGTGTTGTAAGTTGCCAGAGGACCCCCATATACAAGCCCTTCACTCAGTGCAGACACCCTGTAGACTGCCCACCACACCCAGCCCCACACAGCATCACTGAAGAGGAGCTTCACTTTGTTAAGACCTGCCTACAGCGTTGGAAGACTGAAGTAGAGAATGACATAAATGGTATGAAAATTAATTTATAATAACTTTCATACCAGTTTTGATTTATCTATATAGTTTTTCTGGCATTACCTTTTTTCTGCTTTAATTGTTCTTTGGTAGAACAACTTTTGTGTTAAGTTTCTTGGTCCTGCTCTTTCTTGTTTATATGCCACCAAAACTACTGACAAACTTGTAACCACAGTGGATATGGAATATGTTCAGTCCTGACAACAAAATTGCACTGAGCCTCAGACTTAGCAGAAGCGGTTCTTATACTGTACGTCCTCCACTAAATTAAACCAAAATAACTATTGTATTCTGTATATAAATATAATAACTAGTGGAGGTGAAAAGAACTTCTAGTGCACCTTGGTGGTGCAGACCTGCACAAAGACACAGTATATTGTCGCTGTGTCTCTCAGCTGACTGTGACCCAAGCTCATACCAAACAATAGATCACAGTATGCTTGTATTGTTGAGTCATGACTGACATGAATAACAGCTGAAGGAATGACTCTGTCTCTCAAATATTCCCATTATGGGTAAACAGTTAAAAAATAAATCACTTTTCTGTGTAGTTGAACCAAATTAATGTCTTAATTTCCTTTTGTTTTTTGTTGTGTTTTGTGTGTTTGTGTATGTGTGCACATAAGAGCTAAAAGCCAGCATTAGCAGACTCACTCAGACACTTGAGGGCATGTACTCAGACAACATTCTCTGCCAGGTAAGATCTACACTGACTAATTCACTCTAATACACAGTTTAGTCATATATTTTAAACATACAGCTATAGAAAATACATTGGCTGAGATTAGTTAAACTCAACTGATCTCGAAAAAGAAACAGAAAACAAGACGGATGATGGATGTAGGGAATTTTGAGCTTTAGCTCTGAACACTTGGATCCCAGTATTGCATAGAGTAGATACAGAATTTTATGAAGTGTTCAGTCCGTACTGTCTGCCATTGTTATTTAGGTGCCCTACAGACTCCATGCAGTGCTTGTGCACGAGGGCCAGGCTTCAGCGGGTCATTATTGGGCCTACATCTTTGACCATGCCAACCAGCGCTGGATGAAGTACAATGACATCAGCATCACTGAATCGTCATGGGAGGAGCTGGAGCGAGACTCCTTCGGGGGAATGACCAATGCCAGTGCTTACTGCTTGATGTATATTGATGACAGACTACCCCACCTTATTACAGGTACATCTATATTCAAAAAACTAATCTTTCAAGTTTCAAGTTTTAGGTACAGAGACATTAGGAACCGATCTATTGGTATATAGATAGAATAATCCAATGATTATTATATTATATATGATTATATATCAAATCAATGATTTTATATGTGTGTGTGTGTGTGTATGTATATATGTATATATCATTTTTTGATATATATACATGTGTGTGTGTGGCAGCCTAGATTCTGCTGTATACACATAATTGAAATTTGTATTGTCTATGTCTATTAACTGAGACATATCGCACATCTACCCAGAAGATACAGATGATGAGACAGGCCAGGTGCTGCGTGGCATAGACTCCCTGCCACCCCTGCTCAGGCGATACGTCCATGAAGACAACCGCTGGTTCCAGCAGGAGCTCAGTGAATGGGAGGAACAGTTCTGCCAGACAGCAACCCCACAGGGAGAGTCTACAGCTTCTGCAGAAGCCCCAAACCCCAGTTCAGACAACTCACAGCAAACACCTGTTGAGCCAGCACCCCAGTCAGGACCCCTCACTGAAGAGTTGGACCAGGGAGGAGCTTCAGAGCCACAGCTAGATCCAGAAGAAGAAAACAATCCACAGCCCGATCCCAGAGAGAAGGCTGAAGGTGAAGGATGGTCTTTATAAGACTGATCACAACAATTCATTCTAATTATTTTTTATAATAAGATTATGTAAATGCGTGGATTATCACTTTATTTTTTGGTATTTTCTTGTTAAAATAGAACATATGAACCTTTAAAAGGCGGAGCTTTTCATTGCAGTGCAACATTGCAGTGCAAAGATGTTTAATCACAGCATCTTTTCTTTGTCTCTCTGTCCTTTTTTTTTTTACGTTTTCTCTTTATTTTTGATTAACCCCAGGTGAATCCGAGTTAACACCAGCACCACCACAGAGCCCCGATTGCCAGACTGACGACTGCAGCAGTTCAGCAGTTACTCACACACTAGAGCCCAGCCAGAGCTCCACCTCAGCTGAGAAGGAGCTGCAGAGTCAGGTGGGAAAGTCCATGACACCCCGCTCACCCCGTCCCTGTCTGTGAAATATGGGTCAGAAATTCAAGGCCACAAAAATAAAGTGTGTACATCTGGGTCAAGGATCGCATTACACCACTTGGCATAGTGATGGTCCATGCCTAATGTCAGGCTGGGTGTGGGGGATTGCACAGATAAAGCAAAGGTCAGGGGTTAATACAGCTTTCAGCTAATTAGTTTAATAGTCAAACACTTAACAAGATAGTTTGTTCAGAGACATACACTATAGTCTAATAGAAACATAGTTACATTTTATAGTAGTTTGTTCTAGTACCAGTAGTACCATTAGCATCTATCCAGAATTATTCACTGGATTTAACAGCCATTGTCATTAGTTACATCTTTGATTATGATTTTGCATTAAAATGTAAATGTGTGTGTACAACGTGTTGAATAAACAAGTTGTTTCTAACTTTTTTTGTTGTCCCTTAAGGCATATATTCATTGAACTATTTTCTTTTTCAATAGCTCTATAGATTACATAATTTCATATTCCAAAACTAGAGTTTGGGCTACAGTTGAAAAACTCAGCGTTTGAATGCAATTTTACGAATAGGTAGTTTTACTTAGGTAAACAATCTCAGTAGTTATTTCTAGGCCACACACAAAGCTATAATGCTCAAAGTATTATTGCTTTTTACTGTGGCCTCTTATGCATCCCCACTTGTCTGCTGTTGACATATGCTAGCATTTTGAAATTCACCTACTCATTGATCTAGTTTGTGTATCTCTGAAAGGGCTGCTGAATGTATGTTACAGTTAAAGATGAAAGACATGGTGCATATTTGACCTGACATTTTCCAGGCATGTCTGTATCACTATACATGTGTGATAATTCATTCAGCTGTTATGATATGCATGAGAGCATTATCACAAGAAAGCACACTGTAAGTCCTGTAATGAGAAAAATGTCTTCAAACACTTAACAAGATAAGTTAGTAATGGCTGCATGGAAGGCATAGAAATGTGTATCTGTCTATTCTTTCGGTGTCAGACTCCAGGTTCTGAAGCAGAACTTTGTAACCAGGCACCACCTGACCTACCGCTGAATAAGGATGAAACAGTGGCTACAGGCCACGACTCTGAAGCTAAAGGGGAGCCAGAGGCTCCTAAAGAAGTTCCTGAACATGAAACAGAGCAGGAACATGAGGAGCAGCAACAGGAGTTCCCAGCTAGACAGCGACAGACTGAGAACGAGGTCTCAGAAGTGGAGATCCCGAACGTGGGCAGGATCATGGTGAGGGCGGATGCTGATGGATACAATGAAGAGGTATGTAGATTTGATAATACGACAAAACATCTGTAGCCTGCACTTACAAATCTGTCATGTTAGCAGACGTGAGCTGAAAGAAATTAGAATAAATAACTTT
Organism: Channa striata; assembly: GCA_033026295.1. Lineage (NCBI taxonomy): Eukaryota > Metazoa > Chordata > Actinopteri > Anabantiformes > Channidae > Channa > Channa striata. Next base: position 9,308,369 of record CM065182.1, on the reverse strand, counting down.
TCAGTATGACTTTTAATGTAAGACACCAGTTATTTGATGAATCATTCCCACATAATATTGTAATTTTACTTGACAATGAATAGCATGGCTTTGTTTTTTCTCCTGCTTAAATACTGTTTCAGGATCTTGCTGTTCCGCGTTTCTAAAGTCTGTGTGGTAATTTACCACTGCTGACCCAACCGGCACCAAAATTTGATTTGAGCAATACTGAGGTGGAGCCATAAAGAAATACAGTATACATTATGACTCTGCCATTACAATACATTGCTCTTTTTTCTTTTACATAGTTCTCAGTAGCCTGTTTGAGACCCAGTCTGTGTTCTTATAATTCTTGATTCTCTGTGTCATTTTCTAGATGATGCTAACTCCAGCTATGCAGGGTGTTATTCTAGCCATAGCCAAGGCCCGACAAACTTTTGATAAGGAGGGCCCTGAGGCTGGCCTCATAAAGGTATGTTGGTATTTGAGAAATATCGAGGGTCCTCACATCCCACATCAATACTGTTTTGAACAAAATAACTATAGGATTAAATTCCAGACTTTAAGTTTAGGTGTCTTTGCACAAAACCCTTTTTGTCTCTGTAGTTATTGATTCTTCTTTTTCTTCTTCTACCTTTTACATACTCTAAACCTTAGCATTCATTAGCTGTGTTATAAGAGGATCAGAAGCCTCCTAACATTTTTTTTTTATGCATAAGAAAGACCGGAATTTTTATAAACCATAGTATTCTAAATGTAAGGTCAAAGTCAGAAATAAGTGTTTTAACCTTGTACCTTTTACTTAAATATATTTAAACACATAGGAAATATTTAATTCAGTCAACTGGTGTCTTAGTAAAAATAAAAAAATTCTCCTTACAATTTGTTTATATGATGCTGTGAAGCACCTTGAATTGCCATCGTGAATGATGAGTGCTATACATATAAAATTGGTTCTCCCTGCATGAAGAGATACTTGTTTTGATACTTGAAATACAAAGCCGTAATTTAAATTGTTGAGGTGTTTTGGATAAGATTTTCGATTTTTATAAATGAATGTATAATACTGAATATCTTTCTTACCTTTGTTACCAAGCTTCACTGATTCATAAAAAGTTGCATTAAGCCAACTTGTAACATTTTCAGTCCATATACGACTCATTCTCAGGTCTATCATTTGCTGGAAGGTTGAATCACATAGAACGTATGTTCATTGCTCATGTTTGCAACCTTAGATCATTTTGTGAAATTTAAACATTAAAAGTTCACACATTTCATCAGGCCTTCCACGAGGAGTATTCCCGCTTGTATGAGCTCTCGCTGGAGGAAACCACACCCCAGGAGGATGTTCGCCTGCAACACGTTCTGGTTTACCTCTTCCAGAACAAAGCACCCAAGCGCGTTATTGAGAGGACACTGCTGGAGCAGTTTACAGACCGCAACCTGAGCTTTGATGAGAGGTATGCAGAAAAAAAGACGAACAAATGGCCCCTCGATAAACTCAGACATTTGTGTAGTACTTTGGAATAGGTTTTCAGATAAACAGATAAATTACAGTATTGTTACAATCTAAGATAAAACTGAAATACCACAAACCATGAAGTTAAGTGTATCATCCTATTGGACAATCATTAGAACAAGTTTTGCTTTACAATAAGAAGCTACTTTCTAAAGCACTTTGGATAAAAGCGCTATGTAAGTAGGCATTTGAGTTTTGAAATGTTAAATATTATTGGACAAGATAATTTGAGTTAACAGGAAACCAGTGTTCCAGATGTTTAATCTGTTTTGTCGTTTATGCACAATGCATACGCATAAAAGTAAGAATCCCTTCCTCATAAATGCAGAATTGTCAGAAATACAGTAGATCATACAGCGTGCATATAGTGCCATCTAGTGTCCATAGGTCAGATCTACAGCTCGTGTGTTCGATGTGCTGATGGTCAACGCATTTGTAATTTTTGGTTGTTCCCTCCAATGTCTCCATCTGTCCAATATTCATACAGGGCCATCAGTATCATGAGGGAAGCCCGAGCTAAGCTGCGTCTTATCAAGCCAGATGACATGGACATGGATGAATACCTGGTACTTTCAATGGCACTTCCAGTGTTTAATGCTCCTACCTCTGCCCAATTGATTTCACTGTTTACATTTTCATGTGGGTTCATCTGTCTCCTGGGATTTAATTTGTCTTTGCTGTCTTTTTTTTGTAGTTATTTTTAACTACATATATAGGTTTATAATGGAGGTTCATAAACCACATTTTTACGTGGCTGTCTCAGCTTTAGGAAATAAGTTTTGATTATGTGTTGTCACGTTATAACCAAAATGTGACAAGTTTTTTGGTCCGCAAGGAATTCCAGACCCAGACAACTGATCACATTGGAATGAAAAATATGTAGATACCAACATTACAAAACAGGTAGAGTAATTGGAATTCTGATATATTTTATTTAGATTTTATTTGATTTTTTAATAATATAGAACATCTTCACAAGAAAAAATAAAATCTGAAATTAGAAATGGAATATGCAGGTGAAAAACAAATAGGTTCGATTAAAAATAGCAATGGAACCTTTGGAAAAATCTAATTGCACAGAGGGACTGTGGTGCGCAGCAATTTAGCATTAATCACAGGCTCTTTACTGCCTCAGCTACAGGAGCTGCTACAAAGAGCAGATGAAGTGACTGTTGCTTGTTCTGTTTGCTCTCTCACAGCAGTGGCATGATGATTACCGGCTGTTCAGGACTGTGTTTGTCTACCTGCTGACTGGGCTGGAGCACTACCAGCATGGGAAGTAGGTGTCAGCGTTCACCAGCCCTGCAGATCAATATCAGTCCACTTAGCTGTATTCATACCCATTCATATTCATCCCATTTTAAATTTTATGAAACTTTATTACTTAAAATAATGTTACAAACTAGAGGTTGCAATATTTGTACATAGACATATATCTCAACATAGATTCAAATTCAAATTATTCAATTGTAAAAAAAATATGACAAATATGCAGCAGCTGCATCATTAAATTATTATTTAAGGCAAGAAATCACAGAATTTCAATCATGGTTGAATGCTAATGTAAATAAATTCCGCACAGCTTGAGAATTGCAGCCTCTGCAATTCTCCTGTTGTATAATTTTAACAAAACCTTTTTCTATTAGAACCCAAAATGTTTTTTACTGATCGGTGATAACGAATCAACGCTTTCAGTCCAGTGTGTGAAGCTGGATGCTACATCCTCAAAGACAAACATCAGCAATGCAGAAGTACAGCGTCCACCTCAGATGCAAACTAGCAGTAGCATTTTCTTTCCGGTTAGTGTGGCTACTTTTAAGGACATGGTCACATCTGCCCTGTGTGTTTTTCTACAGGATCCGCGAGGCACTGATCTACCTGGCTCATGCGTACGAGACCAACAACACCCTGCAGAGAAATGGAGAGAAACGGGGAGTGGACAAGTCTCTTATTGCCGTGTACCGGAGAAAATGCCTCACTGTAAGTAATGCATTATTATTACAGGGCATTGTTGTGAAGCTTGCTGTAGTCATATAAAAGCAGTATGCTCAATCCTTTTACATAAATGTTATAAAACAAGGTGTACCTTATCTACTTATTATAGAGCAGTTGATTTGAGTATAACTTTTATGCACTAATGTGCTTTTAAGAATATTATTATGAATCTATATGTTTGAGTCCTTGCAACGCTGCATGAGTCCAATGTTCCAACATATACAAGGGCAACCTGGTGAAGTGTTGTGATCTCCATCCTCCTCCTTCCCATGTCTGCTGTGCAGGCACTGAATGAAAGAGCATCACGGCTGTTTTGCAGCGGTGAGGAGAGCAAGGTGGAGGAGGGTGTTGCCATCATGGATGAAGCCGTTATCCCCTGCCTTCACCTGATGAGCCGTGACTTGGCTCTATCACAGGAAGACCGCGACGCCATGGAGAGCATTCGCAGTCACTGGTGTTGTTGCCTGGGCCAAGACATGGATGGTAAGATAAGACCCAAGATCATTCTTTAAGTCACCCGTGTGAAGCACGTTTTAGTTTCTCTCTCCCCAAATTGCATTATTTGCTGTGAAATTTTCCACATTTTTTCATGCAAACAATTTAAATTTTGCGCTCAAGAAAATACAAGAAAATAAAAATCTAAAATGACTGTCTGTATTCAGACTCGTTGCAGGTAAAGCTGGGTGAGTTTCTCCCCCGGGTTCTGGACGGTTCGGCTGAGACAGTAGTGCTTAAAGATCCACCCAAAGTCCATGTCAACCAGGCCCACGACCTGTGCAGTCGCCTGGCTGCTGTCATGGAGTCCATTCACAACACCTCGATAGTCATCGTTAAGTAGCGTCCTGACTGAAACTTCCAACAACCTCCGTGATTGTGCATGCTGCCTTAAAACAACACAGCTGATTGACTGATCTGTGCTGAAAGACTGTGGGGTTGAGACGGCGTGTAGTTTTCAATGAGCCAGACAATGTATTTAATTGTATCTACTGGTTTGACACTGCACGTGGATATCGATTCTATTTTTTCATATTGCAAGCTGGGAGAACTTTGAGAAGCTGTGAGAAGTTTGGAGTATGGCTGTCACCACATGCACGCCCATTACAAAAACGTTGTCAGTAAATTTTAAAAGGTTAAAAGCCTTTGCAAAAATGCTATGCAGATTTCAAAACTCTGAATTATTAAATCACCCCAGTGTAATTCTCAGCAATATGTATGACTTCTCCCAGCCCACCCACCACTCCCCATCAACCCCAGTTAGCTCAAATATTGCTAATAAAAAGCAGCAGGATATGCAATAGGTAGCGGCACACTGGATTTTTTTTCTCATATGACTTACAGAACTGCCTCACCTGATGCAAAAATTCATTAACCAGTTATAAGATAAATCATTTAGTTTTACTGCCCCACTATTATTTTACTGTACTAGTAGTAAGTTCTGGTAGTACATAGTGCACAAAAACTGTAGAATCTGTAAAGGTTGTATAGCAATAACCAGCTTCTTTTCCATGATGCACCTGCCAAACAACTATTCATAAAATCACACAGCTGAACATGGAACTGCATTAAATGAAATCAGTAGAGCAGAAATGTTAAATTGTGATTGGCACTCTATATGGACTATATGTTTTACTGGCAAAACATAAAATACTGGCAAGAGTTAGTAACTCAACTCTACAGGAAGGGACTGGATTTGTAAGATTTGTGGATTGTGTTGCTAAGCAGTTTGCACAATGAGCCTCTTACACAGGGCTGAAAAAACACCCGATTTGTACTGCACAATAACAGACACTGTTTGTTAGCTTTTTAAAAAATATATGTTTTATATGACTTTGTTTTTTTTCTAAAACAGTTTCTGGATAATTTTACATGTAGATGAAAAAAAGATATATACAGTGCTATTATACATACAAATAATAAAGGCTAAGCATCTCTTCAGTGGATCTAAAAGTGAGCGGCAAATGGTTGTGTGTTGGATTTGTATAAACCATGTAACACACTGGACAAAGACAGATGTTTGCAATATCACTCCTCAGAATCAGGGTTTTCAGAAACAGCAACATGGAGAAACTGTAACGGCCATTTCTGGCTGCTAATTTCACTCTGCTTTTTCACGTGTATTCTGTAATGATAAAAAATAAATGTTTTAAATACTCTTGTCTGTTGTCATTTAGTCTAGTGTGATTCTCCATGAAATTCATGATATGTGTGGAATAGTTTGCCTTCATGTCGTAAAAAAAAATGTTAATGTTTTACATTTTGCTCATTGTCAAATAATTCTATGAAAAGACTGAAACTAACAATGAATTCATGCTTTTTAAAGTTTTGTTAGAGATCATAATCTTTATATCAGTGATTCTAGTTTTCACACCAAGATTTAGACCTTCAGCAGAAATCTGTGGGATAAATGATGAAACGTTCAGTGACAAACTGATGTGTTACTGGTTTGGGACTAATTAACATTAAAAAAAGATACATAATGATTGCAGCCTTATGCTTTAGCAGATACTGTATTATGACTTACTAATCTTTCGCTCACCAGGGGTTTAATATCACACTTTCACAGATTAGACCACAGATTTATTTTCCTCACGCACCCACTTGGTTACAGTGACACTGTTTGTCTTACACTCCAGGTGTTATCTGAAGCGGCTGAATGGTGTGTTATGTTCATGGCTTTCATGGCAATAACACACTTAATCTGTGTGTAGTACAGTTCCATTATAGTGCGCTGTTTCAATATGAAATAAAGGTCTGTGCTGTACCATTAATCAGGTTTAAGTGCACAATAAAGATGCAGTTATTCTGAGAATAAAAATAGTAGTGAGTCAGGATGTGCACTGGGGTAAATTAAGTTTTGATTGTTACCAGTCTGCTTTCGATAAATACAGGAGAAGGAAGTGGTGTTGTTAAAATGTCTGCAGCTGTCCTGCGAAGCCAGGATATGTATTGTTAATGTTCCATCTGCAGATAAGATCATTTTCGGAATGTGCTGGCATATCCTTGACGGTATTTTGCTGGAATCGTAGACTTGCACACAGCACACTGGACACAAAATTAACTGAGCTCTATTTTTAAACCTCTCCCCATTATGTATCAGTGACCATATTTTCATTAAACAGTAACAGGCTGCAAAAACTATGCAAAATCTGCTAACCTCTGCAGTTGAGTTAAAGGCAAACCTGTGATAATCAACAACAACTGTCCACATGGAGAACTGTGGCATTAACTAACAAAATATGCCTAATTTAGAATGATGGAGGTCACTGATTCTCTTCATCTACTATTATATTGTGTTTTATGCCCATGTAACCTGTGTAACAGACTATTACTGGGCAGAAACATTTTTGCCATTTTCATTGGCTTGCTATTAATTTTTTAAGGTTTTCAAAAGATCTGATTTTAAGTTGGATATGTTAGGTAAAATAAATGCAAAGTGGGCAAATATTCCTTAATAATGGCTCCTATCTTGTACTGTGAACATAAAAATGTGAGGCATTCTACTATATTAAAGTGTAGAATAGAAAACATTTCTTTTGGGACTGTGTGACAGCTGGCAGCACTTAATTTATATAGATCTAGAGACGAATGGATCCCACGGTGAGGACAGAATCTAAAACGATTTTTGAGTTTTTTTTTGCCAACGTGAATCCTCCGTGCTTTTACTTTGAAGGAAACACGCCCAGCCGGAAGTCGTGTAATACCTTAAGCGTTCTCGCCTTCCGCGCGGATCTGGATCTCGGTCCCTCCGAAAGACACGAACTGAGCAAAAACCAAAGTCCGTGGAGCGGGGACGTCGGTGGTTTGTTCGCGGGCACCATGGCGGAGAGCGTCGGCGTTGTTAGGGAGCGCGGCCGGACAGCCGGAGCGGAAAGGGAGCGTGGCTGGTAACGGCGACCGGGGAGCGGAAGTAGATCCGTGACAACACGGGGAGCCGCAGACAGCCGCTCATCCAGCACGACGTGCGCACCGCGGACAGGGACGAGACTCGGCTGCACTTTGTGGAAGAACTTCACTAAAAGTGGCGACAGGTGAGAGTAAGAAGCCGTGTGACGTCATCGGGGGCGATCACCGCAGGCTGGTAGTCACGGTGACTAGTTAGCCAACTAAGTTAGCTAGCCGGACGAGTCGGTTGCCTGGATGTTTTTGGCATTTTACATTCACATCGCTGCTTCCGAGTTTTGGCCACCGGAGGTGATTTCAGTTGAATTTATGCTGCAGAATCTGCGGGATTAATGCGATCAGTTTTTTTTTTCTATTCCCAGACTTGGTACTGAACTGCAGAGCCGGGACAGACTAGCGTCCTGCCGGGCTAAACTCGGTAAACGGATCCTGCGAAGTTAAACCCCTGCTAAATATAATGCGCCCGTCTGCGGATATGGTCCGACTGACTCCGGCATGTGTCGGATGTCTAGATTTTTCTCACTTCTAACGTGTCACTCGAGGGTTTGTCACTTAGAGATGATGTGAAATAATCACAGTCAAATGTTGTTGTTGTTTTCCCTCCAACGTACAAGGTTATTTTTTGTGTGACAGCCAAGTGATTGAGTTAAATTATTGAAAGTGCAAAGTGTGTAAAAGCGCAGGCAGCCGGTGGCTTGTGTTTCCTGTCCAGATGAACAGGGAGTGTGAGTTTTTTGCATAGACTCAATCAGGCAGATTGGATCATGGATCTACACTGCAACTATGCAAACTGGACACAATTGGTCTCAATTACTTGATGGCTCCTTCAAATGTCCCCAAAGTGTTGACTGTTGCATTAACTAGAAAATGACAGGAAATTCCTGAGTGGTATTCCTGGGGATGTGCTGCATATTGTTTTTGCTGCATTTTTACTTTTTGAATCTGCACAGGTTGATTTTTCTTGTGTTGGCATTGTAATGAAATCCAGTGGTGCTGAATAGAGAAATAGATAACTGGATAAATTGTTTATTAGCCGTGTACCTGAAAGACTTGCAATCCTGTTGCAAATATATAGCATCAATCACAAGAGAATTAGTGAAGATTTAAAAAAAAAGTCTTATTTTCTTATCGCTTGTCATCAATGTATTTTATTACAGCTTTATGTTTTTATTTCTATCCGCATTTCCCAAGCTTTGCAAACATGTGAGAAAACAGGAAATGTCTGTACAGTTGCTGCTTCATTTTTAAACTATTTGTATTGCTGCTTTATTTTTCCCATAATAGCTATTTTCTGTTTCCCCTGAGTCTGACCGGGAATTACTTTGACCTCTGCGCATGTGTGCACGGGCAGGAACTCCCCTGGCTCTTTGTCATTCCATGTTGGAGCAAAACATTATTTTGACAGACTGACTGTTTTGTGTCCTCTGAAGAACATGAATTTGGGTTGTGGGAATATTTGTGGCCTACATTTAAAGGGCAAAGTTGATGTGGAATATGAAGGGAAACGTGGGGCTACATAAGCACCATGGTGGCAGAGTGGTTAGCACTCGCCTCAGAACCGTGTCGGGGACGAGGTCGGGTTGGCCCATAGTGGCAGCTCGGGACTTGACCTTTGATCCGATCATCTGATGCAGTTTCGTTGTCCACCTTGAATGTGGAATGACAAATAAACCAATTTACTTACTTTACTTAAAACGCATTTATATCAGGCTTTATTCTGTTGATGATGATGTCACCATGGCACCACAGTTCATAAGCAGAGGGTTTTAGACATTATCAGGTTATTTTCATTTGGGCTTTTTTTTCTTTGCCATGCATTTTCCTGTTAAAATTTGTGTTTGTATAAAGCTCCTTTAAGGGTTGGAGCTGTCAAACTATCGGAGCTGTGGTATGTGCCCGAGGTCCAAGCTAAACACAAAATCCCAAATATGTATTTTTAATACAGAAATAATAGAAGTATTAGATCATGCTAGAGTACACAAGCATACACTCATGATTTTATTGAACTTTTATTTTCTCTTTGTAAGAAGTTAAACTCACCTTTATCCCCACCAGGTGCCATGAGCAGTGAGCTGAATGTCCCCATGGGGTCCCCTGCCCCAGGGGTCTCAGAGCGGGCACCCGACGGCGGTGGCATGGACTACAGGGACTGGGTGCGGCGCAGTTACCTGGAGCTGGTCAGCTCCAACCACCACTCTGCGCAGGCCCTGTCCTGGAGGAAACTCTACCTGAGCCGGGCTAAGCTGAAAGCCTCCAGCAGGACTTCTGCGTTGCTCTCTGGATTTGCTATGGTTAGTTCTAATCACCTTTCTGAGCCGGGCTTCTGAGAGGACCGGGCCGTCTGTCTAGCTGATGGCCAGTGTTACTGTTAAATGTAATGTTACACCACAGTGGCGTGTTTGTCAGGTTGAGCATCTGCAGGAAGCGGGTTTTACACTTCCTGTGGTTACTGCTTTGCACTGTAAGTATGTTGTTATATACCCTACAAGTTGTGTTTTCATATTGTTGGATTTCCTTGGAAGAAGAAATAATGAAACCATTGTTCCTTAACAATTTGTTAAATAGACGCATTTGTTGCTGCTGGCAACAGAAAATTAAATCAAACATATTAAACATTAACTTATTTATTTGACTCTAATATTAGACCAGCTAATCATTTTGGTGATTTGCAGGTTAAAAGTATTAGCATTAAAATCTTTATACAAAAAGATTGTATGCAGTTGTTAAGATTATATACAACTGATATGCAACGACTCAATGAGACTCATGAGAGTCTCAACTCATGAGAAACAAGAACTATACTAATCCCCAAAGGGGAAATTCATACATTATACTTGCCTAGTGACAGTGGCAGGTAAAAAAAATAGAGAACTAGAATGTAGAAATGAGGAATAATGAAATGTTTGTAGTAAGACAGACGGATAGTTTTGTAACCTATGCTCTAAATAGAGAAATCTGAAAAGGTGAAAATTGTCGTAATATAGTCTATATATTGTCTAGTTTTAAAGGCTTAACACTCACAGAAATTGTAATATGATAAATATGTGATAACGATAAGTTAGTTAGTTAGTGGTTTATATGGTTGAAGTTTCTCACGGATTGTTGGCAGAGGTATAGCCGTGCATGTGCAGACAGGTTACAGATTTTATTTTAAGTTCAGGGTTAATCCACAATTTGTGGGATCAGTATTTTAATGCGATGACAGAAAACAAAGTCCCAGTCCTTAATCTAATAACTGACTGATCATGAAAACGATAACGTTTTGGGTAACGAATCAATAGGTAACTGTCCAAACAGGAATTTTATCTTGTTCTTTCAACAGACCTTTGAAAACGAATGTGCTTCAATCTGCTGGAGAACTAGAAAATTACATGTAATCCTAAGTTGGGTTTTTTACTGCATAATGATCTTTTTGGTTTAATAACCACGTGACCACAGCGAGAACCTGGTTATACATTCTCCTGTTTGCTGTAGGTGGCCATGGTGGAGGTGCAGCTGGAGATGCAGTATAATTACCCTCGAGTGCTCCTCATTGCCTTCAGCGTGTGCACCACTGTCCTGGTGGCGGTGCACCTGTTCGCTCTACTGATCAGCACCTGCATCCTGCCCAATGTTGAGGCTGTCAGCAACATCCACAACCTCAACTCCGTCAGCGAGTCGCCCCACGAGCGCATGCACCACTACATCGAGCTCGCCTGGGGTTTCTCCACAGCCCTGGGGATCTTGCTGTTTTTAGCGGAGGTGGTGCTCCTCTGCTGGATGAAGTTCCTGCCCGTAGACTCAGTCAAGAAGGCCCCCGCCTGCAGCACCGCCATAACCACCAGTGTGAAGCCTACGACTCCGCCAGCGTCACAGCAGAACAGTGGCTGGGACGCTGCGCTGGCCTCCACCATCATCATGGTCCCCGTGGGGGTGATTTTCGTGGTGTTCACCATACACTTCTATCGCTCTCTGGTGCGCCACAAGACAGAGCGACACAAACAGGAGATCGAGGAACTGCACAAGATTAAGGTGCAGCTGGATGGCCAAGAGCGAGGCCTCCTGACTGTGTGATGCCAACTTTACAAACTCCTTTATATCGCATATTTATCAAGGTCTCTATTTCCTCTGACGTCTGCGTGGTTCATTGTTAGTATCTTGCTTGTGTCTTGCCTAAGTGCAAATGGCCGACACTTGTCAGTGTGCTAATTTATTAAAGGTCATTTCCTAAATCAATCGTATTGTCTACAATCAACAAACAGATGCTTAAGTGAACATTAAATCTTCTACTCACATGTTGTATTTGTCGAGCTGCAGTCTAGATTTGCACGTGCATTGACACTTAAAAACAGTCAGACACGCCACTGCACTGGGTGACATTTCATCATAGCAGAACAGATGACCTTTCTATTTTTACCAAACGCAGCTCTGTATGTTTGGATTTGGCACTTCCTTGCACTTCAGCCGGTGAACTGGAGAGTGTTGATAATTTTTTTTGCAAGGGTCTTGGTTTTTCGGAATGAAGAAACGCATCACCCACCGGAGCGGCGTGTCTGCCTGATGTGTTTCATAGTTTTGGACAACAACGTTGTCATCGGCAGGCTAACAACGAAAAACGTGAGTAGAAAAGATTTAGTGTTGGCTTCAGCAGCTCTATGGTGACAATATGATTATTTAAAAAAAATATATATATATAAAGTTATCGTTTAAGGTTAACGTTGCTTTGTTGGACTTGTGTACTTTACATGTGATGGTCAAGAATAATGAAAAGGTTTACAGAAAAGGGCTTCGATGTTCTATGTGCCATTGTTTTTCCATGTTGAAATTTTCATGCTATGGTTGAGTTCTGATAGTCAATCATATTGAATTTCTTATTACTTGTAATTAGCAAATTGGCTTTACTTTTGCCATAATAAATTGCTGCAGTAAATGTACAGATTGATAGTAAATGCCATAAGTAACTGTACTTTTTTTGTGCTCAGCCAAAGATTAATTGGAAAAGAAGGAAGAGACACAGCAGGGTGCCATGCCTGTTACTGGCAGTTTATGATATTAAAAAGAAAAATCTGATCCTGCAGTATTTGTAGCATGCATCTCATGAAAAACTGAGTGCCAAAGTAAGTTTTACATTTTCAGTGTGTTACATGTTGAATCAGAACTCCATACTTGGAAATGGTTTACATAAGGTATTCAAAAAGATATGAATGCTTTTGGTTTAGTAGTATGCTACCAAACCCCAACCCCAGTATGGCTTGAATTATCTAGTGAGTACACTATAAACACTCGTGCTCCTCAGACATTTTACATTTTTTTTAAAAATGGCGTGTTTTTACTGTTCAGATTCTAATCAGGCATCACTGTGCAACTGAGTCTTGGTTTTACTCTGTTGTGACTGAGGGTATTTCCACACAGTATATTCAGAGAAACTGTGGCGAGGTTAAACGTTGCATCCTTGTAAAACAGAAGAGAGGCTGGTGTCACTGTACTTTTACATTCAAAATGTCATGCAAGCCTCAATGTTTTGTCAGCGTCTTTTGCAAATAACCCCCCCCCCCGCCCCGGATCTATGAATTCTGTGTAAACAGTGTCACACCAGTCAATTTGCATTCTGAAGCTGCTTAAATGTGAAATGTTACTGTCCAAATATAGTGCTGCCTTACTACATTATTGCCTTTTATGAACTGCTGTTTTGCTGAGGACGTTGTGTTGGATTTGTAACAAAGCTTGACAACATTTCAATGAGTTATGTTTAAACATAACTGATTTGGATGGAGGCCCAAGGCGCTGGAGTAAAAGGTCAGAATGGGGAACACATGAGGACGGACGGAGTGAATGTTTTAATCGGAGTGACCTCTGGTTTTATGTACTAGGTAACTTCCAGTTAATGTGGGTTAAATTAAATATTCAGATGTCGGCAATCGTCTTACGTTACTGCCTTTAAAAAGGGAAAATGCATCAACTTGCTCTCACATTCCAGGCGAGACAGTTGACCAAAGGGTTGCTCGTTTGTTTCTTGCCCCTCAGAAGAGGCGAAAAGTGCACTTGTAGTTTAGCTTTACACGGAGCGACTGCCGGGGTTCTTCACAGACTGTGTTGCTTTGTGTCACATATGTGGATGTGTGCTTTTTAAAATGAATATTGCTACGGTCAAGGAAAAGGAGATGCACAGCTACTGACTTTACACAAATAAAAATATATTTCAGTTCTCATTGTCTCTGGTGTCTACTTGCAGTCACTCAGAAGCAGAATATGAAAGGCGGTGACATAATAAACCTGTTAAAAACATGACTCGCTTTGACACATTGAAACATTTAATAAAGTTTAAGATCTGTACCCTCACAGTAGGACTAGTTTTATGGATTATTGTGAAATCAGGTCAAACAGTATTTCACCATTGACAGTTTTGATCAATTTGCCTCTACACCACATGGATTTGGACTTTATAAAGATTTGCTTATAAAGGTCAGCTTTAAGATTAAGTAAAGTTCTAATAAATGTTTTTAAGACATTTGAACAAGTTAGTCATACCAATTAATGGTGTTTAATCTATCTATTCAACCACACCCTTTATTTGTCACATACATGTTACAGTGAAATTTACTCCTGCATGTTTAGCCCATCCCTCTTGATGGGCATCTAGTTTACCCTCCTGTGTCTCTGCATCAGCCAGGTCCCACTGAGATTTGAACTCAGATCACTGGATTCAAAGTCCAGAGTGCTAACCATTACACCATGGGACCTTGACAAGTGAACAACTTGTCAGATGGTGATAACCTGAGTGCAGTAAATGTGTTTAGGTGATTGTAGTATTAATATGTGAGGTCCAGCCAATAGTGAATTTGTATCCTGACAAAATCTACCCCATTAACTAATCATGCTCCTGCTCTTCCAAATCTTAACATGAATTTAGTATCTGTCCTAGACAGTTTGTCCTCTTCCCTGATGTCTCAGCTCTCTAAGAATAATCTGTATAAAGTCTGAAAAAAAAAATCTATTGCAAATCAAGGGCATAAATAACAAAAGAGATTTTATTGTTGTTTTTTGGTTTAGTTTCCTTAAGTGTAGAATAGTGGAATACGTTGAGTATTCTGTATGCTGCACTGACTGCGCTCACTTAAATGTAAAGGTGCAAGCAAACAAAAGCTCCAAGTGAAAAATATCATTCTAGTGGCACAGTGTTAAATATGCATTTATTACATTTCTTGGAGACTTCACGTTTATCCGCACGCTGCCTCCAACAGGTGACTGCATTCAAACCACTGATGTGACGTTCACGAACAAAACGGGTGAAACTCAGTTGTTGCTCCTTCATCATGGGCTCAGCGAGTGAGAGCAGCGGTGGTCGAGTGACATTGTGAGTGAATGAAGAGAGAGACAAGGTAGCCAGACTAAAGCAGTATTTTAGATTTATGTGATGTTTAAGGTTGAATCTGCTTTAAATTTAACACATAAATTGTCTTCATGATTATATAGATAAAACCTGTAACTCAACTGCACACGGCTGAAACCTAAATGTGAGGTGTTTGCTCTGAGGCAGCAGGACAAAAGAAACACCCAGAGTTCGTTTTGGGTTTTTTTGGGATTAGAGTTATTAGGTTTGGGTTAAATTTGCTTCAACCCTAAAACATAAAAGCAATGCACATTCAGCTATGTTGCTTTATATCCCACCAATAAAACCAATTAAAATACAAACTAAATGTGCATTAAATATTATGTTAATGAAAAACATCTTTGTTGTCCTGTTTTTGCCATTTAAAACAGGGAGATGCAAACTTCTTCATCCAGCCGTATCTGCCTGCTGCCAGGATTTACATAGTCTAAAGCACAGGGGTTTTATGTTTCGACTGGAAGCCATTGCCTGTGAATTAACATTAAGTCAAATATAAATTTGTCTTTTGGGTTTTTTTTTCTTTGTGGCAAGCAGCGCCAAATCAACATCACCAAGTTAGTATGTTTGAAGTAATAATCGAATGTAAAATGTTAATTTAACAACAACAACAAAAAAGAAAGAAAAAAAAAAGACGTAGACATGATCATGGACGTGTGAAATCCAGGCCTTTCTTCACACTGCCGTCAGTAAGCGGCTATCAGCAGTGTTTTCCACAGTGGAGCACATCATGCATCTTTGCAGCGATTAGTCTCTGACGGAGTTAAGTGCTGTAAGACAAACACAAGCCTTTCCTGTACTCAGAAAGACTCAACCATAATTGTTGGGACTATTAAAACTTTCACTGCCACCTTCTTTCTTCAAGGAGAAAGTCAAGCTTTAACATCATTTTTAGGAACGTTTCCTATAATCGGGGGTTGTGGATACTGGGTTTCAATAAACTGTATTCTTTTTCTTTTTTTTGCTGGCTTCGTTCTTGTTGCTGATAACAGAATCATGCAAAATGGCTAAATGATTGTATTATCACTTCATGTTGTTTTCCCTTCGCTAAATATATTATTTCTCAATATTTTACCCCTCCTCTTATGTTCGTAAGTCCTTTTTTTGGTGGGGGGTGCACTGGTGTTTCTCACAGTCTTTAAATAAAACAGCATGTTCACCTTCCTAAGAAGAACCGTACAAAAGATAATTTTGTTTATCTTTTGTAAGTTGCAGGATGAGATCAGACTCTGTTCACTTGTTTACGGACTTGGGTACATGGGGGCATTAATATTCTGCAGTCCTACCACAACAAGATGAAAATAGGTATAGAGACCAAATGTCATCATTTACATTTCCTCACTGTCCTTATAAAAGCTCTTAAGTCTTCTTAGGAGCTGCCATCAAATACATAACCTCCTACTCCAGTTTAGAAAATAAATGCTGAGGTAAAATAATAAAACATTTGATAAATTTACTGGACACTGTAGAGTACCAGCAACGACACAGCTGTTTTAGCTTTATAGTATTTTTAGGCAAAATGAAGGGAAAAGGTAGGCATTCAAAATTCCAATCAAATGATATTTAATGACTACACGATTTGGAACACAACAGAAAAAAATTCAGGAGAAACAAATTTCAGGAAATGAAATGCTCCATAGCAGTACTTTTTTTGTCAGTAACATGACTCCAATTACTTGGCTTTGTACCAGAGGTGAGAAGATGATTTTTATTCATCATCACTTTTATCTGCAAAAATGACAAACTCACAAATCTAGAAAATAGAAAAAAAAAATGTGGCAAATCCTTCTCCAGAAACAAAAGCAATCTTTTCTGAACAATATTTTGAGGCTGTCTAGACTTTTCTTTGTAGGCCAGCAGAGGGCAGCCGGCTCACATTCCGTGCTTCATAAAACCCACAGCTCAGCTGCCAAAAATACCAAATTTACAAGCGACCTTCAACATTCCAACCAGCAGCATTTTTGAAGCGTAAGAAATTATTTGAATAATGCTGGTCTACTACCTATGTATCGGCTTCTCTGTCAGCTGTGTGGTGTTACCCCCCCCCGCTTCACATGCATGAGCTACATATTAACTACATCTTCAAGACCTTAAAAAGCCACAATAAAATACATAAAGTCACATAAACGGCCTCAGCACAAATGGGTACAGATGACACAGGCTCTGTCATTCTGGAAGGGTGAGTTATACATGGTCATTGTTTTGTTTCATAAAATGTCAAAATAAATATATGAGCATGTCACAAATGTAATCAGATAATGTTTTGATAAACTAAAATAAATGTTTCACTCATATTTTGCAGTGACCCACAAGCAAAATTTAATTTTAACTCAATCTGAGAAAAAAAAAAGTGACTGCAAACGCAAGTGAAGCTGTTAATTAGATAAGAATCTCAGTATTTTATATCATTCCATTTTCCATTACATGGTCTGTACAACGTATGTGTTGGTAGAGTTATTAAGATGCAGCTATTGAAAAAAAACAAAACAAAAAAACAACAACTTACAAATCTAGTACAGTTAATAGATGATAAATTTCGCATTTGGTGAATAACAGCTTGAGTTTTCTAATGCACTTCTAGGAAAAAAACAAAAACCAGCATAACGTAACGACAAATGTTCCCAACCGAGATTCAACTAAAGCAGAGCTACAGCGTCCAGGCTGATCTGTTGCTGGTGCCCACCGAGGAATGTTCAACAAAATACGAGGAGTGATCGGTGTCATAACTGTAAAGGGCACATTTGCGAAACTTGGTTGTATTCAGTTTTTCTCTGCTGTATTATGATGTTATATTATTATTACTACTAGAAATTAAAAGTGGCCAGGACTAGCCATTTCTTTTGATACACTATTTGATGACACATTGTTTTATATATATGATCAAAAGTGGCCAAATCAGTGGGTCTTGGACAGCCATTCAGATGGTGGTCTGCAGCCATAGAATATAATTAGAATATAATTGCAGGAGCTTTTCTATCAAGGTGTTTCTACTCTTATCAACTAATGTTCAACACCATGAACGGTGGAGAGGAGATGTTCTCAAAGTGCCCGTTTCCCCATTTGTATGATGAGTTGTAATGAAACTACAGAAACATGCGAAGGAGACAAAACCTGGAGAAAGAACTCGCACGGGTTAAGAGAGGCTACAATGACAGACCTTTCAGCATCTACCTTAAACTCATCACCTCCAACATGTTGAACGCACTTTTGCCTTGTTGATTTCAAGCAATCATTGACACATTTTACTACAACTTTACTATGTCTAAACTGAGAAAAAAAAAAAAGGAGCAATGATGACTACGTAGGATATAAAAAAAAAAAAAGCACACTCTAAATATGACCACTGTTACTATCAGGTTGTGTTCTGAGATAATCGACTTCAAACATTCTGACCTTGCACCGTTTACGGTGCCGCTGCCTCTTATACAGGTAATAGTATAAAATATGAACTTCAAAAAGACAGCACGCTTGAATCTCTTTGGGGAAAAAAATTACGCCAAGAAAGAGAAAAACTGAAATGTTAGACAATACTTCTCTGGTACATTATTACTTTTTAGGTTGTTACAGTAAAGTAAAAACTGATAGAATTGGTGCAAGTAGTGAGCATGACAACCAGTAATCTATTTTTTGTGCAAAATCATCTGACACCAAACTAATGACACTGACCTGGTGTTCACCTGTGTGAGCCAATAAAGGCAACGAAACAAAAAGAAGAAGAGTCAGCATGCGGGTGAAGGACTAGCATCACACAATAAGGCAACTGAACATCTCGGTTGGCTTCCCTGGCTGAAAGCAGCACTAAAACCCCGCCGAACACAGATGTTCAATCTCGTCATGCGTTAGGAAAAACAGAACAAAAGAGAAATCTGTTAAAGAGCTTTTGGTGTTTTGGCAGCTGAACGTATCAGAAAGGGCCGTCAGGTGTTGGGACATCAGTAAATCAGCTGTAATACGAGGACGCTGAAGTTAAACATATGCATTACTTCCATGAATGTTCCCTTGTAGACCTGAGATTGAATTTGAACAGCTGACAACATGCTGGAAGGATCTGGTTAATAAAACTAGGGTTGCACTGATCATCAAAACTTTGAGCAGTTGTGGCAGTGAGGAGATTTACTGGGGTGCTGGAGTGTTTCAGAAATTTAATTTTAAATGTTTATCCACCAAAAAGGACTGTTCATATTTGAGGCTGTGACACGTAACTTTAAGTGAACTTCTTAAAACTGAAGCTCTTTTTTTTTCTTCCCCCCCCCCTTCTCCCGCTTTACACATTAACATCAGTTTCTGTGATTCTGCACAGTTTGTCCCGATAACCTAAACATTCACAGGTTCATACACCCGTCGAAACTTCAAGACAACAAGCCACAGGGTACAAAACACAAAGGAAAACAAGTGAAATCAAAACTTGACAGCTAACATAGCTTATAATAAATCTAAGGGCAAAAAGAGGAAAAAAAAAACAAGTAGTGGGGTTGGTAAAATAAAGGGCTTTCTGACAACGTACGGTGTAGGCCATCACTTGCGGACCAAGTCCGTTAGTCCATGCCATCCCTCCTGCATGGCCTGATTCCTAGGTTGTGATCTAAAAGATGACTAGTGAGGTGATTTACACTCTGAAGCTCTCTCCTTTCCCGTCGATATGGCGCAGACGAAGGTAGACGTCGGTGCCAATGCCCTGCATAGACTGTATGGACAGAGAGCCGCCGAGGTATTCGGCGTAGGCCCTAGACGTGGGCAACCCAAAGCCAAACCTGCAGGACAGGAAGACACAAAGAGCATATTTGAGGCAACCATAAAGCAGCCAGGTTGCATGGTGCATGGGAATGAATTTAAGAATTATAGAAAAAAAAAGGTGGCTCTAGTGATGAACAACTTCTGTGCAAAACATCAGATAAGAGACCAAAAAAAGCACCATGTTGTGGGAGCGTATTAATGATAAGTTCAGCTTTACAGGCATTATATTTGTGATCAATCTATGTCCTATGTCAGGACAGTTCAAAAGGTCAAAAACTGTTTTTAATCATCATCTATGGAATATTTCATAAATGAGGAAAATGTTGTCCAGTGCACATTTAGAGATGATCATAAAGGCTTTTATCTAATCTCAATTGGACTTTTGTAATTCACTTTTAAAATCATCTCCAGATTGTCCAAAACTCAGCTGCAAGGTTTTTAAATCAGTAGAAGATCCAACATTTCACAGGTTTTGTATTCTCGTCACTGGTTATCAGTCAAATATAGAATTGATTTTAAAACTGTGGGGCTCACTTATAGAGTCCAAAGTCAAGTACACCTCTGACCTGTTGAACCCTTACTGATCCTCTAGAGCAGGGGTCGACGACCTTGAAAGAGCCATTAGACCCGTTTCATACAGAGAAAAAAAAACACCGGGAGCCACAAGGCATTTAAAATGAAGATAACACTGCATAGATCGTTTTTTATCTTTATGCTATGTTTAAAAAAAAAATAGAGTGCATTTCTGAAATCAATAAACTGCTACAGAAAATGACATTTTCAAAAACATTTTGAACTCCGAAAATAAGTCTCTGGGTGGAAGGTTACTTTCAAGTAAAATACACCAATATAATCAAATAACAGCCAAATGAAATATCCATTTTACTTGGCTAATGTGATTTTTGCTCCTGAAACTCAGCGTCGGCACATCAGGGCTGATGTTGAACTTGGACGCCCATTTATCTTTATCAGCTATGTTGGCCAGTTCCATCTCAAGATCGGGTTGACTTGCACCTGCAAATGCAGTCATGTTTACTAGGGATGGATCAATGGCCAGGGAAGTGACAGGAAGGAGAATGTTTTTTTCCTGTCTGAACTCGAGGTTTGCGATGTGGTGATTGCAGACTGCAAAGTCACAGAGAGGGCTGCCAACCTCTGCTCTAGAGCATTGAGGTCATAAGGTCAAATTCTGCTTGTGGTCCCTAAAACCCATTTTAAATGTTTTCAGGCAGTGGCTCCCAGACGGTGAAACACCCCCCTGGCCCTGAATGTGGCTGATTCTATTAAAAAGCAGCTGAAGACAGTCTCCACGAGTTTTTAGTTTTTTATGGCTGCATCTTTGTTGTGTAATATCCTTAATTTCTCAATTTTAAAAGTTTTTAAAGCACTTTGTGATTTTATTTGTGAAAGTCGCTACATAAATAAATTTCACTTACTACTTACTTTTATTTAAGCACCTAATGCATCATATCCAAAACAAAAACAAACAAGAACTGTACATAGAGTCAAGCATTAATTGAGCACTTGAGCTTTATAAGCACAAATTTATGATGTTTATTTCACTTTAATCAGCTTTTTGTAATCTGGGCTTGTATCGTTTGATCAGCACAGAGAAAATAGCGACAGAGCAAAGACCACCAGGAAGAAACGTTTTACCAGCAGGTGGTGGTGTCGCACCAGGTCAACGGCTACTGAAACAGATGACAAAGTGGTGTTTCTACTTTTTGTAGATTTGCTCTTGTTATTGTATGATCACGTGTCACAGCTGGTTGAGTCCCACTTCCTCTACTTCCTCTGTTAAATGCTGAACACACCCATTCTGTACTTTCATTCTTACCCATGCATAGGGCTGGACTGGTTTCCACTGTTGGTAATGCTGTTAAAGAGGGGGCTCATGCGAGGGTCCTGTGCGCTCTCCTCAGCTGTGCTGAAGTGGTAGTCCATCACCTTGTCTATTATGTTGTGAGAGATACCGCCGCCACGATCTGAAATCCTGCAGAGAAAGAAAATCTTCTCTGGAAACTCTGAGCAACACAATAATGTCCAACAACAACAACTTATTAGGCAAGTTGCCACAAAATTCACAGGTGTGGATCCAACATTCAGCAACTCACCTGATGACAAAGTCAATATCATTATTGGCAATTGTGACAACCACATCAGGCACATTGTATGGGGTGTCCAGATGGCTTTCCATTGTGGCCCTGAAGATACACATTAATAGAGGTAATTAGAAAGAATCTGTCTTTTGTCCTACATGCACAGTCATGTCAGCAGATTAGGTGAATACCTAATGCGCTTTCTCACTTAACAGTTCATTAATGATCCACCAATTCACTGTTCTGTCACTATACTAGTTAAATTGTCATTCAAAAACAACCAGCAAGCAAGCAACAGTTTTCCACATTGCCTGTTCTGCTTCTGTCTACTCAAGCACTGACCAAAAGAAATGACAGGAATGTAACAAATGTACAGCCAGCAACCTGTTAGCGCTATAAACTCTGCAGCGTCTACAACTCTGACCACAAGGCAGGACGGACTAAAAAAAAAAAAAAAATAGCCAAAATACTTTTCATATAATTCAGTTTTCTTTTTGCATGCATCCTCACTTGCTTTCTATGAATGGCAAACTTTTTTTTTAAATAAACCATTAATTTCAGAGCTTATTTGATTCCAAAAGATAAACATTCTGTAGAAACCCAAAATGTAAATGGCTTATGGTTAGTGATGCGTCGTTCGTGAATGATTCGTTCAAAGTGAACTAATCTTTTATATGACTTGGGAGTAATGCGTGCTCTCAGTGAGCGAGTCGTTCATTTTCGTGCAGTACCTTCTCTTACCACATCGCAGCAGCTGCAAAAGCTCAGTCAGCAGGACAGGAAACAGTAATTAGTAATTAGTTCACGACTCACTCAACTGTGCGTCCGTCCTCAGGTGCTCGTTCTTATGACACGTGACGGCCAGGCCTCTCAGGCTCGTTCATACAGATCGTTCTTTCGTTCATTTGTCACATGACAGCCACCAAGTCACTCTCGCGCTTGTTAAACAACAATAGCAGGGAGGACGCAGCACAGGAGTCACTTTATTCTGGTGTCCACTTGCTTTCCTAGGTTTTCACATGGTTTGAATTGCTTGTGGCATTTCGTGTATTATAATTTGTCAGCTGAAGCAAACCATGTTGTTTTCAGTATATAGTGTTTGAGAAGCGCGGCCCTTTTTGCAACGCCCACAAGAAGGCTACAGCGTCACGTGGTGTAAGATGAACAAAATGACTCAAAATGATTCGTTAATTTTACTGTTCGAGTGTTAAAAAACAACTGTGTGTTTACAGGATTTTTGTGGGAAGCTTATAGTACCTCATGGCATTCTTAAGGAGCTCGGGCAGGATGTAATCCAGGGGCAGAGGGATGAACGGGAAGCGAGCTGCTACGTGTCCGTTGATCCTGACCCTGGGCGAGTTACCGTACTGGTGCTCACACAGACGCCTGTTGGACCAAAGGAACATCACAAGTTCAACACAGATACAGTAGCTCTGAATGAATCTCTTGTTCTCTCGATGGTATAGATTTTAAAGGTGTTTGCGTTACTTTTACTATTTATCTATCATTCTCTGCCCTGTGCTTCCAGCCTTGATCATTACTGGAAACCAGTTTATATCTGCATCAGCCAAGATCAGCAACTGGGAAAAAGGTTGTACATATACTGTTGGAGGCTGGACTGATGCAATGTGTTTTTAACATTTCTACATCTTGTCAGTTTCTCCCTTTGTCATCTCAGATTAACTAGCGAGCTTGGTGACATTCAACCATTAGCACTAAACATAATGTACAGCACATTCAGGCTGATGAGAATCCTATCAGATTAAAAGCTATTTGATCATAAGCCAAAACTATTACATGTGACATTTTGATTGTGCAACATAAAGACTGAAGAAAGCACCAAAAGTTATGACTTGTTCTATGGGGGATCCAAATATGTTTTATTCCAGCAAAACTAACAAACTTCTCAACACTCAATCCCTTGACACTGCTAACGTGTCAAAAACATCAGAGGTGAACTGATTAAAAAAAAAATCAAAATCAATTGAACTGTAATTTCACCGTGTTCACCTGCTACACACTGTTCCAAAACAGATAAACACATTATTCAAAAGTAGTTCACTGATTATTAGTCCACATATAGTAGGAATGTTTCTTTGCGAACTTTCTTTTGAACTCAGTAAAAGTCACGCCAAAAAGGTCACTGGATAAGATTACATAATGTAAACAAGAACGATAGCTCATATCTCGTTCACAGCTCTAAGCACTGACATGTGGATGTAGCTGAGAGTTTATCAGGTGAACTCTGACTTTCCTCAGTCAACAAAGGACTCATTCAGAAAGTCATCTAGAGGTGACAAATACACAAAACCATGTGAGTAAACACTTACCTGGCAAAGTCCACCCACTTCTCTATGATCTTTTTGGGGGAAAGGCGTCTGCATATGATCCCAACAAAATCAGGCTAAAACAAAAACAAACATATTCATATTATAAGCATCGTACAATTCAAATAAAGTATAATAAATTACACTCATCTGAAAATAATTATCAGTTTTCCTTCTTCAATCAGTGGTTGCGATATGATTGTTGTTTCAGTTTACGCCAAAAATTTTTTTTTTAAACTGTACAATAAATATATATAATAAATTATTATCTCCTGGCTAAAAGTAGCTTCAAACAAATAAAGTAATTCCTCATGTAATAATAAGATTTGCCCAAAACTACTGTTTTGGAAATTACAGAAACTGTTTGTTTCTTAATTAAATAATGATGATTTATGTCTTTTGTATGAAGTATATATAGGCTCACAGGAAAGACAGGAAGGACAGAAATTATTAAAAGAGGGGTTTTCTGGTCTGTGACCACCACTGCCATCTGTCATCAAGTGTGTGTGACTGGAAATGCAGAATAGCTGGACACCCCACCCTAACCACTGATTTACTGTTAAGAAAATCCTTCTCTGAAGAGTGTTAAAAATAATATGAATCATAATAAGCCTGGCGTACATTATCTTCGTGGAGGGCGAGATGGTGTGTGGCCAGCATTCGGATTCCAAGACGAGAACAGAGTGTTGTATCCAGGAAGCTGCGGATGATTGTCTCATCCTGCAAGGGCGGAGGGGAAAAAAAGACTTAATATTTAAATATAATAAAACATTATGCAACATACATACAAAGTTACATACAGACACTTATGCTGATTTTAAATGTAGATTACCAGGTTTCAGTGATTGTGAGCATTGTAGTAGCAACAGGAGCAGGATGAACATGCAGAATATCTCCCTTATCCAATGAAACATTTAGTATATATTGCTTATTAGGTTTCACTTTGAAATCTTGAATCTATTAAGATTTCAGTTTGGACCTTTAACAGCATCATTCACAGTTTTGAAACAACTGTATTAATCAAAGCAAAATTAGTTTTCTTATAACAGCGGCTCTTTGCTCTAAAGGAAAAGAAAGAGCAGAAATGAACTATCCCATACAGACCAACATAATAATTAGTAGAAATAATTTTTAACACAGGTCAGATCTGGTGTTGTGAAAAGCCTGGAGGACCAGCTGTTACCTGGATGTGTCTACGACACTCCCTGAAGCCCTGTGCCAGCATGGTAACCACATCTTTGTGGTCGTCCAGCAGCTGCTGCACCAGCTTACAGAACTGAGCCTCCAAGTCCTGATCCTTGATCTGCCAACAAATGAGTGTACTTCACATCAGCTGAATTTGCTTTTTCACTCCTCGTTTTCCACTTGCTGAATTTATTTCAATTGATATAATCGTTAAGTGACCACAGTAGAAAAAAAGGGAACTGGTGTTGTACTAATGGATTCAGCATTGTGAAAAAGTAAATAATGTCTGTATGTAATATAATTTTCCATGTAAGCTGAATACCAGACATGTGCAACAGATGTTTCAGTTTCAATATTACACGTATATTACTAACAGGATCAGACATTTAACTTTTGTGCCAAAACATATTAAGGCTGTTCCTTGTTACTGTCAAAAAAAAAGATAAAGGACTGAGTCATAATCCACACTGTGCATGTTTCCTGTAACCAAGTACAACCTTGCACTTCGAAGTAAAATTGCACAAGTTGTCTTTTTTCATTAGCTATATCACAAGTGACATCGGAGCAGAACAAAAAAATAAATGATCAAATATTGTCTGTTTACTGGTACCTCGTACACTGGTGATTTCATTTGCTTTAAAGGAACACTGAGGCTTCTCTGATCCACCCACAAACTAAACAATATTTCATCTCAGGTTAAATTTAAAATGTTGATCATTGGAACACAACACCTACAGAAGACACACTCAATTTTACATTCAGTACACTGACAATCTTGTCTAGATCCCAGCAAAAATAATAATTCAATTTATTTGTACAGCCACTGTATGTGTTCTACATTTTAATAGCAGTGCATAGTGAATGTAAGGACGAAAAAAGTAATTTATTAACACTTTCTAAATGATGATTCAGCAGATATCTTCACTGCATCACTGATTTAGCACAGAACAAATCTTATGAGCAAACTTTGTCATTGACATCAGTTTAGTTACTAAAGAACTTAAAAGACTTGAATAATGTAATCCAGTGATCATTTAAGTGACTTAAAAATAAAAATACAGATCATAAAGTGATTCTTGTTTATTTGCTTGACTCCATTTAGACACATTTTGGGGAACTTGGGGCTTTTTTTTATTTAAAATAGTTGATAGAAAATGCAACATTTAGTGTTAATTTCTGCTCTAACTGAACAAAAATTAAGTACATTAAAAGCCTAGACAGCAAATGTACACATTTCCTGTTTATGATCATAAAATGAAGCTGCTCCCTGAAAAATGAGGAAGTTGACTATATGACCCTGAGTTTATGTGTGTGATTTTCTGCGTGTGTGTGTGTGTGTGAGAGAAAGATTGTAGGACACTCACCTGGGGAAAGTCACTGAGCATGTGGTAGGCTCGGATGTACAGCTCATGCTGTAGGAAAGAAGAGAAGAGGTGGAGACTGTATTTAGACTGATTCTCTTGGATTGTGCATCCAACCAGAAAGCATCACACTAGCAGCACTGGCCCCTGACAGAGCCCCACTGCGCAACTGACAATTTCACACGTGGCTTACATTACAGAACATGACATTTTCTCTTGTACCAACAAAACCAAACAACTCTTGCACAAAACAGGCTTTGTTTCTTGTTGAAATGGGTGATATCAAGCTTAAACGATAATCTGCATGTGTAAAAGTTGAAAATCAAGTACTACAAATCAAGTACTGCTCGAAGTACTGTTATTTTCTGGAAAAAGGCTTATAGATTGACTTAATCCAATTTCAGCCAACATTACATATGTTGTCACACAAAATGAGCCACACTGTATGTACAGTGAGCACAGCGGAGCTCGGTGATACCAGAAAGGAAAGAATCTAGGTGAAAGTTCATTAACTACAACACGTGCAAAGAGGAGATGAATTGCTTTTGAATAGCCTGCAGAAAAAAAAGTACAGTGTTCCCACACAGCTCCCCTGGAGATAAATGACAATCTCTCACCAAAATACACATCATGACACAGGCTGATCCAGACAGTATCATTATTTGAATGTCTGTCTATGTGCAATAATAACCGACCAATACTTTTTTTTACTTAAAGATCTCGAGGAATGAAGAATAACTGTTGTGAGGTTTTTTTTGAGCCAGGCTTGTGCAATATCTGTTTATGAGGGTTATGTCATCATAAAGGTCTCTGTAACATATTTGCAGGAACAGTTTACTGTAGACAGGCTTCACTGTACCGGTCGATGTTCTCCCAGAGATACAGTCGCAATGAAAGCCTTTGTAGGAATCATTAAGGTCTACATTTAAAAACTGGCGCAGCCCTTTGTCTCCTTTATAAATAATTTGCTTGTCAATCATTGATTCACACACACAGACAAATGGTAGCCAGCTACCGTGCAAGTGCTAGTCCGACAATCTGGAATTATTTGGGTTCCGGAAATGGAGTTGGGGATTGCATTGCTAACCCTGCAATTGGTGTTCTACCTCCTGCGCCACACCTGCCTCTTGCCACTCGGAGCTATGGAGGCAGCACAATTAAACAGTTGCTTTGTTAAAGCACCTTCAGAGAGAATTTCCCTTCTGTCATTCAAAGTTCAGACAAGCACCCCCCCCACGTGCAGTAGCCTAGATTTTATTTTTATAGTATATGCTGCAGAGCCAATGTCCTCTTACTGCAGCCAGGAGCAACGTTGAAGAGTGCATTGTTTTCTTACCACTTGGAGAATGGTGGGGTTGCAACCAATGATGAAGGGCAAGCTACGGAATCCTTTAATGCGATGGGCGATTCGTACAGGCAGCTCTTTGTGTAGATACTTGGCACTGCTCTACACACACACAGTGGAAAGGAAGTGAGTGAAGAGTCACAGAGACCAAAGAACATCACTGTTAAGCACTTGGCAGTTGTTTTTTTTTTTATATTGGACTTAAATATTTACCAAGATGTGGTGTCCATCGGCAGACTTCCCAGAATACAACAAAGTTGCTAAAGTCAACCTCACTGAGGCCTGGAGAGACATTCACACGTACACGTATTAATGCCATGCGACAACAGGAGGCCAAGGAAACATATTTTAAAAAATAAACATTATGTATAAAAGCTTTTTTCCCCCACTTTAAAAGTGCTATACACAGTAAGCAGACATTAACCATATACCATAAATATGGCTAAACCTTTTCCAAAAGGAATACATGTGATAAGAGAGACTAAATGTAAATGTAATTAAAATTACAAACAAACTAAGGAATAAAATGTCAACATTAAAAATAAGGTTCTGAAACCAAAATTATATAACACTTTTCAGTCACACTTTGGCTCCATAGCCAGACCAACCAAATATTAGCCTCTGATTTGAAGGTCAATAAATTACACAACATTTTAAACATTATAACTAAAGATATGATTGTTTAGCTTCACAAATGTGACAAAAGTTAGGCTCTACTACATTGCCTTGAATTAGGCCACTAGGCCAAATCTGTATAAAGTATATCCTGCATGTAGAGAGTTGCCCTGTGAAACACCTACAAATGGCAAGTGGTGAATCAGTGTGCAGCAGCTGGATTTTAGGGGACTGGTTAGGTCGCTCATTTAACAACCATTGTTACACAATACAGTGGTGTGTAACAAGATTCCAAGACATGTATCATTCCATCATAATCACAATCTGATTCAGGTAAGCTTAGATCTGGTTTAACAGGATATGTGTATCCAGAGTTGTTATTTCGATGTGGAAAACACGTTATTAAAAAATACATATAGAACAAACTATGAGGAGATCAGCTAGACCAAATCTGGAGGCGGTCAGCTGAGGACATCCTTTTCAAGGTCACTTCAATCTTTGTAAACTGATGTTGGGAACCACTGCACCAGATCAATATGTCACCAGACATCAACTGCGGCTGACCGCAATCAACTGAATGTTGACCACATGCAATTAAATTACTGCCCAATTAGGGGTTTTGTTCCATATTGTATTTAATGAGCACATGACTAGCATTTGTGCTCCTCCCACAGTTAAAAACCCAGTGAGCTTGTCTTGGGAAAAGAGCTCTGCATGTTAGCTGGCAAGTTTTACTGAATTGACCTGAAATCTGATCATTTTGTATATTTGTTTAACACAATGAAGGTGGCAGAAGGCACAGCTAAATACAATCCCTGGCCAAAAGCAAATCAGTGCCTTGGTTGAACTAAGCACAGAGGTAAGATCTCTTCCACTGAATAATAACTGTAGTGAATATTATTTCTCAGCTGGCAACAAGTTATGTGTTACTGGCAGATGCAATCAGTCGCTGACGACCTGAGCAGACCAATGAGCAGGTTTTTCTCCCACCAGTACAAGAACCTGAGTAAAAAGTAATGCAACATAAGCTGATTAAAACGATCCTGCAGGGAATCAGAGCTGAAGGAGGTCCAACTAAATATTAGTGATTTTTTTGGGCAGAGTTTACATCCACTCCATGTTGAGGGTCAATCCCCACATCTGTAATCAAAGGTCACACGTCTGCTTTGATCGATCCTCCCCCAACATCAGTTGTCGCTGCAGTGATTCTTATTCTGGTGGAAAATTGCTCCGTGATTCACGACTGAGCGCTAAGTTAAGCTGAGCGTGAAGTCCTCGTGACGCTGCATTCAAGTCCTTGGGAGCGACTAGCTTAACGCAGTTAAATTCAAGTTAGGGCTAACGGCCTCGGCGTCTTCATAATAATATATATTTTTAAAGTATGTATATTAAAAAACAGTATTATAATCAAACACACAGTCAGCATCCTTAAAACTCCAATATTCTCAAAAGAAAGCATAAAAACTGATGTCAACGTAACAGCTTGGCCACTTGTTTAGAATTTACATAACACTCAAATGTTATCTACCGGAAGCTAGCTAAGAACACCAATTGTTTGTGACAGCTTTCTAAGTTTGACAGACAAAATAATGTCCATCCAATATGTCTGCTGGACCGACCAACTAATGACGTTAAAATAGCTCAACTAGCTTGAAACGCTAACAAAGGTGGCTCGGTCTTCTCGGTGGGTGTACGGCGTAGTTTACGGTCCTTTCAGGGACCATGAACGCAGCACGAGCGCTGCTAGCGGCTAACGTTCCTCTCCTGCTACCTGCTACCTGCTAGCCCGCGGACTCGCTCCCTCAGCAGCAGGACCAGCGCCTGACAGGGGAGGACACCGGCTACCGTGAACGCTTCACAGAAGCCCTCACCTTTTCTGCGGAAGTGTCGATTGCGGACTGGTTATAAAACGACGTGACAGTCTTCGAGCGCTCTCTCGCCAGCTCGGAGAATCCCTGCATCGAGGACGTGGACCGAAATCTCCGGTTGTCCGTGTTTGTCAGATGCGGTGCTGCTTTAGCGGCGGCGGCGGGGGCCAGCAGCAGCCTGCCGAGCCTCGGCCTAACCCTGCAGGTAGCACCGCTCAGCATCTCTACCGCTTTACCCGCTAGTCCAGGGCGCATTTGGAGCCGAGCGGTGTGTGTGTGAACAGGGCTGCCCCGTTCCCGTGCAGACACTAAACGTTGGGGGCTGCTACGAGGCCATTAGGATCACGGCGTATTATTTGCACAAAGGCACAGATGAGAATACAGTAAGAGACACGGTGCGGAAGGGGCTTTGTAAGCATTGGCCAGTGGGAGACCGAGCTGGGGCGACGACGTGACAGTTGAGCCAATCAGTGAGCCGGAGGTGGGGCGACACGACAAGCACCCAGCCCCCGCCCGAGTTACTGTACTTTCCTGCGAGGGAGCAGTCGGTAAACAACTCTGAGGGTTAACTGCCTCACTGCTTAGGGGGAACATGCAAGAAGTGATATGTTTGCAGTTGCAAATGCATTTTCCCTTAGGCCTGCCACCCTCTGGTCCAAAACAACACAATTGACTACTGCAGCCTAGATCTAATCTTTATTTCTGCAAATATAAACATGTCTCACCCAACCACAACCACAGAAATGTTTTGTTGAACTCCAGGTGACCTCCACCTCCACTGTTCACTGAGGAGAGACATCTGATTATTGGCTTATGTAAAAGACACTTTTAGCCGAAACCAATATACAAGCGAGGAACAACGGAAGCAAAAAAATCAATATCAAGAAGAAAACATTAAAGCAAAGTGTATCATGAGATACAAGTGTAAGGAAAAAACTAAGTTTATGGCCATTTCCTCAATACAGGGATTCTCTGAGCTGGCAAGTGGAGAGTTGTTTTCAGCTTTTTTTTTTTATTTAATATTGGCATTTAAGCTTGCTGAGTGTGCAAAATTGACCCCCACAGACCCCTTATCTCAACATCCTGGAGCAATGACTGGCATTACATGGAGACAAAGGACACTGAAACGGCCTAAGGCTGTTTCAAGTTGCCTGTTCTCTACTCTGAAAACTTGTACCCAACTCTGCAGAAGATCCTTAAAGACAGAGTGGTCACAGCAGTACTGATTGGATTTGGATCATTTTCAGGTCACTGCACATGTAAAGTTAATTAATTTTTTTTTTTTTAAAAACTATTAATTGGTTTGCTTTAGCATTATTTTTATTGCCAAAACTGTACCAGGTTCTTTGATTTAGGCCTGTGTTGAGAGAATACATTTTCACTTCAATTTTATTTATATAGAGCCAATTCACAACAAAGTCATCTCAAGGACTTTACATATTAAAGTTAAGACTATAAAAATCTGTATAGAAACCCAACAACCCCGAACAGCCATAGGCAACAGTGGAGAAGGAAAACTCCCTTTAATGGAAGAAAGCTCCAGCAGAAGCAGGCTCACGGTGGGCAGTCATCTGCCTTGACTAGTAAACGGTATTTTTCCTATGTCAACATTTGATGAGCATTTACATAAAAAAAACATGCTATTACAAAAAAAATACTTTCTCTGTCCTACCCTTGAATGAAACGAAGGCATTTGGTCATCAACAGAAATTTTTATCAAACACCTTATCTGCAATGTTTATTTCACTATAAGTATGGAATAATACACTGGAGTACTTACTGTAATTGTATTGCATTGTAAACTGATTAATTACAATGTGTTTTTTTTGTATTTTATTAAATAAAGATTGTTTATATACAACTTCATCATACATGAAAAAGTTGCCATGTCGTACACAAATTCATAGGTGCAGTAGAACCAGCAATGGTGTCACCTCAGATCAGTGTAATTATACAGCAGGAAGGAATGATGCCCGAAATTTATTTTCCTCAGCAGACAGCTGCCAAGCTACTCCTCCACTTCCAAAGAAGTAAAGACTGCTGTGTCTGCATTCTTTAATGTTATCACAACATTACAAAATATCATTACACAGCAGTTCAAATAGTTATGAAAATATAAATTCAAATAAAAAGAATATAGCAATCAAAATCTGACACAAATTCATGAGAGCTTCAATCAGCTACAAGGTGATAAAACTGCTGAATGAAACATTGCAGTCAACTACAGTCTGGTGAGAACTCTCAGTTCTATAAATCTTCAAATTTGTCACCCACTTCTCTTGTGCAAATGTGTTTATTAAACTGTAGTTCCAAATGTTGGATGTAACTTAAATTACTTTACAGTCTGTAGGTAAAAAAAAAAAAAAAAAATGCTCCTGGTTGTCCTTGCACCATCATAACAAAGTCTGCCACACAGATGATATTTCAACACTGAAGCACACAACTAAAAACATATTCAAATCATTAGAGCTGAAATAAAAATAGACAAAGAGTTGAAATAGCTAAGAACAAGTACAGCTACATTTGCTGCTCATGTTTCATTATTACATGTCTACTTTTAAGTAGAGCTGTGGTTTGTGTGACTATTCAAAACCCTATAAAGACCAATGTAGATTAAATTGAGTTAAGATAATGTGCTAAATGATGTAGGAAACGGAAAGAATATAATCCTTATGTAAAAAATGCACAGGAAACAAATTGTGCATCACTTTGTGACAATCAGCAGCTTTCTTCCTCAGTTCACACTAGTCCTGCATACAGCATCAACTTTTATTAGGACTCAAAATGAAAAATTTCCATCTGGAAAAATCAGTTCTTTAATACTGTATATAATTATACAGTTATACAGTCATTTGCTCCGACCAATCTAACTGTTGCATCAGCCAGATTCCAGGGAGGATATTGGCAGTCTACCTCAGACTGGCATAAAACATCCTTTATGGATGTTTTCTCGAACATATGAGTTTGATCTGATGTTCCATCACATTTCTAATGTGACGTCTTGGCTCAAATAGCAAAATGTGGTACACCCTTAAGTGTTTACAGTACAAAAACCCTACTGATCTGTCTGACATCTGCTCAGGAGTTACTTTAGAATCACATGCTGGGTTGCTCAGGAGGACTGCTCTCTCTTCCACACGATCACCATATTCTTGTCACTGAGGGCAACCAGGTAGTTGAGCTCAGGATCCATTGCTACGCTGTTGATAGAGGGACCCCGTGCGTGACTTTGGCCCTTGCTTGTTGGGGCCGGCCAGTCCAACACCTGACAGAACAAATCAAAAAGTCAGAATCTGAGGAGTAAAGCAAAGAAAGTGACATCTGAAGTTCACTGGGTGATTCTTCATCTTGTTACGTATGTTTGGGTTTCCCTTCGTCTCCCTCCCTAATTAATGCTTTGTGCTACAGAAACAAAACAAAATAAAGGATGTAACAATCTAAATATTAATTCTGGCAAGCGATTTGTTCAAGATTTGAAAGGGTAATAACAAAAAGTCAGAATTATGAACTGTTTCTAAGAAATACAATTTCAAATGTAATGAATCATTAGCGAGTATTTGATCACTGTTCCTAAAATGTGATTTTCTTTCAGGATGAAAGAATTTTTTCTTTATGTCTAAAAAAGACTTAATTCAAAACACAACTGCTTTTACTATCCAACAAAATTAAGTAAAATGCTCATTTTATCCTAAGCCAAGAAATTTTCACATCGGTTTTAACTTAAATCAACTAAAGCACTTAAACTGTCCGTAATCTTCCCTAAGTGCACAGTTTAAAACACACACCAAGATAAATACAGTAACTGAAGTTTGCCTGTGTGTAAACAGCAAATATTTACAATAGAGGTTTTAGGGAATAATTCTTCTGTTTTACTGTGGATTTCTTTTCTGAACAATTTCAGATAATCTGGAGGTTTGTAGTCTTCATGTTTTCACTACTTTGAAGTGATGTCATTGTGCCTTTAGATAGCAGCACAAACCTCTGTAAGTACTTAGTTTTTATCGGGACAGATAAACATATGGTTGAAAACATAACGTTTCCCTGTATTACATGATGAAAGCAGAGTGATTAACTAGAAGGACAATTTGAAAAGTCGGATACCTCAGTGGGCAAGATGGGTTTCCCGGTCTGGAAACTGTTTTTGTGGAGGCTGCTGACGTGGTATGTCCATAGCCTGCCTTTGTCATCACCACACACAATGTAGGCTTGGCCTAAAGACAGAGGAATACACAAACACACCCGGTTTTAGTCTATTCAGCTGGAAATGTAGGCCGAGTATCCAATAACACGGCTTTATACTGGCAGAGCTATAAACCTCTAAAATTAAGTCTATTGTGCTTTTGAAGACAATTGTTAATGAAAAATATTAGCTGTGAAATGTTTTATTTGCATGCGTCACCTTTGCTCGTATTGCTTGCTAGCGTTAATCCAAATATGACAAACCTGCCACGTGTAGAGCATGTACAGGACAAACTTTCCTTATTAGAGCTGCAGATTATTTCTGAGCAACACAAATACTTTGGCGCCCCCTTTCTACACTAAATGCAATATCTGCTGAAGGGTCTCTGATATTTTTATGTTTGGTGTTTGTGGTTAGTCTGTACTGAGTATTTGCACCTTGGTAAATGAGAAGCAACCAACAGACTACACCTAGTTATTAATTTTTTTCTGTCATATTTTAGACAAAGAGGTAAAAGCAGCTCTGCAATTAGAAGGACTTACCAGGACAGGTGTTGAGGGCGAGATAGGGAATGTCTGTGTTGGCCCACTGCAGCTCAGTCAGAACCACAGCACACACCATCCTGTTCTTTTTGTTGGGCCGCTGTGCCTTGGTCCGGCTCCAGCTCCACAAGTAAATGGAACAATGCTGGTAGTTCTTGGAGGCTAGATGAATAATATGGCCCACAATTGCAAAAGAGGAGGGGAAAAAAGGAGGGCAACTGAAGTTAAATTAGGCCCATTAAAAAAAAAAAAACAACCAAAAAATAATAATAAATAACACAGACAGTTAATGGTAATAAAATCAAAATTAAAAAATATATATATATATATATATATATTATTTTTTCACCATATAATAATTTTTATTAGATCTTAATGCAATAGCAATTTTATGTCCGTTTTTTTGTTCATGGAAATATATATTAAATCAAGTGGTGGACACCAACCTTGCTCTCACAAAACCATACAAAAATTAGAGTGCACATTAAAGTGTATGAAGATACAGTAAATCAAACAACTGTGTTATACACAAAAACTTCACTTACCCACTATGTCATCAGTAAGAAAACTCAAGCCATCGATGGTGTGGTAGTCATCATCTTTGTCTTCCTTTTCGTATATAGGGAAGGTTATCTCCATGTCCTTCGGCCTACTGAGGGTAAAAAAAAATATGTTGGTGATCATGTGTGATACATGTACATACACACATATTCAGATTAAAACTATAGTCAACGGATCAAATGTCAATCACATCTTTACTGTAGTTCAGTAGTAGCCACTGCTTATGGATCCTCAAACACGACATAATGACTATACTTCTCTCAGAACTCTCTCTTACTAGGATCTCTAATGTAAATCTACCTAAATTATAAATTTACTTCAGTGCTCTTAGAGGATGGACAAGCTCTGCAGGAAAAAAACTAATCATACAAGAGCTGACATAGGAACTGCTGTTGAAACCTTTACGCAAAACTGATTGTAATTGTACATGTGTCTCAATCACATTTGCATTACTGAAGGACATGAATTTTATTTTTACAGCAAACTTGTCCCCATAGTTACAAGAACGTAACATTACATGTTGTTGATTCCTTTACCTCTTTGTGGTATTTTTTGCATCAAGTTGCGTGTTGAAGCAGTACAGGCCGTCGTCACAGGCAGCCAGGAGGTGTGAGCCAGGGGAAGCAGGGGGGAGACAGATGTGTAGAGGGCTGGCACTGATCTCCAACACCAGCAGCTGACTGGACAGAAATATGGTAGAAATATTCTTACTATAACCATCTGAATCTCTACCTTACCCTGCTGGACCATTTAGATCATCATCTTTACAAATGCAAATCTGAGTTGATCAAATTCCCAAACTGATTCACAGAGAATCCATAGTTTGCCACGATACTGAAATTGATTTCACAAATTCTACCGCTGGTAATGTTTTTTAGATTATTAAACTTACATTTTTCTACAGGCCCTTTCGTAAGCTAAAAAAAATGTAAGTTTAATAATCTAAAAAACATTAGAATTGAAAAAGAAAAAGAAAAAGTCATAACTTACTGATGAAAACATTCTTTTACTTTTACTTCCTAAAAAAGAATACAAATGAATAAATCAGGCAGAAATACTCACACAACTTTATAAGTGTACTGGCTGTCCACTCCACCAATGTCCCACATTATTATCTTGTTATCATATGATCCCGCTGCAAAAGAAAGGGTAGAGGCTGAATAAATCATTGATCAAAGCAAAGATTAATTTGTGTGTTAAATTTACAGTCAAACATTGGATGGATTTTTTTAAACATTTAAAAACTCTCCCTCATTTAGCCTTTGCCCCAGCTGCTCATTCCTTCTGCTCATAGACTTATGTTATGCACATGCACGGTTTGAGAAAGCTGCCTGAGTTAAACCCAGTATAAACCCAGAAAAAAAAAAGTGCTGTGGGAGAAAATAGGTTTCCTGTGCATGTGACAGTTAAGAAATTTGCTCTCCTGAGAAGGCAGACTGTCCTTTAAATGTACTGACTGGGTCCCCAGCCAAATTTTCCTCAGTGACAAAGCTACTTAACGAAACATTACCAGCTAAGAAAAAAACTTCAGCCGACGGAATTCAAATACCAGGTAATACCAGGTAAATAAGTATATGTATGTACGTATGAAATAAGCTTGACTCACTGAAAAGAAAGTTTCCCTGGTGGTGGTTGAAGCGGAGGGCGGACACCGCCTTGCGGCTGGCTCTAAACTCCCCGTAGGCCACATTGTTTCTGGGATGGATCAGTTTGACTAGTCCTCTCTTCCCACCAGCTGCCAGAATGCTGCAATGCTGTGCTGAGGCTCCAGCTCCCCTAGACATTAAAACTGTTGACCACGCAAGGGAGAAGAACTCCTGTTGTGAAAAAAAACAAATATGATTAACAGCTCAAGCTTATGAGTAGTGCATTTTATCCACACACAGTTGTTTTTTTTCTGATATTTGGGGGACCAGGGTCTGTCTTTTCTCCTTTTTTAGAAGCATTTGAACCTTTTCAAAATAGCATTTGAATCTGCACTTGAGTTGATGTATGATGCATGCTTTTATTCTTATAGTAATAATGTGTTTTTATTTGATTTGCTGCTTTGCACACCAGAGAGTATGTTTTAATATGTACCCTACTTTGGTTTTATTGTTCAGCGCTTTAGGCAGCTCCTGTTGTATTTGGCGCTATATGAATAAAGTTTGATTTGATTTAATTTTATTTTATGAATTGAAGACTCTATACATCTTGGAGTGTTCAGACTGTGAGAACAAGTAGATCAGTATCAGTACTAAAAATGAGAAGACCTCCAACACAATTTTCAATGATCGTGGTCTTTAAATCCTTGGCCTTAAAGTTACTATTAGTTACACACACACGCAAATAAATAAAAAGCCCACCTCCCCAGGAACTTTGTACTTCTTCATCACCATCCCCGTTTCACAGTCAATTACGCAGATAGACTCTCCACCACAGGTTGCAACTAAACGGCTTCCTCCACCACTACCTGTTAATAAAGAAATAGAAGGTGAGTTTTCTTGTGAGCACAGTTATAAAAATGTTTCATTTTCTACCTATACATTTAGCTTTGCATTTTGATTATTCCCGTTTTACTGGATGCCTTGAAACTTGCTCTTATAAACAAGACTGATCATTTATTCCAAATGTGTTCAACAGTACCAGTGGAATTTGGCAGCGGCTGGAAAGCACAGGCCCAGAGCTGTGTAATGAAGTCCTCTGAGCTGTCCTGTCTACTGTGACACTGGAGCACGTGAAGAGGCTTCAGACACACTGGCTGTTGGGGAGACAATATCTGGGCATTCAGTGCTGCTATACAGATCTGAAGCTTACAACACAAGTCTACAATGGCTGAATAATGACTTGTGTCACTGATGTGACAACTGAAAATAAAACCACTTACAGTCAGTTTCAGTATTTAAGAAGAAAAAAAGTTAAGAGTTCACTGTCACATTTTAAGTGTAACTAATTAACAGTGGTGCTTCTAAACTAAACCCTAATTACAGCATAATAACATAGCTTACAATGGTAATGTTTAACGAGCTAAGTGAGCTAAGTGAGCAGGTATATTTCCATGTTCAGCATCTTAACTTAGCTAATTAACACCAAAAAGCTGAAGTACAGCTGAAAAAGATATAGAACTAAATATAACTTTTCACCTTATTGTAAGATTAAATGCAAAGTTAAATGAATGTAAAAATGATCAAACTTCATCTAGAGGATGATGTGAATGTCCAGGTTTTATGGCAATTTTGTTGTTGTGACATTTCACTCAAAATTCCAAATGTCAAATTTACGATGCCACGCCAGAAAAAGTCGGCTTAATCCTAATTGACCTAAATATTTAAGATACTTCACTGTGGACCAAAATGATGGACTGATCAAATGCCAATCACAGCCTTTGAGCAAACTACTGGTTTAGTTATTGGTGTTTCAATTAGAAAAAAGAAAACAAGACTCCTACAATGGTGCACTGAGCTCTAATTACCTGAGTCTTGCTGCAGCTCATCACTGTGGGTTGCACATCAGCATCTCTTTGCAGCTCTGCTGCTTTAAGATCTTTTTTGCTGACACCATCCTTCTGTTTAACCTCAGCTTTGTCCTCTTTGGTTTGCTGCACTTTAGAAGCTCTCCGGGGTGTCTCTGCCCTCATCTTTCCTTTGGTCGGGGTAGAGGGAGCCTGACCTGTATGGCGGGGGCTCATTCTGATGCTGTTCATCTGCGTTGATGTCTGAGGTTTGAGGCGCAGGCTGGATTTGCGAGGACTATCTGTAACTGGGGAGGCTGGGGGTTCAACACGCAACTTTTTGAGAGGAGTCAAGCTTATGCTGGTGTCTACTTCTAATGCAGTTTGTTTCCTCTTTGTAAGAGTAGAGACTTCCTGTAAAAGGGAAATGCACTGTGTGAACTTTAAACCAAATGTATGTCTAATCATTTAGAAATTGATTATATTAATATGCACCAATATGGACAACCATATTCCCCAAATCACCACACAATTACCAGCAGTGCTGGAGCACTGCCCAGTGATGAAAACGTTTGAACTAAAGCAGAAACCAAACAGTGTGATTACATTTTGAAGCCACTGTCAAGTGGGAAAATCAGAGAGACCCTTTGTTAATAGAATGTTCAATCAGTTCATCCTGCAAAAGCTTACACAGCTCTCTTTTGTATCAGTACACTCGTTGCTCTCTGGTTCTTTCTTTGGCTCTGTCAGAGAGTGCAGATACTCCTTGGCTAAAATCTCCACCTAAAACCAAAGGAAATAAAGAGATTACCAAAAAATGTCAGGAGACAACACAAAAGAAAATACCTCCCTTAACATCCTATGACATTCTGAACTTACTTTCCATTTGGTGAAGTCACTGACTGAGTTTGGTCCAAATTTAACTTGGTGCCGAGCAGTGTTGACAAAGTTTTTCTCCAAGGTTGACATTTTTTCTGCTGTGATGGGATCGGGGAGACAAAAATTCTTCTCCCAAACTGCAATGATCTAAAATAGCAAAACACAGTTGATATACTGAAAACAGCAGCAATCTGCACAGTTAAATATTGCTATACTGCTAGATATGGAGATGATGATGATAGAAATAGCGTGCGCAGTGTATCACATGTATAGAAAGTAATAGTGGAACCCTGACACAACATTCTTAATGTTATAGAATAAGGCAAAATTAGCAGTTGAATACCCGTGTCCTCAGGTTTTCAGTGTAGACAAAGCGCAGGTGGTTGGCAGTTGTGCTGACATCTTTACCGTTGTAAATCCTCAGGTTGGGTAACAAACCATCAACTTATAGTTATCACTCACCTGAGGTAGAAATGATACATTAATAACCAAGTTTAACATCCATAATAACAATTTACTAAATATTCTGATAAGATATGCCAGAATAGATTTTTTCCATAGCTTAACAGTTCAGCAATGTTTCTATTAGACAACCTAGCAATTCCACAGAAACAAAAACATTCATAGTACAGACGAGTTAAGAAACTCGCCAAATCACAGAATTAATATGCAGGATGATATGATTTGCAGGATCCAGTGCTGCTAGACCTAGACTAATACTAGAGACTAAGCACAAGACTAATTACCACTATTCCTTACTCATTCTGTTGTTCTTTTAGTCTATCGAGCATACCCTGTAATATACACCTACTTATCCTGTCTAGCAGATCAGAGACAAAAGGTTATTGAATTTACACTTGATGAAAGTCAGGTTACATTCTGGTCAGTCAATCTCAGACGCAGACATTCACAATGAAATTTACAAGCAAACCTGTGAGTCTAGTTAACATAATCTGCTTGACTTTGAATGGCGGGTAGAAACCCACAGAGTGTGAAAACATGCAAATTCTACAAACCCTCAACAAACAGGGAATAACTAAACTGAGGAACTCCTTGCTGTGACGCAACATTGCAAACCAAGAAGCCACTGTTCTGTTTAAATGCTATATAGTAAATGCCCTACAACAATGGTTCAGCCTTTTAAAAAATAAAAGGAATGTGAAAAAAAAAGTGAACACTGGTAAATATAATTTGTCTTTTATATTTACAGCTCTGCTTCAGAATGACACTAAGAACAGCTATTCTATACAAAACCAGCGGCCACGTCCTCACAGTGATATAAAGGTTGTCCTCCATCTTGACTTCTTCAAGACTGCTTAGGGACTCCAAAGAGGTGACATCTTCCATCTGGTTATCACTGAGGTCCAGGAAGCGAAGTGCAGGTAGCCTCAGGCTCTTGGGGAATTCCTGTAGCCTGTTCCCAGACAGGTCCCACCTCTCCAGGGACTGGAGTCGAGACAGCAGCCTGACTGGCAAATCCTGAAGCTTCAGTCCCAGCTTAGATAGACTGAAGAGCAGAGATGGGTCAGTGTCAGTGAACTGCATCCTACAGTATATTTTTATGTTGGTACAATTTACTTAAAAATTTAAGTTAACATAGGGGTTTCTCAATTGCAAAAAGAAACAGCAGTATTGTCAAAGGCTGAAAACTAATCTTTTCAGACAAATTCTGTTTTCCAAATAAAACTCATATAAATTATTACATTTAATATGACAAACAATCACAGCACATCAGATAAGT
This sequence comes from Channa striata, assembly GCA_033026295.1. NCBI lineage: Eukaryota > Metazoa > Chordata > Actinopteri > Anabantiformes > Channidae > Channa > Channa striata. Next base: position 9,266,743 of record CM065182.1, on the reverse strand, counting down.
GATAAGATCATTAAGAATGCCTAAAGGGTAAAACCTTAAAATTTAATCTGCCACATCTTGTTGCCCATAGATGTCACCAACATTCAAATAATGTACAGTACAACAATTGGAAATTAGTTTAAAATTCCAATAAGCAAACACTATCATAAGAAAGAATACTCACTTTAGTGTCTTGATTTGCTCAAGTGCGTTGGTTTTTGGAGAGCCTTTCTCCAGTATAAGTTTTTCTGTTATTTTCTCCATTGTTTAACTGTAAAGAGAACCAAGAATTAGAGGCTGTACAGCAGTGTTGTGGTCTTGCTTTAGAGACTTAAATGTTACTGTTTCATTCACTGTTATAATTTTAAAGCCTGGTACATCTTTTATTAACACCCAAAAATAGTGTTGGGCGTGGCCAGACTTTTGTTCTGTGCCAAACACAACTTGAATACACATCTGCATCGTTGGAGCAAGGTGAGAAATCCAGTGACTACCACCGCACAACTATTAGATGAGTTAAACAATTTGTTCATCAAAACCAGCTTAACATCTTCTAAATTTGATCACTGGAATCTCCTTTATACTTTGACGGTTGGTGCATCAATCATCTAAACCACTCATTAAGGGACATGTGGATGTAGGAATTAATCACAATTGTCACTGGTTACACAATTGATTGGTCATCAATCTGTCAAAGATACAGTATATTTTTTACACAATAGAGACAATGCTGGCTTTTGTTCTCGGTGGATTTGGTGACATTTGCATTTTTACACCTACCACATGGAGAGGTTTTTGAATACTCAGCTTACTTGCTTTCTTGTCTTTACAAATTCTAATTAAATCACCACAGGTTGGGTGACGGCATATGGCAGGTTAGCTGGAGGCATCCATCTAAAATCCATTGCTGGGGGCTAGTTGTAAAGCCACAGGGACAATGAAACCGCTTGAGACTAGTAATGTGGGCGGAAGTGTTGCATTGCTGAGGGGATTTTTCTTGTTTATTTTATTAACTTACATTTACATTTAGGCATTTGGCAGACGCTTTTATCCAAATGGACTTACACGTGAGGAACAAACAAGCAATAAAGTTAAGCTAAAACTTAAACAAGCTTTCAATTGGTATCGTCATGTGTCCTTTATAGCTAATATAGTGTTTCATGGCTTTAAAAGGGTCCACGATGAGAACAAGAAGTCATTTAGTGACATGGTCAAACACAACAGAACAAATTTCAGACATAATCAATGTTCATTTTCACATGTTCAAAAGCTTTTCAAATGTGCATAATTAAGATCAAGCGTTTGTTTTCGGGTTGACTGAGTGTTCTGTTAATCAGAGTTAGCAAGCGTTAGCCACGCCGGAAGCAGCGACTGCATTTAAATCTTCAGACATGTGCGTTCACATTGTGAATAATTAAACCCGTATCGTTGACTATCAACTGCCAATATTTAATGAACAACAATTACGTTTATATATATGTTCATATTCGTATAGTAAGTTACTTACCAACACCCTTTAGCACGCTGAGTGAACTCAAATGTTTTTGCAGAAACTTTTTTCCCGGGGAAAATCTGCGCCGTATTTCCGATGGGCGGGGCTTTTGTTCGTGCGGTTTTTTTTTCCCCTGAGTTTGGTCTGTGAGGCAAAATGCCCCTGATCAGCTGGACCACCGACCGGCAAAGCATGCAGCCGCCCTGAGATTATCATTTTTCTGTGTAAACTACAAAGCAAACATCATGCAAAGAAGATTATTATTGCACCCTATTTAAATGCCCTGCTTTGTTTGACTGTTAAAAATTAAGTTAATATCATAGACTAGCAAATATTCATAACGAGAGTCTGGAACAGATACGAGACTACGATTAATCGGCAATCGAAGCAATGGCCCCGGGATTGTAGACTTCAATGCGATTTCTGACTTTCAGTGTCAATATTGAAACATCCTATTTGCAGCTTCACTCTGTGAAGCTCTGCAAAAAATATAAATATGCCTAAGGCTTTACGATTTTTATGATAATAGTAATAGTTTATGCGTGTGTATTAACATTTTATATTTTTTCTTATAATGCGTATTCTATATCTATGTGATCTTTTAATTCTGCTGTTTGTTGATGAAGACTAATTTCTTGTATTCTGGTGTTGTTGGTGGTGAATTACTCCAGACGCTCCGTTAGGCGGCGACATATTTCTGTTGTGGCAGGTTTTACAAACCGTCAGTAGAAACCGTAGAAGAAGATGCAGGATGATGGCTCCTGACACCAGCGACGGTGTGTCTTCGTGTGCTTGTAAAGGCATTAGGAGCTGTCTCATATGTGAAAACTATAAGGATACAGGACAATTGGAAGCAGCTGGACCAAAGGTAAAGATTTATCATTGCAAACTGTATGTTACACCATTTTTAAGACAAGTAAAGGCACCAATTTTTGCTAACGCGACTCACTACTAGCTACGGGTACCGCGACAGGACATTATTTCCTACGTCATTACTGAACTATCATGGACAGCGAAAATAAATTCTTAATTATGATATTTCGCTGACATTGCGACTCAACTGGTTTTGCCAACTACTAGAAAGCATTGGTGCAAATTATATTTAGATCTTTCAGCAGCGTAAACAGGGAAGTGTACTCAAAGAACTGCTGGGTGTTTTCTCCGGTTTTTATAATCTATATGATTATTACTACTACTGATTAGTAATAAATGTGTAATGTGATGTGATTATATTTATTACTATGTTTACTAGCAATGAGCTTGGTTGATCTTGTAAATAGTGAGAAATGCACATTAAGATTTGGCCTAAAGTAAATGGTCCTGTTTTTGCCAGCCAATTGTTTTGTGATTGTATTTAAATAATTACTAGGAAAAACAGAAAATACTTGAATTTGAATCCTTGAAGATGATGGAGTTAAGAAATGTTTATTAATTCTGGCTGAAAACTTTCTTAAGTGTTGTGACAATAGTTGGTAATTAGGTCTCTATAAACTGACAAATCAATGGATTTACCAGCCATACTTCTAGAATATAATATTGGGTACTTATAATTGTATCTGTTATACATATGTTGTAAGCCTTCATATATAAATAAATTCCAAGCAGTGGCGACAAAACAAATGTAGTACATTACAAAAAATATATAATTTATTTCTTTACAATTTAACAGAAATTCACAGATTCCTGAGAGAACATTAATTCCTTATTATAAAGTTGTGGTGTCTCATCTAAAATGAGAATATGAGACATTGTATGTCTTGTTATTGTGGGGTTAATGTGATGGTTTTTTTATGTGCACGTGTGAAGGTTGTGCATCATTTCCTCTATGATCCTGAGACAAGGCTTGCTATTTGCAAATATGCCAAGGCTGCATCCTTCCCCTTTCCTGGTGTCCTCCTGTGGGACAACTTTATATCTGAAGAGGAGGAGAAGGAACTGATAAGCACAATGGACCAGGATGTGTGGAATCAGTCCCAGTCTGGCCGAAGAAAACAGGTCAAATTATGTCAAACATGTGGTTTAATGAAACCCAACATTTGAATCAAATTTAAAATATTCATAATGTCACATTATTATTATTATTATTATTGTTAGTAGTAGTAGTAGTAGTAGTAGTAGTAGTAGTAGTAGTAATTGCAGTAGCAATAACCTAATGCTTCTTATTTTGCAGGACTTTGGTCCAAAAGTGAATTTCAAGAAAAGGAAAGTGCGTATAGGCAGCTTCAGTGGACTCCCTCCTTTAAGCCAAAAGCTAGTTCTCCGGATGCAACAAGAGCCACGTCTAGCAAGCTTCCAGCCAGTGGAGCAGTGCAATCTGGATTACCACCCTCAAAGAGGATCTGCCATCGATCCGCATCTAGATGATTCCTGGCTGTGGGGAGAGCACCTGGTCACCATCAACATGTTATCGAACACTACACTCACCATGTCCCTCGAAGAGGGTGTGCCAGAGTTAGGACTGGCAGAGGAAGTCCAGGTCTCTGTGCATCTCCCTCGCAGGGCTTTAGTTGTGTTAGATGGAGAAGCAAGGCACAGATGGAAACATGCCATCCAGCGGAAGGATGTTCATGAGCGTAGAGTTTGCAGCACTTACAGAGAACTGTCTGCAGAGTTCCTACCTGGAGGGCAGCAAGAACAGCTGGGAGCTCAGCTACTGAACATTGCTTTGAGTTTTCAAGGAACTCCGATATAACGTTCTCGGATTATGTAGTGTATGTACTGTTCTACGGTACTACTGTGCTACCAGATTTTGGACGTGCGTCTCACTGATGACTCCTTTGCAGAAGATGATTTGAAACAAATTGAAGATTTGTTCTTCATAGGGCCTAAAGCTCGTAGGCTGAACCTGTGCCTTGTCAGAATCCACTGTTTACAGAGAATTTATACTGTGAGTTGTTATTCTACTAAAAGTGTTCAGAGTAACAATTAAATTTCAAAATTTTAAATTTTCTAAAAATAAATTTATTATTGCTCCCAAAGCAATAATGTCCCTATTAAATCATAAATTCTATGGACAAGGAAAGCTATAAGCTCACATACATCAGTGCACCTTACATCTAAGATACTTGACATAACATGACAACAATTTGAAAAATGGGATAATTACCTAAAAATTGTATCTGTTATAACATAAGTTGCTGTCTCGCACTGTCAGTCCTGATACCACCACCAGATAGCACCACAGTACAGCATTTTCTACTCCAGTAGTTTTGTTTAACTGTTAAACTATGCCTAGAAAACCAATACAAAAGTGATTTTATCAGTTAAATTAAACACACACATTTTAAGACCAAGTGTCAGACCAACTTTCTTTTACAAATACAGCTGTTGTCATGGACATTCATTAGTCATTCTATTTAAACAGTACTTTCTGGTGATTTATTGTTTCCCTGAGATTTCAGTCTTTTGTATCTTTGCCTTTTAATAAAGTAGATTTACACATGACTTTCATGCTGTAATTGTGTTTCACATGTTTCATCCACTCAGCAGCATGTCCTTGCTTAGCTGGGCACTTGCCTTTGGTGCTATTCAGCTATAATATGAAGCACTGTTATAAGCTACTCTGGGGCTGAACTAATCATTCTCTGCAGCACATAGTGGTTGTGGATGTGAACCTTGTCCTGTTGCTGAGCTGCCATAGTCCACAGTGTTATATGATTATAGCAGAGATTCCCATCCCTGGTCAAGGGACACTGTCCTGATTTTTCTGGCTATCCCTGTCCTACCCACTGCTGACCTGGTTCAGGTGTGTTAAGACACTCCGAAGCGGAAAGGGACCATCTCAGATGACTGTGGCTTGGAAAAAGCAAAGTGGTGCTTGTCACAATGTTCTGAGAACTGTACAGTGGGTATTATGTCTGAGTTAAAAAAAATGCATTTGAATGTGTTCATGAATATGATGATATATTGCTTCTTACATGTAAAGTTGTCCCTGTGGAGTAGTAGCCATATATTTATAATAAATTATAAACCTTTCATATGCTTAGTATAAATAAAGCCAATGTAAAACCACTGTTATCTTGTATGACAATTATATACAAAAAACATAAACTTTAAAATAAGCAATCAAAGTGCATTCAAATTATGACACTCTGTGAGTCTTTAGAGGTTGGCTACTGTATAATCCAACCTGCCATTAAAAAAAAAAAACCTGGTGAAACGGAGTCAGAAGACGTTGCAGGATCCGGACTGGGTGCCTGCACAATGTCTAACTTAAAACCGGGTTCGCCTGCGGTTCACTGACCGTGCCTTTATTTTGAAGGCCGCAGCCGGACATCCTTGTTTACTTTAGCTGCTGCCTCGGCGTTGGCCGGATCTGCTGCACAACCTGTTTGTTGGTCGCTCCGCGCGGCTTATTAACACGCTGCGTTTATTATTAGCCGGGGCCGATTTCTCTGGGGGGGGGCGGGCGGGAGGGAGGGAGAGAGAGAGAGAGAGAGAGAGAGGGGGTGAACTTGCCGCTTGGCAGGAAGAGAGAGTTATCTGTGTGACAGCAGCCCGAACGACATGACGACTCCGTCCTGAGCTGGTACTGGGCGACGGAATAAACGGCGAACGGCTTTTTCCTTTTTTTTTTTCCACATGTAGCTTGTTAGCTAGCTGCGCCTCGCACAGCGCGGGCACAGCCGTTTTTTTTTTTGTTGTGCCCCCCCCCCGGACAGACTCCGCATCCCCATTTTTAACTACTAGCTTTTTAGGTGCGGACGGGACACACAACAAGCGGTTGTGTGGGCTGCAAAACGCGTCGAGGCTAACGCCGGATCGTCAGCTTCAGCCCCGGGGCTAACACCCCCCCCCTCCCCTGGTCCCCCTCCCCGGTCGCCGACCGATTTAATGGCCGGAAATCCGCGGAGGGGCGCCGGTCTCATCGGCTTGATGAAGGACGCCTTTCAGCCCCACCAGCAGCCTCTCCAGCCTCACCAGCCTGCGGTGGTCGACAAGAAAATGGTGGAGAAATGCTGGAAACTGATGGATAAGGTACTGACAGCGTCTTCCAAATCGCAAAAACATATGTCAAAAATATGAAGTGTTTATCAGCAGTTTACATCAGAAGAAGAAAAACTTATTTCCCCCCTTTTTCATTTGTAGTGGCAAAAAGTGCCATCATGACCTTTTCTAGTTTTTTGAGAAACAAATAACCACAACAGCAATACATAAAGGTTAATATAGTTTATATATGCACTCAGAAATGTTGAAATGTGTGTGTGTAATAAAATCAACCTTATTTGACTACAATTGTTTCCATGCTGCATTATCTAATTAGATCACAGAGAGTATAGTCATAGTGATACTAGTCTTTCATTGTACCATGAACTTCGTGGAAACAAAGGCCCATTAGTGTGTGGGAGACCAGCTTATATTTGGAATTGGGTCACAAGTGTGCGAGAGACACAAACCCTTGGTTTTGTTTAGTGTCTTATCGACCTGTGACCTGAAACTGTATTTGATTGAGGGGAAGAAAGTAGAGCGAGGAAGACAAGCGAAGACTTAGTCTGAGATGAAATCAGGAGGGCTGGGGGTAAATACAGAGACAGCATCAGATTAGAAGGCACGATAGGACATTGCACGCCTCAGTGCAGCTTGCTGCGAAAAGACGTGGCTGTTCGGCTTCACTTGAACCTCGATGATGATGCCAGTATGTATGAGTAGATGTCACACGGGGCTGTTGTGAAACTTCTTAGTGTCATATCCTTCCAGTGCTTCCACTGGCTAATGAGTATTAGTGTTCGTAGCTGTGTGTTGCAGCTATTGCAAGTTTTTAATGGCACAAGCGTGGAACAGTTTGTGCAGAACATCCGTTTGATTAATATCCTGTCATTATCCTGGTCGTTCTGCCATCAGCCAATGATAGGAACAGTCCATTTGAACAAATTGATAGCGATTTGAGCTTCTCATGTTTGCAAAGCTTTGACTGAAGGTAACCCAAATTAAAACCAAACAACCAGCCAATTCTAGATACTCAACATACCTGTATGTCACTTCACTAACACTCATACTATTTCCAACGTTTACTACTATTTTTGTTTCTTTTTGCTCTGGGTCTTAAGGTATAATTAGGGTTTATTACAATTTGGGTCTTGTTTGCAAGCTCTTTTCTACCAATATGATGTCACAGAACAGATTTGGCAAAGATCAACAGGATGTACACAAACCTAGATTTTTCTCTTTCGTATTGAAGAGCTGGTTCCTAGTTAAGAGTTTCCAAAGAAGGCCTCAGAAACAGACATGTGACATGTTAGAAATATCGCCATGGGATATTTTTTCAGTCGACTGAACAAATCATGTACATGTTTGCTGTGCACCTACTGTTCTGTCAATCTTTTTTTGTGGTCTGACAAGCAACAGTTTGTCAAGCCAAGGTGATTAGATAATTATTTCATTATTTTTTTGGTTGTTAAATGTATCATTGTAAAATTTCAAAACATTAACACAAGACGTTGTATTACTCACATCAGCTAAATGATTTTAAGCAGGTCTTAATGATGTAGGGGTCTGTGTGGGGTCCGGGGTTATGAAGAACCTGAGCAGATTTACTGTGCGGCGTAGATTTGACGCACAAGTATAAAACAAGCTTAGGGACTTTGGTGTCCCCCTGACTAACTCTAACTTCCATCAGACTTAAATGAATTGTGAGGTCCTAAAGTTAGGACTGACAGTTCCCTTTATTTATGAAGCAGCTTCTAAATCAACTAGTTGTGAACTACTTTTACAATCTTTTGTGAAATATACAACGTGCATGCCAATAATTGACCTGAAGCCTTATAACCATTTCTACTGGCTGATGTTTTTGGTGACACCTTGACCTTTTCTCTAGTGTATTTCATATGCAGTAGACAAAAAGCCTTTTTTGCTTAAGATGCTTCATTTTCTAGCTTTCAGAGCACCACAACATTTTCTGAACACATTGAGGCTAGATACATCCTTTATATTTTAATTACCTTGTAGCCTATAGTTTATAAATGCTTAAGGACAAACTAAAATTTTAAGTTAAGATTGGACCATCTGAGGAGCTAAACCAGCGCTAATGTTTTCAATGAAATTAGTATTATTATTGTTATTTTAACACATTTTTTTGCTTGTGATGTTGTAATTTAGTTTGAATGTCGTGTCAGTCTCTGGGACTTTGTGCTTTCTCTCCAGGTGGTGCGTTTGTGCCAGAACCCCAAGGTGGCATTGAAGAACAGCCCACCTTACATCCTGGATCTGCTGCCGGATACCTACCAACACCTGCGCACCATTTTGTCTCGATACGAGGGGAAAATGGAGATGCTTGGGGAAAATGAGTATTTTCGTGTGGTCATGGAGAACCTGACCAACAAGACAAAACAGACGATGAGCCTTTTTAAAGAGGCCAAAGAAAGAATGTATGAGGAGAACTCACAACCCAGGTAGATATATATCCTCCCGAAATGTCTTTTTCCCTTGTTAAAACTATTTAATTTACTAGTCCCCAAGGAACAGTGACATCATACCCCTAAAATTCTGAACAATGTTTTCATCATTCATAAAATGCTACACAGTTTCGATTATAAAACTATCCCCCCCAAAAAGCCCTTATTTGGTACATTTAGGAATTTGAATTAAATCTAAAGTTTTAATGTGTGTGCATTATCATTATTATTATTCCTATATTATTATTTCAAACCACACCTGAGCAATAAATTAGCATTGATCTTTGCTTGAGGGACTTCAAACACTAGGACTAGTTGTGCTCAATTGAGAGAAGCTATGCTTCTTGGAAAGAAGTGATTGCATCAACTTAAAAAAAGCAAAGAAATCAGCCTTGAGCTTAGAAGATAGTAGATGCTAATCTTAAGGGCGAAGGCTAAGCGGCCATTTCAAACCATTTCAGTATTTAGCACAGTGTTACGTTGCATCATTGCAAATCACAAAGAGACAAATTCTTACACAAACCTGGGTGTCAAAAGTGCAGGATTGGTGGTAGCGTAATGCTGTGAGGTGACTTTGCTACTGCAAGTACAGGAAACCTTGTGTGGGTGTATGGGATCTTAAATCATTTTTTATTAGTAGTATATTTTTGAAGGATAATATAAAGAAATGTTCTGGCCATCTAGCTTTAGATCTTCCAGCAAGACAAGGCATACACCCAAGTTGGTCCAAATCTTTTTGAAAGACTACAAAATTAAAGCTCTGGAGTGGCCCTCTCTGCACCCAGATCTTAGTGCTAACGAGAAACTGTGGTGGGAGCTCAAGGTTATTGCTCGAAAACCACCTATTTTGCAGAGACTGAAACAATGGCCTACGATAACAGAGACATGTGCCAAACTAGTTGAATCTACCACAAGACGATAATCTTAATTACAAGTCAGTTACATTATTGACTATTATGATGGGGCTAATAATTTTGGCTGTGTCATTGTAGTTTCTTCATAAAGCTTAGGATGGAGCTTTTGTTGTTTTAGTAGCGGTTGAACTGGTTATAGGTCAATTCTGTGGAAACATTTAACTTAAACTGGTTTATTTAGATTTAATGAAGGGGAAAAATGAATTTGAAACTACATTTATGATCTGATTTATTATCGATTACATGTCTTAAAGAACTGAAAAGAACTGAATATAGTATTTGTTGATTTTAGAAGCTGTAATCTGATCTAAATACCGGAAGAAAAACATTTTGTAGGGCTTTTTTTTAGCTTGTCACTGGTCCATGACAGAAAAACAAATTTTCAAAATGTATCTAAAATGTTGCATTGCAGTGGTTTAGTTTAACCATTTTGTTGTTTTAGGTCAACATTAAAGCAGCAATACACTGATATAATTATAGGGTTTAAACAGGTCAGCTAACCACTATATTACAGGCAGACGTGGAAAGATAAAACTTATATTTTTCAGTTTTCATAAAAGAAAATAAATGTATGTATTTTTTTAAATTTTCCATACTCAGGTTTTACACTTTCCATTGCTCTGATGAAACAAGACTTATGACAAAATGGCAGAAGTGTAACACTCTTGGAAACTGATCATTCATATGTACGATAAAGGCATGATAAATAAAGGCATGAAAAATGTTTTGCAATCAGCTTTACTTCCTGTTTTTTTTTTAAGAAGGCCATTAGTTAGCAAAAGTTTATCCTTCCTCTGACTTTGTCTGACTTTGTCAAGTGTTGCCACATATGTTGCATCAACAACTATCATGAGGGTTAGCAGCAGAATGATTTTTTTCAGGCCTATTGCTAGAAATATATGGAGTATTTATGCTGCAGTCACATGTTCAACATGTTTTTGCAAAGCCTTGGCTAATTGTGCTGTGTTTTCTCTGTAGCCTTATATAACTTAAGTTTGAAATGATGTACTTAATGGATTTTCTCTAAAATTCAATATAGATTTGAGGTAGCAGGAGCTTTGGTTGGAACATTACATCCTTTTGACTACCATTTTAAAAAAACTTTACTTCACTTAATAATGCTGAACATTTCAATTATTGGGAAGTTCTGCGTGATTGGATTGGTTTGATAAAAACAGGGAACTAGCATGAATCATAAAGTTATCTTCTGTAAACAGAAGTATCATAAAAACAAAACTCTCTGGTATAATAGCATATACGCACATATACAGTATATGTTGTTTGTTTAAATGCCTTCATTTTTATAAAAAGCGATATGAATTTGCATATATATAAGAAGTTATTCTGACCGTGTCCTGTGCTAACTTGGCTTCTTTCTCTTCCTCTACTCCCACTTAGACGAAACCTCACCAAGCTGTCTCTGATCTTCAGTCACATGCTAGCGGAGCTAAAGGCCATCTTCCCCAACGGCCTGTTTCAGGGAGACAATTTCAGGATCACAAAAGCTGATGCTGCCGAATTTTGGAGAAGGTCATTTGGAGACAAGTGAGTTCCCACTTTGTTAAACATTAAACGTGTCCTAAGAATACCGCTTTTATGCACGGTTATATTTGTGCATGTGAACTTCCTTCTGCAAGTGTTGTGCTTTCACATTAGCTTTGCAAATGTGCATATGTAAGTTTTCCTCACAAGTTTTACATTCCAATCATTGTGATCATTGCTGCCTGAAGTCTGATTAATGTTTTGTGTTCACTACACTGTTAATTCCTATGGGCCTATAAAAACCTCTTATTTTCTGCATCCTTCCGTCCCGCACAGGACCATAGTGCCATGGAGGACATTTCGTCAGGCTCTTCACGATTTTCATCCCATCAGCTCGGGCCTGGAGGCCATGGCCCTGAAGTCTACCATCGACCTGACCTGCAATGACTACATTTCTGTTTTTGAGTTTGACATCTTTACCAGACTCTTCCAAGTGAGTCCAATGACAGTTGAATGTTCTGGTGTCATTCAGTAATTCATTGTAGAAATAACTATGAATAATAAAACTACATAAAACTACAAACATGAAAATACTTTGAGTCATAAAATTATATATGTGGTCTAATGTTTTAAAAGATGACATTTATTGCGTTGATGCAGGAGTTTCAGTTTGGGTCATCGCATGTACAGAAGTAGAATAAACGAACCCTCCCTGGAAACTAAAGCTTTATGTGCTGCAGAAGTTGAGATTTCCTCATTGGTTATCTGATCAACCAAGATTATTGTAACCGACATTGTGGAAACTTTACACCACCGTGTCCTGTATCTCCAGCTGCAGGAATGAGTTGTGTAGAAAGTAAACTGAAGGCAGCTCCTGGTGTCACTTTTTGATCTAAAAAGCTCCATAGTAATTTTAAGCGTTTATTGATTTTTCATCTTTGTTGTGACTAAAGTTAAAGCAGCTTTTTTTTTTTATTTTGCTCGAACAAATATTATGTTACTCATCAACACATTGCACATATTTTTGACCTTTAACAAATGCATCTCTGTCCTCATGAATTAATTTTTAAAGTGGAAGGTTCAAAGTGTCAATCTTTAGTGTTCCTCAAAACTAAACAATGTACTTTTTGAAATGCTGTTTTTTTTTATTTGACACTGTTAACACATTAATAATCTGCAGACTTTCGGTTTTAGATTCCTCTTTCAATATCCTTATTTACCTTATTAGGGCTAAACAAAGTATGACTAAAACAGTTGGTTTCTCTATCTTAACACTGTTTTTTATGCTTTTTATAGCCATGGTCGTCTCTTTTAAGGAACTGGAACAGTCTGGCAGTCACACACCCTGGTTACATGGCCTTCCTAACCTATGACGAGGTCAAGGCCCGACTTCAAAGGTTTATCCATAAACCTGGCAGGTGAGGCACAAACGAGCCCTCTGAACCACAGATGCTCAGAATACATATGAACACTTATGTTTCTCCTTGAACTTTCTTGAACAACAAGACTTTTCTTTTAACTTCTCAAAAAGTTAAAAGAAAATTGTTGGGTGCATTTAAGAAGGATAGGACAAGAGTCACATTCTCAACTGTTGTGGACCTGTTGGCTAAGATTGCCGTCTTTCTTTTAGTTACATCTTTAGGCTGAGCTGCACTCGGCTGGGCCAGTGGGCCATTGGCTATGTGACCGCTGATGGAAACATCCTGCAGACCATCCCCCATAACAAACCACTCTTCCAAGCCCTCATTGATGGATACAGAGAGGGATTGTGAGTCACAACACAATACAGCGTCCAAGCACCAATTTATTTGTTTTGGGGTGTATGAAGTTATAGTTTATAAATGCCTTTAGGGATGGGTGAGAAAACAATAGAGCTTGCAATAATGACACCAGAATGGCGGTTTTTAGTCAGTATACTGTAGAAATGTCATTGTCTTTTTCTGTGTTAATAATGATGGAAAGCAACTGAAAGCATAACAGCATCTTTCAACTCATCGTTTTAATTTTACAGTAGAGTTCATTGTGTTTATGCATGTGGGGTTTCTCTCAGCTATCTCTTCCCAGATGGTCGTGCACAAAACCCAGACCTAACTGGACTATGTGAACCTTCTCCACAGGACCACATCAAAGTTACTCAGGTTTGAACTTTTCTCCCCTGAAAACCAGATCATTTGATTTCCAAAGTGATCAGAGGTAAACAGCCTGTGTTCCCTCATCCCCGTCCCCACAGGAGCAGTACGAGCTGTACTGCGAGATGGGCTCCACTTTCCAGCTTTGTAAGATCTGCGCCGAGAATGACAAGGATGTGAAGATCGAGCCCTGTAGACACCTGATGTGCACGTCCTGTCTCACTGCCTGGCAGGTGGTTTCTTTAAATCACGCTTTGTGTTGGATTAAATGTGCTTTACGATAAGTTATGAATATATATACATTCTCACAGAATTATTTTAAAATATAGTGTTACAGTTTAAAAGAAAATACTATTCTCACGTACTAATTGATTGAATTTGAGTGACTGCATCATTTTTAAACTTAGTCCTTTAAGTCCTTTATTTAAAATACAAATTATTAGCCACTGAGTTTTGACTTTAACATTAGAAATGTATATGGAACATCTAAATGTTTAAATACTGTATAAAAACATACTTTCAGTGCACTAGTAGCTCATGTATCTACTCTTGAGAATCTCATCTGTCAGATTGTCATGCATAATGACGGCTTTACTCTTGTCTATGAAATTATAAACTCTCTGTTTGTGTGCATCAGGAGTCAGAGGGTCAAGGCTGCCCGTTTTGCCGCTGTGAGATTAAAGGCACAGAGCCCATCGTAGTTGACCCCTTCCACCCGAAGGCCAGCGGGGCTTCATTTGCTGGTTTCCAGGGGTCCAGCAGAGCAGAAGCTGCAGGTTATGAAGAGGAAGAAGATGATCGCCTAGAGGACCAACACCTTGTCATGAGCAGGCTGGCCTGCTCCAAAGTAAGACCACCACATACAAAAAGTTTATATGTCAGGAAGCCTCAAATGCACAAAAATCATCTCAACAAAATCCCACCTATTTGTTATACGCAATTCATGGATTCTTATAGCTAATGCTGATCACATCATCTGGGTTGCTCTTAAATGCATTTATGCATGTGAACACACAGGTAGAACGGCCACCATCGCCAGTGTCACAGCTGCCTCCCGTGCCCCCTCGGCTGGACCTTCTGCAGCAGAGGCCCCCCGGTTGCCATAATGCGCTGAGCCAGGGAGCCACAGCCAAGGTGTGTGTGTTTGTGTTTGAGTGAGAAATGGAGAGAGTAAAAGTGTGCACTTAAGAAGAACAGAATTTGAGACTTAAAAAAATAAATTATACAAGCACATATTCATGTTTTGTGAGTCAGTGAAGTATCTGCAAACCACACGACCACTGAAATGTTGGTATTTACAGTTTCAGCTGTGTGCACGTAGTATGGAGATGATATGTCAAGCCCACTCCTAATCACTAACCTTCTGCCAGCCTTATTAAAAACTTAAAAAGAGGTCAACAAGCTCATAAATTCAAGGGTGTGTGTGTGTGTGTGTCAGTATCCACTGGTTAATAATGGAACCATCCACTTCCCCAGATGACAGCTACCCACAGAGACAAGCCTCTACCTCTGCCTCCAGCCTTGAGAGAGCTGCCCCCTCCTCCCCCTCCGGAGCGCCCCTCCATGGTTGGCCAGGACTCCAGACTCCAGAGAAGACCCCTTCCATCCACCCCTGACCAACCCGCCTGGGCTTCTAACTACATGGTCCCTCGTCCTGCAACCAAGGCCCCATCAGCCATGTCCACAATTCCTCAGAGCAACACAACCAGTGGAGAGGGACACAAAGTCCAGTCAGCTACGAATGCTGTCTACTGTCTGACTGCCAGGTACGGGGCTGTGAGCTGCCGTGGACGGGACAGCAAACCATGAGACAACAAGTACTGAGAAAGAGGCTGGGATAAGATTAATACAAACATTGCTGTAAAGATAACAGAATTTAGATTTGGATAACATTAACAATGTTAATACATACAATTGCTTATTTGTCTCTAACATATCTGCACTAGATTGAGAGCCATGAAAACAAAGCTTATGTGCTGCAGAAGTTACATTATTAAAATGTATTGTTCTGATGGTTATTAAACTAGGTGATACTGTCTGTACTCTTTTCAAATGTGTTATCATGTTCATGTCTCATGTGAATTGTTTTTGTATGTGGTCAGGTCTCTGTCAGCATCAGTGGTGTCCAGTGGGGAGAGGCACTTGTCTGACTGTGAGGAGAATGAGTACATGAGTCCAACTTCTCTTCCAGTCTCTGGTACTCCCTGGGTTGTAAGCGGCTCCTTGGTTCCCCCACCACCAGGCCAGGCAAACCACAGCAGTGACATCAGGTAAACTTGATGCAAGGTGTTCCACAACCAGTGACTTTACATCAGTGTCAAATGGAACATAAAAAATGACGGTACTGAATGCATTTGCCTTGTTGGTGGGACATGTATTGCAGCAGATACAGTATGTCAAAGATATTACAAGAAGGATAAAGTGAATGCAGACCAGGTTCTTGTCCACCAGGGGGCACTGCAGCTTTATTTTTGATTGTCCAGTGGCTGCAGTCCTCTCCTCATTCACTTATGTGTTTTTCAGATCCTAACAACGGCATTTGTGACAGGATGAGGTTTTGTAAGGTTTTGAATTTACAAATGAGTCATTTATCCTTTGCCTCTTTGTCCCACTAGTGATGGAGGGGACAGTGACTCTGAGGACCTCCAAGTCTACGAGTCCATGTGTAACATCCAGGCCCAGGCTGGTTCATCTGAGACAGCACAGACCTCTGACCAAGGTAACAGCACACCACAACAGTAGAGCAAATACTGAGCCCTTAATTCAAGCTCTTGGATGCATATTTGTTGCTCATTGATATTATTCTGGGTCTGTATTACATAAAGTTAGACGTTAGTTACTTTAGGACAGCGGTGAGACTAGCTCAGAGGCTTCTTATAAGCGCATGTGAAACAGTACTTATGAAAGATGTTTTACATGATAATTCATGATGTCTAGATTAAGTCAAAATATAAACTGAAAATCCAGGGAAAGAACGTCATTTTATGGCTGTTTGATATGACAGTAAAGCTGTTTTTTTCATTATACGTGTGTTGTGTGTTTCAGACCACGCTCAGCATTCAGTGTCAGCTTCACAGGACAAAGAGGAAACCGCTGACGAGGACGTGTACGAGTATGACTTTCCGAGGCCGGTCGTCCCTCCAGCCCCAACTAGAAGAACCCTGTCAGATATGAGCAGTCCCTCGGCTGCCTTCAGCACCCTCAGCATCGACAGTGTAGTCGAACCCAGTATGTCTCTTTAAAAATAATCTTTTGACCTTGGGTAAAAGTCAACTGCTCCCAGATTTAAAGATTTTCTGTGCAGCGGTGAAACCACAAGCTGTTTCAAACTTGTTCAGGTCCACCATGGCTCCTTTCAGAAAACTGGTAGTGGGGGGATGTAATAAGTCTAGATGAAACTGCTTATCATAGAGATTTATGAGATATGAGGAGATAAATGTAATTTGACCAAAAGAATCATCTTCACAAACACAAACCAAATTCAGCTTTGACTACTTTTACTATTGGCTACTTAACTGTGTTTTCAGGTATGTTTGCAGCCAGTGGCGATCCTGAACGCCCCCCCAAACCTCTTCCACGGCGAGCCAACTCTGACCGACGGCTTCGGCCTTTGAACCGCGAATTTCCCGCGTTATTACCTGACCAACCAGGTCCGTCATCTGCCTCCTCCTCCTCCCCTCCTCCTCCTCCTCCTCCTCCACCTGCTCCTCCCGCTGTGGGCGCTGAAAGCCTGGCTCTGAATGGGGAGATCGAATGCTTGATATCCCAGGGCTACTCTATCCAGGACATCCAGAAAGCCTTGATGATCGCCCAGAACAACCTGGAGACAGCCAAGAACATCCTGCGTGAATTTGTCTCAATCCCCTCCACAGCACACATTGCCACATAGTCACTCCAGTCACGCCCATTACCGTCTGTCCGTGTTGTCCGTCTCCACTCTGTGCCATTATCATGGGTAGCCTTTACCGAGCAGGGTCACAAGTACTTGCCAAAAGGCTTCACGCTGAGGAGTGATGCTGCGTTCATGCCATTGGAGAAGATAAACAGATTGCAGCTGCATCATCTGAAGTTTCTAGTCATTGAAACCCACAGGAAATATTTGTACGATGAAGACACTGCAGCAGGCATCGCTTTTACAGGGGAAATTTTAGTCTTAATATATTTATATTTTTTATTTTAAATTACTTTTATGTCAATGTCGTGTAGATGACATTGGAGCCTCCGAATCTCTTGTTTACTCCTAATTACCACTTGGAGATTGAGGTGTTTTTTGGCCCATCTAGAAGCAGCACAGGTATGAAGTGTGTCCACTGATCAGTTGGTTCCAGCCTCCGGTTCAGTTTTTTGGTTCAAGGAGCAGTTGAGTCTGAAGACGCAGACACTAGCTCTGACCGTGACGTGAACGCAGCATGCACGGAGAGTCAAAGCCTGTGATGTGAGCTGCCTGTAGCCAAGCTTTGACCCTGCTGTACATTGCAGAGGTCGACTCGGAGTGGAAGCGTTTGCCCTCAGTCTGAGTAGATTCTCTGATTAAGCATCGAAGCTCCACCGACTTTAATCAAAGTGAATTGTTGTCTTTGACTCATTGTCCCACTGCGGGCAGCTGTTCAGTTTGGTGCTTTATGGGCTTATTGGCAAATTGTGGCAAACGAATATGTAGCGACACAAGCTGTCGGAAATTAGTGGTTAACTCCGTGGTGCGTGTGCTCCTGCTGATGAATGTGAATATTAAATTTCAGTGCAGTATTGCAGGGCTTCATGTCGTACGCGTCACTGTGGCTCGCTCCGTTTTAATGGTTCTTTGACAAGATGACTCCATATCACCTCTCAGCTCCTGGTCAATGATGGCTATATAACGAAATAAGTTTGATGTTTAAGCGCTCTCATAACGTGTTGTGCTGTGTGTGGTACTAACAATGGCTAAATCTTGAGAAGTTTGTTTTGTCACTTAATACCGTGATTTCTTGCCACTGTTTGAGATGGTCTGATTCTGAAAACTGGTTCATTTAGTCAGAAGCTTCTGTATACTCTTATAGTTTATACAAAAACGTGAAAAGACTTGGGTTTGCTGTCACATTTATATAGTTTTTTTCTTTTTTTATCAGTACCCAGAACCGCTTCACTGGGTTCACAGAGGAATCAAAACTGATGAAATTCAGCTCTAAAGCAAAAAAACTGAGCGTGTTATGATGTGGTCTCAGGTACTCGGTAATAAGCCAGGGTTACACGTAACTAAAGAAAGGACGCTAAGGTGGACTATACAATGTTGGGACTGTTGTGGACAAGCTCTTAACTCGTGACTTATGGCTCATTCATTACAGAAAAATACCCGGGATTAGATTTTTCCTACTTTAGCTTTACATATAAACCACAACATACAAATATTTTTAAAATCCATTTTGCTATGCTACGTTTTGGTCTTTCACTTCCTCCCATTTCAGCCTTTGATTTGGTTACTATAATTAACCCATTACATAAATTATTGTTTTGCATTTTGAGAAAGCACAGATGTCTCAGTCACTTAGCAGCTAATCAGCAACTACAGTTATTGCAGCATGAATCGTGGAACTAACTTTCATGCAATCAAACCTTTAAAAAACAATTTAACAGACCAGACAGACATAGAAAATGAACCTTCAGCTATTTTGGAATGGCACACTCAGTTGGATGGTCAACAACTTTAATACATCAACCATTGGATAAGTTATAGTGATTTTTTTTTTATGAACAAGAGCATTTATTGATCTGAGACGATGAATGTGTTGACTTTGATCTTCTAATATCTCCTCTAGTGACAATATCAGTGCAAAAAGTCAGTTCATCCGATACTTTTTTCCACGTTACTAATGTGACGACTGTCCATCTTTTACACAAACGATTTATTGATTGGTTGAGTGACTGAAATGTCAAGGTTGATTCAAACATCAGTTCTCCACCAAAAGTTAAACTAAACTAAACAAACACTCCTCTAAAGTCGTGTATTTCCCTCAGGTGTTTGGATTTCTTTCCACCAGTAATGAGCAGAACTCCCAGGTACCCGCGTCTTTATCCTGACGATACACCATCTATTAACCCAACTGCAGGATCATAAGCACATTTAGAGTAAAGATGAAAGATGTCGAAGTCATCAAAGCAGAGAGGCTGCTCTGAGTGCAGACTACAAACAAGTAAAAGTAAGAAAACCCTTAGAAATTATCTGTGTTTTGTGTGAAAACCTTTAAAATATGGTCAGATGGATGCGTTCTGTGATGACACTGAAGATTAGAATTATGTGTTTGAAACTTAAGCATGTTGTTTAGCTCACAATTATACACTCGAGTCACATTTTCTGACCAATTAATCGGAAAAATTTAATAAAATTAATGATTAATAATAAATAAGTAAGTATCTCAAAAGGGTTAACATACCCGGTCTTGCCACTGATTCCATATTAATGTGCATTTTTAGGAATAAACAGGGCTACGCGTCTAATTCCCGCTTTCTCGTCTCAAATGTCCCATTTGACTAACGGTGCAATTTGTCCTTTTCCGAACTAGATCCGTGATCACCTTTTGGTTTCTGCAGTAACAAACAGTAAATGTGCCTTCTGTAAATCTTAACCTGCACATGTCAACAGAGAAACCAAAACAGTTTTTCATACTTGCTACTAAAATGAAATAAAAATCTGCACAACTTTTTAACGACAAGTTTATCCGATATTCACATTCAGTGTATCAAGAGTTTGGAATTGGTTATTTGCATGTAATATGCAGATAATGCCACAGGAGCCCAGTGTTTTTTTTTTTTCTTTTTAAAGGTAGAAATTGACAGTGATATTTCTCATATTTGGTTTATAGATTAAGTGCATTCACCAAAGAAAAACAATGGACCTTATGTACTTTGTTTTCTAGCACTTACCTTCTTTACTAATTCCGATACATAGAACCTCATACGAGTATGTGAAAGTGAAGTAAAAATGTCTGGAAGTTGGAAACTTAACTTCTTGTTCCTTCAAAGTATTTCGGATCAAAGTAGTTGATTTGTCTGATGAAGTTACTTGTAGTTTCAAACTAAGGAAAAAAGAAGTCAACTTCCAGATAACATATTATCATTATTATTATTATTATTATTATTATTATTATCATTAAATTCCGATTTACCTGCTGAACTCGTATTGATTTTAATTGGGATTTTATTGCTTTTTAGAAGGAAAGAAAAAATAGGATTCTCCATGAGTGTCAGCATGTGTGTAGAATCCATTATGGGCGGCCTCCATTCTCTTGCAATACATTGCTGTAAATCAAAAACAGAATGAACAACGTGTTGAAATGTTGACAGTGCAGATTGATCATATCCCGGCAGACGAGGCTTAAGGTCGTGTTACGGTTCCACAGAACTCTTACAGCTTTATCGGCCCCAACCAAAAGCATCTCGAAGTAGCAAGCTGCCCTTTATGTCGCCCCTCAGCTCGTGCTGATACACAAAGGGTGTGTCGTCACGGAGTCTCTGGGCTCTGTGGTCACGTGATCTCTGTCTGAAAACACGCCGGGGACCGTAACTCCTTGACCGTCAAAGTGCCGGCGCCGCGTGAACATCTACTCAAGGCTGAAATCACTGCCAGAGGCTCTGCTGTCTCCCACACACTTAACGCTCAGAGCTACCGGAAAACTCTGCTGGTGTGTCGATTCAGATCCGCTGGTTAATATTATAGGTGGTCTAAATATAACATAACTAGCCTTTTCAATATGAAACTTGCCTACTAAAAAGTTCTCTTCATTGCTTTGTTATTGCCTGTGTAAATATTTTATTTATTGTATTTTTAATATACTCAGCATTCATTTGTTGCCACGTTTTCATGCCTAAGCCATTAAGATTTTTGATTAAACAGTATTTTCTTTAACACCTGATCTGTGTGGTTTGTCCATTATGAATAAAAACCCGTTGGATGTGGAGAGCATTTCTCAGTCCAAAGTTAACAAAAGTGACCTCACGCCACCTCTGAAATGCACAAAATAGCAACATTATTTTATCTTATGTGCCAAACATCCACAACGTTAATGACTTTTTACTCACTGAGGTGAACGGGTCAGTGCAGAAGCTTTAACCATGTGCTTTACTTTATATCGTTTCACAGTAAAACTAACGATCTTCTCCAGAAAAGCAACACGTACGTGTATTTTTTACTTTGTCCTAGAACTTTGTCTTGTAAGAGCAGATTCTTCTGAACGCGATTAACGACTGTAATCTGTTAAAAGTGTCGCCCTCCGTCAGACTTGTAGCAGTCTTCACCTGAGGATGGACACTTTATTTTAAATGGATAAAGAACGGCTGAATTGTTTTTACAGTGAGGAGGGCAGCTTGGGGCTAACGGCGCCGGAATTTGTTGCAGATGTGAGCTGTGTTTTCTCCCCCAGACTGCAGCTGGAAATATGAGCTACTGTTGGAGACGTTTTCAGCTCGTGCTGACAGTGGTTTGGAGGCAGCGCTCCTTCCTGTCTCCTAGCTGTGGGACAGCATAGCACAAACACAGAACACACTAGACTCACCATTGTTCACGTTATCCCCTCAGGCCAACAATGACTTTAATCTCAACTTCTCTTTTTTAACTTAGCAAAATAAAGAAAGATCAATAGAAAAAAACTGTCTGTCTTTAAATGGAACGTTTTTATTTGGCATTTTCTTGCAAAAAATATAAAAAAAACCCAAAACAAACAAAACGAAGCTTCAAAGAATCACATGTTTTGTACTTAATTTACACGTATTTTGAAAAAATAACAATTTCAACGTTAAGTTTCAAACTTGTTTTCTCACGGACCATAAAAAAAAATCCAGAACAGGCAAAGAATGTCTCATTTAACTTTGAACTGAAACAACAAGGTGCAGCTTGACCGTATAAGCTCAAATCAGAAATATTTTTCTGCACACAGGACAGAATTGTTTTTATGGCTTTGTGCATCTTTCCTAAATCAATACAAAATCGCACATCGCATCAAGGACATTTCTTGCCTGAGGCCGTCCTGAACCTGGATATTTGTACAACTTAAACATCTAAACTCTACCGCTAACAAAAACAGAGAAAACGTGACGACTTTGTCAATGTTGAAAATGTCTGCGTTGTTGAAGTCAAACTGAAATCTTAAAACGTGTTGCAGAATGTTCAGCAGTGGGGTTCAGATTATGTGTCTTATATTTCTCAAACGTGCACAAACACTGAAACACTGTCGGGTCTAACTAGCTCTCAGTGGAAACACAATAAAAAAACAGAACAAACCAAAAAAAAAAAAACACAAATTCAGTGTATGATGCAGTCACAAAGCAGGCACAGCAGATCACCGACCTTTAACCTTTTCTCCTTCAGAAATGGTCCAAGGCCACAACTAGCAGATCTGTACATGACACGTATTTACAAACGTACGAGGGCTTGACAGCAGTTTGCGAAAGAAGGTTGTCAGCATGTGTGATTGGAAGCTTTTAAAGTTATGATTACCGTTAGGATTATTATTCATTTTTTGGTAACGTTTAACATCAATTACTGCAAATGTTCAATCCAGCTGAAGCAAACGATCCTTCTCTGAGAGCGACTGTGAACCAAGAGTGAAGAGCTGCCACGGGGGAGCTGGTAGCGTTTTGTCTCTGACATCATGTCCCGTCCTTTAACTCACACAAACGCTACCATGAAATGAAAATCTGAGTGCCACAATATCTTAAATAACAAAATATATATACTATATACACTTTCATAAAAAAAAAAGATGATGCACAAGACACATCATCGTACACACAACAGCTGAGAGCTGAACTGAACGGAAATAGAAAACAAAAGAAAGAATATCTAGGAAACTTTCATTCAGAACAAAATACACATCTGTACATACATACGTGAGTGTGTGTGTGTGTGTATGAATATGAAGTGTTGCTGTATAAATCTGCTGAATACTGCTGAACAAAGCATGATGGGGGAATGTCTGGACTTTGAGGTGGTGTTACCCAGCAGATCCGCGGAAGCATCAACTGCTTCCTCTGCTCCGACACACACACGCACTGCTGGCCTCATGTGTCCCGCCTCCTGCTGCACCGTGTCGCTGATGGACCGTAGGGGACTTTACTGTAGGGGAAAGAGGAGTCAGTCAGTCAGTGTAACTGTCACACACACACACACACACACACTGCACACACCCCACATTGCTTACAAGCACTGATCTGTAAACGAGAAGGAGGAATTCCTCCGGATTAACCAACAACCCAGCAGTTAAGCAAACTGATCTGACACAGGAAATGGGAAAATTAGAACTTTTAGCGCATCAATGACGAACTTTCCTCTAAATCTCCGTCCTTATTATTAGGTTGTTATTATAGCCATTATTTCTACAAAGAGCAAATAATTAGGCTCCTGCATGTTAGCAAATGGTACAGATGGATTAGTGACCTTTAAAGAATTGATGCAAACTTGATGTTTGCTTTCACATCCAGATCCATTTAAAACAGCTTCTCCGCAGTTACTGAAAATGGGATTTCAAACCACACAAGTGAGCCAACTCTTCATTTCGGGACAGGAATGTGAACATTTTCTTTGTTTTGCTCTCGTGGGTTTTTCTCTCGCATGTGCGTCAGGTCCAACCTCACAACGTAGGCCCACAACTGGCGTAACATGAGAAGAGTAAATGCGTCTGTACGCCGATTGTTGGGAATCTCATTTTTGTGGTTTGTGGCTTTAGACTTTGGTTCCTGTTTCATCCGGATCTATTCATCCTCTACAACAGTTACCTGGTCATTAGGGGCCTTTTTGTCTCCGTTGACGGCCTTCAGGAGGACGGCTTCCTCATTCTTGGCGTTGGTCTTCATCTCTACCACAATGTCATCTTTGGTGGTCTTCTCTTTGGTGCTGTTGACAGAAAGAACGATTGGCATGAGAAATCTTCCCAGGTCCACTTGATTAGGGAGAAACCTCAAAATTCTTCCCAACATTAGTTCAAGTTCAGCTTTGGCCCATTGTGTTACAACAGGTTTAAGCTTTTCTTACGTCACCTTGCATCATTCTGCCAATACCAGAAATACACACTGAAAAGTTACTGCCTTGTAATTTTAACATTTTGGATGCATCTATGATGAAGAGACAGAATCACATTCCCACACAAGGCTGATGACATTCTTTATATTCTGTAAGAAAATCCCAGAAAAAGTCTTAAACCAACAACGACTCTCCAACTTCTCCACTGTGGCACAAAATCTTGGGCAAATGTCACCCAGACAGGATTTAACAGTGCATTCGTTAAACACTACATGTATTTTCAGCAGAGGATTAATACATATTTACTGTGTTGAGCGGCAGAGACCGTACTCACATCTCCTGCTTCCCCGAGCGCCCACATGGATCTTTCCCTTCTTATGCAGGAAGTAGAGGACGCTGCCGAGGACGGCCAGCAGCAGCAGAAACAGTATGATGACCACTATGATCACCCCACTGCCCTCGGCTGCACGGACAACGAGAAGAAAATCCTGTTAGTTCAGTCCATCTAACAACTGTCCCACTCATCTCTGACCTGCTTCTTCGACAGCTGCAAACGCTTCACCTGTGCTTCGCTGTGTACCACCATATAAAATATGTCAAGATTATTTATTTTTACAGCACTTTTCATTCATAATTCATACTCAGCCTGTGGCAACTTTTTAATCCATCTTTGGCAAGTCCCACAACTTTTTCTCAAACTGCAGTACAAAATTGCTGACGTGCCCTTGTTAAAATAGAAGACATGGTCTGATAACACCTTCAAATTACGTACATCACTAAAAATGTTTTCTTTCTTAAGTGGCTTATTTAATAAAAGTCCATTTCTTCATGCATGAGAAAAAAAATTACCAGAGTGTGTAATTATCTCTTTTATACTTCAGCATTGTTAATATGGCAGAGGATGGAGGAGAGCAGACATAAGTGTATTCTGCTCAGCATCTATGACCGTAAGCCTTAATAACTGAATGTTTTTAGATTATATTATCCACGCGGAATAAAAAGAAGCTACAATTTATCATTAAAGCTTCAACTTGTGCCAAAAACAAGCGGAATACTGATTTGAAACAACAACATTTTTTCCTACCACAGTATTTTCACTTAATTTTAACTTTTATAAGAATGAGAAAGAATGTCCAGTGTAATAATAATTACTTTGAACATCCACAAATGTACGATGCAAACAGTAACACTTTATCAACACAGTCAACAGAGAAAATGTTTATCTGGGCACGTGGGGATCTGAGGTGTCGGCTTTTCTTTGAATACATCCACTGTGTTGGTACTTATTCCCATTTCCTCCCACAGGCCAAACACATGCATGTTTGGTTAATTGGTGACTCTAAATAACCGGGAATGAATCTGATTGTGATTGTCTGTCTGTGTATGTCTCTCTGTATTGACCCAGAGACAGAGTGCTGACCTGTCCAGGGTGGAATTGTCTCCAGTCCCCCTCCCGCCAACCCTGAGGTGGTTGAAGATAACAGATGGATGAGTGTTGGCAAAGTGGCCTAACTGTGTTAGTACAAGTTGAGTTTATCACGAGTCATAAATGTAATTATTTTGACAGTGACCTTATTTTTCTTGAATTACACCGTCCAGATCAGATGTTTGAGAAACTAAGATGGAGTCATTTATTTTATGGTACAAATTAAAACGGTGAGGTAATTCATGAGTAGGGCAGATTTTCAACTACTCGTGTGTTGAAACCTTTTCCCCTGAGGGATCGTTTGAGTTTTTAAGTTCACTCAAATAGACCAGGTAAGACATTCCGCACCTCATGACATCAGTGAACATTCAGAGAAACATTTAATTCTGTAATATTTCCTAGGAGACAAACAACACTACATGTATTTTACGTTGTTTCTCTCTGAGGCTTGTTATGCTGTCTGCTGTATTTCCCACAAAGCTGGTGAAAGTTAAATGGCGTGACGTGACTGTACGGATAATGTTAGAAAATTGGCTCATAATAAAGCCTTTCCCCATATTTAACTTTTTCTGGTCTTTAGAATATACTATAAAACACACGCCTGTCTGGAAAAGTCACTGTACTGTTTGCTTTCACTGTTTTGCAGCTTATTTTTGCTTGCTTTGATAAGTTCAGAGATATACAAATAATGTTTTTAACACTGCGGACCATTCGGTCAGAGTATCATTAGAAATGCTGGTGTGCTTGAATTTTCTGGTGATATGACTTTTCATTCTTTATCAAACAGAATATTTAATGTGCCCACAGGCCATCCCAAAGATCTGCCAGCAAACCAAAGAGTCCCTGCATGAAACTATAAATAATGTATGTAATCCACCAACCTTTCATTGTCACACACAGAACTTAGACTAAAGCGTGAACACTGAGACAGAAAAAAAAAGTCTTTGAGCTGGAAGAGACCGGAGCAAAAGGGGAAGAGGCGTCTGACAAGAGGAGGTGTCAGGGCAAAACAAATCTTACCAGGAGAGAAGGGAGCAGTCGTGGTGACCCTGGGAACTGTGAGCAAGAAAAACAACACTTAGAGTGGGCAGCTGTCCAAGTGCAGCATTTTTAACCCAACACACACACACACACACACACACACACACACACACACACACACACAGGGCATCCCAGTCACTTCAGTAATTACTCACAATCTCAAATTACACTGGAGGTGTAAGGAAACGTTGCTGCCTTTATCCATCTGTTAAAGTAATAACTATTTGTCCTTTGGATACAAGCAACTTTTACATGTTTTATTCAAGTGATGATGATGCTCACATAATATCAGTCCACTGAAGATCAGCGTGGAGTTGGACAATAGTTAGAAGACACACTCCACTGGCTGTTTCATGAAAGTATGACCGTGCCCAAACCAAACAGGCTTTGAGACTCTCAATTCAAAGCAGTTGGTACCTTATTAACTCACATGCTGTATGTAAACTACTTGCTGGATATTTGTAATTTCATACACTTAGAACTGGTGAAAAAAATGCAAAAGCAGGCTGGTCTGACCATTAGTGTGTTTGCACTATTTTGTGCTGCCTTTTAAAAACAAATTAGCAGTTTACAGAGTTCACTGGTTCTTTAAACACACTGTACTGTACTTTTTGCCGTTCTTGTGCATATTTTGCTGCACCCTTTCGAAAGCAAAGCAGATGTGTTCATTTCGTAGCCACTATGTCAGTCCGAGGACATTTAGCTCCGAAAATGTTACAAAGACGTAGTGAGGCTGCCCTCATGGCTCGAGTGGTCAGTTAAAGATGAGACTGACACTGTCAGAATTAAAACCGGCAGTGGAACAGCGACCTAATAAATGATGGAATTCTTGAGACGTTTTATTAGGAAGTACACTGTGAGAAGCGGGGGTGGCTATTCCCTGCACTTACAACAGTCACAAGACAACTGAGAATACTTGTTTCATATCCTTTTTTCAATCAGCACTGATGATTCACGGGCAACTTACGCAAACATTTTCATTCTTTAAGAACTGCCCCTCTCATGTCTGAATAAAGATTAATAGTACACTGACTAAATGACATTTTTAATAATGAAGCAGAATCCCAACTAGCACTGTTTAAATGCATGACTGGGCCCCCCCATCCAGTCCATCCACATTATGATCCACTCATACACTGAAAGTGAGGAGAAGCTCTTACTGGCTTTAATGTTGAAAGCTTTGACTTCAGTGCCCATGTCATTGGAAACGTTGCAAAGTGCGCTGAGGTCCGAGGTGACTTTTACCGACACCACACTGTGAGCCATGTACTCCTTCGACTTGCTTGACACCTCTTGCCAGTTCTGTACAGACACAGATGGAGACACAAACACACCTTGCTGATGAAGAAACTGTGGTTTTTTATCTGCTGGGTATAAAATGGCAAAAAGTCTAAAACAGATTTTTCTCATCAACATAAAATTTAATGCACATCCAACTAGTATAAATGTTTCTTCGTGAGAAGTTAATTTTGTAATTTTCAACTATATTTTTTGCTTTTTTGTTGATTACACAAAGCAAAAAACTGGCAGTAACTCTAAATACATTAGAATAACTCTTGTTCCCATAGACTAGCAGCTGTTAAAATAGTTAAACAGAAAAATAGTTTTAGCAGGAAAATCTTAACAAATCCATCTACAATTACTACAATCAGCCCCCAAATCTGCGATTTAACTGTCAGGGTAAGTATTAAGCCGGAGTCAGTTAATTAAAAACCCCCATTTACATGTCAGCTGTTAGAATCACTCCTCTCACACATAACAACCTATTGTGAAGCTGTGAGTCTGCCGGATACCTGACTGCCGATGATGTTCCAGGAGATGCTGGGCAGTGGATATCCCTGAGCCTCACAACTCAGGTTCACCGTCCGGCCTGTTGCCTCCTCCAGCTGCACTTCCTGATCCTCTCCCACCAGCTGGGGACCACCTAGCCAAACCCACCCACACACACACTTGCACTTCAATATTTGTGAGGACACTGACTGACATAAAGCATTTCCTCCTCTGCCCTAACCCTAAACATAACCAAACATTTAGTGTTAAAAGTCTTAACCCATTATATTTTAGTCACTGACCTATTACGGCCTTAAATTGCTTTTGATACAAAATTGTTACTCCCTCCTTATTCACCTGGTAACTCACGTCATACTCACCACCACACTTTGAACTTTAACATCAATAATGCTCTCATTCACTAATAAATTCAAGTCAGCTTCTCTCTCCTTTAATGCAGAGCTACTGTCAGAGGAACTCAACACTTCCTGCACAGATGTTTCCCATTAACATCCCTCCCGTGACTTGAAATGGTCCAGTCAACCTTCTTCATTTTAGCTTTTCAATGTGAGAAAAAGTGGAGGAAAGCCAAACTTTCAAACTCTGATGCAATCATATTCTCTGTTACTACAACACCCACCATTTTCAAACAAGTTTAGAGTCACCTGACTGAGAGCTATTTGAACTAGCACAGGTGTTTTCAATTAGAGATGGATTACCAATAAATGATAACCAGAGGAATAATGCAATGAAAACATGTTCACATGCAGAAGCAGCATTTAAAGTCATGTTAAACATCCTCATCTCAGAAGAATGTGTGATGGTACATGTAATAATACAGGCAACAAGTCCTATTAATTTCGCTTCTGCCTTCATCACATGCAAAGGTTTTCGACTACATCTTTGTGCAATATTTTGGCTTTTTCTCTCACTTTTCTGTGCACAGATTGTATTGTCACTTCAGCTATACGTTTCATGCAGAGGACCCAGGGAATAAATAATATCTGGGAGGTTCAGCCTTGTCATCACAAGTCATCAAAGTTACTAAGTTATGGAGACGTGTGGGATGACTGACCTTGGACAATGATGTGAACAGAGCCGCTGGTGTGCAGGGCCGGTAAGGAGGGAACAGTCACCTCACACATGTACTCTCCAGTCGTTTCATAGGTGGCGTCCTGCAGGTGCAGTGTGTTTCCCCTGGCTACCTGCTTCCCATCCTACATAGATGTAAACAATAAAAACACACACAAAACTGAGGGTGGAGTAATGCATCAATTTATTAACTTTTAGATCGTCTTAAAATATTCATTATCCTTTTACTTTCTACTGTTCTAAGATTTTCAGTCTAGTTTGTTCTATATATACCTTGTACCAGACAGTGTGTGTTTTCAAAGAGGACAGGGCATTGCAGGTTGCAGTCAGATCTTCTCCTTTGAGCATCACCTCCGAGTCCTTTGGCACCACAACGGCTGGGTCCAAATCTGAACACAACAAAAACCAACACAAGACACATGGTCATGACAACAGTAGGAAGCTTATTTTACTTACAAAGTGTTTCCTTTATTATTACTGTCTCTAAGATTGTTACAAATATAATAATATGTTATTTATTTTGTTATGTTTTTCTTGTGTGTGTGTGTGTGTGTGTGTGTTTTCCTCACAGTGCACAGTGAGCTGCATTTCTCCTTTGACCTCTGCGTATTCGTCCAGAGGACGACACTGATAGATGCCGCTGTCTTTTCGTGACACCGGTGACAGGATCAACACATCACCGCTGCTGTCCAAGTCCACATCCTGGTCCTGTATGACATTTGATCAAAGTTGTAATCTCTGTCCATGTTGTGTAATGTTACTACCTATTACTACAGTCTAAAAGGGAAAGGAAGAGTAAGAATAATCGATTTCTTAAACTCACTTGATTTTCACTTTTTCAAATGTTTGTTTTAATGTTGCACATTGACTCTGATAATAACTGTCAGTGTAAAGGTTACAGAACATTACTGACCCATAATCTGCTGAAGCGGCAAGACTCAACAGCATAAAATTTAGGCCCAATATTAAAACTCACTGTATTTGTAAATAAACATAAAACAAAATATTATTGCACATCTATATTGCACATTGCACGGTGTAACCGAGTGGACACAACTAAAGTAAACATGTCAAAGGGCGGTGAGACTTTATAACAGCACAATGGCCTCTCCCATTATTTTCCATCCAAGAACCGTGTTTTCTGCTCCATAATAAGCATCACAGGCTTTGTATGGGAAAAGCAGTGGCAGTGTCATTCTGACTCCAGATGTCAGCTATAAATTCTGAGAGTGAGGAAACTATTGTACAATAACACATGACAAAAAACCAGTTTTGCTTCACTGCTTTTGCAGAAAATGAGTCTACCTCCTTAATCACAGTTTAAAAAAACATACAAAATCTTTGAGTGCCCAATTAAATAACGCTGAAATGGAAGTCAGCAAAGTTTTTCTATTGTCTACACATACAATGGTTGTGTGTCTAACATGGGAATGAGTCCTCCCCATGAGGCCTGTCAGTGTGGCCTCCGGTCTCAGACCCCAGCATGGATCTGCAGGGTCAAGGCTGACAGAGGCTTCGCAGACCCTGCACACTCATGTCTACATGGGGCCCTGTGAGCTCTGCATATCAAAAACATTCCCTACATGTCTCCTGCATGTCACCCATTCTCTCTTGGGGACTTTTAGGGTGAGAAAAGACCTTCTATTCTTACTTGTTCTCTGTTGAAAATGAAGGGTGGAGGGGGGTTGCCATCCCCCTGGCAACGCAGCTCCACAGTATCCCCCTCTTTGACCAAGCCCTGGGGTGACTCCCTCCACAGCTCCACCATGGTGGTAGGGTCTAAATACACACAAAATCAAATTAAGAAGGCTTATTGAGCGAGCTGCTGAAGTCATTTTACAAGGCCATTTCCACAGCGCTGACAGCACAGACTGAGTTTGGCTCTGTCTGCCACAGTCTCCCTACAAAACTGTTTCAAAGGACAATAGACTAACCATGGAAAGAGCAAACAGCCTTTTCGTGAAGATGGAATTGGAATGATATACCAGTAATGATATTTACAAGGATTAGAGAGGTATTGGTGTAATTAAGAATAGTCTTTTTTTAAGGCTGGGCAACTTAAGACAGACAAGAGAAAAGACATGTAAGCCAAAAAGCTTAAGATATCTTTGGACTTTAACTCCATATTATGGATCATGCTTCAAATGTATTCCTACGTAACTATGAGACACTGGCCTTAAGTATGTGGACAAGTAGCTGAAGAACTGGACAAAGTAAAATCTTGAACCTCCACCTCGCACAGTGTTTTACAGAGTTCTTCCAGCACTAGTGTGAATGTGTTTGTTTGTAACACTCCTGATGTGGGCGTCTTATGAATATTTCAGTGGCACTGCAGTTTTGACCATTGCTTTAGCATCTGTTACATCTCACATTAAATCAAATAACTTTTATCAAGAATGCACCCAGTTAGTGAATAAAATAAAATACTTAAAAAACTGGAGGAACGTCCCCTTTAAAAGCTTTACAATGCTGCACCAAATATGATTTTGTCTTTATATTTAAACGTGAACTAACTGTAGCACAAAAAAAAGCTTCAAAGTTAACTCACAGTAAACAGTGATGTTGATGCTGTTGAGACTCCAGTGTTCTGACGGCTCCTGGGACAAAGAAGCTGACCTCACAGGAGAAATGGGCATCCTTATCCTCCTTCACCACCTTATACTCCAGTGTGCTCTGGACGGAGTAAAAGCCGCTGGAATCTCTGGTCACATTTAAATCTGCAGTATGGGTAACATAATACAGATGTTTACAGCAGCAATGGACAGAAGTTATATTAAACTGACACCTATTACTGTAAAGGCCACAAAGTGCATATTCAAACTGTTTGCCTGTCACTGCCAGCTGGTAATTAGGCGATCTCGACATCTGGTGCTCATGATTACAACCCCAGCATGTGTGCAGCTGCTAACATGCTTCTATAAAAACACACTCATGCTTTGTAGTTAACATATGCCACAGCTGCCATTTCACTTTAATAGGTTAAATTGCCAACACAAGTGATGATTTTTAATGTTTAATGGTCATATTGCCATTGGAGTGTTAGAAATTTCAACTTAAGGTGAGGTTATCACAAAAATTAAAACACTTGACCTAATAGAGAACATGATGTACCAATTTTTGTAGCTATACAAAAATATTTGTTATTTTAGTCTTGTCCAAAGGAGTGAGATCAGTACAGTTTTCTCTGTACAGCTGTGTAAATGTTAATATTTCTGTGAAATGTTTGAATTTTTGGATTGGATTTTTTTGCCAGGTTCCTGCACTGTATCAGTGTAATCACTTGAAATAAAACAGGACTAAGTTGTGGCCCCGATTTAAACACGTGTGTTACAGGTGAGACCTCAGTGTCTCATCTAAGGTTTGCACTTACGTCCCGCGGCGGACATCAGTGGCACGCTGTTCTTGTACCAGGTGATGTTGGGTTTAGGGAAGCCGTTGTGAACCTCACATGATGCAACCTGGATGGAAAGCCACATTGGCAAATCTTTAACCGTTATTTGAGTGACAAATCATTGACATATGACATGGGGCGCTTCTCAATATCCGTTCTTCTTACTTGTATTGTACTTGTGAAGCCCAAGTACTGTTCCAGTTCAAAGCCCGCATCTAACCAAGTGCAGATCAAATACCAGGAAGTGTTCTCGCTCTGCCAATTTTAGTCTGGGAGCAGACTTGTGTGGACCACGTATCCCAAAGGGCTTTGCGCGCCAACAAACAGTCATTGTGGAGAGTTTAAGCTAAATTAAGCTGATTATAAATTCATCCTTGTACTGCTATTGCAGCACTTTATCAAGTTTGAATGTTTTTTCTGCTTTTTTATTTATAAATGTGACCGCAGACAGCGGTCATGTCAGCAGGCTGCAGCCCAGCCCCTGAGATGATCTGATGGATAATGTCCACAGTCATCCCGGGGACCGCAGACTTATCTCAGTAAACTGTTGTAGTTTTAAGACCAGCTCTGTTGTCAGTAGCAGTTTAATTTGTGTTATTATTCCCTTTGGAAGACAAAAAGCATTTTGAAAAATGTTGCTGCTGGTTTAAAGAAGATTTTACATATTTTATTGGATGTTATAAATTACCCTGGACTCACAAAAATTCAATATAGAAATACAACATCCATTTAATGTACATCAACTACAGACAGCCAACACAAAGTTCAAACTACTGTCACTAAGAACAGTGCTGCCCCAATTAACTTTCCTTGAAGTCCTCAAAACTTGTCTGGAAGTCCAACTTGACAAACTTTGTATTGAGAAATGCCAATGGTAATGCTGGATTTTTTTTAATGCAGTCTCAATGTCTAAGACCCACCTTAGATGGAAACTCATTGGACACAGATATTCCCGTCGCAACACCCTTGATCACTGGGGCATCTGGACGAGCTGAACAAGAAAAATAAGAATTAACTCCATGAAAGGAAGAAAATCTTACAGATTTGAACGTTCCTTTAAACAACAGCTTATGTGAAATTAATTTAATGTTTTGTTGGTTTTCTTACCAAACACTCTGAGATGGGTCTTGCCTCAGCATTCCCAGCAGCCAGCCCGTTCACCTGGCAGAAGAACTCCCTCTCGTCAGGCAGCTGGACGTTCTGGATGGTGAGTCGAGTTCCCTGTCGGTCCAAAGTCACCTTGATGCGATCGGTGTAGTCAGTGTTGCCGTCTACTATCTGCTCTTTGGCATCACCGTAGAAGATCCTTGTCCGGGAGCTGCTGCCGTTAACTCTCTACAGTAAAGAGGACATGCCATTGCCTTTAAGTCTGGTGTCGAGGAGTAACATGGAAAGTAAAAAGTGTGACTGCTGCTCTGAATAATCACTATGAAACCAACATACAATGTAAGCCATCAATCACTGTCACACACTAAGCTGAGTCCGTCTAATTCTGACACTTTTCGTCTTGTTATCAGTGTAGCTGTTGTGGTGTCAGCTAATTCTTTATTTCTGCATTAGCTAACCTGTCATTTTAGGTCTCGCAGTACGTGCCCTCGCTGTCTTCCTGACAGTTCCAGAATCCGGCATGAAATTAAAATCCGCTACATCTTCGTTTTTATTAACACGGAGAGTTACACAGCCAGTGAGCAGTGCAGGATGGGCCACCAAACAACCTTCACTGTTTGATAAGACGTGTGGTGGTGGCCTGTGCAATCTGCAACCATGACGTGTCCGTCATTTTATATGCTCATTTTGTCCGTCATTTTATTTGCTGATTTTCTGCTCAAGGATGCAGAGCTGTACATCAGACCTTTTATTATTGATGGTAGACTTTGACAAAATCACTTCAACTTGTTGCTGCAAAAGCATTGGCCTTGTTTAAATCAAAGTACTTGCTGCAAACTCTCACTGGAAAGATTGTGTGGTGTTTTTTGTAACAATTTAGAATATTGTGGTTTTTGCACATGCATATATTTTGCATGTGTCTTTAATGTCTGTTCCTGTCCCATGTTTCACTGGGAACCATATGTCAATTAAATTAAATAACAGTTTTATACTTTCTTCTAACATCACCAGAGTACGCTCTGCTTTTAGAAGTAGTCTTTAGTAGTAGTGTGGAATGTGGAACAAATATGGAAGATGCTGAAACCAAAATAGTATTTCTTGGTTATTACTGAATTTCTTTTTTTAAATAAATACACTATAATGATATGTAGTTATACTCTGAATGACACATTACTCAACACTACGTTGATATAAATGTTATTTCCTTTCATTTGTGAACACAATAAAAAGCTGCCTGCATGACAAACATTAATGTTCATGTAAACCCTTTAACTGTCTGATTGAGCAGAACAAGTCAATTTGCAAGAAATCATCTCTGGAAAATCCTGTGTTTTTTTTAATTAAAGTCCAGCTTTTTCTATGGTTTATTTGAACTGTTCCGAACATTTTATATCCTTTTTCCTGTTGCAGTGACAACAAGAGGGGCAATAAATTGCCTAATGCTTGGACTACAGACTTAGGTCCCAGGCCACGATTCACACGTCAAATCGTCCTTTTCAGCAGCAGGCCTTCACTCTGAGTGAGCAGTTGAGTGGAATTAGACAGTGTCAGTTTTTCCTGTGGGTGCAGCCATACTCACCACAAACCACTGGATCATGACAAAGCTGGGCTCGCTGTTGGCGTCAGTGAAGCTATACTGGCAGGGGATGTGAGCCGAATCACCCAGGTACACCTCAACACTCTCCTGCATAGTCAGCTCCACCTTTGCCCAGGCTGAAAAACACATAGACATGCACATAAATCAACGACACACTTTCTGCAGGTACTGAAGCATGGTCCCGTATTATTCATGAGCCATTCAAAGCCACAAACCTTGCAAACCACAGCATAAAAGTCAAAACAAAAAAAAAGGCATTTCAGTGTGAACTCAGCATTAGTTCTTTCTAAACTACACCTAATTCTGATTTTGACCCTCAATCCTAATCTAATTCTAAACTGCACTGTGTTTGGCAGATGACTGACAGTCCACCCCGGCCAATGTGGAGCCAGTCTGCCATGTTAAGCAGAACAAAGAAGAAAAGGCTTCTTGTCCACATGGCATAATTTTCATCTCCTTCTGCTTGGCTGACTGTAACCACAAAACCACATCTTGGCCAGAAAAATCGGTTCCCTAGACATCATCGGGGGAATGCAGGCAATGGGAGGGCTAGCCAGTTTGACACTGGTCTGTTGATTCTTAGTGCCAAACGCTTTCTTAGCCATGTTGGACTTGGCTGCCGTGATATAGGGGCTGGCTCACAAAATGACAAAAGAAAACAAGATGGCAGAAAAAGCCTATTTTCTCAGTTTAATCTGGTTTGGAGTTATGCAAGATTGTAAAGGGCACCTCTTCTCCCCTTGTCTGCCTCCTCCGCTGTCAGGTGTCACTGTGTGTGTTCTTACTGACTGTTTTAGTACAGCCCTTCATCCTTAATTCACTGACTTCTGCTTACACTTGGCCTCAGATTTCCTACAGTTATCCACAGGAAAGGTCAGTCCCAAGTCACTTCTCACAGTGAAATGCTGAACATTTAAATATAATTTTGAAAGAGCTCAATGTCATTTGATTAGGCCTGCATGGTGTTTAAAGAGTCAGCCTTTTTGATGTTTTACATGCTACAAATGCTGGTGTTAGTCACTTCGTTAATTATCTTTTGTCCTCAAAAGGTTTTTGTGATTTTTAACTGGTCAGATGCAGTCTGGAGGACTCAATTCTAAATTAAATTTCAGACAATGGAAAACAAATGGAAAGCTGGATCCATATTTTTTTTTTTAGCCTTTCCTGCTTTTTTGGCATCAGTTAACTTCAGTTTAAGATTCTAATTTAATTTCTTATTGCAGCTCATGTATTTGTCATCACAGTCTGAGACCTTAAATGTAAAAAAGTGTCAGTGTAAGAGTATTCTTAAAGAGGAACTTAGGCTCTGTTTAGTCTTTAGGAGTACTAATTAATAAGTAGAAGAAGACATGAAGAGGGAGCAGCATGGGCTCCTAAATTTTCTCAAGTGATATAAATTGAGCAAAGATTGGTTAGGACTATCCTCTTGAAAATGAAACGTATCAGGCTTCTCTTCGTCCCTCTCAGAGGAGCACTGTGTTCTGCAGCAGCTTGACACTGCTTTTACCGGTCCAACTATGTTACAGAAATGCAATGTAAACATCTTTCAATATTCTTTCAATTGGAAAAATAGAAAATAGTTATAAAAGCCTAATTGACACAAATAAGATCCAATTAATATATAAAAAATATGTATGACATTAATATTGGGTACATTTCTGGTTCACTGTACAGCTGTATTCTGATGAAACTGTCACAGTTCAGTGTTTCCAAATACTGAGGAACACTAAAACTGACATTTACTTTTCAATAACACTTTGCACGACCGAGACCTCAGTGTCCTCAAATGTGTTTTCAGCGTTAGTTGAAACAGCCCAAGCATGAAAAAAGCTTTAAGAGACCAGTTGCCACCCTGCTGCCCCCATTCTGCTGGCCGCTCCCCCCACCACCACCCGTTTAGCCCTCTCAGAAACAATCATTTTCACAACTCATTTTTTCCCCCTTTCTTTCCCTTCCTTGTCTGCCTGGCCTATGCTCAGCCAACCATTCCTTTTCAAGACACGGGGCGTGCCATTGTTCCCCCACCTGGGAGGACCGGATTCTGCAATACACACACACATACACCTCACCCATCAATGAACCAACTGATGCTTTTCCATCTCTAAAAAAAAAAACAGTTTACTACTGTGATGAAGATGATAGATGGCTTTAAGACAGGAGCAGATTATGGAAATGGAGAGCACAATATGCCGCAGAAGTCAGTGTTAAAAATGTTGTGTCTCGTTGGGGCCGTGCCGCTAACTTTTCTGTTAATCCGATTAGCACTGGGGGGTTGCTAAGGATTTAGCTTGCAAAGCCAACCTGGGACTGGTCTTATCTGTTCCTGTTGTGACTTTATACAGCATGGACTAAAGCACAAATACACATGACCCATGATCTATGGACCCTGACAACCAAAACAGCTGCCTGTGTGTGTGTGTGCATATATTTGTGGCTGTCTGCTGTCTGTGTCTGGGTGATACAGAGCTAATTCATTTAGGGACAAAAAAAACCCTTCAGAATATTTGAATGCGTTGACAGGCTCTTCAGTCAGACCTGTGCCTGTACAAGACACAAATGACTGGTCTGTCAGAAGGATCGGTTCAACAACAGAAACAACATCTCCACGTTTTACAAAAAGCTGCTGAAACATTACATTTACATCATTATTATTAGTAGTTATTGATGAAGTAACCCCCACACAATTGGTCTCCATTTGTTTTCATTTCCTCGCTTAGAGTCTTCTCTGTGTTTTCATGTAATGTAAAGTATTTTCAATGCCATCACTGCTATATCATTTGAAATATTTCAGTAATACTGTCACCATATTACGTTCATGATACTTTACACTGAGGAAGAATCAAGTTTTTGCTAAACTAGGTAAAAATTTGTAAACAATAATTGTGTACGTCAAGCCAACATTCAAGCAGCTGTACAACAGCCATGTCACCAAAGGCGGAAACTAGACATCACTTTTTAAATAAGATTACTTATCTGCCCAGACATTTTCAGCCACATTGTCACAGTGGCTCTTGAGCGTGTGGTCAGATGTTACTTTGATCGCATTTAAAGGAAATGAACTGACTGAAATGATCTTCAAACTTTTTTTCTAGCATCGTCAGAAAGTCATAATTTTCATTTAATATCTACAACAATGCATCTATCAGTTGCATTGACGTATATAACATACATATATAAATATATATATATTTGTATACAGACTTTACTTGTTCTCAGACGATATTTTCTACCAGCTTTAGAGGTCTTCTGTGAAATGTCACAAAAAACTGACAAATGCTAGTGCAAGCTTTGGGTCACATTTTTATTTGGTTCATCTCCACATGGTTGCAGGTCTTTGTAATTAGCAAGTCTTAGTGTGCTAAGATTATTGTGTTTCCATTCAAGACAAATGGAGACACACATAACCAATCAGACCAACAACAGACGTAATAAGGGGGGCTACTTCCAGGAAAGCCTGTGTACAGTAGCTCATTATGTGACTAGCACAAGGACAATACCCTTAGACACTAACTAAAGTGGTCACCATTAGTGGCTTCCCCATTTGATTAAGGCTCTGAGCTTAGGCCCCCAGTAGA
This sequence comes from Channa striata, assembly GCA_033026295.1. Taxonomy (NCBI): domain Eukaryota; kingdom Metazoa; phylum Chordata; class Actinopteri; order Anabantiformes; family Channidae; genus Channa; species Channa striata. The sequence continues at coordinate 9,227,370 of CM065182.1, read as the reverse complement.
TCTGCCGCTCTGCCAGTGATAAGAGTCCAAATCACCTCTGACACAACAAACCACCCTCATCTACTCACCCTAATCCTTCACATGCCTAGTGAACCATGAAATGAGACTTGCCCATTTAAAAAACCTTTAATAAATGTTCCAAAATCCCAATTTAGGAAATACCATTAGGAATGGGAAATATTTTAATTGATGGAGTGGAGCAGTTACAGCACATACAGTTTATCCTACTGTGCTTATAAAATCTATATATACATTTCTGGGAAGAATAAGCTCATTTGAAGCTGCCTATGATGGACTGTAAGAAAAAAATCAGCTTTCCAGAGTTTTTCAGGACCTGCAGTCTCCCAGATTTAACGCTGTGTGGGGACATGAGGGTCCCTCAGAGGATGGAAGGTGTAAAAAGCTAGCATGTAAGTGCTGATGACAGGGAGGAGGATTTCTCAATACACAACCCCAGTGTAGTGCTGAACACCTGGGGGACACCGTGCATTGCCTAACATCAAAGAGCGCACACACACACCCACACACACACAGTGAAAGCATGCAGCCCTACAGTGGAGATGAGAGTTCCTTGTCCTGCTGATGAGGCTGTGCTTTCAGAGGCAGCATCTGGCACAAATCTCCCAGCAGCCCGCTCTCTGGATAACAGGGAGTGGCAGTGAAGGGCCCAGGCTTTATTCTTTCACATAGAGAGATAAGGAAGTGCTGCAAATCTCCTCAAAGGCACCTCTTTATGCATCAATGCCCCCCCCCCCCCCCTTTATCATGCAGCAGGCATATCACAGCTCCAGGTGAGGGCCTCGCACACAGCTCTCCATGAATAATGTTGAGTTGAAACTTGCTCAGCTCAAGACCATTGGATATGTAAGGGGCTGATACTGACCCGTGGTGGACAAGACTTTGCATTGTGCAAACTTATTACAGGGAAGTAGTCAAATTTTTTGTGCACATTGTTTTAAGTTTCTGGATCCAACCTCTCCCCTGTGCTCAAAGGTTATGGACTAGTACAACTATCTAAGTTGACAGTGTCAAAGCAGCTCAGGCAGCAGCAGAAAAACAATTGTACCAGTGAAGCATGATTACAATCTTTGGTTGAAGCAGGCACTTTGGTGTTAACATTGGTGTATATCACGAGCTGGAAGATCACTGGTAAATTAAAGCTCTACCTCCATAAAGCTCTATATTTACAACGTAGTTTATATCCATTTTATGTAAAACTACTGCAGCCATTGTTTTTTACAGACAATGCCCTACCTGGATATGTTTCAGCCTATGGGAACACAGAGCTCCCCCAAAACCAAAATTAGAAATGTCTGGATCGCAGTGTGTTTGTGACTAAATGATCATTTCCAGATTTCTGATGAGTTTCACTTGCTATCTTGGCTCTCTGTCAGCCTGCATATGTGCATGTCTGACAGAAACTTGTTGCCACGGTGGAATGTTCCTCCGCTCGTTTCATTGGTTTTACTGTAATAACAACCCTCCAACAAACAGTTTGCCCACCCCAGCTTTTAAAGAATTGCTAATCATTCCCGCTGGTTAGCAACGTCTTCAGCAGCTACATTAAATTTTCATCATCACACCCGGTGGGTGAGACTTCATTAAAGAAGCAACAAGAATGTTTTATTTATGTTTGTATCTGATGTTCAGCAGTGAGTGCAGCTTGTTCCTCGGCACCCACTACCCATCAATAGACTCCCCCCTGAGCTGCTGGGCTCTGGCATGCAGGTTGCTCCACAGCCACAGGATGGCTAATTAAAGGTCAACAGGCTAAACACTGTATCCACATCGGGGCGGGGGTCGTTTAGAGAGTGAAGAACAAAAACAAATGAGAAATAAAATAAAGAGAAACTCTACGAAAACGGAGTTGCTTCTTAGTACTGGTGCACAGGTACATATGTAGAAATTTGACCAAGCAGCCAAAAATAAAATCTCCTTCCAACTATAACAACTGTGTATATGTAATTATCTAGTACCCAAGACCCAGTCCATTAATACAGTAACAATAAATGACCAAAAAGGGAACAAATGCAACTCCACAATCTAGAAATACTCCTGACCACAGTACTGCAGTTCTTGGGGAGACACCAAGTGTAATTCTGCTTGGTTTCCTGTTCAAACATAAATATCACTCACATGATTGGATTTCCTTCCTCTAACTGAATTGGTATGTTTGGACAAAATACCAAACCATGGGTATTGAGAATGTTCTAATCTATCAAGAAATGCATTTATTTTAAAGCAAATATAAGAAGCTTTGGCACAATATTCCCTTAGTTCAGCTATTATTCAACAACAGCTCATGTGATCCCACTTTGCTGCAAGAAGACAAAATGTCGTTTTGAGAAAGACAGCCTATAAAAACTGTAGGGATTCATCTTTTGTTTTAAATTAAAGTGTGTGAAAGACGAGACATTAAGGTAAGCGGGCTCAGGTATGAGGCCTCAGCTGTTATTCCAACACTATAAATAGGAGCCCTTTTTTCCAATCAAACCTCTGACGACAGCACGCTGACTTGCTGCTGTACTTCAACAAAGGCCTTCTTATCCCGAGCCCCTCTGGTCATCATCACAGTGCTGAATATCCATGAAACTCGCAAACTAGGTGCAAACTAAACTAAATCAGCTTTCCCGCGTCAGCCATCCAGCGTCTTCTGCTGGATGGCTGACGTCTTCTGCTGGATGGCTGACGTGGGCTGGCCAGACGTAATCACTTCCATTTCTATCTCTACAAACCCAGCACTCTTCTAACATTGAAAACAAAAAAGCCAATTAGAGATATGCAACACACATATGCAGTGTGCTAATGAGACAGTCGGCAGGGTAGATTCAGGGAGGGAGGAATATGACAAGTAAAGTGAATACAGCATTTATACAGTATCTATCTAAGTTAATAATTCAAGGGGCCAAGAAAAAAACATTAAACACAACATTTTCACAGAGACAGTCTGTTAAGTGGGGTAGTAATTTTGATCATAACTTGAATAAATAAAAAGGTTTATTCCTTTTTATTTATCACAGGAACAGACTCATCCAACAGAGGTCATGGTTTCCAACAGATTTTCATTACAATAATGCAGTGAAACAAAAAAAAAGAAGCTGGGAAATAACTGTACTGTGCATAAAAATGGTTTAAGATTGATAGAGATTTGTGGAGAGTCGTCGTTACTACAGGCATCAGGCTTGTGCTCAAACAATGAGCATTGGTGAGAGCGTGTTGTTTCATGTACTGCTGCGACAAAGAAAAATGATCCGAGTACAGCTGAAGGAAGAGATTTATGTGTTTTGAATTTATTAAAGCTTACAACTTAAGTCAGGACTTTGTAATGCTCACATTCCGGATTATAAAACTCTGGAATAATATTACGATGGCAACTATTTAGTCTTTGGCCATGAACTAAAGAGAAGAAATGCGCCTGGCCAACGGACATCTGCACGTCACATCCAGGCTACCTGCTGCTGGATTCAATCAGCCTGTTTTATTTATTTTTTGTGTTCTTGAGAAAGGGAGACATGTTTAAGGGACTAACTTTAAGGAAGCAGCACTGAAAAAAGACATTAGTACATGTTTTCATGTTTTCAATGTGGCAGCATGTGAACTAAATGTAATGAAACCCCAGCATGGAATGTCTTTTGTCTAATGTTTGGCCGTTATTCCTATCAGGGGGTAATTCTGCTTTTCTGTCACCTCTTTCACACTTAGCACTTCTAAACCATCATCTCCCCATCACCACCATTACCTTCAGGATGTTCCAGGACAATTTAATTCCCAGTTTCTACTGTAACTGCTGGCTTAAAGCTAGATGCACACTTCTTGTGGTTTGCTGCACAAATCCATGTGTGCAACACGATTACATGATGGCAGCCATTCCAAGGTTGAGTGCAACAGCAATGTCTAAGTATGTGCGCATACTGTGCTGAGCAGTGCACAACCATCCACAGAAGAGCTTTGCAGGTCACTGTGTAACATGCTGGAGCTTTTAGCTGGTGGTATCTAAACGCCAAAGTATTTCTTTGTTTTCCTTGTTTGTTTTAAATATAGTTAAACTTTTAATTGAAAAAAGCCAGTGGTCTAAATTTCAACTTCTTACACTACAGCAGAAAGAAACCAAGAAAGTTAACAAAAAGCAACAGGCTGGATGATTCATTCCTCTGGTCTTTATAATCGTTTATGCAAACAGGCTGAATCTATTTAGTGGGAATGTTCTGTGACAAAGCCCCATATTCGACTTGATTAGCCGGCTGGGTTTTTACATAAAAATCTCACACAGTTAGCTTTAATGATGATTATGAACTACGCCTTCATGTGTCTATTCTCTCTCACACACACACACCTTCAGAAATGATCACAAACACATCCATTGCCCTGAATGTGTCTATGCACTCGTATTTGTTTGAACGTTTTTTTTTTTTTATTGGTTTGTAGTCTGTGTCTGTATCAGTTTATTAGCATTCAAGCAATGCCCATGCTACAACAAAGGCCTGTTTGTGCACTCTCTTTCCTTTCATACCATCCACCCGACATGAGGCGAGCTGTCGGGCGAGTGTGCCACACCTAATTCACCAGGATGAAATAGCGCACCCCTGCACCCCTCTCACAGCCCCCGCTGAGAACCTTAATGCTCTCAAAGAGAATATCAGAGTGATCACAGGTGCACTGCTGTGTTAATGAGGACAAGAGGCTACTCCCCTTTGCCCAGTCCCACTAACACCCACCAACACACACACACACACACACACACACTTTACATGATTCAAAAGCTGTGTTGTTTGGACAGTAATAAATAATAATTTTAATTCTAATGGCAGACCCCCTCATTAAAGCCCTTCAGAAATCCACAATCCAGTTACTACGCATGGTTTCCACAGCGACTGTCCAGCTGTGAAAACAGGCAATATTCCCAAAGCCACACAAACTATTGTTTCTACATTCCTGTTTCTAAATATAATGATCTCCAGTGTGTTGGCAGTGATGAAAAAAGGGTGTTTTGAGCAGAGAAGAGTGTGACAGAAACCTGGAAGAGATACAAGTGGATGTGGCGTCATTCAGGCAAAGCAGCTGATTCAAGTGAGTAGAGTGACAAACAGTGTGGTGCAGAGGGCTCACTTAATTGTTTGATGAATATTTAAATGACGTGAATATATGCTATATCACTGGGAAAATTCAGATTTAGATTTCTGTTCAAGTCACTTCCATTGTGGAGGCTTAAGGTGGAACACCACCACATTCAGACACGCTTCAGAAAGCAGAGGACTTTCACACAGTAGACCAGAGTTTAGTCCACTGTCAATTGTTTGCTACTTTCCTCATGTGACAAATTGGATGATTAAAGCGGCACAAAATTTTAACAATTCCTAACTAGTCACAATTTAGTGCATACCTCTAATCTAACCTAACCATGTTGTCTTTGTGTCGTACCCTAACCAAAGGATTGTGTTTTGTTTGCACCGTTTTGGCCAGCATTTTTAACTGTACAGGGCAAAACATACGGTGAGATTTGCCACGGAACTAGGGGGAAAACACATTCATTCACAGGACATTGTGAAGAATTAACAAACAAATGTAAGCACACTGAATATATACCCATTGCACACAGTAAGAAAGAATATTCAAGACTATGCCTTGTAGTAAAAGCTCGCAGCAATGAACTACTTCCTGAAGTATATAACTTTATAAATACAACTATATTCAACTTGTGCTAGAGCTCAGTCTTGATTGCATGCATGCAGCTGGTGTAAGAGAAGAAAAAGATGATAAGCATTTGTGGGAGTGTCTGTGTATGTGTGGGTAGGAGAATGTACTTCTGTGCTGGAAACTTATCAACCAAATCACTCAGCCCCTGTTCAGCTGGTGCACAACGGCAGGGTTTACAGCGGATTCACAGAAAAACCCAAAAAAGTATTTAAAAAAGGGACAAAGATTGTAGGCTCTGATTAGAGTCTTGGATGTCAATGTTTTGTCTTGTTAATCAGTAAATGATTTGTTGTTGAGTTGTGGTTGGTTGAAGGACAACTGCTTTGAGGTTAAGGAGAACCCAGCCCAGACGCTGGGAGACAAAGGATGGGGGAGGAAACTTGTGGATGTTAGTGGGGATGGGTAATAAAGCACATGTGGGCTTTAGCTGTAGGAATCTGAAACACTGCACGTCAGTTTGGAAGACTGCAAGGCACGACTTAAGAATTAAAGTCCTCAATGACGTCTTTTTCATTTACAATGACAAAAATCTGACACAACAGCAGATTCTCACTTATTTAAAGGCGGAGTCAATGCCCCTTTTGTCTTATTGATGACAGTTCACAAATTATCAAAATTGCTTGCGATTAAATTTTTGTCAATATACTGAACAGTTAATCAACGGACTGTGTCAGCTTTTACACGTATAGGGCATGTTTTAAGCATGTTGTCTGATTTCTACCTACAGTATAACACAAGCTGTTGTGTGCATGTAAACACAATGAGATTCAAAGGTTCAAAACACGTTCACATTCACTGCAGCCGTATTGACACATTCCACAGATCTACAACTCCTGTGTCTTCACAACAAACATGTCGTGTATGTCAAAAGAAAGCCTTTGCCCTGAGGATGTAATACTTTGGCTTATTTCTCTGCAGATGCCTACGGTTGGTCAGACACAATGTCAAACACAATGATATATCTGTCTTCAGAACTAATAACCAGCACTATTGTTTGATACGTGAGGAGGGAGCCGCTCTACGCCTACTTTATCTTGATCTCCAGACTGGGAGACTCCAGTTCTCAGGGCTCAGCAGACAATATCCAGCGCTTGTTTTATTCATTCGGTCACAGCGTGCCCAGACCTTGTGCCAGGGCCGTGGTTATGACCGGATTCTTGGTCGTCGGGTGGCACTGTGTCCTACGAGCCGGGGATGATGGAGGAGGTGAGGTTCACACTGACACAAGCAGCTGTGAACAATAGGCCCATCGCCCCGATTCCCATGCTTTGGGAGATGGGGGCAGCTGAGGAGGTGGAAGAGGAGGGGGGGTTCCAACAACACCTGTGGGCAGCCCATTTGTCAAGTGATTTGTGGGAGGGAGTGTAGGAGTAGTGAGAAAGAGAGGAAGAGGGCAAATAACTCTGTGTGTGTGGAGGGATGGGGGGTAACGTAGTAGAGTTTTATCACGGGACCACACACAATAAAACGCCTGCTGCTTTCCCTCTCAAACACACCTGTGCAGCCGTACAAAATCTCTAACATTCACCTCATTCATGCATTGTCTAAGAATGACACAAATTTATATTCCATATGCTTTTGGTTTAACACAATTAATCCTTCACATTTAAAATGTATCACCATACTTGAAACCGCTTATAGGAAACCAAATTTAATACAATTAATTAATTTAGCTGTACTCTAAATTTTTACCAAAAGAACATTTTTATTCTTTTCAAAGAGACGTAGCTGAGCTGTGAGTTTGTCTAAAGTCTGACTGACTCACTGCTTCTGTTTCTTGACTCATCCGATTACTTTCTTGCATTACTGCATTGAGCTTAGCAAGGATGACTTCAGTAGACAGAGCAATCTACAGGATCTATGTGATATAAAGATATACAAACGCATTGTGGTCTGTCCAGTGAATGTCTATAAACCACACTGCTGCTTGTATTCTCACTGAATACCAGACAAAGTACAAAATTAGTCAGCCTCTGTAGTAAACGGATACAGGAATCTAGCAGAATGTTTTATTAGATTCTCACAACACTTTCACATTTTCAAAATTCTTAATATGACTGTAGACAAACTGTTTTTCCCAATTTCAGTTAAAGCGTGTTCGAAAGCAGAGGCTTAATCTACGTTTCCAAGTTGAACAAACCTAAAACTACTTAGACGGTAGCAGAATTATATCTAACAAGACTATACGCACACAAACTTTGCCTAATTTTAAGCTGAAACATGCATAAATTAGCTTCCACGCACAGGCACACCAGGAAAATCCTCCACTCAGTTCCCTCGTCTTTGATTAGGCAGTTGATCTTTTAACAGCGTCCAATATCAAGGCTCAGGGAGTATGGGGGAGGATTTGATATTTAAGCATCACTTTATCCTCTCTCTTTTGAAATGTCAAGTTCAAAGATCCAGACCAGCAGCCTTGATCTGTGAGCTAAGACGACCCAGAGAATAACCCAGCAACTCCTAACCTTCATCACATGGCAGAGACGACCACAGCTCCGTGGCTAGTCACATAACAGTACACAGAGCATTATTAACTCTGATTATATTAAAGCTTGTAAACAGCCTTTGTAGAGAAAAGTTCATTGTATGTTTGAGCTTTTTCTAATTGAATTGAGTTTATTTAATTAGGACACTTTCCCAAGCTGTCTGTCTGATGAAACATTCATCCCACAGTGTGTTGAGTCCTTCAGTTAGTGTGATTTTAAAAGTCAAATATAAAAAGTTTGTCTTCCCTATAATAAAGAGAAGTAAAGATTAGTTTCAACAGGATGCCAGGTGCCAGTGTCAGTGAATGAAGTACTGCCAGTTCACTCAGAGCCAAACCAGGCCTGATGTCTTGCTGAATCCGTGCCAACCCAGGAAAGGCCCCAAAATCTACATTAGGATGTTTAAAAATAGAGCTGAGCTAATGTCATGTTTTTTGTGTCTGAACTCTATCATAGAGCTATAAGATTATGGCAACACATTTTGTTTCTCAGTAACATCTGTCTAAAGAGTCAGTGTTATTTTATGTGTGGGTTGTTAAAACTTTCCTGCAGAACAAAGTATGGATTCAGTGTCTGTGGCTGCGAAAGTTCCTGAGATGATACAAAATACTTTTTTTTGCACTTTTTTTTTGCAGATTATATTTTATTTATCTAAAAAGTTTTTATCAGCACAAGATTGACCACTCTGCCCTACTTTGCCAGACCATATCATGTAAGCTCAGGATTACAGTGTGTAAAATGCTTGAGCGTTAATTCAGCCAAGTGTTATAGGACTGATCAGCCAACATTTAAATGTCAAGTTGATCAAATGCATATAGTAATTGCTTGTGGCAGATCAGTTAACTGAACAACGATTATTCCTCACATATGGGATGAGCCTTTAGGAAAAGTACCTCTGAAAATGCTGAATCAGAGCTGATTAAAGTTGAAAACTAACTTTATTCAATGAAGTTTAACAAGTTATGAAGTAGGTCAAGGTTTTGTTCGTTCAAGTTTCAAAGTATCAGCTCATTTTTGACCAAGTGAGAGTTTTCTGAGGTGATGCTACATCTATGACTATGAGCACGTCAGCACCGTGGACAGCATGACCTTCTCTTATTAAAGGGACACTTCACTGATTTTACCCAGGAGAATCACCATGACTCACCATGGACAGTACAGCTTCACCACTGGAAACACATCTATAATGTCTTCTGTGGCTCAGCTCTTAGGTCTGGCTTGGACACTGCACATTCTTACAACGGTGCCTATGATACAAGCTGCGGTTGCAGAGTTGGAAGACAAGTTAGGAAGTCATTATGAGTAGTGTAGGATCCACTGTGGGTTATTTTCAGTCAGTTCCAAAACCCATATTCTTATGTGGAATACTCAACTAGGCAGAAGAATACTGTCCCCTGCAAATGCATTATTTACATTGAGATTAATAAGATTACACAGTATCTACAAAGAAAAAGGAGCCAACTTATTGTAACTTGAAACACAATCTCTTCGTTTAACTAATCACTTTCACTCTGTCTTCTTCAGGTTCGAATTAGTGACTGAAGGCTCTTCAACGTCTGTCAGAATTCACTTAAACCATACATTATCTGGCTTCCATCTGCACATCGCTACCAGAGGGGGGTGGAGAGATGAGGTAGGAGATGTATGTTGCTGTCACATAACATCTTTGCCACTGGGTAACAACCACTGCATAAATGTTAAGTTCATTCGTTGAGAACCACTAAATGACTTTTTGCCGATGGGTGGCGAGACATAAAGCACTAATGGTCCAAACTGGCTTTAAACTCCTCTTCACAACATACCACAAATGCATCTAAATGAATCCACACTCATGCTGCAGCAGTGACCGTATCGGGAGTCTCTTACTGCTCCACTGATATTGGACATGTATTATATACCTTTTAACAAGCAGCAGTGTGTGTTGTCAGGCCTGTCGATATCAGCGTTCCTGGTTTCTGCTGGGCAGCAGATGCCAAGCTGGCTGGAGGTGGAGGAAGCCCATGGCGTCATGACTCCTCAGGCTCTGCGGGGAGCTTTGCAGAGTCAGAAATTTCTCTGTCAGCGTTGCTGCTTGTTGATATTAATTGGGCATTTTTGGACGTGGTTTCCAAAATATAAAATATATTATGATTTTTTTGTATGTATCGAATTAGCCAAAAGAAAGGCACCTAAAGAAAAGAGTTCAACTGCTGAAGCATGTGCAACACATCAGGAGCTATTACTTATTAAATGGGACTCAGGATGGGGTCTGTTATATCAATATGACTGCATATTAGAAAAGTGTGACCTATGCTGCACGTTAAACATGAAGCTAATCCCTCAGATACTAGTATCATCAGGGTTGATTGTATGTACTTCACAAACAGTTTATACTTAATATGGCACTTGTAATTAAACCCTAGATCTGAGCTTAATTCTACATGTTGCATTATCTGGATAAATGGCAATAAAGTGGGCAGGGGTGTAAGAGGGGGGCAGGCTGTAAATGTGTGAGAAAGGAGTCAGCGAGTGTGACATCCCCTGGCCAGAGAACAGACGATTCACATTAAATATGTGGAGGACTTTTCCCCTCCCCCTGAAGCAGGCAGTCTGGTGGGGGATGATGGTGGTCCCCAGCTGTATCAATTCAAGTCCTCTGGTCCTCGTCCTCAAGCTTCAGACATTACTGGAGCTGGAGGTCTTGGAGCAGAGGCATTGCCAAGAAACCCCATCGACCTTCTCCGGTCTTTGTGGGGAATTCCCTGCTTCTAGATGCCTATGCACCTTGAGTAATTCCTCTATAATTCTGAAGAGCCTGCAGTTTGACACCAGGCTTTGCTTTATCACGTACCGATGATGTCAGAAGAACAACAAGGAGACTTTGGCTTAGATAAGATTCATTTTCTTGCCTCCACCACTAGCGATACTGATTTAACTGCTGTTCAGTCTGCTGCCACGACTGAGAGGTGCATTTAGGACAGCGAAAAACATTTACCACTACTATGGTTCGTCCTAAGCTTTTTCAGTCAGCTGAGAGTCAAAAGGTTCACAAGCCAAACATTGTCTCATTCTTGCCCGAACGCACATTTACTGTATTTGATGCGAAATTAAGATGCACAACAAAATCCTCTTCATAAATAATGACTTTAAAATTCTACACTAATTGAAACCATCTAAAATGCAGAATGATTTTTCTTAAATGTCTACAGTGAGTGAATATGTGAGTGATCACTGGGTCGTTTGATGCATAAACATAAACATATCATTGGAAGTCAAAGAAACTTTTACTTTGGCTGCAGTATGCTGGCTGGTAGAGAGCTGGATAATCCACTGCAGAAAGCACCATGTCTTCAGAGGGTTGTGATTCAAGTTTTTTGTAAATTTTTTTCTAGCAACAAAATCGTCTTTCATCTACACGATTGTATACCAGCTTAATCACATTCTCATTTTAAAATTCTCAGTAGGGTTGTTACTGTACCTTTGGTGATGCATTCTCAAAAACTTAAACTTGTAAAATTATGTTGTTATCTGTAGAAAAAAGATTGGAAGAAATGGATCTCATTAAATCATTTGTTTTAAACACAGATGACTTTGATACTCAACTCTGCATCTCTCCTCACCAGGTAGGTACAACATACTTTATCATCCTGACCAGATTCCACATGACAGATTGGAGTCGTCAGTCTAGTTTTGCCAGTGCATGAGATAGTTTTGTTTTGGAGACCTTTTTATTCATAAATTGGAGGTCTACAAGAAGACCCGCAGGGCAGATTCGAGGCCCTAGACTTAAGCTGCAGAGGTAGATCACATTACAGCCCTGATCAAACACATCTTCAAAAGATACTGGCTGTCTCTGGCAGCCACTAAATTGCCCCTAAAGTCAACTCTGCACCGTGGCTCCTGAATAACTCCTGTCTGTGACTTGGACATCACCCTTTAGTGTCTGATTCTTATCTCTGAGCAAAGCCTGTTATCACATCCCATCTCAACATCTGTGACATTTCACAACAAAGCCTCACAAGTCAAATACTGTTGTAACCAAATATCTGTTCCAAAATGTTCATGCATCTGCATAGTGAGGAAAGCTTTCACAGCTAAAACACAAACACAATTCAAATTCAGCTCATCTCACTTCAAACTTCCAGGCATCTGTCTAAAGTCCTCCCACTTGTCTACCCTGTGACTTATGGTAGCCAAATGGAAGTAAAAATGCACTGCAAAAGTTTTCTGTCTTATTAATATGAATGAGAGTGTTGTATTTTTAAAATTAAATTAATAAATGTATGCTTTGCTCAACCTCAGCTGATCTCTACAGGCACAGTAATAACCAGAGGCTGAAGTTCTTGCATGCTGATGATGTTTATGAAATTTAATATTTCAGAACTTTCTTCCAACTAAAAATAGAGAGATCCACCAAAGATTATTTCAACAAAAGAAACCAGTAAGTGGACTTTAAGATAAGGTTGTTTTAGTACAAGAATAAATAACGGATTCGGGGAAAGTATTGGTAAGTTGTTGATCAATTGATTAGTTTATTACCTAATCAGAAACAATATATATCACTTATTAATGAATAAGTTAGTTTAGGAAAAAAGGAATAACCTACTGAAACGTAAATATTTGAATATGTAATTATTTCATAGGCCAAATGAGTACACAAATTATTTACAGATGAATAAACAATGGAAATGATAACAGAAAATATGTGGTCCTTCACGTTTAAAACTGTTAAAGTCATAGACAAATGCTCAACAGTTGCTGCTAGGTTTATTCTGCCAACTTATTTTCAGCTTTTTCTGTTTGTTCTGATGGGCATTTAACAAAGAGATCAGTCCTCTGGGGAATCAGGAAAACAAACACCCTGAAACCACTATGTGAACAAGAGAAAAAGGCAAAACATAATTAGGCCTGCACTATGAATCAGCTGAAGGGGAGAGTTCCCAAACAACGCATGAAATATGAGTTAAATCTGGCTCTCTGCCCTCGCACTGGTCGTTGAGCCTCAAGGGTTGGGATAACATTTACAGACAGTACTGACATAAGTCTTTGTAATCACAGGCAACCCCCACTCCTTTATACAATGTTTATTTTAAAAAGGCACATAATGCCACATAATTTAATTCCAGCTAAAGGAAATAGGTAATAACCAGCTGAGTTTAAACCTATAACTGGTTGCATTGTTTATAGCATTGAACAGATTCATCAAGAAAAAAAAACACTGCCAGATGTGTGCCATATCCATGGAATGGCACAGCCCATTAGCAGAGAGACACAAACGGCATGAAAGACGCTCTGGTTTGCCCCGAGGTCATCATGAATATTCATCTGCACATGTACACGCTGAGCACAAAAGATGTCTTTTCACCATCAAAGTCAGTCTGGGCTCAAACCGACTTCATTTAATTTGAAAACAGATGTGAATGCAAGTTGTAGTGACAGGCAACTGACTGGCACTGTGCCAGACCTCACGAGTTTTATCATCTCGTCTGGATCTGCAGTTGGAACGAAAAAATAAACATATCACAACACAATGTGATGCAAGTGCATCTACAACAAATTCTTACTGTTTTGCTAAAATAAAGTAATCAAAGCAATCAAGTACAACTTTTGAATCCTCAGTCAAAAAACTAGGGGGGAAAAAACTGAAGCAACAACTGTCAATATCCTGGTTCCTAAAGTGGATGTAAACACACATTTACTAATTTCATCTCTCTCATCTTGCCTGATCACAGAAAGGTCCTCAATGTCAAACCAGTCTTTCATGGGCTTATTTTTAATAATGACGAACCAGATATAGATTGTTTTACTTCTTCTATTCATTGTGAAAAATATGTACAATCAGAAACTATGCAAATAATTTTTGGTACATTACCAAATGTGCTCAAGTGGTGTATCGACGTATTTCCTTAGCCTCAAACTAAAACTAAACATCTATCTCAAATATCATTTGTTAAAAACCATATGAACAATGTAAACTCTAAAATATAAAGAGGTTATTTTTGGTGGCTGTCATACTAAACCACTTCCACCATCGGGTGCTAATATAACCTGTGTGCTCCCTGACCCCTAAATGACAGGAAAAGGCAGAGTTATTGTGTGTTGTATGTTCTTTCATCATATGTAGTACCTATGATTTCACTTTGCAACTTAATCCAGGTGACGAGAATAAATATACGTCTGCAGGGTCTGTAGGTCTTCTCCCTGAGACACTGGCACATGAGTTAGTTTGACAGATATCAGATGGCTTTGCATTCCTCAGGACAATGACATGGGCTGGGGGGATGCCTGGAGCAAACAGTCAAAACAAGTCAGTGCCACCTGCATTGTTCCAAGAGGAAACTTATCTCCTCTCCATTACAGGAGAACAGACTTACAGATACAAGTGACACCTCTAACCAATGACACATTGGTGTGGTTATATTTCACACACACCTAAACCCCTGGGGATTTAAAAGGGGAATCTCTGCTTTCCACCTACCAGGAGTGAGTTCATCACAGGACGTCTGACAGCACCCTCCCTAATCACTGGGTAACTCTGCTCTGTGCTGTGCTCAAGTTATTTAGAAGAGAAATGCTTTAAATGCAGTAATTAAATCTACAAAATGTTTGAAAAATTCACTTCTGTATCATCAAAATACATTTGAACTTGCTAATAAGTCAAATTAAAATCAAAAAAGCAAACTGATTAGTAACAAGATATTGTAAAAAAAAAAGTACTAACAGTAAATTAGTAAAATAGTTTTAAGGAGTAATAATATTTCAGAAACCAGTCATCATCATAGCTACAATAGTGACAAGAGTGAAGTAACAATCAAGAAGCCTGTTTAGTAGGAATTTCCCAATAGCACATTTTCCCCAGACTGTGTGCTAATACCTTAATACTCATGGATATCAAGTACCAATTCAAGTACCAAACTATTATGATTCTATAGTATGACTTGCTAGACAGTAAAATCCTCATCAGTCCACTGCACAGTTGTGCTGATGAGAGATGCTGGCAGACACTGTCCAAAGATAAGTGGGGAGACACCTAAGATTTTCCACTCAGCTGTCTCAGATTTTTAGTCTCTGAGAGTCTGGAAAGAGCACACACCTCATGACTGGAAGCGCTGAGGTAAACAACCCCACAAATCACACGAGATTTAAAAAAACTCTTGTGTGCTCTTCAGCCAAAGCGAACATGGTGCCGACCAGCATTTCTTAAGTGGAGCAACGTTTGCTGAAAAGAATAAAAAGAAAAAAATCGAGCAAAGGCGTGAGATCTTGGAAGGAGCATATCAGACAACACGATCTGTTTATAGGTGAAAAATGGTGATAAAAAACTAAGCAAAAAGAAAAAAAACATCAGGTAAAGCTGTAGATAATGTAAATCTCCCTCAGTTGTTACTGATGTCAGTCAAACATGTTTAAAAAGTGTTTATGAGAATGACTGTTTGACTTTTATCAGAGCAGAAAGGAGTTTACTTTGTCACTGCAACTTATCTATAAACAGCTCCAAACCTCAGACAGTTACAGTTCATCATTTTGACAAAACATTTCTATCTGCGAGAAGGTGACCTATGCTAGAATGACAGAAAGCCATCACTTTAACAGACTGATGAAAGCAGACTGATACCAGGCATCTTCTGTGTATATGGCTTTACTCTCAGCAAATCCCCACCCAAAAAACAGTTACTGTTGTTCTAATAAGCAAATTAAGGACATCATCATCATCTTTACAAGTAAATGAAGTTTTTATCACTCACCCAAAATTAAGTTACTTAATCAATACTATAATAATCTTTAATAATACAAATCTCAGTCAAGTAGGACAAAAACATGTTTAGAATTAAAAACGAGCTACTGCATGTTTGGCATCAGGATCTTCTTGGTTTGGACACGTGGGTGTAATATTATTTTGCGCCAGATGTATGTTGCAAAGCTTAATAAACTAAGAAACCTACTGTGTATTAATGATGCTCAAAAACGATCGTTTGAAAACTAAACAGACTAAGGATGGTGAGCCCCAGCACTATATTGCACACCGATTAACTTAATCCCACCACCCTTTATCTACATACAACTCTTTCTTTCTTGTGAGCTCTTGCCATCTTAGTCACAACTGTTGACAACAACAAGAGCAAAGTAAATATTCCCAGGCTCTGTCCACAGCAGTCTGGAAAAAAAAGTCAAAGGAGGGGGCATGAGAGAGGTGTGTGAGGAGAGACAGGATAGGGGGCACAGCTCAGAAAAAGCGGGAAAGAGGTTAAGACCATTGTGGTGTACAATTTCTCTGTAACATGAGCCCCCCGCTTGTTGCCCCCACACCAGAATGTCCCTTGTCCGATGGATTGGGCGTCAGGTGTGTGCAGCTG
This sequence comes from Channa striata, assembly GCA_033026295.1. Taxonomy (NCBI): domain Eukaryota; kingdom Metazoa; phylum Chordata; class Actinopteri; order Anabantiformes; family Channidae; genus Channa; species Channa striata. Next base: position 9,210,857 of record CM065182.1, on the reverse strand, counting down.
CTGGTTAAGCTCTGTTTGCAGACTAAAGAGGGAGAAAAGTGAGAAAAGGAGGCAGGAAAAGCTTCTCAATGAAGCCGATATGGGAGGTTTTTTTTGTCTCCCTTTTGCAATGACGGGAATACTGCCAAACCTTGGATTGTGGCCCAGGAGAGTGAGTGCCATGTGTCCCACAGATGGGGCTTCTAAATATGAAGGGACATCATGTACAGATGGCCAGTTTTGAGTGAGCAGAGTTTAAAGACAAATGGCCAAATCTGCAAAAAATTAAAATACTTCTCATAAATATCTTTTATTAAAAGTAAGAGGACTGTCCTAATTCATATTCACATATGCATTCTAAATGTATCCATGTCAAATTTAAAAGCAGTATATTTAGCCTGAATAATAAGTAAAACTACAAAAAACATAGTCCCAGGCCTTCGCCACTACAGAGTTTATTATAAGAACTTTACTTTATTTTTTAGTAAAATTATTTGGCCACTGGTCCATTGTTTACTTTTTAGTCCATCGTGGGAATTTCTATCTTTTGCCTTTAGAGGGGTTTTTTTTGTTGTTGTTTAAAGATACAGACACAGCTATTTACAAATGTGCAGTAAGGTATCTAATTCATCTCATCCTATCTTATTAATAACACTGCAATGTGATGACATTATCATCACAAAGTAAAAACTGCACAAACACACACAGGATAAAGCATAAGGTAGCATGCGGAAGTGGTCGGTTATTTAACGTTTTAGAAATGTGATCCAAAACCTATTTTAATGAGAAAAAGTTCTGTCAATGACTTCTGTGAGCCAAACTCATTGAAGAACACAGGCAGTAATGCAGCAAGATTTTCTTCTGGGAGTTTTGAGTTGAGTTTCACCCTTTAAAATAATCTGAAAAAATGTATATATTATTATAATATCATATTATCAGTATGAAATTCAAAGTGCAATTTAGGTCACCAGGACAATCTGCAAAAAAGGTGACAAAATCATACCTCGACATCCATCACACTGCTCTTTGCAGTACTGTGTACACATAATCAATCCAGTGCAAACAGTGCAGCCAAATCCTATATTCGAGATCGAAAGAGGCTTTTGAGAAACAAACCTTTCAGCACTCTCCCAACATGATGATGAAAAACTCTGATGTGGAACCCTGCAGCAATTTTAGCACATAAAAATAAATACACACACAAAAAAAAAGCTGAAGGTGCTGGAGGCACTGTTCATTTTTCTGACACAGTGTACGGTTACAGTTTTTGTACTATGATACCACTCCACGATGAGCTCTTTACATCACCAATGCACACAGATGATCTTTCCTTTCTGAGTCATTCCTACATTCTTAATTAACTTTACTCTCCAGCTCCAAAAACAGGGTCTTCTCTAGGGTGAATGGTTCACAGTATAGATCTTTCTCTGTGTTCCAATGATGTGCTTTGAATAACAGAACAGTCAGGGATGCTCTGTGTAGCTGTTCAGACACAGAAAGGTAGTCAATACAGGAGAAATTCCCCCCCAGAAGGCCAGGGATCAAACGACAGAAGCAGCTGTTGGATAGAAAATCCCACTCAAACATCAACCATTCGCTGACTGCAGATACACTAGACATGCAAGACAAGGCTCTCGAAAAACCTTTAGTTTAGACTAAAGGTTGCATGTCAGAAATGCTCCTGCCAGCTAAACAGCTATAGCTTTGATTTTGCAAAACAGGTGTTGGATCTTCAGAGTGCGTACAGGCTTTAAAGCACAGACTAAAACCACAAACATCGAAAAGGGCTTTGACAACAAGGTAAAGGCAAGGTTTTTAGCAACTCAGCAGAGCAATATAGCAGATTCTCAAACGTTCTTGCATAAATTACATTTACTTTTAATTGTCAATGATGTCCCTGTGTGGATCAATGAACCTAAAACAGAAATAAATCTCTGTTTCTCTTTATTCAATATGGTATGTCCCTTGGTGCAAAAACTCAACATACTGTAACACACCAGAAATGTGAAAGTCATCTGAATATTCATTTAATGCACCAAAGAGTTAATTCAATAATAGGACCTATAATTCTGTCTTTGATTGTTCGCTATGCTGACATGCATGTTAGTTGAATTAGCTTTTATATATGCCTAATGTTATAGCAAGGCACCACAATAATACCACAGGGATCAAGCGGCGCACTCTCTTTAATGAAAACAATGAGCCAGTACATTAGATTATATGGTTGTCATGCCTGGCTATCACTCATGCAAATGCACTAATCCCACATGAACAACTGCAGCCAACAGCTGCACACTTCCTGCTTCGTCCAGACAGGCCGAGCAGCAGCAGAGTGGAGGCATCCTCTGGCTTTCAGCCGAAGAGACGGATGAAGAGGAGGTCAGGGTGACCAGCCTTTATTTACATGAGGAGACTGACTCACTGCAATGCCTAATGACTCATTATTTGGATACTTCCCTAATATTTTTATTAATACAGAAACATATTTTACTATCTGACAAATAATGATAAACACCCACAAACAAAAACTTTTTCCTCACAATAATCATACCTGTGAAGTAAGTGCTAGTTTCCTTTTTATTCGCTTTATGCAGCCTGACTTAAACAAGAATGGTAGGTAAAATAACAAATTAACAGTTTTTAGAATATAAAAAATCTATACAGACCACAATGAATAACAAACCTAAATAAGTCCCTAAACTATCTGCATTCATGAACACCACACAATAACTACACAACAGCATTCTGTGCACAACTAACGTACAACATTAGTTGTATAATGTTCTTACAAGGTATGTGTCTGCAGATCAACTTTATTTTGACTGAACAACCAACTAGTATCTGTGCAGAAGTACCTGTGTGTATCTGCTGTATCTGAGCAGCCAATTAGCCCCTGCTGCCCTAGTATGCGAGTTATTACTTCTGTGCCAACATAATAAAAGTTTCACATGGATCTATTGTAACAGTTCAGCAATGCAGTCAGTTAACAAAGTCAAAGCTGACACCCTTCAATTGTGTACTATCAAAAATAATTTAAATTTGAAGCTTATTCCACAGCAAAGTGCTCCACACACTTGACAGTGTGCCCTCAAATGACTTCAGCTCATAAAGTTCTCCATCAAGGAAAGGAAGTGAGTTGTCTCTGAAGAGACTTCACTGAACAAAGTGGTAAGCCACTAAATCCCAGCATATGTGCTGCAAAGTCATCACATACTCTCACTGCTAAGAGACAGTGTGTTTTGTTCTGAATGTGTTACAAAGGAGTAAAACAATTTCCTATCTCCTCAAATAAGGGCAACATTGGTTTCAGAGAGAGCTGAAGCTGCTCTAAATGTCAGCTCTCAACTAAGAGACAGAGATAGGGCTGAACTGATACACCCTGAAATGAAAAATAAAAGTTTTCTGTCTATATGTGCATGGTAAAGTTAAACTTCACAGGTCACATGATGAAAAATGTTTTGGACCAAAAAACATATTAACTACATATGTATCATCTCTCTGTACCTAATGATTTACTTAATCTGTAACTGCTAACGCCACAGATTGTTCCCAATGAATCTTTAAATCTTTAATAACAGATCATTAAAAAATGCCTATTTCAAATGTGAATTAATACACTTGGTTGAATTTTAGTTACATAACAACACAGTGCAAACACTCTCACTGTAGAATAAACTACAGTGGCCACAATGAAAGACCCTATCACCCTGAGCAACAGTGTGACCCATATTTGTTTTTTTCACTACTTTTTTTATACAACAATGAATTATGGCAGAGAGGAATGAGCTACAGTACATCAGGCTTTGGCTACACAGTCTTTAGCTGCTTATTAGTTGAATCAGTTTAATGCAGACTTCTCAAAGGATTTAGTGACAATAAGGAACATGTAGAATACCACAAAGCTCCAAAGACAATTAGGCTATAAGCTGTTTTATTTGAAATATAACGCTGCTGCCAGCATTTATATATTCTTTGTCCTGATGACTTGATAAAAAGTTGCCCAAATGCATCTTTGCCCATGTTATCTATTGCTGTTGTGGAGCTAGACATGATTTTTCTAAATTTTTCTAATTGAGTACATGAAATACATTTGCCGTGTCCTCACTGTTTTGCATGTTGTCTTATTATTTGGTTCATACCCGTATTTAATAAAGGGAGCCTGTGTCACTGCTTTAACCGCAGGACACAACAAATAACTGACTTTAAGGACCCCTCAAAGCCTTGAAATGCATTGACAAATAACAGATTTGTTTGATAAAAAAGGAATTAACTAAGTAAGCCTGTCCTTTGTGCATGCTTTCTGTTCTGTAAATGTCAGTTGTAAAAGCTCTGCCACTGCCCTGATTTACTGCACAACCACACTGCCCAGACCACTAGCCCATTCCTGTAACACGACATGACCATCATACTGATGAATACTGGTCCCTGAAATCGATAAATGTTGGTGAACAATGCATCTACTACATGTTTGGGTTTCTTCTCATACTGAGGGTGGTTGTATGTCCATGCAGGAGAAATGCTTTTAGCCACAAATTGTGTTCGGGTAAGTGCCCTTCAAGCCCCATTAGGGAGGAGGTCAGTTTTGACAGACTGGTTTAGAAGCTCTTTAGAGGGCCGGGGTCTTCATCAGCGGCCAAAGACCTAATCCAAAAACAGACGGCTTTGCTTTGTCTCCATGGGAGGCAGAGGAGAGATGAGGATTAAATAGAAGTAACCCAATTAAGACAAGGCTGATGGAGTAAAAAAACGGGGATTTAAGGGAAAAATAAGGATAATGACAGAAAAGAGTTAGTGTCAGCCTGTTGTGAGATGCTACATGGAGAAGAAAAAGATTTTCATTTAATTCTGTACAGTAAAGCTTGAGTTGGGTAATCCATCCGTGAACACAATGTCTATCTGAACTGGTGTAATGGAGCAAGAAAATCGATTCACATGAGATTCTGTACTTCTACTGTTCTCAATATGTCTATATATATATAGTCAAGTATGTCTATAACAACATTATGTTGGTGAAACAAACAAGGGTGGACCTTGACCGGAGGGTACAGAGCACAACCATATGATGCACTGACATCTTTACTTCACTTTTGAAGAAAGTATTTGGACGAAATTGGAAACTTCAAAGTTACGGATGAGGTCACTTCTATTCAGTACCAAGCTGGACAGTTTTCACTAACCTCTGCGACCTTTTCCTCGAAAGCAGGAAGTATTTATCAAATGCGTGTTCATAAAGCAGGACATTTACCTAGGTCGTTGTATTTTAAGAACATGTCTGAATATTTTCATGTGACATGCTTGATAAACGTAACAACAATCAATTTAATGACTCAGTGTACAAATTTCGTTTAATATTTAAGTTTACACAATTATGAGCTATGAGCAATAGTTATGAGCAATAGTTTAAAGTCTGTGAACTCGCTAGCCTTAACCTACAGGCTAAATGTGTTAGCTTTACATTAGAACCAACAATACTGACTGAAAATGAAATTCCAATATGACACCCATTTGTATTAAAATACAGCCAACGTTTTACATAATTTCTGTGAATCCTTCTTACCTGTTGCTGTAAATGTAGCTTCCACATTTACTGAGACTGTTAAAGAAACTGTTTCCTCCTCATCTTTTATTTGCCCTTTATCAGACAAGTTTTGGATCTTTTGGATCCAAGTGTTTTCGAACACGAACATTCAGGTGTGCTACGAATGCTCCAGTTCTGCCATTGTTCCTATGTAATGACTTACAACAAAAGTTAAGGTGCTGCTTTAGGAATGCAGAATTGTGAAAAAGGTCTATTATTTACATGCTCAGTTTAACTCAGTAAACTTGTAATAACTCTGTGATGCGACGTTGGAAAAAAAACCCCACTACAACCAGCTTAAACTGCAAAATCCAAAGGAGGTTCGCACAGCTAAGATCAGAACAAAATGTCTGCAGTATCTGCTGTCCACCGCGCTACGACAGGAACTTACCTTTTTTGAAAACTCTGTCATAATGCAAATACAAGTACACATTCAGGTAATGCTACGTGCACAGCACAGTAATTGGGATACCTCTTCACCCAGAGAGTTACAAACTCCACTGGCAACCGAGGAGCTGGCAAACCATAAACTGCAGCGCCCAAAAAAACTGACTACAGCTGAACAAAGACAGTAATCCGACGACATAATACACGCTGCAGATTGTTGTATGGGAGACACCTGACCACCGATTGTTTGGCTGAATGTTTTCGCTTTGAGGATAACCTAAAATAAATCAAAATAGTTATGTATTCAAGTAGCTGTCATTATTGCAGCAATAGCTTCAAACCCTAATTAATGTTCACTCGCCTTTTGTTAATTAGTCATTAATATAACATTTAAAGAGCTTTTTCCATTACACTTTTTAGATTATTTAAAAACAACCAAGCGACAAACCTAAGTCAAAAAGGCAAGATTATGATCTGGATTCAACTCCCATCAGGCTCATTCCGCTGACAGACTCAGTGATGACAGGTGTGGTTAACCACCCAACTCAAAGCATCTCACAGCAATTACCAGCACAGGAACATCTCAGAGCATCTCCCCAAAGGCAAAACACGACAGGTAGAAAAACTGCGTTTCCTGCTAATTCATTCACCAAGAATGACAATAACTTTTAAATGCAGTGAACCTATAACCAACTTCTAATGTTGAATAAACAGGACAAGAACGTCCAGAATCGGAAGCTAATCTCGGACTTGTTCTCCTGAAGACTGAAGAGTAGACACACACACACACACACACACACACTGGGTCCTGAGTGTGACACTGGCATCTTTCATCACGTTGTTTTTCACTGTCTGCTTTATTAACTGATGGAAATCCATATCCATCTCCGTGTTCCTCCTCGTCTTGGGGACTCGGACTAAGTTTGCAGCTGCGCTCATTTGCACGTTGACGTATTTAAATTAAACTCACTTGTCCAGACTGAGCCGCGGAGGAGTTTCATGACAGAGACATTTAACACATTCAATAAACGTCCCTCTCGGTTAATTGGTCCGTCAATTAAAGTAGTTCCACCTTTACGCCGAAGGAAACGTGCGGAGCTCACGTTTCTTCAACGTGTGCTTATTACACCGGATGTAAAAATGACTTAAAACTTACTACTTCATGTCAGGTTAACATTAAACACACTTTTTCTTCGAGCAACATTTTGTCTGGCGCATCCTAAAAAAAAAAAAAAAGGTCCCACGCGTTTTCATTCAAACTCGACACATATTCTGCATCGAACACAACTTGTAAAAAACAGTTTTTTTAAAAAAATGTCCAAAACAGAGACTTTGTCTTAGTTTGACTCACCGCCGCGACCGAGGAGGCAGAGATGAAGGAGCAGAGGCAGAAATGTTGTGCGTAGGGAAGAAGAAGCCATGTCTGCGCTGCACCGTCGTATCCAGTCCAAAATAAACCCAAGTGGCGCGTCGACGAGAAGTTAGCTGAGGCAGCCCGGAGGAGACGGAGGAGGAGGCGGGGGGGGGAGGAGGAGGAGGAGGCTCGACCAAAGTCTCCGTCTGCCGCGGTCCTGCTATTGTGAGCGGCAGCAGCAGCTTATCACTGTTTTCTTCAGCCCGCTTCACTTTACGCCTTGGAGGAAAAAGTCCTCAAGGTCGTGACGACGTAAGCACCTTATCGAGCCTCCACACACCTTGGAGCCCGAACCGCAAGGCCCGTTGGCTGCTTCGTCTTAAGTGGGACACTGCATTTGCATTTGTTAAGTGTTTGAAAGTAATAAGTGAGTTTAGACACTGAGCTTAGGCTGAAATTAATTTTTAGGAAAGAGGGAGAAGTGGGACACTTACACTCAGCGGTCACTCAGCGGTCACACCTGTGCAATCTTCGGGTTCTAATTGTGACGCAACGATTATCCACTCCAGAAGTCCATGCATAATATTTTTAAAGATCACCTGACCAAATTTCCTAAATTGAGCAATAAAAAAATCTAACCGCAAATCCAAAATAATTTCTTGTATCTAAACGTTAACAGCAGTGCAAACAATTATCTGCTGGATGAACACACACGTAAGCTCATCAGGACATCGCGTGACTATAGGAAAAAAGTAGAACACGATACAGAGCTATGGTTGGGCCCTGATTGTGTTCCAGTGTTGGAGCTAATTATTTGAAACCAATAATTACTGAACAGTAATGAACATTAGAATCAGTTTTTAAAGTCTACTTTCTTCTTTTGTCCTGTGTCTTTGCCACTGTCTCAGTCTGATTCTTGAAGGACACAGACTTTGGTTACAGGTCAATCAAGCTCATTAGTCTTCGGCTTGATACAAACCTGGTGAACTAGACCATGTTCATCCTTTATTGTTTGATCCTTTATGATCTCACCCATGGGTTTCGAGGTGCTGACTCATCAACAAATAATACTATGTCCCCAAGGACGAAATTTCAGACTTAATATGTCCATTGGAGCTCAGTCAAATGTTCCCTAATCTAGCTTTTTTAAGAACATTTACTGCCACATTTCCTTTGACTTCAGAATCAGCTGTTTCAAGGCTTTTGCAAGTTGTCCAGATTCTTTGGTCCAGAAATCCAGACTTTGTTTCATAGAAAGGTGTTCACGCTCTGACCTCTTGATGCACAGTCTGCCAGAAAAAATTGGGAATTTACTGCTGAATCACTGACGCCATATTAACTACAAATATGCGAATCCTTGATGTGTCATTGCTAATGTATTTTAGCACGGCTGTGCTGTCAGTCCAATTCATGGACTGTATCTTCTGTCCACACGTAGTGATGAGGATGCTGCAGGGAGCTCCAAATGAGGGGTGGTCATAGGTTTTAGGCCCGCAACCATTTCCTTTCCCAATACAAAGGCACAGTGAACTTGATTACTGCTGTTTCGCTGAACTAAGTATGTTACTGTCCCGTAACCCACCTCACTGGCATCTGCAAAATGATGCAGTTGAGCAGAAACAGGCAACGTTGGAACCACCTCTTAATGAAATGCACTAATACGTGGAATTTGATTGGATTGTACACATGTACCTAACAAAGTGGGTTTGTTGAAGGATCCATTGGCCCAAAACGAGCCTACACATTGTCTGAAGAGTTGGTTTGTTTCAACCTTTAAAAGTTTTATTGTTGAATGCTGCATCTAAACCCATGAGCCTCCCTGTTTTTACCACTTTTATTTTTTGTAGTAAACCACACATGTAGTAGAAACTTCACATGGGATTCATAATTACAAATGTGGGAGAATTATTTGCAAGACTTGCACCCACTTGCATGTTTTTGTGCAGATTCGGTTATTTGTGCAGGTGAATAACAGGATGGGGGCCCTGCTGAGGCTTTGTGTATATCTGTTTAAGTCTTTGTGGACGTCTTCCAGAAAAGCGAGCAGGCTTCTTGTGTTTTTGAGTGTGGAGTCACCTTCACTAACAGCTGCAGCGGAAAACCTTCCTGGATTTGATCCCCCATCTGTCCATCATGCACGACCCTACAGCGGTGGACACGACTCACGGATTAGACATGGAGATGAAGGTCTTTTATAACCTATACATTACCAGAACCCTTTTTTCACAGCCGCGCCGTGTGGGGGGGCCCTCTCTTCTTGGGATTCTTATCACAGGTGAACACGGCTTTGCTACCGAGCACATATGGATCATTACAGTCTGATCCTCTGACCCCTATTTCTCAAATAAACCCTCAGTTATCACCTACATGAATCATGACTGCTTTGTCAACAGGAAAGGAAAAGAGGACAAGGGCAGCTCCACACATGCGTAAAAGTATCTGTTGCACGTCGTATTAGAAATATTTGGTTTGGATTTGAGCCAAGTTCTCTCCACTATGCAGGAAACCACCTCACATATGAAATCTATCTAAAACGTAGTCATGGAACACGATTCTAAGCGGGTTCCTTTTGAAATCGGGATTTTTCATAACTTCTGGTCCACACTTTTTATTAGACCAACACTGGTAACTCACTATCCAATCGTTTTTTCCTCCTTACATGTCCAAGTTACCTTGAGCTCACACGTTTTTATAAAACCTTGCATTATCATAATTTTACTGACGTTCTGATGATACTGTCAGTGTAAGTGATGTTTTATTCTGACATTTTAAAAAATTTTAATATGGACTAAAACAGCTGTTTCACCTTGCATCATTTGTGCAGATTTGACTATTGACCCATTGATGTTTACTCATCCCAAAGAGCAGATGTACTGACTTGGTTGGGTAGGTTTACTCCTACAGACACGCTCCACCCTCCTACAGTCTGTGGAAATTATAAACATGTTTCCAATGTTATGCAGATATTATCCAACTGTACAGCCCTCTTCTCCAAATACATATTATCTCATATAGACTGAATGCTCACCATCTGGCTTTCAAGCCTTGATTTGATGGTGCATACTTGCTGTTCCCAACCACATCCACGAGTGAAGTTAAAGTTTTCTTAAGTGTAGGCAAATATGAGTTACAATTACAGAACATAACAAGTTATTGTTTGGGTTAAAACGGGCCATTAGTGACATATTTTTATTGTCTCTTCAATTAAAAGTGCATAATTCCCATTACACTGAAGTAATTTGACAGTTAACTCCACTTTGGTCCTGGGGGGTGTGGACAGGCATGTGGTCCACATGTACAGTAACAGATGGTATCAGCCACTCCTTTCACCTGCCACTGGAGAGGAGCATAACATACTGGATGTCCACACTATCACTTCAAGATCCCCCCATCCCCCCCTCCCCCGGCCAGGACCCACCAAAAACATGTGCTCTCATAACTCAACTGGACTTTTTTTTTCCAAAACTTTGAAGTATTTTTCAGAGTCTTTGTTTTGATTGTGTCTCTGTGTTAACCGCCATACACAGAAAAGTGCTTTACAACAATCAGTAGCAGTGTCAAGAAATCGACCATTCCTAATGTTTCAGTTACTCACTGTAAATCTTGTATTAACAATAATCGGAGAACATTTAATTTTCTACTCACAAAGTTTTGAAAGTGATACACAAAGCAGGTCTGACAGTATTGAAGTCATATTTACGGGGGATGCTTTGTGTTTTCTTGTACAGTATCTTTTTCTATTTGTCTCTTTAATTTTTAACCCACGGACATGAACACTGGCCTGTGGAAATGAAGTCTTTTTTATGTACTAGTGAAAAGAAAGTCAAGAACTTGTGTGAAAAAGAAAAGTCTTTGATGTGGGCAGATCTCCAAAACCCCGTCTGAAATCCTTCTTTTCCCACTCTAATGGAGAGGACAGGCAGAGCAAAAGATAATTCCCCTCTGCCACATCTTTATTCTAATGTATTTCAAATCAGCAGTGCTTCTTTGTTCCCCTTTACTTGCTCCTTAGTACTGTAGTGTGGCTGTTAAAGAAAGAGGGAATAGGAGATGAAAAATCATGTCAAAGAAGATTTAATGGTCAGACTGAATTACAGTACACATGCTATGTACACACCCTGACAGGAGACAGGTGCTTTTTACTTTCCTGTCAGGTAAACATTCCACAAACAAGATGAAATATTTTTATTATAGTTATTGTGAATTAGACTGGCTTCCTGGTAATGTGAGATTTGCCATGCACTTCAGTGTTGACGTTAGTGTGACAGGTGACAGGAAATGCATCTACAAAGACAGGTCTGAAATATTTCAGTGAGTGATTGGACAAGAGCAACTAGACAGGAGGGAACAGTTGACAAGTTGCAGGTGTGGGTGATATAGATCATAAAAAGGGGTCTAAAAAGGTCAGGGGCCCTTGAGCCAGGAAATTAATATTTGTAGTAATACAACACAATGGCCACAAATAGAGGCTACGTGTTGGTGCCGTTTTCTGGTTTATATGACCTTTGTTTTATTTGTTCACTCCTCTGACCGTCAGAGTGGCTCTGACGTGAAAGGAAGTCTGGGCCAATTTGCTCCAGGTGTGTTTCTGGTTTGTAGGAAGGCAAACAGCTTTTGATGGCACCTAACATGCATGTTGTTAGCACGATGCCCAGGTTCGTTTTGTGAAATATGTATGTTGTGCATGGGCAGCATTGCATGATGATCTGTGAATAGTGAGTAGAATTATGCCACATGCTTAAAATAAGTTGAGACAAAAAGGTAAAAATAAAAAAAAACAGCTGTCAAGAGATGAAAAATTACCTTGAAGTCTGGTGATTATACAAAAGTGTGGGTGCCTTTTTTTTTCGCGTTTGCACACAGATGCATATTTTCTCATGATCTGTCCATGGCTGCAGGAGATGCACGACTCTACAGTTCTACTTTTTAGCAAATTAACAAAGTCCTTCTGACATGTCCTGACATGACTGGAAAAAAGGCAATTTAGTGGCCTACTTTAAAACAATATGAGTTTCCCAGGAGTTTAGTCATACAATGTTTTTTCAGTTTTTATTTATTTTACAGGGACAATACAACTAAACTTTATAAGTCAGTGATGTCGTGTATATATACATTACATGAGGACTGAGTCAAATAAGTTCTGCATTTTCAAATTCCATTTATTGCCCATCTCCTCTTCACACCTTCATTTTTATTTTTTGTATCAGCTGACGGACATCTGGGGTAAGGCCATTTATATACTTGAATATTGTTAGTATGAATGAAAACTAATCACCGTTTGACAAACTATGCTTTTGAAGAATTTGACCGCGGTGCCATTTCATTGATTTCCGAACCATCACCCTTTAAATTTTATTTCTTTGACATTACAGGTTTGATATCTGAATGGAAGGCCTGGCTCTAGATGACTATGCATAATTGTCAACATAATCGAATAGACGTACAATGGAGCTGCTTACTTATCATATGAAAACAATTGAAATTTGTCTTAGTAGTCTTTGACCTTTCCCAAAAACATCACATTGTTCATCTTTTAACTTTATTAACTGAATTACAATTATTAAAGATGTTGAACAATAATGTCTTGTGGCGGCTGCTACTGGGTAAATAATTAATTACATCTACATTTAACATGACCAATACATTATTGAGGGCAGGATTTCATATTAAGTAACAAATGGTTTGACACAATATGAGCAATTCAAAGCAGAAATGAATCCATACCATCATCCCATGGCATAGAGGATTCTTTGAAGTTAAGACACTGCAGTCAAGTTCCTCAGCATCACCATCATCGCCACCATCATCATCATCTTCCTCGTCTCTGTGCCCTGAAGTGAGCCCACACACTGGCTGCTCTGCTCACACAGATTGGGGGCAGAGTGTTTCACCACAGGGGTGCCAGACGAAGTCAAGGACCACTAGTTTGAACAGGCTCTGCCAGAGAAGTGGGGTGGGAATGTAAAGAAAGGAAGCCATTCTCCAAAAAAAAAGCCAGGGTGCTTCAAGGCATGCTCCCATATTTGAGAAATTGACAGCGACCTCCTTAACAAGCCTCTGAATGTGATGATTGTGCTTCCCTAAACTTTAAACTGTGAATTAAGTGTCTAATCAGATATTCACACTGATAATAGCAGTACTCAAGGTCTGCATTAAACAGGAAGTGTAGTTCGGGCTGTAACTGCCTGAGTTTGAAAATGCAGAAAGAGGAGAACAGTAAAAAAAAACCTGCAAGGTCATTTAATTAAACGGTAAATTAGCACGTTGTTTGTGTTTATGGCTGTGGTGATTACAGCTGTACTGTTATGTCATCACGGCCTCTTCCTCGTTCTAAATTAACCCTCGTATAAACGAGGCTGCTTGTTTTCAACAATCATGCCAGGGGTGAGAAGCCAGTTATCGCTGAATCACTTATTTTAATTCTCAAGATTTTAATATATCGTGTGTGCAGGTTAAAATAAATAAATAAAATGGAATATACACCACAATTCATGGGAATATTAACAGCAATTAGACAGTGTTTCAATTTGTTATAGTTATTTAAGTTTGGTTAATTCAACTGAATTGTATCAACTGTTTTTTGGATAAAACCATGCTTGATTCTCATAATTCAACAAAAATATATTTTTTAAAGTGTTTTTTGCTAACTGTGGACATGCTGTCAGAATGTATCCTGAGGAATAAACTAAAACAAACCATGTGCCTTCACCTTCCATTATCAGTGCTGGCTCGGGCTCCAGGCTTTCTGAAACAATACGAAGCATCATTAGATACACTGACCAGAATTTTGGATTAGATTATAGCCGCAGCATCGGTGTGCACGCGTGGAGGTGAGTGCACGGCATTAGTGCACCAGTGTGTGTTTTTGTAAGGCAGGGTGCATAAACGAGTTACGGGGCCTCTGGATGTTTTGGGGGAGGGAGTAACTGATTGTACCTCCTCTCATCGCTAAGATCCTGTGGCAGAGTTTGCCCTGAAGGGGACTGTCATGTTACCGGTGACCCCGTGGAAAAATTGTTTCCATGGCCACAAGGCGCCTTAATGAAGTAATGAATCACTCCGGCACACCTCAGCTCAGACACATCAGTGTCTCGTTGAGGGGAACAGAGGGGGGAGGCAAAGAGGTGGGTTCAGGACTCCAGATAGACACAGTGCAGGGTTGGTTAAAGCTGCACGAGGGACCCAGGTGGCCAATCGCTCCCAAATATAGTGAATGAAAATTTGTTGGGAGCGGCTCTTAATCATCAGCAGAGAGCCCACTTCACACTTGTTCTTCTGCGATTACGTTAATAAGACGTCCAGCACTGTATCACCTATTGTCTCCTCTTATAATAGAGAGGCTCTAACCACTTTTGTGTGCGCTGTGCCGCACCACGTGCAGATTCTCCTTGACTTTCTCCACTTTTTTACCTGTTTTTCTTCGAGTACGAAGTAAAAAACAGGTAAACAAGTAAAGGAAATACGGTCATTTCCTGCAGTTTGAGAGTGAGATGACAATATGGATGCCGCGCCGAAACATGCGATAAGCCTTCACATTGGCCAGGTAAAAAGGGAAGCCTGCACTTACTTTCTTTTGTTTTCAAATTGCTGCTCATCAATTTGTTGAACTTGGCATGCAATGTACAATGACTGTTTCAAAACATGCCCCGGATATTTAAATTTATTACCATACATATATATTTAAAAATGTAATTATAAACTCCTCTCTCTATAAGAGGTGGTTTCCCTCCCCATCTTCAAATATTGACATACGTATGGAGCAACTTAAGACACATTGTCAGTTCATTCAAAGTGGTTCAAATCAAGTCAACTTTGACACCTCTGCAGTAAGATGACAAGATAAAGCATAACTCCAAACTCCCATTTGCATAATCTCTGCACAAATATATAAAATACGATTAATTTTTGTTTAAAAATTAATATATTGTATTGAAGTTGCCAGTTTATCTGGCATCTGCACAGAGAACCAGGCTGTGCCCTAAACCTCTGTTGACCAGCCACATCTGACCCAACCCTGCCTCGTGAAAATTATGTTCCTACACAACTTATCTGAAGACATGATTACATTTTTAAAAGGAATGTATAGGAATGCACAGTATGCACAGCACCATGGTACAGTATGTAATGAAGCTGCAAAAGAACGACGTGTTTTTACAACAATGTGGAGTTTAAGGAAGCCAGTGACTGTCCCCTAAACATTCTGACACAAGAGGTCAGTCTGATGTTCGCTCTCAGCGGGTTGGGTACTGCTTCAACGATATGTCATTTGATTGCGAGTTGACTTAATGCAAGTTTGACATTAAAAACATGTAAATCCAGATGATTTTTTTCACCAAAAGACAGTTCCTCATCACTCGTGTGTGTGTCAATAAACAGCAGAGCTTTAACGACGGCTCTTGTGTTTACGCAGTAATCCTTGTGAAATTTCACTCAGGGTTGGAACTGAAGAGCCGGAGCCTCCAGGCAGCTGCGATAAGGCAGCTTAACTCCCTCCCTCCTCAGCCACATTGTGACGGCGGCGCTTTCAGCTGTTTACGTCTCCCGTTCTAAAACTTAAGAGCTTTACTCGTCTTTTCAGCAGCTGAAAAAAATTGCATTTGAAATTCAAATTTACAAAATGCGAGCACTGCCCTCAACAGATTTGTCACTGCTTGTACAAATGTGAGCCACAGGTTTTCCCGTGTACACGCTGAAAAGCATGTGTTGGAGATTTTCGAGCGGACCGCTAGAATCTTCCCCCTGCAGCTTGACGGACAACCCCAAGTGCAGTCGCTAACACCATTAACCTTAAGCCATTAAATCACCCCATCACATAAAAATGCCAAGTGTGTAGTTGTGCTGAGGGTGGTGTTCACAAGTGCAACATTCAAATCAGGTGAATTTCAGAGAACAAAGATCCTCTTAAAGTGCAGACACAATCCCAGTGTTTTAGAGAGTTTTTTGTTGTTTGTGTTGTTTCTTACTTCCCTTTTTGATTGTGTTACCAGGTGCATGCATCAGTTACTTTGATTTGTTTATGATATGTTGCTTCACAGTTGAACAAATCTGCACGTCTCAGGTTAATAATTCTTCTCAGAATCAGCACCACAGCAGGAGGCAGTGGATTCTCTACGCAGTGGTTACGGCATCACCATCACACACCTGTACTTTTAAATTTACTACCACACTGTCTCCCTACTATCAATCATTAATCTTAACTGAACTCATGGTTCAGTTGTTCTATTTGTTTCCCTGCTTGGAAAATGTTACTTAAAAAGGGAAAATTGTCATTTCAAAAAAGACTGTGTGGAGCATTTTACTAGTTGGTTGAGGTTTAGTTGACTTTGCAGTTTGGTCTGTTGATGTCAAAGCAGTTTAAAGGGGAAATACTCAAGTAAACAACAAGTACCATGGTAAATGGCCATTTATACAGCCCTTTTATCACACACACACTCACAGCTGTCATCCAAAGTGCTCACCTGAGCCACCACGAGCAACTTGGGGTTCAGGGTCTTGCACAAGGACACTTTAACATGTAGCCTGGAGGGATCGAACCACTGACCCTGTGGTCCACGGACGACTGCGTTGCCCCTTTCCATGTAAATGCGAGATGTTCTTTTGCCTGGGGCAAGCAAAATGAAAAAAAAAAAAAAAAGGCTGGTAATGTTGCATCCTGCAATGTGAAAATCTGCTTCATCTAAACCCAACATTAATTAATGCTTTTATTCCCCTATTAGGCCTGTAAACACACGTCGCTTTGTCTTCATTACAGCTCAGTTGAAAATCTGTGAGAATTCCGAGACATCCACATGTTTATTATTTCATTTCACCACACACACCAGACATGGTTTCAGTTTAGTTTCACTTTCACGTTGTTGTAGACACTTCAGTTCTCTCTGTTGCCTCCAGCACAGAGTGACTCCATAAAGGTGGAATGGTTGAAAAGGACATAAAACATCATTTGGATCCATTTAGACTGTTTTGTGTAAACTCGCATTTCCCCGCTGCAGCTTCGTTTTATTTGCTTGTTTACACCTCAGCTCAGCACTGGAGCACACAATGATTTAAAGGGAAAACGGTAACCAGGGGAAACGGAATATAGCAGCGACCAGCGCTCACAACAATAACCGCAGTGAAAGCAACGGTGACGACTGAGGCGAATGGAGGCTTCACAAGCCTTTTTTATTCTGTTTCGTTTGAAAGGAAACAAAGGCAATAAACCCGACAATGGAAAGAAAAGCTTTTCACAAAGGTAGCACGGTCAGAGATGTGATATTTTAAACACACTGAGGTTTTGCTGCTCAGATTGGTTGCAAATGTTTAATCAGCTACTGTTTGTCTAATTCAGTGCAGTGCAAAGCAAGCAAGTTCTCCTTATCAAAGTTTCTAAATGTGTGACTGGCTCCAGACCCGATCGGACTCTGGGGTCGTGTCCTCTGTATTGTCTCGGAGAATTTAGGGGTGAGTTTACATCACACATAGAAGAATTCTCTGACTGTGATTTTTTTTTCAATTAAATGCCTCCGGTTTCCACTGTCTTTAGGCAATGACTATTAAGTTGAATTAAAAATTAATAATCAGATTCATTATTTTTCCACCGCAGTCATATTCCTGGCAGCATGGGGATGGCTTTGAACAAGCATTTAGATCATAACAGGGAAAAGAAAGATTACAGAGGCAGTAATGGATTAGTTAAATGAATAAATAAAATAAGATTTTTTATGACTTTTTTTTACACTGACGCACACATGGTGAAGATTTCACTATGATCCAAAAGCCAATTTAGTAAATGATCATCCAGTAGTGAGGCTTTGAAAATCTCATTAACACATGTTATACTGATTTGTGATATTTTGGTATTGAATCACTGTGCAGACTGAAGTTAAACAGTCCATATTTAAGTGTTCACACACTTTGTTTGTGTGAGTACACACACACACACACACACACACACCACATGCACATGCAAAACAATTTACACTCCATCACAAAGCGATAGCTGGTGTTACATCGATAATGTGAATCTATCCTCCTGTGCCACGCCGTGGACCGCTGTGCACGTAGGTTTTCAATGATTGCGCTGCACCTGACACGCTGACTGGGCCCTGCAGGAGGTGTTTCTCCTGCACTCTGCCGGGTGATTGTATTCAATCAAACGGAGGACAAAATGTGTTGTGATTCATTTCCTGTTGGCTCCGACCAAATTGGCCATCTGGCTCACACGGACACGCAGTGTGCGTGGGAGTGGGCCTATTGACCCACTTCATCGTTCATCTTTTGGCCCCTAAGGGCTGAATATTCCCTATATGTGGGTCAAGGACACTGTGGGACACACGTGTGTGTGACGGTGTGTGTAAATGTTTACTCCACATATGTATGTATATGGCAGTGGGTTGTTAATTGGCTGCATGTGCTGTGATTTTACCTTTTTTTAAAAAAGCATTTCACAAAGGATTTGTGGTCGTGCTCTTAGCACAAAAGTAAAAAAGGCACAAATGTCTCTATCACCACAGTCATGTGAAAAACCAACATATCCCCAGTTCTGATTCCTAACAGGGGTTTGGCTGTTTTGCAAACCCTCCTTTCCACAGAACCCTCGCATTTCTTTGTAACATGTCCAGCATCTACTGTAATCAAGTTACAGTACAGCTTCATTCTTTTTTTTTGGTAAAGTGAAAAGAAAAAAGGATTTTCTTTCTTTGTAAAGTAGCACTGAGGCCTACAAGCAAGGAGAACACATGGCTGTGTCGTAAATGTGCCAACAAGCCAATTAATGTTTCTAAATGATACATCCTCTTTATTTGTGATCTACGCCCATTCAAAAGTGAAATGTTTGATTTGGTGAAGAATTATGTGAGGTAACACATGGCTGTGAGCAACATCCAACTATTACTTTCCAAACATTAAAGTGTTAATATGATTTCACCACTATATCCAGTCTATTTGAAGATCTGAGCTTTCCAGCTCTTTATGAGGCCCAATCAACATTTTTAATATACGAACCGCGTGAAATGCAGATTCGCTTGTTTAAAAATCGGCTTTCTGTATTTCTCAGTTGATCATGTCTGAACTGGCTAATTTACCTCCTGTGTGTTAAGTATCAGTTACCATCATAACTGATACTAAAAATGAAAACTCACATTAACCAGCATCAGAAAATGTTAATTGTGTGTTTTAAATGAGATTTCGTTACGCTGGAGAGTGAAAGTAGAATTCAGTCCTGCGGTGGGAATTTTGTTTGGGTCTCAGGTCCGACGTTCAAAGCTGTTGTAGGAAATCACACGTGACCTTCAATTCAAATCTTAACAAGGTGTTCTAGAGAATTAAAACTATCTGCAAAATCGGATCTATCCAGTTTTTTTGGAAAAGAATTTAGAAAGTGTTTTTCCATCCCAAACACAGCTGAAATATTGTGGATTATCTCATGAATCCATTTGGCCTCAGGGCCCAAAGTTGCTTGTTTCTGGTATTTAATGTAACTGCTGACATTGGGTCACTGTGAATTACAAGTTTGTGGTTTAAAAAAGCATCTCCAATAAGAATGTTTTACAGTGGGCTACAGTATCAGACACACCCTTTCTGAAGCTCTGTGTATGGTTCCTCGAAACCTCGAGCTTCAAAAACATACTGTAGTAGAAATCCTGGGCACAGATCCAAAATAAAAACCAAAAGGAGAAGAATTTAGTTTATTGGTGTGGTGGTAACTTACAGTGCCGTGTGGATGGCAAAGCTGCTGTTCCACAACTCAACAACTACCGGATTAGTTTTATATCTAGAAAAATAAGAGGATTTCTATTGATTTCAGACATCATATTTTACTTGTCCAGTACTAACTCCAATAGTTAATGATCAAATACCTGCAGGATTTATGACATTAGCATCGGCCTCCGAGCCTTCTGTTAATTAGCATTATTTAGCAGACGCTCATATTCATATTCATTTTCATTCACAGCTGTTTTGGATTATCATCTCGCATACAAATATAGAAAGCCCTCGAAACATACAGTACATATAAAGTTCTTGCTGTAATGCATTCATAAATCTCGACTTTGTACTAGCAGCAGTGAAGGCTACTGTAAAAAAAAATCTCCTCTTCATCAGCACAGTGGCGGTTGGGTTTTAAGCTCCGAACTGATGGAGAAGTACTTTGAGCAGTTGAAGACACTTGGTAGCACGCAGCCTGTTCCAAAATGCTGTTTGATGGTTCAAAAGGAGGTAAAAAATGTTAAGGCGCATGGCAAGCAAGTCTACTCCGTACTGTCTGCTTTTTGTGGTTGCTATAGGAACCTGCAGCCCAAACCCTCAGAAAGCCAGAATGTGTGCAATCAGCTCTACGGAGTGGGGGAAGTCCTGCTAGGGTTACTCCCAGAGAGCCGCGTTAAAATAAAGATGAATTCTCTTTATTCTTTCACGCTCTGCAGGCCACGATTTCTTTCCTTCTTTCAGATTTCCTCATTCCTCATGCTCTCATTTACCAAGCAGATGAAATCATGTTTCTCTCCTATTAAATATGCATATTTAATTTGGCGCTCAGTTCATATTTCAAGAAGTGAAGGAGTTGCCGTCATGGGACTTAATTTATTGATGACAAGGGGAAAGATCCAGTAAGAGCACGGAGCGGCTCTTTCTGTATGATCCGTATTTTGGTGAAGCAGTCACTTAAACGTAGAAATAATGTCGATGTACGTGGACAAAGATGCTGCAGTAAAATACAACAGACTGTTGGCTGCTGCTGGATTGTGAGTCGGACCCTCGTCTGCGGAGAGACGGCAGGACACGTGCCAAAGCTGATGGGCCCGATTCAAACGCAGATTGTTTCGGTGCCATGGTGAAGGCCCGAGGCAACGTTCACACCTGCTCGGCCTCTTGTGTTTATTTAATCACTTCTCTGTCAATGTATTTGACCTTTTATTAAAGCTAGTTACAAACCTGTGATCTGTATGAGGCAGGCAGCTGGTATCACAAAGTAATTATGTTGCTATAACTAGTACATATTCAAATGACATGTTTACACAGTATATGACAATAATTACTCATGCTACAATGTAATTTTACCTTCTTTGCTGCAGGTCAACAATGTCATTTATTCTTTTTGGTATTACTTTATTTTTAATAACTCAGTTATTAGTACTTGATAGATCCATAGTTGTGGGGTTATCTGGTTGTGGAAAATCCTCCATTTCATTTATTCGTCTGACTGCTCACTTCTCCAAAAGCCCTGCACAATCTTTGTACAAACATTATTTGTGGTTTACAAACATTCATAACTGCAGCCATGTCATCACAAGAAAATGTAAAAAATAAAAATAAAAATTGCTTAACTGCTTAACTTTAATTTGCTTTTATTTTTAATGTTAGATACTAGTTAAAGACATTGCATAAGTACATCAATGTTTTTATTATAATTTGTGTGCAGCTATAAATGGTAATAAGTTTTTTAAGTCTGAACTGTGAATTGATTCGAAGGCAGATGGACAGAAAAGCCAGCGACACTTATTGAAAAATGTTAAAAGACCAAACAGGCTTCATTTTGGAGGTCGATGTACTTTTTATTAAAGGTAACAGGTTTATACGTACTTGGTTAATGTTCCAAAAAGCTTTGACTTTGGTAACAACATGTTGTGGAAAAAACAAGTCAGCGTAAACAATTCAAGATGTCACGAGGAATATCTGACATCTGAATATACAGTATCATGTATATCACGCTGAAGGACATAAATCACACTTAAACTGACTTTTCTCTTGTTGAAAATTACTAAAACAAAAAAATGCTTTCAACGCTCTGCAAATATACAAACAACCCCACACAGAATACAGGCTAATATGAATTCAAAGATTTCAACAAAGACTCATATGTGTCCGCTCTTGAATCACCTCTTCTATCAGGGAGCTACTTCCTCTCCTTCCATCTCCTTTAATCAGCCTGTGCCAGATGGAAGTTTATCAGCGCTACCCTCCCTTTTATTAAACAGCCTCTGAAAGAAAGCTTGTATATTTCAGACCTGATCAACCACAGATACCCTGCCCACCTTTCGCAGTCCTCGCTGCTGCTGCTAGAGTCATTTCCCAGGCCCGGATAAGAAGGAGAGCCCAGATAAGAAGTCTTTATCCGGGTCCCGTAGGGAGGCGGGTTAAGTTTAAGGTGAAGGTTTGACATGGCGGCCCGACTGCTTCTTCTGGCTGCTCCCTCCCTCCCTCCTTCCTTCTCCACCTCCTGATGTGAGGTTCACGCTCAGTCCCCGATCCCCATGTCCTTGGGCTCATTCTTGACGGCCCCCACTGCTCCATCTTTAATGAGAAAGATGAAAGCGGTGCAGGCTGGGAGAACACCCGGCCCTCTTCCTCCCCTTCTACCACTCCATTCACTTTGCTCCTCGCCTCGTTTATTCAGCCCAGCCTTACTCTCCCTGGCCCTCCAGCGCCAACTCATCCAAGACTTTTTTTTTTTTTTTTTTACTAGTGTGGGGGAGTTTCACTGTAATAAATTGGAAGTGAGGCTGGTTTCCACTTTAAAGTTTTCAGGTATTATTCCCTCTGATCTTCAGTGCAAATTTCTTTCCATCCTTTATTTCTTTGTGTTCTGGCACTGTGGCTGTACTGCAGATATGTTTAAATCGGTTTAAATCTTTATTGAAAGCTTTTCCTTTCTTTAACACCGGCTTTTTTTAGCTTACAATATTATACAGATGGTTTGTTTATTACGTTTTTCTGTCAGTATTATAAATCTGCATTTGCTTGCAAGACAGATTAATTATATAGATCACAGTGTCATCTATTATTATAAATGATAAAATTGGAATTTGTGACTATGGGTAATATGGTGATATATGTTGTGAGATAATATACATTAATCAAGAGTTATATTGTTTATGCTGTGACAGCCACTTCCTTATATTAATATTCTTTGTGCATTAGGACACAATATTTCAAATGCTGCGGTATACAGTTTGTACATGTGTGATAAGGTGCTTTAATTTTTCAGGTATAAACTGCAGAATTATGCAAAAACATTTGTGTCTTATCTTTTGACGTTTTTTTACTGCCCCTGTCAAATAAATGCACAGAAATACACGTGCATAAACACTAACAAAAATAACTGTTAATATATTCTGTCAGAATTATTCTAGATATTTGACATTAGAACATGTCACAACTGATAACATAACATTTCAATGTTAAAATAT
Organism: Channa striata; assembly: GCA_033026295.1. Classification (NCBI taxonomy): domain Eukaryota; kingdom Metazoa; phylum Chordata; class Actinopteri; order Anabantiformes; family Channidae; genus Channa; species Channa striata. The sequence continues at coordinate 9,187,396 of CM065182.1, read as the reverse complement.
ACCGAGTATGGCCTAAAATTTGTACCATGAAAACCAGTAAAGAGCAAGTTGTAAAATTAATATAAGGGAATTGCTTTTTATTTTAGTGCAAGTTTTGTTAATGAATGAGTAATAAATGAACCCAGTCCTTTACATGAAAACCTCAGGCAGATGATGATTGTGTCACAGTTAAAGGCCTAGACCTTCTTCACAGCCCAGTCAGACTGATCCAGTCTTTAAATGTCTGTTCTGGAGTTACTCAAGTGATTTGCCAACTTTTCTTGTTGCACTTAAACCATAATACATAATTTTTCTTTGTATAAATACATGTAATTGCATTTGTATTATTTAAATATTTTCTTTAAACAGCTGGGCATTGTCATTTCTAGCAAACAATAAGAAAATGAGCAAATACTTTTCCACTGCGGTGGGACAGTGATTACAGCAGGGCTGGAATCTTATTGGACTTGCACTTAATTTTATGATCAATTGTACAAGTGGAAGATCATTTGAGAAATGTCATCACGCTCATCTATTTATACAGGTGCTCATGTGTCTCACATTCAAGTGATGCAATGACATCACTGGCATGTGGAAAATAATCACTTCAGTTCAACACCTCATCATCACGCAGGAGTCCTGCAGCATCTGACGGTAGGATGTGATCACCCTCAACAGACGTGATGCTGTTGGAATATGATGATGTTTAACCAAAGATATAAAAAAAAAAACAACAAAACTTAAACTTTCATAGAGGGACCCATGCATGTGTTGTCTGTTATTGTAATATGTTGCTTCCACCTTGTGGTCATTTTAATGTAATGCAGGGATGCATTGAATTCTTGTCCAACCTCACTTACATTGAAAAAATATTACGATAAAGTCTGTTAATGAACAGTATGATGAGGGGGGATGATTACAACTAGTAAAATATGTTTTGATATACACATGAAGCCCTGGCTACTGTTCTGTAATAAGCTTTGCTAATGGAAATTATGAACCTATTCTTTAAATATATTCTCTACTTTACATAAAAGTGTAAAACTATCCAAACAGAATAAAATAGCAGAATAACAGAACAGAATAACACAATACAGATAAACACATAAAACATCTAATAATTCTGAGTTCTTTTCACTTGACTTAAAGAACTCTCAGCGTAGTGAAGAAGTTCACCGGGAAAAGCACCATGTAGGAGCAGCCAGACATTAAAACCTAGATCACCAATGCGGGATCCAGCTTCCACCTCAACCGTTAATAAACGGTCGTCTGTTGTAGCAAAGAAAAAAACAAGCCAGGGTGTGGAAGAGTGTTTTATTAAGCTCTTTCTTTAAGGCTGGTATACACAGCAGCTGCCGAGTGACAAACTACAGATTCCCCTAAATAAATATTTGCCAAATAAAATGCTTTGCCTTATTCAGTAACCGCGTTCCTCATCAGAGTTGTACAATGTTCCTGACAGAATCTTACAGTAAGTAAGACCTGACAGATTGTTTTTGACCACTCCGTGTGATACTGTTAACGACCGAAATGTACAACAATGTGCTTTGACCTTCACTTATACAAAATGATTTGAAATGAAAAGGACATTAAGAAAATAAGCAGTATATTTTAGGTAAATGGTCTACAAGGACAATATTGATAAGATCAATAAAGAGCATTGAGCTCTATTAGAGGTATAGTCTTTTTGCACTTTACCTGTTCCTCAAACTGTATGATTTTTGGCAATGCAGCCATGTTATTCCAGTGTTATAAGGTTTTGAACTTGTCCTGGTTGTATTTCTGGTAAACAACTCTCAGCGTAGTGAAGAAGTTCCCCAGGAAAAGCACCATGTAGGAGCAGCCACACATTAAAACCTAAAACAAAAAAAAAAAACTAGTCAGTGTATGACTTTACATAAGTTCCTATCCTTATTTGTTCACTTCCTCATAATATCTGTATTAATATCTACTGTATAGACCCTGGAGGTTGTTCAATTGTCTCATCTGAGTCCAAAAAAACGTTTGTGACTATTAATTGTCCAAATGGAAATGAAGGATTAAACCAGGTGCAAAATAAAAGCCAGCTGGCACACAACAGGAGGAAACCCATATGAAAGTTAATTTAGCTTTAAGTGCCTGTACTAAAAATCATAAAAACATTTGAAAAGCTCTGTTGGTCCCAAATTTCATCTCTACTCTCAAAATTTGCAAGAGATGAAGAATTACATTTAACAATTATAGTAATTTCTGAGCAATAGTAAAGTCACTGTTGCTTTGGTTACTAATTGTGTTGGCACTTCACATTAATAAAGTGTGATTCTGTCGAATATGATTGTAGATTAATAATTTATGAATCGATTTACGAACACATGTAAAGACTGCAGATCTCTGGTGTACAAACCTGCCACTCTTTACACTCTGGGAGCTGGAACATCCTGAAGAGTGTTATGCTATTGTAGAGTTGCCAGAACTGGAAGAACATACAACAGTCAACAATGCTCTTCACTTCAGTTTTTATTAAGTATTTTTAAACTTGGGTCCTTTTTCTTTTAATATTAATGTGCAACAGATGTAAATAAACTGTGATCACTATTAAGAGAGAGGCGACTCACATGGCCAAAGAACAAAAATGGAAGGAGGAAGGTCAATCCTCTCCACATCCAGGACTGGAAACCCTCTGAACACCAGGAAAGGAGACAAGTTGAATCAGCAAACGTTAGATTAATTTAATCAGTTTTAACTGCGAGAAATACTGCTTGAGCAGTGCGTACAAGAGAATTAGACAAGACCTCTGCAAAATTGTATTTAGGTAAGGTGTTGCTTTATGCCACTGTAAATGATAACACAATGACAGTGGTTAATGTTTGCAGACATGATTATCACGTTCATGTTCTTTTTCAGCAAGTAAATCAGCATGCTAGGACCTGCTAATTAGCACTAATAACAACGTAAAGCACACGCTGATCAAAATTTCATGAATTGTTTAAATGTTATTTAGTCAAAATGTGTAAGTCACATCAAATGTTTGATGTGCTACAGTAAATAAAAAGTCAGGGGATCACCAAAGAGATTACAATTAATCTTCAGAAAAGGAAAGGAGAAATGTCTGCACCAAACTTCATAGTATTCTGAACAGTAATTGTTGAGATACAGTATTTTTGTCTGGAGCAAAGGGGAGAAATACTCCACATCCCAGCCATGGTCATGCTGCTAAAGTGGTAAAATTAAAATAAATAAATTGTGATTGTTGAAGGCTACATTGTTTCTAAATGTTCTCCAACATACACAGTATTTATTCGATTTTTATCTGTAATGCAATTTCTGGTCAGTTTGTGATTGGCTTCTCTTGTTTTCGCACTGCATCTCTTCTAATGTGCCCCGTCTCCTCGTGTTATTTCAGAGTCAGTCACCTGGCAGTATTCAGGACTGTACTCACCAACTGTAAGGTCCATGTTATGTCTTTCTCCCAGGGCTCGGAGTCTGTACAGACAGCCGCTCTGGTAGTAGTACTGCAGAAACTGAACGAAGCCTACTTTGCAAACAAAACAGAACACAGCGGGCTGGTGACTTCACTGTTTGTCCAGATAATAACTTTGATGAATATGCCTTGTGCTTAAAGAAAGTGTTATAGTGAAGGCTAGTGACAAGTTTACAATCTGACTATGACAACACTTGATACTACAAGCAAAAAAATAACCCAAAGTAGATTATGAATTCACTGAGAATGTATCAAACTCTACGCGCTGACTTCAGGTCATCATCTTAGAGATTACTCCTCATCTCAAAACATAAAATTTAGCTTCTCTCTATTAAGTGTCTCTTATGTATCCAATACTATTACTGCTTGAGTACCAACAAAAAATCAAACAGAAATATTATGAGGAACAGTCAAGAACATGGTCTGTGCATATTAGTATATTTAATGTAAATTTCACATTGTATAATAAGTGTTTTGTGAAAGTTAAAAATATAAAAATCTCTTACTTTGGTATAGACAGTATGTTAGGAACTGGTTCCTAAACATCTGGTAGAGAGCGCCTTCAGGCCTGCATAAAAAGACAACATCTGGCTAAAGTTTTTTGATACCAGGGTTATGATGCTTTTCATTTCAGGTGAATTAATCTTTTAATTTGTGGACCCCTCCGGGTTTGGAGAAAGTACAGAAGCCGTATACAAGTGCAGACCATTTCCCACAATCCATTTGTCCTTGTAGTATTTCTTGCGTGTTAATCAAATAGTTTTAAGTCAAACAGTTTTTTAAGTCACACAGTATCTGGACTTTTATAAAATCTGACTGTAAGACCTGATGTTTTAACACTAACAACGAATAAACTATCATCATATTAGGCAGAGGTGTGAAAGTAAAATAAAAACTCTTCTACTACAAAGAGAGAATCACTCACCATGTGAGCATGACTCCAGACAGGAAGGTTGACACATAGTGATGGAAAACCCACCAACCTTTGATTCTGAAACAACAGGGAGAGCGCAAAATGACGGAAACAAGACTGTGAGTATTTTTGCTTGACTGAACACTAACAAGAAAGGTCATATTTGATGTGTCTGAGTCTCTTAATTACAGAAGAGCTAAAGAAAAAAGACGTTAAAAGGATTTCGCTCCTGGTACAAGGTGGCTCTCTGACCTATTCATCTATAACCATTATAAGAGACATTAGATTTTTTTGCATACTTTGAGCCGTTGCTGATGAGGATACTCTCCCGGATGGTGAGTGTGCAATAGTACCACACCAACAGGAAATTGAACAGGGCATCAAGGACTCTGAAAGAAACAAACAAAACAACAAGAACAGTTTTATATATAAAAATGAAGAGAGAAGTCCTTCCTTGTCAGTGACTTGAGTCATGTACACGTATAAATAATTTTGTTCACCACAGTTTGATCTAAGAACTACATTTTTTTTCAGTGGATTGTAAATACAATAATTTTCACAAGAGCACCATATATGTGGTAATCAATATTGGCACAATTTAGGGAGACGTTTTGGGAAATCTCACCTGTAGCTGACCAAAAAGCGACACGTGAAGGAGAACACAAAGAGGATGACTGTAAGAACCAGTTTAAATTTCTCATATTCATCTTTGTAGGCGAATCTGTTTGGTAAAGCAAGCAGAAGTCAAATTAATAATGTGGGTCTGTCCATTGAAAGACTTTTTCAATAAGACACAAAGTGTGACTTACTTTGACTGTTTGTTGAGGAGTGTTACGTTGACATTTCCCAAGACAAGTGTGAGGTATAACCTAAAGAAGAAGACCCGTCAGTCACTCTCAGTGCTAACACTCACTTTGGCAAAAAAGATAAATACATAAAATAATACTAACAGTAGTAATTAAATAAAAATCAAACCCGTTTTTCTTTGGCAGAAAAGCTTCCATCTCAGAGAAAGCATTTGTCCTGTCTTTGATGGAGTCACTGATTTCAGCAATGGCATCCATATCCTCTGGGCTTAATTTTGGTGCTGGGCGGTTTTCTTTGCATCTAATAAAAACATTGTAACATGTTTTTAGTGTGGCACAGGCTTTTGAAATATAACCTAAACCTAACCTTAAACCTTGCTGGTTGATGTGCTTTCTGCCGGTGGGCTTTTGTTCAGCCAAAGATGGTTGTGATTGTGAACAATGATCAGTTGGACTGATGCTGAAAACTGTTTCTGCCTTCTATAATAAATAAAAAATCAAACCCATCTTTGAGTGGTTACTGTTTTAGCCTTTAGTTGTATGCAAATGTTAAAAAGGAAACATTAGCCTCATATTCTGGAAAAACCATGAACAGAGCACACTTTCATATAAACACAATAGCAGGTTTGGGTGGACTTTTTTGATGTAACCAGTAATCTAAATCTAAAGCTAAAGCGTTAGGTCCACAATTTAAGTACTGCTATTGAGTTACATTTTCAAATAAGTAATCTGTTACTTTTAAAATACCGATTTCTGTACTATTTGTGACAATAACAGAAACCTGCGGTAAAATGAAGTCATTCATGTATGTGTTTAAAAGGCCCATAACTTTCATTTGAAAATGAAAGCATGTGCTTGTGTTCAGGTGTGTGATTTATGCCGACAGGAAATGCCTGTAGTGCCATAACTTGCAGCTTCTGTGGGAACATGTACTAGACTATAGCCACTTTTATCATTTTTAAATGCGGGCTGTACAGTAGAGGAATGTAAATGGGGCAATGTGTCAGGCCCAGACTTGGCTGTGTTATGATGGTCGAGTAATTATAAAGGTTTTGAGTAATACAATATGAATGAGAAATCACAAAGGAGGCAATGGAAAAGTCCTCCAACAAGTACTCTAAATACTTTTCAAAAGGTAATGAGGTAACCACTGATTACTTATTATACATTAAAAAAGACAGTTAGAGATCACTTAAAGGATACATTAAACAAAAACTGGTTTAAAGCTGAAATGAGTGGACAGGCAGTTTTATGAATTAGGTCGACAAACAGCTGAAAACGAAATATATTATCGAGAAACACTGAAAACTAGGTGCAAAGCGTGTACTGAGCAAACAGCTGTGAAAATATGACTTGACTTTGAAAATATATATTCATGTCATGTTCTTGTAGTTTACCCGAATGTCTGATGAGGAGAGAGCGAAAAATAAAACACTCAAAAGACGTGTATTATGCGTGGCCATTCCTTTAGACTGTGTAGCTACAAAATGAAAACCATTAAAAAGGGCATGGTATAAATATTAGCTGCATATTATCAATCATTCCCTGAACAATACTTACGATTCCAGTGATGCAGTGAGCTCTTTCAGTTTCTTCCGCTGCCGTGCAATAGCAGCCGAGCAGCTGTCTTGCAGTTTGGTGACTTCCTCAAGTTTCTGTTTATATAGACGATGAGTGTCCTGGTGGATAGAACAACAAAAGATTCCAGAGAGATACATAAAAGTTTTAATTTTGAGTTATTAAACACACAAGGTAGACACAACATGAAAAAAATATACTTGAAATATACTTTGAGGAGGAAAACTGAGCACTGTAATTGAGTAATATGTAATTAGTATTTAATTTTTTGGGCATTTCTGTTGGCATCAGCTTTCTCACGCTTGCAACACATTTAACTTTATTAAACAAAGTGTCTGTAAGTGTATCTGTGAAATGGCTTGGTACCGTTTATTTCAACAGAGCCTTACTTAGCGTTCAATGAAGCCCGGCATCTGTGATGAAAGTGGCTTAGTGTGTTGCACATTTCGCTGTGTTGTAATCCTCATCATGTTCTGGCGTCCACAGTAAGTGAAGTATAAAGTTCAAAGTTCAAAACAACAAATAAATAAAAAACTGTTTCTAATTAAATTAATTATTTCCACACGTTAAGGTATCACTAAGGTATCATATCCACAAGTTAAAATGGATGAAAAAAAAAACTCTGGATGAAACATTGAATTTAAAGGAATTTTCAGTTGCAATTATATCTTCAGGGCACTCCGATGAAAAAGGCTGAATTTTTGGTTGATTTGTTACTTTAGAACTTCTCCAAAGACGAATGATTTTAGTATCTCAGAACTGCTCAAAAATCAAGGTTAGAGAATGAGCTTTATCACAAATTCAAACATGCTCAAGCGAATACTATTGGTAAAAAAATTATATATGCAGATAAGATGCCAAATTTTCTCTTAATTGTCAACAACATTTAGCCTGCTTTTAATGTCTTTTAACAGCTACATCATCCAAGATTTCTTGTTATATTTCTCTTATGGGACTCGTTATGTCATCAAACGATGAAAACGTCTAGAGCACACTGACCCTCACTGTATTTTGACTCGGATTAAGACACAGATGTGTCGAAACATCACATACACAGTGCAGGGAAAAGGGAAATAGTAAAAACCATATTTAAACTGGGAGCCTGGTCAGTCATTAATACAGTTCGCGTACAAATTACATATTTTCATAGAATAATTCAGAGAAGTGTGTTTTTTGTAAAAACTAATGAAGTAATAAAACTAATACAAATTAAAAGAAACAATTAATATGTTTCCCTCTTTGGTCCAAACATAAAAATAAAACGGTTTGAGAAGTTTAAAGGTTACATGTCTGCCCGGTAGAACTGCCAACAACTCAGAGGAATCCAGATGATGAGAGGTGGCCTCACTGAAACTGAAGCTCCTTATTCAGATGAAGGCAAAAGAGTAATAGTGACTGGTTTCATATATTGTATTAATGTATAACCTTAGACAAAATGTTGCATTTAAAATCCTACCTTGCCATTTACCAAGCAGAAATAACTGTTAATAATTCAAAAATGACTCTGTAAAAAACAAAAACAATGTGACTTTTTACTTCCAATACTCCAATACTCCAATGCTGATAATACTGCATTTTTATTAACCCATTCTCAAAGTAAAATTATGGTTTTACCAAGTTTTTGTATAAGAAATAATCAACAATAAATCTATGACGAAATATACTGTTACTATGATGGTCTATGCTGAAATCTTTACACAACGGTGTAATTACAGGACGTTGTGAAAAGAAAGGTGAAACACTTAGAAAAATTAGATCCATCCATACTTTCCTACAATCTGTAACTTTTGCAGAACTCTTTAAAATTTGCTTTAATAACCAATGTGATAAGGACTGACCCGGTTCACTGTGTTCATGTAGGTAACGGTATTAATACACTTTATGGTTTTCTATTGCTTAAGCTTTTTCAAAGCCACATCGACCCATGACCCAGGACCAGGTACAGTCCGGGACCAATGTCCAGCTGAGACACCCCCCGTCCAGCTGAGACACCCCCGTCCAGCTGAGACACCCCCCGTCCAGCTGAGACACCCTCCGTCCTGCTGAGACATCCCCCGTCCTGCTGAGACACCCCCCGTCCTGCTGAGACACCCCCTGTCCAGCTGAGACACCCCCCGTCCTGCTGAGACACCCACTGTCCGGCTGAGACACCCTCCGTCCTGCTGAGACATCCCCGTCCTGCCCCCCCGTCCGGCTGAGACATCCCCTGTCCAGCTGAGACACCCCCTGTCCTGCTGAGACACCCCCTGTCCGGCTGAGACACCCCCTGTCCAGCTGAGACACCCCTGTCGTCCGCTGTAACTGTCCACGTTTGTCTTTATGTGCCGAGGGCGGATCCCGACGCCGCCCGTCTCACTGTTAGCTTACCTTGCTGGGCACTTACGTACTCGCACCCGTTTCACATTTACCTGGATTTGTTGGTAGTCCTTCTCTAAATCGTCCCATTCGCGAAAACATTCACCGAGACCAGTTGGACTGTACAACATTTTCCACTTGGACACGGGAAATCCTCTGTCCTGTCTCTTGTCCTGACGAGCTCCGCCGTGCAACAGTTGAGCGCGTCACTGTCAAAGCTACGCTGTCCGACTTCCCGTTAGAGCCTTCAAAATAAAAGACCAACATCAGCGATGAGCCACGTCAATGACGCTACTTCTAACAGATTAAGATTTCATTTAGAAGACGTTTTACAGTTAAATTTGAGGTATATTATTCTCAAGAAAGCTCATTTTATTTATGTAAAATGTTTAGATCCTGTTTATATGTATAAGTATACAGTAATTATTGACTAAAGTTTAAAAATAATCTATATTAATAGTTTATTATACTGTCCATATATATTAATGTGATTTAAGTAAACTCGGCTGAAACGAATGACAAACTGCCAAGTACGTGTAGTTTTAGGTATTTATTTTAAAACTCAATTACTACGTCCTGTGTTATATGGCTAACTTTACAAAACTCCACGACACTTCCTGGGTGCGTTGTGTCATTCGACGTGCTAAATTGCACCTGGTTGGTCCAATCAGAGGCGCCGTTGGTGATCCTCAGCCAATCAGCACACGCACCTTTTACTTCACGTGGAGGCATTATGCCCTCAGTTAAGCCTGTCAGGCAAGATCACCGCGCTCATAACCCTAAAACGCAGAGCTACAAACCTGATCCTAAAGAACTATTTCAGGAACGTCAATCTCAGCTAAATATACCGTGTTCAGCTTTAGGGCAAGAAAACATTCCATCCCCTGCAGGGTAAGTTTTTGGAAAAAATTACTAAATGGCTTGTGGCCAGTATTTTTAGAGCTGATGTTATGTAACTCATGCTTACTCTCATTTCCAGTATTGTCAAAGTCATGGATAAACTCAGTCCTAACTAATGACATTTTAGGTTCTAACAGCCTTTAAAAATAATTCATAAATACATCTTTATGAATAAAGTGACACAAAAGTTTATAGCAACAAGACACTTAAACCCTAGGTGTCACTGTCCACTTTATTTTTAACCATCACCACTGTGTATGAAACTTATCCATATACGTCATGCATAATATAATGTGTGTGTGTATACTATGTAATCTAATTAAAGTAGCCTAATAATTACCCAGTTCCTCATTAAACTCTAAAAATTAGGCTAGCCCATTTAATGTACCTACTTTCCTTCTTGGATCACAGTAACAATTTATATCCTGCAATAACAATGAGTGAGATCTCTTACTGCAAGTTAATTTATACAACGATAGGCTCTGTGGATTGTAATAAACCATGTTTTCCCTTCTTTACTCAAAATGAACAAGGTTGCTTATACACAGACTTCCTAAACTGAGAGGTAAATTCCCTGTGTGTATGCAATTAAAAATACCTGTATGATATTTATATAACTCTCCTTTTCTCTAAAATACCCAGTTCTTATTCTTTTGTCTCCTAGTGTTGTCTTTCACTGAAGTACCAACGGGAATGTATGATTACTTAACTGGGGTCTGACACAATAAAATGTGAGCTGTATTTAAAACAACATTATAGATTTTAATAAAGTGCAACATTGCAATAAACCCACAGATATCCACTTGGCTTTTTTGTTTTGATCATGGCCTCTGTAACTGGTGCACAGTACACAGCAGTCCAACTGTCCTCACTGCTTGAAAGAGTCGTCCTGATAGCTGTTGGTGTCATTGTTAAAAATGTGGTTCAGAAATATCTGTGACCTGTTTTCCCATGACGTGAATCTCCCAGTCAGACAGCTGCTGTAGAAACCCGGTGTTTGGCCTCATGCTGGGTTTACATTTCAGCACGTACTTCCAGGCATCCTGGAAAAAAAATTATACCATTAGCATTAAAGTGAAGCATGATAAGGTAATCTTTCATATTCACAAGTTTTGAGGAGTCAGAATGTGACACGTGGCAAAGGAGGGGAAACAACTGGTACTCACGATTCAAATCTACTCCATCAGAGCTAAACTAAGTAAAGTAGGACAACAGTTTTATAAACTGAATGATCCACACTTGCCTCTACTGTTTGCGTAAGGTGATGCATGAGAAAGGCAATAGTTACTGCACTGCAGCGACTCTTGCCCTGCCTGGAAACTACCAGGACACGAAGTTCTAAGTTGATGTGCAAATCTGAAAACAAAAGACAGATATTACAGACAATAAGCCAATATATCTGACAAACTATGGCAAAAATAACAAAACAATAATAAATGTTAAGGAGCAATGATTTAAAAAGGAAGGATTTTTTGGTAGTGTAAGTGTGTCTTACCAATAAAACTACAAATCTTTTCAAAACTTGAATACAAATCAGACGACACAGAGTCATCCACAGGGATGTTCAGGATGACCTGGTTCTTGTTTACGGGTCTAATTGAAAAGGAATTCAACAAATTCAACAGAAATGTCAGCCAGAAGTTTCTATAGGTACAGTATTTACGATGTTCAGTGTTGCCTTACTTTAAAGAGTCACTCTGGGAGACGTTGACGATGGCAGTGATTTTCAGGTCACTGAGGATAGTGTCGTCCTTGACTTGTTTCTGATCACCCATATACAGCACTCCTTCTATGATCTCCACTGGATACGTTTTCAGGTTTTCCAGCTCCTTTGATACTCCACAAATATACTAAATTACATTTAGTTTTTCACTATTGTTTAGATTTGATGCCATACCAATACCAATTCATTTAAAATGTATAATTTTATACAAAGAAATGATGTTGTCATTATACATTAGTGACAGTACAAGTACTTTGATCGTGAATTAAATATTCAAATAAAGCAGTATACACGTACACAAGGAAAAAACCTTACATTCAAAAGCTCATTTATGTGGACATATTATCAGAAAACTGAAATTATCAAAAGTAAAAGTAAAAGTACTAATGACGAGGTCTCTTCAAAACCTTTTTTAAAGGAGTCACAGTGTAGCTGAGTCAGCAGGTAGCAGAGAAGTACTGTAAGTCGCCTTACCATGATGGTGTAGATGATTTTCTCAGTCCTTAGGAAAGTGTATAGAGCAGAGAACCTCTCAAAGCCTCCTCTCACTATGTAGACCGGATTGAGGCTAAGTTTAGCCAGGGCCCGGGCACATGTAATTGCCCTTCCTGCACAGTTAGAAAACAGCACTCAACAGTTTGCAGACATTTATGGCACAAATGTGAATTGGCAGCAGGAAACTACGAGCTTTTGTCTCCTAGAACAGTGCAGGAGAATTGAAAATAGCATTTTCTTTGGTGTAATAGTTAACTCGCTTTAGCCAGTTACCTTTTTTCTCTAAACAACTCGTTTTGCTGTCATAGACCACCACATGCTGCATAGTGTCAAACTCCACAGCCTCCGGCAGGATGACTGTGCCTTTTAAATCCTGCACAAGTGTCACATTTTGATATTTGAAACAAGAAATAATAAGAAACTAAGATGTCATGCCAGTCTTGTCTTTTACTTTGCATTTGTTTACATCCAAATCCTGAGCACAAAAAACTTCATAAACATCTGTCTAATCTGATTACACAGCAAACAAAATGTGTGACACAAGTTGAGGCCAGTCAAAGAAAATTGAGAAGAAAATCTGCATCAGAGAGGAAGGAAATTGTTTTGTTCCTTTATAATTCTATATCTGATGGCACAGACAGACAAATGACAAAACTGTAGAAACAATGACATCCGTACCATTCTGACACTTTTAGCTGTTATGACATGACTTGTGTCATAATCTTGGATTTCACGAGCATCTACAAAAGAAACATACAACATAAAAGCACAAGTTATATTGAATTAAAGCGACCAATCCTATTAAGTGGCACACAGACCCCCGGCTGCTTCTAGTAATTAGCTGAGCTCAATCCCATCTCTTACCAATTAAGCAGAGGTAATTGATCTCTGCCAGCCTTGACACGCGGTTACACTGGTTGAGGAGATTGTAGAGCTCGAACGGCTCACACATCAGGATTTTAGCCATGGCAGGAGGAGCAACAGCTACTTCGAGAGCAGAAATGTAAAGATTTAAATGAAGATTACCATTAACCCCAAGCTTAAACTGCAGTTAGTGCAGAGAACAGCGTCTACAAATGAGCATGTTGTTTTGTTGTTGTTGGGGCCTGTTGCCTAGCAACACAAGTCCCTCATTGGTGGTTGGAGATGATGTAGACTGTTAAAGGCACAGCTGTCTCTTTGCTGAACATCTGAATTAAACATTTATCCACAAATATGCAAATTTTAGGTAAATCTAACTAGTTTGTAACTCTATTTCTTTTCAAATAGAGGTCAAAATGTAGTTTAGTAATTTAGATAGTAACTATTTTAGCAGTGATTAAAATGATTTCTGCCTGAAAACTAAATTTTTTGACACACGTAGGAGTGAAGAAAGTACAGCTGAAGTCCACAGGAATATGAAGGACAGCTTTTTCTCCATACAAAAAATAGGTAAAATAGGCAGTTTGTTTGGACTCCTGTGGAATTTAGCTGTAATTTTATATTCCTACATTGTCTTTTTTCCCCAAACAAGCAGACGACAACAAATGCAGATGTTTGTGCAGCTTCATTTATTGCTTACACACAGGGGCAGCTGTAAGGCAGTCATCCTCGGACCAAAGGATCAACCCTCCTGGCTACATGTCAAAGTGTCCTTGGGCAAGACAGATGAGCAACTTGCATGGCAGCCACTGCCGTGTGACCTCAAAAAAGATTATTCTTAAAACAAAATAAAGAAATATAATTGCCACTCTATAATAGATCATAAAAAAAAATCATATGAGTCCTGTGAGCTGATATTGTACTTAAGTGGAAAAGGAGAAATTTGCATTTGAAATTTGATGTGTGTCCCCAGCAAGTGATTTTCACATTTGTGGAGGGTTCATAACTGAACTCCAACTCATCTTTAAGGAATCTGGTTGTCTCAAATGCTGTGATGTGGAGTTTATCAAGCTACCACAGTGTGGCGAGACCAGCTCTGACGGTACAGTATAATGTCTGAATCACTCCGGAGGGACGTGAGCACAGTCACCTACTGTAGATGCAAAGGCAGAATAATAAGACACGGAGGATGAGGAGCAGTTTCGATTAAAGATAGAAGTCAGCAATTAGTAAATCAGTTAAGAGTAATGGCGGAAGTCTGCGATTTCACTGTAGAATATCTGTTAAGATGATATAGTATTTTATTGAAGAAGCAGCTCAGTAGAAAGAAAAAACCTGACTTTTAGTTGCCGCTTTTTTATGAGACTGCTTTTGCCACACGTCAGCGATTATATTCATGGTGCGTTCATGGGTTACTGACCCTCATTCCTTTCACAATTTGTTGAGCCCTTTTGGGTATAAATTGAGAGCTACACTCTATTTTCCTCTGAGGAAAGAGAGTTTCTTAAAACCTTTGATCGCCCTCTTAATACAGCTTGAAAAGTGGGTACAGCTTAGCACTTTTAAGTCCGAAACCTTTTGACTCTCGGCAACTATAAATGTGTTCATAAAGTCCTCGGCAGTAACCTGGAGAGCAGGGTACATAACTTCAGTCTCTCCTGTTTTTCTCTCAATCTGTTTTTAGAGCATGTTTTCTCAGTAGCTGGGAAGATATTCGCCCCACATATGTATATTTAATTCTTGTAGTTTAATAAACAAAATAGATGCCACTGAAGAAATCCAGTGCAACCAACTGCACGTTTCCAGTACTGTAGGTTTTACTGAAATAGGACTGCCATCTGTATCTATTAGCAGGGGAGATCATCTCGCAGTCACAGAACCAAATTTTAAACCCATCTGGGCCTCGCAAACAACATGGCTGTCAATCAAAGCTTAGGATTTCTGATTGACCTGCTTAGATGAACTCACTTTGTATTCTGTATCAGATTGTCTGTCCTGCGTCTGTCCTTTGCAGAATTAAACGTTTAAATAGAACAACTCCAGTTAGCCTAGAGTGGTGATTTAAATTCACCACTGTATGCACGACTGATTTTATGATTCCCAGTCTTAATGTCAATAAATTAATTTTTTCAGAAGCTTTCGAGCACGTCCCATTCTTACCCATGAAGTTCTCAAATGACTTACAGTCATTCACCCACACTGATGCAGCTCAGCCCACTGCGCTTCGCAAAAAGGTGCTGCCCACTGTCAGGAAACTCTCACAACAGGTTTAGTTCATCCCACTGAATGAGTAAATTGCATTCTCTGGAGTTGCCATCCTTTGAGTGGTCTGCATGGCAGATGTAAACATATGAATGTCAGAAATGCTGAAACAATTGCTCAACAGGCAGAAAAAATTATTGTAAAAACAATCCGCCCACATTATTGGTGTTTTTGGCAGTGGAAGATACATAAGACAACACCCGTCCAGTTATTGCATAGCATGTAAATCAGCATGTTCAACACCTGAGCTGCCACTAAGCAGTTCCACTGAGGGTCTTGCTCAAGGGCTCCACAGTGGTAGTGATGAGGGAGTTAAAAGTGCTGCTTTTTATTTTGTTCTACTTGGATCTTTTTATCCCATTAGTCCAGTGATTGAACTAAAGCTTTGCCAGAGGACAGCAATCTGTTGCTTTAAGTGAAAATATTGGAAAATCCAACTCCTCCAAGGGAATTGTGGTTGTACTGGACTGCTTCCAAGTGTGAATTTAGTGAACATAAAACTGTCACTTACGCTTACAATAAGGTGAATGGAGTTTGAGCCCAGTAAAACAATGATATTGCTGTTACTACAAACAGTCACTTGATGCGTGTCGTGTGACGTTAAGGCAGCAGTGCCGTTTAGACTCTGATGTCTTTGTCCCTAATTCTAACTAATGCAGTGCATTTGCACAGTTGGAATCCAGCATTTTTATCAGGGGTGACTGTAGAGCAGTAGGTAGAGTGCTCATCCACTAATCCTACAGTTGTCGGTTTGACTCCAGTCACATGTCAGACGTGAGGAGCCGCCCCCATCGGTGTATGACTGTGTGTAATTGTGATTATGAGTTTGAATGGGTAAATAAGAAGCAGTGTAAAGCGCTTTGAGTACCAGAGATAGAAAAGCTCTGTATAAACTGCAGACCATTTATGACAGCCACAGTTTTGTTGTCATTATGAGAGATGGCATTCACCATTTAGCTACTTGGTGCCAGAATAGTGCAATTTTGATAAATTTTAGGCTAATGTAATGTTTCTTACATAAAATATTAATATTATTAATATTATAAATATCAGTATGTGGTACCCACCTATCAGTCATTTAAATCAGCTACACCTTTGTCATTACTGTATGCATGTTTTGCCATAATTACCATAATTAGTATTGTTTTATTGTTTAGTTTAGTAAAACTGGTGTGAAATTGTACCTCAGAGTCCAATTTCCACCACTGATCATGAACTGCACAGATTGTGGTTGACCTCAGGAAACCCTGTACTTGACATCACACACTGACCGTGGTTCTGCTTGTGGAAAGAGTTCACAGCATCAACTTCCTGGTGTGCACATTGATCATAACCTGTCCTGGAGCATGAAAAACACATCACAAGAAAGAAGACCCAGCAGCACCTTCACTTTCTGCACAAGCTGAAGAAAGGCACGAACCCCCCCTCCCTAGTGTAACCAAACTGTACAAGGGCTGTTATTGAAATTATCTTAAAAATAGTGTCACTTTCTAATATTGAAAATGAAATGCCTCTGACCACAACAGTAGAAACCATTGCCTCCTCATCTCCCATCAGTACAGGACACATTCAAATGCATAATTTACATGATGGGTGACCACTCCCACTGATTTTTTTCTTTCTTATCACAATTTCTTATTTAGAAATTGAACAGGTGTGTGAGCAGGTGGAGAAAGTCATGTGACTGGGAACGGAGGCCAAACTACACAGATCTGGGCCTGAAAGTGTGACAGTGGAACAAATGCAATAATACTTGATTCAAAGGGATACATGCTATAAATACGGCAACTGTTGTTAATTTATATTACAGATTAATGATTTTCCCTGCCAACTGATATTTTCTAAAACAGAGTGTTCTAAGCCACATGACCTTTAGGGACAAAATATTGCATTTCTTCATGTTAACCCATAACAAAAACTGTAAACTGCATCATGATAATAAGTTGAAATTCAACTGACAGGTAATTAAATTAGAACTTAACATAGTTTCTATGTACAATGGTTCTTCTGCATGACACATGAACATTAGCAAAGGGAAAAAGCTGAAACATCTTTTCTATCTGCGCTTGCAGGAAACTTTGAAAGCTTTAGCTTTAGCTTTAGTCCCTTTTAATATGTCACACAAAGCTACTGATTAAATATCCTGATGTGCACATGGCGGAAACGATAACGAGAGTTTAAACTACTGTGAGCACACACTGCTGTTCTCACTTATCTGTGTGTACGTAAATTTGTCTAACCAATTTTAGACCTAGGGCCATGTTTCATGTTCTAACAGCTCTGGCCTTTTGTCTTTGCCCAGCCTGCACCGTACCCATCCCTAGACCTTAAACTTCAAGATGTCAAGTCCACGTCACAGAATCTGTTGTGATCCACCCACAAATCTAACCCCGATCTAACCCACTGGTTAGACCTGTCTTCCAGTTATTTTGAACAGGTCTATTGAACATGTGCACAGCTTTGTGTGGACCTTCAGGATGAGAAGATTCTTTTGATCCAGTGGCTGTTTGGACGGCCGAGTGTTTTGCTCTAATCAGATCGATTGTTCTGTGGGGATCTGGTTTGGTTATTGGCTGGTGTTCACTTGTGAACAAACCCAGATTCTGCCCAGGCAGCACGTTAGTGCATGTGGAAGCTTTTAAATTGGTGTCAAATCACACAGCTGGCCTGACCTATGTTGTCTGTTCTCAGGCCGACGAGTTACTCAGTTTATTTTCTCTCTCTCTTTGGACAAAACTTCTTCAAGAAAAGTAAATTAGAGAACCCACCAAGTTAATGTGATTACTGAGCCGGAACACCATCAGATAGACACCTTATTTATTAAGCAAACACGGGTCAGGAACCTGTCACACATTAGTCAGTTGATGAAATCCAGAATGCAAATCCCTGTTGTCCAGCTCTTGTAACAATGCACACAATGCTCATGTTTTATACATGAGTAGAGGTCACATTAGTTCCTTTACCATTACCGTGATGCTGAAGCTGATCTTGAAGTAAGAGGACCAGATTAATTTCTAGCTTTAAAAGCTAGTTCTGCTCTGGCAGTATCTCTTCTAAATCGGATTCAGGTCCAGTTCAGTAAAAAGCTTCATTGCGCTCTGGCCCAGGTAGAAACCTGGATATGACAGAAACACAGTTGCTCATCACTGACGATGGGCCTCAGATTTGTTGTGGTCAAAACACTGAAATGTCACAAAACTATCAGGTTCAGACTTCTGAGAGCTCACAGCTGACTGCGTTGTGTGAGCGGATTCAGACACACTTCGAGTCCGGGGTCTATATAAAGACTCACACATGGTTCTGTTCAGTTCTGGACTGACTGGCTGTGAATCTGGACTTTTGTCAAATGATAAAACCTGTGGGACTGAACACGAAATAGCTGAGCTCCTTCAGTGCAGGAGGAAATGTGAGAGGAGATTTAACTGCAAGGAATGAATCATAGATTTAGTTTGACCAGATCCAGGTTTTCCTGTTTTTCATCAGTAGGTGTCACTGATTGTTCCCATGGAAACAGGTGAGTTCAAACACTGTTGTCCAGTTTCAGATAATTGTGTGAAACTGGTCGCTGATGACTAATGACACCAGGTGGGTCAAAGTTGTATCAGCGTTGTGCTGATCAAGGGGGGACAGTTGGAGACGGGTGGAGACAGGTCATGTCATGGCAGCCTGCATCTGGGCAACACCTCATTACAGATGTTGGCTGCAGCCATTTGTCCACCTTTTAGTCCAGGTGTGGTTGCTTGCACCTGTTTGGGGTGTCACCTGTCCCCTCTGAGTCCTGGACTGTGTTAAACTGTCCCCTTAGGTCCAGTAAAACTCACATCAGACAGTGTGCGCGTATGCAGACCCGCTCTGACGTCAGCTGAACTTGCGTCACCAGCCTCGTCCCCCTGCAGGGTGGGACAGTCTCCTCCCACTTCCTCCTCTAAGGAGCTGGGTTGGCTGATAAAAGCCTTCAGTTAGTGCAGTCGGTGTGAGTGCGAAGACACGATGGACAGACTACGGGTGAGTCCCTCTGCTACTGCTGCTCTGCTTTTTTTCTTCTGCTGAAACGGGCTCGGATCTGTGTTACTCTGCTTTATGCTTCTGCTGCTACCGTCTTTGGTAAAACGAGTGGAATCTGTTGGAATTGATCCTCAGCAGCACTAAACTCATTTACTTGTAGCTTTGTGTTCGTCTGTGGTGGGTTTTGTCTCTTTGTGGAACTTTTTTCCTCTTCATGGTGGTTGTGTCTCTTTCCTCCTGCATGTTCAGATTGCATTGTGTTTTTTGTGGACAGAACTTCCTGAGTTTGAGCTTTACTGATGTGTCTTTATGACTCCCTGTGTTGGCCCTGAGATTGACTGGAGACCCGTGTAGGCTGTGTCCTGTCTCTCACACAGCTGAGACAGGTTCAGTCCTGATAAGTAGGTACAGATGGACGATTTGTAGTGTCTGTTGTGAGAACTGTCCATGAACCTGGGCACTTTATGACTTTATGAGCAGTGAAAGACGCCTGCTGTCTTTGACTGCAGACAGGTGGGTGTGGAGGGGGGCAGGGCTTCCTCAGGTATGCAGGTGAGGGGTGACTGCATTAGGAGTTGCTAGGAGAGTCCAACTGAGAACTGACGAGTGGCAGAACAGAAACAGACAAGACTGCTGCATGGCCTTTGTCACTGTCCCGGTGTGTCTCCTTGTGGTTGTTTTTTTTGTCTCTTTGTCGTGGCTTTGTGTGTCCATGTGGTTGCTGATGCTGATGCACGTTTCCCTGGTGGCTTCAAAGTGTTGCAGTCCACAGTTTGTTCGTATCAGGACACGTTCACCTGAAAGACTGTTTGCTTGATTCCAGGTGAGCTTTGCGGGGCTGCTGCTGAAGATGACCTTTGAGTTCTGCCCTGCGGAAGCTCTTCTGTGTCCCACATGCCCAGAAGGTAACAGCTTAACCTATATGAACGTCTTCTCTCTTAGACCAGCATGTTGTGGCCTGAGGCGTTCCTCTGGGTTTTGTGATTGCTTTCCCTTCCCTTTACAAAAGCCATTTAGTTTCACACCCAGTCTGTCTGAATGTTCTTTTATCCGACTTTGAAAGAGGCCACATGTTGACACACGTTTTCTATACGCTGCAATTTCATTTTTTCCCTTTCATCCACATCCAACATTGGCAGCAGGTGAAGTCAAGCCAGATTTGCTGCTTCGCCTCAGCAAAAACACCATCGCAGAGCAACAGTTCAGGAGTACTGACATTATCTGCATCATCTGTCTGTGATTCTCAGGTTACTTTTTGAAGACCAACTGCTCCGAGATCCATGACAAGAAGATGGGGGTTCAGTGTCAACTATGCACCGACTGCTCAGGTAAAGTCAGACGGGTTCAGTGTGCTTTGTTTCACAATGCTGCTTCACGTGTTTAGTCTTCTGTTTGACCCGAGGCGTCAGTGTGTGAGATAAACCAAACAAGTTCAGCTTCAGGACCAATCAGAGCTCTCGGCCCTGCAGCGTTGTTTATCTCCACATTCCTGCCCGATCGCAGACCTCAGAACACATGTTTCCTGCAAACAGCTGTTTCTAGCAACGAACTGGAACATGGGTTTCGTGTTCCCCTCAGTCTCAGCAGAGCAGCTAAACAAATCAGTAAAACTCTTTTGAATAACCTTGTTATTATTTTTATCCGCTTTTTTAGTGCTAATTTTTCTTGTGGCACTTTCAAATGAAAAGTGCATTATAAATTAAATGGATTTTTATCACCACGATTCTCATCAGTTTTATTCGTTTTTTGGTTTAAAAGTTGAATTCTGCTCCAAACTCCCGTTTGATTGAAAAACTGTTCCTTCTTTTTCCCGTGCAGGGTTTCAGCAGGACCTTCTGGTGAAGTGTTCCCCATTTGCAGACTCTGTTTGCAGAAACAAAACCACAACGATCACGACAACGGTCCCACAAACGGTTGCACTGACCACAGCCACAGGTAACCTCACAGCTAAGCTCACACATATTCAGGAGAGAGCCTGAGGTTCGGATGTCTCTAATAACCTTTCTTCCTCTTTTCCTTTTTCTTCTTGTGTACAGCCTCTCCCTTTGAACCGTGGACTGTCCTGCTTGGAGTGTACGTTACAATCCCTGACCTGTTGATTTCTGATGACCTTTTAATTCTTTTCAAACCTGCGGATACCCAGAGCGGCGAAAACCAAAGCTAATTTTCTATCTAATAAACACGTTGAGTACGAAACGAACCTGCCAGTGAAGATACTAACGTTGGTTAAGCTGAAGTTTTTCTAATCCCCTGAAGAACTCTCCATGACCGTAACCTCTAATTACGCGTCTCCTGTCCTGTTTCAGCTTGTACATTCAGTCAGTCACGTCTCACACAGCAATCTTCCAGTTAAACAGAAACAGCTGCCAACAGCTTTTTTTTTTACATTTGGTCTTTGAACAAGAATGGTTGGCGAAAAGTTGACAGCACAGTTCTAGAGATAGGACGTGGACTAACCATTATGTCCTGATTAACGCGTGTATAAAGCCCTGTGATTTCTGTCGTCAGTAATTAAAGCGAAAATCTAATCAGTCGGCATTATGGTTGTAAAACAATCATGATAAAACACACTGTGTGTTTCTGTGGGACTTCGAGAATGATTCTCAGCACCTGAAAAGTTTCCCGTCGCCTCACTTCAGGTCTGCACGGGCCAAGATTTTCGCCAAACTCAGCTTTTTGTGAAAACTTAAAGCTACAATGTGCAACTTCTACAAATCCAGCAAATGTACGATCAGACTTAAAATCAGTGCATCCAGGACATCACATGTTTTTTAATGTCACCAAGTCGCACCCTGGGTGTGTTCTCCTATGACTGGCCACAGGGAATTCTTTAGAAATGTCTTTCCAGGCTTGGGTGCCAGTGCTGTTCTCTGTCCAAGCAGGACTTTAGCCAGTCAGCTGCTGATAAGGGATGGATGGAGCAGGGATAATTTGTTATTTCCATAGAAGAAGAATCATTAAAATAAATGATCCTTTGATAAAACATGTTGTCTGTGGAGAAGCTTATGTGGGTTGTTTTGTGTCTGCAGAATCGTGCCCGGCATCCTGATTACATTGCTGACTTTGATCCTCATCCTGCTTTCCTGCCGATTCAAGCAGCAAAAGAAACAGCTGGGAAGCGAGGTCCTCTCAGCGGATCACAGGCTTCTCCCACCCTGTGACACACCCTGATGTCCAGTGCCAGTGTTGATAGCGTTCTGTCAAACTGCTGCCTGTAAGAGCTATCAGACCTGATCCAGCTCTCCAACAGTCGAACTGCAGTTCGCAGGCTGTCCAGGTGTAGACCAGACCTGGTGAAGCCCAGATTCAGTTCGCTCCCTCCAGCTGTAGGATTGATTTAGTCCAGGAATTATCTAGGCAAAGATTAGGTAGTGTAGGTGGAGTCTAGGTGTAGTCCAGGTAAGGTGAGGGTTGATTCCAGGTGTAAGCATAGTGTAGTATAGGCTTAGCTCAGGTGTGAGTCAGGTTCAGTCCAGCCGTGAGTCAGGTTCAGTCCAGGCGTAGGTCAGGTTCAGTCCGGCCGTGAGTCAGGTTCAGTCCGGCCGTGAGTCAGGTTCAGTCCGGCCGTGAGTCAGGTTCAGTCCAGGCGTAGGTAAGGTTCCGTCCGGCTGTGAGTCAGGTTCAGTCCGGCCGTGAGTCAGGTTCAGTCCAGGCAGGTTCCGTCCGGCCGTGAGTCAGGTTCCGTCTGGCCGTGAGTCAGGTTCAGTCCGGCCGTGAGTCAGGTTTAGTCCAGGCGTAGGTTAGGTTCAGTCCAGCCGTGAGTCAGGTACAGTCCAGGTGTAAGTCAGGTACAGTCCGGCCGTGAGTCAGGTTCCGTCCGGCCGTGAGTCAGGTTTAGTCCAGGCGTAGGTTAGGTTCAGTCCAGCCGTGAGTCAGGTACAGTCCAGGTGTAAGGTTCATGAGTCAGGTTCAGTCCAGGCGTAGGTAAGGTTCCGTCCGGCTGTGAGTCAGGTTCAGTCCGGCCGTGAGTCAGGTTCCGTCCGGCCGTGAGTCAGGTTTAGTCCAGGCGTAGGTTAGGTTCAGTCCGGCCGTGAGTCAGGTTTAGTCCAGGTATAAGTCAGATTAAGTCTGGGTGTAGTTATAGTTAGGTCTAGGGTAGATAAAGGTAGATGCAGCCCATCATACAATATATATATCCCCCCCTTTTAGCCAATCAGCTTTGAGAACAGCGCCCAAACTGGGGGTAACAGAACAACATTATTTTGACATCACTTCCTGTCAGTGCCAAGAGTTTTGAATATATGTGTTGTGAATGTTTGATGTTTGGGTGTGTGCGGAGTGGTGGTGACTGGATTGACCCAGCAGAAATAATGAAGTTGTGCTACAGTCAGACCGGGTATTTGGTCCTATGAACCGGAATCTGTGAGTTCAGACCAGCAGAGGTCGGACGTTGTTCGAAAGAATGAAACAAAATGCTGGTTTAATGCTGGGAGCAAAAACACAGAATGAAAAGGAATGTGAGCTGTTGTTTTCTGGCCTGTCGTGTTTCTGCACGTTGTCCCGTTATTCATGTCTCACTACAGTATTATTACTGTTATTTATTTTTATGACAAATCTTTGTTGTTGCTGCTCCTTTCGCATGTGCAGTAAACTATGTTCAAATACAGGTGTGCTGTGTTACTGCTGTAATACTGTTCTTTGTGATGTCTAATAATAAAGTATTCAAAGCCTGAACTGCCCAGTTCTTTGATTTGTTTGATGTTAGATGAAACGGTGATAATAAATGTCCATTTAAAAAAAGTGCACACACTAACCCAGCTAGGGGAAGAAGACATAAGGTGTGAGAAAATGAGACAATAATAATAAATAATAAAATAATAAAGATTTATAATCAATGAAAGATGTTAAGAACATGGACAAACTGGATTTAGATGATATAGATAAATAAAAACAATTACGACAGTAAAGGAAATTAATAGGTCTGTGGACTGCTTTAAAAAATGACTGATGTAAATTAAATTGACAATGAAATTAAACGTGAAACGGCTTCACTGATGCGATGGAGAATCCTCCATCGATGCTGTTCAACACTCCTGCATAGACATATGAATAAAGTCTTACATAATATAAATGAGCCATGGATTCATTGTTATATAAAAGGAGAAATGAGAAGGAGATTCATTTTAGGTGAAGCTTCTTTTGAAGCCCATGGATGAACAAGGAGGTGCGCCTCCTGCTGAAGTCTACAGCACTTCCAGGGCAAATCTGAAGAGGGGCCTCAAAAAGGCCAAGCCCTGCTTCAAAATAAAGCTAGAGGAGCACTTTTCCAACTCTGATCCCTCGACGCATGTGGCAGGACATCCAGGCCGTCAGGGACTACAAACACAGCCACTCTACCCACCCAGACACACATGTCTCCTTCCTGAACCAGCTTAATGACTTTTAATGCTCGTTTTGAAGGAGACAACAAAGAACCTGCGACCAGAATCTCCTTCAACCAACCTCTCGCCCATCATATTCACCCTCCACAGACGTCTACACCGCACTTAGCCAGGTCAACGTGCACAAGGCTGCAGCACCAGACGGCATCCCCGGACGCGTTCTTAGAGCATGTGCTGAGCAGCTTACTGGGGTATTCACACACATTTTTAAAATATCCCTTGACCAAGCAGCTGTGCCAACATGCTTTAAATCCACCGCCATTGTGCCAGTGCCGAAACACTCCAGCCCAACATGTCTGAATGACTACCGCCCTGTAGCGCTCACGCCCATCATTACGAAGTGCTTTGAGCGGCTGGTCCTGGCAAACCTGAAGGACTGTCTCCCACCCACACTAGACCCACACCAGTTTGCCTACCGTGGAAACAGGAGGACAGGGGATGCAGTCTCCATTGCACTGGACTCTGTGCTCACACACCTGGACAATAAGAACACTTATGTTTTCATAAATGTTTTCACTTACTGTTTTCTCTCCTGCCATCAGGCAGGCGCTTCAGGTTCCCATGGACAAGAACCACCAGACCGAGGAACAGCTTTATTCCTGGAGCTGTCTCCTTATTCAACTCTGCCCCCCACTGACTTCACTGACCTCTACCACAATCACACACCCCGACATTCTTCCTATAACCATTGCACTAACCTGTAAATACATACGTCTGTAAAATTTTATTGTCATTCTTGACTATAGCAAATAGCAAACTGCATATTATATTCACTTCTACTTGTATATTCCTGATTACTATAGCAACCACTATATAGCCTTATCCATCAGTTAATGTCTGCTCTAGTTAACAACAACCTGTATAGTATGTTCATAGCATCTGTAAATATGATGATCCATATCTTCTCGTGTACATATTTTCTAGAGGTAACTTATAACCTATATCCTGCACTTGCTGCTTATTGCACTTCTGGTTAGACATAAACAGCATTTCGTTGCCTTGTACTTGTACATGTGTAATGACAATAAAGTTGAATCTAATCTAATCTAATCCAAGCTTTTCTTGAAAGCATTAGAAACTGAAGGAATGTTAACAGTCCTTTATTTTCTGACCGATTGGCTTGAATGAATAGACTTCCTGATCCAACAGTCCAAACAAATCTCAGACCGGATCTAAACCTGAGAACGAACCTGCTCCTGAATGAGTCGTGGATCTGTTGCCGAGAGGAAAAGCTCAGTGTGACCCAAGAAGAACCAACAGATCCGGAGTGACGTCAGATAGTCAACAGAATCACGGGCTGACCTGTAAATCCACGTTCACCCACACAGACTGTGATGTGGCCAGTGCAGCTCTCTGTGGAGTCAACGGGTCTTCGTCATGGATTGAAGTCAGGAAGAGCTGAAAGGGTTAAGGTGTGCAGGATGAGGAGGGCGGGACCACAGCGCCTCATCAGGTTGGAACCATGGCAACAAACAGGAAGCAACAAGCAACAACTACTACACACACGACCACTGTTACCATGGTGAATGTGCCGTTTGGTTTGGATGAGTTTCAGTGTAAGTGACGTTTGTGTGGTTCTGCTTAAAAGTCTACATCAGTTATTTCGCATCTCTGTGTCATTGCGGTATGAAACCAAATAAATCTGGTCACAAATGTTTAATGAGTGTAAAAACATCAACGAAACGTAATAAAACAAAAACGCAAGTGAGTGAACTATAAATTAGATCATTTATTCAGTAAACACTAAAACATATTAAATTAAGAAATTCCACATATGATTATGAAAATAAAAGAAAAAATATTGACGTCTTTATAACCTAAATTTATGTACATTGTTCCTGTCTTGGGTTTTTGCTGCCCTTGTTTTTTGCATTGACATTGTTTTTCTGTGTGTGTGTCCTTGCACTTGCCTTTTGCCTTTCATTTTCATCATCATCACCCCTGCATGATTTGTATTTAAGGCCTTGCGTTTAGTTTTGGGGTTGCTAGTGTGTCATGGTCCGTTCTGGGGCTCCTTCCTAATCCTTCCTTCCTTTCCTGATCTTCAGCCTTTGATACTGTCGTGAGTCTGTTCACAGTTCTAGTTTGTTAGTCTTCTTGTTTAGAGTAAGTTTCTGTTTGTAATATTATTCTCCTCTGTTAGAGTGATTTTCTGTTATATTGTTAGTCTTCTCATTAAGAGTGTATTTTGTTATGGTCTAAGTTTCTGCCGTGTAAGGTTTTGGTTATAATCTAAGTTTCTGTCTTTGAGTTAATTATTTAACAGTTTTTAGAGGTTCATGTGTTAATAAACCTCCTGCACTCTTGGTGTGTCTCGGCTTCTGCTTTTGGGTCCCATAGTTACAGTATCCAGTTACGGAACCTTTACACTCTGAACCTGAAGCTGAACTTTACTCTCACTTCCGTCCTCTGGTGGATCTTTGCAGACAGCGAGGACACGGCGACACCTCCTGGTCTGGTGAACTTCAAACACCTCGATCATAAAGGAGTCAGATGTTTGTTTCACTGAATCACTGCAGCGCAGTTCGGAAAAGTGAATTTACCCATTAGGTGAAACAAAAAAAAAAGGGGAAAGTTCTGTAAATAATAAATCAAAGTGTGTGGAATATGATATGACAATAAACAGCTCATCAGCGGGTTTCATGCTGCTTTGACTAAAAATAATGTCAACTTCCTGTTCAATCAAGTAAAGCCAGAATGACAGTTTCCACATTTCTTTCCTTCCTTTAAGAATATAGATATTCTCTCTCTATATTATATATTAATATAAATATATATTAATATTATGATATTAATATTAATAACTTAAAATAGATATGAACTACAGAAAAAGGTATTTCTGTTATTTGTTATTCTTTGTTGTGTCATCAAATGTGGGCAGGGCTTTTTATACATTTTGCTCTGCCTTTAATATATTTCACAATTATGACAAAAGCAGCAATCGGCAGAATTTTGAGTTTTTCACTATTTTTTATTGAAACCGTACCTTAGTTTGTTTCCAATAAAGTTGTATTGATGCCCATTTCCACGATTCAAAAAAATAAAAAGGGGAAATGTCCATGGTGAAAAAATATGCCATAATAAATCAAAATTCTGAGATAAACGGATCAAATTCTTTCCCCTTCATTTTTCCTCCTTTCCTGGAACTTTACAATATCAGTCTCATTGTATTTAATAATGCAAGGACACACAGATAAAGCCCAACTCTGTCACAAAACACACACGCAACCACTGAGAAAGTGTCATAAATGTGAATTTCCTGACATATTATTTCGTATTTTCTTCCCGGACGTTCCCTGGTTCCACGTAATAAACTGTGAATATTACGTTCTGCTTCGAGTGAAACCAAGTTTTGTTTCATTTCGGCATTGACAAACTCCACTTACATGCCATCTCCATCACTCGTAGGTTCACATACTTCAGCGTTCCAGGATTATCTCGTTGTTCTTCTGTTCATCAGAACTCCCAGAACAGGTTTGAACAAAACGAGGAATCTCAGCGGGTGGCTTTGAGCGCTCGGACTCTACACAACGTTCCTTTGTTTGACAAAAGACTGCACTCTTTTGTTTTCGAGCAGATGCTGAACGTGGATATGAGCGACTCAATGCGTGTTCAGGAATTTCTCTTTGTGATCTGCATAGGTTTCATTTCTTATTTCACTTGTCTTTTTGTTTCCCACTTTTAGAGGAAAAACATGAGATGAGAGAAAAATCCTGAATTTGTTTTGGTCATCAGAAGCTGATATGTTGCCCTGGCAACAATACAAGTCTCCAACTTCACACTCGCTGCATTTCTGCACCAACTGATTTGGTCAAATCTCTGTCTGTGTGTCCAACCCCACAGGCTGTGGGGGACATGCAGTTATCTGCAGCAACAACTTTAAATTCATACACAATGTCATTTTGAAGGTCGTCATTGTTTTCTTTTGTTTAATATATTTTATTAGTAAGTTATTTTGTTTCACTTACTCAAAATAAAAACTGTTGAGTTACAGTTCTCCCAGAGTTTCATTTCACAAAAACTGTAAAAACTCTGCTGCATCGGTTTTAAAATGTTTGCTGTCAAAAACAATCGCTGGAAGTTATAATGAGATTCAAGTTTCACAACATTCCACATTAAAATGGAATAGGCACACAGGTACAAATTGCAAGAAGATTAGAAGGTGAAAAGTAATTAGGAAAAATAAAATCCAAAGCCCACAGGCTTATTGCATTTATTAATATTTATAAATCATCATAAACCATATAAATTTTATCATCTTACCATCTTAAATGTGCTATGACTGTCTTCTCTCTTAGAGTAATAAAAGTGGTGTTGCATCCTTCTTACTTTCATCCAGGCCTAATCTCGCTTCTAACACCGTTTTACTGTTGGTGGTTATTAAATGTATTGGTTTGATGGTCTTCGGCTTTAATCTTGTTGACAATAAATCCACATTGAAAACTGAATCCAGGGGTTTTGTTTCCTCATTGCTTTATAAATGCTTAATTGTCATGTTTGTAGAAAAAAAGAAACTGATGGAGAGCGACGTTCGGTGTTGGTTTAACAGAGTTTACTGTCAAAGTTCTGGAGGAGATTTTTTGAAGGTCGTCATTGTTTTCATTAGTTTATTATATTTTATTAGTAAGTTATTTGGTTTCGTTTACTGAAAATAAAAACTGATTAGTTACGTTTCATTTCACAAAACCATAAAAACCCTGCTGCACCGGTTTTTAAAATGTATGCTGTCAAAACAATCGCTGGAAGTTATGATTAGATTCCAGTTTCACAACATTCCACATTAGAAAGCAGCAGGCACATAAACCACGAAATGTGAAATAAATGCGATCGTGGGGACAAATGAGTCCAGTCTCCTTCCTGTAAATGGCTTCAGGGGGTTTGCAGATGAGAGCAGGTGCATTGGCAAGTACAGAGAGTTCAAAGTGTGAACATCTAACTGGAAATCAGACTTACACGAACGGAGAAAAGGGTTTGTGTGTTGACGTAATGCATTTTTGAAAACAATGTATTCTATATTCTCATGCTAAAAACAAAGGGGGGACACGCCCAGTCCTGGAGGCTTCGTGCATCATTTGTCCATCACCTGAACAGTATATAAACTGCGGCAGCTCAGATCAGGTTCACGGCTCTACAGCACCGACAGCTCAGAAAGCTACTCAGCACTTCTCATCTGTCCACCATGGCGAAGCTGGTCCTTTCCCTGACTCTCAGCTGGATGCTGCTCTGCACAGGTAACGCTGCTTTTTCTAACTCGACAGCTTTCATGGACTCGCTGTAGAAGTTTTAAGGCTTACCAGCACCAGTGATTTCAATAATCCTTGAATAAATAATAGGAAATCATTTATGTTGCAATGCTCAGCAAATGTAACTTTCTAACAAGATCAGATTTGTATATTTATGTTGCATCTGTAACATCCTTTTTAACTGCAAGAACCTTTTTGTAACAGATCAGAAACCTTTGACATTTAATTCAAAATGAGGATCTTAATCATAATTACTGACCAATTTTCTCCCCATTGCAACAACAAAACATCAGCGGCTGCACAAACAACTGCTGGCCCACCAACAACTGCTCCCCAAACAACAAGTGCTCCCCCAACGACGAGAACCACTGCAGCAGCAACAACAACAAGTGCTCCTCCCCCAACAACTGCTCCCCAAACAACAAGTGCTCCCCCAACGACGAGGACCACTGCAGCAGCAACAACAACAAGTGCTCCTCCCCCAACAACTGCTCCTCAAACAACAAGTGCTCCTCCAACAACAACTGCTCCCCAAACAACAAGTGCTCCCCCAACGACGAGGACCACTGCAGCAGCAACAACAACAAGTGCTCCTCCCCAACAACTGCTCCCCAAACAACAAGTGCTCCCCCAACGACGAGGACCACTGCAGCAGCAACAACAACTGCTCCTCCCCCAACAACTGCTCCTCAAACAACAAGTGCTCCTCCAACAACAACTGCTCCCCAAACAACAAGTGCTCCCCCAACGACGAGGACCACTGCAGCAGCAACAACAACAAGTGCTCCTCCCCCAACAACTGCTCCTCAAACAACAAGTGCTCCCCCAACGACGAGAACCACTACAACAGGAATAACAACAACTTCAACCACCCCCTCAACTACAACGACTTCTCCAACTACGACCACGACACCAACCATAGCCTGCGATACAAGCACTACTACCACTCCAACGACAACCCCAACCACAACCACAAGCACGACCCCAAGCACGACCCCAAGCACGACCCCAACCATAGCCTGCGATACAAGCACTACTACCACTCCAACGACAACCCCAACCACAACCACAAGCACGACCCCAAGCACGACCCCAAGCACGACCCCAACCATAGCCTGCGATACAAGCACTACTACCACTCCAACGACAACCCCAAAGACAACCACAAGCACGACAAGCACGACCCCAATCGCGACCCCAACACGACCCCAATCCGACCCCAAGCACGACCCCAAGCACGACCCCAACCATAGCCTGCGATACAAGCACTACTACCACTCCAACGACAACCCCAAAGACAACCACAAGCACGACCCCAAGCACGACCCCAATCGCGACCCCAAGCACGACCCCAAGCGCGACCCCAAGCACGACCCCAAGCACGACCCCAACCATAGCCTGCGATACAAGCACTACTACCACTCCAACGACAACCCCACCCACGACCACAACTACAACTGGTTCTTCATCTACAAATAGCTGCCCCAAAACCAACAACTGCTGCTGCTGCTGCAACAACTGCTGCTCGTAGGTTTTGAAATGAACAGCAAATGTTTTCTAGTGCTACTATTTAAATCAAGATAATCTAAAGCCACAAAATGGTGACAATAAAAATGTACTAATAAACAGATACTGGTGGGTAAAAATTGCCAAAAAATTAGAAGGTTAAAAAATAAAGGAAAGGTAATTAGGAAAAATAAAATCCAAAGCCCACAGGTTTATTGCATGAATTAATAATTATAAATTTTATCATCTTACCATCTTAAACGTGCTATCACTGTCTTCTCTCTTAGAGTAATAAAAGTGGTGTTGCATCCTTCTTACTTTCATCTAGGCCTAATCTCGCTTCTAACATGTTT
The DNA here is from genome assembly GCA_033026295.1 of Channa striata. Taxonomy (NCBI): domain Eukaryota; kingdom Metazoa; phylum Chordata; class Actinopteri; order Anabantiformes; family Channidae; genus Channa; species Channa striata. Next base: position 9,155,576 of record CM065182.1, on the reverse strand, counting down.
TCGTTTTCCAGCGTTTTACTGTTGGCGGTTGTTAAATGTATTGGTTTGATGGTGTCTTTGGCTTTAATCTTGTTGACAATAAATCCACATTGAAAACTGAATCCAGGGGTTTTGTTTCCTTATTGCTTTAAAAAATGCTTAATTGTCATGTTTGTGGAAAAAAAAAAAAGAAACTGGATGGTTCAACCCTCCAAACGCACGTGGGTCATCTGAGTCGTTTATCAGCAGACAGAGTTTACCGTCAAAGTTCTGGAGCAGACTTTCCTCTCATGTTACCGTCACATACTTTCTGATTTAAGTTCACAACCAGCTGTGTGTGTCAGACCTTCAACTGCACATTTAGCATTTACCACAAATGAAATACTGTATGTTGGAATTCAGTACAGCAGAAATTAAAACTCTGGGTTACATTTTAGTTTTCCGAACCAAATGTATTAAAACCTTATTTCTTCACACAGCAGCAGACAGACACACAAGAGGAAACGAATGTGGAAATAGTCAGTGTTGTAATCGCCACACGTGACGCGCCTTCCTTTGGGGTGCGCTCCCGACACGTTCTGATGTCAGGTGCTCTGATTGGCGGGAGGAACCGCCCAGTTGGATCCTGTTGACATGCGCAGTAAAGGACAGAGTCAGCATGTTTGGAAAGAAAAGAAAAGTTTCCCATAGACCAGGACATTCACTTGTTCTCTGCTGGAGGACGCGTCCATGCACGGACAGAGACGGGGACAGACTGAGGACAGAGGGACAGACACAAGTGTGTGTTCGTTTGTTTAAAGCAGCTTATGTGAGGGATCAGTAATTAAAAATGATGGGACACTGACATCAGTGAGGAGGGTGTGAGACAGACACCGGTGTTCATCAGTCCAGATGTGAGAACCGAATAGAAACAGCGTCACGGTTCACCTGGATCAGCTGATGACCCTGTTTGTCTTTTGGATTTCGCTCTTACATTAGATAGAATGTATTTCCCTTTTACGTGAAGGTCTATGCTGGCTGGCTGTGGCTGGACTGGGACACCCCTGTCAGTGGTGTTCGGAGGTCTCAGTGGGTCAGGAACTGGACTGTGTGGGACTACTTAAGGGACTACTGCCCTATAACGGTAAGACCAGGTGGTCTGATCTGATCGATTGATACAGGACTGATAAACACCTGATTATTGACTGTTGATGTGTGTCTGCAGCTCGTTAAATCGGTCGATCTGGTCCCAAAGAAAAACTACATCTTTGGATTTACTCGCTGCACGGTGGCTCACCATGCCCGTACTGACATAGGGAAAACACGCTTTTAGATGAGAACTGTTTACTGTCTAACAGTGGACAAGCAGAGAGTCAGAGGACAGCAGAGTCTGGTGAATCCTTTAACAGGAACTGGATCGTCCAATCTGCCCCATATGCCAATAAACAAAACCACACACACTTTTCTTTGGAACCAGTCATGTGACATCAGTACATGAAATCCTCCAGATCCAGCAGGCTCCATTTAATGCTCCCATATCACTGTGACCATGGACGGCTGCTCGTCCAGAGGCAACAGTGAACCCGTAAGATTTAACTGTGGTGATGTTTGAATTGTTGCCAGTAAGGAAACTACGGTGTAAAACCAAAGAGTTGAATTGTTCCCAGATTGTCCGCTGTTGGATGTTACAAACCCAGTAGAGGTTTTCTCTGGTAACTTGAGTCATGTCTGGCCTCTTATGAGACACCACTTTCTTCAGACATTAGGACATTTGTGCAGCAGGGTTCAGGCCTGACTGGGGTCTGCATGATCCTCCCCGTTTCTCACTCAGCTCTTTGCACAGATCTGAGTAAACACTGTGTCACGGGTCTGCGCAAGAGGAAGCAGAAAGCTGCTCTCCGATTGGCTGCCTGACCACTTACCGGGGTCACGTGGGTTCATTCGGTCCAGAGCTGCAGGGGTCGATCACTTTCATCATTAACTCTGAGGATTGACTCACAGACCCTCAGAGTGAGGGGTCTCTGTAGTTTTGGATTCGCTATCGGGTTAAACGTATTTTAACTTTCCGGTTTCTCCTCAGAGCGAGGGCTCCCGCTCTCGGGGTGAAAGGTGACTCACCTGTGTGAGGAACCAGCTGATGTGCAACTGCAGGACAGTTAGTTCACAGTTTGGTTTGACACCATCACTCTGACAGTTGAGTTTTTCCACCAGATTGACCCTGAACTAATCGTAACGACTGCCAACGCTTGGGTTGATCATCGCTGCCGACGCACCGCTCACACACCTTTACTTGTCCGTCTCTTCACCTGTCTGTCTCTCAGGTCTGGTGTCCAGCAGTAAGTCCAGTCTGTCGTACCTGCTGAGTCGTCCCGAAGGAGGAAACGTTGCCATCATCGCAGTGGGCGGAGTTTCAGAGGCTCTGGACGCTTGACTGCGTGCTTTAACCCTTCAGGTACGTTACTATTACTTTAATTTAACCGTGTTACCTGCTTCAGTGTCAGGGTTCAGGGTGACTCAAAGTCAACAGAAGAATATTTTGTTGTAAGCGTCCTCCAACCTCCCCCTTTCATCAGACCCTGATGAACAACAATACAAATCGCTGGTTCAGACTGTGTCAGTTCCAGTCCTGGTTCGTTGGCCCACTCACTAACTCTGAGCACAATCCCTGGTTACCTGTTGCTTTTAAAATTTTATAGCTTCACATACACAAAGAGTGATCATCACCACAATTAATATTTTTTTGGTTTGTTGGTGATTGATTCTCTGAAAATGTTTTGTTCTCTCCTCCAGGTGCGAAAGAGGAAAGGCTTCATCAAACTGGCTCTGAAACATGGGTGGGTGAGGCTTGTAGAGTGAGGGGGAGGGTGAAGGGGGCCAAACAGCAAAGTCACTTTCTTACTGTGTGTTGTGCAGAGCTCAGCTGGTTCCAGTCTTTTCATTCGGAGAGAACGAATCAGAGAATCCCACCGGCTCTTTGCTCAGGACGCTGCAGGTCAGAGCTCACGTCTCTTTAACCTGAGATAAATTTACTACAACAAACGTGTTTCGACTGTGATGGTGTGAGCAGGTGGAGGAACCAGAACAAAACTACCAGCCCCCATGTAACAGATGGCACTTGGCAGCTGCATGTACTCAGTCAGAATCATTATGTCAACCCTTAAAACCCAATAACAAACTATTTAGTAGAACTTTAAAAACCAATTAGTTAGCAAACAGAGCTCGTCTCTTTGAAAAACTACCCTGAACAAAGAGGGGCTATATGAAAAAAACGCTGGTAACCACCTGGTAACCGCTGTGTAACCACGTAAAATGCTCTGACCACCATCAAGGATCCACTGTGAAATGTGTTACTGTAACCACATGAGGGTTCCCCAGCAGCCCCCAAACTACCACCTAGGACCACCACCAACAACCAGTCGTCTCCCAGAAACCAGCTGGAGATACTCTACAGGAACTGTCAGCACGACTGCTGGTGTGTTGTGGGATGTCAGTGTGTTGTCCTGTGTCCACAGAACCGGCTGCAGGGCAACATGGGAATATCGATGCCTCTGTTTCACGCCAGGGGAGTTTTGCAGTACAGCTTTGTCTTTCACGACCTTTATACCACATGTATCTAATGTCCTGACGTTAACCTAACTATTTTCCCAGCCGTCCAGACCCCAGTCCCAGCAGTGACAGTCTTGGTCTGATGAACCACCTTGATGGGAAATGCTGATTCAGATGAAATTTTAATGGTACATTTAGGAGCAAGGTTTCTGTATAGAAATAAGCATTTGTTGTGTAATAAAGTGACATTATAAGAGAGTGGTGATGATGATGTGACTGGTGATTGTGTCAGAGGTCCTGTGTGACATTGCAGCTGTCTGATTGGTGGGTCCGGTCTGAATCTGATCTGATGCATGTTCCTCGTTAAATGACTGACTAGATTAAACTTGTTTCAATGTAAAATAACCTTTGAACCAGAACCAGAACAAAAAATTAAAGACATGCGATACCTCCAGCATCAGCTTGTCGGGTCCGTCGACCCTTCGGGGTCGATTTCAACCTTGTTACCTTGTTTACAGCAGCGACCGGTGACAGCGACGCGGATCTTGACCCAGATCTTAAAGTTAATGTTCATCAACAAAAACGGGCACTTTCAGCATCGGTCAACTGAAGAAATATTCCCCTGAACGCAAACTGGAACGTTACTTTAATAAATTTGTGCTCCACATGAGACAAAGCTCAAAGCTTCCCACTAATCAGTTTAACCTGAGCTTTAAAACTTTATCAGGACTAAATGAGAATCACCTTAATACAACGTGCTGTGATTTAAGAGTTATTATTGACCAGCGGGTCAATTATTATTTTTTATTACCGACTTTATTGTCTTGGCGTATCATTAAACGTGACAAACAGACCAACACACACTCACAACACTTCATGTACACACTTAGAAATATATGGTAAAGTGAATCACTTATTGTTGTACATTTTTCTAAGTTTGTTTTATGCGTAAATAAATAAATTAAAACTGAATCAAATGTGTTCTGCCAAACTCGCACCTTAACCATCATTCATATTAATCAGAATAATTAATGTGCTGTGTAATTAATGTGATGTGTAAACGCAGTAGAAGTGGCGTTTCATCACCACTAGATGGAGACAATGAGCAACGTCACTTTTATTTTGAAAATGTAAGGGAGTATGATCATATTTATTTAGTTAGCAAATGGCGCTGCTTGTAATCATAATACTCATTATAAATCCTTTTAGAATTTAGGAGATGCTTTTCATATGATTATTTCATATGATTTATTGAACTGTAGTAATTTACAATGTTTCTGTTAAAACCTGCTAAATAGGAAAACTACGCCACCTACTGTCGCATCATTGAACCTGCGTACGAGTAAAGTGACTGCAGTCTGGGAATCAGCTGGTTTAAAAAAAGCCAAATATTATCATTTATTAAATATTTCAAATCATATTTCGAAAAAAATATTTTTCTAATTGTTGCTCTAGGTCTGCTCTTGATTTTGCATCAATCATTAGTTTGGATAAAAAAAAAATGTCTTCAATAACACAACATGAAAATGAACAAAACAGAAAAGACTGATCTCTGACTATTCAGATAATGAATCGCTTCACTGTTTTTTACACATCAGCGTCACATCTTCTACGACTTCAGCTTCTTCTCTCTGTCAGATGGACAGAAACACTGAAACACAACGAGGACTTTGTACTTTAGTGCCAGTAGCACAGAAACTCAGTGTGTCCAGTACAACAATGAGGACATTTCTACTGGTTGTAGAAGAGACAAGAGCTTTTTTGTTTCTGTTAAATCCTGTACAAATGTTTCAATGGTGTCGAGTCTGAAGTCGTGTCTCTGCTTTCCAGACGTCCAGTCCTCGTCCAGACAACATGAAGTCTGTGTCTCTGCTCCTCGGTGAGTCAAACACACACATTCTGAGTACAGTCTCTGTTGGACAGAGCTGTGGATGTTGCAGTAAGTGTGAAACCTTGAGTGTCCTCCTGTCCCAGGTGTGTCTGTCCTGCTGCTGTCTGCACTGACTTCTGCAGGTGAGATGATGGAAACAAAGTGAAAATCTGAATGAAGCTAAAGTTGTGAACATTTGTCACCATCAGTGCAGTGATGGTGGTGAAACAAGAAAAGCACAAACCAAGGATGTGGAGAGTCAGTCATGTGACAGGTTCTAAAAGCACTTCCCACCTGGTCCTAACAGGAACACGTCACAGAGCCAGTAAGGACTGATTTCACTCTCTGAGAGCCTGGATTAACACTTGACCCCGTCTCTGTTTGTTTCTCTGCTGTTCAGATCCTCCTCTGACCCTGAGGTTCTCTGAGAATCCTGTGATGACAGGAAGTGACGTCACTCTTACCTGTGAGAAAACAACTAACGGTGGTGCAGTTAAAGCTTATTTCCACATTAATGGTAAAGTTGTATCTCACCCTGTGGTCACATTCACCATAAGCAAAGTCCAACAGTCTGATAAAGGTCTCTACTCATGTTCTACTGATGAGGATGGAAAAGCTCCTCAGGTCTGGCTGAAGGTCAAAGGTCAGGACACTGAGATCACCTCCTGTTTAAAGATATGAACCAACCTGCTGAACTGATAATAAACAATGAACATAATTCTCTGTCTACAGATCCTCCTACAACCTCAGCTGCTCACACCACCACATCCTCTGAAACCTCTGCAGAAACCTCTGCAGAAACTGCTCCACCTCCTGGTTCAGACGCCGTCCCTCTCAGACTCTTTGTCCATCTAGTGGCCGTCTGTGTGTTTTACAGCTGATCTGGAAAACAGGAAACACAACAAACCAAATGAATTTGCCCTCTGTCAAACAGCATGAAACGTATTTTCCCAGTAGCGTTGACACTGTGGACAGTAATGTGTACCAGTTTGACTCTGGGTGAGACACTGAAGTTGTTTCTGTTTATTAACCGATCTGACACACGAGCATACACAGATTTTTTTTAAAAAAAAGCTCCCAGACAAACAATATTGTAGTGGAAAAACTGTTAATCTGAACTGAAGTCCTCCACATTCAGGTTTTTTCTGCTACGTTGCTTTTATATTCAATAAAAGTTTGAAACTTGTACATTTGTTTGAGTGAATTTAAACTAAACTTCAACACGCTCTCGAGCTGGACGAGTCAAACTTTTACATGTTTATGGAGATGCACAGTTTGAACATGTTAAGACCAAAGTGGTTAAATAATGAGGAGGGGCAGATGGAGGAGTCCTTTACTGTGATGCACAAATCCCAAAATATAGAGAAAACAACCAACAATAACTTAATTAAAGACTCAACTCATAACAACTCAAATCAAACCTCCCAGTCCCACCGAGCTTCAAACAGTCCCAACAAGTTCTATTTAGCCGCAGCTCAAACACATGAAACAAATGAATCCTTACACCCAACCCGAATCCCCCTTCTGCTGGGTCTCACCTCATTACATCACCGATGACATCAGGAAACCTGTGGAATGAGGAAGGAGTTACTTCTATTACCATTAAACCTGTGACAGTCTATGTTTCAGTTTACCTTTAACCCCACATTACGCTCAACACAAACAGTCCCGGGACAGTACGTGTCTGCAACGTTACAAATTTCCTCCAGTTTCCTCCCACAGTCCACAGATGTGCATGGTGGGTTCACTGGTGACTCTAAATTGCCCGAGAGTGTGACAGATCCTCTGCATGTCTCTCTGAGACAGACTGTAGACCTGTTCAGGGAGGACCCCCAATGACACCCAGTGAGTTTCAGGTAAATATGATGTATGTCAGTTTTCGACGGTATTGGTTTTCCCACCGACGCCGTTACATGTCACCTTCAAACATGAGTGTAAACCGTCAACTCAAGAGGATCTGAATTTAAAAAAAACGGGCCACTAATGTCAACTTCCTTGTTCCCTCCTGAATCCATAAAAACTACCCTCCTCTGCAGGTTCTCGTCCTCCACCTGGCTGCATCTCTGCTGGTCTGACGGTGTCCATGTCCTACAGGGAAACAGGTACTAACACGCCAAGATACGTGTGGCGGGAGGTTTAGACAGGAATTTCTTTTATTCTTCTGATGTTTTAGTTTATAAAAAAATATTTTACTATTTTGAGTTTTTCCTCTCCACTGTTGCCTATAGCTGCTCAATGGGGATTTGTTGGGTTTTCTCTAAATGTCTGTATAGTCTGGACTTTATTATGGAAAGTGACTTGTAAATTGGCGACATATAAATAAAGTTGAATTGAATTCAAACATTTATGGATATGTTTTACTTTGCTGATAGTTGACATCTGAACAAGTGTAAGTAATTTGATCTCAAATGAACCTGCTGCTGAACCTTCCTCTGTCTGTTCTTTGGTGAGTTTTAAGCCCGTGATTGTGGCCTATGACTTTGCTTTTTGATGTATGGATTTGTTTTGGGGAGACTAAGGATTTGTGCTGTTTCCTCTACTTTTTTCATGATTTGTGTGGTTTTTGAACATGTTCTTTCCACCGTGGATAATGACGCTAGCGAATCTATGCATGAGCTGAAGTCCACTCAACAACAGATCAACTGCTGCTAATTCATTATCCCCACATGCCGTCTCCAGTTTGTGGACCTTCCACCTTTTTATCATTATTTGCCTTGAATATCGATGGACCATGTGATATTTGCAGTATGTGACTCTTTAATACGGATAGCAGAAACGATAGCAGGTGTCTTTCCTGTTCCATCCAGTCCAAATGACAGACGGGCACCAATTAAAAAAATATATATTTACAAATGTACAGTATGAAAAAAAAGAACTACAGAAAATATACAGTAATAATTAATAAAATTTTGTAGAAATTATAAGAAATAAAGCTCCATTGTTCCCAACAATGGAGCTCTATATACAAAACTCTATACATGTTTTGCCATAATTACCATAATTAGTATTGTTTTATTGTTTCTTTTAGTAAAATATGTGAAATTGAACCTGTGGAGATTTTTTATATCCAATATTTGTACATTGCATTACATTCAGCCGCAGCGTGGTCACACTGACCTTTGTCTTCCATAACTTTAGGACATCAGGACCTCAGAGTCGTACAGAATTTCCACCGCTGATCATGAACTGCACAGATTGTGGTTGACCTCAGGAGACCCTGTACTTGACATCACACACTGACCGTGGTTCTGCTTGTGGAAAGAGTTCACAGCATCAACTTCCTGGTGTGCACATTGATCATAACCTGTCCTGGAGCATGAAAACCACATCACAAGAAAAGAAAAGACCCAGCAGCACCTTCACTTTCTGCACAAGCTGAAGAAAGGCACGAACTCCCCCTCCCTAGTGTGACCAAACTGTACAAGGGCTGAAATTATCTTAAAAATAGTGTCACTGTCTGATATTGAAAATGTCCATACCACATGGATTATAAATACAACAGTAGAAACCATTGCCCCCTCATCTCCCATCAGTACAGGACACATTCAAATGCATAATTTACATGATGGGTGACCACTCCCACTGATTTTTTCTTTCTTATCACTCAACTCTATCTCACCCGTGTCACACAAATTAAAAACGTTCCACTAAACACTACCTCATCACTTTCAGACGGACAAAACATTCTTACAGAGAAGCACAGTGGAAACAAATCCAGAGTTAGACGCAAAAGTTTGCATCTGCTGATATTGAAATTGTGTGTGGGGATACAAACTCACCCTGAACATAGTAAAAATGCAAAATAAGCTAGCAGAAATGTTGCTTAATCACAAAAAGTAAAGTAAAATATTCATAATTAAATGAATGTACGTTGAACCCTTAAAAAGGACTGGATCTGTCTGATTAGGGTGTGAGGACGAGTTAATGTGGCACTGCTGTAACATCTCAGCCGCTTGAACGTGGGATTCACTTCATGAATTGCACCTTAGATTGTTTAGTCTTTACTTTTGACATTTTACAGACATCACAGCATCAGCTGCTGCATTCGACTTCTATTGTTTCCCATTCACAAGGACAGTTTTAGTTTTCATTATGTCTGCATGGAGTTTCTTTTGGACATTTATATTGCATTCAGTCCCACCCTACGTAAATTTTCAATAAGATTTACCATCTTTATTACTGTGTTCTTATCTTATTCTGACATTGCATGTTTTTCTTATTAAATTGACGTAACCTTAAGTTTGTGTGCTTGTGATCAGGGTTTGTACCTTTTTTGTTCGATTTTGTGTCATTTGCAGGTATCCTTGGCATTTCTATTATTTACCACGTCACTGCTTTAGGTGCCAAATATTGAAGCATCTGAGCTTCCATTGTACTACACTGAAATCTTAAAAACAGGTACCCTAAAACATCACCATGTAACGCAGAAGAGACTGGACGAAGCAAAACACCTCAGGAATGAGCTGTCTCTACATTTGGCTGAACAGGAAAAGAACTTGCCTTATAACTGACACATTTACAACAGTCTGGGTGTAGGCACGACTGACAGGCTCAACCATTGAGAGAAGTGATGCAGGACCAGGTGTGTGAGCAGGTGGAGAAAGTCATGTGACTGGGAGCGGAGGCCAAACTACACAGATCTGGGCCTGAAAGTTTGACAGTGGAACAAATGCAATAATACTTGATTCAAAGGGATACGTGCTATTAATACTGCAAGTGTTGTTAATTTATATTACAGATTAATGATTTTCCCTGCCAACTGACATTTTCTAAAACAAAAGTGTTCTGAGCCACATGACCTTTAGGGACAAAATATTGCATTTCTACATGTCAACCCATAACAAAAACTGTAAACTGCATCATGATATTAAGTTGAAATTCAATTGATGGGGAATTGAATTAAAACTTAACATAATTTGTATGTACAATAGTTCTTCTATATGACACATATAGATTAGTTTGGCAAAGGGAAAAAGCTGTAATTTCTATCTGCCCAAAGCGATATTTTAAAATTTTGAGATATTTTAAAAAGTCCCTTTTAATATGTCACACAAAGCTACTAATGAAATATTGCAGTTGAGCTGATGTGCACACGGCGGAAACGATACAGAGAGTTTTACCCACTGTGAGCACACACTGCTCTACTCACTTGTTTGTGTGTATGTTTGTTCATTCAGCTATTGGAAATTTGTCTAATAAATGTTTTGCAGGCGTCTAACTCACTTCTCGGGTCTCTCAGCAGATTGCGGGGCAGGAACTTATTCTCCTCTGCCGGGGACTACAGACGGAAACAAGCAATTAGGCAGATGGTGCTTTAAGTCGGCGCAGTACATCGCAGAGGTAATGACCATTATCAGAACTTTGACATACAAAACCTTCTGTGGGCGACATTTACATACAATGTGCCTACATGGAAAATAAAATGGCATTACCTATATTCTTATTCAATATTATCTTGTGAAGCTCAGCTTTTTTTTCTGCTGCATGGAAACAGATGTAAGATTTTCCCTCCACACCTTTCTATAAGACATCTGCTGGTGTGTCACCATGAGACATCAAAACAATGAAAAATATTCCGTGTCCTATATGATTTGATCTTTTCCTTGTCTTTTGCAACAAAATGAAAAACATTCTCCGGTGCCCTTGACCTCTAAATGTCACACACACAGTTTCCTTTTCCTTTTATATCCTCAAGTTTATTACATCCTCTGTACAGAAAAATACACTTCTTTTTCAGTTGCTCATTGTGGAGAGTTCAAGAGGGAGCTTGTTTGCGTCAGAGGAAGTTGCTCAACTGTGTGAGGCTTACTGAAGATTGAAAATGAAAGTTTTCATTTTGCACATACATAATAAATTTTATTTATTTTTCTAGGTGGTCAAGAATTCAGAATTCAGAAAAAATCTGCATTTTAAATACACAACAAGTTTTCAATAAAAAACATTAACAGATCACACACACATCAACAACAACAACAACAGATAAGATGTAAACCCGAGGCTCTGATAAAAATAAATCATAAATAAATACTTAAATACATATGTTTAATTCATATGTTAATCCTTCACTTCTACAAATTCAGTTTGTCTATAGAGGCGAGAACAGTGTGGGTCATTTATTTAGTCCATGGTCCGTTTAATTTATTATCACAGTTAAATCCTTCTTAGGCTGATGCTCCATGCACCATCATTATCAGGTTTGTTATATCCATAAGGCAAAAAAGAAAATTAAAAAAACAATCAAAAAGGGGGTTTTCTAAGTGTCCAATTCATAAAAAAAACTAATAATTTCCTCAGACGGGGAAAGTCAAGTTTATAAAAAACCAACAAAACAAAAATTGTCTTAATGTGATGTGCGTCTAATCTTGTTGGTCACTATCGTGGTGGAAACAGCTGCTGAAATGATCCTGAACATCGTCTGAAAGTTGTGCGCGTGCAGGCCCACTGCCGTCATGTTGCCTGCCTTCTCTCTCGTCGCCCTCTTGCCCCTCCTTCCATTCTCCACTGCCCCCACGTTCCTGGCTTCTCATTCCGTCCCAGCCTCTTTCTACCTCCTCGGCCTCTTGTGCTATCTGCTGGCTGTTCAGGTAGATGCTGCTGTGTGAAACCATGGTGCTGGTGTCTCTGGGAGGAAGTTGAGCGTCTACGTCTCCGTCCACCTCTAAGAAATCATGAGCAGAAGTTGTGGAGGGAGCTGGCAGCTGATCTTGACAGTTGTTTCGTCCCTGAGCCTGTCCTTGCTGGTAACGATGCTTCTTGCGCTTTTTATTCGCCACCTTCAAATCCAGTGATGCATAATTCAGGTCGCGATCTGAAGTCTGGAGAAAACATAGTTTGGTAATGTTCACATTTACCTGTGTTAATGTCGCTTTCTGTCGCAGCACGATGCCCCGGTAAAAATAAAATTAAAACATTTTACATCTTAGTCTAAATCTTGTGGCTGTGTGTTCTCATATTTCTGTACGTTGGGTTTATTTATAGAACAGTTTGTGCTTAATTGGTTCACAGCTTCATTGACCACAAAGTGTCTATGGTGTCAGCTGCCTTCCGTTTTGAAAGCAAATTTGTGAGAAGGGGCTGAATTGGTCTGCAAGTGTCTTTTTAACTCTACACAGCACACAGTCCTTCACGTAAGTTAATTAGAATATTTTCAGCGTACTACAAACAACTCACAAATCAGTTTGCTGCACTTCATTTTTTTTACTGTTGATGCAAAACCATAAGTTTACCAAGAAAATTCCTCCAACAATATCACATATAGAAATCAGGTACACGCACAAAAAAAAAAACACACCTAGTTTTGCACCTCAGAGGTATAATGCATTTTTTTCCGCAGCGCTCTCTGTCTCTGCACAGTGCTAAATAACAAGGGTTATAATATACAAACCAGCTGCTCATACACCAAGTGGACAGATATGTCCAAAAAAAAAAAAAAAAAGCACGCACCTTGATGCGATCTCTTGTTTGAGGCTTGGTCATCATCTCATAACAAACTTCTGGAGAAACTGAACAAATAAAACATTGTGAAGTTTACCGTTTACTGGAAGTCACATAAATTAGAAAAGAGAATACATTTTTAAAATTATTTTCTAAAAGTCTTTTCTGATAACTCAGTTAGAACAAAACAATGCAACAAAATTTGGGGGATTTTACGAAAAAAGACACGACTTTGTTCTTTTTTAAGTAAGTTGATATCCGAGTTTATCGAATGAGTTGATACGCTTTTAATTTTTAGCAAAAGCATAACCCTTTATTAAAACAGAAAACATGCAACAACTTTATTAAATGGTACAACAATAATTTAAACACAAAACATTGTGAAAATGAATCATTGTTGTTTTGTCAATCATGTCAGACTCACCTCTTCTGTCTAAAGTGATGTTACCATAGATTGGATTTTCCTGTTGCTCATGATGATTGTGGGGATTTACCGGATTTTCATGCTGACTGAGGTCATGAAAATTTTGCCCTTCATCCTGTGACGGGCTTCAACAAACATGGAGAAACAACTTGACTATTTATTTCTACAATAAGAGGTTATTAGTAGATAGAACTAAACAAGATAGAACTATAAACATACTCCTTATTATAAATATTCAATGAAATAATAATGGGTTTGCGTACATGTGTTTAGGCCTTATCTTAAAAGAAGAAATTAAAAAGCATACCCTTCTTCAATATTGTGAGAGTAGCAGCTGTCATCTTTGTCTGTATAAACAAAATATTGAGGATTTGATATAATGGCTTTTTGTTTTTGTAAACATTTTTTTTTTAATCAAGACAACCACATGTACAATAGCAAACATATAATGATCTGTACATTTAATCATACCTCTGCACAAAGTGGCTCTTCGTTTGATGCAGAAAACAAAATTGAGGCACATGGAAATCAATAAAGCCATAGATAACAGCACCATGCCTACGAATTCCATTTGACAATCTAAAAGACAAACACAAACTCATGATCAAAACTTCAAACCCTTAAATTTCTTTCTACACAAATTTTTAGTGTGTAGAATTTCAGACTTTAGTGCCTATTATGACCAGCTTTTAAAAATTCCCACTGGACATGCCAAAAATAAAAATTATCTTCATCATCATCATGATAAAAGTAAAAAGAGCAAGTGTCATCCCTTCTGCACTTGTGACAAACAAATGTGTCATTTACTTAATTAGGAATTCCAATCAATGTGCCTTGATACATTAAAAAGATGGAAAAAGAAAGAAAGTTCTTCTATTAAATTTCCAAGTGGCCTTTTAAATTGTGTCTCTGTATGCCACTGCAAAATATATTCCAGTTTCAAGAAAAAGTTTTGGAATCCTCCTTTTACCTGTTGACCTTTAAAGGAAACGCGTAACTGTTTCAGCTAAAAAAGTCATTACACATTTAGCAGGAAATTCATTCTGCTCTCCGTAACCTCAGCTTTGTTGTAAATATATCATAACATGCTTGTACATAAAACAAATAAACTGGCTTGAAATCAAGTCTGCTGCACATGGCATCGTAATCGTACATGCTGTGACGCCGACACAGCAATGTGGGCAAAAATCTACAATAAAAGAATCAATATACTCCTAAATACAAAAAGGCTGTGATTGTCAGCCCGGTGTGTTCTTGCTTTTAATCTTCCAATTATCTTTTGGCTTCTGGTCTGCCATATTTGCAACATGTGCTTCAGAAAGAAGCTTGTTTACCAAAAGCAACATTTAGCAGAATTACACATTCAGGGGACACGCTGTCAAAATAATAGGTACAACTACACATCCACACATACATTTTATAAGCTCCAAAAGTTGTTTTCACCCTACCTTTTGTAGTCATTGTATTCCACTCGTCTTGAACAAAACAGATTATCTGCCTGGCACGATAGCTTTCAGGCTATCGCCGTGTTTAGTCAGTAAGGTGTGCTGCGCTCTCGTCTATTTTTACTTTCCTTAGTTGACTCCCTCTTATCACAGTGCTTTGAAAACTGGCTGCTCTTCAGTTACAAACAGGAAACAATGTAACCTCATTTTGAGGCTCCCAGGCTTATTACCACTGTAAGATACAGCACTATTTCAAATAGATCATAAAACAATGCTTTTAATATTCAGTTCATTGAAACTTCCACATTTAATGACATTTGTAGCGTTTTAAAAACGTGCACAAAAAACTCTAAAAGGTTTTCTACTTATTTATTATGATTAGTTTTATAGTCGCTTCTAAATTTTTGTATATTGGCCTTTTAAATTAAACCCTAAACCAAGTTATAACCTGACTCAACATCTAGTCTTAACACTTAAGTGTATAGATAAAGCTGAAGTGACAGTTTTAGTTTCCAAACAGCAAGTCAGTCCCTGCAGTGCCATGAATGATGAACACATGTGTTGTATATATTACAAGAGATATTTTCATATTGTATCTATTGTTTGTCTGCTAAAAGCTTCAGAGCTGTGGATATCAAGATTTCAGGTCTTGCATACGCACATTACACTGTGGTTTTGCTACTGTGGTTGGAAAATGAAAAGAAAATGCAGTTGTGCAAGGTTTCTCGGTATAGCAAAGTTAGTGTGTGTGTCTTTGTGTGTGTGTGTGACGTTGTAAATGAACAAAATGTAAGCAAAATGAGAATGAGAGACCAAATGAAGCAGGGTCCATTTAAACTGGTCTGCAAAACTAAAATTCAAAATACATTTTCAGGACAGGAGTTATCACAATGCAGCAGTACAAAAAACTGTACATCATTAAATAAATTAAGCTGCATTTTTTGGTATTCAGCATTAATTACTTATGCGTGTGCATTATGGCATGCAGTGGTTGCTGTATTTGTTAGCCAGTTAGCCCATGTGGTTTGTGGTTTAGGCCCCACTTTTTAAACTCAGGTGTCACTCTGTGGTACCTGTGGACAGCAGCGGCCTTTGATATGAAGTTTTCGTTCTATTTGCATCTTTAGCTCTAAAACGTTGAATTAGCAGAAGTGACTGGGCTTCTGGGCAGGAAATGCTAATTCACAGGTTTGACAGATGAAAGCACAGGTTTACAGGTTCATGTACATCGCTGCTCATACACTGTACAACTACAGTGGAATGCATCTCTGAATGAATATACTGTGATACCAGAATGTCATAACAGACAAATTTTATTTTGGGTTTTTACAAACAAGTAGCAATTCATTCATTACAACAAATACATGTAAAAAATATATATTCTTGTTATTGTAAAAGTGAGCATTATGTACACAATGGACTCAGACCCACCACCAGATGTTCACACAACCTAGATTTGCACAGTTGCCTGTTATGTAATTGCAAGTTTGAAAGTGACCACAACTGAAAGTTATGTTTTAATATTCTGCATGCAACCAAAACATCAAAGAGATAACACTGTGCAAACAGTTATAGCACATACTGTATGCAATTCATCAACTGTCCGTGTGGAAAAATCAGTAAAAAAATGGTACTGAGTCACATCTCGAAACAGGGAACGACTTTGCTGAACTCTCACTTTGTCCTACAGCTACGTACTTGACGGGAGGAGGAGGGGGTTTGAACGGAGGTGGGAGATCCATCCTGCAGAGAAAGAGCGAGAACATTGACAAGGGGTTATTGTTCGCAAAAGTTAGCAGCACTGAACTCTGGGTCGTATCTGATCATCACGAATGAAAGCTGTATCACTGATTTTCCTTTCTTTACATTTCATCCAGTGCAAGAGCAAGTAGAATTTTACCTCTGCTTTACGATGTGTCTCCTGTAGAGAAAGCCGACCACAGCGATCAATACCAGCACCGGAATAATTATGACCGCCAATAGATGACTCCGTGCGTTATCTAAGGTTTGGATTCAAAGAAGGGGGAAAGTGTCATTTTTGAGTGCAGCTCAACAGCTCGAGATGGTGTTTCAAAGACATCGATCAGTTTTTTTGCCGGTGAAACCCACAACACTCGGAATGAATATGGATAATAGATGTAAAACATTGATGTGAAACTCTTTGCCTTGAGGCTAAAATGTGTGTCTTGCAGTTCTCCCTCACAGCTGGTCATGAAACAACCCCAGAAGCTGACCCTCCAGTTAATGAGTTTATTACTTTGAAAAGGCATCTCGCCTGAGGCTCCAGGGAAAAATGGAATTTATGAAGCCTCCACGTGTCATGAAGATGCAGGTGGTGAGAAGTTACTAATACCCGTCATGTGTTTTTTTTTAATAACCTAAAATAAACAACTTATTTGGTGCTTTTAAAATGTTTCTCTGTAAGTTTTGGTTATTTCATTTGGTGGCTACAAAGATGCTAACGTAAAGTGTTTATTGTCCCTAAAGATAATGAAAGGCACCAGAAAATCTGAGAGCGTCACTAAAGTCAAGCTAAATCACCAAAAAGCCAATTTTCGGTGACATTGTGATAGAGAAAAAACTTGTAGTCGCTGATTGCATAAATGTCCCTGCTTTAGGTTGAACCTCTTTTTCTGCAGAACCATGACGAAATACTAGTTACAGATTATGTCCGTGAAGTGTTGCAACCCTGAAGAGAAAGATAGAAATGCAATTATCTCCAAATGGCGAGGAATGATTACCTTCGACTTGTATTCCACTGTTAGGTTCCGTTTTTTTAAGAGGATTTTGAAACGTTTCCGTAAGGTTCCCAACGGTGTTGAGCTCGTCTGGTGTGACGGAGAACCCACCGTCTGGCCCCGCTGTATATGGCGTGGACTCATTGCTCGTGTCATCACTGGACATTTCCTGCGTTGTGCTAAACACTGGGCCATCAACACTTAACGTAGAGTTTGGTAAGTTATATGGGTCAGGGGACGATGTGACGTTGATGTGCGTGTCGTTTATGAAAGTCGTTCTATTATCTCCGGTTGTGGCTGTAACATTTTTGGAGTTTGAAAAAACATCCGTCACATCAGTGCTCGTGTTCGCGGCCCGAGTCACGCCGGTGTCGTTGGCCCGTGGCCCGGTGGGCTCTGATGTCGTGGAGCTGCTGTCTGCTGAGTCGATCAAACCCTCTCTGGTTACATTAGATTGTGGTGACGCTGTCGTAAGATCTGAAAGCAGCAAAAACAAAAAAGGTAGGTACAGGAGGAAGGAAGGTAGAGATGCTGACAGATACAATCCTGCTTTGATGTCACTGCACTATCACAAACATCCTTTGTTGAAGCCCCACAGCGTTCACTCGCTCGGCTTACGTGAAAGAGCAAACTATAGCCCATCCATCACACACTGTCGGAGTTAGCAGCATTAAATTGTGTGAATACTTCATTCATTTCTTATTCAGGACCACAAATGTCTTGCTGGTGATTAGTCAACACATCCAAACACACATAGCCTCACATTATATGTTGTTTTTTTTTGTATATATTATTCCTAAAAATGTTCCTTCAATGAACTGGATGTATGGGAATGAACAGGAACACTTTGAAATACCGAGTGCACAGTGATGGATGAATAAAACATCGAACGGGCTGGCATTTATGAACACTCTGTGAATAATCGATCGGTAAAGTAAGGAAAGAGCTTATAGAGTGTGAGGCACAGGTGTGGGAATGGATTACAAATGAAGCAGTGGGGGGAAGGTGCGAGGTGTTTCGTTTTCTGTCCTGTCTGCCCCATTAATACAGCTGGACAGATGCATCGTTGATCTCATCTCACATCCCGTGTGAGACGCAAGTGACACTAAAAATATGTCAAATACCACAAGCGCGTTCAATTCGATACAACGGTGCTGTGACATGTGTTCTCAGATTTTAATGCTTCACCATGTCTGTAATGCTCCAATCTGTCCAACAGATCGTGCTGTCACGCCACGTCCTGATTCACAGACACTGATGAGTTTCTGCTCAGGGGGGTTTGTTCTTGTGGTTTGAATGTAGACAGAGTGAACAGGAAGTAACTTTTGACATCTGTGGGTTATGTTTTTTTTTTTTTTTTTGTTACATTCACAAAATGTAAATGCAGGAAGAGAAAGAAGTCAACCAGGGATGATTTTCCTGCTTGAGCTCACTCACAGAACTATACCGTGCTCCATCACCAACAGACGAAGCTACTCGGGCAAACGCAAAGTCAATTACACGTTAGGTTTAATGTCTGAAAATACTTGACTTATTGCACAGAAATTACTCGGCCACGACAACAACTGTCGGTGACATAGACTGTTTGGGGTCAGTGGTAGATTCCCAGAGGTGCCAGTCTGTTTCACTCTGACTTTGCCAACGCAGTCAGCAGCGGTGAATGAATCAGTTTTCTCTCTACCAGTATTGTCTGTCTCGTTTGTTCTACAGTTAAGTCCCAAAAGCTTTTCCTGTTTTAGCCATAAACAGTGTGGAAACAATGGTCATAAACACATATTCTTTCTCAAGGGACGGTAGGTAGCAAATATATTTCTGTTTGGCAGCGTGTTGTTGCTCTTTGCTCTTTCATACTTATCAGTTATGAGCACCTGCCTGCACAGCTGCCTTATATTCAAACTAGGGCAAATCCCTTTTAAGTACAGGAACGCAGCATTACTCACGTTTGTACTGCAATATTTTTACTGTATGGGAACTTGTTCCCTGGCATTACTGTAAAGAGCATTTTATATATAAATGACTGCACAACACTGATCACAAGTGGAAGGGAACAGCTTGGTTGTTTGGTCAAAACTGGTAATACTGTTTGAATGCGGATTCATCCAGTCCTCACTGTAATTCCACGAAGCACGAAGGTTTGCTGCAAATAATTGACGGTTTAATTTTTTTTTTTTTATTTATGAATTTTCAATTCATTCACAATTACTGGCGCATTCTTATCACATGGCTGGCAGTTTCAAAATTCTTTCAATCTCTCTTTTTTATCCATCCATCCATAATCTGTAACTGCTCATCCTGTGTATGTTTGTGTGGGGGGCCGGGCTGGAGCCTATTCCAGCTGTCAAAGGACGGGAGGTGGGATACGTATCTCAGGGCCTCTGTTTCTTTCCCTTTTAGCTAATTAAAAATTAAAATTGAATCCACTACAGTATAAAAATCAAAGGTCAAGTATCAGCGCTCTGGTCCAGTGTAGTTGATTAAGTCATTCAGTCTCTTAGAGCCTGGATAGTTAATCCAGCCCTGAGGAAATGCTGAAATGACCAACAATACAAGGAGAGAAAGAGCAGCGATGGATAATCTCACCTGTCGGGCTCGTGGTCACTGTTCGCACGATGATGTTAAACTCCTTTTGCAGATTTTTAGTTCCTGTGTTGACAGACAGTGTATAAACCCCTGCATGCACATTCGTCACCTGTAAGAGCTCCAGATTTTCCTTTTTTGACACCAGCACGTTGTCCTTGGGCAAAACAAGATGTACAGTAGCACATAAATGTTTTATATTGAATTTGTTTCACTATATTGTAGAGATTTTACATGGTTAAATGGATTTGAATGGCAGAAAGGGTTCCATTGTTTATTATAGTGTGTGTTACCTTGGTCCACTCATAATGGATGTTAGGTAAGAATTGGCATCGAATTATCACATTTTCTCCATAATGGACCTCAACGGTGCCTTCCACGTCACACACTATGTTATCAACATCTAACAGAAAGGAAATGCAGGAATAAAATGAATCTTGACAACCCAAGAACAGAACATTTGCTCATAGGAAATGAGCCCAACAAATGATCACAAAAAGGATGACATCGGCTAAAGATTACTGAATAACACGGATTTCAAAATCAATGCACATAATGTAAACAACTCTTCCCGACAGTCTTTCCTTCCACTGACTTACAGCGGAGACAAAAGTAAAAATTTGTATAATGTGCATCAATTAGACAACAACGTGACACAAAAACTGAGGGATACCTAACGGCTTGGATGTGTTCTTGCAATTATTACATACATTTTACTCAGAAGGAAGAAACTGCTGAGATTGGCAGTGGACTGATGCAATCAAGAGTAACATGAAATATGTGCAACCGATATTTAAATACATTATGTACAAGCTGTTGTACATTTCTATCCAAGTAAAAAGTGTCTTTTGCACTGCAGCATCTGGTTGAAGTGTGTTGGATTTGCTTTGGATGTTCTTACCTTTGACCTTTAGCTCTGTTTCACTTCTGAGGGAGCCAAGAGGGAATGTAGTAATGTCACAAATATAGAGGCCACTGTCATATTTCTTTACAAGAGGAATGTATAGATTGAAGCCTTTATCTGCATCGTCGGTTTCAATCTTTAGAGAGAGATTTTGTGTGAATCGGTATTGTCCAAAACCGGGCTGTACACAGCGAGCTTTGTGTCAAGATCTTTTCCAGTTTTCCTTCTCCATTCGACACTGACAAACTTGACATCGCTCTTGTTTTTTAAACTACACGGTAAGGTAACGCTCTGGCCCACCACCGCTTCCATCGATTTATTGTGGGACTCCTCGTCATCCTTGTGCCCTGTCAAACACATTAGACACAGTGTTGGAAGCAGGAAAAGTGAGGAGACAAATGCCTTGCTGAACACTTAACAGATGTCGATAATGCAAACCTATGTCTGCTAAGAAGCAGGCAGATAAAATCACATAGATCTGCCGAGGCAGCTTGTCACACAATTCAAACCCATGGTGAATATCGCATTTTTGCTGTTATATTACATGAGCAACATGTGGTCCAGGATTACCTTGTGTAATAGCAGCAAGGAGAAGGAGCGAGAAAGTCATTCCCAGTGCACTTCCAGCCATGTTCGAACTCCCAAACTCATTACGATCAATCAATGTGAATCCAGCGAGGGATTCTGCTAAGACATAATGCAACAGACAGCCGACTGAGGTTAAACGCTGTGAAACAGAGCAACATGACCTATCTTCACAGGAAGCCACAGTGAGACAGAGTGAGTCATAAACGTAGCGCTGTCGTTTTGTGGTGAAAACCTTCAGTGCAGAACGGATATTTGCAACAGATGTAAATCCTTGCAATGCTTGTCATTATTTACTCTTTTAGTCAGGACTAACTAGCTGCAGTACTAGCTGCCTCCTTTTATATTTCTCATAACGTCACTTGCGAACTACATATGAATAATACCGAAATATTAGAGTTTGTTCTTTCACAAACATGCACGGGTTTACTGAGACTGCCCTCTACAATACAACTAGGTGGGTCATTTGTAAAGGCAAAGGGACCCTGCACTTGTAGAGGAGTGTATGGAAAAATTGGAAACATGTCATGTGATGTTTGTAATAATAATAATTTAAATTTAGCACCTTTTTTAAACAGTTACAAAATGCTTTATGACCAATAATTACAACAGCTAACATCAGAAAACAAACAAATGCAATAAAAGTATGTGTTAAGATGAGACTTAAAGGCGCATAGTTTACATCCCTAATATTGTCACGCAAGGATAACTTTTCCAGATCTCCCAATGGGAGAAAGGAAGTAATTTTGTGTAATTGTTTGAGTTGGACAACGCAGGGTTGGATAATTTTAGTCAACTGCCTGTCAAAGGAGAGCACATAATCCAGAGAGTGTTAATCCTGCTGGTGCTAGACAGGATATAAGAAATGATGGTGTACGTGGCTTTATCGGGACATAATCATCATCATCAACAGAACTGTTAAAATCAATGTTGTGTCTATGCATTTTTCCCATTGGTACCATATGTTAAAAAGAAGTGGACATGACCGTTTATTACACCCATAACAATGTTTATGTAGTATCTAATCTGCCTGCCATTTTTCACCAATCCAAGTGATGGTATCTACCATTTTGGTCCAAAGTGGTTATTTCAACAAATGGTTCTTTCAGATGGATGGATACAGGCTGGATAATTTGGCTTTAATGCCTGTAAATCCCTTGAGAATGAATGTATATATTTGCACGTCAATTGCATTTTTTTTATGACCTCAAACTTTCTAAGTTGGAGTTGGGAGGTGTCCTCATGAACAAACGAAGGCACAAAATACATATTTAAAAATACATTCTGTATTCTCACAGGTATGTGCCAGACGCGTACTGTAAACAAACCTCTCTCAATATGTAGGCTGCTGAACGCATGTTTATTTCAGACCCATCTGTTGGTCAGTACATATTCATAGACAACAAATCTAGGAAAAGTTCTTATTTCTTATCTGTGTTTTTCTTGTTTTAAATGTGAGCAACTAAAAAAGCATAACAGCATCATCTTACTTCCCTATATTTAAAAAAAAAGCCAGAAAATTCGGATTAATTACTTAATTGCTTGATATTATTTGCCCTTCAAATCACTGCCTCACGTTGTTCTCTGCACTCGTTAGTAGTTGCTGTCTCAGAGCAAAAAAGCTTGTTTCACTTCCACTGGGATAAAAAGCTCAAAGAAAAAACTACATAAATAGTAAGTGGTTTTGGCAAATGTGATGAATTATTCCAATTAAATTATTTGTTTACCCTCCCCTTTAGACAAGTAATGTCACAACGCTGCATTTAGATTGCAGAAATTAATTCTTGATGAACCAATTGTCTGCAGCTTTGAGAGAGACGGATTCGTAAAACCATCGCCAACTGGCACAGCTCAAAGAATGAACTGTGAAATCTGTTTCAATAATTTCACCAAAGACCAGACATCTTCATGCATATCTACAGTAATAGTGAGCCCATCTTAAGACAAGTCAGATAATTAATCAAATATTCGCAAAAATGTTCTTCAGCACTTCAGATAAAACCTGTTGATATTCATGTTTTGTGAATGGATGGCAGATGTTTTTTCAGCAACTAATTTTATTGTTTCTTCATGTCATATTATAAGCTCTACTTTTATATATTATGAATGCTACAGTCCTTGTAGACCTTGCGTTACATACACATGTATTTAAATCACACATGATTTTAAAGCCATATTGTAAAAGTGACCTCTGTAACTTAAATTGGAGCTGAGAAGATTGACTGCTGTCCAATCGGAGATTTATCAGTATTCTGTCAGTTTATCAAAGTGCACGGGGACTTTGATGCATTGTGCCATTTGATAAGGGCAGTGTCTTTTCCCCAGGGGGAGTCACAGAAATCTCAGATATTACTGTGACTTCTTCATTACGTGGCCCAAAAAGAACGGCGGTGCCTAAATGTGATGCTTTTGGCTAATAAGCACGATTGTAGCTTCTCAACTTTGTTTTTCACAACTAAACAAAAATGAAGAGAATTAATGATCGGTCATGGCAGACTATATCTGCTTTCTTTGGTGTGACCAGTAAATCAAGTGCTGTGACCTTCTGATGCGCCCTGACCTTCCCGCACGCTGAGGTCACGCCAGCCGTGAACTCTCTAGGGCCCCGTGACCTACAGTCTTTGGAGCATATTACACCAAAAACACTAATTGTCATCTCTGGAGATCTTTATCTATCTCCGTTTGTGAGGTTTTTGTTTGTGTCTCTACTATCCTCATAGAATTGTGTGACCAGTGTTAAAACGCATTCAGCAACCTCATTTGTCCACATTCACTGCTCTATTTGGATTTTTTCATGCAATGTATCATGGAAAGTGGCTGCACAGTTTGTCGGAATACAAAGCAGCACGAGCCTTGAGAGATTAATTTATGCTACTGCTCCCAAGAATAAAAAGTTGTGCTTCTCCATCTCTATCTCCCTCTCTCTGTCCCTGTCTTGGAGCCGTATGTCTTCCTGTGTGGAGCCACTGTCCTACCAACCTGCAAAGTGTTTTCTTGTATCTTTAGTTGCTCTTTTCTTTTCTCTTTCCTCTTTCCTTCCACCCCAACCAGTCAAGGCAGATGTCCGTCCACCCTGAGCCTGGTTCTGCTGGAGGTTTCTTCCGATAAAGGGAGTTTTTCCTCTCCACTGTTGCCTATAGCTGCTCAAGGGGGATTTGTTGGGTGTTCTCTAAATGTCTGTATAGTCTTGACTTTATTATGTAAAGTGCCTTGAGGTGAATTTGTTGTGAGTTGGTGCTATATAAACAAAGATGAATTGAATTAAAAATTTAATACTAGTGTAAATTGTACTGCATTATTATTGTAAAGATATTGAACTCTGTCGGTCTCTAATCATCACAGTAGTGCATCAATAAAGCTGCACATGTGATCTGGACCTAAATGATAAAGCTTACATGTAACTTCAGTTTAGAGGATTTATATTCTGTGACACTAACAAAGTTAAAGAAATACTCCAACAGGTCTGCAAGACGAGAGACACTTATGTTTTAAGAAGAAGAAGAACGACCTTTATTTGTCAAACACACATGTTACAGTGAAATTTGCTCCTGCATATTTGACCCATCCCTCTCCGGGGAGCAGGGGCTGCCATGGCTGGTACCTGGGGAGTTGGTGTTGGGTGTCTTGCTCGGGGACACACCTGGTGGGTGGGCTGGGAATTACAGGCAGGCTGGGATTTCCCACACTGGTATTTGATTATTTGTCATCCTGTTTTACCCTCCAGCGATTACAGGCCTCTACTCATTGAGCTACCAGGCCTACTAGGATAATAAGTTGACATGTTTAATTAATGTATTGTAATTTTATTGCATTTTTTGTTATTATTTTGGGCATGACTGGTCACTTTTGGGTTAGAATTTATATCATATTTTGAGTCATTTTAAATGAATTTATGAGCTGTAGAGTAAAATGTATCTGTGACAAAATGTCACTGTAATGCAACCATCTGCCCAGCATTGAAATTCAAAGAGTCGGGCTGTTGTATAATGAAAATAATTTTTGACTGCATAAAACTGTAGATCACTGAAATTATGAGCTGGCAAGCAAGAATACTTTGTATTGAGTTTGTATCTTATTGAAGAGATTTAATGAAAGGATGAATGACAGGCAGACCAGCATCACTGTCACTGGGCCACACTGTGACTGATGTTGAAAAGACACTGAAGGGCTGAAGGCACAACACAAGCCTCTGTAGAGGTTTTATTTAATGCCCTTGTTTTGTAAAATCGACCCATCTGCAAAATGACACATTTACAGAGGTTTTTGTTCACCTTCTTCACCTTCCCTCAAACTGTTCCTTTTTATGTGATAATGAACAACTTAAAACTCCAAACGACTTTAAACGTTCTGAAAGTATGAAGTTTTGGAGATTGTTGGAAGTGGGAGTGTGGGTGAGTGAGGGAGACACACATTGAGAGAGCCATTGTGGTGGAAAAATTGAATTGTGTAACTTGTCAGCGGTGTACACAATAGGCCACAGAATGAATGGAGGTGTATGGGGGTGTAAGCTGGGACAGTCAAAACTAATACGTAACATTATTCATTACTTATTCACTCACCCACCTTGAACAATGA
The DNA here is from genome assembly GCA_033026295.1 of Channa striata. Lineage (NCBI taxonomy): Eukaryota > Metazoa > Chordata > Actinopteri > Anabantiformes > Channidae > Channa > Channa striata. The sequence continues at coordinate 9,129,520 of CM065182.1, read as the reverse complement.
GAAGGTACTCATGATTGCTGACGACAGAACATGCTCTTTAAAGTATTTTACTCAAGTTTGCACTACTTTCAATATCTACATTTGAACATCTCTGTTTCCCAAAATATGTTTTTATACGAGCTAACTGCAACCGCAAATGTTTTGTTAGAAATATGACTCCAACCATTTCCCATTTTCTGTTGAAATGATGTGAACATTTTGTTAATCGATATAAATTGCAAATTCCACACGCACTGAATGTAATGTATTAATAAATTTGTGTCTTTTCTACAATAATATCCAGTCTTGCAGCATTAAATTTGGTTTGTCATCCAGATGTCCAGACAGTGTTGATAAAAACACATTCGGCACTTGGTTAAGTTTAGAGAAAGATTGTGGTCTCACTTAGAGAAATAAAACTTTTAGACACAATGAGTTCATTAACTTAAAACACACACACACACACACACACACACAGTCTGTCTCTTGCCTTGACAAAACTGTTATTTTGTCTAAATCTAACCACAGATGGGACTCTGAAGTCAAAGCTGAATCTGTAATGGGACAGCTGTGCACTCTGTATACCCACCCTCCACCCGAAGCCCACTCTGTCCACCCATAAATCGGTCCCTGCAGGAGTTCATGGCGTTTCGATTGCAACAACATTACAGCATGTACCAACGTTCTTCAGAAAAGCTGTCACTAAATCAGACATTTTATGCCGCAATCACAAAACCGTCTCGTGGATGGACTAATCAATGTGATGCTTCGCATTGACACATGATCCATCCAGCGATTAAACTTTAAACTCTTTCACTTGCTCAAAATCAAATCCAGTACAATATTTTTCATGAAATTTTTGTGTTTAGACTTGAACACGTTACTTGTGTTACCACCTATAGTAATTTCCTATACCTTCTTCATTATGGCATAATCATGCTCCTTTTTCATGTATGTTGTAACATTAACATCTGATATAATAAGAGCTGCCACGATTGAAATGATATTCTTGAATTTAGTCCACGGTGCTCTGCTCTGAAGGACCTCATTTATTCACACTTGAAACAGAAGAAACTGACTGATTACTCTATGTTACAGTATTCATTTTTACCAGAAGAATTATTGCAGCCAAAATGTTATATGGACACATGATATATTATCACCTGATATATAATTACCATTCATTTATATAAATGGCTGCGTTAGGTATTGTTTTCAGTTTACAGAAAGGTCAATCATATGAGCTCTTTTAAAATAAGTAATCAGTAATGCAATATAGTTTTTCTGATTATTCACCACCTACATCCCATTTAAAAAAAAACATGACATATCGTCTATTGTCATGTTAATGCAGGATTTATTATATTCTCAGGCACTAATTAACTGTCATGCATTGATAATAACTCCTACCATCTGTGCTTTTTTTTTTTTTACATCAAATGACGTATAGTTATGAAATGACTAGTGACCTAGGAGCAGAAACACGCAGTAGAAAGGTTCTTGCAAAATATAAAAAAAAAAGTCATTACAACAAAGAAAAAATGGCCTTGCTCAGTAGCACCACAATATTGATGGGAGCGGACACAAAGCACAGCTTTTTTATCCCTGCCAACTCTGTATTGTTAGTCAAGGAATTTAACCCGCAGCAAGCTCTCTTTTCAGCAATATTAGCAAAAATGCCAATAAACCCTTTTTTTATTGCAGGCATCAGCAATCACTGAAGGGACATCACGGTGAGTTTCAGCTTAATAACAAAAAACAAGTATTAATAAAGTAGGAAGTCACTTCATTTCTCACAGAAGAATGTACCACTGATATCACTAAACACTGATATTGTACAAAAACTACTTATGCGACATCTTTGTTAGTTCATAATAAAATATAAAAAACTTGACAAAGTAGGAAGGAAAAACTGATGACTGTGGTGAAAAATGAAAACAAAAAGGCTGGTTTGTTTTTGGAATGAAGGCAGAGAAATGAGATGGAGGGGGAATCCAGGTGGACAGGATGTGGATTTCCGGGTAGCAGAACAACAAACCAACCAGGCAGAGAACACAAAGTCAGACAGAGACGAGCAGAGCGAAGCTTTTATTGGAACTTGTGACATGCTGGTTGAAGACATGTATTCTCGGTGCATGTAGTCTCGGTGAGACGTGGGCGTTGAGACAAAAGCATGCAGGCATAAAAAGCAAAGTCTACAGCAAAGGCACAACATGAAAAAAATTAAATACACACAAGCCAACCAAATGTATAAAGTTAAAGACCAGGGATGCAAAACCAACAGCAAATTTCTTCCGGTCAGACTCAACTACTTTTCCCATTTGTTCATGAACCAGCCAGCATATAGATCATCACTCAGCGATTGCCAGGCATTATATCTTACTAAAGCTTTCTGATTTTGTATATCTTTATGGTGGTGACAAAACGAACTAACGCTGTGGAGGATAAAAACACCAGAAAGATTAAATCAACATAGTCGAAGAATCAAACACCCTAGGAGGAACCTGACATGAAGTCGTATTACAAACAGAAACCAGAACTAGAGAAACTAAAGATTAATCACTTTTGTATGAACAGAGGTTTAAGGAAACCTGGCATGTATCAGATATAACAATATCAGATGAGGATAGTTGGGAAAACTCAAAGATATATGCTACAGAAAACAATTCAAGGTGAATATTACATAAACCAAAAGCTGTAAGTGAGGGGCAGGAACAGGAAAAACTAATGCTCACAAATACACAAACCAAAGGGGGCTAACGAAGACATAGATAAACCTAAACATGCAAACAGAGATGGCTTGAAGCAGAACGAGAACACGGGCCTGACCTCAGACCACAGGTGAACGGTGACACAGTCCACACAAACTTCCGGTAAAGGTCCGGTAAGTTAAAAGAATTAGTTTACTTCAGGAAGTGTTTTGTTGGCTCCACTGTATACACTTAACAGCAATTTTTATGAGTAATTAATAAACAGCAATAATGTTTAAGTTTACATGTGTAACGTAATGTCAAAACCTTGTGTGAGCCCCCGATTAAAGGGGTCGTAATCATTCACAGATTCTTAAACTGGCTGTATTTAGGTTTGTCAAGCATGTCCCATGAAAATATCCAGACATGATGTGAAAATATAACAATCTGGGTAAATGTCCTGCTTTATGAATGTCTTTGTAACTATACAAATACACAAATTGTATTAATCGTCAGAGAAGTTGAAAACACAACTGCACAATGACTGCAATCCATTGTTTCTGTGTCACTGCATGATACATTGTGATGATTCCACGCTGACCACTGTTGCCCCGGTTACCGTTGATTTTGCCTTTCCGCCTTTTCGATCCTGCTCTGTCCCTCCCGGTTGCTCCTAATCAGTCTAACTCCGTCCACCTGTTGTCTCCCAGTTTTAAGTCCCACTCACCTGCTCCTCCGTGCCACATTAACTTCATGCATTTTGCTGACTGCATCTTCCTCTTGCTTGGTTATCTGTTCTTCCACTGTCTCATTTCTGGGTCCTCAAATAACAAATAGTAGCCGTGATAACAGGGTTATGCATTTGCTAAGCCGTCACGTGAAAAAGTGTGAAAAAGGTCTATATCTGACACGGCACATTCTACAACGCTGAATCCAACTCTAGATTTTCTCACCAACACTGGGGCTGATTCTACTCTTCCTGGAGTTGGAATAACTGGACTCCAGATATTTTACAGTGGTGAATTTACTGTTCGCCCCTTTCACATTGCAGTCTACCAAAATGCAGCAAAGCAGTTTAAAAGAATTTACTTTTTTCCATGTTTTCACTATTGCTCTCCGGCAGAAACACTCATAACTAAACTTAGTAATGCACCATTGTCTCAGACCAAATCAATGTTCTTTAAAAGCCATCAAAATGCCAGCTTAGACATGATAATCCTCAGTTATCCCCTGGATATGAATAACATATTGCTTTTAAACAAAGAGGAGGAATAAAAGTGAATGTGATGGCAAGAGAGAATTTGAAATGCACAAATGTTTTTTTTCTCTTGTTGTTCTGCACAACAAAAGAAATGCAATCCAGCCAATTTCCTCCAGTGGTTAAAAGGAGTTTATTTATGGCATATCTAAAATTGTTTTTTGAGCTTGTGAAGTCACTAAAACAATAGCTTCAAGACAGATTTCCTATACATGAGAGGCGTAAAAATCTCTTGTTTGTCTTAAATCTTCTTATTTCCTTTATTTCCTATAGTGGGTGAGACATGCTTATCGTTTCACTGTTGCATGCATTAGCATTGATCTCTCTGACATCGCAAATGGATTTTGCAAGTTTATCGAGTTTTACTGTTTATTACAATTTGTTTTGCCACACTGGAAATTAGTCATTTTATTGGTTTGATGCGGAAATGCTCTGAAGATACTGGCGAGTTTTTGCTATAGTGCAGATCTTTTTAAACAGCACAGAACAAAGATGAACAGTTTGAGCTTTTCAGAACAATTTTGCCTTTGATCATAAGTGCATTCTTTATGACAATTTACAATACTCCAACTTTTGTTTTAAAAACAAAATATGTTTATCTTTTATGTGTTATCTTTTTCGCAGTCGTACTGTACATATCGTTTCTTTACTTCCATGAGTCCTGGTCTCTTTAATTCTGCTGACATTGATGGCTCGGCGGATGGTTTTAATGATTTGGGCCTTGAGTCATTGGCCAGCATTGCTCCCAGTCTCTTTAGGCCTCTGGGTAAATGAAACAAGCACTGGATTAAAAAGACAATGTCAAAAGGTTACACATGGAGGAAAAAGTCTGGAATACAGGAAGTTTGAGCACCTTATGCCAATAAACGTGATGTCTCTAAGGTTATTTTTTCTTAACTGGTCACCATTTAATCTTGCCCCTGTGAAGCTGCTTTTTCTTCTGACTATGACCAGTTTTTAAAATGTCTTTGTCAATGAGCTACATAAAATCAGGGGTTAAATCACAACTCTACAACTTCTGGTTACTGTGTTTGTGGTTGATTGCCACAGCCAGTCTTACAAAGGACATCACATGGACTTACATTTATTCTGAGTAGAACTTCAAAAAGTAGTTCTTATTCACAAAATTGAACAAATAAATTGTATATGTATAGTTTTAAAGTCAGACATTTTGACATTGACACTTGCTGCTAAGTAACACTTTACATGTTGATACTGGAGAAATTAAAAATGTAGATCTGTTGTTTGATTTAGACAATCATTAGATCCTCGTTGGGATGGATCAGCTTGTTTCAATTCTATCAAACTGAAGGTTTTCAGTAGCAGCAGGGACTGAAGTGTCTGTCATAGCTAATTTTAGACTTTGGAGTTCCTCAAGGGTCTGTTGTTGCAACAAACCAATTTTGTTTTCAATGTCATTGGAAATTAAAAATTAATTGATTTGATGTTTCTTCCGATTATTGTGCAGTGGATACCCATCTTCGCCTCAGAATTTATCTAAATGAGCCATAAAATCTTGCACATCTCAAAACTGGGTTACACTAAATGAAGACAAAAAGACATGTCCTTATTAGAGAAGCCACTGAAGTATACTTTTGGAACTCTGATGGCAAAAACCTGGGTGTAATTTTGTGCAGATACAAATTATCTCTAATTTCAGTGATGAATGTGATGACACACTAATTCATGCCTTTGCCTTAAAATTCTAGGTGGTTACCAGTGGAATTAGGAATATAAAATCTTGGTTATTGGCACTGAATATATCTGTATAAATGTCTCTCCGGTGGGCTAACTAATGCCTTTTGGATATTCCTTCATTTGACTTCAAATGAAATTTACAATGAAATTATCCAACTCATGTAGGATTTGCAAATGTTCTAGAGATGAAGCATATAGAAAAGGAGGCTGCTGAGTTTGCCATGTTGGGTAGTTTAGGCCACCATTTTTGGACCACTGTGCCAAATAGCTTTGCTCAGAATCAGTGATGATCTTGACGAGTTGAGGCTGATGCTCTGCTTCATTGATGGTCTGGCTGGAAGGATGGACGTGAGAAATCTCTTTTCTTTAAAGCAGAGATATCAGAGACAGAGGTAGAAATTATCTGGTGGAAAGGACAGGCAGAGCTGTGTGTTATTGGAATAGAAATGACAAAAAAAAGGCCATGTGAGACAATGATAGAACCCACAGATGTAGAATAAATGGGACGAGAAGGGAGCCAAGAAGTTAGCCTTGGGGCACACCTGTGGAAATGCTTGAGTGCTTGATACCTGCCCCTGCCAAGATACCTTGAAGGCTTGCCCAGATATCAAGGAGCTGAGCGTGGAGACAGATCAAGTAGGATTAGGAAAGAGGACTTGGCCACAGGTACTGCAGAATAAGAACTCCTTTAGCCAGATTGGTCTTGGCCAGAAATCCCAGCAGAGAAAGGTAATTGTTCACAAGGGAGGGCCAGAAGATCAGTTTCTTAAGCTGTGGACTAACCTGGGGCTGTTTAGATGTGAGGGGCAATGTGGCTGGTGTGACTGATATATTATGATATCTGTATTGACTGAGATTAGTGCGGCTGACGATGCTTTTAGGAAAGTGCAGTGGATGGGGCTCAGAGGACTGGTGTGGACATTTTCAGTCTGACTGAAGAATGATGAGAGTGATGCGTTGTTTGATGATGATGATGGAGAACGCCGGGAGCTGATGGCTGCCACCTTGACGACGAGGAAGCTGCCAAAAGACACTTTTCGTGAGAGAGGTGGAGACGGTGGAGGAGGAATCTCAGTATGGGGAACAGTGGTGCTGCTAATCTTGTCATGGTAGCATGCATTATTCAAGAAGGGTTTGCGGGGGTTCTGTATGATTTATCTCTGATGGTTTTTATCTGTTGATGTCTTGTGGTTACCATTTGTTTCATTAAAATGCAACATTTGTGCTTTGTGCTTTCTCCCGTTAACTTGTTTTTATTATAATAAAGCCCAGCTTGTCTTTTTATCCTTGACATCACTTTTTATTGTATTTGTCACTTGTTGTCTTTCTTAAACATCAACCACTGATTATGAATGTAACTCAGCCCTCTGGAGAGTGTCCTACCGCTGATGCAATTCCTTAGCAGTCATAATTTATTATTATCAAACCCTGGAATGTGTTTTGACTGTTGAGCTGCTCCCTCAGGACGGCTACACAACAGCTTTTAGTATAAGTATGTAAAATAGCTAATCTCATCAGGTGGGAAACATCGACCAAAATGGACTATCAAATGTTTTAAATAGCAAAGAAGCAAATGAATATCTATAATGAGAAACTGGTATCAGCTGAGACTTATTGCTCAGTGGAGCTTTATAGCCTAATTTAGCTCAATGCTTTAGTTTTACAGCCATCACCGTTCTCCTCAGGCTGATTCCTAACAGGAAGTAGCTGCTATTTTAGGCAACAACATCAACAACAACAACAGCAGCACAAAACAAACAAACAAACAAACAAACAAACAAACAAACAAACAAACAAACAAACAAACAAACAAACAAACAATCAAACCCCATTGAAGCCACTGTACGCTGCCTTTATTTTGTAGGAAATGGTTCTCGGGCAGGATTCTCTGCTGAGGTGTGATCTTCTGAACTCAAGAAGTAGAAATTACAATAAGAAGAAAAAGCGTGCAAAGCCTCGGGAGTTACCTCGTTTTCTGAATTCATTGCTCAGATAAGGATGTGATGTATTTGATAGACAGATATAGACAACGACAATGTCCTGTCCTTGTTGTTATTGAATAAGCCTATGAATATTTCGAGACATGACAAAATTTGTCATTTCAAAGACCAAATGGCAAATTGTGAAACTATTTCAATTTTCATTAACAAAATAGTTTATGTCTCATGTGAGGCTGAGTTTTCCTATTTTTCATTTTTTAAAATTCCCTTTTTGGAAAAAAAAAAACCTCATAAGTTGAAATACGCATCTCATAACACTCAAGTGGGACCCTGCTGCGTTCTAATAACAGTACAGCCTTTCATTGGTGACACATTTCCTTTGGATGACAAGTCAAAACACAGTGAAAACAAAATGAATACAAAAAGGAGCGAATAAAGCCGCAGTACAAAAACAGAATATATAAAACAACATATATCAGACAGGCAACGTGAAAATCGACAGTATTACTATTAGGCTTCTGCTTCTTCTACTTTTCCGTTCTCCTTTTCTGTTCTTTTTTCAGTTTCGATCCGGCCTCCTGACATTGTCTAATCAGATGCACATCTCTGCACACGGTTCCCTTCTCTGCGTAGACCCGCTTTGACGTGTATGTGTTTCGACAGAGAAGTGTGATTTCGCCTTAAAAGTTCAATTTTCCGACAAACTATGGTGGTTATAGTAATAATGAAATAAGCAAGGGAGGAAGTTTGGGTTGAAAAATGGGTCAGGATACTGGTCTTAGATGTTAAACACAGCAATGTTCTTTTTGTGTTCTTCGAAACCACCGAGTTACTACGGAGCCTCAGTGTGGGTCACCGTCCTAGCTCCTGTGTGTGATATAAGGTGGATTAGACACCTATGACGTAAACAGTTTCAGGACCAGAATGATACTGTAGCAGCTTTGAACCAGGCTCAGAACAGTCACAGTCCTGAATATTTCAGATCCAATTGACAACACTGAAAATATCAAGACTGAGTAAAGTGACATACACTAATAGCAGTCCAAGGACAAAGAGTTCCGAGTTTAGTGTTCGATCCATCTATGTACACCTACAGCATGACTCCTATGTTGCTCAAAATGAATTTTTAAAAACTATCATCTTATATATGTATCTCCTGCTGACACACAAAGTCTTGGTGAAGTTCCTGCTAAAATGTTAGTTTAAACGGCTACTTTGACTTCCTTGGGTTAGTTTGAAAATCTGTTTGCTTAAGGAACATGTTCACTGATTTTGAACTTGGTTCTTTTGGTTCTAGTTTGGGTGATTTTTGAGTAAATATTTCAGCTGGAAGCAGAGAAATATTTTCATTTGGGGAAGTCAGATGGACATTTTTATGAACATTTACACTCTGAACTAAAAAGCCATAGAGAGCATTTAAAAGTACGTTTCTGTGATCACTAAAAGAATTTATTAGCATCAGATACAGTATATTACCTACCCTGTGTTTAAAAGCAATAGCTTCCAAATAGGTAAACATCTTTTGGATTGGTAAAATTTAAGATGACGTTTGTTGACATAAGGTAACCTGGATTGAATCAATGTGACAAAGCTAATGGACAAATTTCTCAGGGCCATTATCTCGGCAAAGTTTAAAAGAACTGATGTTTTTCCTGTGTTACTGTTATATTCTGCATAAAATAAGTTGCTGCCCTTCCCTTCCCAGATATTACGGTTATCTTTTAAAACACATGCCGCTGCTAATGCCACTGCACACTGAATAACAACTGGGGCATATCAACAGACCATCAGATATAACTAACACACAGTGGGATCACCAACACGGCCGTAGAGACGCTGCGACTGGAAGGGAAACACTGGGGGAGAGTGGTTTTCTTCTCCCGTTCACCCAGAACACAATGAAGCGTGCACACAGAAGCACCAAGGGCATTTCTTTTTTTGTACACACAACATTTCAACAAAAACTAGTTTAGATTACGCCATTTTACCACAGTGACTGGCATCGGTGCACCTCACTCTGCTAATCTCAAACTACAGTGCATGTTCGCTGAGTCCTTAGACGAGTTGTCAAAAAAATTTAAACCCTCTGAAATGTCACAGATAATAACAGATAAATACTGCACTGACAAAACCGTCAGTGTGTGTGTGTGTGAAAGCATTATGTCTTAGCATCAGGAAGTGTCATTAGTTTGAAGGACAGAGAATGGGGCCTTTGTCTAACAATTTATCTGTAACTTTAGTGTGGAAGTTAGATGTTACAGATCCTGTAAGGTTCAGGTGCAGGTTTTATGAACATTTACTAACTCTCCTGAAAGTGTTGGAAAATATTAAAAATATATTTTGACCGACGAATTTGTCCAACAATGGATGTACTCTACTAAAAAGTACCACACTTCTAATACTAATTAATAAACCTTTTGCTGAAGATTAGCGCCAAGTTTGAATTTTTACAATTTAAATAACATTTTAACCGAGCTTACTTGACAGCTGTGTGTCAAACATAATCCACTCTCCTCCTTTTCGACTTAAAGTTAAAACGGCAGTTTAATAACGTTTTCTACGATACTGTATCACTTCCCAATAGAAATGAAGGTCAGTTATTATGGACAAAATGACACATCATAACCCCTTGGTAGGAGCCTAAAAGTAGGTTGTGGTTGGTTGATATGAACAATTTAAGTTCAAAGGTACAAGTTTAATTTACATGATTTACGTTCTTAAAATAAGTGGAAGAAATTTTCAAGTTCATTGATTTTCTGGATGTAAAATGCATGTATATGCAAAACTTACTTTGTACTGAATAAGTACTTTCAGTCAGGTGACAGGCTACGGAAGCAAAGTAGAGATTAGAGGACAGTGGAGCCACACAGTTTTTTGACCTCTCTCTCTTGGTAATTGCTTTCTCTTTGTGCTTCATTTAAATGATGTTCAGTTCTGAAAATCCTGGATGTGTATCAGTAAACACATAAAAATGTCATCGAGTGGTCCTGTGGATTTGTGAATGTGCAAAGAGTAACACGAGCGTCAAGTTGAGGCTTGATCTTTCTTTGGACAGAAATTGCCGGATCAGCATTCTGTGGTCCAGCACAGAGTGAGTGTTGGTGAGTAGGTAGCAGTGTTTGGAGCGTCATGAGGTCCCGCTGTGCTGGCATGGCAAAACAGAATCACGTTGAGACATGACTCATTATCACTCGTGGCTAATTTCAGTTTCACCACTTCTTCCTGCTATTAGCTGTTATGATTGTCTCCACTTCAGCTGCATCTGGCTGATGGATCTTCTCTTGTAATTCCACTACTTTTGAAGAGCAACAATTAACATCCCCTCACATTTCAGAGATTCATTAAGTTCATATTAAATATCGAGATGTCCAACGTTGAAAAGAGGTGGCTGAACATGAAAATGACAAAAAATAAACAGTAAAAAGAGATGTAAGTTGGCACATCACAGTATCAGCAGTATTCAACAAAATTTTCAAATGAACATTACCATCTTTTTTACACTCATACCATTTGTCGGAACTTAGATTAAAAATGTCTTCCTACATTTTGCAACAGATTTTGATCCTGATTCATTATCATAGGAAAGATGTTTTTCTGTAAATAACATAAAACTAATCCAAGGCTGTTGAATAGCGTAGTGAAAGAAATCTAAATATCACCTATATTCTTTCTTTAATCAAGATACTCATAACCACCAATTATCTACCACTTATATCAAGCAGTCAAAAAACTTGCAAATTAAAAATACATTTTCCTCAGTTCCTAGATGTCTGAATGCCTAAAAGTGATGCCTTTGTCAAAGCACTATACATACATTTTCACTTGAAGGAGACAATTTCAGCGGCTGCCAGCACTGAAAGGCCGTCTAGATGCACGAATAAATTAAATTAATTTTGGTAAGGTGAATGTTGTATATCACTGTATGTGGTCGATGGAGACTTGAATTCCATCTAATACTTTTTTCAGAGAAGTACAAAGGAAAAACACCTCGCAAATTTTTCTGACGGGGCTTGAAGTGAGGTAGCTGCCTCTGACAGGATCATTTCTCTTCAACTTGGTAATAACTACTTTTCACGGTGTGTCTACTTCCTGGCTGCTAATCACTCTCGCTGTCACGGACGGGTCAGTGGAATAATTTTTTTGCTCCATGAAAAGAGAAAATGGAATGGCAATTTAAATATTGAAAATTACGTTTCGAAAAATAGCTGGCAGTAATGTAAAGCAAGCACAGCTTTAAAGGCCCAAAACACCCAGTGGGGCTTGTTTAGGTTGAAAGGAAAATGTTCCAGCTGTGGAAAAACAGTCAATTTGCTCAGAAACCTTGATCATGAGCATCTTGGTTCCTGTTCAGCTGCGTTTTATTGAAAGTTTTTGAGACTTTGTAATAAGTGAAACTGCTACAAAACCTCCTACGCAAAGTCAATTATGAAGCAAACTCTTCACCAACATAATTCACCTTTCTCTGATGTTTCCGATATTTGGAATGATGCGCACCGATAAACACAACAGAACGCATCCCATGCTTGGCCTGTTACATAACCTTCTGGATGCGGAGCTACACCACTGCACAAAAAAAAACACCAAAGTTAAATAAGAGTACTCTGTTCATCACTAAAAAGCTGCCAGAGACAGCAAATGGGATGTCAGAAACGATTACACATTAGACATCTCAGAATTACAAAGCAGGATCCGCGTCTGACTCCTCTACCCACATACAGCCTACTTATGCAACGAGCAGTGTTCTCGTTCAGGCAGGCAGCCAGTTGGTTCGCTCGCAGAGCACAGCAGCGGCGGCAGCTCCAGTGTTCTCATACCGAGAAGTAGCACGGCTGTGGACGTGCATCCCGACTCCCCAGCTGGTTAGCTGGCTGCCCCATTTAAACCGTGGGCTGGATGCCACTGCAAGAGGGAAACAGGAGCGTGCGCGAGTGAAGATTCCATTAAAAATACCCACATCTCGACTCAAGACCAACAAAGCCCTCACTTGTCTGTTTTTATCAAAAATATGTGATGCTTGTTATCATTCCCATAACATTTTCCTTTTAGCAAATGTAGAACAAGGTTTAATCAAAGGGAAATTTGCAGCTTGTGAAACCAGTAAGGGCGAGGAGTGCAACCCAACAACAGCACTGATTTTTTTTTACATGTGTTGTTGGTAACAGAATGTTTGTGCAGTAGATTTATCAAGCAACATCTTACAGTTATTATAAATGGAAAAAATTAAGAAAAACTGCAAAATTTCTTTGATCTTTTGACCTTTCTGCCCAAAGATCTTTGTTTGTGCTTTAAACCCAAGATTGAATGTGGCTTTGACTGTTTGAGGGGATGATTTGTTGATGCGATGGCACTGATTAACTGAAGGATGGGTTAGTATTATAATTCAAACAGATGAAGGACGCACTGTAAACAAAGTGAAAGGCTCCCTTTATCATATGTTTTTACATAAATGTCAGTATAGCACAGGATTACAATAAATGACAAATTCCAAATAAATTCCTGACAATACTCTTTCCATTTTAACCCCAAGACAGAAACTCATCATTCGTACAGTATCAGCTCATAGCAACTAAACCACAGTCTTTGTTTTTTGCCATGTTCAGGGATTTAAAAGCTTGTGTTAACATTAGGGAAAGAATGTGGTCATAGTTTAATATAAAAAAATTAATAATGACAGGAAGAGTAAAACACAAAGTGCTGACTTTATTATTCTTCAAATGAAACTCATCGTCTTTTGTTGCGTAACCCTAACCACATACATGATCAGGATATGAAGCTTTGTCTTACTCAGCTGAGGCGGTTTGCCCAGATTCATGCCCAGCACTGGTCTTATTGCGTGGAGTACAAAAACGACTTCCTTCTCTGATAGCACATCGCAACGGAACGTGATCCTGGCAGTTTCTGGCCGAAAACGGTACATTCACAAAAGCATTTCAATCCAGAACCCCGAGCCCGGTAAACAACTGACTCATGTAGATCTGTAGTGTGTCCTTCACATTGCACATCCATCTTTCAGCTTCTGCAGATACTGTGAAATGTGCTGTTTGGGTTTTAGGGACCCTGGAAGCGACTTGTGACAAGTCTTAGTGTGACAGGAGCGCTACTGTTCCACAAGGGCACGATCTAGCTGTCCCCCTCAATGAAACGCCGGGTTAACTGCGCGCAAGAGAATGAGTCCTGATCAACCGTGCAGCTGGGACGACTGTTTGTCTGCCTCTCTTCATTCGGTTCTTCTCTCTCAGTGTTGCTGCACAAGTTAGTTATTCAACAGAAAACTCACTTTTCAGCTCAGTGTGTTTCACTTCTCGTGTGGCGAGGACGCGATAATAGTCTTACCTTGTCTGCCTCCGCTTTTCTAAAATAATGCCTGAGACTTCTGCTTCTCGGCTTAATGCTCCATCCATTGAGCCAGCAGGCTTTATATCATCACCTTTTTCATTAATGAGTGGTGTCACTGACTGCAAATATGAAATGGTGTTATAACACTAAGTCAGATGACATTATTATGCGTTACTATGTTACCTGAGTGTGATATGTGGTTGGTTTTTTAAGGCCTATATTATGACCTGTGAGTGCAGGCAGGTTCATGTCGCCACCGGCATCGATTTATTATAAGAGCTCGATACTGGACGTAAATGTGTTTCCCAGCCGCTGGAATGAATTTTATACTTGGAGCATACGTCAGAAATGTTTTCTAGTCTCCAGGTTTGCGTCTGCATTTTTGGGCCGACTGCACACGGGCAGTGGTATTTCAGTGCTGGCATCATGTGCACTCCTGTTCAATCCAAAGTCTTTACGTTGTGATTACATCCTAAAAATAACAGTTTAGACTGTGTAAATGTTTCACAGACAGATATTAGAGAGACTAAAAACATTCCTTGCTCATAGTCTCTTTTATCATCATAGTTGATGGATAAAATGCCTTCAGGGCCCTATGGGGATTTTACATTGCAGTACCACAAGTGGCACAGATGGTTTGTAACCAGCTTCTTTAATACATCCAAGGCTATTGGCCGTAAAGCTAAATTTGGGACAGAGAGACGCACACTGTCACTAGCTGAAAGTGTCGTCATCATTTTGAGTTTATCTCAAAGGCGCACGGATCCTTATCAGGAATACCTGTGAAGAATAATGACCAACAGTGGCAATAGTCAGTTATCATAGAGGCACAGCACTGTCTGTTTAATTTAACTTTTTCCTTTTTAGGCACCATAATATTTGCAAACCCTTAACTAGCAATTTATGAAAATGATTAAGCCTGAAAAAAAAAAAATTAAATTAGTCTGTGCTGTGAGACACACAGTGAGGAATACCTCCTCTAAGCTCTGGTCACTGCAACTGCTACTGTTCTGCTCCGTTTCACACCTAAAAGTCGGAAGCAAAAGCTGTCAGTGTTTGCACTTTTATGACAGATAAAAATGCAAAAATACACATATCAGATGTAGTTACTGTCATATCTTGCTAAAGCAGTTTAAACACACACTAACGACTCAGACTGTGCTGCAGTAACAGGGTTTAATAACTATCTTGTTAGAAACAGAATAATCGGCAGTGGGGAGACTGAGTCTGGATGTGTGAACCAGCTCAGCGGCGCCCTTGTTTACGTGGCTGTAAATCCCCTGGGAGCATCTGTCCCTTTGCAGATGTTAGTGGATGTTCAATGTCAAAGCGGGTATCAGTGATTCTCGCGTAGATCAGAGGTTTAGCTACAATATAATACCTGGATTTTTCTGTCACTCGCTTGTTTGTGTCTCTTTCTCTTTCTTTTCAGATTAAATGCTGTTTTTCTCCTTTAATTGTTGCTTTCATGCACCTATATATTTTTAAGACACAATAAATACGTATATTTTCACATCACAAATCTTCTTATTGGATGAGTTATCTGATGTCATTTGTCTGATGTTATTTGTCTGGAGAAAGACCTTTTGTATGAATTGCATAACATTTTGACTGATGGAGGTACCAGTGACAGACTATTATAGTAAAGTGTAGAGAGTGGAATGCAAGCAGACAGACACATAAACCAAGAGCTTTGATATGGTCCAACACACGGCTCTTTTCCTCCTTCAAAGGCCTTTCTCTCTCCCACTCCACTTGATCTGCCCAATCTCCTCATCCTCTGTTTCCATTATTGTGAATGCAACATGGCAGCTCGAGTTGGACTTGATCCACGAGGCATTCATTCTAATTAGATTCCATAGTTAAACGGGCAAATGTTTTAAATGCAGCATGTGGTCTGAAGGAGTGGGAACAGAATTTAATCAGGGCTCTTAATTATACTTTTATTTTCAACAGGGGCACAGAATGACATTTTCGAGACTTGTAAAGTCGCTGCAACCTTCAAACATTCAATCCTAATTCGGGTCTTTAAGAAAGCTTCCTAAATGACTGCAGGCTGATCACTGTGACATCTGGGGTTCTGAAAATCCTTTCAATGATGCGGGACAGCATTATGTCCCGGCTGCCCTGGGACATACATTAGCGCTGTGTTTGTTCAACACCATCATTTTAGAAATCCTATTGTAACCCTGATTTTCGATGTGGTCTCCAGTGTCTCTGGGCTGTGGGTAAAGAGCGGGCTGCAATTTGTCTTTGGTCATCTTCTTTTTAATCGACACCAACATGGCAAGGCAGACAACCTAACGTTTGCACACCTCGTCTTGACTTGCGTCACTCTTCCGCATTTCCCCCCCGGGAATCCAGGGCAGGTAGGAACTGCAGGTTGTCTGTATGCCCGATATATAAAATAAATAATAAAGCACATTAACTGATAAGAAGTAATACTGTTAACATGAATAATAAATCCAATTCAACTGGGCAACTTAATGTAATGGACTTAAAAGAAATATATACCGTAAATTCTGGACTATAGAGCGCACCTAAATTTAAGCCGCACCCGCTAAAATTTAAAAGAAATATATATTTTGTCACATATAAACCGCATCGGACTATAAGCTGCCAATATCCAGGCTGAGAAATAAGATATTTACATAGAAAGATTTTGTACCATAAGTGTTTATTCATACACCTGAACCTGAATGGTGCCTGTAACATGGCAGTAAAAGTGCTGATGTTTGCTGTTGTGCGTCTTGGGTTGCATGCGCTAAGAATAAAAACTGGCGCTTTTTTGTTTGCACTGCCTTCCATCTACAGCGCCCATCTGAGGGCTGCAGAAAAATTCATAGAAAAGCTGCATCTCTGTAAAAGCCGCATGGTTCAAAACATCGGAAAAAAGTAGCGGCTTATAGTCCGGAAAATACGGTACATATATGTAGAGCATCAGCTGTGCATAACATAAGGTGTAACACATATCAGTATACCAAACTAAAATATCTAAGAAAAATAACGTTCCCACCTCTCTGTGCGCCCCTCCATTTGTTAGTGAGTCAACAGCTTTGAGACTGGTAGGACGCAGCGGGTGATAATGGGGAAAGGTACGTCTGTATACGGCAAGACAGCGCTGGCGCTCACCAGGGATACGTTCTCTTCCCTCTACTCTTTTTGACTCGACTGACAAGCTCCTAAACCACGGGCACATACCAGATGGCCATGAGTCTGTACACCGGCGGGAGGCTGATTGGCTGCTCATTTTTGGAGCTCTCAAAACAACCTGGAACTCAGGACAACGGAGGTGACAGTGGATTTCAGGATGAGTCCTGGTTTGGAGCAGCAACCAAACAGGAAAAGAACAGTGAGAAGTGCGGAAAGAGTCACTACTCTCCTGGACTTCCCCACTGACCTCCCTGATCCTGGACACGATCCACGCTCAGTAACAGCTGACCTCGTACTCACTGCTCATCCATGCTTCACTTTACACAGTGGACGTACTAATATTCAACCCACATCCTCACACAGCGGCTGAAAATGCTGCTGCTTGGTGCTCGTTGGTGCAAGTACACAAGGAACCGTGCTGGACCTACCCCACGCCGCACCAGGGTTCACCTGCTTTATTTCAGTCTTATGTCGTCTATTTTCACTTGGGTTTTGTCCACAATTGTCAACGTTATATTGTGATTTACGCGATTTACATCGTCATCCTCATCAGCCCATTCAGTGGCCCCCTCATGTCCAGGAAAAGACCACTGCCATCAGGATAGAAACGTTTCTTTAATAGTTTAAAGGTGATCTTCGAGAAAAACCTTGAACTGATTTGCAGTGACCTTTCTCTCTAAGGGGACAAGTGGACCTCAACCATTCTGCCAGTGTGTCCCTCACAGTATAGGAGTCCCCTTGTTGTGGGGATCAAGCTTTCAGCCCGGTATTGTTCTCTTTGTGTTCAACACACACCCACTCGCTCACTTGTCGAGAGAAATGGTAAAGGGTGACTCATCTGCCCATTTTTCTTTTTTCCACATCTTTGTAGATCAGTGCCTATGGTTGCTGCACCACTGGACCCTCACATGTGCGTTCGTCCATTCACTGGAATCCTGCTATAATGTCCGTCTCATATAATTGTCAATGAATGTTTCTTACAGACACAGCGTGAACATGTCCTGCATTGACCTTCTCAGTTACCCGATGAAGATTTTTCCTTTTGTTTTTCGTGCATTTCACACAAACCTTGGAGTTATCATATGTCCACTGTTTACGACATTTTCTGACCCAGTTTATTGATGTTTTTCCCCACAGATTCAAATGCAGATATTACTTTCAATCTCTAGAATGTTGAGCTGTGTTTGGGACCGAAGCCTCTTGTCATCAAGGTCGAGTCAAGTTTTTTACAAAATCTAAATCAGTGGATTTTTTGTACGTACTGTGGAGGATGGTCGGATTTTACCTGTTCAACTGGACCATGCTGTGCATTTGTTATTTTTATTATATAATTTATCAGGTTTTTCCGTTAGTTTGTCACTTGCCTGTGTGTCCTCCTTCTATTACTGTATGTGTGCATCTCTGTAGGCCTTTTTTTTATCTCTCGCTGCTTATGCAGAAAAAAAATCCATCTTTTTTTTATTCAAGTCCTGATCAGACATGGCAAGGAAACACCAAAATGTTAATGGATGAATCAAAAATGCTTGCAGCTGTGGCAGGATTATCATTTATCATCTTATCAGACTTTTGTGGGAAGCTCACACTACATAATTATAAAAAATATTAAAGTTTTCACCTTAAAATTTGCATGAAGCCTGCAGTCATACAGCCATTATTATCAGTGGAACAGAGGTTTAATGCATGAAGTAAAAAACAGAGGAACCCAGGAGTGGGTTAAGTGCAAATCACAGTTTTTAAATATCAATTTACCATTCAGGAAATACACTACAGAGTAAAGACATGGCTGATATAGAACTCTCGAATATCATCCACTTTCATTCAAAGTGGAAAAACAAAGGTAATATTGTTTTGAAAACAATAAAGAGTATTGCCGATTGCCAAAAAAGCCGCATAATTCTGTTATACCCAGAACTACACACAAGAACATCCATCCATTATCTCAACTGCTTGAACTGTTCAGCTGTGTTGTGCGAGAGGAGGGGTCCACCCTGGACCACACCGGTCAACACACGGAGACATACACCGAAAAACACAGTCACACTCACACACGCCGGTTAAAGACGTGCACGTCTACAAACTGTGGGAGGAAACCCAGGTAAGAACGGGGAGAACATGCGAACACAGCAGCGCTAACCACTTCACCACAGGGCTGGGAGAAAAAATAACATGTTTGTAAAAACATAACCTGTTATTTCAACAAGATCTTGTACAGGATGTTATTGACTAAGATCCATCGGCTCTGAGATTCAAATTACGTTTATCCCTGACAGAAATCCAATATTAGTAGTTGAAATTAGTAGGTTATTGATAATATGTATTTGATTTCTGTCACTCAGTGTGTTATATTTATTACTGCATGAAAAACAAGTTATCATTTCACATGATTTCAAACCCTGTAATTTTAATCACATTCATATTATTACAATATCCCTGTTTGGAACATATCTTGTCAGGGTTTGCTGCAGCAAAAGCTTTGTGGACTACTATTCTTAAAAAGCAACAGCTGTAAAAAATATATATTTGTTGCATCCTAAGTTCTAAGTTGTGTATATGAAGCTAAATTATATATAAAATTAAACATTTTTGGTCAAACTTTTCAGTAAGTTACATAAAAAACATATTTGAATACAATTCAAAAGTATATGCACATCCTTTTGTTTGACTTTACATACATTAGCTATATATAATTATGAAAAATTGTATTCTGACTATAGCAATGGACAGAGGCTTGTCAATTTTAAAACCCCTTTAATGCACATTTATAATTTGTGGTAGTGGGATATGTAAATATGATATGACCTGACTGTTAAAATAGTGAAGTTTTAAATTAGTAAAAACAAAGAAAAACTAAAATAACAAAATACTAAGAAATATTTATACACAACATAAAGACGGCCCGTGAAACCTGCGGTATTGTTCTGTTTAGATGATTCAGCACCACTTCGATGAATTTACTGTTACTGTCTGTGCCAGTCGTGCCATGATCTACAGCTTCTCATTCAATTAGCATTTCAAGCAAACTTCAAATGCATTTTTTTAATATCAAAACTTAACTGCAGTGAAGAATCTTAAATACTGTCCAAGAGCCAGAGGAAGTAATAGATAAGAAAAGATAAAGCTTTATGCAAAAAGGAATATCCGAATACAGTATGTACAAACTAAAATGAAAAATAAAAATAATTGCACCATGGGTCATTTTTATTGCAAGGTTTAAAAAACAGTTTTGAAGTGACTAGTGGTGATAATGGTTCACTGAGAGCGGCTCTTACTGTAAAGTCTGACAGCAGCAGGGAGAAAAGAGCTTTGATATGGCTCCTTCAGACACCGGGGCCACCACAGAGTCATGAAAGGTCTTCAGCAGCGCTCAGACCTCAGTCCCCTCCGCAGAAAGACTCTGCTCCGTCCTTTCCTGTAGAGTGCGTCTGCGTTGTGAGGCCAGTCCAGTTTATTGTTCAGGTGAAAACCCAGTTATTCGTAAGAGTCCAGACTCTCAAAGTCCATTCCCTGGATGTTCACATTTGGCATTTTCATCAGCGGTAACAGCAGCTTGGCGCAAATAAGCGAAAGACCAGTAGTTCAGTTAGAATCTGCAACACCTGACAAGAGATTTGGCACAATTCCTGAACTATCTTGTGTAAAAGAAAACACTGTTATGTTGCTTTTGTAAGAATGAAAAGTGTAATGATTAATACAATACAATTTTAGACAAGTAGCAAAATTAAAGACGAAAATGTCCACACATTTGACATAATTCATGACATGTATCATGAGACTGTGTTTTGTCCAATGCAGTTCTTTCATTTCATGGTGCACGTTCAGCAGCTGGGGCATTAAAAAAGTCATAGTTACAATACCCATGGATAACACACTGTATGATGTACAGCTCCAAGATTAATCAGTGAGTAACTCAGCTTCAAAGATTAATCTGGGATTAAGGTATGATGCCTGCTGCCGGTGCGCGGGGGCTTTGCGTGACTTTCTGAAGCAATTTGATGTCCTGAGACATTTTCTGTGTAATCAGTGTGGTGACTGCCCAATGTCGTCCCGAGAACAGCTCTAATCTGCCAATATAATGAACCAAAACACCAGAATAATTGAAAAACACCAGAGTGGGAGCCTCCAAATTTACATTCAGCAGAATATCCTCAATATTGTTGTATTTATGTGTTTAGTTTCAAGGTACAGAGTGTGATAAATGAATCTCTTCTAATAGAAGACCAATAACTTTGGTGAAAACGTGTTTAATGGTGCATTATTATAGGATGGAATCACAAAGGAAGGACATTCTCACAGATCAAAGCTGTTTTTACAGCTGAATGAAATCAATTTGCAAACATAAACTGGTTACTGTGCTGAAAGCACCTGAAAAATTGCTGTTTGTCCTTAAGGGCAAGAAGCGAGGCTTCACTGAATTAAAAAGCAAAAACACAATATAACTCTCCACAGGGGATATTAGAAAGCACTTCACACTCCTATTAATGTTTTTTTTATATATTTCCACACCAACTCAGAAATTAATTTTGCAATGTAAAGTAGTGCGAAAGCTAGAAATTCACACCGAAATGAATAACGCTGTCCTTCTATCCTTCACCTCTAATCTCCGAGTGGAATAAATCTCCATAAACAACCTGTTGATGTTGAACTTTGTTGACTTTCATTTTATTTTATTTTTTCACAAGATCAACGTGTTGGAATATGAAAGGAAAAAATGTAAAGCTAAAAGGAGAGCAAATGCAGTATGTGAGCGTGAATGGTTGCCTGTGCGTGTATGTCTCTGTGCTGGATGTCCATGGAGGATCCTGCCCGTTTATAGATTATTATAACACTTTCCATATTGTGCTCTATGTTCGATGTTCCGTGCAACAACATATAGAGACAGAGACCATAGAGATGTTTGCTGGCTATACCTATATACATTATCAGTTTTCATACCTGCTTATCTTGTTTAAGGTCACAGGAGGCCGGACTCAATTTCAGCAGGCATGTGTTGTCCTGAACTAGTTGTCAGACTATCTCAGCAATGAAAAGTATTCATATGCTAGAAAATTATGATATGGCCTTCAGAGATATCCATTTGAAAATGTTGTCACTGTATGTTGTTGCTTCTGTTATAAATGTAATATATATCTCAGAATGATTTTCTCTTATTTATCACAGACTAATATCTTTATATGCTAAATAATCTGTTTTGCTTGATAAGTTTGGTTTAAGGCAAGATTTTAAAATGATGCATAGGGTGTTTGTTAGACGTCAGACTCATTTTGTATCAGGTTAGATCAATTATAGAATTTTTGCATCAGTGGGTTTTCATTAAGTTTTTTTTTGTTTTGTTTTAATTATATAAAGGTTTTGTAAACAGCTCCACAGAAAATCGTGTCATGTGTGTGAAGTCTTTCTTGACGATTGCACTTGGCTTGAAGGAGATTCGTCTCCTGAGATTTTATGAAACCTCATATGTGATTGTTGGCTGGGAGGGGTGGAGCTGTCGATATAGTGGAAGTGAGGAAGCTGTGGATGCTTATGGGATTTGGATGAATGACAAAATGTATAAATAAGCCCTAGGTGGACCCCCCCACACACACACACACGGATACACGATTCCCTGCTGTACTGAGTGATAAAAACTACGCCCCCACACCTTTTATTTGAAAATGTAATTAAATTTGAACTAAGATAAAAAAATTAATTGTATGTTCTGTCTTAAGTGCCCTTTGTAAGACAGACAAACATAATAATTATCATTACCTGAGGGAAGAACAAGTTATGAAAATATGAAAGGTTACCAAGGTACATTAGAAATTATAAGCTATTCAAACATTTTTGCTTGTGCAGGTTTGTGTCCTAACATTTTTCAAGCAAAGGATGACAGCTCTAGAATGGTGCAACCAATGAAATTTAATTGCTACAAATGCTGGGTGTGAATACACTGAATTATTTAAAATTATTCAGCGTGAATACCTTAAAATTAAAGGTTGTAAAATTACCTGCCACTTCAGAACAGACCTACCCGTGGTGCTTTTCCTTTAATATTCCATATTAATCTTGGTAACAGTGGTTGAGGTAAATTAGTCACTCTTACATCAGAGACTAATATTTAAGCAAAACGTGGTATGACTAGATTAATAATGAGGAGAAATTATTTTAACAGACTTGTTCACAAACTTGCAATGATGCATCTAACCAACATGTGACGACTTGAGAAAATTGATTTTGTATTTCGGGTAAAAAGTTTGACTGTTAACTAAAGTTTATGACAGACAGATATGAGGCAGGTGGATTGTTTTACTGGATTAACTTGCTTTGCTTTGACAAATTAATCGCCAAATGCGTGTAAGGACACACTGCTGACAAACTGAATGCAGATAAGTATTCTTATTAATCTGCACCACTTGTGATCGACACAACAGAAACGCCACCACTGCCCCTGGTAATTCAATTGACCTGAAGTTTTGTACTGATGGCAGTTCCACCAATACACAATGTTGGAAGTTGGAAGTAGAGCACATGTTATATTAATTAGAATTAGTTTAAAGTAAATGAATGAGTCAATTATTTTTATTGTTAAAAGTGAATGAAGGCCACAGGCTCCACATTATTTTGGAATTATAATTAAAGAGATGCAGTTACGACCAGTCAGGCCAGTGCAAAAAAAATGTCTGGAAAAACAGACTTGAGTCATCACAGAATTTAAAGTGTTGGAAGTTTAGAGTATTGACCTGATGAGTTTTTAACATCTGGCTGACCCGCCAACCCATTCTCATTCCCGAGGCTTTAAAAAAAAAGCCACTTTGTCCCGTCCCTTTGAGTTACATGCTGACACATCAGTTACTCATTTACATGGGCAATGGATGCTCGGAGCTTTCAGTGTAGGACAATGGAAACCCTGACACTTCAATATTTACACCTAAAGACACGACCTAGTGTGTTAGATGGGAAAAAAAAATCTTGTAGGGATTTCTACGGGATGATGGAGGGAACAATAAGACACAGAACCTTTTCCACGGGAGAACTGGGTTTGTCTCTAGTGTGTGACATTGTGCGCTTTAATGATGAGCGTAACTCAAAGTGGCACATGGGTTTACTATAGTAATTAAATATGTATATGAGCACAGCATTTTGTTTTTATGTAGTTTATCTTTAACTTAACCTTACTCATGTTGTCTCTTAACTTTACCTTAACTTTAAGTTTCTCTTCCTTAAGCAGGTTTTGTGTGTATATAAGGTTCTTCTAGCATTATTAAATGCTGGCACTGGAGTGTCCTGTACTGACTCCTATAACATTAGCATTCCTGTAGCATCAATATTAATGCTGTTGTTCCTTTGGTTTAATACCCCCGGCATCAATATGATCGGCCAAATGATAAAAACAATTGATGCCTCTGGAAGCGTCTTTATCCGACTCTGTGTGCCCGCCTCCTATGTAGATGGACGGTGAGAGACTGTAAATCACAGCACAGAAATAGTGAGGCACTTTTGTTTTTGTAGTAGTACGGAGATTGGAAAGACGTGAGTCGAGTTAACCTAAGACGAGGCACTTTATTTCTCACGAGTCGAACACTGACTGAAGGTGTGTGTTTTTAATTATGAATGTGTGTTGGAAATTTCTATCCTCAGAGAGATATTGGTAGTGTTCGAGACTCAGACTACGCTGTGAGACCTAAGAGAGCGGCTTACATAAGAATCACACACACGTATATACACACACACTTCCTGTTCGCTCATTTGTCCTTTGAAGCTTGTACTGATGCACTGTTTCCCACGCATTTAATAAAGGAGCCTTGAACTCCGAAAGTTTGGACTGAGACTTTAATTTAGGTTTTCCATTACACCCACTGCAGCAAACTATAATGGCGGTGTTATCACCGACCAACCATTTTCAGTTCAATCTGATTATGTGACAGCCACTTTGTCCAAACTGTGCCAGCTGCTGATTTGAAGGTACTGTGCACAATAAGATTCGAGCGCTGACCTACTTCATGAATGACAACAGTATTAATGTAAGTTCTACAGATGTAATCAAACCATTTATTTTGTGCTTTCTCTTTTCCCGCTCTTTGCCATTATGTTTTGCCGTGACACAATTTCTTTGGTTGCCAGCGTGGAGTTCACGATTTTATTAGATATCTTTGGCCCGAACATTTGTCCTCTGTGTATTCTTATAAAATAAACATAACAATGGCGCTGAGGGCTTTGGGGAGCACAAAGCAGTTTAATGCAATACACAAACATGCCGTTGTTTTCACTTTTGTAAATAAGAATCAATATGTCCACACATTACCCTTTAGGCTTTCACTTGGAGTTCTGAGAAATATTAAATATCACACAGATATGAGGTTCAAAGGTCAGAGTATTGAACTCCTCTGTTGCTGTTTGATTGAAACGCTTTGATAATTAAGTCTGAACTGAACAAACTTGTAATTAACATGCTCTAGTGACATTTATGGACACAGGCAACCCACCTACTGACAGCACGAGCGGATCCTCGGAGCAGCAAGGATTGTTTACAGTCTTAAATATGATTTGCTTGAGTTGGCTTAGATTGGAACCAGCGTGGGGCAGTAGTTAGGTGAAGTTTGGATTATTGTAAATACACCAACTATGGGGAGGATGACGGAGATGAAATTGCCCTTCGGTGTCCGACACATGCTTGACTCCGGAGCCACAGCTCCCTTAATGAGTCTCAATCCATCACTCCGCACACAGGGATCCCGCTGCACATTAAAATACAAGAATTCCTTTAAAAACACACCCAGCCACACACTTATCCACAGAGCTTAGAGTACAGTAAGTGCTGGAGTCGGGGAGCAATGCTCACAGATTTAGGGCAGAGACACATCAAGCCAACGTGAAGAAACTAGCAGTGACACAGACCACCTGCTGCACGGACCACTCTAAAACACCAGCAGGGCTGCAGCCAAAGGCCAGATAGGACAGGCTTATTGTGTCTGCATGAGAGGAAAAGCAGGAGACGTAGGACTGCACATGCTTTTTCCACCCCACTACTGCCCACAACAGATTGTTTACTGTATTAATAATTCTCATTGAGGATATGTCTGGTTAAAGTTAAAGATAAAATGATTTATTTGACATATTGAAGAGCCAAAATGCTGAACTGGCGGAGAAGTATCCGACAAGGTTACCAAAGTAACGTGTTATGTAATGTATATAAATTTTCAGGTAACACAGTAATATAACACGTTACCTCATACGTTTAATAATAGAAATATTAGTTACTTTATGCAAAAATGTGACACCACTTTCAGAAAGCATATTATGAGGTTTTTGATATTGATGTTAACCATAAAACGTAAAGATGATGATAAAAATAACAAAACCATGCAACAAAATCACTAGAAAATGAATTAAAATACATGCAAACACAATGCTACAATTTAAAGATGCAATGAAATTGACAATGAAATTAAAGAACACAGCAAACTGGACTTGTGATAAGAGCTCAGCTTGGCATGTTTTGTGACGTGGACTTGACATCTTGAAGTTAAAGGGTAGGGATCGGGGCAAAGCAGGCAGGGCAAATATAAAGCCTAGAGCTGTTAGAATATGAAACGTGGCCGTAGGTCAGGATACACACGAGCCCTATAAACGAGATGCAACGATTCAAGCTGATTCTTTTGAACAATGACCTGATAAAAACGCCAGATCGAGATCACATTTTTAATCCAAACACACAAACAGACACAAATTAAACCATCTTTGAGATCAACACGGTGCAGTTCACTGTGGGCAACTTCACCACTCTTACTGTTTAATCACTGGGTCTAATTTTGAAGTTATTATTTCCCATTCTTTATTCACAACCAATAAAACCCAAACCTAATATTTCCATACTGAATTTGTTTTATTACATCTGTAGTGATAGAATGGAAAAAGAGACAGAAAGAGGACGGGACAGTGAAATCCTGCAGCGAACCATGACCGATCAGAAAATATAGATAGAAGATGCCATGGGGTAGTACAGTTATTGAGTAAAAATCAGCCATTGCTACATTTTAAATATGCTGCGAATGCTTATTGGATATGGTTGTAAAACACAAACATGTCTGCATAACAACCCTGAACTATTGATCACTGGAAATGAGATTTGAACACGGCAGAGATGTGACAAAGCTGTGGTCCCGTATCCCTTTCAATGACACCCAAATGAGTCTGCGTTACACAAACGATGTGTTGGGAAGCAAAGATGAGGAAGATGGAAGCTTTAAAAGCCGACTTCAACGTCAAATGTTCAAACAAAAAAGTGAGATTTTAAGTTTGTTACCAGTTAGGCTGAGGCAGCAAGCCAATGTTGGGAGGTAAGATAAATAAATTAGGAACTTCTTAAAATCTTTTGCATATTATAATTAAGTCTCGTAGTGTCCACATCCCATTTTCTGCGGTTTGTTGAAAGAGTAGAAGCACGTAACTATTTAGAGCTGTGAATATTTCCGATTGTGTCTATTCCACAGCTTAAGAAAGATGACTTTTTGCTCACTTTTTGATAAATAATGAATGAAATGAATGAAAAGTCTGTTTGTTTGTACTGGCATCATATGTAAAGACATTTTAGTCTTTTCACATACAGATTTTCAGTGCCCCCTGGTGCAAGCAGCAGCGCTGATAGTTTGAATGTCTGTTCGACATGCTCCTCACCGTCTCCACACTGAATCTGCTCCTCGTGGACACCCCGCATGAACTTGCTGGAGGCGTTTTTCTTTCCTACATTATCTTTAACTGCTGTTTCTGTCTGCAGTCCTTAGAGTCATCACAAAGCACATTACATACAAATACGACTTCACTGAATTCAAAAAAACACGTTTGACTAATTTAATATTTTAATGTGTGTCTGCACTTCTTAGATGACAGATCCTCCTGGGCATAGATGATACCAGTCTTGGACAATTATGGTACAGAAAAGTTGTGTTGTTTTTGACAGATGATTCCTTACAGCTGCTCTTTGCTGGAGGGGTTTTGTTGCTCTGTGTTCAGCCTGAAAATACTCCAGGCCACGGGGTTCACGGTCTTGTTTTTTTTCTTTCAGAGAGTCTTTTGTGATGTTTGCAGTCTGATAATTTTAACAAATTCTCTCCCCAGCCAAGCGCATTGAGACTTTGATTTGTCTTTTCATTCAACATTTTGGGGTAAGTTGCATTCATACTGTAATGTTTCGCATGTCATTCAGCCCGATCCGCACGCCTCCATCACAATGCAGCCCTGGTCAGGTTCACGCCAAACACGCTGGACCCCACTGGATCCAAACTCATTTATTTCTGTTTGATTGAACCAATAATTATGTGGCCAATTCATCAAGCTTCTTTTCATGTCTGCTGGCAAAGTGCGATTCAGCACGTTTTGTGCAGTTTGGCGCAGGTGACGGATTCCTCCATCTGTAGAGATTGTTGAATTGTCCTGCAAACCGCCTGAGCAGTCGCTGTGACAAGTGCGCGTCTTGTCATTGTTTGCAGGACATTTCCTGTCCCTCCTAACCACTGCTACAACTGTGCCATCTTTATGAATCCCTCACGTCTGCTTTCTCCAGTCATCTGGGTTCATGTTGCATTAGACAGCGGCCAGGCCAACACTGAGAAAGCTGTGATATTCACAAATTGCTTTATAACCTTCTTTGAACATGTTTTCAATTTCGTCTATCCTGTTTCTTTTTATGCTACATGAAACCCAAATACCCCTACTCTCCACGTATCCTCTGCTATATACTATAATGTGCCACATTGCAGACACAAACACAAACTGAAGTTCAGTGTAACTGAACTATATTAGTAAATCAAAAACAAACAAAAAAATGAAACTCCTTCAGCTGTCTGTAGCCAAAAGCATGCTTATGGCAAGAGTGTCGTCTGATGTCTGTTGATGCATGTCGCATGTCTGACAAGTTGTTTAATTAAACCAGAGGAAAAGAATAAATTTTTGTTTCACACATACGGGCACAGATACACACACACACACACACACACTAACAGCATAGTCAAAGATGGAATTTTGCAGACACAAATGAAGGAAATAATATTAGTTGCTCAATTTGTTCTTTCCTTTTTTTTTCATTTTGACAGATTAAGATGTTTTCTTTTCTCTATTGTAAGAACATGAATTGATAGAAAATCTGGGTGCCACGCTGGGGTTGTCCTGTTATTTCACACCTCTGAATGTTTGCCATTTTGAGGATATTTTTGCCAAAAATATTGTGTATGTCTAGGCTTTATTGTGTCAGCAGTGTTTGTTAAAAATACAGTTTTACTGCCGGATGAGCATAAAGATTTGTCCATGAGTATAAGTATCTTGCTAAAAAAACAACTTGCACACTTGCACTAAAAAGATGTACTGCCTTTCTTTTATGGATTTTTGGAAAGACACCCAATACCAGATGAAAACAAGCTCTTATTCCTGTGTGGATTGAATGCAAATCTTTATGTGATTCTTTTATGCTGTCTGCTTCAAAACTGTGTTTGCAAATGAATGTAATCCAGTGTGTGTGTGTGTGTGTGTGTGTGTGAATTATCAGATTAATGCACATGTGCTAATGGAAGCCCGGGTGGACATTTAACATTACACTGCACAGTCGTTAAAAACAATAGTGCAAGAGAATTTAACAGCTTCTGAGGTTTTTGCATTTGTAATCCAGCATCATGGTGAGAGTACAAAGCAAAGTCTATGCCCTGATACAATAGTATTTTACAGGAAATGGCAATATGAGTGAGGCGAAGAGAAACATGGGGTGTGATAAGGGGGATAAGTCTATTCTGGAGAGCTCCAGACAGCACGATGCAGACTGTGTGTGGAGTAAACACGGTCATGTGACAAAACCAAACGTGCTTCCAGACGTATAAAGGTTAAATGAAAAATCAAATTTCTCACTAATTAAGAGTAATTCCAGAGATGTGTGTCTACTGAACATGTGCACAGCTTTGTGTGGACCTTCAGGATGAGAAGATTCTTTTGATCCAGTGGCTGTTTGGACGGCCGAGTGTTTTGCTCTAATCGGATCGATTGTTCTGTGGGGATCTGGTTCGGTTATTGGCTGGTGTTCACTTGTGAACAAACCCAGATTCTGCCCAGGCAGCACGTTAGTGGATGTGGAAGCTTTTAAATTGGTGTCTAATCACACAGCTGGCCTGACCTATATTTTCGGACTCAGTCAGACAGATGCGTTCTCAGGCCGACCAGTTACTCGGTTTATTTTTCTGTCTCTCTTTGGACCAAACTTCTTCTAGGAAAGTAAATGAGAGAAAATGGACCCAGCTCTTTTCTGCAGGAGCTAACCAGTAAGAAAACAAAGTTAATGTGATTACTGAGCCGGAACACCATCAGATGGCCACCAGCTTCTCAGTCAAATTACAGTCTCCCATATGGCAAGCAGAGAACATGAGTCAGATTAATCAGAGGGCAGTGAGCATATGGTTTTAATACATGGCCTGGAAATATCATAATAAGATAGAAATAAAAATCACGATGCATTTTTCACATAGTTTTTTTGTACTGATGCCAAATTAGCCAATTTACGGGGAACCTGTTTGGACACTTAGCCTCCACAAATACTTGCTCAATCAGACTTTTCCTTAAGTAACAGCAACTATTGTGAAATTGCCATAAACCGGTGGATGTGTGCACAATAAAGTTTAACCATAAAGGAGAGTTTGAAGTCATGTATAACCAAGGGGAAGCGTAATGGAAATCCAACATTACCCAGAAAAAATCGACGGCCTTCATTTCGCCTGAAAGGGAACAAACGAAATATAGTTACTCCTGTCTCCTATTCATTTCTGTGTAAAAGACACATGATATTTATCCAGCATATGTTATTTGTTTAATCCTATTAAGACAATGCAAATATGTCACATATTGTGTATGTCTATTTTACGTCAAAGTGCATCATCAAATTACATCACAAGCTAAAATTATAACACGCTCGTGAACCAATATCGATCCTTGTTCTCGGGTAAGACAATCTCGGAACACCTGACATTATTAGTTTGTGCGTGCAGTTTGCATTGATCTGTTCACGCGGTGTGTTGGTGCTCAGCCATGTTCTCTGACGGGCAGAGCAAGAACAAATAGGCAAAGTGAGAAACGTAATTTAGTGCTGTCAGCAGCGATCAAATTCACTGGGAACCCGACTAACATGTAGCTCACACCGCTACTATTATGTGAACCAGTCATGTCCTTTATGAAGGCAAAATTGATTTCCATATTTATGAGGTCAATGAGCAACAGTCTTGTTAATATAAACAAGTTGACACATTTTATGAGGACAGATGTTAATACTCAAATATTAGTATTTGCTGCACTGGAGTTGATTTGTGGAAAGTAGAGATGTTTTATTTCTTCCCTGAAACACATTGAACGGACTATAACACTGTGGGATTTGATGGCCAAGACAAACTATTGTGATTGAATATTGCTGTCACAAATTTAACTGTGTGAGTAAATTTAGTTTGCCACAGAGTTTATGATTCAAGTGATTTAGTGCAACTCTACAGTTCATATTGTGCCTGTGCTATTTTAACTAACTCTAAAGTTTCCAGAAGCTCCCGCATCTGCATAACTTACATCCATTTTTGCATTTTATCAGAGGAGCTGTAATGAAGAGATCTCAGATTACTGTTTGATGGCGTCTTTAATCCTTCCAGTCAGGCAACTGAGACACCTTCTGGACTGCCTCTGCTGAGCAGATTTGGATCAGGAGAACTGGGACTGCCTGCCAATCAGCACAGGGAGTGTGTAGCATGTGAACACAGACTCCAGTGCATTCAGGAAATAGCCTGTTAAACAAAGAACATTCGCTGTACAGCACAATGAAAAACCGTTTCATGAAATGTGAAGTGATAGTGAACAAACCACAGATCATCCAAACAGAACGAAGATAAGCCCATTGTTTAATTTATGATTAATTTCAAATAGATATATGTAAGATTCGATCTAAGCCACAGCGTCTCCCCCTCGACAGAGTCAGAGGTTATGTCCTGCTTCCCATCTACAGCCACTTGACAAATATCATAAGTATCATGTGTCATCGCTAAATGAAGACCTGTGAGGTTCAGTCAAAAGCTCTAATGCTGTTCTATGTAAGTGGAATTTCACTTTTAAATTCATGAATAGTAATAATAAATACACTTTGCAGAAGGGATCAAGTGTAATCTCACTCCTACAAATATGAGATATATGCTGTATAGCTTCATACTCAAATAAACTGGACTTACACATAAACTGTAAAACACACATTTTTACACTAGACACAAGAAAATTACACTATTAAAGAAATTTGAAAGTTAAAGAAAAACAAAAAACATTTTGCAGAATCACAAAAGTTATTGCAATACATTTTACTGCTTTAGTAAACTGGTATGATGGATCTTCTGCAGCCATTCAATTGACTTATCATTAAACTAATCACTGCAAAAGCAATAATGTTATCACTTACCGGCTAAATTATAGCAGGGCCAGATGTTGTGCATTATTCCTTCTATTTAGGTTATTTGGAAGTAAAAAAAATTGTCAAGGGCAGAGAGAGAATGAGGATGAGGGGGGAAAGGGATTTATAACCTGTTTTTCATCCTCTCATTTCAAAAGTTATTTGGAAATAAAAAAAAATTGACATTTTAATATAATGAATTGAAAAAACATGTATAGAGAGAATGAGCCTGTGGGATGAACCTTATGGAAACACTAAATGTCCTTCAGGAGTACAGGGGAAAGGGAGGGGACAAACAGGGTGTTTTTCAAGCCTGCACAACCAAAGTCATTTCAAAAGCATTCTGAGTTTATTGAATAAAAACACGATACCAACTCAAATTTCATTTAAACTTCACATGTGTAGTTTCTAACTGTGCACTGTAGTTTTTTTTTCTTATAAAATTAATTGGCATTTGCTTTCTTTCATCAGAATTCCTGTGGCAGATGTGTCCTTGTGAGCAAGACAAATAGTAGAGTCCCAAATTATAAAATTACAGTGATGAAACATTGTAGAGTCAAAAAATTACAGAAACAAATTACAACAGCCTGAAGTAAAAATAAAGACAATTTAACAATGGAAAGGTAAAGTGGAGGTGGTTTGAAGGGAGGGAGCGTGTAAAAGTGATGCTTGAAGAGGCACATTCTTATCTTCAAAGGCCCAATGCGTGTGTGTGTAGGCAGAGGATAATTAAATTTTGGCAACACGTTTTGGTCACTTATGTGACTTTTTAGTTGCTTCAGTGGATTGTGAAATTATTTTATTCGTATGTATTATTTAATGGTTATAAGAGCATATTCATGGTTAAGATTTGGCCAGTAATTTGTCTTTTGTTAGCACGCATCAACCCACTTTCCAAATCCCTTGACCCGTTCTTGTTCAAGGCCAAACAAAGCTGAAGCCTAACACGATTGGTCAAGAGTGCGTCCAACCTTTCAACCGCCGTGGTTTCCAGTCTATCACACATTTACAAACTCACACTTTAAATCCCACCTGCAATTTAGAGCTCGCGTTTCACCTCAGAGTGCACTCTCACGGACCCAGCGGAAGGAAGGCTGACACACGAGCAACTATAGGAAGATACGAACAGAGCAATAACAAATAAATACGTTTCCAATATCATTTAAATATGATATCATATGAGCCATCACTTTATTAATGAAAAATAAACTGGCAAATTACTAATCAACACAGTAAATCTACAGAGAGTGGCCACTTTATTCGGCACAGCTGTGCAATCTGATGCAATTCAATGCAATATATTAAATGCCCATTGATTTTAAAATAAAAGTAGATGAAAGTAGAATTTATGGCAGATCTGGATTGTATTAGATTGTACAGGTGTACCTAATGAAGTGGCCAGTGAGTTTATCCTACTCAATGTACATCTGACAATGTGAAAGCACATGCAAAAAAGAGCAGTTGAATATGTGACATGAGTCAAATTTGATTTTATAAGCCAATAAAAGTTTGGCCAGCTCAGATTTCTGCTTAACCAACAAATAACAGTGCCTTCATCATAAATAATATTATAGTATGGCAGCTAATACCAATGTTTTTCATTCTACACAGACTGAAAATAAAAAGAAGAATATGATATACACGATATATATGTACTTATACATGTTTACCACTAGACACTCAGCCAGATGCTGAAGAGCATCATGGGTTGGCTGCTCTTCACTTTCACTTTGGGAAGGATTTTGTTTCACAGAAGAGCTGGTGTTTGCAGTGTCTGTTGTCACGACAACCATACAGGACATCAGTGGAGGTCTATCAGCTATCAACAGCAGCCTTCAGGCTCCTTTGGTTCTCACTAAAGTGCACACAGCTGACTCCTGTAGCAGCCACTCTGCCAGTTGCAGAGTACAGTATTCCGAAGAGTTTGAAGTGGAGCAGCGATGTGATCGTGATTGCTGTTCTTGAACATCAGAAGAGGAGCTTGCTGGCAGCGGGACAAAAGCTGTAATCTGGATGAGGCAGTTGACAGTCAGCGGCTTTGGATGTGTTTTTCTGTTGGCCACGGTGGGAATGAAGTCTGGCTCGAAGAAAATATTTTAAGTGCAGCTGTTGAGACTAAAAAGTCAAAGATCAAGTCCATAATTATTATCGATTTTTGTAAGGAAAATTTCAGACGCTAAACTACTTGAACTCGCTTGTCATTACAATTCAGACCTGCAGTGTTTAACTCTTAACAAGCTGCAGCTCACTCCAATCTTGTTTTTTTCAAATACATGCTGTATATAGTTCACACCCGCACACTTTATTTTAAAGTGTAGCAAAGTCTTCAAAGACACCAATAATGTCAGGCTGACATTTGAAAAAACATGTTCAAATTTTCATCTATTTGTTGCATGTAGTCGTAGGGTCGACTAGTTCACTCAGACTAAATGTTTGCATCCTTACATTGAAAATATAAATGATCTATGATCCCTTTCAGCTCATTACTTTCTAAAGTCCTGCTGCTCAGACAGGAAGTGTGTGTGTGTCACATTATCGAGCACATATTTCTTTTTGGGATCATTTTCCATCCATCTTTTTGGATGTTTAATTGTGCCTCTCTGACACAAATAATTTTCTTTAAAACCTTCTTCAATTAAAATTCAAATAAACTACCCGGTGCATAGTTCACTCACAATATCTGCATCTTTTTACACATTAAGTAAATCCATGTAATTTCATAAACGACTCCTCTCTAACCTCTGCTCTACAGGGAAATTAAAACTGTATAACACGGAGAAACTCATACATGATTAACAAAGTTAATCTAACGCAGGGATTATCTTTGTAAATCCTTGCATTAATTGCAATTAAAGTCTCCATTTTACACATTAAAAAGTAATCAGATTGATGAAATGCAAACATAGCCACACAGCTCAGCTTTGATATGAAAACCGTCTGGCTACTGAGCGACACAGACGTCATAATGTGAGCATAAGCCGATTTTTTTTTTTTTTGATCTATCGACCTGGTGACATTCACTTCGGTTGCAGCTTGCCAACAGATATTTAAGTTTGATATTTAGGTGGAGAGTGGAGCACGGCAATAATGAGCGGAGAAGAACTAAATGATTGCACTTGAAAAGCCCAATTAATCGTTGATATCAGCTGACCGACTGTGGCAGCCTGTTGTTGGAGAGAGTTTTAATCCGGAAACACGGTGTTAATGTTTGAGGCCACCTACGCAAACGCCTATTTAGACTTTTTTTGAAATGTGTGTTGTCACAAAAGTTTCAGAAAGGACTTTTAAAAAAAATCTTTCATGTGGAGACAGTGTTTTATGGGAACGTAGGAGCTTGTTGAATTTGTTCTGTTGAAGTGACTGATTGTTCTTTTCCTCTAACATCCCATTACAGTGTGGGGATGTGTGCGCTGAGTTTGATTATAGGGATGACTCAAGCCCACCATTTGAATATCATTTCATGAAATTATTCAACATGAGCAAGCAGTCATTTTTCTTAACCACGTCCCGCTTCCTTAATCGCGATCCTTGCCTCCGGCGCTGGATCACCTCCAGCTACTTTTGCATGTCTGACCGGCTGCTAAAATCTAATCAGCATTTGCTTTTGAATCTGTTATTCTGTCTGACGACTGTTTGATCTCGCACAAAGTCCTGACTGACGGAAGAAATGGTGTGATGTTTATTTCTAGCTGTAAATTAATTTCATGGACATTAATTTTAAAGTTTGGAGTTTGCAAGATCTTAATTTTAAAATCTACATTTAATTTAAGTTTTATGGATAAACAAAAGTACAAATTGAATCCGTTAAGTTTTATTTTTTCACATGATTCAAGCACGGCTAAGCCCATGGAGTCAGATACATGCAGAGGAAACTTTTGCTCAGCGTGTCCTGCAGAGGTTCAACCTGCCTTAACTGGTCAGATGGGCAAGCCGCACTCCAAAGCTTTTGTCATCACATGCACATTTAAATTATGAGTATATCTAAAAATATAAAAAATACAAAATAGTATGATGATATATGGACGTTCTAACAGAGGACATGAGGTTAGCTGGTTTCAGAGAGGAAGATGCCCAGGATAGAGTGAAGTGGAAACGGATGATTCGCTGTGGCGACCCCTGATGGGAAAAGCCCAAAGAGAAGCAGTAGTAGTGTCACAACTCAAAGGTCCCTAGTTTGAATCCCCAGCTGCCTGCAGCCTTTCAGAGTGGATTTTGCATGTTCTCCTTGGGTTTGCTGGTTTTTCTCCTCTTTCATCCAACAGGTCAAAGACATGCACGTTAGGTTATGTAAATTGTCCGTAGGGTTGGATGTGAGCATAAATGATTGTCAGGCTGTGTGTGTCTCTCTGTGTTGGCCCTGAGATAGACTGGCAGCCTTGTCCAGGGTGATAAGTGGTTAAGATAATGGATGGATGAGTGAACATACAGTAGCTTCAATCTAATTGAAAAAAACACCCAAAAAGATGTTTTGTGACCCATTTTTCTCCAGGAAATAATTTTGTCACTACCGACTGTCAAATTTTAAAAAAACAAGATTCGTCACACTAAACAATTACTGCACGTAATTGGACGGCGTTGAAGTGAGACATCAGAGAAGAAAAATGCTGCCGTCAGATTGTAAACTGCAGACCAAAAATAAAAAATGCAGATTAAAATTTCAAACCAGCCACGGCTAATGACCCAACTTGCATCGCCTTCAGCTCCACAAGCTGTTTCGCCCGCACAGATCCTCACCTTTTCCCCACTAATAGGCAGCAATATGGTTTCCCCCCTGAAACTATGTTCTTACCTACACAGAAATGAAAAGCAGAGACTCTGCAAGTGCAGCAGGGCCTGCAAACTTTGGGGCACTTAAAATATGCACCATTAGCTGGCAAAAGCTCTCTAGCTTATAATTCTTTGAGTCTAAATAAACCAAAAAAATATGGTGTGCTGGTCTACAATAAGAAATGTGCTGGTCTTTGTGAATCCGGCCTTTTGCAGCAATCTTTCAA
Source organism: Channa striata (assembly GCA_033026295.1). Classification (NCBI taxonomy): domain Eukaryota; kingdom Metazoa; phylum Chordata; class Actinopteri; order Anabantiformes; family Channidae; genus Channa; species Channa striata. The sequence continues at coordinate 9,092,051 of CM065182.1, read as the reverse complement.
CAACTGGAGCAGCCTTGTCATGATTGTCATGCTGATTTTCACAAATGAATAATGGAACAAATATTAGAAAGTATGATATACAGTATCAATTTTATTTTCCATAACATCATGTTTCAGGAGAACATTAAATGCATATCTTTTTATACACAGTTCATTCTGATAAGTCTTTGAAGTCTTGAAATGTCAAATTCCATTACATTCCACAAATTTCCCTTTGGTTCGTGTTACTCAGCAACGAGACCGTCCCCCGGGCACCGTGGCCTGCACCTGTTAGTGAATTGTTGTCAGTGAACATCGGTCATAAATAGCATCAGACAAGCATGCACATTCACACAGCCTCTGCCACGGAAAACATTTATCAAGACCTCAGCGTCCAACTGGCCAAATGCCTCGAATTCCACCAGTTTCCAGTGTAACTCAGGTTCTAGGAAGGCATTTGGAAATGGTTCTTGTTTCATCTGGTGCCTCTTTGCACCAAAAAAAAAAAAAGAAACGAAACAGAACATTTTAGTTTCACAAAAGCCATTTACGACACCAAGATTCACCCTCACTTTAATTAATTACAAATCTTGTTCCAGCCGTATAAATCTCACGTCCGCTGAACGGGAATTTGTGTGTAACATTTCCGACGTGTGATTTAATTCACGCCTCACAGGTTTCAGGCTGCGGAGAGACAACAAGCCAAGGCAGCCAAGCCAAAAGTGGCCGCTGAGTTTAAATATTTACCAGGTGAAAAGGATTTGTGCTTTGCAAACATTTTAATAGCTGTTTTATTAATGTTTCTGCATTGACAATTATAAAAGTGTTGAGTGGTTTCATTCACTACTACATTTGGAATGTTTGTGGTTTGTCTTTAGCTCTGTGCTGTTATATAACCCGAAAATGACACATAATGTCTCGATAAAAGAGCGAGGCGTCAGAGTCGTGTGCCTATAGGAGGCAAGATGCATGAGCCGCATGTGCCTGTACTGTACAGGCACAATCCTGACAGGTGTTGAAGAATATTCAAATTAAGCGTATAATTATTTATTTATTAACTGGCATTTTTCTTCATTTGACAGTTGACAGTGTAGAGAGATTGGAAAAAGGAAAAGAGAAGGTGGGTATGACATGCAACACAGGTCTCCCATCTGGGAATAAAACTGTTATCAACAGAGTGAACGATAACTATTAGTTCATCAAGAGCCCCCGAATTATCCCTGTTTCATAGCTGGTAAAACTAATCCACCGATTTTCTTGTTTGCAAACCTTTTTGATCTGAGTTTCTCAGAGATGTCAAATTATGGCTTGATAGAGTTTAGTCACTTATATTCTATAGTCTGTAATAACAAACTGCATGTATTAAAAAGTTTCAAGTTAATTTAATAAAAGTAAACATCAGACACTGGGAAATATTAGGAAATTTCTCTGTTAGGAGAGTCTCTGTCTTTACTGCACACAGATGTTGGGCAGGATCTAAGAGGGGCTCTGACAATAAATTGAAGGAGTGTTTCAAATCATAATGAAACGCATTTTAAAGTAGTAGTAGAGTTGTATTTATATGATTAATATTTATGTTGCCATTTCAATTTACACCCAAGTATGATAAAAATAAACATTTCCGTCTTAGCTCTTAAATGTTGTTCTGCCTCATTTACAAACCACAAACATGCCAGCAGCTTGTGTTGGGATAAACTTTTCATTAGGACACTCACAGCATATCAGCATTATGTTGTTATGCTGGGAATATATTATATGCTAAAAAAAATATATTTCTCAAACATTGTCTTCCATTAGGCTTTGATGTATATATATATATATATTTTTTTTTTGGGGGGGGGTCATATCCAGCTGCACTTTTACAAACAACCAAACAAATGTTTTTCCAGAAAATAATTTTTCACACCAGCATGTTTGATGCTGATGATGATTTGTTAAGACCACCAATTTTCTGTTTAAAAATCTTTTTTATAACTGTGTTATAGCTGTTCATCCTTTAAGCTGGCTGCCAATATGGGGTTGCATAAAGAAATATTCACAAAGTGATGGTAAACATGGGAAACACACATGAACGTTGTTACATAAGTCTGCTTTAGGGTATAAAGAAAAGAAAACACAAAGGGGAAAAACATATATAATAATCTTTGCTCTTCTGTTTTGACAAATGATTCTCCTGCCTGAGGTCTGAATGTGAACTTCAGCGAGATTCTGCCGAGAAAATCTTTCTATCGACCACTACCATGAATACATAGAAAGAAGCAGTGTAGAGGCAGAGGTTTACCACATGGATTTATTTTCGTTTTATAGAAAAATGGCACTTGCCACAATATTTAAAATTTGACACTAAAGTATTGATTGTAAGGCAGTACTTCTGAACGGAGAAAAAGGTGTTGAGTGAAAATTCCTCCAAATAAAATCTCGCCCGACGCGTACGGTGTGTGCACCTCGTCGTCTTTAGCTTTGCCCATTTCTTTGGTTTAAACTGAAGTCTTCATATCCTACCACGTGACTTCTCTGTTCCATAACTTCACATTCTTTTTCTTTTCCTTTTTTTTGTTTTTATCAATCTTCAGTGGTAAAATGACCTTTTTCACAAACAGCATATGTTGTTAGGACGTTATACAAATCCTAAATAAATATACTAATATTTCTTCTTTCCTCTATATGGCAAATGTCATTGTTTGCTGTAGGGCTATTGCACATTTTAGTATGGCTTTGCACATTTTTACCCTGTATAAGAACACACGAATGTTCTAAGGTGATAAAAAGGAACCGGTTCGGTCGTTCTTGGGGATTCGATTTGTGCCATTGATTCCATTAGCCATTATGAAAATCAAAAGTATTTGTTGTGATGCAATGTACATGCCAATAAAGCAAGAGCTTGTTTTAAATGCACTTTTCAATTGTCGTAGAGTTATTAGAAACAGATGTTGACTTTTATCCAACGATAAACTGTTAATTTTCCAAGTTATTGAGCTTTAGATATTATAAAAACACGGTTTCAAGACATCTCCAATAACGATACACCACAGTTAGAAACCACACTACAATAATTTACAAAATATCCTTTTGAAATGTCTTCAGACTCCCATATGTGGCAGCTAATAAACAAACTGCAAATGTTTCAGACAACACATCAAAATGTTTGGTAGGCACCCTGAGATGGGAATACAAATATGAGCTGTACCTTCTCAGCAATCCGCAGCTTTCGAAACACAATTCAGGTAAGAGGCAACGAGCATCGGTCTTCTGTCAAATCAAACGGCGCGTTCCCTTTTTTGTTTCGTTTTTTTCCACAGTGAAGGCATTAGATTTTATAGAAAACAAGTGATCTATAGTAAGTGCTATCTAGGAAATGAAAGGCTAAAATTTTGCATAAGTATTTCACAACGAAGCTTAAAATTGCATATGATGTAGGAGGCAGAGGAACCTTTGGCAGGTTGGTTGGATTTGGAATGAACAGTAAATCCCCCTGACAGGGGTCAGCATGGGGAAAAATGTCATTCAGAACACACACACAGGGCGTCACGGAGCGTATGGATCCGCGTCGCTGCAGAGCGGCCAGAGGTCGGCATTGATTTTGTAGCTGCATGTTGTATATTGCTCGCTGCAGTCAGTAAGTTCATTTATCCACTTCCCTTTTCTAGCGGCTGGCTGTTTTTTATGCAGAGGGCAGGAGAACATCCCCAGACTGTGTCACATTCCCCGACTGCGTGGTCTTGCTTTTGCATCATCATTTCCTTTACATCAGTAGGATCTGGTGACATCTTGTTAAAATATGGTTGACTGTCCCAGTAAACTGGAGATTATTTTTGGATGCAACCGATGTTGAATGTTGTGAATTGTGACAACCACGTTGTTTCAAATTGCATAGCAAAGTATTAGCATGCATAAAGAATCTTCTGTGCCGTTGCACTTGGCAATCTGGTGAGACTGAACAGCTTATTGCATTGTGATTGATGGAGCTGTGTTTTCCCTGTGTGAGGTCTGACTGTCATTCTTCCCTCCACTGTGGATGTTCCGCAGTGCTCCACGAACTATTCATGTCTTTTATTTAACTTAAAATATAAAATTATCAACATCAATACATATAAATTACCAAGAGCAAAAGCACCGTTTTTGCATTATGGCCAATTACAGAATAATAATCATTTTGTTTCTTGAGTTACTGATGAATAAATATATGCACAGTTTGAATGTTTCACACAGCGGATGTGAAAATAGTTTGAGCCGAACTGCTTTAGATTCAACAGAGTAAAATGACAAATACTCAAGTACAAGCACCAAAACAAACGCACCTAAGTTACAGCACTTTGAGATTTCATTCTGCGCTGCATCTTTGAAGTGGTGTTTGATTGACAATAAATGGAATCTTTCATCTTCCGCACTAAAGTAAAAATAGTAATTAAAGTGATTCATATTTTGTGACATTGGAATATTTTCAGTTTTGATGAAAAGCACCACTAGTCCAATATCAAATCATCATTTGGGTTCCTAGAAATTAGATATTGAATATTTTTTCTGAGTGTTTTTTTTTTTATTCAGGAACCTTTTTAAATTTGAAAGGTGAGGCCGACTGTGTTTGCACAATTCAGTGAATTCTCCTATAATTTGGCATAATTTTCAATAAATTAACATAATGTTCAAACCCCAGCAGCTGAGAAGTGGAGCATCAATCAAGTATGTAAGTTTCCTCCACCTGCTACATCACATGCACCATTTGTTTTGAGACTTTCAAGAAGTGAAACAACCGTAATAATTGGCGTGTCTTACGCGTTACTCATGAATTGCTTCCTCTCATTCTTCAGTGATTGAATTTCCTGAATCAGTTTTATGTTCATTACTAAGATCTTGTTTCTGGTTCTTTGCAGTGCAAAATCAGACGAGAAATCTCACTTGTATGTTCTTCACGTATATGTACACTGACATTTTTCACGCTTAGTGTGCAGTTCTGGTCGATTTAATGACGCCGGGTCAAACCCCTTCCAACTTCATTACGCACACGCTGACATCATGTCTTCTTCTAATCTCGCATTTAGGTGAGGTGAGTGGCACAATTTGAGGCTTCTGAAGTTACTAAAGTGAGGCGTATTTTTTGTGAAATATGACAAAGAGTCTACAGCAGCAGACATTAAAGGATATTACATTGTGAATGTAATATTAATGTACCATTCAGATTGTTTTTAGAGTATCGACAATGTGAAACTGCAAGGAATGGCTCGGTTAACACAGCATTAACACAACTTCTTCAAAACCTTGAGGAAACTTGCAAACGCATCTTCATTTAGCACTTTAACAAGCTTGTTAAAGTCTTCATCCTTTACTAATGTTGCATCTTTGGGGACGTTACATTTTATTGAGCATTTATGCCCAAATTCTTCATAATATACACAGTTGTGAACGTGTGCTGACGGAAAACCAAGCCATCTATTCCAGCTTCATCTGCTCTTTGATACTCGTAAACTGCACAATCTGGATATCACACGACAACAGGAATTACCAAGAGATTCACTCTTTGTTTACGCGATCTCTGACCGACTCGTTGTTGTTGAGCGGCGGCGGAGGCGACTGCTTGCTCTTCATGCTCCTGCCATCCGTGGCGGCCCGCGAAGTCTCTGTCACAAAAAGCCGGGTCACCCAGACAGAGGTGACGATGCGCTTGTACTCGTTCCTAAAATTCCTGTTGAGTAAACCGTAGATGACGGCGTTCAGACAGCTGTTGAAGTAGGCCATGAAGTAGCTGACCACAAAAAGCCACTCGGGGATACGGGGAGCAACATGGGACGGATCTATGGCCACTGCCAAGCCAATCAGGTTAAGAGGGGCCCAGCAGATGGCAAACAGCACAAAGACCACAAACATGGTGATGAAATTCCGCAAGTCACTCGGTCTCAGGCGAGGGCTCTCCTCAGTCTTCACTTTACGCCGCACCTGGAAATGATTAAAACAAACACAAGAGCAATTAGACGGTAAATGATGCCAGAAGGCCGGTTTCCCTCCGTCTCCCCGTTTCACACGTGCGCAAATGGACACATGCACTCCACACGGAACCACACAGATACCCACACATGCAGCCACTCCAGGGAACTGGTCCAGCTACTTGAAGATCAAATATAATATCTCAGATGAAATTGCAGGCACTGACTGTGTTTGGGAGGTTATTTTCAATCTACACCTACTGGTGTCAAAGATCATCATGCGGAGCTCAAATGTTACGAGCAAACAAAGTGTCAGTGATGTAATGATGTGCAGCGTTCTCTCAGTGCTGTAGTGCACGAATAATTACACGGACTCTTTTAAGGGCAAATAATTAAAGGTCAAAATTTCAAAACCTGGAATGAGAATACATCAGAGGTCCAATCGAGGTGAACCCTGATGGGCTAATCCATTGTTTGGGGATTTCTGTATAACCCATGTTTACAGGTTTATTAATTGCTATTTAAAATCCCCCTATTATAACCTTCTGTGTGCCTATAAAGTCCTAAACAGAGAAGCAGGCGACTGACCTGAATTACAAGCACCCAGATCCGGAGATAACAGAAAGTCACTACTGCGATGGGAACGAGGAAGTGAACCACGACTACGGCCACCGTGTAGGAGCTGCTGACGTTCTGGGCGAAGGTGCAGGAGTAGACCCTGGGGTCGTAGCGCAGGGAGCCCACGAAGAAGTTGGGGACGATGGCCACTACGGTGAGCAGCCAAATTAAGGCAACAAACAGCAGGGTGTTGCGATAGCTGTACAAGCGACTGTAGGAGAACGAGTGACAGATGTAGCAGTATCGGTTCACCGCGATGCCAGTGATGTTGAAAATGGAACCGATGACACTCAGCCCCATAAGGAAACCACTGACCTGAACAGAGAGAGAGAGCGGCGTGTTTGCATCAGAATGGGCACAGACTCGGATTCCTGGGTGTTGTGGTGGTAGCAAACGTGACCGCGGTCTGACGGATGTGGTCTTACCATGCACTGTGTGTTTCCCAGCGCCCATCCATCATGGAAGAGAGCGTAGAGGACCAGCGGGTACGGGTAGAAGGCTACAACCAGGTCAGCAAATGCCAAGCTCACCACAAACACATTCCCTGGAGAGGAAGACACAAATGAGAAGACGGCGTCAGTTTCCTGAATATGTATTTTACAGTAGTGAGATGAGTCACGTTTTATTATGCTGGAGACATCGTAATCATACTATTCTGTTAACGCTGTAAAGTGGCGGCGATGGTTTCGCCCTCCACCATCTCATCATCGCAGCACAATGGATTCGCTCGCATGTGCTCATGCATAAGGACGAGTCTATTGCAGTGGTTCGTTGCAATGGAACACAAGAGCATCTTTTCCACTTTTGTGGATCTAAAATGACTGTATTCATATTCCGGTTCGCCTGGTCTTTGAAGTTGACATTATCTTATAATGTCAGTTAATGTGTGTTGCTACAGTACAAGTAAATCATTGTGCAAAATGCTTTAATAATGCTGCTAAACGAGGAATGGGACGCATTTCTCCATTCAGTGTTTGTCTCTGATTTTTATGAGTTGAAAATTGTTCTGATTGGACAAACACTAAGATGTAATTTCCAGTCTGTGAGGACTGAGCATGTCCGGCTTGCTTTGACTGATGGCACAGTGGCCTTGAGATTACACTCCGAATGTTAGCAGCCTCTGCTCAGCGGCTGACTGCCTCACCCCTGGCAAAGTTTTATCAGGAACAGCACATTTGCTCTGCCAATCCCGATGGCCACTTTGACAGAGTGGAAGGACGAGGGCGCAGACAGAGCACTCGAGATTCGGTGACACTGAGGAGTTGGGTGGATCTCGGCCTTGCTGCTTTCATTTACAAAGAGCAATGGCGTCACTGCTGCTCATGTTCATACAAGTGAACAAAAACACTAATTACAGCCTGACGTAGTTTGCTAACATCTAAGTGTGTGTGTGTTTGTGGGGATTATCTTGTCGAGACTCAGATTTTTTTACGATATCCCTCAAACAGCAGAGTAGTTTTCCGTGGAATCTAGGGGTCTCGGAAAGGTGCTGCTCTTGGAGGTTATATTGCAAAAAACAACAAATGTAATTTTAGATAAAACTGGGCCGAACATCTTCTAGGTCTCTCATCTGTGGCTCACCTTCGCCTACACATGCCTGCAGAGGTCACCTGCAGGGCTCAACGTATGTTCACAATGCACAAGCAACTCCCGATTGTTCCTGTATTTATCAGACCTTGACAGTGGGAAAGGTGGAGCGTGGAGTCCTCCTTCCTGTTTTGTTTTTACCATCACTAAGTTCGATTATGTTTACTGTCCATAATGCATCAGTTCAAACCATGTCAAACATACAGTAAACAATGCATTGAGCGTTATTCGTAGCGGGACCATACAGGGACAGCGTCAACACGTTTCCTCTTGTATAGTATTATTTGCATTTGTGGCTTTGATGTGTGGCTGTGAACCTAGAACTGTCAGTATGCACCATGAAGCACAAAGTATAAAGAATAATTTAGCAGCTTCAGCACAAGGACACAAGGTTCTTTCTATTGTAGAGAAATAACTTTGGACTCGTCTCCTTCATCATTAAAGTGTCAGAGTGCAACAGCACAGAACACTCTGCCTATTATAAAGAGGAATGGAAGCCAATTGGCTGGTCATGATGAACACATCCGCTTCAACTTCAAGTTCCTCTTTGACAATTGTCTGCAATTGATAAGCATTAAATGAATAACTGGAAATAAAAATCCTGCTTTGGAGCAGAACAACGACACAGTACATGATATTGTACAAATTGTGCAACTACGCTCCTTTCATGTCTATTCTCAAAGCTAATTCAGGACTTTACAATGAGCTTAAGGCTTTGAGGAAATCCATGGCAAATAGACAAAACACAGCAAGAAACTTCAACCAGACATTTGTAGCTTGTAGAAAATATGTTGCAAATGGTAAAGACACAACCACACACAGCAACAAGCCGCAGATTAAAAAAAAAAAAGGACAAGAGAAATATTAAAAAGTGTTGTTGCAGTATGCTCACAAGGTCACTTAGTGTAGAAGCCGTGAAGTACAAGAGTCAAAGCTCTTTTCAAGAAAAGTAACAGAAAGTGAAATGTCCCTGAAGCCAAAGCAAACTCTTTGTTATTAGTTCTGCAGATATTTGGACAAGAATCACAGCGCGGCACCCACCCAAATTAGTTTGACCTGATGATAGCAATCAATAAGACAGTAGCACTCGTTTAATGAGTCGACGCATGGGTAAGAATGTAGAAACCAAACACAGAAAGCTGCAGTAATTAATAACCTAAGAGCCGTAAAGCTACCTGTGTCTACTTCATTTAATGCTCGTATTTGTGGGGATAAAGACGGGCGACATGGCAAACTCCACGACAGCTGTACAGCTCACAACCCCTCCCCTTCATGTCAGCAGATATGGCGTGTTATTTATTGAAAACCAAAGGTGTATCTTTGGGTGAGTTACTGCTTTGACTGACGGGTGAAAAAGAAGAGGAGCGACATATTAAAGAAGATTTTACGAAATTAAATGTACTTGCTGCTAACAGTGTAAGCAACTTTACCTCTAAGTTAACCTGATAATATCGATCTAAAAGGAGAAATCATGGAGGGGGCTGGAACCTGACTGCAACCCTGGCTTACCAAGAATTTGCTCCTTTAGAAGTTGAAATATTTACCTTAAAATTACATAGCCACAGTCAGTTATGCATTTTCAGCTCCTATTCATGGTTATTACATAGAAACTAACATGAGCGTTTAGTTTTCACATTATTATGTTGTAGTGTAGTGATTTTCCTACGACATAGTCATAGCCATTGATTATACAGCTACTCCATAGTAATTACCTGATAATAACATAACATAATTTTATTACTTCCATCCACAGAATAAAAATAACCATGTAACATCATTATTAAAGAAATATAAGCATGTAATAAATAAATATGTGTCCCTGGGCTAGAAACTGAATCCTCAAACAGTCCAACCCAAACTGTTTATGTTGAACGACACAGTGCAAAGCCAAGCATTGGTCCTAAGCCCGGTAAAATTGGGGAGGGATGCGTAAGGAGAAAATTATTTTTTAAAAACAACCTGCGCCTAATTAACATGCAGAGCAACGATCCAGAGTGGCGACCACGAGCTTATAGGATAAGCCGATAGATAAGGAAGCAAACAAACAAAAACCTAGATCTTACCTAGACTTATATTCTGTATCACGTTGTTGTTTTCAAAAATATTACCCAGCTTTTACCCTGACTTTACTGAATTATAAATGCTACCAAAGTTTGGACAAAATTTAATGGCAAAACACACACACACAGTATCAGTAATCAGTATGACATTTGATGTGTTTTAACAGGAAGTAAGAACGTGCTACACAACGAAAAACTAATTGGTCTTTTTATTGTCAGGCTCTTCAAGTGCAACAAAGCAGATTTTTTTTTTTTGTTCTGGATGGAATCTCTGTGTGTGGGAATCCATATCCCACATATAAGGCATGTGGAGTTGGAAGGAGGAACGGACACGTGCCCACAGAGGCATCAGTCAGATCCGTCAGCTTCTGCTATCATCTCACCTTAAAGCTACAGCAGCCTGAACAGAAATGAGATACAGTGCAAGGCAACATTCATAATTCATACAGTCCATACGCACAACAAAACACCATTTAGCTCTTATGTCAAGGATTGTATGATGCGTGTTAGCGTGTTCCTTACAGTTGTTCTACATGCTGTAGCTTCGGGTTCTGATTGCATGAGTTGTTTTATGTTATTTGATTTCATGCATTTTCCCAGACCTTCATGTGCTGCGGTCAATTTTAAAAGGCAAATTAATAATAGACCCTGTTAAAAAATTGCTACTGCTCAGGCTTTGGATCGTTATCTCGTAAAAGTTTTATGTCTGCTTGTTAAAATTTATGCTCCAACAACTGCACTAGATAATTGAAGCCTATTTTTGAACAATTCTGTGCAATGAACAGCTCGGAGAATGAGAACAGTTTAATTACGGTTGTGACGGTATTAGACCCTATGTGTATGAATTGGCAACAAAGAATAAGAAACAATTAGCCATCATTGAATAAAACTTTTAAGTATTAACCGAGGTACAGAAAGAAAAATACTTTGTGTAAAATGTTTTAGAAAAAGTTGGGAAACAGTTTCTTTTAAATCCAACGGGTAAAGATGTTTTTTCAGTTTCATTTTACAACGTGAACTCAGTCACCTCCAACACAAGGTTCAGCCTTTTCGGAACTGTGACATTTTAAAGTACTCAGACAATTATCACACGGCTGTCCAAGCCATGCTTTCTTTTCATTTTGGTAATAATCTGTGACATCTCACATGAACATCTGACCTATTAAATGACCCCCCCATCCCCCTGAACTGGCATGACACTGCATCCCATAAGAACAAATAAGCAACACATGAATTCCTGTTTATTCATTGTATTGCTGTTGTGAAGATCTTACTTAGACATAATTGTGTTCTACATTTTTTATTTCTTTTTCACAAATCGAGTATTTGTTGCATTGTTTGTGCTAAATTATACATGTGTGCGGGTACATTTAATCATCAATGTGAGAGCGGTTTATTAACATAATGAGCAGAGAAGCAGTTTTTATATATGTCAAGTCAAGTTCATTTTGTTTTTACAGCCCTTGTCATACATACCTAATTATTTCCATCACTACTGAAGGTTCTGCAGTATTGCAGATGGTGCTGTAATTGTCAGCAAATATGAAACGATAGATCCTTTGACGGTAGGTCTATGAATTCTCGGACCGCGCAGTGCTGATGATGCATGAGGACCCGATAAGTAGCCAGTGCTCCTCATGCCCGCGTTGGCACGGACCCAGGAAATCTAGACCTGGGCGTGTGTGAGAGCTGTTTAATTTCCCCAGCATCAGCCTGTTAGGGAGCAGAACGCCACTGACAAAGCTGCAAACAAGTGCTTCACATGTGCTGAGCGTCCAAAGACGAATCCTGACACACCTCTGGGAGTTTTTTTAACCATCTGTTCACTAAGCCTTGGATTATATTGATGATTTTCATTATCATTCACAAATGAGAGTCTAAACTTAAATGTTGTACTCTTGTTTCGAGCTCTGGAGCAACGTAAACGCTTCGATTTAATTTCCGCAGATGCACCAGGGAATGGGGAGTAATTTGGGCAACCAACTGTTCAGAGACCCTCTTTGAAAAAAAATAATTTCCAGATAAAACACACAGTCTTCAGTGTTGAGTTTCATTTTCAGTAGCAACCTTCTGCTTGTACTAGTCGAAGAGGAAATGAGCAAAAACTGCTTTTTGTTTTTCCTTTTTCTGCCTAAAGGGGAAAATGAATATTGGACACAAGGTTATTCACATGTACATAATTACGTATAGAAATGTTGGGTGGAAGGGAATCTTTTTTTGTAAAAGGAGTGATTACTATCATAAACAATATTGTAACCGAAATCATTTTGTGCATTTTCGCTTCCAAGTTTATAGGCAGTTTACCCGAGGGGAAGAGATTGCAATGATTTTCCCTTCATTTGCTTTTTTTAATGCCTTTCCTGTGGGAGGACATGCTAGGCAGATTTGCCTTGTTTGCATTTAAATTTGTTTTCAGTGAAGGAATGGGGGCAAAAAAAAAAGTAGATGGTATGGGAATGATGACTGAATTCAGGAGGGAGTGTTGTGGAGGGAGAAAGTGGTCAGGGATAATAAAAAGCTGCACTTTCATGTGGAAGAGCATTAAAAGTGGGCAGTAAATCTCCTTTAAGGCGGGTTAATAATACGATTTCCGCGAGACATGATCTGAACAATTAACGGCGCAGTTGTTCACAATGAAGCTGTCACCTCTGAGCACGGGACAAAGACAGAAAGGAAAGTGACACTTGGCTCCGTCTGCAGACATGAATAAACAAAAGCTGTCGGCAGGAAACAGAAATTTATGAAGAGGCTGAAAAAAAAATTGCCGTAAAGGTCAGTGAAGGATGTGATTGTTAGGAGAGTAAAGTGATGACAGAAAAAAAAGCTACTTCCTGTTCTCGTTGTTGTGCACGCAGGGTTATGAATCTAGTCATCACCACTAAAAATCAGAGCCCTTTCCTCTGCCTGCCCATGTCGGAGGCTCCGCACGCCATCAGCTTCCTCACTCCGCTGCCCTGTCGACTCTTCGTCAAACATGGGTCTCAGTCTGGCCCAGATGACCCCACAAGGGAGAAAGAAGCAAACCCTTCAATTACTGTCCGTTCTTTGGTTTGTCTCTTCACTTAGCTGCACTTCAAATCTCTTTACCAATTAGAGTTATTTTTGAACAATATGACCCAATAACTCTCCTTCATCACTCCCTAATAATCCTGCTTTCACAGCATGTGGAAAAATCATTTTTTTTCTTTCCTGAGGTTGAATGTTTTTCCTTGAGAAGAAAAGACTGAGAAAACACAGTAAGACAGCAAGGTTGATGGTCACTCCATGTTGCAACTCTAAAAAAATCATTTTTCAAACATGTGAATGAAACAACCTTCAAAGTTTATAGTACTTTTTCATACTCGTGCCAATCCATACAAAGAAAGACTTTACAGAGTTGAAGCAACACTAGTTTGAATAAGTATGTATGTAATATACAGTAACTGAAAAGCACTTATCGCTGCAGGCAGGTAATGTGCAGCAAGTTAAACTTGGCACTTTTTAAAGCCTTCAGTTTCGACAGCATCAAGGACGAACACATGCAGCCTACAGTGCTTCCAAATCTGCTTGTGTGTCGACTTTCTTTTCCCGCGGAAAAATAATTATTTGAGTGACACAAGGCAAATTTAGGAGTTGGCAGCTTGAGATGAGAGTTACGCATAAAGTCCAAACACAAACTTGTTGATGATGAGTCGGCAAGGCCGCCAATCATCGAGTCGCTGTGTGTGACGGTTAACCCGTCTGAGGTGTCCTAAAATTTCTGAGTTTTTATCGAATATAAATATCAGGTGGATGGAAAATAACACAGAAAAATTATAGGCTTTAATTTACAAAACTCCTAAAAGTAAGTGTCTACACAACTTCTCTTTACAAATGTATCTAACATATTTGGCTTAATCCTGTTTGATTGGTATAAACATCCCGGAGGTTATGTTTTAATTAGAAATATGCTGGAATTTATCCAGTCAGAGATGTGGCAAGTTTGCTGGATTTCACCATTTTAATATACAGCAACAACTTTTCTATAGCTATAAGAAATAGCATAAGACTCAAATTCCGTCTCATAGATACGTCCAAGGACCCTTTCACATCAGCGTGTGATGCACAAGGTTTGACCTTCTCTGCTTGGTTCACAAACTTTTAGAAGGGAAAATCTCGGCTCTGTTGCCAGTGCTGTTTTCTGAATGTGTGTCACAGGAGACTTTAACAACATTTAGATAAATTATAGAGCATATTTCTAGAAAAACATAGTAAAAAGTTGCTTACTGTATTGCTGGGCTCTTCTGAGTTGGCCCAATTGGCCTCACTCACAAATAGATGAAGCAGGTACTTATAATCTGCCCTGGCCACAATACAAAAGGTTGCTTCTTATGAAAATCCCATCATGTTGAACAGCTGATGGTGTTATTTTTCTGGCAATCTGAACTCACACGCTCACCTCGAACTTTGGAGAGTAACTTCACGTCAAGCTGAAAAGCAGTTTCACCGACCTCTTCTGGGTGAGAGCTTCACTCGTGTCACACCTCTGATCACCCTCCGCGTCGCTCCGCAGAGGGTCATTCCACTTTCACTCCGCTGTCTCCATCGCATCTACATTACCGAGGCACTTCAGGTGGTTGCCAAGTATTTTTAAGCTGGTGTTGAGTTACTCTAAAACAAGGGCCACAGAGTCATGAAAACACTCACGGGGCAAAGTATGTGTGTAGGAACTGAATATTTTAGTGCATATGATTCGGCTGTTGTTCACCTTCTGCTTTGAAACCGGTTTAGCAAAGAAGCTCTTTGTTTAGCTGCCTGTCATTGGAGGGCAGGCGGATTCAGAGGGTAAACAATGTGTAATTCCTGCGTGAATTAAGCTCAAGTTTGCAAATTTTTATTATTAATGTTATGTATTAGGTTGCAAGCAACTGCCACAAAAAGTGTCTTAAAGTTAATGTACACAATAAGAATGATAAAAAATATGTTTTATGATGTTTATTTTCATTGATTGTTCATTGAACAAATAATTTTCTATTTGCATCACTTACTTTTGTGTGTCAGGCAAACACTACACACGGCACAACACAACCCTCACGCTGTGCAATAAGTTAAGAAACAGCCATAAAGAACAAGCTTAGTTTCATGCAAACATCCAAACCAAGTGTAGCTACATCAACAAGTGTATTTTTTTTCTCAACTTAAGCACATAAAAATATGAAATATGAACCGTTTAACACCCGCAAACAGACAATTCGGATACTGAACAACAATCAATGCTTGCAAGCATCCCCTCGTGCTGCATGTTTTAAACATTATCTCACTTATCCCCCACTCACCTGAACACCAGTATCTGTGAGTGCTGGCTCTAAAATGCAGCTGTACACATATATTCCAGTGTTATCTGTTATGTTGTGTGATAGGAAATGGATAAGTTTTCGCGACGCAGGCATTCGTTTCGCACCACGAGCCCTCAGGGAAATTTTTTCACACAAGTCTGCACAAAATAGATTTTTACCATGCAGCAACTCTCTGATAAACGGGAATGGAAATAGCTTATTTTAAAATGACAAATCTTGAGTTAAATTTTTATGCCACAAAAAGAAATGTCATATGGTTATGGTTTATGGTTTTCATGTATTTGTTTGGTTGCTGACTGTGCTATGAAGGTCATAAAGCAGTGAAATGTGTGTCATGAGGCCATATTAATTAAAGGTCAGACTGAGGAGCATTTTACCTCCTACAAATACTTGGGAACAATCACTGACTCTGGTCTAAACTTGGAAATTAACTGTGACGACGTTTAGAAGAAGGGGCATCAGGGCTTCCACTGTCTCAGGAAACTGTCTGTATTTAATGTAGATTGAACTCCGATATCCATGTTTTTTTGTGCTTTTATTGAGTCAATTTTATGTTTTTGTTTAGTGTCATGATTTGGGGGCATCTCTTTAAAAAAATTAATTCTCTTAAGCAGATTGTTAAAGTCAGACAGCCACAGCTGAACCTTGAGTCATTGTACACCACACAGTTACACCGTCGGTTTTGTTCCTAAAGCCATTAGTTATTTAAATAAATGATTCATTAAATTATTGTGTGTGAAATGTTATTGTTTTATTGAATGATAGTGTATTTTATGTAAATGTTGCAGTGGAATGGCGCTTCTCTCTTTTTCCTTTCCTTTGTGTTGCAAAGCTTATTTACCTATGGTATGACTAAAGACACCTGACCTGAAATACAGTAATCAAAATCCAAACTCAAATTACAGACAGTCTGTGATCGACGTTTGTTTGCAAAACTAAACAATTACCATGTGACTGACAAAACCGTTGGTTTTGAGTCTTTCGATTGTGAAAATAAGAATAATTTAAATGTTACCAAACAGATCTAACAAAATACAACAAAAATAAAATCAGGAGGGAAATAAAAAGCTGCAGTCGTGTGAACACGAGTGACGCATTGAGCAGACAGACGGTCGTGTATCATGTGAAGACTTGAAAACGTGACTCTTGAATCACATACACGAGGGCATCCGGAGTTCAAATTACATCAGAGAAAAGGTCTGAAAGTGAAATCTGTCATTTTGTAATGAAACTGTATTATATCATGGCACCGTGTCACCTTCATCACATTAAAATATCTCCTTTTGTTGTAGCAGACAGTATAAATTGCTCCTCTGTCTGGTTCCTAAGCACAATGAGGAGAGACAACGTTTGTCTTCTAAATAGTGTCTGGTCATTGCATAATTAGCACCGCAATACGCATGGCAGATTTGTTTTCAGGTTGGAGCATGTATTAGTTTGGCTAGTTCAGACCAAATGCTGCTAAGCAGAACTTGAGTATATGGAAAGCACTAAGTAAAATTACAATATAGCTTTGTGATATGATGAAAAGCTTGTGAGGTGAAGCCCCCCCCTCTCCGGACTGTCTTGCAAACAATGCTGAATGGGTCTGTGGCACATGACCTGTTTAAATTGGTCATGTTTTGTCTTTTCTGATTCTTTCTTACTTTTTCAAAGCGCTGCAATTTTTAAAAATGAAAACAGGACTGCACAAATGTATGCACAATCAGCCCTCACATTTTGAGTGTCCAACTCTGGCCTTTGGCAAAATGATCTGTTCATAGAGTGAGAATCTTTTCTTTGCAGCAGTGGGACTAAAAAGCTATATTCAAAAAGACGTTCCGATCATAAAGCACAACACAGTTAGTGAATGTATGTTTTTTTTTAGATATATGTTGCAAAGAGCATGTCAAAAAGACAAAAGAGGTTCTGAAAGCTATGCTGCTAAAGCTAAAGTCCAATCATTTGTGTGACTCGTGGTTACAGCAGAAATATATATCACATATGACAATCTTTGTTTGCTAAAATGATAAACATAAAGCAAAATGAACTCTGGAGTAAATATAGAGCAGTAACTCTCGAGTGTTCCTAAAAAAATGCCTTGTGGCAGGCGTTGTGAATGTGTTATGAGCCAGAATCCACGTGAAAAGCTGTAAAAGATGGTTCCTGCCAAAAAAAGTACAACAACACAAACTGGGAGAAACTGGCTTGACATGAGAGCACCAGCGCACAACTGCAGCATCTTAGAGAAGAGCCAATAAATAAATCAAACTAAACCTGAAAAAGTCTTTACCAAAACTTCGCTTCAAAGTACTTTTGAAATAATCTAGAATTACTTGCAGCCTTACAGTTGTGTGCTTCTGTCAACCATCCTGCTGGAAAATCTGAGACAATACATTCATGAGAATGGGACCACAAAACACAAACCACATCACGAAACTCTGATCACTTCATTCATCTGCCCAAGTTCGTGTTTGTGCCCATTGTTTGCCCATTAACGGCGCTGACATATTGCCTTCAAAAGAATGGGATGGATAGACAAGCTGAAACCACAAGGCTCCCAGGCCCAATTGTTGCTGGAGCAAAACCTTGAAAATCAGAGGGAGAAATGAGACTGGGCCGAGTTCCGTCTGGGGCTGTGGAAATCATTTTTTCTTTCATTTACACCTCACCTCACTGTGAACTATTTGCATTCGATCTGCGTTTTACTGAAGAAAGATTCTTTGTGGTCTGTGGGTCACCCAAAGTACCAGACAAAGACATTTTGTAATGTTGTTTTTCCAATACTGTGACTATAAAACAATTCAAAAAAACATTTAAATGCATGCTGATCATATCATGAAAGCAACCTTATAAAATGTGCATATGTATCATTACCACCATTTAAAATATAAGGAAAGACAGAAAATCTCAAGAATATCAAACACAAGAAATCCAACAGTCTGGAGGCTACAGTGAAGTTTTGGGAAATCACCGGAGAAACATTTGAAGTTTCAAGGACGTGGTTTTGAAAAGCTCAAGTTCATTCAACTTGTGTCCTGCACAGTGCCAAGCAAAGCCAGACAGGAAACTCGAGTCTATCTCTTTTTATTCAGTTTTATCAATATATACCGTGCGCTGTGTAAAAATATTACACCCTTCTCATCTCTTTTCATTTTGAAGGTTTCATATTTAAAATATAAAATAACAATTTAGAATAATTGACGGTGTCTATCAAAATGGCCGATACGACTGTTTCCTGATGTGTCTGGTTACGTTTAAGTAACCTGAAGTAGGTTGACAGTAGTTTGGGAGGATGTGGTCATTATGGAGATTAGGTGATTACAGATATGGATTACAGGCACCATCATTGAACTATAGATTTGAATGTGAAAGTCACACGCTTTGTTGATCCAATTATCCAACCTCTAACCTCCTCCACAACAAATTATGCAACCGTAAAATCATGCCAAGCACTTCCTCCTTGCTATTCTGAGAGTTTGAACAGACACTGCGTTAGTCAGTCTCTTCAGGAATTCCAGGTCTTTTTGTGATTGTCGGAGCTTGTAAAACGCCTGCGTCACAGTTTTTTTTTTTTGATTTTTTGATGTGATTTTTCTATTTGCACAGTCATGCAGAAATCACCGGAGATTGGTTGAATGAATCGATGTGATTGAAACACTGTGAATTCCTGGAGGGACTGTTTAGTATGAACAGGAGTGCATGTGCCTCCTTAAAAGCAACGACCCTGAAACTACAGGATCATCACGGTGAGAGGTCGTCTGGGTTGAATGCTAATGTCAGCATGCAAACACGCGGATGTTTGTCAGGTTTGCTATCGTCGAGTCCAGGCTCCGAATGGAAAATGTTTTCACTGTGTCTTATTACTCCATGTAGTGAACAAAAATGTTTCTGCATGTCTCCTCGTGAGGGACTGTTTTATTCTTTCTTTGAGCAAAGTTTAAGCCCTTTCCTCTCGGTGTCAGCAACACAGTCCAGTGAATAATAACGTGGTGAAAGTCGGAGCAGCAGAGTGATTTACTGTAGCTTAGGTTGGCGATTGTGGGCAACTGCGGGGCAAATACCGTCAGTCAGATCTGCTTGGTGATTGAATCAGCTTGGCAAAACAGAAAGTATCGATTCATTCATTCACATGTTGCTATTGCAAAATGCAAAGACAACAGGTAATAAACTATTTTAAAAACTCCAGAATGAAAATTAAACCGATAAAATATTTTTTATACTGTAACATCCTAATGGGTGAATACAACAGAAACACTGATCAGCCACAACTACATTTGCGTGGTGTTTGTTAAAGACTTAGGGAAACAGCACTTACCATGTGCAATTAGAGAAAACTGCACAATAGTAATATTTTTTGTCATTATGGGCATGTTTCACATACAAATAGTGATCAATGAGTCATCAATTGCTAATATAAAAATATGAATTATTGGTGTTGCTTTAAATTTCAACAAAAAGACTAACACTAAGATAGAGTTAGTATATTGTAAATATAGAAAGTATATTTGCAAAGATGCAGCAACTTTTTAAAGTCTAAGAATAAATCATAATGATACTGAAACTGAATATGTCCTTTGAAGAATGTGGCTGTGGCAAAAAAGTGGAAAAGCATTTCTCTCGTTCGCTTTTTCATGTTCTGTGTGGACGCGTGGACGTTGTGGTACCATAAGTGGCTTGGTTCAGTTATGCCCCATAAACATGTCACCGCTCTGATTAATACATGGAAACAAGGTGGAAAACACTGAAGGTCTAACTTTCCATCTAAAGTGTCCCACTGAGTCACCGGAGCTGTTCGTATGAAAGCCCTGATTGATTTCACGGTCTTGAAGTTGAATAGTTTTCCGCCGGGTGTAATTGAAGGTATAATCAGTGATAAATTAACCTGTTAATCGCAATTCCATTACTTCACTTTGCTGCTCTAATGTCTTCCAACATTAAATTATTAATAAGCACCATAAGGGGTTTATGCCATCGTTTCCAGTCCATCGTCAGTGTCTTGCGGTTAGTTTGTTTAATCCTCGACACATTAGTGATGCTCTGCTCTGCCCCTTTTTTCAGGCTGACATTAGGTGTGACTGCACGATAATCAGCAAAGGAAACATGATGCTAATGTTTAAGTTGGATTTCTAAAGTCAAATTAGTTTTTCTATCATGTTTGATCAAACTTTCTGTTTCCATGGACATAGCAAGTGTTTGCAAAAAAAAACTAATGCAACTCACTGTCACTGTGGGTCAGGTGGATGTTTCTTGGATGAACTACGAGAATTTCCCATTTAAGTTGAGTTGGGTGAAAGACCAGCTTAGTGCATTCAACACTTCATTTAATTGAAAAATGAGTTATTACAATTGTTTTAATCTTTGATTTGTACTCAGCAACATACAGAATAACAAAGTGTAGGATGTTTTTTCCCGTTATTATGTCTGTTTATTTGCTTTCCTGCAGGAAACGCTGCCTGGCACCGTCGTTTACTCAACAGGCCGACCTCGTGGGTAGAGATCTCAGCAGTAGGTCGCTGCCTGAAATCACGTTGAGTACGGGAAAGTAATCTTGACATTGTGCGTAAGATAATAAAATCATACCCCAGTGAGCATTATGAGAATATTACGAGGTTACTGTTGTTAATTCACAGATCTGACTGCAGGGACTTTCACTGAGCCTGGCTGGCTGCTCCTTTAGAGACTTTTATAGGACTAGAAAACTTCACTTAGCAACAGAAGAAAGTTCTTGGTCTGATTTACGGAAAGGGAGATATCGCTGCCAACTGTTTATCTGTCACAAGGCTTTTAATCCAGCTCAAGCTGCCTCTCAAACCAGATGAAATCTTCCTGGGTGTCTTGTACACAGAATAACATAAGGGAGCCCATTTGTGTGCATCACGGGCCAACAAATGGTGTGTGCGTTCGATGAAGTTGTCATCCGCTCGTAGGCTTCTGCTTGAGCGTGGAGACAAACTCAGTGCAGGACACTTCACATTCAGAATGCACTTGGTGGACATTTTGGCCTCAGGCAAGCCAAACCCTATTCCCCTCACATTCAGAATGCACGACACAGGGCCTTGTCCATTTTCCCCTCTATTCCTTCGCATTAAAAATGCCGTTATGCTCCGTCTGGCAGCACATGTTGCCAAGACTGTGAGCTTTAACAGCAGATACACAACAGTCTGCTGCTAAACTCAGAGGGTACTTGCAAGTGCTTGAAATCTTGCAGGAGAATCAAAGTAAAAAAGCTGGCGCACAGTACAAATCGATGGTCGTTTATTAAAGATCCTTCGTCCTTTTCTGCGGAGAATGGGAGTAACATGTTTATGTACATGTTGGGCCTGAACGATCCTGTGATTCAGCAGCTTAGTGGCTTTTTGAGAACAACAGGCAGACGTTAAGTCGGGTTAGTTCTAGGAGATTGACCTTTGAAGCGCACGCTGAACTGTAAGGCAAAGCAGATGATTAAATCAGAAAGCTGTCCTACCTCATCATTATAACAGTGAACGGTGAAAACAAGTCTAGATTAAAGCTCCGTCGCACAGAGGCACAAATGACTGTTGACATTATTGATTCTGAAATCACCAAAAAGCTGCTTTGTTTTTTTTTTTTCTTTTTTCTTTTTTTCTAAACAGAATATTTCATTATGTAAAACATCATAACTAAGACAACTATGTCCAGCGGAGTGAATGTAGCCTTTGAAGCGCTTTAATTTCTCTGGGCGTTTTGTGTTTGATCAGAAAGCCTGGCATTTTGGATACAAAGCGTTTGAGTACTCAAACCGTCTTCCCCCACTGCCAAATTACACCCGGGCTGCAAATATACTCTGACTAGGAGTTGTCATCTGTTTGATGAACACAAACCAAAAGGACGTGCAGCCCCACCGGAGAGATAAATGACTTTGTGTTCACCCGTGACTATCCCCTTTTGTTAACTTAACCTTAGCCCGCGTTCACTTTTTGTGCGATGAATATTCCCTGAAGTCCGTCTGATGAGCCCTTTCCAAATAAAGTGTAGCAGCGAGAGATTTTTCGCTTAAATTTTAAAACATTTTAAAAAGCATGAAAGTTTCAAGAAGTGAAAGGTTGAAAAAATGTATTTATGTATGAAATAATTACCATTTTGAATGCAGCAGCTTGGAGCCTTTGCAACCAAGAATTATTACACTAAACATTAATCAAAATCAATAAGATATGATTAAGTATTCATTTCAGTGTATTTGAAATCAATCAGAGGCAGATGTTCTCGTTATACACATTTCTTTAATCCAGGGTTTCTTTTTTGGAAGACATATCTAATCCATCTTTGCTGTGGTCTATTTAACTTGACTTCAGAGTTTACCAAAAAGAAAACTAGTCTTTTAATTTTCTTTGAAGTCCAAGCCGTCCGTGTCTTAAAAACCCAAATAACACGACATGACAGTTGAATGATTTAAGCAACACTAGGGTGTGGAACATCAAAGTGGAACTCTCAACCTAGCTTGATATTACTTTTTTAAAAATCAAAATCGTCATTTTGCTATGATTTCTTTGACTTTTGGGGTTTTTTTAGTTCAAACGTCACCCATGTTGAGTCCAATAAAACGCATATTCTCTCACAGTTAAACCACAGTCTGAAGCCTAATTCCTGTACAAACTCGATGTGACGCACATTCCCAGCTGCATTTTAAAATCTGCACAGTTGGCCTCTAAATCTTAATGTACATTTAAAGACTCAGTCTGCATATTTGGAGGTTTGCATCCAGGAGCAGATTAGGAAGGAACTCCCATTCTGCTCCACTGTTTCTCGCTGCGACCGCCTCAAACAAACTCTGTGCGTGTGTGTGTGTGTGTGTGTGTTGTTTGCATGGATACAGTTCTGCACAACCCTGCATCGCTTCCCTCCCTCGTCCTATTCTCATTTTCTCCTCCTGATTGCCTTTGATTTCTCACATCTTCTCTATTTCATCTCGCTCCTCTTTTTATTCTTTCTCTCCTTGCAGTAAATCCCTCGCTTCTTCCCCTTCTTCACCCATTGCTGCCTGAGGGTTTTGAGAAAAAAACGTTACATAATACACTCGAAATTATCACAATGCATGCATTATGGAACGGGGAGATGCACCAGGCATTATGGCATTTGATAAGGAATAAAGGAATTAAATTAACAACCACTTGCTTTGCAGATTAAATGGGTCATTTTATCGTTGTCATGGTTATTGCCAATAAAGACAAAAATGCAACTGTCAGTTGCTGTGTGTGGATGTGTATGTGCAAACCCTTCTACTGAACCCTTCCCCATCCCAGCATAAAAATATGGATAACAGCCGGGTGATTTTGATGACACATGACAGTAGTTCTTACATTGTTTCAGCTGTGCCTCCTCCCTTTAAACAGCGTCAGTCTCCTATTTTTCACAGTGAGGAGTTCTAGTCCTTTTCCTCTCTTATCTAAACGTCGAGTTGTCTTTTTTTTTTTTTTTTGCCTCTGTCCTTGTCATTTTTTTCAGTTTTTTTTTGAGCTGTTTCCAACTTGTTCCTTCTGCATCTCTCCCTGTAGCCTTGCTCCTCCTCTTGTTCCCTTTATCCAGCTGTCTGTGTTCAAAGGAATTACAGAAGTCATGATTCACCCAGAAGATACAGGACAGTGTCTAGGCACAGCTCAGGCAGAAGGAGATTCCTGGAGCACTTAAAGCCGCTGAAAACATCCCCCTCAGTCATGTCCAACCTTCATTTCTGCCTAAATACTCACTGAGTAAGACCAAAAAAACAGAATAACCAGTTGATGAAAGAATTATATGGCAAAGCCTCAGCACATACACAAAATCCCCCAAAGCCCCATAGACACTCTCTTCCCATGCATTATAGATCACTGGCAATTCAGCTCCCCTATGGATTCTGCTACATGACGAAACCAGACGCAGTGGCTAATATTCCTCACAATGGGACGTATAATGGCATGTCAAATGCAATTTTCATGAATGATTCCAAAAGATTTGGTATCATGTAAATGGATTAATTCAAATCAAACTAGCGGCAGAGCCCCTGTGTCTAATCCCCCCCCCCCTTTTCTTTTTGAGCTCCAGCTTAACACCCCTCCTTTCCTTCCATTCTGTGATCTCTCCCTCTCTCTGCCTCCTTTTCTCCGTCTCCTCTGTTACGCACATAAAAAGGTTCCAGCAGTCCTGTTGGGCGGATGGTATGAGCTTGCCTTCAGCTGTCTGGTTTGGAGAATGTTTTAAACTGTGCATCAGAAATCTGAGAAAGCTCTGTGGAATCTGAAAAAAAAAAACTGGATTGATCTGACAACCTGTTCAGCTGGTTGATGTCCTGTTTTGATTTTAATGAATTAAAATCAAACACCCAACTGCCCCCATGGCAAAAAAAAAAACCTTGGTCTGAAGCATAAATTATAGTAGAAACCAAAAAGAGCCAAGGATCTGAGAAATGCTTATAGGGCCAAAGTGGAAATGGAGGGCATAACTCTGTTAAAATCATGAGGAGACTATTAAAATCAATTTTAAACTTTAGAGCTGCGAACAGATGGCAGATCAGGCTTAGGTCATTTTCACCTACATAGATTTTCTACATGCTTGAGATGTAAGTGACGTAGAACCATCAAGACATACACAGTACTAGACTGTGACCAGACATGTCCCTCACAAAGTGCTGAGAAAGTCATATCAGATATGACTCAGATATAATTTGAATGGTCTTCTGCTTTGATTGTTGGTATTTGCAGCTGTCAAATGTGCAGCAAGCGGAAATACATTGATTATTGTTCAAGGAGGAGGAAATGAACAATTTGGAAGCGGAGTTGGGCTTAACATAGAATTATCCCCTCATTTAGAGAACGTATAAATCTTGATGATGATAAGCCATGATGTTTACTGTGGAGGAATACATTGACAAAATGAAACCCTTAGAGTTCAAGTAAAAGTCATGTTATTTCTGCACCAGCAAGCAAACCAAACACCATTTTACCTAAAATTAAGTGATTTTTTTTTTTTTTTTTTTACAAAGGGCACTGCCTGTTTTATTAAGTGTGACACAATGTGACACATTTGCTTGATAAACCTCAGCGCCGCTTAGTTTCAGCGGACGCCTATCACCATGGCCGACCCCAGCCTTTAACGGCAGACTGCTCACACTGACAGTTCATGTACATCTGGTAACAATTATCTGTGCAGACAGGGCAGCAGGATGGTGTTAGTGTTCACAGAGATTCCCTGCTACAGTCTGCCAACAGGCACATATCCTGTCAAAATGTCTTTGAGCCAGACACAGAAAGCTCCCGTACTTATTCACTGGGAGACACGCCGGATTAATGTGTCAGCTAAATGCCTGAAATGCAAAGTTAGGAACTGTCCAATACTAAAAACTCCACTGTTCATTAGCAAATGGAAGTTTTTTCTCTGTCTCAGCTTTTCCACGTTTCCTCAGTCACACAATCCCAAACATTTTTTAATTGACCTCAAATTAAAACACAATCCATCTTTTTTGGATAGTAAGTATCTGGATTCTGAAGAGTTGCTTCTTGTAGTAATAACTGAACAAAGTCAGTTGCATGCTCTCTTATTGTCTTCCCTCTGAATTGTTATTTTAATCACCTATACAACTTTGATCATTAAGAAACAGCTTAAAAACCACGGCTACATCAGAGCCGTGCTAGGATTAGTCTTAGCTGTTGGATGGTAACTGGGAGAAACACTAAGGGCCAGGAGAGAGGGGAGTTTGCATTTTTAACACCAAAGGGAAGGTGAGTTGGTTTCTACCTTTGTCAATATGAAGCGCAATGGAAGTTGTCCAAACAATCCAGCAAGACTGGATTACTAACGGGCAGAGCGGGAAACTGACAAGGGCTCGAGATCTCTGGGGGCCAGAAGAGTCTGAGGTATTCTCCGGAAAGATTGAAGAAATGCCACTATACAGTAGTTAACAAGAACTGGTAGTTTCTTCCTCTTCACTGAGTGATCAACTTTCCAGATCCAAAGTACTGGTTTGTAAAACACCAGGCTTCACTAACTAATGAACTAAATCGTTGCTGTCACAAACTAATTTGACATTACAAAAATGCCTTACGGAGACATCAGAGGAAATTAGCAAGTGTCTTGCCAAAATAAAATCTTGGATGTGTTAAAATAACTATTAAAATTATAGCAGAATTTCAAATAGCATTTATATTGGTATTTTATTTCTTAAAAAATTCACATGATAACAGCTGCAGGGTGGAAATTATATCCATTGACAAATAGCTGATTGAGAAAAGCTGGGGTTGACGTGTTTCAGCACCACGGAGAGAGGCAGCTGAACGTTCAGCGTCATGATGGAGGCACTCAGTGAAGGATGTGAAACACTGCACTTTTAATGCAGCAAAGACATCTTTTTGTAGAGGCACGGGGCTTTGGAGAAAAGAGGCAATGAGAGGCATGATGATGTAAAGAAAATCTCTTTGAAGAGAGTCTCTGTAATACGTATCCCGTCAGTAATCCTTTGAAAGTTTGCAACACCTTAGTTCCTTCAAAGACAAATCTCAGGGCCTGACCACCTCTGGCCCTAACTGTACAAGGGACTTCTAACCTGCACGCATTCTTGCAAGAAAACACAATGTCAATTTACATAGAGTATGTGGACCTTTGCTGCATTCTTCTGAATATGCATGTGATTTCTTGCATGCAGGAACGCATCCATATGTGTAATGTGCTTGCGTGTGACTCAAAGACTTTTGCGTGACTCATTTGTTGGACAAGAGTCTTTAAATGCTCATGAGTGCATGTGTGTGTGCAATTATGTGTCTGTATGGTTTGGATTAAACATTTAGGCCTTTGAAAAGACAAAAGAGAAACAAAAGCATATTGTGAAGCCCCAACCCTTGTTAATCTTGATGAGATGAGCAACATGCACAATCTGGATGAGTACGACGTCATGTCGGTCAGAGAATTAAAACAAGTTTGTACTATAATATTTACTACTGTATGAGGATGCGTGTTGCACCTTTGGGTAGATGAAAATAAAGCAGACTTAGTCATCACTCACCAGCCTGGCATCTGATCAGACGTTGTGGGCCAACAGTGTGTGGTCACATTACGTTATGCCACAGCGGGCACATGTGCACAGCTATGACAGCTGTAGTAGATGAGCCAATGCTTCCCCCCACTACTGCTGTTTGTATATAGTGTTAAGTCAGGTGTTTTCCCATCTAAACTGTTGAGTGGGTTGTTTCGATCTCCAGTAGCCGTCCTTTGAGTTCATAACTGTGGATTCAGTGCAGTTTTCAAACTGCTGAGTGGGCTGTTTGAGTTGCGAGAGATCAACTTTAAGGCAGAAATACACTGTGGGAGTGGGGTGAAAAAAAAAACACAACATGTGTTTTAATGGCACTTTTCCAAATAAATTATTAGATGACAACCCACAACATACATTTAAGATTTAAAGGCAACAGTCAATTAAATCTAAATGTGTATTCAGTCTTACTTGGGCCCATTTTTACAAAGCATCTTAAAATAAATCCCGGGAATTGTGCTGAAAGTTAAGTTACTGTTGAACTAAAAATACAACATAAGAGTGGGACTAAAAAGTTATTTATGAAGCCTCCTGATGATTTTAAATAGAATATCTGTCGGTGACTCCAACAGCACCATTTAAAGTAGCTATTTGTGTAAGCAGCATGTCTTTACAGATGTAATACTCTAATTCATGGTGGAGAAATGAACGGATCTGGACATTTCCTGTGACGCAGTAAGAACGAGATGTGCTTTTTCCAACAAAAAGTGTGAGGTGTGACCAACCCAAATCAGCCGCATCTTTACTGTTATAAAAATGCAGATACAGCATACACAACAGGTGTCCTTTTCACACACACACACACACCTGCAAGACAAAAATCTAAATTCAGTCAAATTGTAGATTTTATGATCTCCAGGTTACTTTATGTTGGAAACATCTCCCTTCCTACAGAATCTGCCCACTTGTTGCTGTCGTCACATCTCCTTGCTTCCGCTAGCGAGTTAGGATATTGCTCTCTCTACATTTAGCAAAGATGGGAAGAACTCACATGTTTAAGAATAACAACTAGTCTTAATCCAAAAATTTGCACAGAAATTTCTGCAGCTCTGTGAGAATTTCTGGACAGTTATTACTTTGAGTCGCTCAGTGAGTCTCTAAGGGGAAACCTGTGGACTGGTGATTAAGCTGTAGATATGTCAGGTGTATCTGTGCAGACAATTGTAGTTGAGTACATACTAATTACCCTTCGATGCATAATGTTGAGCCCTTTGGTGATGTTCTTCAGCAAAATATCATCATGCTCACACACCATCCATAAGCCACAAGCGCTTCCTCTCAACAGCACCACTTGATTCACTCTGCGAGGACAGATAAACGTGTATTTCCAAAGGGTAAATTTGATCGCAGCACAGACCGTAATCTTATCCATTATTATGATTTCAATAGAATAGATGGATTTTCACTGGGGTCATTTGGCTCTACGTAAAAGAATCAACATGTCTTATTGGTAAAAAATGGTCAGTACAAAGTCATTCTCTTTCAATACAGCAACCAACTATAATTTAATAATCTGACTGATAATGTGACTACACACGGAATTCTCTGAACGCAGTGTGTCATGTGGGACACAAAGCCTGAAGTTTAATAATTAACTGAATGTTAAAAGGATGCTCATAGGTTACACTTTATGCAACTCGAATCCCACTTGACATTCTGCTACTGATTAACAAATACATCTTCTCTTTCTTAACTTTTTAAATTCTTTGCGGCTTTAACAAACAACCTTGGTTGAAAGCGAATCGGAGCTTTGAATATTTTTTAAAAAATCCACGCTGGAGTGGGAGTCTTTCTCTAAAGACAGGGTTGTATTCAAACGCTCCAGTGATCACTGTGGCCGTTCTACTGATGAGAAATGCTCAAATATAAGGGAAAAAAAATGTTTCCCCACCAGAATAAATGCAATGAGATGATCATAATGTCCTTAAATGAAAGGCTGTAGTTGTTTTTGTTGATCCACAGGTCACTCTGCATACTGGCTGCTAAGAAAAAGGAATGGTTGCTTCCTACTGGCCAAAAAATAGCTGCTGGTTTAGAGAACATGCCAAAAAAGTCCATATTACCTGCTTGAACTGTTCCCCGACAAAACATGGCAGGCTTGAGTTTGAGTTTTTCTGTCTAACATTTGTTCATAAGCAGTGTTTTAAAGACCGTCCATTAGAGTAAAATAACTGCCTCGGGATTGTAAATTTTTAATTTGTAAAGACGGTCGATAGAGTAATAAAGAAAAATAAAGAGCAGCCAACAAGGCAAGACAACCTAAAATAAAAACTGTGCATCACTCAGTGAAACTGTTGAAGAGGGTTGATTTAATAAAACAGCTGAATTAGGGATCAATGAATGAATTTCAGTTGAATCCATCATTACAGCTGCAGGAGAGACGTCACTTTACACATTGCTTCACCACAGCTGCCTGAGCTTACTAACCAGCTCTTACACAGCAAGTGTCAGACTGTCTTTGGACTTGATCTGAAACGGTGCAAGACTGATGAAAAACAGAGACACCAAGCTGGGATCTGTTAGCTGCATCGTTCAAGCTGTGTTCAAGTTGTGACGACCTGCGTCTGTGTATTGAGGTGAAAAATACAGCCTGTCTCAGTCAGCTGTGTTTCCATCAGCATCCATGTCCAGTCAGATGCTCTTCAGTGAGATAAGGAGCTTTTATATTGTGTTTGTCACCAACCTGTGAAAACTTCATATCATATCCTACCTAACCCAAAACTGGGCATTTTTGTTTGGCACATATGTAAAACTACATGTCTGTTTTTCAGTTGAAACCATAGAAAAAACACACACTTACTTCACAGTGAGTCAGAGGTTAATGGGTCAAATCTGCAGAGACATTATGAATCTGCAGGTCAACCAGCACTCGTGCTCTTACCGGAGTTCCTCAGCTTGCGGTTCCTAAACACCGAAATGATCACCAGCAGATTCCCGAGCACGTCCACCACCGTGGTGAAGATCAACACGCTGGCCAGGATTGCAATGACCCAGGCGGGGCGGGCGCTCCCGTTCGTGGCCAGCGTGCGCTCCAGTTGCCCCAGCCGTGGCTCTGTCCGGTTCTTTAGGAGCGCGAATGGGTCCGGCATCCCTGGCCCACAGCCCAACGGAGAGCTTTTTGAAGTCCCAGCTGTGCTTTATGTCCCACAGGTACCGCCGGTACCGGTGTGTTCCGGATGAAACATCGAGCGCACCTGGATGCCGCCGCGCGTCGCGTCTTCTTTTTAAAGGCGATAAGAGTTGTTGGATATTACGGGCTGGTCACGTGTGACCCGCACAGAGTTACATGGACTGTCTCTGTCTTTGTCTTCACACAAAAGTCCAGCCTCACCTCCTCCCTGCTGATGAACTCTTGAATATTTTTCATGCTGAGAATATTTCATAAACAATAAAAACGCATTCCAAACCACTCCTGCTTTGGCTCTTTATCCTCTCCAAGCATGTCCCGGCTCGCTGGTCGGCATCTCCAACTCCTGTCCGCATGAAGGACTCATGGCTGAAATGTCAAACCTTTGCACAGCCTTCGGGGATCCTTCATCCCCCCTATTCTGAGGAAGAGAGGACCGAGGGACAAAGTGTCTTCTCCCCCCGTTTGTGACGCCCCTGCCGGAGCATGTTGAACTCCGACGCATCCGGCGCCGTGCGCAGCGAGGCACTGTGGTGGATCTCAGAGAAAAGCCCTCCGTCAGCCAGGCGGGGAGAGAGAGACACACACACACACACACAAACAGCATTTACACCGTGTGTTCCCGCCTTTCCCTCTCCCCTCATGTTCCCTCTGCAGGTTCCCTGTCAGATGTAAGTGTCAGCTCACTGTGACCTGCAGCATGTGGAGGAGCTCTTGATATTTTGGAACACACGCACACGCTCAAATGCATGTTTGCCAAGTCTGTGTCTGAGGTTATTTACATGCAACTGGGTTATGTTGGTTATGTTAATACAAGTTAATGCAATAGCCATATGAATACGCTCATTAAAAAACGGCAGGAGTTATGGGAGTCTTTCAATTACAGATTCAATATCCTGTTGATTGGAGCAGTATCCTGTATCTGCAGGTGCCATTTTTGGACTAGGATTGAGTTTGCTCAAAGTGCAGTCAAAGCAGGTGGATGTGGCCGTCTGATCCCATTCGTCCTAAACGGGGGGTAACTGATGATACATGAGTCTCCATCAGATTCATGTGTCATCAATACTGTCAGTAGCAGTGGTGACACATTGAGGCCAGCGCCATTCTCTCGTTTTACTCCTCACTGCCGGGCGCACGGTCGGAGCAGATGCCCTCGAGCACGGCAGCAGGAACAGATTAGAGTCGCCCAGCGTCAGCCTCACAGCAGAGTGATGTGTTCCACAAGCCTGATATATGGTGACCAGGAGACAAACGTTTCTGCCTGAGTTCAGCCAGATATACGACGACAAAGGAAACAGAATGGGGGCAAATGAATCCGCGGCATACGTCACATACAAACAAAGATGGTACAGAACACAAAACATAAACCGGCTGAATGAGAATCACTAAGTCTTATTTGAACATGCTCCACACACTCCTGCGTCTTTGGTCCTTGCTGCATGGCTTTGCTCTGAGACAGACTTAATTTTACACACCCACCACTGGCCGTGAAACATATTGTTGTTGGAACAAAAGCGCGAGTGGAAAAGTGGATGACTGATGTTCTGGCAAACTGGCCAGAGCAAACGCACATCAACACCATCCTCTACAAGAGGTAGAACATAAGCTGCTCCATCTGTTCTACAGGACAATGTGGTTTTATTAATATTGAGGACTACAGAGGACACAGTGTTTGTGGACCAACTCTCCCAGTAACATAGTTCCGCACAGTTTAGTGGAAATTACCAGAAGGTGTGAAGAAAACAAATGTCTGGTCAGGGAGGTGTAAATAAAACAGAACCTAACTTAGAAAGACTATACGGCCATTTATTTTGTTGTTGTGGCTGTTGTTGGAATTCATATAATATGATGATGAAACCTTATTTGAATTGCAGTCAACGACCTTTTAGCATCATCACTTAAGATATAGAAAGATGCTGCAGTCTTGAGTAGCAATCAGTGTGGATACGGCATGCAATCAGATGCTGTCATTATTCTAATGTGCACAGAAAGCCTCATAAATAAATAATCTGTGTTCTCGTTCAAGTTTGTAATATGAAATGAACAATATTGTGCTATATAAATATGTTTTTAATCATGTTTAAGTTATGTGTGTTTGTCCAGTTCAGTGTTGTGTGGGTGGGGGGCTGCAGCCAATCACAGCAGGCACAGAAAGCCCACTGCTGGCCAGTGGATTTTAACCTATGACCCTTAAACTGTGTTGCAGCAGTGCTAACCACTGCACCACCATGCCAGAGCTGCAAAAGCTTCAGCCATGCCGTGTCGGCCAGTCAGTCTTTAGAGGAGGAATCCTACCGCCTTTAACGACCTCCTTCTCCTAATTTTTGGCTTTTAATGAAATGTCTTGATTATTTATGGTTTGCCAACAGCAAGTCAGTGTTTTCACTTATGCTGTCAGCTCATGATAGATTGGAACAGAAGCGCACGCAGAATTTCCTCGTAGGATGTGTTCTAATGACTGACATTTAGCTCAAAGTGCTGCTGTGTGAGAGTTCATCCTCAGAGACCTACCGTTGGATTACAGGCAAGAACCGTATAATGACGAGGCATCATCATCTTTATTAGCAACAAGGTAAAAGTAATTTTGAGTCGACCTACTTATTAACTTTATGAATGGAATTACTGGTTATGTGTGTTTAATTTATGTACTACTACTCTCTTATAAACCATTATTAAAAGTAGCTTGAGTTGTGACCAGGGCTTGTCCTCTTCAAAGAAACTCCACCGAACTTAACTTTTCAAAAAGAACTGCAGGATATCTGGAAAAAAACAGGTTAATAACATTTTATTCATATTTATATCTATCAAGTTAGTCAGTTGTGAAAATATTTTTTTTGTCTAACTTCTAAAAGCTTTTGCATTTGGCACACGTGTGGGACCCATGACTCCTTATTAAAATGTTTTACACAGAGGTCTGGAAATGCATAACCCCGCTTGTATAAATTTCATAACTTTGTACATACTTTAACTAGTTGGTGCTGATTGGTTTATCTGTGAACTTTTTGTGGAAAATCTAGGCCAGTAAGCCTACAAATGTTTGCGGAGATTCGGGTACAATCTGGAAACTGAATGGATTTTGCTACAACACAGAAAGTGACAGAGACAGAAACTGAGGGGGACAGAGACGGATGCTATTAGGAATAGCAGCACATCTACAGTGTCAAGAAATATTTTAATTTAAAAATATGTGATTGAACCTGGGAATAATTTGTTCAGGTGTAACAGCAAAAAAAAAATTCTTTTGGTGGACGTTTGTCATCTCCACATGCCTTCAAGGTGTGTTCGTCATGGCAGTCCTTACATTTGAGACGGACTGTAAGGGTTACCATGTACCAAAGGCATTTTACGCTTGAACAGGACATACTGTAATAAATTCATGCCGTAGTAGCAACTTCAGCAAATCTATGTGCTTATTCTGCCGGCAAGCATAAAAACCCCTGATGATCAAAGCACAATACAGAACAGACCTCCTTTTTACCAAAATCAGTTTTCAGCAATCTCGATTGTGACAGCGTTCCAATTCCTCAGAGCTTAAGCAGATAACAAGCTGAGCTCCAAGGCCCATGATGCAGCCAAATTTCTCAGCAACATTTTGATCGCTCTGTCTCACCTCTGTTTAAGGCAGTATTTCTTAACAAGATCAGAACAAACTGCAGAACGTTGTAAAAAAAAAAAAAAAAAAAAAAAAAGTCCAACAGCGTAACACAGAAGGCCTTTGTCAAATCAGCAGAGCTGAAGCCAAGAGTTATGGATGGTAATGCAGAAATATCCCATGTAATGGGATTCAGCATTTTTATGATTAAGTTTGCATGTGAGAAAAAAATCCTTCACTCAAAAGACCCAAGTGCCCCACACAGTAGTTGGAGACAATTACTGTCTTTTAATGTCATGTCAACAAAATATCATCAAACAATCTTTATGCACGTTCATCACATACATAAAAAAAACAAAACAAGACAACAACTGTGGGGGTGGGGGGGTGGCAAGCTTATAACCTTTTCGCATTCTACCACCCCCCCAACACACACACACACCAACACCAATTGCCTTGTTTTTGCAGCGTAGGCATATTTTGTCTAATTATACTCAGAAGATTAAAGTGTTCGTGAATTATACATGGGATCAAACTGCTTGAGAGACCCACTGCATTTGTACTCGTTATGGCCGTGTGAGTATGACTGTGTGTCTGTGTGTGTGTGTGTGTGTGTGTGTGTGTGCGTGCATCTGTCATCAGAGGCAGATGTTAGGCGAACAGATTAGGTCTGGCCGGCTGTGTAATCCCGGCGTTACCGAGAACCGCGTGTTTTTATAGTCACCCACACAGCTACGCCTCAACCAGAAGAAACTTGGTGGCTGAACGGTAATCTCTCACACTTTTCCCACTTGTCCGCTCATCTCGTTCCCCTCCTCCCTTCCTTTATGTAACATCCTTTTGTCCTTCCGTCCATTCCTCCCTCCCTTCCTTCGCCTGCCGCGTCCGGCCAGATCTGAAGGAACACTGCTGAGAAAAATGGAGCAGAGGAGAAGAAGAACGAGAGAAACAATAGGTCACTGGGGTGGAGTAGAAAGAGATTTTGAGTGGCTCCGCTAACTGTGCTGAACTCTAAGTTGCCAGATGGTCCAATGAAAAGCCAGCGGAGCTAAAGGGACTGGCAGGTCCTCGCCAGTTTCCTCTGATGCACGATGAATAAACACAACAGTCACTTTGTTTGTCTCTCTCTCTGTGTGTGTGTGTGTGTGTGTGTGTGTGCCTCTGTTTTCTCTCATGTGTCCTCATCTTTACCTTTGCTTTGACCCCCCTGCGCCTGTCACTAGGACGGCCAACAGACATGCTCGGAAAACAAGCAGGACTCGCCGGAGAGAGTATGCAAGTTACTGGGACATGTTGCATAATCCTTGTCAAAATAATTTAATAAGCTGTGAATCTGGCTGAATAAATTACGGGTAGTTTCTGCCCTGCCTCCGTCCAGACAGCGGGACTCTCTGCATGCGCTGTGTTGTTGACATTTATGTGTGTTGATTCTGCATGAACCACACATATGGCCGCGGGCAGAAGTTATGTTATGTAAGGTGGTGCCTGTAAGGATGCGTGTCCTGCGGGCGAAGAAAACCTCAAAAGAAGGCAAAATCACCACAAGAAAATGAATAAATATATGATTGTGATGATTCAGAGGCAGCTGAAATACCACCTGTATCTTTTTCGGAGACCTCGGGGCTGTTATCACCTGAGACAATGTTAGCGTATTATGCTAATAGATCAAATCTCATTTTCAGTTTTCCCTTGTTGTGACGGGCAGGGGTAATAGAGCGAACATAAACTCACGCGTCGTGATCACACTGAAGAGGAAAACAAGGTGATTATTTTATGCTCCAAAGTCTCTAATAGGAGTTTGAAAATGTCTCCCTGCTGCGAAAAGTTTCTTCGGGTTTCATGTGCATCTGACAGAGTGAGTGAGTTTTTCCCAGTCCGAGGAAAACGGAGAGTCATCTCCCTCGAGTTCTGCCTTGTACCTGTTTGAGTCTTTTGTGGTTTATGGCTCCTGTAGGGAGAGGGAACAGAAGTGGAACAAGCAGGTGGCATTTAACTATGAGCTATTTCCATCTATTGCACTAACACAAACTGGCATGTAATGAAAGATACATGTAGTGTTTCACTCAAAAATGAAATCCACTGTTGAAAAAAAAAATACAAAATGGTTTCTGTAATAAAAGCTCAGCTATTGCTGCAGCTGTTGACTTTTAAAATGCAAACTTTGCATATAATCACTTTAAATGATGAACTATTTTAAGTTTCATTTGCCTTTTCCAAAACTCTATCACCAAACCATGATATATTGACAATACTTCAGCATATTTTAAGTTGGCAAGTTCTTATCCTTGTGTCAAGTGGCTCTGCTAACCCCGCTGTGTAGCCCTGCATTAAGGAAACATTCAGCATTTGGCGAGCAAAGATGTTAAGAAGCATGCGGAGACAGAAATCATACATCTCTGGCAGAGCGCACATGGACGGGGACATACACACTCATCTCCTCGCCCCTTAATTGGGCTAAATGCACTGCATATGTGGCTTTAGGAAAATGAAAACGTCTGGTTGCCATGGCGAAGTTGCCTGGCAGTCAGCCTGGCGGTGTTTGAGGAAGGGCTGGTTGACAACAAGGACAAAGTTTGCGCGAACACTCTACGGGGGGTGAGGGAATATTCAGAGCCCACAAAGCTTCCTTGCTGTGTCTCCTTGTTAGTCGTGGAGTGTTTGCAGAGCGAAGCCACAGAGCGCGCCGACTACTGCCTGCCTTCGACCTCATGACTCGTCATCTCCCGAGGATGTTTTTTTTTATACTTTGGATTCTGACATCCTTTATTGATCCCCATGGGAAATCATTGTTGCACAGCTGCACGTTTGATGGTGCTCCAAGGTCCACCAACTCTGGGTTTAAGAGCCCCACATCCCCCCCTCGTGCAAAGACATGTAGTAAATCAGTAATGAAAGTTTAGTCATTTGGATTATGTGCAAAGGTTCATGGTGAATTGACCAAATACTGTACGTACTGTAGCTGTGGAATGCAGTTTTCATTTGCTGCTGAAGGCTTGTATACAAGGCTCATAACAAATTTCTGTGCAGACGGAAAAAGCACCATCGAGTCACAGATAGCTGCTTTTAGAGATGCACAATCTGCAGAATTTGATCATAGCGCTGGGTCAGTATGGGAATAAACTCAGACTCGCAGGAACAAAGAGCACCGTGGAATAAGACGGATCTGTTCAAGGCAGCAAATAAATCAGCCTCGGAGGTAAACAAGAAGATTATGCTGAAATCTGCACAACTGTTGACAGTGTGTACGGGCAAAGCAATCTAAGCCATGATCACCCCTTTTTTTTTTAAATTGTCTCAAATGATTTCAAACGAAAACAAATTATTGTTCGACTTATCGTCCCGATTATGTACTCGCGCCAACACAACCCGATGCCTTTGTGTCTCCCCGGGATGTGACGTGACTTTAAGCTCGGCTAAATGGATCTGCCAGATTCAAGTCGGGCGGGGAAAGAACAACATCCAAAGAGTTGTGTCAGGACTGAGATGACAGGATTAAATATTTTATGGGGATTATTTACCTCATGTGGTCTATGTTTAAATACATCTTTCCTGCTACAGTACACCAGGGTTATGGTACATGCACCCTAAAGAAAAATGCCATTTTCTTCCCAGCGAAGAATAAACCTACATCCACAAATCTGGTAAACACAAGGTTCTTGCAAGATGATTCAATAGACGCGGCATTTACTGTGATATTAAAACATGGCAGCAAGCTTGTTAGCAGTCGTCAGGAAACGTCTCTCCTGTGTTGAGTTCACAGTATCCCCCCGTGGGTTTCCCTCAGGCCAGGTCACCTGGAAACTGTAAAGTGCCCACAGGTGCGAATGTTTGTCCACGTGTGAGTCCGACCTGTCTGAGATGTTTCTCTGGCTGTTGCTCAGTGCGAGCTGGACCGCGGTTCAGCGGCCCATTCAGGGAGCGGGCCTCAGCGAGAACGGGTAACGACGATGAATGGATTGATGGACACCACGCGCCGTCAGGCATGGATCCATTCGGCGACACTGAGCTCGAATGTGACCTGTCAGTTAGTACGTGGCTTTCAGTGTCGCTTTAGTTTGTTGGATTTCTGCTTATCAATAGAATATTCTCTGCGGTTCTCCTGAAAAAAAAAGACAGTTGTGCAAACAATTCAGTCCATTTACTCTTGTCAGAGCATCGGCATAACAAAAGCGCGTCAAAACAGAAAACAGCTGTTAATGGGATTTTTTTTTTTTTGTCAAAATTCACAGGTCTCCGTTTGAATCTTCCAACAGTTTCCTTTCCATTTTCTGTCTTGAGTGCTCTCTTTCATGAAAGGTCTTCATCATGTTATGTTTTCTTCTAATTTACGCACACGGGACAGACTGTCTGATGTGGATCATTTTTGTCTCCACTTTCCGGTACCTGCTCTGTCCTTCAGGAGTCCAACACAAACTGCACATATTGTTTGTTTATCTGCTTAAGCAAGATTTTTTTTTTCCTCTCTTCGCCACAAGGACAGTATTTTGTCGAGCCATATTTTTTTTCCCTTTTCAAATCAAACACAAGGAGTCATGTTTACCAGAAGATGTATGGTGCTGTGTGTGTGTGTGTGAGGTGATGGCAGGCTGGCACAGCTGCTTACATCACTGTCTGAGGGACGTGGTTCTGACTTATTTCCAATCCACAATCCTGAACTGTCATTATGAATAAGTTAATCTTAGTTACCTGCCACCTAATTGTTCTGTCCATCTATGCAAGTTGTTTAACATGCAGTTTTATTTCACTTACTTTCCCTTTGTTGTGTGTGAAATGGACGGCGGCGAGTTTTGGGTGAATCTGCTACCTTTGCAGTTTCACTTCCACGTACGTCTTTAAAGATTTCAGCACAAAGTCAATATTGCACATGAATGTCAAGTATAAAATGAACTTAATTCTTCCAGAAGCAGCACTAAAATTGAATAATACATACAAAATACATAATGTACATTGAGAGTAAGACACCTGCAGAGGTCTATGCACCATCTTCCTGTGTGGTTGGAATTAAGAAGAGGGTTTAAAATATTGATAAATCCAATGAGTAAAACAATAAATACGTACCATTACTTAAAGTATTGTAGGTGTTCTTCTCCGCCCAGTGCTTGTGTTTATTCAGAGCAACCACAGAAACGTATGGTGTAATTATAAAATAAATAATTCTACAATAATGAAATGATTTAATAACGATCCCCTGGTATCAACATCTGGCATTCTTAACGGCATCTCCGAGGCTGTGTCAGGCATGTGGGCGAACAACTCTCTCCGTAACAACCGCCAGCGTGTGTGAGCAAAAACACAAGAGCAAATATTACACAGCTGAGATTACAAGGTGTGTGTGTGTGTGTGTGTAAATGTGTGATCCAGATATCTATGTAAAATCTACATTGTAAGTACAAATCATTGGTAAATTCTAACACAGAGACAGATTTTTTTCATACTTTCAAGTTAATAAATGCTGCGTTCTAGTGATTCTATAAATAATAAATGGAACAGCATTGATTCGCAGCCAATATCAGCCAACTCTCATGCACCACAGGTAAAGGCATCTAGCGAATGCATGTATTTCCTCCCATTCCTCCAGGTTATATGGGCCAGGGGATTAGCGTTTTCCTTACAGCAGGATAACGGCGCACGAAAATCAGAGCACATATGCTAATCTTCTCATGTGATTTTTTTTAGATGGTGGACAAACGGTGTAGTAAATGTCAAGTATAATCAGAGAGGATCGCTGCTTCGCTCTCATATACAAAGAAATATTAAGTCCAGTTGTTTCACACACGCCGTTGTTCTCATTGAAATCCATCCCAGCCTGTTGGGGGCTCGGAGCCGGTGGAGGCCCTGTTTATTCTGGTAGCTCTCCTGGCTCTGAGCGACACCAGGTTCAGAAGTCTCTCAAGCTCGTCCCCAGAACCTGTCAGACCGCTGGAGCTGAGCCCTCCACGATCCTCCTGTGACCCCCTCCACTCCCCCGACTGTAAGTCCCAAGCCATGAGTGGAGGCAGCAGTTGAGCAGGGTGCAGGTCAAGGCCCGGGGGGCTGGACGGGTATCCCTCGTAGGCTCGTCTGGTTGGGGGCAGAGTGTCATAAAGGCTGTCTGATTCCTCCGTTTCCTCCGGGTCATGGCTGCGTTCTCGATATTCCTCGTAAACAGGCGAGGAGCTGTCTTCACAGCTGTCTTGGCCGTGTAACTGCTGAAGGTCTCTGTGGTCCTCTATGTCTCTGCTTTGGTTGCCTGTGCTCTTTCCTTCCCCGTCGCGTCTCCTCTTTTCGTCTCTGTCAAGGATTCGTTTCCTCTCCCACTCGCCAGACTGATTCCTCTCCCAGTGGAAAGTCCTCCTGCTGCTCTCCCATCCTCGTTCTCGGCCCCTGTCGCCGCTGTAGCCCAGCACTCTGTAGTCCAGCTGGAGGGAACGTGTGCTGCCTCCTCGTCGGATGTTTGCCTGCGTGTCCCTGAGGTCAAAATGGGATCCCAGCTCAGGTGGACGCAAACGGGACGGTGACAACCAGGTTGAAGTCTGACTGGAAGACTCCCAGTTGTACACTGAAACAGAAAGCAACAAAGGGAGTCAGAAAAAAAACTCTTTAGAAACAGTTTCAATGACAAATACCACGTTTGTAATGGAACAACAAGTAGAAAGATGAGCTACTTAACAGAGTTAATATATTGTGTTTGGAGACAGATGCTTTATTTCCTGGACAAACTAGCTGGATGTTTGTAGTTCTCACTTGAATGTGTGTGTACATTATTACGAACAGCTTTTTTCCGTTGAAGAAAAAATGAGATTATCTGACTAAAAGGATCAGCTGGCGTAAGGCGTCACATCAACAACCCGCTCAGCTTCTAAGACAACATCCCCACGATCGTATCCACCGGCCATATAGGTGAGGTGAATGCTGGGAAAAAAAAAAACGGTTCTGTCCATCAGTCAGTGGAGGGACAGAATCCAACTTCGTCCTCCTATAGCTTCAGCTCACTCCAAATGTAAAAACTATATGGAATTTACTCCCACCTAACAAACAAACTCCTTTATTTAAAAGGAAAAAGCAATTAATGAACTGCCTGTGTAAACACTCTGGGTCGTTGTGTGTTTTTCCTCTGCTTATTATCTCCTCCCCTGATCTCTTTTCATCTTATTAGAAATGTGTTGTTTGTGTGTGTGTGTGTGTGTGTGTGTGTGTGTGTGTGTGTGTGGGCATGTGTCTGTGTGTGTGTTTGTGTCTCTGATGCAGTAGGAGGACTGTGAATCACTTTGTTTCTTGCCGTCTCACGTGTGGTTTACTGTGCGTTCTGTGGGACCTCTCCTGCATGTTTACGTTGCATAATTGCTCCATTTCTCATTGTGTGTTTATTAATGTGACAGAATAATCAGCCGGCGAAAAACTCCTTTTTTTTTTTAACATTTGACTTCACGCTGTTAAATAGGCTGACACACAACAACTTACTAATCCACTACTTTCCACCACGGCTTCATACTACAGCGCGCGGGTTGCATAATTCACGGTTAGGTTAATGAGCTGTGGCTGGAAAAATATCATATTGATGAAGTGCGAGATGCCGTAGGGGTCACACTCTGTGTGGGATGAAGAGTGCACTTCATTAGCAGTGCCAGCCCCCCGGTATATAACGCGTGACCCATGTGTAGAAAGAAAAATCAACTCGACTTCCATGCCAACAAACTACAAAACATGTGGGTGTTCTTAGCGCACGCCATGCGGCTGAAACACCTGTATTTGTGACTGAAACGTTGTTGAAAGGTCAGAGGGGGGAAATAAATGAACGCTCTTACGATCCATAATGATGAACCTCACACAAATCGGATCTTTGCTCCATAAGTGGAGACTTACAAAATAAAACAAATGTCTAATGGGAGAGGAAACCTTCTCCTCCCATAGAAACAACTGAATACAGACTAAAGACACGGCGCGTTACGATATGGACGGAAAAACACGCTTGATGACAGGAGACGAGGGCTGGCAGAGAGCCACTGACAAACACATGATTCATCACACTAATTTTACACATGCATACACATGCACATGTCATTTAATGCAAAATGAAAACTTTCTCTTTTCTCTATTACACCTTATTAGTGCAGCTGTTTTTCTTTATTACTTGTAATATTCTGTAATATAACATTTTACTTTACGTTTCTTATTAACACGACTGCACTGAATCCACTAGTTTATAAGAAGCAACCTACAGGACAACAATGTCATTCATCATCTAATTATCTCTTGTGCTCCTCGTGCTCCACTAAGCTGGCAGAGGCAGAGCCATAAACAGTCTTGCTTAGACTAAGTAATGCAAAGCTTTGTGAATTATAATAAACAGAGAACAAGCAAAGTATGAGGCAATCAGCAGGGGGGTTCCGAGCTATAACGCAAGCATCTGACAAGACTAAGATTGGATGACGACTGCCCTCATCTTTGTGTAGCAAAACGATGCATTTGTGGAGAGCGAAGAGTCAGTGTTCAGACGGTGGAGTGGCTGATGCTGAATTTAGTGTGAAAAAGAAAGTGTTTGAAGCTTCCTCTTCCTCTGCTATTCTGTGCGGAAGCGAGGTTTTGGCTCAAAGTGCCCCTAAAATCCACGGAGACTTTCCATAAAGCTGGAGTGAAACTTGTGCTTGAAGCGAGGACTCTCACTTTAAACACGCTACTGAATATCAGCATAACTCAAATTATTCTGAAATGATCTTTCATTTTATTTTCACTATAGGTACTTGTGCAGGATGCACATTTGCCTGTGATGGGGAACTGTTGTACCATTATTTTAAACTAATGCATTTTTTGATTTTGAAAAAAAAAAAAATGATACTATAAACTGTTATTCAGTCTCCAATCCACTAATTCCAACTAATTTCAATGCTCATTAAAACCCATGTTGCTCTAGCTTTTAACAACTAAGGTTCAATTTCAGCCTTTTCAAAGCCTAATAAAACTGAAATACTACGGCTTTGAATGAAGGCTCAATTGGAAATTAAAAAGTATTTACTCATAAGCTTGTACAGAGCACATTAACTACACAGTTTTAGTTATGGAAGAACTTCACTTATACTGTTTACAGAGTAGAATGAGTGCGGATATTAGGTATTAGACATCTGCCAATATTTATTTTATAACATAAACTGCAGTGAAACAGATTTTATGGAAATAAAAAATGATATTTGGTTGTAAATATCAACTACTTGCTGGTCTGCTCTTCAGCAGATGAAATACGTGTTCAAATACAATAAGTGCTGGTACAGTCTGACTGATTTGTGGTGAGTTTGCCGTATTTTGGATCACTGTGTTGCTGCAGGATGACGATCCTCTGAATACATCCGGCTGTTCATAATTTGTTATATTATAAATAAAGGTTAGTGAACCTGCCTCGACACTAACTCCACCGTGCTTCACAGATGAGCTTTATGTTTATGATCATAAACAGATCTTTTATTCCTCCACACTTTGGCCTTTCCATCAGTTTTGGAAAGTTTAACTTTGGTCTCAACAACTCATAAAATGTTTATCAAATGATTTGCATCATCAAATTCTAGTCTTAATTTCCAATTCTAAGCATGAATGAGGGGGTTGCATCTTGCAGTTTGGACTCTGTATTTTTGCTCATGAAGGTCTTTTTTAAATTGTATACTGCAAAACTTTACCCCACCATCTTATCGTCTTGAAATTTCTTTGGTATGGTGCATCAAAAACGAATGCATTTGCTTTGCTTTTGCTCTAATGATGCATTTTTAATTATCAGCACACACATAGTGTTCAGCATTAATTGGTTATCCTCTAAAATAAACGTCACTCATATCAGATGTAATATCACAATGTGCTCGAAAAAGTGATCAGAAGACTGACAATTAAATGTTTTTCTTGTTTGATTTTTGCTACACTGAATATGGAAACAAGCCTAGCTGGAAGTCACGAAATATAACTAGAAACTGGAAGCCTGCATTTAAAAATCCCCAGGAACAGAAATGTGTGCTGAACGGGGAATGATAAAAGCACTGAATAAAAATAATGTCTGGTGTACAAAGGTCAGGTTTGGGGGATCATGGCTTGGGAAATAAAGCCCATGGGATTGGAAAGCTAATAAGATGTTTCTCAGTAGCTTTGCATTTCACTCACCGGGGCTGTTCCGCTGCTGTTCTTTGTCCATGTTTGACACTACAAAAAAAGAGAGAGGAAGCAAAAGTCAGAGGAAGACTTAGACAAACAGCAAGGAGAGCAAAGAGGAACATTTGAAACACAGACAGATCCAGTGTCAGAAACTGACAAAACTTAAGCAGATTTTTTTTTTCTTTTCAATAAAGAGGACTGAACAGTGAAAACTTGCCATAATATATTTTAGTGCCACAGAACAAACACACAGGCGTCAGAAGACAGACAGAGGAGTTGGCAGAAGATAAGCCTTTTCATACCTTCACTTTCAATATCATCGACAGCGTCGTTGACTAGACGTATGACTGTCACTATAGAGGCTGCACACGATCCAGGAAGAGGAAAGAAGAAGAAAATAATGTCAGCGCATTTGTGACTAGAGTAGCGAGTGTGATCTGAGATGAGCAGGGGAACGCGTGAGCACGTGTGCATGTTCAGAACACAGGAAATATGTTAGACAACACGTTGGCATATATGTGGTACTGTATGTGTGTGTGTGTGTGTGTGTGTGCGTGAGACGTGTTTTCAG
This sequence comes from Channa striata, assembly GCA_033026295.1. Taxonomy (NCBI): domain Eukaryota; kingdom Metazoa; phylum Chordata; class Actinopteri; order Anabantiformes; family Channidae; genus Channa; species Channa striata. The sequence goes on along the minus strand of CM065182.1, from coordinate 9,047,179 downwards.
CTACTCCTTCTCAGAAAAACACACACCCACACACATGTTCGCTAAGGTGTTTGGGTTCTACCCTTTTTTCCAGGGAAAGATCAATGGTATCGAGTTATGCGGGGGAAAGTGCCTTATACATTCCAAGAAAATGGGGAAAAGATTTTTTTTTCTTTTACTGAGAGCCTGTGCATTAACCTTTGATGCATTTGATGCACACAGGTAGAGTGTTCCTACATTCAGGGAATTTTAACGAAAGCAGTGGAGTATAAATACAACCCAATGTCTACATGAAAAAAAAATGTTTTTCTCCCTCGGTTTGGTTTGTTTTAAACAACTTTTAGAAGTGGTAATTTTTTTGTATATATGACAGAAATGCAAATATGAAAGGGTGCAAAGTTCACTTGTTGTGTTGTTTTCGCTTTAGTCTTACCGCTGTCATCAAAGGACTCAGAAGTGTAGGAACTAAGGGAGTGATCCTCAGACGTGGAGTCTGAGAGACACGCCACCTCGTCCCCCAGGTCTGCACAAACACACAATCACAGGTAAATATTAACAACGTGAACAGGACAACGAAAAAGATTGTAAGACTGTAAAATTCTTATTCAAAATTACATCATCTCAATACTACTCTCATATACCTACTATATCAGAGTCACTGATTACTGTGATTATTCTCTGTCCATCCTGACAGTTAAAAAATAGAGATGGTCTAATCAAATGTTAATAAAGGCATCGCGGTTTCACCTAAAGCAGCCAATCAACTGAACTAACACAGGCTGCCGGAGCCTGTAATTAGCTTTTACAGGACTTTGGTAGACGCTCGTTTAAATGAAAACTGCAGATCTCCCCGTGTCCTACAAAGTGGTCTGTGCGTGACATTTTTTTATTGGGCTCACGGACATTTTACATTAACACAGACTCCAGTGAAGTCAACTCGCACACCTACTGTAGCAAAGTACACACACCTACAGTAAAGACACTTTGCGTTTCAGTGTGTAAGAGTGAAACTTGGCGTTTTCTCGAAGGCAGCCTGACTGCACCGGTTAACAGCATTTTTAACAAATCCCAGCGCACTGCATCTCCAGCGCCGCCTGTTTCTGCACCAGCTGGAGGAGTCACGGAGGGGTGAAGTCACCAGAGGAACTTGTTCGGTGCAGCAGATGTGAAACACAAGCCTGCTTAAGAATGCAGCTGAAAATACAACCAATCAAGCGAGAGTCTCGGAAAGTTGACGCGGTCAGGTTACGTACCCTGCAGCAATCAAAGCTCCTGTTTCCATTCACAAACGTTTTTGTCGGCGCAAAGAGCTCAGCTCGGCACAAATTCCAAAGAAAGCAGCCGGGCTTAAGGTCTCCAGCTAGCCTTAACCTGCAAGTCCTCCGACGGTTCTCACATAAACAGATGCTCACTGGCAAATGTGATCCCAGACTCTGCTGTTTCAAGGGCTTGTATTGCATAAAATTGCTCAGTAGCAATTCTGGGTGATTTTGAGAAACTGCCAGATGGGCAGATCAGGTACTTCTGTGTCAAGATGACTTAAGTTAAAGGCACATTGCTGTCTGTCAAACCCCCCTCCACCCCCCTCAGGTCCTGTAACGTAGCAGCAATAAAACGCCTGGTTTCACTATAATGTTCAAATTGGGAATAAGCTATAGAGGGCCAGCTGAGTGTAAATCATCGTGCGCGCTCTAAAAACAATTCTCTCCGGAATATAAAACTGCTCGGAGATCAGAAATGGCAGCTTCGCTGACATGATAAAAAGAGACTTTTGGCAAAGCTAAGGAAGCAGAAAGAGCAGGATAAGAAGCGGCTCACAAGCCGTCATCTGCTAAGCACCCGCATCAATTTGCGAAATTGATCGCTTGTTCACTGCCGCTGAATGCTCAAGATTCTTTTATCAGACACGTCCTTATTTAGATCCCCACTGTGCTTATTAAAGACTATATTTATATTTTTACACTGATTACTTTACATTTAATTATACTGTGATGAGTTGTTATAAAATGTTACATGCAAAGAAGAGGAAAGGTTTCCTCATTAAACATAGACACAGCATCAGCATCATTACTCTGTGTTTTAAAAATTGCACTTTACTCTGGATGTGAGGGAAGAAGTCATGCTGCGGTCGTCCTGTAGCACAAGCCTTATGGTCAGAATCTCCCAGCAGCATCTTTAGCTTTCTAAGCCCAAGGTGTGTGGTCATAGTCCAGTGCACATATGGAACAAGTCGAACACTCTGGTGGGAATGTGAACAGTGCGGCAGGGCCATCCATCACATTAAATAGGAAAGGCAGTCACTGGTCTATTTCACTATGCAGGAGATGAGAAACTTCTCAACATAATCACGTTAGGCAAAAAAGTTAACTTTTAAAGAATGCTTTTTATTTTTTTTCACACAGTAACTTGTTTTTGTACCAGCAACTTTTAAATCCATGCACTATCCAATTATGAGCATCGAAAGGATCGTTGGAGCACCTTGTGGCATTTTGACATCTGACATTTTTTAAAAAGTTAAAAACTTAAAAAGTTAATACTTCACTTTACAGTTTTAAATTTATACTGAATGAAATATTAAAATTAAAGTGTAATTATTAATTTAGAAAATGTCTAGTTTGGTTCTATTGACCTTTTATTAAGAATTTAAATTCTGAAATATTTATTATGACTAAGCCAAGCATCCATATAATTCAAAGCTCCAACAGCAACATCTTCACAAATTGTTTTCTGTAATTTGCATTGTAATTGGGATCATAGTAGTTACAGAATTTGAACTGGAGAGTCTCCACTAAGAGGGTTTAATCCGTCTGCACTAAAGGAGCTGCTGTCACTGTCGCTGTGAAGTTTTCAAAGTCATATTTAAAACTACATTAGCAATACATGAGCAGGTAGATCCATATACCTGCCAAAAACAGAGCGATATGGGACCTGATTTGCTGATAAATTAGTTTTAAGGTATTTCATTATTTATTACAATTTATTTATTCATGCAGCAGGAAGTGCCAGAAAAAACAACCATTAAGTTCCCTTGTTAGTATCTCACATATTGACGTGAGCCTATCTTTTGCAATATTCATTATTTTCCATGTTTGTGGTTGCTGTGGTGTAAATAAATAACTAAACAGTTTCCGACTGATTAATTAAACTGGCCGTTCATATTGGTGTCCTTAACACTATAATCAGGATATTAGTTAACTCCTCATTAATGGACTGCGATGCGGTGAGCCCTATGGGTACGTGCTTTTCTATTTTTTTGTGCATACACTCAGCAGGGGAGCAAAAAATAAAATAACCCATTTCCCATTCTAACAGGAAGGAATCAATAATTAACAGGCTGAAAGTCCCCACGGCAGGCTGTATTATTCACACAACAGGTTGGACAGAGAATCGAAATATGTGACGTCTACCTTAGCCAAGAGACGCAACGTGGTCAATTTGAGTGCGAAAGAACAAACTTCCCTCTTGTTGACAGCGTTGGCGGCTAAATATCAGCGTGAAGCTAAATTATCAGACAACTGTGTCTCGTTGCTGCCCCTTAGTTTGTTTGTCTTCCCATTTGACAAAAGCTACTGTCGTGGTTCATTTAATATTTATTCATTCTCTGCCTGACTTTTCCATAGCCACAAACCCTCTTGTCATTTCAGATCTTACCTGCCCTTCAGCAACCCCAGCCTTTCCCCCCAGCCGGTCTCCTCACCTGTTCTACATTTTCCCATTAGTTTACACTCGTACTCTCACCTTGTCTCTGCCACGTTTGTCTGTCATGTCATTCGGCTGCAGCTTTCCAGCCCCACAAACCCTGTTTTTGGCTGCCTGCTATTTCACCTGCAGCTTGTTTTTTGCACTTTGCCTTTCACTTGCTCCTTTTTCTCTTGGCTGCATATTTGCGAACCTGCCGAATAGGAGCTTACTGACTACAAACCCTGTTCATCATTTCCTGCTTTGTCTGCCCAAAAGTGTAATTGTTTTGATCTTTATAAATATATAAGCCCAGTTTAATCGGGGTCAGGACAGGTACATATGAAGAAAACTTGTTTGGAAAACAGTGAAGGACTTGGCAGAAAAGTTAGCTTTCTTCAAGTGGAAGTGTTCCAGCTACTTTGATTTTAACTTTTAGGAGAAAAAGTAGGACAGGAACATAGGACATCAGTTCTGGCTGATTACCCTGACCGTTCAAACAGAAGTGCACAGGAGATGTAAGAGAGTGTCTTGATGGAAGGTAATTGTTAAATTTGGCAGTGTAAGAGAAAAGTAAATGATATTATATAATCATTTATGGAGCCCCCAACGCGTAAATAGTAAAGCTTAAATGAAATCATAGCAAAATCAAAATATAACGTCTTAACCACTCGTGCTTACTCGTGGGAATTTGCTTTGATGTGCGTGTGATCAAACGGCAGAGATCAGTTTGAAATAAGCTCCCTCACTTGAGTTGATGGTACGGGTGTAACACAATGAGTTTGTGGCCTGTGTACCCGGCACCATTTCTATCAGACGTTACAAACTGTGCGCACATCTGAGTGTGTGTGTGTGTGTGTGTGTGTGTGTGTGTGTGTGTGTGTGCGCGCGCGCACGGTCGCAGCCTTACCCTGTGGACTGTTCTGTCTCTGTGTTCTCTCCAGCTCGAAAGCTCTCTGCCCCCATTCCTCCTCCCTCTCATCTCTCACCACCTCCAGCTCTTCCTCCCTCCGCTCCTCACCCTCCCAGGACACTTTGTGGGCTGGGCTGTGCTCTGAGCGGCGGGCTGATGTTGATGGCAGATTGGGCGCCACGCTGCACACTGCGATGCCCCTCCTGCTGGCCACACCTCGCACATTGGACATTTCGGTGAGGAAGCTGCTCAACTGCAGAGGCGAAAGAAAACAGCAATGCATAAATATGCAAAACAATCCTTTTAAGGATGTGTAATAGAACAATATCCCATACTTTAATTATTGTTGACAAATGCAATAGAGTTCCATGAATTCTATTGGCAGTCAAAACTGATAGTGCTTAGTCCTGTGTTCCATAACGCTACTTGAACTGCGTAAGATGTTCATTATAATAAACATAGCTACGGTTGTTTCTTTTGAGCCGTCATAAATTCCCCTGTAAATTCTTGCTGGTGTAACAAACCCACAGCTGAAAATAGTCCCCAACAAATAACAAACCAGCTCCTTTTTTGAGTAAAGTAGCTGTGTTAGGATACTGTTTAGCCCACTTATCAAATGAAAGTATACATTTGTGACCCATTTTTAAAGATATATCTATATTGTGCTGTTCACCTGCTCAAACATACAGTCTAGGAGTTCTAATTTATTTCCCCATATTTCCTGAAAAAGAGAAACTCATTATGACTTACTGCCATAAAAGCACTTTTTCAGTAGTAAAACTCTGAGGACTCTGAAGCCTTTCTCAGACACACCTTTGCTGTTTATAGGAAAATTATTAGCGTAGGTAGTAATATCCTGAGCTGCCATGAAAACATAAAAGTAATACCACTAAATTATAGGAGAACAAGGAGCAAAAACAAGGAGCTAGAACATACGCTGATATAAAATAAATGTTGAGGTTGTAAGAAGTAATACCTTTATATTGCTTGGATTTTCATTATCATGGCATCGTGTTAAAATCTCGGTCAATCAATCAAACCTATTTTTTATTACCATATCCCACGACCACCACAGATTTACGTACCTGACTGACCTCACTGGAAGTTGCCTTGTCACCATCCGCGTTCCTCATGGTCTGGCCGCTGAGTCCTTCCGGTAGAGGAGAGTGAGCGGTTGGACGCACCATGACCTGGGGAGGACCTCCGCTGCTGCCTCCCACTTCGCCGTAGGTGCTCGTGGTCCCAGGTGAACCCGATACGCGCACGGCTTTGAACTCAATGCCTTCCGCACCCATGCCAGTCTTGTGCAACATATAGCTGGTTTCTGTGGAAATAGCCGAGACCCCCATCACACCGGGAGTTCCTGAGCCCAGGTCTGAGTCTTTCCTGAATTTGATTTTTTTTCTAAAAGTGATGAAGAGGACGAGGAGGAGGATGATGACGAAAGCAAGGACTCCAATGCCAATGATCTCTCCTGGTCCAATGTACGACAGAGGCTCCGCCTGGCCGACATGAAAAGACGCGTCGTATTAAGGAAAAAAAAACTCTGCACCTGCTTGATTACATTTTTCTCAAAAAATTCAGGTTAACACCTTTAGATTAACAACATCACTTTCACTGACATTTTGTTGGTGTAAAATTATGATTTTGTTTAATACCAAATTTCCACCAGAGCCACAATAATAGCATTTCTTGTGCTGACGTGTGAAGGAAATGAGTAATTCCACAGATTCTTGCTTTAATAGTATATGCAAGGAGCAAGTGGCACTTAAAAAAAAGGAAACTGTTATTCAGCTTTCAGCTACAGATGACTTCAAACATCCTTAAAAACAACAAAGCAAACACATCCACTTGTAGTGAAAGCTGCTCAATAGATTTGATCATCTAAGGTCATTTCTCTGCTAATTACATTCTTCTAGAGCAAACTGAATGTGCAACGTTAACTTGACATAAGGAATGCAACGCAGCCGGAAGTCAAGAGCGTAACAACTTCAAATGGAAAGTGGGATTCGCCCATTTCCACACTCTCATTCATCTTGCTGAGGAGACAAAGATACCAAGCTGGTTGAAAAACCATTCCGGGTGGACGGTGCACACTCAAAATTCTCAACAGCTTTGCTCAGTATGCCAAGTCCAATTAGGAGCAAGCCGAATCGGAAAAGCCAGCGCCTTCTCTATCACACAGAGCAAACCGTGCAGATTTTCACTCCCCGTACCTGAGTGGCATTCCCGGGATCACCTGGTGTCTGATCATCACAAACCTGACCCTCGTAACCCTCCGAGCAGTTACAGTAGAACGACCCCAGTGTGTTAACACACTCGCCCCCGTTCCTGCACCTTTCCTGGTCGCACTCATTTACATCCTGGTCACATCTGCAGGAGCACAGACAAAAAGAAAGGAAAAAAAAAGATTGCTATGCGAGGTGCGGTGAAGATGATTTGTATCAAAGGGAGCAATAAAAGATGAAAGCTCGACGTTGAGTCCGAAAGAAGAGAGAAAAGGAAAATAAATAGTTTGGAGACCTTTTTTTTTTCAAAGTGTTATTCTTCGTGGATGCTCTGTTATCCTCATTTATGTGGTTTTGATTTAAAGAAATGTCTGGAGTCAAAAACACACACAAAGACTCTTACTCTCAAATAAACACTTAAATTCCAACAAGACGTAAAAAAAAAAAAGGTATTTTTCTCCACGTACATACATGCTTTTCTCACAATAGCTTGTCATTTCAAACATGGTGCCCTGCTGTGCTGGAGATGGAAAATACATGTTTTTTTTGTTTGTTTGTTTGTTTTTTTTCAAGATGGGAGTTTTTATTTTCACAATACTTTGCAAGAGCTGGTCTGCTATAAGAAAAAAAAGCAGTTTTAGATTTGCAGGAGGCTTCCTTGTATAACCATCCATTCATCTAATATCTATAACCACTTCTCCTGTTTAGGGTCACCGGGGTGGTGGGGGGGGGGGGCAACTGAGAGTCACCAATTAACCTAATGAGCCCGTTTTTGTTCCCCAAACAGAAGGAAACATTCAGTCAGGGACGCAAACACACAACATTTTAGCCTCGATATGCCCAGTGATTCCTGCTCATTGATATTTAATACAATGAATACTGTTTACATTCATTAACATACTACATGAATTCAGCAATTTGTGTTGTATTTCGGCATTTATGAGAGAGAAATTGTCACATTTTTATGCCAGTTTCAAAATAATATACTTTATTGTTATTTTAAAATGAAGTGTAAATGTTGCAGTTATTTACCAGAGACGTGTCAAACCCATTTATACTCAACAGCTGTTTGATTATTGCAGACTTTAGTATTTGGTTTCTCTTTGTTTGTCATTAACTGAGAATGATTTGAACAGTCTACTGTTTGTCCCAGTAATTCTCCAGCTAAATAGAATTTATTTCCAACTTCATTGTATGATTTTTTTATCTAAGTTAAGTTGAGACTTTTTCTCCATTGAGGGAAAACTGCTCTCTAGTGGTGGCTCAACTGAACAACCACATGAGCGGGGAGGTTATTTCAAAGGCAATTACTGAGCTGTAATTAAGGCAGCTCGTGAATGATTACAGGCTTTTCAGCTGAAATTACAGTATACTGAATTAAATTAGAAACAGCGATTATGCCGCACAATAAGAGCTAAAACACAGTGGCTGTTGGGCTTTAATGCTGTGTGTGTGTGTGTTTGCTGAATCCTACACACGTTGTTTCATGTTTCGATGCATATGAGAGGTGACATGCAGATGTTAATGTGTCTAAATCGTCACTGTCATTGTGTGTATACTGTGTAAGTGGTCCACACCATTTGTTAACACAGTTTTTACTGTAATGAGGCAGAAAACTGTGTGTGTGTGTGTGTGTGTGATTGCAGGATGTTTTATCTTACATAAGTCCTCCGAGTCCTGGAGGACAGCCACACAGGAAGGCGCTGCCCACAGGGCTGCAGTCCCCTCCGTTCTGGCACGGGTTTGGCATGCAGGATGTCATTTCAACTTCACAGCGCCCCCCAGTGAAGCCAGCGATGCAAGTGCACGTGAAGCCTAAGACAAAAAAAATCCAAAATGTGCTGAATAAGTATAATCATAATTATTAATGCACTATATTAACAGCATCATGTCCTTTATGAATATCTGAGTTCCATAGGTGACTAGTGATATTAACATCAGATTAAAAAATTAAAATACTGAAATTTACACCATAAAAATGTAGCGAATTTGCTCCATATATCAACAGTTTCAAATGATTTATTCACAGCCATCTACACAGACCTCCAGAGGGCAGGCTGCTGCAGATGGCTCCGTTGAGGCAGGGCTGACTGACACACGGATCTGGGTAAAGCACGCACCCCAGCTTGACCTCGCTCAGCCCGGCTATTTCAGCATAACGGCTCCTCTTATTCTGGAGTGGCAGCTCGTTACCATTTAGCATCAGTGAACCCAGGCAGCCCTGGAAGCCGTCCTGGGCTCTCGGTGAGCCCCTCGCTCCATGGTCCCACAGTCCTGGGCCCATCTGGATTCTCCCGGGCCCCGGGCTTGGCCTCTCGCCTGGCACGTTTGGGGGCCTCACTTGGGCACCGAAAAAAAAGGATGAATCTGGGGCCAGAGGCCAAAGGCGAACAGGTGCTCGGGCAGCTCGACGTCGCTCCACATAGCTGTCATCCAGCGACAAGAGGGTGTAGTTCATGGTCAGCTCCAAGGAAACCACGTGCCAGAGGCCGTCATTTATTGGTCTGCCGGAAATACCCATAATGCCAAGAGTGTTGTCACAGTCCAGCTGGAACCAGAGTCGCCCCCCTTCAATCTGTGGAAGGAAAGGGACGTGGTTTTTTATATTTTCAAATTATATACTGTGCAGCCTTTCCTGACCTAACGTGACTACTCGGCATAGTACAGCTGGGCTTCAGCATTAGGATGTGACGTTTACCTTAAGCATGGTGCAGGGGTTAACCCGTGTGAACATGATGACTCCTCTTCTCTGAAGAGTTCTGATCCTCAGCCCCAGTCTCATCTCTCCACTCTGGCTGCCCTCTGTCACTCTGTATTTGATGTAACTGTTTCCAGAGAAACTCAAAGAGGTTTGGCCTGCAGGTTTACAAGACAGAGAGATGCAGGATTGAAATTCAGAAGAGAAATGCCTCAACTTACTAATTAAAAAAAACAACAATAATACATAACTAGTTCCTTGGAACATGCACTCATCTCCTGAACCGACCTGCACACTCGTCCAGTCTGTCAGGCTGACACTGGCAGACAGATGGAGCTGTAGGCCCAGAACGAACACACTGCATGTCAGCTGGACAGGACTGTCCTTCACAAAGCTCCACAGGGGTGGGGCATGCGCCTCCTGTTTGCAAAAATCGCAGACAGAGAAATGGTAAAAATTATATCTGCAGGGTTAAAATATGATGTAAATAAAACTAATTAAACTAATTCAGACATTTACAGATTTTTATTAGCTACTGCTGGAAATGCACTTTTACAAGAAATTACAAGGACACAAACAAAGTGATCTGCATTTACAGCAGCATGGGTCTAAGTGCAAAGGTGCAGTGCTCACCAGGGCAGGTGCAGGTCTCTCTATGGCTGAACCTTGGTGACACCAAGCTGACCCTCTCTGTGCTGAAAGTGACCATCGAGTCGACCTCCATCACGAGTGTCTGTTCACACACCCTGTCCCCACACTCCAGCTCCCCAGAACAAGCGCTGCTCACCACCACCGCCCCAGCTAGGACACCTCGAATCTGGCCCCGCGCCGCTGCCTCCTCCAGCTTTGCAGACAATTCTTGCTGGGAGTAAAACGCGCCCATCCGTCCGCTGCCCGGTGTCTCGGGCCTCTCCATGGCCAAAAGCAAATCTACATCAGGTGTCCCGACCACTGGCTGCACACTGAGAATATGGAGGGGATCCTGTTGTGTTGGGGACCATTTCCAACCAGCTAGTCCACGTAACGTGAGCTTAATCTGGCTCAGGTAGCGAGCGAGAAGGTCCTCAGGAGACAGGGTGCGGAAACGTAATATCAGTGCACTGCGCAGCAGCAAATCTGCCACCTGTTCAACTTGGACGGATACATCAGCTATCACAGCGAAACGTCCATCGCTCACTGTGGCGTTCATCTGGTACCTGAGAAAAGACAACGAAATATGTTGTTTTCACAATGAAAAAGTATTTCTATCCATTTCTATGCGTGTGTGTGTGTACCTTCCAGGTTCCAGGCCTGGCAAAGCCACGATGCTGCCATCCTGTCTGTTGATTACAAACATGCTCTTTGGCTGAGGCTTCTGGGTAAAAGACAGGACGTCACTGGGGTCACGGTCGCTTGCGTAGATCCGGCCAATGGGGCCACCCTGGAAGGTGTCTGTTACCATAACGATGAAGATTTCCAGGGGGGAAACGACGGGTTTGTATTGGCTGTTCCCGATGACCCTCAGAAAAACCCAAGAGGAGGAGGTAAGACTTGGCTTACCAGAGTCACTTGCCTAAAGATGAAACCAAGTCACAGTAAGAATTCTGCATTATCCTCAGTAACTTGGATGAAAGAAGCTCAAATTTCACCATATTAGTGCTTTTAATAGCTTCTTCATAACAGAACAGGGTCTTTATAAGGCTCCTGGTGGCTTGACCTAGCAGCTGATAAAGAATGAAAGTAATGTGCAGGTCCCGGTGGTGAGTGTGTGTGTAACCATGCTGACAAGGTGTATTAGTCAGTAAACCTTTCCCGATAATACTGGTTGAAAAGTACTTGTCTCTTACCTGGATTTCAAGCGTGAACTCTCTTGGAGCTTCAGGACCAAGCATGCGGTTCGAGCGCAAAGTTCCAGTCTGGTCCAGGGAGAAAAAACTTCCGTCATTTCCTGACACGATGCGAAACTCAAAGGGAGGACCGTTTCTTGATGAGTCTTTATCGCTGACTGACAGCTTCAGCAGGGTGGTGCCAGCGGCTTGATTTAGCTGGAGGATTTGAAAGAGAAGTTGAAATGACGTTCACGCAAAAACACTAGCAAACACACACCCGAGGGCAACTGACTGTCACCTGCATGACGGCCGTGGAGTTGGGAGGGGTGAAGACAGGAGGGTTGTCGTTAACGTCTGAGATATCGATGTTAATGGTGACAGTGGAGGACATGGCGGGAGAGCCGCTGTCAAAAGCCTGCACCGACAGAGAGTACCTGGATACCTAGATGGTGCAGAATGAAATGAGACTTCCATAGCATCTGTATGTATTAGGTAATATGGCAAGCGCTGTTATGCATAATGCGAGACATTATTGGGTGCTGACCTTGAGCAGACATGGCGTTTTCTGTTTTGGCTGTGCTCATGAACCGTAAAATTGCTATTGATTATTTATGAGATATTGCGCTTAGAGATGCGTCCTTACTAGTTCTCTGTCGAGCCGCTTATTGACTTTGAGCAGCCCAGTTACGGGGTCAATCCAGAAGTGGTTGCTACGGTCACCTTTCAGGATAGAGTAGGTAATTCGCCCGTTTACCTGGCTGTCCAGATCCTCTGCCAATACCTAGACAACACACATATAGAATGAAACAAAAGCTAAAGAAAAATAAAGGTATGAAGTTATGATTTACCAATTTAAGGACGGAGAACAAATTAAGACCAAATTACCCTCGTGATCGTTTGCCCAACAGGTGCATCCTCGCTGACCAGAACATTGTAGATGTCTTGATCAAAGGCTGGAGCGTTGTCGTTGACATCCATCAGTTCAATGGTTACCATGGTAGCGGTGCTGAGAGGGGGGTTCCCACTGTCCCATGCCTCGATCGTGAGGTAGTAGTCCTTGCACACCTCAAAGTCTAAATCATCGGCCACAGAGATGGAGCCCATGTTTCGGTCTATAGCGAACTTGCCTAACTCGTTGCCTGATCGGATCCTGTAGGTGATCTCAGCGTTTGGTCCGATGTCGGCGCTGGTCGCCAACACTCGCAGCACCTCGGTTCCCACGGCTACATCCTCGGGAACAGTAACAGCGTAGTCTCTCCTCTGGAAGACTGGAGCATTGTCATTCACATCCAGTACCAAAATGGTCAAATCAGCCTGAGGGAGACATCGCAGACTGAGAACAGGAGTTCCTACCAATTAATCTGTCTGCACTGCCTCTCAGTTTCAGCACTGTAGACACAGGGTCCAGATACACTAATGGGCAAATACTGAGAACTGAAGCTAAAATCAATCAAAGACCAATTTCACCAAAGCTTAAGAGAGCATTCCTCGACAGTTACGGGTTCTACTGAGACGCGTTGATTTGAGACTGTAGTAAATCTGGTTTTGTGTCTTTGTCTGGGATTTTTAGTTGTGTGTGAGTGTTGTGATTCATCTTTATTTTAGTCCTTCTACATTCAGATGGCTCCGCCAGATCATACATACACGAAAACATTCATATGCAAAAGCACATCTAGAAATCACTACTTTATTTATACATTAGAGATTAAAGATGAATGGGAGGTTAAAAATTAAATCTCGTCCTAGTCAGGACAGTAAAAATCATGTTTGTTAATATGAATTGTCTGGTATAAAGAATGGGTAAATGTAAAGCTGCACATACTGTTAAATTTGGATTAACAGTAACTTTTAACATTACTCCAACTAGTCTGTCCTGACCTAGCCAAAACAATAATACCACCTGACGGTGGTAATGTATAATTATTATATGTTTTTCATAAAAAATATTATGATGTGGCTTTAAGGGTAACCACCTGTCAGCACATAAAGTGGGAAAGTCACTTTTGACCCATATTTGTTAGTTTTTATGCACATTTCGTGGCATGATTACCATGATCAGTATTTTAAAAACACATTCGTAGTGCCGCTTTTTAAGTAAAATGTAAATAATCTGCTTATAGCTTTTAACTGAGTAAAAGATTTCAAGTAGTATTTGTACTGGGTTGTTTTAGGTCAGTACTTTCACTTTAATTTCAGTATTGAGTTTTGTGTACTAAATTTTGTTGCATTAGGGGCTGTGTGACTACAGAGTGCTAGGAGTGGCCATGTTGACCTTTGTCCTTCATAACTTTATTAAAATGTTAATGTTGTGGCTGATTGGTGTATACAGGGAACATATGGAAAGTGGAACAGGCCCACAGATGGGATGACAGTAGTTGTATTAATATTGCTGCCTGTATTGGTGTTGTTTTACAGATACTGCTACAACTCCTTGAACCGCTGCCAACAGCAACATGAAAAACATTGCTACCAATAATATTTAATTTCAGATGTGTGGTCTTTTCCTCTGGTCTCTTGACTCTGTAACTGTCACCTTTCCTGACTATCCAATCCCAACCTGCACAAACCGATAAACATCTATCTTAATTAAAATCTTCTAGGTCCTTTATCTGATCCCGTCAGTAAACAACATATATTTATTCATGGGATTTTTTAAAATTCATGTGTATGGGCAAAAATACAGATAGCACACAGAGAGATAGATGGAAGACTCCATCGCTCCATTAGCCACTCCATATACAATTGTGCTTACACGATATAATTATAACAATATTGTTGTTTTTTTTCAAATAGACGTTAATTACTCTGTGGACGGGTTAATCGTACTAAAACTGATTAAATTTGTCATGAAAATGCGTGTGATAGTATAACATTAAATGTGAACGCTCTGAAAACTGTGGTGAATTACATTTATTGTCAATCACAGTTTATGACTAATGCCTGTTTTTGAATGTATGACTCTGCTTGCAGTTGTGTTCAGTGGGAATAGTGAGCAGCATGGCAAAAGCAGAACTGAGACTGAATCTGGGTCACTCAGATGTTCCATCTACCTGTGCGGACAGCGCCCCCTGTTGTCCGGCCTGGTCAATGGCCCGGACACGAACACGATAGGAGTCTCGGCTCTCTCTGTCCAGAGATTTATCTAGAATTACCACCCCAGATATCGGATCGATGGAGAAGAAACCGCTGACTGAATCCACCAGAGAATACACAACTGTACGGTTAAGACCTGGATGAGATGGGTAAGAAGGCAATTTCAGAAACAATCTTTTGTATGAGAGTGATACGTGAAAATAGACCACTCATAACATCAAAGATATTAAGTGTATAACATCACCCCAGCTCACCTTCATCAGAGTCTGTGGCTTGCAGTCGGGTAATCAAAGCCTTGGGGGTGGCATTCTCATAGACGCTCGCCAGGTAATGAGAGGAGGAGAACGAGGGAGCATTGTCATTCACATCGAGCACTTTGAGAGAAATGTCAGACCGGCAGAACAGGCCTCCACCATCAGTTGCCTGAGCGATGAGTTTGTAACTGGGTGTTATTTCTCGGTCCATGGCCGTGGCCGTACGCAGCTCACCTTACGACACAAATGAACAAGTGTGAAAAGGTGTAGACGAAATGCTGCATCTGAGGTTTTTACTGCACTGCTTTGATTGTACATCCACCTAAATAAAAATAATATTTGAATGTACCAGTGTTTGCATCCATGTAGAAATCTTCAACTCCAATGCCAAACAGTGAATATTGAATCTCTGCACTGGAGCCTGAGTCAGCATCTGTTGCACCCACGGTCAGGATGCCCTTGTTAATAGGAATGTCCTCAGCAAAAGAGGCACTATAGACCGCCTGTCAAAACACACACGCACACACACACACACACACACACATTAAACTGTTGCTGTATCCATTATCCCCGCTGATAAAATGATTGCAACACAGTTTAGTGGCCTTTTCTGACCCCGGACCACTCCCGCCAGTCACTGGTGTTAACAGTGAAATTCACCAGACGCCAGCATCTACACCCTGCTGCTTTTGCTCTGATGCACCAATATAACAATATATATAACAATATAACACCAATATAACACAAGCGGAAATAAAAAAAAACACATTACTTATCTAATAATAATCAATCCATAAATAATGATCTTTAAAAAGATTATTTAATCATGGTGATGCTGGTAATATAGCTTTAAACTAAACCGTTATGTATGATACGCTACTGCTGTTACCCCAACAAATATTAAAAATTTTATCAGTACTCCAGGCTACTGCCACCTAAACTACTCATTTTATAACTATTGCACCAAAATCACTAAAACTGTGGCATGCAGCAAACATTGTAGTAATACCTGTACTGTCAGTAATCCCAGTAAAATGATATTGCTCATCTTATTACTAGAGCCACAGGTACTAACACTAGTACCCTTTTAAATAATATATAAAAATGTCAACAAAGAAATTTTGATGCGTGTGATGATGCTCCCGTGTATTGCCAGAGTAAGTGCTTTGCAGTTATACAACCCTGACTTGCTTGAGAACCGAAAGAATTTAAGAGAAGAAGAGGCAGACACGAAGCATTGATTTAAAAGGGAATTAGTGAGGCTTCCGAGGGAGAATGAAAGTTTCTTAACTAATTAAAGTATTTGTGATTGAAAAATTGCAGGAATCTACTAAATGAAAAGGGTTTTTTCGCAGAATACTAAACTCTATCCTGTTAAATTGAACTTTCCTAACGCAGATCAGCTTTTGGCACAGTCTTGAGAATAATTGTGGGTTTCTTTATGTTGAAAGGTGGAAAGAACAATGAGCAAAAGATAACTGGCTGTATGATTTATTCATGCCATTTGTTTTGTGTAAATTTTATAACTTATAGAGCATATTTATCAGCTGATTTTTTTATATGATTCACTACATAAAACACTGAAACACAGAATTAATTAACATTAAATGTGCACGTTGGTACACTGATTCACTACTGCACTTTTCCCAAACATCTCCTATTACTGCAGTCCTAGATTTAGCTTTTCATACCAAGTCATAAATATGCAAATTTTAACATTATTTAATGCAGTAATTTTCTGTGCTAAGCCACCCTTAAACTTACCCAAGGAAAACTTTGTCTTAGTAGAAAGTGTGGCCTTATCTAATTCCTGATCAGCACTATATGATACTGTAGATGGTCACCAGGTATGAAGACATGCCGTCATTTATGCTTTATTTTCATTTCATTACATTCATTTATCCCTTTTCCATATGATTCTATTCCTGACCTGGTTGCAGATGGGACTGTTGTCGTTGGCGTCTATCACTGTAATTTCCACTGCAGTGCGAGTGACATATAGGCCATCGCTGGCTGTGATGTTGAGCAGATACCAGTCCTGCTGCTCACGGTCCAGTAGACCACTCACATAAACCTTCCACTCCCCCTGCACAAAGGCCAGGCCGAACACGCCCCGCGGATTTCCCCCTGAAAATCAAAAGGAGGAGGATTAAAATGCTCGTACGTTTTAACAGACTTGTGAACAAATTGGAAGTCTTATTATTCGCAAAATGAATAAGCATGAGCTCTCTGCCCACTTACTCCCACACAAATGATGCCAGTAGCCTTTGTTGTAATCAATAAACATCTATCATCACACTGTAAACCAGCCTTGTGGCATAGCAACAATGGCCTTTCATATTTTAAATATCTGACCTTTTATTACAAGGCTTCCATCAGGCCAATCAGTATTTTAAATGCCAAAACACAAACCCAAAATACGCCATCCTAAGCCATTATCAGACAGCGTTATGTGAATAGAAATTATCTAGCTCCGGGTCAAGGTGGGAGTTAAGCTGGAGAATAAAAAAGTGTTTTTTATTGCTGCCATAAAAAAGGAGTGACCGCACAAAGTCGCGGCTAAGTCTCTAAATTGAATTGAAAATTATCACAGCATGGAATGTGCAGAGTAAAATTATGTGGGTGTTCTTATAATTTCCTCACCAGTGATGTAAAAGCTGACTAAGCGGTTTTGATCGGTGCTGTCCTCATCTCTGGTCTTCAGAACAGCCACCACCTCACCGAGGGGATCGCTCTCCTTTACCGCACCCCGGTAGAGCTCCCTCTCAAACCTCGGTGGGTTGTCGTTAACGTCTGACACCGTGATAGTCACAACTGTGGTGGAGGAGAGACTGTAACTCGCCCAGATCTGAAGCCACCACTTCGAAACTGTAGCTGGAGCAGGTCTCGTGGTCCATCTGGCTCACTGTGGTGATCCAGCCGGTTTTACTGTCGATGGCAAAGACAGAACTCGTAGTGACGGGGCCGCTGAAGGAGCGAGCATCCCTCGTCAAGTCCAGGTTGTAGTTGAGCAGAGGCCCGAGGCTGTAGGTCACCTACAATTTAAGAAAGATACACAGACTTTGAAGCATCGGCAATATTTGGAATTGTACCGCTGTGCTACGAAATTTAGCTTTAGAAACATATGAAAGCAACAAAAGGCTCTTGAATGTGACACACCTGTCCGTTGGATCCCCAATCTGGATCAAGGGCTCGGACTTGGATCAGTCTTGTCCCTGCTGGCATCCCCTCCATCACCGTTGCTACGTAAGTGTTTGTCTCAAACACCGGCTTGTTGTCATTCACATCCAGGATCTGCAAGTTACATCTGACTCAGCTCCAATAAAAGTTTTAATTACAATCCTATTTTAAATCTGTAGTTGAAGTAATAATCCAGCAAATAAATCAAACTATCGCAGGCTCTCTGTTTGACTGCATCACCAACCTTCACCTCCAGGTCCACGGTGGAGACAGACTCGATCAGGTCCCTTCTTGTCGTTGCTGCAACCTTGAAGCGAAAGATGGTGACCTGTTCGTAGTCCAAGGGTTTAACTAGGCGGATCAGACCCGTCTCCCTGTCTACGAGGAAGGTCCCCCTTTGGTTGCTGTCGATCGTCTCTCCTCCGACTACGGTGAAGACCCCGGTCTGTCCAGAGCCCATGTACACAGACCCCAGGGCTGTTCCTACTGCCGTGTCCTCAGGGATGGTGAAGGAATACTGAGGTTGGCTGAAGGAGGGAACAAATGCGTCTGGAGGGACGACGTGGATGAAGGCTGACACGAGAGAGTGTTTTGCTGGAGACCCACAGTCAGTGGCCTTGACGAAGAAGGACAGCACAGTCCCCTGGAGGTGGTCGACAGCGCTTTTAGTCATCATCCACCCGCTGTCCGACTCCACCTAGGCAACAGCAAAACCACAATGTGATTAAACCTACACTAAGGAAAAAAATCCCAGTAACAAAGCTTTTATCATTGACCCAAACGAGCCTGAACTGCTTAAAACTAAACTTTATGGATTTTGCATGTCTGTCTATTATTCTGATACTACTTTACTTTGATGTTTTCTCCAACTTCACTTGTAAGTTGCTTTGGATAAAAGTTTCTGACAAATTACTGAATGTAAATATATTATTTATTTATTTATTTATTCAATAATAGCCCTTTGCACTGTTTTTAGTTATTTCACTTTTTTGAAGCTATTTCATGTTCATTTTATTATTTTTCTCTCTTAAAAAATGAAAACTGACTAAAGCATTAGCCTTTATGTAACATTTGATTTCATCAGTAGAAAATGTACAATCTACAGTCGGCAGATGGCTGCTAATCCAATGACAAAGGGAGGAGTTGTCATTGAAAAATCAGGGTTAATTTTATTGTGGTTACTTTCATGCATTTCTTGAAGTAAGTGAGATGTTTGCAGCTTTATTATGTTAAAAATCAAAATGTACTGACCTCCAGCACATCAACCAGTGACAGGCGTGCCTCACTGTACAGAGAGTAGGTGATCCTCCCATTAGACCCTGCATCAGGGTCAGTGGCCTGGATCTGTGTGACCAGAGAACCTTTGGCAACATTTGCTTTAATGCTCATGCGATACTCCACTGCTCTGAATCGAGGGGGTTGTCATTTTCATCTGCCAGAACCACGCGCACTGTGCAAAACGATGCACGGCCTGGACAAGTGACACGACATATTGTAAAAGAATAGCTTTACCAAATGTATACACACTTTCTGCATGCCATCATTTTTAAACCAAAATCCTGCATTACCTTTACCATAAACAACAAACACTCATGCACGTAAATGAATGTAAATCTGTCACATTTGTATTTTGCAGAGATATGTAATGTGATTTGAAGCAGTAAATCATTTCACAGTCTGGTCTGTGCCCAGAATTATACCTCCACCATCCAGGGCCATAACCGTCAGCACTATGTCCTTGTTGAGAGGACTTTCTCTGTCTAATTTCTGAAGAGTGGATATGACTCCATCTGCATCGATGGTAAACTGAGTTTTCCCCAGATCGTTGATAAAAGAATAGGTGATCTGACCGAACAACCCGGAGTCCTCATCTGTTGCTTGAACCTAGAAATTCAGAAAGAGTAAAATGTAGAATGAATCTTGTAAGGAAACGATGCATATGAATAATGAGAAAGTAAGCTTACCTGAATGACCTTTGACCCAGGGGGAGCATTTTCTGGCACTTCAGCCAAGTAGAACCTCTGGCTGAACACTGGGCTGTACAGGTTCGCTCCCAGCACATACACGACCACCTGTGAAGCAATGTGGCTGTTTTAGTTGGTGTCCCATTGTGATCCCCATACTGTTATTAAAATTTTTTTAAAGCCATTACAATAGTCATCACTGGCTGATTTGTCGGGCATAATCACATCAGCATGACATGTGGACCAGAAATAAGAACATCACACCTTTAACCAATTGGTGACTAATATGAATTACAGACCAGTCTCATAAAATGACTGAGGAGGAATAATTGTGTTTGACGAACAGGAAACTGAGAATCAGGTGACAGGGTAATTCTATGAAATCACTATCAGAGATGTATTATAATGTAGTAGAGTATTACTACTAAGAGACAGAAGAGAACATTTTGGTCGAGGAGGCTGCCTGTCATCATAGCACATCTGACCCAAACAGACATTAACCTCCAACTGCCGAGCAGCAGTTAAAAAACTGCCGTCATACTGAGCAGCTCTGAGTGTCTGAAATACATTTAAAGCTATTTGAAGAGGTCGCTCAGCTTGCTGAGCATAAACGCTGCAAAGGCTAGAAAAGAGCAAATGAGCTGCCAGGAGCAAATTGTAAGTGTCGAGAAGATGCCACACCTGAGCGGTGTTGGTGAAGACTCCATCTGACACGGACACGTTGAGTTGGTATGAGTGTTTCATGCCTTGTCTCTTCTTGTTAGACAGACTCAGCACCCCGGTATCTGGCTCCATCACAAAAGTCATGCGCTCATTCCCTGAAAGAACACTGTACCTGAGGGCAGTCAAAAAAAAGTGGACAGCACAAATTACGTAACATAATGTTGTGTTGTTCAGATGGAGATACAAGTCCTACTTTGATCATTACAATATGTGAAGTAGACAAATAATTACCTTTACCTCTGACAAACAAAAATGAGTCATCTTGGTACAAAACGTCACGGCGAAAAACAAAAGTACCTTTTTTCTTACCTCAGTCTGTGAGCGTCACAGATGTCAGCATCTGACGCCTGAACGCAAGTCACAAAGTGACCTCGGGGAGCCAGCTCACTGACATAGGCCTCGTACAGCGCTTGGCTGAAATTAGGTGGGTTGTCGTTGGTGTCAGTAACGATCACGGCGACGCTAACGTCGCTGCTGAGGGCAGCGTCTCCGCTGTCTGACGCCCTGACAATGAAGTTGTAGCGCTGGACGAGCTCATAGTCAAGCAGGCGTGCCGTGAATATCAGCCCACTTTTACTGTCAATGTGGAAGTAGTCAGTGCTGTTGTAGATGTCAGATAGGATCTGGTAGCTGACTGCAGCGTTCTTCTCTGTGTCTTGGTCCTGGGCAAACACCTACCGGGGGGAGTAACATTACACTATGTGCTTCCCTGTGTATTACTGAAGATAAGGTCCGATTTGTTTGTCCTGATATTCTCTACAACTGCACTATCCACAGCGAGTCCAAATGAAAAAGCAAATACAATCGTGGGTTTCACTGAGATATAATGGAGCCACTTGCACACGGTATTCATGACAAGGTAGGGATGCAAAACTAAAACAGTTTTATGTGCAAAAACTAAATTAAATGTGCCAAAAAATATGATGTGCCCAAAGCCAACAACATAGTACAACCTACTTTTTGTAGTGAGCTATATTGAAACATCAAACACAGGTTTTATTTTTACATACAAAGCCTTTGGACTCTTACAGTAAAATGGGGCCACTAGCCCAAATGTCTTGTGCAACTGTGTTCCTCAGTGCACCGACATAAATGGTCTATTATTTGTTAAAGGTCAATAACTTCCGCTGGGATATGTCCAGGGAAGTATCCTATCACTATCATCTCATAAATATGTGATTTGGCATCTAATATTCGTCAACAATATTTGCTTGAGTGTAGACAAACTACTTTAGCAAGGTTACACTCCAGACAAGCTCAACAAATAAAAGACACACACCTGCAAAACGGTCGTTCCAATCATTGAGTTCTCAGGAAGCACAGCCGAGTACGAAGTGTTCTGGAACAACGGCGGATTATCGTTCACATCCAGCACGACGATGTCCACGTCGACCTCGGACTTTGCCCCGGTCAGTGTATCCGTAGCCTTCACCGTTAACCTGTAGTACTGCACCGTCTCGTAGTCAAGCGGGTAAATCACGCTGATGATCCCGGTGTCAAAGCCGATGTCGAACTGGAGGAAAATGTCTCCATCAGTGAGGGTGAAGATGATACTCTGGCCTTCGGGACTGGTGGCATTGATGCACAGGACGGAAGTGGAGACGGGCACGTCCTCTCTCACAGTGACACCGTAGAAGGGCTTGTCAAACACCGGCATGGCTTTATTTACTACAGTAATAGGCAGCTCCACTTCGCTGGACAGAGATGGGAAGCCACCGTCAGTGGCCACGAGCACCACCTTATACTCTGTGTTCGATGAGTCTGTGTCAAAGGCTCTCTTCAAGGTCACCTCCCCTGTCACAGGATTCACCTGTATGTAAATATGTGAAAACTAAAGTAAGGACGTGAGGAGCGGAAAAGCAAAAACACAATCATTCACAGACTCCCTCATAAAACGAAGCATTTCAGATTTAGATGACACCTGAATGTTCCTGTGCCGCTGCTTGAGGCTGTACGTCACCTCTCCATTCAGACCATAGTCTCTGTCCGTGGCTGAGACAGTGAAAATAGTTGAGCCTGGTTCGGCTTCCACCTGCACCGCAGCATAGTAGGGGAGGTTCACGAACTCTGGAGCATTGTCATTTACGTCCGCCACCTGCAGAGAAGACAGATATTTTAATAAAGTCGAATGGGGCTATTGTTAAGACAAAAAAACTAAAAACAGAGGGACTTGGGGGGAAATGACTTAAAGAAGTGCTTATGTTTGGTGAATCCGTGGTATGAATCCGATAAATGTTTATCCTCTCACTAAACTCATGTTTTTATTAAAAGATTAGTCTCATTTTAATTTAGTCAATGTATATCTGCTATTTAACTATAGTTTTGTTGAGCCACTGTTTGTCATATAATATTCAGAGCCAAAACACAGTGTTTATTGGAGTATCACCCTTCTCTATCATCGAATTTCAAATAAAAAAACAAAGGAGCAAAAAACCAAAAGCAAGACATGGCGGAGCTGGGACTCTATAGGAACTTCAGATCTCGACAGGAAACAAACATCAGTAGTAAGAAGGAGTAAGAAGCTCTTCCAGTCACTTCCAGTTTCTTACATAAACACTCAACTATTAAACATGAGTGTTCATGAATGTTCATGAAAACAAAATCATGCACATAACACACACGTCCACACCCACCTGCACTTCTACAATCACCCTGGCCACCCTCAGAATCTCATCTTCTCTGTTGACCTCCACCACCAGCTCGTAACGCTCCTTCTCCTCTCGGTCAAAAGCCACACCAGTGGTGAGCACCACTCCACAGGTCGGCCTGATGGCGAAGCGTCCGCCAGGGTTCAGAAGAGCGTACTTCAGCGGCTCGTTGAGCTGGTGGCCGACCGTGTTGACGACAGTCACTGAAGTGACGTTGGGTATGTTTTCTGGGATGGAGGCAGAGTAGAAGGGCAAGGTGAAGAGCAGGCCACTGTCTACGGCTTCACGCACAAGCACCGTGACTGATGCCATGCTGGAGAATCGTCCATCCCACACCTTCAGCAGAAACAGAAAGGCCCTCAGTATAAAATACAAAAAATAAATAAAAGTTTTCTTTACATACAACGGGAAAAAAATTAAGAGAACCCTTTGCAATAATGTGCATTCATTAATAAATGAGTTGTATAATACTGTCATTTTTTTATTAAAGAACAACTGTTTTCTTTTTTTTACTACTAACCCAATATGTCATTCTTATTTGTATAAAATACTTCATTTAACATTAACTGTATACTATAGGTTGTTAAAAGAAAGTGAACCCTTTCTTGGCTTATGATATCACAAAAAGCTAACTGGAGTCAAGAAATGCTGGGGGAATACTGGACTTCAATCTATGCAAAAGGATTAGAAATGAGGATTAGAGCGACTGTGGCAACAATTTGAGTTTGTTATTCACAAGAAGAATCTTCTCAAGCGAACTTTTCCTCAAAGGAAATATGTATTTATGATCAAGTATTATGGAATTGCATAAGACTGAAAACATAACAATAATTACCTCAAAAGAAAAACTGTCTAAAAATGGTCTGTGGTTGCTCTTTCTAGATGTGAGTGCACAGTTAAAGTAAGTTGACTCCAATCATGGCGGCATGGACAGTGGTCTCAAGCCATAGACCCCATGAGGATCTCACTGCTCTCATCATCTGACGATAATAAACTCCATGACATTGCACAACACTTTTTGAAAAATGTCTTGTAGGCAGATGAAACTAAGGGGGAATCGTGCGGGAAAGTACATGCAGCACTACATATGTTGTAGAAAGGTCACACCACCCCAAGGTGAACTACCACGGAGGGAACATCCCAATTCTGGGCTGATTTGCTGCTCTGGGCCTGGACAGTTTGCCGTCGTTGAGGTGAAAATGAATTTCCAAGTTTATGGAGTTATCATACTGAATAATGTCAGGGTGGCTGTCTGCCAGCTGCTGCTCAGTAGGAGTTGGGTGATGCAGAGGAACAATGAACCTGAGCACCGAAAAGAAGTCTACTACAGAATCATATTGTGAAAGTTTGTTCCTGAAGATTACACTTGTCTTCGTGTGTATTAAGTATATTCTGTTTATCTTTACCTGTGACGTAGATAATAATTAGTTTAAGTACTCTGAGAAATTATTGCAGAAAAACAGATGCTTTGATGGAGTCCTTTTTTTTGCAGATTCATACGTTATATGACCCAATAATCTCAATCCTGCCTTTTATTATTTATGTTCAATAAAACGTTGCATACATTGCCCTTTTCTGGTCTAACATAAACAACAAAAGAAAAGTCCAATGGCAGCAGCAACTCGTCTACCTGAGCAGAACATACTGCGTCAACCAACTAAAATATCTAAATCAGTGTCATCCAGGTCCAATAACTAAGGCTCTGGGTGACAGTTCTGCAGCTGACCTTGTCCTCTGAACACTCTTAGCCCACTGCAATTCTAATCACGTGTCATGTTCACTTGTGGCCGGTGAGTTACCTTCACATTAAAGCGATATCGGTCTTTATTGAGGTTCTGATTGATGACAGTCACAATTCCAGTGTGGCACTCCACAGAAAACAGCTCCACGCTGCTGTCCACTAGAGAGTAAACCAACTGCGAGGTGAAGGAGTTGCCGCGATTTAGGGTGAGGTCAGAGGTCATATCAGGGTCAAAAGCCTCAACCCTAAGGACCTCAACACCCACAAAGGTTGGCAGGAGAAGGACTGTCTCGTAAGTGTCCTGCGAAAACTTTGGAGGTGAGTCATTGATGTTGATCACCTTAAAAGGGCAGACAGAGATATTTGTTAAAGTAAAAATAATGTTGCAATCATTGTGGAATTAAAGTAAGTCATAATGAAGTTATGTCATTCACTGACTTTTATAAACACCTCTGCCGGGCTGTCTGCACTCCTGGGTGGTTGACCACTGTCTCTAACATGAACCCGGAAGAGAAACTCAGAGTAGGTCTCATAGTCCAGAGTGGCAATGGTTCTAAATAAAAACAATAATTCAAATACAAAAACGTATCTGTAAGCAGGTAAGTCAGATATTGTCAGTCGTGGTGTAATTGGTCCACACCTACCGAATTGATCCAGTCCCCGAGTCCACACTGAAAAACATGCGAGCAGTTTCGTCTATGATCTGGAACACTAACAAGGCGTTGTGGTTTTGGTCCCCGTCGGTGGCCTGGATGACTAAAGGGTTTCCATCCTCTCTCAGCACCACACTGTTGACTGGAGCGGCCTCGCTGATTGTGCCCACATATCTGTTAAGGTCAAAAAGAGGATATAGCTGCAGGAATCGCTCCAGAAAATTATATGTTTGTCAGTTCTCAACACAGCTCAACAAACAGGAGAAGGTCGGCGCCAAAGGTCGACTCTTCTAC
The DNA here is from genome assembly GCA_033026295.1 of Channa striata. Lineage (NCBI taxonomy): Eukaryota > Metazoa > Chordata > Actinopteri > Anabantiformes > Channidae > Channa > Channa striata. The sequence goes on along the minus strand of CM065182.1, from coordinate 9,021,325 downwards.
GAAATCTGCTGATACCTGATTTGCTGGAAGACAGGGGTGTTATCATTGACATCCCCGACCTGGATGTGGATGGTGGTGCTGGCCTCCAATCCAGCCATGCTCAAAGCATGCACCACCAAAAAGTAGGATGTCGTTTGCTGCCAAAACAAAAAAAAATCCACTGAGGAAAGGCATTTCTTTTGTAAAATGTTCCCATACGTGTGCGGACGAGTGGCAGACAATGTGGAGAAAAGCTTTGCCGAAACACTAACTAACCTCGAAATCAAGTAGCTTGTGCGTGGTGATTACACCCGTATGATGGTTGATGGAGAAGCAGTGCTCCTCATTGCCCCTGACGACATTGTAAATAAGTGCTGATCGGCTGATGGCGCTGACGGTGGTCACATGTGTTCCAATAGTGCTGTTTTCCATTATCTGCAAGTACAAATACAGTGGAAACACAATATTTGGTGCCAGAACCATAAGCACAATCGCATAAATGAAAATGTATTTACCTTCTATATATGTGTCTACACATTTACTATTCATCCTTCCATAACATCTTAAACCCTTCCTAACTCCATCTATCACACTCTTTCCATTCTTCTCTCCTACACACATCTTGACTCTTTACCTCAGCCTGATACTCCTGAGAAAATTTGGGTTTGGAGAAGTCAGAGAGCATCAGCGAGATCCGGACAGAAGCTGTGGCCATTAAGGGAGGAAATCCGCTGTCTGTGACACGCACAGTGAGAGTGTAAAATCCCACACAGGTCAGGTCCAGGTCCCTGGCAATGAAGATAAGGCCTGTGGCATTATCAATGCCAAACACACCATCTGTGTTACCTGCAGAAAGGTTACAAGGAACGACTACTGGTAAATATGAAAAATGGTACTTCAATTTCAATTACGACAAAATTATTTTAAAAATCTGTTTCAGATTAAAACTGAAGAAAACTTGCTGAAACACCTGCTTCCATACTATAAGTAAGTTGCCCATTAATCCCATTGTCTTTGTCTAAGGCCGTCACTTGCAGCACAGAAGTGCCGACGGGAGAAGACTCATAGGCCACAGCATCATAGATGGTGCTGGTAAAGTAAGGGATGTTATCGTTGGAATCCTCTACCGCCACCAGGATGCGAGCCAGGTCTCGGTTGAATGGAAACTCCTGATCCTTTACCTGGAGCGGCATCAGACAAATTGAGAGATGAATATTGAAACTGTTGTAGGAGGCAATGCATAAAAGAAAGTAACTAAAAGTAAGTGATGCAGGCAGCACTGCCAACAGGAGCCTAATTCGAAAGCGCACAGAGGCATACACGTGAACTCAGGCCAAGTACAAAGGGAAACAGAATTGGTTTAGTTCCCCCCCGTCTCACCATAATAGTGAGGATGTGCTGTGTTCTGGCCTCATAGTCCAGCCTGTCTGCGGTATAGACAACCCCTGTCCCAGGATTGACCCTGAACAGCCTCATACTGGCCGGATCCACACTGCCATAGATGGAGAAGCTCAAGCGGGCACGCTCGTCCATGTCCGACGCTTTAACCCGCAGTAATTCCATGTCAACCGGAACGTCCTCCGAGACACTGACGTCGTACGCCGGCTGTGAGAAGACCGGAGGGTTGTCGTTGCTGTCTTGGATTCGGATGAACACCTGTGCGTCAAATAGACAGAAAGAACACTTGAGAAGTTAGTGAGGTACAGAGCAGAATGATGGTCACTGAATTATCCATAATTGATAAGAGCACCTCTGTAGACTTAGCCCGGGTGACTAGCACTTGATGAAGTTGTAGGTCTGTGGTCCCCCCTGAATGTTTCATTTGCAAGCTGGATTTATTAAAACAATATTCACACTTGTGTCAGAAATATTTGTGTTGCTTTCCTAAGCTGAGCAGTGTGTTGTCTAAGAGGCATTTAGGCAAATTTTGTATTTACACAAAGCTTGACCTTTACATGCCCAGGCTAATCGCATTAATCCGCTGATATCAAGGATTTCCCTTACAAGGCAAACCTTGTAGTTCGCCCGCCAAGACATCAGGAGCACAGGGAATGTCAAAGACGGAGCAACAAAAAGCACATTTCATAGTCGGCGAGAGATAATTTCGGGAAAAGGGAGTGCGAGCGTAAAAAAAGGAGGAAAGCTGAGAGCTAACAGCTCCCCTAGGAAGAGGTAACAATAATTTAATTTGATGTGGATCTGTAGCGTATCAGGGAGTGCCAGTGCATAACAAATTAATAGTGTGTGTGTACCTGTGCTGTGGCAAAGTTGGTCCCATCTGTCACCTGTACGGTCATATTATACATAGACTGCACCTCTGCATCCAGGGGTTTGGCCACGACGAGGGTCCCCACCCCCACTTGAAGGTCAAACTGCATGTCAAAGCTCCCTGGAACGACACACACACACACACACACACACACACACACACACACACACACACACACACACACAGCTCACAGTTTCAATCATTTAGTATTCACTTTGCGTGCTCAACTCAGGTGCTCTAAGTTATTACTGTGTAATTGTTTTGGCCAGCTGCCTGCGTCTGGAGCTGGAGGGTCTGTGAAACAAAATGAACTGAAATGCAATGCAATGTAGCAGCGAACCCCACTTGGCAGCCTGAGAGCTGTTAACAGCCACACAAACATCTGTCTTATCACTCCAAAACACAACCCATCTCAGAGATCAAAAACCTGCAGCGGGGTCTTTTCCACGGGCGGTGAGTGTACAGTTTTGAGGCTTAATGTTTGATTAGAGCGAGGAAGACGACTGATAGGTGTTAGGTATTCACCGCCATCCTTCATCTCATTCCACCATCTCTCTCGAGATATCTGGGAGCTTCAGCTCTGCTCAGCATATGAATACTGATTGGGCATTTTTCACAGAACCATTGATGCGTGTTGAGTCGGAGCAAACCACAGGGGTTCTCTGGTTTTTTTTTTTTTTTTTTTTCTCGAGAAAAGATTGGCCAATATTCTACTACAAAGGAACAGTCATCAGCATTAAGAAATACAGAAATTACAATGAATGAAACAAAATATCCCCTTTCTTTCTTGTCAGAGGTGCTTCTGGGTAAGCTGGATGATTATTTTTATTATTTTAAACCTTTGAAATATATAAAATACACTTAGATCAGCATCAATACTGATCTCATGATAATTTGATGTCATGATAATTTAAACCACCCATCTGCCTGACCTACAAAATTCATAATTAGTCCCGAATAAAAAACAAAGCATCTCTTAATCAATCATCACCCATCTGGTTATTAAATGTAACTCTGTATCAGACGTGTCCAATTATTGTCCTTCATCAAGCAAAGAAAACAACCACTGATTGCTTGAACAAGTAAAATTGGGTTAACTCCACTGAGAATCTTTGGGTCATCACTAGAAGAACTTGGTGAAAGATTAATGCAGCAGTGGACAGAAATAAATGTTGTGACATTGCATGCTAATCAAAATGATGCCACGGGGAAAGTTTGACGTAATAAATACTGAAGGTTGTCCACTCCAACACAATATGAGTGTAGGAATGTTTTTCCTTTTAATTTAATTTCTAATGAATTCTTTTGCTAACTTGATATTAACAGCCCTGACTGTCGAAGGCTCGACTAATAACTGGAAGGTTAGTTATTACCTTTAACAGCTTTGTTTGTTTGTTTGTTTGTTTACTCTAATGCATCAAAAATTGTAAATGATTTATGTAAAATTATTTATTTCAGAACATCTGGAATACCTTTTATGTGGGCTATAAGATGAGTTCTATATAGTACTGACTGAAAACATTTAACATCTTAAAACTTTAGTCTCTACCGACTCCTCAGGGCAAAATCTTTATATTTAGCAGAGAATTATTTAACAGTATTAAGCCCCCAGTCGCAAACAGTGTCTGCCAGTAGGTCCCTGAACAGGTATTGTACAGTGAAGTGATTTTTCAGAGCCAGAAAAAAGATGCTAGGAGAGAAGCGATTGAACCAGCTGAAGGTCAGACACCTAGACAGTGAGCTGAGAGTCCCTGTGCAGCTCCATAAAACAAATGGGAAGTGCCGACCGAGGTGATAATTCTGCATAGATCCATCACTATGAGCAATGCCTCTTACTGTTACACTGTGCATCATTATCATACACATCCTGATTACAGCCACTCATTACAACTGCAAAATGATCTGGAACATATTCTTATTAGTATTAAAACTACCTTTAACTTCAAAACATAGTCAGGTGTGATGCAAAGAAGTCACTTTGATGTAGGAAAACCACAATCAGAAACTGACTGAGTCACATCACCTCCCCGTTTACTTTCCAGAACACCAGCATCGTAGCTGAACTAATGACATAAACCCGCCCTGCCTGGGAAGAGATAACAAACTAATGCTATTTGTGTGCAACTGTGTGAGAATCCTGTTTCAACCTCAGATCTATCAATGCTGCCTTTGGCCAAACGCGGTCCTGCTACAGTCTGACATACAGAATTTGCTAAATTTCATCAGTTCTTCGGCATTTGAGAAACAAAAAAATGTGTTGCAGACTAAGTTTTCACCAGACCTGTATCAAGTGAGCAGTTTTTTCCACATGCGTTATGTGGAATGTAGAACATTTCTCTGGCGAGTCGTCCACCTGAACAGAGAGACAGAGATTATTAATATTTAGGGAGTCAGGAGTATTCTTAAGATCAAAAGTGTGTATTATCTACAGTACACAGAGCACTCTGCAAAGTTTGCATCTTGACATTCACATTCACATTCATTCATGCAATTAGGTAATGTAAGCTGACGGGTCGTCAGAATACTTCCAAACACTGTGGGAAATGTGACTCATTCATGGATGATATTTGAGTCCAGTTCTTGAAGTTTGGAGAATAGATAATCATTTTATGTTTTTACTTTATGTGAGAAAATGAAAATTTAATGAACCTCTCCTGCACAATTACTCAACAGTAGGAGGGGAACAGAAAACCTACCACATTTGCATTTTTTGTGTCTTTGAAGTGACTAAAAAACAATATTTGTATTTTTATAATATTTAAATATTTAAATCTAATAAGTATTTTAATCCACACTGAATGGTTCTTTGTTTGCTAACCTGCTTTTGGCATACCAACAAATGTTAAATATAGATTACACATTACTTTATCAAAGTCATATTAAAGTTGTGCTATTCGAATCAGCCAATACGTAAACACTCTAAACATTTTCATTCTTAAATGCATTGATTTAGGTATTTTGGTTCTGGCTTATGCAGGACAGGTCAAAGCCATGTGACATCTCTGAAACACATGATCACACTAATATCTCCATTTAATTAAATCAAAATGTTTCATTCATTACTCAAGAGTCCGTTTGAGGCAAACGGAGCATCTCTTTACTCAGTGTTAACATATCACATGGCTTCTGGATTACAACAATTTCAGCATATGAATGACACTGAGTTAATTCCAGCTTCAAGCCGAATTCAAATATTACACATAATTAGGACAAATTTAAATAAATGCATTTGAACGAATGTGACAGCACGTGGTTCCATGTCATTCATCCTCTTTCTTACCAATGATGCTGAACCACACGGGTGTGGTTAACTGGCTGACAGCGACTACTCCCACTGGCTGAGCGACAGCTGCGGTCTCAGCGATTGAGAAATTGTAGAGTCTCTGGGTGAACTGTAGGGGCAAAGGCGAGGGGACGGGCTTGCGAATCCACTCTATGTGAAGCTTCACAGTGGACCACAAAGGGGGATCACCGCTATCCTCTGCTTTTATCTAGGACAGGGAACAATACGGAGAAATCTGTCACTTAACTTCAATAAACTGAAGCGAATGAATAGTGGGAATTTAAGTAAAATGCTGAAACTGTGATAATAATGATGGTGATATTAGATTTAGAGAGGTTCTACACACTATCTGTTCCATCTAAACTATTAAAAAAAATGTAGGAGCACATCAACTGTGTGCATTGCTGCAGCAGCTCCGGGGGCAGGAAGACGGGCGGCAGGTGTTACACGACAGCCAGGCACAGATGCATCGACATGATAGTAGATGTCAGGCAATGGCATAAAGTTATTGGAGATTATTTATTACGATGATCTAGAGGAATTAGAATCAACCCACTACTAAAAATGTTCGCTTCCCTTATGGCTGTCATTATGGTCGCCTTAAAGTCAGGGCGATTTTGTCATAATTTAGATGGATTTACCACGAGTCTTGAGCTGGTGTGAGTTTGTATGTATTTATAGCAAGCACACAACAAGAATATATTAGGCTTCTGGCTTACGTACAGAAAATTGTCAGAATTATACTGATGTGACTTATGCTGAATAGTAAACAACTCAGTGACAATGTCCCATCCATAAAAAATAGAGTTAGCCTCAAAACGTGATCAGTTTGAGGCTAATCAGGTAGTTATTTCTGCCTGACTTTAGAAAACTTGCTCTGCCGTTTGCGCACAAAATAAGAATATAATTACCTAAAATAAATCAACTTAAGCGTTGGAGCATCCTAGTAGAACTGTATATGAGACCTAAGTGTAAAATATGAGGATAGAAGTGGTGCTCACTGGAAACCAGAAGCAGCGAGTCAAATACATAATTTACTGAGAGAACAGCCTAACCCTTATGACGACGAAGGGGTGAAGATTAGTGTGTTTGTCATGTACGTCACTGGAGAAGTCAGCATCCACAAATATGAGCACTCAAACTAAGCACAAGCAAAGGGAAAACCTCCAGGGGCACAGAAGCATGACTAGCTATTCAGCGAATCAGATGCATGAGAAAAATCCAATGTCTGCAGAGGATATGTCCTGTAAATGGCCTGGACAGAAATAATTGGCTGTTAATGTGCACCTGTATTTGGGACGAGACAAAGACTGGGTGGGGGGAAAACACGAGGACCATTTTATGTATTAATACTAATCAATTCTAAGCTTAAAAACAGAGCACTGAGATAAGCACCATAAGCCAGGATCATAAAAACAATTGTGTTGTAAACTGAGTTTATGAAACTCACAGTGAGGACGTCATAGCTTCCTGCGGTCACCATCTTCTTTGATGACACCATAGCAGTCCTGGGGTCAATGCTGAACTTTTCGTCATCATTACCATCAGCAATACTGTAGGTGACGTTGCCGTTGGCTCCCAGGTCTCGGTCGTAAGCGAAGACCCGGTAGACTGGTTCACCGCGTTTGTTGCGGTCTCGCTCTGGCAGGCTGATGCGGTAGGTGACTTCTGGGAAGGTCGGCGGGTTGTCGTTCTCATCCTCAATGTGAACCATGACCCACACTGTCGACTGGCGGGTGGTCACCGGGCTGTCTATGACTGTAACCTGAGTGGAACAAAACACACACACACACACACACAAAAACACATTTAATGTATTTACAGAGATGCATCATTGTCTCTGTCATATGTGGCAGATTTTAATTGCAAAAGCATAAATTTATCAACATGTTAAATCTTGGATCCCCGTCTCTGTTGAGTGCAGGGCAACGTGGGGCCGAGCTCTCGGGAAATCTCTTTTTATTATTGATCCCCTGGAGGCAGAGGCAGAGGTCTGATCAATCGATCAGCTGGATCCGATCGGGGTGAACGCCACTGCTACCAGCCTCACTGCTCATTAGATTATTAATTACAGACAGCCGGAGCAGGAGGCGGCATGCGTGGACGGCCATGCCTATTAAAACCTCAGGACAAGATTTAAAACCCTTATGGTAGAATGGTGTTAAATTCCAAAGCACTTCCACAACTTTCAAGTGTTTTTTTTTGTTGTCATAAGGCGGATTATTACGAAGTGCTGGAGCTGAACAATGCAGCTCCGAGGAGTTATCGAGCCAAGACAAGTCGGTTGGCAATATAGAAACTAAACACCGAGCTGCTGTATCGTGGGTCAACACTGGTTATTTCATTCCATTTGGTAAAGGGGGCAAAGTGCATGTAGATTCAACAACATTTAATAAGTTGTAAGGAAAAGTCCGGGGAAGGAGAAGTTTACTCGTGGCTCTAAAGTCAAGAATCTCTGATTATCGGGTTCATCTGCATGCGGAGCAGCACGGGCAACAAAAATGGTAATCAGTGAGCTATCTGTATGCCCAGTGTCTGCGCTTATCAAATGCCGGGCAGACCAGCTCCTCTTCTCGCTGCTCTCATCCTGACTACAGCAGATAACCAATGATGAATGATTACATTTAGAAAATCCGAAACCTGGGGCCCAAAACTACAACCATTCATCACAGTTTATGGAGCCTTGAGGGCCTGCCAGGGTTGTCCTCCAGCCTGTCTCTGTTAATAGTGGGCAGGTGGCAGGAGCAGATAAATTAGAATATTATAAAAAGAAAAACTGTTCAGGTTCAGGTTTTACTGTACCTCTAAGAAGTGCTCTGCCTGTTGTTCTCTGTCCAGTTTCCTCGCAGTTGTGGTGATCAGCCCTAAACGTTGTAAAAGATCAAGATAGAAGACATGAGTACGGATATACACAGTTATCTGCTGTTATAATTTATGTCTCCTTATTATTAGAGTTACAGTAATATCACTCTGACACGTTTGGAGTATGCATGCGTGTGCACGCTCACATGTACATACTATATTGCTTCAAAAACAATAGCCTTCAGCTGTGGCAGAGGTGATGGAATTTGGCACATGTTCATATGCCGCAGTTTAGTTTAGGGTCATTCAGTTGGCCAGCGTGCCATCGGGACAGAGCGTGGAGAGCGAGGATACTGATGATAGCTTCAATCAAACCACATTATTCTTATGATTTTTTATCGCATTCCTTGTTCTTTATTTTTACTTCCCTATTTTCTTATTTTGTGATTTGCTCACAAGCTCGCTGTCACTGTACACAAATAAAAAAGCCCCTCACCCCCCCATTCCCTTCCCCACCCCACCCAAACCGCCCACACTCACTTACACAAACACAGACAGACACAGAGATTGTGTTAAACAATTGCCAGGTATAGTCTGTGAAATGCTGTGAGTTAAACAAATCAAAAGCTCCAGCAAGCAGAGAAACTATAAAATACAGGCACTGATCCATAAGATGATATTCATCCCATTATAAGTCAGTTTTACAATATTATGAGCAAACTTTTGTTCTCCAGAAGAAATTAATGTTGTAATCACATCGTATATTGTATACTATTCAGCATTTCATAAGAGTAACCACAGTGATGAAAACCCAGTGGAAGGGGCACATATGCCTAAGTCTAGCCATATTTTATCCTAACACAAAGCGCTGATATAAGCATTAAAACATTATCATGTTTTGTTTGAGAAAAAGACAACGTGTTTGTTGTAGCATTATTTCCACATTGGGCATAGTCACAGATGAACTACACTGATGCACACAAACAGGTACATGCACACACATTTGTGTGGATTTCCATAAAGGATTAATTACACTGGATCTATCTGAATGGTGATAATGTGTTTGTTTCAGTGTAATGAAGCTTTGTAGACAAGTAGAATGATTTTGAAAGATGAAAATATCTGTGCAGTCGACGTTCAACAAATAGACTAAAACCACGGTGCACACACGCCGTCGCACTTCTCTCGTGTGCGGTGTCACCTTGAGCTTGCTACGCAGGCTAACTTCAATTAAGCAAATTAGGAGTAAATCTAGAGCAGTGGTCACAAGCTGCAGGAGAGAGACTGGAGCAGGGAGGTGGGGCGTGATCAGCAGAACACAGGGAGAGCAACAGCGCTGATAAAAATCAATGATCTACAGCTCGCAGCCCATCTGCAGTTGGGCAATCCCTTTTTTTTATTTGGACTTTCAGAAAATATATTAAAAATATTCCCACAAACACACAAATTTATGAAATAGCCCATTGTTTTGGTTTGAATCTTTAGACTTCTCCTCCACTTTATTTAATACTGTCTCTAACAGTAATTCTTAGCCATCTGCAGTATGGGCAACACGTTGTAGAACTGCAGCAATATTAAAAATACAAACTTGAAATGAAAAAAAGTAAAAGTAAAAGTCAAACTCAGAGTATTCTCTATTGTTGATAGTGATCTGATGATGGAACGCGTAAGGCAGCACCGCAACAAAATCAATCCGATCCAATAGAGATTTGTAAAGAAAACAAAGGTTGTCACATGTCCACCACGAATCCATGTTGGCACTCTGAAAACACGCTTTCACTAAAAGCACAGTACCCAACACCCGGTGTCAACACTTACATATTCTGTTTTCACCCCCCCACCCCCCCATCCCACCCCCAGAAGAAGTTAGACTTCACTCACACACTCGGAGATAAACAGACAGCACTGTAAGCTGTCACAGCACATTTACACACCCCACACTCATTCAAAGTTGCGCTTCGATATATTTTGGGAATTGTCGCAGTACCTCAAACCATCAAACTGACACTTCCAGAGTGAACTTGAAAAATGTATTACTTTGAACCACCCGAAACACAGTTTTGGAAAACAATTTGAAACTTGAAGGGGCCTTTTCAACAGTTCAGGTCACAGTGTGGCTGGCAGCTGCTTCATGAAAGCGAATCAATCACCGGGGTTTTGTTTATTCATCTATCCAATGAAATCACTCTGCTATGTGGAAAGTTTTTGACTAGGTAAACACTGAAGAGTGATTCATATTCCCTCACTCAAGCGTGACTCATTACCAAAAATAATACGCCGGCACAGTCAGTCCCATTATTGTGAAAATTATGGTAATGATGTATTGAAATTCACACCTTGTGGTTGTGAGTTTCTCAAACTTCAGAATACAGCATGTCTACAAAAATCTATAATTTTCATGTGTTATTTATTGGGGTTTGATAAGGTGGTGAAAGCCAATCTTAAGTAGGGGTTTCTGAGAGAAAAGACCGCATGAAACATTACAAACCAATTGGTCCGTATTGCAGAGATGGTTCATTAATCACAGCGGGAACAAGACAGTCATCAATAAGAGTTCCCTTGTAGAGAATTAATGTGTAACAGATAACATAATAGTGTTGGTCTTTGACAGACACAGACAGAAGGGCTCAGATGGCTAAAAACTCTCCCCTGTGGCTCACACAACACAAACCCCCAATACACACACGTAAAAAATACACTCTCATACACACAACGCATTTTTTGTGAGATCTAAGAACACATGAGGACACACACAGTCATTTGAGTTTCATAATGTGCGAAGTGGCATCATCTTCACTGATTTATTAAAACAGAGCAGCCCTCTCCAATAAACTAGTGTAAGCAATTAATTAATTGATTAAATTGCCATGCAAAGTTTCTTACACACAGACTCGCATCAATCATACATACAGCTGTTGGATCTGTTGGATGTGTGTTCTAATCTGCTAAAAAACAAATCAACTTGATATGAGTTTGAGACTGCATTAATAACACTTACAGCTGATGGATGCACCAGAAGAGACAGGAACTCATTATTATAGCTTGGAGATATATAGCCTGCCTCATGAGAAGTGAGAAGTGTGAGAATGCGTTGGGTACAGTTTACATATTAATAAGTGTTGGATGATCAGCGTGTCTGCACTGAAAGCAATGTTAGCCCTTGTACCGCGTTTCAGCCGAGCGTGTTTCGTGTCACATTTACATTTCACAATAATACATCCATGATGATACAGCACACAGAAACGCATATTCAGAGAGGTACAGAGGGTGAGAAATTCAAATACCCCCGTTTTGTTTACAAACAATATGAACGTGAATCAGAACACCAATGGGGAATTCCTTCTACCACAAGCTTAATAACTGACATCCGGTGTATTATATACAGACCGATGTGCTATTATCTAAAATGTGCACATTATTCTTTTGTTGTTTATTGAAACACTCATGATTTGATCTAGAGGCAGCAGAGACAGCAAATCTTTTTTTTTTTTTTTCCACGAGCGTTGAATAAAACATTTCACCTCTTTAATAATTATTTTATGTATTGGAGCTTCAAGCAAAGCTTGTAATATAAGTGCATGGGGAACTTCCCAAACTTCAAATTTGGCAGCCAAAAGTAAAACATGTGAATTTATTTGCTATAACTATGTCTGCATCCTGCACTGATGCAATGATCATTTTTTTTGGACTTACACATGTGGGTGTTTTGTCAGTAGATCAAACTTTTTTTGAAAAATAAAGAGGAAGATTTTGAGATGTACAGAAAAGATGTAGCTAGAATAACTTTGAGAATATTTAAAACTACATATACACACAAATTATCAGTGATGTTACACAAGAGGTCTGAAAAAAGTTGTTGGATTTTTGATTAAAAGCCGAAAACAGTGTGAAATATCCCAAGGCTGTGTCTGTCAGCAGGTCAAATAAAAAATATATAAAAATATATAAATATTATACATCTTTGAAAAAGTTGTAGTAAAAATTAGAACCATCTAATATGTAGAGTTAAAAAGACGTGAGGCTACAGGTCTAATGCGCCAACACTCACATTAACGCAACCAAATTTTATCTCTCATTTTGCCACACATATTTTAATAATGCTTTTTCACTGTGAGTCTGACAATGCAGAAGCACAACTTTTGAAATAATATGCTCGCAATTTCTGACCCCTAATCAAACTCGAACAAACAGGGAACCGCCTAGTGACGAATACATTATATCAGAAAGGAAGGTGCCCACCTCAATTCCATTCACAGAAAGGCCTTTTTGCCGGTTCACATGAAATTAACATTGGTGTGTGGATCCAAGACAAATTGTACCTCTCGTTCTTTTGTCACTCAGTATTTTTCCATAAATGCACAAAAGGTAAAACTCCAGCACAAGCAGTAGGAACTGAATTTGTGAAACCTTACACTCTTGACTCTTGATTCAGACCCCATCCTGATCCCATATGTAACAGCGGGGGGCTTGAATAAAAACCTCAGCTAATGCTCCTTAAACTTTACGCCAACTTCAGCTTTGATTTTCCCTTTAGACATTTTTTATATTTTTAGTCAGGTCACTATACATCACAGAATGCATAAACCTAAACTCTTTGGCCCTCGTACAAGAAATAAAAGGAATCGCTGTGACTAATGTAAACTCCTTTATGATCACAAGGTATTCACCCACACACTGGCTTATTAAAACACTAACTGCACTAATTTCCTCAAGTACACTGCACACGGCTTGCACTCACAAAGAAGACTGAAAGCAATATTCATTTAAGAGCGTAGAGATGATTGTCTGGCCAGCTCATCTGTGTCACAGACGTTTGACTGTGTGGGCACAGACGTCTCTTTAATTTGTTGTGTGGGAACCAAAGCCTTTTATTGAATGAGTGAAATTGGAAGTGCATGATGAAAGAAAAGAGTAATTTCAGCCATGTAAACACGTAAACACAAAGGACTGGTGTTAATTATTAGTTGTTTAAAATTATGTTATGCCATTAGTTGATTGTGTTATACGACACAAGATATGATTAAAAATGGTGTGTGTATTTGTAAGTCTCACCTGTTTTGGGGTTGATGGAGAAAAAATTCTGAGGGTTGCCGGCAGTAATGCGATAACTGAGACGACTGGGCGTGGCGGTGAGGTCAGGGTCCTGCGCCTGGATGCGGATGACTGACACATCCTTTGGAGAGTTCTCCATAACGACTGGGTGGTAGATGGGATCTGAGGTGAGGGGAGCATTGTCGTTCACATCCTCTACCTGGAGAGGAGACAAAGATAACCCATGAGACGCAGATGTCTCTTTAGCACTGCCTTATCTGGATCCCCATTAGCTGCCACTAATGTGTCAGCTATTCTTCCGGGGGTCCGTCCTGGGAGTATCCCAATAACTTGTGAAAGGAGCAGCATGGGCAAGGTCTGTGTTGATCTCTTATTAATCAAAAACTGGAAATGTATTCGCCAGTAAATGCCATACATTACATGTCATACTTTAAATGCACTGGAAATTAATTTCTCCTTGCACGGCCATAGATCTAGATTATTTATTGCAAACAAAGCATTGATTGAGTATTTTCCTGGAAGGCACGGAGAGCAAAGACGATTCAGCGATGAATGAGGAGCAGCTGTACCTGATTAATCTTCCCCCTTGTTGTTCGTGATAAAGAGGCCACGGCTAAAGCACCCAATCACAGCAGCGCACCTGAATATAGCGATGCCAGAAAAGGCCGTTTGGTTTTTCATACATTGCTGAGCTTTTCCCCAAAAGGGACACCAGTGCTGTAGCAGTGATGTTTGAATGTTTAGTCAGTGGATTACTTCGTCATAAATAAAATAGAAGCTGAAGCAGATAATTCCTTTCCCCACAGTGCGTATCAGATTTGTACAGACTGCAGATGGCTATGGTGAGCACCATTAGCATTTTCAAAAAGTAATTCTCTGATAGTTTAGCTTCATAACGTTGGGGATATAACATGCCACAATAATATACATCCAAAGCCTCAAATCGAGTCTGCGAGTGACATACACTGACAAAAAAGCTAATGCGTTGCCAGCAACTCTTAATAAACTGCCAGAATTTTGGAGTGGAAAAATGTGACAAGTTACAAGTTTGAAAACTGCGAGCTATTAGGCGTGTTGGACACATAACCAGTTGTGACATGTAAATTAATTGAGAGCCGGGTGGATGTAAATCTAAATCTGTTGTGATAAAAAAGTAATTTTGAGTGGTAAAAACGAATGTGGCATCACGTAAGGAACACTCCACCTGAACTCTTTCAAGTATCCATCACACCTGGACGCCTGAATGAAAGTTTATCTCTCATTCATTGTGCGTACGGCCACTTATGCAATAATGCGAATACTGGAATTTTATCGGTACCTGGATGAAGACTTCAATAGAAGCTGACAGGGGTGTAACTCCTTTGTCCGTGGCGTAGACTGTAAGCCAATAAGAGTCTTTGGTCTCACAGTCCAGGATACCAGCAGTGTAAATCACCCCTGTTAAAGTAGTGAAAAAACATGAATGTGTTTATTATCTTGCCTTGAGAATACATAAGCTATTAAATATGTATAGGCTGCTACACTACTGCATCACTAAAATGCACTAAAGATCTCATGGGGAAAGTTTGCAGAGGCAAAGACACAATTTTAGAATCAACTTTGTGTCCCAGCTTCAGTGACATTCACAGGCATTAGTGGCGGCGCTGTAGTCACCTTCAATGTTTCACTTTCTCTACAGCTAATCACAGCTGACCAAACTGCTCCCACTGCTGTATGCTTAGTGGTAAATGTTCCCTGAACTGCCCTACGCCGATAAAGACACGCACATACACGCACACGCAGACATTCACACGCATTGACTGGTGTGTGCTTGGTGGCCTTAAGGTAGGCGAGCGGCTGACAGCTTTGGTGACCTCTCGAGGGACAAAGAGAACACTCACAATGGATGACGCACGGGTGCCAGTTTTTTCTCTTTTTTTTTTTTTTGGTCGCGGACGGTCCGAATAAACACGAGAAAAATGACACCCCGGTGTAAGTTCACACTTTGGATTTTAGGGTCCGTTTATGTTCGGAATTAAAGCAAGTTACTAATTACACAAGTAATCTGGGAAAAAATCCTGTAGGCTGAACTGAGCACAAGGGAGCAGTCAAGGCATTTCAGTTCAGCCCACAAACACCTTAGTCCAATTTCCTGTCGGTTAAATCATGGCAATATGAGGGAGCCAGACTTGGTAAGAAATTAGCCATAAAGAATTTAATTCACATGTGCCTTAATTTCAACAAAGATGCTCAGCTGCCAATGACAAGTAAGTAAACATGGTTGTCTGAGGACTTTTTTTATTCTTAGGAAATGCTCTCATGTCTTATGTCCTACAGTAAGTGTCTCCTGTTGCCTAACTTGGCCTTTCACTGAGCCACGGACACCAAACAAATCAATGACTACAGGTGAAAATTTGTGGCTTTTATGCTTTACTACTGTCAGCCTTGTTGCAGCTTCTTTAGCCGCGTTACCTTCCCACCAGAAAATGTGTGTATATGTCAGATTATGACAAAGCAGCTGCCGAGGGCACGCACAATGCATAATAAAAGTGTTTGCTGAAACACATCCTTACGCTGTCGTCCTTGGCCATGTCCTTTTCAAACCACATCTCATCTCTGTCAGATAGCTTGACAGAGAGAGACGAGGAAAACAGAGTTGGCTGTTTCAAAAGCACTTTGAACTTTAAGACCGACAGGCACTATTCAGTGAATTCAATATAAATCTGACTTGACAGCATCCATTCTCACCATAAATAACACACTTCAAAGAGTGAACAGAAAATTGAAGGGTCATGGCATATTTTCTAATCTAGAAGTTCACAGTACACTTGGGTTTACATCCATCTGTCATGTCTATTCAACTCCCCATTCCTGGGGAACAGGCTCTGGGATCCTACTATCCACCTAATTCTAACATACCATCAAATAATCAATCCTGAGATGATGAGAAAATATTTTGAATTTGAGACAGAGATGACCAGCTCTGTGTGTGGACACCAAGGAATACGGGCTTTTCAGGTCTTAACAATTGCATATTGGGTTTATGTCTTAAACATTTGTTAGTCGGTCACCTAAAGAATGCTTCGTACTCACTGTGACAAATCCTGGAGCCTGCAAACCCACTAAAAGAAGGAGCAGTGGCATCTGACAGCTGCCCAATGAGAAATTGCAGGGCTTGCTTTCCCCTTAGCCAATGACAAGAATACCAATTTTTGTTCAGAGTGCATGAGTACTAAGGTTTGGAGCAGAGAAGATCCTTCTTTTTTTGATATATGGCCCCTGTACTTTGCACTCACATAGGAGTGAGTTATCTTAAACATCAGCATAACAAATTTGGGAAAAGGAGACATTCATAAATAGCAGATTTGACAGGTGCATCATAGAGCCAGTTTACAAGCAACAAAAGACAGAAATGCATAATTTTAGACAGGCTAAACAAAAGGGATTCTCACACTTTCTTTCATTCTCTCTGTCACTTTTACTCTCTCTCACGGCCTTTCTCATTCTCCGTCACATACTCAGTTTGACAGTAAGAGCCGCCACAGATTGACAAGCAGTCAGAACAGAGCCACTCAACATGGCAGCTAAATGCACGGTGGGAGGACAGAGCGGCTTTCCTCTGTCCACAGATGACAACACCGACTGCTACACCGGAAGATGAAACGGAAAAAAAACATACGAGAGAAAACTTGGCATGTGCTTGCAGTATCCTTTGATACCAAAACAGCAGTGGTCAGAGACTTTTCACTGGCGTGTAATATTAGGATAAAGAAATGACAAAATGCCAGAACTTAAAAACAGACATGGCAAAAAAAAAAAAAAAAAAAAGAAAACCTAAAAAGGTCTGTGAGGAAGAAAGGCGAAGTTTCTTCTGACACTTCTTATGTACTCTAGACTCCCCTGCATCCTCATCCTTCCTCTCTTCAATTCTCTTCCACACGTCTCTGCCTTCACTTTCTGCTCTAACAAGCACTCTGATTTCCCTTGGAAAATCTGCACTCAATAAACATTCTCTCTCGCTGTGATGTTCCTTGCTGAGGATATACCACTAAAGTGAACAACAGTGCCAAATTCTATTACAGAATACTGTAAGGATTTGTCTAAGTATATTCTCTTGACGTAGGTAGTTATGTATTCTGTAATTATATATATATTTATATGTGTGTGTGTGTGTGTGTGTGTATGTATATAAGCGCAGAGATACAGAGTGATGGAAACATGGAAAGTGACATTCTCTGTCCATCCATCTCTATCTCTCTCTCGCTCTCAACTACAGTCAATACTAATTAGCCTAGTTAAAGGTCAATACAAGCCTCCAGTGCAAGTCATGTACAGTAGGGACCAGTGTGACAAGAGGTGAAAAGAGAGGCCAGATGAGGAACACTTGTCATTTGTTCTCGAGAAATAAAGTCTAAGATAAACTCCAGCGGCTCAAATTCACTACTGGTGCTGATCTTTCAGGCTATGGGCACTATACTGCTATCTACCCGTGACAAATTAATAGTGGTGGTATATGTTGAGGTAATTATTTAATGATTAGTTAAAGGTTTTAGATGTATTATTCGAGTTGTCACTTGTCGCAAATCTGGAAAAATTAGGGAGGGTTGTGCCAGGAAGCACATCCGGTGTAAAATCAAGAGGGGACCAATGATCTGCTGTGGCAACCCTGAACTTACAGAATAAGTTAAATTAAGTAATCGAACCAAATGATGATTAGCGAAGTTGACTGTAAGACACAAGTTTTACTAGTAAGACTAAAAATGTAGACAAATGCAAAAAAATAAAATAAAATGGTGGTATAGTAATCACTGGAAAAAGCTATTCGTTCCCTGTTTTAGGGAGCAAGTATTGATATTACAAGTCTCCAGAAAGAACTAAAAAAAAAAACTAGTCTTTGAAAATTCCCTCTAGCAACTAAAGAATTAAAGAATAAGTGGGACGGCTTTAGAGATGTGGTAATTAAAGTGGTAAGTAATAAGAGGGACATTTGTGAATAAAATACATAATGAAATTATTTGACAAGGGGGAGGCATAAGTAGTGCTATGAGTTATCTGGTTACATTTCAGTTAGACACCACTTTCTTTTACAAAATAAGAGACAAACTTGCACCTACAGTTCTCGCTTTATAAAGTTCTACAAAGGACTGCTCATAATGGAGTACAGTGTGAAGGAGCTGCTTTTGGAGATTGACGGCTGGATGTTTCAACACCACAGACAGACACGCTGACTGTGATTAGGTTGAAAAGCATCAGCACCATGGAAAGAGTCTGCAGCAAGCCTGAGTGGTGAACTAACACTACTCAGTATCACGGAAATCTTAAAAAAATCCACACCTTTCTACCTTTACATTTAGTCACACAAACAAACTGCATATAGTTGGTGATGCATTCTGCACATGAGTCAATATGAGTTCATATGAGCTGTCCTATTTTCACACTGGCTATTTGATTCATTTTATCCCTCGGTAAGTGAGTCACACTTTCTCGTTTGGATCAACTTGCTTTCAGCTGGGACACTGCAGGACAAGTGCACTTCTTTTTTTTTTTTTGTCGGAGTCGGGCTTTCTTAAATAAGTCACACTGATTTCACTGTGCTTGGAAATGAGGAGCTGCTGTGCAGGAGAACCTTGATCAATGCTATTCACACCGCACTGGGTCGGCTGCACTGAGTGGCCTGAGGCTTAGCCAGTGAAGCTGCCATGCTGCTCTCATTACAGTAATGATCACCCAGTACACAGCTCCCACGTGAGGTCCCATCAACACACTGACTATGACTGTATTTCACACTGCGTTCGCCTCGCTCCTTCTAGTTCACACGGTCACAGTCCCTTGCGAACATGCAACTGGTGATGCCTTCCGTCTCTATTCATCTTATGACTGGAGCTACAAATAAATCAAAACCTGGAGCTGACAACTATGCGCTATAAGTGAAAATAACCCAAAATGTTGAAGAAATTGTACAATTTCATGTACCATGCCATGCTCAGCAATACATTTAGGTGTTGATATTCCGAGCATGGCACTGTTATTGGACAAGTTATTGGATTTTCGCTTTACATAAATAGGCTTGAAAATTGATCTTGTGTCACACCTGTGTCTTCGTCAATGGTGAAAGTGCCCAGTCCACTGCCTCCTCTGATGGAGTACCTCAATATGCCATCACGTCCCTTGTCATCGTCCTCAGCATTGACTGTCAGGACGCTCGTCCCTGCACGAGAGTTCTCCTTCACTGAGCCTCTCATAGCAAAGTCAGAGAAGTAGGGCGCATATAAATTCTCATTGACATCTAGCACCTGAAGAGAAACAATGGTTTTGCTTTAATTTTGACTGAAAAAAATTGCAAAAAGGTGCGTAATATCATACATTGAAAAAAGAGAACAGCGGAAAATTATTATAGCAGTATATTCCTTAACTGACAGCACGATTTCCCTACAAATAATCACAATTTAAATTAATTGTTAAGCATGCAGCAATGTGTCCTTAAACAATAATAATTTATTTATGTTTGTGATTGGTCTGGGAAGTTGTCGTGTACCATCGTCTAAATGATGTTCCACAGGCATTTCAATAAAGATAAAATGTAAATATTGGCAAATTGTATTAGCAAGGTTGAAGCAAACCAACAAAACAATGAATAGTAATTGAGGAAACTGGTAACAGTGTGATTGTGTGTGTCCGTCTGTTTGTGTGCGTGTGTGTGTGTGCGTGTGTGTGTGTGTTACCCACCTCCACCTCCACAAATGTCTGACTTCGAAGATTAGGTGTACCCCTGTCCTCAGCAAGTAATGTCAGATTGAAAAACTGTTGTTTCTCAAAGTCCAGCTCGTTTCTAATCCTCAGCACTCCGCTCACAGCATCCACCTGTAAGACGTATTACAATCCCATACATCATAAGCTGTCAATACAAAGAGGATCAACATATGCAACAGTATAGAGAACAAACAGTGACATCACTTACCTCAAAAGTGCCATTGAAGTCATTAATCAAGGAGTATCGAACCTGTCCACCGGGGCCAACGTCTGGGTCCTGGGCCTGCACCCACGTAATCACAGCCCCACTTGGGAGGTCCTCTGGCACTCGAGCAGTGTAGCTGCTGGGGATGAAAGCTGGGGAGCAGTCATTGACGTCTTCCACTATTATATTTAGAGTGGTCACCGACGATCGTCGAGTGCCTCTTTCGGCCTTGTCCCTGACTTCGATGTTCAAAATGAACGTTGGGAATGTTTCTCTGTCTAAGTGGCTTGCAACAAAGACACTTCCAGTTTCACTGTCGATACCAAACTGAGGGACACTTGTCAGCATTGTGTAAGAGAGCTGTCCATTTTGACCCATGTCTCTGTCAAACGCAGTGATGGTGATAACTTCCATGCCAATGGCGGCGTTTTCTAAAACAAGAGCAGAGAAGCTGTCCAGATAAAACTCGGGGTCGTTGTCGTTTGCGTCCTCGACAATCAGAGTGAGCAATCTCCAGTTGGACATCTGAGGAACGCCCTGATCGTAGATGGTGATGTTTAGGAAGTAACGATCCAACCGCTCACGGTCGAGTGGCTGCAGTACAGTTATCAAGCCTGTGTCCATATTGATGTTGAAGCAGTTTTCTTTGTTACCATCGGATATGGAAAAGAGAACACGGCCATTAAAGCCCGTGTCTCCATCTCGTGCTCGCACCTGAAATACACTGGCACCAGCGGCGAGGTCCTCTCTCACTAGAATACTAGTAGGCAGGGCCTCAAACTGTGGAGCCTGTTTGTTAACAGAGAAGAGGTTTGTGTATCTCTTATCTGATCTTGGTCTGGCCATGGCAGACGCTTTCGAGAGCATTTTCTCTGCCAACAGCTGAGCTACCCTGGTGTCTTTGCAGTTGAATCCCCCGGGCGGCTTCATACCTCTCACCACAGATACATTTACAAATGTCGGATCAGAGATCATCTCTCCATCTGTTGCGACTATTTTCAGGTTGAATACTCCATTTTTTAAATGCTCTACTGCTAATGATCTTTTTAATGACAAAGCCCCAGAGTCAGAGTTCAGCTCAAAATAGTCTAACTCGTTCCCAGAAAGTATTTTGTACTTTACCATTCCTAGCTCGTCCATGTCTACAGCCGACAAAGTGACAAGAGTCTCGCTGACGGGGAAATCGCGGCTTATCATACCCCTGCACGAAACTCTCTCAAAAACAGGCTGGTTGTCATTGATGTTTATTAGACGGATGGTGACATTAACCTCACTCTCCCTTCGGTAGGGTGCGCCCCAGTCAGAAGCCCGCACAGCAAAAGTATACGTATCATCTGATGACTCAAAGTCCAGGTCTCTGGTGATCCTCACCTCCCCTGTGTCCTGGTTTATAGTAAATGGGAGAGATTGTTCATCACTGATTGTATGTGTTACATAGCTATTCTCTCCTTTATCATAATCCACAGCCGACACTACAAGGACAACAGTGCCAACAGGTAGACTCTCGTTGATTGCAATATCATAGAACGGCCTGTTGAAAACTGGAGAGTTGTCATTAGCATCCTCTATGGTGATTTGGACCCTTGCTCGCTGCTGACTGACAATATCAACTACCTCAAACTCCAAGAAATTCTTTGATATCTTTGTCAGCTGCCTTGTGGTTGAAATAGCTCCAGTCAAAGGGTTTATATCAAAGTACATTGGATCTGAAATGCTGCTGAAGCTGTAATTCACACTCGGAGGGGCTGGGGAGAGTTTCACTAGCTCCACCATGGTCCCCGGGGGAGCGATTTCAGTGAGCTTGACTACATAAACATCTTTCTCAAATTTCGCCAGCATTGGCTCTGGCTTTGTAACCAGCAATTGAACAACTTGAGTGTTAGAAAACTTAGGAGGTATACCCCTGTCTTTAGCCTGGAAGGTTAAGTTGCAGCCATAGGGAAATATATCCCAGTCGACCAGTTCAGAGGTTTTAACCCTGTACTCATTCCCGACAGGTGATCGATCAACCACAAACTGTTCAAAGATGTCACCTTCGACGATGGACACCCACTCTATATCTCCAGATATTCCTTCATCTTTGTCCTCCACTGTGACTATGACAAAGACTGGGTCCTTGTCTGCCCAGGATGGGACAACAGCAACTGCATTGAGGACAGGAGCAAACTCATTAACCCGCTCCACAGTGAGAAGGAGCTTTGCAGTGCTGCTGATACCGTTGTTCCCGTAGAGTTTCATCCCTCTGTCCACCACCTGCACCTCCAGCTCAAATCGGTCCTGTTTGTCCATCCTGGGCCGACTCGTCAGGGTGATAACGCCGCTGGTCGGGTGAACAGCAAAGAGTTCAACTCTGTTCCTAAAGAAGTAGTAGAACTCCCCGTTGGAGCCTACATCAGCATCTGTGGCTGTTACACGTCCTATGCTGGCACCCAGAGGGGCACTCTCAGAAACTACAAATGAATAGGAGGTCGGAGAGAACAGAGGCCGGAGATCATTAGTATCCAAGACCTTGATATAGACAGTAGCCAAGGCCTCTAGGTCTCCTTGGGCAGATGCTTTAACTATCAGTGTGTAATTGTCCTGTACTTCCCGATTCAATATGGTACCACTGCCTCCATTAGTGCGTATTCGGAGGAAACAAAAGTCTCCCATTACAAACTCCTCAGCCTGGAATATTCCTTCATCTCCAGACTCAATGGAATATTGTATGTCTAAAGTGCGGGGGGGTCCAAGAATAATGCCCATTTTGACGTTACTTCTGATAAAGGTTCTTGCTGCAGAGTTCTCAAAGATGGAAGCATTATAGGCAGGCTGGGTGAAGAGCAACAGGCCTTGTCCTGCCCTATGTTCTGACAAAAACTGGGCACGGGTTGAGAAGAAACAGTGGAAGAGAAGGAAGAAGCAAATAAAATGGAAAAGAAGAGAAAGTCTGGATAGAGGAAGCATATTTCCCCACTGATTAGACTTCATCACTATTCCACCATCCAGTCAGCCTATATTTGGGAAGAATAACAAAGAAAAACAGATAGGAACTCAGTTGGCGAGCAGTTAGAGACATGCATTCTGCATGCTAAAAAGTTTGATAGACAACTGTGAGACAAAAGTTACAAAGATGCTTCTGGGATATTGCTTATCTGGGCAGAGATATGATAGCATATTCAATGCTACGCTCAAACTGTTTGCATTCAAACAGTGAATATTGCACCCGAAAGGCTCAGAAGCAAAGAATGACATGCCTTTAAACGACTCACATCAAAGCGCAGCTCACTCACACAGCCTCACTAAAGCATATCATGTCACAGAATAAAATAACTGGAATCGGGAGCAGTCACATTTACTATAATAAACACTGCTTTAAAGACGCAAGGGCTCTTTATCCATTAGCCAGTGGCTACCGTGTTTGTGATATCTTCAGCCAAAAAAGTTTAAGTAGGACAGATTGTGTGAGATGATCTGAAAAAATATTAAAGGGTTGTACAATTTTCATACATTAATTCCACCCATTTGAAAAAGTCATCACCAGTTGAGTCAAATGTCAACTGTAAACGTCAGAGAATAAAAGGGAACATGAGAAAAAAACATTTTTTTTCATTGTAAATACACTTAAATATTGCAAAGATTTTTGTTCATTATACAGCTGTTGTGTGCATCACCTCATAGACATAAAGTAGGATTCTTTTGGTCATGATACAACTTCAACACAAACTAAATAATAAAAAATAATAATATATGGTAAACTGTTTAAGCCCACTGCATGGAATCTGTGGTACGGAATAATAGCAGAACCAAATGGGATGTCATAATTCAACGACTCAAATTAACAATTCCCAGAGAGATCTTGGGCTGGATTTATCCTCTTCCCACGAAGCAAATTCTGTCCAGCCTGGCTTGTCTCTGTGCAAAATCCACTAGTTTAAAATAACACAGTCTGCATCTTAACAGACTATATTATCAGGGCTCCTCTAAAGACTTCACTCATGCATCGCAGCGTCTCCTACCTTGAAACGAAACAGCGGCAATCAGTAAAAGTAAATCTTCCCCCTCCTCTATCCGACTGTATGCAAATCTATTAAAAAAATAAAAAATTGGCAAAAGACGGAAAAAGTGCAGAAGTCCGCGACGATGCTCGAAGTGCAAAATGCATGTGCACATATCCCGACGGGCAGATAGATGTCTACTGAGCCGCAGCCATCCTCGCAAAACTAAATAGCTATTGCCCCAGTTTCGTGCACCTGACTACTGTACCCTGAATGCAGCGCGGAGGGGTTCGGATGCGGCTGCAAGAGTCAAGTTAAACCTGACGTTAAAACACACTGGCGTCCGTTCGCTTTGCCTGGAGCTCGGGATCCGAGATCCGTGCAGTGAAACGAACGCGTCGCAAGTTTGAAAGCGGCCAGCATCAGTTGTCGCCTGTGTGTGGGACCACAGTGCGCTCAGGATGGAGGTGGCGTCGGGTCGGCTCGCCGATCTTTGCCGAGTGTCTCCGACGACATCCGGAAGTGTTGCTAGTGTAGCTACTTTAGCAGTTCAAGGCAGCGGCAGTTGAAGCGGCTCTGTTGCCCTCGAGACTCTTTTAGTGGTGTGTGTTTTTTTTTAAAAACATCTCGTCAACAGTTTATTGCGTTTCATTTGCTTCGCCATGTCTGTTTTGTGTTACAATAAGGGATGTGGACAGAGATTCGATCCAGAAAACAACCCGGACGGTGAGTAGTATGTAGTTAAGTGTGGCGGTGTCCTGTCTGTTAGCAAGCTAAAGTCCGTTCATCTAGAAATTTCTCCAGCGATCGGGCCTGTGGGGCAGCGCAGCCCACGAACCCGGTGTTCGGCGCCCCGAACCCGGTACCGGGACTCTTTCATTCATTCATTCATTCGCCTGATGTGGCTGGTAGCTAACAACACGTGGGCCAGCGGTGACTTATCCCCGTGTCGTTTGTTAGCATCGTTAGCTCCCGGTGGTAAGCACGTCAATTACACGGTGACGTTAGCTAATGCTGGACTTGACGGAGCCGGTGTCCGAGACCGAGCACGCCGCCGGGACCGGGCAAAGTTTCAGAGGTTTCGAAGTTTCACGTTTTGTCCAAACTGAAGCCGTGATCTCTACTGTGTTGCCAGGCGTTTTATTGCTAAAGACGAAATTAAACTTTATACTAACAACCGGTAACACAGCGAAGATCATAGCAACAGAGGCACTAGTAACCAACAAGGTTCAGCTTGGTCTGCGATTGGAGATCGTCAAATAATGACATTGAGTCCCCTCATCTGCTTATGATGTATGAGAACAGCTGCCTGAAAGTCACACAATATTATAGGTGACAACAAAACGACCCTGGAATCCAACAACACGCAGTTGGGCAGGACGGAGGGTAGAAAGGCAGTTAGACTGCTGGAAACATCAGTGCAGGAAATGTCACATTTATGATACGCCTGCCCTTCAGCACAGCACAAATATGCAAAACGAGGCAGAAAATATCATCCCCATAAGAAATGATAAGGAGAATGAGCTACCACCTGAAGGGCTTATGCCTGAGGAGACACATGTACTACCAACATCATCCAGTAAAAGTGAGAACTCTAGACATTCAACAAAAATAACTATATGTTAAAATTTACAAAATCCGAGGCCAAATCCCTAATATACTAATGCCTAAGATCTATAACAGCTTTTATGAAACAATTGTGATTATCTTTAACACATATGGTTTTGTGCAAATGTCTTAGGCCACCCATATTTTTGCTTTAGCAATAATACAATGATGACCATATATATATTTATTACACAGTCTCTTACTTATAATATGATTAGAAAATGCAGCAAACATGTAAACACACCGAAAAAATCAAAAACAAGAAAAAGAAATACTTTTTGCATTATTCCCCTTCAGAAAAAGTGTTTTTTGGCTGCAGTCCCTCCTCAAAGGCCATTCCTCATCAGGCTTCTCCGGAGTGTGAGAGGATCAACTTGGCATCCAGATAAAGCTGCCAGATGCTGAGCCAGGTCCTTGCTGGACTTCCTCTGCTTTCTCTCCACTCTGAGAAACTTCTCATCAGATTTTAACAATGTTCTTGTTTTTTCCTGCTTTGCATTATTTTGTGCAAGGCACCTGATCTTGTCCGCCCAGGACAGTTTAAGACATGCTAATGCAAGGGGAGATGCTTTGTACAAATATTCTAGATATTCTAGTTGTGTTATTATCACAGCATCGCTAAAACAGTAGATCTAATGGTGGCCTGACTTTTGCGCAGTAATGTATAACATGCAAATGAAATTATTTGTTGAGTTATATGGAGAAATGAGGCCATCATAATAATTAGCCTCCTGATCTTTAATTTCTTTGTTTGTATCAAAGTTTTTTATGAGACTATTGTTAATATGAAACCACTTATCTAAATATAATTGAACTTTCAAGATAGTTATGTCTTCAGAACTCGTGACAATACCTCAGTGAGTCTCTTATTTCCTTTCATCAGAAACTTTTTATCAGTCTTCAAGTAATATAGCATTGTGTATTGCCAGACACTCAATGCAGCACTCAAGTCTAATTTCCATTTTAATAGGATGCCTCTTTTCATAGCTGCAGAGTATATTATCATTACCTCCATGGGTATCTAAAAGACGTATCAAACATTTGAACAGTAGTGGCACAGCGTAGACTACTAAAAAAGTCTTTGATGGTGTCACCCAGCCAAATTTCTTTATTCCACAGTGATTTCCTTTTAAAGGGCAGAACCGATACATCCGAAGTCAATTCTCAAATGATCATGTGTCAGACTTTTTGACAATATGAAAAGTCTGTCATAAATCCATTTTATGCGTAATGATTGTGTCAATGTCAAGCCTTTTTGTTGGCTTGTAAGTGTTCTACTTATGAAAGAGCTCCAATATTTTTTAACTGTTTAATTTTATATTGTATAAGTTGATATTTATTTATGTATTTTCTGAGCTGGCCTTCACACAAAAAAATTTAAATCATTTGATACATTTTATGCAAAAAGTAGTAAAAATTAAAGACAAAGGAAAAGTTTAATAATGATAATCTCCATAAAACATTAGCAAATATTTAATCATAAATTCTCTTGTTTGACTAAGTGTGCTTAGTCTGATTTTAGTTTTCTTTATAAAATGTGTTTGTACTTGCTGTTTGTGCACTAAAGCTTTTCAGTACAGAAAGAATACCCTCCTTTTATATTTAATACTTATCCCATAGTCTCAAATTATTTACATAAAATCCTGTCAACATCTCAGACCATTTTAATCCTAAATTAAACTGTAATACTTTGTCTAAAACGTGTCTTATTACATTATGACAAACACTTTCATGTTCTGACTTGACCTCATACAGACATCATATACCACTGTAGAGAACACGGTTTCCTAATTGTCAAACTTTATTTTGTCTGAGCATTTTAGTCAAGTCAATTAAACAGGATGTGTAAGGGCAGCATCAGTCACTGATCACACAAGGCCTTCGGGAAATGTGCCTCCCGTGAAAGGAAAAACAATTAGTGCCAGGACATTGTTGTGATCTTCACAATGACTCAGACATCAACACAACTGAAATCGACTATATAATACTTTTAAGTAGTAGTTCACAAAATGCCTTTCTATATTTTAGAAACTATTCTACAACATTATTAAGCATTGTGTACAATAAATGTCCGCTCTGAATCATTTTAGATCAACCCTTTATGTTGAAAGCTGAGGTTCTTTTTCGTTTTTTAAGAAACAAGAATATATTAAAAATAGGCCAGAAAAATCTTGTAAAATTAAACATTTTTATGTTGCCACATTCGTCCTCTAAAGTAATCAGAGTTGTTTTCTTTTTACAGATTGCTGCACCTATCATCCAGGAGTGCCAGTATTCCACGATGCATTAAAGGTAAAATGCCTGAGAAATGCAGTTTATTAGTATCTTGCTGTCGGGTCAAAGTCAACGAATGTGCAACTTCCCACAGGGATGGTCCTGCTGCAAGAGAAGAACGACTGACTTCACGGACTTCCTCAGCATTGTTGTGAGTATTTTCCTGTGGTCGTGTTTCCATTTCCATTGTCTGTCGTGTAATAGACATTGAATGCGGCCATGTTGATGGGAAGAATCATTGTTTGTGAACCCAATAGAGTGACTCTCTCTTCTCAGGGCTGTACAAAAGGACCCCACAATAAAGAGAAGCCTCCTGAGCCGGTGAAACCAGATGTGACAACATCAGGAGAAAAGAAAGAGGCAGACAACCAAAAACCAAAGTTTAATGAGTACATCATCTCGGCACCAAAGCCTCAGGAGGCGATAAACAGACCAAGGTAGTAGCGTTAGCTTCAAACATTGTTTTATGTTTTAATCGATAACAGCAATACCTGAGGATCTTATTATTTGTGCAGTTTAAAGCTAAAGTGATTTCTTTTTTTCTAAAGCTAGCAACATAATAAAGCATATAGAATTTTAAATTAGCATTGGTCTCTAGATTTTTCCTAAATATAATTTAAATAGACCCAGAAAGTCAAGCTCTTGTCTGTTCAGTACATCAACGGAACTTCATATTTAATACTCTATATCTGTATATCCTTTGACAACAGTTTGCTCTGAATTATTCTAGTTCATCCTAGTATGCATAAAGGATGAGTGCCATCATCCTGAAAATGATCAAACATATACTGAGAACGTGTAGCATAGTTAGGGTTGTGGGTAAAAAAGTTAAAACAGAGAAACTGATTGAAGCAGTGACAGCGGAAATTCCTTAGAAGTAGAATAAAAGACACACTACCTTTGTATATCCAAAATACCTCTTTGTATTTCCATTTATTCTTTTATGATTTCTACCTCTGTTTTCATTAGTGCTGATGAACCAATGGTGAGAATGCAGCATAAAGTCTCTGCATCTCTGAAGCAGGCTCTGGAGAAGCTAAAGCTGACTGAAAATACAGAGGAAGCAAAAGGTGAGAACAGAGTTTCACCTAAGTCACTCACGCCTTTCTACTTTTTTACTCCTTCAGTTTTCTGTTTTTTTTTTTTTGAACATCCACATCTAGTTACAGCACAGGAAGGTGAAAGTTAATGAACGGTCTTTGTGTAAATCCTTACAGGGAGAGGGTAGCGCATCGTAATTTTGGATGCATTTTTTAAATATGATACTCAATATATAGATGCCAAAACTCAGTCTCTCCCTTTTATCTTTGTAGAGGAAGATAGTGATGAGATCAAGATTGGAACATCCTGCAAAAACGGAGGATGTACTAAAGTAAGTGAGTTTTTGTCATTTTGTGATATGGAAGACTTTCTGGATAAAATTATCAGGCTGATGAAAATTGTGATGAAATGTGTCTGTAGAGCTTTGGAATGAGCACCTGGGAAATATATTTTTAAGCTGTGTAATTCACATACTTAAATACTTGTTTAATTAAAATAAAATAAAAACTATATATCCAAAAGGATTCCTGATATATAAATTGTAATGCCCCAAAAGAACTAACTTCTCTGAGTAACGTTTATATCTCATTTTCTCCACCTCCATTTTTGGATGGATGGAAAACATGTTTTTTTTTTTTTCTGCTCAAACTAATAAAACCGTTACCCTAGAATTCAAGCTTAAATTGTGAGGAAAATTTGCAGTGAAATTTGCTAGAAGCTTGGAGAATTTATGTTTAACATAAATTGCTTTTAAACTCATTAACTTGAAAGCCATGAGGTGTTGTCTTATTGCCTGCTTTTAGCTGTTACATCAGGTTTGAGAGATTTCAATGTTGCACTTATTTTTTTCCCAAGATCTTTGTTAGAGAGCAGAGTTAAGTATCATTACTCAATGTACTTTCACCCCTGTCATCCCAATGACATCCAGAAATATGATTTTGGCTATAAAGGTATAGTCAATGATTCTAATTCATTACACATATTGTTATACTCAGCAAAATACCCTAATCTTCCCCTTTTTTCCGTCCATTGTTAGTGTTCAGTCAACAGAAAAGCTGTGGGAAAACACAGCTGATTAGTACACGGTACACTTTTGAATACTGGAATATTTTTCAGTGCACACACTAGGCTGACAGCAAGATAACGGCACTCTTTCATAAATGGACTGGATTGTTACCTTCTTCATACTTTACATTTGAGAATGCAAATGTCCACCATAATGTGCACAGCAGTTTTATTTGGCTCCATTTGCTTTAATGTGCTGTGAACAAAACACCAGCAGCATAACTTTTTATATCATGTTCATGTTCATTTGATGGCATTTTACCTGACTGTCCCCAATATTCTGGCCATGGCAACTCGCATTAGCGAACTCTGGGGGAGTATGGTTACACAACACTAAGGAAAGTTGTTGATTTATTTAGATGGTGATACAAACTTCATACAGCATTTTGCCCGAATCATGGACTATAGCTTTAATGTGCAATAGTTATTGAGGTTTCATTTTTCTCTAAAGACATGACAAAACTGGACAAGATCAATCGCATCGTTATGAATCCTGCCTCTATTATCTGAGAGCTACATTAGTTGGAGATTGCATCATTGCAATGATGCTATCTTATCTTATTTGTATTTTTAATAAGAATAGCTTCAGTAATTCTAAACACACTTGGTATTTGCAGAGTTTTGAAGGCCAGGCAAGCGATTCTGATGTGTGCCTGTACCATTCTGGAGTCCCAATCTTCCATGAAGGGTTAGTTTTATTCATTATTTTTAACTTTATTCGTTAATCATTTTATAATTCAATCCTGAAATCCAACTCTGCCGTTCACCTTAAAACTCTAGTGTGTCTGTCTTTCCTGTGTCTTCAGGATGAAATACTGGAGCTGCTGTAAGAGGAAAACCTCTGACTTTAATACTTTCCTGTCTCAAGAGGGCTGCACAAAGGGAGCACATCTATGGAGGAAAAAGGATGAGGTAGGTGTACTCACCTGATGGCAAGTAAATTTTTATTTGCACAAGTCTGTGTACAAGAGCCTCAGCTGGGACTCAGTATAGTGGTGTGTGGTGATAGACTGAATGCTTGAAATTTGAATTTGTGTAAGAAATAATCACTAAAGGGATCTTTCAGGGTAAGAAAGTGGTTCCATGTCGGTTCGACTGGCATCAGACTGGGTCACAGGTCATCATCTCGATCTACGCCAAAAACGCCGTCCCAGAGTTAAGCTACGTGGAGGCAAACAGCACCACGGTGAGGGATGATTGACAGCTGGTTTCTGGCCAAATTTAAACTGCCGTCTTTTACTTTTCCAATTTAATGTTTATTTCTCTCGTTTCTCCTTAGCTCAACATCCATGTTGTATTTGATGGAGACAAGGATTTTGAGCAGAAAATCAGCTTGTGGGGAGTAAGTATTTACATGTAAAACATTACTGCCTGACAGTAGTGGGTTTTAATAGGTAGGCAAGTGCCCTTATGTGACACCACAGTTTTATTTGAAATAATTTTGGATGATAATTTTGAAAAATAACTCTGCTTGGCTGTAGAGTTAAAAATTTTAAATATACTGTAGACCGGAATATGGATTTATTTAATTATCATGTGACTCCCTTCTTTACTAAAAGTTTTAATGCAGTTTATTTCTCGTGTCTTTTGCCTTCATCTTAGGTGATAAATGTAAGTAAAAGTATAGTAAACATGATGGCAGCCAAAATTGAGGTGGCCATGAAAAAATCTGAGGCCATGTCATGGGCTCGTTTGGACCTTCCTCCTCCTGTCACACCACCCAAGGAGACTGAAAATAAAAAAGAAGAGGCCGATAGTGAGGATGAAGACGAATGATGTGGACTTGCAACAAAAACATTGTGTGTATCTTTAGCAGAAGGCCACACAGTCCATTCTTTACCTCTTGATAGAGTTGCCTCTTTTGCTGTCATGGAGTTTGGGCCTCTACAACTAAACAATTACAGTCACAACTAAGAATGCTAAATCATCAGCTTACTTGATTTTTTTTTTTTTTTCTTTGTCTATTTTTGGATTTTTCCTGGGTCGTTATGGTATGATAAAGACTCTTCAATATTTTCTACACCAGTTTTTCACTCAAGTACTGAATGGTAATCAGGAAAACACTGACAAATAGACTTCCAGTCAATTAAGACGATGATACACTTATTAAATGCACTGAAACCCCCCCCCAAAAAAGATTATTGTTATTATTATTATTTTCTTATTATTAAAAAAATAATAACACAATAAGAGTCTAATGTGACCATGCCTAATTTCACACCTACTAAACCTTTCATGTGAATGCTCACCCCCTAAATTATTGTGGTGGGCCATAGATGGGACCAATTTGGTTTCAAAAGTATTTGGTAAAGTCCGATTCCTCTGTACATTTCCATTTATGTGATAAATTTAGAATTGTTTATATGTATATTTCATTCCATCCCATAGTTTTTTAAAATTGTATAAATTATTGCATCTGTATGTCCATTATCACATCAAACTGAATGATGCTGATTTAATGGTGTTTGCCCACGAAGCTGCTTTATGTCAGTAATTTGGATCTCTAAAATGTCCAGAATTTAATGGAATTATTCTGGTGTTACAAATAAATACAACAGTTCTGTGAAATTTAATTCACTGCAAATTCCCCAGTTTTCTATAGGTAAAATTTAGGATTTGCGTTTTTTTTTTGTTTACCTGACTATATCTAATAATATAGTTTGTAACTCTTGCTTCCAAATCATCATTGCTGTATTTATCTTGTTTTTTTTTTCTCCGATTGTTTCCTCCTTTGTTTTTTTGGTCACAACAACAGTATAATTTTGATGAGGACAATGTACTGTAATTGCTGGCAATCACAACTGAACAGAGTACTGTATTTTAGAACTGCTTTGTTAGACAGCATGTGTCAAGGCTTACAATGTATGAAGTAAATTTATCTAAATGAGACCATTACACAAGGGTAAAAGT
This sequence comes from Channa striata, assembly GCA_033026295.1. Taxonomy (NCBI): domain Eukaryota; kingdom Metazoa; phylum Chordata; class Actinopteri; order Anabantiformes; family Channidae; genus Channa; species Channa striata. Next base: position 8,988,131 of record CM065182.1, on the reverse strand, counting down.
ATTAGGGAACAAATTTATCTTACCAAAAAATAAACTTTTGTGTTAACTCTGTAAAACTGAATCCTACTGTGTATCTATTTTAGACATAAAAGCATATGCTTTGGAAATACTGGACAAGTAGAAGTTTCATCACAGTGGTATTAATGCCAGATTTCTTATCTGACTGTGAAATGAAACACTTTAGGTGACTTAAAGTAGTTATGACCTTTCAAGTGAAAATTGTGAACCACATGCAACTTGGGGGATTACAGTGACTTTTACAAATGCCAAAGTTTTTTAAAACTATTATGTAACTTTATGGTTAGAACGTTGATTTTCTATAATCTTACCACAAACTTAAATCAATTAATATGTGCTTAAGTCAACTCCCACATAAAGTTCCAAAAACACCCCAAGGCTCGTGTGAATGTATCTGAAGGAGTTTGTTTCTTCTTTTCGATGACAGGTGCCTGTAGGATATCATGTCTCCGTATTAAATGTCTGCGTACATGATGCAACACACTGCAGAACTTGATTTTGGAAGCAATTGGCTAAAACCAAGAGAATGAATGCAAAAAGTCACTATGGAACATTTCCATGACATAAGCCATAAGCGTTACACAGAGCATGTCTAAAATTGCCTAATTGGTAGAACCTGATGAGCATGTGGGTGGAACAAAGTCAAAATGTAAGTGTTTAATACAAGTCTCTTAAATTTCAATCATTTTATATCTTACAAGAGAAGTTTATACTCTCAATACAGTGTAAACACGTTGTACAGTGATGATATACTCTATATATGTTTAAGCATTATTGTGAATAACTCAAGAGTGATTTGCCATAAAATTCACGTCTGTCCTCACATAGTTGTTTGGTAGTTAGGCTGACTGCTTTCCACATTGTCCTTGCTCCAGATAAGAGGCTGTGTTTCTGGGAGGGCAAATATGCTTTTCCACTTCCTTCCATGCAGCCACGGCAACTGCTTGTACCGCCGCACTACTGTGAGAACAGCAGCAGTGAGGAGCAGCGCTACAACGCCTCCCAGGAGCCCTGCAAGCAGCAGGAAGGGCCACACATCCTGCAGCACCACCAGGTAAGGATGCATGGACTCCGCCAGCCTCTGGTCTGGAAGGAACAGACAGGTGGTCCCGTAAATGTAGAGTGGGTTGAGTTTAATTTTGAGCTTAAAATGAAGTGAGCCTTTGCATTTTAAAAAGGAAATTTAATTAAACAGGTCCTGTGGGTAGATTTTTAAGTTTAGGGAGAAATAAAGGGGAAATGTGCAAATAACTTCTCTCATGAAGAAACTTACTGGCATCTAAGAGGTAGGAGTATTCATATCCCAGATCCTTGCTGGTAATAAAGTATTCTCTGTTTCTGTGGAGCGGCAGGAAAGGTGCCATGTGGTAGTCGCTGTTGTGCCCAATCGGAGCGTTAGACTCTGGATACTGGGATGGAGATGGTCTGTGCCTCCTGAGCCATTGTTCATAAATGCTTTCATGCAGTAAGGAAACAAATGCAGCTGTTATCGGGAATGTAGAAATGCACCTTCATTACGTGTTTGCATCTATACGCGCCCTTTCTTACCTGTCAACAAAAGCATGGTGAAGAAGGAATATGGGGTCATTTGCTGAGCCCTGCACTGAGGTCATGGATCCATTCATGAACACGTGGAGAGCGGCATGCATGCCCATACGAGAACTGTTCCCTAAACCCGTCTGAGGATCCCCAAATCCTGCAATACACAAATATCTCTGTCAGCACTCACAAAGAAAAACACGAAGTGGTAAAAAAAAATCTCTGGTTTATGTGAATGACAACGGTAAACTCCATAACACTCTCCTGCCTTTCTTTTGTGACATGCTGTACATGAATATGTTCAGATCTGACGTACTGTAGATACTCTAAGAAACCATCACAGGTGTATAACAGACACTTTATCTGAATTGCTCTCTGGCATTTAACCTATGCGTTTAGTAATGAGTCGCACACATGCACATTAAAAACAGCTGGAGAACTTACCTGAGACCCAGTACACATTTAATGATGCACAGTATTGGTGAGGCATTAATAATTGTGGATAGTACATTTAATAGCCAGCGATTATTTTAGACTCTCCTATTATCTCGTCTATTTAGAACAAGATGCCACATAAATACAACTGACTTGACCTGACTTGACTTGGGATGTAAGATTATGACATTTCATCTGTATCTGTTGAGTACAAACAATGTTCATAAATAAATTTAAAGGCCACAAAAAATAATCAACAGTATAGACCAGATAAGCCACAAGAGTGGGAACTAAAGGAACAATAGATCATCACAAGAAGAGTTCACAGTGCACAGCTGAATATAAGCAAGTGATAAAAGTGTGTGTGTGTGTGTGTGTGTGTGTGTGTGTGTGTGTGTGCGTGTGCGTGCTCCAGCCTATCTGACCTTCCAAAGTGTTCCTGAAGCTCATGTTGGCACTTCGGTCCATGGCCCCGGTGTCATAGTCCGTCAGACTGAGAGTGAACTCCACCTCTGCGGAAGTCGGCAGTCGCCCAACCACGTTGCGGTTGTGGTTTCCAGGGTTACGACGCAGCGGACCTTCCTCCCGGGCATCACACAACACACCCCGGCTGTTGTATTCGTCAGCACGGGAGCAGATGACCTGTGGTGCAGACACCCAAAAACATGCATCACAGAGCTGAGGAGGGTGGGAACAGATGCCAACAATCATCCTGAATAATCTAGTTGTAGGAAATATTGACAGCAGAAATTATGAATTACATGACATCCGGGCTTTGTTTAATAAATGGCCCAGGAGTGATACAGAATTTCACTTGATTTCCCAATGTCTGCAGGGTTAGGTCCATTTTTACTTCAGTGTGTTTACCTTCCAAGAAGAGAAGACGGAGCCTGGGCTGAGAAAACTGGGATCCTGCGGGTTCCGGTCCCCCATCAGATCATCGGTGCACACGTCACAGGCCTGAGCATCCCTCCAGTCCCAGTACGGGATGCTGAAGCTGCTGTCCCCGGTCAGCTTCCGGATCTCATGCTCCCAGTGCAGCAGGTAAACGCGGTGCCACGGAGGAAAAGCTGGAGCCCAGTGGGCGAAGTCCACGTTGGTCCACACGTTGCCCGGCCCGCCCAACAGCGCGCTCCGGGACGCGTAGTAATGCATCCACACGAAGAGGTCGTACACCGACACCTCAGCGAACATCGGGTCGGACCCGTTCCCCATCTCCCTGCGGGTCCCCGTGGCCACAACGTAGTCCCTGCTGATGGTCTGCTTGGCCAGGTTCAGGTAAGACACGAACCGGATCCTCTCCGCCCGGGAGAGGTGGAAGATGTTCCTCCGCACAGACTCTCTCCTCTCGTTGCAGTTCGCCCCGGCGTAGCCGAACTTGCAGTCCGCGCAGCTGAAACCCATAAAGTTCCCCGCACACCGGCAAGTCCGGTTGTAGAAAACCAGGGGCCATTTCTCCCTGTCGTCCAAGCCGGAGAAGGGGTACTGCGGCCCGTCGGGCTGATCCGGAACCTCCACGTCCTGACAGAAGCCCCGGCCCGAGCTGGCCCCGCAGGCCGATCCGTCCCCGTCCCAAAGCGGGCAGCACTCCTTGGAGAGCAAGGCCTCCCGAGTGGCGCACGGACGGGGAAACTGGAGATGGCAGGGTTCGAAAAACACCAATAAACTGATTGTTTTCAGGAGCCACATTGCAGCAAGCGGTCCCAGAGAGAGATGAGGCGAATGTTCCCAAAGTGGGAAACCTCAGGCATAAATTCCTCAGAGTTTTCCCAGAGCACCCCCTCCTCTCTGTGGAGCCGGTCACATGCCACTTAATCACAGGATGAAGAAATGCTTCATGAGGGGTCCATTACCCCAAAGCACATATCCCAAGATGGCAGTTTGCAGAAAATACAGTTCTCAGTGGGAGTCCAGTGAAGATGCCACCCAGCAGGCTGCCCATCAGTTACTGTACCCTGTCATAAATGAGCATATATGATTTCATGTGACCACGACGCATGGTGAAGGCCTCAGGGATACTGAGGAGAACACTACACGCCTTTCAATTTTCTGCAGTCATGAGCATGAAATAGGCGCACGTCTTAGGATTTCTCGCCCACCAGCCTCAAGAAGCCAACAAGACAAACTGTTAGTCCTGAGATTATTCGATAAAACCCACCACAACCAATTTCAGTCCACAGAAAGAGTTAGAGAACCGTAATAATTTATAACTTCATATTCATGGGAAGGTCAATAGGTGTGTAAATAATGCACGCTATAATTTTTAATTTAGTTTCCGCTTCTTGTGACATGAGACATTTGGGGACAAATCACCAGTGGTCACCTACAAATTAAAAACTGAGCTTTAAATGATATAATGATGATGATATGTTTACTGTAGCCAGATATAAACCAATGACAGCAGAAGAAAATGCTTTCAATTCATTAAAATATACAAAGTACAAGATGAAATTAAAGCTCTTTTTAAATAATCCCGTTTGTGGACTTTGAATTTTATCTTTGTGGTCATATGACTAAAGACATTATACGCCATCACGTACAAAGCAGATAAGGGCAGGAACTTAAAACAAAGAACTGACTGAGGAAAAACTGAGGATCAAAGTATAATAAAGCAAGTTATTGCCGACGGCGAAGATATGTGGTACTTCAATTTGCACTATGTGTTCTCAGAATAAACCTTTAAAGTCGTTAAAGATTTCTCAGTACCGCATCCCCTCATGAGCTGACCTTTGGCCTTTGGTCAGCTCATGTGGGGATGCAGTTTGCATGTGATATTCATAGGGTTTTTAACATTAAGTCCACGACAGCATGTGGGTCCCCACCAGAGGGCGTCATGTGACTGTTTTAAATATTCTGTCTCCCGAGACCAGTTCACCAGGACTCTCTGTCTCTGTCTCTGTCTCTGTCTCCCCAGGCAACTAACAAACCACAGGTTTACCCTCAGGATCCCATTTATTTATCTCCTACTAATGAATCCAGAAACATCCTTAATCACATATTCAACCTTTAAGTGGTTTGTCTTCACAAACATGTCCAACAATTACAATGTTTTTGTTACCACACATGCATCCCATTCACATTAAATAGTCAAAACTTATTGCAATATGTTATTTTGATGGATTCACCTCTGCGGAATGTGAACAAATTTCTGATAAAACTACTAAAATGTAAAAAGCTCTTGTCATAAATGCTGCTTCATCTTGTCTGTCATAGATATAATTATTATACATAGGGGTGTGTGCTTTTGTTCCTCTTGGGGTTCCCTCCAACCAACAGGAGTTTACATTTGAGCAGCTCAAATCAACCACAAACATATTCATATCCTAATCAAACACATGCTAAACAAAACCGTGCTGTCCAGCCAGGATGAAGAATATTATACTCACTGCTGTCTTTGCTTTCATTTCCATTTCATTCATCAGCCAATCATCACAAAGCAACATTGACTTACCCGTTTCAATTTTAATTCATAAAGTGGTCAAACACAAATATCACCCATGCAAAAAAACCAGAGCTACTGGTTTTTATTTGAACACATAAATTTTCAACATTTGATTACTTGTAAAGAATTTGACGAGATCTTTATTTTTGTCTTTCTGTCTTCAGGCAAAAGGAGAATTCATGGAAGGATCATTCTGTTGCTCTTCAGTTATTATCCGTTCTCTTACGCATGGTGTTGACAAATAAGAATTGCTGAAACACAATGTGCAAACAGGCCTGTGTAAAGTGTTAGATTTCAAATTGTGAGTGGGCTCCAACCAAATGGGGTTGTCTTTATTTTACGCACTGGAAGGCTGACGGATGAACTGAGGTGCGTAGAAACTTGAACTTAACGTTACATTTGCAATTCCTTACATTAATCTATAGTCCATTAATGCTTAATCTTGAATTCTAACAGATTTAGTATCGGTAGTTGTTTTTTAACGTTTTAATTTGTATTCGTTTATTTTGCTTACTTATTTGTTTACTTGCTTCTTTTTACATGTTGAACATGCGTCGGTGGTCTCCGTGGCTCGCCTCCCGGAGCTTTCCACAGTTGTACCCGTTTAGTCACTGTTGATGCTCCATGCTTTCCACTGTTTTGGAGTAGGAGGAGGAGGTGGAGGAGAAGGAGAAGGAGGAGGGGGGGGGGCCGCTGTGCGTCACTAGGCTAAAACATGTTCCAATAACGGGTTATATTATCTGCTGCTATTTGCAGTTTGCTGTAGCCAGGCGCCAGACGGAGCTTGAGCAGAAACCTGCAGCGCTTTTCTTACTGCTCCTCTGTGATGGAAAGCGTCTGAGAATGAATGGCATCTGCAAGGCTGTTGGCAGAGCAGAGGTAGGTGGAAGTTGTCTGTGAGTTTGGGGGATTCAAACGGGGAATTAGCTTTCTGCAGTTTAACACCGGTTTTACTGGACCAACGAGCGTAGATGTCAGTTTTAGCTGCCGGATGCACTTTCAACATCAGTTCATCTTCATGGTGAGAAACAGAATGTGATTTTTAGAGCAGGTGACTTGTGAGTCCAAAGCCTTTCCTACCTTTCTAATGTCAGTGATGTGAGCGTTAAATATGGCTTGACTGAGATACTTACAAACATAAACACGTTGAAATCATTTCTTTAATGTCCCTCTTCCTTTCTCTTTAGGAGTATAACCCCTGGCACTTCCAGAACCATGTCAAAGACCACACGTTCAGCTGAACCTCAGCCCTAGGAGGACAGACGATGGCAGGCGGAGTAAGAGGGAATACAGGGATGTGGAAGACGTTGCTGGTGGTGATCGTGTTACTGGGAAATGATATGAGCTTCTTGGGCCTGAAAAACAGGGTCGGAGTCAAAGCCCAGAACAATGAGAGAAGGGTATTAGCACATATCCCTGGGGACATCATCATTGGAGCTCTGTTCTCTGTCCACCACCAGCCACCTGCACACAAGGTACGTGTCTTAGTATGTTACCTAGTGGGGGTGGGGTCAACGTGGCTATTGTGACCCGTTTTTCCATGCTGATGCTGAACCCTGTCCACCATAACATTAAAACCACCGGGTCATTTAAATGCTGTGGCTGATTGCCCTATGTGTGTGTTCATTTTCTTTGTGTGTGTGTGTGTGTGTTTGAGAGAGAGAGACAGAGAGATAATCCAGTTATGTTGCACCTTCCTCAGGTCCATGAGCGAAAGTGCGGTGCTGTGCGTGAGCAGTATGGGATCCAGCGAGTGGAGGCCATGATGCACACCCTGGATCGAATTAACGCAGACCCGGCCATCCTCCCAAACATTAGCCTGGGCTGTGAGATCCGGTGAGAAACGCAGCATAAAACCTCATTTGTCGTTCTTAAATATCAGTTAGCTGTTCATGATTCTAAAAGCTAGTTTGCAGTCAGTCGTGGTTCAGCAGTTGTTTGAGACAGACAGCAGAACGTTGGGGGTTTGAAGGAGATAGAATATAGCAGATCTGAAAAAGTTGGTATTGCTGGCCCGTCTCTCAATAAAGAAAAAAAGAAGCCAGATAGCACTAAAGGTAATGTTTCTTAAATTAAGTCCAGCATTGTCTGACTCAGCCAAGCGAAACCTCATTCCAGCTTTGTCCAAAGTTTGACTGCAGACTTCTCACTGCTATTAAAGTGTCTTGGTCAAGTGGTCAAGTTCTTTGAAAAGTTGAGCTGCAGACTGTGCACTTAAAAAGCACCTGACACGTATCCCTAAGCCACCCCTCACCTTCTATTACTAACAACAATGCACACTCCATTTTCCAGGGACTCGTGCTGGCACTCTGCAGTGGCGCTGGAGCAGAGTATCGAGTTCATTCGGGACACACTAGTGTCCAGCGAAGAGGAGGAGAGCCAGGGCAGGTGCACCGCAGAGGCAGGCAGCTTACTGCTCCAGGGGAAGAAGCCCATAGTGGGTCTGATTGGACCGGGGTCCAGCTCTGTGGCCATCCAGGTGCAAAATCTCCTCCAGCTCTTCAACATCCCGCAGATAGCCTACTCAGCCACGAGCATGGATCTGAGCGATAAGGTGAGATCATTTAACAAAAAGAAACGACATTAAAGAGCGAGAACATTCACGCTGAATAACTAAGCAGCACATCTTCGCCAGTCGGAAAGATGCCAAAACACTAAATCAGATTTGTGTTTTTAAAGCGCTGCTGTCAAAGCAGTGACTGGCTTTGAGCTTGATGAAAATCTACTTTAAGTGAATTAGTGACATTATTATTTATTATAATTATCATGTAATAGCATGTAAAGCATCAGCATTCTTCCTTGTTTTAGGCTGTTCTATAGCAATATATATGTCATAACTCCTTTCCATGATGATAGGTCTGCTTCATTGTTTTAGTTTGACATCTGATAATATTCAATATCACTTTTTTTTGTTTTATCACCTTTTAAAAAGACTTTGTTTAATAGTACTATTTTCACAAAAACATACAAATATTTTCAGATAGTATATTGGTTTTAAGTCAATATGCAGTTGGTTTAAAGATCGGCTGCTTGACATGCTTCGGTATACGGCCTGACTTATGATTATGTAAATTCCTTCCAACAGAGTCTGTATAAATATTTCATGAGGGTAGTGCCATCAGATATGCAACAGGCCAGAGCCATGGTGGACATTGTCAAGAGATACAACTGGAGCTACGTGTCTGCAATACACACAGAGGGTAAGAGTGTGTATGGGTGTGTTACTGCTTTACATTTGGCATCTTTATATCGCTACTTTCAATAACCAAATCTCTCTTTCGTACCATTTTCCCATATGTTTTGTAAACTGAGTTGCAATAGCACACACAATATGGCAGTGCAACAATTTTTGACTGCAATAGAGAAACAGTAGTAGTCAAATTACTGTGGGTAGTGCCTGACTCAGTTCTTAGTTTCAGAATAGAATATTACTTTTACCTACTCACATTCTGCCCCAGCATCCAATTTGAATTTTAGACTGTTACTGGACAGTGTGATGGAATAAAAAAATTATACACAGTCTTGTACAAGTTTGCTACCAGATGACCAATCCAATCCAAATCCTGTCAAGTGTTATAAACCAATAAATTATATGAGCTTTGCAGCTCCAAAGCAAACACAAGTGTTTATGGAATGGACATAAAGAGGTTGTAGTTCTTCAGAAGGCGAAGGACACCATATTTATTGTAGGCTGTGGTTGTGAAATAGAATACGTTTAAATATTCCTGTGGGCAGCTAACTAATTCTTATTTACAATTTTGGCCACTGAAGGCAATAATACCTTTTGGCAGATGCCGCTCAAGATGGAGCCACATATGGGAGCAAAGCTCGTACTATATAAGCAGTAATGAAAGGGATGCCTCAAACAGTGTCATGCCCAGAGCACACTAGCAAAGCAACAGTAACTAGGTGACCTAATTTTCTGCATAAACAGGGAAGTGTAACCCCCCAACTGTTCCCACAACAGGGACACATTTCCCAGAATCTCTGGCGTCACATCGGAGTGTTTGATAGTCTATACCCTGTGTGTGTTTGTGTCTGTGTGTGTGTGTGTGTGTCGTGAGATCACAGGAGATCACTTGTGCAAGACTGAAAGTGTGAGGAGGAGGACAGCAGAAAACTGCATGCCTGTTTCTTTCTACATATAAAATAAAAAAGATATGTAAATGTTTGTTAAAGGGTCTTTTGTGCAATTACACTATTTAATTCGCGCTGTACTATCCACAGGTAATTACGGTGAAAGTGGTATGGAGGCATTCAAAGACATGGCAGCAAAGGAGGGAATCTGCATCGCCCACTCTGATAAGATTTACAGCAACGCAGGCGAACAGAGCTTTGATAAGCTGCTGCAGAAACTGCGAGCCCACCTGCCCAAAGCCAGGGTGGTGGCCTGCTTCTGCGAGGGCATGACGGTCCGAGGCATACTCATGGCCATGAGGCGACAACGCCTGGTGGGTGAGTTTATGCTGGTTGGAAGGTGAGTGATGGATTGCCGTATGTAGAACTTGTGACAAATATGAAATATAGTGTAGAGCATTGAATGGTTTCTTTGCATTGTGCAATCATTTCTAATCCAGACTCTCGTCAGATGTCCAGCAACATCAGACAAAGATGTGTTTGTTGTCATTTATCATCATCTTTATTGTCATCATCTTCATGGCATCCATCAGCTTCATGGTGATCTGGGAAATTCAAGGTATTTTTCACTAACTCTTCTCTTGTAAACACACAAGACATTTGTCTGTAGCTGTTCAAGAAGGTTCAAGAAAGGCAATTTCTTTTTGTATCCAAATAGACAGATAAATCATAAATCATTACTAAGTCATATTTTTGCAGTCACAGTCAACAGTACAACAATACACAGAAAATTTAACAGGTCAAGTAGTTTGTTTCTTTTCCCCTTATGATCAAATATTGCATGTTGCAATATTAGCATCCTTCAAAATATGACATTGTGAAAGTAAATAAGGACATTTGCAGAAATGCGATACAAAAATATGATCAGTGATTAATACTGTAAGTTAATTTAGGCGGAGAAAAAAATAACAGCTGAGCATATGGTGCATATTTACCATGACAGATAAAAAATAAGTGGGAAAGAGGGGGTTGATTTAGCAGGAGATTTCACTCTGCGAGAATGACATGTTTTATTTTAAGGTTTAACTCTCTGGCTCACTCGTCCCTGGTGTTCTATAAATGCCTTTCCTCATTAGGAGCCACATACAGTATGTAGGCTGTCGCTCAAATCTGACAGCAGGAAACATAAAATCACCTTGAACTACATATTGGAAAACACCACACTCCATCATCCACATCACCCAACAGATCTCCTCGCTACTACGTTTTCAGCGTAAACGTGCTTTTCGTGCCAAACTCACGTCTCTTGTGATGCACATGCTTTCAAAATCTGTCCTTCTTTATCAACGTGTTCTTGACCCTCCCTTTGTTGGCGTTATCACCTTTCTCATCCTCGTTCGTTGGAGAGGATTTGTCACCAGGTCTGTGGATATATGCAGTGCACACATGCTCAGATTCCATTTATAGAAAGAGGGAGACTGAAGGAGCAGATCATGTCTTATTTTTTTCTTCTCTTTTGTTTTTTTTTTTTTCGTTTTTGATTTCTTTCGTTGCCAGCGCTGCTTAAGCCTATTTTGAACTGTTGTATCCAAGCTGCAGCCAGCCTTGTGCAGCTCGTTTGTGCAGAATTCAATGAATGCGTGAATTTTTAGATACATCACAAGAACGCTATAGAGTTAATATGGTGCACAGTCCCTCTCTGTTTTCAGCGACATTAGTGGCATAACTTTAAGCACGGCCAGTTTGCACCGTGCTGGATATCTTACCAATTACTGAATGCATTCCATGTATTAAAGTGAAATGGACTTCAGTTCAACATATTCAACCTGTTTCTAACGTCCCAGTAATTTCCGTGCGTCACACGTCTATTGAAACACTGGTGGCGTTAATGACTCAACAGCTTTGTTTTGCACATTGTGCAATTTCTATCACAGTTAGTTTAGTTCAAGTCTACGGTCTTTCTTCACACTGTCCACCTTCCTTACAGTACGTGGACCACAACAGTTTTAGTTACTGTTATAATTTGCTGTTGTTGGCAATTTCAGTGTATAGTTATTTTTAACAGACATGACATACCGTACAATATGGCATTTCTCCAACCAACCACTTTGATGCTGTGTTAGTAAAGTATATTATTGTCCATTGGACTACAATCTGCAATTATTGCCATTTGTGTCCAACACCTGATTGAACCAGAAACTCAGAAACCCAAGGTTGCTTCAAGTGTGAGGGTGTTTTTCCTCTCCTCTCTTTACATGGCCATGTCACATTTTTTTTTCTTTTTTACATGACTTTTTTTCATATTCAGTTTAATTTTAGAAATAGGCGCCTTTTCATCCTCAGGTTTGTGCCATTATTCAGATCTAAAGTGTCCTCTCAGAAAAGGTCTGGCTGGAAAGTTGACCAGCATTGTGCTATACGAGGTGAATAAGACCACCGTGTGTGTGTCTTCGGGCTTGTAGGTGGTGTGTGCACAGCATATTGCCCTCCCGGGTCGCTGTGTGGGTTTCAGAGCTCTCGTTTGAGAGTGATTCAAACTATCTAGAGTCAAAGCCCTCCATGCTTTTCATATCCATTCCAGCCTTTTTCATGCCAGTGTACCATTTCTGTGCTCGCTTCTCTAAGGATGTGTTATAAAATGATCTCCTACCTCACCCAGAGAACCAGGCATCATAAAAATCACCACCCACACGGCTGTTGTATAACTCCTGCTTGCTTAGCAAAGTTTGCAAAACGACTTTTTTCTTTTTTGTTGTCAGTTAGAAGGAGACGAGTGCACGTGTTTGTGTCAGCGCTCGCGTTTACATGCATGCACATGTGGAGGTGCAATCAATCCTGCGTGAGGGAGGGAGAAATATTAATAGATACAGTAGAGGTCTTTTCCAACCGCTCATTGACGAGATTGTTGAGTCCAAGCCCACAGGATTGTATCAGATCAGATACATCTGCCAGCACGGCAGTCTGGTGGGTTATGTCTGATGTTTAAAGTTTAATGAGCATCAGGTATCTTTTTGTAACCAAATTGTCTTTTTAATAAAACAAATCGCCTTAGCAAAATTTCCTAATTAAAAAATAATATACGCTCTGAGTTTGGCCAAATTAAAAATGCATGAATAGTTTGATTCACACGTACAAAATGCTTTACCGATGTGGGGCTCGCTATCCGAAGTGACGTATTCGTTCCTAAATTTGTACAAGTCCAGGAAATCAATATGCTCTTCATCAGAAGTGTCTCAGTGGACTTCACAGATAAGAGCCTACGGAGATCTAATTAATCAGGAGGGAGACGTAAACTTTGCAAACAAAGTTCCAGCGTGTGACTATGGAAGTAATACATCCAAAATACAGCAGCGTCCAAAACCAAATCGGCCCAGTGTATAGAAATAGCAAGCCGCTCTATCCCAACCAGCAAACTCCTCCCAGCACCATTAATCTTTCGTCCCCAGAGGTTCATTACAAGTTGTTGTTCCATAATATTAATAATAAAACCTTCACACTGTTCAACTTGTACATGTGAGCAAATGTGTTTTATTTTTATCCGGCAGCGAGTCTTGCGTCGGTACGTCTGAGTCATTTCACTTCGCTTTACGTGTCTTCAGAGCAGTCGTTGGGTTCATCTTTCAGGGTATCACGTGTCCTCTTCAGTCTGTTCCAACTGCACCTTCAGATTATCCCCTAATCTCATGTAGTAAAAACAAATGTTCTTCTGCATCAAATCCGTGACCTTTTTGTTACATTCATCACCTCTGACATCTGCGCTGAATTCATAGGTTTGCTCACCTGCACTGACAGTAAAAGAAATTCTGTTCTCAGGTGAAGCTCATCTGCCGGTGTTCTGAATGTTTCCCTGGTCTGTAACAAACACGAGTACATGTTAACAAGAGAGATACCTTGTACTGCAGGTTTGGTCCTTTCATTATTCGTCTCTCCTGCTTTGTGTCAGGTTTGCCGGGTGTAGCTTTCAGATAATAGACAACAAGTAGATTTCCAGAAGTCTTGCTGAGGTGACATCGCTGTCTAAACAGTCAAATCCTTGTGTGGGCTGCAATAGTGAGCAACCGTCACCAAGATGCTAAAATGGCATAAGCACAATGGTTTCTTTTTATAAAGCTGATCTACCAAGAAAAACACAACTGCGTACTGTGGATGTACTGTTATGGGATTAACCACATTTATGCCTCTACATATCTCATATCTTAAAAGGAAATTTAATCTATCGGTTGTAATTTTTGTGTTTCCCTTCCTTCTCCTCCTGCCTAGTGATGGCTGGGCAGACAGGTACGATGTGACTGATGGCTACCAAAAGGAGGCGGCCGGTGGAATCACGATAAAGTTAAAGTCGGCGTATGTGACTTGGTTCGACGACTATTATCTGAACCTGAAGCCTGACGCCAACCTGAGGAACCCGTGGTTCCCCGAGTTCTGGCAGCACCGCTTCCAGTGCAGGCTGAGGGGACATCCGCAAGAGAACACCATATTCAACCGCACCTGCACATGTCAGTACATGTCAGCCTTCACGTTTCACAAACCTCCATGTAAACTTTCCAATGCCCATCCAGCCTGCGTCCAAATTCAGACATTTTCACTCTCAGTTCAGGTTTTAGTAGTTACAGAATTGGTTTTCTTCTTGTGAGCAGGCTTCTGTTCTCCACAGGGAGAGAGTCTCTACGCCATCAATACGCCCAAGACACCAAGATGGGTTTTGTCATAAACGCTATCTATTCTATGGCTTATGGCCTCCATGCCATGCAGCAAGCAGTATGTCCAGGATATAAGGTACAATAATTAAGAGTGTTCATTTTTGCGTGCTTTCATATTGGGCGTATAACAGCATAGATAGTGTTTCCTCTTCCTAAGGGTTTGTGTGAAGCCATGCGGCCCATAGATGGACGCAAGCTGCTGGAATTCCTAATGAAAACCAACTTTACTGGAGTGTCCGGGGAGACCATTCTCTTTGACCAGAATGGAGATTCACCTGGCAGGTAAGAGTCATGAAGCACTGGAGAAAGAAATTGAGGAAAATTTGAAGGCAGAAGGAAACTGTCACGCATACGGTAAATGTTCCTCAGGTATGAAATCATGAACTTCAAGCACATTGGCGAGGACGAGTACGCTTACATCCACGTGGGAAGCTGGGACCAGAGAGGCCTAAAGATGAACGATGAAGAAATCTGGAGCAACAACAGCGACGTCATCCAGTCGGTCTGCTCTGAGCCCTGCCAGAAGGCGCAAATCAAGGTATTAACCATCCAAGCATGCAGACATTTAACGCTGTTGTCTTCAGGATGTCTACATTATACCGCTATACTGCATATTATGTAAAATACATTTTGCTACTATAAGCAGATGTCAGCTATGTCCAACTAAAATATATAGTTCCATGCTTTTATTCTCCAGTATAGACTAGAACATACTGTACATCATTGTTTTAGTGAGGAACAAATCCAACGTAGACCCCACTACAGTCTTAAATTGATCCCACAGCTCCACAAAATCGGTCCAATCCGTTGTTCAAGGGTCTCACCAGGGATTCAACGAAGCTTTTTGTTTAGGTCTTTATCATCTCCCATCTGGGTTTTCTAACTCCCTCCAACTTCTCCAAATGATGGCGAACTCTGCAATCTGCCTCCTCTTTATCGTCCCCGAAGTTTACAACATGAATTCCTTCCTACACATGCTGCAGTACACTGACTCGCTGTGAAGTTGCTTTGCTGGGGAGTTGAAACCTCCAGCCTCATGTATAAGGTCATGCAGAGATCGCCATACCTTCAGGCCTTACACTCCCATCCACGTATCTAGCTTTGACTCTACCAGCTGCTTGACTCTCTTTGACCTGCCCACAGTTTCCTATTCGAAGCGCAATCGGTTGGAAAAAACATTTCTCACAGACTTTTCTGCTCACTCCAACTGCTTCTTATTTCATCCCTCTGTAAAGCCTGGTTATTACCACAGATGAAAGCAGCATTCAAATCCTTTACACATTCACAACTATACTTAAGTAAATTTGACTTAAAGTTGACTTTAATGGACCTTTAGGTGAAAATTTGCTCACAATCCAGGTCAAAGTATTCTGTCTGGGCTTTGGAGCCGATCCTTACATACCACTGGTTATGTATTGGTTTTTATACTGATAATGAATCATATTTAAAATCTCATGATATATTTTTGGAATCTGAATCTGTAGCTGTCAAATACACTCAAAGTTAAAGTATAGTAATTTTGTTAACGAACAGTTTAGTAAATGTTACCATTATA
This sequence comes from Channa striata, assembly GCA_033026295.1. Lineage (NCBI taxonomy): Eukaryota > Metazoa > Chordata > Actinopteri > Anabantiformes > Channidae > Channa > Channa striata. The sequence continues at coordinate 8,972,365 of CM065182.1, read as the reverse complement.
TGAAGCAGCTAACCACTAACCCACCGTGCCACCACATGCGTTACCTTCTTTTATTATTATCTGTACCTCCATACTCAGCCATTTTCTTTAGGAGTGAGGCTCTACACACACACGCTTTTCTGCTCTTGATCCCCTGGTGAAGAAATCCTCATTTCTTTGCCCTGCAGGGCAGTCGGAGTGTAAGATTGGCTACAGCAAAGTGCCATTGGAGCTTTGAGACCTTTTCGCCCTTTAATGTCGAAAAATGTGTGTGTGCACATCTGTGTGTTTGTGTGTGTGTGTGTGTGTGTGTCTCCAGGTGATCCGTAAAGGAGAGGTAAGCTGCTGTTGGACCTGTACCCCCTGCAAGGACAATGAGTATGTGTTCGATGAGTACACTTGTCGAGCCTGTCTCCTCGGCTCCTGGCCTACAGATGACCTCACTGGTAAACACACTTTGTCTCTGATGCTAACACATACACGACTTCCAACCGGGCCAGTAGAGCCACAAATCTGTGTCACATACGGATCGTCTTACTTAGCAGACAGACCAGTAACGCTCTGAATTACGAGTCACTCGCTAGTGGAGAGAAATCAACGCAAAAAATACACATGTGCTGCTCGAATACCAAGAGACTTCGGATCCTGGCCAGAAAATAGGATTTACTCAAGCTTACATTTCTTAAGTGCAAAGTTAACAAAATTGAAACGTCTTCCTTAATGTTTACCAAAATGCAGTGTGAATACTTTATGTGCACATAAAGCCAGGCCTTTATGAGCATCCTCTATAGGAGAGCAGCATTGTCTTTATCCTTTTATCATTGCTGCCGCTTTCTCTCTCCTCCTTCACAGAGCCCTTTTATTTTTCATGCAGTACCAGTTTGATTCATGTCTCATACATTAGTCTCATATTATCATGGGGTAAAATGTATATTAACATTGTGTAGTTGTTTATAGGCAGTATGAGTCAATATCAGATCAAAATGTCGCTTTTCCATTCTCGCTTTCTTATGTCTCACAATCTCTTTGCATCCTCAAGGTTGTGAGCCAATCCCGGTGCAATATGTGCGTTGGGGGGATCCGGAGCCCATCGCCGCAGTGGTCTTTGCCTGTCTGGGCCTGTTGTCTACACTTTTTGTTACTTCGGTCTTTATCAAGTAATTAAAGCCTGTGTTTTTACTTGCTGTGCCGATACAAAAAAATAAATATAGAAATATAGAAATATAGAAATGTGTCAAGGGTAGCACAATTTGTGTCAATAAAGTAGTAAATGCTATTGCATCCACAAACATCCACACACGGTGTTAAATTAATATTAAAAACACACAGTTCTTCATCGAGACCATTTTTATTGAAACCATGGGTGACGTTTAAACAATCTCTGTACTGCTCCAACCGTCTTTCAGCAGATATAATTTGCTTGGTCCAGGTTTTGGGACACTCCCGTGGTCAAGTCATCGAGTCGGGAGCTTTGCTACATCATCCTGGCTGGAATATGTCTGGGCTACCTGTGTACCTTCAGCCTCATCGCCAAGCCTCACATAGTCTACTGCTACCTGCAGCGGCTGGGAATCGGCCTGTCCCCTGCCATGAGCTACTCTGCTCTGGTCACCAAGGTACTTTCTTTTCTGTCCTGTCGGCAGGAGTCAGAGGAACAAATATGCACAGATCACATACTATAGGTTATAATCAGGTTTCATTTCCAGTGAGATTATCATCAGCATTTCCATTACGATCTCTCAGTTACTATTGCACAAGCTGAACAGTTATCGATGCGCCCTCTCTTTAAAGGCTTCAAAATTCAATTCGCTTTTCTATTTTTGGGCATACTTACATGTGAAAGAAGATGTTGTGATCATCGTTCAGAAGTCAGCAGAACAAAGCTGTGAAATGTACAGTGATGAAAGCTGTTAATAATCCCTTATGTAGGAGGTGAAGATCAAAAGGAGACATATTTAGAACTGTGCAGTATTCTGTTTTCTGTATGTTGGAGCATTTGGAAATACAAACTGACACCTAATGAGACTAAATCTAAACAGGTGACAACTTTTCTTCAATCCCAGACAACCTATCTGCTAATGATGACCTACTTATGTTTTTTAGCGTAGATTGCAGGGCATCTCAGTGATAAAGGGCAGAAGTAAAAGCGATACCTGCAAAGATTGGATGCTTGCCAATTGTGAAGTGAAGTGTGGTAGAAGTTGGGGATCTGTGTGTGGGCTGAGGTTGATGTTTAAGATCTGGAAGCAGAAGGAAGTATTTTTTTTGCTATGAATCAATGCGAGCAGCATAATCTATAGTTGATGCAAGTGAAGCCTGCACAACCGTTTGATCTAATTTTGATCCAGACCAACCGTATAGCGCGGATCCTGGCAGGCAGCAAGAAGAAGATCTGCACCAAGAAACCTCGCTTTATGTCCGCCTGCGCACAATTGGTCATCGCCTTCATACTCATCCTGCTGCAGCTGGGGATTATTGTGGCACTTCTCGTCATAGAACCACCGCAGGTGTGTGCACCGTTAATGCGAGGGATGTTCGTTTTGCATTTACGTGCGCAATGAAAGCGACCTCTCTCCATCTGTTTTTCCCCTCAGGTGATCTATGACTACCCCAGTATCCGTGAGGTGCACTTGATCTGTAATCTGACCACTCTGGGGGTGGTGGCACCGCTGGGCTACAATGGGCTGCTCATTCTCAGCTGCACTTTCTATGCCTTCAAGGTACTAAGCATAACAGCCTATAATAAAACAGATGGATCCCCTGGTTCGATGTATATATCTATGTCTTGGCACAAGACCTTTTTTTTCATGTATGCTGTTATTTCCTATTATACTGACACTGATTTAGAAATTCTATTCTCCGTTTTCTCTTGCAGACTCGTAATGTACCAGCGAATTTTAATGAGGCCAAGTATATTGCATTTACCATGTACACCACCTGTATCATCTGGCTGGCCTTTGTTCCTATTTACTTTGGCTCCAATTACAAGATCATAACGATGTGTTTCAGTGTCAGCCTCAGTGCCACAGTGGCTCTCTGTTGCATGTTCGTCCCAAAGGTAAGAAATAAAAATGTGCATTTTTTTTACAATCCTGCATTAAAAAACATTCAATGCTCTCTTTTTGATAGAATTTTTTGTGCCCCTCCTAACTGCATCCCTATTTGTTGTTCATATTCCTGGTCAGGTTTACATCATGCTTGCCAAGCCTGAGAAAAATGTCCGTAGTGCTTTCACAACATCCACAGTGGTTCGCATGCATGTGGGTGATGCCAAGAAAGCTGCCAAGTCTGGCAAGTCGTCCAGCAGCATGGCCAACTTGTTTCGACGTCGAGGTTCAGCACAGGACAACATCAGGTAAACGAGGCACCAACACTTACGCTGGAATGGAATTACTGGAATAAATTAGCTCTGGAAGACCTGTGCAGGCAGGAAGAGACAGGGCATATATGTACCTTATTGTTTTGTGGGGTAGAGATAAATCTCTGCTGAGATATCATCATGAGCACACTACATGTCTTTGTGTTCTGTGGTAAGTCAGAGCTGGATCTACAGCTGAATGTGGAGCTAGAAAAAAAACTGCTCCCCCCAGCTGAAAAAAAGACAACCTCATTTGGGTTAGGTGGTCCCACAGGAGACCCACTGCCTTTAAGGATTTCTCTTTCCAGGGAAGATAAAGGATGGAAAAGAGAGAGAGAGAGATGTAACATTACACAGAAAGCATGGATAGAATGGGGGATGGTACAAAGATTACAAGAGGAACGTGGATGGAGGTGGATGGATGGGCTTCTTTTCTCAGCGTGACCTTCCATTATTACGGACACACATCACTTGCAGGGCAAACATGCTGCACCTAGATCGTTCGCATTTCACATTTTATGCTTCCCTGTTTCTGTCATGTTTTTCAGTTCCAATGGGAAATCTGTGACTTGGGCGCAGAGTGAGCGCAGCTACAGGCCTAACCTGTGGAAGAGGATGTCATTCCACGTCAAAAAGAAGGATCCGATGGAAGCGAATCAGACGGCCATCATCAAACCTTTCTCTAAAGGAGGAGATGCGCCTGGTGTCAAAGGAGAGTATGAAGAAGGGCAGGTGTCTGAGGCCTTCAGCTGCTCACCTGCTCAGTCGCCTCTGCCCACCGTCAGCCAGCACGCAGGGAAAGTGAGGGATCTCCAGAGAGGAGAAGATGGAGACGAGGCACAAGCCTTGCCCACCTACGTACCTGAGCACCCTGCTGGGGTCAGAAAAAGAGCTGGGGACAACAGCATGGCGATGGACGGTGGGGACACCAGCATCATTGGTGTGGGCGACATCGGCATAGGGATGATTGGGAGCCAGACTCAGGGCACCACCATCATGGACCAAATCAGCTGTGTGGTTAACAGGTTCACTGCCAACATCAGCGAGCTGAACACCATGATGCTGCCCGGGGGACCGACCATCAGCCCCACTGCCACCATGGCCCGGCCTGCAGCTGCGGAGGCTCCGCCTTGCCCACCCCAGTACCTCACCTCCAGGAGCAGACCGCCCCCTTCCATTGTCACCACGTACGCGGAGGTCGCAGCTGTGTCCAGTTTCTGCGAAAATCGACCGGCGGGTAAGATTTACGAACACCTGGCTGGGACTTGCGTAAGCAGCAGACGAGCCAAGGATATGGAGGAGCTGGTGGCTCTGACACCTCCCTCTCCTTTTAGAGATTCGTCTCTGAGCTCCAATGACAGCTCACCCACCTCGCTGTCCCCAGCCTCTGAGGCTGAATATGACCAGCTGCTACTGAGACACTACAGCCAGAGCTCCTCGTCTCTCTAAACCTACACCCATTTTTTCTTATTGTTTAGCTTCAGGCTGGACCAAACTCTTGGATGCCTTTCTGAATGTGAATATTGAGAATGTGTAAGTTTTTTTTTTTTTTTTCATTTTTAGATTGGATTGAATACACCCACACATGCCTCCAATGAGAATACCAGTGGCAAGACTGCAGTACCAAATGCTGAAAATAAGCTGAGTAGTGTCAGTGCTTCATCTTTTGTTTTCCAAGTGAGTAAATAACTTGGCAACCGAAACACTCAAATGGGCATTTTACAGACTTTTTAATGTTATATTGACACTGGTGTCTAACTCACTTTTAAACTTTGAAGCTCCAAAGAAAATATTATAAAATGAAAAAACAGTCACAGGTTGGAGGAGATCTCAATATGGCATTGGATTTTTTTGGTAGCTTTTACATAAACAACTATAGAAAGTTGCATTTCAGTCATATGTTTTGGATCATTTATTATCATAAACACATAAAAAATACGATTAGCTTATATTGTTGTTTCTGTTATTGCTGTACATGCAAGTTTATTTGCCCAGCTATAGACCCACCTGAATGCTCCTGGATATCACTATGAAGACATCTGTCTAGGCCACACCTGATAAAATAACTCTGCTTCGGATCAAAAGGTCAAATATTCTTTAATTTGTGATCGTTCTTCAAAGACACGAGCAAGTATTTTGTATCCTGATTCTAGGAACCCAAGCTTTTTTTTCCCCATGCAGATTTTGAGCGATCTTCATTTTTCTTGGGAAGGGAAACAATTTGCTGAGAATGATATCCATCACAGCCTGAGAGGACGGGATCTTTTCATGCCTGTGGGGGATGTAAAACATTTTACTTGAATAGATAATTGACAATGGACAAAGAGCTTATGGACTACTTTGATGTCCTCTTTGATTCTCTTGTGACTTAGCTGAATGTAAGATCACCTGTTATCACATGAAGTGGACCAAAATGATCTTCTAGCTCAGGATGTGTCAGAACCAAAATACTTTGACTTCAACTCCTACCTGCTAGCTCTAAATATTTCAAGGTTGCATGATTTTAAGATTTATTTGCACTCTTTATATATATTTGTAATAATTACCTTTTAATATTATACATGTTAAACCGATTCGGTAGCAAGGTAACGATACTATTTGTGATACGGTTTTGTTTTTAAGAGTAGGTTTAGAAGGAAACTAGATGTGCGCCGGATCCTTTCCAGTCTGGCTTTTTACCTACATACTAGATGTGCCGACGTCTCCCTGTGGTCAACTACATTGTGTGTCTGTAAATTGGGTCACTTTGAGAGTCCTACTTGTGCTGGTTTAGATTATCTTTCAAGCGTTTCAATCATTGTAGGGAGGTTGTCAGTTTTTATAATATTTCACTTCATCGTGAATGTTATTTTTAATTTTATTTCTATTGCTTGAAATTTAGTGAATTTTCCTTTTTGATTGTTTTCTATATTTGCATTTTGGCTTCTCTGAGAATGATAGTCTCGCATTGCAAGTACTGATTTCAATATAATTGATGATGTTCATGAAGACCTAGCTTATCTATGTTTATCTGGTATTTTTTAAGTCTCTATTTTTGTCACACAAGCAAGAATGTGTTTATAGTTTTTTGAATGTGCATTAGTTTTTATATATATATATATATACATATAATGTTTTTCAATGTATAAGTCATTGCAATAATTGCATGCAGGTTTGTGCCAACTGAAATTTCGCAGGTGCGAATAATTCACTTCTGAAGACTTTGTCTTGACTTTATTTCTTGACCACGTCTTTGAATTTACTATTTAGACGTGTGCCTCATTAAAAGTTTTGATCTAAATGCAATTCTACTTTTAAGGAATCATTTATTATAAATGCTTTAATGACAAGAACAATATATTAGTATTAAAAAAATCCAAAGTACAACTGCAGCTGGGAGAAAATATATCAAAATGACTCACCTTTACAGAAATATCCTTCTTTAGTTTCCTGCAGCAACTGTTTAACAAAAAAGGAATATAAGTTTATATATAATATAAGTAATCTTGTTTAAAAGAGTCGTATAAGTTTTAAATCCTAAGAACTAAATTGTGTGCAAGTTATTTTTATATTTTGTAAGTCAATGTTACTTATGAACCTTTTCTAAATAAGAACATAATTGTGTCAAACCGTCATGTGATAATTAATAAACCTTACGGGAAACAGGGTTTCTAGGGCACTCTTTATTAAACAATGTGAGATAATTTCCTATGCCGTGCATTGTAGACCAAAATTGTTCAGCGAAATTAATATTCAGGAGATGGTGGTGGGCAGAGTTTATTCATAGTGAGAGCATAATGGCTTTGATAAGCCCGGGGAGAGAGGCCACAATGGGCCAACTCATTGTTTATTCCTGAAATCAGACAGTGATGGTGTAATTGGCTTCACCCTCCCAGAGAATCACGTCCATCATATGTCAACACTTTATGGGCTTCTGCTGGAAGTCTGGAAAGTTCAGCTGCTATGGGTTTTGCGGTTACATTGTATGGTTTATTATGTTTACAAACATATAAACAGTTTGAGTGTGAAAGATTTTTTTATTCATATTCTGTAAAGCATTTTGCGGTTAGGTAAACATATTGAGGTCCTTTCTTCTTTCCACTGCAATGTTCAACTTCAGACCAATTATTTTAGTTATCATGCTACTCTTGTGTTTTCTCTTTGTCATAATGTGACAAGCCTTGGAGCCGTTTCCATTATCGGGCTAAGCCTATATGCGATTGAGGCGTTTCCTGGCTGTTTGTTTAGAGAACATTTGTCCAAGAGACACACTCACTCTCACACAGACGTGCAGAGACCTGACTCTCACTTTAAAGAGACTGTAGAAGACAAATGATGAAATGTGTCGGCAATGCCATGTTCATATTTGCCTGTGTTTGACGACTTGTTGATCCAGCATCCACGCTTGATCCTGTGTTTGTGTCAATATGTAGTAGACACTTAAAGTGAACATAGATAAATAAGTTGCTTACATCAAACGTATGATAGCCTAGTTTTCAAATCTACATAATAAAATACTGTTTTTTTTTACATAATATCAGGGGCAGGGCCTCCACCTGCAAAAAGAGACAAGGTGGTGGATGCAAAATTATTTACGTTTTTTGTGGCATTAGATTTTTTATTTGTTTATTTTATTTCTTTTTATCAAATGGGTTTTACCTTCCCCCACCAGTTTTTTTATCATTTGTTTATTAATATTATTATATTATGGGGTGCATCTAGCTGTGTGATGCAGCACTACCCAGTCCACCAGCATGCTGCCCACATTAAATACATAAGTTATATTTTTTTGTATTTCTTACACTGAACACTTAATATTTTATCTGAAAACATTTTTCACTCTGAGTGTAAAACTTTTATTATTTTTTTAATTTTTTGTGCCAGTATATTCCAGCCTTACTAGTTCCGCCCCTGCACAATCTGCGCGGTTTGACCCTGGCGTAAATTAGGGCGCGTCGCTCTTTGCCCGGATGAGACGAGCAGCCTGCGAGCTTTGGATTCAGGACCACGTGGGTGGAGACGTGCACTAACTTTCGAATGTCCTCACCCGACAAAATAATAATTATTATAATAATAATAAAGTTTTTGATAACGAAGCGAAGACGCGACTGTTCGCCTCCCACAGGAAGTTGCAGCCTCCAGTGAGTGAAGACCTGCTCATGGTTCGTGAGAGCCGCTTCCTGGCTCTGCCCCCCCCCCACCTCCCCCGGGGACCGTCCCAACTCTGGGGAGGGCGGGCGGCTCCTGAACCCGCACGGCGACGGCAGAGCGCTGGGACCAGGACCAGACCAGGGGACGGACGGAGACGCGGCGGCGTCACAGCCGGCGTCAAAGTTGGCGCATGTGACGTGACATGAGCGGAGCGACGTCTCACTTGAACGGCATGCAGAGCCTCAAGGAGCACCTGTACAAGGTGCTGGTGATCGGGGACCTCGGGGTCGGGAAGACGTCCATCATCAGGCGCTACGTCCACCAGACCTACTCCAGCAACTACCGGGCCACCATCGGGGTGGACTTCGCTCTGAAGGTGCTGAACTGGGACTCCGAGACTGTGCGTCTCCAGCTGTGGGACATCGCAGGTGGGACAGTGGAGGAGGTTTCTGTCTTAATGTGTTACTGCAGCTGAGGGTCCGGTCCAGGTCTCACATGGGTTTCATTTGAGAGCTGGACATTTTACCTCACAACAACCCGCAGACACTGAGGCACGTTCAGAAACTTTTACAAAAACCTAAACTGAGAATGCGAAGGTGTTGTTAAGCAAGAGCTGTTTTTAGTTCCTTAAAAGTTGATGATCTGGGGGGGGAGATTATTCTTATCTTCAAACTGACAGCGAGGCATGACTGTTGTAAATGTATAAAACATTCACAACTTAAAGATGCAGAGTCACTGTGGAGAGATGATTTCTTCCTCTCTCTCTCTCTCTCTCTCTCTCTCTCTCACATGCACATGCTCCAACATAAATTCTTGCTAAGGGATGAGAAGCGTGCAAATCATTCATTCAAGGTATGATGCTGCATCATGTGATTAGGCTCATGTGAGGGAAGTTTTAAGGCCAGTCACAGGAGTGTCATTGTAGTCTAGAAAAAAAAAAAAAAGCATCTTTACTCAGCCTCACACATGCAAAAGCAACTGCTTGTATCCATCACATGTAATTAAAGGTCGTGTCTGATTCAGTTTAGTTTTTATGGACTGATGAATTTTATGTTTTGAACGAGTTTAAATTGCGTCGCTAGTTTGTTGGATGACACTTTGTCAGGTGTCACGTGGATCTCTCCCACTGCCGTCTCAGCACGGCAGCATTGAGGATTCCTCGCATTAAAAAAAATGCTCGCCTGGCGAAAAAGGAGAAGTGAGATTTTTTCGTTTCCTCTTATTCGCAAGGCGACTTGCAGCACTTTGTGCTAAACCACTGGAAATTTGACTCGTGCATAAATATTTATCTCGACGTGATCTTTTTCCCGCTGTGAGGGCACGCTCGTGTACAGCGCGCCGGATGCGCACACGAGCGTGCTCGGTTTCTGGATTAACAGGTCGTCACAGCCGGCAGCAGAAAACACACCCTGGAGGACTGTCGTGTTGACAGCCGTTGTGTCACGCTCCTTAAGAATCGATGTGCAATACGCACACGTAGATGAACACATATGAATACATAAGTGCAATAGAGTGATGTTATAGTGAAGGTTCATTTTCATTGCAGCCTGGGCAAAACTTTAATTGGAGTAATGAAGGGGAACAAGCCGTGGCATTGAGCCGCTTGTTAGGTGCAGTGTGACAGAGCCCAGGAATGTGCTGTTCCAGGAGAATACAGCCTCGGCTTACTGCAGCCCTAATTCCTGTTGCATTAGTTGTTTTGCTGCAAAAATGCAAGAAAACAATGAACATCAGGCTGAACAACGATGCTGCCACACTGATGAATGAATCTCCCTGTATCCGTGTGCTTGATCGCAGGTCAGGAGCGATTTGGAAACATGACCCGGGTGTACTACCGTGAAGCCATGGGAGCCCTCATAGTGTTCGATGTGACACGTCCCACGACCTTTGAGGCTGTCCTCAAGTGGAAAGAGGACCTGGACTCCAAACTGATGCTAGCTAACGGACAGAGCATTGCCACGGTGCTGCTGGCCAACAAGTGTGACCAGGGCAGGGAGATGACCAACAACGGCATCAAAATGGACCAGTTCTGCAAGGAGCACGGGTTTGTCGGGTGGTTCGAGACCTCCGCCAAGGTGAGAGCCACGGACGAGCGGGTGGTTTTTCGGCACGCGGAGGGGAATGTGTTTCTGTGTGTCCAGGGGACGTTGCTTTCGCCTGTTTCCAGCTACGTGGCTCCCGGCTGTCAGTTTAACAGACAGACGTGATTGTGATCTTCTCTCAGTAAACTCAGTAAATGTCTGAATGCAACAGACCTTTGCAGCGAGCGGTTGACACACTTAACGGAGGTCGTCTCCCACTCACTTCACCTCAGTGAGGGAAAAACATCCCCACAGAGCCAACTGGAATTTCATATCCTCATGGAAAGTGGCTCTGCGAGATATATTTACAGCAGGGTCAGAACCACTTACCGAAGTGAAGAGGTGAAAGTATTGGACCATTGTTAAATCTTTTCACCTGATGTTTAAAAAGATTTAATCATATCCAAATATGTTAGGTTCTTCTTTGAGTTTTTCTTTGAGATGGTTATATAAAACAATTTATACACATCACACATATGTTTGCGTTTTCTTAAGCTGGAATGTAGCTATTATATTAAAGGTGATTTATTTTTTTGGGGGCATCACATATTTCCTCACAATAACAATACACAACATGTGGTGTGTACTAGGATTAAAAAATGTATTTTAACCAGTTATGTGCACACCACAATCACCTGTCATATCGTTGGGATGCACAACTTAAATTGACCGTTTTTATACTAATTAAAACAACGGCAGTTTTGACACATAACTATAACTTCTACACGTGGCTTCACTTACACATGACACAGATGTGTCGGAGCAGCATGGGCGTGCTGCCGTTCTCGTGGCTTTGAGGCTCAACATTCCGAAAGGTCAAAAGTTAAAGCTTTAAGTGTTGGAAGTATGCTATGTAAAATCACACCACCACATCCTTTTTTTTATGCAGAATTCTCCATAAGATATTTTAAACACACCTGGTTGAGTTGATGGTGACGTCAAACCAGATTGTGAACATGCTGTGTAGGTTTGTTGCGGTTAATTCACTGAAAGTGTAAAAAATTCTTGCAGCAGAATTCATTAATATTGGTTTTTCCCCAAACGTCCACACAGTTAAGGTTTGATTTGCTCACTTTTTTATCTTTGGGTTATACATAGGTAATAGTTTTTATTTCCCTTTTGTGTCATTGTCTTTATAAAGCATATAAAAGGCGCTTAACATCAGTTTTTCTCTCTCTCTCTCTCCACTAGGAAAATCTCAACATCAGTGAGGCTGCAAACTTTCTGGTCAAGCACATCATGGCCACAGAGAACGACATAATGAAATCTGTGATACCGGACACCATCTCCCCGAAGCTCAACTCGGACAGGCTGATGAGCTGCTCCGGCTGCCTCAAATAAGAAACGGACGGCGCGATAGAGACATGGCAGGGCAAAGAGAGACAGGGACAGCACACACAGCCTTCTAAGGAAAGTACCCGTGGTACAGATTCCCCTGCTTGGTGTAAACCAGGGTTGAACATTTATTCAAATTTATTACAGCAAAACCAAAGATTTGTGGACTCACAAGTTGCACAATTATTTAAGAGAATTTAAGAGTTAAGAGGGTTGAGTAACTCATCCTACTGTGAGGGTACAGGCTGACGAACAAGTATAACTTCAGTTACAGCGAACACCCTTGCCAATTCTGTCTCGTGCTGTATTAGATGATTTACGGTACTTGCTTTTAGGACTGTTAAAAAATGACGTCGTGATCTCTAAAAGAAGGCCAGTCCCTGACCAAATCGACTAAAAGTATTAAATCCTCCCAACGTGGTAAAGAAGATGCAACACACCTAAAGACGTACGGTGAAAGCAAGAGTCTTGCTCAACGTAGATCCACCGTTTTAGGGAAGTAGTCTTGTGCTGGCGTTCTCCCTTTATTAACCTCCACATTAATCTGGAGACATTGATTATCCTGCGGGAACCTAATTAGTGTTGACAACATTCTGTGCATTCTAGGTGGTTTAATTATGTGAACTTTGCACATGCGTTGTTTTTAAAAATGATTTTAAGTTATTCACTGTGCTTGTATGCTTGTACTACCGACTGTTGTGTAAGCATTATTTAATGAAACAGTTAATAAACAACACGTTTGTATTTATGGCAGCGGCGTGGAATAAACACAGAATCCTGGAGAGTTTTTCATGGCGAGTTGGCAACACCACTGGAGCAGTTCAAATTAAATAATCCAATGCTAACATGTGACCAAAACATTAAATTTTTTCTTCTGTATGAAGCCACTTTTTGTCATATTAACACACAAACATAAACGCATGTACACAGATTTAACAATGCTCCTTGTTCCCATTTTACACCCTCATTTCTCCTCTGCTCACCCACTGGATATAATATTACTCTTTTTTTTTTTTTCTCCTTATAATCCTGCACATGCTTGAGTACATGCCCAGAGATGGAGTTCATTTTTAATCTTGCAACAATAGTTCAGACTCTGGTTTCATATTCCAAGTCCTGCACCTTTGTAGAAGTTCTAGTGCACATAGACATTGTTCTGTTCTAACTTAGGATAGAAGTGAATTATTTGACCTTAGATCAGAGTTATAAAAATGTGTCAGACATGGATAAAATCAATATGTAATGTTACAGCAGCTTTCACCACTACTATTTTGCTGTTCGTCGTGAGGATGTGACATCATGCAACATGTGACACCGACCTTGTCTCAGTAGATTTGCAAGCTAATTCAAACTAAAAAGTAGCAGCATACTGACAGTTTTACACACGACCTGTCAATGAGGGCAGTATTCATTTAAAAATGAATACTTGTAACAGTAATTGCATACATCTGATTGGTTGAGCTGTGACAATTTTTTAATTGTAAAGTATATTAAAAGAGTAAATGAATTAAAACAATTTTCTCAAACACAGTCGGCGACCGAATGTCATGCTCATTTTTGTCATACATTAGTATAATATACACTCCATTCCATTTAAACTTTAACTTGAAATAAACTTTTTACAGCTCCATTATGAGTTTATATTAGAAAGCTTTTCACAATCCAACAGTTGACCTGCCCACCATTACACACCCCAACAGGGGGCGTTTTGGAATCCCCCTGTTTGTCATACCCTAAATCATGCTATATTTATGTACAAAACCCCATGTTGATATTTGTTCATATTTAACAATTCCTCACACTCCAGCCACAGAGTTGCAGCCACTGACAGGCCTTTCAAATTACATGGGACTTTGAGCCATTTACTAATAAACTTTAGTGGAATAATTAATAATTAGCTTCATGCTTCAGGTTGCATAATGGCAGGGGAAAGAGGCACGGAAATATAATATTTTGAAACCTGATAAAAGGGAAAAACACTCAGTATAACATTAGAACATCAGACTTTTAGTGCACTTTGAATAAATTTCAGTTCCCCAAAACTCCCCTGAGCAGTTTTCGTAAGCAATGGATTTCAGTGAAGTGTGACGTGTTTGTGTATTCTCAGTCTACTTCCTGTAGGAATGCAGTTTGTTTATGCACACACACAGAGAGAAAAAAAAATCCAAAAAAGGTCCCGGTCTGCATTACCCGTGTGCCGGCTTCCACCACATGTAGCAGAACGGTCTCCCCTCCTTGTTGTTTTCAGACCCCCTGCTTCTGGAGGGGGCGAGAGGTTTTAATGCTCCAGGTACAACAGGCGGCATTTGAACCTGGCAACCTTCACTCACAAACACACTTTCTTTTGTCTTTTTAAGCTGTCACTTTGAGTGTTGGACTTCAACACATTTTCTCTTTCTTATCTCCCTTGCGTCTTTCCTCGGGTTTGGGGCTTTTATTGTCACTGACTACAAGTTGGAGACGGATAAGACCAAAACATGTCCTGTTTCTCAAATGCCTTAAAGTGTTCCACACTTGGTTGCTGTAGCCTGGCACTCCACTGTCAGTGAGTCGGGAATGTGTGTGTGGGTGTGTGTGTGTGTGTCTTCAGGCTGATCAAGGATGATCAAGGACTCTCAGGTTCTCATTAGGAAGCCACATGACTGAGTGGATTACTCTCTCCCTGAAGCTTTAGTTTTGGTCATCTGCTCTTGGCTCACGTCAAGACGTCACCACCAAAAACTAATTGAATGATCCAAAAAATGCGACATAACCCCTTTGGAAGAAATCTGAAATCTAAAATCCGTGACTGTAGGTGACGCTGATGTCAAAAAAGGACGCATCCACTGTACTACGCTGCCCTAAGAGAAGCCGTCATCCTAACTTTAATGTTCCTATTAAAATGACATTGCAAAAAATCAAACAATTAAGCACTTATTTTATTCTAGGATAAAATTCTCAAAAAACTTTATTCTGCTTACTCTTCGTGTGACAACAGCTGGCACAAATCTAACTATTCATTACTGGGATTATGAGCCTAACATTGTGTTTGCTGTAGTTCTCAGGCTTTGCCAGGGAACCACCTACAGAAAACACCCACATATTCTCTCAGACAGACAGAGAAATGAGGAGAAGCAGGTAGAAGGAAATGATCCGGGAGAGAAGTGATACTTAAATCTCGCAGCAACAAAAGGTTACAGACAACTCATCAAGAGTGCCGTCAGGTAAACACGCAGACGCGTTAAAAAAAGGTCACAGTCAGCTGCCTTTGAGATGTTTTCCAGATAGAATTCACACAGATACATAAAAAAAAACTCTATCGGATCAGAGCACGTTCAGCCAACTTAATCACTTGGAGACCAACAATCATTTTGGCAAGTTAGGTAATTATGCTGGGAACACAGATGACAGAAGAGGTCTGACTTGATCTAATGCCTTCCTGTTCTCACCATTAGAAATTGCTCATGTGGTGCCATCTGTTGCCAAATGAATTACACTGCAGTTGGTTTATTCACTCAGTTTTACTTCAAAATTCACACAGATAAAAAAAAAAATCTCGCTGAGAGACTTTTAGCTCTTGGACCTCAATAACTTTCAGTTCTCTCTCACTAGTGGCACGTTTTTTTCAAACCGTAGGTCACAAAAAGCCAGTGAGGATGAATGTTATTGCTCACATACAAGGAAATTTAGAAAGAAATTAATAGAATTTGAAACCCAGAAAGCAAATTAGGAATAAGCGAGGGGAGACTAGTCGGATAGAGTGACTGAGGCAGACTAATAAATCCTTAATATATCTGTCCAGGTTGAAAGATGAGTCCTCTAAAGACCTTGTGAGCTTGGCTATTTATCACTGATCACTGACAGATTTACATCTCATTTACGTTACAGATGGGTTTTCAATAAAACAGAATTACATTACAACAGTCATCTTCATGAGCCGAGTTTGATGAAAACAACCATGATTTGCATTTTGGAGCAATTTGTTTTCTGTTTTATTGTTGATTGTTTCACTTCACGTTTGCTTTATAATGCAGCAGTCCATTAGGACATTGTCAAGCAAAGATACAGTAATTTGTTTTGTGCACAAAAATAGGAATGTGTGTGTGTGTGTGTGTGTGTGTTTACTATGCTACACATCTGTATAGCCGTCAGTATGTCGACATTTTGTCATGTACAAGCCACTAGGGGACGATAAGAACCAGTGTTATCAAGCACTCGGGGTCTGGACGTCTGCTCGGTGATGGAAAAACAAAAGCATTCTTATGTTCTAGTCACCAGAAGTCTTGATTCTCCTTTAGAAACAGAGACCAGCATTTCCTCGTAATGTCAGTGCATAACTGGTTTAATCAAAACGATATTTTTTTTATATTTTACCCACATATTTTAACACCAGCTGCACTGCGATGTTATGCTGAGAATACAAATACTACATACTATACACATATGCACATTTGATACAGTAAACCCGATCTTGAGGAAAAGGGGGGAGGTGTTGCCACGCTGGCATTGTGTTAAAAGTCCTGAGTATCAGTGATCTACTGTAAAATATGTGAATATTTCCAGAAAAGCATAAGGAGACACACAATATAAACATAACTACGCTTGTCCTGCATCTATTATTGCTATATTGTTCATTTTACAGTAATTGAAATAAGGGTTAATTAGGGTGTGGCTAGCACACAACATCCCCATGTAGTCAAAGTGGAGGAGTCCAGTGGTTGCCACGAACAGAACAGGCACATGAAAAAGGACACTGGTGATTTTTTCCGTTACACAGTATGTGGCGGCTTTTGTTCCTACTCGTTGCTGATGGGCAGTTTCTTTACACAGCACATATTTAGTTAAATGTATGAGGTCCGGTTAAGTAAGTCGAAGTAAAGCTCCAGATGTGTGTGTGTGTGTGTGTGTGTGCAGCCTTGAAAAGCTGCGTCACTGTGGTCAGCTGACGAGAAGCTACCACAATGACAGCCTGAAATATTAGACAGCCATATGACCAGAAGGTAAACAGAGCACACTATGTGAAGTCCATTTGTTGAGTTATTTGGTTTTTGGTGCAAACTCATGTGGTGTGTTGTCTTTGTCATACTGCAGAAAGGGCAAAGCCCAAACTATGTGCAAGATGTGCTGAAGTTTCCAGTTATCACCTGAGAATCGTTTTGTATCCGCACAAGAAGGCCACAGCCAGAACCGGGAACCTTCGGCGCTGACTCTTCTACCGCCTGCTGCATAATTTTAAATAAGACTTAACTGGTCGAAGCATGTGCAGCCTTGCCGTTACATGTTATGAACAGATCAGCAATTTTTTTAAATTTTGCAGTCCTCAGTCCACGTTAACGTCCTTCCTCAAATGTGTACGACGCTGAGTGGGAACCGTTGGTTTTAATAACCAGTTTGACATCACGCGCTCCACAGTCCCGTGAGGTTTCATCCAAACTGCACATGTCCAGCAGCATGTTTGGTGGATGGGAGGGGGTGGCGGTGGGAGAGGGTGGGGGGTGTCTGCCTAAAACAAATCCTGACCGCCAAGACCCACAGAACAGGGAGAAAACAAGCTCTCCGGCTGGCCGGGCTGTGACAGGAGCGTGTCTTTGTAAGGGAAGAAAGAGGCCAGCGGGCAGTCTTGGGAGGTGTACTTGGCCAACACCTGGAGCTGCTCCGGTTGCAGGTTGGCTTCGTTGCAGACCCTCTGACACAAGGCAGAGACACTGTGGCACGTTTTCACCTTCAGCTGCGTGAGCTGGCTCTTCTCCATCACCAGCTTCTCCCTCTCCGTCTTCTGCGACACACACATGCAGTACACACAATCTGATCAACATATTGTCAACAGCATACGGCCGAATAAATCAGACTCGTTTCCCCGAACAAAGATTTTTACCAATTTGTTGATTTCACACTGCAGATTGTAGATGCAGTCTAGTTTTCTCTTGCGGCAACGCTGGGCTGCGAGGCGGTTTTTGCTGCGACGTCTCATATCGTGGACAAAATCCAGCTGCTCCGGGGTAAAAACCTGTTGCTTTAGCAGCTGCTGGAAGTCATTTCTACTCAGATCCACAATCCAGTCTACAGAGAATGGCAACTGCACCTGGGAACACCCGAACAGAAAATGAAGGTTACACTAACAACACAAATCATGACAGCAAAAGTTTATTTCCAACACTTCCACTTAATCTTAGGATGTAAATTGATTCAAATGATCTTGTTGTATCCAGAGGTGAGGAAAACGGATGTGGAGTTGGTGTTAATTATTAACTCTAAAAACAAAGAGTTAAAGAGAAGTTAAAAGCAGAGGTCAGGTTTTAGGTTACTGCTGCCGCAAAAGTGTGACAGGAAATAAACACTCACTTATGTTTTTGTGGTAGTGCAAGTCTTTATCGAGCATAAGTAAAAGAACTTCCTCCTTGCTTGAACTCTTACAAATCCAAACACTCCGTCTGGACATTAGTGTGAGAGATTCCACGAACCTCGCGTTTGTGTCGCCCGTAGTCGTTGCTAACACAACAAGCCAATGTGTCAAGTTGGACTCTGAACCAATTAGCAAGACATGCACATTTTCACAATACATGTGCACACATTATCCTGTCTATTATGTGAATAATTAACTTGATATTTTTTTCTCTTGCATGAATGCAACACTGCACTTGTGACTAGGTTGACATCCTGAAACTTTTATCTAAAACAAACAGGGGACCTAACGGAATGGAACTAAACTAATCTACAGTTACGGTGATGCTGCTGACACAGGTCAACTTCACATTCAGGTGCCGGGAGGACGGATATAAAGGAACAGAGCAGAACTGGATTCACAGCTTCACCGCTCACCTGCTTGGCCCTCTCTATTGTGTCACTGTCCCCTTCCGTTTCTGTCTCTGAGTCTCCATCTTCTCCTGAGTTTAGAGAGGATAAACCTGACTGAGACGCCCCCTCATACTCAGATAGACCCGCTCCCTTCCATGAACATTTGCTTTGGTCCAAGTCCTGGAAAATGGGGCACCTACTGCTGCTGGAGCCGACACATTTCAGCCACTCTGGAGATGTGTTGTGCAAGCGTTCACTCCCCGTGTCAGAGGAACTTCCCACATCATTGTCCTGGAAGTTTGCCTGAGGTAAGCTCACGTCGGAGTCCAGCTGCTTGGCTGGGTTCTTCACCATTTCGCTTTCCATGCCCTTCTTCTCTCTAGCGTTTCTCACTAGCAAGGACGCTTTCTCCACGCTGCCTGTTTGTCCTCTTTCCTGCCTGGTGTCATCTGTCCCTTGTCCCTCAGCTTCTTCCTGCTCTCCTGCTTTTGGTGAATGGATCCTGATTCAAATACACCCGAGTCCCTTGTTGTTGTGTCCCCTTTAATGTCTACGAAAGACACTTCCTGCCCCGGTGACCTTGTGATCGCAGAGCCAGGCTGGGCACAGCCTCTCTGAGGGCATTGGTGCAATATTAACCCAGGTGACCTCCCATCCTGCACTACACTTGACCCCGTGGAGACATTGGACCTTTCTGAAGGACTAAGTCCAGCAGCGTGCACCATTGCTTCCTCTGTCCTCACAATACTGGTCTCTCTTTTCTGCTCATTCCATGTTTCCTCTCTCTCGTCTTTCATAGCCACATGAGCCTGCTCTCTCCTCTCCACAGGCCTCTCCTCTGTGCCCCTGTCACATATTTCACTGCTCGATGGATCATCAGCCTCTTCTTTGCTCTGTCTGGGGGAGTTTCCAGGGAGCTCGGCCTCGGTTTCATTCTTACTGTTTGCACCACTAGGGCAGGGCAGGTCAAGGGCATCCCTGATTACTGTTACTGGATTGTGTTGGCTCTTCTGGATTGTGACACAACTTTCCTTTCCACAAGCCAATTGGAACTTGCGATACTTTGGACACTGCATAAAACAATCACTCGTCCCTTCCGTTACAGGTGGAAGAGCGTCTGTGCTGCTCAGACTTCCCGTTTTGTTGTTCACTGATTTGCTACAGAGCCTGGCTGCTTCCCGTTGAGATGGTGAGTCAGCAACTGGTTTTACTTCTTTCTGATCCACCGATACGTAGTCAGCCTCTGTGTTACAGTCTTCCTTTGATAGCCGTCTCTTGCACTTCCTTTTACAACAGGTTTTTCTGGGGAAAGGGGCAGAGCCATTGCTGCAGGAGAAGTTAGGACTTAAGAATTTGGGGAGGAGGAAATCAAAACACGCTTCGTCTAAGTCGCTGAAACCAAGTATTGAAGCCGAATTACGTATTTCTAAGACGTTGTCCTTCCCAAAGTGTAATTTGGACGTGTAGGCAAACGTCAGCAACGGTTCAAAGCCAGCAGCTGTCACCTGGGAATGAAAACACAGGGATAAGCACACAAAGATAGTGGAACTGTCCTGTCTCAGGAATTAATAGATTTTTAAAAGTTTCTGTGGCTTTTGCTGTTTCTTACTTTGCAGGAGTTCAAAGGGAGATGTCCAATTTACAGAGTTTTGTTAATGCAAATAGCTTTTGTAAAGATAAACCTTTAATGGGACCTCTAAGATTTACTGTTCATAAGCACAAAGCATGAATGCTGCAGCACATTTACATGTATTCTAAACTGCACTGAAAGGTTGCATACAGTCAGTCTGCGTATTCTAAGCACTTACTAAGCAAACACACCTCACTTTTCTCCCTTTCGTTTTCACACTGATTTGTCGCTCGTGTCATATCTGTCAGGTGACACCTCACCTCTTGCGGCAGAGTGATGATCGCTCCGTGCTGTGTGAGGGTGGATATCCTGTGTGAGAAGTATTCACTACACGAGGCCAGAACTGAACGGTGGGCTCTGAAACTCTGACCCTCCGCCACCACTGTAACATCACACAACGTGTCCCGGCGACGCTGCTCGTCCAGGCAGCGCAGCACATGGGAGGAATGCACCGTGGACTCAAATGTAAACACGGACGATCGGGAAGCAGACATGGCCATCTGGGACATCTACACGCAGACGTAAACACAAACACTCTTATAGTTGACTTTATCCGGATTCATACCTACAAATATGTATGTCGAGACAACAAAATAACAACAAAACCATGCCTACCTTACCCAGCTGAACTTAAAATATCCAAATTTCTTACAGTGTTAAAGAAGGCCCCAGCTGTTGTGCACACATGGTTATTTCTAAATGGAATGCCGTCCAGTCAGACCAGGCTTCCCAGAAAGCCTTATCACAACTCTGGTGCAAACTAAAAACTGAGCCTGACTCAGTCATATGGCCTGCGTGTGAGTATCTGAGAGGGAGGGGGGGTAGGGGGGGGATAGAGGGAGAGTGGGTGTGTTGCAACAGCTCTGGGTGTAACAGAGCGAGCGCTGACTCATGCACTCCTGCTGATAAAGGATGAGCAAGCAGTTTTTTCCCGTCCATACCAATCCCACACTTGGATCTCCGTCGAGTAAACTAACTAAGTATTTCCCAGAAAATCCCCTTTATGGATTAACCCCCTCCACACAATTCACAGATTACAGTAAAGATTTGGAAGTGTGAACTCAGGGTTTAAAGTGGATTTTTGTCTAATGTGTTGTTACTAACTGACTGCAGACGCGGTCTTGCCTTTTCAAATACAAGTTGTGAAAAAGCAGAAAGCAAAAAAAAAAAAAGAATCAAACTGACCTGTGGCAAGGAGAGCGCGGCCGTTACGTTCACCTCATTAACTTGTAAAGGTTAATATTTCTCAGTGGCTCATTGTCGTTGGGTATGTTGTTGGTTTTCCAGGTAGCAGCAAATCTTTCTGTGAGCTCAGTTCACGTCTTCTTTGTTGTGTGTTTGTGTGTGTTTGAGCTCCAGAGTGTGTCAGGGAGAGAGAGAGAGAGAGAGAGAGAGCGAGAGACACAGAGAGAGAGAGAGAGAGAGAGACACAAAGAGAGAGAGAGAGAGAGAGACAGAGAGAGAGAGAGAGAGAGAGCATGCCCTGCTGGGAGAGGAACAGTAAGTTACCAGAACGGCTGTATGAATATTATTTTTTTAATAAGTTTCAGGTATCAAATATCAATTGATGGCTAAAGAGCTGCTTTATAGCTGGCATAAAAACGGTGTTTATGAAAAACATGTGCTTTTAGTTTTGAAAGACAATGCCTGCACTAAAATCTGTGCTACCGGTGCAAGCAAGTGGAATAATTATTACTAAAGCACTGATGCCAATATCACATGTTTTAAAGGAGGAAGAGGACAGATTTAAGATGTACAATCCGGTCTGGATTGAACATGAGCTAATGTCCTCACCAAAAAAAAAAAAAAAATCAAAAAAAAAAACAAAACAAAAAAGCCAGAATGACAACGTTAGTTCCTTTTTCCATGTAAGTGTTGCAATAAGATAATAAGCACACAACAACAGTAACAGCTTAGAGAAATGAAACTACAGTAAGGAACTGATGCCGGTGTTAAAATAAAATGCATTTTATTGTCAGATGAGCACAATAAACAGTTAATCTTGTTTTACACTTCCCCTTGTACAGGTGAGTGAGACACGCTTCATCAAAAATGTACAGCTCTGACAGAGTTGTGTCACAGCAGACAGTTATTGTGAAATGGGTAAAAACCCTTGTTCTTGTTGCTGCTCTTCTCCACTGGCTATCATTTACCGATCCCTAACACTGCGTTCACCAATCATCTTTGTTTCCTTTTTTGCCACAATATGAACTTGACAGGCTTGGGTTGGTAATGAGGGGGTTGGTGGGGAAAAGGGGGGATAGGAAGAGAAAGCACTCCTCAAAATACAACGTTTGGACCATATCATGCCACCTTTGGCTCCCTCGACAGACCTCCACAGGACCTGAGCCAGATATCAGAGCGAATGGTCATATTCACAGCAGCTGACACTGTATGAATATGTGAGGTATTGCATTTAGGGACCAGCAAGGTTCTGCAAGACCACGCGATAGCAAAGTGATACTCAGAAAAGTTGCCTCGTGTCGGAGCTCGATAGAAGCACTATTAGAACTTCACGCGGATGATGTCAGTACGTCTGTGGTTCACACGAGTGAATAAACACGGCTCCTTTCTGTGTAATTAGCTGGTTCACAGACTGTGTTTTGTAGAATGAGCACTTGCTGAGCCTTTTATTTTGTGTTTGGTGTTCAGGACGGGTGTCAGCTGGACGTCTGGAAGTCTCAGGGTCTGCAGAGGTCAGAGGTCATGAGGAATCCTGCCTCGTTTGAGTGGTCAGGCAGAGCCTCTCCAGCTGTTGAGCGCGCTCGTTGTGGACAGTCACCAAGTTACGGTTCTCCTCCGTTAGACGCCGGAACTCCTCCTCGAGACGGGCGATCTCCACGACGACCTTTTCATCCTCCACCAGCTCCGCCAGCAACTTACGCCTGTGTAGACATTTTTACAGTCATTGAAAAATACATCCTTCCCATGCATAGGTTTTTATAAATCAACAATTTGTTGATGTCTGCGTGTTGTCTCTCTCTTTTTTCTACCTGGAGACTGTGCCAGCGTACAGTACGTTTAGCTCGGGGGCAGGGAAATACCCATTACATGTTCCAAGTTCAGAGAAAGCTCATTTCCAGACAATCTCTCACATTCGTACCTATGAGAATTTACAGTCTCCAGCTTGTTTCTAGCATGAGGGAGGAAACCACAGAGACTGAAATAACCGCGGAAACAATGCAAACTTATAGGAAGGAATGAACTGGGAAAAAACGCTGATGCTGCCTGTTGTTGGTAACGAACGTAACCACGTTGCAATACTTGAACAACACCATTCTGTGGCCATGTGGGCATTTTGGGTTTAGTATTCCTGATGGTGTGCTGATTTTTGGACAAATCTAAATTACCAAATTAATGTATTGTCTGAGTTGAGCACTATATTTGTATGGCACAAAATAATAACACAAAGCACAAACATTTTTTTCTGTCCTATCTACCTCTTCAAACTTGACAAAATGACCTACCTTTGCCTGGCAAACACTTATCACCTTTTGGACTTTGAGAAGCGGTGTAATCTTACACACATGTGCTGTATTTGTACAACATGTGTGTCACGGCCTCACGCCTCAGAGTGTGTGAACGTCAGTGTTGTATTACAGTTGGTAAAGTGCCGAATCACGTAACGCCAGCGTCAACAAAGAAGAGGACAAGTCTCCATTACACAACACAAACTGCACTGCAAGGTTTAATGGCATTAGTACAGTGTAGGAGATGATGAATACGTGTTTAGTTGACATTACAGTATTACGATTTAAAAGCTAGTTGAATGTAAATTTGGTAAAGTTTACATGCGTAGTTGCTATGTTTGCCATAATGAGGATTATTGTTTCTGCTGTGACTAAAAGCTTTGGTTAACATTAGTCACTTTATGAAACATCAATCGGTTAAAGACTAGTAGTTGGTGGCCTGTGTATAGAATTTTTGTACTGAGACAACCCTTTTGTGTACATTTGTATCATGGATTGTACATTTAATTAAATAAAAAGGGTAAAAAATTACAATTTCAGTGCTGTAAATTAAAACAGGGTAAAACTATTTTTTGTTTGTCATGTTTAACAAAAAGTTTTGCGACTTTTAATTTTAAAAAAATCCATTTAGATAAGGAAACACATTTTGTAACATAAGGTGCGGAGATAAAACTAATCAACTATTTTACAGTGTATGTTACAACAGACTATTCACTTCACCTCTTTATTTTGAAACCAGGTCGAAAGAATTCATTTCCTGAAAGACCTGATCCACGAGGAAAAGAAAAAAATACAATATGTAACAACAGTTTGATGGAAACTATGAGAAACACGAGTATCTCTACATCTTCAGTCTATTTTTAGTTTTTTTACATTTTCCCACTGTAGTTACAAGTTGTAAAACTGGTAACTCCACATGATTTGTTAACTTTAATTTACACAAACACAAATGGAGAGTGTTCGGTTATTGTCATTTTTAATTTCACAATAATTCATAATTGTGCTGTTGTGGAGCAATAAATTTGTTTTCAACTGTGTTTAATTTGCAGGTTTTTTTTAACTCCAGGCAAATCACAGTGACTTATAGATTTGAAGATTATTTATACAGAAGCTGAACCTTTCGCTGAATTCTTTTCCTCTTGAAGAAGCGCGTTGAACCATGTTTGTTCACATATAGTTTTGTATGTCTGTGTGTGGGTGAGTGTGTGGGTGAGTGTGTGGGAGAGTGTGCCTGTATCTGCTACTCAGTGAGGTCCAAATAACACTTTTAACAAACAGAGTGAGGACGTTTTTGGGAAGTGGGGACATTTTGGCCGGTCCCCACGACTTCAAAGGGATTTTTGAGGGTCAAAACTGGGTTTTAGGGTCAGAACTAGGCTTTGATTAGGGTTAGGGATTCAGTTGTGACGGTTAGGGTTAGGGTGAGGGGCTAGGGATTGTGTCCACACAAGTATAGAAAGTCAAACGTGTGTGTGTGTGTGTGTGGTTGTGAACAATGTGAACACGAAAAAGGGGAAGGGATCTTTTTCAGTTCACAAGAATTCATCCAGAGATTCAGATCTGATTCAAACACAAAACACCTGCTCCCTTATTTATTAAAAGGTAATTTGCTCATTTTGTTTGACTACCGGAATATGTAATGGTTGGAATGTAGTGAAAACACCATATCATATACGGACAAGCTGTGAGGCCACCTCAAACAGCTCAATGTAAATCTTCCATAACCGATATAATTGTTAAAACAAAGGTTATGTTCTTACAACTCTTTTGCAATGGGCCCATTTCTTGCCTAATCCCTTAATAATATCAAGGCATGAGTCAGTTTCTCTCTACTCACAGATGAGTTACCATTCCCATGTGACCAATGCTGAAGCAAACAAATGTTGTGTTGGTGAAATAAGATTCACTGGTATTAGATGACTGATCGAAACCACTGATGTCGTAAAATCTGAACGGCTACAGGAGTTCGCTTTACAGATTTGCAGATTTCACAGAGCTCTGCACTATGTGGCCCCACTTCTTTGTATCAAAAGCACAAAGGAGGAATTTAGGAAAATCCCTCTTAGTGTGTTTATAAAATTAGTAGTAGAAGTCCATTTTGTGGTTTTACCTTCTCTAGTTCTTGTTTCTCAATTTACTATTAATGTGTCTGTGTGCGTACGTGTCACTGGATCTTGGTATGAACGTCAGCGTGAAAAGAGAGAACTAAGACTTTCTGACTCATCATGTTCTTATCTGAACTAAAGGCTAAACTCAACCCACCAGCCGAGTCTGCCTGCTGTTCTCTGTTTGGGAAGAGCGGCCTAGTATTGTAGGTTGTGTGTGGCGGAGGGGTAGCGGCAAAGGGCCTTCAAAATCCCTCTGCTAAGACTGCCCAGCAGCTGCCGAGGACACAGGGGACAGTGCGCAACTCGTGCGTTGGTGTTATACAACCCTGATTATGTGCAAACATATACAGCACATACTGGACGTGCAATAAAGCTGACGGGAGCGCGGTTAGTGGAATATTTGCAAATGCGCTGCTTTAACCACGTGTGATGCAGAGTGAACTAAAAAAAAAAAAAAAAACCCAGAACCTTTAAACCCACACTCATCTCTGTGTTGATCACACATGTTTGATCTTTACTCTGATTAAAAATGTAATTGTATTACAAAAAAATCTGACATCAGAAATGATAGTCACACATGTTCAAATTACATCTTAATGCAAAACAGTTTTTAGTAGGTCACGTGCTACATGGAACCTGTTAACATGTGCCATCTGGTGGACATTTTATTTTCTCCAGAGTATCCAAGAGTTCTACAAGTGTTTGGGAAAGAAGGAATTTTAAACCAGACGTTCTAAACATATGCCAAAACTTTGATAAGTGATTACTATCATAAACAAGTTTAGCGTGCTTGAAAATTAACAGTTAAACAGTAAGTTGAGATTAAAGCATCTAAAAGATAATAGGGGTAATGTGACACGTTCCTGATGACTGTACACGCCGTCTCTGGCCATAAACATCAGACTGCCATCGTGACATGACACCTTGTGTTTGTGTTGTAACTAAAAGCACTTACAGAGCCAGCATACACAAAGGGAAATTGTTTAAGGCTTTACTTGCGGTCCTCAAGAACGGCAATCTCGTGTTTGACCTGGTGGAACTCTTTCGCCATCCTGCAGTGTTCTTTGTACACCTGGACGCTCTCTCTCAGAGACACACAGGGGGGCACTGGCTGCAAGAGGTCAGAAAGAGAAATACTGTACGTGAAAGCCTCATTACAGTAAGGGAATCCTAAGCTGAAAAGATATGTATAGTACAAACCTGGGCCTGTTATTTGGATTAGCAATCATGAAAATCTCCTGAAACTCGCTGGTTTTAAAAGGATCTTGGTAAATTTCCAAATTTATATAATTTTCTGTAAATTTTAGAGCTAATGTTTAATCATTATTTTTTTTAATCATTATTGTATTACTTATTATTATTAGGAAAGTTTTGGAGCATATTTCTACTAAAACAACTCAGAAAAAAGTGACGTACTGCAGCTTTAAAGTCATTGTTAAGCATTGCGAAAAATGGTGATCAGATTTTGCCACAGTTGTAGTCATAACTTTAAAGTCCAAAGAATTTCCTGTCACTTGACTAACTGATGCAACTATGGTAATTCTGTTCCATTTACAACTTATGCTAGACGTCTTCTAAATGACCCATCTTTAATAACTTCCCTCTGAACATTGCAGAGGTGAGACAGTCGTGTCCTTTGATCTATGGCAGGTTATTTCCTGGTAAATCTAAAATTAGACAAAGATATTACCATCGCTAAAACATGACACTGCCATGCTTGGGGATAAAAAGTAAGACAGTGGACTTATTTTTATACCACGTGCACAAGACAACAGGATCAGAATGTTTCACATAAAAATCACGGTAAAGTCGCAAATATAAACTGTTTGTGTTTTTCAATAAGAAAAAACATATGCAAATGTGAACGAAACCCAAACATGTTTCTCCATTTCATACAATCCCGTGTATCACAGCTACCATTCATGTGTCTGTTACTACTGTTCTCATCTGATACTCTAAACCAACATGCACTTTAGTTGATCCGGGTGCTGGCACTCGTTGAAGGATAATTCAATGACAACACCGAGTTAGTGAGCTCACACTGTGAAAACACAGATTTGCTCATACACTAAAACAAAGCTTTGCCTTGTTTAGAGACGATACCATGAACAAAAAGAAACTTTAAAGGAAAATCTTTTTATAATATCGTCGGCCAATTATGTCCATTTCCACTGTACTGTTTATCGAAAGAGAGATTCACTTTTGATTGACTCGTTTTTGGTAAAATCTTCAACTACTAGTTTTTCTTTTCCCTACATTCTCATTTAACATCGATTTCCAACACAGAGCGATGTGGTTAAGTATTCTGATATTTTAGTTATGCACAATATAAAGAGATCAATCATGAATACAATCATATATAATATTTCATTTAAAATGCATTTCGATATGTAAACTAAATAAAAATACACTTTCACAGTACGACAACATCTGTGTACCACCCAAACGACTGCATACACATGAGCAGACCCACCAAACCCCTTCAACTCTTGCGCATTGTTACATGCACCTTGGTGGAGGACACACACACACACACACACACACACACACACACACTTTGCAATACACCATGAATCATGACACACTGTTAATTATTCACCTGTGTCTCTACTTGAAACCATTTTACCAGCTGCAGGTCTATTGCAAAGTACACACTGTATATAACTTTAATGCAGCCTCTATCTTTTCTTGTATTTAACTGTACCCTGGTTGCTTTATTATTCACTTAGTGCCTTTTTGTTTTATTGGGCCATATTGTTCTTCCTCTTTACCTGTCACTCTGCTGCTATAATATGTGGATTTCCCTCTTGGGTATCAGTAAAGTTTATGTTATCATTTTTCTTCTCTTACACCACCAAACAGTCATAAAAAGCAAAGTGCTAACATCTTCTTGAAAGAATGTGGGCCGGGATTTTTAAAGGCATGCAGTGCCATTCTTTATGTTTCTTTATGTTTCATCTACAAGATGTGAATTCAGTGGAATGCGACCCAACGGTATACCTGTAATCGCTGTTCAAGGTCTGGGAAAGTCTGCGAGAGGTCCTCCGCATCTTTTCTGTCTATTGAAACAGAACAGATTTTTAAAATAAGGGCATTTAAAAGGGGACATATAAAACCCGATACTGTAAATTGGTTTAAAACACAAACATATACTTTTCCTTCTTAAATATGCTTTACAGCTACACAATGCATCAACACATATGTGGTGTAATAATGTTATTACTCACTGAGGTGAGTCTAAGCATGTTATGTGCTATTGAGTATTTATAAGTACTAACTATATTTGAGTCAACTGTCAGGGAGTAAAATAAATTTACCCATGAAATGTAGTGAAATATAGTGTAGAAAAGATTAAAATACATATTAAAATAGTCCAGTAAAACTAAATTTGAGGGACAGTATAGTTTATGAGCAAAATTAGAAATGAAATAAACCTTTAACCACTTCTTTTTAAATTCGTTTGCTTTCCAGGTGATTTTGATTTGCTCTATAATATTCCACCTGCAAAAACTTCAGCCTTGTGTTATATGCAATATATTCTCAAATTCAGATTACAATCATGTAGTGATGCCACTACATGCAGTGCTTAAAAAAACAACAACATTAACATTGAAATATATATTTTAGCTGCTAACAGTTTAAGCTTAATAATGTGGATTCTGTATTTTCTTTGTTAAATAAAATTTTCTTCAGTCCTAAAACTCTAAATATTTCTTGTGATCCATTATTTACAATCTTCTGCAAGTTGATTTTCAAAGCATGTGTTAATATTTTCTGCCTACCATCCTACCCTAGGAGCACTTGCATAAATGCCTTTCATAAAAGGCACAAAATGAAACACTATAAGGCCTCTTATATGACACTACAACATAACAACACTAAATGAGCCATGTCCTCTTCCTGAGCAGCAGTAATGAGCTGTCAGGCTGAAAGACATGCAGGGCGAGAATAAAGTGGGACAAGTATGTGAGCAGACCGACAATCACAGTGGACAGAGAGAACCGGCTGGCTCAATGTATGAATAGAGAGGGGATTCAGACAGACAGACAGACAGAAACAGGCAGGTTGTCTGCACCAGCCCCTGCCTTGCCAGTAATGTCCCTCTGGACTAGTGGAACACATGTGGAGAATCCTGGGATGATGCAACCTTCTAAAAACAGGAGTATTAGTGAGCCAGGCCGCAGCCATGTGGCCAATTATGATGGTGGAATAAATACAGTTCTTACGCTTAAGACGGACACAGCGTGGGGTCAAAACCACGCCTGGCGTGAGGTCATGAGCGGGACTAAAGGATGAGCCCACTTTATGATTCTCAGCGTTATATATATTTCTGCTGAGAGGCAGATTTGAACTTGTTTTTTTTCTACCCTTCATCTCACTTCCTGAGAGAAAGACAAGAGGGGATCAGAGATGGGTGGAGTAGGACTGGAAGTGTTAACTGCCTATAAATATAGGCCAGTGTTCTAAAAGCTGAACAGTGAATCAGGCAGCGGGACACTGTTAGTATTAGAAGGGAAACCTGACTCTGCCATTGCATAGCTGCAGCTGCTGTCCCAGTGCCGGGCCCCACTGCAGTAAAACATCTCGACACACAGCACCTAGCATTTATAGGTAGCACAGACCTTTGAGTGTGTGTGTGTGTGTCGACCGAAGATTAAGAATAACGCTTGTCACAATGAGAGTTCTGCAGTCAGTTCCGAGGTTGCACGCGCGTGCATTTTTGCAAGTGCACTGGCGCCCACACGCATGTTGCAGTCGGTTTTTAATGTGCTGTGGTCCTGTGGAAATAGAGGGAGCACCTGTCCCAGTTGTGGTGTAGAAGCATGACCGCTGTTAAAGTGATAGGGTGCGAGGAGGGGGGGGGGGGCTGCTCCGGGCAAATTGTGTGTGGTTTGTTTTGGTGGGAAGAATGTTGCGCATGTGTTTCACACACACTGGAAATGTAGTGAAAGTAGAGCTCCGAGTGGCGAGCAATCAAGTAATAGGTGTAACTACGCTCCGAATAAGTGCACACTGTAAGATGTGTGTGTGTGTGTGGGGGGGGCCTGTGAATAGGTGTTGGGTGCACAGTGTGTTTACCTGATGTGTTGTCAAGGCTGAAGGCGATTCTAACCTCAGATTTATCAGGAGACACTCTTCTGGTTGAGGTGATCATTTATCCCTTCATGGGGCCACAGGCACAAAACAGAGCTGTTAGCACAATCAAAAGATCTGATGAAGGACGAGCGATGATGTAATAATGCAAATCAGAGTAAATCAATGGATTAAAGACTGACAGCAGATTGACTAGGCTATGAATAATTGAAGAGATTGCATTGCAATCAAAGAGAGAAACTCAGCAGGTGTTTGGTGCAGTTGAAACGAAAGCCTGCAGATAAAGCATGTGATTAAACTTCACCCAGGAAAATATAGAGTCTTATTAATACTCACACACAGCCACCAATCAGTTTCATCATGCATTTTGAGATTAAATAATTAGGGAGCTTTGACAGACTGGGCCTGAGGTCTGGATTTTGCATGCCCACCCCCCACCCGCCCCCCTTCCAGTGAAGGTACAGTCTTTTTATATCAGGGTATTTGTCTGCTTTAACCCCGGTAAACCCTCTGTCTCACACAGCCGGTCTCAACGACCTTCCACACCAGCAAATAGACTTTTCTTCTTTTAAAATAATGTCTCTCCCAGGGTTTGAGAGATCATATTTGAAAGTCATAATAACTGACCGTACCGTGTGCTGCATTGTAATACAACTTATTAAGACGCACAACACATGCTGTAAAGCGTAAAAGCCACATCATGATGGAGAGTAAGGCCCGTGTTTCACCCATATGAATTATGTCCAGGATGCATTTGGGCATTTGAACCAACATATGGTTATTACCTGAAGCACAAAGTTTGAAATCAGCTGGTGGTGGTGGTGTGCGTCCTCTGTTATCCGCCGGACTAATGCTGATCCGTCTCCAGGAAAGACGCACGCGTCTCTCGGCCGTCGCGTCCGTGCGTAAATCCCGCAAACGACGGCACAGCTCTCCCCACAAGAGTTCTTACTATGAATAACACGATCAATATTAATTTCTGGTCGGACTGGTCTCGGCACTATCAGCTTTACGCGTCCGCTGCACTGGAGCCGCTTAAGTTTGCGTGCGCACGGGCATGTCCACAAACTGCAGCCACCGCGACGGGGCGAAGGCAGCGGCTGGAATGCCGCTCCGCTGTCCCCTTGTCCCCAATTAAATGTCTCAGATGACATGACTTTAGGCCGAAAAAATGCCCATAGCTCCAGCGCGGGGACGGTCTTTGGCTTTGCAATAGCTGCGCAATGAGGCAGTTGCTCAGAATGACCCGTCCCCTGCTATTATGGGTCTTGAGGAAGAACGTGTCCTCACAAACACAGACACTTATTTATTTACTTGTGTATTTATGGATTTGTATTTTTTTTGTGGCACCAGAGTCCGAAGTTTTAACAAGGGCTGCGGGATGTGCGGGATCCAATGGGTTTTGGAGTTTGGCCCCTGTAGAGAGGAGTCTGGCATGTCGTTTTCTTCCTTCCTTTTATATCAGATAATACACAATTATGAAATTATAATATTTCAATTGTAAAACAGCAACCAACATCAAGCCTCTATATAATGGATATCTGCCACTCACTCTCCCTGGGCTTTATGGCAGTGTTTATGGAACCATGCAATGATATAAACCATTCCTGTCTGTTTTTTTATTATAAAGAGGCTCATTAAAATTCAAAGCTTATTTATTTGAACCATACTCCATATTATTGTAGTAACATTTTACAGATAGACTTGATGATATTGTGGTTCTTAATCATAATAAACAGCTTTAAAACCCATTTGATATTATGACAAATTCCCATAAATGTAAACAATATTGTTTTTATTTTGCTTAAAAAATGGATTTTCAGCAAAAAGCAACAATATCCACCAGTGAGTGTATCCAAAGCAGCCAAAACAGGCAACCAAGTTCACATTAAAACTAGAAAAATGTCTGTCACAATTCATAAATATCTGTGCATAAGCTGATGTTAATGTAATCTGCAGCAGACTTATGCATCATGATAATTCAGTAATAACTGTAAGCCTTTAAGAACAGCTTTAGAAGAAAGGAAAGCATGCTGGGCCCTGGTAATCTGGGAAAGAACTCCTGTTCAGGGTTTTCTTGTGTTCTGATTCACTTTACAGCCAGAGACGTTCCGCCTGCACACCAGCAGATGACAGCATTCCTCTCTGCATCATTTCGAGTCGAGGCTTTCAGATGTTGAGAATGGAAGACAGAGAGAGACACACACAGATAAATGAGTGTCTGCACCTCCACGACTTCTCCTCCTTATCGTTTGTCTTCATTGACAGGCTGTTGACACAGAACTTGGCTTATAAACCCCAGAGACTGTTCATCCCATCATGATGGATGGGACACACTCAAACATCTGCCACTCTTTTGTTCTGGAGTCACACTTAAGATTTGATTCTTCTGTGCTTGTACATTATGTGCAGTTGGGAGCTTCGTGTAATGATACATGAAAAAGACTCGACAGGCCTGAAGGATTTATATAATACATGGAATAGTAGAAACAGATGGGTGGAAATTCTGCAAGGAAATTTTGTATTTTCTCAGGCAAACTGTGTTTTTTCCCCCCACTGTTTTACACAGAAATTCAGTTGATCGAACCAGGGCCTGATCTAGGATATTTTTAATGGAGTAGTGAGGCTGGAGTACGTGCTCAAAACAGGCACATTTGGAAAACTCTTAAAAACGTTTAAACTCAACATTTTTGGAGATTATAAACTCAATATTAATAGGCTACTACACCATTATCTATCTTTTTGAATTCTTATTAGTCATTAAATATTAACAGCGGGGAAAAAGTAGAAATCCATTCCTTGCAGGGATAATCACTTTGCTCTATTGCGACATCATATTTGAAACCACCTAAGATATCTATGTTAACTAATTTGCATCTGTTTGTGATCACATGGATTTTTTCAGCCTCAGATTTGGTTCCTTCTTCTTTTACTACAAGTTCTACAGCAGATACCCACCAACTTGTCACTCCGGCTGGGGGTGGCCCCTGGGGTGGCCAATCAGATTTGGGTGGTGGCCATTGCCACCTCAAAACACCCGTCCAGCTCCACCCCTGGGTCAAATTGATCCTGTCTAAATTTAGCCTTGCTACGGTTTTATCTGGTTTGTTGAATAGAGAAAATAGACTGTGCATGTTTAAGATGCCAACAATGGGCTCCTTGAGCTACCAAGGCGGTAGAAGATCTTGCTCACCTTCCCCAATTTTTCTTTTAACCTCACCCTTTTCATCTCTGCTAGAGGTATCCTTCATATAATCTTTGACCTCAACAGAACAATCTCCCGTTCGCATCTCCACCACAGCCAGAGCTGAGGCCAATTTTCCACCGAGACAAATAGTTTCTTTGGGTGAAACAAACAAGGTTACGAACACAGGTGAAGACAGTTCACCTGGAGCTCAGAAATATTGCTCAAAAACAAAGCGGAGTTCAGGTGCAATCATTTCAGGTTTGGAAAGGAGGAGAGTGCTGCTCGGCAGATCAGAACGCCAAGGTCAGGGTTGTAAATCCATGGCCTCATTCATGATGGATTAGATAATGATAAAAAAATACTGCCCTGGGTTTTGATTAAGAATTATGGGGTTAGGAGATTAGAGACAACCAAACGCTATTACATTGGACTGAGCCCAATCCCAGAATTAATCTGAATACCAAAAAAGAGAAAACTCATTACATGAAGAGATTAAGAAAAGCTCAGTCTAGTTCTCCTAGGATGCACACAAACAACGCGCACACATTCCACTGAAAGAAATGTCACAAGTAAACCTCTGACTCGAGTAATTTCTAAAGTATTTATCCGTTTATTGCTCTTGTCCTGTTTGAAATGTCATTGCAATGCCTGCTAAAAGCTGGAGAGGCCAGTTTTGAAAGTCATGTCACTATTCATCATGAAGTGGTTTGAGATGCTTCCTGCCTTAAACATTGTGTGTATGAGCATGTGTTAAATTATAGTATATTTGACTTGATTCAGATTTTACAGATGAAATAAGAGTCTCTTGTGACTGAACACACACTGAAGTACACGTCAGGATGAGCAGGTGTGCAGTGAGAGTAAAGGGGTGAAAGGAGGACAGGATCACTGAACGCACAGGTGCTGCCGAGGAGAGGAGATTAAACGGCTTCAGTAAGAGCTACTAGAGACAAGGAGCACGACTGAGCTCTCAGGTTCCTCTTCATTTTTGATGAATTTATTTTACCCTAAGGTCAGCTTCAAAAAGCATAAACAAACCTGAGGGTATGAGGAGGCAGGTAATGTAGCATGAAGCACAGAACACGCGGCAAATGAGGAGGACGCAGGAAAATATGTATTTTAGGACAAATGTGTGGTGGTGTCATCTCCATGCGTTTGCATGTGAGGAAGTGTCCGAGAAGATTATTCTGCTGCACGTCCTGATGAAAGAGTCCAATCTAAATTTCAGTGGGGGTGTGTTTCATTGGCGTAGATGTATTCGTGCTGCGGAGACACAACCCTGCCGAGGCCGCCGAGAACATTTTCATTCCTCGCTCTGTTTACCTGCTGTTAGTGATCTACTCGGTTTAAATTGGTTCGTCTGAGTGGCGAATACAAAAAAACATGTCGTTTTCAAATCTGACACTTATAGAAGAAACTTTTGTCGCTATGTGTGTAAATGCAGAGCTCAAGTAGAAAAATTATTAAGGTTGTGTCTGCGGATGGTAATTCATATTAAAGTCGAATGCCTTAAACCATTTGCTGGTAGGTAACTAATATAAAGTAGAAAATGACAGTTAACAACTGAATTTAATGCACACATCCACTGGGACCCTGCGTCACTATTGGGAGACGAGATCTCCCCCCTCAGGCTTCAAAATCGACAACTGCAAACAGAAAAAAAAAAAAAAAAAAAGACTTGGAAAAACAAGACAGTTACTCTCAGAGGAACAAGGAAATGG
The DNA here is from genome assembly GCA_033026295.1 of Channa striata. Classification (NCBI taxonomy): domain Eukaryota; kingdom Metazoa; phylum Chordata; class Actinopteri; order Anabantiformes; family Channidae; genus Channa; species Channa striata. The sequence goes on along the minus strand of CM065182.1, from coordinate 8,936,498 downwards.
TGTCTTGTCCTTGACCTCCAGAGGATATAACACTTGCTTCTCATTTTGTGTTTCCTTCCCCTTTGCCATTTCCTTCCTCTTCTGCCCAGACAGCAACATTTAATGATCACAAGCATTTGTGAGGCTACGTGCATCTGAAAGCTCGATTGTGTGTGTGTGTGTGAGGTTTGACGTCTTGGAGGATATAAAACAGCAGGTGTGTTCCTGACTTCCCTTAGAAGTCCTTATCTCTTTTCACGGGTGAGGGCTGGATAAGCGATCCGTTCGGAATCTTTTCTCCCTGCCAGTAGCCACACAAAGAAAGACGCTGCCAACCGCAAACAACAACAACAGATCGGACGACGATTTAAAAAAATGCAAAAATCTTTTTTACTCTGAAAATTTGTGAAGTTGTCATACACAATGGCAGTTTATATACATATATAAAGTGTGCAGATCCAACACTGCAAACTACAGCCATGAGGGAACAGCAAAGGTTTGTACTAACAGAGCTGCTATTCATCAATTTCTTAATTAGCTCTTTTAGCATTATTTTTATTCATATTATTGTTGAAACAAGGCCAAGATTTTGCAAACTACATATAAAGTGTAAAGCTTAAAGTACACGTATATCCATACACATAGAGCATAGAGACCGGGATGATGAGGAAACAGTTTTTTTTTTCATTTCGTGGCCCACAACGAGGTGGAGAGCTATCACACGGCAGTTTTTTCACGTGTTTCAAGTGCTGGAGTCTCGCCGCCCTCCCTCCGTCTTGGCAGCACGTTTTGGTTGACAGAAGATGCAGGCTGAACTTGCCCTGCTGTGCGGACGCGGCCTCCTCCGAATGTCTTTGTAGCACTGCAAGGAGATGCCCAAGTCCTCCATCATGGTGCTAAAGGACACACGCTGTCAGAGAGAACAGTTAGAGCCCTGGGTTAGGACACGAATACATCTGACTTCCACGAAAGTCTTTTTGACCATTACAGCCTTTGGCGAGAAGTTTCAAGTCTGTCTGAATGTGCTAATGCACAGCTGCTGCTACAAAGTTTCTGTACAGGACACAGGCATCAACTGAAAGACCATATATTTTAACTATAAACCAAAGGTAAAAGCATTTTTTTAGCTTTTATTAGTTAGCCGTGGCTTCCTCGAGGTGCTTACAGCTGGACGTGAGGCAGCCAGAGCCTAAAGGTCAGCCCTGCAGTTTGACCACACAAACACCAGAGATGACATTTATCAGAAGGAGTTGTTAAAGAAACCTGAACTCTGTTGTTTCATCGTGAAATCCAATTACATAGACACAAGATGAAGAGAAAAAATGCTTCATCCTAACACAAGGAGCTATGAATTCATAATATGGTAATTATTTCAAATTATCAAACAGAGGACCATCTGAAATGAGAAGCCTCAGGCTTATTTGATTCTGCAGAATAATCCATTGCATTAAACTCATTAATCTTCGATCATATTTATTTCCCTTTTATATTTCTCTCCTCCAGAGAGTTGTGCCCACTGAGCGTATTTGGAAGTCATCATTCGCAGCACAAAGTCACCCTATTTGTATCTGTAGGTCTGTGCATCCGAGGGCCACAGAAGGTCTTCCTCTTTCATCCTCAGGCTTCTCCTAAGGCTCCTCAAATAAATCTGTTTCCTGCCGGGTTTCCCATGAACACCGCTAAGGCTCAGAGTCAGTGGGAAGGACCACCTTGTAACAAATCCCCAAAAGACACACAGAGTAAAGCCGTGTTTTGTGAACTTGTCTGAACATCCCGAAAACCTAAAATATACATAACAAACAGGAGCTGAGTCAAGTATGAAATGAAAACCAATTTATCATCCCGTGATTAGATATTCCTGACACCTGGCAGCCCCAGTATATGTGAGATTCCCCTCTGGATACAGAAACATCAGAGCAAAAAAACACCTCATCCAAAAACAGTTGATTCCGCTCTTACTTACTAATATATCTTCCTATTTTAGTGGCTGAAATTATGAATTTATATGCACTGACTTTACACCCTTTAACGGGAACACGTGGTAACCGGATGACAAAGTCTGTCCAGTTACCAGTGATGACCTTGAAAGTCTTTATCCCTCTATGATCCCATCCATCACTACCTCAGTTAAAATGTCCTGCAGTCACCACTAGCATCTGTGTCGGGGGGCATATTAACGCGACATGTTGTTCCATCACTGTTATCAGACTTCCAGCCAACCAGATCACTCCACCAAAGGGCTTAATGAGGAGGAAACTATTCAAATAACTTCTCCTATCTTTTGATTTCCCAAAAGGCATGTGAAGGCTGCTTCCGAAGTACACACAAATGCCTACTGAGACAACAATGAAATAGTTTGGACTCATATTAGAAAGCGACTTAACTAGTGCAAATAATAAAAAGAAAAAAAAAACAAGGGGCCCAGAGCTCTGCCCCATATTGAAATGTTTAATAGTGTTTATCAATTAAGTTTAAAATCTTATGATTGTTGTCTGTACCAGAAAAGTGCAGATCAAAGACAAGCTGTAAGAGGATGATTATAGTCATCTGAACGCTGACATGAGTGATTATAACCACAAGAAACACGCTTTCAAGGGAGCAATGACGTCAGCGGTTGAGGGGAAAATGATAATGGTGATTGGGATCGGCTGACGCACGTGCACGTACACTGAGGCAGACAGAGGGACACCTGGTTACAAACCTATCACCTAGAGATCGTATGTGCTGTAAACGTGCCGCCGCGGCTATTCTGTGTCATCCCCCAGTAGCCTGCCGCTCTCCAGATCGGTGGACAAGGAAGTGCCAGAAGACGAGGTAGAACCACGGCGCTGAAACTGACGGGACTGCACGCCATAAAAGAAACAAAAGGCCTGAGGCGAGCATGCAAAGAGAACAGGACGGAGAAGACAACAAACCAGATATCAAAATATATTAGGGGAAAAAAATGGATATTCTGATAAAAACAAAAACAAAAAGCATGCAAACAAATGAGTGGTATAAACGGTTTTGTTGTTTTGTTGTTTTTTGATGAAAGTGCGGAAAGAAATGTTCTTGTTTTAAAGAAAAGACAGAACTCATGCTTCCTCTAAATAAGATTAAAATAACTTGTCATTTTAGTCACATATTTTATGCTCTGCTGACAGATGGAAGACATAACTTAAAAGAGGAACCAGGACTGGTAACACATTGGTGTCATGAGTCATACTGTATATGACTTCTTGTGGGGAAATATTTAAGCATCAAAAATAATAATGATTGAATGGCTTGGTTGTCTGTCGTGTGGAGCTGCCAACTCATCGTTTCTGTCAGACACTGATAAGTTATAAACCCATCTAGTGACTTTCATGTTGCAAAGACAACACCAGCAACTGCAAATATGATTTTGGGGAAATTCATTCTGATCAAGCAAACAGCATCTAACATGCTGCTCTATAGTTAGAAAATATTAATTAGTGACTAAAAAAGAAAAATAAACAAAACATACTCAGATTTGAATATCTGAGGATAAATTACCATAAATATTTGAATTTCTTTCAATACAATTAATTCATTCACATCTTGTCTTTAATGATACTTTGAAAGAAACTTTTCAGTGCAAACTGGAGTTTCCTCAAAGTGGAGAGTAACTTTAAATCCAGTCATTCATCTTCATCACTCAGCACAGGAGCAGCCATTCCTCATCCTCACTCACCTCCTCGATGTCAGCGTTCCTGCGGGCCTTGTAGATGAACTCGCCGATAGCCACGAACACCGAGAGAACCAGACCAGCCGCCAGGACGATGAAGATACCGCCGATGTTTTCCACACCCAGAGCATTGGCCTCCTTGTTGTCCTCCTCTGGGCAGCCGTTGCCCCTCCACCACTTCTCCTTCATCATGTGCAGCTTCCCTTCCTCCTGCAGCTGAAGGATGGCAATGGTCACTTTGTCCCTGTATGGAGAACCTGACGAGAGAGAAAAAAGAAAGATATGTAAAATAAATACAAATTAAATTTATTGTGAATCTTTTTGTAAATCGAGGATATAAATGTTCTAAAGTTTGCATTTGTGATGTTTAGATTTTTTAAATGTACCTCAAGAAATATTTTATATGCAAATAGTTCTACTAAATTTGAACTAAGAAAGTGCATTTTCATGTTGAGGATACATGTCTGTTACTAGAGTAAATAGAAGGGTTTTCCTCTGTCATGTCCCTGTTCTCTACAAGAACCCTCCACTGGAAAAATGACAGACTGATAGAAGCTTTGTATTTGAAATCCTCAAGAAGAAATATGCAAATTGCAAATAAATTAAAGCCTTCGATTAAAACTTCTAGTCTAGTAACACAATTATCCGGGCCCTCGTTGCCTTTAAATGTTCTCAGAGGAGTTTATATGAATGTAATTTGTGGGGTAAACCGTTCACCGTTCGCCATCTTCGAGGCTAAATCTGTGCAGTCTATAACAGTCATAAGAGCTCAGACAGCTTCAAATGTTTCCCCTCAAAGTACCAGGTCAAAAACACAATGCAACGAAGCTCTTGTGTCCTTTTTAGTCTATATTAAATTTTAATAATTAGTGGATGTTATTTTGATTGACTGGTCTTTGGCGTTCTTCAATGTCCTCTTTCGGACGAAGATGAAGTCTCCTTACCAATTGGCGTTCCCACCCCGTAGCCCTTTGAGTCTATGAGCCCTCCGATCTGTGTGAGGTTGCAGTTTCTCTGGCTGATGTACTCGATGCTGGTGGACTCCATGAGCATGGCGTAGTCTGTCGTCAGCACCCGGTTGATGCCTTCCTTGTTGTTTTTCACCAGCGCGGTGTTTTTCCTGCTGCTCATGAACGTCCACATCTTCTCATAAGTTGAGATCTTTGACTTCTGCCAAAAGAGACAAAATTAGCAAAAGTTAGTAAAATGTCTCACGCGTTTTAAATTGTGTGTGCGTGCGTGCGTTTGTGGCTGCACATATACACAATACATGTACTTCCTTTAATTCATATGCTATCATAAGGTTAAGAGCCAGATGTGTGTGAATCTGAGTGAATCTCTGTGGATATATGTGTGTTTGTGTTTCTTCTTGCTCAGTCAGAGAAAATGGGACAGCTGTGTTCTAAATCTTTTCCAGCTGATTCAATTTGTTCGAGCCATCAACACAGGCTGCTTCTTCCTATCCAGGCAGCCATAATCACTGGCTGCAATCTGGGAGGATAAAGCCCTGCACGGATCACCCCTGCTGAGCCACCAGGATGCAGCGAAAATGGGCGGCAACGCGCGAAGGAAGTGACAGTCCTGACTGAGGACACAAGTACAACAATAAATTAAATAATACGGACTAATAAGTTAGTGAAGGTTTATCTTCTGCACAGACACCCCATAACACAAACCCCAGCACTTTTCTCTCCTTCCTGTGATAGAGTGTGTTCACCTCGCGATGCATCCATATCATCCAATAAAAGTCATTTTCTCAGAGTCTGTCAAAGATGCAGCTGTATTCCACTTTTAACTATAAAAATGTTGCATGAACACAGGATTAATCAGGGGTCTACTTTGTTTGCTTTTCATAAAAACATCTCAGTTTGCACTTGAGATTATAGAATTGCCGTTAAAATAATTATTGAGAAAGTTTTCTATCCAAACTATCCAAAAGGGCTGCATGGCTAACTGCCTTTACAATAAAACTTCTTGATTTTACTGAAAGATAAATATTTCTTAAAGGGAATATTCAGATTAATATGTATTTCTTTAATATATATATTTATATGGGAAATTGTAGATGAATAAGGGCTTTCAGTGAATTACTATAGCAATGTATTTAAAAATTTCACCCATGGGCACAGGATCATTTGACAGGATCAACAATATGACATGAATTCACTTCTGAAAAAACATTTACAAATACTGAATCATTTTAGCTACTACTTGTGTGAAGCCTACGCCAACTTTACCTTGAAGAAGGTCATGGTCGATCCATCCCTCACTGCCCCGTATTCAATCCTGGTCTGCTTTGCCAGGTCATCTGCCGAGTCGATAGGCGCATCCATTCGTTCCACAGTGAGGAAGGCAGCCAAGTTGGCGGTGTAGGAGGAGATAATGATTAAGGTAAAGAACCACCAGATACCACCAACTATACGGGTGGATAGAGCCTTTGGCATCAGCTCTGAGCCTGGAAGCAGAGTGATGGGGGACAAGAGGTTACAAAAAGAGCTTAAAATGTAAAGGTTTTAAAGAGGAGAGAGCGATTAAGGATTAGAGTTGGAGAGGTTAGAAAATGTTGATAATGTAGGAAAAGACGGCACTTAGATAACTAGGGTACAACCAGAGGAGTAGTGGTGTAAGTGCAGTTCGTGTGTCCATCTAAAAAACAAAAATGAAAAATATTCATTCTGGTGTACTTTTGCAGAACTGAGAAACTAAACTAAACATTTCATCAACAATGTTGTTTTGCTGTGGACTGGTTGTCAGTAGCGAGTTGAGTGTCTGATTTATCCAGCCCGAATCTCCTGCCTGGAGGGGAGGTTATGTTCATATGAAGTGATGCATTATTCACATGACAGGGTATAGCTGCAATTTATAGGGATCAATCGAGGCTACATGCAAGGAGGCAAATATTGATGTTAAAAGTTAAACAGCTTTTCAGAAAATTTAGGACTGTAGAGAAAGTTCACTGGACGCCCCTACAGCAAAGGCCTGGTGGTCTTTGAAGCCCTTAGTCTATAAGAGTCTTAGTAAATGTTTCCACTATAACTGAGGAGGAAAATACCTGTTCTTTTACCGGATAAACTGGGCTGCTAGTTGCTAACTACGCCTCTGCTGTTCTGGTTCCAGCATTTATTCAGCATGTTCGTAATAGTTGTGTTAAAACAAAAACAATGAAAATATTGGCATATGATCATAATTCAACTAAAAGTATTAGAAGTTCTGTAGGCTACTGTAGCTTTAAACCTACAAAATTCATATGTAATTGCATGCTGTAACGTTAAATTAAAAACTATTCTTGAGTTCGTAAATTCTAAGTTTAGAGATGACAAGATACTGTATATTATTTTACATCAAGCATAGCAACATGTAATGGTAGTAAGTCCTGCACTCTTGTGGCGTGAAAGGTGAAATAACTAAGGCTGAAATACTCATCAGACATGTTAGCATCGTCTGGGACACTTAAACTTCTCAGTTCCAGTCTCTTGTTAACGTGCATACATGTGTATACAGGCGAAATGCTGCGATGCACCAGCAGAGAAAAGCCATAAAAACTAATATACATGGACAATTTAAGAAAGACAACAGCATGAGATAAATGTATTTAACATGTCTGTTAGACTTAACACGTTTTTTGTAACACTGAACTTAAATACAACTATTAATTACAGGAATTCTCCTTTAAACAAAAGCATTGTTCGATTTAAAAACGGTGGTTTGTGACCATTTGGGAAAACCGAGGCAAACGGCACTGTCTGGTGCCGGAACAGAAGGAAATGCTGCAGACATCAAAAGTTTTTACTGTACCCTGCCGCATGAGAGCTCCTACACCAAACCAGAAACTGTTGAGTAAAGTGAAATTGTTCTGTATGAGAGTCGAGGACGGGTTGCATGGGTGTGGGTTGTACCACTCGTATGGGGTAAACCTGCAAGACATAAAAGAAAAAAAAGGGAACGTGATTAATGGTCGGTCAAATATACAAGAAATGCACTGCAGCTATTCTTGACTTGGGAGCACACTAGTTATGCACTTTGCTTCATTGCAGCCTTCCCAGTTCTTTTAGTGTGATCTAAAGTTCACCTTGATTTGCATTTTGATTTTCATAACAAATCTATTTCTCATACGGGTTGTTAAGTGCAGCCTGCTTGCAAGGATTTCATACAGAACTTGAGAGGGAGGAGAACAGCAAGCTGACAATTACTCTTGGTTACTTAACGACAATGAAAGCCTACGTAGCAGCTGACAGGCGGCTAAAAGCATATTTGTGGTTATTTTAGAATAGCTATACACCAGTAGAAATTTGAGTTATAGTCTCATACATCAGGCATGAGTTTGTATTTTATGAAAAATGCTCAGAGCCTCCACAATTTCTTTCTGCTTTGCTCTCATATTTTTACCCAAAGTTTTGTCATAAGAGCTTGGGGTAAAAGTGATCCTGGCAATGGTCACTCGATGAACCTATCCACATTTATATATCCTTCAATACACTCTACTACAACCCTGCTTTATTTTTTATTCCATCATACATCATCTCATTATCACAAGCATCAATCCATCTTCTCACCTTGCAATCACAAAGAGCACACAGCTAACTCCTATGCAGGCTAGCAGCACGTACATCCAGATGTCCGGAGACAGGGGATTAAGGAAGGAGAACACGCCGGGATTGGTGCCGTTGGGCTTGCGGTAAAGGATGCTGATGCCTAAGGTCATAAAGGGCTTGGAGAAGTCAATGACTTTCTCTCTGACATAGGTGATGGTCAAAGGAGCCACAGCCAGATCTGCAACCTGAAAGAGCCAGAAGCAAAAAAAAAAACACAAGTCTAAGCACCAAATGTCCAGGTATCTGTATCCCTACAACATATATTAAACTTTGTTACAGTTGTGTTATGGATCCTCGAATGATTTTGGAGATGGAGACGTTGAAGTCGTTACTCACGTGGTCGATCAGCTCTCGGACCATGCCGTTCCACTCTCCCTTGTCGTTCTGGGCTCCGTATTTCCCGTCAGCCACTAGTCTGACTTCGTACGTAAAACCCAAGATGTTGGAAAGCTCTTTCAACAGGTCCATGCAGTAGCCCTCGAATCGATCATTCCCAAACAGCTCCTTGTCTGACTTTTTATACATAACATATGGGTTTTCCTGGACAAACCAAACAGAGCTCTGTATTTCACTGGTCAAAGCATATTTCTCCCCCTGACTGTTTTCTATAATATCTAAGAACTACTACAAACTGAATTTTAGTTTGTATGTTGCCGATGATTCGGGCTTTATGTACAGTTACTATGACACTGGTGGATGAAAATATAGAATTTGTCTGAGGATAACCAGAAAAATGTGTGATTTGCTCTAAAACTATTCAGCTAAGCAGCCAATTTTCTTCTCTTTTCACCACATGTCCCCCTCTTGTCCTCTCCCATATGTACACCCCTCCTCTCCCCTATGCTGTCCTCTGTTTAACCTTCCTCCTTCCCACTCACCAGTATCGTGGTGACAATAAGAGTCCTGTTAGCCAGAGAGTCTGTCACATTGTTATTCTTGTCTCGACTGGACTTCTCCGTCAGGTTCATCCCTCTGTACGAGTTCCACACAGCAATCTGGAAAGACAAACAGGGCTTAAGACTTATTGAACCACAGGAAGTTACTTTTGACACCTGCCGCTGGAGTCACCGTGAAAGACAAAATTGCGGCATATGTAAGCGTTTGTTTGAGCTTTTGAATAAGGTTGTGTGTGCATCATCTCTGATTTACTGTTACAAGAAAGCCGCTGATTGAGTAGCTGATTTCTAATAGTTTTATTACCAGTTATACAGAATCTAATTTGGTGTCTAAATCTTAACAGGAAACTAGATACTGCTCCAATACACTGCATATTAATCATATTTTCTGATTCGTCGAACAGAAAAATTAAGTATAAAGGTTAAAAGACCTGACTCTCCTGGCTCCCTTTCTGCCTGGTGCTCCATTCACTGACAATTCTACCACATCTCTCTTTGCTCAGCTTCACTCTGATGATTCTGGGCAAAGTGCCGCGAGCTTCATTTTATGTGGGGTGAATATGAAAATGAAGAGGCAGCTTGTTCCAAATGAAGCTGCTGACTGTGTGTGTCAGGTAAAAGTTTACAGCTATTCTGGAGGAAGCCAATATGATTCCTGTTGTATGCAGCAATTTATCTACACTCTCGGATACGGAACATATTGTGCAGCTACAAACAACAAAGTTGTTTCTCAAAACTGTGACGAAAACAAGTTCTTTATGATGAGTTATGGCTTTGAATCGGCATGGACATATGTTAGCATTTACGTCTCATTCTGTCTGAATCGGAAATAACTCCCGCTGACACTAGGAAGAAGTGCAATAGACATAATGCAGTTTGAGCTAAGTTTGAGCTTTCAAAAAGTTATTTTTTTGTTTTTTCTGATTTATTTCTAATCAACATTTGATGTCATTGAGATTCTTTTTTAATTTTTTTAAATGTTTGTGATTTTTTTATAGTTATAGTGTTGAAGTGTTGTATAAAATTAAGCAGCACATGAACCCATTTATAGGCAGAAATACATAAACTGGGCCACAGTGAAAATGGTTAATTGCCACCTTATTTAAATGTGTTAGTGTGGGAGGGAAGGGTAGGACAGAGTCTGGGGAGTCGAGAACAGCATGATGTTTGCACCCCAAACTGTTGGTGTAACTGTGAATCACAGTGTCCGGTTCATCAGACCGGCCACTATAATCCAGACAGTTATCAGATTAGAAAAGGCATCTGGCAGCTGGACTGTGACCCTTTCAAATCCCCTTGCTGGTTAAGTGCTGCGCAGAGGTCAAAGGGGCTCATGGCAGTGATGCGATAAAGTTAAGAACATTAAATGATCAGGACTCATTATTAATAGAAGCAAAGCAAGAGAACAAGACACAGATTCCTTCTTTCACTTTTTAGTCTGTGAACAAAAAGAAATGAAATCATTTTTTTTTCTGTGAAAATGGAGCATATGAGTAGTAGGAAATATGAGTATCTGCTATTACTTAAAACCGAGCTGAGGTGCAGTCCTATTTTTCACATTTATTTTCCTGAAAATGTGGGGCTACTTGTTATAAAAGATAACACGCTTTTCACTCCTCATTAGGCTCCATCTTATTCTCTTCACCTAGTGAGGTAGAAAATGTGCTCACTTATAACCTTGCTGGAAGCGCTCTGTATCTCCACTGTGGCACTTCGGCTGGGGTCCACTCCGCGCAGGAGTCCATAAATCTGTCTTATCTCTGGACAGTGCAGACGAAGGAGCGCAGCGCATGGGGTTGGATTTAATTAATTGTATTGTCCTCAATCTCAGAGATAAATGCACAAAGTGGGGGACAATATTTTTGGAAGTGTGAAGGGTATTTTGGTTTCACAAATCTAGCTCGTGTTGTATTCTGTCGAACACTATTTGGTTTTTAGAAAAATCATCATCTGTGCCATGGGTTTCCCATTACAGCTCTCAAGGACCCCTGCCCTGCTTGTTTTCCAACTATACTTGAGTGAGTAGGGCAGGAACAAATAAGAACACCTGCAAATTTAAATATAAAGTTTTAGTAATAAAGTAATCTAAGCAAATCTGGCTGAAATACAGCCTGCGATGACTGCACAGCATACAGTCGTCATCTTTCAAAACCCCTAAATCATGGATTTACTCTGCATAGCCTTGCAAATTTATCATGCATACCAGAGCAGCGCCCAACAACAAAGTGGGCTACAGGAACTGACAGAAAGTCTCTCTCTCTTGTGCTGGGAGTAAAATGTTATCTACGACTCCTACAGCTCATCCCCATCCCGAACTAAATCACACTGGAAAACCATTTCCACAGAGCGGGAGCCATGCTAAGCCAGGGCCAAGAAGGCTGAGGAGGGGAGGAAAAAACTTATTTCCGGAATGTCAACAACTTTAATAGGAAATACTATATTTCCCAGAAGACTTTCACTTTGTTTAGTCCCATCATCCTCTTCAGAGTGTATTTAACACTCCAGTGCCCAAGAACTAACACAACTGCAACAGACTGATAATTCATTTTTCTTGACCATAAAGTCAAGCGTTTTATGCGATGTGCTCACCACATAACGGTATTTTCTCTGAGGGGAGGCTTTTGACGGCTAAAAGCACTGAATGTAATTACAATTACAGTATAAATCCACGCTTCTGCACCCTGACAGCTACCTGTCATTCTGAGCCACGTGGAGATGAAGAACTTTGTTAGCTTTTGATGATAAACTATAACGACTAGAACAAGTCAAATGAATAACTACAAGTTTTAACATAATAGTATTTAACCCCTATCTTAGTGATGTTATATTACAGCACTAAATTTAGAGGTGAATTCAAATTAATAAATTGTAATATCGAATGATTTTAACAAAGAACAGAATGATTTCATGAAATCTATTTAAATTTGATGTCTAAACGAGCATTTAACCTGTGCACTGACCCATGGTCAGCAAAGGAAGCCTGCTGTTCTTGCAGCAAACGTGATTGCTCCCAACTCCAATTTGAAGCTGTTAGCGTCTATGATTTACATCAAAACTTGGAATAATATCAACTCAAACATACTTAGTTGACTGAGCAATCTGCAAACGTGAAGGATCTTTTTTGTTTCTTAGCAGATAATGGGCATATTGTCAGCTTAAATCCAACAGATTGTGTTCTCTAAACTGCTGATAAAAGTTTGAGTTTTGTCGAGTCAGTGCATGGCTCCAAAACACGGGGAAAAGTGAAATGTCAAATGCACTGCTGTGCACAAAATCAGTGAAGAGGAACAAAGTTGACAAGGAATGAAGCAAGGAGGTGTGGGGCATACATAAAGCAAAGAGGGGAGGGGTGGGGCCCACGCCAAACACTTGGATCAAACAAGGCACTGACACAAACCTTGGTCCACCTTTTCGTGAGTCGACTGCCACCCTCCACAATACCCTTTCGAAAATGTGATGAGAGCAACACGAAGCACAGACAGCGTGTAAATAATCAGTCGTTGAAGCATCATTAATGTTCAGGCCTGGATAAATCTAACAAAAAATGTTTGGATGAATAACAGGAAATAAAACAACACAGAAGCTCTGTCTTTCACACACACACACACACACACACACACACACACACACACACACACGCCCTAATGGGATCAATCAGCCAGTGTACAAGTAACATTGGAGTGGTGTAATTAGGCTGTTTCAGGCCACTATGCTCACCCTGGCTGTGCCGTCTTCTTTGAGGCTGATGATGTCCAAATCAAAGTCTCTCCTCAGGCCGTCTGTCTTATTAAGAAGAATGTGGCCTGTCAGTCCGTCCCACCGTGCCTATAGAAAGAAGGACCATTACAGAAGGAGAGGCAGAGAAGAGTCTCAGCTGAACTGCACAAGAAGTTTTCCCAGTGGACTGTTGATTGTTATTTGCATGTATATACTGTCCCTGTACAATTCATCTGTATTTCTGTGTGTGGATGACATGAATTATCTGTGGATGTTATGTATGAGTTATAAAAGAATGAACGAGAGGGAAAAATCAGCAGATGGATATAATGTCCACTTGGTACAAACAAACTACAACACTTCTAATTCCAACTTCTGTTCGACTGTGGTGATATTTAAATAGTCTCTTATATTACAGTCCAAAAATTGACAATACATTTCTCTTTTTGCTATAAATATATTTTTGTACTTAAAACATAAGTAGTATCATGTTACACTTTCACCTCATCCTAATTTAGTGATTAAGAAAACTACAAAATTTCCTTTGTCTGCTATAGCAAAAGATATAGTTTTGTTGTATGTAAAAATTAAGAAAATAGATTTCCACTTTGGAAGGAAAAGTTCTTTCTGGTATTTTCTGCAATGAAATGATGCAGATTAAATAAAACAACTGTGTTCACACAGTTCATATAAAATTCAAATAGTTTTTCTCACAGACAACAGACTGAATATTATCAACTACAAAAGCCAGTGGAGAAAACCTGGGTTATAGTGCCCGGGGTTTAATTCCACTCGTTGAAATGAAAGCGGCGCCCTCATATTCTGCACTCTCTCATCACAAATGCTTTTTAATTGAGTGCTGTGTGAGACACATTACTGGTTCTCGCCGTCATAAACGCTCTCACAGAGTGATGAATAGCACTGGAGGACAGATGCTTGAAATCAGGGGCAGCGGCAAACAAAAATAAAAAAAAAGCTGAAGAGGACCAAGCCGCTGTGATGGCAAAGAAGAAGACGGAGAAGGAGGATGTGAGAAGGATCATATAAGCGAGGGGATTGAATGATAATGTTTCCTCTCCGTGGCAGGCAAAGGTCCTCTACTGGATTTAAGACTTAGGAGATCAAAACACTCATGCATCAAAGGCCTAATTTCTGTCTGTAGGCATCCAGTCTGACTGTCAGGCTGGGCCACACGCTTTTAACTTATAAGTACATAAATACTTTACATTTTCATGTTGTGTACTTTCAGCAGCAAAGCACGGCCTGTCAGAGGAAACCACTGAAGCAGCACATCAAATGAATTGATACGATATCCAGTTTTGATGTTTCTCTTTTTACATGGGAAATTTAAAGAAGCTTGTGCTCGTGAAGCTGAAACACATCATCAAAAATGCATGGTTGTTAAGTTAAAAGCCGCGGGGGGCTCTGAAGTCATGCTTGTAATGCAACAGGGCTTGTAGTTCCCTGTGACTTGAGCCCTTATCCGACCCTGACCTCTTTGAAGAGGTTCATGAAGCGTGGTCCGAAGCGCCAGGGTTTGTGGCGGTGACACTGCAGGGAGCTGACGGTCATCTGAGTGGCCCGCTGCGACGCAACCGCCACCATGAACACTGCGTCATACATCAAGGCTGCGTCTGTCTGCGGAGGAGGAAGCGTGATGAAAATGGTGGCTACACACTCATGAGCTATGGGCAAGTAAAGTAAACGGGATTCAATACAGACATCATGATGGAACAAATATAACTGGGGATTGCAGATTTAACATTTTTACCGTGCTGAAAATACAAAGGTTAGCAGATGCTTGCGGTTTACCAAACGTTCAGACGTGCATACAAATCTGCATCCCTGGTGTTTGTAACGTCAGAGCTCTATGATGTAAAGTAACAGTACGCAGCTTACAGTCATGACTCCATCCAACAAGCCGCTCTCTTGTTTGGGGCCCTGCAGTCTCTCCATGGCCCACTTGTCCATCGTAGAGGCCACCCACGGGTTGTCTATGTTCAGCAGTCTGAAACCGGTCATGTTGACCCCGCTGTAGCGGTATGGCTCCAAATCTAAGGCAAACAAATCCTGGGAGAGGAGAGACGAGATGGAGATGAGCCTGTGTTTAGATTGTATGTGTTTGAAAGAAAGTAAAAGAAAGCAAGATAGAAATGTAGGCTGTAGTTGAGGGTGTGAGGTTCTCATGAGTCAAAGCAACATTTTTAACATTCCCATTAAAAAAGCAAGTTCAGGGCCAAGCGACAGACACGGAAGATAAAGCTAGTTCTACTATTATATGCAAACGCTTGTATCTCCAGCTCACCAAAGTCGTGAAAAAGAAATGGTAGTACTCAGTCATCATCCCCATTGATGAAAGCTGCAAAATGAAAAGAAAGAAAGCAATAAAAGAAAATGTCAGGCCGTGTTGCTGGTTTTAAATAGCGTGACATATACGGTGTCACATCTCCATGAAAAGAACTAATTTAGCTATTCATTTCTCTTATGCGTGGCGCATCAAACGTCCAGTGCATGTTAGCAGAGAGAATTTAACCTTAATTTAACAGTATGAATGAATGTGGCCGAATAAGTTTGATATTTACTACAGATATACAACAGAAGTCGTGTGCTTCTTTTAATGATGCAAGGCTTTTTCATCTGCTCAGTCCATCAGGCATGCTGGAATCAATCAACAACAATAGTCACAAATACATTTCTCACCATGTCTGCTCATCCCATCAATCAGCTACTCTACATTAGCATCTAAGTTAAATGAGCTTTGCCCAAATAGTCGCAATCCGTGTGACGCTGAGCAAGTTGTGGACCATTTACAATTTTGACAGTGATTAGTGAAGTGCTGTTTCATCCCGATGAGGCAACTTAACAAGAGGGTCTTTATTCAACGGCCGCACAGGATTTACAAAATGCAGAGACACTGCGTGGTATTAATATTAAATGTAGATGTGCATTACAAAGGAAAACATATCTTACAAAAAAGATTAGATGATACTTTTATAAATCCCTGCACAAACCTGCTTGAGGAGCTCTGCAGCCATGCGATAGGAGCAGTCAAAGATAATGAAGAACTCTTTGTCTTTCTTCAGCTCTTTAAGCAGCGGTCGGGCATCTTGGTTACCCAACGTCAGCTGGCGGATTTTGATCTTCAAGTTGAACTTTGCTGGAGCCTTGATTAACTCCTGCATCCGCATCAGACCTAAGAAACAGGTTGGACCTCGTTATTTATTCCTTCTTATAAATTTTTTGTCCCTCCTTCACTGCAAGACACAGTTCTACGTTATCTGTGGATGAGGACATAACATGTCCTGAAGGACATAGCATGTCCTGAAGTTCACTTGCTGAAGGACACTTCAACAAAGCATGTACCAACTGTCATGGGAACTTGGGCAACTGTCCTAGCACTGAGGGATGTGATCCCTATTCACTGCATCTCCCTCCTGCCCAACTGACTTCCTACATTTTTTCGCCCAACGGTGTGTAATCATGCAGGTGTGTGTGTGTGTGACATTTCAGAAAAATGAATTTCTGATCAAAAACAAAAGGGAAAAAAATCCATAAAGTGACATTTCGACAGTGGCATTTCATATTCTCAGGGTCACGAGCGGGGGCTCTGTACGGGACACTGCTGGGTTTCAGAGCATCAGTGTTGTGGTTTGGCACTTGGTGGTTTGAAGTCAGACGGCAAAAATACTGGCAGCTGTTTGATATGAGGCACTGGTGCCCTGCAACAGATTGGGTTCACTGGCCAGCATGAAGGAGGTCACTGTGGACAGTTGGGATTTTTGAGTAATTATAACCATGACATATGAATATATTGTAAAGTCCAGAGACACAAGCCTGCATTTTTTGACCTCTTCTACCTCTTAGATCTTTACTTTGAATGTCAGGCAATGTTATGCTTGATATCCAATAATGCAGCGGAAAACAACATCAGAAGAAAATGCAGTCTCTCAAATTAGTCGGTTATTATCATAGATTTTTTAGAACTACACTTTTTGGGGGAGATTTACCTCATTACAATGTGCATCATAGTAAGGCATGATTAAGTGTTTGGGTTATTCCAGAATGGTGATAAAGATGAGACAATATTTTAATGAAATTGTTTCAACTAAGTGAATGAGCTTCCTTGATCTTCTGTATTGAAAGTTCCGGTGGAAATCTGCCTGATGGAGACGTGGGCCCCACCTGTGCTGTCCTCATAGACCACCGTTAGCTTCTTCCATTTGAAGAACGTGACTACGTCCAGAATGGCCCTGGCAATGGCGGTGTACTCAGGATACAAGTTAATGAAGAAGGTGTCTTTGTTGTCCACGGACGGATGTTTCCAGCGCGTCTGGATGTGAGGAACTTCAAGAGCGTTGCATATGGACTGAACCGCGCTGACGGACGAGCTGTGAGAAGGGCCAAACACAGCAACCACTCCGAGAGCCAGCTGGTCACACACTGGTGGTAAGGAGCAACACAGATGGTTTTTAATGGCAGATCTGGCAACTTCAGCAGGTAGAAACACGGGGTTTTCACAACCTAACTCCATTGCAAACTAAAGGGAAAACTGATTTAAGAAATTTCATTTTTGCCTGTGGTGAAAAGTAAATAATTCCATATATAAGTATTGTGCTTACAAAGCTGAGGTACTTGTACTCGAGTATTTTTGGGATTAATTATTTATAAAAGATCTAAATACCTGAAGTAAGGAAAACAAGTGTTTTCTTTTATTTTTTGATTAATCTGTTAACATTGGTCCAGTATCACTAAGTTAATGTCACTGTGTTGGTCTTTGCCAAAGAATATATGCACATCTCTTACAATGTAGGGTTTAATAATACGGAATTATATATCTAATAAACACATCAGTGCTTAAAGGAAATGCATCAAACTGTTCCTCCTAACTCCTAAATTCAGTAATTTAACAAGGCTAATGTACCTTCAACCTGCATAAAGAATCATCAAATGACAAAATATTTCTAATAGCGATCCTTTAACCCAACTGACCTATTTCAAACTAGAGCCTCATATATTCTCCATTAGTTTTTATTAATTTGGAACTCTTCCAACCCATTAGCAATCCTAAAACGTTTAAAACCATTGTACTGTACAGGATAAAGAATCGCTGGGTTATAAAAAACTGAAATGTTGTTCACGAATGAAGTTCAGTCTACAGTATGGGCGCACACAAACAGAGCCACAGGAGACACAGTATTTAACATCGTGCCTTTTTAAAAACTAAATTATGGCACATTATAAAGCATTTATTACATAGGGGAAGAGAAGAACACAGGTGTTACCTCTAACACTCTAATGATTTCCTACCTCTTCTGGAAGCCTCAAATCCATCAAAGAGGTTGATCCTCTGGATGTCATAGGTGAGAGTGGTGTTGGGCATCAGGGTCTTGTTGCGGTTTATGTTATTTACAGCGAACTTGAAAGCCAGCTCATCCATGCTCACCAACTCACTTTCACGGGTCTCAAAGATACCACCTGCACAAGGAGATGAAGCAGTTAAACTCAGGCGAGAGCGTCAACAGTCACTGTGGGTTGTGCAATTCTGATACTTTTGGTTCAAAGGGAAGACACACAAACTGTTTTGCTCATCAAGTCTGCAAGAAAAGAAGATCTGGATTTACTTGCAGCCCTTAGTTCAGTTCATTCATTCATTCATTCATTCATTTATTTTTTCGTGCATCTCAACAGTTATCATCTTACAAAAATGCTATTATGTGTAAAAACATGGTTATAAACCCTTTATAAAAGCTGGTATATAGTGTAGACTGTAATTAACCACTCTCAGAATTAATTTAAAACTGGCAATTTTGCCAGAAATTATAAGACTTTTATTCTACTACAATTCAGAGGAAAACTTTATACTTCACTCCAAAACATGTATATTACAGCTTTACTTACTAGTTGCTTTTAAAATTAATAAATAAATGATGGTGTGGTATTATGTATTAACCACATATCAGTAAAAACCAGCATGAACATTAACAGCTGTGCAATTTATTTATTTTTTATTTTTGCCAAATACGGTTCTAATACACTATTAGTCAAGTACTGAGTTTGTGTACTTGTACTGAGAATGATTTCAGATGGTTTCTTTCATGCAAAACAAGTCTGTCATTAATCATAAATATGTTATGTATGTGTCATATCTAAAGTTCCAATGCTTTCAGCTTCAATATTCTATAGACAGAAACGTGCAAAGTTAGGTGAATGTTAAGTGCTTTAAGAAGAACATCACAACTTTCACCAAGGCATAGAGTATATTGTAAACACTTTCCTTCTCGGAGTGTGAAGAAAGTCGCAGAGATTCAAAGCTAGCTTTGAGCCACTGCTCTCACTTTTACAGTACCGGGATCCAAGGCCATGCAGAACACATTGCGCAGGCCAGCTGTCAGCAGGCTCTGAAGAAACAGTTCAGACTTCTGAAATTGCCCCCAAAATCCTCATCAACATCCTGTCATCCGGGAGCAGAAGATGTGAAGTGTAGACTCAAAGGCAAGAAAGGGCAGGAAATATAAAAATGCCCTAAGAGCTTCTTGTGGAGGTTCAAAACACACTTTTTGAAGGCTGAGTCAAGTCAAATCAGTCAAGACCGGAACAGAGGAAAGAAATTCGGAGAGAGCTATCGGCTGGCAACTGGACTTGCTTGAGAAGGTTGAAGATGACACCGCTCAAGCACTTACGTTCCCAGACTGTTTACCATTGAGACCCCGACTAACTGACTGGTCAGGTGGGCCAACGAGCATGTAGGGGAGTCACCATGAGAAACCCACCACTACCCGGGGGGGGGCAATCTATGCTTAATTGGACTTGGTTAATTGTTGCTCACATATAAAGACAATATGGGAGGCCGGGGAGAAACCATTTCATACCCTTAACATCTGCTGGTTAAGAACCAGACTTATACTATGACCCAGGGAGATCCTGCGCCTGTGCCGAACTCGGCAGGGCACCTCTCCTGAAACAACATCTGCCTGTGTGGGTTAGCCTCACACAAAACGACTTATCCAGAAAAGCTTTGGGTTTCTATGCATGCTCAATGAATATTAATTTGTTTACAGACACCACAGATTCTCATCTATTCACACAGCATTTACACACATTAGTGTGAACTAAACACACAAAAAACAGATACAGGTGGAGCACACACACAATGTTCTGGGCACAAACTGTTGCCACCTACAGCTGTTTAGTGATTAAGTTACAGATCTATAAGGGAATTAACATAAAAAAGCTATTTCTTCTGCAGTTGTTGTAATTACCGGGCATCCAGCTGTAATTGAAAAAAAAAAACTGAAACATAAAAATGTGGATCTGTGGTACAGTAAAAGAGGAGAGGTTTATCTGCCCTCTGTGGTGGGAGGAAAACTTAAGAGACAAATCTGAGCTTCGTGCCAACATGTCACGTAGACCTGATCAATCTCTTCAATGACCCACTGGGGCAACACAGTCTCCTAAAAATGACTTTTCTATACAAATAAACTGCAAACACAAATATGTTTTATAAGGAATGTCATTGTTTTCTATTAACATAACGAGCACAATAAGTTTGTACTGAACACAGCAATAATATGTTCCCACACACAAAAATATTGAGAGAATGATAGAGATAGAGGAAAGTTTAACTGTAACTATACACATATACACATAACATAACATGTTAATATTTAAACAAAACCATATTTATGTAACACTTCATTTATTAAAAACAAAGCTCCTTCACTGGAAAAAATATTCCTAGAGTTATTAGGTTTCCTAATAATATGTGATCAAGTTTGCAGGGGTTAAGCAGGAGATGAAGTGTTGGTGGGTGTGTGTGTACACACTGAATGTCACATCCTCCATCTTCAGTTAACCATTTAATTACAAATAATTATGTATGACATTATTCATGCTTCACCCTCTCTTGCAGAGGAGTTTAAACTGTACTGTGGGTTGTGACTGCAGCGGTCGTAAAAATTACCTTTTTTTTCCCCCATACAAGGTGTTGTTTCCTCGCAAATGAATTAGTGTACCTCAGAGCACTAAAAGCATTCGTTCATTCATTCGGCTCCCACATAATGAGGAATAATTTGCCTCAGGAAACACACATCCATCTGGCTTACAAGACAGCATAAATGGACTCTATGGACTCCAGAAATGCCTTTTAACATGCGTCTGGGCTTTGCAGGTACATTTGATCTGCACAAAGTACCAGCACGAGACGGACTGAGGCTGCTTAAAACACAGGGTAGCTTATTATGACCAAACTGAAGATAAGTTTTAATAATAAAATACAGGGTTTTCCATTTTGTTTTAGTGGTGATTCATATTTTTGTAAAAATTTGGTTTTTAAACCTTTTATTCTAATTAGACAGCTGTAATACAGAAAGAGAACATGTAGTAAAATTACAGTCCAGAGGGGAACACGAGGTTTTGTGTTTTGGGGAAATAAAACACTGGAACATTTTATATTTTTGATTTTTGAAAAAAGACATTTCTGATTTTCAAATAACAGCAAACAACATGCTAGCACACTATTTTGACAAATTGGTTACATGTTTTGTATGATGCTGGAACAATTTGGACACAAGATGCAATTTGGTCCGTGGGTTTTTGCAGCACCCAATTTTGTCGAACATTGCTATTCAGACTTCAGCCACAGTTTTATGAAAAGGAAAAGCCAGTTTTACACACTGGACATACTCAATAATCAATAATTGATGACTAAATGCTTGTACATCTATTAGCGTGCAGGGTTCAGATTCATAATTAGTGGAAAATGGTGGACAATATTTTTTACACATTCAACAGAGAATAAAAAGAGAAGAGGCGTTGAACAAAGAAAGAAGTTTAAAAAAGATTTGTCTCTTTGGACTTCAACCAAAAACAAGACTATGGTTGTATCTCTTTAATTTAGCCAACATTTCACTAGGGGCACTTAAACGCAAACTGATGCTCAGTACCAACCTGTAAAAATGACTTTTCTAACAGCTCTAAAAAAGAAATCACTGAGTTGGACTAGTAGAGAGAGTTCTACCTTTCGCTGACAGTGATAGTTTCTATCAATGTCTCCCTGAAAGCAGTGATTGCTGTGCACTTTGGAGGGGGGGTGTAGCTAGAGGCAGGATGAAATGCATCCAGGAGGGTAAAAGAAAAAGAGGGTCTCGGGGGTCAAACTGAATGACGGACATTTCACTACGCCTTGGTGTTCTGGCTGCAAAAAAAAAAAAAAAAACAAGAGAACAATTTTGTTCCTGTCAACAAATCAAGAGGGAAACGAGTAAAAATTGCAAATCAGAGATGAAGAGACAGGGGACAAGGAGACGAATAGAGACAGAAATAAATGGAGGTGACTGCTAAGGCCTCAAAAGGCCTAACCTGTGAAAGTCATTACTTCCTACATCCAAAGCCTCTTAATACGCACTTGGATGACTTCAACCGAATCAACATATGATGGATTTGCTTCAGAAAGCAACGTTCATTCTTCCTGAGCACAGGACGTGCAGTAGGACATTTAGTCTTAGTTGTTGCACTTTGACGTATTTTATACCACTTTTCTATCCCAATATGTGACACAATATGTGTTTTTGCATTACCACTTCAATGAGAGCATAAAAGGAAATTAATTGTGTTTAGCTGACGTTGCCCACTTACAGTTACAGTTTGTCTTTCAGCTGCAATCATGCTGGTTCTCACTTTCCAAATTCAATCATATTTTCAATCACAAATCTGAAAGGTACAGGTGCGATTAAATCAAACAGGTGACATTAACTTGGACAAAAAAAAGTGATGGATAGCAGTGACGGTTTCACTCGCCATCCTTAACTTAATCTACGTATCACAAGAAAAGCCTCGTGAGAGCACGAAAACAATGAATAGCAATGTTCTTCACGCTGTTCCACGACGCACACTGCAGCTCCCTCTCGCTTCCTGCCGAGGTAACTCATTCCAAACTATATCTGTGTACATTTCTTTAACCGAAGTGAGGCCAACTTTCTAAAACTCCCGCAATGTGGCTGTGGACATTTGTTCTCCTAATGGCCAGTTGGTGATGGAAAAGGAACCGATGGATGTAATTGTATAGTCGTTGCAGCTCCAACTTCAATTAGGCAACTCAATTTAACAAAAAATCTACACTTGGAACTTTGCAAATCTTTTTTTTTGTAGTTTTGTTTGTTTTGATCATCCACATACATTAATGCATGTGCACACAGGCCATAAAAGCACTGATTTATGTTGTTCTTTAGAGCTGTGTGAATTTTGGGGACTGTTCACTGGGGTTGGAGCTGAAGCATCAAAGCTGAAAGTATTGGTCTCGTACAGTCCTGAATATTAATGTTTGACCCGGAGCTAAACTCCAGCTCATAAAAACCTCTGCATGTGCAGCTGTGGACTTCATCTGATGAAATGAATAAATCCTGTCCACGCTAAAAAGAGACCTACTGTAGACAAAGACAAGCCCCAATGAAGGTGCCATCAAGAAATGCACAGGCTAGTAATAATGCCTGGATTAGTTGACATGTCCACGTCATTTGAGCTGATGAGCGATGAAACTGCGATACATAAACTAAAAGATATGTGTGAATTCTAAATTTGATTTAGATTTGCTTCCTGAGTTTTTTTTTTTTTTTGCATGTTGTTGACTGTACCTGACTTTTAATAAAAGTCTGCTAAAAATACTAAATGTAAATGTATGTAAATGTGGACAGTTTGTTAAATAGTGGCTTGGAAGTTTGAGCTTCACTGTGACAAATTATGTATTTTGAGTAAGAGTCTGACACTACTGTGGTAGGTTTTCCAATCTGTTTGCTGAAAGTGTCGTCTGTGCTCACCTAAAATGTGACAATTTAAGACCTGGAAAATCAGAGAGGGAGGAAAAAAAAATGCTTTTAAGTACCGAAATGCTTTGTGGACATATCATTTTGCGTGCAAATCATTGTCAATATTCCAAACAGATGGATTATGGCTCAGTATCCTCACTGTTGAGTTGTTAGTGGTGTATGGTGAAATGAATACATACATATGTCAATCATTGGCATCTATAATCAAAGATATCAAAAATGTTCCTTATTGTTTGTTCCCCAATAAAGGAGCAGAGCTGTAGGTGAACTTCCACTAGCCTACACCTCTCGGAGATAAGAACACGTGGCAGTGACACAGATTCTCAATTTATTCAGGCAATTAGATCCACATATTACTGTTCAACTCTGCTCTGATTTAAAGGCTGAAAGTGAGACGCTCGGATAATGAACACAGCCCACGGCGCTCACCAGCCTCCTCCTATCTAATCAAACCTAAGGGAAGTTCTCACACTCAGGTTAATGCCACTACACGGCCTGTGACAGCAGGACCGAGGATGATTGCATCGCATTCGCTGCCTGTGTGAGTGATACAGGTTTGAATGTTGGTGAAGATCAGCTGCTGGGCAACGTATTTTAAATAAAAATGACCCGACGGGAGACTGTGGTGGTCAGGAGTCCACAGGGGAGGAATCGATAATCTATTACTCTCAGCTGCCTGTGTCTGTGTCTGCATGTGTGGAGCAATAAGCACAGGTCGTCCTCTCCTGTATCCAATCAGGCTGGAATTTGATTAATTTAAAATATACTTTCAAATGACCAACCGACCAGAGAAAGTTTACAAGCTCATATTTTTGAACTGCTGCATTCATCATCATTCAGTATTTTTGAAGGAAGAAGGAAACAATTATCGCTCAAAATAAAATAATTCTGTTCAAGGTGATTCATTAATAAATGGCTTTTTTTAATTATTATTTTATTAAAACAGAAGTCCAACTTGGATCCACCACAGATTTGTCTTCAAGTGGTTTAAGATTCAGTTATTTTAAATGGTTTTGCTTTTCCATCCTCTCCCTCAGCAGATCTTGGGGCTGAGACGCTTTGCCCACAACAGACATTTGTCTCCACAATTAACAAGCAATAAGTGAATGAATTTTTCCTTTTGTCTCTGCTCTGACACAGACTCTCTGCCTCATCATCACTTTTAACGGGAAACAAAGATTTGTAAACCATAAAAAGTTAAAAGTCAAGTCAAAAACCAAGACTTGGGACAGTTTGGAGTTGTGTCGTGTCTGTCTGACCTCACACGTCTCACTGAAACATGTTCCGATGGTTCCGTCCGACCCGAACCGGTCCCGCAAACGCACACCGCGCGTAAAGCAGCTGTTGCGCTTACCGATCCGGAGGACCTGTGCCGAGCTCAGGCGCAGCGTCGCCGCGAAGACGAACAGGCGGAGAAGAGTCGCGCGTCCCTCCATCGTGCTCCGGGTGAAGCCACCGCCGACACTGGCACCATGACAGGAAGCGAGGACTTCGATCCCAGCGCCGAAACACCTGACGTGACACACACGCAAGCGCGAACCGAACCAGCTACCGAACCGTTCCGCTCGGCATCACAGCGCGGAGGACAAGTCAACGGGGACGGACACGTCCTGCACGGAACCGAGCCGAGTCACATCCTCCCGCAGAAAAAGTCCGCCAGAGTCCACACGTCCACGGGCTCACTCACAGAGCTGGAGGGAGGGAAGGGAGGGGAAGGGGGTCAAGCAAGTCGGGATTCCGGGGACTTCCGGCGAGGCTTTTCAAAATAAAAACAACCCTTCGACTGGCGCGTGTGTGCGTTTTGAACTGCTTCCAGTTATTTGGCTCCACACACATTATCGATCTAAATGAAACGTGTTGTTTTTTAGAATGTGGCCTATGTGTCTCCAAATACTAATTATCTGTGTTTTTTTTTTATTTCAACATTTACACTGAAAGTACAAATGTTGTGCTTCCGGTTGTTTCCGTCAACTTTTTTCTCCATTCAGTTCGGATTAAGGGACAGATGGATTGGCACCGGCTCTCTCCACCGGTCCTGATGAGAGGGAAGTAATCTTCAGGTTACAGGGCAGATGCCAGATTATCTCTCACTGCAGACATACAAGGTCTTTATCTCACTGGCCCACTGGAATCCATCCATTCCAGGGGCTCCGCAACCGCTTCAAATATCACATACAAGACTTGGGAATGCATTATCAATATTCCAAACAGACTCAGCTGATTATAGTTTCCATGTTTTGAGCAGTTGAGTGTCACAAAATAATTCATTTTTGTTATTGTGTCATTCTGCGGAGATGTCATCTCAAAGTCTTGCTGTTCCTTCAACAAAATCCACAGAATAGTGTTAGAACTGACATTTTGTTTGCACCAGTGTTTCTGAACTCAAAGCTCAAAGCTGGACACCAAGCGATGGGAGAAAACCTGCCAATTCAAGCTGGAGACCTGACAAACAGCCTATAGACAAACTTAATTAACTGAGAAAATGACCATCCAGTCTCTCCAGGAGGAGTCCTTGGGCAGCGGTCCTACCACCACATTAACCCGGTATGAATACTGAGCAGCGCTTCTGTTATATATCATGTAAATGTCTGTTTAAAGCATGTTACAGTATTGTCCCCTGTTCACTCTGGTCAGGCAAATTGAATTTTAAAGGCAGTTTGTCTTACTTTACTGCGTTGGCATGTATGTTTGAAATTTAGTTTAGATTAACTTAATACCTGCCAACTTTACCTCAAAGTTTGATGTGACTCCACCTTCTGAATATTTTCTCAGCAATAAATCAAGAGTTTGTTCTGTGTTTAAGTCCAAGACAATACGTTTTCAGACTGAAATTGAATCCACAGGATCGTCTGGCATCAATCATTTCTATCTGAATCAAATGAGTGTGATTTTGGAATAACCCCTGTGAAGAGACTATGATAATGAAAACCGTAGGTGACCCTTTGAGGAGGAAAATAACCTTATGGCTTACTGATGTTATGGGGGGAAGCGTTTCACCCCCTCAGAATGAAAACAGACAAAATTAACACTTCCACACAAAATTAAATTTAGAGAATTTATTTTAACATAAAAATGATAGTACTCCAGTTTTATGTACAAACACAGTTTTAAAAGTACAAAGGAAGGAGGTTCTCATAGGATTTTCCTCCATGGCCAATTGATTGTACCTCAATCTTCATGTCCTGAAGGGGCATCACCACCTACTAATCTAAAAATCTAAGAAACCAGTATCATAGTAAAAACACAATAATAAGAATGTCCAAAGTGACTCGGCTCACAATGTGAATCAGGTATCTTAGGGACTCCCCCACCACCACAGCTGGGTATTAAGTGCATGTTCAATACATCCACTGAGGTGGGCATGAATGTGATCTCAGCAACAGCATGTTGCTGTGAAGACAGTGAAACAGCACAGCCTGGTGGAAAAAGGCAAGAAATGCCAAGAGGTGAAGCAGACGCACGATGATGGGAATTGATTTTAAATGGATGTAAATTCTATTATAGGATGACTGCATGATTGCTCCTCTGCTTGTGGGGTCACCAACATTGCTCTTTTCCAAACAGCAAAGAAAATTCAAGTAAAAACAGGAGGAATCGTATGAATTATTGTGATATTCATCAAGGATATGGAGTGTGACAAGCATGGCCGCTGGGAAAAGAAAGGCTCTGCCATATTGATGCCCACCAGTAACCAAAATAAGACCAGAGTGTTTTATTTGAGAAACAACAAAAAAAAAAAGACTGGACATTCATGTGAAGGGCACAAGCGTTTGCTTTATCAAGGTTGTTTCTGCAATCAAAGACATAAAAGGCGGTTTGTAATACTGGGCTGCTGTGTAGGGTGTAAACATCAAAAATAACAGTTAAATGTAATAATTAATACAAAATGACAGTAATATTTAAATAAAGAATAGGTCCTATCTGTTCAAACTATACGGATATGCACAAATGACAAATGTGAGCATCAAAACACTTTATACAAGAGGTTAACGGCACTCTATTGTACTCCTGACTATTTTACACCAATGTGCAGCTGATATTAAGTTAATAATAAAAAGCATGATAAAGCTAGCCGGATCTTACCGTCTTTTTACACAGCAGTCGTATGCCAAAAGCCCCTGACAAGAAGTTCAGTAACACACAGCCCTTGAGTGTTAAAATACAAACAGTTTCAGAGTCAGAAAAATAGAACACCCACATTCCTGCGTTGAAAAAGACATTTTTGGCCAGAAGGTCACAGTTCATTAATGCCATCTCTTCAGTACTTTGTGTGCATGGTACGGTAGCTGCCTAGAGTCTTGGTGTCTGTGCTTCTGTGTGCTATACGCACTTATAATATACATACACTTGTTTGTTTGCGTGTGCATGCAGTGCAGTCTTGTTCATACGTTCACATTGCACAGGTGTGTGTGTGTGTGTGTGTGTGTGTTTAATGCCGAAGCGTGTGCTTTCTAGTTCACCTTTAAGCCGCTCACGATGAAAAGCTCCACATCTCAAGGTGGCTCAAATGAGCTTGAGAGCGTTTTCTCTTTCTTGCTCAGTATTTTAGTCTTTTAGGATTGTCAGAACGGGGGAGATGCAGATGACGTGGGAAGAAGAGGATTGTGTATCGAAACAGAGGACAGGCTGAGGTTTAGTGCCTTTATACAATTGTTCTCCTGCAACTTCTACGTATTTAAAGCTTGTATCCAGTCTCTACTTTTGTCAGAAAAAGTACAAGAGCCCGTCAGAATACATTACCATTGCATCCTTTAGCAAAGTCATCACGTCTCACCCAAATTATCTCACGGTCCGTGTTTGCGGCCTCCTCCACAGCACACTGCTTCAACGGGGTCAGCTTCAAACTCTGGCTGGCACAGTGCGATAGAGAGACACCGCAAGCGGTGAAGGAGTCTGCCGAGCCTGAGCCATCACTGTGCGTGATCTCTTTCCCAGTCTCTACCCGCCCGTTTAGGTTACAGCTCCTCAGCTCCCTGCCCTGCAGGTCGAGTCCTTCCAGCTTTCCCTCCAGCTCGGGCGGTTCGGCCGATGCGGCTCGGACAGACTGGCAGTACTCGTCATCGTCGCTTAAAATGTCCGTCTCCTTCACCTCCTCCATGTCAATTCCATCTCCCTGGTCTTCGTAGCAGCCCAGGTCAAACTGCTGTTCTACCCAACGGTCTGTGTCCTCTCCTTGAGGCTTGTGGGACTGAAGGAGGCCATGCTGGGACAGTGGAGAGTAGACACTAAAGTATGAAGGATGCTGCAAGGCGTCCGAATCACTGCTGTTGTTGTTGTTGCCATGGAAAACAATGTCCGTGTCGATGGTGAAGCGGTTCCTCACCAGATTTCTGCGGGTCAGTGTCCGAGATGGAGCGGAGGCTATTAAGACAAAAAATATATATATTTCATGTTAAATTCATGTGCAGAGTTCTTGATACAAAATGTTTCTCATACACTGCACTGCAGCTTCATCACCTGCTCTGTTCATGCCAGGCCGGGATCCCTTGAGGGCGCACAGGCGTTTGCCCCCAAATGGGACGTATTGCTGGTTGAGTGGCAGAGACTCAGTCTTGAGAAGCTGACGACGTTGCTTTTCCCTTAGAATGGAGTGGACTGCTTTCAGGAAGTCCTTCTTACTGTCTGGGGATCTGTCAATCACAGGATTTTAAAAAGATATATTATTAGAAATGGTCTGTATATCTTCACTTTACATGTTACACATGAAGGTGTAGAGTTTTGAAAAAAAAAAATACCTGAAGCATAACTGGAAGGTTCTCTCTGGTCTCCCTTCAGATTCCGATCTTGTGTGAACTACCTCACACACTGGGGTGCCCTCAGAGTCTGCCAGATCGGAGAAAACCACAGACGAGAGATGTGATCTACATTCCTAAAAGCTTTCATTTAATTACCATCATTAATTTCTTTCGCTTTAACAACAGACCATTAGACAGATAAACGATCATACTTGAGCGGAATTACCAGAGGCTGATTTAAGGTTAATCTAGCACAGAGATAGGGTGTGAAGACGGCCGCACGCAGACCTACTAATAGGTCTGCGTTGTTTACAATATTAATCTCTTTTCTATGAAGAAGAAAAGCAGAAACAGTGAGTGGCTCCAGAGCCTTGGAAACTTAAACCAGAATTTATTGAGTCATTAGAAACAACCTCTTTTTTGGGTATCCAGCTCTTTCACATGGAAATGATTTTGCTATGATCCAACAAGCAAAACACATTTATTCCGAGAGTATTATATTGTTAGGGCATATTTGCCCTTAGACAAGATGTGCAAATCTCTCTGTGTGTAAAGAAACAAACCCTACCGAACTACCAAAATACTCGATGTCTTGTCCAGTTTCCACCACAGAAAGTAAAATGAACTTTGACTAACAAGCTTCTTTGTTCAAACACATTATCGCAGAATGATGTATTCATGAAGCACGGTCTGTAGCTTGTGCAAAAATCTGAAATCCATTTAGCTGTCCTAATGAACAGATTTTCATTATGGAGACCACCAGCTGACAATATCAATTTCAAAGCTCCAGCTTCACTAGTAATAAAAATTAAAGTCTCCACATGGTGCCTCAAAGGGTTTTGTTATTTTTTATATGCATATTTTAGACTTATGAGCAGATGACTTTTACAAATAACCAGATGGTCATTTATATTGACCAAATTGTATGCTGCTGCTGTCAATACAGTAATAAAGCTCACATTTGGTGTGCATCCCTGCTTTGGTACCGACTAATCACTGACTACAGCAATATTTCTAGTGGCTTTGCTCAGAGGGAAACTAGTCGTCAAGGTGCTCACGAAGAACAGTCATATAAGACAATCAATGATTTTTGTTGCATATGAGTAGACCTACTTGCAAGGGCACGGACTTGCAGAGACTCAGTTGCAATCATGTGACGGAAACGGAAAGGATCTTTGTCATCGGTCACAGTAACACGGTGAGTGCCACCCTGAAAAATATAGAATATGTAGGTTACATACATGCAGGGTATGTACTGTAGTGGATGAGTTGCAATACCTCAGCAGGACAGCAGAGAGCGCAAGAGTGTAGTGACAGAAACTTGTGCTGTCCAGAGAATATTAAGCATGCATACACATATCTTCAGTGTCCAGTAACTATCCACATCATTGTCCCATGATGATGAGACATGTGCTTTATGTCATTGAAAACAACAAATAGTCATTTTAAAAGGCCTTGCTATCCCTTCTATTAAATCCTCCAAGTCAGTGTGCATCAGACCACAATAAACACAGTCAACAGAAAACCAGGAAAAAATTGTACTTACAATTTTTTTCCGGTGCTTGGAGCAGTCTTTGTACACAAATACAACTGCTGTTTTGAACACTAAATGAGGGCAGGGGAGAGATGAAGAGGAAAATGAAAGAAACCATTAGAAGGCCCCGCATTCATCCTCCGCATACAGTGCATCAAAAGACGTGTTATTGCCCAATTTACTACAGTGGTGGCTTAATGTAGCGTGTCAATGGATGCTTTTAGTTACAGCTTTCATAGAAGAATAGCCTACAGACATGCTATATCAGCAACACAGAACATAATGATAGTCCAGAGTCACGGCATGGCATGTACAAAGCAACCGAGTCCTCACACTAATACCTTGCCAAGGAAATCCATTATGCCATGTTGATGTAATATTTATTGGAAAAAGTGTCTAAGGTGAGCAGACAGAAGGCACTTTTGAGTGTGTGACAGTTTCATGTGATCTCTCAATGTGAGGAGGAAATGCTGCATTTCACATTGAAGGTGAAAAACTAATGTAGATTCCTCAGGTAACATGCCCAGGTCAGATTTATTTTTAACAATTTAAAATAACACCCTCAGTCAGGCCTTGCATGAGATTATTTTGTGACATACAGTCTAATATACTGATACAAATGTGTATCCTCTCAACAGCTTATGACAAACGTCTTTACTCGATAAACATCTGAAACTGTCTTTGTATTTACAGTGTGAATGAACATTTTACAATCCGTCTATCTGAAATCCTGCAGATTGCCACAGGATGTTTAAATTTTGACCAGTGTTGTACATAAATGAGCAAAAAGGCATAAGTGTAAATGTTCATATGTATATTTACATTTGAAAAAAAGGCTGTGGATTTTTTTTATTCAAAACAAGTTAAAATATACAACAAGCAGACAGTTTTCCATATCCAACAGCTTTACATTTGATTCCACCTTTATGAAGCCTATGTCTTCAATTTGTAAGTACAAACCATCGCAGTGTATTGACATTTTCTTTGACTAACAGTCTAATTCTACTTTTGCTGTAATTATGTAAGAGATCTAAGAAGCCGGAATAAATTCCACAGTGAGAATGATTCATCCTTACCAAAAGCAGCCAAATCAGGTTCCTTCTTGCTCTTCAGCAGCGAGGCTGGAGCATTGAGCCACACCACTGTGGAATGTAGCAGGAGATCCCCCATTGAGAGATCAGCCACCTGAGTTAAAGCATATTGAAAAAAAATTTCAATGCAACCCATTTGATAGTGGACAGAATTCATGGCAGATCGCACTGAATTGAAATGTTATTATCATGTCTACCTGTTTTTTATCTGTGGTCTGTTCATTGATAAGCTGATCGAAAACCGCTCCATACTCCTCGTGAAGCTTTTGCATCTCGTTGATATGACTCGCGACTTTGTTCATGGCTTTCATTGCAACTGGATGGGACAAACATTTATCATTAGCAATTCATTATTGCAGCTTTTTTCAGGTTAATTTATTTTACTAATTGGTTACTGTAGATCAAGTGGACATTTGACTCTTACCGTCCAGGTGGTAATGTTCCTCGCTGTCGGGGTCAGTCAGAGAGTAGAGCTCCTTCAGCAGCAGCGGGTACTTCAGAACCCTCTGGATGGGTTTGATCAGGTAAGACTCCAGAGTGGATGAATGTTGCTGTCTGGGGTTTCTCTCAGCCAGGAAGGCCTTGAAATCTGGGTCAGTCTTTGCTGGAGGAGCAGAAGCATGAGCATTGTTTCACATTTTAAAAAGGTGGGAAAAAAAACCGATGTGGAGCTGTTGTGATGACAACCTGTTAGACAAGAAAACGGCCACTAAAGCGTCTCTCTGAATACCAACTGTACTTTGAACTGAGTCTGGACAGCGTGATCCCATTACTATGAGCTAATACTAGTTGCAGCTCGTCCTGCAAGACATGACTAAAACGTGTTTCTCTGCTGCACCCTCCTGCCCTTTAGCTATCACATGGCAGCTACTACACGACTGCTGCATCACAATAGTATGCGGCGACTCCAGGGTGTGTGCACTTTTTCACCTTTAGCCAGGACCTTCGGGACCTTGGTGTGGCTGGCACAGAAGGCGCTGTAGATTTTAAAACGATCTGCATAATACAGGAATGAACCACCCAAGGAGAACAGCACTTTCTGTGGAAACAGATGAGCGTGTTATGTTATTTAAAAAAATAATATTAGAGGGTTAAAAATCAAATGCTACGTGGATGCAAGTTATCACCGTGCGTCTGACCTTGAATTGCTCCACCCTTTCCAGTCTGTCGAGGTCTGGCACCAACCTGATTCCATCTTCCAGGGTCTGGAGAAATTCCACTTGGAACTCCACCATTTCCCCAAGGTTACCGAACAAAATGTCCAGCTACAAAAATCACAGAGCATCACTCTGACACTGCTAATAAATTAACTAGCATCTTCAAAAACTCATATACAGTTTTTTTTACTGAAAAAATCAGGTGGAAAGTACCTCGTCTTGTGTAAGGAAGCTCTCTTTCTGCAAAGGGGTCTTGTAGCACTCTATTAGGCACCTCAGATCCTGACAAGGCGATAAAAGACAGGAATGTGAACAAAATCAGCCTGCGATCTGGAGTTCAAGGAGGACTGAGGTGTCTCTGGATATGAAGGTTGTTTAACGGGGAGCCAGTGCTGAAGACAGGTAATATGGGAATGGGTGATGACGACAGTATCCAGAGGGCTCCAGAGAGCTGCACTCACCTTGACGTAAGTCTTCTCTGTCTCCACCAGTTCACTGATAACTTTGCGGAGTTTGTCTGCATGCGAGAGCTGTCTCTGGGTGGCGGTTCCTCCTGTGGGTGGCAAGGCCGACACGGGGCTCGGCGAGAGGGACGATGATGATGACGACGAGGAAGACGACATGTGGCACTCGGGGGGATTCATGTCATGGAGACTACGGCAGAAAGCAGTGACCTGCTCCGTGCTCTGAAAAGAACAAACAGGAAGTGTCAAGTTCTACACATATTTCAAATTTGTGAAGGTTGATTTTGTGTCCGAGAATGTTGTTTTTTGATCGCCCAGAGGTAAAGAAGCTCCTTTACCAAAAAATGTGTAGATGAGGTTTATATCATGTACACTGCATTGATATTTATAATACTCAGAGCCAAAAAAGAAAAACACTGCACATCCTGCACACCATACAGCACATTCTTGTAAAACCTGCCATAACAACACCCACATATATTCCTGGTATCAAAAATACCAAGCATGAGCAGACCTGCCAGACAGAGAGGAAGTAGTCCTAATGTCCCTTCAGCGTCTCTGCCTGGTACACACCAACATTACATATTTAGTAGTACTGACACTACACTCTGCTTTGCAAAGTGAAGATAAAGAAATAAACAAAAAACTCAATGATCTTATCATCAACTTATTTACTGATGTGCAACCACAGTACAAGGAAAATAAACTGGAGCCCACACAGGAACAGAAATAGTGTGAATAAAGAGGTTCTGTCCGTGTCCGTCTCTATTAAACTCCTCAGTACGTGGACATTTGCATAGGCATCTGAGAGAAAAAAGTCAAAAGTCTGAACCTGGATGTGTTGAGGCAAATCTGAACTGTACCATGAGTAATACTGGAATACTGTTCCCAAACCTACTGTTAATATTTCCATTATCTGAAAATCCAGCTTAATTATCTGTTATGAATAAAGACCACCAAATCAGGATTCATTTTAAACTTCAGTGAATTTGACTCTGATGAAGTTGGTTTGATAAGATTATCTGTGGGTCAAGTCCATACAGGATGCTGCTGTTGTGATAATAACGAGTGCGGAAATGAGAGAGTGTTAGGTACATTAAAAATTAAAGGTAATTACTGAAGAGTTTTTTTTTGTGTGATGTACAAACAACCAATCTGAGGCTACAACAAAGTTTTTGCAGTGCAACTAGACAGTGAATAATGTACAGTACAGATGGTGCAAGCCGAAATCTGTAACTGCAGTTTGAGAGGATTATTGTTTCAAATTCAGACCCTGCAGTTGTTTCTCTGTGCATATGCAGGTCAGCTGAGAGTTCATTATTTATAATATGTGATAATACACTGCATGAGCCTATGAGTTTCCACTGACTTTCTATTTACAGATCACTATTCGGCTGCGGGACACGGTTTGTCTTTGCTGATTTCATGGTTTGTCTCTTGTTGAGCTGCATCGATGATCAACCATTTGACATGGTGGGATTCAAACCCGTTTCACAACACCGATGGACACACACGCACACGGTGACAGACAAGCTGAGATGAGACACTTTAGTCGACTGAAGGAAACCACAAGTCCAATAATAAAACCCTGTCATTTCTGATTAAATACTTGCTGGAGTCAAAGTCAGTCACACCGGACTGTGATCGTCACATGTTGGACTTATTTGCATAGGCAACAATTCAAAACATTGCTCAACATTGATCTCACTGATGTGTGAGAAATGAAAATTACATTCACATTTCGGATGAATGGATAGAATACGAAATCAGAGCACGATGCAGGATGAGTGTGTAAACACAAACTCACACTTTGTGCTTTTCTGTATCATATACAAACAAGAAAAACAGATCAATGGCATCAACATTCTTGCTACTTTATAATTAAGGTCTTGTCCTTGACAACCAGCAGAATCAGCGGCAGCCAAATGACAGATGGGGCCGTGACAGAGAGAAGACGGCAGGAGATGGAGACAGAGGGCTGGACTGGAGATGGATGGCTGCATCGGGCTTCGCCACCATTAATTGCAAAGACCACACGCAGCCTCCTCTGGCTTCTTAAAAAGTAGTTGGATGATCATAATAGAGAAAATGTTGATCCGTATCAGAAATTAGCGTTTGTATTATCTAAATGATGAAGATTAGCTCTGTTCTGTTATCAGCTGCATCAACAATTTCTCAAGCCCTTGCTCAAAATCTCACAGCTGATTAGTTTTTGCAGAGCTGCATCATTCAGACCAGTCATTCTTGGTTATCAAGACTTTTTTTTTTCATTTCAGTCCAACATAAACAGGATGACACAACATGATAAGATCTGAACACTGCAGATCAGCTCACATCAATTATAAGTACGTTATCAGAATGTGCTGCTCCTTTTCGGGAATTGAACCTTTACCTTAGTTCTGCTGGTACCAGGACATTGTCTGACCTCTGCAGGACAAAATTCCCAAGCCGTCACACAAGCACGTATCAGACCGCATGGCTTACCAGCTGTAACATATCATAGAAGGAGTCAGTGGAGCGTTTGGAGGTCCTGCTCCTCCTGAAGGCTGACATGCTGGCAGGTCAAACGAAGCTCAGTCCAGTCCAGGTAGCTCGTGTCCCTCCCTGTCACTCAGTGACAAAAGAAATCTTCCAAACTGAACGACTGATACGCTGTGCACAGTCTATAAGGGGGCACTGATCATAAGTGGAAAAGTAAATGCTGTTTAACATTCTCAGTGCTGCTGGTAAACTCCCTCCAATGACAGCTGTACAAATAGGTCATCACACAAACTGCATAGAACAGATTGCTATGAACAACTGCGCTCTCGTGTCTTCTTATCCTACAGCATCTATCCAATCAGGCTCTCTTCCTCAGCCCCGGTTGTCTCGAACGCTCCCCCGTCATGTCCACGTTCACACGCCCTCTCCTTTTCTCTCTCCGTGTCCTTGTTGCCTCTCTCACTTCTGCCCAGGTGTGTGAAAGCAGAAACAGCCGAGATCCAAGTTTAAGTAACTAGATCAAACATCACATCCACAGGGATGGAAAAAGGGGGAGGAACCGGCGGGTGGTGAGAGGCTTAGACTTCAGGAAAACAACAGGAAGACAACAAGCATCTGGCTCCTTTCTCTGTCTGTCCCTCCGTCTCTTTCATCCCACCTCAGACAGATTTATGTCATAACGCTTGACACAGAACTGCAGCCTCATTAATATGTCACCTGTAGATTTTTGAGAGTCCTATTGCATCTTTCAAAAATGTGTCAACAGTGCAACACAATACAGAATGGAAAAGATTTGTCAAAGGGTCAAATCTAGACTTATTCTAAATAAAAAATAAGAAATGTCCCGATTCACTCCTTCTGGTAGCCAAAGCAGCTTCAAGTAATTCTGCAAATGATGTGTGATCCAGGTCTGACTGGAGTTTTAAGTTCTCATACTGAAATCCACATAATGATGATTAAGTGACACTGCACCTGCTGCAAACGTGCACATTGCTGAGAAACAACAGTTGCATAATACTTTCAGGATAATACTTTCAAGACCACGCCTTGATTCCAACTGATTTAATCCAAGAGCGGAGATTAAAAGAAAAAAAAATGTTACAGATGTTTAACATGACATAAAGGTCAACGATTTTCTCTCAAACATGAATGCTATCTGATATTTCCAAATGTCTTTAGTGGGTGACATGGAAGTGTAACAAATCAAATCAAATCAAGTATCACAAATAAAGGGATCTTCTACGTCAATAACAGATCTGTATACACAAATAATACACAACCCTTTGGGATGAGACACAAAATAAAAGCATCATCATTACAAGAAATAACGTATAATTACAATTAGAAGCAAGCGGAAAGTTAATAAAGTCAGCTCTACCTTTTCCCAATACGTGTGTTGCCTGACCCCAGGGACAAACCTTTAACTTTTGTCAAAATGTTTCTACATCACCGACCTGCCTTCCAGAACACGGGGAGAGTGCAGCACGGAGGAGGAGGAGCGTGGAGGCAAGTGTAAACCTGCTCGCACACCCGCCGGCCGAAACCATGCACAGCGAGAGCCAGGATAGTGATTACATACAGTACGTCCACATACTTGGCAGACGGACACATCGCGCACATAATTCCACACTTGGTGCACTGCATTTCGACATGCAGCATACACACGCATAATAGAAATAGAAATATAACCCTCTCATATTGTTTTTGTCTTTTCCCAGAAGGAACAGGTACGTACTTGTCAATGTCAGTGAACAAAGAGAGGGGGAAAAGACAGGGTGCGACAGGAAGCGAGGCAGAGTCTTAAAGTTCACTTTCATCTGGAAAATCAAGGGGAACATGCAAATCCATAAACCCCTACAAGGAGTGATGGGATATGCTCTACAGCACAGAGGAGAGACTTTAATCGTTTAATCTGAGGCGTAAGGATGATCATAGTATGACATGAGTCTTCACAAATCTATGTCTAATACACGAAGCAATAGCTTTGTGTATTGCCAGCCTTTTCCTATAACCCCAGGAGGTTATGAATATAAAATTAGTGTCAGGTGCAAGACATTAACTCTCTTCTCTAAATGCTGTAGTGTCCTGCATTAATAACATAAGAGGCCTAATTTTTTACATGTATATTTTGAGGTTTATAACATAATAAATATTCAAAGAATAAAATATATAGACATATGGATGGTAAAATATTCCACTCAACGTGCAACAAAGAGCACATCTGTTCCTTGTGTAGGTTCTCAGGGTTAGAAACACTGCTGTTGTGTTACTGGCTGCGTGAATAAGCCCGGTGCTCCCCTCAGTGGAAGACTGGGAAACGACAGCTGGAGCTGGGGCAGAAGGCAGGAAGAAAGTGCCAAGACCAAAGATTATTATATGAAGATATGACATAAATAAATAAAGCACTGAAGCTGCAGATTTTTACTGCTCAGTCACTTTCTCATATACATTAAACAAACACATAACAGGCATCAATCCCGACAAACCTTGATATGAACTATGCTCACCAACCTTCATGCACTGAATAATGAATTTTCCATTTCAAATGCCCCTAAGCCAGATTAACAAAGGTTTGTAAAACCCACCACCTGCACTTGGGAGTAAGGTTGACTACACCTTGGAGAACACAAGCAATCACCATCATTTCTATTATCACTGTTATCACAAGCAATCGCCATTTTAGTCTCTGGTTGGTTTATCATACTGAAGAGGTGGTTCTGTGCTTTGTGTAAAATAATGAACCTCCGCGTTTCCTCCGGCTAGCCAGACACTCATTTATCTCCTCTAAATGATGCGAAATACTGTGGAGAATGAAGTAATTAGAATGTGTGGATAATTAAAATTGTCCCACTTTGGCTCTTGTTTCTCCGTGTGACCGCAGGCATCGGGTGAAATGAAGTAAAATAAAGAGACATGATCCTCAGCTCTTTCTGAACAGGAGTGCAGGGAAATAATAGGATAATCGACATGAATAAAGATATACCTTAGAAAGAAAGATATATATTTTTCTTAAGAAAGAGAAATGTCTGTCTGGTTTGTATTGTTGACAGAAGAAACTTTCTCGTGCTTTATGCAGAGGTCAAAGCTCATGGCCGACTGCAGAGCTAAAGGAGGAGAGCAGTTTGAGAGCAACAGCAGCCCCGTGTTTATGACGAGCAGCAGGGGGTTAGTGAGACGGAGGAGGAGGAGGACGAGGAGGAAAAGGAGGGTAAAGAAGGACAGGAAGTCAGAAGGAAACTTAAAGGACACGAGCAAAGGAAAAAAAAACACTGAGAACAAAGGGAGACAGAAAGATCAGAAAGGACAAAGAAAAAACACTGAGCTGTCACGTCTGAGACAGCACATTGTTGGCGTGAATTATGGGGAGAAAATATACGACAAATGAAATACCCAATAAAAAAAAGGGGGTGAAGGAAACAGAAGATGAATGAAGGAGGTTCAGACAGCAGATGGAAATTAGGACAGCAATCACACGGCATATGTTGGACGGCAGTAGGAGGTCAAACTGAAAGGTGAGATGAAGATCATAAACGTCCTGAGCTTCTGTTTTCCCTCACACGGTCTTACTTGCAGGGGTTTTACTCAGCCTCTAAAGCCACATGGTGAAGAATCAAAAACCCAGGGGCAACACAATAGGTGGGGGTCAAGATGTATAACGTCTTAATAATTAACTGAAGACTTGAGGCTGTTTTTATTTCAACTCCATGTACAATGTCCCGGCTTTAGTCATAATCAGATGTCAGATTAAAAAAATAAGATGTAAAGTTACTGCAACATATCGAATGCATGTATTTTTTATTTTGCACTTTCCGTGGATTTACAGAGGTTGTTTGCAAATGTATGTCCCCGACATCAGTGCACTGACTGAGACGTAAGCAGGCCCCTCGTCCTTTTCTTCTCCATCCTGGCAACCCTATCTGTCAGTCTTTCTCTCATCTTTCATCCTTTTCTTTCAACTAATAATGGCACATTGGAGTCACAGACCCACCACTGTCCAACCGGACTGAGTCTAGACCCGGAGCGCATCCATTAGTTCCCCCTCGAGTCGGAAGCTCGCTGACACACATCCAAGAGCAAACGCGGCGCTGCCATTTCCCTTTCCTCGCCTTTTGTCTGGGTTATCGACAGAGAAGTACAAAAAAAAATGTTTCCGGTGGTTACTGGTTATCAGACATCACCATGGTAATGGAAGTGACAACCGTATCCAAGGGAGACCGGCTGGCACACGGCGTGTCCCAGCAATCACTGTGCCAGCCCTGATCAGACCAGACATAGTCTTAATTAGAAAGTGATGCTGTTCACTCACCTGTCTGTCTCCATCTCTGTGCATCCACTACGTACTGTACACACATCTGTTCATTTGCTATACACACCACGAAGGACAGACGTGTCCTACGTTGGCTGCACATTTGTTATTTATATATGAATATTGTGATTGCAGAATTTTACAGCAGCATGTCAACTGCTGAACAGCTCCCAGGTTTCCAGACGTACGTATATTAACGCTGAGCTTCTGTATGTTTAGCGTAGGAGCTGTCTTTGCACACCATGTCCTACCTTCTGTCCAGCCGCTCTGCAGGTTTTGTCTTCCTGATGATTTCCAGGAATCTGCAGGCTCAGCCGAGGCCCTTCCTCCAAACTCTCATTCGGGCTCTCCACTGTCAACCCTGATACCTCATCCAGGATGTCCTCTAAAGACAGAGACAAAGGACACACGTCACTAAGGTGCAAATGTATGCGTTCACTGTCTAGACCAGCAAGAAAAATCTCCATCATCCATCATAATAAATGTATCCTCCAAGTTACACTGATTGTGACAGTAACACACTAAAAACCTTTAGTCCAGGTTCTTATTTTTACGATTGTATAGTCAAACCCATATTCATAGGAAATTCCCAGTTTTATGTCACCTCGCTGCCAAAGCCTCTTTACACTCTCCTCCTTTAAAGCACGATATCGTTGATAACCTCCATCTGTCTGCCGAAGTGTTTTAACTCCCCGTCTGACCCTTGGCGTGTCATTTCCTACACAGTGACAACTCCAGCGCTGCTGACCGCTTCATATTAATATTCATACTGCTTTGAGTCCCCGTATAAACAATGCCAGCTTGTCAGCATGTGCACTGCAAGCCCTAATTTATAAGGAATACAAATGATGCCCTTGTGTGGATGAAGAGAGCAGGTCAGAAGAAAGCTAGCGGACGCCTGGAGGTTAGTTATCAGACGGCATCCATGCATAATTAGCAGATCATCCTCTTCAACCTCTGCTCAAAGAGATCTACATGCTGCTTTCTTTGTAATATTCAGAAAGTATGATGCAGAATTGTTGTAACACACTGTTAGTTTGGATTATCTGATCTAGATTTAACTTTTAACCCAAGACTATACACTTACTAGCCAATTCATTAGGCACAACTACTGAACTTCTCATCAACGCAAATATCAAATGGCAGCAAATGAATAAAGTCAATAATCTTCTGGAGTTTAAACAGAAAAAGTGCGTCCAACCCAGTGGTAGCAAATTGTACCTAATGTGCCGTCAATTTGATGGACATAACAGCAAAAAGCAACTAAAGGCTGGGACTGGACTAATTATTGTCACACTAACGTGTCAATACTGGACTAAGCAACTACTCTCACTTTAACTTTTTTTTTTCAATCTTCTGTGGAAGAATCACTGTTTGTATAACTCATCATTTTCTTTTGATAAAAACACAATTATGAAAACAGTAAGCTTTACCCTGGCTCTGGGAGAAGATGTCCGTGGCTTGATCCTGCTCGCCATCGGAGCGCCGGGGTGGAAGAGAGCACAGCACTCGAGGGTCCAGCTGGGGCAGAGAGCTGATGCTCAAGGTCAGCACTTGGTTTGCAAACGCAGCCCTCATATCATCCATCTGGAGGGCAGATGCAGGTTTACTGTTCAGAAACAGGATTTCATCCCCTGCTTTCAAACCTGGCACGGAATGAAAGGACAAAAATAGGGAGAAATTCAAATTCAAATTAACCGAAACTCACGGCAATAGAAGAGGCTGACAAAGTAATAAAAAAAAAAAAAAAAAAAAACGGCACTGACAAGTAAGTGAAAGCAATATTTGGCAGGATATTGGACAAAGCGTCACCCAGCACAGTCAGAGCCATAATGTTAACGTGTCCAAATGATCAACGTGAACAAAACTTTAGTGTCATCCTCCTCAACAGCAGCTCTGTGGCTAATCAGATGCGTTTGGAGTCTAATATGATCCATTAAAATGCATATTTTCATGCGTGTTTGCATGAGGCTGCTCTAACGAGATGAGATGGCTTTAAGAAGAAGGATGCGATGCCGGTTTGTTCCTGTCATCACGGATACATGTTTATGTGGCACCATATATGATGCAATAACCCACAGACTTCACCGGAGCACAGCTTCATCTTGAGGATTTCTCTTTCCCCCCCTCAGCTCGGCCACCTGTGCCGCGGTGCGTTTATTGAAAATTAGCTCTCAATCAGCTGACCAATTAGCAGTCAATAAAGCTGATGGATCGTGGCAGCTATTTAGAAGAAACCTGCCCTGAGAGCAGAATTGAGTAAGACAAAGGGTTTTGCTCCTGATCATCACAGGATGTCTGAAACAACAGACATCCTGTGATGTGAATTTCATAATGCATTTAATGTTGCTATTAAC
Source organism: Channa striata (assembly GCA_033026295.1). NCBI lineage: Eukaryota > Metazoa > Chordata > Actinopteri > Anabantiformes > Channidae > Channa > Channa striata. Next base: position 8,893,684 of record CM065182.1, on the reverse strand, counting down.
ACACACATGCACGCAGTCAAATATATAGGCACACAAAGCACACATTTAGCCCTAAGTAATGACCTAGTTGTCTGGGATGTGACATGTCAGCGGCGGCAGAATCTTTATTGGACAGAAAGAGATAACCCCTCGAGCCATATACGACTCTGTGAGCTTGTCTTTGTGCGCTGGATGCATGTGTATGTGCGTGTGCTTCTCTCTGGGGGTGGGAACGGGGGGGGGGTGCAGAAATTACAGTGGGAAAGAGAAAAAGCGTTGGAGAAAAAAAAAAAAAAAAAGCCTCCGGGGCTCCTTGTCCAGTGCTGGCCTGGTTTCTGCATCTAGCCTGCAGGAAATCAAGCATGATCTCTTTTATTCCCCATTCATTCTGCTCGCTTTTACTAAAAAAAAAAAAAAAAAAAAAAAAAAAACGTGCACAAGCACACAAACTCATCCTAGTGTAAAACGTGGACCTACTCATGTCGTGCCTGACATACTTATTGCTGTGATTCAGCAGAACACGGGGTAATACTCTCAAAAGATGCACCGCGTTGTCTGCATGCCACAAGCTTTTTCGTATCTCCACTCGCACACAGAGGAAGGGAGTCGGAGGAGCTGTGTCTGGAGCTGCTAAGCTTGCAGCTTTTAGATCGCTAATGCAGCGCAGGACACAATCTCACACTTGAGTAACCTTGGTCTGACCCTGGGGCACAAGAGTGGGGCATATTATTTTCTGTACATTAGTGTGGTATCTACAGAGAGGCCCTGCGTTTCTCAAATCCAATAAATGTCTCTGGTTCACGTGAAAGATAGGGACCGGCGAATGGGGGGTGTATCTCTAGACCTGGATGGACAAACAACATTCAGATCCACACAAAGGAATGCAATTGTTCTTCTTTGGTGTCTGGAAGGGAAAAAGCCACAAGTTCAAACATATGTCTTGAAGAGTCTGTTTAATTCCGGTTGTGCACATTTTGTGTCTTTTATAACAAAACCAATAAGCATCAGAATGAAAAATGTCTTGTACAGGAGAGATGATCTTTTTAGATATACTGGACTTATGCAAACAGCCAGGTGTCTTACGTCTTTGGATTTTCCCTTTGTCAGTAGATGTAGTTGCTGGTTCATATCATCTGTACATACTTGAATGTCTTTCCCAGCTGTGAATGATATTTCTTTGGACTCGGTGCTGACTGTCTTATAAGTTCTTAATAATACAAGACATGCCATAAGGTTAATCTATGGATTTTAAAATAAAGACTGCGTCTCAGTTTTAGCGTGCAGCTTAATTCTCTTTCCTTTAAAATCTATCTGCAAGATAGATGGCAACAGCCAGGACAACAAAGAGGACATTTTCTTTTTATTCATCTCTTCTCTACTCAGTTGTAGGGACAGTAGGCTGGCACACAAAAGAAGTGATCTAACAAGGAGGAGGTGATGTCACTCCTGTCATTCTGTATATAGTTCATAAGGTACCTCAGAATATGTGAAAGCCATGAAGTATGGATTTCATGAAGAGTGCCACCATGTATCTCTCCCAATGTGCTGTGGCTACGTTGGCACAGTAGGTGTGATGCGGTGACTCGTGTGCATTGTTAATATGACACATGGAGCGTCAGGTGTTACACAGGTGAAATGTTTGACGTCAACTCATACTTCAACTTATACATACACAGACGAAGACAATTCACTCTCATAACCCTGAATCAGTCAGAAACTGAAAGCATCCCTTTGGCAGATTTTCTTCAATAAACCCTGAGTTTTTCTCTGACTCAACACTTCGTGCCAAGCCTGAAGGAGGTGCTAACACTCAGTTTAATTTCCTCATTCCTACAGTCCGTGTTCAAAATGAATGCGAGAGCAGAATAATCTGCAGACGTCTACGTCAGGAGAAGAAGATCCAAATCTAGGATGGATATTATCAGTTTTAACACTTCTATGACGAATGAGTCATGACGGACACGGTGAAAATATATTTGTCGTCAGTTTAGAGGTCAGAGTTTTGTTATGTTTTGATTATTTTGTCTACTATGCCGGACATTATTTCTAATAATGTGATCATGTTTAGTATTGATGTGAATGACAAAGAAATATGTACCTTTAGCTGAGGCAAGTCCCCCTGCTTTTACATCGGTAACATGGAGCTGCTGGGTCCCATCTGCATCTATAACCGCCACAGAAAAACCTACAGACACAAAAATTGATTCCATCATTACTTAGTTTAGTCTCTTTTGAAATGTCTCAATTTCACGGTTGGCAAAGTATGACTACAGTGTGATTAGATCCAGTCAGGACAGCACCCACACTGCATCACCTCCCCTTTAACAAAGCGTGACTCAGTGATGCCTATTACACAATTAATTTGATAAAGACTTTGAAGAGTATGATCGAAATGTAGCCCATCTAGTTTAAGAAGTGCGAGTGTGAGAGACGAGCATACCATATCCGACGGTGCTGGACTCGGCTTTATCAAAGCGGACCGCTTCCGTAGCTTTGGGGCAAATTTCAATCTCTTTGTAGAGCTGCAAACATAACATAATTATTCACAGCAATTGTAAAATAAAAAAAAAAAAAGAAAAATCACAGTGTTATAGGATGGCGAAGGTCAAACCCGTGTTATTTGTCTTAATAAAAAGGATTCATGTTTTATTCAGGCTCCTCAACAGAATAATTGCATGTGAAGGTTGTAGGGTCGAAATCCAGGTCGAGTTGGTAAAGTGAGTGGGTGCTTCGACCCCACAGACGCAGCTGTGTGTATGAAGCAACAGACAGGAACAGAAGTCTGCAGTGTGCGACGGGCTCCACTTTAGCGAAATAATAATGTAATATCTTAGACTAAGGATGAAAGAGGGTGAAATGAGTCAGTGATCAAAGCAGCGGATGAAAGAGCTCTTGAGGTAAAGAGCGGGTAGTTATACAATGAATGTGCTTGGAGAGAGAGTCACCTACAAAGCGCCGTCACACAGAGAGTTCGTTTCGGGGTTTACAGTGGCTGAATAATGTGAGGCCGACGTTGGGTACGAACACAAATGGAGTTCAGAGTGCACATAATACACTCAGAGCACAGTTTGCATAATTTATACCCTATGCTATGGTTCCTCATTTGAATTTTGTATGCATTGAAATTAAATCTGCAAGAGAGTCATGAAACATGCACAAATTTGCATCCATATCTGCCAGAAATAAAACAAAAATGAATTATGAATCAGGTGAAAACCCCTAAAAGACAAATGGGACTTTGTGTTTCAGCTGACGCACTAATACAATAAAAGAACGGAAGGGAAAAAACGGAAAACATGAAACGACGAAGTGTTTTCGCGAACCTTTGTGGTTTTGTTTTAGGATCGCGATTTACTGTGTGTTTTCTCACCAGATCAGAGATGTCTTCCTCAAGTTTGGGAATATAGATGAGCATTTGGTCGTCAGCCCACACTTTCAAACGCAGGTAGTGATGGGAGGGCTCGATCTTATGGGTCTGCAGGAAACAAGACGGGAAAAAGTCAGTAAGGAAACTGTTAAATGCAACCAGTGTATTCATTATCTTCCATCTTTCCAAAAATAAAAGAGACATCACAATAATAATTACAGTTGCATTATTTTTCCAGTTACCTATAAAAAATTTAATTTTCGTTACCATGACCAAACTCTATAGCTTATGACATCCCCTGACAAAAGGACGGAGAAATGTATGTGGGAAATCATGACTGTATGATCATCTGTATGCACACAGATGCCACTGCACACACGTCAATGAACTTTCCAAATGTTTAAACACTCCCTAAAGTGGAATGTATGTGTCATTTCACAGCATTATTCTAGCATTTCCTCTGACTGAGACATATACAGAGAGAAGCAGATGAAACGGTGTAAATAGCAAAATTTATATTGTCACTGATCTTTAATTATCAGCCATGTGCTCTGCAACATGCACTTCAGCCTTACAGAAACAGATTAAACTATATGCAGTAAGAAAATGTTTGTACTGCTACCAGCAGTGACCCACCTTGCAGACGGTGCCCAGGACTTCCAGAGTAGTCTCACCAGGCTGTATGATGGCCAGGACGGGCTGATTATTCGGCAGACACACCCAGGATGGGGTCAGGTAATCAGGAACCCAAATGTCGCTATCTACGTTTGGCTGAGGAAGACTTTTGACGGAGCCCTCTCTCGCTTTCTGAAAACACAGCACAGACATACAGAAGTTTAGTGTCCTTGAATATCTTCAGGACGCATGTCTTAATACATAAGTGCACAACAAACATGTTCTCTAACAATAACTGAATGGCTGGAATAATGAAGTTATCCTCCTATCTCATCATTATTTCTCCCAAATAAATCACATTTGCTAAGACTGATTAGACTAATACGATGAAAACTGGTAATGGTGTGAAAGCAGCAGGAGATCTGATTACAAAATCTAATTCATTTGTGCTGATGAGAGCCTCTTGATTCAGTTGTCTCCCTATGTGGGTATGTGTTACATATGTGTGTGTATTTCCATCTTCGTGTGTGTGTGTGCATTCTTTTAAAAAACCAGGCTCTGTAACCTTTAAGCCCGTCAGTCTGACCTCCGAAAATCTGGCAGCCACGTCAGCCTCTTGATCACTCGCTTTTATTCGCCCTCACACTGCCTGTCACTGATACCTTATCACCTCCTATCAAGTAACAGCATCAACATTTATTCTTTCAATCCTCTCCTGGATGCCTCCCCCCCCCCTCATCTAATAATAGCCTCTCCTTCTGGTGCCCCTTACCCTCTATCTCTACCTCACTCCATCATCTCCCTCCTCCCCATCTTTCATTCAAGCCTTACAGTCTGCCGACAGTTTCCAATCTGGCCCGGTGGTCCCTGTTAAAATGAATTTAGACTTGGCTTCATCTGTGCATGTGTGTGATTATCCGTGTACATTAGTGAGAACGGTGAATAGTGAAAGAAACAGACGGAAGCTAACTACATGCAAAAGTAGATTTTTTTTTATGCACAAACACCAAAACGCACACGCAGGCACACACACATTCTCAGACAGACAACAGACTGGGGGGTCTATAACTAGAACCTCCCCCAACTCCCTGAACTCCCCAGCCCTGCTCGGCACCATCTGGCTGCCCTCCTGGCCCATCTCGAATGCCTCTGCTTGGGGGTGTGGGTTGCACTAAACTCTCCTTCGCTCTCATTCCTACATTTTTCCGTCAGTGGGATTCCCCAGAACAAATCACAGCATTAAACCTTGGACAGGTCCGAGGACAGATGCAAAGATTATCTACTGCTCCGCCGAACGTTTGTTACTGATGCAGCATTTCCTTACAAACGGCCGATGGCGTGCATTTCTTTCCTCTAATCCCGTGCTCTTCCGTCTAAAGTTGGGGCGTGGGCTGAGGAAAATCAATCTCCCATGGTGCCACTGGAAGCCGCCATAGTCAGAGTGGGTTCGCTTCTATCTGCAGAGTTCAGACAGAGGCCTGTCTTCCCTCTCCCCCTCATCTCTCATCTCTGCTGCCTTCAACCAGTTTCCATAAAATATGTAGCTGCCATGCTTGTCTTTGCACAACCCAAAGGTAATTGAACATTTTTGCTTACAGTTTAAATAAATTCATCATTTACCCAACTGTGATCATGCACGCTGTCATGTGACAGCTTAGATAACCTAGTTGTCTTGATGAAGATTGTATTAATTATTTGCAGTTGTCTGAAAAATGGGGTCTTTGTGACAGATGCATGAATGCACAGATGGTGAAAAATTGCCAGGTCCTCTGATAGCAAACGGCTGTATGATTTGTGGAAGCATCAGAAAGTTAATGATTGGAACTTATCAGATCAGATTTGCCTCAGTGGGATATGCAGACAGAAATACATTCTTCAGGCTTATGATGCTTATAGAAAATGGAAATGCTGATTTTAAAGAAAAACAAAAAAATGTGAATCTAATCGAAACTGAACGAAAATGGTGTTTGATAAACTAAAAGGTAAGAATACAGAAAAATTATTAATTAATAAAAATAATAATTAATGACTAATTATTTCTGGCAATGAGTGACCAGTGGCAGTTGAAATGAACAAGTAGTGAACATGAAGTAAATCATTTGTTGACAGATTCAGAAGGAATGACGAGGAAAAAGATGACCAACTTTTTTACTGTATGTACGACGAATAAACTCGCTTCACTGACCAGAGACGTGGACGTCTGAAAACATTACAGCAGGAGCTTCAACACGATCGAACAAAAAAAAAAAGCTCACTGATGTGGAAGGGTGAGGGTGCAGGGATTTTGTCATAGCCTAGATAGCGCCAAAGCGAAGAGCCGGAGAACCAAAAAGACCTTAGTTAAGTGAAAAGAGGTGGAAAATCCAGCAATATCACTGGCCTCAGGGTCTTAAAAAGTCTGTGACCATTATACAAGTACAAAGATTCATCAGATGCCCCTGTGAGTTATTGTTGGCTTATGAGAAACTCACACAACGACGAGGAATACGTCTTTGAGCTCAAGTTCTCTGTAGCAGGAAATGCTGAACTAAGAAAGGGAGAAGTACTTAGTAATTGGCCGCAGGGAGATTTTTACAGTACTGACATACTGGGCATAGTCACTGTATGTGTTGTGGCTTTTGTCGTCGGTTAAGCTGCAGGACGGAAAAGGGCCACAATGGAAATACTTCAGGGGTTATGTTTTAGGACTTCAAAATGAAAGAAAAAGAAGCAGACAAAGACACGGCTTTCTAATTCACAGGAATTAAAGTTTCACAAGTCGTCCCTACGCACCCGACCTCTAACTTTTAAAAGCAACATATTCAAAATTCCATCCGTCATTATCAGTTATACTTTGGTTCATCTCGTTTGACAAGGAGGGCGAAGACTTGAACGGTGACTGTGCTCTTACAGATTTCTCGCTGGCAGAGTCTTCAAACATGCGTTCCAAGGGCTTCCTCACAGGCTCCATCCCATCTACGAACACCTGCAATTACACAGAGAACCGCACACTGAAGCTGCGTCTAAATATATCACATAGCAGTATGCAGTTATTATACATCTTCAACGAGAAGGCAGTCTGCAGAAAAATCACAACACCAATAATCCTGATTGTTTTTATTGCTTTACTGAGCAGCAGCATTAAATGTCATAACCAACATCTAAATAAAATGTTGGATCGACACCAAAATTCTATTTATAACTTTACTTCAAACACCAAAAAATGTCAGTGAGAAAAACACAGCATGTATTTGTTACTGTGGAGACCTGGTTAATGGATGGATGTCCCTTGGTCTTCCTCTTAGAAGTCGTGTCCAGGCCCCAGAGGGAGGAGAAGCGGCTTCGGCGTTTACTGAAGGTACGAGGCACGGCCTGGTTTCGCCTCCTGATGCTGCTTTCTGTACGGGCAGACACCTGTGAGAGCAATAATTACAAAAAAATATGATTCCAATCGAAAGGAAAGAGTGTTTCAGGCTTGACGACAGTCTACCCTAATTATTATGTTAAATATTATTATAGAGCGATTCCACCAGCATAGACAGCATACATGCTAAACAGTACATACTGTTTATTTACAGTTTTCATTTATTGGATGACTTAAATTTTTTTTCATGTACAATCACTTTATCCAGTGCACTTCTCCATGTCTGTTACTGAGCCCTACTCTTTGTACGTGTAAATAACCAGCTTTGTGCAAAGCATTTTCTAGTCCAGTTACATTTCCTATATATCTTGTAAAATGTAAAAAAAAAATCACTCATCTGGGAGACAATAATGCAATAAACCTCTTGTGTGGAATATATATGCCATTATATGCGTATATATAGTACTATGTTTACTATAATTGCCCAAGTGCAAGAATACGTTTGTAAAAAGTGGCTGGATGAAAGGAGAAACCATCTTTTAAGAACATGTATTTATATGCACATACAAATGTAGTTTTGTGAGTGTGTGCTTAATGGTCTCTTCATACTTCAATGCTCATGAGACACACACACACACACACACACATTAAACATAATCAGCCAAACTTTAACAGTATTCTTATGTAAACTGCATGCAAGAGGAGTTTTTGCTGCCTCTTCCATCAGCCCTTTGAGACGCTAAACGTGCTATACGATTTAAACCCAATATTGTTATGATTATCATACACAAATGTACACATCTGACTGCACAAGTGGAGCAAGTAAAAGATCTGCTTTTATAGCACACAATTAATAACAGTATTGGACGAAAGGTTGGAAAGAATGGAGATGGGACGAGGCGCATCGGTACAAAAGCTGAGGGCAAAGAGAACAGAAGGAAAAAAAAGAAGGAGAGAGAGACGGATGGAGACAGAGCCAGACAAAGGAGGTGAGGGTGTAGGCAGTAAAAGAAGGGAGGAGGAGGGGGCAATAGAGCAGAGTGTTAAGCCTGTTTGTGGGAAAGTGCCTCAGGGGTGGCAGCTTACTAACAGAGTTCATATTGATCCACCATTCACTAAAAAACACCATCAGCCTGTGATGTTGCCTGCGTGTCGGTGTGTGTTTGCTCTATCCAGTGGCCCGCTTGTATGAAGCTGCCCTGCAGAGGTTTCCTTTCCACCGTGCTCTTTGTTTACCGGATGATATTTGGCAGAACATGCAGCCACACGATACACACCGCGGCGTGTACCGACCATCATTCCATCTATAGCTGCGTTTCATTCTGTGCATTTTTTTGCAATGGTGACAACACGAGCGCGGTGCGGATCGAAGATAACAAATTGGCAGAACGTTTTGTTTTCATATTTCTCATAGGACAAACACTGCGTACCTAAGGTTACGTAAAATGCAGGAATCTCTGTTAGGACTAAAACATGCATGAAACTGATAAAAAGAAGAGTCCAAGTCTCCAAGATTCGGGACTTTCTTAAAAAGCAGTTGGATTATAATCGCCATACTTTTTTTTTGAAACACACTGTCATCTACAGACTTACTAACACAACAAAAGCCCATTCAGCCGACAGCTGCAGATGATGTGCACGGCTAATGTGAGGGTTTCCTGCTTGCTACGTACTTGTTGGGTTCAGCCTAAGGCAACACGCAGGGTCTATTAGCTTTCTCATTTGTCACGCAAGAAGAAATGCACGCTTTCAGTCGGCGCGTGTGATGATAAGCCGGCTAAACACACCCACTCTTCAAGCTGGTCTGGTATTAAAGGTGGGCACTTTAAACCAATCCTCCAACCTCTACTGGAGCATGTACAGACAATAAGTAGTGAGATGTGAAAATGTGTGTAAATGTGTGTACATTTACTAGGTCGTACCAGGGCGTGGAATGAAGATACGGAGAAGATGCCCAGTCGCCCCATGGCAACCTTGGTGGGACGCGAAGCAAAACCAAGTAGGCGTTTGGGGTTGGGGGGCTCGCCACCCTGCAGACTGGCCAGGTAGCAGCGGCAGCGGAACAGATCCATCTGAAAACGCTCCAGGTTCTGCTCCCACAAGAAAATCTAACAGAGGGAAAGATGCGAACAGCGAAAAAAAAGTAAAGTTTGCTGATTCCATGCAGATTTATAAACCCACTAAGACAAAATCCACACGAGCATCTAACACTCTGTGGATGGTGATGTGTTTGTTTCAGGAAGAGTGAGATGTAGGAGTGCTGAAGCCCCCATGGGGATGTATTACTCACCAACACAACCCCCACCAGTTGCCGACCTGCTGTTCTATGTGCAATGTATCACAGAGTGGACCGTGGGAGGTGGAACACAGGGACACACACACACACACACACACACACACACTCGGAACGAAGCACAATCTAGACCTAATCTTCACCGGTTCCTTCAACTATTTGTTCAAGGACGTAATACAAAATTAATACAAACGCTCTTGCCTTGAGTCTTTCTTTCTGCACATACCCCGGGACTGTCTTGTTATGTAAACTCATTTTGTAGATTAATATGGTCCCAGATAATCACCTCGAAAGAAGTCAATGATGCAATAGACTTGAGCCTTTGATCCCACAGTTTTAATTAATGTACCTTATAATAGGTAATTGCAGAGTTTTCTCATAAAACAGACGTGTTGGTGAGAATGAAATGAATCAATTCCTGGTTATTTTTGGGTTGTATTTGTTTCTTTGATTGACCAAGAGAGTTACTGAACACTGATTTCATTTTGAAGCATATGCAAAATACATAATGTCAGATTTTCACCTGCCAGTTAATATATGCATTGCATGTGTTTCAACGTGTTATAAATATTCGGCTTTTTGAGCTCGCGTGTGCTCATAAACGAGCACCAGTTGGAACATCTGAAAACATCTGTCGTTGCACACACTCCCTAAGAACATTTTGCCTGGATGACTTCATGCAGTAAATAGGATTTATTGCTTAGATTTCAGCGCTGAGTTTAATTCAAAGTATAAAGATGTGCATCTGTAAGGCCCCTCAAAGACCCATAAATTTATTGCTCAATTCAGGATGAAGCTTTGATCTACTGATTATTTTTATGACAAAACTTTCGTGCCACGCACTTGACAACGTCTACATGACCTCTCACTCCTCTCCGTACCTGCTCCAGTATGGTTTTCCTCTTCTTGGCATCAGTGACAGTGGACAGCTGCATGTCTCCCATCTTCTTCATCTTCTCGTCCATGTCGATCTTTTGCTCCAGCTTGCGGATCTCGGTTCGCAGTAGTCGCACTGTGTCCTCTCTGTGGTGCTGCCGAGCGAGAGCGGCGGCGCACGCCGAGTGGATTGCCGTGATCCAGTTCTCCAGTTCGGTCTGGCCCGATGTCTGACGGGAGAAAGCAGATCACAGCAATGAGTGAAGGGAATTAAGTTGCTGATAGCTGCTGTAAAAGAACTGAAGTCCTACTATTAGCCTCCAGGAGAAGTCGGTCACCATTATCTCACTGTTTTCCCCACATTTACGGACTGAATGTCACTGTGTACAGCGGCCGTGAATATAAATTGACACATTTTATTATTACACAATGGCAAGTCTGGTGGATCACTGTCAAACGATGACAGTGTGGCCTTTAAACGTGTCAGACAGAAAACCAACACACGGACACACTGGACCGGCTTATCTTCCACACATGGCAAAATGACATTTACTCATGTGTCACACACACACACACACAATGTGCGTGTGCCCCAGAGGAATTCTCTTTCCTTATTCCCTCTGATTTCTGTATTTCTGGGTGGTCTGATGACCACCCCTCATAACAAATGAAACAAACTGTGGACTGTGTCATTATGATTTACCAATGTTTTAGCTTTAACAGTATATTTGTGCAAAATACTTCCCACCAATCCAGCTGTTTTGTTCCATGAGTGATTTAGATTCTCTCTCACCTGGAAGAGGAAAGCGTCTCCCACCGAGTTACTGAGGCAGAAGACAAAGTCTTTCTTGGGATGTTCAGGGACAGCTTGGACAATGCTGTTCTCAACCCACAGCGCGTGTTTAGGAACACTGTTGTGGTCGATGCCCGAACGACTGTCCGACTCATACAGGAAAAGGGTGCAACCTGAAAGGGTCAGAGATGGAGAGAAAAGGAAAAAAACAGTCGCTGTCACATTGTATTTACCATTTCATTTTATTTCAAAGAGTAATATGAACTAAAACTAGCATATTTACACTACCAGTGGTATTCCGTTCATATACTCGTACATGTCCACATAATTACATATTGGTGCTAACATGCATGAGGTAGATACTGTTAGACGTGAGAAGAAGGTGCAGACAGAGCCTTAGCTGCAGATGTTTTATCTTTTGCATTTCAAGAGGACAAGATTGGATTTGACAGGGATGCCAGCATAAAATTAAATTGTGATGAGACCAAGGAAGAAAAAGAAAATTTGCAGCCACACAGAAGAGGGTGACAGAGGACGGCGGAGGAGACAAACTAGGGCATGGACACTTACAACTGACGTGATTACAATTTAACAGAAAACATGTATGTTAATGTGACATTATGATTTTCTTCAGATTAAAAATCCATCAAAACAAGTAAAAAGCCAAAAGTATGAGAGTTCATGAAACACCTTTCAAGGAAACCCAGTAGTGTTTCCACTTGCGCCTCGTTGCAGGTTCCACCTTCTTGTTTTTTTTATGAACCAAGAAGTTCTTCACAGCCAGAGCCCCCGCTTTCCTGACTGTGCCTTGTGTACAGCCAATCAAAGCATCCGACGGATACGCGCTGCTGAGGGTCCCGCTGCTCTGTTCGTCGCTCACAGCAGAGCCCACCTCCTCTGTGCAGTCCCGCCCCTGATGCGTCTACAAAGAAAATGATTATTACACAATCACTTTAGAGAGACAAATCTGTTGCACTATGCACCTACAGGCATTTGAAACTCACCCAGGCTTGATTATCGAGCTCCTTTCGGAAATTCTCGTACACTCCTCCCCTGCCGCCGTCGCTGCCTCTTCCATCAAGTCCTCCCGCGCTGCTGCTTCCGCTGTCGCTGCCGTTGAAAACACTGCTCTCAGTAGCGGAGTACACGGAGAAGGAGGCCGACATGGCCTTGCAGCGCCGGGACACCAGCTCTCCATCGCCGTCTATCTCCGTGGTGACGCCATCGATGCCGCTGTCGCCATACTCGCTCCCCTCACCCAAAACACCTGAGATGTCCTGTCCACCAGAAAGCAAGTGTGCAAACATGGTTAATTTACTAATTGATTATTAATATACAGACAGAAATGGTCATGTTGGGATAACTTAAATACAGACGCCCACAGGTCACTTCTTTCCAATTCCAAAAAACCAACCTGACAATCTTTCTGTGGGTGGGTGGGTGCATTAAATGCAATAAAAAGCCATGCACATCTGCTACGAGAAAGCTTTAAACTTTCACACATTTCCTTCACCAACCTTGTTCATTTTCTTTGTTTTACTGTGTTGTCTATTTATAGAAGGTTTAACAAGCCCCTCAGCCCGGCTCGGTGAATTTCAAATAAGTACCTTGCTTGCTTTGCTATCCGTGAGTGCTTAGGGTTCTGGGAATGGGTTGAAAGAAAAGCCTGGTTTGCTCTTTTAGTACTTTCTTCTTATTAGACCATTTTTTTAAACAGTGACATAAAAAATTGTTGAACTTTGTTTAGTATAACAATCAAATACGCAACGTGGTTTGGTAATTTTCCATTTTTATAGTCCTGCTGTGTATATGTGGTACGTGAATGAAGCATTCATTAATCCTACTTTCTGGAGGGAGGGATGCAGAAACCAGGCCAGCAATGGACCAGTCGCCCCGAAGCGACTTTTTATCTGTCTCCTTGTAATCCCCTTCTCCACAACACAAATATTCACATGTGCTACGATGTGCAGGGCTGGAGCGTGCACAGGAAGTGTCTCTCGTTGTAAACAAAATGTAAATTGCTGGATTGACTTGTGTCCTTTGTCCTGCCTGTGAGCCCCCCCACAACTTCCTGGATACTAGTGGTAAACAAATTCCTCCATCCTTTCTTATTTAGGGCTCTGTATTCCATGAAGATGACAGAGGAATTCCAGAGCAGACTGAGAAGAAACACTTGACATGATCCGATTTTAGTCTGTTTAGTATATTTATAGATGTTTTTTGTATTCGTGAAATGAGATCTAACCTGAGTAGTTTGCGCCCGTCGTCCCTGGAAAGCAGGTCGGGGTGCGGCTGGGATGCTGAGCGCTTCCAAGCCCTCAGACAGGCAATGGGAACGCCGACATGGGAGCGTGAATGCTCCGTAGCCGCCACCGTCTTCCTCGTTCGGAGACATCAACCCCTCCTTCCCTTCTCCTTCTCCTGCGCCTCAGTTTCTCTCCTGTTTTTGACATAGCGGCTCCTCTGACCCCTGAGGCCGGGACTCTGTTGGCTGCACAGATGGTCCAGAGACGATGCCCTTTCCGCTGAACCTGGAACACACACAGGTGTTTGTCGCCGGACAGTGTGTGGAATAGCACATTCTGATTACTGCCACTTACTTTTACATTACTCTCCCATACGAGGGCATGCAAATTAACCTTCTCCAGGTGTGTTTGTGTCCTTTATATGTGAGTGTATCTGTGTTTGCAGCAGCCCCATGCACTTTTCTGATCTAAGCAAACGTGGGGTGAGTCTAGGTTAAGTTCTCCTCTAGTGTCAGGCTGAAAACAGAAGCTCCTGCAGAGAATCAGCTACGAAACCTGTCATCACTTAAATGATTGCAACTCATGGCTGCAGGTTACCTTCAATCAATAGACTTTCTCATTATCGTTCTCCCTACTCAGTGAGAACTTGGACTTTTTTCCACTTACTTCCTTCTCATTACTTGGTGAGAGAGTGAAATCAATCGAAAACCCCTACACACAGATTTGTAAAGAGGTTTAGAGAATTTTTTGGGCTATTAAAATGGTTCTTTTTCAAAACTTTACAGTAAGTAAACTTTCAGGAAATGCTTAAATGTTTAAAAATATGCTAGTCAAGCCAAGAGTAACGATAACCAGTGGTGAGCCATAAACTAAATCTTTTGAACTATTTATAAAATTAAAAAATTAAACGTGTGTTCTATAACAAACTACCGTAGATATATTTAAGTGTATGTGGGTTGAAAATGTTTTACCGTACTCACCTGCACTGCCTCTGGGGCGTGTGAACTGCTCTTCCTCCTCCTCTTCTGCTCCATCTATCATCTCCTCGGTGCTGGTCAAATGCTCCTGGCTCAGGTCAGAAAGAGAGAACTCAAGGCTGTCCTCTCTCCACATGTCTGCTGACTTTGACCGCTTCTTTTTCAAACTCCCCGTCTCCTGATGGTCTTCGGTCATCCTCTCAAGGTACCGTTCCGCTTCAAGAACGTCTCCCTCCCCCTCCCCCATAGAGTCCTCCCCATCGTCCTGAGCAACAGTGTCCGCCTCTGAAGTTTCAGGGGTCGGTGTGGCCAAGGGGTCCTCATCCTGTTGATAGGACTCTGGCCTCATTGTCATGGCAACACGTTGTGTCCAGTGTGGGTTGATGCCGAACTCTCCGAAAGCATCTGTTGCATTGAAAGGTTCCAGTCCGTTCTCGGCTAAGGATTGTGGGATGCTGGGGGTGCTGGAGGAGCGGGTTGAGGCATCGGAGTTTCTGTGTTCCTGTTTCACCGAAGACGAGTGCCGGGAACGGCGGCTGATCGACTGTTTGCTGTGGAGACGGAGAGAGCGGGACGTGTGCTTACGGGAGAGTTGTCCCGCCACATCGCCGTAGAAACCATTGTCCCCATTCTGACTTTCCACGTTTCCCATGATTCAACTGTGGAGGAGGAAGAGGATTCTGTGAAACATATGGATGTTTATGCCTTTATTTAGACTATGACTAAGTCCTGTAAATTTGCAAAGCAGTGACGTGATGTAAGTGTTTTACAGCTACGTATTGGTCAGCGCCACATCTGTTATTTATATCTAACATCTGTAATAATTGGCACACTGATTACTTGAGCAGATGCCAAAAAGGAACCACAAGTGCTATCTATATTTACGTTAATTAAACTGGCTAAGTTCATACCAAGGCCGTGACACCATTAGTGGAAAAGAGTGTTGGTGTACAGAACCCCCTAAAATTCTAATGGAGAGAAAAGGGCTAAATTAAGAGCAAAAATTTTAATCAACATGCAGATGTTTGTTCTTTTTACAAGGCCAGAGGCTTTCAGGAGTGAGCTAGAAACAACATTAAGTAAGAAGCTACAAGGCTGCTTTGGTCTGTCCTTTAATACCGAATGAGAATGAGTTTAAACTAAACTGCAGGTCTGTCCTCTGGTTCCATTGTCAAAAACATTTGGCCAGTAACCTGCAGTCTGAACGAAAAACAAAAACTGTGGATTAGTTATTAGTTATTCAAATTCGGTGATGGAAACCAAGTCCATCATCGTGCCGAGTGAGTGAGTGACCTTTGATGGCCCATTAACTAACACTGGAGGGTCAAATGTATCTGTGGTCTGTTTGCAGGGTTGTAGCTGTCAGGGAAATGAGGTGGAAATTCCCTCACTTGTTTTTGGCTTATATAACTGACATTGATGTTTATTTGGAATTTGCTCAGGAGGAATTTGAACAGTCACATAGTTGCAAAATGCCATTCATTTTTTTATATTTCCAAAACTTTACATTAAGAAAAATAAATCTCTCATCACACTTTTGGAAGTTACATTTTAAGTTAGATTATGCAAATGTAACTTTGATTTATTTAACTCTTATTTATTCAAGTGTTTTAGAATCTTCACATTCATGAATGACCATGGTTTATAGTGGGATGGAATGATCTGACCGAAGCACACTCGCTCAGCAGTGTTAAAAAACGCATCATCCATATTTCCAGCACAGATAAGATGATGCAAATGATCAAGGAAATCAATGTGTGTCTGTATTGTGTTGATGATAATGCTATCTTGGCTTCCTGCTTTTACTCGTTTTCTCTGTGTTACATAAGCACACGGAGCTGCTGAGTCAAACGCTGTCAGATCAGTTGGTTGTCTATGAGTCACACATCATCAAACCCACACCATCAGGTTCTCAGTGTGGGCTCAAACCGCAGAGAAAGACATTCGCAAAGGTCTCTGTTAATGAGACACAAAGCAGTTTAAACCAGTAGTTTATTATCGTATTGAGAATTACAGCCTTCTGATACTATCACTGGTAAGATTTGACAATTTTATACAAAATAAAATTATTGTTTGAGTGCAGAGGTGTAAAAGTTGTGGCTACCTGTGGTTAAGCAGCCGCATCACCAGCATCCCCACATCAGCGCGGCGTTGTCTTTCCCCGACCTCATGATCCTGCGCGTATCCTCAAACGGTGGTGTCAGTTTGCCCTGAGAGGAACACGGAGAGAGAGAGCAAGGCCTCAGCGCAGATCTCACAACTTCAAAGTGGACTGATGAATCACATGCATACAAAGTAGGAGCGAAGAGACAAGAAGAGGAAGGTGCTTCTGTAACTACTGCCAGGTACGTCGCACAAAGCGGCTGACGAAAAGCCGAGGAGAGAGCTGTGAAGTGGGCTACAGAGGCAGACTATAGGATCAAAAGTCAGCACATAGGATGAAAGGGAATAAAGGAACAGCGTGGTCACTAAAGCCTGAAGATAAGAGGCAACCAAAACAGCAGATGAAATAGAGACACACATTCGAATGCACACGTGCTGTATAGAAAACTCACAGATCATCATTGTCTGAGCCTGAGGGGAGAAGAAATCTCCCAAACAACCAGATTTTCTTTAAACTGCACCCTGAAATGCAGTGCCAACCCGAAACCACGCAGGCATGTACAGGCATGTGCACAAAACAATTTTTGGGAAAACACCCCTCATTTCCCTGCAGACAAAGAGACGGCCATGCACGCACACACACACACACACACACACACTTGGTAAAACGACAGAAGATGAAAGCAGCTATGGAGTATGATTTTCTGCTTAAGACTCAATTAAATGATCCTTGGCAACACAACCTAATTTTCTCTAATACCATCCCTGAGCTGCTTAGAGCAGACCACGTTTTCCATGTGCTTAAGGCGAAGGCATGCAGATGCCAGCATACTTGCTTGCGTGCATACTTGTACATTTTTTGAACGATGGTACGAAAATTCAGTTTGTATGTTGAACAAGATGGATATTACTGAGCCTTCTTCAGTGGGCCTCTGGCAGTCTGGCCGGGACGCTGACTGCTGCCATCAAAACTACAGAAACTATTGTGATTATCTTTCTGTTCCAATAAGCCAGAAAGAAGGAAAATAATAGAAGAGAGCCCATTTCGTTGTCATGCGAAAAAAGAAAAAACAAAAAGAGCCTTTATCAGTTGCAAAGCAGATGTCAGTCAGCACAGAGTCTGCTTGGATCCTTCACAGCTGGTGGGTAATTCAGCCATTTCTTTGTTTTTCAGAATGCAAGTTGAGCATTTGTTCCCTTTGGCTTCAAGCGCCAATATAATGTTACTATAACTAAACTTTAACTCCAGCTGCTGCTTTTATTGTTGATATTAATCAGATAACGCTGCCAATCTGTTTATTCTCGGGGGCAAAATGCGATAAATCAACCTTGCTGCACTTCTGGGAAATGATACAGAAGTGAGAGTTCACAAAAGGAGAAGTAGATGCCTGGAAAACACACCCAGTGTTTAGTTTAACTGGGGAGCTCTGTCATTGCTCCGCGCTGAAATATGTTCCGAGTTTTTAATAAGTATTTTATCGTAGCCACTGCAGCACGTTTCAGCCCAGCTGTGGGAAGCAGTTATATAACACGACCTTGGACCTGATAGTTCTTCACCTCCTCCTAACCCTCTGACCTTTGCTTTTCGTGCATCCTTCATCCAGATGAGGCATCCCCCGACCCACAAGTCAGTCGCCCACCCCACCAAAACACATAATATTCACACACAGCTGCTGGATATGAATGCTTGAATCAGTCCGGCTCTTTTCTTTAACATGTGAGATCAGATCAGATTGATCGTTGATCAATGAAAACTGCTGGTTACACTAACTAGTCATTGCTGCTGTCCAGCCACGTACAGCAGTTTATCCGTATCTGTGTCTGATTCGGAGGTTCAGTACAGCAAACACAAAAGCCGAGCAAACAAAATAATCCTGTCTGACACAACACAGGGGAAATCAAACCGCTGCCTTTCCTCCGGCAGTGTACAGTCTAAAATGTTCAGTCTCTTCGTTTTTCCTCTCCCCGTGCCCTACAGCAAGGCACTGGAGAAGGAGAGGGGTAACAAGGATGAGGGGGGGGAGGGGTCTCTGTGCGAAACCCACGAAGAGCTGAGAGGTGAGGCAGGGCTGGAAGGGAAACGCATGAGGAGGGAGGGCACTGAGGTTTGTACAGACTGTGAAGGGAGGGGAGGGAAAAACACATTGGGGTCTTGTGCTATGAATAGAATTGTGATATGGAAAAGGGGAAAAAAAAAAAACAGAGGTGGAAGAAATGAAGACCGAGAGAGAGAGCGAGCGAGAGAGAGAGAGGGGTAGACAGAGGGAAATTGGGGGGTCCTATTGTTGCCGAGCTTTAAGTGGATAAGTAGACATGTTCTCTGGCTGCCTCTCTTGCGGCTTAATTGAGGGAGCCGAGACAAAAGGGGAAACAATTATTCGCTCTCTTTCTCTCGGCCTCCTCGTTCGCACTCTCGTTCTCGCAGTATATTAACACACTGAGAGAGTGTATTAACACAATTGGTCTGTGCAACAGCAGCCAAAGCATCATTACCATGCAGACACTGGGAGCTGACAAAAAAAAATGATGTTGATGAAGCTGACGTTCCACGGTGGCAAAACGTCTCACTAAAACACAATTTAGAAAAGCATTCATTTCATTTTAAACTTTATTTTTGGTATTTATTCGCCCGAAGTCGTCGCTAAGAGCCTCATTCGGACGGCACATGTGGCGTTTTCCAAGCACGTGGTGGGAAGCTCCTCTGGCTGAGAATAATGGACACAAACTCGGAGCGAGACAGCGACTCTGCTGAGCATCGTACTGGGACTGGATGTGCCACTTAAAAGCATTGTCTGCTGGAGCCGTCGTACTTACGGCGTATTTCCACATCGCCGCAGTTGTGTTAGAAAGATGCTCAACGCCTATAACGGTAGACTCTCACATCTATTATTTGGCGCATGAACACTGACAAATACGCAAGCAGGTTATTTTTTCCTCGTACAGTGGTAGTCACACACACACACACACACACACACACACACACACCTGCACAGTCCCAGGAGAAATGTGAGCAGGTTTTCTGACTCACACACATACCCTCACACTCTTTTGGAAAAATACCAAAGGCCTGTCAGAACAGCCACGGAGCAGACACACCCTACTTCCCCTCGCCAGTCTTTTCATCTCTGCACCTGTCTCACAGCTCCGCCCTACATGACACACAACTCAGCTCTCCAGACTCGAAACCACACATGACGTGAAGGCACAACATCACACTGTGAATGAAGCCACACAAAACCTGTTTCTAAGACTCTTTTTTCATGTCTAGACCACATTGTGGAGTGGACTAACTACATAAGCCGTAGTTATTTCAGATATTAGTCCACAACATAAGGTCACTGTGGACCAGACCTTACAGGATATAACATGTGAATGTGAATAAATGATTTCTTAATTCATCAGCCCTAAGGACTAAATACTTTTGTTGAAATGTTTTAGGGGTTAAGAAATAAAGTCCTAGTGTGTTCTTCATCTTCATCATCATAATTGAATAATCAGGAATAATGAGGTCAGTAGCCTGATTTAAAGGGTTTTGGTCAAAATCACTAAGTGATTGTAAAGAATGAATGAATGAATGCAGGCAGACCTGGACTCACCCTTCCTTTAGGACTTTTCCCCCACATTTCACATACCTTACCCCCCTCCCTCCAGGAAAGGAGTGAAGTCACTCAGGCTAACACTCTGGGGGGTAAACTGAGGAATTTCAGGATGGGGCAAAGTTCATTGTGTGCTAAATCTGCTACTATGGGAATGTGAGAGGAGGTGTTGTCAAGGCGCCTCCACGCTCACGGATTTGGCACACACACCTGTACACACACACACACACACACACACAGACACATCTGCAAACATGCATGCACACACACTGGGGCTTACTAGTTGTCGACGCTGTGTAAACCTGCTTTGAAGGAGATAACACACACACTGACTAACATGCTAATCAAGACTGGGTGCAGGAAGGCTCAGTGGTCCAAGCAAATACGGATCAGGACCCCGATCATTGAGTGTGTGTCTACACAGCCACACCGGGGTGCATGTGTGCGCATTGTTGGCATTTTAAGAGAAACTGTATCTATCCAGCGCAGAGATAAAAGTCAGATACGCTCTGAAAACATCCTATTGTAGGGACGGTGGTGCACACTCCACTGCACTCACACGGTCCCTGTGAGACAGGAGCGTCTGAGACATCACTGGTAGAATTCCCTGGAAGAGGGAGATTAGCTTTGTATTCACCCTTACGGGATGTAAGACACGCGCCAACCCCCCACCCCACCCCCTCGCTCCCAGCTTAAACACACACATTCACATACACAAACAGTTGCGTTTTTTTTTCAGGCACGAGTCTCAGCTGGTGCCGAAATTAAACATTAATTTTATTTTACCTGGCGAGAGAAAAGAAAACGTGAATTTCTTCTTGAAGAGCGTTTTCATTTTGAGGCTAAAGAGGAGGTCAGAAAATACAAAGTACAGAACGATGCTCAGTGGGATGAACTGAGATGTTTTTTTTCCTTACTTGGGTCCTAACAGAGATGTGAAGACTTCAGCGAAACAAGTTTGCTGCCAGTTCTTGTGAAAAAAAAAAAAGTAAGATAAACATAAAAACCAAGAGGAAAAAAATAGTTAAGCAGTTAGATTTGGGTCAGTGTGGCATCTTAGGATCAAGTCAAAAAAGACGAAAAAAAGATAAAGGCCAGTGGAATTCGGTGTCAGCCACTTCACTCCACTTCACTCCTCAAGTGTCACTAACCTCATTAAATACGCTCCTCCGTCTTTCTGGGAGCTTACTCCACACGCTCCTTAACTCCGATTTTAGCTGACTGTCTCTGCAGCATGGCGCAGTCGGGGATTACCATATTTTAAAGAAAAATCCCTCTACCACAAGTCCCCCCATTGAGGGAGAGGCCTGCGAGCGTGAATGGATGTGTGTAGCTCTTGATGCTCGTCTGTGTGGCTGCCGCTGCTGGGTGCTACCTCTGTGATCACACAGTCCCTGTATGAATTCAAAGACAACGAGGCCCCATAGATGTAAAACTCCCTTTATGATCTTTTGTGTATTTGTGCGAGGCTTTTATATTAGATGATCAGGAGGAGATGAAGATGACAGAGGAAATCAAGGCATGTCACACTAAAGTAAATCCTTCCTGGACTGTTGTTGTAGGTTACTAGGCCACTCGAAATCCTTTTGTTGATAGAGCATAACTGAACAGCAGCCTGAATGATTTTTTTTATATTTTTTAATAAATTAAAGTTTTGCTTTATCTCTGATGTGATTCATTTGTCCTGGTGAAACAGTGATTGCACTGACAAGTTACTAGCCAATCAACTGAATATTCATGCAGTGATTTGCTATCCCCAAATATGTAAAAGACAGTAAAATGAATGTTGTATTAATCATCCAGGAGGAGTGTGACGAGATGTTGACTGTGCTCCAGTTTCAGTCGGTAACCGTAGAAACCCTGCAGGGCAAGATGCAGCCGGAGGGGAGAAGCAACTGGGAATGTTGAAATAAGAAGAAAAAGTGGAGAAGCTGATGTGGCAGAACATTTGAATGTCTTAACGTTATATATGAGAAATGTGTGCAGATTTATTAAACAGCAAACTGCATCCAGCCTCTTGTCAGGTGGTTTTAAAAAGTTTTAAAAGCATCAGTTGAGTTTTCCTGCTTGCTGCTTGCCAAAAGCAATAAAGTGAAACAATTACAATAAGAAGATAAAACCCACAACTAAATTATTACTAGCTTGTTAATTAAATAAACATTTTCCATCTTCAGTCTGTTTCCATTTCCCCTATAGTCTGTTTCCTCAGGCTATATTCACATTAAATGCCAAAGTGGCCCATGTATTATTATTATTATAATTGGTTGTTGTTGTTGTTGTTGTGACTCAGATAAGCTATTAAACCTCAAATTTTTATTTATTTCAGGTCCACGTCACTTTCACATATGGACTTCTCTGCACCTCCATGTGGCCTGTGATGAGTGTCTGCACATCACTGTAAAATGGGGTTAAAATGGCGACACATGGTCCAGATGTCACACAGTCACACTGACGTTTCAGTTTAAATCTATGCATATATAAAAGCATATAGGACAGAAGTTGACACATATAATTTACAACTATCAATGAGAACCATTAACACACTTATTCTGCACAATGCGATCCTGTGACGTGTATAAGTTTTCCAATATTTCAGTAACTGACCTGTGGATATAACCATATCTGTGACGTACAGCTTAATCTTTAAGGATACTTTAATTTGAAAATTTAATCTGTGCTTAAAAATCAGCACGAGTGATTCACTTGATTCCTGCTAAAGGGCCAAAAAAGAAACACATTTAAATATACAGTAGTACATTTTGGCATTACGTGATGTCTTCAGAAACAGAGTTAAAGCTCTGGCATCACCACAAATCCAGACATCGACATGTCCTGACACCCCAAGACAAACAGGGAAAGGTGTAAATGGAGCCAAATTGGCAGGTAACACTTCCTATTCTGCTCGACGCAGTCTGAAGAGGCAGGGCGAACGAGTGGGAGAGAGAGGTGGATAAGTGGGTTTCAGCCAGAGGTAGACTGATTGAGGTGGGAGGTTGAGATGGGGTGATGCGATGAGAGCGACGAGGGGCTCGGGAAAAAAAAAAAAAGATGATGGTGTTGAAAGGGGGATGAGAGGTTGTTAGAGCAGCAGGGGAGCCGGTGGAATCGAGTGATGGGTCACAGGTAGACAGACAAAGGATGCGTGCTGAGGTGGAAGAGTTCACGAGAGGTAACGGGTGGAACGGTGCTGATAGGTCCTGAGGGGCCGAAGGAGATAGATGTTGTGTCACTTTAAAATGGGGCAGATGTGAACAGGCTCGATTTGTTGTCTGTAACAATATGACTGAGGTAAGACTATCTGGGGCGAGATTATTGTCCATGTTGGTGTGGATTTATGCGCAAAGGAGCAAGCGCGTGGTTTTGAGAAAGATAATATATTTATGGAGAAGTTTTATATGAGCAAGTTGTTGTTCCCCAAAAGACATTTTTTTAAAAATGACGTGATTAGTGTGACTATTCAGATTTGAATTGTTTGTACAAGATTTAGAGAAAAAATGACTTGCAGCAGCAGAAGCCGAGCTAGAATTGCATGGATGTATGAAAGGAAATAGAAATAGAAAAACTAGAGACCATATTGTTGACTTGCCAAGAGTAAATTCAAAGAGAAACTATTAACCTGAACATGTTAATGAAGTTACAGTTGGGTGACAATAATGGTTGGTCGGTGTTTTGATAATGTCTGTGGAAAAAGCTGTTTAACATCTTCTGTTTTTGTTCTATTGGTTGAGATCTGGTGACTGCAGAGAGCATATGATTCACATTTTAATATTCAGAAAACAAATCAGTGACTCTGTATGGCTGCATCTGATGTTATGATTACCCACTAATTCATTCAGGTTTTCTGATGATTTGTCACCCATCTGTTCATGCTTTTTGACCGACTTTAAACTCAGTGAAAAAACATAGTTTAAATAGTGCAAATCAGAACTGTGCGGGTATGTGTGTTTGTTATATATGTCTAAATGTTGTACTAGTCACTATGGTTTCATGGTTTCATAGATATTGTAGTTTATATATATTGGATATTATTAGTAGTAATATAGGAAACTGATTTAATAATTATTTGTAAATTACTTAGGAATAAGTAGTGAGATTACATGAATTAATGCTCCTTTTCGAATGTGTTGATAAACGATTTCTCTTCATGTTTTTTATGTAAATATTTTATGTAAATATTGTTTTTCTTTTTTTGTCCTTTTCGAATACATTCAATTCATTTCAGTTCAGTTCAGCTCAGTTCAGTTCAGTTCAGTTCAATTCAACTCAATTCAATTCAATTCAATTCAATTCAGTTCAATTCAGTTCAATTCAATTCAATTCAATTCAATAATAAAGTGCTGAGGCTCTGTTTTAATAATCTTTAGCAGGACCGCACAAGAACTGGTAAAAAACTAAGGACTAAATGAGCAGGAATAAAGGGATTTGGGGGCTAAATAACCCACAACTCACATACAAAACACAACTCTGACCGAGATACAGGAAGCAGGTTGTGACAGAGGAGCAGCACACAGGAGATGGGGTGTGTGGGGGGGGGGGTGTATCTCTGCACCTGAGTCAATAGCAGTGGTTCACAAAAAGTCCCCCCTTGAAGAAGAGACAAGAGACAATGTCCTGCAACGAGGGAAGGGAGTAAGAAAAGTTCAGCGAGAATGTGGCAGACAAACACAAACTAAGTGTGGTCTCTCTG
Organism: Channa striata; assembly: GCA_033026295.1. NCBI lineage: Eukaryota > Metazoa > Chordata > Actinopteri > Anabantiformes > Channidae > Channa > Channa striata. Next base: position 8,868,809 of record CM065182.1, on the reverse strand, counting down.
TCTCTCAGCCACAGGCCTGAACACACAGAGCTTTAAAACAATACAGTACAGGCCTGGGGCACATAAACCTTTGGACAAGTCAATTCAAATTTATCAAATATTATTATATTAAAGAATTGCAAGAGTTACTGGTCAAGAAACAAAAAAAGTATAATATACTGGTATAGACAGGTATAATAAATGTACAGTCAATGTGTAAAGTATACACATCTATAATATAAAGGAAACAAAAAAAACCTTCCTCTACCTACTTCTGCATTTGTCCAGTACACACACCCACACACACACACACACATGTTTGTACAGTATTACTTGTGAGGACACTTATTGTCAAATTACAATCTCTAACCAAATCCTAATTGTGACCCTTGATCCTCAAACATCCCTTTAAAGGTGTTTAAAGTTGTGAGGCCCAGCCAAAATGTGCTCACTTGCCAAAAATGTCCTCAAACGCAACCTTAGTCCTCACTAAGTAGTATCTACAGGAACACACACACACACACATAGTTGCATGCAGTAAGGTGCGACCGTTTCAGAGAGAGAGGACCAACACCCAGAAAGTTGCATCAGTGTTTTGCAAATTTTAACAACAGCGAAACGTCTCAGTAATCTTAGCACACAATGGGCCAGTCAGTTTCCCACAGAGATTAAACGTGGATCCAGACAAACGTGAAACACGGTGAAGAATAAGCTTGAAATTAATGATTATGTCAGTTATGATCTGTACGTTTTGTTTTAATACATCTATTATCTGTGGTACTTCTTCTGATAAGACAATGGGGGAGAGGCAGGCAGGGCAGGGTACAGCTCGGACAGGGAGCAAGTCTTTTAAAGGGCCAAACATGAGACAGGCAACGATTCACAAACAGACAATCAAGAGAAACCATTTAGATGCAGGTTTGATATTTTTAAATTTATGTTATGTACTATATAAACTGGATAGCCACAGTAAAGTTTACAAATGAATGCTGTACAGCACACACACTAGAAACAACATACTGTATCTGAACAAGTTTCATCCTGCAGTGTTGTGTCATATTAACATACGACCTTCAGGCTGTGATTAACATCAGGCGAACAGCCGCCCTTTAAACGCAAACCTGTATTTCCACAAAGAAAACCTTAATTTCCTTTGAAATTCACAGCCTCTTCCAGAAACTCATTTTGTATTAACATTTATATCGGTAAAACTCCAATCACTGTGAAGGTTGGGAAGTTCAGAAATGCTCATTAAATCTATAAGACTATAAGAATTTTCTCATCTTGTAGGAGTTCAGCCAGTGTTTGAAAAGATGATAAAAACAAGACTATCACAGGGACGAGGATGTTAACATCATGTCAGCACTGTAGTGTGTCTTCAGCGGACAGGGTTGGATCTAGGTCAACGGGTCCATTTCCTGGGATTTGAGGTCTTGTGTGGACTGGAGCTAAGGGTTATTGTTCAGACTCTGAGTGGCCGCGGTGAATAGTCTCCTCTGTCAGTGCATTAGTGACCTGCTTAAGCTCCACACGACTCACTGACATCTGAGTGTGGGCCTGAGGGGGGACAACAAAGGCAATTTGACCACACACACACACACACACACCACACACACACTCACGTGCCTAAAAGCGAACGCACCACAGGACAACAACAAAAACAGCCTAATAGAAACCTCCACCGCAAGGGTTTTTTGATCCACAAAGAAACTCCTTCCAAACTGCGAAATATCCATGCAGCTCTGGCCAAAAGCCGTCTTACTGACTTGTCAGATCCACAAACGCACAGAGACATATTCACATACATATTGCACACGGGCCTCTGAGACCGCCTTGTACAATCTCACTGCATCACTTCCAGGTCAATAAGCTGGAACGAGAAGTGTGACTGCGCGCTGAGCACCGATTTGCTGGCCAGGTCTCCGTTCGCTTTATGTAACTAATGTACTGTAATGTGGGGGGTTGAAGGGAAAGACAGCGTGAAGGAGGAGAGACAACGGTGCTCCGTTTCCTCAGCTTTAATTACACATTCTCGTAAACTTGGACGGAAAACACACTCACACACACACACACACACACACACACACAAAGTATGGGGTGCAAAGATTTGCAAGCAAAGATAAGAAGGAGATCCCAGGAAGGCCAAATCTCCACAGCGCAAACACAGCATAAACACTATCTTTGAAGACACTCTTCGCACTCCCCCTGTAATTCCTCGCTCAAATCCCTACTCAGCACTTCACACACAAATGTATTTCCACTCTCTCACTCTGAAGTCTGTCACACCAGTTTCCTGTTTAGGCAACACATCACTTTTCCAACCAGCCATCCTTCAATATTAACTCCGATTCTGCCACCTTTTCCAATTATGCTCCATTGAAAACGTAAAAATGCAGTGAACACGTCCTTTGTTTGTTGATCTCACAGCAAACAAAACTACACAAATTCAACTTTCTCTGCTTTTTTCCTTACTATTCTTTTTATTCAGGGACAAATTGCCAGAATTTGACAATATTAGACGTACGGTAGATGCATGTATGCGCAAATAGAGCATCACCAGCCTGCAAACAGGCTTGATGGAACAGGGCTGGAACGCAACGCTGATCAGAGATAATGGGCAGACATGACAGCGATGGCAACGCTGTGGTGCCAAGAGAGGAAGGAAGGAGGGATGATGGAGCAAAACACAGAAGAAGAAAGACCAAGGGAAGGAGAGATAGAAGGGGGGGGGTGCAAAGGAAGGAAGGAAGGAAGGGAAAAACTCCCAGTTCATCTGCACACACAGAAAAGACAAAAGGGAGGAAATGAATGAGGGACATGCCAGCTCATGTCAGCTCTGAGGACCCCCTCCCCCGTCTCGACCCCCCTCTCAAATTAGAGGCATCCCCCTTTTGGATCACTGTCATCATCTTCTTCTTCTTCTCATCAGGAGTCTGGCACAAAAACCTGTTCCACACCTGATGTTACACACACCCCAGCTAACAACTCCAGGAGTCCCGCTCAACCAGACCGGTGACATTACCGTCAGTCACACATAAGCAAGGACGTCAGCGTGACATCATTTTCACCGACAGGCTGTTAGTGCTATGTTGGGTTGAGTAATTTCTCACATTTTCATAAAGTCATTCTGAAGTCCAAGAACTCAAATTTATTCTCCTCATCCCAGCATGTGTCACACTGGTCCCGTTCACTACATTAACACAATTAGCGTGTTTTATGTGCATTGTGGATTTTCACAATCAGTAAACACAAACTGTGACAATGGCATGGATTTATATGTGGATAATTTCCAAAACAATCCATTCAAGTGCCACATCATCTACGCTTTGAAGGGATTCCCCCAATCCCACGTTCGCATTTAGTCGGTTGTCACACAGCAGAAGCAACTTGGGGGTTCAGTGTCTTGCTCAAGGACACTTCAACATGTGACCCAGACTCCATGTCCAGAGCCAGAGCCACTGCAATTACATGCAATAACAGCAGAACCCGCACATTAAATAGATACGCTCCGTTAAACCGGAGAAGAGGAAAAGCATTTCGGTGCCTCTCCACCCTTGGTTGTCACGTTAGTGTCGGTTTTTCCCAAAACACACTTCAACAATATCTGTCTGCCACTGCTTTGCGAGTGACAGCAGCGAAGAATTGGCAGAGTGAGAGACTGGAACGCACACAGACAGACACACACACAGAGGACCCACAGGCGTGCAGTCAAACACAAACATTTAAACAGCTTGATTGCAAGTGGGGAGACGGTGGGGAGGGAGAGTTGGTTACGGGGGGCTGCAGAAGCACTGCATTCGCTCAACAGTAAGTGGACCACTGAGGAAGAACAATGAAGCTTTAGCAGAGCAACTTTCCGAAAAATGAGAGAGGCAGACTGACAAAGATGAGAGAGAGAGACAGAAAGAGGGAGATAATCCCTTTCATGTTAATTGCATCATCCCTTTATCATGTCTGCCACATGCTCATCAAAGTGCATCCTATGTACTGTATCTTTAATCATAGAGGGGCCACTTATCTGCACTGTCACAAGGTCAGAAGAAACATGTGAGTATCGGCAGTAACTTCCACGATGTTATGGTTATTATTATTAATAGTCGTACAGTAGTATTTGTTTACCATCTTCTTTAGTGATAGTCAAATACATTTGAGGGAAGGTTCTATTCACTGTTCATGTTTGGGTGACTCACCTACCACCATAGGACAAAAAGTCGGCAGATTTATTATTGGGCTAAGTCGGAGATGACGTTAGTGAGAAAACTAACAGGAGCGTGTAAGTTTGTGTGTTTTAAGCAGAACAGAAACAGTCCTGTACTGTATATGTGCACTAAGCTGACTCTCAGCAGTGGATCAATCTGGGTCAGTACACACACACTCCCAAAAACACACACAAAACACACACACATGCACAGCTTCATTAAAGGCCCCCACACTCCCTTTCACACTCACACACCATATTAGCCTTCTGTACACAAACGGGGCGCATAGATGTGCGGCAGCACAAGCACATATTTGTCCTGAAAACACACGCGCGCGGAAAACCAACGCGCGCACACACAAAGCTGGATAAGCCGTGTGTAACAGAGTATGAGATAATAGCATTTCCCCACCTTTTCACAGCCCCGAGCTTTCGCAAAGTCTTTGTCAGTTTTGAAAAAAAAAAAAAAAAAAAAAAAAAAAGGGTGTGCACACATACACACACGCCCACGCACAGCAGTTTTTATCTGACACTATAAATCCTTTTCACGGATCACTTCCTCAAAACACCCTGCCAATATTCAACTTCTTTGTGGCGGCAAATGAAGTGGCGAAGTGAAGCAGTAAAGGTAACAAAGGAGGCATGACAAGAAAGACAAAGAGGGAAGTTTCTTACTGTCATTTATTGACATGTACAACACTAATAGTTCAGGTTATACTGAGCATCATTATAGAGACTAAAATAAAGGTGTTATGACTTCATTATTCTTCTTTAGGACGTGATCGTAGTTTTGTGAAATGGTGCACATGTACAGATTACGTTTCAATTGGCATGCAACACGGCTGGCATCCGACATACTTTGCTGACTCTTGCCCTGACCCAGGCAAAGAGTGAGCACAGTTGAGCGTGCCTTATATCTGCATTGCATCTGCTTAGATTAAGCCGCCGTGGGCCGCTGGCTTGATAGGCAGTTTCATCTGAACGCCATGGCCCCGCTCGGTCATGCAGTCGTTATCCCTGCTTATCTAAATAACAAAATGACCCACAAAACTAAATTATTTAACATGCGATCTCCACTGACGTGACTTGATGGGACCACATACGCTCGGTCGAGACAGTTTTTTTTACTTAACTAGCTAAGGAGGCACGAACGTGAGGATGGAGAAAGGGGAGCAGACACATTCTGCTCTTTGACCCCTTTGAAATTCTTTGCCTGTCTCAATGTGTCTGGATGCCTGAAGATGAGTCTCCACAGCTGAGACCTGACACCTGGTTTAATACAGGCACATATAATATTCTGCAGAGGAGGAGCGCATGTTTTCAAATGCTGCTCGTTTTATTCTCTGTCTCGTGTTATGTTGGCTGCTGTTACACTCTGCCAAGTCTTCAGCGCCACGCTGCCCCTCAACTTTAGCAGCTCTCATACCCTCCTCTTTGTCTGTCTGTCTTTCTCTAGCTCCTCTTTAGCTGATTCTCGTATCCTCCATTATTATTTCCACACAACCGAGCACTCACACACACACAAAGTAGGCTAATGTGTTTATCAGATCCATCTTTATTCATTTTGCATTGTGCACCTTTGGTGGCACAACACAGAAATTTAGGATTGACCTGCATTACTGTCACTTCTTCTCCCTCCTAAGGATCTCTAACAAGCCTCTGGCAAATCATAATTACTGTAAGTACTGCTTGAGTGTCTTATCTAGAGAATTATCTCAATTTAACTCGAGTAATATTTTAATCTCTCTCATTCTTGCGCTAAGGCGCGCAGTTAAAACACACACACTACTACAGCGTGCATCCCTATGTTTGCCCTTTGCAGTTTGTTCAGTTGTGGGGAAACGTCAGGTGCTGCCGGCCCAGGGGGCTGTTCAGGTATTTTGTTATCACCGAATTACACTGAGTAGGAAACTCGCCAATGTCCCAGTGAGATCGTTAATGATTGATAAACTCCTTTCATCAACACACACAATGTTACATGTGCACAAAATGTGTGCAGATGTACACACTTCTATGTGTGTATGTGTGAGGGAGAGGACCTGAATAAAAGAGACCCATCAGGAGACGCATGCCTTCAGCAAACAGCAATATGAGCAAAGGACAGAAAGAGAGACAAGAAAGTATGCCGTCCTACAAAACAGCTGATATACAGATATTAAAACAAATGTCCATCACAAAGCTTTACTCGCAGAACAAACCACATGGACTGTTTCACTTTACCTCCTTTTGTCTTCCTCACATTCATCCAGTTGAATGGTTGGACGGTCAAAGACAACATGAAGTGCTGCCTCTGTCAGCCACAGAGCTCCACAAACATCCACAAACCCTTCAACGTATCTCTTTACCTTTAGTTAAGCTCCCAGAGTTTCCTGTGTGTGTGTAACTGTTAATTCCCTGTGGTGGACAAAACACTGTCACCACGTGTCCTCCTTAAGCGCAAACAGGGGAATCCATGAGTCAATGAGACGTCTCCTGCTCTCCAGCGCACAGTTTGAGTCTATACACACACACACACACACACACTCACACTCACATTACAGTACATACTCACACATGCTGCCTCTCGCATGCCTAGACGAGACTGAGGGCTGAGAAGAGGGTGTGTGTGTGCTGCCTGACTGTGAGCCCGCCCTCTTTTCTCTGGCTCTCCCATTCTCTCCCTCATTCACTCCCTCATCCCTCCTCCTCCTCCTCTCTGTTCCCTCTCTCTCCAGTTTCACCTCCCCCCGGCTTGCCAGTTGACTGCCAGTGCTCGTGCTGGTTCCTGTGCCTCTAAGCCTTCTGAAATGTCCAAGTCTTCCCTTTAAATGTTGCCTGTCTGGACTGTAAAGTTTCACACAAATTTAAAGATGCACAAGCACTGACACTAACACGCACCTAGAAGTGGAAAATGTGTAGATGGATCGAAGAGGTATGTGAGTACACGCCGAAAACACCCACTGTGTACAGTGTAATGCAGACCAAGCAAGTGAAAAGGAGATATGTAGGTGAATGTGTAACACGACAAGACAGAGATACTGGTTTTCATAGAAATTATAGAAATGGAAAAAAATATGCTGCAGTTCTGCGTTACTCTTGTATTTTTCTCCATTCGTCCTCATCCTTCTTTATAACCCAGCAGGGTTTTGGTAACAGAAATTTGAAATAAGTTTTTCTTTAGGTGCAGTGGTGGAATGTACTGAAGTAATGAACATCTGTAAGTAGATTTAATTATGGCTTCTTTGAATTTTACTCCACTACATCTAAGAACAAATATCTGTACGTTTTACTCCGCTACGTTTCTAAACAAAGTTGTGTTATTGTCACATCACTTTACTCATTTTATAATAAACCACAAATTCCATTTTTTCATGAAATCGAATCACTAGATAGAAAGACATAGTGTCAGTTTCTCACCTCATGGTCTTATTTAAAAGACTTCTTTGAAACAGTGGCAGGACTCAAAGTGAGCTGGCATGCAGTAATTTTACTCTTTGGCTTTCTGACTTGAACTTGGAATTGTCTACCTTAGAAATAAAACTAAAAAGCATCAAATCATATAGTTAATTAACACCCACCCATCATTTATATGTTTTACCATCAGTTAGTTATGTCCCCCCAAACATGAAGCAGCACTAGTCCACAGAAAAGGACAGAGAGAAAAACAGTCAACTACTTTTAATACTTTAAATAAAATATAAATCATGCAATTACTTACGTTTACTTAAGTAGAAATTTCAGCGAGTACTTATGCATTTACTAGAGTACAGTATTGTTTGCTTATTTGCATATTTGTACTTGTACTTAAGTATAAATTAGCAATGCCAGGTTTGCAAAGTTTTAATTGACCTTTGTTAACCTTGTTTGCACACAACAGAACTGCCTTTATTTAGGATTAGATTAGATTAAACTTGCTTGTCATTACACACGGACATGTACAAGGCAACAAAATGCAGTTTAGTATCTAACCAGGAGTGCAATAGGCAGTGCAAAACGTCTACAATATGCATGATATACAGATGTACAGATGTTATTAGATATTAAGTCTCAGCTGAAACAATAAACACACATTTAAAAGTCATTAAGTCATTAATAAAGACATTAAGAATAATCCATAACAGATTTTAACAGTCATTTTCAGACTTGCTCATGTGCCATTTGATGAGATCTTACAGTCTAGTGAGTTATAGCTAAAAATCTGAGTTACACTGTGTATATCTGTAAATCCAGCTGAATAATAAATGACTGACTCTTGAGATAATTTCTGTATCCTCTGAAAAAAAAACTATTCCCAGATTTCTCAGGCTCATCAAATAATTAAACCAATGTTTGGATTGAAGACATGGGAATTCGTGAAACGGGGATGATTACATAACAGGCTGGTGATCCCTGTTGTCTCAGTCTGCTCCACTGTGAAGCTGCAGAAATATCTGGTGTTTGGGAATATTTCACATTCATAGAGGAAAACGTGTCAGGACAAAGGGCAGGAAAGGTTACAGATCTTGCAAACAAAAGGACCTGACACGGCCTCCACAGGGGACGCAGTCACAAGCAAAGAGTCGGTAACAACACACACACACATTCACAGTTTTTTACCCCCAAGCGCCTCGTGACATTTCAGCCTCACCGCAGTGATTTCTGCCTTTTTCACACAAACTGTGTGTATGTATTTGCACATATGCCGTCCGTCTGCTCCTGGCACCTGTCCACTCATCGGACCTCATTATTTTCCCAGTCTGCCTCCTTCTTGTTTCTTTCTGTGTTATCTTACAGTAAAAGCTGAGGTAGGTCGTGTCCTGCCGGGAGCTGGCTGAAACAGGAAATGACCAATCCAGGAGGATGAACAGCGACTGAGGCGACCCGTTCTCATACCCCTACCCAAACACAGCGTTATTGAGCTGTAATGCAATTATCGCACCAGCGTGGAGGAATGGCTCAGTAGTTTAACTCGCACTGGCCAAAGCAGAACAGACAAGAGGTGACGGTGACAACAGGAGGTGGCGTATGTTATGTAAGCGGAGAGCACGGTGGGAGGAACGTCGGGACGCTGTGGCTTCATTTCGCTCTGCCTGCACTCATCCGAGAACACACTCGTTTGTTGTCGTCTGTGCAGTCAGCACAGACAGCAAAGAGTGAACGAATACCAAAGCCCGTTTATGTTGAAGAAACATATTATTTGCAGAAACTCAAGTGTCAAATGAAGTGGTCCATCAGTTAATTCACTAAGGTGAAATAGAATAATGTACACATCATTATTAAGTGTGTTGTGTCGTAACCAGGGCTACAGAAGTCCTGCCCCTGTTTCCTTTTCGTTTTATGTTATGTTGTGTCATGGCAACAGTTACCGAAACCATTAAAAGGTTCTAATCCAGCTAGTCGGACAGACTGGTCTTGTTCAGAAACCCTCTCCTGGAGCTTGTGGTTTAATACAGAGCAAAGTTGCAGTAGCCAAAGTCATGGTGTTCTTTCAGCTTGGATTTGCCGTGGGTACTTTGCTTACCCAAACAGTTCGTGCTTCGGTGGACACTATTCCTCACTCGTGGACCTCCTTCAAGATCCCAAGAGCCACGTGGGTGTGCGGTGGCCCGGACCAGTGTCTTTCCATGCCGTCGTCCCCTAGCAGCCCGGGAGCGGAATTGATGTGTGGCCAGCACAACTCAACAAGAGCGGATTCAGTTGGTGCCATGACGGAACCTGATGTTCCCACACCGTCTTGCACCAGTGCGACCATTTCAAAGTTTTGTTCAAGTCACACAGAAGAGAGAATGTGAGGTACAGAAATGGGCTTGATTGTCTTTTGAGAGGACGCCCATGAACCTGATAAACAGAGGAAACATTTGAACATTTTTGGGAACAATTCTACTAGACCTGGAAGTTTTCAGTTGGAACTTGGAGTTCTCCTCATTACATCCAGGGGGATTTCCTTAATTGCTGTTTTTATTGTAAATCTGGCTTCAACTGTCATACCACAAAGAGGAAGAAATGCTGAATAATAAATCCTGCAGGTGCATAACTGAGATTTGTCAGCAGCACAATCCTTTTAAGTTTTGAATTGTTTGCATTGAATAAAACTGAACTCCACATCATTCATATCAATGTGATCATTCAACTTTAAAGATAACACTGAGCCCAATATTGTTTCTTGTTATGGATTTTAACAAGATGTATACTAATCTGTCAATGTTTCAGCATTGCAGCGGTAATGCTGACGTGACTGTTAAAGATCTGATACCATCCAATAAACTGTACACTCATTCAGAAATAAGATGCATTTAGTAGGTAGGAGAATGCCGATTAATGCCGATTACTGCGTCATGTATATGCATAACCAGGTTTCTCCAACTGCGTTTGTGAGTAACAAGAGGCTGCAGATAGTAAACTGACAGAAAATGTTTCTCTCGGCTTCAACCTGTTTGCTCCTGACATTGTATATTGTAAATGAATTGGTTTTACTTTAACCAAATATTTTTGCATGTGCACATAAAACCTCTCTCATCCTCCTGCCATGATGGTGCCTGATAATTTTCTAGGGGAAACACTGGATGTTATTGCAGTGTGCATGTGTGGGAAAGGGGGGGAATATCAGTTAAGAGCAGAAAGCTTGAGGCACAGATCAGTTTCCTACTTTATGCATCCTGTCATATCTGTTGCAAAATATTATCATATTGAAATCCATTGACATTCGGCATTGGAAAAGGGACAACAACGAGGTACACATTCAGGATGCCCATTTTTCCCCACCCAACTTGCCAGATTTGATAAAATCATTATCACCAGCCATGCAAGTAACTGATGAATTATGTATGTGCTGCCGGGCCACAATAGTACATCCCTTCTGGCCTGCTACCTTTTTCCTAGAGTCACATTAACTACCGGTTGCTGCTTACAGACATATCAACTAATGCCTGTCTCCCGCAATTACATTTTCCATTAGCATGGGACAGCAGTACATATACATACACACAGCGGTGTGCACACTGCACAAAGCATGTGCTGAAAATACATTGAACAGGTATGTACAGAAAGATATAACTGCGTGAGTACTATTGACAGATGTGACTGACGGGCCTTCAAGGTGCAGTATAAGCAGGCACCAGGTGTTAGACTGCATCCCTTCACAAGGAAACAATAACACGCATCAGGTGTAGCGCCGTGATGGACAGCTATGGTTCGACGCGATAGGTGAAACGTCAATTATTCCCATCAAAACATGGATCCAATCTCCTTTGTGGCTCCTCACCTACACAAAGCGACAGAAAACAGATGCATACAACTGCACGGTTGCATTTCATATGAGGAATTTGATGGTTATTAACATATTTTTTGTGAATCAGTAGATTAATGTCCGTAGACTTCAAGGTCACGCAATATGCATCTGTGCAACATTAGCCTAAAGCTATGAGTCTAATGAAAATTCATGTGGGACAAGTTAGTTCATCACCTGCTTGTGCAGTTATATAAAAGGAACTATGTGCATTATGCTATTTATTTTAATCACTCAAACATTATTAGTCTAAATCATTGATGCATTTACACAGAAATCTGACTTTTAGCCCATTACATGTTTTTTTGTTTGTTTTGTCATAAACTCTACATAATAATATGTATAATACATTATAAACATGTCTGCTTCTAATCTCTGCTGTCTTATCACCATATTCTTGACAGTAGAAGAGAATAGAACTACACTATAACTATTTCCACAAGTCACTCTTACAACCTTGGTCTCTGCGATATATTTTGAATAAATCTTTCACCAATTAAAAAACATTTTTATGTGTGTGTTTTTAAAAGAAATCAACACCGGGTTTGTAAAGAAAAGCAGAGGAAGTGATTGTTGTTTTGATTATCAGCCAGTGATTGTGGTACGGCAGAGCTAAGAAGGCCAAAGGGCCGGGCCAAAGGCAAAATCTATTTAACATGTTGTGTGGACTGGTCACTTATCAACAGAAAAGACAATGAGTCTCACCGGACGTGTAAACCCGACCAGCTGTTATCAGTTATTCCGGCTGATTAGCTCTCCGCTCACACTGAGCACATCTGTGATGAGAATAACATTAGGTCACTTCAATATTACGAACAAAGAGGAATTACAGAGATCTGTCAGTGTTTAAAGGAGAGTTGAGGAGATGTCAGTCCATCTGCACATGTGCAGATCCAGCAACATCCCTTGCAGAGTTTTATCATGGATGTGTAGAACCTTCAAATCCCAAGAAAAAGGAAAAAGAGTAAAAGAAAATTGTTCTTTCACCTAATAATGATGTCTGAGATTAAGAACAAAATTAAATACTGTGCACATATATCCAGAATGTGTACATTGTTCTGTAGGGGCTTTTTACTAAACCTATCAACAATCAACGACTTGAGGCTTTTCTCTAATTGCTGCAGAGATGTCAGTTGCATCCACGTGGTAATCCCCCTGTAGATCTGGTAAGAAAACCATTGTGGGTAGCAATGGTGAAGACAAAGCATGTGTTTAAAGGCTTTGTACACATTTGTCACCGCCCAACAACGGCAAAGAACAAGTCGGAAATATGTAGACGCAATTTTACCACACACAGCATGTTTGACAAAAGCAAAAAAGCAAAAAAGCAAAAGCAGAATCATAGAAAGTCACATAGAATCGCTAAGACAGAGCACCAGATATAAAGACCAGATCTGTGGAGTAAATGTACTGTATCACGCTCATCCATCAGAAGGCCCGTCAGTGTAAACAGGGAATAGTATTAATTGGTGCGCGGCGTTCAAAGATGATTATCTGGCATAAAAGCACGTGAGCCGGGTGGAGACAGTGGAGCCCATGTGTTTCTTTTGTTTCCACGCTGACATGCAATTTTTATCTCTTCTCCTTCTCACCTGTGAAAACAAACACACCAAACCACAGAATGGCATCAAAGAAAGAAAATGTGTGTGTGTGTGTGTGAGTGTGTGTGTGGCAGACCATGTAGGATGTGAGGGGGGAAGACTGAGAACCAGATAAGTCTGTAGGAAGGCTGAGACAACTAAACACAAACCACACAAACCCCCCCGATGTTGTCACACGCTCGTGGGGCCCGTTTCATTGCTCACACGGCCTGGTAACGCAGCTTCTCTGGAGACCCAAACGCACATCATTCGCTTCTTGTGTTATTAAAGTGCACTTCGGACGCATCAAAACTCGTAGGCTTACACCCTTGTGATGCCGCAGCCAGAAACATCAAACGATCCCACTGTTCGTCAGAGGCTCTTGGACAAGGATGAAAATGGATCCTGACAAGGCATCTTTGACAAGCCTCTGGCCTCAAGCGCTGATATCACACGTAACACTTGACAGGAACACAAAGACATGCGAAAGAAGCCAAAGACAAAGGGAGCACGTCTCGCAGTTTGCATGGCCAAAATGATCTCAAGTGTTGTGTTCCTAACTGGGTGTCGTGTAGCTGTGTTGTAGCTGAATCATACGTCAGCTTGAACGTCGACACATTTCAAACCACAGTATTGGATGGATTGCCCTTAAATTTGGCACAGACGCTGCCCACAAGACGAACTTCAATGTATTTTTGTGATGTCCTGACGTCTGACTCGCAGAACTAAGACGGCGAACGCGGTGAACCTTATACATCCTGAACATCAGCATGTAATTGTGTGCGTGTAAGCATGACTGTCGACTTCTTTTCTCGGCCTCTTACTTCCTCCCCTTCATCCCAGAGCCCTCACACATTCCCATGCACTTCCTGCTCACTGAAGACATTTTTGTGGTCGGGTTGTTTCCAGGTCAGGCAACAGAGACAGAATTAGACCTTTTCTCGTCCTCCAGTTGTGCTTGTCTCATTACTATACATCACTCAGTCTTTGTTAGCACGCTGCCGTCTCAAATCCACATCCTCTTTTACAATGACGAAATTATATATTGTTTTCTGTGAATTTATTTCATTCGGTTTTAAGATTTAACACCTAGAAAGCACAAAGCCGTCAGTTATGGAACGAATAAATAACAGCAACATCTTGACAGTGCTGCATCTACTGAATTCCAGCTACTTCAGCTGAAAGTTCACAGCAGCACCAGCCAAAAAAAAAAAAAAATGGAAGGAGGGAGGAGAAAGTGGGAGATGAGGTTAAGAGTTTGAGTGTGGCAAAAAAAAAAAAAGAGGGGAGGAGAGAGAAGACGGGATTAAAGCCTCCGAAGGTATAGTGTTCCTCTGAAACATGACAGGCTGATGGCTGCTCCCACAGGACTGACTGAAGGAGTAATCCCAGCAAATGGAAGAGTTTAACATTTACCACCCACTGAGAGAGATACACAGAGACGACAGTGATGAGACACACAGTCACACACACACACACACACAAGCATGTGCACGATTTCCACATGGAGGTAGAGACAAAGCGCGTTTGACTCAGAGAGCTAAGCTTGTACAGCACATCTTGGGACAGCCAAGAAATTACGAACAAACCACGAATAATTCACACGTACACGGAAAGACACAAAATTCGATTAATTTCAATAATGTGTTGAGAAATGTAGCCCGTAATTGTAACCACAACAGGCAGCTTTGCAAGCTCATTTACTGTAAACCCACATGCACATGAATTTGACTCTGCAGTCTCAAAGATACATGGTTGAACGCCAACTATTGACAATATATTTGTAGACAACAGTAAAAAGCTGAAAATTCCCAAGTATGTAAAATATAGAAAAACATAAGCACAAATCCTGCAGCAGCCGTGGTTCAGTGGAGTGTCGGGAGAGGACACCTGACACCTCGCTCTCCGACACCGAAGCTTTCTGTGCACATCAGCAAAACCAAACACTGTGACTCGCTGTGAACAACAAGAACAACAAGAAGCGCATGGAGACTTTTTGCTCCAGTATCCGTGGCAGAGCTGGACTTGCGTGACCTTGCTTACACGTCAGTGCTTTCACACGTAGGTTTTGCTGTGTTAGCTGGCAACCTCGAAGAATTAGAAGCACGAATGGGGCGACAGAGGCGGCCAACGGGAGGCAGAGAAGGGTGGGATTTAGTGGGGGTTTGAAAGATGCTGCCAAGCTGGTGAAGGGCTTTAGTTCAGTCAAACCTACAGAGCCTCAGCTTCACTCGACTCTCTGAGAACACACCAAATAGACAATGAGACAATAATCATCGTTAATTATCCCGAGTAAGTCACATTTTAAGTCAAATTGTGCACATAATCTACCTAATTATCAAAAAAATACTGGAATCCACAACATGATCTATATGTAAAAGATTTTCTTTGTTATACCTTCACTCTGTGTGGATTTTGCAAGGTATTAGTGTCACTATGAAATGATGCAAACAGATTCAAAACAAGATTCCAGAAAAAGCTGGACCTACATTACTGTAAAACCCAACTGCACCAGCAACATGAAAACTGGATTCACAGACGCAAATACAAGCTAGTTGCTCTTCAAGCCAGATAGAAAAGATCAAAGTGAACCTGATGGAGTAATTATTCTAAAAAAAAATAAAAGAAGACTAAAGCTATGTTCATATATATTGTTTTATGGATTGAAGTTCCATTAAAATAATATCCCACATTTGCAATAGAACAATTCACTATGTGTCATTGTAACCATGGTTACTTTCTGTCCCTAAACCAAACATTTATCAAAGCATTGCCACACCATAAATGAGTGAAATATTCTTTGGTGTTAGGTGAGTTTTATCATTATAATCTGTGGCATACGCATTCTGCTGCTGGGTGTGTTGTATGAGAAGGTAAATATTGACAAAATATTTTTATGGTCTTTTAGGAGGACTTGTTGATGCTCCAACAAGTACATTTGGACCATAGAGAGAAGATGCTAATATTTGCTTATTAACACATCTGACAAAAGGTTCAATTCAACATAAACTGTTCTGGTTTACAGACTATGGAGGTTCCTACTAGCAACAGACCAGCTGCTGCAAATAACAGTTTCTCTTATTTAAACCTTCTGTGTAATAATTGCAGGTGCTACTGTCTAATCCTCCTCCAGGAACACCAGTCTAATTAAAACAAGTTATTTGCTGCCCAGGTATAACAAGTATGAAGGCACTGTAAGTAATGAATATGAATTCAAAGATGGTAGAAGTGCTCACACACTTATAGCTCCAGCAGTCACTAATACGTACAGGAGAATAGACAGTTGAAAGAAAACATGGTGTCAATTGTTGCTTAGTGCCCACTGTTGGGTGGATGTCAGGGGCCCAGAAGCATGAATATAAGCAATATTAGCCAACATCATGTTACCTTTGTGATTCTGAAATGAGAGAAGATATCTCATATGATCAAACACTGTAAAGAAAAGAAAACGCAGCTCTTACTCTTCTTACAGTTCAGATCTCTTCACATATTTTACTTTTTGAAATGTTTTCAGAAGTAGATGAATAATTAAGCAAAACGAGGGGTGAAGTGTATAATTTCAAGCCGGGTAATTCAAAAGGATGCAAAATATGCGCATATTAGCACTGTAATTTCCTCCTTCATCTCAGAGAGCATGGGGGTCAGAGCCCAGACTCCCTCCATCATCTGTAATGAACAGGAATGAGAACAAAGAAGAGGGAAAAAGTGGGCAACAGAGAGAGGACAGTCAGTGAGAAAAGTAAAAACGTGGCTTTTAGCCGGGCAATGGACAATTTAAAGCGTCTATGAGATGAGTGGAAACATCAGTGACCCTCTCTCTCTCTCTCATTCCTTCCTTCTTTTCTGTTTCCTTCCCTCTTCTGATTCCTTTCCTCCCTCCCCCGGTCTTCCCTCCCACTCTGTCGAGAGACGAGTGTGCAGTGCTCTTTATTCCGCTGGGAACCGCAGAACACTTCACACCTGAGCTGCACATTTCACACACACATAATGGGAAAACCCACAAGCTACGTGCACACGATAAGCTCTCAAGAAAGAAAATAATCAGAAATGCATGAAAACTACATTCCACGAGTGCAAGACGGTCACCTTGAATACAAAAATGTGCGCACTTGCGACTTATTTAGTGTAAGTAGACTGATCTAAACTCCACAATCTCCTCACTATAACAACTCTCCAACCAACCAACCAACCAACCAACTTCCTCTTTCTGCGACATCCTGCTAAAACATTTGAATGTACATTTTAAATGGGGAATCAATTTACAGAAGGGAATCAAGTGTCTTTCCGCAGGGACAAATCTGCATGAACAGGTTCCGGGGAACAAAGAAGAGGGGGAGAGTAGGGAGGAGCGCTTGAAAACGTCATTATTTCTGTCATTAAAATTTGTGCTCAGCCATTAATAGGTATAAACTGTCCAGTATAGACTTACTTTTCTTCTAGCATGATCACCAGGTTCACATCAATAACTATTAAATGATGCACAGTACTTTATTTAATTATAAAGGTGCTAAACTAAAATTGTGACTGCTGTATAGTTAATATTATACATGGTTAATATTAATATGTTGTCATTGTTAGCATGCAGACTGCCAAAGTAGGAATTTAGCGCAATTATGTTAAGTGGTGGTTCTGTTTTGGGATCCTCTTAAAATAAATAAGAGGGTCAAAACAGAAAAAAAACTCTTATTATAAACCTCCAGTAAGACTCCACCATCCAATTTCATCTCAGTAATAAACACATGGAAGAATTATGACTTTTCTTAAAGTTTTAAGAACTGTTTTGGGATCCATTGGATTAAATTATAAATAATAAAGTGGCCAAAAAGCTAAAAATGGTTTACTTTGCTGTCACTTAATTTTGCTCCACATGTGATATTCCTGCCACTGACCATCCAGCTGCTGGACACAGAGACTTCTCTCAAATGTCACACAGGGTCAGCGTCAAGCAAAACAATCCTCCAAAGAGCGCAGAAAATCATACAGCCATTCATTTTCAAAGAATAATAAGCACTTTCTTGGGAAAAAGTGAGAGTTATGGTGGTGCAGTGTTTTGCAGGTCAGTGAGTTCAAAGGTCTGACCCCTAGACTGCTCTTTGACCATGGATGAGAGGCGGGTTGTAATGTGTTAAAAAGGCCTTTGAATCCCCCTGGAGTCACCTCGACACCGTACAGTGTAGTCCCATCCCAAAAGGCAACTGAACCACTTTTCCACAACTAATACAGGAATTACTCACTTACATTTTTATCTTTTCCACTTTCTTACCCAAACTATGGATATCGAGGGATGAAGTATGAAAGGTTTTCTTCAGAACAAACATATTCTAGGGAAAAAGACGGGGGGGGAGGAGTAGCTGTCGGATTTAATAGCTCCTGTGTGCTCAGCGGCTCCATTCCTATGATCACATGTCACAAAGCTCAAAGGTCAGAGGTTAGGTCACATGGGCCTTGTAATTAGCCCGGCTACCAACCGAGCCCATCCCGTGGTATCCCCACCATTTATGGCATCTCACCCCTGACCTGTAGCTCCTTGTCTCTAAAATACCCCTACAATGCCAGTGGTACATGGTGTACTGGAAGCTGAACTTTCCCCTCTGAGAGCAGACGAAGGTCACGGGGGGGAAACCGTAGAAGCAGTCGGACAGAAAGCTTCCGCTGATTGTGTCTTTGTACATTCAGCGAACAGACTGTAAGCTGTTCACCACGATATTAGTGATGGCAGTCTTGATCTTCCCATTTGTAGAGAGGAGATGTAACTACACGTAAATGAGCTTTGCGTCAACTCGAACAGCAGAAGACTATTTCTCATTGGATAAACTCGTGAATGGTGGGAGAACAGGATGTACACTATGCCGCTATTAAACGAGTAACAACTTGTCGAAAGTGTTCAGCTGGAGCACGGCTCCATACATCTCATGCTACAGCCCCGCGGGGAGAACGGGAGGAAGTCATCTCCAGAAATGGGACCACACAGTTTTTTTTTATTCAACAGTGCGTCATGGATGGTTATAGAAAAAAAAAACAAGCCTATGCAAATTCCTACACAAATTACACTTAGTAGCAACGACACACAGTTGCAGACGCGCACACACACATGCACAGTAAACCGACTTCCTTCACTTGGGTGAAAAGAAGAACTGACACTTTTGAGTGATCTTTCAGCAAACTCCACAGGGACGGGCCTACATTTCTCGAAGAACGACTGTGTACATGTGAGGCCTTGACAGCAGTTAATAGTTGGGCAATTTTCCTTTTCTTTTATATGATGCACACGCATGAACTCACCGTATGCAACAACAACATAGAAACACGCAAAACTGGTTCACCTGTATGTTTGGTTGGAACACGCACACCTAGTATGTCATGTCAAATCCCTGAAGCAATGTGCATTAAGGAGGGAACATCCCCTAAGCATTACCTTTGACCTACAAGTTTATTAGGATGCAGTGACAGTTATGCTCCAAGCCCTGCATAAGTATAACTTATGAGTTTTGCATTGACGTTTTGGCTGAATTAAAAGACCAATGCTGTGGAGGTAAAGGATGGCGTTAAGGTTTTCAATTGATGCCAACATTGAAAAAAAGTGTTTTTAGGAAGTTAGATCACATGTGAGGCAATAATAATAATAAATACAAAATATATTGGTACAAATTCTTTTTTTTTGTTGGTTTTTCAAGTGTGGCCAAGTTTGAGTTAACGATCAAACCCCGGTCTTCAATGTACACGATTTTCCTCATAGAAAATAGTGATTATTAGCATGACCTGTTCACAGTTGTCTTCATAGTCCTTTTTAAATCATATTCTGTTATTTTCAGTCTGGGCTTTGTCGAACTCTCCCGCTGTCACAGCCTCTCGCTCACTGTCAGCAGCATTGCGAGTCTCTATTATTCATCACTTCCACTCCCAAGCTATTTATACCAGCTTTTACAGTCAGTCCGTCTTTCCGCTCGGATGGCTGCATCTGTCTACACTAATACACTTATTTTAACTTGAATATGTAGTTTCCGGCCGCCTCGGAATTCCTCGCCTCAGACACTATCCCTACAGGTGCCTAAACACTGTCAAAAACATATGCACACAGGGATTTCCATGCATAAAGATTTACACATCCGGCTGCCCTAAAAGAAGAAAATAGGAATTGGTCTAAAATGTAAAAGGCCGCACTTTCCTCCAAATATTTTTTATTTAACCATGACATTAATTGAGCTGTCAGACTGTGTACAACGCCTATATTTATGAGTGGGGTATAAATTATCTATAATTGTATAGAAGGCAGCACAAGAGACAAATCCCATGTGTTTCTTGTTATGTTTCCTTTACACATGCTTGTGGCTAAATATATCAGGTTTTATTTTAAACTCTGCATGTTCTGCAGTTTGCCTCTAGATTGTCCCATGAGGTATTAACTCCACTGAAGGGCATCTTATCTCTCGGTTCCCTAGGAAAAGAGCACAGAGTCAAGTCACTTCACATGGGAGCGTCTGATTTAGAATATGTAATTTCAGCATTTGTGTCTGTAAGCAGGGCTGTGTATGCAAGAGTGTGTGTGCTGATTCTGGACAGTGCAGGACACAAAACTTCAATTTACCGTCATGGAGGAAGAGTGAAGATTCCAGTTTCAGCCTAACATTTCCATCAAAAACTGGTATTTATATTTTAGTAGGTTGTCTCTTGTGATCTGTCGGAGATGTTCATGAAATTTAATGTTTCTGTGTATGTATTCATAATTTATTGGAAATAATTCTTTGCAGCACATCAGTCAGTAATGAGGCCAGAGTGATGATAAGAAACGAAATGTTTAGGCTAATGTGTGGACATTTCCATCCACTGATAAACATGGCTACACTCAAAAACAGCATTGGATGACGAGGGGGACAAAACATGAGTTTATCTTTATGGGAGGAAGCTTCAGGTCATCGCTTCTCACTGTGAGTTATGAGGTAGCAGCGCCCTCTAGAGGAGGAAGGAGCTCAGAACACAGACCAGGAGGAGTTTATTTAGAAAGCTCAAGTATTTGATTTCTAGTTGAAAAAATGTCGGATATGTTTGCTTGGGCTCTTTGTACTTCTGGCATTTCAGATAGAGAATAATCAATCAATTATTAAACTACATACTCATATGCACTGATAATGAAAATTCCTCTGGTTGAACTATAGGCTTACAGCTGTCCAATAAAGGACACTACCTCACCACAGGTTGTATGTAAATGAATATCTTCACTTTAATATTTTGTCATGTTGTTTGGCAACCTGTTAAACAAGTAAATGGTAATATTTCCTATAAGATGATTTTAGTTCTGCTGAGGGCCCAAGATAAGGAAAGGAGTTGTTCGTTAATTTTATTTCAGTGACGAAACTAATTTGAAATTCATCAGATTTGCAGATGCTTATGATAAAAAGTAAACATGGAGTTTTAGGGCCTATGGTGTAATCCAGCCTTATTGTTGGGGCCCCTTGTCCCCCAGTCCCAATAGCTTTTTTGCTCATTATTGCTCATTTTTAACTTTAACCAATACCAGATAACTACAAGATACATGTATAAGAAATCAAAATGTCTCAAGTAGCTGGTACATTGACTGGAACTTATGGAGTCATTGTGTTCAGGCCCAACACATTCGTTTTAGACAGATTTCGTCTATGTAAAAACTATTGCGATAGTCACTGGAGAAATCATAAATATTTATTATCCTATTAGTTCACCAGTTTTTGTAACAATGACCAAAATCCAGAACATGTCTATACCAAGATCTTATGCAGGGGCATTAGCGCTGAAATTCCTGGTCATGTGACCGCTTCCATAATCACACCAGGATTAACAATAAACTTCTACGTTCCTCAAAATTATCACACATGATTCAGATGAACAATTTATTGATTAGGTTGCTAAACTGTATACATCTTTTTATTCTTGCACATTACCAATTCTTTGCGACCAAAACAAAAATTGGCAGACATATAAACCCATACACACAACTCTCATTAACAAAGGAAAAACTCGAGCATTGCTCATCTAGGTCTTGAACTAGTCATGACTAGTCATTGAAAACCAGAGTACTGAAAAAAAAGACAAACGGTTACATTAAGTAGCTATGTTGGTCTTAATAAGTGCTGTGGGGAAAGAATTTCTTTTCAGCAGATTCTTTACTGAGCGATGCCTATGACTCCGCAGGCCAGACGTCCACCGGCATTTCCAGTCTTTAGGCTCTCTTCATTGCCCCCTTTTCCTAGGTCATCAGCCTTCTCGTGTATCTAAAACACATGACGACAGCACAGGTAAACAACAAAGGTTTCGACAAATATCTGTAATCTAGATGCTCAATTCTAATTTTGTGTCTTTTACAGAAAAATAAAAATAAAAGTGAAGATGAACAAATTCACTATATTGTAAAACATGGTCGGCTAGTCTTAAATTTTACTCATTAGATGGGAAATACAAATTGACAGACACTATTTCTTACCACCATAGTTCGGCCAATGATGGAATAGGGGCCAGAGAGGGTTATTATCTTGTCTGTG
Organism: Channa striata; assembly: GCA_033026295.1. Classification (NCBI taxonomy): domain Eukaryota; kingdom Metazoa; phylum Chordata; class Actinopteri; order Anabantiformes; family Channidae; genus Channa; species Channa striata. The sequence continues at coordinate 8,846,297 of CM065182.1, read as the reverse complement.
ATGTTGATCTTGGCAATGTTATCTGCTCCTGCAATAACGTTTCCCAGATCTCCGACATGCCTATTTACATTACAAAATTTATTGCATTATATTAATTTTAAAACAGATATGCCTAATAGACACTGGCTCAATGGCATATAATGTGCAGCCAAAATTATTCGTTTCAAGTCTGCTGTGACAAGTCAAAACTTCCACTTTGACAGGGAGTCTAAGTTAAATGTCTTCTCTGACCTAAGATTGTTCCATGGATATTATTATCTAACTAGTTAAATGAATGAGTAACACCTAAGCAAATCCTCTAGCTTTCTGAAAGGAATGCAGTATTTAAAAAAAAAAAAAAAGTATTGTCATTATTTGTGTATCATTTTATTTTCTGTCACAAATTTACAAGACTTTACCAACCAAAATTCCCTCTAATGATTTGCTAAGTGCCCTTTTTGGGCCACTACTGCACCTCCTTCTCACTACATGATTCCTGTTTGTGGTAAAATGTTGACAATAAAAACACAGAGGTGGTGGTATGAAGCTATTTTTGGAACAAAACAGGAGCACAACCAGAAAGAAAATCCCTGTTACTTTCACCTTCTGTAACATTATCTGTGACTTGACTTTTGTTGGCAGACACTTAAAACTACAAACACAGATCAAATGCAAAACTATGCAAACTGCGCCAAGTAATTAAGAGAAGCAGAAGGAATATGATTTGTCTATTCAGTTACACATAACTCATTGTGGTCTCCAGAACAAGCAATTTCAGTTTTAATACATGTCACAACAGGCTATAAACATTTCCATAAACCTTTACAGTGGGAACTGCAAAACATTTACTGCAAACCAATAATGGTTCAAATTTAACTAACCTCTCTTCATCATTAGGACCAGCATGATTCTTGTTGTGGGGATTGTAGTGGGGTCCTGCACTGATGCACCCTGGGAAAGAGTGAAATGTAAGTAAAAGTTATTAGTCACAAAGTATTATATTTCAGTTTGAGTGTAGCTAAGTGAAAAGTAGACAGTCTGGTACGTTTTGCAATTTAGGAAAAAGACACAACTATTGTCAGATTCTCACCGTTTGTGTTATCTCCAAATGCATGGACATGGAAACCATGGTCACCAGGGGTAAGACCCTGGATTTCTCCGGTAACTTTCACTGGAGCTGTAGGATTCTAGTTGGTCAGGACAAAGCAATTTATTAGGGAAAAAAAATGGCCCAAAGTTTTAAAACTTACTAGACATCAATAAAAAAATTAGAATATTTAATATTAGTTAATTAAAGAAAAGACTTGTTGTAATATATTGCACAAGAAGTCTCCTGCAACGCACGGTACAGGGCATTTAATCATTTTAAAAGTGAAATAAAACGTTGACACTGTATGAATATAATGTGCATTCATCATGAGCTGGAGTGGGGTGAAGGATGAAGACATAACTGACTGTATGGTCGGTAACCTTTAATATTACATAACTCTGCCAGCTCTGACCCTGCGTAACACATGTTTGGCCAGCGTGACTCCTTATCAACAAGGCTGAACGCTGCAATAAAAAAAAAAAAAAAAAACCTGGACATGCAATGACTCAGCAAAAATAATAACTGCATCTCATTGGACCGGACGCGTTCATAACACCACCACGGATCTGCAGCGTCAAGCTTAAGAAACTGTGCAAAAGTGGGTGTTATGCAACAGGCGTTTGAAAACGTCCATCATTAACGAAACGCAGACCTTCCCCGGTCAAAGGTCACGGCTTTAAAACCATCATGTCAGTAGGATTCGTTTAAACGTCGCTCTACTTTGAACACAACGCAGTGACGCAATCGTAACGGAAACGCCGTTGAATTAACTGTCATTTGTCGGCGTGCAAACAAACCTCATCTTGCAAAACAAAAACGTGGTTGGTGTCAAGCAACTTCTTCAAACCACTGTGCTCACTGAATTGTGTCTTGTAACGCTAAGTACGTTAGCTAGCTACACTGACCTCCCCGGAAAACAGACCTGAATTAACGCTGCCGCTGGCTATAGAATGAAAACTTAACTAGCTTAGCATTCGAGCGTTAACGCACCAATCACGGTGCACGACGGGTCTCCGGTGTGGTTGGTGTTAACACGACTAACTGGCCCGATATTTCTCCTTTCCTCTAAAAGCAATAAAGGGCGACATACTTCCTGCTCAAAATAAACGGTCCCGCTGGTTTCTCCTGATCCTTTCAGCACGCACACAGCTTTCAGCGCCATCTTTGCGGTACTTTCACCGAACCCTCGAGTTTCTGTAGTACAGTCGTGCTAGAGACAACCAAAATACGCAAGACGCTAAGTGGGCGGACAGAAACGTCACCCAGCCAATCAAAATCAAAACCAAAGCTAATTTTGATTGGTTATTGGCTAATACGGAAAAGAGCAGGTGACGATAGTGAACTCTAGCACATTTAAATGATTTTGTTTACAAAGTTTCTTTACATTTTTGACTTTTTGGAAATGTTCAAGAGTTTAATTTTCATACTATGCAAATCTACTACTACTACTACTACTTCTCTTTCGGCTTTTCCCATCAGGGGTCGCCACAGCGAATCACCCTTATCCACTTCACTCTATCCTGGGCACCTTCCTCTCTGACATCAAATCCTTTTCTTACTATGCAAATGTTGTACATTTAAAAAAAACATGTCTTTTTGAAATTTGTGTCAATTTATTCAGTTATATTAGAATAAATTAGAACTCGTGTTTATTATTTTACATTGTGATTAAACTAGTGTTGAGTCAATGTTAGACATGACTTAAAACCTAATGCTTTCAGCAATAGTGCTGATTTTGTTGTAACAGCTAATTACTCATACTAAATTCATTGTTGTACACAGGCTTCTTTACCAACATGCAGATTGACACAGCAGTTAATGTCAGATCCAAAATGCACAAATACAACAAAAATATTTGATACATATTCAGTGATGATCCTCTTGCACCAGAACACTAAAAATATTTGTCTCCCAATAAGAAACCCTGTCATCCAGAACAATGGCATTACTCAGTAATCCTTCAAAACAAAACAAAGGACACTTCTTTCCTGTCATAGATGGCCTTTAGAAAAAAAAATTGTTTGAAATTTGTAAAATTACCAATTGCCCATTAATTTTCTCATAATTACACATTTGTGCAAATTTGTAAAAATGCAAACTTTTGCATTGGCACTACAAACTGTGGTCAGATGTTTGCATTAATTAGACTTTGGATCTGCAGAACTTATTGATTTGATTAGAAATATTACTAATTATTACAAAATAGCTCCTGTATTTTAGATCCTCCAGTTCACACTTTATCCCAGAAAGCAAACCATGCCATGATGTCCAAAGAACACTGTCTGTACGTCACATAAAAACAGACAAGGGTGTAAAACAATTTCTAAAGTTTCAAATATTCCAGGTAAAAGTAGTTTCAAACATCTTTAGTAACTTTCCAAAAATAGATATTTATTATCTGTACTATCAAGTAGACAGGCCTCTGTAACAGCCTGCCAGTTTTGTTAAGGTTTTCCTGCTGGTAGTTATGCAATACATAAAATATAAAGAAACATTTACCATTTGCTTATTATGGTTGTTGCCCATGTTTCATGTAAAATCACTAAAGAGAGAACAAAGATATTAATAGGAACCTACACTCTTTCTGACGTATAGCCAGGACAAACCAGGATGACTAAACTATATGTAAATTAGTACTGAATTAATATAAAGTTACCTAAATCCCCAATCATAAATACAAAGATGAACATTTGGTGGCAGCGATACCATTAGCATACTTTTTGCACAAGAAGTCTCCTGCAACAAAAGGGGGGGTTGTCAATCAATAGGCGTAAGTTAAATTGTGATATATGACATAAACATGTAGCGTTTAAACTTAACATTATATCAAATGTGTAAAATCATTTTTAATAGCTGAGTATCTAAAAGTTGACCACTAGAAACCACAAAATATAACTTGCAAAAGCAGAGTGATTTGGTAAAAAAATAGTTTATTAAAAACAATTTCCTATGGCTGAAACATTGAAGATTTTATGTCCATGTCTTTTGTATTTTTAACAAATCATAGAAACATCTGTCAACCTTCAAACCATGAGGAGTTAAAAACATTAAAGCAAAGGGCCTTGGTATTCTTTCCAAGTCAACTTGTTTCTCTCGAACAAACAAATCACAGATTATAAACAAGAACCGTGACACCTTAGATTCATCAGTGTTACAAGCATATTTACAGCAGTGTGCCCCAAGCAATACTCTTCATTTTGTTTTGCTCTCGGTGCCTCTATGTTAAAATGACTAAAGAACAAGAGCTGGACCTGCAGAATATTAGCTTCAAGATGTTAACTTAATAGCACATATTGTATGTCTTCACTAAAACACACTTGAAGCGGACAAGGCTAATAAAAATCTGAGTTTGACTGACAGGAAACAAAAAGAAAAATATTTCAGTAAAATTTAGCACTTTTTTTCTGATCTGAGATATTGCTCTCTTTTCCTTTTATGCATGGATAAAAGAAAAGATCAATATTGAATAGTTTTAACTGTTTCTGCTAACAGGGTTTGTAGAAACGCTGTGCAGTCCATTTTCTTCGTTGGATGCGCAAGTTCAGCTTTATTTCATTAACTGAAGATTAAAGATGAAAAGAAAAACAGCCAAGTAAAAACATGAGAATTTGGGGTAGAATGCTACTTAAATTTTATGACGGAGATGTTATTTATTATGTCTAGATCACTAAAACAGCTTAAAGAAAGCCCACTTTCATATTAATTTACTTCTTAAATTATGCAAGGGAAATATACCCAAATGCACCCAGAGATATTTTCTTTCTAATTGCTGTACCTATCATGTTGAAATATTTTATCTGAAATTACTGCCCAACAGTAATGTCTGTCAATCAAAAGAAATTTGATAAAACAAGACAAAGGTTTGGGTTTAGGTTTTGGGGTTTTCAGTCCCTACAATGGTTTGTTTATCCAGTATTTTTAGTAGCAAACAATGTGATTATGTGAACACAAAATAAAAAATATTTTCATGGAAAATGTGCTATAATGTTATATCTGGATAAATAAAGCATCATTAAATTATTCCCTAAGAAATATTAGAATGACACAAGTATTACATTTTTTGTTTTAAATCAAGGAATTAGCCGTTATTTTTTTTTTTCAGTAAAACATCAGATTCACACTTTTTATGTCTAGCTCCTAAAGAAGCCACATGTTTGAAAGAGACCCAGTAACAATGAAATAATTAACAGTTTAAAAAAACCTTAAAAGCATGTATCAAGTGTCTTTTTAAGAACAATAAGTATTGGCCAGTTAACATGCACATGTCAATGATTGATCAGTTACTGTACAAAGTAGTAGAGTTTTTTCCATTTCCAATTCAAACACTCTTTTAAGGCCACCATAGTTTTGTCAAAGCTTGTTGTGAAATTACAATAAGGGGCTGGCATAAAACATAAGATGAAAGATTAAAAGCTTTACAAAATTGTTTGAAAAGATGTTCAGTGTTTGAAGGACATCTATGCAACAATGTTGTAAGTATTTTAAAAGTTTTAACTTGCAGAAGAGGTTCTGCTACCATACATATGAGGAAGGCATGAATTAAAAAGAAAAAAGTGCCTCAGAAATCATTTTTAATCTGCTGGGTAAAATCCTAAAAGCTACACTCAAATTAACATCAGATGGACAGAGTTAAGATAAGCGTGCAAGCACTGCACTCTTGCAAGGAGGAGGAAAAAAAAAGTAGAGTGGACAGCCAATATCTAATAAAAGTCATTTCCTGAACTGATTTTAATGTGGTCATGTCTTTTGAAACAGATACAAAGCCACATTTAACCATAAGCCATAAATTCTGAAAACTGTCCATGGGCCAGAGAGGTTTGTTTGCAAGACTGTGTTTTTTGTGGTTGTTGTTGTGTGGTTGTCAACGGACTAGTTAGATTCATCTGAAAAGAGTTGAGGCTTTTTAATCATAGTGGGGAACACCTTTTCATCTCTCAGTGTTTCACAGCAGTCTGAAGACTGAAGGAGCAGCAGTCCAGTCTATGAGGCTGCTTCCTGTATTGTTTCTGTGGGCTCACTTTCAGCAGAAGGCTCAGAGGGCGCTGGCTCCCCTGCAGCACTAGTTACCTGTGTGGCCGGAGCTATAAGTTCTGATTCTGCCTTCTTTTGAGAAGTCTCCACACTTGGTTCTTTACTGGTTTCTAAGTTAACCAAAGGAGTCACATTGGGTTGCCCTGTGTTGTTAGGGGTCCGGAATCTGTCCATGTTTTCCAGTTCAGCCAATCGGTCATCCCTGTCCCATCGTGTTGTTCTCTCTCGACGTTCTCGCCTCGGTCGGTCGCCTTCTTTTGCGTCAGCTGCTCTTCCTCTTTCTCGACTACCTCCTTCTCCACTTGGCCTTTCTCCTCCCTCACCCCTCCCATCACCTTTTCCTCGTTCCCTCTCGCTATCCAAGCTGCTTCGCCTCTCCCTCCAGTCCCTTCTGTCCCTTTCCCGCTCCCGTTCACGGTCTCTGTCCCGATCTCTGTCTCTGTCCCTGTCTCTCTCCCATCCTCCTCCCCGGTGATCACCTCCATCTTCCTGCCAGCCTCCAAGTCTCTCCCTCCCATCCATTCTATCAGCACCTCCTCCCCTGCTACCATCTCCAAACGAGCGCCTTCCACCTCCAAAACTACGATCCCTCTCTCTGTCCCTGTCTCTATCCCTCTCTCTATCTCTGTCTCTATCCCTGTCTCTATCCCAGTCTCTGTCTCTCTCCCTTTCTGGCTCTCTGTCCCTGAATCCAGGCCTGTCTCCCCTGAATGATCTGCCATCCATTTCCTCTGGCCCTTCAAGGCCACGAGGACCTCCTGGTCTGAGAAAAGGAGGAGGAGGAGGGCCTTGAGGAGGAGGAGGGCCGTGCCCATGTGGAGGGAAGGGAGCCCTTATAGTATGGGGAGGGGGCATCCCAAAGCCTCCTTTAGGTGGAGGGGGCTCGTGATGCATTATTTGAGGGTGTGGTCCCCTAGTTATCATCTGTGGAGGCATAGGAGGAATGCTGGGGTGAGGGGGTCTTGGTCCATGGGGTGGCGGAAAACGCTGCATGTGTGGTGGTGGGGCAAGGGGAGGACGCTGGAGAGGGATTATACCAGGTCTAGCACCAAGCAGACCACCAGACGGGGGTTGGATGTTTCCTGGAAGTACACCTCCAGGTACGACTGGAACCGCACCTGGAGGTCCACCTGAAAGAGCACCTGAAGGTCCACCTGGAAGTCCACCCGGAAGACCAGCTGAAGGTCCACCTAGAGGCACACCTACTTGGTTACCTGATGGGGAACAAAGATATGCATGTATTAATTTAAAATCAACTTATACTGTCCAAACATACCAATATGTTTACAGCAACTCCTAACATTTTAGAGAAACTAAATAGACAATGCTTGGTGCTGTAAGGATGCTTGATAAATATAAATACATTTTTATCAATTCTGCTCATCAATCAACAATGACTACTGCACTTACATTACTGTATTTAGTTACCAAGCATACAAATTATTTCATATAGTTTTTTAAGTGATAAGAAAAATCAGTCAAGTTAGCATTCTACTTAAAACCTATTTGCACAAATAAAAAACATCAAAACACTAGTGAAAAGTCTGAAAAGAAAAGGAAACTGACCGATAGGTCCCATTTGGTTGTTGAAGATGTTGGGACCTTCAAGGACCTCATCATTCTTCCTATTGGCCAGAGCTGCTGGGTCCAGAGGCAGGTCCTCAACCAACTTTTGGGGATGGATTTGACCTAGTTTTATTTGTACCTGGGGAGTTTAAAACCTGTCAAAAAAAGTCAGAGGAGTTATTTTGAAAACCAACCTACACAGTGTTGTGGTGTGAAAACTGGACTCCACAATAGCCAATTCAAGATTTTAGCAAATATTACTAAAAATCATAATTACTTCTTTACCATTAAATACCATTAAATCTGCATCCATCCATCTATGTCAAAACTAATAGTTAAGCAAGTCACAATTTGGGTCCATAAAGATCTGACAAAACAGGATAACCAAACAAAGTATACACAGGGATACTGACAAGAATAATTCAAATATAAAAATACAGAATGGGCACTAGGTCAGTAAAAGAAACTGAATATAAGTCAGTGAAAAATGGTTTGATGACAGCTGTTTGTGTGATACCTGGAGGCATCTGCATGGGGTTGAAGCCAGGTCTGATGAAAGGAGGAGGGGGGACGCCTGGGGGGAAGGAAGGTGGAGGCATGCCCACTGGTCCAGGAAAGATGGGAGGCTGCAGAGAGCCCATACTAACCACTGGCTGTTGCATTGGGGGGACCTGAGAAGATTTACAAGATTTACTGGAGATGTCACATGGGAAAGATTTGGTTATTTTTAGCTATTGTGACATTAACAAAATAGGATGAGGAGACTTAGAATGTAGAATGATTTCTATTTTAGTTTGTAGTAACATTTAGTAATGTAGTAACATTTATTCCACGATTTATATCACGTCAGGACAAATCCGATGTGTTGTAGGTTTGAATGTGTTTAGCAACTATGAACAACAAGAGTGGACCAAGTGCCTCGGTAGTTTCAAGTGCCTATAAAATCACCAGCTAATCTTGCTTCAGTTTCAGAATTTCCTAATTTAGTTTAATGTTTGTATTATGCCAGTAGTTCTGAGGACCCATAGTAGCGTATTTGAAGTAAGCAGCTGTTAAGACAATAGTTTGGCAGTGCGTTGTTAATTAAAAATATATATACAAAAAGGCTTACAATAAATTTTGTATGCACAGCATCCTTGGCAGAAACACACAACAGATTAAACAAACAAATTCACCCCCACTCCTATTGGCCACCACCAAAGTATAATCAAATTCTGTGGGAAACACAGAGCTGAGCAAATGCTTGTTTGAAAAATTAAAAGAAATGTAATATCTTGGAGCTGCTATTTACCTGTGTAGGAAGACCAGCTGCAGCAGCTACAGGTAATACTGTCTCTTCAGACTGCTGTGACTCTGAACGGCCGTTGTGGGTGAGCTCTTCTTGGTGATCGAGAGCCTTCTTTACACTACTCCACTCTGAATTATTCAGAACAGTAAAAAAAAAAGAGTGGTTAATTCACGTCAGTAACAAATATCAATAAGCATTTTCTGCACAAGAAAAAGTGTTTCTTTTTAACTGTGTGACTTTTAACTGGACTTCCCACATAAAGAGCAGCATGTGCGATTGAATTTTATATCTTAAGATGTTTTACCTGGTGATAATGTGTCTACATCTAGTATTCCTCCTTCTTTCAGCTCCTCCAACTGGTCCTCCCTGATTTTAGACCAAGGTACGTAGGTAACACCCAGCTCTACGTCCCAGTACTGTTTAAACTCAGCCTTTATGCCCTTGTTCAAAGCCCAAGCAATCTGCCAACAAATAGGAAAAACAACTTTTGATTGACAGGAACATCTTTAATTTTCTAACTGATTTGCTGACTTTTGGTTAAATACTGCATTAGTAAGCAGCACTCTGTGTGTTTCACTCACCTTGATGGCTTTCTGGTTAACTTTGTAAGTTCCTCTACTAAGTTTTTGCAGAGCCCTGAAAGCATCTTGCCTATGTATCATGACAATATAGGCACAGCCACGTGGAGGGATCATCTTAAAATTCAAAAAGACAAAAAGTCTGGACTTAATCGTACTGCAGAAACATATCACACTTGGCAAAATCTTGAAAAGTTGAGGTTTGATTTGAACATTAGTTGTCTGTAAGATATCAATATGTCCCCAGAACAAACAAATATAAACAATAAAGCATGAAGTTGTTCATGTATTCATTTTCCATTTAAAAACCCATTGGACAAAATGTTTAATTCAAGTTGCATTTTTCATTCCGGATGAGGAAATATAAATATCATAGTTACAAAGGATGTGGTAACAGCTGGATCTACGTAAATGCTTTTTATTCCACTTTAGTCCACTTACATTGATGGATTCGATCTGCCCAAACTCCTCCAGTACACAGGCAACATCTTGCTGTTGTGTTCTCTTGTCCAGCTGGCCTACCCACAGAGTTGTACTGCAAACTGAAAGGACATAATAAAGTAACATGAACAAAAACGTGACTGCTACATCGACCAAAAGCAATGGTTTTATAGAATTACTATAAAACAAACTTTACTTTCCAAACAAGTCACTTGAGGTCTACGTTTATCTACTTAATGAAATTACTTACTGCTTAGTGTCTCACTCTTGGTTGGTGGTAGGCCCTTCTGTCGGCGCTCTCTCTCCTTCTCCCTCTCCCTGCGCTCCTGTGAGCGAGAGCGCGGGGAATGGTAGCGACGGTCTCTGGAGCGTGAGCGGGATCTCCTGTGCCTTGATCGTCGTGTACGAGAATTAGAGCGTGACCTCCTCCGCTTGGGAGACCTGGAAAAAATAAAACGCTTTGCATCTCAGGATATTTTCATTACAAATGAGCACATCATAAGCAGCTTGTCTGCATAAGGCGAGACAAATGGTAAAGAAATAATTACAAAACTGAATAAGAAGTACTTACCTGGATCCTGAGTGTGACCTCCGACCATGTCTACCATCCCTTACAGATGAATGGTCCATATCCCCTGACAAATCCTAATATAGTGAAATATATGAAAAGAACACCATATTATCACTTCCTACAAAAAAACAGAGTTTCTACATATTTTACCTAAAGAATTATAAGTTTTTCCAAATGAATGCAAATATAAATACGATTATTGTATTTATATTGAACATACAATAAATTACGAAGAGATATTTCCAATTTTTGCAGCGGAAATTTGTGGGATTAATTCAATATTATTTTATCAGTTGTCAATGAGAAGAGCTGTATGTGTAGATGATAGGATCCTATCATTTTACACATTTGTTCAGCTAAAAGCCAACAAACTATAAACTTGATTACAATGTTGACCACAACCTAAGTTGTTCTAGGCAAGAAATCATGCTGCTGTGGTCTGATGTTACCAGTGCATTTGAAAAAAATATAAATAATATGTTTTTCAAACAGGTCCTTGATTGATTGCATATACACATACACATACTTAAAAACCATACTGGTTATCTGGAGAAATCATAAACAACGCTGCACGCAGCTTATTGGAAATCCACATATACATGAAGAGATTGAGTTATCTGATTTCTCCTCCACCTCAGAATTATTTTGGTTTATAGATTTGAACTGCACAGTGACAGACGACACTGCATCCTGACTTTTTCCCTATGTATGTTGTAGTGACAGCGTGAACTGTCCGCATTTAAAAAAAACTACAGTGGAAAGCAAATTATTTAGACTTCCACAGGCTACCTCAGTATTAGAAATCACTGTGGGTTGAGAAGATTTAAAAACAAGAAGGCATTGCCCAGTGCAATAATTTCATTCATTCAGTCATTCAGCCTTTCACTCTGCTACTTGCCCTGTTTTGAACCTTTTGTAATGCACATCTGCAGCGGTATACAGCCGATTAGAAACCTGATTCTGTTTATACATGGAGGAGAAATTGGCCTGCAGAGAACAGTTTTCCCTAATCCATTACCCTGATTACAGAAACCAGGTTTCCTGTTTATATGACACTTAAGAAATTAGCTTTGCATCTAAACACACACCCTGTTTACACACTACACTTCTTCATTTTCCAGCTCAGACAGTTTTATGGTTTAATAATAAACTTAAATCGCATCCAAACTTTCCCAAAATTTGCTTAGTAGGTGCTGGCAGTTTATTCGCCTTTTGAAGAACTGTTAACTCTACCTGCTGCTGCTGGGTGGTGTTGTGGGGAGGAAACACCCCCGGGAACCCGGGTGGTGCAGCAGAAACAGGGAGGGGCTGTCCTTGCAGAGCATTTCCCATAGGAGGCATCATGACTGGAAAACTTTGTCCTGGTGGTAAACCATGTGTCTGGAGCTGGCCATTAGGAGGCAGAGGAACCTTTACAAAAAATAACAAAATTAATAACAAATAATATATGAAAAATATTCTACATGTAAATCAATATTGACAAATAACATTTTATGAATTGAAAAAAAACATGTTAACTTCAACAAATAATGAAGATACACTAATGTAAATGGTATATTCTATATATTATGTCACCATGTTATAACACAGTAATGCTTCTTTTATTAATTACCACTTTCAAGTTTTTTTCAGAGAAATTTGTATGTTTTTCTTTTGTTATAAAAGGAGACCAATTTGTCCATATCTGTAGATTAAATTGTATAATTTAAAAGTGATAAAATAAAAAGAAAAAACACAAAAGTAAGATGACTATATTTCTTCCTCTTTCTAGATTTCTGCAGAGATGGTAGCAGGGGAGGAGGTGCTGATAGAATGGATGGGAGGGAGACTTGGAGGCTGGCAGGAAGATGGAGGGGATCACTGGGGAGGAGGATGGGAGAGAGACAGTCCTTTTGTAGTTAAGGATGTTCCTCTTACCTGCTGTGAGGGGTCTTGTGACATGTTAATCACTGGCGGTTTAAAGTGCTCCATGTGCTGTGAGAAGGCTGGAGGCTGCTGCATACTGCGATGATAAAAATATGGCATCAACTTCACAACTTTTAATTTAATTTCTAAAAAGAAAAAATCCATGCTTCCCATCAGGCATCAGACATACTGTAGTATATGTAATAAATTAAAAAGCTTACAACGATGGTTGCGCCGAGATTTCATCCTTCTTTGTTTCTTCTCCAACTTCTGGTTCATCATCATAGTCAAAGCGGTCCAACAATTTCTAAGAGAAAAGATTAAGCTAATGATTCCAATTGCACTTGGACGAAACTTTGCTACCTTTTTGGTTCACTGTAACATATAGTACATAACTGTGTTATAAAGTATCTGACCTTTGCCAGGTTTCAAAGCCTTAATTTAGCTATTTATTACATGCAAATACAAAAATGCACTGTCACCTTGTCAAAGGTTGTTTTCTGCTGGGTAGGCTGAGTGGGCAAGGGAGGTTGTGAGGTGACGATGCCCAGGCCAGTAGTGATGTTTTGGGCCTGTGTCTGGATTGTGTGAAGAGGAGGCTGCGTGTTGGCCTCTGGCTTTACTGGCTGCTGCTGAAAGTTTTGGAGCATTTGTTGAAGCTAAAAAATCCAGTGACAAGAGAGCAAAAGGAAAAAAAAATTAACCAAGGTCTAAAAGATGTGTAAGAAGTAACAACACTAAACTAAAGCCAGTGTGATTCACACACACACACACACCTGCTGACCCTGTGAGGACTGGAAGAGCTGAGCAACAGCAGCAAAGGCATCAGAGTTTTGCAGCTGAGCGGCAGATGTCATGGTAGAGTTTGTGGTTACCACAGTAACTGGCTCTTTGGCTGGAGGTGGAGAAGAACCTGAGGGATCATATACAGAGTGATACAGACAGAGACGTGTAAGCAGCACACGGATGCATTCAAACGCTAGCACCCAATAATATATAGAATTTATAGAATACATAGAATGTATAATGTTAATGCAAGTACACTTCCAAATGTTGATCACTGTTATCTTTTGTGTACATTAAGATAAATTACCTGGCTCATCTGTGCCCGTGTACGGTGCGGCAGCACTGCTAGAACCGGCTGCCATGTCCAAGAGAGGCTGAATGACCTCGATCTTGAACACCCCATTCTTCTGCCACAGGTTTAACACCCGAACAATCTTACTCTATGAAGGAAAATAGGGATGAAAAGAAATAGGTCAGTGACAGAGAGAATGTGATGAAGCTGATTGGAATTACAGCTTTTATCAGCATGATAAGATAAGATAAGATAAACCTTTATTCGGTCAGAATTGACTACAGCACTAAATTCAACAATATTATAACATTCATCATTATGCAATTTCTACCAAGTCCCTGTTCTTACCCTGTCCTCCATGGGGCAAAGGCAGAGGTTCTCAAAAGTTCCAGTAATGTTTTTGGTAAACCTTGGGCCAAACACATCTTTGTCTGGTCCAAACTGGTGTCTCGATTGCCTGACAATGGAATCCACCACATACAAGCCTGCTACCTTGTACTCAGGCTTACACTTGAGAATAAAGAAAAATAAAACAGATTTATGAATATTTACTGAGGATACACTGAGTGATAACTTAATGTAGACTAGTTTGTCTCACCTTTTTGATAAACTTTTCCACAATCTGGACTACATGTTTGTAAAGCTGAGAAAGAGAAGCAAGTGATGATGTTACTAACACGATTTAGTAATACGGAAAATACAGCAGAGATGTACAGAGAACAATACTGAAGATACAAGTAATTATCAACAATTACCTTCATAGCTTTTATGGCCGATTTGGTGATGGAGATCATCTTTGCCCGAGATATTGGGGGCTTAGAGTCCATCAGTGAGAATAACTAGTGACAAGATAAAAAATATATAACATATAATGAATAATATATAATGAAGATGATGAGAAAGTCTTTTTCCTTTTTTTTTCTTTCTTTGTTTTTGCAGGGAGAACGAACGAGTCCAAGTAAGTCAGGTGGGCACAAACTAACTTTTATTTATTAAAGAACTGATTTTGACATCTGATTATTTAGATTCATCTTTACTGTTTGCAATAATGACATTCAGAACATAGAATCTGTGACCAGTTCAGTAGAATAAGGATTCCCCTGACCCCATTTACAAATCTTTATTGAATGTTTTCCCTATTAACATATATGGCTACTGGCTTGTTCATAAATAGCTGAATTCTCTTCTATTAAGTGACATGTGCTGTGCACCACTGTCAACATGTGCAGACACAGCGAACTGGCATCTTTATAAAACAGAAATTCACGATTACTGCTCAGATCTGATGAGTCTGGATCATTCTGATTGAGATTTGCATCAAGAAACTACTTTCTCTGTTTCTGTGTCAGATTAGGGAAACTGCAAGACTCTCTGAAACAAGCTCATTTTCGTTATGACGTCAAAATGAAGAGCGGCTAATTTGTTGTGAAATGACACAAGTTGGAGCCCCGCCACGGCCCCTGCTAGCGGGAGGGAAATCAAAGGTTCTACAGTTGACTGGGTCTGTCTATTCACTGGATTTCTAATAGCAACGGTCCCTCCTCCGGCCTTGATCTTTACGTGCAAACCCGGGCTGCGTGTGTTATTCGGGGGGCTGTGGACACGGTTTGTTAGCCTGCTGTGTGACAACAACAAGACAGAATGCTCGTCCCTAGCATGAAGTTCCCAGCCGTAAGCTAACGTTAATCGCTGTTCCAGGATCCATTGCTGGGGCTTATTAGTTGGCCAGAGACAAACAATATCGCTCGATTCAGCGGAATTATTTGCGCAGAGAATGTGCAACAGAAACGTTGTCTCGGTCAGCCTGAGCCAGGTGACTTGGACTTGTCCTGCTAGGCCCACACATCGGTACTGCTCGGCTAGCTGCAGTGAAACACCATGACCAGCACAGACAGACTCGGCGAGCTCGGGGTCTTCGCGATCTCCCCCCTCCGGCTCAGCTTACCTCCTGGTTAAAGGCGTTGACGGCATCCATGATTAGCCAGCGCCTTCGCCGTAGCTCTCGATTCCCTGCTCACAGCGATGTTATTTCAAGGAAGGGTCGGTACAACATGTCCGCTCCCGGTAGCTAATGATGGTTAGCCTAGCATCGGTAGCACTCGGGTCGGCGGCCACAGCAAAGCATGATGGGATTCGGTGTTGTAGTTCAGGGTTGTGTTCGCTGGGGGGCGCCAGAAATGATAATCTATCAAGTCTTTAAAAACATGTATTCATAAATTAAAATAGAAGATAATGATTTAATTGGGTGACAGGTCAGAACCATGCAGTCTGGACTGCAGCTTCTTAAAGTGTGTTTCTGGCGTCATGTTCAACACCAACATATGTTTTATAACAAACAATGACATTTTTCTGTTTCAACACTCTATTTTGCATTTTATATTAAATTATTATAAAATGCAGTTTAAGCCAAAAGATAAATATACATGACAATGGGAAAAATATGTTGAATTATAAAACAAATATGCCCACAAGAAGTCATTTGTGCAGCTGTGAAGAGCAAGGGAGGCTAATAATCCCATGTTAGTCCCTGTGGCACCTGGACTCGTTGTGTGTCCCTGGTTACAAAGAATTTGCAGAATTAATATTTTCAGTGCATAGTTCTTATTGATGCAGTTCCAAAAATCATAAAGTAAATAATGTCAGAATGAAGGCAATCATCTCTCATACTGATGTGGTGAGACAATCAAATGCATAGAAAACACTGCCTAGTAAGTGGCTCTTAGAGTGGATATTGTTTGAAAAGTAAATCCTTTTCCATTTAATATTTGGTTTCACATGACTATGACTTCAGATGTGCACTTACTCACTTTAGCCAACCATTGCTTTCCTTTGTCATTTCCTCATGTAAATTCTTGATTGTGTAGTGTATGGTATGTCTACATTAAAAGAGCTGATAAATATTAGCTTTATTTGAAGAACTTAATGCAAAAACCTCACTGTGACTTTTTTTAAAACAACATTAAATTAAAACAAAAACATGTCTAAACATTCCTAAGTCCAAATGCTGTGACCAACACCTGAATGACATACACTAATATATATGCCATCTAATGTTTGTCTTCTACTGTGATTATTTAGTGGATAAATAAAAACATCTACAAAGGTGCAACATACAGATAAAATTTAACAATTATGCATAAAGCCATCATGTGTACAAGGCATAAGAAAACAGTGTACACGTTTGCTCCTACTTTAGGCTTCACACTATAAAGCGTGGGCCCGTTGATTCCCCTTTGCTTTTCAAATTAGATAAAGCAATTGAGGATAGCATTTCAAAAACACTTTTTAAATATACTTTAAACTGAATCTTTATCTTTAAGCCATTAAAATGACCCTTAAAAACCTTTCTCATTTTCTTTATAGACTTTTTTTCAGTATCAGCATGAGTTCAAGTGTTCTTGTAGTACAGCATAACCACAGTAGGTGGTGGTAAACTTACACTTGTGGTTCTGTGTCTGAGTGTCTGGTTTAGTGCATAGAAAGCATGGTCCAGCAGACAAGTCAAACTGTAGCTATTATTCTCACCCCTTCCAAGAATCCATTAGAAAGGTGCATCCAACAGAGCACACCTGTATACAGCCTATTTTTAAATCTCACACACACTGCACCCTCATTCAACACTACAGAGTTGCATAAACATTTCTGTTGGTTACTGCACGGCTATTTTTATTGGATTGCATTATTGTTGTCAGCATTATTAGGGTAATTGTATATTAAAACATATAACCGTATTAGGAAAGATAACCTCAGCTGAAGCCATACAGGTAGACAAAATAATCTCACACTGTTGCTCCACCCTGCAGGTGTCTTCTCTTAAGTGATGTACACCGTGTTAAATGGGTCAGTGAAGAACCATGAGCGTGTGGAAATATGTTTCTTTGTCTGGTGTAGGCTACAACTTAATTTATGGCACAACAACCGACAGCACCATGAAAATGGCAACAGCCAAACTTAGATACATTTTAAAAAAAAAAACACACACACCATTTGTTTATGATCATTTAATAGCACAGAAATGAATATGCATCTCTTGAGTTTCTGTAATTACGGTGTTGCGTGGTTGCGCCGTGCCAACATTTGGATGCTTTACGCACCACAAATGCACCTGTCGAAATTACAGTGTGGACACATAGAAATGATTTCCATGCATTAAACAACAGTCGACACATGTGTAGTAATGCTGTTGCTCTCTCTCTCTCTCTCGCGCTGTCTTTTGGCTACAAGTGTGTTCTTTGTTCATAGCCATGTACAACCGGAGCGCACCATGCGCGACGGCACAGCGGCGGTACCGGGTGGAGTCGTCCCCCTTGTTCTCACACGTGCTCCGCCCGCTTGCGTTGATTGGATTGAAAATTACCACCACGACGTGAGGGGCTGTGTGTGTGTCTGTGAGTGTGTTTTTTTTCCCACCCTCAAACCAAAGAAACGCCCCCCCAGATGACCGGGAAAGTCACTGCAAACCGAAAAACACGCTCCATGCGCGCAGTCTGTTCGGGAGACTCCAACTGTTTGGAGACGGGACGCGCAGAGTTTAGCCTGAAAAAAAAAAACCTCATTGCGTCAGTTGACAACTTTCCATGATTGAATTGGGACTTTTTGTGTGTCATTGTCGTCTAAAGCCGAGACACTGATCAAGACTCGTCTCGGAAACTGCTGAGTGCGCTCATTTAGATGCTGTGCGTGAATGAGTGGCGCAAGCTCCGGTTCGCCGAATTCGTCGGGTTATTATAGGAGAGACGCACAGAGCCCGGAGTTAAAGCTCTTACCGGCCGTTAAGTATTTAATACCTGCCTCTAAGGTGGGCGACAGTCGAGCTGCAGCCCTGTTCCTCCCGCGGTGAGAGCAGACACTTGACAGGGGCAGTTGTGATGCCAGTTGCAGACAACGACATGGTCGTGGACAAGAGCCACGAGGGCAAGACCCCAAACAGCGCCGGCAACGAGAACGCCCTGCCGGCCTCCCTAGGCAGTCCCGCGGCGGACATCCTCAAGAGCTTTTACCACACCAAGCGGGTCGGGAACTACCTGATTGGAAGGAAGCTGGGAGAAGGATCCTTCGCCAAAGTTAGGGAAGGTCTCCATGCCCTGACCGGGGAGAAGGTGAGCGCACTACGGGGAGTGAAAATGCAACAGTGGTTAAAACTGTGTGTCGTGTCTTTTTGGATTTTTAAATGCAATGTGTGATCTTATGACATCATAGCAATAAAGTTAACTGCCTCCTACACTTGTAGTTTTAAAATTTTAAAACAAACTTTTTGAGAAAAATACATTATTATAAAAATGTATCAGGGTTTGTTGCTTTATTCATATTTTAAAGTATATAGAAATTACTGGCATGCATGGGTGTTATTTTTACTGGCAATTACTGGCAGCGGTCACTTGGCAATAACATCTACAGATCTTGATCAGCAAGATCTAATTATTCATTCCAAAGAAAATGATCAGCTCTGTCTTCATTCTTTGTTAATGAGCTCATGTGGCACCGCCAGCTGTTGCGCTCAGCTATGCGCAGCACGTCTTGGTTTCCCGGCCAAGCTCGAGTGGCAATATTTACTTCTTGTTTGTGAGACAGGTGGAGAAATATGTCCGCATATTTCCTCACATGTGGTAGGTAACTCGTGGCTCTGTGGCGTTTCTGAACCTCTGCTTTGTCTGCTGGAGCTGGTGATCTCACCACTGTGGGCGCGCAAGCCTCTGATAGGGGCGCAGAGGAACGATTGGCCGGCCAATCAGCTCCCAGAGTTGCTGCTTGGATATGAAATGTTGTCGTTGATAAATGGGCTTCGGACTCATTATGATTCTGCCAGCGCAGGGCTTTGATGTGGGCAACCATTGGCCACTGGTTGCCTTTGTCTCTCCCGGGTTTTAGAGGAGCAGCCAGGGCATTTGCATATTGGAAAAACAAGTACCCCATTTTTTTCAGTTTTCCTGCATCTAACCTCTTGTCTATTTGTATATGTGTACAATGGCATATGTGGATGTGTATCACTAAAAAATAATTATCATATTAAAGGTTAGCTCATCTTGATAGACCCCCCCCCCCTCCCTTTCTGTTGCTGTGAGGAAAAAAGCGACCACCCCACTCCTCATCCCTCTTTCCCTCAGCCTCTTTGTTGAGGATGATGCAAACACAGGCAATCGCAAAACCAAGCACATCACATGCTTTCCCTCTCTCTCATTTAGTGGAATACAGGGACCAACGGGCACTGGGAGGGAGTGGAGGGCAGTGAGTTTATTCAAGTAAAAGATTAGTCAGGTGTGGGGTGGGGGGGAAAGGGGGGGACTCCGAAATCCCTTCTAGCATCACTAGAAAGTCAGTGTGCGGATGCAGAGATGAGAAAGACTGGGTGTGTGTGCGATTTAAAAGCAGAGGGCGTATAAGTGACAGGAGGGGAGGGACGGTGGTGTTATGGTCAGGGGGGCTTGGGAGGTCATATGCATGTGTTTGTGATGTCTGTAACCCACTTTCCTCGCCACGCTCCCCCACCTCTGCCCTGTTTCTGTCCAAGGGGTGCCTGATAAACAACAATCCCCCAGAAGCCCCCCGGCTGGGTGCACCCCTCCCCTTTATACCCCCCCACTCCATACACTAGCCCACTGTAAACAGAAATACAGTGCCCCACCCCCCCTATACATCCCCTTCTTTATCCACACTGGATGGCGTAAACACAGGAAATCTATTAGTGTGTTATGTCGGCTCAGTGTGCGCACACATGTCTCAGTCAGGTTTAATTAGCAGCTATGAAAATATAAAAAGGGGTTTTAAAGGTGAATCAATTATCAGAGATCAAAGGACAGATGTAAAAAAAAAAAAAAAAAAAAAGACTAAAGCTGAAGGACAGACGAAAGAGAAGATGCACGCGACCACTTTGGTCCTCGTCAATTCATTAATGGATATGGTGATTAGTTTCACCGGTCATGCCTTTCCGTGTCTATAGGCTCTCCTTGGAATGATTTGCAGTGTATGGTAGCTACGCTCTTGAACTCCGTCTAGACGGGACACAAGGAGACATGGGCAATGAATGAAATAGAGTAGATGGGTATCTTATTGAATGCAATGAGCTACACAGGGGGGAGGACAAGTGTTTGTCATTGAAGCAAAGGACATATTTTATGGTTTTATGAGCAGATTTTCCAGATTCCTTCTCCAAAGTCACAGGAAGGGTAAAAAAAAAAAAAAAAAAAAAAAGCACAGACACAAGATGATTGAATTGGTAATTAATGAAAAAATGAACTTAAGTCTTTGCTTTTTTTCTCAGTCCTCGACTCTGTTTTGTAAGCAGGCCCCAATTTAACCTGTCTCAGTTTCAGTTCTCCATTTGTCACAGCTCGTCGTGTGTGTTTAGCTGCGACTAAATGCCGACAAATGGGAGGGGTATTAACTGTCCATTTGGCCACGGAGCCTTCTCAACTCACGGGGAAACATTTGCTTTTCCCCTTTATGATGGCTCGGCAACCCGTCCAACAGGCAGGCTCACGCTCCCCCCGCCTGCAGCCTCAGGGCCCTGTGGTGCCTGGGTTGTCCCGCATTGGGAACAGCTGTGACGGAGAGGTCGGCGATGAGTTATGTGGGCCGTAAAGGAGACTGAGTAGATCATCACCTGTTACAGCGCAGCCCCCTCACTCCTTCCAGGACACAGCAGTGCACTAGTGCGCCATTATTTGTAGGTGTCATTCACAGTATCATCTTTCTCGAAAATCACACCATCCGTCCCCGTCTGTCTCTATTTCTTCAGGTGGCTGTGAAGGTGATTGACAAGCGGAAGGCCAAGAAGGACTCGTATGTGACCAAGAACCTGCGGAGGGAGGGCCACATCCAGCAGATGATCCACCATCCCAACATCACCCAGCTGCTGGACATCCTGGAGACGGAGAACAGCTACTACCTGGTGATGGAACTGTGTCCTGGCGGCAACCTCATGAACCGCATCTACGACAAGAAGCGCCTGGATGAGAGGGAGACTCAGAAGTACATTCGGCAGTTAGTGCTGGCAGTGGAGCACCTGCACAGAGCGGGTGTGGTGCACAGGTAAAAATTAACCCTTTACCCTGTTAAGACCCGAGCTCTATTTTAATACGCATTTTTTTTATTTCTCTTTGCTATTTGGGCTTATTGGAACCTGATAAGTATAAAAACTACTTTTGTGTAATTGTAAAACTATAAAACTTTTATTTCCAGTCTGAACAGCAGTTTTTTTTTTCCCCCGACTGCTTTTACATGTATAATAACACGTTCAACATTTGTTTAACATGTTGTGAACATCAGTGCAATAAACTAAATAAAAACAATTTGCCCCATTTGGACAGTCACACCTACAGTATGGCTCAAAGGAAATGCTGCAAACAGTTTCAGGAATTTACATGGCCACAAGGTCTCAGTTATGCAGAAATAATGTGACGTACACGCATGTGTACGCCAGGTCCTAAGAGGCTAAAAATAATTTATACAGAAACAGATGCAAAAAAGCAGTACACATGGATCTGTAGGGTTAATAAGCACAAATAAATGTTTAGAAAATATTGACAGGTTGCCATCTATAACTTAGAAATCTATGTGCTGTTTATGAATTAAAGCCTACTTAAGTACATTTCTTTTTTAAGTGTGGGTAAAGTCATTATTGTGCACATTATTGTTAATCCACAGATAATTAGATCTGCCCGCCTGCTTAATAACTGCAGTGAGTTGATTTTAGAGATTTCCCTGAGAGCTGCCCGGAGAATTTCTTAAAGTATTAAAAATAATTATTCTTCTGGACAATTTGCTAAATAGTGGTGATTTGTTATGGTTACATCTTATGATAAATTGTTTCATTTTATTTAAAAGTAAAAAAAAATCATCAAAACATTTATCTCTAAAATACATTTCAGACACAAACTTTCCAAAGTTCTGCCTGGGAATGTTCAGGTTTTTTGTTGCTCAGAGTCTGGGAAGTAAATTTCTGTCATAATCTTTATGTAAATAACTGTGTAACAGGATTTGTACGACTGAGGGGAGATGTCGAGGCACAATAGACCCTGAAAATCAGCCAGCATGACCCATATTGGGAAGATTATGTATATACATATATATGTGCGCCTGTGGGGGAGGGGGATTCCCACTGACCTTTTCTGCTCATGCATTGAAGACATCTTGGATATGATATCTAATGTAAACCCTGACACTTTTTCAGGGATTTGAAGATAGAAAACCTCCTGCTGGATGAACAGGACAACATAAAGCTCATAGGTAACCCAGAAGTTCCTATTTTTAAAAACCTTTTCATGCGTAATCTGTTTTTCTTTTTATCAGCGTTGCTTTGGAATGATATTAATGCATTCATAAATACAAATTAAAACTATAAAGGCTTTTAATAGCTGTTGTGTAGAGTTTCACAGGCCTACACGTAGTGATGGGCTAAGAGCAATTAACTAATACTGTTAAAACCATTACAAGCTCTCGGCACAGTGCTAATCTGCTTCTGTTTGTGTGTGTAATAATGCGACAACCTGTTTTAATTTGTGCTATCCCTCAGATTTTGGCCTCAGCAACTGTGCTGGCATCTTGGGATACTCAGACCCATTTAGTACCCAGTGTGGGAGTCCGGCTTATGCTGCCCCTGAACTACTCTCCAGGAAGAAGTACGGCCCAAAAGTGGATGTTTGGTCCATGTGAGTTCACTCCTCTTTTTTTTTTTTTAAATTGAACCACTTGTTGTCAGATCTTAACATATTTACTGTAAATCTATTTGTTTAACTGTGCATTCAGAATTGAAGATTTTTCTTTTTTTTTTTTTTTATCTTGTAGCGGTGTGAACATGTACGCAATGTTGACTGGAACTCTCCCGTTCACTGTGGAGCCCTTCAGTCTCCGAGCCCTGCACCAAAAGATGGTGGACAAGGAAATGAACCCTCTACCTCCCTCGCTCTCTACAGGTAAATATTGAACGCACAAAAATACACCTGCTGTGTGTTTTTAATAACATGTCACAGATGTCAAGACATTCCTTTGTTCCATATAGGAGAATGTAACCTACATAACTCATATTCGTGTGACTGTATTTACCTGTCAGCGTAGAACTAGTAATACTAGTACACCTGAATACATGCAGCATGTACACAAGATTCTTGAAGGTTATGAAAAAGAATGGAGGAATGGTAGCTTCATCTGCCAAGAAACACAAGAAAGTCCCACTAAAGTTCACGGGACATATGCTGAAAAAAACTGCTCTGCATTGAATCTAACAACAGTCGCTCTCTATAGATTGTAAAGCCCACTTAGGCAAATTTATGATTTCAGAGTTGAGTTATATGAAAAAAATTTGATTTGATATTCCTTGAAAGTAGCATTCATTCAACTCATAAAAAAGTCTCTGCTGCATTATCTGTTTTGTGTTTAATTTTTTTTTGTTCGCTGTATCGTCATGATCAAGGTTGCACACTTTGAAGTTGTTTCTTTAAATGTCACTCCACTTCAAGCGAAGAAATTAGAAACAAATGGCTAAAAAACTTAAAGAAAATGCTAATATCCAGCGCTGATAAAAGGTCACATTTATGTTTTTTTTATACACTCCTTATTAAAAACCTTCTGGCATTTTTTGGAACCTAAGCGTAAACAAACTGCACACTGGGTTCACGGAGTTGATCTGTGCAGCGATGCGTGTGCACACCCATACCAAACAAAGTATTCTGCTTTGAGAAATTCTCAAGAAACAGCTTGCTGGCTTTGGCAAAAACACAACAATCTTTGCTTTACAAAATGCACCAATTGCAGAACACGAAAGAAGTCAAGGTGAATAAAAAGGAACACGCTGGCAAAGTACCAGGAAGCAGGTGCACTGAAAAACTGTCATTAATAACAGGCTTTGTCTAACCTTTCCAGTTTTTGAAGAGTTAAAAGGAAGTCGCTGGCAGCTTACAATGTTTTCTTCAGAATCCCTCACAACACCAACAATAATGTTTTAGGCTTGAAATTTCTTCTTAATCTTTTTTTGGTGGCCACAAAAAAGAGGGTGTAAAGGGTGTAAATAACTTTACTAGAATGAGGCCCATAGCATAGTCACGTCTCAGCATGTCATAACAATGTCTCTGTGTATATGCAAATCAGTGCCTTAACCCGCTTAAAATACCTACTAATCAAACCAGTGACAGATATTATATTTGTAGAAACAATTGAGGGAGTACATGCACTTAAGGCCCCATCACAGCTGAGTGGTTTGATAGGTGACAGAGGTTATGAGGCAGTTTGTAATTGTTGTCAAAAGACTTTAATACTGAGTGGAGCGTGTATGAATTGTTATCCTTTTCGCTGTTTCAGCTGCCATCTGTCTTCTAAAGAAGCTTCTTGAGCCTGATCCAAACAAGCGTCCCAATATCCACCAGGTGATGGCCGACTCCTGGCTCCAGCTTGCCAACAAGAACACGGGTGCACCGTACCTCAACAGGTACAGCAGTGGTCTATTATAACTTGTTTCTGTTCGTCGTTTCTTTACCAAAATGACGATCCTTTGTGCGTTCAATTTGAAGAATCACAAAACATTCCCTTTCCTTTCTTGTTCTCCGATCCCTCTCTGTTTGTAAGGATCCACATTGAGGAAATAAACCACACCGTGCTGCTGCATATGACAGAGAAAATGGGCTACAAGCACAGTGAGGTGCTGAGCGCCGTCCTCACCAACCGCGCCTGCCACACTTTGGCTGTCTACTTCCTCCTCAACAAGAAAATGAAAAGACTCTCAAAAGAATACAGGGTAAGGGGAGCAAAAGTCATTTTTTTTAAGCCATTAAGTTAATAGTGAAGCTATGGCTGTTGTGTCTCTGTGGCATTTGCAGCAATAAGGCATCCCCCAAAGTGTTTTTTAATAACACTCCTTAATTTAGTTTTTGCACTTCGGGAGGGTGTGCAAGAATTATGAGATAATGGATTTGTGGTTATGTAATTGCAGGTTTTAAAATACTAAAGTTTGCTGTGTCTGTTTAGGAGATGCAGTTCCAGGAGAAGAAGAAAGGAGAAAAGAAGAAAAACGAATACTTCCAGACCCAGTGGAGGAAACACGTCGACAAGCTCACCATCCCTCCAAAGCAGACGCCCGTCTACCTGGCTGTTAGCAAGGGCCCCAGTAAGGAGAAGAAACACAAGACAGGTAAGAAATCAAATGGCGCAGCGCAAAAATGTAACATTTAACTTTTTTTCAAAGAAAAGTAATACTTCATTTATTTTATCCATTTCATTCATACAGGGTAGGTTGACTGAGCACGCATGTTGTTGTACATCAGCGACCCGTATCACACATACGTAGTCACCCAGTCCATCCATCTATCCACCCTTCCTTCCAACCATTATCTGTCTGTCCATCCACCCAACCACCCACCCACCCATCCACCTGGGAGGAAATATCCTGGAATAGTAGGGCAAAAACACCAACACTGTTTATACCTAATTTACCTGCTGACTGAGGTGGTTTAACGCAGATGTAAATGTACCATTTGAAATTAGAAGGACTTAATCTAGCAACACAGCAACATAAATTCATAAAGTCCACATCGTTTTCATATACCTTTATGTGGTAGTCAAAAAAATGCCCACAGGCTCCTTCAAATCCAGAAAGTCACGATGGACCAGTCTTGACAAGGTTAAAATAATTTCTTTGTCAAAAGTTATTGACTGTGAGTTATGACATGACATCTACTGACAACTAGGGCACTCAGTCCAACATATTCAGAGAAGCAGCAGATTCAACCTTTCCTTTAGTTTAGAACATGTATGTGACCTGTGAGTGTCCTTTTGTTGACAGTCACCAGAACACAGTATTTCAGAAATGTAATAATGCTTCTCATTTCCTCCTCAGGTCTGTTGCGTGCAATAACTGGTGGCCATCGCAATTCACCTCTGGCACCACCTGGCACAGTTGCTTCCTCTTCAATGGAATATCTGGAGATCCACCCTCTCTTTCCCAATACCCCACAGCAACGAAGGCGCTTGGCCACGCTCCCACAAGTCAACACAAGTCCAGAACACAACATCCCTGCTCCGCCAGCACCCTCACCGATTGGCATGCATTCCTTCGGCTCCCTCTCCAAAGCTGAGCAAATCGTAGACACCCCAGCTTCGCCCTGGTACAAGCTGACCAACGGCACTCTGTCCCCACCACGCCACGTTTCCGCCTTTCAACCTGACTCCTCTTACTTGAAAAAAGCCACGATCCCCAGTCCACCAGTCCTCATCGTTAACCCACAGCCCAAAAAGAGCATTTCCTCGGAATGGTGCGGCTCTTCCGACACTAGCGGCAGCCCCCCCAGCACTATAGGAAGCCCACCAGGCAGTTCCGCGTTCAGTCCTCCAAAGTCTGCCTTTAGTCCTCTCAAACCCATGTCAGCCTTTAGCCCTCCTTCCAACAGCAGCAGCAGTAGTGATCCAGACAGCCCGACACACCGCGGCAAGTTTCCCTCCATGGGAATAGGACAGATTCTGAAGAAGAAGGTGCAGCTGCAGCCATTCACTTTCCGGCCAGAACAAGTGGTCGAGGAAGTGGTGTCCCCGCCTCCCTACCCCATGCAGACTCTGCTCTGTGCTTCAGGTGCACTCAAGACCCTCTGCTGAGGAATATAGGACAAAATAAAATGACAGTATGACACAGACTGAACTCAAGGCCCCTCTTACCATTTTCTACGAGTTGGAGAGGTCTTCCAGAGTGGCCTTTTTAA
Source organism: Channa striata (assembly GCA_033026295.1). Lineage (NCBI taxonomy): Eukaryota > Metazoa > Chordata > Actinopteri > Anabantiformes > Channidae > Channa > Channa striata. Next base: position 8,819,091 of record CM065182.1, on the reverse strand, counting down.
ACTGTGAACGGTCCCTTTATTGAAACTGAGCCACTTTCCATGTTAGACCTGGATATTCCTCTTTTTTTTTTAATTCAAAAATGAACAGAGCCATTTGAGCGACTCTATAGGTATTTTATTTCTTGTTACTGCTCCCATTATGTAATAAGAAGTAGTGACACTGAGAAGATGAGATTTGAAACTGATCCCTCAGCAATGACTAAACCTCGCCGTGTCCCAGATAGAGTGGACATGGGACATCATGTAATATGGGCCTTGCCGACAATGTACACGCACACACACACACACACACACACACAAAACTGTATTATAGACTGAGTTAAGATATGCTTATGTAATATTGCTGTAACTGGTTACTAATTTAGCCACAAACTGATTCACACCAGCTAACAGACCCCAATTCTTCCCCTAACCCTAAATACATGTTTAAATGTTTTGTCTCTGTGAAAAACTCTCTAAGATACCCACTGACTTCCAGACAGCTGGCACTGTATCCTCAATGCTGACTGGATGAAGAAGCTCACTGCACTATTCTTGAAAACCAAAACCTGTAGTAACAACGGTGTTCACCCTTTTTTACCTCACTGCATTCTTCATACGTTAATGTACAACGGCAGTCGATTGTGACGTGCTTGTGTGGACTACGGCACAGTGTTGCAGTGTTTGAGCCTTAGTGCCATTAGACGTAGGTACCAAGAGTAGAGTCAGTCTCTCAGTTTTTATAGCATTTCCATAAACTCAACACAAATATTTCACAGTTATAGAACTTTTCATAGCTTATATTAGTGTTACATCACCTCTAAGACCCACAGGGAAACTTACACTGTCAAAGTCGTAGCTACGACTTTCTCACAGCTGGATAAACCTATTTATAGTCAGTTTTGGAGAAAAAAGAAAAAGGAAAAAAAAAAAAACACACGGAGCATCAAAGGCCTTATGAAACTGATTAACCTCGCCAGAGGCTGTGGGTATGAAGATGGGAAGAATGGATACTAGGATCACATAGCATCGATGAAAATAACTCACTTCCTATTGTCTTAATGCTGTAGTTTGTGCAATAGTCTTAAGTGTTAACTGCAATGTCAAGTATTTGCCAAGAGCTCCGTGAGAGCAATGTGAAAATTGTGCTTGTAAATAACGGTACAATGCTTGTGTTCCTGTTACCGTTTTGTACGAAGGGATTCGAATATTATATTTGCTGGGCCAACATTGCCACATCTTTCAGTTCCTTCACCGAAATTCTCGACTCTTTAAAAAGGCTTCCACGGGCAGGAGGACGCAGACTTCTCACTGTTAAGATACTGTAGAATTTCTACCTGTCCTAATGAAAAGTTGCATGCAATGTTTCAGGAGTCAAACTACACTGTCAACATTAAAAATTATGTCATTGTACTTTTTTTTTTGTTAGTTTTTTTTCTGGTTGATACTGAGATTGATACAGACTCGGGGGGGTCTTTTGTAAGATTTTGTAATGGATGGTTTTGTTTGAGTGTCAAGAGATTTTTATGCTGTATAAAGTATTTTAAATATTTATACTAAATCCATTTTGTGTCTGTCTGGTAATTCAAATGCACCTGCTTATGATCTGGTTTCATTTCTGCACATCACAAATTCTCAGCAAAAATATGTTTTATTACTGAAAAAATATAGTTTTACTTAATACGCTTAAATTACTTTTACTATTAAATGAGTAATTGAACAAAGATCCAGTGAATCCCGAATTCTTGCTAATTTATGTCTAGCTCACACAGATCCTGGGGCATATCATTTCTTCCCTGAAACGCGTTAACAGGATTAAACGAAGGTTTGCCGTTCCTGTGGAAGAACTTACACTGTGTTGCGCCTCTTGTCTCACATAACATATACGTTTCCCACGGGTCAGCTGGGGTGTGTAAAAAAAGAAAAACACACCCTTGCAACAGCTGAAGGATCCTTTGGACACACACACACACACACAGAGTAGACAATAATCTACTCAGCTGTGGTTCTCTCGTCCCCCCCATCATAAACCTCTCTGGGTGACACTACCCTGACGAGACAAAGAAGGGGGGGATCGCCAGAGCTCTGAGACAAAACACACACACACTCAGGGAGGTTAGATTAAGTCAGTGTGCTTAAGCTGATAAAAGCAGAGGGCCAAGGGTGCGTTACAGCCCGAGCCTTTTGTTTATCATAGACAGGCGGACATTTAGTCCAAACCCCCAGGTGGTCTGATGAGACAAACTGTGGTTTACAGCACTGAGCAAAAGGTGATACCTGTACATGTAAGTGTTTACTGCTGACACCTGTGGTAAGTCCGACGTTATTAGTCCCGCCGCGGATGATGCATACCTTTAGACTGAGTTTGAAACAGAAACACACACCACACCCTGAAAAGACTACCAACCAATTTTTTCCCAACATTAAACACAAAAATCTCTCACATCTCTCATAATCTCACAAATTATTAACAAATATTCATAAAGATACTGGATCAACTGCTATTTTTGGCCAAGCAAGAATCTTTTTTTTTTTTTTTTTAACAATTAGTTAAAAGTTAGTTTGAATGTGAGTCCAAACTGACCACTCATAGTACCATCGAGGACTTTATTTCTGTCAATCTGTTCAGGCTTAGATCCTGATGACACTAATCCTGTTTTCAGCCCCTTTCTTGCCACATGTACGCACACACATATTCACACCGGGGTGTCACTGGCAACAAGAAGAGCCTTTGTGTCTGAGGAAAACAGACTATTAACCTGCTATACAGTGACAGGCACCAGGGATGGTCCCACACTCAGACAACCTGTGTGTGTGTGTGTGTGTGTCCTGCCTCAACGCGGTCTTTACTGCCTTCCTCAGCAGCTTTCACGCACACAGAGGACACGGAGGAGAGAGTAAAAGAGAGACTACCTGGCAGACACTGGTTCGCACAAAGACGTGGTTGGAAATAAACAAGCAGATGTTTCTAATGAAGCAAGAGGCTTTGGGCACTCACAGGGGATTTAGGTTATGCCCTTAGACGAGTCGCTGACTAGCCAGCTATCCTATTCAATCAGACACAGATGAAGATAATTAATGGCACAGTAAGACTCAGGCTTATGGGAGGTTTCACGCTTTCGATTTAGAGGCACTGTCAGTCAAACAAAACTGTAGGAAATTTGCCTAAAGGTCTTGATGCCAATATCACATTACACCTACTAGTTCCTCAGAATAATCTGGGAAATTTAACCTCGAGATAAGGGATTTTACTAACTGATACCAGGTCTACTCTGTGTGGTACAAACACAAGGATGAGTTGAGAATTTAATAACTCCATATTTAAAAGGAGATTTTGATCAACAATTTAAGAACAAAACGAATCACTTCAAAGAATAATTTGGATTCAGTGCATAATTAAGTTTTTAGAAGAAGAAATAGATGTTTTGTCTCCATTATTATAAAACTAAAATACAGATAATTTAACATTTGCACTTGCTATATCATAAATGTTTGAATAATCAACTACATGTATGGGGAAATATTTTAATTTTCCTGTGAAGCAGAATGGAGTCCTGGGGTTGGGCAGTGAAAAATAAAGAGTTAAACTGGAAATTGGTTCTAAAGCACTAGTGGGTGTGGCTCCTTCATCAGGAGATAACAGAGTAATATAATAGGAAAGCAAAAGATTACAATAAAGGAGAAACAAGTACTTATCAATATTACAAGTGACATTAGGTATGTTTTAACTTTTTAATTGGCAAAAACAATGTTCCTAATGCCAATGCAAGTCACTTTTGCTTACTGCTCTTTTTCTTACACAACCAAAAACTGCTCTGTATTTAATGGACTCCTAAAACAGAAACATTCTTACTCTCACAAACAATTCCTCTCATTTCACGGAAAAATATTTTGCAAGTTGACACACAGGTGGCACTCCTTGAGTTATTTTTTCCTCTCAAAAACAAGATCAGAAATTCAATCAAAGAGCAGAGCTCAGCCAATGAGATCTCAGTGTCTGTGGCAACGGCAGTATCAGCACGAGCAGCCATTGGTCGAGTGTCTCTGTCACGAAATGCTGTAATTGGCTGACAGAGAGCTGAGGCTTCATTGCCTCCATGGCAACATTGCTTCCTTATTGCTTAGGGAAGGTGCAAAGGAGAGAAAGAGGGGTGGCGACTTTCACTCAGACACTACCTCTGCATTATTCATCCTTTGTCCCTGAGTGCCTGTACAACGTGTAGCTGTACTGACTGATCTGTGTGTGTGTGTGTGTGTGTTTGTGCGTCTCTGTGTTGGCTGGTAATGATTGGTTAAGACTTAAGGGGTGAGTGAGGTGAAAGTCGTGCAATAATTGCAACTAGTAGTGCAACGCATCCAGCAACACCACATCTATATATAAAACAGCTAAAGTGGCTCGGAGGCCACTTGGTGAACAATTCAGTGAGGCAGACTGACAATAATCTGCCAGACTTTAAGTTTTTCAGCTCGGAATGGATAAACTGACAAAATGGGACATATTCTTCGAAACGAGGCGCACACCTGGACGGTCCACTGGGCAGCCAGCAGGCTTGCATCATCCACATCCTCTGCAGGATGCATGCAGGCACCTCATCTTCTCACGAGCGGACTGGATAAAGACAACAGCACCACCCCATCCACCCCCCCACCCACCAACACCCCCACAAACAACCAAAACCATGCGGCATGTTTGTTGTTGTTTTGACTTTTTTTTTTTTTACCCCAGCAGTTGAAGGAGGGGGAGGGATACAGAGGGGCGAGGGTGGGGTTAACAGAGTGAAAAACATCAAGCAGAGATTAGGGTGGGGGTCTTCATTCACGACTCCTCCCCTGTGTATGTGTCTGAACAGAAGCAGGAGGATAACATTTGTTGACAGGCACGCCGACCAGCGAGATGGCTGGCTGTTCCTCCGGTGGTGAGCACGATGACGGGATGGCAACAGGCGCTCAGCATAGCGCGCGCTTTCAGTTGCCATCGCAACCTGCCCTTGGATACAGCGTGCTGGTTGGCCGTTGCTAACTGTTGTTGTTCTGTGAGGCTGATGAAACCTCGTGGGTGAGGGAGGGCAAGCAGCACAGCAGTACAGCATGTAGCTGCTTTCCCGCCTTGGTGGAAAGTGTTGCTAGGCACATTTTTGAGGTCAGTTGGTAAACAAACACTCCCCTTTAACATATGATCAACCCCAAAGAGCTTAAACTTGCTGTTTAACTCTTAAATCCAAAGGATACCTCTAATTAAAGACAAAGCAGGATGAGCCCAACAACAGAAACATTTAAAAAGATTATCCCGATAGTTTAAAGCAGTTTGTTTTTTGATTAATCCTTTATGTAAAATTAATAACATTGAAATGCACTTTTAAAATATTTTTTAAACAGAGAAATACTTTATTACAAAATATATAAAGACAGAACAACTTGTGCAATTGTATTAAACACAAGCTCAAATAATAATTAGTCAATACAAAAACAAATAAAGAGAGACAGTGTCACTTAAAAAAAAAGTCTGGCAATATTTGCCAAAAAGAAAAGGAAGTTTTTAGATAAACAAAATGAAGAACTAGCCAACTGTTTCCACCTGTGATGCAGTAAACATTAAATAATGTTTCCAAATTGTTTGTAAACTGTATCTAAAGTTCTATAGTTTTCAGCCGTGGTTATTAAGAGTATATTTACAGACTTTATGCTCCAAGCTTGAATGAGAGAACAAAGAAAAAGTGTTTGTGGCCTTGAGTGGCCTGATCAATACAACTTTGTGCTGAGTGAGCAGCCTGCTTGATGAAATCCTGCACAAATAAAAATTCTGCTCCAAGCGTACGTTCACTCTGCACCGAGACACAAATAAGAAGGTGCTGTGAGCCACAGGAACCGAGCTGACAACATGATTGATCACAAGTGCACGCGGTCTTTGTTTCACCATCGGTAATCAGGACAAAGCAGAGTGGAAGCTTTGTGTGTGTGTGTGGGGGGGGGCTAGGTACTTGTGCACAAGGTGAAGGTAGGACAAACCGTGGAACGTTGTAAAACTTAGAGGAGAAACTATTAATGCAAAAGCAGAGATGAGGATTGGGGATATACAAATCTTCATGTTCAACACCTGGACAAACCATCCACCCAGCAAGTTGTCCATCACTGTCACGCGTCCTCACATTCATCCTGAAAGCCAGATTCGATCTCTTCCAGCCTTTGTGCCATGGACAATACCAGCATCTTCATCTGTGCAGATACACAGCAAAAGCAGAGAGGGTGGAACGGGTGGATATGAAATAGAACAGAACAGGGGGAAAACAAATGAGAAAATTGGACAGGTGGGGAATAAAGGGAGCAGCAGGAAGCAATGAAGAAGAAAGAAGGGAGGAGTAAAGATAATTGGAAAAGGGGGACACAGAGAGAGAAAGAGAGAAAGAGAGACAAACGCAGAGGGAAGGTGGTCAGGGAAGGGTGGAGAAGGGGGACAGAAAGCATGAGGGGTGGGGTGAGACAGGTCAGCGAGTGTTCAAAATGGAAAACCCAAACAAGTGTCTACGAGTCAGACAGACAGAATACATTAATAATGGCAGCAGGGGTGAAGAACACAGTCGGTGGAAACAGTACATCTAAGGACAAAGACACTGGAGTACGTAGTATTTGAGTCGGGTGGGGTCTTGTTGGAAATTGTAATACTATGATCATAATACCTGGGAAAACAATTTGTTTCCAAACCTAACTTTAACAGAAATTAAGTGGTCTATAAAACTGTTCCAAGCCAAAGGTGAAGTCAATACAGAAAAGATATTCATTTTGCAATATAACACAAAAAAAGTTACTGCTCATTTTAGCATTTAAAAGACACCACACTTCCCAACCCTTAAATATATTTTTTAAATAAGACATAATAATCTACAACTGGCAAAACGTCTGAGTGGGAAAAAACTTTCAGATAAACCGTTTCTAATATTTGTTGGGGTTTAGAGGACACATTTATGGATGGATAAGCTTTTGCACACAGTTTACAGAAAATTTAAGGAAATCCACTGTGTAAGCTGGCAAAATACTTTATAATCTATACACAAAGCTATTGAAGAACATAATCAAAGTATGACTTGTCAGGGAAAAACATATTCCGTATGATGATAGACAAGATTAAAAACAGCATTGACTTTAATTCTGATCTCTTTTATAAAAAGCTTTTATAATCTCATGACTATGCAAAAACAGTTAACAATAAATCATGGCTTTAAATTTATATAAAATTAATAAAATCAGAGTGTAGCCACAGCCAGAATAGTCACAATCACCCAGCTGTGGGACTAAACGGAGTCAAATACAAGGTGGATTTAAGTGGTAACCTACATATTAACCAAAGAGAAAATAAAGTAAGCCTGCTCATTTCATTATGCAGCGTCCTAATGTGGCCCTTTGTTTGAGTGACACGTGATGTAGCAACATTAATAAAGACGTGACATTGACTCTATTGTGTGAGATGAACTGCAGAATTGATTTAGCCAGAAGTGTATTTGCTTTGATGGGTCTTAAATATGAGACAGAAGAGAAAAGATAATTACGCTTGAAAAGTAACGAAACAAGTCACAGCCAGAATAATGGCCTGGTTCTTAGTTTGCCAACTCCCACATAGACATCAATAACTATACATAAGGAATTAAAAGCAAATCCAGTGTTCTGTTGCTCACGTGCAACACTTTCAATAACCCCCCTTTTTCCTTTAAGCAGCATAACCTGTTTATAGTATATTATGGCATAGATAGCATCTCATAACACAATGGATCAGTTGTCACCTGCAGCAATTAAGAAAGTACAGCCAAGTAGGATAAAATAGCAGACGTACATTGAGTTATAATGACAAAGAGCTTTCATGATCAAAACATGTTTTTCCTCCAACAAAGATTCCTCAACATGTTTCTCATCACCACTATTGTCCCTGGTGCTCAGTGTGGGAGGGCTGGCAGGTACCGCCGAACACTATCGCCACCTACTGGACAATTTATAGTTGTATGGATATTTCTTAAACAAAGGATGATTTGGAACCAATTTGGAAATCACACACAACTGTCCATTTGTATATTAATGAGTCAAATCTTCCTTTTCAAAATATTATCATAAAAAAGGAAAATAATTCAAAGCTAAAACCCAAATGATTACATACAGGAACAGATTTAGACGTTATCTGTGTAAATTCTATTAAAAACATAGGTTTTTAATTTACCTAAAATAAGATGGAAAGTGAATGTGTCTGCAGGGTATGACACAAGGAGATGAGGTAATGTCTGAGTCTGCCTGTCAAAAGAGCAAGAGCTTCCCAGAACTAAGTTGATGTCATCATTATTACAACCCGTGCATTGGTAATCAATAAGAAACAACAGTCTTCAAGCAGTGTGAAGTTTACCGTCAGCAAGACAAACACAGACAGCGGTAATTCCTGGTTTTTAAGTGTAGTTTTCTACACCAACAACATGATTATAAAAAGGACAAAACCCCAATCTGCGTTCAGAAAAATATTCCTGGTTAAACACAATTATGAGCTTAAAAGGAGACATTCACTGCGGCGGATGGAAATTTTTTTATCTCCCAGCAAGACCTTATCAGAAAACCTAACAAAGAAAAGCAGCAGCAATAATTTACCTCTGTCAGCTGTTGTTCAACAATGCCTCTGTACTCCAGTGTGACCGGCTGCTCTTTGGGGCCCTCTGCTGCCAACATCTGGCTTGCAGAGCCAAGCACATAGCTGAAAAAGATCCACAGTACAAAGACAAGGCGCTAAAAGGGAAATACCACTGAAACATATGGTACAACTAGGAAATTCAATACAATATCACCATCATAAGTGACATGGTATTGGACTGCTTATTTTAAAAAAATTAATCATTTTGACTTGGACCATATTTACTTGATTTCAATTTGTCGGTTGAAAATATAATTATAATCCATTCAGTTTGAGATAAACAGGTACTCGTGTTTACCTTCCAGTGAAGAGTAATGTTACGTCCTGATTGTTTCTTCGGAAATTAATTAGAATCAAGATGCTTTGGTTGAATACCTAAACGTTACAGAAAACAAGCCCAGGCACGCGTCTTTAAACGTTCCACATAACCCAAGCTTCAAACATACCTATCTATGTCAGCTACATTGAAACAGAAAGCAAATCTCTTGTGGTCCAGGTTCTTAGGAGTGGATTCATAAACCATGCCAAGCACACTGCGGCAGCCTCGACAGAAGACATCCATGACCAGACTGTGGCAGAATAATGGCAGAAAAAAAAAAAGATTTAGCCCAAATAAGATGATGAGACAAATCCATTGAGCTCTCATTCACAATTAGAAAGCAGCAGGTTAGTTAGTGCAACCGAAAAAAACATAATTGACTATTTGCTATTTTTCCATTTTTAGGAAGAGTAGTAGTAGAGGAACAAATGTGATCATCGTTAACAGGAAATGTGATATGCACTCATGTCCTCTGGTTTCACATTAACTCATGCATGTGTGATTAAACATCCCCATCAGTATTAAAATGGGGACACACAGCGATTTACAGTAACAACACAACTCTACATTCATTTTTGTTAGTAGGAAACCAAATTTCCTGTTTTAGTCCAAGAAGTCACATTTTAGAGAAACAAACATAAGTTGTTGAAAGCATTATGCTTTTCATTTATTTATGGGTAAGGACCATTTTTCAAGTTTGCCCTGGTTTATCTGTGAATATGCAAAACTTTACAATGTTTGACAACACAACCATGCTGTCAATCTTCTAAATATTGACATTTAATTCAGCCAGTGGACAGGTTTTCTGGGCTGACAAAAACTATTTTGTGTAACTCTGTGGTAATCTGAAACCCAAGTGTAAAGGAAAAGACCATCTTACCAGAGAGAGTTTTTCTTGGCTTCATACAGTCGACTGTCCTTTCCAACTATGACATTGTCAGTGACTCCTAAGACCAAAACATTAGCAGCATAAACTTAAAGGCTTATATTATAAGGAGCATAATACATTCTAACACTTTTTATCATATCATTATGGAATATTCCATTACACTGTCACTTATCAATGAAAGCAGTAGTCATCAAACCTCTTGCTAATCTTGATCTTTAGAAAGTTGAAATATACTAAATGTATTGTACCAGGGGTTTATAGGATAGCCGAGGCATTATTACATATTATTATTTAAATACCAGAATACGGTTTCCAAGTCCTTTAAGCTGAACGGCATGCAAGTTCTGCTTTACCAAACAAGGAAAAGGTGCCGAATTATTGACTCTCTCTGTTCTACAGAAAGAACAGATATTGGAGTGGTATTAAAATGTTTTCTTTTTTAAATGTTGTGTGATACCTGTCTGTCACTTCTTTTGTCTCTATTGTGTTTATATGACTCATGATCATCTATATATGTATAAGGGCCCTGAGGCAGTTTTCATGCATTGAGATACTGCAGGTGACCTGAGGCTGGGTTAGAAAGCTGGGGGCAACTGGCAATCTGTCATCTATTATCTTACTTTTTATATTTCAAAACTTTAGGAATACTATCAAGCAAAGCCAAGGAAAAGAATTGTTAGCTTTGGTTAAAGGGTCCACGGCCCCTCGGGACCCTCCTTTCCCCACAGACTCACGCTTAAGCCGGATCTGGTTCTGGCCGTCCTCGCTTCCATCCCACGACAGTGAATCTCCCACAGGCAACTTGCATTTCCCGCAGACGAAGACAACGGGTCCGTCGTCGCCATCCTCGTCGTCCTCTGCGTGACTAAACAGCTTTTCTTCGACGGCAGTGGAATCTAAAACGGACAAATTAAATGTGCTATTTGGTTCCGTTTTATTTGCTATTTTCTTTTGGGGTTTTGTCGGCTTTTGCCTTGACGCCATTTTTACAAGTTTTTAAAAAAACAAAAACAAACAAAAAAAAAAGAAGCCGTTTCAAAGTTTGGCGGTTGGTGACGATGGAGCGCAGATCGATGACGTATCCAAATAACACGTGATACTTCACCTCTGTGGACTTCCGTTTTCGTCTTTTTTTGTTGTCATAAAGCTATTCCAACACGTGTGCATGAAATATTGTATTTATATTCATGTTGTTTTCTTTAGAAGCCCCAGGATATATAGACAAGTTTAATTGGGGGATGTTTTTTGGCTAAAATTGGCAAATTGCAATTGAAATGTGTGTTTGTCTTTAAACAAAATGCCTTTGTACTCAATCTTACCATACAAGTCTAAACACAGACTACATGGGACTATTGTATACGATATGTTCAATTGTGTTTTTGTCAGAAAATTGCAAAACTAATGTGCATGATTAAAGGTGTCAGTGCAGATGCTGATTAAAAATGCCACACTCATCTAGGAGACAGGATTACTAATTATTTATAATTATTTAAGGGTATTTTTACCAAATAAAGAAGCTTTCACTCTTTATTTTGAATCTTTGCCTTTGTTACTCTAAGCTCTATTGGTACATGAACCATCTTGACCCGATTCTCATCTTTGGGAGGTGAACCGGATACACTTTGTAAAACAAAGCGACCTTTTTTGATATATTTCACTTATTATATGTTCTGCTTGCATTTAAATTCTCTCTAAATATTTACTATTTCTATATTTTATGTATATAAATATTTAAATCGACGTTGCTACCGAAAGCAATCGTTGCACTTCGTTCTTCTTCTCATTGGCTAGAAACCAGGAAGTCTTTATAATACGTTTGGGGGCGGGAAACCGGACAGTTATAAGCTGTGTTGTTTTTCCCAGTTGAACAAGCGTGTTTTTTTTGGGGATTTTTCGTCACTTTTTATTGGTCATGGGTGACAAGATAAAGGTGAAAATCTAGTGTCTTTCTAGTTTGACGTTTTAATTTAACGGAATGGCTGTTGTTTGCTGTTTTGTTGAACCTCTCGCTCCTCAGGTGATCAGCTGGCTCAGCACCGTGTTTGGAGAGCAGCCTGTGCCGCAGTTCGAAGTCAACACCCGGACACTGGACGTCCTGTCCCAGCTGGCCCACAGCAGCGACGCCCGGTGCAGGGACACCGCTCTGCTTATTGAGGACATGAGACAGAAAACGTCCGAGTATCAGGCTGATGGTGAGCTCTTGTTTCCCAGTCGTGCTAATCCATTGTGATCTTTGTTTTCTTTCTTGTGTTTGATTTGGAGAAGTTTAATAAAACTGTTTTTTTTGTCTTCATTTTACTTTTAGTCGCCTTACAGTTTGTGCAGTATTGTAAATATCATGTGTGATACAGACTTAAAATAGTTTACAGTAATATGAAGATGGTTTCAGTCTGCATTATATACTGCAAACCACAGAAGATAAAAAAGCTAAATCCAATATTAGTCACTGAAGATTGTTGTTACAAAGTTTTGTGTATCATGTCTCCTTGGACTTATGTTTAAACATGCTGCCATGTTTTCAGCAACATATGTGGTCAGTAAAATTAGTTTAGAGCAGAATAGTATACAATCTTTATTGTCATAATTCAGCACATATACATGTTGCATATAGATTTTACAATGAAATTCTTTCTTTGCATTTAACCCATCACCTGGAGTGTGAAATGCAGTGTCTTGTTTAAGGACACACCTGAGATTTGATCCTGCAGACTTCTGCACCCCAGCCTGAATACTGACAGAAATGATGGCCAGCGCTGTACGCTTCAATTTAGTCAAGCAGAAGACAACTATATTGATGGTTCATTCACAGCATTGTCATGGAACTAATTCATATTTTCTCCATCTAGGCGCTCATCTTCAGGATGTTCTTCTACAAGGGGTTGGTCTGTCCTGTGCAAGCTTATCAAAGCCTGCTGATGACTATCTGTCTGCTTTAGTTGACAATGCTATGGTGCTTGGGGTACGGGACACATCACTGGGGAGGTACGCTGTCATTTAGATTCTTTAACTCCATTTCCCTAAATAAAGAGACAAACATGAATGTGTGTCACCTCTAGTGCATATGAAATAAGTTTTTATTTATTGTGTTTTGCTTCTTGTGTAGTTTAATGCCAGCAGTGAACAAGCTGACCAATGAATTTCTGGAAGCAGAGAAGTCAAACAGAAAGCTTGAGAGGGAGCTCCGAGCTCTCAGGAAGAGACTTGGTGCTACTCTGGTGCTGCGGAGCAAATTACAAGAGTAAGAACACACATGTGTAGGATGACTTCACCATCTGATCCAAGTGCTGATTGTCATATGGCTTTTACTTAATATTAGCCCGTTAATTTGCACCTAAACTATTAAATGCTGTCATTCGTCTGTCATACAGTATTTTTTTACTTAGTGTTTGTAACTGTCTTCAGGGATATGAACGAAATTGTCAAAACTCAGGCAGTCGAGAGTGCTAAAGTGGACGAGAGACTGCTCAACATGGATTTTGTGACGACAAAGGCTAAAGAGCTCCGTGTCAGACGAGAGAGAGCAGAGGTACGATTTACCTTTTTCATAGACCTAGTTACTACTAGTGTTATACATGTAATCAAATTTATGCATAAGATGTTAATACATAAGACATCATACTGCTGTTGAAAATAATGAGACAGCGGATGGAAAGGCTGTATTGGGTGAGAATATTGAACACAATTGCACTAATGAGAAGTCAGTATGCAGCCTGAAGAGGCATAAATTATTGGTGTCCTTAGCCAATCAGCACAAGCCAAAAAAATGAGACAACCAGTAGCATAAAAATACCCAATTAGAAAGGTGAAAGATAAAGAGGATAAGCAAAGTCTTCTGGAAAACCTTACAATTATCTAGCAATGACAAAGAAGATGCCAGAAAAAGTGTGTGTTTTAGCCAATGTGCTAGGCAGATATGTCATAGCCTAATATTTATTACACACTATTACTCCTGTTTGCGTTTACGAATGTCTTCCTCGCAGCAGGCCACAGTACCTTCCTCTGTAGTGTTGTTTGATTTTGTTCATAAACAGCGGCTGAATTTTGACCTGCTGAGCATAATCACATTACTGCCTCTGGGTTAAAGATCAGAGACGATGCTGTGGACGGGTCCAACAGTTAAAAAGCCTTAGTAATAATGTCAGGAGAAACACGATATTCAAAATATCGTAATCCCGAGCAGCAGCCATGACAAAGCTGTGATGTTGCACTGGGTTAGCTACTTTATTTTCTGTTCTATTGATCCCACAGGCTCAACTTGTAGCCAGGAACATGGACAAGTCTATTACCCACCATGCTGTTGTGCAGCTGTCAGAGGTATTTCAGCTTTTTCACATGCACCACGATCATTACCATGGGAATAACAACTTAACACTGTCTGCTTCCAGGGTTTACAGTGTGTCGTCTTATTTTTCTCTCTGCAGGAAGTCAACACACTGAAACAAGAAATAATCCCTTTGAAAAAGAAACTGGAGCCTTACATGGATCTAAGCCCAGTATGTTTGTTCTCAGTCTGTTGGTCTAGTAACAGTGTCAGTGACTGAAAGATTTTTCACAATATCCAGTCATCTGCTTTAACGGGTTTAAACACGTGTTTATGCGCATAAGTTTCACTTTAATAAGCCAACTTGACAAAATGATTAAACCAATCTTTAGACGTGTATGGTGCTATATTTATTGTTACTAAATCAGTTCTCTCTGCTTTTGTCCTTATAACAGAGCCCATCTCTTGCTCGAGTAAAAATAGAAGAAGCAAAAAGAGAATTGGTGAGTATCTACAATTTTTTTTCATTAATGTACAAGATGCGACAGCTTGCTTTTTATTCATTTGTTATTGTGTTTCTTCAATAACAGGCTGCACTTGAATCCCAACTAGAGATGAATGTGGATTTTAAGTGACCGTGTCTTCCATTGTAGAAATATCTTCTGTAATGATAAACCTGAAATTTTCAGCTTTGTGTCTGGATAAAAATAAAGTATCTTTTGTACTTTCGTTAATTCTCACGTGTTGCAACAGCAGCAACCACTGGCTGCTTTTGAAGAACCTTCTTTACGTTAAGTTTTATTAAAATAAATACAGCACTTTTTATGCAACTCAGTATCTTCCAACTTAAATCTCTCTTAAATAAGGGTTTTCATAAATATAATTTTACAACAAAACATTAAAGCCTGTTACCAACAAGATGTTTTTTACGGTCTTTCTTAAAAAATATCCATTATTATTATTTTAAAAACTAACTGATGCAAGCACAGAAGTAGTTTTGCCTAAGACCAAGGAAATGTGTCATAGTGGTTCCTTCTCTTTTAGAGCAGTTTTTAACTTTATAACAAGCTAACTAGTCAAAAAGGTTATTGGACAAATTCTTTTTATATCTTCCCCTACATGTTTGTTACACATCATCATTAACACTTAATTAGGGTTTTGTTTTAATGAGAAAGCAGTGCTTTCTCATGAAGGGGTTGTGATCCTGTGTAGAATATTTCTTAATCAAATGGAGAGAAATTTTATATTTCAATAACCTCAACGTGTTGTAAATAATACAATTAGGAATGAGTGGCAATATGCTTTTAATTATTTTCACTTTAACTTTGGAATCATCTTTTTGTAGTATATAATACACATTACACCAATGAGTAATTCCCAGTGGCCTGCTTTGAATTGAGACAAAAATTGAATTGATCGGAGTGGGTTATTTTAGAGTCTTAATTAAAACACAAGTTATGAGTAAATTTACTAAAGTTCCTTCTTGACCTCTATTGCTGATCCTTGCGTGAAAACCAAATGCAGGTGACATTTTGACTTTGACAACAAAATTCCACAGGATTTGGAGGGATAACAGCACATGAAAGCGGTTTAGGAGCCACTCCCTGGGTGCCTAAAGCTAAAGTAGAGGTTCAAACTTGGGGGGCCTGTTTCCAGTTTGTATGCAGAATATCCCCTCTGAGTTACCCTCCCCGCCATTCTCCCCCCACGGAGCATAGCCTGGAGACCCCAGCGTCTGTCAGACCGACTGCTCTAGATCGGCACTGGACGTGGCACATGGAGACCGACCGGTTACCATGGAGTGGGTCATGGATGTGGGCTCGGGAGCAGTTTACCCCGTAGGCCCCCCTGTTTCATTCAAAGGCACTGTGGATGAGGCATCGACAGTTTATGAAAAGAAACAGGATCAAAACGTTCACTTTAAACTTGATCTTTGTAGATTAAAACACTTTGAGGACACACAAATCTAAGGTGTATCTTATTACACAGAAAATCAAATTTTTTGACAGATGTAAATAGTAGAGTTGGCCCTAAAAGAATTTAAGGACTGCAAGAGTAATAAATCAAAATTCATGTGCAAGCAGAGGAAAATGTCCCAGCCTTGATTGATTCATAGCCTCCATTATGACATAAAAAACATTGTACATTCAAATGTTCTCTTTGCAAATCTTTGATAAAAAACAATTTAGCAGTAAAGAAAAGCAGGATTAACCTCGTGAAAGACTTAATCCAAAACGTAAACACGTGTGTGTCTGTTCATGGAGGGAACAGAACTGGAGTTCCTGCCGGTGCGTCATAGCTGAGTGTGTGTGTGTGTGTGTGTGTGTGTGTGTCGCCCCTCTCTCCCTTTTAAAATAGTTTGATCTGCCACGCCCACTCTATAACTCCCACTCAGCTGTTACTGTAAGTCGCTCTCAGTTTCCACATGTTTCCATTCACAAACCTGGACCTGGACAGTGGGACGGTCGGAACCGGGAGTCGGATCGGCCCCGTCGTCTGTCATTTCTCAGCAACTTGTTGCGCAGCTGCTATTTCTAACCTTCCTCTGCGCGTGTTTAGCGGCGGACAGACGCGTCTTTGTGTTTGATCGTCCGTGTGCTGACGTTTCCTGCGAGGACGAACACATGGACGCAGCGGCGAGCTGTTCTCAAACACGTCTGGGCTCAAAAGGCGACAAAGGACCAAAAAAGCGATGAAGCTTCCCATCGCGGACAGGTGTACCTCCTTCCAGCGGGTTCTTATGAAAAAAATAAATTATATGATCTCAGAGACAAGGGATGCGAGTCATGAGCCGGACGCGTCCTTGCCGGGCACTGGACTGGAGCCTCTTGTACCTGACGTTGCTGCTGTGGACCAGACGCGTGAATGCACTGGCTGACTTCTCAAGTAAGAGGATGATGTGGTGGGAGGAGGAGGGAGATATGAATATGAATAGAAACATCCCAGTATTACATTTTTATACCAACAGCCCCTCCTCAAAAGTTATTAATAAGGTGAAGTGGGGCTTTGGGTCTTTTTAACA
Organism: Channa striata; assembly: GCA_033026295.1. Taxonomy (NCBI): domain Eukaryota; kingdom Metazoa; phylum Chordata; class Actinopteri; order Anabantiformes; family Channidae; genus Channa; species Channa striata. The sequence continues at coordinate 8,801,965 of CM065182.1, read as the reverse complement.
TTGCCAGTGTCCCCAAGATCCCCATTTGGGATTTGGCATCGAGCTGCACACCTGCCTACGAAGGGATGATGTAAAAGTAATTTATGTTTCATCAAACGTAATTATTAAAATAATGTTCATGTCAGACAACATCGCAAATCTCTTAATGGTTTCATGCAGAGAATGGTATCAAACTTAAATAACTTCTGAGTCTTACAAGATTCCCTTTCTACAGGACAAATAATATAAACATATCAATGTTGCATCAGAAGTAACCTAATCGCATTTACAGACCATGCAACAAAGGTGGGTCATATTAGGTTTAATGCCAGTTGGCAGAATTTGCCACCCAGGACCTTTGATGGGTGAGTTTTCAAGGCAACATGAGACAACTAAAAGCGCTCCAACGAGGCCAAACAGTCTGATCCGAAGCTACAGATGCAGCCGATTGAGAGAAACACAACAACCTTTCAATGCTTACATTTATTTCTCATTACATTTTACAGTTATTGTTTATTTCTACGCCTCCACGTCCCCCCTCCTTCAAATAAAGCCTGACTAAAGCTTGTCCTGTCGCAGACTACCTGTCCAGGATCATCACCAGTCACTCGGCTCACGCGTGCGATGGACAGCCCCTGAGACTTCACTGTCCCCGTCACTCCACCATCTCCGTCCAGTCGGCCTTCTACGGGAGCGGCGGGGCGCGGATGTGCAGAGCAGACCCAGACACTCTGCTCGGAGCTGACAACCGCAGCTGTTCGGCGTTTACTGCTTTACAGGTGCAACGTACAGCAGGTTTCCCTCTCACTGGGTTGGAAAGTTAGGAAAGGTCGTCTGGTTTCAGGCGAATTTATTGGAGTGGTTTTCCCACCACATTAGATGTGTGTTAGTCACATAGATTTACCAAGGCATTCGGTTAGTGCATCAGTCTTTTTTGCATCCTTTTTGGTTTTCTTTAACACTCACACTAGTGTTTCCTGTGCAGAAGCTGCTGTCTGAGTGTCAGAGCCAGAGAAATTGCCAGCTTCCTGTCAATCACCTGCTGTTTGGGAAGGACCCCTGTCCTGGCACTGCCAAATACCTCCATGTTGCCTACAGGTGTAAACCCAGTGAGTTTGGCAGCCCAGTTCCCACAGGTTCCTCCCTGTTCACAACCATTTTTTTTAATGCCGTGTGTCTTCTGCATCACTTTCTCTCATATTTACTGTGAGAAAGCGCGTCTCTTACCCCACTGCTTTTTCCTCTCACTCAGCTGAACACAAAAGACACGTGTCGTGTGAGGGAGAGACCATGGTCCTGCGCTGTAAGCCCCCCAGAGTGCTGAACATCTACGCAGCTGTCTATGGGAGAAGTCTGGGTCAAACTGACACCTGCCCATCGCACCTGACTGGACCACCCCAATTCGGTGAGTCAACGGAAACTTTGGTTTTCTCAGACCAACAAATTATCCGTGTTATTTAATGAACAAAGAAGTAAGAAATCTAGCATTCAGAAATGTTTAATAACTGCAATTTGGGATTTTATCACTATGCTACGTTTCATAAAGTTGTGTTGTTCCAGAAATGTGGTTGATGGTTTTGTGGTATGAAGAGTAAAAGTTTGATGAAAATATCAGCTTTAAAAATAAGTGCTGTGTCAAATCATTCCCTGTTCCCGTATGGTGCATTATATTTACTCTGTATTCATCCATTTTGTGTTAGTGTAATGTGTAACTATCCAAGTGACAGTATAACCCACTTCTGATGAAAACATAGCAAAATATAACTCTGCTCACTCTAAAGTAAACTACTAAAATATAAAAAGGATGGCGAAAGAATGAATTTCAGTTACTCAGAGATAGTCCAAACCTTGACAGATGATAGTTGTCTCAGAGTAGGAAAAGCACAGGACAATAAAACAATAGACGGGCCCCTGTTAAAGTCAAGCGTCTCAGTGAGGCATCGAAGCAGCTAAATGGAATTCAGCCATCATTAATTTATCATCTAAATTTCTATTAATTATTATAAGCAATTATTATATTGCAGAAAAGACTTGAAACAAATAGCTGCTTTACATTTGCGTTTTCTCCTGCTTTTATTTATCTTGTGATTATCAATCAATAAGTTTCCTTTTGTGACAACTCAAATTTTGTGTTTTTTTTTATTTGAGTTAAACAACCACACACTAAATCAGTGGTTCAGCTTTTGCAGGTGAAGTGTATAAAGTTTTGTCTTTTTCCCATAATTGAGCGTTAGACACTCACAGAGGATGTCTCACTTGTTTCTCTTTTTGCTCCCCACAGAGTGTCTGAACTACGAGGCTCTGCACTTGGTTTCAAAGTCCTGCTACAGCAAACACAAGTGTGCAGTTGCTGTCGGCAACGAGACTTTTAGGGACCCCTGCTTTCCAGGAACCAGGAAGTACCTCAGTGTGGTCTACTCCTGTGGTAGGTTTTATCATGTGTGTTTTTGTTGTTGGCTTATTCACTACACGAAGGTTCCCACAGTGAACATTTGTTTCCTACTTTGGATTCTTATCTGTGGATCTCAGCCATCAGCTGTTCTTATCATATCACACCCACCAACACAGTAGCAGGGAATAATGGACTGAGCTCAGATCTCTGGGTTGAGGCTGACATCCTGGTTAACTTCCTGTGATTAGCACAAACGCCTGTAAGGTCACTCAGCAACGCTGGTAACGTATCTTAGTTAGTCAGTTGAGTTTGTAGCTTGACAGAAGTCTCCGGGCGGGTTCCACCTAGCACCAAACAATGTGTGTTCACCTTTATGCTGGACATTAACAAAACACGACAGAATGTGACTGAAGAGTCTGACTCTTCTTTCTTTCTTCCCAACAGTGCCACTGACTTTACTGAGGGAGGCAGACCCAAATATATTCAGCTCCACCTTATCTCCTACTGTGAGCACAGAAAAAGGTAACATTCAGTTTCAGAAAATATGGCCTTTTTCCCCCAACACCGTAATTCTAAGTTCAGCTTTTTCTCCAGATGTAGAGGATCCTTTTGTTAAAAGGTCAAGAAAGCCAGACAACTCAGGCGCTATGATGAGCACCTCTCTCCTGACCTACGCCTACATTAAAGGTAAATATCATTTGCATGCACACACACACGTATGTGCACACAGACATCTCATTCGCGTTTTGTTGCATCTCCCTCCTTCATTTGTCACCCAGAGCATCCGGAAACGGCAGCACTGCTGTTCACCTCCAGCGTGTGTTTAGGTCTTCTACTGACACTGCTGGCTGTGTCAGTGCGAGTGACCTGCAGAGTGAGCAGCGACCACAGACTCACGAGCAAATCTAAGAATCCAACTGGTAATAGCCAGGAGGAGGATGATGATGAGGATGATGATGATGACCAAGAAGAAGGTGATAACGAAGAGGGAACAGAAAGTTCTCTACTCGCAGCTACGGAGAGGAAGGCGATTTACGACTGGGAGGAAGTGACTTTTGTGAGCGAGGCGGCAGAACGGGCAGAGAGAATCGAGCGCAGAGAGAGGATCATACAGGAGATTTGGATGAACGCATATCTGAGCGACAGCTCGTGTTAACTAAACAGCGGCCCAGGGATGCTGCAGGAGCTCCCAGCCTACGATAAGAAATGACATTTTTTTAAAACTTTGTTTTTTTTTACGTTGTAAAGCAGTTTGTTGTGTTTTCCTATTTTTACATTTGACATTTAGTTTGTGATGAATGTAATGCTTCGGTTAAAACTGCAGTACCAGCAATTTTTAGAGGATCAACAGGTTGTTATACAGTAAAATGGGTGGTCCAGTAAATTCTATGTTTAATTATAATTATTCACATCAACCACTATTTGAAGCCATGATTAAATGTGGAAATACTGTTTACTGCGATGAAAAAAGGTGAAATCACTTTTGTTACAGCTGCACAAGGGAAGAAGAGGAATCAGTACAAACCAAAGAACATGCCACTGCACGCGATCTGTCATAACACCTCGACTTTTAATAACGGAAACACAGCTGTTACCTTCAAACTTCTATCACAAGATGACATTTTTCAGTGTAATAAATTTTTAAGTGTGATATTTCCCAACTGATAAGAGTGTTTTTATTTAGAAAAAACTGTCAACAGACATTTATCTTGCTTTCCCCACAATAAGTGGTTATAAAAATTGGCATCTCTTGATACCAGAGGCAATGAAAGCCTTCCAGATATACTTGCCACAACTGATGACATCTTTGTAAGATTTAATCTAAAGTATAAAAGATGAATTTATCCTTTTAATCCACATATTATACTCAGGATGTTGTTTTTATGCTGTATTCCATGACTCCAGCCACACCTCTCTGAATCACTACACCAACTCCGTCAATAGTTCCACACAATTCAACCCCCAGTGACTGAAACACTCTCACTCTGAACTCTACAACTTCCTCTTCTTTGCTGGGACAAGAGCTGGAACAACCATCTAGTATGTGGCAACTTCCTGCCTCAGAACAGCCCTGACTTTCAGAGATACAAGAATGTTTCTGTACCACTGACAGAAGACAAAGGGAGGAAAGGTGTAGCATCCTTGTCCCTGCCCTCCAAGGAAGATCAAACTGTTACATTTGAAATAATACTTCAACTTCGTGGAATATTGGAACATCATGTCATTGCTATAAATTGTATAAACATTGTGTGTTACACTTTTAAGTGGAAATTGTTCTATTTTTGGTGCCACAAAAAAATAAATTCAAATCAATCGTTGTTTTTGTTTGCACAGCTTTAATAAAAAAAAGCATAAATACAGAGAACAAGCAGGAATCCAAGGAACAGATTCAACTTGAATAAATCCGACTTATGTGTTATCATCACCTGTTCTGTCATACTTTTGTATCCATGTTTCTTCTTCACATGTTTTATTAGTTCATGATAAAAACTAGGTGCTTTTTCAGAAAACTCTGAAATATACAAGCATACAGCATTTTTCTGCACCAGCCTTGGTCACATTAACACATGCTGTATTTATAATTCTCATCAACAGTAAATATGTATCTAAATTGTGATAAGGCACCCCAGCCAGTTGCATATAGGATGGTACCAGGTCTTAACAGCAGCTCCAAGGAGGGTACCTGAGTACTTCCAGTGTTTATCTTGGTCCCCACTTAATGTTGGTGAGGCCTTGAAACTTCTTTTTGAGGGCCTGTCTGTCTGACCACTCTGAGTCCAGGTAGGTATCATCGTCTGCCTCTTCCAGTTTCTAAAAAATGTCAAGAGGAGAAGGTTGGAAAGGCATATTCATTGCAGACAGGAACACAGTTGTTTGTCTGACAATTCTGCTAAGTCTTTCCTCACCTTAAGCTCCTCTTGCCTTCTGTAGTAATGCATCATCATCTGCTTCTGCTGTTCATCTGTGATCAGAGGCTCTCTTGCTGGTGCCCCCTGCCCTTTCTAAAGGGAACAGCAACAAATTTGTCACAGTAATCTCAAACCAACAAAAATTAATCCAAAAATGAATACAACACCAATCACATATCACAAAAATATTCACTTCAGGATGACTAAAACAGCTCTCACCTTTTGGATTTTCACCACAAGCTTTGTTTTGTCATTTTTGCCAATGTATTCATGCAGTTTTTTCCCCCTCTGCATTTCTTTGGCAGCCCACCATAGCTGGCACTCGACCTCTGTGATCACCTGCAGAGATGCCTGAGGTAAGGAGCCAGATGGAGAGGGCCAATACAGAGCAACGAGTGAGAAACAGAAAGGGGAAGAAAATTATCAAGGAGACAGTCACACATCTTTGTGAATTGTTGTGTTTTAAACTAAGCAGACACAATCCCAATATTTAAAGATGAAATATTTCTTCACCTTCCTATTTATTTAATCTGTTTACACCTAGGGAGCTAGGAAGCGTGGTTTGCCTTCACATACATTAAAATTATTGCCAAACAAACAATGCTTGGACAAAATACATTTGGAGTGTGTCCTATGATAACATTACGGCCTCATTTTTGAGAGATATTAGGAAAAAAAAGTCATGGACAGCATTTTTATGAACTTTCAGACTGAGCCCAAAGAAAATGTCTTAAAGGCAGAGGCTTTTATCAGTGGCTCTGGATTAAACCAAATCACTGTGATGAAATCATACTGTTGAGCTAATTTAAAAGTAACTGCTACAGCTTCAACCGTTGTAAATAACTGCAAACTATTGTTTGTAGCCATCAGCCGGTACTAAAGCTGCTTGAAAACTTCACTTGATCACTGAAACAGGATCTGCTGTTTACCTGTGTTCCTGAAAGGTCTTCTTGGTCCTCAAACTCCATTCTGATTGGGTCATGAGGAGGCAGCCCCATGGGGTACACAATCATGACCGCCCCCCTAAGCTGATCCATGGCTCTTTTACCATCTCCATGGTGACACAAACATTAGCTTGAACTTGTTTCTGAAGCACAAAGACAAAACATAATGAACAAAAAAAAAGCCCAAACCTTGATGCATTAAATATTTAAGTTTTAATACTTACTTTCGAGACTAGTGCTTTTGCCTCTTCAACTGTTCTCAACAACACTTCTTTCATTTTTTCGTTTGGAGCTGATAAAAAGCAAACACATGGTTGGCCATATACTCAGCAAACTTAACTCCTTACAACAGCCTTTACTGCAGTATAGATGCAGTGACATATGTGCCATTTGTACAATTTGTTTACAATTTTAAGAAATTGCAGAGCTTGTTTATTCTAAGAGAGGTTTCATATAAGTGCAGTAAACATCTATTCACATCACAGTCTGCAGTTGAAATCGGCAACCAAGTGCAGAACAACTGTTACCTTCTAAAAGAGTATGACAGTCTTACTGACATTAAGAATAAAATACATGTTAAAGCAGAAAACAAACGATCAACAGGCTCCTACCGTGTCCATTCCTTCTCCCAATCTCATCTTTCTTGAACACTGGGCCCCCACTGGGCACGCACTTGTCCTCCCATTCATCTTTAAGCTTCAGCTCCACAATCTGCTCATCTGTCAGCCCCTGCATGTTGGGTGGAAGTGTGATGCCATGGTCTGCAAGCTCGGGAATCTCTGAGATCATAAAGAAGAAGAGAAGCAGGTCTATTATCAGCCAGAGCTAATAAAACACAACAAAATTCATCTGCAGAGAAAAGTTCGTTACTTGATTCTCTCGATTTAACTTGAGAAATAAGTATGAGTGTATGAGGTTTCGAATGTAACCCAGGCTGCACAGACATCGGCATGTGCTTTTCACCTGAACAGAGTCGGTCCACTTTCAGTCTCCCGTTGTAAATGGCTGTAATTTGCTGGATCACCGTCTCCAGAGGCGCATCCACCGTGGTATTAAACAGAAACTGGCTTTCGTCTCCACGCTTCACGTGCAGCTGCACCATCTTCCGAATCAGATTACGACCTGTTCACCTGTTTAAGGAGGAAGAAATAACGCAATGAGGCTCGGTCCCGAACAAACGTGCAGCCGGTCTCTCCGATGTGTAGCAGTGTAACCATAGCAACAGCCGTGCTCGGACACTTCCAGAAAGCATTAGCTTTCAGTTAGCTAGCTAGCTAGCGTGGGTTCACATTTACCAGTTATTTCAGTGTTTTAAACGGCGGACGCCTCTACAGTGACTAGAAATAAGACAAATGGCTGGAACAAAACAGCGTTTACCTGTTCACACTGGACTCGTTTCCCGCGGTGTTGACATTACTGACGTTAGCTAATAACGTTTTTATGAGATCATCTCCGCCGCCATCTCTTCTTCTGCTATTTTTTTTCCAGCATTTTTCATCAATTCAGCAGGATTACCGCCCCCTCATGGCAGGTAACGGCAATGCAGCGTGTTGTGGCTCAACGGGATACAACTGCACTCGTAGCAAAATATGAAATATATGACCTAAAATGTTCAGGCACAAAAATACCAGAAATCCATGTTGATTTGATTTGATTTGAGTCTGGGATACTCATTAAAAAAAAAATATTTAAAACACTAGGCAGCTGATACCATAAATTTAGAAGTGTATTACAGAGGTTACACTTCTAAAGTTTCACTGTATGTTTCCTTGTTATAATAAACATACACTATTGCTTTTTGCAACTATGCAAACCATAATGCTATTTCCTATATAAAATAAATGTAAATGAGTGTCTAGGCGTAGAGTGTGTTTTGCATTTGGAAATAATATCCACTACTGTAAAAGCAATCTAGTGAAGTAAAACTGTTTCTATTACAAATAGATCATAAAAAAGTAGAACTGAAGTTTGACTTGCACATCAACATGCTTATTTTCCACAAGACTGAATAATGTTTATGTTGTGCTAAATAGTAAAAAAAAAAAAAAAAAAACACTACTCAGATCAACATACATTTATTTTGCATACATACAACATAAATTGCTTCATCCATTGATGTGTAATCAGGTGTGCACTTTGAAATATGGAACATTGGATATAAACATGAATCGCAGTTTCATGTTTTCTCTTTACTACATACAGAATATGTTTAACAACACCGACTCTTACTACTATAGATTGTAGCCATAAAAAGGGACACCGACCTCACAAAAGGAGCAATTTGTTTTCTATAAAACCTTGTCTTGAACATGACATGACAAAGCGCTGGCTAGTCATCTACTGTTAATGCAGATACAGTATCTACTGCGCACATTTCAATATCACATTAAATGTATTATAGTATATGACACTAACATGTAAGCAAAGGCAACCCGTTACACCTGCTTACATAAATAGACATTGTTTTAAATTATTTTACATGTGTTTTAAACAGAGCAGGAAAGCATTATATAGCTGTTACTTTCTTGGGAACTGATCTTCCGTGAACTGTTGTTCCACATTATCTGAAGGTTGAGAGAAACCACATCTGCTTGGACTACAGCAACTGCCGTGCATCATGTTAGGGAGGACCGTGTATCATAACTATTGCTTGTCGTTGCTGTCAACACTTACGCTGAGTGAATGAACGAAGTAAATATTACAGGAAGAAATACTGACACATCACCTCTGACAAGTTACACCACACACACACACACACACACACACACACACCTCAAGAATGTTTAACAGCTATGGGATAAATACAAGGCGCCTGGAAGGACACAACCAACAGTCAACTGGAAATGTTATCACTGATGCATTTAGGTCCAAACGTACAGTTGAGCCATAATTTCAGTCAAGGTGGTGGAAAAATCTTCCATTAGCGTTGCTACAGGGGAATTCTCACGGTATGGGAAGGTCCTTTTTCTTGTTTTATGCTGTATACACTTCTGCATACAGTGATGCCTCTTTATAGGACTTGGGAGGCTGAAGAACTCAAATACACAGTTAAAGCCATATTGAGTGAATACAGTGGCTGTAAGTTGCGAAACCTGAAAGCAAATACATTGTGTGCAAAAAGAAAAGATGTCCTAGGGGAAAAGCTCTGGTATGCCATTGTTAGCTATGTACACACTCACATCCAAACACAAACACTGTCAAACACAGACAACTGAAACAAAACACATTATTTCTCACTACACTGATATTATTTAGAGTAAATGCGCTCACAAATTAAAATCAGGACTTTTGCAGTAAACAAAAAGTTGAAGATAAAATGTGCCCTCTTATTGTGCATGGCAAGCACTCGTCACCATGTCAACAGATCTAGATTACATCTTCGTACTTACAGTAAGAGTAACAGAAGTATACACATGCGTGTCACATTCTCTGAATCCACAATAGTATGAGTTGATACTTTGGATAAATCAAGAAGGATCAAAACACCAGAGGTCTGAAAGCATTATCGTTAACAGATTTTTGTTTTGTCACCCTGCCAAGAATACAACTAAGACAGCATGACCAGCATCTCAGTGCATATCAGTTACATTGTGCAAACCACTGATATGGTCATTAGAAACACGTACGCACATTAGCCAGGTTTCCATTTTTGAAAACATATATTTATACATCAAAACAATCTAAACATTTTACTGCAAAGATATTAAGCCAAGGGTAACAGCCCATAGAACATATAGAGAGCAAAACTGCTATGACGGGAACTGAATGATATAACACACTAGCAGTGCTACAGCAGTTTGACGATGACACCGACTAAAGCTGTTGATGCAAGGAGGAGATGACTAAACTCAACATAAAGTACATTCACCGTAAAAGCAAGTACGCAATATGACTTTTACATGTGTACCACAGACTAAACAACAATGTAGCCACTATTGACAGCAGCAAAATCGGGGGCAGATGAAAAACCTGCAGTGCATAGCCTTCCACTACTAAAGAAGCAGAATCTTCCCATCTTCCCAGTGAATCCTGCTGTAACGTACGGATCAGTCAAAATGAGGGATATGGACCACCCACGTAACATATGCAAAGGTAACAGTGATTTAGGGGAAATCTTGCCAATGAAGTTTGCTACAGCGCCACGCAGACATGATATTGCACAGAAAACACACGCTTGATTTGTGCGTATAGACGTACTTTGTATAGTGCCCATCTCTAGAGTACATATAGTATGTAAGGTAGGCACAGGCACGTTTGCTGCCATAAATAAAATTATTTATCATTTATAAATCAACATAATCAGGGAACAAGCAAATGCCTCTGGTGTAGGTTAGAACACACATTTATGCTCATACTATACTTCTCATGATACTGTTTAAGATATAAATCCTTTCCTGTGATTTAGAAGGGGATGGATCTAAACTTCTTAAATACTGTCTCTTTTGTACATAAACACACATATACACATTTATCATAGATCTGTACATATCTCGATATGTCCGTTACACATCAATAGTTATCTATCTTTCTGTCGACTGTCTGGGGAACAAGCTGTTGCCATTGGCTCTCTCTGGTAGTTTTGGGTTACTGGTTGCAGTTCTGGGTGCGATCGGAGGAGGGAGGGTGGGAAATGCTGAAGGGGCTGGGGATAACCAGTCGGGTTCTGAGGCAAACACAGAGTGCAAAGGCGGAGTCTGAGTTTTGGACACTAGAGAACTGGACGGGAAGACAGGGATTTCTGGTGTTTTCGTTGGAGTTGGAAAATCTAAATCATCATCAAAAGTGACCCACTGCTGGGCTGGTTTTCCTGCTGGGGGAGGTGGCTGGTGTCGAGGTGCCGGGGCTGGCGTAATGGAGGAGGGTGGTGCAAGAGGCAAGGCAGGAGCAGGAAATGAGTCCGGGTTGAGGGAAAACATAGGAGGGGGCGCAGGATTGAGGCTGGATGATGGTCCAAACAGGGACATGGTACTCTGGAGCTGAGAGGTGGGTGCAGGAGCCGCTGTTGCTGCAGGGGTGGGGATGAGTGGCTGAGAAAGACGAGATGTCCACTGACGGTCAGGAACCGCGGCCGGATGTTGGACGCTGAAGTCCGGGGTTAGAGAACGATGGTGCTCATTCTGCTGTGCGAGAGGGCCAGTGAAGGGATTGGTGCTGCTAGGTCGGGCAGGAAGTGGGTCAGTCAGGAAAGGGCCGGGGGAGGAACGCAGTGTTTCCTGTGACCGACTGCGAGAGGGGTGTGGAGGGGGAGGGAGCAAGGAGGATGCTAATGGTGACGGCGTGGAGAGGGAGGAAGAAGAAGATGAATTGAGTGCTTGCGAGTCTGACAGAGCGGAGGATTGGTGGGAAAAGAATGAAGGGAGGGTGCTGGAGGAAAATAAAGATGGATGAACAGAGGGGGGCGTGTGCAGAGAGGATCCTCTGGTCAGGGACTGTGTGGTGTACCAGGAGGACGAGGACGAGGAGGAGAAGTCAGACACAACTGTGTCAAAGGGGCCAGGCTTCCATTGTGCTTCTCTTTGGATTCCATTTAATCCATTAGTCTACGGAAGAACAAAACAAAGAAAATACCCATCAGCTGTTACAACAAATGCTTTGTACACATAGGAACCGTAATTATAATACTAAAGTATTTACAATAAGACAAGACATTTTTTAGAATGTAGGTTTAAAATTTGAAGACACCCTGGGAAGTTTTGCTGTAAACAAATTATATTTTACATTTGCATTTCTTTCCTCATGAAGCATTTATTAAAGTGAATCTGGCTAAACTTTATTTATTTATACCCACATTTAACTGGTTTTACCCAAGCATGCATTTATGTTCTCCGCCCTTTGACACTTACGTGGCCGGAAGATTTACTGCCACTAACTCGATCAGAGGAACATTAAGAAAATCATAGCTCCCTTTGAGCTTTGAGACAATCTTTGGAGTGAGTTAGTTGTTTTTAATCAGAATGTAGACATGTGATAAAATATTGATATTAAAGCCTAGTTAGATTTTAGCTGCTACCTAACTGTCTCTTTATTATTTGTTCTCTGTGGCTTGCATGCACTACATTTATTTGAATTATTTTCCCCTGCAGACAGCAGGAATGAACATTGAGAGGTTAGATGTAAACAAATATTGTTTGGATATGACAAAAACAATGAGGAATGCCATTCATCAAACCGCTGATCCTAATCCCACTGATGATCAAAACTCCACAGGGTATCTTTCATGTTGCAAAACATAAAGCATGTACGGAGTTTAGCTTACTACAATGAGAACTGCTGACAACTGAATTACGCATCACAACTCACATACAATCACTAACAATAATACAAATGAGGAACTACAAAAAAATGTAAAATCAAATTATAAAGTCAGTGCATATGTGCTCATATGGAAAATCTGTACCATGGTGAGCAGATATGGAAGGACTGGTGAGGGGGAACAAGGCCAACAAGTTTGATATTGTTGGTGATTTGATATGTTGACCGACAATGAAAAAAAAAAGCTCCATTTTATGATCCTGACAAAGCATTGCCTCACAGCAGACTTAAAATATCAAGGTAGCACAACTTGGAAGGAGATGTAAAAGGAAGGAAAATCGATAACAAAATGAGACAGAAAGAAGTTACTGGCTGTGATGTGTGAGGTAATGTCAGAGCAGAGTACTGTTGTGCTATGGAGGATGAGACAGAGAGTTGGTTTAATATCAAGTACCTGTCACCCTGAGGGCTTCTCCAGCTTGTGAGAAAGAGACAAATGTATCAGAGAGACAAAAGCAAGAAGAAAGACAAAGACAACTAGCTTCATCTAATGTGAGACATAGGAGCAGAAAGAGACTCTTCTATTGCAGCAGGTCATTGCTTTAACTTTTGAATTAGCAGGAATTTATAATCAAAGTATTTTTTGTACATAAAAAAACAAACTACATTTCTGTTCTTGGTTTAGTTCCTATTTGCATGAATTCAGTTCCTAGTCTTAATTTATTTGAATAATTTAATGACGAGGAATTTGAGACCAACCTGTGCAGCTGGGCCTGGCTCAGGCTTGGCAGCATCAGGTGGCAAAGCGTGAGAGGAGCGTGAACGTGGTGGGGGTTTAGGAGAGGCCAGACTCTGCGGGGGCCCGGCAGGGGCAGCGGCAGCGGGAGCAGGAGCAGCAGCAGCAAGAGCAGGGGCGTCTGCAGCAGGAGGAGGAGGACCTACTTTAGGAGGCGCAGCTTGCTGAGGCTGCAGAGGAGCTGGAAGTGTGGGCTGCATTGGTGGTGGGAGCTGGGACGGAGCTAAAGGAGGAGCAGGTTGAGGCTGCATTGGGGGTTGCATGGGTGATGGAATCTGGGGTCTCATTGTAGCGTGGGCTGCAGGAGGTGGTCCTGAGAGTGGAGGACCTGATGTGGAAGCAGAGTTAAGACTCAAAATCACGTATTACACATTAATAACATTTTAAGGCCATGGTAGCATTTTTGAAAAGATATTTTCTTACCAAGAGGGAGATCAGTGGGTTTAGCCTGGGCGCTGGGCACGGGCCGTGGGGCTCCAGGGTGAGTGTCCGGGATGGGACGAGGGGCCCCAGGATGTACCTCTGGGATAGGCCTGGGTGCTCCCGGGTGAGAGGGGGGCAGCGGACGAGGCTGAGGGGGCATGCTGATAACCCCGGCTCGAGGAGGGATATTCTAGAGGACACAGAGTTAACACAAAAGAGGGAGAAATGAACAAGTAGAAACAGAAACAGAGCTTACTAATTTATTAGATTTGTAATCTCACCGGTCTGGAAGACCCTCCAGGTCCAGGAGCTCCTACTGCTGCCTGACCTCGACCTGAGAGGGTTGAGACAGACAAACCAACTACATTAGCAGCAAGAAATTTATCATGTGCCCCAAACAGAAGAAGCAGGAGGAATCAGGTACAGTTACAGTCAAAGTTATTCAGCCCCAAAGGCAAAGTTAATGGACTGTCTAAATTTACAAACCTTTAGCTGTTTCCACTGAACAAACAAGAACAATTTGAATGGTTAAACACAACTAACGTGACATGCGGTTCCTCCAAAGTCAACACAACTCGCAACTGTTAATGACTTACTGCGTTTCCCAAATTTTACAATTCCTTTAGGACAAGTGTCTGCAGTAGGTAGTAGAGCTCCCTACCACTGTCATGACTTGCTGCAAACGTGACGCATAGACAGACACAAGCTTCTGGCAGCATTTCTGAGGAATCTTAGCTCATTCCTCATAGGCAACAGCCTGCAGTGCATAAATATTCTTGGGTTTGCGAGCTGGAGCTGTCTTCTTCAAACCCAGCCAGAGATTTACTACAGGGTTCAAGGCAGGTGACTGAAGGCCATTTTAGAATATTTCAGCACTTCTTCTGCAACCAAGTCTTGGGAACAGAATCCCAGCCCTTCTGTAGCCAATGTATACGATTTTGAACATACTGGAGCGGAGTTTTCATGCGCATTTGCACTGGTGTAACATTCTGTCAATGAAACCTTTTACTTGTTTGTAAAAGCCAACGTTCTCTTTATTTTGTTGAGAATTGCTTTGACGTAGCCACATTTCTACCATGTAATCAAACACGACTCTCAGCAAACCCCAGGCCAGTTCAGGTATTTGATGAGTACTCTTAAGGCCCCTGATTAGCTGTGTCGGTGTGCCTGAGAAAATACATGTTTTGTAAATGTGTGCTCTTAAGAGGGATCTGTTCAGAGGGTGTAATAACTTTGAGACTGCAGCTGTCATCATAAGTTACTTTTCATTTTAACTTTGGACAAACCACGTGTAACATTAGCTGTGTTGAGCTATTTAAATTGTTCTTGTTGAATTTCTTAATCACAAACAGCTGAAAGTTGGTAAATTTTGCCAACACAACTAATTTGCCATGGGGTTGAATGACTTTAACTACAACTAATGAAAAACAAGTCTTACATGTATAATCCCAAATAATACATGGGTGCACTGCAAACTCAAAACTATGACAGACCTAATTCCCTATGGCTGCCTTCATTACAAATGATGATTCAGTAATTCCTAAGCTGCAGGAGGTCTGGAAGAGAGACTGGCTTTGTTCTGCGAGCCAACTGCTTACCACACAGCCTGCAAGCACACACACCTTCTCTTTCACTATTCTCAGAGCCTGCAAACATGTTCTCACGCCACTAAGATATCTGCTTCTCTGTAATACTTCACTGTAGAATCAATCACCCTAACTGAGAGAGATCTGGCTAAACACACACACACAGACCATACAAACGGGTCAGGAAGAGACAGACCAAGTCACCGCTCGGCTACGCAAGCGAACCCTATCCTCCACCCTGAGACAGGCTTATTTTGTGTCAGGACATAAATACCTAACACAGGATTATGAGAGACAGAAGGGGATAATCTCATCCCCATTTCACTCCCTGCAAGCATGAAGAAACTCCACAAAAAGATGGGTTTTCATGGGAAAATACAAACCCAAACAAGTGAGTAACAATTGCTTTCTTGAGTTTTTATTTATTTCTTGGAACGTTTAATGTTCAGTGAGGCTACGTCACGGTTTGTGGCACTCACCTGCAGCAACATCTGGCCGAGGAAGAGCAGGGCTTTTTGGTCCTTTGCAGCACAAAGGAAACCAAACCAAATGACTGTTATACACAAAGTGGAATGCTGGTCACGGAAGGGAGGAGTTCTCAATGACAAT
The DNA here is from genome assembly GCA_033026295.1 of Channa striata. Taxonomy (NCBI): domain Eukaryota; kingdom Metazoa; phylum Chordata; class Actinopteri; order Anabantiformes; family Channidae; genus Channa; species Channa striata. The sequence goes on along the minus strand of CM065182.1, from coordinate 8,786,075 downwards.
ACTTGACAAGAAGCAATAGGTGTTTATAAAGCAACAAAGCAGTGAAGCATGAGATGCTGTGAGAGGAGGATTTTACCACCAAGCAGAGGATTATCTGGCTGAGCTGACTTCAAGAACATTTTAGGTCTGATTTACCTTTAACTCACTTTATTCTTAGCTTAAAAAAAAGACTATAATCACTAAAATCAATAATTTTGACGTGCAAATATGAAGTTTTCTCTTTGAGTTGATTTCTGCAAAGTGTGAACACAACCTCAAACCTGTTGATGTTTGACTGTTTAAAGTACCTTTGTTGTGATGCATATCCTCCTTCTTGCTGAAGTTGTAATATTTACTTTCATATACCAATACTACAGTACCAAATGGAAATAAAACAACATCCTCAAAAAAGATGCACTTGACACTTATTCGATAAATAACGGTCAAAGTAGAATTGTCCTTTCTACATTTTTCTTACTGCATTTTAAACTTACGCTGCCTTTACACAAGCTAAATACAAACCACCAAACACATCTTTCTCTCTCTCTCACACAAACACGGAAGCAGACACTAAAAAGATGGGTAAAGACGGCCCACAATGATGTGGAGACTTGGTCCATCATAAACCATCAATGTCAAAAAGCATCACTAACATTGATGACAGCTACAGGGATCAGATGAAGACACATCACCTAACCAGTTACCTTCACTGCCTCTCCTATCAAGCAGCGGGCTGGGACATTCGCCATAGTCTTAAGTCCAAGCGGGGAAATAGTATAAGGAACATAAAAAAATAATAAAATATTTTAGTTGCACTGTTGTTGGTCTGGCCTGCTAGCTACTCCCACACACTGACTAAATGCTAGGGCAACAGTATCTAGGCTAGACAATAAGAACACTTTTGAAGCACTCACAGATAAACCACAGAGAAGGGACCGTGTACACAATACAACAATGCAGGACACACTGTCTTTACATAAACATGCACCAAACTATATATTTACAGGGTGGTAAAAAAGTCACGGCTCAGCGATGGAGTGGCACATATCCACTTCAGATGGCATTTTAGAGTAGATTTTTGTGAATAAACACCAGGAAACACCAAAATGAATGTATTATGCTGTATGTTATAATATGTTATAAAACCAAAGCTTAATCCGAGTCCAGTCAAACACATGTATGATTCCAATCAGAAATTTCAATGCATTTTCATTTTAAACTCAAGTGGGTCGTTACTGCCATTGATGGTGAGTTAATATCTTCCAGGGGTTAAGCCCTTATGAATGTGAAATGAGCACTGATACCCCACTTAAAAATAACCTTTTAATGTGGCAACTAAATCAGCGCTCATGCAGTGTGCTTCTCTGTGCGTTGCATCAGATGGAAAATAGCAGCCCCTGCTTTTAATGGTTCAGCTATATAAGCATGGACACACAGTGCCACAGCCATAACTTTACCTCCAGGCTCCTTTCTAACTGGGAGCGGGCTCATGCCTCCTTCAGGAATGAAGCAAAGCAGTGAGATAAAGGTCAAAGTGTTAAAATATGTCTGAAATACCTCTAGTTTAAAGATTAAATGTCCACATAATTCAGGATTGTACAGTATTTACCTGCACTGACTAATATTGCTGCCAGAAGATTTGTCTTAAATCCACTGTGCACGAGGAGGACAGGAACGATAGTTTACCTGAAGGTGGTGGTGGACGTTGGGGGGGTGCTGGTCTGGCTGGGGGAGCATTGGGACGAGGGGGAGGAGGGCGTTTGGGCTCCAGGCCTTGAAATGTTGGGGCCCCAGGTTGGAAATCAACAGGAGGTCCTAGGAAAAAAATAGACACGGAAAGAAAGAAGTTTAACAAACAACTTTTTAAAATTTGCAGTACACGTAAATGTCTCAGGAACAGGTTTAATGTTTAACCTAATTCAATACAGATTCTTTTCTTTGATGAAATACACTGGTCATATATTAAGCTGCGAGTTTTGTTTGAGGTTGTCAGACATGATATTGCTCAACACGTTACTGTCCCTTACTTTAATCTAAGCGACTCAGTGTTGACCAAAGAACAGAGAACACTAACACAGCACACAGGTTAAAACTGCAACACAAGAAAACAACTAACCTAACTCCAAACAAATATTTAATCATGGCGTTACATTACCTGGAGTTTCTCTCCTCAGTGCTGATGGACTTAAATCTGCTTTTATGCATTAAAAACATAACAAAATTATAGTTGATACACTAGCCAAGACCGCAACCTGTGCACACGACTCTGCTGTATGTTTAGCAAAGCGATTCCAGGTGTATGTCATGCTGCACATGCTGTATTCACCTTGGGATGGTCGGGAGGGTTGTGGTGTTCCACGACTGGGCCTGCTGGGAGCTGTAGGTTCTCCGTGTGTGGGGGATGGACAAGGACTACTCCGGGGGGAGGGGAGAGGGGAAGATCCAGGGCCAGAACCAGCTCCAGGCTGAAGGTGCTGAGGAAGAATCTCCTCTACCTCTTCATCTACATCACCTAGAACAGGAGAGAAGACAGTTATTGAGCGCTTATTATCTTTTTCTTTTCAGCACCTTTAAATCACTACACTTAAATTTTTTAGGATAAGAACTGGCACTGCATAGGAGTCACTCCTCACCTTCCATGTCGTAATCATCATCGCCCATGTCTGTATCCTCAGCGAGAAGTGTGGAGCTGGCTGAGGTGGGGATGCTTCCACAGATCCTCTCCACACTCATCTCCTCCTCCAGGCTCTTAATCCACCCTGGGCTCTTCAGACGGATGTCAATCACTTTGCCAAGAACCTACAATATGCCCAAGAGACACAGACAAGAATTTCAGTAATATGTAAAAGAGACACACAGGTGACTGAGTTTAAAGATGGAGGTTTTATGTTCATATATTAACTCATGAGACTATTTAAGAGCAAACAAACAAAGATAATCAGCGATGACTTACAGTGGAGGCACTGAGAGACAGAGCAGCCAAAGCAGAGTAACCTTCCAAGAAGGTCACCCACATCTTCTCCTCTACAAACCTGCATAAACAAGGAAAAAATCAGTGCTGTCCTGAACCTAAAAGACAGACACGTCTATATTAGGTTGTCAGGGTCTCACCTGATGAGGATGACCTCTCCAAAATTAGAAAACTTGTCCAGCAGCTCGTCTATGAGAGCATCGTCAAAGTAGTCGTCAGGGCCAGAGGAGCAGAGTGACACCAGAATGGTGCCATCTGGAGGCCCCTGTCGGGCAATGACATCTCTGTAAACCTGGTGCCGAGCCTCTGGATCGACCTCCAGGATGTCCACATCCATTATTGCCACTACAGGCCTAGAGATGAAAAAGAGAGAAGCAGAGAAGCAGAGAAGTCGACAGGAGCATTTTCAGTGAGGCTTGATTAGCGAGAAACAGCCAAAACAACCACAGTATTGGTTTGCACCTTTGCTATTGTTCTGAAGTAGTTTGCTATTGTCTGACTTGTGTTTTATTGGAAAATTTGTGTCACTTTGCCAAAACCACAAATAGTAAAAAAAATTATACAACTGCACTGAAAGTTAAATATCATAAGTTACCTGTGGTCTGAGGTCTTCAGCTCAGCCCTGCCATAGTACTTCAGAGTGCCTGGGCTCCAGAGATGGTCTGGATCATCCTCGTAGTCCCCAGATGTAGATGGTACACCTACTACATTCATTTCCTCAGCTGCGAAACATCCACAAATTCATATATGAACTGACACACATAAATGGATTGAGCATAATTTCTATATTAAACCTATTTTTGCCAGTCACAGAGGGGAAGGGGATGATTCAGATTTTAATGACTTTTGTGGCTCTGCTTCTCACCTGTTTTGTTGAAATTCCACTTTCTCCTCTTCCAAAGTATACGGTCGGTCCAGGCTGGTGTACGGCACTTCTCGCTGGTGTCATAATCTTCCGAGAAGAGGTCATACTTATAAGTGGGAGCAAAATCTAACTTTCCCTCGATAAAACCTCTGAAAATCTGTGGGAGACATTCAAAATACACAGCTGAGTAACTATTATTATTAGCTAAAGCCGTGAGGATGAAAACCTTAGAAACTATAAAAACGGGTTCTGTGTGCTGCAGGTCATACCAAACCAGCGTTTTTCTGGTCCAACAGCTGATCTCCAGCTGTCAAGGCATCCCAGTTCTGCTGTTTGATGAGCTCTTTTACTTCTTCATTGGGCAGGCTGATACGATAGTTAAAGTCTCCACACCAGAACACGTAATCATGCGAGTATAGCAAACGACCCTAGGGGACCAGGAGGATTTGGTTATGCATCCATGTAAGTCATGCAAATGTGTGTTTTAAATGGATTTGTTAATATCATAATTACCATGGGGAAGCTGAGTCTGCGTGTGATCTCATTGTAGTCGTCATTCCGCTCTTTGACTTGGGACTGGCCAGCGGCAAAGTGGGAGCACACGAAGCAGATACTGGTGGTATGGAACAGCAGGCGGATAGCTACACCTCCTTTATTACCTGTGGCTCCACCCATTCCAGTTTTTACAGTATCTACAGCTACATCCCTGGAAAAACGTGGCAGATTAAACGATCCCATCTTTTTCTACACGACAATCAGTCTTCATTGAGAAGGTAGAGAGTTCATACCTGATGAATGGAGCGTGCTGTGGGCGGATGAAAACAAACAGACATACTCCAACCAACTGCTCTGAAGCAAGCAGTACATACTTGTGGTCCCGTGAGATATTTTTCTGGAGCTCTGCTGCCCACAATTTTTGGTTGGTAGTACTGAGACAAGAACAGAAAGATATTATTGTAAAGAAATATATTAGCATAAAATAAAAATGGATGAAATATAATTCCTCAGTGATCCCCTCAGTCTCAGCCATCCCCTTGGCAGCATCACACATTGGTCATGAAATGCTTTGCTTTAGAAAGATGCTTTTTCTTAGTGTCTTACTCCATGTACTGAACAGCCGCTCTTCATTTTCATCTCAACACATTGTTGCTTTGATGACATGTCACAGACTACTGTTAACATTTGGTCAGTAAGTGTTTCAATTCTGACTCTGTTCAATGACAGCAAACTTGAAACTTTATACTGTCAAATATTTCTTTACTCTTGTAAGACATTTTTTAAAACTTTCACATACACGAAGCCCAACACGAGCCCAATATGGCAATTTCAGGGAATGTTGATTATACTAATGATCAAATCTCATGGACACACTGCTTTTCATGAACAGATGGTACTTAGTCTGAAACAAGCAACATGTTTATGCAGGTAACTTTGATGGTTTCACAGTTTGTCATAGGAACAATGCTTTTGCAAAATGTTCTATAAAAGGCAACAATGTTCTATAATAATCTATAATCCATAGGTGTAATATATTCTATGTGTAATATATCACATTAACTCTTTTGGTTGAAAAAGACAGGTGAAATAGCTCACGTAAAATGTTGCACACATACCTGGCGCTGACAATGTTGCCAGCATTCAGTTCAACCATTTCTTCAAAACCAATGGCAAAGATATCTATGGGGTTGGCTTTGTTGTCTGTTAAAAAAATAAATCAAATGTTTAACAGAAATTTCATAAGGGCCTAAATTACATAGCATTGTGTTAGGAGTACAAGTATTTAATTGAAACCAACAGTTACCACAAGCGAGCTTCCATAAACAAATAGCAACATACCCTGGAACTCGAGATACCCTGCCTTCTTTGGAGCGTCCAACAGCCAGTCGTTGAGGGTCTGGTTGCGGAAAGCAATGCTGCGAAACTGTTTACCGCCATTGACATTCCAGGTGCCAACACACACGCGGATCTGCTTAGGCTTTGTGTACTTATCGAAGTTCTGACACATTCCTAGCAGTACTCTTGGGGAGGCTACAGAGAGGAGGAGAGTTAGATGACAATGTAAAACCAATGGGCATATGTGTGTACCTGAGGGAATGGTGGCAAATAAATAAAAAAAAAAAAACAGGATACCTAATCAAAACCAACAAAACCAATGGCAGAACACTGGAATACAACAGAGGAAGTCCACAACAATATTCTAAAACATGAGTCATGGGAGGAAGGATGAAAAACTGCTGCAGAACATCTGCTTATATACAGACTAAATTCAAACAATCAACCTTGGTAATGGTCCATTTCAACTACTACATTTTCCGTTTAAGGGATGTTAAATTTCAATGTAAATCTCTGCATTCAGTCTTTTAATCCCTGTTGCAGATGCATTACAACACTTGCAACAGAGGGTTAAACCACTACCAACATTGTTTAATAAATGGGTGAAGAACAAGGGGGAGCAAACACGAAATGAGAGGACAACTACAAAATGTGGCAGGGAATGAGAAAATCCATCCACTGGGGGCATTCAGTCGGTTACTATACCTGATTGTAAGACAGGCTCAGTGACTAAGATTGTGCGCAAGAGCAGGGGGAAGAGAAGGGAGAGAAGGGTGGGTTAACCAGTGCTTGAACAGATAATGCTAGCAGTTGGTCAGTATTAATCTAACTGTGACAGATTACACTTCTATCTGGACGTGGTAAAGACAAGCATTCACTTGTGCAGACTGGTTTCTGGCTAATATGGCTTCAACAGATATGGGAAAAACACTTAAATACCCCCCCAAAAGACGTAAAAACTTTTTTAAATTAAAACTACAAATATCTACACTGATAATAGTAACAAGTAGCTAAAACCTGGATTTTTGTTTTTAAGTAATGTTTTAGACAAGACATGATCTGCTGGCTCAGTACAATACTGTGTCAAATTATGCACGTGGTAAAGATTTACCATAAAGGCTGGAAGTGGTGAGCAAGGCTCGCGCTTTGTCCGCCAAGTCGCTGTTTAGTGTCGAGCCCAGCCTCAGGATGTCGATAGCCTCCTGCTTAGAACTGTCAAAGAAGTTGTTCTGGATGGTCCTTGTCACAGAACGAGCTCCATCTTTTAGCTTCCCCCCCTGTGAACGAGAAACACACACAAACACACATTAACATAAACTCAAAATAACAAACAGACCATAATTATTATTAATAATGCACTATGTAAACTAAAGAGTCTATGCTTCCCTCTTCAAAACATAAATTCCAGAAATCCACAAGTTTTTTTTGAACTGACCAGGAAGAATCAAAACTCCAAGAGAAGATGTACCTACAAACTTTAATTGATTGATGTGCAAAAAAATGACAAATGTGGTTATAATTTATAGTAAAATTCTCCTAATTCCTCCAGGTTAATCCAAACAAAACGAAACAATCAGAAAAGATACCAGAGGAAAATGATCACTCTTTATTGGTTTTTATACAGGAACAAGATTTAAAATGTAGACAAGTCTTCTTACAAACCATACACATCACAGGGATTCTTTGAGGAAAATAAAAATCAGGAACATTTCCTGTTCTCCATCATTATGACCAAAACTTAACCCAGAGTCACTGAATCAGATGTAGAAAAAGACCCACAACTTGACAATATGAACTGACTAATTCACTTACCATACACAGGTAGATAGGTCCAGAGGACAGCAAAGAGAGATAGCAAGAAACAGAAGCACTCAGTTTTACACACAGAGAGGATCAACTGTCCATGCAGAACTCTGCAGACACTACATGCACAATTCACGTAGCCATTATCATTTTTAAAATGAAATTTATGTTTCCTATCAAATTAAGGATTAATAACTACAGTCGCTGGTTCTGTTTATTTCACAGCTCATGGCTTTCTCGCCATTCCTTCATTTAATAGGTGAGAATTAATTAATAGTTTATAGAAATTTTGCCATAAATCAAACTCAATTTTCATCAGGATTGCCTGTTTCAGAAATGCTAATTAAATGTCCACAATTAACCAGTTTCGATAACAATTGATCATATAAATATTTAGGTCCATTTTACTTCATGAAAAAGAGAAAAAGTTGAAGCTAAACTTAAGTCACTAAACATATAGCGCATTCAGTACAGTTTAGGTCTGCTGAATTTGCTTTCACATGCCAGTTGCAACAATTAGGAAGACATTGTGACAAAGGGGGGAACTACTGTAAATAGTAGAAACTGTTTTTGAGCAGTATTTAGGACGAGATTATTTGAAGTGTATTATAATATGTCTAAATTATTAAACTGTGTGTGTGTATTTAGTGCATCCATGTTTTGTACCTTGGCCTTGCCATCCAGGGCACCAGTGCCTGCATAGATCTTACTGACAGAGTCTCCGTTGACAGACCACATAGTCCTGAAAACCTCCTGGAACCTGGCAACTAGCTGGGGCTTCTCTGTTAGACCCATTATTTCCAGCTGCTTTGGCAGCATCTGGGGTGGTGAGGAAAATAAGGTAAAACTATTATCACAAAGGCAGAGGAGACTGACAGAAGAAATTCAAATGCTTTATGTTAAATATTGCACACTGTGTCAGATTCCTACCTCAAGGGCAAAAAAAGCCTGAACACTGTTGGTTCTGTCCAGACAGTCCAGGCAGTTGGTCCTGATTGTCCCACCCTGAGTCCTAGGAGCAAATGTTAGAATTTAAAGAACGAATCACAAAGAAAATTGGCTTGTACAAAATACAGGCTTGTGTTTATGTCTCACCTTGTAATGCCCATCTCTCCTGAATAGTAGAAAAAGCCACAGTCCTCCGTGAACTTGTTGAGCTGAGGTTTGAGCACACTGTGAAGTTTGTCTGCTTTTCCCCCCTTGACATTTTGATGGTAATCAAAGTTCACCATTTTCACTGCTGTTGCATGCTCGGATGCCTTCAAGTGACTCTGAGGGTTAAAGGGAGAGAGGTGAACTCATTTCCAGAAAGGCAAACTGAATGCAAAAATGCGTATGTAAGGTGTGGTGCCAGTAAACTATGAAGCAACATTTAGTTGCTTAAATTAAATGCAAATCTTTCTTATCTCTGAACATGTTTATCATGTTCTTGATATAGAATGTTGTTAACATCTATCAAAACAATCAACTATATTCTATCTTCCAAAGATGCAAACTTTTGCCAAATAGATAAATACTACAGTTATGTGGCGATTATATTATATACAGGTAATTAGCAAATACAACTCGTATTTTTGCTAATAAAACCCCCACAAGATGGCTAGAAAATAGAAAGCATAGCACCGTATATAGCCTACAAGTGGTTGACTATGGAGGAATTATGTTCATTATTTACTAAAAATTATCGAAATCTCAACAGTGACTTTATTCTCATGTGTGGTGACAGCTGCAGCAACACAGAAGAAAAGGTGACCTGACAAGAGTTCAAAGTACAATAATTTGGATAAAGAAAAATCCAGGTAGTGAGTAAAAAAAACATTGTTTTCTGATCGTCTGTTCGCTGACTCTGCTTTGAAAACACAGGAGCATAATGACAGATTCAGTCTTGAGCTGCAGTGCACCCACTCAAAAGAATTCCTCACAGTCTGTGTTGTGTGGGCTTGCTAAAAGAATACTATCTGTTCTGACACACACTGTTTGCTATTGGTGTGTCTTTTTTATTAGATAGATCAGATAATGTCTTACATGTCTGTGTTAAGATGCAGAGAATAGTTCCTCACCTGAAATGCTTTGCTGAGCATGTGTTCACCTTCTTTACTCCCAAGCAGGTTGATTATCACCTGTTTGCCGTATAATCTCCGCAGTGCAGTAAAGTGTCTGCAAAACACATACACAACTATATAAAAATCTGTGGGTATCTAAAATATTATTACATATTTCAGATTTTCCAAGGCCAATATGTACAATTTAGACACTTCTTTTATTCCTAGGCACGTTTTTTTTTTTATTGGTTTTCAAAAAGAATTTATAAAATATTTCTGGAGGAGCAATCTAATGCAATTAAAAAATCTATGGCCGCTAAGTGCTTAAAAATGATCCGATATGGGCAGAAAGATAACACCATTGTGTATGAGAAGTGCAGCCTGGTATGTGTTTATTAAAATATATTTATACTGGCACTTGCACTATCTAGAAAATGTCAATAGAGACATACTTGGCCCACACTGTTGAAAACAGGGGAGATTTTACAAAGGATGACTCATCGTTTGTGATCTGAACTGATATTAGAAACATTAGAAATACAGCCAACTACTTGGTATAAAAAGAGACAAAATTATTACAAAATGACAAATTGGGCACATTTGTCTTGACATTTATTAATAAGCAAAGGAAAACAACAAATTATGAGAATAGTCCTGCAAAGTACATCTTATGGGGGGTCTAAAACTCAAAGAAGCATTTCATCAAAATGCTTAAACTGAGTTAACAGCATGGCTACTAGAAGACTGATAAAGTAGCTAGTGAACAGTGATAAGAATGGAGGCAGGCCGGGTTCTATCAAGGCGTGGCAAAGTGATTATGTTGGTAGTCTCTCCTCTGGAGGGCCTGCGTTTAGGTCGCAGGGACAGTCCAACTTTGCCTTTAAACAAACTAGCAGCTCTAATGGATGATGCTGCTTTACTGACCCTGTGCCACTGACATGAATAGAAAAGGAAATCTGTCTGATTTAATCTGCCAAGCAAACTTCTGAATATTCTGATCTCAAATTTGATGTTTGAGGTATATCTAAATGGGTTAAAGTAAGTTTTCACATACATCCTATGATTACAATGAACAAGAACAAACAATGCATAGTTTGTAACTTTCAGAGCAGAACTTTAGAGGATATAAATACTGAGAAAAAACAATTGTGGGAAAGAGCACAGACTGTAAATATGAATGTAAACCATAAGTGGAGAATTTCTATGCATTTTACCATTGTAAGCTAACATATTATGAGCCGTTATGTGAATACACACCGACTTAGGTAAAATTATTTGTTCATAAAGCCAGAGAACAACTTATGTAAAAGGGTGTGCAATAAATATAAAATACAAGTTATTAAGTTCAAAAACTAATCATGGCATGTTAAGGTGTAGTTTCTGTTGCTTGCAATAAATCTGTCACAGAGGACAGACTTTAATTAACATATTTCCTTCAAGTCTGGAGCTTTTATATGTTGTAGGAAGTAAGTGTGGAGACATAGTGTTATGGTTCCCTCTGCTCCTCGGAGGGTTGGTAATCTGTGAGAGGCCAGATAAAGCAGCTGGAAGAACATACACACATGACTGGCCACACACACACACACACACACACACACACAGAACATTTTAATTACCTTTCAAAAGCTGGTGCATTTGCCTCAAATCCCCTTGAGAGTTTGACACGATGAGAGCCAACCTGCAGGGCAGAGACAAAAGGAAAACACAAAAAAAGTAAGTCAAAGTGTCCTTCTTTGGTAAAAGGTTTAAAAAAGAAAGTTGTGTAAACACACGTCTTGCAGTTGGTCAGAAACCTGGAGATAAGGAATGGATTTTGGATAAGTTTTAGACAAGATTTCAACAGTTGAAAATCAAATATAATAGTGTCTAAAATATATATAATAGGGTTCGACAGCAACACAGGAGTAGCATGGGGGGGGGGGGGGTTTGTTCATACTGAGGCAAAGACACAGAGCAGCAAGGATATCTCGTTGTCTGTCATTTGTCTTTTTTAGGAACATAACAAAACTTCCACATTTTAACCTCTTTGCCTTAGTAATTTTTCTGCACCCTTTGAAATGTGAGTATACCTCTGATTACAAAACCCTCAGAAACAGATGGAGAATTACAGGCATTCACGACCACACATGAGAACATCTTGCCAGGCGTCGCAGGACACAAAGGTTGCAACAAGTAAACTGGCTCACTCTGAACGCTTCCACTTGCTCCCTAGTTGCTTCTGACTGATCAATGCCAAATTCTCCCTGTTATTGTGTATATTATCTTGCTGTTAAAAACCTCCTCTCTTCCAAACGATATCATCGTCCTGCTTCATTTTATGTCCGTCTCCTGTTTCTCCTATTGGTCACTCAGTTCAGGTCACATACAGTCATTCTCCATCGCCACTGGATCTCCTGAGTGCACTTTGAATCTCTCTCTGTCAGTTTCTGTGTTTAACCTTCTGGTTCAATGTCCGCTACTCTTTTCTCCTGCTTAGCATTTATCTTTCTGAATGTTTGCATGTGTCTGTCGTAGCTACATAGGCCTGTGTTTGGCAGTGCAAGGCATTTTGCTTCAAGCTGCTGCCATTTTGTCACTCCTTCCTCTCCCTACTGTCATGCAGGTCTCTGTTATGCATTTTTAATAACTTCCTGAGATAGCATCTGAGAGATCTCAGGTTACTGCTGTACACCTCATACCAAATCTTCCTCTAACACAACAGATTACACCTAAAAGACTTTTTAAGATTGCATTTTAATGCCCTATGTTTGATATCGCTAATTGACAATAAATGATTAAACAAATAATTTCTTTTAAGCACACGCGATATTGTGTATTTGATGTATTGTGTATTCATGCTTAATTTTCCACTAAAGACAACTTTAAAAAAATAGGCCCAACCAGGACTCTAACAACAACCACCAGAGAGGGAGGTGAAGTATGTAGTTTTACTGATTACATTTTTCCTTGTAAGGTTTTATGATACTGCTCTACATGTATGATTCAGAGAATGATTCATGACTATTTCTAATGTACTGTAGAAATACCAATAACTTGCTCATGGTATAAATTGAAGAGAAAGGGGAGGACAAGCTACGTCTACAAGCCACAACTGGTACAGGGGTCTATAAGCTAAAACAGTTATTTAAAAGCAGGAGGAGTAAAGTTCTGTCTGAAAACAACCCCGAGCCAACTACCCTGTGTTTTGACCAAACAAGGGATATTGCAGACTGAATAGGTGTCTAATATGGTGCTTACTTAGTCCTCTAAAACCCCAAACAGCTCAGTTTTCCATATTTGAAATTAACACCTATTCAGAAGCCCTGGGAATTTTAACAACCTGAGTAAAGGGAAGTGGTTAGGGGGATGTTTTCAGACCAGGCTCTCACCTGACCAAAGAAGTCTGGGAGCTGAAGAGAACAGAAAAATGCCCTTTACCAACCACTATATCTATGGTGAACCTCCCCCACATCTGATCTAATCCACCAGTCTGTGCAATGTCAGGACAAGGCCAGAAGAATCTCAGTGAGGCTGTTTATAGTTTGCATTAAACAAGTCATCCTAGTTCCTGATTTAGAGCTTCAAAATGCAGGCACGTCTTAAGACAGGTACTCTGTTTGGTACCTGGATAAAAATCCTTGCCTCTGTTTTTCTACCCTGACCTTTGGCATTGCACAGAGAACCCTCCATCTGTAGCAGTATGAAAATCACCGAAAGCGCCACCCCCACAAAAAAATAAGAAGTTATACCAGGTGGGGGTTCTCATCCAGTCCATTAGGGTGACGATTTTCATGCAGGTGCAACAAAACACCCTTAATAGACTTTTTCTGAACACAGCATGGACAAAATATGTTAAAATGTAAATATATATTTATATAGGAGGGAGAGAATGTAATTAAATGTAATCACAAGTTTACTTTCCCTGTGTTACTGCCTTACCTGATACACGTGACAAGTACAACATATTTTAATGGAAGTTTATCTGTGTTTTCAGGAGGTCCATACACATTGGCTTTATCAGAGTTCAGTGAATTCAAGTCTTGGTCTTAATTACCTGAATTCCGGGTTGTTCCCAGAAAAGAGGAATAGACCCACGGATCTGTATGAAGGATGAGACTTTGTCATCCAAGAAAATAACCTGTTCAAAACAAGAAAAAAGTAACTTGAGTTGGTTTTGGCTATAGAAGCGACCACACAAGGTAACATCTCAAATTTCCACCTGCATTTAAAAGAGCCCCACTAGGCGATATATGAGTTAATGACTAGAAACGTTTCTTCTAATGCAATTGCCACTACGACGGTCAGCTGAGAAATGTATCAGCTGATATAGTTTATTGTCAAAGTTTACTGTCTGTGCTCTAAAGAGTTACAGCATTACTGTTGGTGTGAGAGAGGGGCTAGTCAGTTGGAACCTTAACAACCACCTGCATCATGTGCATTCTTGTACCTACCAATTAGCTTTTACAACACAGACGCAGCTGACTGAATGTTGCATGTATTCTATAGCAATTTTAGGAAATTTGTGCATGTATAACTGTACTGCATACACTGTACAGCATACATTTGATAGTTGTAGTATTTCCAAATATTCTGTCCAACCAGTAGCTTCCTGTTTGTCTCCTGAAGCAGGAACTTTAAAAAGGGAAACTACAAACTGCCTAATTTTCTACAAAAAAGAGCTGAGAAGCAAGCTTGCATATTTAAATACATGTCTTGAAACAATGTGCTGATGCAGCAATAAAAACAATGACTGAGCTCAAAAAAGGAAGCTTAACAAGCTCTTGCAACGAAAAACACTTCAGACTGGAGTCTGACCAGTAAAACATTGTTCTTATGTGTTAACCTCGTGCTGGTTTTCCACTGTTTCATTTTATTATGACAGCTCAAAATGAAGACGCAATAGTATTCCACTACAAAGATATCACCGGTTTGATCTTAAACAGTTAACAGATAACCATTAGGTGTAATCATGACACCTCTCATCCAGAAAGGAAAATTAACGAAACTCTGAGTTTTACCTGTTCAGTCTCCACAAAGTTAGCCACCTGCCCATCGTCATTTGTTCCTCGAACATTGAATCGTGTGCCAGCTCGCTCTGAGCTAAGGCGAGAGAAGATGCAGGCCTTGGCCTGTTTGTGGCCTGCGTAAATGGTTCTGATTTCTACACCGCCGCACATCAGCCTCAACAGCCAGTCATCACAGTTTACGCCATAATGTTTCAGGTGCAGATGCAGAGATTGATTCCTATTGATTCATGAAGACAGAAGCAACGAAAAAGTGTTAGCAGAGATGACAGGAGCCTCCTAAGTGAAGACATATTACTGTGCTGGATTTTAGTATACATTATGCTGTACAGAGTGCAACATTTCCTCTCACAAACAATAGTGTGCTATATACATGCAAAGGCTACAGATAAGCTTCAAACTCAGGTGACAGCTGGAATTACCTGCTGCCAGCAAAGTCTGTCATTATTCCAACAGGAGTAGTACACCAGCAATGCTACAAACAATACTGGATGTTTTGTAAACTGCCTTAATCTTTAATAGTCCCAAGATCCACCAAATTTTGCTGAATTTTCTGTCTATACCACAGACTGCCTGATTGTTTCAGTGTCCAAATTACTGTGTGTTTAACTCATACACTCGAATTTTCAGTGTCCTCTGCAGCACAATTCTGCAGTAAAGAGGCTGTGAAAGGGTGTAGCACTACAACTCTGGGTGGCTGACATGGACAAAACAAAGTAGAGTTCAGAAAAGATTGCTGGTTTTTAGCTGATGCATTCCTTTACAGTATGCCCAGATATGCTACTTTGAATCAGTTTGGGACGTCTCTTGTATACACAAACAAATTCAGTGTGACAGTTATTTTCACGCCTAGGTTGCAAATCACACAGCCCCCACATCACATATTCAGAAGAAACTACATCACAAATGTCCACAAGGATAACTATAACCAGAACAGCAATTATTTCATGCCCTTACCAAAAGAAGCGGTTATCGGTCGTGTCCTCTAAGATCCTCCGATGTGCATTGAGACTCAAGTCCATGCTGACTCCAGTGGCAGACCAGGCAAAATAGAAGTGTCCTGAGTTTAGGACTTTTCGGACCTCAGCAATACGGTCCTCATCTCCTGGATCATTCTTTAGCGATATAAAGTCTGTCTGTGTGACCCTGAAAACCTCAGAATCCTGTACCTTTCCCACAGAGCTGCACCCTGTCACAACCACCAAACTGTGAAGCATGGAGTCACCTGCAGGATGGAAGCAAGCCACATGTTGACAGATATAAAATGCTGCATTTAGAAAGCCAGTGAAATCTCAGCAATCTTAAAGGTAAGCTTTACTCTTTTACACTGCCTTTTCTTTGTTATGATAACAAGAACCCTCAAGGTAATATGAAGGACAAGAGAAAGCAGTTTAAAAGGAAGCGAAAACAGGACCACGTTCACACATGAACCTCAGGGTCAAATCTAAGGTTCATGGTCTGGACAAGATACAGAGAAATTCTGCAACAACTTCTTAAAGGAAAAAGGTGAAGATGATTCTGTAGCTTACCCAGGTTAAGGCGGAGAACACCCAGAATCCCATAGGCATCAACAATCTTTGTATATGAGGTTTTAATGGCTTCCTTCTCTGCTGCAGCTAGAAGACAACAAAAGCAATACATTGTAAGGAAAAGAACAAGAGTTTTCTTTGCAATTTAGGTTAAATTGAGCAATAAAGTCACATCTTTCAGATGACTGTCAATTTTCCTGTAGCTACAACAACCTTGTAAACAGTCACCTCTTATTACTGTATATAATCAAACAAGACGACTTACACAGAACAGCAACAGCCCCAGACTCGAACATGAGGCATTCCTCCCTGGCCCTAGTTTCCACTATGACACTGTAGGGTGGTGGGTCCAACTTGTGGTAAATGCGATATCCCTTGCTGAAGGCCATTGTTGATCCAAGATGAAAAAGCCTATGTGATTACCTGGGAACCACAAACAATGAATGACAGAGGATAAGGCAACACACATGCAAATCACACACATGCTCTGTAATTTGATACTCACATGCTCTCTATTACTGGCTGAAAACTGACCAAAGATTTGACCAAAGATCTCTTTTTACGATGTTGAGTTTAAAATTCTTGAGTTTGTACATTTTGTAAAGCTACGTTAAGTAAAGCTAAAGGCATAAATATGTGTACACCACTCTTAGGGTGGAGATAACGCGATAGAACTGCGACTTGTAATATTTATAACTGATCGCAACTCACTGATTGTATTAGTCATGGTAGTAGATAAAGCGTTTTGTGATGCGGATATAGAACAACGCATACATTGCGAAATCGGAATCAGAATCTCAATATGCTGTTATTAACAGATCCAGCTGAGAAGCACATATCCGCCAGCCTAATATCGTCTCAAGCCGAAGGTGACTATCAACAACTCGATAACTGTATTCAGGCCGAGAGACTGTAATATCATCCATCCTCAATCAAGACAGTCACGACTTTAAAATGCAACTGCAGCAGGCGAAGCTAACGTTAACGCTCAGCCTGGAAGCTAGCTAGCCGTTAACGCCAAATTTCGTGTGATCGGATTCGGACGTAAAAAGCAAGACGGAACCGATGATACAGCGAAAACAGGTCGCCGTCCTTCACCTGTCTAACGCTGGCTGACAACGTTAGCTACATCAGCGAGATTAATCACAGTGATAGCTAGAAGACGCTAACGTTAGCTAAGGGTATTTGGATGGTGAGACTCCCTGCACGTCCGGATATGACAATTATTATAGTTTAAACACATAATTCAGTCTTGTAAAATGTATAAACCTGCACATACATTGGATACATTTTTTTATTCCACTGATGCGGGCTTTATTTGAATAATAAAAATGAAGGACTATAGATTTCACCTTACCGTCTCCCCCCCACCGGGTTGTTACTCCGCTGTCACAACAAAATCCTTCCCGGTCTGTTTGCAGAATGGTACATTCCGGCACGAACCATGTCTGCCTGACGCTACCGTAATACTTCGTAAAATGGCAGTGTGCGCATAAGCACATGCACAAGTGGATTATTCAAAAGAGGGAATACGAGCCCGTTGCAAGCCAAATGCTGTAAAAGCTTCTTATATGTATTTGAAGTACAGGTTGATATGTAATGAACACCATTTACGGGTATTCACTAAAGGATTCGGTCTAATTTCGCAGATGACTGAAAGGTCCTCTTATCGAATTTACGCATGTCAACATTTTGCTGTCCTATGTAGCAGTTGAGGGGCGGGGCTTCGCGGCTTCCTTGTGTACATAAGAAGAGCACAAACCGACATCGTAAACAAAAATGTCAAGAGAGGTGACAGTTTTATGGATTTAATCATGAGCGGAGCGACTGTCTGAAAGGTAGGTCATATGGAAAGAAGGGAAAACATAAGCTGTTTGTCTCTTCCTTTTTGTGTTTGATCTGAATATTGATCATCTCTTGACCTGCATCATACTGTATTCCAATGAAAAAAAAAACAACTGTAAGGTTGATATTAAATTGCACTGGGATCGATAATGAAGGCAAAACAAACTGTTATCTGCAGCTCCACGTAAGTCCCATCTTATGACTTGATTAGCTGGTTCTGTACCATTTAAAAGGAGTGTGCACCAGTTCACCATGCACTGGGGAAGTGGTTGCTGTACCTGAACCTGAATGCTGAAGTGTTAAAGGTACTAGCACTAGAAAATTGTTTATGACACTTACTCTGTTTGTGCTTATGTACTTCTCTAAATGTATTCTCCTCATCTGTTTTGCAGGGAATATTGCATACCATCAGAATGAAGGGTCTTTTCCTCGTGGAGCCTGTGGTGGCTCTGTACGCCTTCTCCAGTTTCCTCATCTACCCTCTGGTGCAGCAGTATGTGTACCGGAGGCTCTGGCAGGAGCTGACAAACACCACGTATCCCGACTCCGGCAACACGTCCAGATGTGTGACAAACACCAGCACCAACCAGTCAAGTTATCATGAGGTTAGTTATTGGTTACTACCAGCTTATTGACTTGATGGGAAAGAGTGCGGATTCGTGTGTACCTCAACTCAAAATATGTCGTCTCGAATCATTCAAGTATTCAGATCTGTATCCACTTGTTACATTTTCAGCGTTACAAGTAATGACATTTTGTCAGGGCGCTACTCGTTTATACCGATGGACTTCCATTTCATCCATTTTGTCATGGATTCTATTTGTTTGTGCAAATAAATTTCAGGTTTTTCAACGTAACCTGCAGCTCAACAGTCAACAGTTTACAGTGTTTATCTCAGCAACGTGTGTTCTACCTTTTTAGGCCATTTTGCATAATGTATTTTACTTTTATCATCCGGTTAGATCCACTTTCAAATACTTGATAGCACGTATTTAGAGAAGAAACCTAAAACAGAACAGAGAAGTGAGAACAAACGTACAAATCTGGAAAAAGCCACTGATGCACCTGTTTTTCTGCAGAAATCATGGTTCCTTCTGGCCCTGAATACAGAAACCTCACGTTAAATTTCAGATGAACTTTTAAAAGTTATTTTGTACTGTGTTGGTTTCATGATATTTCATTTTCACTATCTCTACTAAATTTGTGTCTGTCGGTTACTTGAAAGCTACGGTTGTTAAATTGTTTTCTAAGGCCTGCTGTTTTTGAACATGAATAGTCTGATGTCAAACCCGTCTTATCTGATTTTATTCTTAACCACTCTGTCATTTTCTGTGTTTCCAGGTGGTCCAAAGGCAGGCATCTCTCTTTTCCCTTTACACAGACCTCTTCTCCACAATTCCCTCTCTGATTGTCACTCTCATGCTTGTGGCCTACAGCGACAGAGGAGGACGCAAAATCACCATCATCATGCCATTGATCGGCGCACTGATCTACGCTTTAGCCTTCCTGACCGTGTCCTACTTTGAGCTCAACATTTACTTACTCATCGGCTCCTCGCTTCTCAGTTCTCTGTTTGGTGGCTTGGGCACATTTCTTGGTGGCTGTTTCGCCTACATAGCAGATTTGTGTGAGGACGGTCGTCAGAAGACGCTACGCATGGCCGGACTGGACATGATGATTGGCCTGTTGGCAGGAGTGGCTTCAGTATCAACAGGCTACTTCTTGAGAGCTGCAGGCTTTAACTGGCCCTTCCTGACCTGTGCCCTTTGTCAGTGTTTGGTCATACTCTACACAATTTTCATTCTAGAAGAGACTGTGAAGAAAACTCACGCTGACGCCGTTCATCTCGATGGCTCTACTCAGAGCACGGCCCTGAAACAGATGATTTATGGAGTCTATAAGATGTTTTTGGGGGCCAGTCGCAGGTGTAAAATTATTTTGATCCTTCTAATGCTCATCTTTACCAGCTTCTCTTTTACCTATGTGGGCGGGATCTCCATGATGACACTTTATGAGCTGAATGAACCACTGTGCTGGACAGAGATTTTGATCGGCTACGGTTCAGCAATGTCCACCACTGTGTTCCTGATCAGTTTTGTGGGAGTTTTAGCATTCACATACTGTGGTTTACCACAGCTGCTCATTGTCCTGATAGGGATCCTATCTGTTGCATCAGGCATGGTCATGGTGGCTTTTACTAAAACTACATTACAGATGTTTTTAGGTAAGATAACAACAATAGAATGGCTTGATGAGAACTGTGATCAATTCTATTTTTTTCAGTTGCACCTTTACTGTACATATAATATTGTAAATAGTGCGTGACCTTTAAACCTTTTTAATTAAGCAACCAATATGCCTCAGAGTGGTATCATATATGCAAGAAAATGTTAGGTTTTTTTATATATACTTTTGCACACAGAAATTAACATAAAGCAAAAAATTACAATAATAAACATTACAGACTATTTGATTATGGTTTTATAAAAACCTACTTTTACAACTGCATTTACAATGCAGAGTTGTTAACAGGTTCGCAGTATCTTGTCAGTGTTATTACATTATTTCATCATAAACTGATAAGCCAACTCTGTTTATAAATTTCTTGATTTGAGTATCCAAATGATACTCCTTGAATCTCTATATTGTATAAAAATAACCCTACAAGACTCTTTTTACTTTTATAATGTTCGCAGGGTTCAATGGAAGTGGTTAAATTGTTATTGATTCATAATATAATGTCTTTTTTCTGTTGTTTGTTAACCATAGGGAGGGTGCCAATGCTTCTGTCTATTATGCCTTTTCCTGTTCTGCGCTCCATGATGTCAAAGATCATCTCAAGATCCGAGCAGGGTGAGTGGGATTAAGGCTTTTCATGAGCCATGCTACCATGTCTTTGCACATTGAAGAGTTTTCTGACCCACTGACTTCATGATGCATTTAAAAACAAAGCACTCCACGTTTCTGTTCCTGAGAGCAAAGTGGACTCTTGAAACTAAAGTATTAGATTTTTTTCTGTATTTTAGGTATCATTCAAAAAGTATTTTCTTCTTCCCTGCTTACATTTTTGCAGGAGCCCTGTTTGCCTGTCTTTCCTTTCTGGACAGTTTAACCAACAATGTGTCGACTGCAGTCTTCAATAGTGTCTATGCATCTACCGTGGCATGGTACCCTGGCTTCATCTTCTTGTTGTCTGCAGGACTCTGTGTCATCCCCTTGTTTTTTCTTGGGTGAGTTGATTACACATTTTACTTACAAGTACAAGTGACTAAGTTTTACATAACTGAAGCATACAGTCATAGATTTCCAAACTCATTTCCTGTTGTGTTTTTCCAAGCCATTATAAATATCTTTTTAAGTGTGTAATTAATGTGTTGCAGCTTAAAACCTACTAGATACAGGTCATCCATCACAGTTGGTTTCTGTCAAAGCTGCATCATATGATGACAGCAGGAACAATTCTGCAAATATTCAGGGACCCTCCAACATTATAGGAATAATACTGTCTAGTTGAAAGATGGCATTAATGACCTGAGATGGATTTGTACAAAACGCAGAACTCTAATCAGGTGAACCTGCCGTTTAGTTTTGCAGCTGTCTGTTAACATGGAGGCTTATAGAACGTTCTCCTGCCATCTGTCAGTGATTTTCACAGTTTTTATTGAGTGTTCTACTCAAAGTTATTTATTCAATCTACAATAAAATCTGAGCAGATTATGAATAGCTAAAGCATGCGGATATTCTTGAGGCGTAGAACTAAACCCTGCTGGCTGGGCGGGTCTACAGATGCCTCTTTTGTTCTGCTGATTCACTGTTTGCCAGTTTTGCTCGACTCTAAAAGAAAACTGCTTTGTTTCAGGCCCTCAGAAAACAAGAACTCTCACTTCCTCATTCCTGCATCCATCACAATTTCACTCACCAAATGTTTTCCCTCCTCAAATAGTCATTTAAATTCCTGCCATCTGCTTTGTGTCTTTAACTGAGCATCAACATTAGTGCTTTGCCACTGAGAAAAGGTGGAAATGATAATAAAACCTGCGGTATATATTGTTTTAACAGTTCTTTCTAACTCTGACCGGACATCAAAGTGCTGAGTAGGTGTGGGAGGTGAAGCGTGAAATGCAAAACTGTAATCAAGTTACTGAAGCATTCTTAATCTAACACCTCTGTTTTGCAGTAGTTTTTGAGAACACCATCCTCTTTACGGTAATACGCTATTCAACCTTTGATGACCTTCCTTCTTTGAGTCCTAATTTTACTAAAAGGGAATAACAGTAAGAGTGTGATTCCACAAAGCTGAAGTAGACCTTGTCCCGTGTGTGCTGGGTAATATTTATCACGACTGTGAACAAAAATCACAAACAGGTTCTTGCATACAAGTTCTTGTTTGAACACATTGGAAACAACATTGACTTTGACCCGGGTTTGTGACTCTGGGCAAGCCGATGCAGGAATGTGCAGAAAGAAGCTTGTATTGAAACTGTTAAGATGACAGTTGCAAAAGTAGTAGAGATAGTGAAGTATCACATGTTTATGCTCCTCTCGTACAATATTCTGTCTATGTTTTAGGGTGGTGGGACTGATAGGAGTTGATGTTGCCAAAGAGTCAGAAGAGGATCCTGTGGAGGATCAGAACGAAAACAGTCCTCTTCTCAGCTGAGTCACACGCATTCAAAACTTCACCAGTACTTCATCAGCATGTTTTTTCCATCAGCTGTTTATTTCTTTGTTTTTTAGTTTCTCAGTGACTTATGTCCTCAGTTCTATAAGTGAATAATCTAGGTTACATATTTTATGTTTTAGGTTTTGTTGCTGTTTTTGTGTTTTTGGTGCAATTGGATTTGAATATTATGATGGTACAAAAGGGAAGTGAAGGCAAACATGATATGGCACTTTCTTTTTTTTTTTTTTTAAATAACATTGTTACATTAGTTATCTGTCAAGATAGTAGCATAAAGAGGAGAGGGGCTATTAGGTCAAAACCATTTTATCTAAAATTAATCAACAACGAATGATGTTTGCATATTCTCGGACATTAATTATACCTCAAATGGCCTGATGATGAGATTGTGAATTTTTTTTTAAAGAGTTGAATGTGTTTTCATTACGTTTTGCAGTGTGGGGTGTGCAAGTATTTGCTTAGCGTTCCAGTTCTGTGAACTGATTCCGATCTGTGATAACCTTTGTCCTTTTTCTTTTTGGTGCAATATTAGTACAGACTTTACAAAGAGCTCCACTTTTTATACTGTCCACCAATTCATATCATATGTGCAGTATGATATAAAGTTTCTTGTAGCTTTCAGACAAATATGTTAGCTAAAAGCCACACTAAATGATAGAAGATACATATAAGCATATTATTGCAGACAAAGTGAATAGAAGGTGAAGGTTAGAGCTAAATAACAAATGGTGGTTGATTTTTTTTTTAAGTTTTTTTTTTCTCATTCTTTTGAAAATTTCTGCGTAGTTCTGGGTGCACCTCTTAGCTAGTAGACTGTTCTAATTAAATACTACATCCCAGACATTGTGTCATGTTTGTGTTTTCGAGGTTTATCTCTAAAGTTTTAAGTATTTTACCTGACCGAATCGGATTTTTTTTTCTATTTCTTTAAGTACATTAAATAAATAAAATATCAAAGTAGAGTTTTCTAGAGGAATCAACACTGTCCCTCCAACACTGTTCCAGTAAAGACCAACAATCAGTGGATGTTTGCATGGATAATTTTCACTGCCGCATTCTAAAACCATGACTTAAGATTGATTTGCTGTGTTTTAAATATTGATTATTTGAACAAGTACCAGCAGGGACTTTTCTT
Source organism: Channa striata (assembly GCA_033026295.1). Lineage (NCBI taxonomy): Eukaryota > Metazoa > Chordata > Actinopteri > Anabantiformes > Channidae > Channa > Channa striata. The sequence continues at coordinate 8,762,389 of CM065182.1, read as the reverse complement.
TTGCAAGAATCAGGTGTTTATGCAAGGAGAGTCCTCTCACTTATTAAATGTCCGGTTAGTAAAAATATGCAGACCCAGCTTCTCAGAGGTGGCCGTGGCTCAGTAGTTAGAGCAGGTGTCAACAAACCACAGGGTCAGTGAATTGAATCCTGGTCTCTCCATATGTTACACGTTGAATTGGCCTTGGACACTGAACGCCACATTGCGCCTGGCGGGTCAGCCAGCTGTCGTCATGAGTGTGTGTGAATCAGAAGCAATGTTGTGAAGCAGATAATTTACCAATTACCTACGCTGGTAAATGATAAGGTTTGGATTGTAAGAGATTACAATAATAAAATCAATTTTGAATATTAAGGACCAACGTGAATGTAGTCAACTACAAAGCTAGATTCCAGGGACACAGTCACAACTGTAAGATCTCAGATTTGTTCAGTGACTCATGGACTTACTCTAGACATGTGTCACATTCAGTATTACTCGTCCTGCAAGATGTTGCATAGTATAAACATAAATACAGATCAAAACTGAATATCTGAGTTACCATGGATCTACTGATCAACAATGTATATTACATCCAAGTCTAGTTTCTAAAACATATTTCACAGATTCAGCTGTCAGCAATGGGTTTTGTCTTTACGTTTTGTGTTTAAACCACCAGGTGTCACTCTTGGTTCACACAGACGAATAAGCATGTGCCCAAAACATCTTCAGCCAATACTCAAGCCCTGTGTGAACTCACTGATTCCTTTGTCATTTATGTGTGATGTGAAAACCCATACATGTAGACATTTCAATTTTCATGTGGAAGAGTAAAGTAAAAAACAGTTTCACTCCTCTGCTCTGTAAATGCCCAATTTTTCTTTTAGTTCACAATGACCATCAAACTTCAGCAACAGCAAACCTTGTGTCGTCAGCATGGCCACAATTTAGTTTAGGTAAGAGGTTTAATACCTACTTTAGATTTGTCTACACCTGACATGGTCCCAAAAACAACTAAAATGTATTTGTGAGCAAAAAACACAAAACTCCCTACCTCCTGTCTTTGTCCTCCAGATAAAAGAGCCATCACTGTGTACAGTATACATGAATGTATGTGACGTGAGACTCACTCTGTCCAAGCAAGATTCAAACCCTGTTGGTCTCATGATGATGAATAGGAAGTCTTGGCGGGATCCCATCAAATTGCATGGTTGAGTACGTACTGGACCAGTGGCTCACCTTACAAGAAAACCATGCCTGTATTCCACCGCAACAAACGAATGAGATGCAGAGGTGCAATCCCGTAAATCCACACTGAACATGCCACATGAAATCAAATTCAACCGACATATGATTTTATTTTTTATTACAATTATTTTTTTAAATTTAGGCTCTTTCATTCGCAAATGTATTGTACAATTTAAACACTCAAGACCAGAACAACTTTCAGTTCAGTGCTCACAAAATATTGTTGCTATTGTTGAATTAGAAACATGCCGGCAAAGGTGTGTGCAATTTCCTTTTTCAAAATGTATATATAGCATGTTAGTTTGAATTGGCTCCATTGTCGGAAACATTATGACGTCTGGCCATTTTGCACAGCTATTTGATTTCTATGCATTAGTGTTGAAAACCGTGACTGCAGCTTGATTGTAAGGTAATGCTGACGCTGAGTTTGAATGAAGCTCAGCTCTGGATGGTTGCACAAACGATCATCTGAGGCAGGGCTTGGTTGGCACCAAACTTGAGGTTTCTGGTTAAATTAGAGATGGAGGTGTGGTGAGCTGTGACGATAGTTTGCGAGTGAGACGGTTTTCCCAGGGGTAAGGAGCTCAGGGGGGAGATGGTCGTGATGGCTTGTGCGCGTCTGGCAAGCACGGGGTCGCTGAGGATTAAAGGGAAGTCTGACAGGGTATGGTTGAGCGTGGAGGCAGGGGGATCGAGGGGTCTTTGGTTTCTGGTTTCCAAACTAGCTGATTCAGCAGTACAATCATCCGCACCACACCACATCACATCACCAATAGCCCCAGTCTCTGATGTCGATCCAGTAAGTTGCTAACAGGCCTCTCTTTATCTCAATCTTCTGCGCCCTGGGAGGAGATAATTCTCTATAATATTAAAACCCATTTGAGGTGGTTTGCGTGACTGAAGCTCAGGGGGAGATAGGAGGGGTTCCCAGTCTGGACTGATTTGATCGTCACAGGATAATTTGATCAGAGCAGGCTCTACTACATAGCTATTTTTATTCTCAGCTTTCATTCACTGGCTCAGTAGGACATAGATTTAACTCCAGAAAACTGACAGTAAATATGGAAATGAGTTGATTGTTATATAGCAATCAACTCTAGGTTAAGCCAGGAGAGATTTTTCTGAGCACAAACATATTTCAGAGGTATTTCTTTGTTAAATGTCAATTGCTTATACACATGAAAACTGCTTATACATATGCATACAGTTTTCAAGTTCTCTGGGACTCTTCAATGAAAGGCAACAGGCAGCAGTGAAAGTGGAGCATTATCGACATCACTGCAACCTTAATAAGCCCGGGGTTTGTTGTTTACAATATTACAGCTTGTACTTGAACTGGGTCAAGTGTGTGTGTGTGTGTGTGTGTGTGTGTGTGTGTGTGTGCATCATGCAACAAGCAAATCTCACACAGACAATTGGAAAATATACCATACGCAGACATTATTGAATATAAAATCACACGGCTGTAGTAGACGTTTAAGTGCGGTCTGTTCCACTATTGACATCAAAGGCAGCAGCTGGAGGTCGTTCATCTTTTTCCTTTTTCTTCCACCCTTTTTTCTTGCCTTCTCTAAAGGTCGTCTGCGATGTTCTCCTGCTAACTAACCAGCCATGTGCTGTGTGCTAGTGATTATCGTTTTCTCTTCACCCTCGTGCTATCGGTGCACGTCTTTGTTTGGTAGGTTTTTTTTTCTTGTGTTTTGTTTTTCTGCAAAGGTTTTAATCACTTGATGGATTTTTAACTTTCTTCTCAAACACATTGCATATCTGTCCCTTTCCTTTCATCCCTTTTCACCACTGAGATCAACACATTTCTCAACCTGTTTCAGTCCCATCTGGATTCCATGGCTTCATGTGGTTAACCACTCCTTCCACAGATGTTTTTTTCCCAGCCCTAACTGCCAATAATGTCTATTCCCCGGTTGGTCCTACTACCTTCACATCCTCCTTAGTTTCGTTCCACCACTTCACTTAAACGAATTGACTTACTCTGTGATTTGTTTCAAATATTGATGTGCAAATATTGATGTGCAACTCATGCCTAAAGCACCGTCCCCTCTTTTCTCCTCCTCCTTTGCCCTGCTCAATCATCATATCAACCATGAATCAGACTCATGCCTCAAAAAGTGTTTAATAGTTAAATACCCACGTCTCCCACCAGGCATGGATACTGTTTGTGTCTCCAGCTCTTCTCCTCACACACTCAGGCTCTCTTTATTTTCCATCCCCTAATGTACACAACATTTATTAAAACACACATATTTCAAATGACAAGGTTTTATTATCTCTAATTATTTATTCATTGCATTTATCGCCTAGAGCTGCACATAATGTGTCATGACAAAGGACCAAAAGAGATAAAAACAAGATTAAGATTAGGAAAGGAAATACTGTCATTGCCAATATTGAATAATGAGGTCACTGCGTTGCAGCCTGTGTGGTTAAATTATAGCGCTAATGAGAGTTCCTGCTATTGTTGTGGCAAAATGCCCACACTATTAGTGTTACCATATCACATAGTGTTAGTGGTATAACATAGCACACACTCCTTTGGTGACCATAAACGTCATTTCTGACAACATGCTGAGCTCCATTGATCGTCATCCCATCCCTGCTCAGGAGGTTGTTGGCTGAGGGCTGTTGTTTGGTGGTGCCACCCCGCTGAGACCACAATGATTACAATTTAGAGCGTGAAAGCTATGAACGTCGGCGCTGCAGTCTTCAGCCACGTCGGCTGCTGCTCAGCCAGACTCCTTAAGAATGGCACAACCCCCCCAACAACACACACAGCTCGGAAACAGTGGCGAAGGAAAGGTCAGTGTGACAATCAATACTCTCCCTTGCCTGGTTCTGCTTCGATGCGTCCGACTAATAAGCCGGCTGCCCAGACTGGAGGAGCTCTCAGGATCCACAGGCTCAACCAATCCACTATCATCTTCAGAGAGCCACAATCAATGGGCTAACGTCAGTGTTTGTACTGATTTTTCTGGGCTGTCATCATTAATATGTTTGTCATATCATTCAGTCATTATCATCTCCTCACAACTGCCTTATTTCTTATTTCATCTCCCATCTATTTTCTCTGGATTCAGTGCTGCTCCATATGAAGATTTTATTTTTCTCCTTGGGTGTATGAACAGCAACGTGTGTCATAGGTGGGTTTACACTAATTGCATTTGGTTGGGGCGTGGTCTTAAACAGAGAGACACAAGCACACAAACAGAGAGGTACGTCTGGTCAAATCAGAAGTTCTCCAGTTTCACTCTGACATTACAGCGACCACAGAGCCAGTAAACCTTCTGGTTCGCCACACTGGCAAACAGGGAGCCAGCTCTCTGTGGACTGATGCGAGCGCACACGGTCGCACATCTGTGTTTATCAGATTTTCTCCGACCCAACCCATGCCTCTGTACTTTGCAATGATCTCGTTTTTTTACAGCCTATAGTTGGCTATGTCTGGTTTTCACTGCTCTATTAATAGACGTTTTTATGTCAGTTTGCGTTGGCATGGTTGACACAGGGCTCACAAGCATCAGGTGACTGATAATGTGAAAACGGTCTGCTAAAGAGTAAAAACGTCATAAGCAGCACACATATTCCGATTGTTTTAGTTTGCCAGTAGCCAGGCTTTGAAAACATAAGAATTAAAACCACAATGATATTCGCTTTTTTCTGTGATTCATCATGAAAAGACCAACACTGTTATTCTTTGTCCTTATTCTCTCTGTGGCAGTCCGTTGGTTTCAATCTTGTGTGGTCATAAACATTTTCAAATAAGCACAATTGCTAAAAACCTTTTTTTCTTTAGCAAATTTTAGTCAAACGGGAGTAAACAGTGTATTTATTAATGACACTGATTTTCACGTGACACGTATAGTGCTGTAGTCAGTATTTCCTTCATTAGCTGACTGAAGATTTATTCTGAACTATTATTGCATCGGTAGTGAAACAACATGACACCCAGTGCAACTTGCAACATTAAAGTTCAGTTTTGTCTCAAATTGTCCACAACCAACAACCTATGCCTGGAAGACCCGGAGTGGATGACCTTTAAATATTATTGTTTGATTTCATTGGTCGAATTTAACAAATCCCTTGACATTTAATAATGAAGTTCAGCGATAAATCTGAACCAAACTTTAATGAAAGCAGTTATTTGATACAGACTGTATTTTGTCTATCAGAATCCAAACACGACAGAGGAAGTTTCCATCACCATTAATACGGTAGTAGATTGGTTGGGGTCGGGATGGAGGGGACGCAGGCGTGTTGTGGTAAATTTATTGCCTGTGCAGACCCTCGGGAATTCTCCCCCTCTCCTCGCTTCCTCTGCGAAAACAAAAAAGTTCCTGGAAGAAAACCTTTGACTACTGTAATGTCCTTGAGTCTTGCTTTGTTCCGACTGTCATCTTTAGTGGGGAAGGACTGGGACAGTGACCTCCCGCTGTGTTTAAAGTCCTAAAGCAGAGGCATGTTTTCCTGCCAGCGGGGAAGGACTGAGGACACAGACTGTAACCCAAAGGTTGTTTTCCCTTGTTGAAGTTTGAGGCGTCTCTTCTTCCAGCTGGTACCTCTTATTTGTGTCTTCTGCAACCCTGCTAACATCTGTCCCATGTCTGCCAGTGACTGATGTCATGAATGATCAGATACCATATCTGCAAATATAACTACATATACAACCATGCGTGTATGGCACAGGTCCAGCATTTTATTTTAGTAAAGAAGACAAAAGGTTTGTTTGACAGTGGCATGGGGATATTTAGTATATTTTAGCTAAATATATTTAGCTTTTTTCTCCTCTAACTCCAAACAACAGCCAAGCCTCTCAAATTTCTAATTATTTTAATTTATTTACATTGTTTTATTTGCTTTAAACAAAACTGTAACCTGAAATGTGAGTTGCCTAATAAGAATCTGCCTTGAAGTTATTTTACTTGCTGTAAGATAATAACAAGTGAACCCGACACATCTCTCCACAGCTTCATTCCAAATGAGGCGTGCTCATTTTCTAAAAACAAAAGAGGTCATGTTGAAAGTTTTGGTAATAACTGGATGTGTACAGTATAAAGTGAGACATGCATTTAAAGCATAATGATTTCAAATGATGTATAATAAGCAATAATTATCTCCGTAGGTGCTGGGTTAATCCACCACTGCTGGATAACTTAAATATGAAATGAGATTCCAGCCAGAAAAAGTGCAGCTTTGTTTTGATATAGCTTATAATGTTATTCCTTCGTTCTAGATGTTACAGTTCTCCGGGTTGAGGTATATAAAGTGTTTAGTTTGTCTGACTGATGCCAAACTAAACAGATGACAGCTGAGATTTCCCTCAGAGAGACCTCGTCCGTGTCGGCTATAAGACACGGCTACAGCGATATTAGAATCTATGTTAAAAAGCAAAATAGTCAAATACTCTCTCAGGTCCCTGACACACACTTCAGTAACTTTTTTATTTTCCCGGCTACAAAGATGAAACTCTCGACCTTAAAACTTTTTCCTATGGCTCCTTAAGCCATTTGATCAGGCTAATTTGGTGTCTAAGACCTTTTTTTGTGTCAGTCATTTGACAGACTGCAGAATTCCCTGACTTCAAAAGAGGATTAAACCGGCAACCTCATGATCATCAGGGATCAGGAGGACTGCGCTGGAGTTCAAACATTTTGGGTGTAATACTCAGGCCCTGAAGTGAATTTTGACGTCCAGTAGCTCTGGAACATGAGAATCAACTGTCTCAGTAGCAAGGTTAAGTGAATTGAAAAGGCTAAATGTTAAGATAAAGACACTTAAGGCACTTAAGAGAAACTCCCAGAGTCAATGGGACTTAGCGACACAGTGTTTTGTGTAGTTAGTGGTGCAGTGTGCAGATGAAATTCATATGTGGAGCATCAAACTATAAAGAGTGTAAGGAAATCCTCTTTTAAGCTCCAAAGAGATGGACACGTGTGAATATTTCATAGAAACAAAACAAGTTTCAGATATTTTCTACAACACAGAGGTGGAAGAGCTTTTCAGGTGTATTTATATAGTAACATGTAATTTTACTATATATATTGTCGTACTAGTGCAGACTTAGGATTTAAACGCCCCAGTGCATTTAAGTTTGCATGCGAGCACATTTACATTTAGACACTCATAAACTTTTAAATTACACTTGAAGACAATATTTTCTCCAAACGTCTGTACAGGCTTGACTTTATTACGTAAAGTGCCTTGAGATGACTTTGTTGTGAGTTGTTGTTATAAATATATAAAGTGGAAGTGAATTGAATGTATTTATATATATTTAACAGAATGTCTTATTACTTTCTTGCACGTTAAAATGTAAAAACTCTGTAACTGTTAAACTGGTGCCGCACTAACCAGGATAATTTAATCCTTTTCTTCCATCGCACTCACTGATAAAATTCTAATGGCTTCTCTGAATCAAGCCAAGATGCCTTGATCGCATCCTAAACAGTGAAGGATCTTAATAAATACATGGAATCCAGCCTTATTTGGACAAAAATGTTGCTGGTTGACAAAATCCTTTGGGGTTTTCCTCCAATTAAAACAAAATGTTTTGCCCAACAAGAACCTGGCTGCTTGTCAGTGTTTACATGTGTTGCCATTTTAAAAATTGAACTTATGTGACCCAAATTATCTGGCTGAGGACCTCATTGTCTTACCAGTACCAGATGTAGTTTTTGTGATACAACTTGTACAGCGGTGACTGTGATGTTTAGCAGTGGTGCAGAGAAGGGTAGTTAACCTTTATCTGACCCTATTGATTATCCCTTTATCAGCTTGGCTTACGTACATCTACTGTTTCGTGTTGCTTTGTAGTGAAACAGGGGAACAGAAATGGGTTGTAAAATGCAGAATGCTGACATTTCAGCAGAACATACAGAACATTTCAGGGGCTCTGAAAAAAAAAACATTTGTCCTCTGTCAGATTCCATGTGAAACACTAAACTGCACTTTTAATCATTAGATCTCTTCATCATGCCAAACTCTCCGAAAGGGAAGGAACAGTCAGTTAACCAGGATAGAAAATAAAAGCCTTTCATGCCACTGGTTTTTCCATTCCTTCTTCTGCACAATGGTTACGGTTTCCTAAAATCAGCAGTCGCAATCTTTGCAAAAAAAAAAAAATGTATGAAGATTTCAGAGCCAGTTCTGTTCTCCAAGCTAGATCTACAGAATGCTATTGTTCTCGGAGATTAATGCACAATATGTCATCAAAAGCCCTGCAGAAAAAAATTCCCTCCACTTCCACTTCATGACTGCGCCTGGAAACCTCCTTTACAGCCCTTAACAAATGCCGATTAATCAATGCAGTGTTTTAAGGAAATATGAATTCCAAACACACATTTCTTTGAACCTCTAGTTTTACAATAGAAGAATTGTGGCACATTTTTGGAAAAGTAGCTTATTGATTTCCTTGCTGAAAGTTAAATGGAAATACATTTTCCACAGCTGCATCGACGCAAGTTTTTATTCTACCATACTTGTTTTCTATTGCGAAGACAAATCAATATTTGTAACAGTGTAAATTAAGTGCATTTGTTTACTCTATGTGAGTATAGATCACTTGAATGTGTGTGTGTGTGTGTGTTTGTGTGTGTGTAGATGAGGTTTTGTGAGTGGACACGACCGTTGAATACTCCAGGGATTAAATTTAGCAGGCGGTTTTAAACAGTAGTTAAGCTTTGATGAGGTCTGCTACTGGCCCTCCATGTTTTAAGAAGGAAAAAAAAAAAAAATCAGCCAACCAACACAAGAACTACACCAGCTCCAAGCGCTCAAGCCAAACACAGGCTTTGTAAATTACAGCCTGTGCATATAGTTCTTTTAAACCAAACACTTTCTCTGATGCAGTTTAATGGAAAACGGCTCATACAGTATGTTTCTACACACACACACACACACACAGACGTTCTGTGTGCAGCGGATTAAGGTCTACTGAGGTCAACGGTCTTGTGTAGGAAATCCTGTTGATGTCACTCCAAGGACCCGGGGACGGCGTTAGACGAGTGAAGACACAGTTGGAGTCACTAAACATCACACGCCCCTGGCAAAAAAACAAAAGTTCCCGTTCACAAACGTCTGTCAGTGTGATTCCTGTTCCCGTGTGATTACAGTTGAAAGATTAATTGTGAGTTCGTATCCATGACACACAAATGTAAAAAAAAAAGACGCAGCATTACGAAATTTCAGACTTCCTCGATGGTTCATTTATCTGTTTTAATAAAGTTAAGATGTGTCTCTGATCAGGTTAGATCAAAAACTGTAAAGCCAAATGACTAAAAACAAAAAGCAAAATCAATCTCTGAAAACTCTCTTTGATATCTGGCTTAAGACCCACGAATCCTTTGTTGAGAGAAGAAGTCCTTGATCCAGCGACTAAGAAGCCTTGATTGTCTGGCTTTACAACAACTCCCGCTACATCCACTGATTCTCCTGTGTGCTCCAATATGTTGAAACGTAGGAAACAATATCTGTAAATGTCTGTGATGATATGCTTTGGAATCAACGTGAGTGCAAACGGTCCAGTTATGTCCATGGAGACTGCATTAGGACAGTTGCATAGGATGAGTCTTTCCAGGCCCCTTTGGTCCTGCACAAAAAAAATAAGAAAAAGACACAATTAGGTGAAGGAGAGAGAAAAGAGAGAGTGAACCTGTCAGCTTCCAGCTCTAAATATGCCATAAATCAACATAGCAAAATGCTAATACGTAACAATGCCTTGAATTGCTCCTATTTTGTGAGCAAGCTGAACACAGATGTGCTGTATGAATAACAGAGAAGAAAAGACCCCAGAAGATTTGGCTTTGTTGGTGCTGACAGTTTTTGGGCTGGGCTTCACGGGCCACATTATAGAAATGTCCTAACTTGCAGATTCTATCATAACTTGTTGGTAACCATTGTAATTACAGATACAAGCTGATTAAAAAAAACATTACAAGTGAACAGATCGTAAGTCAAATTTGTTATCATAACTTAAGATGGGAAAAGTGTGCAACACAAGATTCCTAACATCCCCGTGTATTAAACAAACTTCAGTCACAATACTCAGTGGATTACAAAATCCTTCAGCACAATGAAATGAGAAAAGTAGTATCATTTAATAGGCAGTAAAGTTGATAAGGGATGTTGGATTGAGTATTTTTAATTTTTGACACAAGAAGTTAGATATGATACAATTCCAAAACTTAACTGGGATTCCTGTAATGCTAAATCCGGAAATTCCGAATGAATAGTCTTCCTATCGTAACTAAAGTTGTGTGACTCTTCTATTGCTCGTGTTTTACAGTAAGCCATTTGGAAAAACTGCCTTAAAACATTTTTAAACACCAATTTCTAATTCTCGACACAATTCTCTCTTCATATTTTTGAGTAATTATTGTGAATAAAATGGGTTCATTGTCAAGATGATTTGCAACTTCTATCCCACAGCAGGGGCCGTTTACTGTAGTGTTTCTTGAAATTATGACCATATTTTCATAGTTTCCATGAACTGCGTCCTTTCGAAAAATGCATCTTTATTTCTTCTGGTTGACATATTTTGTCTCTGCTCCGCTGAAGAGGATAAACACATTGGATACACACAGCGTTGCTTTGCTGAAGGCTCTTTAAAACCTTCACATCTGCCAGTGTTAGAAACTACTGCTCTGTTTGCACTGGGAGAACCGAGCCATTTCTTGATTTGAATCTTAAACTAATCCAGGGTGTTTGGTGAATTGGTGGCACAAAATAATTTCTGGAGACTGGTATAGGCTGCAACTGTCTCACCAGTGGGAATGTAAAGTAAGTACAAAGACGTTTAAAACGTTTTTCAATTGAAGAACTGAAATAAAATGACTTGATGTGAACGTGCTTAATTTGACACACTTTGCGTGACACTTCTTGAATGTTTCTTATTTAAACAGACTCAGGACTGCCTGTTAAACGGTACCGTCTTCATTTAAAGCAGCTTCTAACAGTTAGGCAGAAACAGAGACGAACTGAAGGAGCAGAGAAAAAGAGGCCAAGCGGGGACACGGGAGTTAGATAACATGGAAGAAGACGGTGGGTGGAGTGCAGGGGCCAGACAGCTGAAGAGGACAAGAATCTGAAGATGATAATGTCACTAAAATGAAAACCACCTGCAAATGAAAATCACTGAGGCAACTGAATCTTCTCGTAGTCTGGGAATTATCACTGTGCCCTCAGGGAGGTCTCCAGAAACTGCTCCTATTCAGACCCTCTTTCTATGACAGATAGAATTAGAATCAATGTATATCCAACAAAAACTGTTGTATATTAACATGTAATAGAGGCACACGGGCAGATCAAAAAACATGTTTGTTGGCATGTTTCTAATAAAGACCATTAGGATTTTCTGCACTCGCAGCTCGCTTGCCTCCTATCAAGTACAATCCGAACTCCTCGTGCTTGTTCTCCCCTGCAATGTCCCACTGCACCACAATTAAAATCAAACTCGGACAACCACCACATCAGAGCGTGACACATCTTTTTCATTAGCGGGAACCGAGCAACGCTGCCATGTTCAGCAGCAGGACAGACGGACAGAATGAAAGAAAGAACAAGAGGAGCCACAGGCCGTATGAAGGGACTCGTAAAAATCACAGCACCCTGTCATGTTTATTGGACTACAATTATCACAGCGGCTTTGGAAAAGTACGGATGCCAGGAATATGCCTTTGTGACATACAGGGAAGTGTTTCATATTATTCAAACTAATATCAAGATATTATTGTATTAGCATGAACATGAACTCCAGTTTCTTTTATGGTGGCTGTGAACACCTGGTGCACACTGTGAGGCGCCTGAACAGTCATCAAAGCAGGTTCAGTCTGTGGGTCTAATGGCGTACAAATGAGAAGGCCTGTTAGGCTTCCTCTCACACCTCCAGCCACACATGGCACCCATATTTCCCCCGACACATACTCACGCATGCATAGAGAGAGCGCTTAGCATCGCACAATAAGCTCATAACTATCAAAGCCCCCCATTTTTCAAGCTCTTTCCTGTCTTTGTTGTCAGACCCACCCATGCTCTCTCTCTCTCTCTCTCTGATGTTCAGGAAATTAACCAGTTGAAGCACAGGTGAGTGACCGTGTGTGTGTGTGTGTGTGTGTGTGTGTGTGTGTGTGTGTGTGCTTATGTGATTAAAGGCCATGCAGGTAATAAGTGTAGCAAAAGCAAAAACATGTAACTTTATATTTGACAGCCAATCTGAGGGAGAACTGTAAGAATTTAGTTTTAATTTTAAACAAAAATGACATTTGTCTGAACTGAATATTTGTCTCATATACACTCACTAGACACTTTGTGAGGTACCCCTGCACAATTTAACACACTTCTACTTTTACAATGTCAGAATTTCTCTGTTTTTAAGTCTATATTATTGAGGTCATAGTGGCTTACTGGAGTGCATAATAAGAAGAGGTGGTTCTAAAGGTTTGACCACCCAATTTAAAATGAACGCGGTGGCCAAAACATTCTCATAATTCACTCCAGTATGACTCCAATACCCACTATAAACTCCATAACAAACAGAGAGTCTGACAGTTTCAAAGTAAAAACTGAGAAAGTATAACATTGCAAAAGTAGAATTCGTGGCCGAGCTGCTGTTTTGGATTGTATTAGATTGTACAGGTGGACCTAATAAAGTGGCCAGTGAGTGTATATGCATATATACATGTATTTCCTGCAAAATCTTTATTTTTCTTTTAAGCTGATTAGCATCAAAAACACACACACTGCGGATGACCTCGTGATAGCAACGTACCTTAATGCACTGACTCTTTCAACACTGACCCGGTTGCTGCTGAGTTGATTCATTGTACGGTGATTTTATTTCTTCAATAAATGAAGCCGCTATTGACAGAGCCAGAACAGATGATTTACATACCATCTGCATAGACCTTCTGAGTATACACAGCAATCCAGATCTTTTGTCTTTTACTATATGAGGTCTGACATGCCTTGATATAAAGCTGAGAGCAAAATACCATACTTAATATTTCCATCATGTTGTACAATTTCATCACAACTCAAGAAAACATTCCTTGCAAAAGCAGAAAAAGATGTGCGTCTTCCTCAGTTGTTATTGTTGAAATATTCAGCAGAAGATGTGGGATATACTTTGTTGCTTTAAAGGATGGGAAGCAACTGACAGGATCCATGATGCATGTTGAGTTTATTTTATTGTTGTTTTTGTGTGTAAGCCTGTTTTTATGGTTACGTTTTCTGATTCTCTGAAAGATCGTCCATATGCTGTGCAAATATGTGGCTTATGCTTCCTGTGCATGTACGCCAGTCTCTGTGCAGTCTGTCCATTGCTGGGAGTCACATTTAATAAACAGAAACATACAGTGTATCTAACAGAGTTTTCATATTCCTCCTCATTAAAGGAGCTAATTGTTGGGTTGAGCTGACTTTCATGACAGTTGCGACCGCTGGCTCTCTAACAAATTCAACGTTTGTGGGTCTCCAACACACATGTGTAAGCTTGACAGGGTATAAACATTTATGGCTGTGTTAGCTTGTCATTACACCCTGACCCCACTGATTAATAGTCAATGAGGAAGAAGTCATCACTTAGATATTCACAAATGGGGATGATTAAACATGAGGATCAAATAATAAGCTTTTTTTTTTTGAGCTTTACTTCGTTTCCTAATGTTCCTCTCCTCTGGTAAACCGCCCTCCTTGTTATGCTCCTTGTTGCTGCAGAATAATTGCGCACACCTGGACATCATAGATGAACACAAACACACACTTCTCCAGCTGCCGCAGCTCTCAGACTGTCACGTCTAATCTCAATCTAACTCTGTTTGTTATTCCTTACGAGCAACTTCCACGCTCTCCATGGAAACCCGCTCTGTCCCTGGCAATTTGCTGTCTAATCCATAGTCAGATTGCACTAAAATAAGACTGTGTACGGTGATTACAGAGTTCAGGAATCAGTGGTCACTGTGATGTGGACAGCCAGTGGGTATCCTAAGCGGTGCAGCAGATTTTCTGGTTGAGGGTTGCACACACACACACACACTACCTTGCTTTTCCATTTAGGGCTATCTGTGTGTGCATGTGCAGAGAGTGATGGGAATCACAGTGACCCCTCTGCAGGCCAGGCTCACAACTGCCTCCATGGCAAAGACACGAGGGTGTATGTTTGAGAGTCTCAGAGCTGCGGTACTTGAATAATAATTGCCTAATGCACAGACATTTGGGCAATTAAATAGCGTTTGCGTGGAAGACGGCCAAGCACAGCCCTTTGCCACAACCTCCATGTACCCAAATATCTGCCCGCAACACACACGGCCAATGTGAAACCGTCTTCCTCTGCGAGGCACTAGGTAAGTTTCAGAAGCAAACATTAAGTCATGCCTCCGAGGCAAACGCGAAAAGAAAAGCAGCAATTAGGTTGAGGAAGGAGGGCAGCAAAGGAGAGGGAAAAGATGATGAAAACAACACCGAATAAAAAAGAAGAGGAGGCCACGTGGGTTGTTTAACAAATGTCACAATGCTCCGGCGAGCAGGTTTACAGATCTCTTTCGCTCCTTCTGGCTGACTTTGAAAAAAGACAGCAGCCAAAGTGAAGTCATGCTGATGTCAACCTAATGCTCGAAGTGCTTGGCAGCTTGTTGTCTGCATGATAGAGCTCATTACTATAATGCAGGGAACATGGAAATAAAAAAAAACTGCCTCATCATAACTTTTTGTGCAAGGGACAGAGAAACGGGATGCTATTTCTTGAAACAATCAAAACAAATACGTTGTGGTAGATTTTTTTTTAGACAGCTCTTGCACACAAAGGCACACAAGACAAAGAGAAAGATCCATTCAACAAAGCCTCAGGAATGATTTCTGAATCTCCATGATGGCTCCCAGGATCCGAGCTGGCAGCAAGTAAATGTTTTGCTGCACGTTATAACTAGCTGTTTAATGTTTGTGATAGTATGAATTTAAATGTAACAGATAATAAACGTGCAGTTAAGGAGCTAAAACATCTTTCCTTGACTCAAAACAAATTTAATTTTAAATGGCAGAATTTGAGGTCTGCTGAACCATGTAACCACATGTGGTATATTCAAATTCCACATAAATGTTGAAATGTTGGGACAAAATGAAGCATTTGCTGTTAATGCTGGATTCTGTGGACACACACATCTCATTTATCTACCGTGTGAATTAATAACTGCAATATAAATAAGAAAGAAATAGTTTTTCTGTAAGTCCATGGTTGTAAAGAAATGTTGTTGGAGCATTTAAATGAATATCTGCACGTGAAGCTCACTACTGTGTGTTGTGGCCGGCCTGTTCATGAAAGTCTGGTCGTATATAGCATGCTTAAAAAATGTTCAATACAAGAAAAATAAATGAGGCCGTAACTTGAAGAATACCTTCCTTGTGGCAGGTAATCACTGGTAGCTCTTTGTAGAGAGAAGGGCCCGTTTCCAGAAACACCTCACCCTGCTGTCGACTCTGAGCGGCAAACCTGGATCTCAAATCGTGCAAAAGTGGTGTTCGTGATTTCCTCGCCGGTCAAAATGGTTTACGGAGAGTATTTAACAAATGTCACACACGGATCCAAGTTTCACTTGGTCTGTTTTGAATCAACGCCAATGGGACTATACAGTTATTGGTGGAAAAAGGCTCACGTCTTGGCTGGGATCTGCAGCGCTCTTATTGTCTGTGTGAAACGAAGCAGAATTGAATAAATATGTCATATAGAAAGGGTGTTTAGATGGCAGATATTGTAAATATTTTGGCCTTTCTGACTGCCAAGCTGCCAGTGGAGAAGTGAGTTAAAATCTGCGCACTGCTTAGTGTGGTTTGATACGACATTAAACAGATTTAACGATTCACTGAACATCAATACAGTATTCTTTGATTTCCTTCTGTAATGATAATATCAACATGTAAACTTATTCTTTTTTTTCCTGGTTTGATATGACAAGACAAAAATCACAGTCGTCTCTGTGTTTGCACACGCTTGAGGAATCATTTAGTAAAAGGAAACTGGATGATGCAGACTACAAGGTCCAGGTCACATGTCAAGGGACAAGCATAAGTCACATCCCCCACACTGATAGACATGTACTTGATAATGGACAGATGAATTATTATGTAGTGGCTGACAATCCTTGCATGCTCCAAATTAGATCTAGAAAAAGACTCTTGATGTGATTTCAGGCCCTGAAGTAAATCACTTCCTCTGCCTCGTCACACATGCCCTTGTAATGGCTGCAGAAGTTGAGAGAGTGGAGAAGTCTTCCTGTTACTGGAGGCCAGAACAGATAAAACCTACTTTCCAACTGGCATCCATTTCACTTCTCATGAAGATTTACAACGCTCATGTTCACAACCTGAGGCTGCGCTGGTTTGTCCTGCTTTTTAACTGTGGCCCCTTAACTTCAGCGTTGCTCTCCATCTTTCCCCAAATCTCTGTATACATTTGTCATTTTGCCAAAGTAGCCCAAGCATCCTTATGAACAAATATGAGCTTTATTGGAGACTTTCCATCCCCTGGACATAATCCCTCTCAAGCTCAGTCAGCCCTTCATAATGTAAACATGCCGTGACCCTGTACTGTGTGTGGCTCTAGTTGGGGGAACCAGCGATACCTTGTCTCAATTATTATCTTTCTGCAGCCGGCAGTTTATTGGAAGAGTAATCCTAAACTCTTCCTAAAAAACAAACAATCAAATAAAGTTGAAGCAGCGGGAGAAGGCTGTGGACGTAAATCACACTGTAGGAAGGACGGAGAAAAATCTCCAGCTCCTGCGTTGGCTCCAGCCACAGACAGCTGTGAGACTCACAGAGACGATTTTGGAATTTGTCTTGACCATTTTCCAAACTCAAAGTGGCCTTAAGTTCCTGCTGTCTGATTCCAAGAAGATAGGGAAAGGCAAGTGTTTGAGAACACTGCATCACGAAACGCTGAAAGTGATTTATCAACTCGATCTGTCCCAACGTAAACTTACCCTCAACTTTTGCTAAAAAAAACAGCATAAAGTGCTGAAGTGATAGTGTTGTGCTCCGAATGCTGTGTGAGAAACATGTAATGTGCTTTTTGGATAAGACAAGTAATCTGGACAAATTCAAATCAGCTGCGCTCATTTATTTCTGAATGTTGGGGGATTTAATTGGCCTTTTCCACTCTTCTGCATTCCTAAACCTAAAATGGGCTGCTTAACTTCCGTTCTAAGTTATAACATTGAACTGGAGGTTTTGTAGCATACTTGAATGTTTGTGTTCATTGCAAAATCACAAATTGTTGTTTCCAAAACCTTCAAAAACTTAATAAAAGGAATCAGGCACGCACGACCAAGTTTTAGGGTGCAAAGAGGCAGCACACAGGTTAGTGGTCAGCGCGTCAGTGTTCACACTGATGCAGGCAGCTGTCGTCCCGTAAACCGACTTTGTGCCAAGTCGCTTTTCGTGGAATCACTTTGTCACATCACAGAACGGGTAGAATGTCTGTTAAAGGACAAATAAACCTTTAGCTGTGGAATCTGCCACAGATGCGTCTCTACAGGACCACGATTATGTGTCCTAACCACCGCAGGTAAGAAGGATTCACAGAAATTATGTAAAATGTTAGCTGTATTGTCATACAAATTGGTCTCATGGCAAAATTTCCTTTTCAATTTGTTTTGTCGGCTCTGATGTAAAGCTAACACACTAACGAGCTTCACATACTTTAAACTATTGCCCATAACAGTTTACATGCGTAAACAAACACATAACTTAACGTTAAACCTCCTCTCCTGAGAGTGAATCTGATATATACCCGATTTGAGGGTTCGTAATCCGTACACGGAGTCATTAAATTGGCCATTATTACGTTTATCAAGCATGCCTCATGAAAATATTCGGACATGTTCTTAAAATACGACAACCTGGTTAAATGTCCTGCTTTATGAACATTTATTTTTGTATCCTGGTAACTCTTTAAATACACAATTTTCATTCATCATCAAAGAAGTTGCAAACACTCCTTCAACATTGTTACTGTGTCCCTGCGTTAATCGGAAACAGGGTCACGCGTTTTCTAAGCACGTCCGGCTTTTGTGAAAAAGGTCGGTTGGTTTGTTTGAGTTGTTTGGGAAAAGGTTCCACGGCTGCTGCTTTTCAAAATAATAGAGGGAACAGTGTTGAACCATAAAAGTACAAAGTTCATGATTTATTCTACACCCCTTTAGTTGGACAGTAATCCTTTCTGGATATTGACATATGAATCACTAATAGTAATTATCATATACCACGGTAAGGTATGAAAACCATTCAATTACAATGCTGTGATCCACCAAAAGGTGCAAAAAGGTAACGGCGATCGTGTGATGATGTGTGATGAGGTACTGAACAATATGGCATCCGTCACAGGATGTGCTTCTGTTCCACTGGAGTCAAAGGTCAGAGCTTTGTTATTTTCCTTGGATGACACGTCAGTGCAACAATAAACAGGAAGCAGCTGATTCAGAAGCAAGCGACGACTTATCTCCCCTGACACACTCGACCTTGTCATCTTCCTCTTCCTCTGAAGTCTTGACACACACTTTACACGGTTCACTAAAGTTGAGATGTTCTATGACACACGCACCACATATGTACGCATTAAAAAAATATTACTCTGGCGTACGAGGGATGATAAAACAAATCTGGACCATAACATTGACCCCCAACCAAGCAAAGGAAGATCAGATTAGTGTAAAAAAAACGTTTTCCTGTCTCTTTTTTTAGTCCCAAAACACAGACACACAGGCTTGTTATCAATCTGTCATTCCCTCTGAAAACGGGATCTCTGCAATTTAGCGGCACAATGTCATAATGGTGCAACACACACAGCACCACAACTCCCACTAAATCTCTCCCGATCTGTGACGCTGTGAGCGGCGGGTGAGCGGGTGTGTTGTGCAGAGGTGTGACTCTTTCCCACGATGCTAAGCATCGGCAGACCAAGGGGGTAGGGAAGGAAGCAGATGGGATGGAATGCTCAATGGGAAATCACACACACGCACACACACACACACACACCAACAAACACTAAGGATACATTCAGGAATCTCTTGTGCCCATAGTACAGAGCCCAGCTACTATATGGGTTCATACAGGAAGTTCTCAGCTTTGGCTACTTCCTGTTTGCTAGACGTGCGTATTAGAAGGACATTGTGAGGTAGAGGAACTTTTCAGCGGCTATTCACTGCGTTCAATGAAGCAGCACTGGAAGCAAGTGGACTATAGTACACTGACATGCATTTTATTACTGTAACTTACCTTAATATTCACTCATACTGACAAAATTGTTTGCTACAACCACACAACACTCTCCTGTGGGTTTTATTTTTCCATTAGTGCAGCATAGAAGAAGTAGATTTACAGCACTGCAGTTGGATGCCTCTGCGAACCCGTCAACTTTTAGTTTACGTGCATTTCTTTCCAGACTTATATTCTAATCGTATATTATACATACTATTATTTAAACCAGCTGCTGCAGGCTTGGAATTGATTTTGTTGGGGAAAAAAAACTCCATGGTCTGCGAGAACGTGACGATTGGTGGGATAATTACTTTTAACAGAGCTGCGATAACGCTTTGTTTTTATCACGAGGAAGAAAATGACAACACAAAGCAGGATAACAGCTTGCGAGGTAAATTCATAGGAGAATATAAATGAAGTGAGTGCGGTGATCTTCCCGACAACATCAGAGATCTTCAGATGGATCTTGACCAATAAATTTCCCCCGCTGTACAAAACCTGGAAGCGTGTCAGCGGAACTGTTTTATCTTTTCCTCTGACAGCCCCGTGCATGTGGAGATACAGAGAAATTACGCTGCAGTATAAAACCTGGACTGTTGCTTTCCTGTTTTCACTCTTTACCTCAAGATTACCTCTACATGGAAAAAAAAAAAAAAAAAAAAAAAAAAAGTATGACCTTCATGCTTGAACGTGTAAGATAAGTTTCTCAGCAAATGTTCTGTTAATGTTGGGAGGCCGTGTTCAGGAGACGCCTGCCAAGTGGATGCAGGCCAGTCTCTGAAGTGGAGCCTGTGAAGTTAGAACAGTTCAACCCAAGGTTTAACAAATCGTTTAGGTTTAAGCTTATGGAGAAACTTAATTCAAGATAAGGCTGAAATGTGAAGCTGAGAATTAGCCAAAATCTAATCTGAGTTAAAAGAGGATTTAATAAAATACTTTCTTGCGTATAGTAGGTATTTTAGGTGTGAATAGAGGAGCACCATCACTCTGAGTTCCTAATAATAAGGCTCTTTTCCTGCTCTGTCATTCCTCATTCTATTTATCTTCATCCTCTCACCCTAAAATAGTCCAAAGCTAAGTCCATACAGACAACACACATTAACAATGCACATGTAAAATGACTGAAACGGCTAAAACGGGCTCGAGGAAACCACACATAACCAACAGGAAATGTGATGCCAACACCCAACAAAGGGAAGCAGGGCTTTTTCTCTCTCTCTCTCTCTCTCTCTTCTGTTGGCAGAGCAACTCGCTTCACCCATAGAGTTACATTCAATATGTCTTATTCCCATATATTTAAATCTTGGTCCACTTTTAGTGACATCTGCAGAAATGCATAGCAGCTTTGAAAGAACAGCCAAAGTCATTGGGCCGGTGTGTGGTTGCATGGGAGGCACAGTGGCCCCAGACTAAAGTACAATATAATAATCTCCCCAAGAATACCCTGCAGACACAGATGAAGACAAGTACAAGTTGATTTGTTGCCACTGGCAAAGGACAGCACGCGAATAAAACGAAAAGAAAAAGGGTCTGAAAGTGTCTATATTTCTATAAAGGCCGACAAAATTGGTATTTCAATGTCATTTTTTGATGTACAGTTATTCAAAATGTCATATAGACATATTTTAAAAGCTAGGCTGCAGTTTTATTATTTAATCGTGTGAATAAATTCAACGAAAAGACCGAAATCGTCAATGTGTTCCAGCCTATTGGTTCAAATGAAAATAGAAAAACTATGTAATTTCTCTTCTAAAAAAAGGCTCTATGGTTTATTGTATTTCCAGTAGTATAAGTTTGATTCATAATAAACTGTAACGTGTGTGTCCAGTGTAATGAAAGAAAGTGTCTCACAGTTCAATGGTGCAGATCAGTGAAATGTTTTTATTGTTCTATGGAGATCTACTGCACAGACAAATGAGCTATATCAGGATCTGGCAACACTGGGAATTTCAAATGGAACAAATCAGCAAACAGATTTATTGAAAATAAGCAAGAAAACTGCAGATTAGCCAGGATTTTCTTTAAAATATGACTTAACTTTAATCATGAGGTTTCTTTAGCTTGCAAAAAGTTTTAGAAATATATTTGGATTAACCCTTATTAATGACAAACAGTGATGTTTTGGCCATGGGAAAGAAACGTCTGATTAAGCCACTTCTCTTTATTCTTTTGACACAAGGTCACAGAGTGGAGCTGTGACCTCATCTCATCCTTCCACTCAGGAAAAGCGGATCCGATAGTTCCAGGCGACACCTGCGTAGATACAGGGCAAAACTGCCAGTTGACAGAAAGAAAGAGACAAACTTGTGGGTGAAGAGAGAGACTCTAACCTATTTTGGAACAGAGTTGCCAGAATACACAAAGCTAAGACACTGTAGCGCCTGAGGCTCAAGTAACTTCCTCAGGGAAAGTAAAGAGTAGGAGCTCAGCCAACAGGTCCAACTGTAAAGCCAAGTAAAGTCAGGTTCCTTCATCAGCTTCAAATGGTGCATTAACAAATGACCAATCAGCTGTCAAGCTGTACTTAACCGCAATATTACACTTATTTCTTTCTTGTATTCCTGATGAGCATTGGTGCAGAATATAAGATGATGCTCTACAAGCCCCAGATTATTTAACTTCTCGAGGGTCTCTGAGGATTTACAGCTCTGTCACTGCTGCTTTAATTAGTTTTGTTATGAGTGCACGGAGCTGGAGTAAATTCAAAGCTTATCTTACACTTGCCAAAACATAAATCTGGGCGGTGTGTAAAAAGTTTGAAATGCGGATCGGGGGTTATCGTGGCCAGGCTGCAGATTGTCAGGTTGCAGGGAGGAACTGACAAACAGGATAGACACAGGAGCCAAATTCGACGGTACACCATGTTCACAATTGTGCGTGTGTACATGTGAGAGGCCAGTGTGTGGACGTGTTTGTGCTTGACAGAGAGGCAGGGGGAGATTTTACATTTATGAATATGTGTGCGGCAGCGACATAAATCTCGCACGGCTCTCCGACATCGTGGGGAGCCCCACCAAAGTGTCAGTCCTCAGCCATCTGCTATTGGTTAAAGCTGTGTAATTGCATCTCTGTGGCAAGTTTTCTCACAATAAGATCGATGCTGGAATAAATTCACTTGCAAACACAAACATGTGCAGTAC
Source organism: Channa striata (assembly GCA_033026295.1). NCBI lineage: Eukaryota > Metazoa > Chordata > Actinopteri > Anabantiformes > Channidae > Channa > Channa striata. The sequence continues at coordinate 8,739,767 of CM065182.1, read as the reverse complement.
ATTTACACACACACACACACACACACACACACACACACAACACACACATGGACAAATGCCCACAATCCAGTGACAAGGACACAGCTGGAGTTTGGGATGTGGAGCCCTACTGGGACTCCAGGGCAGGAAAAGATTTATTCATATGTTTGTTTGCTTGTCGTTTTATTCATTCATTAAATCTGGCTCTGGTGGTTGTTGAGATAAAGATATTTTAAACCTTTAAAATGAGTGAATTCATTTTGAAATTGACTGACGCGACCTCAGCATTTACCAAAACTGAGCAGGACTAAATGCCTTTTAAGCTGCCGACCAGCAATGTTTCCATACGCAGTATAGGGTCATCATAACTCACAGTCAACAGAGGAACAATCCACCAGTGGGTCTGGAATGTAAATTGCATTTTTCGCATTAACCCGTTGGTGTGTTACCTTGGAGACGCGAGTGTAGCTGGAGCACCGGGCACAGGTTGTAATTTTTTAATTTTATTAATTTAATTTGAATTTAATTCATTTTTTTTAGAACTACACTCAGTGAGGTCACCTGTGTTTTACTTGCATTCATCCATGAACACGGAGCACTGGACAGGTTCGGGTTGACTGCTTTGCTCAAGGGCACTACAGTGATGCTGATAATGGGGAGACGAGTGGTGATTTTTCACTTGTCCACTGAGACTTAATGCTGCCAATCTCTGGATTGAACCAGTCGCCTGCCTGCTCCTCCAACTTTTCAGCCACCACTGCCCCAACAAATAATGTTCTTCAGTGGAACATTTTATTAAACAATCATGCAAAAAGATAAGTTAACTTGCTGCTGCAAAATAATGAATACAATGTTTAATGTTGTTGAAATTTATGTTGCCTGCCTGTTGCCAAAGGAAGAAAATGACTTAACTCCTATTTTGCATTCCAGAAAGCGTAGACCACTGACAATGGTGTCTTCATGGCTATAAATACCAAAAAGGATGAAATGATAACACTGATTCAAGTGCCAAAAGGCATTTCAAAATAAACTACACAAACTCACATTGCTATTTTTGATCCCTGTGAATGACTCAACACTTGCACATTTCTGATGATGAAACCAAGTTCTGGATAAAAGGCTGCAACTTTGTAGTAGTTATTAGTCACTGCATGTTGGGTCTTTTTCATGTTGGGAAAACAGTAACTGAACCTTTTTTCTCCTTGGAAATTGATTTTAAGCCCGATATTAATTTTTGTGGCACTACTACGGCCCAAAGACACAGGACATGCGATGTAGGAAAACGTACACACACATACAGTTTCCCCCCCCACACACACTCCTTTAGAAACAGGGGATGGATTGATTGTTTTCCTTGTCCGCTGCCTCCATCACCTCCCCTCATCCTCCCACATCCACAGCATCTCTTCTGTTTTGCTCGGCTTCAGTGATGCAGGTGGAGGCTTGACCTAAAATCAGGGGTGATGAATGACTCCCAAGCTGCTGATGCCAGCAGCCATAAACATGTGTATATGTGTGTGTGTGTGTGTGTGTGTGTGTGTGTGTGTGTGTGTGTGAGAGAGAGGAACAAAATCCTAGACCTGGTCTGTCAAATCTGCAGTTGACAAATGTTTTGCATAAAGTTCCACACTTATTCATTTTATACATCACATCCACAATTATTTATTTTTAAAGATGTTTCAGTGAATTTAACTTTATGAGATGAAAAGATCTGGTTCCTTTCAAAGTTACAATATGAAATCTCCAAAAAGAAGACCCTGATTTTTGTTAATGATTTATGACTCATTAAACTCCTCCTTTGTCTCCCACTACTTCCACTGAACGGAGCTGGGGGGCACCAGAGTCCTCTCTCCAGCCTCCCCTCTGTATTCCACAGCCTCCCTCTCCTCTGTCTCCCCCCTTTTGTGCAGCTACCCGAATAAATTAGCAGCCCAAGTCGGCGGAGGGAGGAGGGAGGAGGAGGAGGAGGAGGAGGGAGGAGGAGGGTGCGGAGAAGAGCAGGGGGGGCTGGGCCTTGTGGAGGGCTCCAGGAGTCGGCTTTCAGTCGGTGAGGTGCACGGTCCCCTGAAGCTGCTCAGTGACTGGATGCTGAGAGGGAGAAGCGAGGAGGGAAACGAGAGGAGAGATTTTTAAAGGCGAGATCCGGATCCTCTCAGTCCGGCTGCGTCCGACGCGCTCACCTTACTCGGGAACGGAGACGCAGAACCTCCTTCCCCGGAGGAGGAACCCGGTCTGCCGGGCTCGGATCGGAAAACGTGGGCTTCGTTTTTGTGGATATTATGTAAAAAAAATATAATAAAAAAAAAAAAAAACACAGGCTGCCAGCACGGCTTCAGATTTGATCCGAGTGGATTGTCGTTGAGGAGGGAATTGGAAAACCGTTTGCAGACTGATCCGGTTTCAGAGGGGGGGGCAACCAGCGGAGATCCAGAACTGCAGCGTGGATCGGATGAATGTAAGTGACAGCCCCTCTATATGTGTGTGTGTGTGTGTGTGTGTGTGTGTGTTCACATTCACTGATGTATATATGAACAGGGAGTGATACAGGCTTCTGGTTCCTGGACGTTTCTGGTCTCCGTGTGTGTGTGTGTGAGAGTGTGTGTGTGTGTCAGTGAGTGTGTGTGAGAGTGTGTGTGTGTGTGTGAGTGAGTGTGTGTGTGTGAGTGTGAGTGAGTGTGTGTGTGGTTGTGGGGTGGGGGGGGGAATCCTCCATCTGCACCTTGCCTGCATGAGCTTGTGGGGGGACCATACTAGAGGGAGACTGCTGGAAGTGATGCAGCTCATCCTCATTGTTGAGCCCCATTCGCAGCAATGTCACTTAAACAGTCAGCTTGGAACAGGAGCAAAGGCCGGATCCACATTCCCATCATGTGCCAAACGTGAAGGGAGGTAAGTCAGTATGAAGGGTTATTATGGAACTATTTAATAACAGTGAGGCGGTGGTTTCTTCCTCGGGGTTGCCAGTTTAGTGCGAATACACTTTGTCTTGGAGGGAGGACAGAACCACTTAATGGGAAACACCATGGAGTGCTCAAAGAGGGCCAGCACGCCTTTAACTGTGTCTTGTAGAGTCAAACCGAGGGTTGGAGGGCAGCCAGGCGTCGCTAGTTGAGATGATCCGAAGTGCAAGTTGTGTCCCTCTGATCCACTCGGACTCTACAGCCGGGTGGACTCTGCTGATGACCCGGGTTTTGTTGATTCTGTATGCTTAACAAAGCATAACCGAAAGATCACAGAGGGACTATCCCAGAAGACAATGGGGCTTTTGTAATGCCTCAAATGTAAGAAGCCTGGGGCATTTTAGCCACTTTTGTTTTCCAGCAAACAGATTCTAACACAGATATACATATATATATTTTTCTAACGGGAGGTATTTATAGCAGCCAGCTCTGCCTGTATATGTTTACATGGCCACAAAAAATGGGAAGCCACAGGCATATTTAAGCACCTAACCACAATAGTTATTCTTGCCATATCTGGTGTCCCCTGGCATCCACAGCTTCTGGTTTTGTGCTGTAAGGAGGGAATCGGATCTTTGCATTATTACACTATCCACTTACATTACATGGTCCTGTCTGTTCCAACTCAGCAGCATACCGGCCTCAGCCTCAGCCTTTGGTCCGAGTTTGGTTTCTTCCAGAGTGATGAGGCATGCAGCAAGACATTTTCTAACAGGAACCATATGGATATCTGTTGGTCTGCCTGCAACGGAGTAGAATTTAAGTTTGTGCAAACAATTTATTATGACTCACATCAGCCACATAGAGGAACAGGTTCTCCTTCACAGGGGCAGGACTACACCAAACCTAGTGGACTCTGAGGAACTTTAGTCACATCTTGCTTGAATTTGAAAAGTTTTAATACAATTTGTCTGGAGGATTAAAAAGCTAAATTGATCTGGGCTGCCAGTGTTTGAGTGCGGTGGCTGAGGTGTCCACCTTTACTGTACTTTAATGTCCCTGTGAAATTATAATATTAATCTCTCCTTTCATTGTCGAAAAAGGCTGCGGTAATAAATTCTGCTCCTTCTTTTTAATCTGTCTTAAACGCTGGCTGTAACAAGCATGTCAAAGCAGGGACGACCATTCATTGGGTTTAGTGTCAGGTCATTTGTGAAGCTGTCAACAAACCTAGTAATGTGCATTCTACCTTGCACAGGGACTTGGATCGGAGCCGGCACTTCTTACTCAACACCACGTCTTTAAATAATGGCATATTGCAGTTTAGTCCCATTCTCTGCATCTCTGTATATTGGGTTTTCTGTTGGCAGCACCACTGGACATCACATGACATGTCTGCTATCTAAAATCGTGAAAACATGCATCTGAGTTTTATTCCTGAATCTCTGTTTTGAGCTTTTGTGATCTTTGTGTTTTTGTCATGATGACATATAAAACCACCTTCCACAATGTGCTTTTTAAATTTCTGTTTATTCTAATGGTCTTACAATAGGGAATGTCCAAGTTGATGCCTTTTTTTTTTCTTCGCAAATCTCGAGCAATTTTCGAGAGTTTACTTTAAACTCTGAAGATATACAGTGTAATCAAACTGCGCATTAGCCACCCACATTGAAAATGAAATTCTGCATGCGCTGTATACACCGTTGTCCCCGACGTGGCTCCCACAAAACCCACATAAGAAGAAAATATTGTCTTCTTCAGTAAAGTTATATTGTGTGCCTGATTTTATCCTTTAAGGAGCCGCTAGTCACAAAGTCTGACTGAATTGTTATTGTGACACAACTATGAACATGTGAAATCTACTGTAGCTCAATAACTCATCATAACTCTCAAAGACAAATTAAGGATGAAGGGGGAAACCCAGATAGCACCTCTCCACTCTAACGTTGCAGCTTAACAAAAGTCTGTCTAATTGCACAGTATCTCAGAATAGTTATTTCCTGGATTTTGTTTTTACGCGGAGAATCTCAGCATCTGAGTACAAATATCGGAAAGTGACTCAGACCCTCTCTCACACACACGCACACACAGATAAGCTTGCACACGTCTCCATCATCCACCCAACCTCCCGCCTCATTGAATTTTTATCCCTGACTGTTATCTGGACCTCAGCCCAAAACAAATTCAACAACACCGAGTCCTATAAATGCTAATTTAACACCTTAAAATAAGACGGGTAAAACGGTTGTTTGTCCTTACATGTGTGGAAATACAACACACGCGCTCACCACAGTCAACATGAATGGGTAGCAGATGACAGCACTGAAAAATTAAAGTAACATAAACAAGATTTTTTTCCCTCTGCCCCGACTCCACAAGTAGCTAGTGGAAATATTTATGCTCCGTCTTTCACTCACTGTGCGCCGCTGATGCCTTGGATCTGTGTTGGTGTTTTTATTTACCTCTCAGACCACCGCCATCTTAGACATAACACAAACCCAAGACTCAATTTTTAGGGGATTTTACAATGTTTAACTGTATTAGGCAACACGCGATCTATTCCCAGTGTTTAGCCGCCGCGGTGTGAGACGGTTGCTTTGATTTCCTGGAAAGCCACTTAGGTTTGCATCATCCGTCCACAGGAAGGTAAATTAGTTATTAATAGCTTCAGTACTAGAGTGAGAAAAAAAAGAGACCCATTGATAAGGAATTTCCTTTCGTTAATTGCTCCGCATTTCATTATCCTCAAGGTTGCCGTAGCAGCTATAATCACAAAATATTTCTGTGATTATAGTCAAATCAAGATTCATTCAAACATATGCTGTGTGTAGATTATGATCAAGGTGCGTGTCGAGTGCTTGCTTTGCATATGCTGACACTGTCAAATTTGTGTTTAAACTTCTCTGTAGTTTGTGACAATAGAAACATGTTTATATATAAAAAAAAACTCAACATAATTAGTCAAACCCAAAAACTTATTCATCCAAAGTCATATTTTATCTTTGAGCATGGGCCAAACCTTGTTTTTTTGACCACGTACTAAAGCCCGTCTCTGGGGAAATACAGCTTCCTATGTACAGCATGAAGACCCATCTATGTGCTGCTCTGGAAAAGATATTACTGTATGATTGACTCATCCAATCAAAGAAAACAATGTGACTCGCCTGTCAGATGTGGAGAGATTCACTAGCTGGAGCTTGAAGTGCAATTTGAGTTTTGTTTGTTCTGAGGCCCAGTTCTAGAGTAACTGCCTCCATCACTCCTTCATGCTCGTTGTCCAGGCAGCGAAATGATCAGGTCGGCCGCACGGGAAAGACCACAGGCATGGGCCAAGAAAAAAAAAAACCTCCCAGTATTACAGCGTAGGACAGTAGGTCCTGTCTACACTTCAAACATCTTGATTTGCTACTGAGAAACCATCAACTCTGACAGCAGAAACAGACCCAAACTGGACAGCAAAGCCAGACCTGCTCTAGTACCCGGCTCATTATGGAGAATTGAAATAATGATCTTTAGACTTGAGACTTTGTTCTGAGTGTGGGCTAAACTGGTGACACTTGGCGCAAATTGCATTTTGATAGAGGAAACTAGAGCCATGCCGAGGTGTGTCACATATGCTCGAATGTTTCTGAATGAACGGATTGCCACACGTCACACGAATGGATCCACGAGGGAATGGATCTGATCAAAGATGAATGAAATGTGGCAACTTTCCCGTCTGTGTGCTCGATGGATGAGACGTGAGTGAGCTCTGAAGGCAAACAGGCCCGATCAGCGAGAGGAAGAGAAAGCCCGTCTGTGGAGAGTCTCATGTGTTTTTAATGAAGAAAGTGAGACGATCTGAGCTTCTGCTAACTTCAAACAGTTGCGCAGCGGCAGAGAGCTGCATGTAGGGCATCGCAGCTCAGGTAGAGCAACATGTTACGCAAGTTAAGGGGATTCGCTGAGTGGATGCCTGTGGGTGGTGAGAGACAATAGCAGGGAAGAGACAGTCGGCTGCAAGAAAAACATCTTGATCGCGTTTAGACGTTAAGCCATCTTTCACATTTCTGTCTTCATATCGTGATTCCATTCGATAATGTTTGACGGCTGATTACTGATGGCGGTCGGTTGCACCCTGTAGAGCAAATTAAGACAAAGACAGACAGACTTAATTCCCAGGCTCACCGCAAAATTATAATGGAGTAAGATGATAGGACGGGATTCTCTCTGCGAACAGCTGTCGTCGCGCCACTAACCCAAGAGTTGACGGAGAATTAATAAGCCAAGTCACTGTCCTATATTCTGAGTTAGAGTAATTGCAGATTTTGCTGATACTGACCTCTTCTCATGCAGAAAATTGTTCTGGTGATAACCAGCAAACAACATGTAAAACATTTTATCACTTTGATTAATATTTATGTGTTTTCTGCAACAATAACATGCCCCGATATGACTTTGTACATAATTTGCTGTTGGGCCATGTTGCTGATTATTTAAATGGGTGGAATGCAAAGAGATTAAAGTGTGTGTGTGTGTGTGTGTGTGTGTGTGTGTGTGTGTGTTTAAGTCACAAACTAGATCTTTGGTTTCCCTTCTCCTGACTTTGTTTTGACTATCAGTGGAGTGTTTTGTCTTTTAACTTTTCCTTTGTTAGTTTGTTACCAAATGCTGTGATTCTTCAGATATAATTTGTTCATGTATTCGTCATATTGTGGGGACAAATGTAACTGCCACATACTCACGACCCATTTGGGAGCAACGTTTTCATCCCCTCAAAGTAAAACAGTCATTTTAGAGTTTTGGATCAGAGTTATGACTTATGGCTGAGGTTATGGTTAGGGGAAAGGTTGGGGTTGAACATTTGAGGGTAGAATAACCTTCCTGGGAATAAACGTCAGTAAATTCATTGTCCTTTCAAGTAAATGCAGCAAAGCCTTGCACCAAATTAAACAATTTGGTAAAAAATACTATTGAAAATGTAATTGCTGTATAATCAACTCTGGAGCAGTTTGTTTATTTACATTAAATTTACATCACATTAACATCTGAGTATAATAATAACAACCAAAAATGCCTTATGATCACATGGTCACTATCTAATAATACTCAATTTAAACAAATTCCAAAATAACTCATAAATGGCCATAATTGTGTGTTATGAATGCATCATGTTTCAGAACAATATCAAGCCAAATGGAGCCATGCTTTACATCTTTGTTAGTTGTGATGTCTTCCACATTCAGGGCTGATAAGAGAATTTCCTGATTTTTAATTGCTTCCAGTCAGTGTTCTGCTTTTTACCATTGGAGACTCGACGGCTGTTTTCCTCTCAGATGGAGCTAAGCATGTAAATCTTGAACACAGGAACATTTTATTTGTGCGACTGAGCTACGTTTCACCAGTGAAGACAGAATCTTTGACTCAGAGACGTGGATGTGGACGGTTTCGCTGTACAACTTGCTCTTGTGGGACATTAAACTCGACGGGGAGGGGTGGTGAGTGATGGCACATGGCAGCTGCTTCTTCATGTCATCCCTTCACCTCACCAGCCTTTTTTTCACTCGGTTCTTTTCTTTTTGGCCTTCTGCCGTTTACCTTTTCTAGTTCTATATCACACGGTTGTAATCGCTAAATCCCCATCTACCTTTCTCAATTTTATTCCTTCAAAAGAAATGTTTATATGCACACAAAGCCACATCTCTCATCAGAGAAATATGCTGCAAATTCACTTGACAGCATGACCTTGGAGGTGAAGAGGTTAGTTAATCACCCCCAGCTGTAAGTACAGATGAATGTGAAGTACCTTCAGATCTATGGCTTCCCAAACAGTCCAGAGGACACGTGTGTATGTCTGTGTGTGCTTGTGTTTCAGCACTAACTCAAGTTTAACCGGATCGTGTTTCTATCTCCATCTTCAGAATCAAACTTTTCTTCGCTATCTCTACTTTCACTTCTCTGACTATATTTTTCTCCTTCCGCCCTGTCGGGCAGTAAAATCTAGGACATTTTGTCACATGGGAGCCGGTGCAGTTTTTAAGTGTCTGCCTGGATTCGAGCCTGGCAGCTTCTTTGGTGGGTAAATAAACAAATCTGAGTCATCACATCAGCTTTAAATTGTCATGCCGCTGCTGCCACCGTGATTCTGAATGTTCTGCAGTTATTTTTCCACCAGCTAAAGTCCCGGTGGGTTTGTGTAAGAACGTTAGAGGAGAGATGCAAAAAATAGGTGGAACGTGCCTGTCTGCCGTAAAGTTCTGTTACAGCAGCACGGTGGATCGGCCAGTACATCTCAACACTCAATTAAGATGCACTTACAACCTGTCGGGGTTTATTTTTTTGGAAGGGTAGGATATCACATAGCAATAATTATTTTATCCAATAACATCCTAAATAACACTGACCTCAAATTGAGCAAACATAATGCACAGCCAGCTCTGCTGTTTTACGGCGAACTTAAACAACGCAGCATTATAACCTCATTTTAACTGCATCATTTCACATCCGAAAGGGGAGCCAAACCATAAAAAATATCACACTTTCCAAATATCTTTGGATTGGAACAAAAATGCTTCACATTCAATCAACATTAACTGTCTTGATCAGAGAGTAAGCTAGTGTTCTGGCTGTTCGGTTTGTTACTACTCCTCCCCGCTTTGTCGACCTCAGTCTCGGTAGGCTCCTGGCACTGACGTTCCCTCTTACTGTGAACTGGAAAGTCTCTGCAGGTCCCCCCCCCCCCATCACCTTTTGCAGCCTCACTGATGTCACTGACATGGATGTTTATGTAGGAAATAAGTAATAAAATCTAATTCTTGAACACCGTTTCGTGGACAAAATTAGAAACAAAAGTCTCGCAGAGCCGAGACAAACAGGGGAAAACGTTATATTTATATTCCCTGATATTTTTTCTGGATTAGATAAGAAAATAATAAACAAAACAAAAGCGAGACATTAAAAGATTTAAAACACATGTACAAATCACGCTTAAAAACAAATGGATCATAAGACACCGTATCATGTTAGATAAACTGGATAAAATTTGAACCTTTATCAGTTTTACCAGCTACGTTTACACTGTTCTGTCATTTGAGACACAGGGAAGCGCAGCCAAGGAATCACTTCATCATAATTAATTCAAACTCACTACTTACGCTCACTCTCATTCTCCACAAACCAGATAAGCTGGATTTCACAGGTTGTGCTAGTATTTTTACGGCTGCAGGCTTCCCCAGGGTGAGGTAACCTAGTTGTCTGACACAGTCGTGAACTCTCTCTACTCGTAGGAGTATTAATATTGATTGTGCTTTGGTGCAGCTTGTGCATCTATAATTTATTGTGTGTGTGTCTGTCCAGACAGTGGTTGTCTGGCCGTCTGCAGCTGATGCTTGAATGCTCTTAACGCTGGTTCAGGGTTTATTCCGCTTTAATTGAGTCAGTTATGGAAATAAATAAAAACTGTGGAAAAACACATGTACATACAGTGTGTGTACATATACACACATACATAGTGCACACACACACACACACACATGTTCACAGTGCTGGTGACAGCTGTTGTTAGAAATGGGACGTCTATATCCAGAGATCCGGGGAAAGGGAACCCAAGGCGAGAAGGGGGTCATAGTGGTCTTCCCCTGAAACACACACACAACCTAGCGTATCTGACAGCTGAGATGTAAAACCTCTCTCTCTCTTCATCCTCTAACCCCTTCCAGACTCTCAGCCCTCGTTCCCTCTTCTCACAAAACCTTCTCACTCCAGCAATTTCACCGCAACCTGCTCCAACCTTTCATTCTCAGCAATTTCAAGATTTAGTGTTGCTTTAGCCAACCAGTGATTGTATACTTGCTGAGATCTTTCATAAAAAAAACCATAGTTTCACACTTAGACAGGCTTTCCCTTTATTCTTTCCCCAGTCTGACTTTACTGTCAGTCACGGGATCGAGCCAGCTTTTGTTCTCAATGACACAGAAGAAGCTGCAGGGTAGAACGAACGGCTGCCAACCATCTGCGATCGGTGCCAGGATTCACAACCGCTGAGGAACTAGGCGAATGCAATCCTGTGCTGTTCCATCAGAGTACAAGAAACACGGCTTAGATAGAAGCGGTATGGCGTGGCCATTCTTTGTGATTTTGGGTCCTGTTTAGCTTGGCCACGGGTAGCTACGGCGTGCCCAACTACATCTGCTAAACACATTAAAGGGGATGGACTGGGAGAAGCTGGGAGGAGGGGACAAAGGAGGGAGAGGGAGATCGAGAGGACCGTTTAGAATTGGCACTGAGCGAGGAAAAGCTTTTCCTCGCTACCGAGGTACAGCAGCGTAAACACTCGCACAGATCCTCGCACACATGCTGTACTACTTTAAGTAGTCACATCCTATAGAAAACACTACGGTTTTCTATTATATGGCAACAGTACTTAAGAGCGCAGGCCCGTGTATTTGAGGCTTTGAGGCTTTGTGCACAGCAGAGGCAGATTATGGGGGTGCAATGCCAGATATAATGTGGCTGAGACTGCGTGGAGCCCTCAGGGTCTGCCGCGTCTGTCCGTGTGGTCGCACGGAGATGATGTCACTGTTCGCACGCACGCCCACTCAAAGACAGAAAGTTGTTAGACGTTTTGAATTTTGACAGTCACCGAACCATATGGTAATTCTTGCACGTGTTGCAGAATGCCACTAGAGGGGGTGAAGCCGGTACAGTAGTTGTGTTTTCACTCCACTGACCATCTGTCGAAGCCAGTATTCTTTCAGCATGAGTTACATTTTAGCTTATGGTCTCCATTCGTTCTCCGTCGGCCTGTGTTTTCCAGGGTAAACACAAGTGTATTACGGCACATGTCAAAAGGGAGATGATGTCATGGACTGACTGCTCATTGACAGTGACAGATTGCAGCCCGACGATCCGTTCAACAAAATACCCTTTCACTGACACTCATCTGAAGCAGTAAGGGAAAGGGACATGACTGCAATCACTCCCCCGAATGCAACAATTTCTAATGTGTCCTGGATCTACTCTTTCTATTTTTTTACTTTGGTCTTTTTTTTTGTTTTCCCTAGTATTCCCAGTGGCTGCATTATTGTATTGTAGTCTGGCTTCGTTTCGTCATAAGAGGCTCTTAAAAGCACTAAGCTCTGACTCTGAATTTCCCTTTCAGCAGTGAATGGTCTTCTTTTCCTCATCACACCCCTGTTTCTAACAGTCCTATTCTTTAAATGTTTATCCCTCCACACCAACACTCTGTCCGAGATGGTCCGATAGACAAACGCACACTGTTGCTTTGACACGAAACCAACCCAGCAGACGAAGGGTGTGTTTGCGGACCAATCGCAGCCTTAGCTTTGCTACTCGCTTCGTGTAGGCGTGCAGCGACTGCCCAGAGCTGCCGTCTGGACAAGACGTAGAGGTCAGCGGCCGTTCCGAAGGGGCCAGTATCAGTGTCCTGCTCCCTGTCCCTGTGGAGCTATAGACTATTAATCTTTCCTCCTCAGAGGCCTCATAAACTACTGCATGATGTCAGGGTCATCAGGGCCAAATTATTTTTTATTTGCTTTGTGTGTTATGGTCTCTCCAAAGCATCTTTCATCTTCTAACATTAGTCTTTTAAACCAGAGTAAATAGTATAAATAGCGTTATCTGTTGGAAAGAAGGTGGTTTTCATCTTCTTGTTGCATGGGGGGGGGTTGTAGTTGAGCCTCGCCATGAGTCTGCAAGAAGGTCAGCCTTGGTGTTTTTGTATGTATGAGTATGAATGCTTCAATTGAATGTGTGTGAAACTGCTGCAGCTGGCAGCAGACTGACTTTCTCTCTTTAGGTGCAAGACATTCCTAGAGTTAACGCTCCAGATAATACATGCACCGTGGGAGGGATTGTGTGGGTGAATATGGTTAGGAAGTGAGGGCCAACACCCTCCATTGACTACTAACAGCCTATCTGCTAGTGGCCCTTTGTTTGCATCACCCATTTACGGCTTCCATAATTTATATCAAATATTAGCTAATACAAGCAGAACTTAAGGTTTTAATGCTGAGGTCAGTGTAGAAGATTGTAGTAAAGCAGCATCCCCCTGGTCTCAAAGTTTGATGAATGAGGGCTGGATGGTTCTCCTCATTGCCTGATGTTTTGAAGTTATATGCTCAATAAATCTTGCCTTATAAATACTAGCGGAACATGCATAAACAGTTGGTCTCATTTTGAACATAATCTAAATATTTGTAGACCTCATCAGGGGCTAAAATGTGCATCTATCTCGTGAGAATTTCGAGCAGCTGGACAGGTTAAACTTGCCAGAACAGTTATGAGTGCTTTTCCAGAATTTGATGGTAGTGTGCGAAAGCATGTGTGCTAAACCTGGGTCAAATACCATTTGCAAATAATTATTCGTGTTTGTTTTAATTTGCTGAAAGTACCAGATGGTGGGTTTGCTGCAGTATAACTCGTGCATTGTCAGGTGAGTTGTAGACCGGCTTTTCATGCGAATAACGGTGCCACCTGATGAGGCTCAGCCAGCCTTCTGCCACACCAGGTTAGAGCAAACAAACAAGTTTTGGGAAGAACTGATTGACCCTGGGCTGTTGCACGACTTTGTGCAGAGTACAGTATGGCTCTCTGTTCATGATTAGATCCAGGCTATGACTGATAAGATTGATGTAGCGTTAGCATGAGGAGAATATTATCTTTATGAATGTGCATAGTTTAGAGTTTGGGGACATGGAGGCTAAGCTTTCAGTCTTAGATGCCTGCTTTTCCCCACGAATGCACTGCCGAAGCAGCTATAGACTTTCTTTCCCATGAATTTGTATGAATTTGAGTGTGTGCAGATATTTGCAGCCATTATCTACGTTTGATATAAAAATACTATAAGGAGTCTTGGATCCCATTTCACTCAAAGCCCGGTGAGTGTTTCCCTCTAGGGGTTTGAGTGTGTGACAACTATGGACACTTTAAAATGTTCTCACCCAGTGAATAAAACTTGTTATCCTTCCGATAAATATAGTTTATGATTGTGTCTCCAGTGTGGTTTAAACCAGTGTGGATCCTGGACAGGCTTAGACTTCCATCTTTATGCTGTTCCAGAGATTCCTGATCCAGCTGAAGCAGGATCCAAAGTGTTATGGATATCCATTTAATGGAAAAAAAAGCTGAAATTCATCAGACAGTGTCTTTAATATTGGTTCTGGATTGTAAAAGTGTTAGCACTTTGTCATGCAAGGATTTAACATACAGACTCGACTTTGAAGAAAAAGAGCAATTTGTTTTCATTTTGTGCTGAGAGACCAAATGAATTTTCAATAAGCTACAAGTAAAGAAAGGAAAAAAGCAGATCAGTTGTTCACTTCACATGCTGTAAAATATATTTGTACCTATATGGTGTCTGGCTGATTTTTTTTTCTCTTTCTTGCTGTGTTTTCTTCCAGGTGTAGCACAACCCAGCCATGCCGATAACAAGTAAAGGGTCAAGATGGAGGCCTTGGGTCAGCAGACCCTGTGTGTGTTCGAGTCTCTGCCGGTGGGATCCACTCTTTTATTTCTGCATCCTTCTTGTCCTTATTCAGTCTTCAGCTGTCCTGGGAGCACTGGAACTTCAGCTGGACGAAGAGCAGCCTGTGGGGACCATAGTTGGCGACATCAACGCTGGGTTACCGCCTGGTGAAACTGCAAGTCTTTACTTCATCTCTGACCATGAGGACACTGGAGTTGGCAGTGATCTCAACATTGATGAATCAACGGGCATCATTACCACCGCACGCCGTCTGGACCGCGAACAGAGGGACCACTACAACTTCATCGCTGTGACGATGACAGGAATCACCATCGAGGTGTCAATCACCGTCAATGACATCAACGATCACGCGCCTGAATTCCCTAAAAAGAAAGCTGTTCTTAAGATCCCTGAGCACACGGCAGTAGGGACAAGGTTTTCGCTGGAGCCTGCGACCGATGCAGACAAAGACCAGCTCGCCACCCAAGGCTACAGTATTCGAGAGGGTAATGTGGGCCAGGCATTCCAACTGGAGACCAAAAGAGCTGCTAACAAGGTGCTGTATCTGGATCTGGTGGTCAATGGACTTCTGGACAGAGAGAAGCGTTCGTCGTACACCCTGGTTCTGGAAGCCTTTGATGGGGGCTCACCTAGAAGAATGGGTTCTATGACCCTGGAAGTGACTGTGACTGACATCAATGATCACGCACCAGTCTTTAATCAGAGCAGATACCATGCAATTATCTCAGAAAGCCTTCCACAAGGAAGCAGTATCCTACAGGTTAGACACGAGTTATTCGAATGTACAAGTATTTGCCCTCGTGAATACAGTCTTACAGATAATTATATCCTCAGTGGCTTTCTTGTCTTTGTAGGTGTTTGCAGCAGACGAAGACGAGGGTGATAATGGTTTGGTGCTTTATGAAATCAACCGGCGTCAGAGTGACCCGGACCGCTACTTTGTGATGGATATGAAGTCAGGCGTCATCACTCTCAATCGACCCTTGGACTTTGAGCTAAGGAGGGTTCACGAACTGGTGGTGCAGGCTAGAGATAATGCCAGCCACCCTGAGGTACCTGCTTTATGGCTTTACATTACAGCCTGTTAGTAATAATGTTCATCGGTTTAAATGGTGACACTTAATGTATTGTTTTGTAATACACTGCAGTTATTTTTCCATATTTGTTTACATTTGGGTGTAAAATTTTGTTGCCCCCTATTTGGAATGACAAAAGAGTAAAACATTTTTTCATAAAAATAATATTTAATAAACATAGTACAAATGTTTCTAATATACCAAGGGAAATAAACACTTTTTTACCAGTAGAATTTTCAATGATTGTACAAAAATGAATTTCACCATTTTTGTTATAATGAAAAAAACAAACAACAAACCAGCTGAATATGCATTGTTATGTTCGGTTTTGGGATAAGTTTAAATCCTACTTCATGCAGTAGGAACTCCAAACTTAACCCTAAATCTAACATAATAATAATGCACATTTAGCTATTATAAATTATGTCAATGTGCAATGTTTTTGGTGAAGGACACTGATACGTAAAAAAAAAGAAGGAAATAACCATAGAAATCTTTTTTTATAATCAAAGTAAGTAACATGAATCTTGCACCATGACCTTTCTCCAGGTGACCAATGCTTTTGTCACCATCCATGTTCGAGACTACAATGACAACCAGCCCACCATGACCATCATCTTCCTCAGTGAGGATGGCTCTCCAAGAATCTCAGAAGGAGCCCAACCAGGCCAGTATGTAGCTCGGATATCTGTCACCGATCCGGACTACGGAGAGTACGCCAACGTAAACGTGTCCCTTGAGGGTGGCGATGGGAAGTTTGCTCTGACAACCAAGGACAGCATCATTTACCTGATATATGTAGATCAGGTCTTGGATCGAGAGGAGCGGGATTCATATGACCTCAGAGTCATGGCCACAGACTCCGGCACGCCTCCCCTCAGGGCGGAGTCGTCTTTTACCATACAGGTGACAGATATTAACGACAACCCTCCGCTGTTTGACCAGCAGCTCTACAAGCAAACTATTCCTGAGGTTGTGTATCCTGGATCGTTCGTACTCCAGGTCACTGCCAGGGACAAGGACCAGGGCCCCAATGGGGATGTCCAGTATAGCCTCCTCAAGGGCAAAAACTCTCACTCTGATTGGTTTTCCATTGACCCAGTCACAGGGATCATTACCACTGCAGCTGCTCTGGATTTTGAATCAGAGCCAGCACCTAGCGTGACCGTTGTTGCGACAGATAGCGGCCGCCCACCACTGTCGTCCACCGCGAAGGTGGACATTGTGCTGCAGGATGTTAACGACAACACGCCTGTGTTCTCCAGCAACTTCTACAATGCCTCCATCAAGGAGAACACAGCAGCTGGGACCTGCTTCTTAGAGGTAAGAGAAGCCCCGAAAGCTAAAGTTTGTTCGACTCTCTTTCCGTTTCTTTTATCTTCTTTCTCCGTTCTAATTATCTCTATTTTGTGAGAAGGAACTGCTGTTCCTGATTGTGATGGTGCTCAATCTTAACGTGCGCTGGCCAAAACACTATTGTCCTACTTAAGCAGCCAAAATCACCGGATTCACTGTCTCCCTCATTCTCTCATCTCTTCATTCACTCTGTCTTTTCACCCAGACCCTCCTCTCAAACCCTCTCTGATTACTCCCTTGACAAAATCCTGATTCATACGTTCGCATGATTCTGGAAGTCAGAGTCGCGTCTGAAGTGGAAACCGGTCGTAAAGTCCTGTTTGAAAAAGTGACGGCGCGCTTGGAAGCGTTGAACGCGCGTGATTCATAAACTCTGGGCTTCGACAGAGGAGCTGGGAAGTGAAAAACAAAAGGGGGTAAAAACGCAGGGAGGGAGACTTCACCTGCATTCCTGAAGCTACTTTGAGGAGATTTACTTTGTGCTGGTGTGTCCTCTCTCTCACCTCGCACGGTTGCCACAGTAACCCCGCCAGCAGCGTAGGGTGACTCCCCTGTATCGCTCGGCAGCTTGACGCTCTTCCTTTTATCTTGATTCCAGCGGCTCTTGCTGCACCTACATACAAGGAGAACTTCGCCTGAGAAGCGAGTATGAAAGGCTGTTTGTCTTCCAGCAAGGTCTGAACTTGGCATCATGCTCCATTTAGACCAGCTGTTTTTACAGGCTGGCTTTAAACCCTGCGCTGCGTTTTGAATGACAAGGAAAAAAAAAAAAAAAGCATTTCTGTTCCTCAGCAATTTCAAGAAAACTTGCTGCCTAAACTGAAAAGCCCACTGGCGCTAATAAAAGGGTTCGGAACCCCAATTTCACATTTAACATGCATTTGGAAAACACGGTTGCTATTGTGTGGAAACAGAGCTCCGTGAGGTGGACTGAGCTGCGGAACGATTGACTGAAGCCTTAACACCTTACAGTCCAAACTATAGCCTGACTGTTGCTAAATTATTGAACCCGGTAATTTATTTCTAATTATGCTGCTCTGTTGAATTATTATATTCCTCTACCAGTTAAGTGACGCCCCCCCCCTGGACCTCAGTCGTCGTTGAACAGCTGTAATCAGCTGTTTGTAATAATGTTTTCTAATCCTAGCTGGTAGGTATTCTGGCACTGGGTGCAGGCGTAATCCCATGCCAGAGATCTGAGGTGGTTTTCCTTGTATGCCAGAGCGAGTGAATAAGTTTTGATTTGCTCATTCCGGCACGTTCATCAAGGCTCGCTCGGATCGAGCCAAGATTCTCCAGGCGAGAGTCTCCCCACAGGGCCTGTGATTTGCAGGATAATGGGAGTTGGAGTAAACTTTTTTTTTGGGGGGGGGGCAATGGAATATGTGGCCACTCAGAAAGAACACGCATACACACCCGATGTGAGTCCTGACATCATGGCCTAATGGATGTCGTTCCAGATTTGCTCTGTATTTTCTCCATTTCCCTGCCAACCAACTGTCAAGATGTGGAGCATTTGGTATTTTATTCTGTCAAGATGGTGACAAAGTGAAGAATTGGGTCAGCTGGTCCAGTAGACCCAGCTTACATTTTTGTGTGATGTTATTTGGCACCGACAATCAGGTTGTGTGATTTGGTCGAGAGCACAGTCGAGACAAAGGCAGAGTGTTCTCAGAATTGTACCAATATTTACAAAAGATAGCAATCGCTATTTGCTTTTGGAACTATTATACTGACCTGGCTGGCTGACTGGGATTCTGGGACCTGTGTAAAAATGGGAGAAAATCAGCAAATGTTTAATATCTAAACAATTAAATATGTTATCAGAAGGAGTGTATGAAGAAATGAAATATATATGCAGATAAGGTAAGCCAATAGTTATTTTCTCATTTCTGCCAAACTCAGCCTTACCTACATTCCAGATTTTTCTCTCTTCCTTCCTCTCTCTTCTCTTTCACTCTCATTCTTCGCCTACTCTTCCTTATCTCTTTAGTCTTTGTCATCATCTTTCGTTTGCTTTCTCTCACTCCGCGCCCCCACGTCCACATGCATCTAGCTATAGTTTGTCGGAAGCTTCTTATCGGTTAAGCCGCTATAGTAATCTGTAATGTGCTGAACTGTTTATGGAGCCGCGACACAAAGGAGTTATTTATTTCGCGGTTTCCCTGCCTTCCTCTTCCTCCGTTTCCTTAAAGCATTTCCCACGCAGGAGAGGTCATGGTGCCTCTGTGTGTGTGTGTGAACATTCATCTCATTCAGGTTCATAATCTGAAAAGGTGGAGGTCATGAGAACCGTGTGGACCGTAGCTGGCGATGAAAAGCGAAAAGAATATTTGGATTGCGGCTTTTTAATTGCTATAACTCTTATTGGGCTGTAAAGGTCACTGAAATAGACCAGACATGCTGTCTATCTGAAGCTGTACTGATGCTCCTGATTTGACCAGTGCGAATTTAATTGTGCGATCTGACTTTTGCACAAATTAAGTTGTTGTTGTTAGTTTAAGTTTGTAAGTATTGTAAGTTTAAGTTACAGCTGCTCATGCTTGGCAGGGATGGGATGTGAAAAATTAACGTGAAAAGCTCAAATCTGAATACTCAAAATTTTAAGTGAGCATTATGGGTCTAAAGGAAGCTTGTGGCATTATGGCTTCAAGAGGTTATGACAAATCCGATGACGTGCCCATTTGCAGAATTCCCGGGCTGTCCTGGAAGTCACCGTGACGTTCACATTCGTGGCAGTGTGAACATGTCCAAACAGACGAGCAACGAGCTACAAGGAATGTTACAGAAAAATAAACTCACCCTCAATGAGAGGAAATTAAATAGTTAAGACAGTTGAGAATAAGACAGCGGAAGTTTGCATACGTGCACGTGTGCATGCCTGTGTGTCGCACATCTGTGTGTGTGTGTACTTGTGTTCACTTTCAGCAGGTGATGCATTTCCCCTGTGATGCATGTGGGATCCTGGTCAAGCCTGTTAAAGCACACTCAATCATCTCGACAGACACACAGATGTGCTCAGCTGGGACATGCACAAAAAATGGAGCATGGCTCACTGGGATTGCACTACAAACTGTGTACTACTGTAATATTCTTATATATGTATTTAATATACTTTTAAAAATAAATAAAAAATCTAAGTACAACCTTGAAGCCGCTAGGAGAGATAATAAACATACTGATGATCATTGCAAGGACTGTTCATAATATTTTCTAATTTGTCAGGATGGTGCAAGCTGTGGTGAACATTAACACTCACAGCGATGTGCCACATGTTATCATAGAGCTTTTAAATAAAGTTCACACGTGAGACGTCACTGTTAGTGGAGCATAGAGGCTCCCAATAACTGTTGTAATAGTTTATTAAAATAAACAAACTGTTGATTTTTATCCTGTCTCATCAGTGTAAGGTGGTAATAATTTGCTCCGGACAACGAAATATGAACCTGAACCAAGAATGAAGAGGCAGACAGATTCACTCAGTGAGCAGAACTTGTTGATAGTCCAAAATCCATAAGAACACACACACACATACTAGTGAGGACACTTCCTGACATAATAAAATCCTGAATGCCACTAACAAAACCTAAGTCTAAACCTGACCCTAAAACCCAGTCATGACCCTCCAAAAGCCTTATGAAGTTGTGTGAACGAGCTAAAATGTCTTCACAAGACATGCCACACACACACAAACACACAAACGACTGCGGCGTGAAGGTGGCTGAAATGGAGCCAAAGCTTTTAGGAAGGAGACACTTCTTTTGACAGGTGGAATTAGTCCTCCTGAACTTCCTGTTAAGTCCACTTAAACAAACAAAGCATGGCTGTCTGCAAGAGCAATCAGTCTGGGACCCCATGGCTAGAGTCTGCATGACTATAGAAAAGACTAATCATATTTAAAACATACACACAGGCGTCCACACTGACACTAATCACATTTGGTAAACCTATGGAGCCAGAGACATATGGTGACGCACCGAAAGCAGGAAGGTGTTCGGCGTAAGACTTCCTGTAACGCCAGACCAGCCTCCTGTCGGTGTTGCGCTGAATCCGACCCCCAAGGAAACCAGAGCCAGACCAAACCACAGCTTCCACTTTGGAGCATGCACGCTTTCTTCCAGCCCAGACCCACAACACACACACACACTCCAGTTTTTATTAAGCTTGAAAATGTCAAGGGAAGACGTAATTTATTGTCCGCTTGATGTCTTTCCCCTCCGCTCGTTCTCGTACAGTGGCAGCTGCGCTCCAATACGGCCGCGCTCTGCTGAAACTTTGCCTTGTGCCTTTTTAATTAATCTGTCAGTGTGTTTAGTTTGCTGGGATCAATAGCTGAGTGAAGAGGGACCACGGGCTGGAGCGATCCCTGTCACCACACGACTCAGTCGCCTCTAACAGGTGATCAGCGATGACAAATGGTCGGGGTCGCACACAGACAGATAGAAAATTAGGTGACTCGTTTCAGTAACAGCTGGCCCCCGTTGTGATACCTTCCCTCGCGTTCCGTTTTACCGTCTCCGTCTCCATCCCTCGCTCTCTGGCCGGCTCACACGTCTCTCAGCTGCCAGCGATGTTGACAGGATGTATGTGACGAGGGATTAAGATGGTGTGTCTGCTATGCGAACTATTCTCATAACATCCATCAGCGCTCACTGTGAATTCATCACCTGTTTGCTACTGGAGGCTCAGATGCCGCGGGCGAAATCCATCTTGGTTTTAAACTTAAGCCGTAACTTTCCACATTATAATGAGGTGGGATCTATTTGTTAACATTATGAGCATAATCATGTTCTCAAAATAGCTGAATCGCGGCATTGTTTAAAAGATATGTTAGATATGATCAGATGGTTTCATTGGGCGTTTTTTTTCTCAGTCTCGAATATGTAAATATTTTAACAACTACAGAATCAGATGAATGACATTTGCAAATTTGTGGAGCCACAAGTTTGTGTCCCTTAAACTGTGATTCCATTGCTATTTTGCATATTTACACCAATAAGTAAAAGTTTTCATTTTGCCAGGACAAATACCAGCAAAGCTAATGACACCCCTTGGCCTCAGCTGTGCCTGGTGTTTAGCACTAATTAGCCATTGTTAACATCCTAACAGGCTAAACTGAGATGGTGATAATCATATTCTTTACACATCTTAATGTGATCTTATTATGTAGTTTGTCTTTCTTTAGAGTGGCTGTGATGCGAAGGACACACTTGCTCTCTTTCTGTTGAAATACCTGAAGTCGTGTTTGCAGGCTCAAATGTCAACTGGAGTCAAATATGTCCATCTATTTAATTAAAAATAATTATTATATTCGTAGTTTTTTTTTTTTGTTTGGTTGTTGTTGTGGAGGCATCAGATTCTCTGTTGACAGAATCTGACACGAAATGTGATGGGACACGTTTCTTTCTTCTTCAGTGTATTGTGGCTCTTTTGGGCAGATCCCTTTTCCCTGCAGATGCAGGAGTTCGCCTTCATCACTACCCGTTGGCATATGTTGTGTTTTAAACCTATCAGAGTGTTCATTCATGTGTGATCTGATTGGCCGATGCCTCTGTGGAGAGGATGGCCTCACGCCTCATTAAGCCCAATGCTCCATATGGCAGTGAGGGTTTTCTTCTCTCGCTCTTCTTCTGCACGTGTCTCTCTACTGTGACTGGTTTCTATTTCATTTCGTCATCTCATCTGCTATCGAGTATCTGGCTTCCCTGTTTTTCCCCAAAGTTTTTTACCTCATGCATTTGGCCTTATGGCTGTTTTACGGATCTTCTCAAGTTTATCTTCACGTCTATTTTAAAAGAATCAGAGTTTTATTTGTCACATAAACAATCATACACATTATGACATGCAGTGAAATGCTTGAACATTTTTTTCTGTTTGGTCTTTGTATAGTGTGCTGCTTATTGTTGTTGCTCAGTTCTAAGCACTAAAACAGATTATTTTTCTCTGTCACCATTGGATTGACTTGTGCTTAATAAATATACTCACTAATAGAAATTAAAAACAAATTACAATTACAGAGTACAAAAACCTTGTAACCTATTGTAACCTGGGCACCATGTTCTAAAACAATGTTTATAATGTCTAAATGCATTTATGCCTGTAGGATTTTGAAAAAATGTTTTATTAACAAAATGGCATAAAAGGAAGACCTGGCCATGGTGAAACTTCTTGTTTGTGCAGTGGATCGATGAAAGGCGACTGCACTGAAACAGACTCAAGTATCAAATCCAGAAACCAGCAACGGACATTTGTGCTTGATTAATTGCATTAATTTTGCCGGATTTTATTAGTTCTACTAGGATAAAGGAAATAAAGCTTGTCTTCAGTGGGAAGGGTTTCTAACCACAGTCTGAGGCTACAAAGTGGACACTTTCAACTTAGATCCACTAGTCTGTGGAACACACTGATATCAAACAGCTTCAGGCACACACACACACACACACACACACACACACACACACACACACACACACACACACACACTTTGTGTTTGTCTGCTCCGGTTTGTCTCTCTCTCTATCCCAGTGCTCCTGTTCTGCTCTTGCAAAGTTTCTCCTTTCAAGTCTCTCTACCACACAGACGTTCTCTCTATCTCTGTCTTGTCCTACATTTTGTCTGTCTCGCGTCGTTTCGCTTGAATCCTCCCTCTCGTGGGCATAAAAAGTGCACACACGCACCAAATGGGAGCAGCAGGTGATCCTGAGGCTCTCCACAGTTCATTAGGTCACACTAATCTAATTTCATGACAAAGTGAGTTAAGTTGGTGTAAATGAGTTGGCTTCCTATGTTTCTTTAGATTGTATTTGCTTTAGGAGGGGTTCTGCAGTTTGGGACGGCAGGTGGTCAATAAGTTGGAGGTCGGGGGTGGTACGAGAGCCTGTTTCCCAGTGTATCACATTCAGTCATTTAGCTCCATGTTAGGTTCACAGCTGGGCGTGACCAAGATAATTCTCTCTGAGGACCAAGATTGTAGTTTGTCTAAAGATATGAGTGCGTTGTTTAATTAATTTTTTGTTGTTGTAAAATAGTCTGGAGCGCGTTCACATTGTCGTCTGTTGAAGCGGCCGCTTTGATGCCGTTATCTGGCTGACCGCTCTTCTGGCGTTGCGGCTGCGTCCCACTTTTCTCTATACTATTTGTTTTCATTTCAGGGGTCAAAGACAGTGCAGCTTTACAGATATTTGCTTTCTCAATCTTTCGTTTAATCAACTCAATTGTCCTCCTCCTCTTTTTCCTTCTCACCTCAGGAACTCAAACGTGAGAGAAGCGGAGAGAGAAACATACGTAGTCCAGATCTAGTGTTGCATTTAAGCTGCCAAAAGACACAAAATTAGACAATACCGCTGATCTTGCCTGGTCCACATGAGATCACACAAATGGCAGTGACCAACAAAGAGAATTTTTATATTCAATATGGTCCAAATCACATCTCTCACTTTCTTTACATCTCCCAGATGGATTTCTGTCATGCGTGCTCTTCATATTGTCTTTTCTTTGGACTTCAGATTTTACAAGAATGGCTCCCACCATGAGATATCTATTAAAGGTTACTGAAACATTAGAATGAGTGAAAGGAGGTTTCCACTCGCCTATAGTGGAATCTTTTACGAGAGAATTTCTTACTACTTCCCACCTGCCCACATTACCCCTCGGCTTCTCCTCTTTATTTTTGGTTGCCTGGTGTCACTGAGCTGTGCACACACATGGTATTGTGTGAGGGCCATTTTATTAGATGGCACTACATTTGCAGTAGGTGCTGGAACTGAAGTACATGCATGCACAGAGAAGAAAAGAAGCACAGATTAAAACACTGCGGAATGGGCTTCAGGGCTGATAGACCGCAGGAAAAAAAAAAAAAGTCCCACTTATTTCCACTGTGGGCCTCCGTGCACGTCCGTGTGCTTGTGTGTTTGTGGTCTGCTGGCTGTGGTCTGTCGGACAGGCTTGGAAGGATTACAGGGGTGGAAATAACTTTACTGTTTGCACGGGCAACTGCTGTGATTTGTTTCGATGAACTGAACAAATCTTGAACCGTGAGGGCCACGGGAAGGGAAAGAAGGGAAGAGTGATGACAACGAAGCAGGAGGTGATTAGAGAGGCAATAGAACGGTCGGAGCGAAAAATCAATAGACACAAGAACAATTGATTTATTGAGTTTGATTATTAACTTCGTTTTCCATCACAAAATCCGGTCTTTTTCCCTAAGCAGAAGCAGCTCCATCTTCAAACACACTCTTGGAGGGTCTGCAGAACTGTAGACTTGTGGACTCGGTGAACCCAAGCGGGATATTAATTTAATAAGTAGCCTTGAGATGAGGAATAAACGTCACAGTATTTTTTCCTTTTAAAATGACAACCAGCTCCCTGGGTGTTTTCACTAAAGGTAGTTTTGGAGCTACCGCTACCGTCTATTGTTTCTACCTTTCTAGATCCAACATTCTATGTTCCTTTGGGCCGAGTCATTTTAGCCATTCTTTTCAAAGCGCAATATTTTAGCTGTAATTTGTAAAGCTTTAAACAGTAGCAGTAAAAATACGCTGTAGCTGTCAATATGTTCTGCCATGATGAGTAATGGCCTTGATTATTTCATGAAGCTCTTGAATTTCAGGGTTCCTGACAAGTCATTGAAGTTTAATACTCTGGTCATTCAGAATTCAGGCCTCGAGTCACTTTCAGATGCTTCAGGGTGGTCTGTCATTTATTAGACCAGCCATACAGTAACGCCACGTTAAGGCCTTATTAAGGCCTTGAGTATTCCGACTTTGCTATTTGGTTCAAGCCCTTGTAAGGTCTACAACCTTTTTTTTTTTTTTTTTTTATTTGTGAGAGCATGCTTTGCAGTCCGATAACACATAAGGTGTTTGTGTTGGAGTTGTTCAAGGACTCCAAGATGAATCTATCTGACATGAAACAGTAGCCACTGCGTGTTGTTTTAACCTCACACTAAGTGCATTTACAGACATTTGGCCTGGTCGACAGGTGTTGGCTGAAGCTAGATAAATCGCCAGATTTGGCCTGTGTCCTGTCTTGCTGTTGTAAGTGATTTAACTTTTAGAGTAAAGACGTGTCAAATGTAATGTCAGTTTAGGAGAAGCAGCATTTCTGGTGCATGTAGCCCAAATTCAGTTCTGTGGCTTTGGATCAGATTTACTGCGGCCTAACACGCCCTGGTGTGCAGCAGTGTGCAGTTTAGGAAGTTCTTTGTACTACTTGAAATGAATGTTTTGGTTTTGAAATAACATGTCCATCTTGCAGAATTCAGAAGTAAAAGTGCTACTAGATAATGTTCTCCAGCCAAAGAGCATACATGTGAGGAAAATGCAGAATAGGTGAGCACTGCTGTAAACTCAGCTCTCGGCTCAGACTTGTGACAGAGATGAAGTATATTTATCTTATCAAAAAGTCTGCAAGCTGTTGCCTGAAGTTGCTGCTGTGTCTCTCCCGAAGGGATTCAAGGGTTTGACAAAAGGGAAAAGGAGCCCGGAGTTGCACCCGCTATCGTTAAATGTCAGCATCTGGTGTCCTAGCTGCTGTCACTCACCAACGCTTAATGTTTTCACATCATGGCTCAGCAGAGCGGGACTGCTGTGGCAAACAGGAACAGATGGCTGGTTGGAAGATGAAAAGATGTGCGCTTTTTTTTCGGTTAAATCTGATATCCTACTTGTTCATCTTCTCACAGATCAATGAATTTTAATTCCAAACCATAAAAATGCGGCAAGTAGCGGGAACTGCTTTAGAAGTTCATTGTCCTCGACACCTTTTAAACCCCACCTAGGTACTAGTTCATGTTCATCCACATGTTAAAGGTAGATAACGACTGATGAACACGACCAATAACAAAGAAAATATACATAATATACCCAGAAACTGTTATTTTGGTTAACGTAGGGGAATATCAGTTTAGAAAACTGTGAAGTGCTTTGTGACACTGTCAAATGTCAAATGAAGTATATTCAGACACACACACGCACTGAAAGCCTAAGCATTCAATCACGCCCTCCCACAGCCACACAGACACATGCTAACTGGTAACCACCCACATCACTGGCGGGCTGTGGAGACGGTTTTGTGTCCCGCTCCAGGGGGCGATTTTAAGACGAGCTGCTTAGTTGCACAAATTTTGGGAATGCAGAAACTGGTGCTTAATTACCCGATACAGGCCTAACGTGAATCTATGGAAGGATATTTTCCCTTCTCAGTCCTTTGTTTCGTATCTAAAGAACGGTTCTTTTTCAAATCACGCAGATGAAGAGCCACTGAAGTGTGGAACAGATGATACTGCTCACACTGAATATTATGTACAATAAAGACTGCATGTTGTAGCACAGAATTACAGCATTAAACGTCAAGAGTCAGAATTTGATTTTTCAAATTGAGACTGTTTGAAACCTTTTGTTGGAAATATCTGCAAAACTATGAGAGATTAATAAAATATTACTGCTAAGTGATTACTAAACCTATATTTTGTAGGTACCAAAGCTGATTGATTGAGGCTCTGCAACAAGAATACAAAGCAGTGATGAAGAGGTAGAGTGATGAAAAGGGTGGCTGCATGTGGCGTGAAAGCCTGAATGCAGGATGCAGCAGAGGTGCTGATGGTTACCATGACAACAGGAGGCGTAAAAGGACAGGGAAGGTGGGGCCAAGCCAATTCATCAACGCTCACTCTTGTGATGTGTGTGTTGCCGAGCATGACTTCACGTCTGTCTGAGCATGCCCTTGAAACACGCCGTCTCTCTCTCTTGCACGCCTTGGTTCCACACGCACACATTTCGAAAAAGTAGAGCAGTGCAGTGGAGACTTGGATGAGGAGCAGACCAGTGGGCAGACCAGGTGTGTACTTTGTCAAGCACAGCATTTTCCAGCAAGTGTAAAAGAGGGCAAATATTTCTTTTCTGTCTTCTTCGCCTTTTTATGCGGCTTGTCATTCCCCCAATTGTTTACATTAAGACTTTCTGTTCTGCAACCTGCAGACACAGAACGGTATCACAAAACGCCGTGGGGCCGGACTAGAAAATGCTGTTGATAAGAGGATAATGGCTGCAATGAGAGGACTCTATAGGTTTTTGCAAAATGGAACAATCAAGTGTGTTTTTCGTGTCTGTCAGGGGGAGAACGGGGTCACGTTTTGGGCACAGAGAGGAGCGGGCAGACAGCCTGCGTATGAACACGGCCCCATGAAGGATGATTCGCCATTACTTCATACAGATAACATGTGCACGCGTGCATCTGCTTACGTGCGTGCGGTGGGGGGAAGTGTGAATGGGTTTTCAAAGGGTTGGAGCCATCGTTCAGTGGTAACCATGGTAACGGGACTCTCAGGACCACAGGGAAGGAAGAGACGGGGGGAGGGGGGGGAGGGCGAGACAGAGAGAATTACAGGGAGTGGGGCTGGCGTCTGTATCTTACGATAAGCGATGATGGAAATTGGGGCCTCACTGAGCCAAAGTGGCAAGCAGCTTGGTTTTCTGGCCATCTTGCCAATCAAAATACATTTGAAAGGAAAAATGACTTTTTTAGACTGTCATAAAATGCATGTGTGTGAATTTACTGAATTTGGCAAAGTGTTAAAACTGAAATTTGCACAACCCGAATTGATGCCGGAGGGTCATATTTAACACATACAGTTAAAGGCAGTCACTGCAGATTAGTTTGCTGTTCTTCACACCCAACAAATTGCAGCAAGTCTTTTTAAGGCTGCACATATAATGACACACAGTTGTTAAGAATAGGAAAAAAAAATATTTTAACAAATCCCTAGTTTCCCCTAAAGTTGAATACAAAAGTTCAATCCCAAAGCCAAACAAAATCTCTAAACCCAAAAACCTCCTAGGACACAGTTCTTAATGCAGCACAAATGTCCTCATATAGAAAACATGCTATGGTTTCTACGTGTGTGTGTGTGTGATTTGTTTGTCTAGTATAATTTTATGCACATTTGCTGGACAGATAATTTGTACGGGGGTGCTTAACCACTCAACTTGCACCTAAAGTGTGACTTAATGTGAGGTTAACGATCCTCAGCCAGCTGAAAAGAAACATGTGCGGTTTTTATTTGCATCACCTTCAAATCCCTGTGGTCTGTCGCTGCTTTGAGCTAAACTGAGGTAATCCTTACCGCGCTTTCTACAACTGTAAATTCTCTATGCATGAGCCAGATCGACTGGCACAGCCGTGGGTTCGGCCCAGTGGTTTGAATTAGCAGAAAAGTAAATTCACATTAAAGTTTGTTCTGGATTTTTTGGGCCGTTTTTAACGCACGGCTTCGTTACTCTCACATTCAAACTGATGATTCAGGCTTGTTCCAGCTTTTCCAGCTTCTGCATCCACAATACTTCCCCTTCTGTCTTTTTCAATCCGTCTTAGAGTAGAGAATCTTGACAAGGACACACACTTACAAGCGCAACATCCACAGCCTCCAACTGTGGCTCCAAATGGAGTTCTTTGTTTCCTTAATTGTCAAGTTAAACATGTCACTGTTTGAATGGGACACACTTACGCCAGCTGCCAGCTCACTCAGTGCAGAAATGGGGGTTTATTCATTAAAGGCACAAGCCCCTTCCCCCACAAAAAATACCTACTTGAACAAGCTTGTAAAATATCTGTCACACACATATACTTTTGTACATGCTCATGCATGGTGGAACACACACACACACACACACAAAACCAAGTAGAGGAGGAGGAAAAGTCGGTGCAATCTTTTATCTGTCAGAAAGTGAGCCTGGATGGATGACCCCTCCTCATCTGGTAACAATCACCTCTTGTGTGTGTGGTTTGTGTGGTGTGTCTGTGTGTGTGTGTGTGTGTTGTCCTGTAGTTCCAAATTTGAGCTCAAAACCATCAGTGAGGACATTTCAGCATTGAGAAGTCTGGTCCTCACAACCTCTAAGGACTGTATGAGGTTAAGATCCAGTTTTTAGACTAAAGGAGGGAGCCAGCTTTGAGTTGGCGTTGGGGGTAAAAATGTAGTTGTGTTAGTTAAGATCATAAGTGGCTATGGAATGCATGATGTCAGCGAAGGTCCTTGAAACTGCAGTAAGATTAACGTGTGTGGTGCTTGTGAGCATATAGATGTTTGGGCAGCATGTGTAGGTCCGTCTGTGTGTGTTTGTGTGTGTTTCTAATCCCTGAGTGCTACTAGAAAGCCCTATCCATCCCAGCTCTGTCTGTGAAAAATGAAGGAGGAGGAGGGAGGGACATGCTTCCAAAATGGAAAACTACAGCATGGAATAGACGGGGTGTGTTTTTTCTTTTCTTTCTTTTCTTTTTTCCTGTGAGTGATTATTCTTTTATATTTATTTGCACAGCAGACGTCCTGTTCTTGGTCCAGTCACACATCCTCCATTTTACACATTCAGCCCCCCCACCCCCCCACCCTCATAGTGGAGTGAATGTAAACCCTGTGGTGCCATCCAACGCACACCTACAGTTCAGGCTGCAGCACCCGTTCTCCGGCTCGCTCTGTGCCGAATGCAGCGAGATGTTTTGTGGAGAATGGGTCATTTAGCTTAATTAATGTCTCCTGCTGCACGGCCTTAAAGACACATAATTAAGGCTCCGAATTCAGAGCTGTCTTTATTGGTTTAAGAGTTAAAAGAGCCAAGATGTGAACCTTGGTTTGAGGTTCAATCGTTGGCTTAGTTAAGAGTTTCTGGAGCAGGTGTAGCTTCTCCATGGGAACAATTTAGCAGGGAGTTTAAGAAAAGCTTGAGTTAAAATGAGACAAATCTTAGAATCTGGCAGATGTAATTTGTTAATGAGCAACTCCTTCAGTTAGCTTTACATTTATCCTAAAAACACAACAGGTTCTTCTATTTTTGGAGGAAAGCTTTCTATTTTCCTGTCCGCCCTTTTTTTTTTTTTACACAGTTCCTTTTTGGTTTCAGTCATGGCTCCAATACCACTCAGTCTGTGCACTGTGTAATAAAGTGATTTGGCGGCTTCTTCCCTCCAGCCATTTCATGATTTACAGGACTGCAGGCAGGTCCACATTTTCACAAGGTTAGGCTTGATGAATAGGACTTCTTCTGGCACCGTGTTCTGGGCGTCTCTGTGTGTGTGTCTGTGTATGTGCGCGAGCTTTGCTTCTCTACATTTCGACTTACATCAGTGAGGCATGATATACACCAGAGAGCGTTTGGCCGAAATCCTAAATGAGATGCACTAAGTTACCACGGTAACAGATAAATACCTGAGCCTCTCCAGGCCAAGTGTGAAAAGAAGATGCTGGATTAAAAAAAAAAAAAAAAAGAAAGAAGTCCTGAACCAGAGAAGAAACCTGAAGATAAAAATATATAAGCAGGATAAAAACTTTACATTTAAAAATGCAGAATGAGATCGACTGGGAGAGACAAGCATGCGGGTGGACGGGCAAACAGACTCACATTCAGCTTTACACACGATTTCATGGTCTTTCTGTCTCAATATCTGGGAATGAGACGTTAACACAATGCTGGTGGTCTGCATGGAGTTGGTGTGCTGAGTGTTCCATTAATCCTTCTGTGTTGCACATTACCCACTCCACAACACACACACACACACACACACACACACACGCACGCATATATCCAGGAGAGATCTACAGCCAAGATACAGAGGAGCTGTGGCAATTATACACCCAATAAATCAGTCACTCACTCATTTTTGTATGTCTGCACTCACTGTGCAACCCCACCACCCCCTACCTGACACTAGTGACCCCTCGACGTGCACACGCACAAACACTGGGTTCACACACATAGAGGTTTATATAATTATGCTTCAATTCAGAGGTCACCTTGGCCAGAGTATATACACACATAAAACACACACACTTGGCTGGGAGCAGCCTTATAAAGTAACTTGCCCGTGGTACCAAAAATGCTCAGACTCCTTCGGCTGTTGGGTTTGTCCCCAGACCGAGAGAGGCTCCTTGAAATTCCTCTGTGGGTGGAGCATTTATCGGAGACCAGGATCAGGGGCATAAACACATTGTGCTGCCTGGTTTGGCCATCAGTCCCCCTCAGTTTTGGATCACTGCACTAGAGGAGAAGCGCGGTTCTCTGTGTGTTGTACATTAAGCCAAAGGTCACGCACAGCTGGGCAAAACACGACAGCTGTGTCACGTGTTCAGGGTTTGTCAGGTGGGAGAAACAAAGGTACATTTACATTCCATCACCTGTGAAAGAATTACAGCTGACAGCTCCATACTCGACGCGTAGCCACAGCGTTCACACAAATTCATATTCATGTTGAAAAACGGCCCATATGAATTGATAAATATGCAAAATACTTTTCACTGAATAACATGTAGGAGTTGCCCCGTTTAATGTCAACCCAAATTTTTAAGAGTGATCAGATTAGTTCAGAAGTTTTGAAGTGTGAGAAAGGTTTGCTGTCCAACTGTAGCCACAACAATACAGCAGTGAAAGTGACTTGAAAGTTTGTGGAGCATTTAGAAATGTTTTATATTTATGCATAAATATGACCCAGATGTGATATGACATGATCAGACTAGATAAAGGGAACCAAATTAAACACACGTGACAAATATTACACACACTCCTTGACTTATAGTGAAAATGATCCTGTCTTTTTGCTCATCGGGTTATTCAAGCTTTTACACGTTTGGGTGTATGAATCCCAGAGAGGTCCCTCAAACTTCCTTTGCGGTATCTGGACACTGGTTTGGCATCCCCTGCTCTAGGCTCAGCCCCACCTTGAAGCGAGTCAGGTTTGGTTAGCCGGCAAACCACAGAGCCTGGACAGAGGAAATACGAGAGGGCAGGCTGTAGGCCGACCTATAGAAAAGAGGGGACAGTTGTTTATGGTCGAGCTATAAAGATCGAATCTGCAGTATTAAGCTGGCCGCTGGCGTCGCCCTGCTTCTCCTCTCTTATGGTAAAACTCAAAAGGCATTATGTCTGCGAGTTACTGTGGACAGATCTCAAATAATCCACACTCTTCATCTTTTTTCCTCTTTTCGCTTCTATCCCCCACTTTGCCTCATCGTACCAGTGCACTGAGCCGTGTCCGAGTCCAGTATGAAAGCATCACTTTGCACTACAGTATGTGTTTATACATGCAGTGAACCTCAGACTATATGTGCACATGTGTCCGTGCAGAATTTCCCTGCAGGGTCCCCGAGGTTAAGTTCAGGATCTCACGTAACCCACCTCACCCCCTAAAACTTCGCTCCAATGTCCTGATCAATTACAGCTTCTATAATGACATGAGGCCCCGATCTCGCTGGCCATTTTGGTCACGGTTAATTTGGCAGCATGTTTAGCATAGCTGCATTTCTCTGTTATGAAGGTTTTGGACGCGAGTGTGGCTGAATGTTGGCTGTATATCACCTAAAGGAGGATGTGCATCTGCAGTGGCACTGGCTTTGCAATACTAAAATTAACCACCGTGCCAATTTCTTTCCATGCATGAAAACCATTTCCCTCTGGCCACGACGTGATGTTTTATTTTTTTAAACGACGTAAAAATTACTTAACTAAAAATATCAAAAAGTAATTTCGAAATAATTGCTGAAAACAGAAAACTCCTTGGCTTTTCCCTCACGCTTGGAAGCCGTCACACACTCTCACATGTTCCAGCGCTTTGTTGCTGTTCGTGTATTTAATGGTGGGAAAAAGTGAATTATCATCAATGATCTCAGCGCTGTAACACTGTATTCTCCATCTGGCATACAGTTTAATGCCGACTGCCTCCAGAGTGAGTCAAATCTGAGGGAATTAATCTAATTACTGGGCTGAATTCACGGCAGCTCGCAGAAGACGGGACAAGGACTCGATAGGCTCGGCATGAGATTTGAATGAGACACTGCTTACAAATGAATGTTCTCCCGGTGTCATTGGCCTTTGTTCCCCCATCAGTCAGACTATTTTTGTCTCTCAATCTCTGAATCCTTTCACCCCTAAAGAGCAGATTTAACAGATGTATGTAAATATTCACATGTGTGTGTCTGGTTTATCCATCTTTCTGATTGGATTAAGGTCTGGTCTCGGGGCAGAGACCAGGTCTGGGGCCTGCTACTGCAACACAAGGTGGTGAGTCAGGACCCCAAGCCATCTGTCAGCCCTGTATGTCGAACACGCCGTGCTCACACAGATGCAAGAGCAAAATAAGAACAACTTCAAACCTTCTGTTTACACAATGCTGCTATTTAATGGAAAGAATGGTCAGGTTTGGTATTTTTAATGGTTTGAAATATTACATTTATGACAATTTATGTGCTGATTCCTGGGGGTTCCTGGCCATATTGCTTGTGTAAACTCTTTTTGTGGACAATGTCATGCATTGACAGCGTTTAACAAAGGTTTTTACACCTGTGATGAAGTGTCTCATGGTGAAGTTAAATGTTGTTCTGTTTCTACGTCTCTGCTGGGCACCATCACAGAGACCAGGTGGAATGTGGACCTGGACACGAGGAGGAAAGATGTTGCACATGCTCAATTGAATTCTCACTAAGTCACGTCCCATAAAACTTGGTTATTGTTATCATAGTTATGTTGATCTCAGTGATTGTGTTCTAAAAACAAGCTTAGATCATTGTCGATAACCCTTCTGGTGCGGCCTGTTGCTTCCCATGTCAGACTTTGTTGTAGCAATGTCACCATGTTTGCAGATGTCAACAATTGGTTTGTTGAGTAAAATAAAATCACAACAAATAAAAATGAAGCGTAATACTAAGAAAATAAGCCCGAAAGTACAATAAATCAAACATTTCCTTGCAATATTTATTTTTTATCTCATTATCTGGTTCTGCCAAACGTCCTACTGAGTGATCGCTTTCCTTTATCACAGCCAATCAGATCGCTCCTGTCATAAAATTGGACACACCCTCAGATCCCGTTCCCCTCACTCATGCCCAGCTGTCATTTAAACACCCGCAGCGACCTCAGGTCAGCTGTGCTTTCGCACAATCGGTTGCATGGCATTAAACGCATCACTCGAAGTATACGGCGTATGCACGAGCGCAGCGTACGTGTAGACTGTTTGGGTTTGGTTTCATTTTGTGTATATACATTCACATAAATAACTTGGAATGTGAGCATGTAAGTTTGCAGGGGGGTGGAACTTGAGTGGTTAAAAGGTAATGTCTCATGTCGGCACGCTGAATGGGAAGCCAGAGTTTGGCCTGTAATGTAAGCAAATTATACATAATCTCCTTGAGCATGTTGGTGTGTCTCTCTGTGTATAGTTGTTTGAGGACGGACGACCTAACCTGGGATCGTCTATGACGTCTGTGTGTATTGGTGAAATACGGTTTATCCTTTTCTCCAGGGCGCCAGTCGTTTGCCAACTTAAAGATTAGTTGAAACGGGTTGGGAAACAGGGGCCCTGACATGTACAATCTCTCTTTCCTGTCTCCATACAAACACTGGTGTAGAGTGACTGATAGGGTAGTTTATAATTCTGACTGTTACCCCCTCCCCTCCCCTCCACACACACACACACACACAGAATCCTTCAGTCATCCCACGAGGTTGTGTTTCATTTCGTTGCTTCAATATTTTATGCGCCACTGTTAAAACATTTACAGGCCTATTGATCATGTGCTGATATGAAGGGGCGGTTTAGCGGACCACCCTCCCGAAACCAGACGTTAGGCATCAAAGTGCTCACCCTGGATGTTTATGCTCAGTTTCCTCTGTCGGTAGCGTCCGTCTGTGTTATTTGGAGCACACGTACATCACATTGAAGAGCTGTGACCTAACAAGTACCAGGATTATTTCCCATCTCTGAACTCAGCCACTCTGGAAACCATTACCTGCACTTGCCCCTGCTTCAAAGAATACTATCGCTCTCAAACTCTGATGACAAGTCGTCTTGTTCAATTCATTCAGACTCAGTGTGTTGCCTGAGCCGACAGAAAGAGGTAGATTTTAGGAGAAACAAAGCATGGTCTTTAGCTGGGTAGGAATGCCACTTTAAATTTTCAAAATCATATGACAAATTTAAAGAAGGCTGGAAAGCTAATTTCGTCTTATGATGGGGTATGTCTTTAGTTTTGAAACTATAGATTTTAAAGTCCTTAGATAACCTTCTACTTCCTCTGGATCTGTTGTCATCAACAGATACAGTCAAATCCTTTCCTACTGGGATATGGAGCTCTGAGAAAAGGGATTTACACGGGTTATGAAAATTGGTGTAAATTATCTACTACAGCTTCATGGATAACAAGACCAAGAGGGAACAACAGAAAACAAATGGAAGCACTGACAAGGAGGAAAAGAGTTCCTCACACCCTGTGATGAAGCCTAGGAATGTCAGATATGAAACTTTACTATGACAGACACAAACACAAATACACTCAGCGGCTCTGTGGGCAGCATGACTAACATGTAATCACGTTTTGATTGACAAGCACCGAAAAAGTCACTATGATACACGTTCACCTTTTAGTCTCCTCAAACCATACGCATACGCTGCCAGCTGTTTGATTAAGTCTGTATGTGTAATCCAGATGTGCTCTCCTGTGACTCGTCTGCCATAATGAACCAATGAAAAGCCTTTTTGTCTGCAGCCACTGTCTGCAAAGCTTTTCTTCTTTATTATTTTACAGAACTTTGGTCATGGCTGGTAGAGATTGGTTTTCATACCCCGTCCCTGACGCCTCGTACAGTCTAGCTGTCACTGTTGGACGCTCTCGTATAATACGGACGTTTATGCATTTTCACACGTGTGCGCACATTTTCACACGCACACACGCACGCGCAGTTCGCCCGGTCTCTGTGGGTAGCGTGCGGCACTCACATGTAATCGTGTTTTGACTGACAAGCATCCGTTTTCTCCTTGTTCGTAATAAGGTTTGCTCGGTGAATAGAAATGGCAGATCTGTTCGAGCAAGGCAGAGCCAAAGAGAGAGAGACGCACAAAGGGGGCATGCTCAATGCGGCTCGCTCGAAGCCATTCGAAGGCTCCACGCTGCGTATGCCATTTATGTTTTCTACATGTCTCTCTTTCTGTGTGAGATAAATTGTGCGTGTTGGGGGAGTTTAAGCATCGCTTAGATGTGTAAATCAATGATGTGCTGCACAGAGACTTAGATGTAAGAGGAAGAAAAAAAAAACACACACTTCTGTCACCAATCGCTTTATGTGTGTAACAAGAGGGATGAGAGGAGCAGAGGGGCGTGTGTTTTTCTCCGGGGGGTGATACTTTAATTGAATCCGTGGTGGAGAGGTGTGAAATCCGGGGCAGCAAATTTGCAGCGAGTGCTGAGTCAGACGTGAATAACTGCCCTGTTATCATAGGGCATTTTTCACAACGAGCCGCTAACAAGATCTAATTGTTTGTTTGCATTTGTAGTGTGTCATCCCATCGTTGGGTGTCATACGGTATTAGCGAAGCTGCAGTAATCTCCAGCACAACAAGGCCAAGCACCCGAACAGCTAATAGCTCGATGGCAGGTTTCATTTATTTGTAATTTTTTTGTTTTTAGCCATAAATGACAATAGATATTCCTTTTGTACTTTTCTGGAGAATCATACATTCACTCAGCTTTATAGTCTCGATAAAGTCTGTCAGAGCTGTTAAAGTTTTATCATTATTTCATTGCCTCTGAAAAAGCAGCGACAGACTTTGCAGATACACAGTAATAAAATGCTAATTCTGAAATTAAAGTAATTGGAAGAATTTTATTTGAGGAAATACACAGAAGTGTATGTTTTCATAGAGTGTGTGAAGGTGCGTGTGTGTGTGTGTGTTTTTTTTTATGCTTTCTTGTGTGAGTTCTGTCCAGTTCTTGAACATATCTTCCTGAGCAGAACTTCCGTTTTTGGTCCTAACAATAGTGGAGGCTTCCGGGTTTATCACATCATTTCCTGTCTTGGTTCTAATACCGTCCCACAGCACAGTGTCTGGGCTAAGACTCTGGAAATCCACCCTAACCCTGAATGTAACCAAAGACGGGGCAAAAGTTGAAGGATCAAGCAAAGATGAATTACTTTTAGAAATGAAAACTGTGATTTTGTAAATCATTTGTTCTCTCTCTTCTCTTTTTTTTAACAAACGCTAGGAAATATGAACTACTGAAGGTTTCTTATTCGCCTTACAACTATCCTGAGAAAAACATTTTCATGGATAAAAAAAAAAATAGTTACACTTAGTCTGCAGTTCCCCCTTTTTTTTACATAATTTAGAACTATTGTTTATTTATTCAAAAAATTAAAGAGGAACAGTGTAATGATCACCTTTTTCTCTTTAAAGCCAAATTTACATCATTGTACTGGACTTCAGTTACAGTGAAATAAAGGACAGGGTGAGATTTTCATGACGTGTTGTTCTTGTTTTCGTGCGTGTGTGTGTGTGTGTGTGTGTGTGTGTGTGTGTGTGTTTGTAAGGGATCTCAAGACGAGCTTTCACTGGGACTATCAACCATCCTTATATTTCTGTGCAACAAAGGCCACTGTTCGGGTGGTCCAGCGTGTCCAGAAAAACGCATGGATCTTCCAGTCCAAGTCTTAACAGTCCGCTTCTGTCTCCCTCGTCCATGGATGTATTTCAAAGCCCGTGTAAGCCAAGCATTCAAGAGTGCTCAACAGTGACAAAACCATGGTGCTCTACTTAGCTGCGTTTCATCATTGTTGAATAAAGACATGCCAGTAAGGCTGAATCCTTCTTTAGGTCTTGAGTGGGAAGTCACCTGATATAACTGGCCCAGAGCCTTGTTTATAGCTGGTGTGGAGTGTGATGAAGGCTGCAAAGACTCCGCAGGCTCTGCAGGACATTATGCAGGCAGGTTAGAGAAGGACAGACCCAAAGAACACATACCTAACAAGTTAATCTACTGTATACTCCTGCTCTCCATCCGACATGTTCCTACTTCATACTTTTGTTACACTGTGCTTTTAATCGTTCTTTAAAAAAATGATTTTTTTAATGCTATTGAAGTAACCATGCACTGATTGTGTGTAGTCGTCCTGGCTTTCTCAGCTTCTCATCAAATCTAATCATCAAGACTGTAAATGTAGAATTACTTCATCGTAGTAGAAAGCTTGGCTTCATAATGTGTGCTCGTCAAAATCAAGTCAGGCCTGACAACAAAACGGCAAAAATGCTTTTTAAAATCATTTTGACTGTCTTATACGTGGACAGAAAAAAACTCTAGTGTGTCCACTGGCATTGACATAGTGACTCATAGCCTGCTCATCATTTTATTTCCAGCTGTGGCGAGTGTCCTCTTATTCCAGTACAACCAGTGCTGAGTGTCCAAGCAACTGTTCCAGTATTCACAACATTATTCATACTTTGAAAAAGAGACTTATTTTATTTAAATTACTCCATTCTCATCTTGCAAATTTGGAGGCACATGCCCTTTATTCTGATTTGTTCAGGGCCGCCCGGAAAGTCAGCTCTCTTATTCTATGGTCAAACTAATCAACTGCATCTGGGTGTATGTGTCTACCTCCACTCAGCCTTTCTTCCTTCTTTGTTTCTGGAACTTGACACTGCTCAGTTTGCTGTTCTGGCGAAACCCAGTATCTACTGATTGAGCCGTTTTTTAACGGAAGGTGCATTACAGTTGGTGCCATGCTGTCATAAACCTAAATTTGCATTATGCGGATGAAAAGATCCGATTGGGCTTCATTGTTTAGTGCAGAGAATGCTCGTGTGTAAGTTTGCCTTTGCCTGAACCGGTTCCATCCTTTGCTCACGTGCCCCAGACCTTGTGCCATTGTACTGTATGCCACAGTGCTGGAGATTAGGAACCAAAGCAGTGGATCAGTGAAGCAGTATTGGAGCGATGTCTGAGTTTACTGCCCCCTAGCAATCTGTCATCGGCCACACCTCGCGGAGAACAAAGGGAGAAGCGGCTGGCACTGAGAAAAGCGAGGGAGTCGGAGAGTGGGAAGCGAACGACAAGAGGAAAAACAAAGATTAAAAACTCGGAGGATAAAACGACCTGGCAGGGGTGGGGGTGAGAAAGGAATGAAGGCTTAACAAGGTTTTTCCCTGATTTAAAAGGGTTTTTTTTGGCAGGTCTTTTATCCATTAATGCCAGATGATGTCACATGCAAATTTTCATATTAGCTTTGGCATCCGTTGCCCCAGTATTGGTTTGTACTTCATAAAGGTAAATCTTTTTCACAACCTTGTTAATGTCACACAGATTAAAGTATACAGTAAGAGTAATGTTACCATGACATTCAAGGCCATATTTTTTCTTTTTTCCCCTAGATCCTTGTTTTTTTTTTTTTTTTCAAGGAATTAACTGTCAAAATCAAATGCTGGAAAAGCCCAAAGCCCAAAGTCTATAGCTACAGTCGATGGACCACAGAAAAGACAACTGCAGCTGTTCCAAAAGGAGAAAATATGCAGCACACAAATGCCACACGCATATACTCTGAGCAACGGATACTGATGAAAATAAAATAAAACATAATCCGAAGGTTTAGTTTTATATAGGATTTCCTATAAATTCCATCTTCATTTTGATGCTTTCTTCACAAAATGCTGCGTCTATTGGACAGTACATCTGTACAAACCACATCCCTTTTTCTATTTTCAGACCTGGTTGCGGTTCAGAACAACAATACATTTATATGCTAAAAGCTTACGCAGGAAACACAATAGAGTTCACAAAAGTGGGCCACAAATTACTCTTGCACCTGTTTCTGGAAATTATCTGTCAGGTTTTTGGAACAAATGCTTTCAAAACACAGTCTTCCTTAAGGTAACGAGAATGAAATAAAAATCAACCGGAAATATTTTTGGGTTCTTTCTTCAGTCAAAAACCAAAATGAGAGTGGACTGAACAAAAACGGTCCAAAAAGAAATGAATGCAACACACCCTGTGTGGACAATAAACTGCAACCAAAACGGAAGACAGAAAAAACATGCAAATCAAAAAATGTACTAAGCTGATGCAGAAGAATGTACAGAGATAGAGTTGGACGGAGACATACAAATTCTACAAAGTTATATAAAAGAAAGTGATAAAAAGAAAATGGGAAAATAAAGGAAATGGAAAATAAATTACAGAAATCAACTGCTTTCAGCAAAGCACATCGAGCACAAACTCTTAATAAACAGAGTGAGGAGACAGGAGGGGTAGGGACAGGGAAAGACAACGAGTGTAGGACTGTGGTGACAAGGACGCGAAAAGGGGACGCGGAGAAGAGAAGGAAGTAATAAATGGGAAATTAAAGGGTGAAAAGAAAACAGGCGTAAGGGGACACGCCCGGTCATCGCAAAGATGGGCCAAGAGGAACCCAGGGTAGGTTTTAGTTGGCCCCCACACACAAGGGGCCATTGTGCTTCTCAAGCATCTTGCTAAACAGGGTTTGACAGGCCTGTTTTGACTGGGCCCTCAGGGATCAGTGTGTTTAAGATAGAAATTTACAGCGGCATAATACAGAAAGGTGCTGTCTTTACCTCACCACAATCACTCTGCTTTCACGCTTCACACACGGGTCCTTCCTCTGTCTCTTCGGCGTGAAGCCCCATTATGTGAAATGGAGCTTAGTCCGTTCACTTGTCCTTGTTCATACGGTTGATTAAATACTGTAAGAGACGTTGTTTGCAGGATGCATGACTTCATTTTTTGTGTGTGAGGGTAAAGGCAGCTTATTTAATCCACAGAACCACGCAGACGCTGAATCAACACCATATCTGAGATGGCAGAGAAAAACCATAAGATTTTAAAGTTACAACCTCCTTTTCCTCTTCTTCTCCCAAATTCCACGTATCTCTTTCTCTGTTGTTGTCATCTCTCAATCTGTTTTTTTTTTTCCTCCACCGCTGTCTTTTGTCCAAATTTTCCTCTGCAGCTGTATCA
This sequence comes from Channa striata, assembly GCA_033026295.1. Taxonomy (NCBI): domain Eukaryota; kingdom Metazoa; phylum Chordata; class Actinopteri; order Anabantiformes; family Channidae; genus Channa; species Channa striata. The sequence continues at coordinate 8,698,193 of CM065182.1, read as the reverse complement.
GTTGTCTCTCTGTCTTTCTCCTTTAAGTGCTGAGCTGAGCTAAATGTGACCCCGGTGATGGGGAGCTTTGCTGGCCGAGGTACGATAGCGCTATCCGAGCCGGAGTGGGAGTTTAGGGGTGAAAAAAACATTATCGTGTGGACGGAGCAATGGAGGTCAAGCAAATACATTAAAGAGCGAGCAAACAGAAGAAGCATGGGCAGAAGCTGATTTTGGCACCGGTGCAGTATATCAGGAGCAGCAGGATGCAAATATGTCATAGCAGGTGCATGTTGAAATAAACTGTGAACGGTTTGTGTTTGAATGTTTTTTTTTTTTTTTTTACCTCGTAGCACAGATTTGTGCCGTGCAATAAGTGAAAGCAACTGGAAAACAGGATCTGGATTTCCCAATTCTTCTTTAAGTGCTTTAAAAACACTGTTTACTTTGCCTTTAAGTCTCCGCCATCCTTTAATCTTTCACTTTGCCCTCGTTCCCCTTCCATTCCATTCTGAAATCCAAATCCACTCAAACGTTTCTTTGATCTGAGCAATAATCTACACCAACCCCTAGTCCACCGCGCCCCCTTCACCCTCGGTGTGACCGGCCATGTGATCACCGGGACCCCATCATTTCCCATTAAACTGCAGCTTAGTGCATCTTACGCAGCACCTCCTACCTTGAACCCCCTTTGGATTAGTTTGTTGGAGGTCTGTTTACCCCGTGACTCGAAGCTAATCTCCTCTCTTACTCCAGATAAACCTACCAACCTTCATCACCTCCTCTCCCCTGAATTACGGGAGGGAATTATGCCGAAGTAGACGAATGGCATCTTCCATTTTCTGTCACCCACACTTCAACTAACACCATGAATATCGCACTACTCTGTCATCATCTTTATTGGGCGAAGTGTGATTTCCTCCTCCACTGTTCCCTTTGACGTTCCATCCTTCTCCTGCGCTTTGTCTCGACCCTCTGTTTCACATTTTCAAAACACTACATCAGTTCAGCTCCCTCTTGTATATGCTCGTTTCCTCATTTACTTGACACCTCCACCGTGCATCATGTCCTCATCTGTCAGTAACATACCCATTAGTATAATCTCTCTTTCATCCTTTTACCGTGTACAAGTAAAACATTTAGCGCTTCCTTTATTTTCTGCCATTGTGGACGTCAGTGACAGGTGCATAACGACTTATCGTGCATTTTGTCTGTCTGTGTGCTTTTATTGTGTTTTCACACTTTCAGACGCAATGTAAAATCTATCCAACTTTCCCCACTTTCAAAATTTTTGCTGGAGCGATGACATCATTTCCTATCTCTGACTTTCTGTAGGAGAGATGAGGCAGTTGGTGCTATCTTGATTATTTTTTCTTCGCTGCAATCACGCCCAAAAAGGCTGTAGTAATGAGTCGGTGCCGTTCGAGATACCGACAGCAGCAAAGATGTGGAGATGATGATAGCAAAAGCCCCTCCGTTAATCAGTTGCCGGAGACTCATTATTTCTTTCTTTGAAGCCAAAGTCTCTCTGTATGGAGACTATGCAGCTTTAAATTAATCTTCATTGCCGCTTATCTCTGCTTCTTTGCCTCTGTTTAAGTAATTAAGATTTTCTGTTTCCCAACGTTCTGATAAAGCAACTGTGCAAGCGTTCAACATTCTTCTGAATACCTGTGGTGTGCTTTCATAGCTTTTTATTGGAGACAATGGAGTAATCTGTGGTTCAGGCCTCGTCTGCCCAGTATTTGTGTATGAAGCTACTACTGTGTTGCACAGTGCTTGCAGTAGGTCTTTGTGTTGAGAAGGCATTTCCCAGCGAGCTGACTGATGAAGTGTGGACGTGCGGCTGATTTAGGACGTCTTTCCACACGTATGTAGGTGTGCAGCTCTAGCCCCCTTCCACTGCTTCTTTTTTCGCCCTCTTTCCCCCTTTTTTCTTCATCCCTGCCTGATTTGCTCCCTGCAGGAGTTGGCTGTGTCTCTGACCCCAGGGCTGCAACATGCACAGCCAACCTGTTTTTCTTGGAAATTCCAGTTGGCTGAGCTAGCCGTGGAGGATGGGATGATAACAGGGACATGTGTGCTTGTATACCTCCGTGCACATGAATGTGTCTTTAATGGATGCTTTACATCACCGACAACTCGCTCCACTAAGTGCGCTTGGCGTTTTACGACTCCTCCGGTGCTTGCTTTAATCTGATAGGTTCCCTGCTGGTCACCTGAACCATCACCGTCCACACTGACTGACGTTTGTTCGCACCCAAATCAAACGAATAAAACAGGAAGTTGCCGACGCAGAGGAACAATAAAGTTTAATCGTCTCCAGAGAAACTGATGTTGGCATGTGAAAAGCGTGAGGATGGAATAAAGGGGAAAAACAAGAGAGAAAAGACAAAGGTGATTTAAGCAGCTAAAGCAGCTTTAGACAGAACAGTTTATCCTGAGAATAATGTGGGTGCCTCTTCTAAGCATGCTCAGACTACAGGGGATCAGACTTCGGTCCCGCACGAACGAGGATTTACCAGGCACTGTAGGAATCCGGACTGGGTTTCTCATCACTTCCTTAGATTCACCTCATATATGCAGAGTCAGGAAATTAATTTAATGAGGATAAGCTAGTTTTTCACCCCCTCAGGCAGTGTATGAATATGTAATCGCAGTGTCTTAATATCCTTCCCCAACACACATGTGGAGGCTTCTTGGGTCAATTAAATGTGTGTGTCCCTTCTTTTTTTTTTCTGTGTCTGTGTGTGTGTGTGTGTGTGGACCAGACAAGGGTTTGGCTCCTGAACCCTCAGCAGAATAGTTAATCAATAGAATTCATTAAGATGTAATAGGTTTGACTGCAAGCTGATCATTCAGCAGTTTGTGTGACAGAATGCCCAGCACAGCATGCACGAGTGTGCATCTTTGCATGCGTGGGATAATGGGAATTATGCCTTTTGACTGTACCTGCGAGTTTCTACATTGCTGGAACACATTGTTCAGTATTCAGCAGCTTGCCTTCCTGACCCTCAGTGTCTTGCATGAGAGCCCAAAGTTGAACCTTCCTCACCTTTAACTGCGTTTAGTTTCATCTTGTCATCGACCCTGATGACAATGAGCATTAACACGGATTGAAGAACCTCTTTATGTTTCTCTCAACAATTACCCATCTCTAAAAGTGGTTGTAACTCAGGCAAAGGTCAACAAGAGGCTAATCCGGTTGTTTTAGCTGCATGTTCCTTCCAACTGCACAGTAAACCTGTGTCAGTCTGAGGTATGAGAGGAGGTTCTCTGATTGCTCTTTGTTGTTCAGCATGTGCGTGAAAACAGAAAGCGCACAAGGCCACGGCCTTAACGGAATTTATCGAATGCACATGTGTGTTGGTTTCACAGTGTTGCTGTGCTGTAGATAGGACTGTCCTAAAATGATCCTCATTCACACCAAGTGAAAAAAAACGAACACGTGGGAAACCACAAAGATCAGAAAATGCTCGTTTTTTTTGCCGACACTGTGCAGAAAAACATTTTGACAAGGAACAGAACATCCCCACAGCCCTGCCCCTGCTTGCAATTTCCAAAAGTGCATTTCTGAGACCGTGTGCACACCTGTATGTGTGCACGGCGTGTTTGTGTGTCCGTGCATGCGTGTGAGACAGAAAGACACAGTATCTGCCATAAACAGGCCTGTTAGTTGTTTTCCCCTCATCCTGACCCGGGTTTCGCCCTTTAAGGTGAAACAGAATCACTTTAATAACGTAATTACAGTGCGTATTTTGACTGGATAGGTGGTTTTTACTCACAGAACTATAGGGTTTTAAATTCATGTCAGATTTTCTGCTTCTGCACTTTTGAAGCGTACAGACAGTGGTGTAAAACTGCAGAACGCACGTGGAAACACACATATGGATCCGCTGGTTTGGAGCTGCTGCGGCTCTCCGCAGTCAACAGCGATCACAGTAACCCAACACCAGATGTAAGCTCAAAGCTCAGGCGGCACTCCTGCTATATTTTACTATTATCACCTCCCCGGGGTGGAGGTCACTAAATGTCTGACCTCGGGAAGAACAAGGCAACGAGCAAGAATGTGGAGAAACTGCAGATGTAGACAAGGGACAAAGTGTGGACCCCTGTGGTATCACATCACACGGGTTTTTGATCACAAACCTCTTCTTCCATTCATTATTCTTTGTTAAGCATATTGATTGCCTAGAGGTTAAGGCTATTATGCTTTATTCAGACAAAGCCCACAGATGCTCTCTCCTATTTTCACATTTATATACTGTCATAGCTGACCTGTTACGCACAAAACACACACATTCACAGACACACACTCATCCCTATAGGCCCGAAAAAAGAGGCACAGCTGGACGTTTGGCTCACCTTTGACCCCTAATACTCACATTGATTGGATCACAGTTGCAAACACATCAGACACGTGCAAAGACACAGTTTGCAGTGACTATTATCCATGAAACAAATGTTGTCAGATCGGTGTTGGCGCTTTGTTTGACCTTTTTTGGAGAGCTGGAAAACGTGGTTTTCTCTACGCCATAAAGCAAAGCTTACTTATAATGATAAACACACTCTGCTTTATTAGTGCGAACCTCCCACATAGCCACATGTTGGTTTACAGATCAAGAAATAAAATGACATTAAAACATAAATGTTTATCTGAGAAAGTCAGGCTTCCAGTGGACTTGAAACCTGTATGCATCTAAAAAAAAAACCCTGCAGCTCCACAAAGGACAACTCGGTTTCGGTCAAATTTACTTTATAAATCCATTATTGAGTTTGAATTGGAAACATTTCAGGCTAGAACCCTTTAACTCAAGTTTGGCTAGATTTATTGTATTCTTAGCCCCTGGGCAGAGATAATAATAGATAAATAATGTAATAAGTCATTGAGTTAAAGGGCTCCATCTGGCTACGTGTATGCCTTAACAAGGCATAAGATACAGGGAACCATTGTGACAATGACAAATGATTTTATGGAGTTTACCTCAGTGTTTGTATGAGATCAGCTCTTTTTCGTATTTGCCATATTTTGAGCTTGTGGTTTTGAGTGGGGAGCGGTAGAAAAACGTTTGTGGCTTTTCGGTGAATCATGTTTGAGTTCTCTGCTCAAACAAGTCTAAACCTAGAGAAAAGCGGCCGGTTCTAGAGGCCATTTACTGATGCACAACAGAATTCACGAGTGGCACTGACTTTCTACCAGCGAGTTATGTTCCAAAGTATAGTTTACCACACTAACATCTTTTCTTGTATTTTAATTGTGTGGACAGCATTCATAAAATGCTAAAATATGATCATATTAGCCCTAAAGTTTAAATTGGGATGTAACTCATCATTGTGACTAATAGGGGAAAAATAAATATTATTATTATTATGATTTGGCTGGATTCTGGCGAAAGTCACTTGACCCGCTCATTGTCACTTAAGTTACAGCTCCCTGTTGACGTGTGACTGATGAGGTCATGATAAAACTGTCCCATGGCCTCAGAGATCGCAATCAGGAAGCATGACTCAATAGGTGGAGGCTTAGAAACACTATTTTAGTTTAGCAGACCGAAGCTGTGCAATCAGGAGGGATAAGCCCGAACCTTTGTGCAGTGTGTTTCAAAAGTATTGTATCATCTTGAATCATTTCATTAAGAAGGCGGGAGTTTTCCTATTGGCCCTTGATTAGAAAAGATTGTCTAAACATCTCAGACTAATATAGTGACGGTGGCAATAACATTTATTTAAAGACTGTAAAGCATCAGATTTATCTTGAAAAACTCCACGCCGCAGAATGTAAACACGAAGATAACAGAAGAGTTTCTCAGCAAGCGTCTACCCATTTTACTACCAGTTTAAAGCTTTATGCCAACAATTTGGAACACTTTTATTGAGTTTAAATCTGATATAAATAATGTTAGTTCCACCAGCTGTTCTCATTTAAATCTATGCTGTAAAACATACCATCTGATGTTCTCTTTCATGTGCTTTGTGCTCTCATAAATTAATCAATAGGTATAATCAGATCTGTTCAGTGTCTCCCTTAAAACACACACACATACAGTAACCTGGGTGTCAGCACAGCATGTGTGAATTTGCAAAGCCACCAAACAGAAAAGCATTTTTCTAGTGTTTTATTATAAATAATCTGAACGCCTCTAATCTTTCCTTACATCTATATCTGTGGTTATAACATAAAGTACAAATTGGACCCCATAACAGTCGGAGCAATGCTTATAGTCAAATTTAAGGAGTCTGCTCCCAAGGATTTACTCCTAACAATGGTCAAAGAGTCTGACACACTCATCAAAAAGCAAATTAAATCCTGTGGTCCCCTCGTTGCAAAAAAAATCCAGACAACAGATTCCACACAATCTCTTTCGCTGTGTCAGGTTCTTATTGGCTGAACCACGAAAATGTATGTACACATTTAAACACGCACACATCTGCTCCCATTATTTGGAAATGCTGCAGCAAACACACAGATGCATCTTCCTGAACACATTCTGCTGTTTAAGCTGGTTAGAGGAATTGAAATTACCCAGAGTGGTGTCCCCCAGGCAACTGTGAGCCACTCAGTCTCAATTATTCATCCAAAAACCCCAACAGCCCAGACAGTCTCAGACAACAGTCCCATGTCTGAGGTCTAACTCCAGCTCGTCTTTGTGCTCTCTCGCTGCTTAATTACTGTTTTCTCTTCATCTCTGGAGCAAAATTACAACTGGAAGACAATAAGTGATAATCATCGCTGACTTTATATTACAGACCTCACTGTGTAAATCTAAGATGATGGTCTGGAGAAAAGTTTCACTTCAAGTTATGTGTTCTCTCTTGCACAATTTATCAGTCACGTTGCTGCACCGAGACCCATAAGATTAAACATGTTTGAATATGATTGCTGACCAATGATTACTCACAAGGATTTAATTATGCCTATAAAGAATAACCGTCCAGGTAATTGGGCGCTTCAACTTTAGGCTTTGACCAGCACTGTGAATATATAGTGACAACGTTCAGACCTCTCTGTCGGTGGCGAGCGTACACACCCTCCTTTCAACTCTGACACCTGACCTCCTATTCCTCATCAGCTCTCGCTTAGCGTCTAGCGACAGTAAAATCTCTGGTATTTGACAGACATGCTGGTCTATCACTAGCAGCTGCTGCATCAGCCAGGGTCGGCCTCGCTGAGGCCTCAGACGCAGAAGGACGAGGCTTAAACGGCTATAAATATTTACCAGTAAGTGGAAAAAATAGTGCTGATTTCTGTGCTGATTATACACGCCAGCTGTCAGTCAGAACCCGCAGGATCCTCTCGGCAAAGAATCTTTAAAGGAAGGACAGGGAGTCATCAACACGCACGGCACAGGCGGGTTAAGAGGTGCCACATTGCTGGGCTTTTGCGCAAGATAGGATCAGTGCCGTCTAAATCCCCCGCGTCTTTTATCACTCTGAGTCCAGTGAGGTGATGTCATCTCTCATTGTGCTCCTCCGTCCCTCTATACATCCCTGTAACCAGCCTTTTATCTCCCTCTGACCTCTCCGTTAACCTCCATCCACAGCCGACTCCCTCTCCTCTCTGTCTCTACCTGCTTTGAGAGAAATGATAGCAGCCTGTTCTTGACCTATAAACCTAAAACGTTGTCACAAAAAGCCCATTGCCTTTTGTAGTGATACGGCAGAGATAACAATCAGGGTTTTCCTCAGAAAACGTATAGGTTGTTATAGTAAGAGTTGTGCAAGTGAATTTCTCCTATTAGTACCAATGTGTGCTCACGCTCATCTCTGTGACCGAGCATCAATCCAAACATCGTTGCCGAGGTCCATCCTTTCTTTTTTTGTTGCCATGCCTCAATTATAAGCAGGCGCAGGGAGTGAGAGCGTGTTGTTAAACCAACATGGATTGGTTTAATTGGCCTTCTTTAAGTTGAAATGCAGCCCAAAGACAAACTTCCTAACACGTACCACATGTCTAGATGTTAAACTCCATGGGCTAAGTCTCTAATTCTTGGGTATAGTGTTTAAGTTCTGAGTGTGAAACATCTGCAAATGTGTCCTGCTCTATATAAACAAGCACAAGTGTGGGAGAAGAGAAAGAAGGAGAAAGTCCTCAGTGGCCATCATCCTTTATTATGCTCATTAATAATATTAGCATTCTTTCCTCCAAATATAGAAGTCAATCTCCCTCACTATGTGTCTTTCACCCCTCTCCCCTTCTGTTCCATTCCCTGGTTTGATGTTTCTAATCACTTCCAGCCACGAATTCCACATGAAAGACAATGAACACTTGCAGTAATAGGGTGCTGAAAGAACAAGGGAGGGAGAGTACAGAAAAAGGGGGAGGTCAAGGGAGGAATGGAGATTGAAAAAGAAGCGAGATGAAGCCCCGGACCTCCTTGTTCCCATTTCAAGGTCTCGTGTTATCATTAGCCCCGGCCTTTTAATCCTTTGCCAAACTATTTGCCCCACTTGACTCACTCTCCCATGGTCCCCTTCTCTGTTCATCTTCCCTGCTAATTGTGCCCAAAGCATCGTAAAGTCACCGGGTTTAGAAACGAGCGATTTGGAGACTTGAGGAATGCTGCGTATGCTGCACGCTGGAGAGCGAAGGTATGTATCAGTGTAAAAAGAGCCACAGAGTTAAATGAATGTTTTAGCTCTGTGTGACTCGTTACTGCCGTTAAGGCCGAGCTCCAGTTTCAGTTTGTTGTAAATAACTTCAGCATGTGTGTAATTATCCAACAATGATGCATTCAGTTCACAAAGTCCAAAGTGATGTTTTTTGCTCACTTATTCTACTTCAAAGAATAATAATGCTTAGGTTTAATTTCCTAGTTTTTGATACCGTTTATGTCAGCAATAAAAAACTTGTGACATCTTTAAAAACAAATCATAAGAAACACACAGTAAGCGATTAAGATAAACAATTAACCCGAATTAGTTTCAAGAATTCAAATTTTGCTACATTTAATTTAACAAAATGTAAGTAAGACACAAAGTCAGAGGCTTTTTAATGTCATTTTAAAAAATTATGTTTTTTAATACCTAGCTCTTATTATCACAATCTTAGCTATGACTTTGTTGAGTGCATTGTCATCATAATCAATAAAATTGTAAAAACTATTACAATATGACTCAAATTGGAGTAAAGTGGTTTTCTCCTTTCATTATCTATCATTATAGGCTTATTATATGTCCTATTAGACCTTGAAGAAAGATGTAGACACGTTTGAGATAGCGATCTGTGCGTTACAGGTTTCACCATGAAAGCCTATAGAATCTCTCTCCCCTCCCTTTCACGAGAAGCCATAAAAGTCCTGATCTGCAGCAGAACTGCAGCTGCATTCGAGTAGCTGTGCGCAGACTCACTCTGACACTAACTGATGTTGTACAGAGACAAATTGCACAGAACAGCAGGATCCATCTGGGCGAACATCTGGAGAAGATGAAAATAGAAAAGAGGAAAAGAGAGCAGGGCCAGAGCAATGCAAAAGGGATGAAGCTAGAAGTATTCTAAAAAGAAAAGAGAACATAGGAAGAAGTAGAAAGAAAGCAACTAAAGCAAGATGTCATGTCTGTGCTTCTTAAAGTTTGATGCGATGGAAAAAGCGTTTTCGGATTTCATTTGATACCTGTTACCACGTCAGACCGGAGACCCCTCCTTCTGTTCGGCATTAAAGACCACTGACAGTCGAGTGAGGGTGACGTGCGCGTGAACGTTGAGTTACCGATAGGAAGCAGCGAGGTAGGAGAGACGTTCGCTCTATCTGAAAGAGAACCAAAGTGACAGTGGAGGCATAAAACAGAAAAAGTCTAACTGTAAAATTGGAGAGACAAAGAGACAGACAGAGAGTGGTTGTGAAAAAAAAAGAGAGAGTGAGAGAGAGGCAAATGAATGATGAGGTCTGGATATTTGCTAATGCCCCAGTGAGTGATCGCCCCTGTTCTGTCCCAGCCAGGGATGAATGGCTCTCTATGGACAAAAGGCTCGAGGTCCAAGTCCTGACTAAATCCGATACTCGGCACGCTCTTCGTGACTGTTTTCCACATACTGTAGTCCTTACTGGACCGAGGTGTGCTGTGTAAGACTTTTAACAGATTCGTAGTAGCTGGTCAACTTTGCAAATCAAGATACTGCACAAAATTATTTAAGCTTAAGGCACGTGGAATGAAGATATGTTTTTAGTTATGTCAAGTTCAGATGCCTGGTAGCTGATACCTCAGATATGGCTTGTCTTACCGCTCTGTCTTTGGGACTCACGTTAATGTGTTTGCTTGCCTACCGTTTTACTAATGTCCGCACAGACCTCGACACGCTGATAAAGGATCTCGTCTGAGAACGATCTTTTTGATTCTTTTGTGATCACATTGTGACTTTCGGTCGCCTTCATGCAGTGTTTGCTGCACTGTTGTTGTCTCCACACACGTCATCAGCTCAGATATCAGCGCTCCCACAAAGGAGAACCGCAGTAAAGGTTTTCCAGTTTTAGCCCATTAACTCCAAATTGTGTATAGTGATCAGCACTGCATAGCATTTTCTGAAGTTTGTGTTGCTCCGAGCATTTACCACCTTCCAGAAGCCATTAGTTGCACTTCATTACAATAATACCCAAAAATCTACTTATGAAACCACAGTTTGGATTTTTGTTATTCTTTATTATTCTGCCCCTTATCTGTAAATACTGCATCACCACAAGCAACGTTCACTGGCGTAATGCCACATCTGACTGTACTTTGGTGTTCTAGTTTAAGAAAAGTCCTTCTAACAACTAGACCGCTTTTACAAAACATCCTCATTGAAAAGAAAAAAATGGAATAAACTTCAGCAAGCCGACAGATTTGGATGGTGAAATCCACGGGCTGCCGTCTGTGTTTGTGTTGCTATGTAGCTGAATGTTGTTCACGGCAGGACGACACCAGAGACCACGACGTGGTATCGGTGTGCAGAGTGAAGGTTGGCTGGCTGATTATGGATCAGAGAGCCGCCTCTGTGGCGGGAGGAATTTCTCCCCTGGCAAACGCTCTCCTCTGACCTGAGAGATATCTTGATTTAAGAGGGCATGTCGAGCGCATGTGCGTGTTTATTAGATTACCGAGTTGGCTTAAATCTCTGCTGCTCTTTTGCGATAAGTGCTTAATGCGGGATAGGGCAGTGGACTGGGAGAGGAGTTTTTTGGGATTGAGTCTGTTAGTATGTTCCAACATCCTGGCCTGTGCAGTGTAAGCTACACATTGGCACTGCGCTACAAGATGGATTGACAGCGGGGGAAATGCGCTGATGAAAGAGCTGATCCTTACAAGTTCCTGTCTATTCCGGACAGATGATGGGATTTTCTTCTGCTACACATTTAAAAACTGTTGTTCTTTGACAGAACATGTCATGTAATCCAGCCTTGGAGTTTGGTCCCTCTGTATTTTTTTTTTTATGTTTTGCTTCAGCTTTTTTCACTCAGGGACCACATATCCACTGTGCTGCGTGTGTGCGGCACCAAACCCTCAAATCATTGCATCTTTTGCTTTACAGCTCCCAAGGTCTCAATAAAAGTTTGCTTACATAGACGTTTTCCCAATGTGCCGCCGTGTCTTGTCTTGCATATTTTGCCAGCATGAAGAATCCATACCATAGTGTCGCGGGCTTGTACATTTTAGAGTGTGTGGAGAATCAGTGTGATGCATTTCTTTTGGTTCCCAGCCTCCATGCTTGTCCTTTTCAGTCCAAGTGTCCATTCAAAAGGACATCCAAGCAACCCTGGCAGTCTGCTCTGTTGCTTTATAAAAGTTATACCTTTTCCTTATCCTCTGTGGTGATCTGTAGATTTTAGCAACGATGAAGTCACCCTGTGACCAAATTGGCCGTCATACAGTATCTGTTAAATCCTCTTTAATTAGATTTAGAGAAAAGAATGGGATCATCGTAAATGCAAGCGCGCGCGTGTGTGTGAATATGATGGTATGGTCATTGAGGACACCACAGGTGGCTAATCCATTACAGACAGCCAGAAAGACGGGAGGAACACCCAGTCATGAGCCTAGATCCCAAAGATAGTGTTAGTCTCAACACAGTACTCTATAGGACGTCCCAGCAATGATGTAGAATCCCCAGCTGTGAACGCTGAGCGAAGGAAGAGGTAAAGTTTGATCCCTTCAAAACCACAATTGTCGAGCCACGTTAATGCCAAAAGTAAGAAATGGTGGAAACGAGGTCATCGGTGAATGTCAGCTGTGGTGGTTCTGTGCTCTGTGGGGTTCTGAACTAGGCCAAGTACTGGATTCACAATTCAGACATCATGGAAAACAAAAATAACCCAGTCACACTTTGCACTTGCACTTCACTTTTCCTGTTACATCTCCCCGTGACTTTATTCTCACATTCTCATTCTCAAAAGGCAGAACTTGTGTTTTTGTATTATGACACGTAGCATTTTGTCATTATTATTTCGATTAAACAAAAGCAGAATACATTTCTTGTGTCAATGCGTTTTGTCGTTGTGAAATCAAATGCTTCGTGTAGTGTTTGTCGGAGACTGTGCAGTGTGGTTACCCAAGGCCTCCTGGATCCTGGCTCGCCTTCATGACCTCAAGATCTGAGGAAAAATGCGACTTTTAACAAGCCCCATAAACACCACTAAACAATGTTATGGACCAGAGTTAAATGTGATTCAGAAGCGGGACCCCAGAGGACAGAGGGCATTTCCCTTTCGTGTTTTGCAAGAGGATCTATGTTGTATTACGGGATTTGGGAGTGTTTTAATAGATGCTGCCAGAGCGTATACGATACATATTCGTGTGGCTGTGTTTTGTGTGTATATAGTAAAATAAGGATGTAAGGTCGACTCAGTCTATACCACGTCTTTGTGTAAACAGTCTGAAGTCTTTTTGTTGTAAAGAGTTCATGTCTAAGGTGCGTTTAAGTGTCCCTCTCCATAAGTCAGTCCGTCAGTCCGTCTGTTTTATGTAAATGTCAGTTTAAAAAGCGTCTGTGTCACTCGAGCTTCCGGCATTTATGAAAGTGCCTCTGTTGACCTCTGAACCAAACTCGCCGCCTCTGTCAATACGCTCCTCTCCTCGCTTCATGGTTGCAAAGCACCACCTGTTCGACTGTCCATATTTTAGACACACCACAGAGAAGACCTGTCAAATTGCATGAGATCACATAAACCTTATACGGTATATGTGATCTTAAAATGTGAATTACTCTCACAGATGCTCGTTTTATAGCACTATGGAAATCATAACAAGTAGTGCTATGGCGTGTGATGTTTGGACAAGTGCAGATATATGGGGCGGTGAGGTGACTGTACTATGGGACATTATCGTAATAACAGAAAGGCCCTTAGCTTCTATATAATAATTATGACACGTGTTATTTTTCACACTGATTTCAAGACCTGCTGGGTGTGTTGATGTGGTGCTTTCGCAAATCTGTTTCATCTCCCAGGTTGTTTGGCACCGTTCGCCCATCCGTGATGTTTTTCGTGTCTCTTCTCCCTCAGGTGTCAGCCACAGATGAAGATCGCGGTTCCTTTGGAGCTATAACCTACACACTGGGTTCGGGCTCCGGCGGCACGGTGCCAACACACTTTACCATAGACAAGGAGACGGGTCAGCTGTGCACCAGCATGGCTCTGGACCGGGACGAGGGATTTGACAAGGTTGATTTGACCGTCACTGCAACAGATGGCGTAAGAACCCTTTTGCCAAAATACTAAAATCAAATGTTGCGATTATTAGGTTTGTTTTCCTAAAACTAGTTCATTCCTTTTCTCCAAGTAAAGATGATACACTTGGTTATGTACAAAGGAGCAGAAGATAATGAGCTTCATTCTGTTGTTTTTAGTTTTTGTGCCAAGCTGAACTTAATGGCTTTTGTGGGTAGCTTCATATTCATTGTTCAAATATGACAGTGATGCTAATTCAGCTTATTATTTTTATTATTTACAACTGTTGTGTCTTTTGTAAACTGACAACCTAGTTATATAAAACAGAAGTAAGAATCTGACTAAAACGCTTATTTATTTATGATTGCACTAGATCCCAGATAAATCTGATCAGAATGACATTTAGGACATTCTTCTGTTTGAAGAAGACGGCATCCTGTCCTGCATGCATTTGTCTTTAAAAATAATCAAGGGAAGTAGAACAGCATGGCAAATCAATTAGAATAAAAGGAGGAACGGTGCAGGGAGGAAAAAGGTAAAGAAGTAAGAAAACAGAGACATTAGGCAGTTTAATAAAATTACCTTTTAATATGAAATGCTACCACTTAAGCTAAATATGATGCCTTACCTGACTGCATTTATGTGCCATTTGCTCTGAAATAGACCCATGCACATTCCAAATATCAATTTACCACTTTGAAACTCTACATGCGCTGCAATAAAGCCGTCATTTCTCCTGTATTTACTGTAGTCTAGATTACATAAAGAAATAGCTACATAGCCATGACTATACGGAACGTGCATTATTATTAACGATAGTAGGAGTAATGGTGAGTAGGAAAGGGATTCAGGTTTGTAATGTGCCATCCAGCCCCTCACAATGCATCTTCTCTTCCAGCCTTTGCACATTCCCAGCTCAACCCAGCTGGGGTCTGTTCCCTTAGTCCCAGCTATCCCTGTTTTTAACGGCCTCGTAAAACCAAGCCCGCAGATACAGTGTAATGAGTGCAAACTCTTCCCGACGCTGACAAATGCATACAGTGGTTGATTGGCTCCATATTTCAGGGATCTTCAACAGAGAACTCGTATTTCTTTTTTTTCCCTTTATAGCTGCTCTGTCTTTACAGTAAGGCATAAATCTATACCCAGTTTCCTAAAATGAAAGCCTTGGATTGTCACTTTTTACCAAGCGATAGTAAACAAATTGAATGTTGTCTTTGGGGATATACTATGTTTAAAGGGAGGGATCATATGATTTAACTGAAGTATCTATTCCTGTGATTTAGCCTCTCTTTATCTCGATAGGCTAGTCCGTAAATTTCCATAATATCATAACAGAATTGTTGCCTGCTCTCGTGACCTCGCGTACTCTGCTGACGTTGCACTCTTGAATCAAAACTGTGTTTTTATTCAATCGGTTTCGTTTTCCAGGGTGGCCTGAGCTCAGTAGCTCGTGTGCGAGTCTCAGTGGTGGACATCAACGACAATCGGCCCACCTTCTATCCAGTCCTCTACACCGTCAGTCTCAGTACCCACAGTGCCCCAGGAACCTCTGTTGTCAAGGTAACAGCCAATGACCCAGACGCTGGGGAAAATGGCAGGGTGACCTACCGCACGGTGCCTGGTGGAGGCTCCACTTTCTTCACCCTCAACAAGGACACAGGTATATCTAATACTCTAGTATAAGAGATATCCTTTCATACCAAAATAGTTACGACATGTCTGTTTCTTATAATGATTTTACAAACTTCACATCCTTACGTCAGTTTAGTAAAAGCCTTCAAACCCTCTGCCTTTTGAGGCTGTATCTGGAATCGATCTCTTCTTCTCTTTTTACCCCTGCAGGTGTGATTTCTCTGTCTCGCTCACTCCACGGCAAAGCCAACACTGTGATCTCCATGGTGATATCAGCCGAGGACGGCGGAGGTCTGACGGCGCCGGTCAACGCCAGGGTGAACGTGAGCGTGGTGGGAGGCTCAGTGGCGTCTCCGGTGTTTGAACAGGCGCAGTATTTCTTCACCGTGTCCGAGGACGTTCTCAGGGGGACAGCGATAGGTGTGGTCCGTGCCGCCACCAAGACAGGTGAGGACGCCTACGCTCTTACTGCATTTCTCTCAATAAAGCATTTTCTCTCGATTCAATGACTGTATAAGGGTCTGTTCTGCCTTTAGTCATTTCAGTCGTGCTTGTATCTGTTTTATCTGACGAGTACCAGAGCAGTTGTGCACTAATGTGCAGGAGAGCGCCTGGTGTCTTACCGCTCAGTACCACAGTTGGACAAATAAGCAACGAGAGCATACACTCCCTTACGAAATCACATCCATCACAGACTGCGCTTTACTGGGGGTTGTGCTCACTGTGGCCAGACTTTTCGTCCACCACTAATGATGGAGAAATAGACGTATGAGGGCTGTAATTCTAGTGGGAGTCAGACTGAAGTGTTTTCAGTGGTGTGTGCTTATCTCTGTTTGTATAACTGTACATGAGATATGAGCTGAAATATACACACCACATTCTTGTGTACTAGAAGTGGATCTGTGAAGTAATTTTTCTGTAATTTAAAAAAAATTGGAAATGTGGGGAAATTGTTTCCCTAATGGTTTGTTTTTTTCTCACTGTGATGTCCCCTCTCTTTGGATTTCTCCCCCGCCTAGGTGTTCCTAAGGACATCTTCTACTCCATCTCGTCAGGAGACCCTGATGGTTACTTCACGGTCGACAGTGCTTCTGGTACCATCCGCACAGCCCGTCCTCTGGACCATGAGACTAGTTCCAGTCTTGATCTGGAGATCCAGGCTCGCTCCGGCTCTCCTCCAGCATATGGAACCAGTCGTGTACACATAACCATATCAGATATGAATGACAACGCCCCCACCTTCCTCCCCTCCTCATCAGAGTCCCTCCTCTTACCTGAGATCACCAAAATGGGGACTGTCATCTACCGCATTCAGGCCACAGATAAGGACTCTGGTCATAATGGTCAGTTAAGCTTCGACCTGGCGTCCGCTGGGGCTGCAGGCAGCAGCGGCCAAAGAACATTTGGTGTTGACCGTGGAAGCGGGGAGGTACGTCTGATTGGGAGTCTGTCTTATGAAAGTGTCCCCCGCTATGACCTCCAGGTGGTTGCCAAGGATGGTGGAGCACCTCAGCTTAGCTCCACCTTCACTCTTGTGGTCCACATCCAAGCACAAGATGCACAAGGCCCCAACTTTGACACCCTGACTTACCGCGTGGAGCTGCGGGAAAACACACCTCTCAATACACGTTTTCTCCAGGTGCGAGCGCTCAATAGAGAAGCTTCTGGGAACGGCGGAAGCTCCTCGTCCTCTTCCTCCTCCTCCACTATTTCCTATCGCCTTAGACCTGATGGGGATGCTGCTGGTTTTGGCATCATGCCAGATAGTGGCTGGCTATTCGTGCGCAGCTCTCTGGACCGAGAAGTCAAAGACATGTACCTCTTGACTGTCCTGGCCACCTCAGGCCCCGGAGGGGCCGGGAGAACTGGCAGTGCCACGGTCCGGGTGACAGTGACTGACGAGAATGACAACTCCCCCAAACTAAGCCAGGAGAGGGTGTTCCTGGCTGTCAGAGAGAACCTCTTGGCAGGGACCGGCTTTGGCAGAGTATCTGCAACAGACAGAGACGCAGGACTAAATGCTCGACTCACCTACAGGCTGCTGCACACTGACAGACACTTTCAGATCAACTCCCAGACAGGTGAGGATATAAACCAGCAGCGGTAGCTTTAAATCCTACTGAAGCAGTTCATTGTATTTGTCAAGGTCAAATAATGTTACATGAGGATCGATAATCAAAAATGTATGTTTCTTTTCTTTTAAAGGTGAGATCAGCACCCGGCTCGCCCTGGACAGAGAGCTGCAGTCCAGTTACCAGCTTGTTGTGGTCGTACAGGACGGCGGCACACCTCCCCACAGTGCCACCGGCACCGCTCACATCACCGTGCTGGATGAGAACGACCACGCTCCCAGCTTCACTCACGCCAGACCAGACAGGGAGCTGCTCCTTCAGGTGAGAAAGAGGGAAGGTCGCATAGACCAGGTGAAGGCAGAAAGACGAGAGAAATGCTGTTTCTCATTCTATATAGTTCCACATGTTTCTCTTATTTCAGTTTGACTTCTTTTCATGAGCTTTCCCAGTGGGATCTCTTTCATTTTTGAAAACTAATACTATGATGTATGAGTAGCAGTTCTATGTTTTATATCTTAACATCGCAGTGCCAGGAATGTAATAAAAAATAGATAAGAAACATGAGATATGGAAGGCATAGCATGATGCAGAAATGCTTTATGCTGTATTAATAACAGTCCTGCTCTGTTGTAGGTGACGGAGGGGCTACCATCTGGGACAGTTTTAGGGACAGTGACAGCTAAAGACCCAGATGAGGGAGAGAATGGGACCATATACTACTCCTTATCAGGTGATTCATCTGTTACACTTCATATTTACATAACCATATAATTGTTAAAATAAGTCATTTTACTGTATGTTAAGCATTATCCCTGATTGTTGCTTCCCCTGAAGGCTCTAGGGCAGAGCGTTTCTCCCTTAACCCGACCACTGGCGAGCTGAGAACCGCCTCCCCTCTGAAATGGGCGGAGCGAGCCGAGTACTCCTTCACTGTGACTGCAGCTGACCACGGCACACCAACCCTCAGCTCCACCTGCCAGCTGCGAATACAGGTAAACGAATTCAGCGCGATTTCGTCCCTGCAACACAATACGCAAACATCTACACATTTGTTGCTTCTCTAAAATATTTGCTAATTGGAAACAAAAGCCAATTTGGCGACTGAGCCAAAAACTGTCACATCTACACATTACCTCAGTCCTTTTGCATTCCTTGCTGCGAGTAATTTCCTCAAACTGTGCACAAAGTGAACAGTGTAATGTAAGTGTCAAAGGAATTGAAAAAGGACGTAAATATGAGAAGGAGAGAAACTGAACCTGTGCCTGTACAAACAAAAGCATCTATCCAATCTAGTGTGCGTTTCCTGCTCCAGAGGTTAGTAGGGTAACCAAAACCCAAGGCGAGAAACCCCAAGCTGCAGGAGGGAGCCGGTCTGGACTGAGTTATTGTTCTGAACTTTTTCCAGGAGAGTCAATCCTGCATATCAACATACAATATCAGGAATTTAACAGCAGGAAAGAGAAGGGTCTGCCATAGTGTCATTTAGCCAGCAAAGGGTGATGGTGTGCGCAGCCCGTGGAGCTTTGAGCTCAGTCTTTTTACGCGAGGTGAGTTCACAAAGGAAAAGGATGCTAATTACAGCAGGAGTGCTCGCCCTGCTCCCTGGACACTGTGCGACACCGAGATTACGCAGAGGGCAAACAGGCACCTCAGAATCAAATGCTCCCAGATGAGATTTGATGAGAGCCAGCTGCATTAAATCACGCAGAAAGAAAGGGAATACGCCACTACACGGTAGCAGGCAGCGATACACGAATGCACACACACTGCAACGACACATTCAAACACTCTCGTGAGGTAACATTTCCGGATAATGATTTTGAGATTCAGTTTCAAATAGCTGCGGGTAAAATACGACACAGTG
The DNA here is from genome assembly GCA_033026295.1 of Channa striata. Lineage (NCBI taxonomy): Eukaryota > Metazoa > Chordata > Actinopteri > Anabantiformes > Channidae > Channa > Channa striata. Next base: position 8,679,006 of record CM065182.1, on the reverse strand, counting down.
ATATTGTCGTATATCACAACCACTACAGTGCACGCGCTATTTAGCTTGTGTAAGAAAGAGGCATTGAAGGAAAACTGAGGATAAGTAGTAGCACGGTGCAGTTTCTGGCACTGTCTAGTAAACCATCACTTTCAAGTAACCTGAAAGACTGTAACGTCTGCGAGCAAATGAGTTATTAAAAAAATTACTTTTTCACCTCTTGTTCTGTCGCCCTGCATTTAGATTCATTTGAAACACACCACACACCTCAATTAAATACAGCTGATTTTCACTTGACTCATAAAATCTCTGCCCCACTTTGTTTTACGGTGGGCTGTGATTTGCATTTATTACGGTGAATCGCAGAGGACGTGTTACATGACACACACAGTAGGCTCTGTCTTTTTAATTGGAATATGAAATCTTAGCTGTTGGCGCTTGGTAAAGACGCCAGAGCGATGCAGTTCACTGCAAGAGATCCTGTTAACGAAAGCAAGGAATGGGGCGTGTATGGATTTTTTAGCGATGAAACTAGTGCTTGTTTAAATCTGCTTATGTTTGCTGTCTTCAGAGTTCTTTGATCACTCCCAGAACAATATTGAACCCTGAGGCTGTTGCTGAAAGTGGCGAAAACCCTCTGGCACATGTTTGTTTCTCATCTGACTAGGCTGCTGCATATGGAGGCTGCACTTGGTGCTCTGCATTGTTTGAACTGGAATATTTACAGTCCTCTTCCCATCACACCCTTCATTATTTTGTCACAGGTCACAAACTCTGACTCTCATCTCGAAGCCAGAATGCCGCAGTGTCAAGATATTTACTGTAAGGATTGTACATAATGTCTTCACGCACAATGAGAATGTGCCCGTGAGAGTTATTATAGTAATAACAACAAAACAGAAACAGACTCGGGTCCAAGGCTATGTTTAGGGATTGGCTAGGGTGAGAGAAGCACCATTGTCTGCAGAATATCTAAGGAAATCACATCCACACCACATCTACAACACAGCACGTGCGTTGAAGCTTTTCTGCTCTGTGTGCAAGTTTTTCGTTTTCTTCTTTTACTCACATGTTCAGTTCACTGGTCTCATTTTAATATTGATAACACATTGATTCATAATGTTGATCCAAGTTACAGTAAATACTGAAAAGAAATGTCTGTTTTCTTTTCTTCAGGTTCTCAGCACCTCCAGGTCCAGCCCCAAACCCAACGTGCTCTCATTGACGCTGAACACTGTAGAAGGGATCGCTCCAGGCTCCATCATTGGCTCTGTCCATTCACCTGAAAAACATGAAGTCTGCCATATTGGAAGGCCAGGTGACCTACCTCGTAGTTGGGGGGACAGACCGGGATGGGACTTTCATGGTGGACCGTTTAAAGGGCGACGTGTATTTGGTCCGTGAGCTGGACTATGAGAAGGGGTCAAAGTACACTCTAAATATCGAAGTGTCTGACTTTTCCCAAGCATTTCCCAGCAGCCACCTGGTGCATCTGGACATCAACGTGCAGGACAGCAATGACCATGCCCCCCGGTTCACAGAAGACCCTGTTACGATTGTGATCCCAGAAAATGTAGAACCAGGGGCTTCCATATATACCTTCCAGGCTGTGGATGAGGTTCGAAAGCCTTTTACAACATTTAATTCTCATGATTTTGTTTTTGTGAAATGAAAATTTCCACTCACTAACCAATTCAACTACATTGTGTTTCACAGGATGGCAGTGGACCTAACAGCGAGCTACGATACTCAGTCGAGCACTACTGGCCCCACACGCCTGACCTCATGACCCTTGACCCTTCCAGTGGGGTCTTGACCCTTGGACAGAAGTTAGATCGGGAGTCCACGCCCTCCCTCTACCTCGTGGTGCGAGCCACAGATCAGGCAGCGGATCCTTCTCAGAGGCGCTGGGGTTCGGTGACCGCCCGAGTTTTTGTGACAGACGAAAATGACAATGCTCCAGTGTTCAGCTCCCCAGCTGCAGTCAGCGTCATGGAGGACCAGCCTGTAGGGTGAGCACCATGCCCCCCCCCCCCACACACACACACACACACTTTTTAGTAATGTTTTAACAGCATTTAGTTATCAGACCACAAAGAAGAATATCCAACAATATCACATGCTCCCACATTCATGAACCAAAAAATTATCAATTAGTTGTCACAATGTATTTTTTTGTTTTTTTAATGTCAGGTTTATGATTTTATACGTGATGGCTCGAGATGAAGACGAAGGAGAAAATGGCCGGGTTTCCTACAGAATCCAGGCAGGCAACAGCGCTGGTCGCTTCAGTCTGAACCCCAACACTGGTAAGCTCAAATAAGAACAGACAGTGGATTTCCCATAAATATCAAATTTATGCTCAATTAGGTGATGATTTAAATAGAATTCACCACATAGATTCTTGTCTTTGCAATTTTAACACAGCTGTACTAGTATATGACCTTTTTTTTTCTGTGGGATTTGATGATTGATAGTCAGCCCCCCCCATGGAAAAACCTTGGATGAACAAAACTTTCCAGATCATAATTATCCACTGAAGTGCTGCTTCTACAGGCTCTCAACTGCTAAAACACTAATAGCCTTTATAATTCTCTCTACGAGAAGATCTTTCAATGCCTTAGAGCAACATTTCAGTTGAATAATCGTTCGGTGCGTTTTTCTTGATGAATTCGTTCATGGGAACTGATCTTTATTTGGGCTAGGGACGTGGACGGCCTTTGATATCCTATATTTGTGTACGTGTGATGTCTCCGTCATCCGAGCTGGGTGGTGTGGGTGTACTCAACTCTGGCTGAGAGGGGGATTAGGAACCAAAAGACAGTCACTTAATGCAGCTTCCAGATGGAAGAAAGACTTTACTTCATTATTGTCAAGTATTTGGTGCATTAGCAGGGCTTGATTTCACTTCTGGTTTGTTTCACAAACTGTGTGGCGTTAGGATCACGGTTAATAATAGCTGTTAGAGCAGATTAGCATTGTATCATGAAGACATTTACCACTGCCTGGCTAATGTGGGGGGTGTGGGGGTGGTGGGGTGCTGTTAGCCTGATTACTGCGTATGAATTATATGTGTACTCTGCCAATATTCACTTTCTGTTCATTACGCATTATGGCTTACTGTACTGCTGGGGTTATTAACCACTTAGAAGGTGATATTTTTTATGGCTGTTTATCTTCGGATGTAGCTTTAACAGCTGATACAGCATTTTTCCGTGGTGTTTAAGAACTTTGCATGTTGTTTTCTATATATCATTGTTAGTTCAGGGCATTAATAAAGCCATTCTAAATGAAAATACTTTAACCACAGAACCCATTTGTTTTACAAGTGTATATTTTCAGTCTGTTACATGATAACATGCAACTCCGTTTGGAATTTCTTTGAAAAATCTTCAATAGATAAATTTAAATAAATCTAATTTGAACAAAGCTCATCAACAAAGTAACTTCATCTTATGAAAAAATACTACATCAGCAACACTAAACTAGCCACAGAGACACACACTTACTGGAAACGGAGCTAGTGTTTTGCATCTGTCTGCATTTTGGCTAAAATAAGGGAATGTTACCAGAAACACCTCAAAGAACACTCGACATATAAAGCATGTGTTTGATAGGTTGTGGCATTTATAAATTACACACATCTCTCAGGCACTTCGTGCCAGCCAAATTTGCACATTTTTCATATTTCCTCTCACTTTGGCTGACCTTCCTTGTAGTCAGTTGGGTGATATTGGGTGTGGGGGTACAGACATAAAAAGTGGAGCAGTAAGTGAAGCCAGAGTTTGAACAGAGGAGGTCTGAATCTGTATAAACTTAATTTACATAAAACACACTCCAACTAATGCCTTACAGATTTTAAGAATAACAAACAAAGCAATGTTGTACAAAAAAGGGAAAAAACTTAGCAAATTTTCGAGGAGGTGATAGGTTGACTTGAGCTGGTAATTTTAAAGTCCCAGGTTGTAGCCTGGATGCTGCCTGTGTTTGACTGTACATTTAAATGCGTGTTAAAGTGCCAGAAGTGAATAGCTGGCATGGAAGAAAATGTAGAATCTTGCTCACTGTGGAAACTCTCATAAAGTGAAGCAGTGAAGGTTTTTGTTTTTACTGCCCCTGAACGCATACAAATACTGTTCACAAACCCAATCACCTAAACCAACCTACATGCAAGTCCAAAAGGATTCAAGTCAAAATAGAAATTTTCCATCCATCCATCCATTATCTTAACAGCTTATTCTGTGTAGAGGACGAGAGGCGGGACACACCGAGGTCAGCTCACCAGTCCATCTCCAGAGAGACAAACACAGACAACTATTCACACCTTAATGCAATTAAGTGTCACCAATCAACCTAACATACATGCCTTTGAACGGTGGGAGGCAAACTCCAGGGACGAGACCCCGCAGCCTTCTATCTGTGGGGCAGCACCACCAACAAATGCCCAAAATAGAGATTTAAAATGAGGCACTCCAGGAAAGTTTTAGAAAGTTTGTATTCACTGCACACTGATGTGTTGCTCCCCTCTCGCAGGCTCTCTCTACATCCTAAAAGCCTTAGACCGTGAAGAGCAGGAAGTCTTCAATTTGACCATTGTAGCGGAGGATCATGGGATGCCTCAGCTTTCCACCTCTCAGATGCTGTGTGTGCATGTGATTGATGTGAACGATGAGGTTCCAGTGTTCCAGCGAGCAGAGTTTGAAGCTCAGGTGATGGAAAACCAAGGACCAGGAACGACGGTAGTGACAGTGACTGCCACTGACAGGGACCAAGGTAGGTTTAATGTGTTATTTTTAAATTGGAAACACTATGATAACAGATCACCAACAGGACATAGGGACAGAAAGTATCTTAAATCAGAAATACTACCTTTGAAAAACATTGAGTTTTGTGGTTTGTGGCAAATGATGTGTCGCCTATAGCAGTACACAATTTTCTTTTGGTTATTACTATAGATAATTTCAAGAAGAGTCAATGTAGAAAAAGGTGAAGGTCTGAAAGTGAGAAAATAATAAATGTCCTAAAGTTCAGGAATGACTTTGACTACCGTACAGTATGCCAGCAGTAAGAAGGTCAGCTGGACTAAACAATGGAGAGATAAATGGTTTTGAAATACCACATGGCGTCACTGCAAACCCTTTATTAAGCCAACTTTCATTAACATTTGCAAATGGCTTCTGTGCTGCCATTTTACATTGAGTGAAGCTTCTTTGACTGCAGCCTTTCATTTTTTATTTGTGTGTGTGACTCCTGTTTCAATGCAGGTTCCAATGGCCAAGTCCTGTACGGTGGTGTGACTGAGGACGGCTTCATCATCAACCCCGTGACAGGAGTCATCACCACGACAAAGGAACTGGACACAGAGATACAGAGCCACTACACACTCACCGGTACTAGAAAATAAATTGCGTAACACGACCTAAAGCCCACCTAATTTCCACAGAGCACCTCACGAACATCAGTGTTTTTATGGGATTCAACCTTGGGTTAACAATTTCCATTTATTACCAGTGTACGCCAGGGACGGTGGGCTGCCTCCTAACTTTGCCAAGGCCACGATCCGTGTGGAGGTGCAGGATATGAACGACAATGCTCCTGTCTTTGCCAAGCCCTGGTATGAACTGGAGGTGCCAGAGAACCAGGGCCCTGTAGAGCTTTGCTTTCTCAAGGCCACAGACCCTGACTCAGGTCCTGGTGGAGAGTTGGAGTACAGGATTACTGGTAATAAACAGTATTGTGTGTCTATTCCAAATATTATTATTCTTATTTTTTGGGGAGGATGGGGGTAAAGCTATTTACCACAGTTGCTGTAAGTGTTGTTTCAGGCTATGAAAACAACAATATACTTTCAGTGAAAATCAGTGAATGGAAATTTTTGGTGTTTTTCTGGTTAAAAACGGTCAAATCTGTATTCAGACATTTCTGTATCTGCAGTAGAAACTTTATTTTTGTGGGGAAACAAAGCATTTGGGTAAATGTGTTGCTTTTTTTTCTGGCCGCTTTTCCTCACATATGAAAGAGCAGATCTGCGGTCTCTGTCCTGACATTCCTCTGTCTTATTTCAAAAGTAATGCTCTTCGGTTTTCATATACCTGTCACAACTGCGTTCAGACTTTTACTTAAGTGCATAATTGGCACAGATGCTTTTTACTTGAACACATAAATCAAAGAAAAGCTCTTGATTTTTGTCTGTCTTCTGCCACATGAACTCCCTTCCATCCAGCAGGAGACCCTGATGGAGATTTCCAACTCCACACCACCACAGGAGCCCTGTCTACGTCTCGCGGCCTAGACCGGGAGACAAAGGCTAAATATTCTCTGGAGGTGGTGGCTACGGACAGAGGCACCCCTGCTCTCAGCTCTACTGTCACAGTAGAAGTCGTAGTGCTGGATGTCAATGACAACAGCCCCGTTTTCAGCAAAAGTAGCTACTCTGTGGAGGTGTCAGAGGCTGCTGCAGAGGGCACGCAAGTTCTGGAGGTACTGTTCTGGGGATTATGATTTTTAGAGAATTCATACTTTCATGAAATGTTTGTTGTGTTATTTTTATAGAAAACTCGTCCATGTGTCGGTGACAGCTATTTTTTTTTCCAGGTGTCAGCAAGAGATGCAGATGATGACCTGAATGGAAAGGTTCTGTATTTCCTTAGCGGTGAGGCGCATGGAGCATTTACTGTGGATGAGAACACTGGTCGTATCACCACATCAGCACCTCTGGACAGGGAAAAAGTCCAGTCCTACAGCTTCCATGTGTTTGCTGTTGACCTTTCACCTGCTGAACCCAGGAACACGTCTGCCCAGGTAAATGAAGTTAGAAGTAAAAGGGGTTCGTTCTGGGGATTGTTGGAAAAAAGCCTTTTTCCACATTTTAACCCACGTTACATCATTCTTCTAGGTCACAGTAGACATCCTGGATGTCAACGACAACATTCCCTTCTTCACCCAGGATCCGCTGGTCATTGAAGTTTCCAGCATGCATTCCCAGCGCGTTATAGCCACCATGAAGGCTGAGGATAATGACTTTGGAGCCAATGGTTCTGTGTTTTACCGTTTCGCAATGCCAGTGAAGGGCTTCAGCATCAACTCCCTGACTGGGGAGATCCAAGCCACTGAACCCCTTGGAGATCTGACCCAGGCGCAGAGGACGTTAATCGTGGAGGCAATGGACCAGGGCAGCCCGGCTCAGTCTGCACAGGGAGTGGTGGTGATTTACGTAAAGGAGGTGGAGTACAATGGTATTCGCTTCTCGAGGACTGCAAGAGACGTCAGCCTACAGGAGAACGCTGCAAAAGGTTGGACATCAGTACAGTCTTATTACCGATCAGTTATTGTGTGCCTTTTTGCCCTTTGTCATTCTCTTTGCTTTCTTTCTTCCAAACACAGGCACAGCTGTGGCCCAGGCACAAGCCCAACACCCGGATGGCACTCGAAAGGGCATCAGCTACAGCCTCTTCAGTGGGAACAGAAATCAGGCTTTTGTCATTAGCTCCTCAACAGGTAAAGCAAAGTAATTAGATTAGATCCTATTAGATTTGGATTTGATGAGCTGTATACACACACACACACCAGTTTGATTTACTCCGTCACATCCATCTTCACCTGTGTATCCTCCAGGTGAAATCCGAGTTTACAGCTCCAAGGGACTGGACTTTGAAGACACCCCTAAACTCCGCCTGGTTGTGAAGGCTGAAACACTGTCCTCCACGTCTTTCATGGCTATTAACTTGATCCTGCAAGATGTGAATGACAACCTTCCTCGCTTCCAGCTGCAGAACTATGTGGCCTACATGAGAGAAGCACAGGGATATGAAATGCCAATCATACAGGTACTCCCAGATAAATAAACAATATTACAGTATCACACAGATGTTTGGTCAGCTGGAACTACAATACATTTTCCTCACTTCCTGTCTTTCCCAGGTGGTTGCCGAGGACAAGGATACCGGCCAGAATGCTCAGGTGACCTACTCCATCCAGTCATCAGGCATGAGTGGCCTGTTCAAAATTGACCCAGTGACAGGAAGCATCACCACTGCAGCCATTATGGATCGTGAAATCTTTACCCAGACCAAGTGAGAACAGATCTGTGTTTGAAAAAACCTTGCCAAGAAACATTCTCTGTGTACATTTCGTAATAACTGTTGCCGCTCGGTGGTGTACGGAAAGATTCCATTCTTTGTACACAATGTAAAAATGTATAAAGAGCAAAACATTTTGACGTAGTACATCATTAATCATATTTACTCAGCTAGTTTGATTTAGATCGTTGATGAGGAAGTTGATAGTCCCTAAGCACCACTGCAAGCCGATATCTGCATGCCACATGTACCAAAGCTGCAGTTTCCCAATCTGTAAATCAATCATTCTCCTGTTTACTGTAACATTTTCATAACTCTGTGTGTGTTGCTTCTGTAACATACTGTAACGAGAATGTGCAATCAATGTTAGAAAAATAGAGTTTTTTAAAAACCCTATTGAAAAATGTTTTTCTTTCCCAAACCCACAGGCTAGTGGTTACAGCAACTGATAGAGGAAGTCCACGACTGGCTGGTTCAGCCACATTGACAGTGATCATTATTGACCAGAATGACAACAGTCCTACTATTCCTTTGCCGCAGGAACTCCGCATCCCAGAGAGTAAGTACTTAAGTTTGCAGGATAAACTAAAATTAAAATATGTTTATATATTGTTATTTACTATATAAATCGTGTCACCAGCCGAACCCTGTAAGTGTCTAGGAACATGCAACTAATAAGTTTTGTTCGACATTTTTTTTCTTTCAGACACATTGATTGGCACAGAAATCACTCTTGTGACAGGTAACGATGTCGACTCCAGTCCTGCCCTCTCCTACTCATTACACTTGGACCCAACAGCTTTAGGCAAGTTTGGGATTCACCGCTACAGTGGAGGCGTATCGCTCACTGCGCCTCTGGACTTTGAGGAGAAGACGTGGTACACCCTTACTGTCAGAGCCACAGACAGCCAGCATCAAACTGAAGCCAACATAACAATACTGGTGGAGGATATTAATGACAACGGACCTGTGTTCACCCACGATCTCTACCAGGTAGGAAGACAAGTCAGAAATCAGGCTAAAGTTATGCAGATACCTTTATATAATTATATTCAACACATGCACTGTATGTACTTTAACAAAAAATTTGCTTTTATTTATAATTATGTTAAAGTGTATCTGATGTTTTTTCACAATGAGAAATTTACGTGACACTGCAAAATGATGCTGCCTAATATTTACTGTGGAAGGTTTGCCGAGATGAGCCTGTACAGTGTTTATTTTATAATATTAACAACGTTACCATAGCAAGTTAAGGAAAAACAGCAATTACAATATAAAATGCAGTTTTTCCTTCAGTAAGTTTAGAAGCTGTTGACCTATTTACCAGTAATCGGGAATATACAGAGTTTTTTTTTATAACTTTTTAAAAGTACTTTTTACGTTGCATTATATTTACATTTGAAATTGTTTTTATCCAAGGTAACTCTGCCAGAGCGCACACCACCAGGAAGTGCAGTTGTCACATTAACTGCAACAGACAGGGACTCTGGAGACAACGGAAAGATCACCTACCGAGTAATGTCATCAACCCAGGAGGGTTTCTACATCGATCCCAACAATGGTAGACATCCTTAGATTCCTTCTAGACATATTTCGATAAATTTATTTCCAGATTTAACTAAAAAACCTGTAAATTCAAAATGCAAATTCAATGCATTGAATTTTTGTATCCTGTCTTTCATGTCTAGGAACCCTGTTCATCAATCACAGGGCTGAGTTTGACTCTGAGCGTCCGTCAGTCAGTATTGTCATTGAAGCTCGTGATGGAGGCTCGCCTTCACTCTCCTCCCTTACAACAGTCCAGGTTCAGATTTCTGATGTCAACGACAACGCTCCTGTTTTCCATCAATCTGACTACAGGTCAGTCTGCATCCATTCCTGCTGAATGTGTTATGACATAACCTCATCAGCTCTCCTTATGCACATGATGTTCTTCCTTCTCTAGGGCTACAGTTTCTGAAGACACCATACCAGGCTCAACAGTTCTCACTTTTGAGGCCTTTGACAGTGACCTCTCTCGAGAAAACTGCGGCTTTGACTTTGCTATTGCCAGTGGAAATGAAGGAAATGTTTTCCAGATCGAAAGTAGCGTTCGTTTCCTGGAGGGGCGGGGCTTTCAAACCGTTGGGACTCTGCTGTTGGCTGAGGGTCTTGACTTTGAAACCAAGCCACTTTACAACCTTACTGTGGTGGTTTCAGACCGCGGTGTGCCCCAAAGGAGCTCTAGTGTTGCTGCAGTGATAACAATTAGTGATGTGAACGATAACCCTCCAGTGTTCAGCAGAGCAGAATATACTGTGTCACTGAGTGAAGGTGCAGCCGCTGGGACTGAGATCATACGACTGACTGCTACTGGTGAGTACAAGTCTTCAGTTTATATCTTGTAATCATTCACTATGTGTCCCTTTCTCCCTGTTCCTTTCAAATAGTGTCTCTCAGTAAATTTACTGGACTTTTTGTGTGTTTGCCAGATCCAGACTCCACTCCTCATGCAGAGGTCCAGTATACCATCAGCTCTGGGGATGAGGTGAACTTATTTACCATGGACCAATGGACTGGAGCCTTGCGGCTTCAGAGGACACTTGACCGTGAGGACCAGTCCACACATGTTGTTATCATCCAGGCCACTGATGGACAGGGACACTTTGCACTAGCTCCAGTCATTGTTGAGGTCAAAGATGTAAATGACAATCATCCATTCTTTCCTGTGGACATCCTGACATCTAGCATCAGAGAAAACCAACCAGCAAACTCAGCTGTGACCGTGCTACATGCCATAGACCACGACACCGGAGTTTTTGGCCAGTTGAAGTACTATATGTTGGAGCGATCTGGGATGGGAAAAGACAGCTTCACTGTGGACATTAACTCTGGAGAAATCCGGAGCAAAATTCCTTTTGATTTTGAGAAAGTAAACTCCTTCAACTTTGTAGCAGTGGCAGTAGATTCAGGTAACCACTCAGCAACTGTGACTGTGCAAGTGTTTGTCACGGGTGAAGATGAGTATGACCCGCTCTTTGGATCTTCTGATATGTCCTTTGAAGTCCCAGAAGGAGCCAAGAAAGGCCAGAGCATCGGGCAAGTCCAAGCAAAGGACGAGGATGAAGGGGTTGATGGCATTGTTCTTTATTCTCTACCAACAAACTCTCCATATTTTGACATAAACAAAACCACTGGAGTGATTTTCCTTAAGTTGGACAGTTCAAGCAGCAGCAGTAGTAGTGGGTCCAGTAGAGGTAAAAGGGAAACCAGGCTAATGACTCTCGATGTGAAAGCTCACAGTCCTTTGGAAACGTCCCGCATCTCTACAGCCCAGGTCTCCATCGATGTCACAAACACCAACTTTGGCCTGGCTCCTGACGTCAACGTCCTGTTGATTAGCATCATAGCTGCGTCTCTTGGTTTCATCATATTGCTTGTGGTCATGGCTGTGGTAGTGTTCCTAGTCAAATCTCGCAGGAGAGAGAAAGGGCAGGATACAGGAAACAGAACTGTTGGCTCTGTAACCGCACTGCAGAAACTGGATGATTGCAACTCAGGACCAGGAGGAGAGAGGATCTACCACCAGACCTTGCCAGGTTATGCGGGGGATCAGGGTGGGGCTGGCAGTGGTCCCTACACAAGAGGGGGCTCTTTGGATCCTTCTCATTCCAGTGGTAGAGGGTCAGCTGAGGCTGCGGAGGATGATGAGATCAGGATGATAAACGAGTACCCTCGCGTCGCCTCCATTACCTCGTCTATGCAGGAGCACATCTCGGCCAGAGGACCAGACTCTGGAATTCAGCAGGATGCTGACCAGCTCTCTGACATTTCCTGTGAACCTGCGGCTTTGGAGGGCAGCACCTGGTTTAAAGGAAAGAAACTAGGAGGCAGTCTTAGCGGGACCTTGCTCTCTGGCCAGCTCCCTGTGTATAGAGACGAGGGAGGTGGGTACCTAGGAGTAGGTCGTGGCCTCAACATTTCTCTTCCTAAGGATTATGCCTTTCCTGAGGATGGTAAACCTTCAGTGGATGGTTCCCTCACAGCAATCGTTGCTAGTGACGAGGAGCTTCGTGGAAGCTATAACTGGGATTATCTGCTCAACTGGTGCCCACAGTTCCAGCCTCTGGCTAATGTCTTTACAGAGATCGCTAGGCTGAAAGATGAAACTGCCCAGCAGAGCCAGAACCCTCGCCAACCCTTTCAGCCCAAGCCCAAAATGGACCCCAAACCTAGAATTGACCCTCCACCACTCATCACATCAGTGGCACACCCAGGGGCAATGTCAGTCCCCCCCAAAGTCCCTGTTATTGGGCGAACATTCCCTCATTTAGCCTCTCTCAGGAGGTCTCCTATCAGTCATGAAGGATCTATTTCATCAGCAGCAATGTCCCCCAGCTTCTCTCCCTCTCTTTCACCACTAGCAGCTCGATCTCCAGCAGTTTCTCCCTTTGGAGTAAACCAAGGACCTTCAGCATCTATGATCAGCACTAGGGAGCCCTCACTGGAACCAAGTCCCGATCATGAGATGAGAATATGATGGAAAAAATCGGAAACCCATTTATGGAAGTACGTCAAGATAGACAACAAAGCAAAAAAGCAAATGGAGTAAAAACTAATTGGTTTCAACATAAGAATGAAGGGTCAAATGTCGCGTCCGAGGACCTGGCGACATGTATTTTGGACAATGAACACGCCTTCGGCAGACTGTTTGCATTGTTTGAAGTACTTCCATTGCTGTTACAGGAACATGCACAGGTGTGCCTAAGTTGACAAGACCAGCCCATCCTTTGACAGTGACGCAGGTCTCCATGAACTGATCAGGGTTAGGAGGTAAACCGTGCACTTACCATGCCCTGCAGTCTGGGATCCCTTAGTGTGTAGATCTATGTGTAGTTTTTCATGTTACCTCGCTGGCTGGCCAGAGAGCTATGGACCTTGTTCCTCTCTATGTCTGTGCACATTTTTACACTCCAGTATTAAACTCATCTCGTGGCTGCTTTTGAAATGGCCTCCGGACACGTGTGTGAATCCGATGCACCGACAAACTGCTTGTGTTATCGAAGACTTTAATTCCGTGAATCATCATCAATCAAAGTTTTTCTCACCAATTCAGATGACGTTTCTTTTGATTTTACTTTTATTTTTATATATTTTTATATAAAATTATGATTTTAGATTATGACCGAGAAATGTCATTATTTCACATGGAGAGGTTATTGTTTTTTGTGTATTTGCATATATGTATATTTGTATGTAAGCTGGATGCGTACTGTATGTGTCTTCTAGGTTTTTAGAGACTCTTGTGACAGTGCTGATGCGAATGAGAGGAAAACTTTTGTTTTTTTACCATTATTTATATGAAAAAGATGTGCTGCCACATTTTGACAGCAGGAAACCAAGTGCAGCTCGCGCCGTGCTGTGTTGTTATCTTAAGAGTTATTCTTTTTCTGTCAAATTATCGACCATCCCAATCCAAAATAGAAACGTTTAGAACTGGATGAAAACCTGTGATCAATTTGAAAGCCTGCTTCCTGTGCGGCCCCGTACCGTGTTGTGGCGTGCACTCATGCACGGCAGCACATTTCCTTGTTGTTCAGGGACAGCTAAATTTGCTGATCACCTATGTGTCTTTGACAGAAAGTGCTTCCTTGATATCTAATATGCCACTTAACTTAAATGCATTTTACTGTGAAGTTGTCCATCGCAGCACAATGGAAATAGCATGCAACAGGACTGGGATTCTTATAATAAAAAAAAAAAGTATGAATAACTTGGAGAAATGTAGCACATGAGCCAGACAAATGGAAAGCGGAGACCTGAATGCAAGAGCCCTTATGAATGTACAAGGATTTATCAACCAGTGCAGTATTCAATTCCCATGTTAACTCTCGATTTTGTGCATTTTATTTCTACGTTTCACACGTCAAGATTGTTACTGGCATGATGAGGTGTTTAGGTTCAACGTGTTTGTGCATTTACATCCAGCATTAACAATCTTGTAGTGTAGCAAGAGGCAAAAGGCTTTAACAGTGTATTTTTCATTCTTCCATGTGTATTCATCCTTCTTGGTCTGTTTTTAATATCTTGGAGTAGTTGCAGATTGGATGTCTTTTTGTTTTTAAGCGATGGCCTCTATCTGTGTTCTTTGTTCAACATAACCCTACAAATCGCCTCATGCAAAGCTGGAATGGGTTCAGCTAAAAGCTGCGTGTGCCATCAGCCTAACTCCAGCACAACATGCTCTTGACTCTTAATCACGCCGTCTCAGAAACATTTCTGTACTGGAGGACCTCCATTTGGAGTTCTTTGTAAGATGACCGCCAGAAACTGATTAATGGAGCAATGGCAGAAAAAAAAAAAGAGCTGTACATGTATTTAAAGCAAATAATAAATTCCTACTGATCTCTTTTGTCTAGCTGAGTCTGACTTTATCTTTTACAGAATTCAAACCAGGGCTTTGAAGGAAGAACTCAAAAGTAATTAAAGTTTAACGACAGCTGTCAAACTATCTTGGATATGAATGGGAGAGTAACTTTAAAGAACTGCACTTAGATCCAGGAGTTGTGAGAAGACTCTTACTCAGCTAAGTAGGGCAGCAGGCAGAGACGCATTTCCACTATAGTCACAGTGTGGCCCTCAAGAACAGCAAATATTCACATGCAACTTATGAAAATAAGACAAAAATTCTAAACATTAAAATCAGTAGTTAACGGTAAAACACACTAATTACAAAAATAATTACAGAATGTCACCAAAAACACAGAAATCCTGACTTAACAAAGTGTGTTGTATCAATAATCTGATGTAGCAATAAAGATTTTTGAATTTACTGTTACACACTATAAAATGTTTTGAATTGCCCTCGCATGAAATGCTCACCACCCGAGTTTCTGGGGGTAAAGCTGAGGGGAAAAGCAATTCGTATCGCAACATACTGTCAAGATCAGCTTTTAATGGCATCCGACAAACCTTACGTGTAGCCAAGATTCAGTCAACAGTGCATTTAGTTCCATCAGCTCATATAAATACAATTCGTTGCAATAATAACAAAATGTTTATTTCATATGGAGCGCAGGCATGTTTGCATAGCTGCGAGGGATTTCTGCCTCGTTTGGCCATCACACACAGCCACGCAGTGTTCTGTGTTATTGTTCTGTATACAGAAGGAGCTGAAAATGGATTTTGACAAGGTGCAAAAGAACAAGCCAGTAACAGAAGCTGCAGTGGTACAAAGGAGACGTGCAAGGCTTCTTTTGAAATGAGAGGTGATGACGAAATGCATAGTTGAAGCACAAACCATAATTAGAAAGGTTGAAAAAATTGTTCAGTATATTGTAAATGCTGGTTAGCTTGAGGTGCAACTCTACAACTCACAGGACGATTAGATGCACATAATCAGTCGGAATTATTTAATTTTAACGCCTCTAATTTTAAATACAGGACCCAAATGATTGTCATGGGAAAAAAACCTGGCTGCCTTCACTTGAACGTTCACCTCAGCACAGCTGTGTTTACGGCCTGTCGTCCCAGGACCGCTTTTGCAGCCTGGTTCTTCACTAACCTCACACAACTCCGAACGTGCACACCCATACTTAGCGGCTACTACACAGCGACACACATGGCCTGCAACAACCCCAGCCGATACTGGCCCGGATCCAGCCCCTAAAGGCACATGAAAAATCTGGGAGAAATCTATCTGGACCCGAAATCTGTCCCTTGGAGAAAATGTGAAAAAAAAAAGAAGAATTCCGCATTGTGCATGTGCTTTGCTGCACATGAAGATCTGCCGTGTTAATGTAGTTCAACTAAACTTTACTTTGCTTTAGCAATGTACTGTCCATTTCAGTTTATCGTATTTCACCTTCATATTGATCATCAGGTTTTTGATGCAACTCTAAATTGTTAAAAAATCATTTTCTATCTGACAGCCCTTGGAAAATGTGAAATTGCAAATATCTGAAAGGAGAGACACAATTATATAGTTGTATAAATCTTATTCTCCACAAATGTCAGCACAGTCTGTTAAAGAGTTTCCAGCAGGTCCGGGTAATCTGCAGCTGGACTCTCTGGGAATCAAGCCTGAAAACATCTTATTAGACCTGGCCCGTGCCTGAGTTAGTGTGCAGGTGCACTTTTATTCCGACTTCGATCAGTTCAGCTTTATTACATGATGATTCAGGGCATTCACATAAATGTACAGCTACTACAAAACTAAATACGCTCGCAGGCATTTCGTGTGAAGAATCGAAGCGCGGAGAGAAAAGCGGCAGCTTAGAGAAAAATATTGATGCGCCAGTGATGACAAATTTAGGTCAGTGCACAGACTCGCAGCGAAGAAAAACAATGGAGGGAAGAGTAAATAGAAGTCGGAACAATTCTCAGCAAACTTAACTGGGGGTCAGGTTCTGCAGGGATTTCTAGTTTCCATAAAGGCAAATAAATGAAAACCTGTTGTCAAAATAAAACCCAACTGTGGCATCTGTTGCACAAGTGAAACTAAATTGTGTTTTCAATATTATTTTCAAAAACATTCTGCAAACATCTGAAAAATATGAGTAATTTTGCCTTGAGTATCTGCATCGTATTACTTCAACATAATTTATTCTAATTACATAATGAATGAAACTTAAGTCAAGTCTGTTTTCGTTTTCAGTGTACTAGAACATACGCTGGACGTACTGTAACTTGATATAAACTAATTTCTGAGCTCTAAAAAGTTAAATAAAAATAGGAGAAATTATTTATGCTAATGGTAAGCTCTGCTGATCTGACTGAGCATTAAATTTCATTTCACTACAGGTCGGGGTTTTCACATATGCAGCCCGCTGCTTTCTCTTTTTTTACCCGTTAGGTTTATTATTCACATACCTCAGTTGTTCCTGATTAAATCTGCTCTGCCTGAGGGTATGACCAGCACTAATACCTATTATGCAATTTTGAAATCAAAGCCTTATATTTAATGATAATTGAGCAAATATTTTAAGGAGCACTCAGCTGATTTTACACATGAGCTTTTGTTTACTTGTCACAAGTTATAATGTGTTCTTTTCCAAAGACAAAAACAAATCCTGTGGTGAAAACAAAATATGTCAGTTGTTATTGCTTGGGCATGACTTCAAAATTTAACAGAAACCCTGCATTAACATGAAAAATTGGAGGGTTTGTTTAGAAAGGGTTTGGCACTTATAAGGCACATTTTTTATAGAGGTGTTTTGAATAATAATATTTAATCACTGCAGTGCTCCTTTAAAAAGCCCCCAAAAATGTTTTATGAGAGATATTTTGGACAATCAGTTAGGGCAGCAACAGGAGATTGTTCATCATTTTGCATATCACTTTATTTCAGCCATCAATGTGAAATATCCCGTGTAAGGTTAGATAAGAATATCCCAGTTGTAAAATCAGATCATACTGTCCAGTTGAGCCTAAAATCTCTTTGAGCAGATTCCCAGAAACACAAGCAAGACCTGGAAGTTGGCAAAAGCCACATCTGCTCTAAGGTCAGGTGGGCCCCAGCGATTCTCCTCTGGTATCCCCCCACCCCAGGAAATGATCATGAACAAATACGTGCATTCCTACACGGAGACATTCGAAGCCTTACGACTGCGATGCCGAGATCCAGTTTCAAGCTGTTTATCAGTTGTTATCTCTGCTGGGGGAGGAAAAGCTTTTCACTCTTTTCCACGGCAGCGGTGTGCCGAGCAGTTGGTTGGTTTGTGATCTGTTTGCACATCGACACACTAGTGGTCAAGTTTCAAATATAAACTTTTGATTTACTGTTCATTAATACTACACCCAACACTGTATTTGTCCACCACACAGGCCAGTAAAGTGCTAAGACAAATCACAGCACTTAAACTAATAATCCACTTCTTTTCCGATCGTGCAGTGCCACTCTCATGACTAACTGGAATATGAGGAAAAAACAGTTACTGGGGCACTTGGCTCTGGCCTTTTGAATCGCTATTTTTAGTATGTTTTCACTTTTACTCTGTGGTGTCAAGAAGAGAGAAAGATGACAGGAGAAAGGAGCCAGCTGAGTCAGTTTGAGCCTGCTTCTCATTTGTGCGCTGACCTTGTGTTGCAGGACTCCCTCACTAGTGTCACTCACACTTCGCCCTGCACGAGGGCGGAGGAAGGAGAGCAGAGGTGGCAAGGGAGAATGGGAAGGAAAAACAAAACCTCAGTTACAACCTGATGCAACCAACTGATTTGTCGTTCATTTTTTAATAATTATGTCGCAATAAATGGCTTAGTTTGCACTCTGCTACATTCTTAATTAGTGAGTTTTAATAAAAGTGGACAGGAAAAGCTCCACAGAGAGTTTTGTGCTGTTTTAGCCTTTAAAATGAATGTTTTTACAAAGCGTACAGCAGCATTTATCACGTGTTTTCAATGTTAAAAAAGAAATTGTTCTTTTGAAGCACAGAGCAACCAGTCAGCAAACCAAAATATGAATATATGAAAAATACAATGTGCTTCTGTAAAAAAAAAAAAAAAAAAAAAAATGCCAATTTCCCCAAAGTTCCTGAATGTTTCTGTGTGAGATTGTCCAGGGGTCAAATACTGTGGTGAGAGCTTATGCTCACTAAGTCAAAGGATCTCATGCAGGACATGAAATATACGCTGCACCATGTCAAATTGTTCCAGGAACTCCTTATAAATGTTCAGTTCAAATGTAGAACCTGGTAGCTACGTTCCAGTACCACACACACGCAGCCGTTCACCTTGCTAAGTTCCAGGTACATCAGCAGTCAGCAGAAAGCCAAATGGCTTAAACTTTGACATCATAATCCTGCACTGTAGCCCTTCACTGCCTTTACTGATTGTGAAGTATGAAGAGCTGCAACCCATTTATTCATGATCTCATGCTCTTGGCCTGAACGAGCCATTCAACTCTGTGGTGTTGCCAGCCAGCACAATATAAGGTGCCATTCTAGTGGAACCGGGCAATTTGGTGCAGAAAATGTTTTCTTTTAGTGTTCTGGATGATTCACGATCTTAACTGATTTCTCTGTCGACATTACCTCAGGATAATTAAAACTATATGCCGTTCCCCACTAACAGAGGCCATGTGTACAATATTGAGAGAAGAAAATCATCACGAGCACGGTTATTCTCCTGTAACGTATAGTAAACATTATAAAAATTAACACTAGGAGCAGTTCTGCAGCAATAATAACACGGTGATGCTCAACCAGTAAATTTTTTCCGGAATTGCTGGGCCCTACATCTTCATTTGCACATGTTACAGGCCGTGGTTGCTGAGACGGGGTTCAGAGGTCATGTGGATGGCACCTAGTGGGAAGAAAAGAAGGAAAGGGAGGGAAGCTCGGTAAGCCTGGATTATCCAATCCTCCCAGCTCTGTACAAGCACTAATGCACTCCATATATCTCTCAAGCTCACTCCTTCACTCTGCTTCTGTCTTCTATTTCTCTCGCTGTATGTTTCTGCGGCAGGCGACTGCAGTTTGGAAAACTGATCCCGGTCTGACGGCCTGTCACTCTCTTAGTTAGTAAGTTCTGTCAGAGTGTCAGCAGCGGCTTAGTGTGAGTTCACCGTAAAGTTGGATCCCTTTTTTCTTCCCTTGATGTATTGTTTGTCTTGTGATGTTTCGGCGTCCGTGTGTCATACATGAAACCTCCCTGTTCTTTTTTTTTCCTCCGTTCATTCCGCTGTTGCAGTGTTAGCCCACTGTTAGCCAGCAGTCTGACACAGATACCTAACTTAGGAAAACACTCTTGACCCCCAATCAGGAAGGTTAAACCAACACCTCAGGCAATGAGCGAAAGCAACCAGACAGCAAAAGCACTTCTTCTGCAAACAAAAACGAGCTCCACCAAGTCTTTAAAAGGGAAAAAATTGTGATTGTGGTGGAAACAAAATATGTTTCAAATTACAAGCCATTATGGTGATTTATAATTGATAGGTTGATATAGTGTAAGCTTTATTTAAAGCCTTTTCCTGGATGGAAAAAATCAATCTACAATGCAGCACTAAGCAGTTTTGAGCATTTTAAAACACCACAGTGGTCCCACATATCATAGGTACACCTGATGTTTTTGCTCTTTGTGCAGAGGAAAGCCAAATGCTCTACAAGGAGCTGTGACCCTCCACTGTCAAGGAAAACATCAGGTATTATAGTCTGAGGATTTCTTTTCAAAGAAAAATTAAAATTTGCAAGATTTTCTTGTGTGAAAACCAAACCAACATTCCATCCATTTTATTTGTCTTCTCACTCCTGAGCAAAATCTTACATGACGGATTTAACAAGAGCTGGACAAATTAATGGAGACATCTGATCTCAGAGCATCAATTGATTGTTTTGCATGTTGCCCATACACATACAGCGGAAATAATAATCAAAATAGTTTTCCAAAGTCATGGTGCCCTCTGCATGCTCTACGTAAATTAATTTCCTATTTTATTCTTATCTCTCCTTTTTCAATTTTCTGATAAGAATTTATACAGAGAAACTCCAGCCATGCATAATTAGTTTCTATTAGTGAATCCACCATTGTGGAGACTTCTGTGCACTCTCTTGCATTATGATTTTTCTCACTGGCATTTGTAAACAGCTCCAATATGTTTTGTGACTTGCTGAGACTCCTCAGGGAGACTGTGAGAAGTGCAGCTGTTTTACGACTTGGATCTGAGCAGTTCTCAGACAAAGAATCAGTCAAAAGTTGGATTGCCAGGGACCAGCAGTTCAACTTATAATAAGCTGGATAAATATTCATTAAAAACAAGTGTCAGTAAGCGGATGGATGACCGAACAGGTTTACTGGACTCACCAGTGACCTAGTTGTGGGTTTGGTGATTAATCCTTCTCTCACATAAAATAATGATTAAATAAATCTAACTAAACAAGTGTGTGAAAACAAAAGAAGACATGGTGTAACTTCATCACACCAATTTTCTAACTTAAGGCTCGGTGTCTTGCTCAAGGACACTTTGAGACATCGGATTGACTGGGAGTCGAACCACTGACCCTTGTGATCCGAGGACCTTACATTTTTTCTCATTACAAAATAAAACCTTTTGTGCAAACACATCGAAACTTTCTCTCCCTCACTTCGCTCGCCTCAGGGCTAAACTGTCTCAGCAAACTTCCCGTGGCTTAATAAAAAGAAGAGCTTCGTGCTTTTGTTTTCAGCACGGACTGGTCTTCTAGCTTCAGATGAGTCTGTCCAAAGTGGAGACGTAAAAGAGGGAATCAGGGAGTATTAACACTAAGAGGGAGATCTGTTGTATGAAGTTTTTTGGCCGTGAAGAGACGTGGATCAGTCTTATCGTTGAGACAAGGCAACTGCTTGTCTTGTCAGCTTAAAGAGTTTGGGTACTTAAGAACTCTGTGGGCTCAATTTGCTCAACACTTTTGCTTCACTTCAGATTAAGTTGGAAGGGATAAACGTTTCTTCTGAGCAGCATGATTTATGTTTCCACTATTCACATTTCACATTACAACATTTGAGAATTAAACTTCTATTTTGATCCACAGAGTGAAAGTTTGCGCCATTTTCTGAGTGTCACTGATATTTTATTTGGTTTAAGTTCCACTATTCAAGACTACACGATCTGTAATGACAAGGATGGCTTATGTCCATAAAGCATATCATAAACACACAGCATATACCATTATTTAATGTTGTGGAGATGAAAAGAAATGTTTTCTATGAATCATATTTGGCATCCAGCTTGTACAGTATCAGTATTGAAGATGCCACAGATGTAGTAATTTTACATGTTTGCCTCACAGATAAATAAATTATAAAATTTATAATTTATAATTTAAAATAAAATTCCTGTTCTGCATTGCAGACACTGTAACAGATGGTCTCAGGGTGGAATTGCTGACTGTTCAATCAGCCCTTGTCTTTGCCAATTGGAAGGCTGCTTCACAACGCAGCAAACAGGTGAAAGCTCCTGTTGGGTCTAAGCACTAAGTTGTTGAACATGTTGTCTTGTTTGACGCTGAGGTACCGGTGCACGTTAGACTGAAGACGCTGAAATATGGCAGCGGTTTGAAAAATCAGCAGGAACATTTGGCTCCCTAGGATGCTCAGTTATAGTCATTACTGTAAATAACAGCGAAGAGTTTCTTTGAAAGGACTGAGTCACCGCTGCTGCCAGTAGTAGTAGTAGCTGAGTCAGGTATTGTGGCTCCGGTGTTTGACTGTAGCCCTGTGTCTCAGGTCTCCACATGTCTCCCACAGTGTCTCTCACTGGCCGTTTCCTTGAAGAACATAAGAAAAAAAAGAACAATCTGTTTTGGCACGCATGAGTAATAAAACCACATTTCGTCTCTCTTGCACGGAAAGGAGGAAGAGAGAGGCGCAGCATGGATGTAAAATCATAGAAATGAACAATCTTTAGGTTTTGCAAATTCCCAAAATTTTAGCTTTTTGTCTTGAACTTGAATTGTTCTGATTCGATTATTAGCCTATTCCACAGTCATTAATGGACACGAGAGGTCAAAAGATCTGAATGTGTGTCCCAGTCAAAGTGGGTGGTGTAGATATGGATAATAAACAAGCCACATTTGAATTATTTTTTTTATGTTTTACTCTGATAATGAATGGTTAGACTCTGAAGGAATTTGGTTTAGCTTCTTAATCGATGACAGGCGCAGACCATATAATAGAGATATCAGGCATAGTGAGCTGTGAATAATAAAGATTTATGGGGGTGCTGTGGATATCGCTCCATAACCTCAAGATGAGATTTCACTCTCATCACTGCCACCTCCCCTTCTGTGTCCTCTCCTGCTAACTCCCTTTGCCTCCCCTCTCCCCAAGCTCTGATAGTTTTGGACATTTAGATAAATGCATCAGGCCCTTCCACCTCTCCGAAAGCTCCTCTCTATCACACTTACGGTGCTTTGTCATCATGAATTATGTTTAGCATGGAAAAACACAGACCTAAACACTTGATGACGGAGGAAAAACAAGCGTTGGCGAGTCTGGCGGCAGGAAAAGGAGGGAAACAATAAATGTGATAGTATGTTTGCAAGTCACTGTTGGTGTAGCTGTGCTACTAGTCATGTCGTGATCCAATAATATCTCATTGTGATTCACAGCACTTAAAATTAATTTCTTCTCACTCGTATTTTATTTTTAAGTCCCTACACGATGAAACATTGTACTGGTCAGTACGGCAAGGTTTGTGTTCCAGCAGTGTCACTGTAAAAGATGGCTGCACAGTAACTCTTTCCCTTGGAAAGACAAGGGAGGTTTGGATGTGAGGTTCATTCTCGAACAGCTAAGCAAAACCACGACGTTGTGCCAAAGGAGTGGATACACAAAGCTCAGAGGTCCGTGCATGTATTTTACATTTTATTAAACCATTTTCTAGGTCATATTGATTCTGAAAATCCAAAGACGAAAATTTGCAAACTACATTTTTGCTTATTTGAGAAAAAAACATTCTTGGGAGCCTCTTTCTTTAGTCTACAAGACCCGAACCAGACTTTTTTTTTTAATACTTAAGGCAACATGTTCAAATTCATGTCAGAGACATTTGGTGAATGTAAAAACCTAACCAACAGCTTAAAAAAAAGTCATTTGCAGATTAAAACTTAGCTTTTAACTGCAGGGAAAATGTGATTCATGTCCAGACAAAGTTATGAAATGCAGAGCTTCTAACAGAGGAGAAAGATATAATCATGAGAAACATAAGCTGCCGAGTTGCAGAGTCGCAGGGTTTAATCTTTACTCGACAACACAGCGGCCAACAGTGACAAAATGTCATGCCGTGAGTTTTGAGAATCAATTGTCATGCCCAAGTCAAGGCATCATTTGTCGTTTATGTCAAATAGTGTTTCCAGCTTTAGAAGAATATTCCAGTTTCTTTGTTGGCACTGTGAGCTCTGAGCGAAGGAGGGAGAGGGAAAAATGTTAGAACAAGATAGATGAGGTGAGAATTCCCTTTCATTACAGGAGCCTGTCAGAGGGAACCGTTTGGCTTTATTTTTCTTATTTAACAATTCTTCTGCTTGCTATAAAGGATGGAATATATCAGTTTGATGTGATCACTGTTACGCACTGAGGTCTACTTGAATTAAAAGAATGTTCTGAGTGTTTTCTGTTTGTTTGTTGTTGCCACCATAATGTCATTTTCAGCCATTTGTCTTCAGCGGTAAATGAACTCAAGCTTAAGAACTAATAATGTCTCAGCGGGCTTTTCCCAGCTTGTTTCCACTGCGCAAAGTGGCCAAAATACTGTGTGTGTCTTTTGTAGCAAGATATTTGAAAGCCATGTGGAATACGATATATGATAACCAGCAGCACTGAAATACAATTTAAATGCAATATTTGTCTTAACTATTGCACCAGATCATTACTCCATATTTTGTAAAGGCACAGAAACAAAGAAAAAAAAATCGAGGGGTGGAGGACAGTGTGATTCTCAGGGCAGCAGCCTCTAGGGTCCAGGCCGCGTCAAATTCACACCATGAGGATAATGTTTGAAGTGGATCCAAGCCGGCGAACCTCGTGGACAGTGAGCGTGAATTCAAACGCACAGCAGCAAAAGCTCTTTACTTTCTGTGCTCTTTGTTTTCCGCTAAATAATGAGCATATGTGAGACTATTCACAAAAGAATAGCTTGTGCCATTAATCACTGGCTAAAAATAAAACTTCCACAAGCACGAGTCGAACTGATGGAAAAGGTGACCAAAACGGTGGCTCTCTAGGGCCCAGCTAGGGATGTTGAAAACAGCTTAATCATTCCCCACACATGCAGATGGCACAGAGCCCATACAACGAAAGCCAAAGTGAAGTGCCACGCTATCACTCACGCTCCTGCCTGCGCGTGTTTACAGAACCCACAAAGGCACTGATTGCAACTTTCAGTAATTTACAGTCGACTCCAAATACGTACAACCCCATCCAAAAATACAGAAAAAAAAAAACATGGATAACATATGAATATTGATTCTGTTTGTATCAGATCAGCTAAATGTTATCTGCAAAGGGTTGAAACATGTGACTGACAGATGTGTCTTGTCACCCGGGTGCGTCCTGTGAGACTCCCAGCACTTGGGTTTTACCTGTGGAAGCTGTACTTGTATGGCCTTGCTGTTCCGATACTTTTACAGGGGTCCGGTTCAAGGATCTTTCGCACTCCACTCAAACTTGAAGTGATGCTTCGAGATGCCCGAACACTTTTCACCACCAGGCCTGCGGACTGATTGGGAGTGTGACTCGCCTGTGGGATAAAGGATGCAGCCGGAGGACGTTTCACGGATTCAGGACGATGTGAGCTGCCATCTCTCAATCGATTTGCACATTTGTGCAGCCTGATGCCAAAGCATGTGCAGTTTCACAATAAAACCATGGTTGATTATTTGCCTGGCTTGGTTTCTCAGGGTCACAATACAGATGTTGCATGTTGCAAACATCATTCTTGTCATCTAAAGTGGTTAAAATAAACTGCCTCAGCATTGTTGGCCATTACTGTAGGTTATTGTGTGCCGGGTCAGGAACTGTCCCCTGACCTCTCGTGCACCTCGCAGCATTGTTTAGCCGCAGCATTCAGTCCGACCTCTTATTGTTTTCACTTTTGAGGTTTCTCTCACGCTCACCGTGTCACTGTAGAGGGTCATTTCGACTCCAGCCTGCTCGGTTGTGAGCCATCACTCCCCGTCTTTGTTCACATTGCGGCGACTGCTCAAAATTCTGCGTAGAAACTCTCACTTACAGGTGTATGTATGTTCCTATCTGTGGTTAGAAGCCTCTTTTTGCAGGTCCAGAACTCATGATGAAGAAAACTGGAATGAGCTCAGAAACAGCGAGCAGAGCAAACTCGAGTCCAAGACTTCAAGTGGAAACTATTCCAGACTGAAATCCCATCTGCTTTCACTTTAGAGTCTCAGTCCTAAACTAAATAAAGATCCCTCCTGAACACTTTTATTGCCTTTTCTCTTTCTATTCATTCTTCTTTCTCGTCTTACTCTTTTCTCTGTATCTCATATCCCCGGCACATATTCTCTTTATTGTTATTTTTGTGAGCTTCAGAGAGTTGACTTGAATGTGAGCAGGCTACGTTTACCCCCCCTCCCCCACCCATTCGCTGGTTCTGAATAAAATTGTCCTGTGGCGTTATGAGTTAAAATATCCCCAGTTAAGTCCAGACCTGATCCCACTCATATGCAACACTTGGCTTTGTTTTTTACTCCTTTAAAAACTGGAACTATTTTTCACTTTCTTCTCTCCTGATATTTTTTTTCTAATGAAACAGAAAAATCCACTTTTGGGGAAAGTGATAACAAGACACAACTAAAGATATTTAAGTGGAAAACCATCCATTGGCATTTTAATAACAACTTACCAAAAACAAAATAAAAACTGTGTGACAATGTGAAATAAAAGATAAGCTGGAGCTTTAGAGCTAGATGTTCCCTTTGGAGGTGGCAGAGACCAAAAACAGAGCTCAAAGACTGAATTAATAATTTCCGTTTCCCGGGTGATCAGAAACATGGCACTTCTGTGTAAGTGCAAGACATGTAAATAATTAAATGTCTTCTAAAATGACGAAATGTGCTTGCTGGAGACAAATTAAATTTGTTCTTTAAACTCTACAAGAAAAAAAAATTAAACCTGCTTCCATGTGCAAACAAAAAACTCCATATCTAGAGCCGGTTTTTGCTGTGATCATTCCCGGTTGTTGTAGAAACACGATGGTGCAACGTGTCAGTCTCTGTGAAAAGGGGATCTGCTCCCTCATTTTCAGGTGATTAAATACTAGTAAA
The DNA here is from genome assembly GCA_033026295.1 of Channa striata. Classification (NCBI taxonomy): domain Eukaryota; kingdom Metazoa; phylum Chordata; class Actinopteri; order Anabantiformes; family Channidae; genus Channa; species Channa striata. The sequence goes on along the minus strand of CM065182.1, from coordinate 8,652,212 downwards.
ACTATATTGTTTTTTTGCTAACAAATCCTTTTAAATCTGATGCACTTTGCCTTTCAAAGGATATGACACATCATTGCTCTGTTCCCAACTTGCTCTGCCCTCTGGTGGCCCAGAAAATGTGGTTATTGTGAGATTAGAGGTTTGGACAGCACGTTACCGCAGAAATCAGAAACAATCCATGTAAAGATCACAGTTGTTTAGAAAGCTGCACGGGCTCGTTTTATTTGCCATGATACACGCCTGTTTTGCATGAGCCCTCCTCGTTTCCCAAATCTCCACAACTGAGGTGGCAAGGGCAAATTTAGTGCAACTCACACAGTCACAATAAACTCGTTTAAACACTCTAGGTTCAAATAAATCGGAAATATCCTTTGAGTAAAGTACAGTATAATTATTGCGACTGCTTCGGAGGTTGCATCATAGAAACGCTTGTCTTAGAGGCCAAGACAATGTTTATTAAAGACATCTTTGCTTTTGACTTTGTGCCGTTCCCAGCAGAACGAACGACCACAGAGTCGCACAGCAGCATTAAATAGTTCAATCGGTTCAGCTCAAATAGAATTGTTGAGTGTAGTCTGTGTTCACAGGGTCCTGCCGTAATGAACGGGTAACCACACCAAACCGAGTAAACAGCACAGCTTTGAGGACCTTTAAATTCACAGAGATAAGGAGCATTTCAGCTCCAGCTCTGCTGCAAGCCAGATGAATCCACCTTTACGTGTCTGTGGGCGTTGACTGAGTTTGCTCCTGGGCAGTGAAATTATGTCCATCTGCTAATGTAATTCCAGCCTGGCCCTGCATGGTATGGTTTGGATTGTCACACTCTGCAGCCAATGCAATCATTGGGCTAAGTCCCAGGCATGCGATGCAACCCACGGCCAACGGAGGCCGTGTTTTTGTTTGTCTGAACAACCACTGTTCATTTTTGATGTTCAGCTTTGTTTGAGTTTCAGATAACACACACTAAAGGGCGACTGGATGTTGTTGGGCACTGAACAAAGACTTTTCCATTCATACAAATAATTCATAAATGAATAAAACGCTCCGCATGTCCACATGGAGACTTCTGCTAAACAAAGCGCTGATGAACTTGGGGCTTAACGCGCATCCCACAGACACATTCGCTGTATATTTATACAATATTTATGCAGTTCTGTTTATTGATGTGCAGTCTAACTGGCATCTCAGGCTTGGTATTACAGGTCAGTGGAGGGCAGACTGCTTTCCGAGAACCTCTGCTTACTAACTGGGTCACATCTGACCTCATAAGGCTGCAGACATCCACAGGCTGACTGCACTGCCTCCCATCTCTCTAATACTTCCCAGGGGACTTAACCAGCCACACAGGGTGCATGAATAAGTCATGAAGTACGGGCTCCTCTTTGTTTGAGGTGATGCTTCTCTATCCCCTGCGTTCTCTCGGCTTCTTGCTTATTTAAATTCAGTAAGAGAACCTCTCTTCATTAAGGCAAAACTGGCCTGTGCCCTTTTACTGCAGCTTTCTTTTGAGAGATGCACACTTGCCCTTCTCTGTTCCTCTCCTCTATGCCTCCTTTGGGTCCTCTTGTGCTGAAGAGGGCGATTTATTCATCTATTGATTTACTTGTTTGTATGTTAGCCCCATGAGAGAGAGAGAGAGAGACACAGAGAGGATGATTTCCCGGTGGTTGCACCCAACCTGGATCTGTCCAACATACTCAGAGTCAGATGGAAAATATAAGTTCTGAGAAACTCAGAATAAAGCTACAAATGCTGAGTAATTACAATCACATAAGAAAGTTTAAAAAAAAAAAAGGTTCGACTTTATGTTTGATTGAGTCATTAAGGCGTGTTTGCCATTCGGTGTTAACCTCTAGAGAACAAGATCGGCATGGTGTGGGTACAGAGGTCAGAGGTCAAAATACAAAGACCTTAAGAGGGATGAGAAAGGCGTCCAGGATGATTGCCATGAGAGAAAATAAAACAAACTAACGTGGTAACCTGATGCCCTTTGGAAGTAATTTATGTAAAAATGTGCAGAATGTCCAAAAAAGCATTAACCACCTCAAAGTCAATATGGCATGACTAAAACGAAGAGATATACTGATCCAGTACGTGTTTTTTTTTTACATCACATGCCAAAAAAGGCCTCACACACCTGACGTTTTCCATCGCACTTGCTGTCTCCAGGATAATCGTTTTTACAGGATGTAATGAATGAAGTTTGTAAGATCTGGATCTGTATTTGGATATAGATGCAACATTGCAATCTCAATCCCAATTCGGAAAACAAAAGTTTACTGTTGGATCTGTAACCATGTTCATCAAGTGTCAAAAATCTGAATTGATGTTTTCTGTTCTTTTGTGATGTTATGCTTTCTGGCTGTGTGCTTTTATTTGTCTGAACATTACTCAGCAGATCAAATTCTGCAAAGAACATCAAGCAGCAACACAGAGTTTCGGCGAATTCAGAACATTTTTAGAACAAGCAAGAAAATCGGAGCTTGGCAGGAAGCCACATGACTGTAATATACAATCAGGCAGACAGGAGGTAGTAAAACGTGCGGGGCATGATTCTCATGTGTGGAGTGTGCGTGCACGCGCGTGAATACAAATCTAAGCTGAGCACAAATCTGCTCTTAACATCCATTCATGATAAAAAAGAAGATTTGAAGCAGCATATCCACGTATCCTGGCTGACTCGTAGCGCACAAAACACCACCTGTTGTTCAAATTTATGACATCGAGTTACTTGCGATGGCTGAGCTTTACGTATCGCAACTGTTGTCCTGCAAATAATAAAAATTTCTCTTTGTGTCTGTGTTGGTGTCGCCAATGATGCATTTATCAAGCTGCAAAACGGGAGATGGAGGGAATGAGAATGGATGAAGTTTCCAACTCAAAAGTCTTAAATGAATTATGATTACAAAGGCAAGAGGAAAGGCCAACGGAATCTATTCAAAATCGAGAGCCTTCCATTTACAGAGACGATAGCTCTCACTTTCAACAAGCTCATCAACCGATGAAACTTTTCCACGGCCGACGAGCCTTGTCAAACTGTGTGTATAATATAATCACTGGTGTCCAGATTTTCTCTTTTGTTGATTTGACCCATTTCTAAGAATGAGAGGGAAAGAGGTTTGGAAATAAGACATTAGAGTTTACAGTTTCATCTTGTTTTAGCATAAAAAAAAAAAAATCCCTTTGCAGTGGCTCAACACTGGCTGTCTAAACCCAGCAGAGCTTCAAGCTGTCAAAGGTATTAAAGAGTTTTTTAAGCTTTCACAGATGGATATACAATGGTAAGACTCTTTTCTGCGTTACCCTCGCTGTGTCGTGCAGCTAGTAATTTTATACCGAAGAGGTGTGACTGGGGGGGGGGGGGGGTGGGCACGATAAACACTGATCTGAACATGTTTAACTCTGAAGCATGAATGGCTCAGTAACATCAGCGGCTAAACTTCAAGGGTAAAACCGTATGGGCAACGCTCATTGTAGGCCACAGTGAAATGCTCCGAGAAACCAGGATGAATATTATTGTAAGCCTCAGCCGCCCAGAATAAAGTCGAGGTCGTCTTCCTCGAGTTTTTGTTCCTTTCTTTTGTAGGTTCAGGATTTGTAAGTGAAAGTAGAAGCCGCTTTAGTAATCTGTCCACTTTTGGACTGTTATATTATACGAGCAGACTTTGTTTGCATATCCTGGGCTGCACCGAACTGACACACAACAGTTGTGCAATCGTCAAGTATCTATTTTAAAAAATCACTTGGAAGAGCTGTTTTGGCATCTTTTGCCCCTCTGCTAACCTAAGTTCACAGGTTTTCATAAACTCTTTAAACACAGTGAGATATAGTCCAGCCTGCAGCAATGAGTGCAAAATTACAACATCACCAAATAAGGACACTGTCTCCTGAGCTGCAATCGCAAATGCTGCTCTGTGTGTGCGTGCGTGTGTGTGTGTGTGTGTGTGTGTGTGTGCGGGCGCATGCATGTTCTCATACTTTGTAAGTACCGATTTGAGTGTAAGACCTTTAGACTGTGGATATTTTGGGAAAGTGAGGAAATTTTTGCTGATTCTGATAAGATGGTTCAGCTAAGGGTTTGCGCCAGGGTATACAACATGTCTGTGATTGTCTTTACAAGTGCTTGTGAGAGTAATTTTATGATGTGTTTATTTTTATGTCAACATATCGCAAATTCGGAATTTTACTCTTTTGGCTTCTTGACCAAATCCTGAGAGTGAGAGAGTGAGATAAAAAGAGAAAGACATAGTGGATGAGATTGATTACACACACTATGTACAAGGTTTTCATGGCAGTTTCTCACACATTTCAAACACTAGCAATATATTTCAATAGCACTATATATTTTACTATAATAAAATTCTAAACTTTATTTCCATTTTTCCTGAATTGCTATTAGAGATATTGTATATCTCTCTCAGATAGCACATCCTCAATCCTAAATTCACAGTCTCTGTTTGAGTGTCCAAAAAGGAATCAATGAAAACTGACAGTGTGCAATAATTTCTCCCTTTTACAATGCCACATGTGGTGCTTTCAATCCAAACATCATATCAGAATCATGCTGTAACGTGCCAACAGTGCAATAGTTTCTCATCCACTGGAAGCTCTTCTGGATCCTCTCTGCACACTGTTTCTTAAAGGAGCCCGGGGATACAAAATAGGATAGGTTTGGAGGGAATACAAGAACGAGGAAAATCGAGAATGTGTAAAATCTGTGAGAGAAAGCAGGTGGGTCGAGGGCTCGCGTCTGACCTGTAAAACTCACCTCAGGGTAACGTCAACCTGCTGTGACAAACCTGGCTCGCTTTCTTTTCACGCTGTGGAAGCGAAAGGTCACAAATGTGCTCACCCAGAAATTCAGCATGAGAAACCCGACTGATCCACATTAGTGACATGCAAACAAAGGCATTCGGAGGAGGACAATCTCTGGAATGCAAGGTCAACTTTTGCGGCCCATAAGTCTGTCCTTTTGTTGGCCTCCTATTTTGACAGGTAAGTTGATTTTGATGAGTGGTCTTATCTGCAGGAGAGACGCTTTGGAAGCAGCTGTTTGGGTGGCTGTGGCCCCCTGCCTACCTAAATCTTTGTGAGCCCCAAATAAAAAAAAAACCCTGAGGAATCCACTAGATGAGCTTGTGTGTGTCTTTATATGGATTCTTCAAACTGAACAGAAATTCTTGCAAACCCCGTCAGTTTCTGTATGGTGCTGCACTAGGACCAGCAAATCGGTGTGAGCAACCTGGTTCGCTTCTTCCTTTAGGTTTATGGTTGTTTCTCCGCGCTGGATGATTAAAAAACACACAGCATCCGGTGTCCAAAGACAAACATCGGTGCAGCAAGTTTCTCCCTGTGCAATTATTTCTACAACAGCCGAAAGACAAAGGTCAACAACTGCCTTTTACTTTATGTATTATGAAGTCAGAGCTGAAATTAAGAGGAGCATGGAGCAGGGAGTGAAAGATGAGCAGAGTAAGGAAGAACAGCAGAGATTATTTGCTTTTTTGCAGGAAGGGAGATGGTCTTGTCAATTTAAGGGGGTTCCAGGGGATGTTTGCTCACCCTCTTAATGGCTTAAAAGGACTGGAAACATCTATCTTTCACTCGACACGTTTCAGAAGGGAAAGCTCAAGAGAAGTCCACCGATTCTAGCCTGTGACTTATTGCACGAGAACCTAAAGATATGCCCCCGCACACATGGAAAAATACCAATATTCATACAACAAAAGAATTTCCATTATGGTGTCATGAAGTTAGGAGCCATATTAACGAAATGCTACAAAACCAGTTGACATTTTAAAACACGCAACAAACGTTTATGAGCATAGGATTTATTGATTTTGCAGAACTTTTATAGACCGTAATTCTGTACTCGGCCTTAAGAAATGTGTAAATAAACAGCATCCAACACAATGTACAGTCCAAAGGGAATGCACACATTTACTGTGAGAGTGTGAGAAAAACATGCTGGATGGATAAAAATTACTGTAGATAAAAATAATAAAATATACACAAGCATGCAGGCATACACACAAGAGTGTCTGTCATGAGCAGCCTGGCACTGGGGTCGAGAGCCCAAACCAGGGCCACTGGAAAGGATCTATCTGCACCTCTATATTCAGCACATCTACTGTGTTGTGGCTGGAGGTGAGGGGAGGGTAATATTTTGTGTTCTTGGGGCAAGAGATTAGGCATCGCACGTTACAGAGCCAAGCAGCTGTTCTGTGGTTTCTTGGATTTGTCTGCGCAGCTTTTCTAAAGAGTTAATAAATTTATGAAGCTTTAGTCATGCATAATATATTTTTGTTCCGTCTGTCTGAAGAAAAGTATGATTTCTCGTCTTTATTTATGTGTATATGCAGTTGTATTCATGCTTGTTAACAGTTGTAGTGTCTGTAATCGCATCGGGTCTGTCACTGGCCTGTTTGACAGAAATTTATAGATTATTCTTTAAGAGAAATGTTCCAGTGAGGCCCATATTGTGTGGTTGCCTGATAAACAGACATGTTCTTGGCATCTTGGGCACATTACTTAATGCAACTTTGGATTTGACATTAAATATGGCTAAAGTGTATGGAGAAATGACATCTTTTGACTGCTAGCACAGGGGTAAATATTGATTTTAAGCTCGCCTGCCATGCGCTGCCTCTGCCAAATAATTCCATATGTTTGTAATTTTACTTCAATTCAGCCCCTCCTACACTGATGTTGCATTATAATATCTTTTTGTTGTTGGGATGCCTCCAAGAAAAAAAAAAGCTATCAGGACATTTCACACAGAACTTTATACCCATTGTTGATCTGTCCTATTTGTCTCTTGAAGTCCATTATTCTTCTTTTTCCCACACCTCACTTACAGACGTAATGGAAAGATCCACACCAAACCAGACTGGGCTCGGTGCAGTACGGCCCAGTCTCATAAGGCTGAATAATATAAATGTCACCAATGAGCTCAAACAGAGACTACAGACAAAACCAACAGGGCCACTATCAATGTGTGTGTCCATGTAAAAAGGATATAGTGGACCAGAGCTGGTTGGCTTTGTGTATTTAATTTGAAACAGGTTTTAACCATGGAGCAATGTCAGCACATTATGTTTTGTGATCTCTCTCTAAATTCCAGAAATGCACAAATGCAGGTTTATCAGTCACCGATGAGAGAAGCATGTGTGGTGCTAAACTGTGATAGTTTCAGAACAGAGTATTAACAGCAAAACACATTTTAAAGGCATTCCACAACAAGGAATGTCCGAGAAAAAAAGGTGTTTCCTCTTTTATTGTTCGCCGTTAAATGGATGCGACTGCCTCAGAAACCCAGTGAACAGCTTTCTGTGGCAGCTTGCTTGATTACGGTGCATTTCCGCTCTCCCACAGCCCCACCAGGTGGCTGCTCGGCTCTCCTCGAGTGAGTCCAACCCACTGTGGTCCCGCAGCGCTCAAACCTCCTGAAGGCGCTGAGGTTAGTTTAGGAGCTTATGGGCTCACTGCAAAAATTATGGGTTCGTCAGAACTCCGGGACACAAAAAAGGAGTTCAAAGAAGTGCCTTTAAGCTCGTTGATTTGAAAAAGGATTCCTCGGAATACACAATATGTTGGAGGTCCTCCAAGGCTCCCAAACACTGCATTAAATATGGGAATGAAAGGAACCCCCAGACTCACTGATGTTTGTCCCTTTGTTGATATATGTTCTTAATACGTGCACATGCATAAATTTAGTGTGAACAAAAAAGTATCTGCCCATTTTTCGTCTAGGTCACATTTTGGGATTGTAGTTTTCTTATGTGAACAATTAATCTCAGGCGGATAGTCAGTTTTAGATGCTTGGATGGTGAGACTATCTAGAGATACATAAATGCTTTAAATTTAATATGCACGCCAACGGTGAGTTCATCTTTTCACTCTCATCGGAAATGACTGCAGACTGAACTCACTAATCCCGTAGGTATGACTACTGAAGACAAATCAACATAAAAGTCTCTCAAGATGTCATCTCAGGACAAATAAAGTTTAGGAACTGGAATCTTTACGCTGATTGACTACAGCTGGTGCAAACGTAGGGAGATAACACTTATTTATTTCTATTTCATATGCGCTGTCCCGCTCCTTTCATGAAGAGGCCTATGGATCCCTGCTTCCTGGCTGGATTAGTGAGGCAGCTTTGATGTGGCTTGTGCCCCACTTAGTGTGTACAGGCAGGCCTCTCACTCCTGTGTGTGTGTGTGTGTGTGTGTGTGTGTGTGTGTGTGTGTGTGTGTGTGTGTGTGTGTGTGGCAGAGCTGAGATGAAGAGGTGCATGCGAGACCCCCCACTCCCACCGCCATCTCTTAAAACTCTGGCAATGTTTAGATGTAGTATCTGACCAAGAATGCACTATAAACCAGATGATTCAGGAACAAATCCAGCTGTAAAACACCAATCCTGCCAATTAAGGCCAACGTTTCTCACAGCTTTCTCACTTGACCGCATGTGTGTGTGTGTGTGTGTGTGTGTGTGCATGTTTGAGTGTGTGTGCCCCATTATGTGAACGTTCATTGTTCATTTGTGTGTTTTTTAACATGCTACAGTGTGTCTTGCCAAGCACAGGTAGCTGATTTCAAAAGCAAAATAAACTCAGGAAGCATTAATAACATCTTTGGAACACATGGGAACGTTGAAGGCTTCCAACATTACAAAAACCTCCACATGAATCACTAATTCCTCAGTGGAAGAGATGAACTGCTGCGAGATCATTTCCAGTATGCATCAGTATTAATATTTATCATGTTTAATGTGTCATTGTTGATAAGAAACATTGTTATCAGACTGTCAGTTGAGGTTTAAAAATGAAATGCAACATTAGGGTTTGAGCCTAAGGGTTCAGGCTAATGTTGCTGTGGTAATGGCCATTAAGTGCCACATGAAGTGCTTAACAGCCGTCAGTCAGCGCCGCACTGAGTATTGGAATTGGACAATTATGAAAGATTAATGAGAGATTAACTTAAGGTTTATGTTTCAACCGCATCTTAGCCTTCCCCAGCGGATGGAGTTTTCTCAACTCGTCGTAAAGATAACTTGGGTTTATTAGGTCATGTGAGCCAATATCTATATGACAGCAGAGGAAATGCAATCTGGCAAGGAAGAAGGTGTCATGCGGATGAAAGCTCCCAAACAAAATCACGGTTATATTACATCCATATATGGAAGATGGTTCTAATGGGAATGTGGTTTTTTCTTTTTTTTTTTTTTTTTTTTTACAATTGAAATAAAAATCCAGTAACTCGTCAAAACAAATCTACACTGCATGGCTCTGAAAGCTCTTGTGCTAAAACTACTGCTCAACAACACACACACCAGGACGACACCCTGCAAAGACAAAGGAAAACCTTGAATGGCCGCGAACTGTAACGTTGACTTCAGAGGGCTCAGCACACCTCAGGGCAGAGCCCAGTGTTTTTGTTGCTCCTGATGCAAAACAGATGAGAATGACTTGTTGGAAATTTATGGTTGCCATTGAGGGCTGGAACACGCTGCATTCAGTAGCTTCATGGTCAGTCAAAATATTTAAACACCCATATATCCTTAAAATACATATGAGAGAAGTGTGTATGTGTGGCTGAGTCGCAGGAATTTGCCAAATTACAAATCAAGGATCCTGCACAGCTCGGGTGTTAAACAATCACTGGGGCCATCCAGCATTTGTTTGAAAAGAGGGTGGGGTGTCAGTCTACAATGTAAACTCTTCAAGTAGAACATCAGCATATTAGCAGTTTGTCTGATTAGCTGGTGAACAAAAGCGATCCAGGCTGCCACGGCCCGTTGGATGACATCCATCATTGTCATTTGCTCCGGGTCTGGCAGTGAGTGTCACGTTCATTAAGTGTTAACAATAAGCCAGGAAACCCACATGTGAAGTCAGCGGATGATTTCAAGTGGCTCTGAAAGTGTCATTAGTCATTCGAACAGATCATGAAAGTGATCATAAAAACAACTGTAGTCATCACCATGAGGTCACATTTTTTTTTTTTATTCTCCTTCCACAGATATTATCCAAGCTGTTTTTAAAGTCTTCGCCATACGAGTTATTTCTTTAATTATTAGGGCTCGCTTGCACATTTAGTTCTTTTCTAGTGGCTCTATGGTGTCGGCTCTGTCTAAGTTTAAGCCTTGTAGATGTGACTCTTGTGTAGCTGCGTTACGTTTGGGATTTGGTGCCATCTTGAGGAAATATCAGGGACAGAAGAGAATAAAAATTCAGATTCAGGTCAGCTCAGTATTTCGTGATTGTCTTGAAGTGATGAGAGGCAGTAAACTAAATACAGTATGATAGATTTCAAATTTTCTAAAGTAAACATGTGAAATGCATTGATGTCTAATTTGTTACATTACTGGAGAAAGGCTGGTGGCTGATCAATGTTTTTGCATTAGACTTTTCATAGATTTGCGTGAGTCTTTCAGTGACTCAAAAGGTGAGTCTGCACAATAGTGTCTGAGTAATTCCCTGATTCCAGTAACTAGTCGTTGTATGGCCAGACTAACATTTAATGTGGTCGCTGACTAACTTAAAAATTAAAACCTTTCTTTGTCACTTTCTACATCTGAAATACTTAATGGAAAACAATGTGCCTCTTCTGCGTTTCACACTGCTAACACTGCATTTTCCACAGCAGCAATGGATGGCCACACGCAACTGAGTGTGAGAGGCGTCCCTCTTATTTCCTCAGTATTAAACTTGCATATTGGTAGTCACGCACGTGAGTGAATGTGACGCGTTGTTTAAATTTGCTTTTTTATTTTACATGCATATGCAGTAAAGATCCGTCAGTTCAGCATCAAGGAAAAGGCACATTTGGCTGAGCCAGAAATTAAAAGCAACTGTGAACCATGGTTTTAAATTTAATGTTAAGCTGGTGAGGTTTTCAAACACATCTGTGGAAGCAACTCACATCTGCAAAACATAGCTCAGAGAAAAATATATTTTTCAAGTTTCTCTGTTATTTAATATAAGTAGTGGCTTTTTTTTTTATTGTGCATGTATAGCAATAGAGATGTTATATTTAATTGGATGTCATAAAAACGTTATCTCCCTTCTCATATGCAACACACATGGATGAAACTAATGTAATTAAAGAAGATCTAGCGAGGTCACTAAACCCTTTAAATCCAATATATCAAGATTCACTACACAATCAAAGTGAATTATTATCATAATTACAAGAAACTGATGGTAACTGGCCAAGCTGGAGCGGGAGAGTGACTGCTGCAGGCTATAATCTGGGTGGACAGCACTGTGCGCACACATCTGCAGTAGCTGCAGCTGTGGCTAATTATATTACGTGTCATTATGCTGTTCCCGTGTCCATAAGCTGTAAAACATTGTTGTTGTTTTAAAAGTTAAAAAGGAAAGAAATCTCACAAAATAACCCACATCGTGTTCACTGGAACAGGTAGTAACACTGACCTGGCACCAAAAACATGCAGACTGCAGCTGGAAACCTCACACTGTATTCAAGCACACTGCCATTAGTAAAATGTTCCCACATTTCATAGCCCTTCCAAAAATACACCGAGAGTTTCCTTTGGCTGCCCAGTTCTTTCAACTTCCCATCTATTCATTAATAAAATGTTCACTTTTTCCCTCGCTTTGATTCTTCAAGTCCTTTCCCAGCCTCAGACTGACCAAATGGGCTCTTTGTAGGTACCAAACATAGCTTTGTTTTTCTAGGAAGCTGTTTGATCATATGTATACATATGTATAATTATAGCATGAATTAGATGTACTGTTACATGGTCGAACATTCACTGTGGCCCGTCATTTATCACAGTGTCGATGTCTGTGTGACCACTTTAAATGCTAATATCCTCTGACAGATCCACATTACTGTCTCAAAGTTGTCCGTATATATTGTTTGAATTTGAATATATTGTTATATTGGTTGCTTTTATTAAGATATGACAGATGTGCTTTGCGGATTTTGTATGTGAATATGGTTCTTATGGGAGTCGTCCTATATTTTACTGTAAGCCCTACTAATGTTAAGTCAAACATGAGGGCGGGGTGGGGCGGGACATTTACGTGTTTGTTTCCATACAATAGCTCTTTGCTTTTTCACACAACTAATCTTCCTTTATCTGCCAGGAGGATACAGTAACTCTTTTTTGTTGGAAAAAAGCTTTTTGCTTTTTATAAGAAACGTAGACTACAAGAAGTGGTATAGATAAATGACTTTAAAGAAAATATGGAAAGAATAAAATAAAAATAGAGCAAATTCTTATTGAAGAGGTAGTTAGATATTTCAAAAGACAATTTCATCTCAAGTGAGTTACTGTATTTTGCAGAGCATGTCTTTGTGCTCTAATTATGTGAACCAAATGAGTTTACAGTTGCAGCCACATGAGGGCAGACTTTCTTGGACAAATATAGTTTTGCATCCAAACTTTGAAATCACAGTGTTGATAAGCACCGGAATTTGCTGAGGCACATATAAGTTTAAGGTACATGCATCGGTTGCTCAGTGAAACCTGCATCACTTGTGCATCACAAATGCTTCCAACGGTGGTTTGTAGCCCAGTCAGGAAAACTAAAGAATTTCAATTTCAATTTCTACATCCAATTCTGAGGCTTTAGGGAAATTAGATGTGGTTCCCAAACCAGGTCCTGACCTCAGGTAAATAATTTAATATAAAGCTATACATGTTTAAAGTGAATACATATCTGGTGTCTTTTCCAGTTTGGGGACTTTTAAGGTGTTCTGTCTTTCTCAGAGATATTAATACATCAAATTAGAAAAAAACATGATCTGGTATCTGCATTTGACCATCAATTAAAAATATATTATTGACAATTATAGACAACTCAGTCACACAGATTAGGCAAAAAACTTTCATAACTAGCTTTAGAAGATCTTTGATTTGTCTTGTAGGAGTGACTCAGTGTTACAAAAGCAGCTAATTTCTCTCGTGTCATTATTTCAGAATATAAATTTTAATCTAAAGGCATTGCCTGTTAAAATTGAGGGGGGAAATAGAGAACTACAAAATATAATGCATATATGTTTGTGAAACTGGAACATGCATCTAATGTAATTACACAATAGTAATGCAAACGTCCCATTGATTTAGCTTTAGCTTCGTTAGTTAATTAAACCTCAGAAAAAATGGTCCATTATAAAGGATTTACCCGTATAATGAATATCAGATTCATAACTTTGTTATAAACAAACATGGAATAAAAGCAATATCTTTTTTGTGGCGAGTGATCCATCTTCCTTAAATAGACGCTCTTTTGGTCGGAGACAGTGACGTCATTTCCGTAAATCGTTTCTCCAGGTTTCAGTAAAACAGATAGAGGATTATTTACGAGGGTCCGGAGGTGAACGCAGTTAACGGGGACACGTTAGCTGTCATTGTCGTAGAACCGTCGTTGGACGACAGCGCTGCATCAGTTTTTCACGGACAGTTTGGACGAAAGACGCAGCGGTTTCCCTTTAAGCCGAGCGCGAGCCGGGATGGACCGCTGTTAGCTTCCAGCCTCATTAGCTTCACTCGTTAGCTTCCCGGACAGCTCCGTGTTAACGGCGGGACCGAGTGAGACACCGTAAGTCAGGATTTTACGTTTCCTGTGTTGGTAACCCGCTTAGCACAGTGAATTCTCTGGATTGTTGTCGTCTTAACCAGCTTCTTCCGAACAGCTGTGTGTCTGTGTGTGTGTGTGTGTGTGTAAACTAGGGACAGGCCTGTTCTGGAAAGCAGATGAATTTTCAGCCCGAACTTGATTCAACGTGCTGCACGTCCCCTCAGCAAATAGCGGTTCCGAATGTTGTTTTTACCGGCCCACGTAAAGTTGGACAGATCGAACCCTGCAGATGCCGAGCTGCAGCAGGAACTGTTCACCTGCACCGGTGCAGCTGTTCGGGTTCCCAGCCGGACCTCAACGTGTGATCAGTCCTGTTAGAAACCCTTAGCCCGTCCTCCCAAAGTCAGGAATGACATTCTACTAATGTATTTGTAATTGTTCTATTTTTGTGCAAATTACTTTGAGTTAAATCAAGTGGGACAATGTGCGAATGGCCTTTTAAAATAGGCTGTAAGTAAGAACAATATACAGTAAAGTTGTTGCCATATGGTTATTACCCTGCAAGTTCTAAAAGCTGTAGGAAGTTAACAAGCTGATGTCTTAAGATCACCATGGCATTGCATATTTATTGTTCCTTGTCTAAATGACTTGGCAGAGAACCCGCACATTGTATTACTGTAGTGTCACAAGTGGATCGTTGAGACTTAAGCAGAGTTATTATGGAGATAATCTGTCCATCCAGTTTTTATGTTTTTTTTTTTTTTTTTGTCCCCAGTCTCTGTCACTGCTGCAGAAGGCTTAGAGAGTGGCTGTATGTCAAAGGATTGTTGAGCAAGACAAGCACAACTAGTGCGTAAAGTCAACAGACGTCATTCCTCAGGAAGCAGAGTGGGTATGGCAATGTGTGCGTTCATAATGGAAAAGGCTGCTGAGGCGCGGTTAGAGCAAATGTACACAAGCTCTACGCACACTGCACCTCCCTTGGTGGTGCCAGCCAGTGATCGAACTGCCATAAACCTGCCATACAGTTATGTTCAGGTTACAGTCAGTCACATGGTAGCTGGTAGTACAAGGACAACAAGGAGTTTTTTTTAGTTTACACACAGGCCTATTTACCCAACACTCTTTATGAGAGATTTATGAGATATAGTCGTTGGCTTGAATGACTCCTACAGGATTTCAAACACATGCAATATTAGACATTAAAGAAGCTCACAAGCATAAAACTGTAATAATATGTATTGATCTGTTTTCAGTAGTTAAACAATTGTATAATATTTCAGTTTTTTTATGGCATTTTCTGATAATGATGTTCTGCAATGCAAAAAAAAAACAAACAAACATGGAAACAGTTTTCCAATCTTGTCACACACAGAATACACTCAAACTTGTCATTTTTGCTCTCATTTGTGAGATAAAATTTATCATGTTTGTCCAATAACAGCAAAACTCCTGTATATTTTTTGTAGATTTTAAGCATATGTGTTTGTATAGCTTATGATTATGTATAATAGACCAAATGAGATTCACTGCTGAAAACGACTGAATGTAAGTGTTGAATATTTTGCTGTCTCCCCTCTAGTTTAGGATTTAGCAAGTGGGTGCTCCCAGCACACGGCTCTGCACATGAGTTGTTTGGTAGAGTGGCCACTTCAGGAAGACAGCTCATTGTGGTGGCGGCTCCTGTGCATGGGTCTTTCATAGGTGTATTGTTTTTATGCCAAGCAGTAGCCTTGCTCTTTGAAAACCACCCCCTCGCTTGTTTGTGGCAATTATATTCCCATCTGCCTAATGGTTTGGCTGTTTTGACTACACTCTTCTGTTGCTCCACTTCAGAGCAGCATTAAAGCTTCGGTGTTTGTCCGTCTCTGCCTTTTTCACTTTATTTATGCAGACTGGGTTCTCTCTCTCTCTCTCTCCCTTTTCTGCACAGAAATAGTGCATTATGACAGACAGCATTATGAGTAAAGCAGCCACAATGGAGATTCCTATCAACAGTAACGGTGACACTGGGACGCTACCAGAGGACGACAGCCTTGAACAGGTGGGTCAAAGCTACTGAATCAGGTGACAGTGCACCAGTCGGGACCACTCTGTTTGAAGCTGTTGCAAAAGCAAACAAAACTGTAAAAGCTTACTGGCTATCAGTCCCAGGCCAAAAAAAGACAGTTTGCATACTTAGAACCAAACTGCAGCAAACAGAACAGAGAATACATTGTTAATTGTTTTATTAATTTAATTATTGCTATTTCTTTCCGACAAAAAATAAAACCTTGTGTACTTTTAAGGGTCTATTGGCTCTGTAAAGTTTTTATCAGTTCCAGAAGTGTTCTCACAATAGTAAATTTTCAATCTCTAAAGGAGTTCTATAGCTTAGCACCTTTGCTTTTATTTCACTTTTTAATCCTTTTAGAACGGTGGATACTGAATGTTAAAGTTTCACAAGTGGCCATTTTTTCTGGAAGCTATAGTCAACAGTCTTCATGTTGTGCTGTAAATTTTTAACAGGAAACAGATCTGGACTGAAGGCAGGCATGTTAAACACACATAGTCTACGTCCTGACTATGAATGAGTCCTCGCATTGTCCTGCTGAATTATCCACTGACGGATAATGTCATTACGTGTTTTTACTGTTGGTTTAGAACAGTGGCACAGAGATCCATGCTTTTTTCGTTTGACATTAACCGTGGTTATAGGTGTTGTTGTCAGTTATCACAAATTTAGATATTTGAGCTCTTTTCTTTCCATTCACATCTCGACAGTAAAATGTGCAGCGTTATTCAGGATTTATTCTTCTTAGTGAATACAGTTGTCAGCAGTGAACACTGTATGAATGGGGCCATTTACTTACTGTCATTCTCCCACTTTGCTTTATTGTACCTGCACTGAATGTCGCAGAGAAGAAGGTTCATTTAGGTTTGTTCTCTGCTGTGTTTAGCTCACATTTTGTAAAGTCCTGCCTGTTAAATGTTGCCAGAGGTCCTTGTGTTGCTTGTCTTGTCTAGCTACAATTGTGGGAAAAAAAGAGATCCTACTGGGAAATCAGGTCTCCACGTGTCTCCTAGGGAACCAGTTGTTTCCATAGCTCATGTGGCCTCATGTTTGGGACTGCTGACAAATCTGTGGTGTAACTGGTTAACCTAAACACAAGGTATTATGCTGAAATTCTAAACTCTCAGACAAAGTTATTACCATTCATATTTTACATCTATTTACAGAATGAATAATCTTCACTTCACAGAACCAAAAGACACTTTTTTTTCCAGCACAGTGGTTCAGGATAAACATTTCTTTTTCCACAAATTTACAGAGTTCTAAGCAGACTCAGTTAAAATGAAGTAACACTGGAGTTGCAGAGTAAGTTTGAACAGGTTGTTAATTTTTCTGCATCCCAAGCCACACCTTGTTAGACAAACAGACTGAACATCCTGGAGGAAGCATGAGCAGTTATTTGTGTTATTTGCTCACCAAACTGTGTGCGTCTCCACTTAAGTAGTAAAAGAAAACCCAACCTTTTGTCCAAGCTTTCATGCTGTAACAAGTATTTAATGAGTTGGTGTGGCTGGTCCAGTTTAATGTGTTGTGTTCATGTATGAAGAGTGGTTGGCATCACTCTTTAGTGCTGGATATTAACAAGTTGTCATAGCAACTTCGCAATTAATCTGAAACTGGCTGTGCTTTGTCCTTGGGTGAAAGCCCTGCGAAATCAGATTGATATCTGCTGTGCAGCACTTGGTTGATATCTGCTGTGCAGCAGGCTGTTTCCCTCTTACACCTAATAGAGAAGACGTCTGTCTGATTGAGGATGAGCAGAACAACATGGATTGTGACTGGCATCTTGATAGTGATATGGATAAGATGGACCAACGTCATCAACCTGGCAAAAAAAATCGAATGCAACACAGTCGCTCAGTGGTGTCTGTTTTGACAGATAACAGCAATGATACTGTTATATATAATTTCACATAGTTGTTTACTTGTGCTGTTCACTTGGATATGTTTTGTTAGAATGGTAAAGCAGCTAAGTTCTTGGAATTTCTGGCATTTAAAAGTATAGCCTGCATTCTCTAGCTATAATGCTAGAATTTCATTTTTTGTTTAATCTGTAAAAGACCCTGTGAGGCATTTTCATCAACCCACTAAACATCACTGCTATGATATGAGTATCAGATGGTTTTAAGGTATCCAGGGAGGGTCAGGGTCTGCGTCAGCGTCAGCTTTCTTCCACATCACACATTTGCCACAACATGAGTGAGATCTCTAAAATAAGAGATGCACAGACTGCAAATAAAGGAATTAAGGCGCTAAACACAGGTTTGTTTTTACAGTTACATTTTTTTGTTGGTCCAGTGTTTTTGTGGTTCAAATCTCCATCTTTGCAGGTAGTTAAATACTGGAAACTGGTTTTATAGGCTACTGAGGTTGGTACTCTTGCTGTGATGGAGGCCATTTGGCCATTATAGACATGTTCCAAAATATATATTTTTAAACTTATTTTAATGTCACTTTAAATCTCTGTATTTTTTAAATGAACATATTAATTTCTCCAGTGTTATGTGAGAATCCATGTTTTAGATTTTTCTTGTTGTCCAGATAGTGATGACATATATTATGGCAAAGATGGTAAAACATCCATACATGCACAGTTATGAGCTTCAGTTTACCGAACATAAGATGTTACATAGTGAACTAGATGATCCGCTTTAAAATTTGGAATTTGAAAGTCCTGAACCAACCTCCTGTGATATCAGTCGCCACTGCTCTCCATCCTACATTCGTGCTGTGTGTGGACCTCAGTGTGTTTTGTTTTTTTTTTCTTTTATATCATTCGCTCTTGTTTCATGATTTTAGTCATAGATTTTTCTTTTTGTCCTCTTTCCTTTTTCTATTTGTTTGTCGTTGGTGTTTGTCAACCCCTCCTCCTCCATCTCTGTGCAGGCTGCAAAGCTGCAGTGGAGCTTAGATGAGAAGGTAGGGAGCTCCAGAGGCACCAGGGTGAGCAGGCAATTTGTGCATTTTTCTTTTTTAATGTGTCTTCATGTTGGTTTGTAACACTGCACAGTGGTTTGACTTTACGCAATAGTCAATTGCATTGCATCACTACATTGGTTTATTTCACAAAATGTCATATATGTCATTTTTATGACAAACCACAGTGCAACTTTCATAGCTCTTACTAACTTTTGCCAGAGAGAGTTTCTTGCAGTAGGTGTGTTCCCTCAAAGACAGTAGTGTTAACAAAATAGCTGCCAACTAACTCTAACTAGAATTAAAGCCGTCTAGTTTGTGTTGTGTCCTGTCTAGAGCTAGTGCAGTCTAGAGTGTGTGTGTCTGTGTGTATATGTGTTTGTGTCACGTGGGTTATATGTTAGTGTGATCCTTTTTTGGGATGGTGTTGGTGGGATGGTAATCACTATGTTATTATACTAATGTTGTAATGTCGGTGTGATGTGGCTTTACTTGTTCTATGTGATGTGTCAGTTTATGTTTCAGTAAGAATAAAAGTCCATACGAGGGTTTGTTATAACTGCTGTGTTGGTCTGAATAAACAGAAGAGCAGAATCTTGATACATTTGTAGAAAGAAGACCGTTTATTCATGCTCATATCCCTCTGTGAAAACCATCTGACCTCCAGCAATGCAAATCATAGCAGCTATAATTTTGCTTTAATTGTTTGTTTACAAAAAGGAAACTGCAGCCTCCTTTTCAGATAATCCTTTTGTAGTTTCCTGATCACATTCTTCAGATAGTCTAAGTGTAACCTCACAGTTTAGGAAATGTGTTCTATATTTTTTAGTCTTATTAAATTATAATTAAAACTGTTTGTTGCAGGAATACAACATACACTTTGCCAAAGTGAGAAATCAGTTTTGGTCAGATTTTTTTTTTTTTCCACAAATCGTTCCCAAATGTTTTAATAGCCAATATAGAGGCAGACAAATCAAGTTGCTCGTAAAACAGTCCCCCTCACAATCCAGGGCCTCACTGGAGTTCGTGATGCTGATTTTGGAAAGAGAAAACAGTTTACTTGAGCATTTCCTGCTGCCTTGATAATTAAAGTCACTGCTTAGGTTAGAGTCGACTCCAGCTGTGTTTTAGAAGTCCTCTCACTTGGTCTCAACATCCTGGCAGAAGACTGAGCTCAGACCAGTGAAGTCATTAGTCAAGAGAATTATGGTTCTTTCACTGTGCGTTTTCTTTGTTGGATTTCCGTTAAGTAGCTGATTGAAGGAGGATGTGTGTACTGACTAACCTTTCTAACACAGTGTTTGTCCCCCTCTAGTGAATAAGCCTCTAACCTACATCGTCAGAGTAACACACAAGTCATAATCTCCTGTTTACATATCCACACCCCAACTCGCCCTAAACCCTCTGCCCTTCATTTGTTCTCCTCCTTCTTTCTTTCTTTCTTTCTTTTTTGCTGTTTAAATATTGCAGGACCTGCAGCAGGTGATGGTATCGGGTCCCAATCTAAACGAGACTAGCATCGTATCAGGGGGATACGGAGGAACAGCAGAGGGCATCATCCCAACCAGCTCAATAAAAGGTAGAGTTGCACTTCACTGTCTCTCTCATTCATTTGCAAATTCTTTCCACGCTCTTTTTAGCCAAACTGTCCTTCAAACTCATGGAACCAAATTATCCTTCGTTAACCTCCCTAACCAGTGCAAGAAATTCTACATGCCATTAATAATTATGTTTGTTGAGAGTTCACTGTTTATGAAGTTATTTAAAAAATGAAATCAATCACCTAATGAATGATAAATGGATCTACCACTTCTTGCCTCTGGAAATGTGATGCTATAGGTCAGATAAAAGAAATACAGAAAGCTGTATACTGTACACAGTTTCAGCCGGAAATAACAATATCTTTTTTAACATTAACAGTTGTCCATTTCTGTCCTGCTCTTTCACTCAGGCCCTGCTGTACGCTACAATGCAGAGTTTAACAAAAGGATTCCAGTTACAGGATTTGGTGCCTTTTTAAACCTTATTGTTATTATTAATAAGAGAGTATTTTTCCAAAATGTGCGAGAATAAATTATGGCATTTCTAGGGGAACTTTGATAGACATAGAATATATAGAACATTTTATACACATACACAATCGTCGTATATGCATAATATGGTTTCTAAAGTTCTTTTGATATGTCGCACATAATGCATCTCTCATTTTGGAAAGTTGCTCTTCACACTAAATTTGCTGGTTTTAGATAGTAAGAAATGAGCTTCTCTTTCCTGTTTCATCAAATTTTCTTTTTTCAGTGGGGAGAAGGGCAGTATTGTTTCTGCCTAGCATTCTTTTTCTAGATAGATTCTGTCTTTTTTTTTTTTTTTTTTTAATAACACTAATTTTTCTAACCGATTTTTCCTCTAGTTCCTGGTTGGTTCCTCTTTGGTCCTCACTTTTTTGTTTTTCACATATTAACTCAGTAAACGGATGTCTGAACTTTTCGGCAGCTAAACAGAAACCATCTATAAATGTATTTGCATTAAGACCTTAAATCTTGATGGCTAAAGTAAGATGATAGTATGAGAACGTTGGCAAACTTTTTAAGAGACCCCATTTTATATCAGAATTGTCATTTTGTTTCTCATGCTTGTATTAAATGTTGTTTTTGTAGTATCAAATTCTTTTACAACTGCAATTTCAACTGCCCCCGTCTTCATCATCGCTCATTTGTATGCATTGTTCACTGATTGTCACGCACTAAATGGTGTCTTTTCATCTATGTATTTGTCTTATCTTTGTCCTCCATCGCCTCTTTATAATTCCCTCCTACATATCCCTCATCCTCCTCTTCTCCCTTTTGTCATTTTTTTTTTTCTTTGCATCTTCCTCCTTCTCCTCACTCCCTTCCTTCTCCATTATCCTATCCTTTTTGGCATGCTGGTTCACCCTCAATAATTATGTAATGTTTAAATGTTTAAACATTATAAACCCTCTACCCAAACTAATATTCACCACAAACTTCCCCTTCATTCATACTTTCCCCTATGACCACCCACCCACTGTCACAGATCTGCGTATGAAGGCCAGGCGAAGTAGCCTTCCCCCAACAAATTCTGTCATCTGCCATATAGCAAGCTATTCACATGAACGCCAAGGTACTGGGTTGGGAAACAAGCATAAAGTGGAATATTCAAAGCCTTAACAGGCTCTGCTTTGTTTAAACAGTTATCCAAAATATGCCACCAGTTTTCACTAAACTCTTTTAAAGCTCAGTAACAGTGACTATAGTGTTAAGGTTATTTTCCCCAGCATTTACAATATGCTTTCAATTTTTACTTCTTTGCATTTTCTTCTGTTTACTCTGTCTCTCTATTGGGCACCACAGAATGGTTTATGGGCTGGAGGTGATGGACATGGTGCATGGGTTAAGGATTCTCTTTTTTTTTTTTTTTTTTTTTGGACCTCATGTTTGTTTTACTTGTCTTTGTTCATCATGTTTCAGATTTTTATTTTTACACATTTGGGTCTCATCTTTCAGGTCCCAACATGCACCACAGCAGCAGCAGCTCATCAATGATGGCAGAACAGACAACCCGTGGTGTGGCTGTAGAAAAACTAGAAACCGTGAAGAAGTGGAGCCTCAACACTTACAAGGTATTTTTGACCTGTGAAAAGATGAGTGAGTGTCTGAGAATCATCTGGGTTATTGTGTGTGTCACCCCGATTTCCCTTCTCCTTACTGTATGTACTCATGTAGTCAGAAGCCTCAATCACACATTCACTGGAATCTTGAAATTTTTAAATTAAATTAAAGTAAATTAAATGTTAGTAAGAACATAAATATATGTTACCTCCAAGATGTTCCAGAGTTTATCCTGCAAGCCCCCTGACACACAGTCTGCAGTAGATTATGTGCATGAGACTGTGTGTGTAGAACGCATCTTTTTCCTGAATTGTCAGCAGGATTTATAGTGAGCAAATAGGCTTGTTGATTTCTATCTGTCTATCGCCATGTCATCTTTCTCTTTCAAGATGCAAACTCACATATGCTGTAAACAAATCACTTTCCCACAGTGTCATTTTTTTCTGTCACGTTGTGCCTCCTGTACGTGCTGATCCACTCACTGAAATCTAACAGACTATGTCCCACGAGAACTCTGTTGACTCAGGCAATCTCTCGCTGTGTGTTTCCGGAACTAATCTCTCCATTGTGTCATTTTTGTGTTTCTTTTTTTTTTTTTTCTTTCCTCATTGTTTCAGTGCACAAAGCAAATGATCTCAGAGCGTTTTGGACGTGGGTCTCGGACTGTAGATTTGGAGCTAGAGGCCCAGATAGAGGTGCTGAGAGACACGAAAAGGAAATATGAGAATGTGCTGCGATTGGCCAGAGCACTGACCAATCACTTCTACAACATGGTGCAGACACAGCACGCACTGGGCGACAGTTTTGCAGAGCTCAGTCAGAAATCTCCAGAGCTAAGGGTGAGCCTTCACAATTTATCATTTAGCTTTTATGTCTTATTTCTTAGCAATTTTAGAATAACACTGGACCAGGATGGTGTTTCTGTGAATTACTTAAATTCAGTTTGTGTGTGTGTTAACTGCCTGTTTTTCTTTACAGGATGAATTTGGCTACAATGCAGAGACTCAGAAACTGTTGTGTAAAAATGGGGAGACTCTACTTGGTGCCATTAATTTCTTTGTGTACAGTATCAACACACTAGTCAACAAGACCATGGAGGACACACTGATGACAATAAAGATGTATGAAAATGCCAGGTGAGGAAATGCAGTACAATTATTAGTCGTTTAGTCTTAAAAATTATATATTATATTATATATTTTTTTAAATGAGTAATAGCAAAAAGATGTAGGCCAAATATTAGTTCAGGACAGTACAGAGAGTATTATTATTGTTCTTTATCAAATGCTAATATTAAAAAAGTGTAACACTAGGGGTTGCTCATACTGATGGACCTGTAAAGTAGTTTCACCCTCACATGCACCTCTCACTAGTAGTTTTTATACCATATTTTTATAGCAAATGTCAGCTCTTCTTCTCACTGCTCTTGTATGTTTGCAACCACATAGGGAGCTGAAAGCACAGTCTTAATACACATGTATAAAAAAAATTCCACATTCGCCCCTTCCTTCTTTGGGGCGGTCTTCCTTCCTTCCTTCCTTCCTCCAAGCTCGGATCCTCTACCAGAGTCCTGAGCTTGAGGGTCCTGCGGAGTATCTTAGCTGTTCCTAGCCCTGCACTCTTCTGGACAGAGATCTCCGATGCTGATCCTGGGATCTGCTGGAGCCACTCTCCCAGTTTGGGTGTTACAGCCCCCAGTGCACGGATACCACTTGTGCCTTCACCTTCCACATCCTTTCTAACTCTTATTTCAGCCCTTATTATTTCTTGGGTTTCTCGTGATCCTTCTTCCTGATGTTGCCATCACTTGGAATTGCTACATCTATCAGTACAGCTTTGTTCTCCTGTTGGGCCATTATCAGTTTTTCAGTTTTCAGAGGTACCGCAGGATCTTAAGCCTGTCCCTTTCAACCATCTTTAGAGGTGTGTCCCATTTTGACCTTGTGACTTCCAGCTTGTACTCACAGATGTTCCTGTACACTGTGCCACCCACTTGGTTATGGTGTTCCATGTGTGCCCTATCTGCTGGCATCTTGCATCCAGCTATTATCCCACACTTGATGTAGACTTGTGCAATTACTGGAAGTTGGCCTCAAGAGTTGTTTTCCACTTTCCCGTTGAGTTCTCGATGAAGGCTCTTAGAGTTCTCTTCATCTTGTATAGTTCGGAGCATTCCATGACTATGGAGGCACTGAGTCATAGGCTTTCTTGTATTCAATCCAGGCAGTGCACAGGTTGGTATGTCTGGTCTTGCTGTCTGGGATGACTGCTTTGTCTGCCAAGTAGCTGTTGCTCCTCTGGTGTTACTACCAATTCCTTTCTGGGCCCTGATCATTTATTGATGTTCATCTTAGCCGCTATGATGCCTGACAGGAGCTTCCATGTTGTGCAGAGGCAGGTTATTGGGCGGTAGTAGGATGAGACTGCTTTTTTCTGGGGGTCCTTCAGGATCAGGACCATTAGCCATTCGGGGTGGGTTCTATCTAATAGTAACTTGTTCATTTGTGCTGCAAGGCGATCATGGAGTGAGGTTAACTTCTTTAACGAGTAGGCATGGATCATGTCAGGGCCTGGTACTGTGCCACTCTTCTTACTTGAGACACTCCCTGGATGTCTGTCATTGTGATGGTTACTGGATCTTGTTCTGGAAGGCTGCTGTGGTCTGCTCTCAAGTCCACCAGCCACTGGGCCCTGCTGTTATGTGATGCTGCCTCCTCCCATATGCCTTTATCACTATTCTTCAGTCTCTAGCCTTGGTGGGTCTGCTCTAATAAAACTCTTTGATTTAATCTGAAAAAGTGGTGACATCAATGTTGTGTTCAGGAATTATTTACTTTGTTCCTTTTGTTTAATAAATAAAAAAAATGATATGCCCTTTAAAGTGGCAAAAATATTTCAATATTTATAATTGAGACATTTTCCATAACTTCTCTTAATGTGGAGATGGAAAGGTGCTGTCAAAGCCTCACATGACAGAGACTCTCAGTACTGTACAGTACTGGCAGAGATTTCCTTATAAACTTTTTTGAGGGAGGCTCACCTTCCGGACCAATTAGAGAAAAGCAACAATTTCTGCTTTATTAGTAAGTTTATAGCATTATGTTTGTCTCAAAGTTGAACATTGTACTGTACATACAAGGAAACGTTAGTTTAACGTTTATTTGTCATGACAGTGAAAATCTTTTGCCCTAAAACTCTGTCTTCAGACTGGAGTTTGATGCCTACCGGTCAGACCTGGAGGAACTGAGTTTGGGTCCGAGGGATGCTGTAGCCATGGCCCGTATAGATGCTGCACAACAACAGTACCAAGTTCATAAGGACAAGTATGAACGCCTCCGCTCAGATGTCATCATCAAACTTAAGTTCCTGGAGGAGAACAAGGTTAGGTTGCCTGACACGTCTGTATTGTCATTATCTTCAACGTTAAAAAAAGAAGGAGGCTGGACACAGGCTGAATCTATGATTGTGTGTTTCTTTCCCAAAACCAAACTCCTAAACTTCTATCTTTGTTCTCAGGTGAAGGTGATGCATAAGCAGCTTCTCCTCTTTCACAATGCTATCTCCGCATACTTTGCTGGCAACCAGCAGCAGCTGGAGCAAACGCTGAAGCAATTCAGCATAAAGTTGAAGCCTCCAGGGGCTGACAAGCCTTCCTGGTTAGAGGAGCAATGAAACATCTGCTGGAGCATCCTGCAGCCTCCTTCTCTACTACCACCTCCACCTGTTTCCTGTTGAAACCCCCAACTTCCAGAGAACCACTACAGATGGAAACAAAAGTTGGTGGATGAAGATATGAGACAAACGCGTGGCGGGATAATTGGACAGACGAATTGCAGGGTATTAATGACTGGGCCAAATGCAGCAGGGAACGAAGTGGCCAGTTTCATGAGCAGTTGGGGGGCTTTTAGTGCCTCTTTTCCCAACTTCCTTTCCTTTCTCTAACATTCTTCTCTTTAGTCCCAGAGGAACAGTTCATCTCTTCCTTCTCTCCCTCCCGTATGACTTGGCCCTCTTCTATATCAACACTATTTTGCTGTTTTATTTTGTGTTACTCACGTTTATGGCCAATATTGTAATCCTCAAGTGCTCCCAGTGCTCCGAATTAAACTTCAACAACTTCAGTCCTTCACCATCTTATTAACAGAGACAGATGAGTAAAGGAAAATGGTAAAAAACACATCAAAACTCTTCCAGACTTGATCATTCTCCCAGTGTGCCTCCTGATATCTGATGCGTTTGTACTAAATGAACATGTGGCCTGCTGGTAGAAAGATTTTAAAACTAAATCTACACATGGTGTGTGACACTGGGATGTCCAGACTTTTCCAATCCATGTACATTTCAAATTAAGTACTGTTTCACTTACCAGTTTGCTTGTGTGTTGCTTGTGTTTAGTTTTTGCTTAATTTCAGTGTATTTTTAGTTTCTAAACATTTCAGTTCTGGTCAGCCGTGACCTGTGCGTTAGAGTGAAGGACCGTGAACTGTCATGGCAGAGGTGTGTTGGTATTTTAGACTTATAACCTGAAAATGTTTTGACTTCTGCTCATATATGCAACAATCATTGAAGGAACACTGCCACAAAGTTAAACGGGTTTGGGTCTTTACTAATTGTATTGTATTTACCCAAAGAAAATTGAAGGAGACTTTTATTGGATAATCACCTTTGCTGCATTATTGATGCAGATCGAGTGGTTCAGTCTCACTCGACTAAAGAGGTTTTGAGAGACACTTGAACTATTTAAGAAGGGTTATGTCAGTCAGTTAAGATCCAACAAACTTGAACAGATTCAATCCATTATTTAACAGACTTTATTTAAAAGGCTTTTATTTTATTTTTTTGGTTTTGTTTTGATGTTGACACGTGATGCTTTGACATGTGTTTTTTTTTTTAAGTTTTTTTCTTTCATTGGCATCTGCGTTGAAATCATTCAGTTCTCCTAAAGCAGAATATGTTTGTGGTGACCTTTCTTCACACTGAAGACTACGGTAGCAGTTGCAATATTACTAATTTTAGTCTTTCAAGGTTTAATCTAAATCTAATTTACAAGATGGGGTGGGATAACAAACAATCTCCTCATTTGTTTTACTCTGACTGAAACAGTGTCTTAGTGTAATGGTAGTAAAACAATCAACTTAAGCAGATATATTGTCATGACATATTGGCATAGTACTACATATGTAATGTTGAATTTTTATGCATCACTGTATTTATGTTTGTTGTGTGTTCTGCTCTTGGATCAAACTTCTGGTTTGTGCAAATTACTCAATTTGAGTATAGTTTCAGTTATTTGGAGATAACACTAACATGAAAAGAAAATCTGATTTGTAATTGAAATGCTTCAACAATAGTTATAAACAAAATAATTCCAAGGGATTTTAGTTCCCTACTGTCAAACGAGGATAATCCGGTGTTTTACCATGTTGCATTTAGCAGAATGGAGAGCTCCATCAGTTCATGTGTTTAGTCCTCCAGCTTGTTGTCGCCTCTGTATTTGCATGGCAGGCAGCGATCTAAAGTATTGGTGCAGATATGTGTGAATGCACAGATGCTCGTCTCTTGGTCAACGGTGCACCAGCTTGCATGGACTGGCACACACCAACGCTTACCGTTAGTTAAATTATGCACACTGTCTGCAGCACAGTTCAAATTTTGGGTTAATATTTAATGCTACACTGTGACGAACAGTTACAAAGTCAAGTGGACTTGATTTTTGATTAGAAATATATATCAAAAATGCATCCCAAGATCTGATTGGCTTGTGTTTTTGTTCGTTGGTTTTTAGGGCTGAAGATTTCACTGCGTAACGACACCTCAGCCTCTCTTGTGGCTATAATTGCAAGTTCCTCTGACCAGCTTCTGGTCTGTTTGACCACCACACAGCAATATCAGCAAAATGTGACTCCTCTTCTCTGAACCTTCCCCTTTTAAATTCCTATCGTCAACACCAAAATAAAGATGTATAAATGAGATGTTTTATTTGTGTACAATCGATATTTTCTAGGCTGAGCTGGTGTGTTGTACTGTAAGAATGATTGCACGTAATGGTATTTAAGATGATAAATGAAATTGTGCCATGGACTGATGTGATACTCTGCCTTCATTCCTCATGCAGACCTGAAAAGTCCCAACCCACCCCAAGGGAACAAAATAAAATTACTCATTTTCAAACGCTCTGGCTGTATTTCCTGTTTGTCTTTTCATCTTATCTTATCTTTCTCTTTGTGCACTGTACATGGAACAGGAGCCATCTGGATTCATCCAAATTAAACTCAGGTTCGTGTTCATCAGCAGACATTTAGAATGCAATGCCCATCAACCTCTATTTAATAAATATATCTTGTGTAATTAAACATTTTTGGTATATCAGTGCAACATCTGGAGCCTTGATGAATGTCTTTCCTCCATTACTACTGATGCACCTCTGAATCCAACTGCCATCCTCCACATTTTATTATATTAATCTTCACCTTTATTTTATTTTAATAGTTTTAAATTTCTTAGTTTTTCATTTAATACAAAACTAAGTTGGGCATGAACTGAGCTGGACTAATATTAATTAATTGATGTGATATATTAGACACACTTAACTTTATTTCACCTTTTCTCCTAAGGGGCGTTCCCGTTCGCGGGAGCTCGGTTGAATGTGATTGGTGGAGGCGCGTCCTGCACCTGTGACAGCAGTTTGTGAGACAGACACACACACACACACACACTCACATACTGTGTGAAGGAGCACGAGGCTAAAACGAAGTGAGAATTTATTTGACAGCATTTATTTTAAAAGCACGGTGAGTAAAATAAGTCGGTTTGCTTTGCTTTATGGACTATGAATAAGCCAAAATATGTATTTTGTTTGTTTGTTTGTTTTTTTGCGGTGTCCGTTCAAAGGTTTTTAATTGCATGTGAAAAACAATAAATAACCCAAACAAATGAAGCCTCGGAAAATATAAACGTACATTTTTAAATAACTATTTTACTAACTCCTATTTTTCATCTTTTCGCTTTACAAAGAAATGGGCTTCATGGTTCATTCCGGCTTGTCTGTTTGATATTTAATCAGCGGCTGTGTCGACAGCAAATATTACTACCGAACCGAATTAGAAATGAGTTTATATGTGAATATGTGGATTTGTGGATGGTTTATCTATGCCGAATCCAACACTGGACTCCAAATATTAATATTAGGAATAATCCAGGTTTCGCTTGATACTCGACAGTTTAGGAGAAAGTCTTTGTGTTGTTGTGTAGATCTAGTAAGCGAAGTATTAAAAAAAAATTGTTATTTTTCTGAACTAAGAAGTGATGGCGCTATGTTTACACAGTGCTTGCCTTTGGATTCATATACTATTAAAATTGTTGAATGTTTGACCCTGGAATTAGGTTTTGTCTTGCATCTAATTTTCTTGTAGCTAAAGAAACATAATCTTTATGATATTTCTCCTATATTGGAAGTTGATGTTGAGTAATTGTTTTCATGGCTTTTTATTGTCCACAATGACTTCATAAACCTACAGTTTCATGTTCCAAGCTACATTTATTGTCAAAATTACTACTTTTTTACGGATGTATGCTTCTGTTTCTTCTCAGAACTGCGATACCAAAACTGGGAAACGTCCTAACAGCACATGCATGAGGCGGAGATGGAGGGAGTGCTGATTTTAAAATCTGCTTCTCATTCCAACTGCTCCTCTCAAGACTCTTCTTCTTTGTCAGTGGATGATCAGGAAGATTCAGGTCTCCAAGCATCCCCTGTTGTGCCTCCCCAAAGATGTGTTTCTGCTGCTGCTCCACCACCACCTCCCCCACCTCCTCCTCCTCCCCCCGTTCTTCCGCAGTGTCCCTTTGGCACTCGCCATGCCCAGCGGCGGTCCATGAAAAAGCTGAACTGGGACCCCATCCCCAGCCAGCACGTGATGGGCAAGTTGAACGTTTGGACGTCCAAGCGGCCTCAGAGGGACCTGGTGCTGGACATTCGGAGCATGGAGGAGTTGTTCAGCCATGTAGACAAACGGGCGTCGCTACGCAGCTCAAAGGTTACAGGTCTGAAAAAGTGCAGTGGCGTGGACCTCTTCCCAGAGGAGCCTCAGGTAAGTTAAGGGTTGAGCCATATTTAAGGCTTCATTAGACATAACAAAGGTGGATTTCCAGTGACTGATGACTAACTTTTTATAGACAGGTGAAGTCACACAGTTCTCATGCTGGGGAAGTAATAAATACACAAACAGGAACTGGCTTTTAAAAAGTTCCACACCTATTATCTTAGAAACGAGGAACTGTTAAAGTAAAGGTGTTACAGAGTGTTTTTGCTTCCTCAAAGGTTACGTGAATTACAATATTACATGAGGGTTTAAATCCTCTTCTGAAAAAGGGCAAAGTCATCTTGCTGTTGTTCTGTCCCGTCTCTCCTTAGGTCACAATCCTTGACTCTAAAAAGAGCATGAACATCGGGATCTTCCTGAGACATTTTAAGAGGTGAGGAGCCACACAGAAATACAGATCTTCATGCACTCGCTGCTTTCAGTGTGGTAATCATCACGGAACCATCTCTCTATCTCAGTAGGCCACATTCAAATACATGGAAATGCCTTTTAAAACATAAATTGAGGGTGAAAAGCAGCAACATGTGGAGCCGCACATTTGTTTTAAACAACTACTGCTCAGTTAATGATATTTAAATATCAGGGAAGCACGTGCTCCTTCCAACCGGTCTGTAGTCAGCTGTTTAAGTAGGTCCTTCTGTGACGCTGAGTCGGTGGGTTTACTTTAAAATGAAGTTTAAATAATTTTGGAGAAGTAGAAAACAAAGACAATAAGTTCGTGCCCATTTTAGCACTAATTCGCTACCACTGGTAGTTGATGTTGGTGCATAGAAAGATCCTGAAGAGCCGTTTTGCTATGTTTTTTGTGGTTTTGATCTCGTTGAACATGAGTTTTGTTTTGTTTTTTTTATTAATCCTATGCTCCTGTGTACTGTGGTTTACATCCACTGTATGTAAAGCTTCAGATAACATCTCAGGTTTGTTTTGGTTGTTAGAAAGTGATTGGGTTTGTCAAGGTAGAATTAAAGAACATGGCTACTAAGAGAAATTAGTTTCTTGCGAATTACAATGATTTACCAGTTGTTAGCAGTTTAAACTTTTTATTGATTCCCATTCACTGGTGAAAGTGTGTGAAAAGTGTGAATGTGAGTGTGAATGGTTGTCTATCTGTGTTGGCCCTGTCCAGGGTGGACCCCGTCTCTTGCCCAGTGACAGCTAGGATAAGTTCCAGCACTACAGTAAATTTAGGCAATTTAGGGTTTATAGCTGGGTCAAACTTTTCAGACTGTATGGTGCCTCATCCACACTGGAGCCAGTTACTCCGTCTGAGCCTTATCAGGATGATATCACCTTCAGTCCGGAGTTCACCCACTTCTCACTTTGAATATCAAATGCACGTTCAGTGCAGTAACAAAGTATGTCATGATGTCTGCTTTATTGTCCTAGTCAAATTGAACTTGCAGGAATTGACGAAAGCAAAACTTCAGGAGATGTGGAACGCTTGAGGATTCATTGCTGCTAAAAACACAATGCAATATAGAAACGTGACATCATACCTACTCAAACCACTTGCCCTCCCCTTCACACAGAAGCTCCAAAAATAACTGCAGTCAAGTTTGCATATTAAAATCTAAAAACCTGGCATATGTCAGGTGGAAGCATCAGACATCTAAAAGTAGGCTGATGATACATAACCTTTTAAAGGCTATAAAAATAATCATTGTTTCCACGATATCTATAATTTTGTATTTCAATAGTTTAGTCGTCACCACTTTGGTAAATATAGATGCACTGCAGGACTTTTCTGCAGTTGAATACATCACCCAGAGGGACTATAAAACTCTGCCAGTGTTCTCAGCTATAATGTGCAACAGCAACATACAAAAAATTAAAGTTACCCAGGACATGCTAGGTTTTGATTCTGTAATTAGAATGTTTTAAAATTGTTTGAAGAACACAGTGGGAACCTGTTGATTAGGGAAAAAACCCAAAGCTGTTTTTTTTTTCTTGAGTTATTGTTGTTCTGTCTCCATCTTCAGGCCAGTGAGAGAAATGGTCCAGGACATTCATCAGGGGAACTGGCTCAGATTTGGAACAGGCAAACTCAAAGAGCTGTGTAAACTACTACCAGATCAAAGTGAGGTAACAGCAGCGCCTTTTGTTCCACATTAAAACATGACCTGAAGAAGAAATGGAAATGAAAGGAATGAAAACAATAATCTAATGACCCTTTGTCCGTGTGCAGGTAAAGCAGCTGTTGTCCTTCAGCGGGAACCTCTCTGTGTTGCTGGAGGCTGACCAGTTCATGGTGCAGCTGGTCAAAGTTCCAGGGTGAGCCTAAAGTTTTCTACAAATATTAATTTTTATTCATTTTGTAACTTTCAACAAATGTAATTTAAGTTAAACCTGCTCATTGCTGTCTTGAGTCAGCAAACGTGTACACGTTAACTTCTGTGACCAGCATTTACATCATTTTAAACTTGCTTAAATGATAAACTGGATATAATGTATTTGTGCATCTTACCTTGCGTAAATTGTGTTGTTTATACAATTCTGTCACATTTGCCCAATAGAATGTCATTGAGAACATCCATACTAATGGTTTGTTAATAAGTTAAAATTGTAACTCATCTGATGCAGTAATTTAACGTTGCCTTTAGTTATGAGGAACGCCTGAAAATGATGGTGCTGAGGGAGGAATTCTTTCCCCTTATGGAGGAGGTGAAGAACTCTGTTGGTGTCATGACCAAAGCAGCTAATGGTAAAATTCACACAAAGCAGCTGACAGTCGCAGCTTTGGTTTGTTTTAGACCACCCAGGCCTAATGTGGATGATTTTTGTTCAGATTCCTTCTGTCCTCTCTCCTCTCAGAGCTGCTGGACTGTGATGACCTCCACTCAGTCATCCGGCTGGTATTAAAAGCCGGGAATTACATGAACGCTGTTGGTATTTTTGTTTCACACTTGTTTTATGCTTGATAGATTTGTTGCACTTGCTTTCACAGACTTTTTTCTCTTGCATTTATTACACTGATGAATGGTCCATTTGAAATAATTTATTATTCAGGGTGGTTACAGCGCAAATGCCATTGGCTTCAGGATGACTTCTCTACTCAAGCTGGCTGACACCAAAGCCAACAAGCCTGGCATGAACCTCATGCATTACGTTGCCAAGGTGAGGAAGAGTCCTGGGATGGACAGAAAAAATATTGGTGAAATCAAGATGAAGCCATCATGCGATGGCTCTGAGTAACATACTGTAACATATTTCTTCCTCTGTGCATTTTCCTTCCACTCTTAGCAAGCAGAGGACATCGATAAAGAGTTGCTGACTTTTCCCAGGCAGCTTGAACACATTGGAATGGCATCAAGGTGGCTATGATTATGACACTGACAGTGTATTTTGTATTCTAACTACTATTTTTAGGATCTGAGTGTGTTTACGCTTGTATTCCTTGGAATGCTTACTGAAAATGTTTGAATGTTGCCTGATGCCACAGAATTTGTAAGGAGGAGATCATCGCAGACTTTGAGAGAGAGGTCAAAAAGGTCAAGGAAGTGAAAATCTACAGCAGCAGACACCCTGGGCTGTTGCAACAGTTGGAGACGTTTCTCATAGTAAGTTTTTTTTTTTTTTTTTTTTTGCTTTCCATATACTTTGCTTGCTTTTCTACAATTAGGAACAAAGTCACAAATTGAGCTTGTGAATAAGTTGTGCAATTAGGAACCTCTTCTTTGTTCCCTCTGTTGTCATAATTGCGCAGAGGGCTGATGCCAAGCTGGATAATTTGGACTCCCGTCTCCAGGATCTAAATTGCCTTAGTAATGCTGTCGCTGAATACTTCTGTGAAGACCCAGCGACCTTTAAACTGGAGGAGTGCTGCTCCATCTTCCATTCATTTTGCAAGAGGTTTGAAACAGCTATTCGGGTAAGAAAAGACATTTGCGAAAATACTTAAATGGGCTATGCAATACCAGTAAATAATGTGGAGTGTTATCTTACTTTAATATGTCTATTCTGCTCACCTTGCCTGTAGGAGAACAGAGAGAGAGAAGCAGCAGAACAGAGGCGCAAGCGCAAGGAGAGCATGCGTGTTGCAGTCAAACGCCGCTCCACAATATCTGTCTCAGCACCCGAGTCTGATCGGGACGCCTCCAGCCTGGAGTCGGCCTTGCACAGCTTTTTGTCCAACGCTCCAGAGGGATTAGCCAGATGTAGGAGGAATATGCTTCCACCGATTGAAGGATCGCCCACTGACCGCAGTTCTCAGACGGTTCCTTCAGGAGAAAACACAGAGGCTACAAGACAAGAGAGGCCTGAGAAGAATCAACAGGATGAGCAAGTGTCAGAACAGGAAGACGAAGAGGAAGCTGCAAAGATGCGTGAGATAAATCGAAAGGTGCTTCGCTACCAAAACAGCAGAAGTCAACTTGACGGGAAGAGAGTCTCAGGCACTCCGAACCGGTCAGAGAGAGCACAACACAGTCCAGCTACTCCAAGTAGTCCTCGGCCCAGGACCAGAGACTTCTTCTTTGCCAACAACGGAAACTTGGGCTCCCCGTGGACTATTCTGAGCCCCTTCACTTGCTCCGAAAGAAACCCCACACAGCGGATCAGACGAGCACAACAACAACAACTTTTGTCGAGGTCTGCCGGAGACGACCTTGAAGACGGAGTCTGGGAGAGCGACGAAAGCAGCGATCTTTCAAATGTTGCCTTTCAGGATGAGCTGACATCTCCATTGCGCGGTAGTGGGTCTCTTCCTGAGTGTCCAAGTCCGAGGGCTGTGTCACATGGTCCAGTCGTCAGGTCCGTTTCCATGGATGAAACCAGACCATCCCCACCATCTGGCTTCCGGCTCGGAGGTTTATTCCAGAGAAGCGTATCTCAGAGTTCCTATTCCTCCGGCTCGAGGACAGAAAATATTGAGGGGCACGTGAACACTTCCGGGTTCATGTCCTTCTTCAGACGCATTGGAAGCCGAAGTAAACCGGGTGACGTGGAAGAACAAAACTTCAAAGGATCTAATACTTGATTAAAATATTTTATTTAGAGACAGACCAAGCTTTGTCATTTTTGTCATTTGTGTTTTAAATTTAAATTTGTCTTTTTCTTACTGTTATGGTTTTTACCCTTCAGTGAAATCAAGGTAAATGAGGACTTGCTTTGAACGGTGAAAGCTTTGATTTTTGGGAGTCAAACCACGTTCAAAAATTGTAACAGCTTTCTTTGTTTTTTGTCTTTTTGTGCACAATAAATGGTGTGACCTTTTTTTTAACTTTACTTAACTTTCTTCCTCTCTTGTCATGAAATCCTTGGACGTCTGACTGGTGCTAATGTTTCCTTAGTGACACCTGCTCAGTTTCCAGTGGTTGCCTTTCACTTCATCTATTATTTCTTCAGTCAGTCTGGCTGGAACGCCATCGCCAGAACCTAAACAATTTGCTGAATTTGTCGTCACAAGGTAGAAGGAACTATGATTAGAACACGTCTATGATCTGTCCACCGCCATGGTGCCACCCTGGCGCTATTGCTCCTCAGCAGCTGAAATTTTGGACGGAAAGGGAAGAAAGGGTGACATTCAGCTGCGTTACTTGGGCAACATGGTTTTTTTTCCATCCATTTCATTTGAGCTCTCCCAGTGTAAGAATACTCCTTTGAACAAAACGCTCAATACAGGCAACTCACTGACTGTTCTCTTGTCCTCCCACATCCATCCCTCCCTCCCTCCCTCCCACTGGCGCACACTCAATGGGGACATTTGCAGTCGCCTAGCATTTCAAATCAAGTGGCACAATGAATAGAAAGAAAGAAGGAGTTTTAGGGCAGCTTTAAAAAAAAAAACTGCACCACTGTGTGACAATCAAAATTAAGCCTTTTGTCAGCTGTAAGCAGACGGGCTCCGTGTTGTGGTTGGATCTCAGTTAGTCAAATAAAAGCGGAAAGCATGGCCTTGTAACCAAGCAGAGATAAAGTCTGGTACTTGGTGCGTAACACTACGTCAGCAGCGTCTGACCTGTTTGATGTAAAATAAGAGCTGCAGAGAACAATCAAGCCATTGTATCATAGTATGTTGAGTGCCGCTAAGGACCATGACATGTGAGTTAACTCCTGAGGACTGGAGATGACCCACTGTCCTTGCCAAGTTCCACTCTCACTGAGTATTCATACAGGGTAAGTGTGTTTGTGTGCGTCCTAGTGAAAGATGAGAAGCAGGCTTGAATAGAGACGCAAAAGGAGGTGGGGTGAGGGAAGGTTGGATCGAGGGAGGGAGGGAGGGAGGGATACTTGAAGTTGTGAGGAACTATTTAAACCGAGATGAATATGTGAGAGGAAGCCAGTATGTCAAACGCACAACACAGGCGGGGAATGTACTGGAGCAAGAACTGAGGAAGGCCGAGTAAAGCCTGCATGGTCACGATCCTGGATATTTTAAATGTTAAAGCCGGGAGCTGCACCGAAAAGGTAGATTAATATTGGAAATGTTTCAAGAATGTGTGATAATAAATAAGATGTTAAGTAAAAGCAAAGCATTGTCACTAGTAGGTGCTGTGGCTTTTGTTGCAAACTTGAATCACCAAGTCAGTAAAAACTGTTTTTTAAACTAATTTGAGGTTGAAAATGTCATTTCTGTTCTTCAGTGTGTTGCATTAGATTATTTTACAAGTTTTTCCATAAATTGCATTGCACTGTTGATTTTAACTAATTGAAATTAGATATACATAAGCAATAATATAGATGAACATGAAATGAGTCTGTACATACAAAACTAATTGGAGACACAGGACGGAATTAGGGGATTAATGCAAGTTTTGTCTTTAAGGGGGAAAGAAACAATAAATATTGGCTCATGATTTTAAAAAGAAGCAAATAGCATTGATGCAAACTGAAAACAGTGGAATTATGATTGAGAAACTTGACCGTGTAATGACCGCATGACATTTAATGTTCGGTTCGCTGAAGTGATTGGACATCACGACAACGTCGGTCAAAGTAAATAAATGACCCCGACGTGATTTGAACACGCAACCTTCTGATCTGGAGTCAGACGCGCTACCGTTGCGCCACGAGGTCAGACACTTGGACGTTAACAACGACTGTTTATAAACATGATGAGTTAATCTTCTGTTGACACGTCGGTTTAAATGTTGACACGTAATGTTGCTCTTCTGTGTCATTACGTCACGCCCACGATGGCGAATCAGCTGCGAATTTCCTTCGCGTTCACGCGGGGGTCACGCGCGGGTCACGCGCGACAGTAACCTGCGCGTGACTTCATTTTCCGATTAGCAGTCGCCGATTTAAAGTCAGTTTAAGTCAGTAAAAGTGAGTAAAACTGTTGTAGGTGATTCTGTCCGTCACTAGATGGGGCAACACGGCAGAGGTTAAGAGGTTTCTGCTTCCGTCACATCAGCTGTCATTCCATTTTTTAACCCTCATACTTTTAAATCCAGCTGAAGCGGTAAGAAAGCGAAGTAACTGGAGTTTCCGTATTTTAAGCTGTTAATAATCCAACTTGTGCGTCCCACATTAATCATCCTACAAGGAAACCTCTTTGTAAATCAGATGGTTCCGGTTTCACTGGCGTGTCTTATAAACTCGGTTGGTTTGTTCGTAGGAGAGAAGCTGTGTCGGATCCAGGACACTCACCTGTCAACCTTATCACCTGCTCACAGAAACATGGACGGGTAAGTGTGTGGTTTTTTGTCTGCATGTGTCCAACTCAGCCATTAAAAACAACATCACCAAGAAGAAACTTTCCATCTTCGATAACTATTAGATTAATTGGCGTTCAGTCAAAGTAATGCTTGTGCTGATGTTTCAGTACTTGAAATAACTTATTTCACAGCTGTAATCGCACAAAAATAGTCATTTGTATCGGAAGGAGCGTTGGAAACATGGAGTTCAGATTCATATGTGTGGTTTGGCTTCAAGTTCATAGGAGCATAACACAAAGTTTTGTCAATAAACAGAGAGAATGTGAGAGATTGTGTGTGTGTGTGTCCACTGGTGTGCATTTCTCCTAAACTGGACAACTTTTAAATGACACAATTCCCGTTCTTATCGTCAGGAAACAGAAAAAGAATGCAGCTCAGACATCCTCCCCCACGCATTTCACTGCTGCAGCAGCCAAAGCTCCTTTACAGGCTAAAAATCCACTGACCACCTTCACAAGCTTTTGCTGCAAAACACATTTTAGCCTGCTGAAAGTACAGCAGCTAAGAATTTTACAGTGGATCACACAGGACTGTTACCTTCACCATAACTGAGAGGTGGCATTGCATTAAAAGCTTTTACTGTACAGCTGGTACTCATGCATGTAGCATGTTTTCCACCGCAAATCAGTGCCCAGCTCCTCCAGTCAACATGTGAAAGTGTCCTTTGCTAAGGGCTTTTCCCTTGAGGTTGCTACTTACTAAGTCACTTTGCCATATGACTAATTGCAAATGTAAATCACAGCACCACCAGTGCAGAACCGACATGATAAGACAAGTGAAAGTGTGTTTACATCGCATCACAATAGTGACCACGTGTTTTAAATTCAAATGCAGATCATGTAACCGCTGCATGGGCTGTAGTCGCATTGAGTATGTGATGGTGAAAAGGGGGTTATGCTTTTTTTTTACCTGATATAATGACACAGTTTGGGTGTAATTGTTTTTCATGCGGATGCTGTGTATTTAAATAAAAGATGTACTTCAAGTAGACTGTAGCTGGTGATTAATCTTGCAGTATTTCCCATGCAGTTTCTTGAAATAATGGAGACAAGATTTCTGCTTGCTGAGTCAAAGGCTCGTACCTGCAGGGTTTTTTAAACCTGCACAGAGACTAGCTTTTATGTTTTGCAGGTCAGGGATGACAAGCTAACTGGACTGATTCAGAGAGAGAGAGAGAGAGAGAGAGAGCGAGAGCAGCCATCTGCTGCACTGGATGAAGTCTCCATGGCAACATGGTGCTCCCGCAGCAAAATGCTGGGATGCTTTGGACCCCACCCCCCTACCCATGGACATAAGCAATCCACGCTCACATCAAGGAGGATTGTGCCTGTCCTGCTGTCACCTGCATCCACGGATCCTACAAACCTGAATAACACAACTTTCCTGTCAATACGTCTTACTTTACCCTCATTGTTATACACTTTTCACAGGTTTAAGATGATAGACACATAGTAATAATAAAAAAATTCCCATTCTCATATTCTGGTGAGAACTCCTTATATCCTTAAACACATTCATTCTGGGTCACCCTCTCTCTCTCTCTCTCTCTCTCTCTCTCTCTCTCTCTCTCTCTCTTTTAAATAACCACTCCATCAGCAATTACATCATCCTTTATAGCTGAGCTCCACGCTTGTCGTTCTTTCTAGCTGCTAATTATTGGAGTTCCTAGCGGGATTTGTTGATTTATCGGTCTCGTTCCAGCCACCGTGCACCTACCCTGTGCGGAGGACAGTGCCAATAAGACAGACAGGATAGGTAAAGGAGACACAGGGCAGGAATTAGAAAAATGTTCTGTCTCTTTGTTGCCATCTCGCCTTCACTCCGCTCTTCCCTCACACTATTGGACAACGCAGCCCCCTCCCACTTTCACACCAGCCACTCAGCTCGCGCTCTCTCTGTATCTGTCTCTCTCTCTCTCTCTTCCCTTTTCTTTCTCCCTCTGCCTCACTCTCTCCTCACTCGTTTCCCCTCCTGCTGTAGCGCACACATACATGCGTTGAAGCCAGACCCTAATCACACACAGATGCACACACGCCTCACTCCTGCTTGCCTCCCTTGACTCTCTGTGTGAGGTGCTTTTTGCTTTGGCGATGTCAGGTTGTGTGGATGGATATCACTCCCACTGGAGGAGAGTGCACTGAAATTTCATTCTAGCTGTTTTTCATCTATCAGGAATCTGCTGTAAGTAAATCTTTCACCTCATGCTTCCACCATCGTTACTGTGTTCCACCCTATTCTTTCATCCTCCACTATCTCCATCCTACACCTTTGTAGCCCTCGGTGGAGGGTGCAACCCTTTCTCCCTCTCGTGTCTTCCCTCCCTTCACTCTTATCAGTCTCTCGTGTTTCGTCTCCCTCCCACTCGTGGATGCATACACCCAGTGTTGTCTTTATGCAAAATAATGCTGCAGGCCATTAGCTGGCTAGCAATGGGCTTGTACTGTGCAGCATAACCTGAAAATATTCCATGCTGGTGTATGTGAGACACCTCCTGTGAGCCTTATCTGATTGATTTACATGAGCGGAGAGGTGAGCAGCAGTTATCTGTGCTAGATAGGCGATGTGGTGATGCAGACCAGGCGACACTTAAAATAATGATGTGTGGCTTGATGTAGCATATTTCCAAAGCTTTGGAGAACATGGATGATGTGATAACTTGAATGAAATCTGTCTTAATTAATTTAAAGAGAAAACTGAAATTTCCAATTACATCCACTACAAAGCATATATTTAAACAGGACTTTAACAAGAGAACAACTGAAGCATTCATATGTACAGCTAGAAAGGTTCAGATATTGACCGAGCAGATTTTGTAAAGGTGGCAGTGGTGA
Organism: Channa striata; assembly: GCA_033026295.1. Taxonomy (NCBI): domain Eukaryota; kingdom Metazoa; phylum Chordata; class Actinopteri; order Anabantiformes; family Channidae; genus Channa; species Channa striata. The sequence continues at coordinate 8,611,471 of CM065182.1, read as the reverse complement.
TCCAGGGGCACCTCTGGTCACTCTGAGGGAAGTGGACACAGGAATGTCCAGCTGGCATTGGAGGAATGTCACCAGAGCTGCATAGGAGGGGTGAGGGTCATGCAAGGAGAAGATGTAGTCTTAATTGTAAAAACACACTAAATGAGTAACTGAATGGTTGGACGTACTGTAACTACTGGATTTTCTGCTCCATTTGTGTCAAAGCTGTCATATGCAGCCCTCTGATGTATTAATTTGATGCAGAGAGCTGTAACTATACTTGGATTATGAGCTCACTCGGTGCACATGCCTAATCTCAGCGGTAAACAGTGGAGCAGTCCATAACAGGAGAGATTGGGGAGTTTTGTGCCCCATTAGTGTCTCTTTATAGTTCAAGTTACATCCTTCTGGCTTTCTGTGTAATGACTACTCATAGTTTTCTGTACTTATCCTACAGTGACATCTGCTGTAATGCCACAATAAATGGCATGAATATTAACAGACCTGTTAGTTGTGACATTTTTAACCTGTATGTCTGTTTGCTGCTCTCTACATCCTCCTTGCACACCTGACAAGCTCTAAGGTGACAGCGTTGCCACGAGTAACAGCAACGTTATTTTCTACTCTGCATGGTCAGGAAAAGGCTTGTTGAAGTTTGAGTAGATGCCTTTTGTGCTGCTTTGATATGAGGCTGTTAGAGAGTGGGAAAGCTGCGCATGACAAGTTTATATATTTTGGAACAGTATCAGACAAGTACAGCTCAAAATCATTTTTCTTTTTGTGAATTAAATAAATAAAGCCTAAAAGCTGGAGGAGATGCACTGAGAGATTTAACAAACTCAGCTGGGAATTCTGTAAGACTTTGGTCAGGTTAATCATTATTACGCTCTGGTGTAAAAGCTCTGTTGGCTACCATGCTGTGGGATTTAATAACTTGTTACGGTAATTTAGTTAGATTAATTTAGTTTTGATTGGATTTTCAACAATTCAAACTCCAGCTTTTCCGCTATCACGACTTTTACTGAAATTAATCCGTTTGTTTTTGAGGTTACTAAACTATTATGGATGCCAAACAGACTGTACTGTAGGTTAAGTGGGAAATCAGGTCATTGCACTTAACTGTCACAAGTAGTGGATTAACAGTCGTGTGAAAGCGACAGATTACTGACATATTTGTTTTATAACCACATTACATTTTACACCAGTCTTAGCAATTTATGTTTTTTTATTTCATACTCAGTTTTATCTGCATTTATTTGATGAGTCACTTGGAAGCACCTTTTTCCTTCTGGGAAAAAACTGAAGATTAAAACATCATTGGCTACATAATGATAATAGATTGACAGTTGTTGTCCATCAACAGCTGGTGGATAAGGGGATGTGTGTGTCTAGCACATTATAGCATATTTACTTGTTTTGTGTGTGTGTGTGTGTGTGTGTGTGTGTGTGTGTGTGTGTATGTATGTATGGGCGCCTGTGGTGAAAACTTAGTGACTGAGCTGGGAGATGCAGTCCTGTCATGTTGGATATATTTAGAAATGTCCCTTGGGGGGGTTGTTCAGTAATAGCATTCACCATGTTATGTCATTTCTTGAGCACTTCACATAACATTAAGAAACAAAACTGCTCTAAAACTATTGTCCTGTTAGAAAGAGAATAATATTTGGAGGCTAATTTTCAAAAACTTTAAATGTGCACTTTGTCACATTTACTTGGCTCAAGGGGAACAACTGAAATTTGTTTATTTGTATATAAACTTAAATGGAAATTAGCATACAGACATTTTAAATACATTAAAAATTTAGGGTGAAAGAAACAGAAGAGATGAGGCCCATGTCTCAAGATCATATGAGTGTTGTCATCAATTGGATACTGCATATTTGTCGATTACTGCTACGTGTTTTTGTCTATAACTACAAGTCTAACCCTTACAGAGAGCTTTGTGCATTCATGTGTCTGTGAAATATGAGCAATGATCGAATAGTAAAAGCCAGGAAAATAGACATACAGCCTGTGATGTAGCTGTTAAATGTAAATACACAGGGCTGTGGATTAATATTTGTGGAGTCTTAGTGTGTGAATGGTATGTTGGGATCAAAACAGGAAAACCATTTCTAATGAGCTTTACACAAATCTCTTAATAAAAGTAAAAATACACCACTGACACTATTAAGTGCAGTTAGGTGCATCAAATCTGACATTTGAGTTTTCTAACTTAATCATGTCAGTGTATGTTGTATAAATTCTTCTTTGCCGGTTATGTGTGTGTTCTGTTTTTGCGTTCACCCCTTGTGTTGTGATGATATGCACCTGTGTTTCTTTGTGTGTCCGTGCTGGAGTGTGAGCCCGGACTTAATGTGTTGATGCAGGCTGTTCCTATGACACATTCCTGCCCAGCTTGGCTCAGATCAGGCAGGCTGATAATTTTAGCTGTGCTTATGTCAGTCGGTTCCTGCTATGTGTGGACGGAGAAGAGAGGGTACCACTGCTCGTCATCTGTCATCTACTACATCATCTGTGTTCCAATGCGTTAGTCAGCAGACAGTCTTTATTGTTTTTCTGCCTTGCCATCATTGAAACAATCTGGTGCCAAAACTTTCTCACTGCAAGTCAAATATAATTAACTTTAGAATGACAAAAGTGTGGTCGATTAGGAGATTTCTTCAGATGAAAGGAGCACTACAGCCTTAAGTCTGTTTGTCTGATTTTGTTCAATTTTAATTAATTTTCATCCCAATCTATGATAATTTTAAGGCCTTTTTGGGCATTATGATGCATCACATATGAGGGTGTCTCTGTTATTTTGTCAACCTAAAATGGAGTTTAGGCTCACCCCTGCTTCCATAATCTAGATGTTGACAGACGTCTCAAATCATGAATCTGCTGACCTGTAAACATTATGATTAAAGTAAGTAAATCAATTTTCACAGTTATGAATGCACGATTCAGTGGTTTTTAATGAGGTCTGTTTAAAATGAGCAGCGATGGAAACAACTATTTGATTTGTGTCTTCTGACTTTTTTGATCATGGTGTGTTTATTTGTGCAGTGAACGGCCTAAAACTCAAAGACATGTAGTCTCTGTTAAGTTTCAGCCCACAGCTGAAACATCTCGGTCATGTGGCCTGTTTCTGGTACCTCAGAAGACATGGATGTAGCTGTTTATGTTAATATACGTTCAGCTTTGGGCAACTAGTCACTTGGTTATTTAAAGAAACAAATTATTTCAGGATGAGCTCCTCTACCCCGGGGCACAGGCTTGTCTTTCTCTGAAATAATTCTCCCTGTAGTGAGATGGAGAGTAATAAAAAAGCAAATCAAGAATTAGTGCATCACATCACAGGCGGTTCCCTCTTCAGGATATTTTAATATGCAGTTAAAATCAGTTTATTTCTCATGCTGATGTTTACAGACCTACAGCTGCCAATGGAGCAATTGTGTTGATGTTCAGTGTAAGAATAATACATTTCAGTGTCAAGTGAGTTTGTTTAATACTCATATTTTGTACAAATAAGAGCAGAGCAAAAGGAGATTTGCCTTTTTCCCAAATTTGGTCTTATGTGAAGCTGGGGTCACGATGGGTGATTTGAGTATGCACACAGTGACTCTCCATCATGTTTTCCAAGAGATATAATGGAGCCAGCATCTGCCTATCTAAGCTCCTTGTGTATGTTTCGCAAGGCTCAGTAGAGTTGAGTTTCTATTCTAATCACGGCCTTGATGTTATTCAAGTCAAGAATGTCCTGAGCAAGTTCTGTTTGCAGCCGAGTGAACACAGAGCAACAATTAATGTGAGTTTATTTCAGCACTAAATTCACTCAATTTGAGAACAAGATTTGAGAATAACTTATAAGTGCAATTGTAGGACTTTGGGGAAATATGGCATTTTTGCTTTTGTGCAGATGAAAAGCATGTTGTGTGAAGCCTGGCACACAATTTTACGCTCACACACCTGCTTTCCCCGAGGCCGGTGCTGTAAAGCTGTTTTGGTGCCACAGCATATGAAAGGAAGCATTAGCCTTTTTTTTTTTTTTTTTTTTTTTCTCAGCCCATCAATCAGTCTGTGATTTGCATTGACAGTGTGTGTATTTACTCTGGGTATTTACCATGATGTGTGTGTAATTTTAAATGTCTGCAGTGTTTCTGGGGCATCACTACTGCTAGTCTGAGCATTCCTGCACTTTTTCACAATGTGCGTGCGGCGCAGAGCACGTGTCTGCCAGCGGTGTGAAGGGGATGAGAACTGATAGTTCTATATATAGAACTATATGTATGTGGAGGCTTAAGACTGGACTGTGCAGCAAAATAGAGGCTTGCTCAGCATACTAATGAAGGTCGCACGGGCCGGTCCGTACAAAGCGCCTGTTAGCTTTACATCTGCATTCTCAAGCCAAGTCATGTTGTAAGTGTGTGTTACGCATATTTTGCAGTGCAATTGGTGTAATTTGAGCAGCGAAGGAGAAATTAGGGGATGTTCTTTAATCTGATTGAAACAGCAGACTGTGTGTGTGTGTGTCTGTGTGTGTGTGTGTGTGTGTGTGTGTGTGTGTGTGTGTGTGTGTGTGTGTGTGTGTGTGTAAGAGATGGTATCAGGCTCAGAGATGTCAGAGTCCAACATCATCACTGTAGCCCTGACGCTGTGTTACACAAGAGCCTTCTCGTTATGCAGGATGTGTGTGTGTGTTGTGGGTTCTGTCTATGTGTGTGTGTCCCCTCTTATATACAGTGGGCTATCTGTGTGTGCCTTCTTTCTCGCCATACTCTCTTCTCCTTATTCGTTTTCTCCTTCTTTTCAACCTTCTGGCTTTACGTTTTCCAAACATACAAATACATGTAGGGAGAGTTCATTAAACATTGGTCATTTGCTTAGAATCTCTCACAGAATGAATGTATCAGAAATTTAACATATACCCCCCCCCCCCAAAAAAAAATCATAATGCAACATGAATGCTATGTGTTTCTAGTGTGGCTTTTCTGGTTTGTTTTCCTGTGGAACATCACCATCATTACAGTCATTCCTGTTATTGCTCCAACTGGGCCTGGGGCAGAACGGTTTCTTTCTGGGTGCTAAAATTGAACAAGGCACAAAGTTGTCTGATCCTGTGGGCCGGTTAATACCATTTAGTTTACAAAAAGCCTTTCTTTTTGCTGCCATAAACCACGTTTAGTTTAAGACTTACCATATTCAGTGTGAGCATTTGAGTCTGAAACCTTGATGTTTTTCAGGAGAAAAGGGAAAAAATCCAATTAAAACTGCTTAAATTGGCTTAAGATCTGAGTGTAACACGACCACTAACTCATTACGCTTCGTGTTCTAGTTTCAGGAGACTCATTGTGGCTGCCACAGGTGCTTTTTCTTCCTCCAGTCCAATAACTGCATGAGTGGAATATTCTGTTGCTTCAGCAGAAAACACAGCGGTAAACCAATGATGCCGTTGAGCGCTCACTGCAGGGATGACAGCGGTCTCCTTCAAAGGCTGCCCACGCTGGCGTGCTTCATTTGGCGTATTTGTCATGTCACATATCCTCCCTCTAATGACTTTCTGTGGAGCCTCATTTACTATTAGATTGTTCTCTCCAGTGCAATATGTTTGTGGGATTTGATTCAGTTTGGCAAGAAAAAGTTTCAGATCTTCTTACTGTTGTGGAGTTAAAACGTATCACGAGCGCCGAAATCCGTCGACGTGCTCGGGAGTTTGTAGCACTACACAAACATTTGACGCCGTGACACATCGAGTGAGGTGACCTGTATTTTTATCCTGTCATCCTTCACTTTCTGATAAATCCACCACGTCAGACTGACCTGGGAGTTTAGGATGATGGGATTTTGGAAAGGTGTGTGTGGAGAAAGCAGAGCCGGATGCGAGTGAATGGATTTAATCGGCACACATCAACTGCAGATTGATGTTTTTGTCAGAGAATCGTTTCCTCTTTCTCCAGATTAAACTCTGACCACTTCATAAAGACAGGACGTTTAGGACGGATTGGGAGGAAAATTCTTCTGTGACAAGATATTTGACTTGAAATTCAAACGATTATCCCCTTTTCGGCAGTAGGGGTTTTTCTTAATCCCTGTATATGTGTAATTTGATAGCATAATCCCAGACAGAGAGCCATATGTTCCAAATCCTCATTTTAAGTTTTTTCAAAGGTGACATCATTAATTATGTAACTCTGTCTTTTGTTTTGCTGCCCTGCATGTGTGTTCATGTGTGTGTGCGTGTACTTGCCTCCATTAAGTAATGACATGTTTCTATAAAACTATAACTGGAGGCCAGATGAACCAAATGTTTGGTGACTGTCAGCCTTTGGCTGCTGCCACTGATTGTTAATAAGAGAAAACAGCATTTGAAATTTAGTCACCATAGTTGCAAAACATTGCAAATATTAAATAATTAAGCAGCAGATTAGGGCTGCTCCTGGGTTTAAACCGTTGTCTTTCTGGCCTGGATTTTTCGGACTTCTTCTTGTTGTTGTCCTTTTCAATCTCTACCTCTCACTCCCTCTGGCCAGCGCAAATTGTTGGCCTATGATGCAATCCCTCATCCCTGCTAGTTTAAGTTTCCCAGCCAATCAGAGCACAGAAGAAGGAGGCTATCCAATCCGCCTGTGCTTTTAAAGCAGCGCTGACAGTGGGAGGAACTTTAAATTTACAGACCCACCCTCTGTTGTCATTCCCGTTCTTCCCTTTTCGGCATGTGTGTGTGTTGTTTGGAAAAGGGAATAGCGAGAGAAGGAAAGAGGGAATAGAAAGAGAGACCCCCGGAGGAAGTGGGAAGTGTGAGCCAGGGCGTGTGCTGATTTCTCAGCTGGTTTCTCATACAGCTGCCATGGAGCTTTCCAGACTGACCTGCTCAACTCTGCTGACAGTAGGTAGACGTTCTGTCAAACCGTTGTGTGCGTTCGCCCTCGTGATCGTGCGGCGCATCAGTGCATGTAGGACTTTACAGTATCAGCTCAACTGTCACCAGTGTGTGAGTTGTGTGTTTGTTCAAGCTGTCAGCACAAGTTCATTGGTGCTGTGCAGGTGAATGAGTGAAGAGGGAAGAACTGCTGCTATGTCTTTTTTTTTTTTTTTTTTGCATAATCGCTCCTGTCTCTATGAAACTGTCCCTCCCACTGTCCCCTTTCTCTGCCCTCGTGTTGGCCTGCATTCCCCTACAAGTAGCACTGCAAGTTCTTTACTCGAGTACACCACCATGGAACCGCCGTCTCTTGAAAAAGGTTTTCTTCTTCTTTTACTTTGGAAATAACCACATTGTGTATTAAATGTACATACACCCACGAAACACAATTAGTTACACATGCATATCCTGAGGGAAGGGGAACACACTCAGGGTGGGGTCACCTGCAACATTAGTGCTGGTTTAGGTTGTATCATGGCTAGAAGAATTAAAACATATTTCATTTCAGCCTGGCTGTCAGCTCTGTGCAGGATGTGTCCTCAGATGAATCACATTTTAAGCTTCCTGCACTCCTGCTTGGATTTGGCTTTATTCCATCCTGCTGTCTTTATCTGCAGAAACCCCATTTCTAAATCGGCACATATTTACTGAGTTTTTTTTTTTTTTTAAACTTCCCCAAGCCCTTCACTTAGTGGTTTGCTCACTTTAGAGCTTCGAAACTAAGCACTGTGAGCTGTTTAGGAATCTTAGGTGGGCATTCACATAACTGGACCATACTGGTGCTGTTCACCATCCACTGACTCTCAGCCTTGATAGTTACATGCATTTAATGTTTCAGTTTTCCATAACTTTCAGAAATGGCATGATGTTGGGTGGCTGTGGCGCAGTTGGTTGAGCACTTGTCTGTGAACCCCCCATTCAGTAGATCAACTCCAGTTCCTTATTTCTATCCTTATGTCCCCAGACTAAAGTTGTGTCTGCTACTTACTTGTAAGTTGTTTCAGACAAAAGCATCTGCTAAATAACTCACTTTAATTGCAAGGTTACAAGAAATATAGTTTGCATTATCTTTTGAGACACTCGGCAGATGGTTTTAGCATTTGACCTGCTCTTGTTTTCATCACAATGCTTTGAGACAGAATTTATTGTTTAGGAGTTATTATATTTCAGAATTTACCAAACGGTAAACAAATGGAAATCTCCAGCAGCGTTCTCCAGCAGTCCTAAAACCCCAGGTCTTATTTTAGTTTCACTGTCATCGCTTCCTCTCTTACCCACTAATACATGTGTCTAAATTTAGACAGACGTCATTACAGAATGATGATATTAGTATGAGTGTGTTCTAGTACAGACTGAGAATGATAGAGAGGTGTGGGAAGTATACAATGCATGATGCGGTTGATCCCTTTATAATTCAACTGAGAGACATTCATTTTCCTTTTCATCACAGTCCCACACAGACAAGCAGATACTCTTGAAGTGCCAATTTTTTTGTGGAGGATTTATTAAAAACAAAAGCTTCTTACCACTTAATGTTTCCATTAGACGCTCTGCGCATCCTTCACTCCTTCACCAGAGGGAGAATATGACATGCCGTTCTCATGACTGGCAGCTTAAGACACAATCTGTGTGTGTGTGTGTGTGTGTGCATATGTGTGTGTTGTGCAGTGGGCAACAACAGACAATAGGACATGAACGGAGGAGGGATATAGGGGGATTGAGTGTTGTATTAGGTTTAGAAGTGGCAGATGTGCAGACAGGCGGAGAGTCTGGTGGGGGGTGATGATTTTTAAAGTGTGTGTGTGTGTGTGTGTGTGTGTGTGTGTGTGTGAGAAAGAGACACACACAGTTTAGGTTCATAACTACATCTCCAGTCCAGGTATGTTGGTTTGAGACACATGCTGCCATTCGATCCTCCCTGCATTTGTATGAGCATATGAGCGCATGTTTCTGTCTGATACATGAATAATACATGCGGTGACCTACTGAGTCTGGACCACAGTGCTGGAGCCAATAAACAGTACAGAGATAAAAATGGCATGCACAGTATTCACCAAAGATTAGGTTCCTAACAGCCCTTTGCCACTTTTCTCCGGCACATTCGAACTGCTCGCGTACATTTTGTAATGGAACAGTTTTGTTCAGTTAATGCTCAGTTTGTTTTTCGTGCTTTTCCATGTAATTTACACACTAGGTTGCAGTAGAACCTTAAACATACCACTATAATTATTATGCCATTATGTGTCAGGGCTTGTGTTGATGAGGGTGAAAGTGGGCCATGGCTGAGACAGCACTGCTTTTTGTTGCAAGGCAGATTTGTGACTGACATAGATGCCACAAAGTAAAAAGGATTAATGCATTCATCTACTTGGCACAAAACACACATTATTAAAACATAAAGAGACTTATAGAAACTACATGTAAGCACATTAAGCACCTATATTTACACTCATTACTATGTATTTTAACTCTTGATCCTTTATATGTTGTATAATTTTTTATGCATGCACATATCAGTCAAGGCAGATGGCCGTCCAGCCTGAGCCTGGTTCTGCTGGAGGTTTCTTCCATTGAAGGGACTTTTTCCTCCCCACTGTTGCCTATAGCAGCTGTTTTGACTTTATTATGTAAAGTGCCTTGCGATGACTCTGTTGTGAATTGGTGCTATATAAATAAAGTTTATTTGAATTGAAAATTTAACAGAAAGATAATGTGGAGGATGGATGACGGCATAAACTAAAGCAAAGACGTAAGTGTTAAAACTAGACAGACTGACAAACACGGCCTGAAGGAAACTTAAACGCCACTCAGCACATTCTGGTCTGAGCCACACGTGTGTTTGTGTGTATTGTGAAGTTCACGTCTGGGTGTAACTTTGACGACAGGTCCCACACATCAGGGGAGTGTGTGTTGTAAGGATGCGTTTGAGGACTTGTGTAGCCAGAAAAGCTTAAGCGAATGCATTGTTGTGGATGTGAAATCTCTTTAGCCACAGACTGCACTTATTGTTCAGTAACAAAGCCTTCCGTCTCTTTTCTTTACCTGCTTCAGCGATGACTGAGACGTTAGTCAAACGCCAGGCGCATGGTCCTACTGGTTTGTCAACATCAGCTGTTGTCTTTATTCTGAGCGTTGGTGCATGTCTCCGTTTCACATAGTTCTCATTCAGTTGGAATTTGTCTGGTATTACCCTAGAAATAACACCGCAACAATGGAGACATTTTTATACTAATCAAGGATTTAAGACGCTTTGTCAGCTTCCGTTCCTGGTACCTCCCTTTGGGAATTGTGCAGAGAATCAGCGGCCCTGAAAGTGACACTTAAACCTTTCACAGACAAATCCAGGTGAACATCCATGCCTTTGCCCGTGTCTCTCCACAGGTCACCTGCTGTCATTGTCCGTGGCTTTAAATGTCCTCTGCCATGGCAAAGCGTGAGGCCGGAAGCACCAGTCCTGTGGTGCGTCAGATAGACAAGCAGTTTCTGGTCTGCAGCATCTGCCTGGATCACTACCGCAACCCCAAGGTCCTGCCCTGTCTGCACACCTTCTGTGAAAGGTAACTAACATTTGTGTTCTCTCTTCGAATGTTCTCTGTCAAAATGTTCCAACAGAAGAACCCAAGTCTCTGCTCACATGTTTCTTTTTCACACCAGGCCAAACAAAGAGGTACCACACGGTTCTGAGCTCTTTCCGTGCCAGTATTTACTCTTTAATGTCATATTCATGTGTCGCCTAACAGAAGAACTTCACTTATCGCTAATCCCACAGTTAGACAGGTCGGAGCACTTCTCCTCACTGACTTTACTGGGATAAGTACATTCCTCAGCACCAGAGACCGTTAACAACTGCAGTTTAAGAAAAGGCTCTTTGTCGGGAAACACAATATTACAATGCTCCGTTCTACAGTTGCTCAGAAAGACAACACCCCCTCGGGCAATACTTACTGTACTCAGGCCTTTTTGTGCCAAAACAAGAAGAGGAGGCTTTTGGAGAGCTTACAGTATAATGGGTCAGGAGGGGAGGATGGAGAATGAAGAGAAGGGCAGAGAATGACGAGGATTACGTTTCAAACTGGTTCACTTCTAACCTCATGATCAAACACATATTTATGGAGTAGATGTAATATAGCCACACAAATCTCTTCCATAAATAAAGCCTTTTTCCATGCAGAGTGAGGGACATTCGCCCACCAGAGGGTAAGAATAATCCCGGGTTTGACTGGATGGTATGTGATCTGGAGCCCTGCTGAGGGGGAACAGATTTTTTCTGGAGCTACACTTGTTAATGTTGCCAGACAGATGTTTAAATGCTTGATGGTTTGTTGTATTTTGAGGGCTGATCTGGCAACCCTCATCTGTTGTGGCTGGCATGCCATTGTATCTCTTTTAATTATGCTTTCCTCTCTGCTGCCAACCTCTTCCTGTGATTATTTATCTTTACAACCGCGTCTTGTTATCATAATTGTGAGCTCAGTATTCAGGGATCATGATGATGAGTTGGCCTTGGCGTTACACTTTACTTCCTCTAAATGCTGTCAAAATAAATCACATCTGCCTACAACTGGGACATGTGGCTACTTGCACTCATCGTCTCGTTGTAAGATTTATACGTCAGAGTGATTGTGGCAGTGGTGCTAAAACAACTGGTCAGCAATTCAGTCAGGTAATTGACATAAAGTGATTTAATATAAATGGTTATTGATTAGTCGTTCAGTTAAATCTGAGAGATGCCAGCCTCTGTGACAGACCGTTTAACCACAAGACCATTTGTATGTTTGTCTGGCAAAGCAATGTATGTAATTATTTAGTATAATTCACTGAGGAATCGGCAGAATAGTAGAACTGGGAGGTTTGCTAAGGCTCATAACTGTACTACAGCATCGCTGATACAAGCCTGTGTGCTGTCATAAACTGAACAGAATGATGTTAATATGCAGCCCGGGCTGCTACCAGGCACCCTTATGTGCAAGAACAGGGATTATGTTTTAATTTTTTATCACTCATCACCGGTCTTCAGGTTTCTTGCAGTATTAACCACCTTAAAAATGAAAACAAAAACTTTAAAAAAACAATGCTGGGGGGCAGTCAGGCTGCAGGCCACTGATGCAGTGTAATATGCATATTGCAGCTGAATTTTGCTGACCGTGGCCTTGGTGGTGTCTAATAAATTGCCTTCTGAGGGCACCTGGACGGGGCCCAGTAGTTGGATAGATGTGTAACCTCTTCTCCTTCTGCAGATCAGGTTGTTAGAGAGTTTGTGTTTTTTGGGGGGCCCTTTGTATTGACTTGTTGTTACAGCAGCAGCATTTAGGCAATTATAGTAATAAGGTGACAACTTTATCAGTATAATTTGTTTATTGTTTGTTTATTGGTAAATTGAATATTGCTAATAATTATACACTGAACAAGGCAAAAGTGTGGCTTGTATACTTTATATTTTATACTGTAACGTTTGTTACATTATTTGATGACTCTTTCCTCAGTTGTCTCCAGAACTACATTCCCCCAGAGTCCCTGACGCTCTCGTGTCCAGTGTGTCGGCAGACGTCCATCCTGCCAGAGAAAGGAGTTTGTGCTCTACAAAACAACTTCTTCATCACTAATCTCATGGAGGTTTGATTCCCTTTTTTCACTTTTCTCACAAGGAGACACGCACATTCACACACGGATTACACGGAACAATACAAAAAAATGCAAATCAACTGTGAGGTTAACAACAAAGCAAAGAATGTGGAAAATAAAAACCTTCACAGAGCACTCAAAGAAAAGGGGCAGAACATCTTGGTCTGTTATTGTGAGACAAGAGTGAGGACATTGGGAATTTATGACTGTCCTCACGTCTTCAAAAGGTTTGTTACAAATAGAAGGTTACAGGGTTTCTTCTGGACATTTGGACAAAGATAAAGACATGTAGAGATGCCTGTTAGTCTGTTGTTTCAGTGTCTCCCTTCTCTTGTCCCTGCCATCTTTCATCTGTCTACTGTGAATAAAGGGGGAAATGGTCCTAAAAATACCAAAATGCCCAGGAGCAAGTGCAAAAATATATACAATTATGCATGTATTTTACTAAAACCTGCTCACTCAATTGTCTTTACACCAGGTCCTTCAACGAGACCCAGAGTGTTCGCGGCCAGAGGCGTGCAGCGTGCTGGAGTCAGTGAGTGCTGCAGCTGCAGGGAAACCGCTCTGCTGCCCAAACCACGAGGGGAAGGTACAAAGCCTAGAAAATTCTAGAACATCTCAGCCCAGTTATGACCTCACCTAAATTGCTCGTTCTCTTGTTTTGAAGCGTTAAACAATATAAAATTGAAATTCCTTTCTTAAAATACTCACTACTTGCAACGTCTGGAAAGAAGGAAAGAGCTTTACCACGTTTGTCTCCCCCTGCAGGTGATGGAGTTCTACTGCGAGTCGTGTGAGACGGCCATGTGTCTGGACTGCACAGAAGGCGAGCACCGGGAGCATGTGACTGTTCCTCTGCGAGACGTCGTGGAACAGCATAAAGCCGCACTGAAGACACAGCTGGATGCAATACACAGCAGGTGGGGACTTGATACCTTGATAAATCTTTTAGTAAATCCTTCACACCAGGTGTTTGGAAATTTAAGCATTCGGTCCAGATCTGCCATCAGAGATCAGCAGTGTCTGCAATACAGCGCGGCACAGGATCGTGTTTATTAAAGAAAATTCTGCCGATCATTTTATAAATACGGGTTTTTATTTTAAACATTTATTATATATGTTTGTGTGCTTTTTAAAATGTAGTTTTAGTTAGACAATATGACAGTGTGTCGTCTTGCAGGCTCCCCCAGCTCACAGCGGCCATCGAGCTGGTGAGTGAAATTTCTCGCCAGCTGAATGAAAGGAAGAACGAGGCTGTAGCAGAGATCACCAGTACATTTGAAGAGCTGGAGCGAGCGTTGCATCAGCGCAAGACCGCTCTCATCACCGACCTGGAAAACATCTGCAGCGCCAAACAGAAGGTCGGCACGCTTTGAACATGCATGTTCTCATACTCGCACGCTTATGGCCAAATCGTCAAATAAACGAGCAGACATGACACAGCCCTCGTGATCGTTGAATTATTACTCTGCCACAACATCGCTACCAAGGTTTCAGACCACACAATACACGGCAGCGTGCTCTGAATGGGGCTGCGTAGCCACAGACCAGTCTGATTGTGCTCATACAGACCTTTATTCACTGACTGCCGTGCGCTTCACTTACATTTTCTCATTTTACTTGTTCTCTTCATCCTCTTACACGTGTCTCGTTCCCCTCCTACCTACCTAAACACAGGTCCTGCAGGCCCAGCTTTCATCTCTCCTTCAAGGGAAGGAACACATCCAGAGCAGCTGCAGCTTTACAGAGCAGGCACTCAGCCACGGGAGTGCTACAGAGGTGGGCCGGCAGATTGAAACTGGACAAGCAGGCTCACAAACAGGCTACAGCCCATATGGGAATCAGCTAGTTGATGTAGCAGTACTGCAGTGTGTCAGCACTTGAAAAATAATCGGATACTTTTGATTTAGCAACATATTTATTAAATATAATATATAAATAAAGATATATATATGATTATATAAATAAATGACTGACATGTGTCTCTTGCGAGTGCAGGTGCTGCTAGTTCAGAAGCAGATGAGTGAGCGGGTAACTGCTCTCGCACGGCACGACTTCCCAGAGAGACCACATCAGAACGCACACCTGGACTGTCAGGTACAGTTTTGTCTTATTCAAACTTCTTCTCTGCCCAAAAGATTTAATATGGTGATTTGGTTAGATTCTCTCATGATCACATCCTGCAAAATCAAGCACAGTTTTAAACATCACATGAGACGAGCCATTGGAGTTGGACTGTAGAAAGTACAGGATTCTGCTCGGTAAACTATTGTGTGTTGTATTGGCTCCAGGTGGAGACTGAAGGTCTACGACGCTCCATCCAGAACTTGGGCGTCCTCCTCACCACAGCAGCTGTGGCTCACACCTCTGTCGCCACAGGGGAGGGCCTCCGCCACGCAGCCACCGGGCAGCACCACACTATTACTGTGACAACGAAAGACAAAGTACTGTCTTCAAGTTATTTAGTCTCAGTGGAATTTGCAGCATGTGTAGAGTGAAGTTTTTTACCTGTTGACTAAGATTTCGCTTTGCTTTGCTTAGTTAACTGTGGTTAATGGTGTGTTGACATAGAGGCTGCAACCATATGCATGTTGCATGGAACATTTTGTTTGTGTGAAATGGAAACAATGACCTCTATCTGCAGGACGGGGAGCTGGTGCGGACAGGAAATGCTGTTTTAAAAGCAGAGATAGTGTCTGCTGATGGGAGCCGGGCTGCAGAACCCGACATAATGGACAATAAGAATGGAACATATGAGGTGGGCTACACGTTACGCTCTGAGGGAGAGTACTCCTTCGCTCTGTCACTGTATGACCAGCCGATACGCGGCAGCCCGTTCCGCCTGCGGGCGGTTAAGCCCTCAGACGTGCCACAGTCTCCGGATGATGTCAAGAGGAGGGTGAAGTCTCCCAGCGGCACGGGTGGGCACATTCGACAGAAAGCAGTGCGACGGCCTTCGAGTATGTACAGTACCACCAAGAAAAAGGAGAACCCCATTGAAGATGAGCTCATCTACAGAGTCGGTAAGACAGAACCAAGAGAAAACACCTAAACTCCCATGTAAATATATTATAGCAGTGATAGCAGAACATATCCACTGTCAAGATACATTTTTATTTTAGCTCATTATAAAAAAGTAAGGAATCCATAATGTTATCAGGTACTAGTTTCTAACAGGTTCGGGATTGACGTTCACATGCCAGCAGGCTAGAGAATGAAAGTCAGTTGATCCTAACCCACAAGCAAATCAGTGATACGCTGGAGTGTTAAATAATAAAATGTTGTTTCGGTCAGATTATTCCTGCCATGCAATTTTCAAGTGAACTTTCACAAATGAGTAAAGGGTAAGAGTAGAAGCTTTGCAAGTTAATTTCTGAACCAAAATTTCAGTTTGTTTGTAATTCAACCCAAAACCTGTCTTTGTAAATTACCAACTTCAGTCGAACCACTGGTATCAGCCTTTAGGGAAAATATTACACACTGACACTGAGATTAAAAATATCTAATGGCACATTCACTCAGTGTGTAATATTTTTTTTATCTCAGGTTCCCGAGGCAGAGAAAAAGGAGAGTTTACCAATCTGCAGGGAATTTCAGCTTCTAGTAACGGCAGAGTGGTGGTGGCTGACAGCAACAACCAGTGCATACAGGTGAGACAGACAGGTGCAAAGCACGTGTGCATTTTAAGTAGAACAGAATAATACTGGTGTGCTACTGTGCTGATGATCGACTTCACACTGTAATGGAACTGATTACAGGTGTTTTCCAACGATGGCCAGTTCAAGATGCGCTTTGGAGTGAGAGGTCGGTCTCCGGGGCAGCTGCAGAGACCGACTGGTGTCACCGTTGACATGAATGGCGACATAGTGGTGGCTGACTATGACAATCGATGGGTCAGCATCTTCTCCTCGGATGGCAAGTTTAAGGTGAGGTCTCAGAACTCCTAAGGTGAAACGTCGCATTTTTCTTTCTCTGCTAAAATCCTCATCCTCCCTCCTCACAGAATAAAATCGGTGCGGGTCGGCTCATGGGCCCTAAGGGTGTGGCCGTGGACAAGAACGGACACATCATCACTGTGGACAACAAGGCCTGCTGCGTCTTTATATTTCAGTCCAATGGGAAGCTTGTGACTAAGTTCGGAGGCAGGGGGACGTCTGACAGGCAGTTTGCAGGTGAGCAGACAATGTCACCAGTCATTTTTTAATACAGACTGCAAAAACAGAACCCAGTCACTCAGGCTGCAGTGTCCAGCAGCTTTTCAAGGTAAATCTCTCATGCAGTTTCCTGTAGCACAGAGTATCACGTGGATAGCATATAGATTTTTCTGTTCTGCTGCGTGTTTTGAACTTGAATTTTTCCACTCTAGACTAAAGATAAAAGACAAATTTTAAAAACAAAAGACAAGGACAAGGGCCACATTAGATTCCACACCACACATCAGTTGGCTGCACAAGTTTGTATCCCCCTTATTTGGAAATGACAAAAAGACTAAAAGATTTTCATCAGCATAATATTTATTGCACATTCAGCTAGTACAAACTTTAATTGCCAGAAGCAACAAAATGGTGAAAGGATGTAAAAAAATGAAAACTATAATGGTGCAAAAGTTACCAGCTGGATAGGCAGCAAATATTATGTAATGGATGATGGATGTTTCACTCTTTTTGCCATTTCAAAACAGATTGTTTGAGAATAGTTAGAGTTTTTATTGTATTTCCAAGTATAGACTGAGGCATTCTCTTTAAAAATGTAAACCTGTATATAGACATATTATAAGGAGAGACCCAGGTGTCCCAGACATCGCGCTGCCTCCCTCCCCTACAAACTGTCTGTGCCGACCACCCTGCTCTGTTTTCTTCTGTGCTTACCCCTTTTCTCTGACTACCTATTTTTCTTTTTGTTCCTCCTCATGTTTTCCAATTCAGAAAAACTCGGCCCAAACTTTAAATAAATCTGGCTCAGTTTTCAGTAAGTACTAAGTGTGGCCTTGCTGCAACCCTAATCCCACAGTGCGGTGCCCTCTGTCTAACCCGACTGCCTGATTCTGTGTCTGACCTTTTGAAATTGACCCCTAAAGTGGTGACAACTTGTTAGTTCAAGCTGTACATGTACAACAATAATCACATAGCCACGTACATGCCATTGTAATTATCATTTACTATTACAATACTGAACATTTTGTCATGTGTATTGTTGTTGTGTAAATGGCCATTATTCACTGCTCCAACACCAGCACAACGACACTAACTGATGTTTCAAATTTCTTAGTAGACAGTGCTGGGAGCTACAGCGCTCAGTGATGGGCAGCTCAACCAAGCAACAGATTTTTTTTAAATCTCTA
The DNA here is from genome assembly GCA_033026295.1 of Channa striata. Classification (NCBI taxonomy): domain Eukaryota; kingdom Metazoa; phylum Chordata; class Actinopteri; order Anabantiformes; family Channidae; genus Channa; species Channa striata. Next base: position 8,593,625 of record CM065182.1, on the reverse strand, counting down.
CGTCTTTTGACATTCAAGATAAAAGAGCAAAACAATTGTGTGACTTAAGTTAGAGCACCTAATGAATGAATAATGAACTAGTCCAGGCCAATCAGAACAGCTAACCACCTGATTCAACTAGTGCACATCATAGAAGTAGTTTAAATTTGCGTTCAGTCAGTCTACTAACAGTAAAGGGAAAGATGATTCAGTCGTCTCGATAATGTATTTTAATAATTACGTTCTTCGTTCTCTTCATACAGGTCCGCACTTTGTCGCGGTGAACAACAAGAATGAAATAATCGTGACCGATTTTCACAATCACTCTGTGAAGGTAGGAAGAAAGAGGAATTGTCTCTGAACACACGTATCAGTGAACTCTGTTATAGTGTTCACTGGTTTAGATTTAGACTAAAGAATGTATTGACTTCCTGTGCCAGGTGTACAGCGCAGACGGAGAGTTCTTGTTTAAGTTTGGCTCTCACGGTGAAGGCAATGGCCAGTTCAACGCTCCTACTGGTGTGGCGGTGGACTCCAACGGAAACATCATTGTAGCCGACTGGGGAAACAGCAGAATACAGGTGAGTCGTAGCAACATTTAAATTCTACTGCGACACAAACACTGAAAACTCCAACTTTCTACTTTTTCTGTTTCAGGTCTTTGACAGCACAGGCTCATTTTTGTCCTACATTAACACCTCAGCAGACCCACTCTATGGCCCCCAAGGCCTCGCCCTCACCTCAGATGGACACGTGGCAGTTGCTGACTCCGGCAACCACTGCTTCAAGGTTTACAGATACCTGCAGTAAGAAGATCCCACTGAAAAAACGCCTGTTCACACCAGTTAATATCACACACTGCTGGTGGACCTGGAGCTGCAACATGCCCGTTTGCTTTACAGCCACCCGGGTTCCACAAATTAATTTCCTTTTCATTTTGTATGCACATACTTTCAGAAGTGTAAATTCATACCTTGAGAATATCCTAAAGTGTAATTAATATGTTTTTAAAGAGAAAATAAGCTAGTTATTCCAAAAATACAGGCAAAATGTGGCATAAATTAGTGGTATTGATGAGAAAAACACAACTCAAGATTAAAGACTAAAAAAGATTTTACAAGAACCAGGAATAAAATATGGTCTGTCTACCTTAAACCTTCAAAATTGTGTTTTTAATCAAATCTACTGAGTAAAAGTGAACCGGAAATTAATCTATGGAACAAGGTGTTTAATCACCAATCAATCATCACCAATAGACAGTCTAAAGTTGGTGATACACGGCATTTCTTTTGGGCAATGCAGATGAATAACACTCCTAGCAACCAGCAAACAAAGCGAGAGATGGAAGCAGATTAAAAACCAACCTGTTTCCTGTGGTTGAAGTAACAATGCTCAGGCCTTTTCTTGAACACTGTTGCATGTCAGTGTGCTCCAAAAAATCCAAAATCCACCCCTGTGCTCACTGCCTTACAGTTTTTCACCAGTAAACACAACAGACCACACGCAGACAGGAATGTGTCGTTTTAAAGGAATTCGTATTCTAACTCTGCACCTTACCATTCGTTATCCTCCTCACAAAATGCCTGCACATGAATATAGTTTCTTTTACGTATATGCAAGTTTGTGTTTTGTTTCGGCACCCAAAGATAAGCATAAAGAAGCACAACACTGAACCAGCTCTACTTTAATGTTAAGTGCGGTCCCTGCTAGCTAGTGTTCTATTAACCGAAACATATTTCTAATATCTGACCCTACTAGTTCTTGCAACATTGTGTATTCATATCTACAACATATTGTAGTTGTACATGCATATTTACAGTCCAGACAAGTATTATGGCATAGACTGTACATTTGGTGTCCAAGCTATTTCACTATACTGCATATTCTACTTATTCCAGCACTTCATGAATCAAGAAATTCAACAATGGAATATATACTAATACAGCGGAGAGTCACGCCAAGTAGTAGCCAACTGACTTACTTCAAACGTTAATGGAACAATGTTGTACACACCTTATTTGCTGTATTGTATTTTTTTTTTTTTCAAAGGACTTAATTTATTTAAAATTTTTCTTTTCTACTTAATTTGTTTAAAAAATTATTTTTTTAATTGGTGCATTTGAACTGTCTCCTTTTTTGCCAATCATCCTTGTACATAGGCCTCATATCTTGTAGCACTGAATGATCTCTTTCCCTCCGCCTATTCCCAACGAGCTAATATCCAGTTAAACTTTTACTTCTGCCAAAATGTATCGTCGTAGGTTGTTGTTGAACATTGCACAAAACACAAATAATATAAAAGTTATATAGTTTGCAAGAGTAATATATGCCTCTGTGTATAGTTATCATTTAACATAATCAAAAAGTGTACTATATATAAACAATCCTATTCTTGTTGTAGCTGACAAGCACCTTTATCATGAACTTTCCAGTGTTTGCATTCATTTGCTTGAAGGTTTTCTGTGTGGCTCCCAGAGAGACAAAACACCAGCTAACACACAGTGATACTCTCACGAAAAACTGATTGTTCCTTGACCTTCATTTATTGGATAACTGAGATATTTCGTCTCCTCGTGTTAATATGGTTTAATTTTTACCGCTGTGTCCGTCTCTCAACCTGTAACTGGCCTATTCATGTGTCTGTGACAAAAGGAAGCACACGTTATAAATAAACACTACAATCATTTGGTGTGCTGTATTCTAAAGGAGGCCGCTCTTACAAGAAGTGATCAGTGTAATAGCTGCAAAGGTATGATTGATATTAAAAAAACATACTCGCAAATTGTTTTGAATATCCAGGTTTCAGTTATTAAATGCATTAGAATGTTTTGAATGAGGTGATCATTTACATTCTTTCAGTCTCTGTCTCGTCTATATGTGAATTAAAAGTGACTATTCAGCGGTCTCATAAATGAGTGCTCAGCTTGTTAAACAGCTCCAAAAATTCTGTTGAATTTGGCAAAATACAACAATAATTCAACTATAATAACTTGTGATTTCTATTAAAATGCATAAAATAACATGGAATCCTCATAATCCCACAACAGTAGACATGCCATCATATATCTATGGGTTCTATGGTCATTTTGTTTGTACACAGTATTAATAAAAACCGTCATCGTCTCATAACACAAATTGTGACAAAAGATAGTTTATTACTAGAAACATTTATATTGGCAACTTAATTGCAAAACGTCAAAATCTTTTAAGGATCCTTAATTGCAAACCAAATAAGCCATAAAGACAGTCAGAATCTATTGCACGAGATCACATGCATGTTTCATATTTAGGAGCACCCCAGAGCTTTTCATGTTACCACACTTCCCAACAAAGTTCATAAACTCAGCAAACAAGCATAAAGCTTAAATTCCAATTTTTTTAAAAAGTGATAAGAATTTTTTTTTTCTAACTACAAACTATGGCCTTTATGTACACAAAACAAACTACAACAAAATGTGTCGTATCCAAGTCAATGACTCATCACCAAAGAAATGGAAAGAACTTCCCTCCTTCTTGCAGTATTAAAAGTGAGTCAGTGAATCAAAAGCTTCCAGAAGATATGAGGATGTACAACCACACAAACAAATATAGATCAGACTTCTCTTGGCACAGGATGGATGATAAAGACTTGAAAGAAATTACAACAGAGATCCTTTTCCTCGCATTTAATCTTGTAAACTGAAAAAACAGCAAGCACATGAACAGCAGGTGACATGGCCACAGACACCGACTACTGAGAATTTTTTTTATCACGCTTTAAGACACAGGCCTGCTAAGCTAAATAAATAAAATTCAGCAATAATTAGTATGCAACAGTATTATGAGATACAGTCATCGTAGAACAACATGAACATTTTGCGACCGTAAATAAACTGAAAAGGATCCGTCTGGGGACTGAGTGTAGCAATCAGCCATTCTCAAACATTTTCATCCAAATTTCCACTACGCTACAAAACCTCCAGTAACAGCAAAAATTCCAAGCCACAAAGAAAATGTTTAAATGACATTTTAGGCGAAGGAAGATATATATAGTTCAGACGCAAAAAAAAAAAAAAAAAATGCTCACACATGGACCAAAAATATGTCAGGACAAGCTTTCAGCACCAGATCAAAGTCAACAGCAAGTAATTATTACCTTAATATATGGTATAATGAAAATTCTCTAAATAATTTGTAAAACAAACCCCTTAAAATATTGTTCCGTCTTCAGCAAGTTTTTATTTTAGTCAAAAACCACCAGGGTTTTGCTGACAGTAGTAGAACCTATAAACAGGTTCCACGAATGGAGGTGACGTGTAAACAGAAAAGGTTTTAAAACAACAAACAAAACGGCATGACCGCAACTTCAGTATCACTTCAGAGAAATGGGCAATACACAGAAATTCACAACAGTTCCGAGTCAACAAAAAAAAAAAAAAAGATACGTAAAAATTATTCTAAAAAGACAAAAATTATCTGTACAGATGTTAACATCTACGAAACAACCCGAGCAATGACTCCCTAGAAGCTGAGACCTGATATCCCAGGACACTGACTAATTTTAATAAAAACAATTACTAATTGATACTAATTTTCCAGTCGAGAGTCGGGGAATCTGAGCCATCAGCAACTATCAATGTGATAACCTTGTCATATTTCCTTCAGATTCTACCCAACAAGGCAACATTACTGACCTTGCCTGGCAAAAACACGAGTAAATGTACAGTAGAATGGCACAGCAGTTGCTCATAGAGTGTTTACTCTGATCAGCACGAGCATCTGGGGCATCTGTATCCCAGCAAACACAGTGATAAGACAGCAAAGCACCTCTCCGAACCCCGGGCCATAGCAATAAGGGGTAGAAGCCTACAGTGTGTGTCTAGGTTGAAAAATACTAAATTCCAAATTTTCAACATCAAAAGTGGGAGTAATGAAGCTCTTCATTAAAACCGTGCAACAGCAATATCCTTATTTTTCTAACACCTGGAAAACCAAAAAAGTGACAGCCCAAACACATACAGTACGTCGTCCCAACCGCCAAAACTCACATTGCCACTTCCGTCTGGTATGATATAAAACCTTGTGAGCAGCTAATCTGAATACCCTGCTATAAATGAGTTGACTCATAGAAAGCTTTATTAAAAAAAACAAACAAACAAAAAAAAAAACTTCCCAGCTCTCTCTCCCTCAGTAGTAATGGCATATCTGCAGTCTGCTGCCAGGATCATTCTTCCCCGGACTGAAGAAAGGGTAGACGGGCTCTTCAAAGCACGTGTCGAACATGTAGAGTCTCTTCATTGTGACGGCATCGTAGAAACTGAGCCGCCCGTTGTCATAGTCCAGGTACACGCCGACACGGGGGGAGTTCCAGTAGTCTGCGACCGGGATGCGCCCATCCTCTCCGTTGGCATACAGCCGATCCTGCAAACACAGGCTCCAATATCCTGCGGACGGAGTGAGGCTGACGAAGCCCTTCCTGTTGCTGCACTCAGTGGTGACTCCTAGGTACCAAACACCTTTGTCCTTCACGTCCACCTCCCAGTAGTGCTGGCCACTCGCATACTGGGCCGTGGCGAGGACACCACAGAAGCGGTTGAAGCGAGCTGGCAAGTCTGGCTCCTGGTTACGAACACGGCCCTCCTCCACTTTGGTGTCAAAGTCTGAGATGAGCAGGTTTGGGTGAGCAGTGTCTGGGTCTAACGTAAGGTTCTGAGGCACTACAGAAAGAGACAGGGAGATAAATGGAATCTGCTCTTACTTTGTGCTGATGCTGGCACTGCAATCTTTAGAAACTACAGAGAACTGAATTTGGCATTTACTGCTAAAGCACAACTAAAAATACCAGCTCTCAAAAAGAACACAGTATCATAATCAATAGTTTGGAGTGCACAGTAATTACACTGCATCTATACATGAATCCAGGCGTACCAATTATCTACAGCCGATTGTATCAAACAATGCTTAACCTTTTCATTTTTTTTAAGTATTTTTTGTGTGCAAACTCACTAGTATGCAGTACATGCATCATCTTCTTCCACATGATGAGCTGGAAGGGCCCTGAGAAGTCTGTGAATTCCGTTGGACAATTAACTGGATCAACAGACGTGAAATGTTTGGAGTGGATGACCCTGTGAAAGAAAGAGCAATTAACAAAAAAAAAAAAAGTCTGAATTTGTTTAATATGAACCTTTAAATATTAAAATCAACTGTAGGCTACTTACGCATTGAATGTCTCAGCAAGACTCTGTAGGAACAAAGATTAACAACTTCATTAAATCTGTCCAAACATGATATTAATCTAACAGAATTGTGCTGTCAGAAGTATTCAGAGAGTAGACTTTACACTCCCACCTAAGCAACCAGGGGGACTTGCAGAAAAATCAGCTTTCTCAGGTAATTGGGAAACATCATTTACATGCATCTAAGGACCTGGCTACTGGAACGCTGCATATACATGCAGAAGAAGAGTGATCAGACTTCTCCCCCATCCCAGACTTTTTTGGGAAGGCCGGCACACAGATTTTAACTGTAGTGACAGAAAATGCTGCTGTGACATTTCTGTGCATGTTTGTGTCACAGCAGTGTGACATTTGGGGTTGGGGGTGGGGTAACTAAAGGACAGATGAAAGTGACTTTTTTTTGGACTTGTACAATGGACTTTGTTGTAGATATATTTTTTTGCAATGCACTACAACATGGATACTTCTACGTCTATGTAAATGCAATTACACATCTCATGAATGTGAAGCTTTGGTTGAAGGGTCTGAAATGCAAAACTCACGTACAATTTCAGGTTAAGTATTTTGTAGAAAAAAAATCCTGCTGTGCAAGTTAATAATCGTTAATGTTTAGTCTGAACTTTTGTTAACTCTGAAATGCTCAGAGTAAATTTCCAGTGTGAATTAAAAAGCTAATGTGACTGACTGACCTCGAAGCTCGTTTTCCCACTGATGTGGCTGTGAATGTCAGCTATGGCCTTGTCCGCAGCTGCTGCCTCCGTCTCCACAGTCTTCAGGTTGTCATCTATGACAGCCATGGTGGCCACTTCCTCGGCATCCAAGCTCTCAAGCAGAGAGTCTCTCTCATCTAACAAGAATTGCACCAAAGCGCCAACATCTGCCTCGATCTTCTCCTTGAGCCTCTGTTTCTTCAACTGAAGAGAGCAGTTCAGAACAAAAATATCAGTGGTAATATGTCACTAAGCTATTCTGCAATATTGTATTTAAGAGAACACATAAAATAAGGAACAATTGGCAAGTTCAAAAAGGTTGTAATGTTGAAATACGTTAAAACTCTTTAAATTGCTTAGCCTGTGATTATAGATAACTAGCCACAACAAATATCAGGTCTGGTCCATACCCTCACTTCACTTTTGGTGCGCTCATCAGAGGTTATAACTTTAACACAATGAGATTTCTGCCAGTTGAGCTCCATTAACCTCAGTTTCAACTCCATCTGTAACAAACATGTACATCAGGTCATATGCACACACAAAAAACTGGATAGTCAAAAACAGCTTAAGCTTAAGTCTTTTTTTTGGCCAAATATACAGTTAAAAGACAAATACCAAACAGTTCATGCAGACTTACTTTCATGTCATTCACAACTTCTGGCACTGGTGCCACCTCATGGTGTCTGAAACCACAATAATACAAACACAGAGTAAGCAGTTTTCTGAGGCATTTGTAACACAATCTCAAAACAATCACAGTTTCTTACCACCAACAACTGTCAGTCACTATCAATTCTTTGTCAGACAGAATTGTTCTGTAGTAGATTTAGCTACTAAATAAAACGGCTGTGAGAAAAACTGAAAGTTACAAGAGGTGAACTGCACAGTTATGGCTAGAAGGCAATGTAGATACTGGAGCAATAATGGCAACAAACGCTGCCTACACCAAACACAACACAGTTTGCACAAGAGGAGGACTGATCTAAATTCATAAAACCAAACTTAAAACCACACCAGCTTCACAACATCCAACCATTATTGCCCAATGTGGTGATCTGCTATGAACACTTAAAGGCAAGCAGACAGATAACAGTCCACTGCAAAAATAAAAAGGACATGATATTAAGAGCAAAATATATGAAATAACAACCCAACATACACAATACCACTGTATTAACCCAGTTGACAATTAAAGATAATATCAAGCATTAATTACTAATTCAAAACAATGACTAACAGAAATAAAATAAATGCATGTATGCATGCAATTTAGATATACGGGAAACCAATTATGGAAATGGTACATTGAAGCAAAACTTTGGTGCAAGGATGACATCTCATCTCATAATAATCTGTTCTTGGAAACACTAACAGAGCATTTGACTCAAAGACAACACTGAAAAGAAAATGTCACATTGGCAGGAATATAACATGGGCAAGTGGGAAACCTGAATACTGACTGATGTTTAGTACTATTATTCTTCCCACATTCTATTGCTTAAATCAATAATCTGGTGTTGTACATGCAGTTAAAGGACAAGTTTGCTGAAACATTTAAAAAGAGGAAATGATCAGATCAACAATGGATAACAAAATTGTGTAAACACTATTGGTTTAATATTGTGATTACTATCATATGCTGGGCCTGTCATAGTAATTGTAGCTAATGACTGAAGGTCTTGGGCATTAAGTGTGTTAAAAGTATCTATGCAAATTAATTTGATAAGATATACACAACCAGATCTGAACATCTTTAGTGACAAATCAGAACCAAACCAAATTGATTTGCAAAGAAGAAATGGATCTTAAAACGCACACACACAGGCTAACTTATTAGCCAATTTGTCAACAATGCCCCCCTCCCCATCCAAGAAGATGGATCATGGCCAACCTGTGGGCTCTGGACTCCCTGCACACTACACAGATAGGCCTCTTATCAGTCTGGCAGTACAGTTTCAGCTCTTCTCCGTGTTGTTCGCACTTTCCAGTTACTTTCACAGGCTTGGATGGCGCAGGACAAGACCCCAGACACTCCAGGTCGTCCAATTTGGCCACCAGGTTCTGAACCAGGTAGTTTTTCGTGAAGCTCCTCTTGTTGAACACCTGAGAGAACAAAGAAAGCAACTAAGACAGACGAGGAAATTGGGCATGTGACGAAACACCGAGTCACCATCAGCTTGTTTGCAGCGTCTGCTCATTTGTCACGAACGTTGCAGCGTCGCTGTAGCAGCGGAAGCACAAAGTTGGTCCGTTATTATTGTTAGCCTGATGTTGATTAGCAGCAGCTAGCTAAAGCCAGCTAACCAGATATCATAGCAACGGTAACGTTAGCGACAAAATGCTACTGCGCAGATGAAATATTGCACGAAGACAACTCCTCGACCAGCCACTTTGAACCTGCCGGCGAAGACTTTCAAACTAAACTGTCTCCACTGCATCAAACTTAACTTTGTCAAGAAAATAAATGCAGGTAACGTGTTTTAACTCACCGTTCGGCACTGAGGACACTGATACCCGTAGTCTCCGCCATTTTCATCCCAGTGCATACAGATGCAAAAGCGGCAGAAATTATGTCCGCATTTCAATATGACTGGATCTTTGAAGAAGTCCAAACAAATGGCGCACGTGAGCTCTTTCTTCAGGTCGTCTCCAGCTGCTCCAGCGGTTGCCATGTTTACGAGCCGACAGCAGCACAACACTGCCGCCGCAGGAAGAAGAGGGAGGGAAGAGGCCACATTTGTGCTACGTCAGGCACGGCTTCGACCAATCACGTTCTAGCTCTCTCTCTCTCTCTCTCTCTCTCTCTCTCTCGCTCGCTCATAAACACGCACGTACACGCGCACACATATCGTAGGCTATTGTTCGCGTCCACACTTTTGTGGAATATGTCATGCAAACATGTAGGTTGTACAACGTAGGCTACGTGCAGCCTGTGGCCAATGATATCAAAAAAAAAGAAAAAGAAAACAACTGTTTCCATTATCAAACTAGTGATTGTAATATCAGAGAACAATTGGAGCCAACAAGAGTTTTCTGTGTATTTGTTCTACTTTTGTTGCACATGCGTCTTGACAAGGCAGGTTATTTAACAGTACGTGAACTTGTAGGCGTATCGATGACGTCATCAGTGACATCACATAACTGTGATGATGTTTTGAGCCTGACTGGCTTTGAAGTTTGTCCCAACCAGTTGTTGAGGGACCGAAATTTCGTTTGGAATTAAACTAACAATCAAGATGCAAAATGTTTAATTGTTGAACCAGTCAGGTGCAAGATATCCACAACTTACACTGACGTTTGAACTTACTAGTTAAGCTCACTAGTTAACTAGTGAGGCTCATCACATGCCCTAGTTTACTAAAAGAGCCAAAATGCCAACTAGCCCCAAAGGTTTTAAAATAAAAATGCTTCTTTTTTATTTTTTCTTTGTGAAACCAATGGTGTAATTTTCTGTCTGAAAAATAAAACAGAAAAGACTCTTATGCTTTATTGAATATTTGTCTTTCAGCTAAATACTGTAGCTCATCATAAGACACTGACCAATCAAGTGCTAGTGAAACTAAGAACTAATAACTAGCAGCACTAGTAGGACTCTTGGCACTAGTTAAACTAGCACAATGCAGTAATTGGCACAACTGTATTTATCAGGAGGTACAATTGGGGGTATGACATTTTAAAATAATTTCAATTATTAATCAAGTTTCTGTTTATCTTTCTATCTCATACAGATGCTGTTAGTATTGCATCTTGTTAGTATTTAATCTTTTTTTTTATTAGTACTAGTGAGGTCCAAAACATTCACTAGTTAATTCATTGAAGCCCCTTTGACCTTACTAGTTAACTAGTAATTACATTCAAGACAAGCGGATGTTGGGTGTGGATTAAATTTACCAGCACTACTGGTAAAGATTTTAAGCCTCACTGGCTAAACTAGTAAGACCAAAGAAGCTTCAGCTAGTGAATTAGTTTAGTATTAATAAGAAAGTCAAAAAAAGTTTTCATTAGTTATAATGTGCTTGACCTCATTAGTACCAATAGTAAGCATGTTAGTCTTCACTAGTTAACTAGTAAGGCGAAAGGGTTATCTTAAGTTAAGGGGTTAAGGGTTATCTTATCAACTTAAGTCTTAGAAGTATTAGACCTCACTAGTACTACTAGTAAACATTTTGTGCATCACTAGTTAACTAGTAAGGTGTAAGAGGCTTCAGCTAATCAGCTATTGAGCTTCATGAACTTCACTAGTTGACTAGTAAGCCGTTTTGTTGAACTAATGCGGCAAAGTTGTGAATAGTGTACTTACATATCCAACTCGTGCACTCATTTGGCAAACTAATAGAGGAAATTTAAGTAACATAAAACATCATCATGATTTGAGGCTTTTGTGCTGCCCCACCTCCGGGACAGACTGTCTGGGGGTCGAGGTGGTTTTCAACCAGCTGAGGCTGATAAGAACAGCGGGACAATGATTCTAAAGCTAGATAAAAAATGTGCTGCAGAATGACTCCAAGATATGATGATCCTCCTTTTTTTTTTACAGATTCAATCTGCAGATGCTGGAGGTTCTTGTTTGAGGTTATTGAGAATGTAATGTAGAATGTCTATCTTTATGTGAGGTATATAAGGAAAGTTGTTATAGACCATCAGCCCAGCAGTGGAAAGTCAATTTACAATCTGAATGTTTGAACTTGAGCGAGAAGTCGTAAGTGTAACGAGGCTCGTGCACTTACATCGTCGTCCCCATTATCAGCTCTAAAACTCAGCATGAATACCATTTAAATTAACAACAACCTACCAGTAGGCAACAATATTTATTCTTAAATACATATACATAAAAACCCAATAATAAAAAGACACAAAGTGAATATCAAGTTTGATTGTTTTGTTAAAATTGTCATATCCACAGGGGTAATTGGCTATGGGGTATACGTTACATTGCATAGCTTGGATCGGCATGTGAGGGATGTGACTCAAAAAGTGCATTGGATGATTATTATTTCCTAATTCATCAGGGACAAAAATGAAAAGGAAAGAAAAAAAAAAATCACTGCCAGTTTTCTGCAGACTATTTATATAAACGCTCACATCCCTCGCTGATTCATATCTCAGCTGATTTCTGGCTCGTGTCAAGTTAACCCTGATAAATTTTGGAAATAATTACACAATGATGACTAACAACACCTTAATAAGACAAATATTTAGGAACACTGATCTCATTATGCTGTATATCCATAACATAGTAAGAGACAAGTTTACCAACTCATGTAAACAAGAAATCGTACCAATGACTGCAACAAAATCATGATTTAGCACATTCTATCGAAACGTAAGATTTCTGAAGGTGACACACTGATCTCTAAGCAGCTACTCTGTTTGCGTCCTTTTTATGAAAACGTGAGTCAGAACACTGAAATCCCACACAGCACTAGTGACAAATAAAGCCTACAGGAACATAATGTGAGTAGAACAGGGATCGAATCGTCGGATATGGATACGGTATTTGCATGTTCACAGCACCACACTTATTAGCAGTGTAACACAGACGTGGAAAGTGGCTCTGTAGAGTATATCTTTAGTCAACAGTAGTAAATTGTGTTACCACACAGTTCATTCCCTGTAAAAGAATAGCTCCTGAGATGAGTGTCTTTGTACATACGTACCTTACCAGTGTTATTTAAAACAATGTGAAAAACGATGCCCAAAAGTGTCTTGAATAAATATGGCAATGTCACGGAAACACACAGTGCGGCAACAGCTCTGCAAGAATGATCAGGATTAACCATTGTGGTAACAGACGGAGAGATGAACACGAACGAACTGAAACAAAAAAATTCTAAAACCGAACTTAACAGCAACAGAAATCAATAATCTATGAAAAAAAAACATACCTCATCATGTTGTAAACAAAATAAAGAACAGTAGCCATGATGAACAATTTAAAATAATGCTGGTTTCAACATCACTGGTTTTCATGTCCAGTGTTCTGATAAGAGACTTATGCAGGTTTAGTTCGCAAATGAGGAACAAGTGGCGTCTTGTGTTTATGCCTTTCATTATTTTTTTCAATCCAGAATAACTGCCACACTATTATTTCAGGATACAGTTGTAGGCTTAAAGGGACAGTTCAGCCCTGAATGAATATTGATTGATATATTGATTATTTCCTAAATGAAGTTATCCCATGGCTCTTTAGAACAACTTTGAGGGCAGTAAGCAAGAGTAGATGGCAAATACTGGAGTATCACATTCATATCCGCAATATTCTAATCCAAATTAGAATATGTTGCAGATTTTTAAAATCTTTTTGTGGTTTTCCTATCACAACCTTTCTGGGAGATGCACAGAAATACAAGGGCTCACGAACTTTAGTGGCGTTTGATCTGACATAAGAGTAAGTCAATGACATGTGTGTTTCTTTTGGAGGTGAACTGCTCCTTTACCTGTGCTACACCTGCAGCACTAAATCTCTGACTCCGTTAGAATGACGATGTTTGATTTTAATTTTAGTCTAAGCACTCTTGGTGACTGTGAATGCCCCGAAGTGATATATAACCACTTCAAGCCCATGAATAAAGCCGCTAAGAGAGAAAGGTAGGTTTGCTACTAACAGCACAAATAGGAATGTTAGATGAAGACAGTCTACGGGACTGCTGTGCTGTTCTGCTGCAGTGATGAAGGTACGTAATGGATCCAATACTGTAGAAATCCCCCCACTAGCAGGCACATACACCCAATAAGATTTTTGGTGTTATGAAAGTAATTTAATACCAGTTAAAAATGGAAACAAAAGAAAATTTAAAATATTATAAAATCCCCCAGATACTTTTCACCCTTTTTGTCCATCTGTCTATCCGTGCATCCAGTCCTCAGACCTCTGAGCTGTTGTGGCAGCCTTGCATCCTCACCACCAGCATGGGCTCTGTACTGACGGACCCTTTCACCACCTCCCGCACCCCCTCCCTCCACCCCTCCTTTACATCCTTCTGTCTGGATTTCAGGACAAAGACAACGCTGACAATGATGAGAACAGTCAGAAGCAGCCCCACCAGTGCTCCCACCACAGTCACTAGACCCTCCTCATCCTCAGTTGCCTTCAGCTCGTTAGTTTCCAGCCCATTGGCAAAACCTTCATTTGACCCCCCTGCCCGTCGCTTGTTGCGGTCCAGAGCAATGTGCATGATATTGGTACCACGGTTGTTTTCTGCTCCAATATATTCAGCAATATCCGGGACCTCATCGCCAGTTGACCTCCTGGAGCGGGTCAAGGTGAGATCGTTGTTTGCGGAAACCAACGAGTGGTACTCTAGGCTCCGCTTTCCAATGCCTCTGTTGGCATTCTCTCTGGAGCGGACTGTGTAAATGGTGTGGATGTACCACTCACGGCCTGCAGCAACCTGAGAAAAACACAAAATAGGCAATAGGCATACAAAATGAAGAAAACCAATGAGCACATCTTGCTAAATTAATCATTTAGGGTAATTTCTGATGAGACGGGACCTGCTGGTACTGAGTTAACTCATTATTAGACTTTTCTGTGCACTTTTTGATTAAAAATACTATAACCATACACAGCTGTAGTTAGTCATGAAGGTCTAAATCAATGCTGCTCAGGCTCAGTAAAGCTGTACAGCTTCACAACTGTATCTCACAAAACACACAAAGTGAAGCTTTATGAAGTCATACTAAAGGGATGGCAAAGCAACTTACTATTTTAGTTTTTGGCTGTGGGGAACAGTAAACTACAGGATACCTGGAACATGGCTGTAGAGTCCAGTCTAAAGCCATCAGACCCTGGCTGTCTGATGAGCGACATGGCTGACGGGTCATCCACTGCCAACACAGCATTAAAACTGACATCACCAAATACACGTGCCTGTGTCTCTGGCTGAGCCTTGTCCTGATCGAGAAGAAAGAAAAACTTGGGTAAGGAAATCCGTTTTGGTTGTAATTATAACATCTTAATTTTGACCCCTCTATGTACCAATATTGCAAAATTGAAAACTACTATATACTCACCAGGATCTTGAATCTATAAAGCAATGATGGAGAGTCGGCAAGGCAGCCAAATTCAAACTTGGTTGGATTATACTTTGGCACATATCCATCAGCACCAGTACAGAGGAACACCTTCTCTATGCTACAGAAGAAAGAGTCTCCCAGGTTTTGCACAGGGTCCACCATCACACGTCCGTAGATAGTGTCACCTCAAGTTAGGAATAAATCACATTTATAAATACAAAAATGATAGAACAGTTTTTCATGGTTTAGCCCAAAAAAATCTAAATTATTAAAAATACAAGGACCCATCCATTATCTGTAAACACCTGTCTTATTTAGGGACACACGGGGGGTTGGAGTCTATCCCAGCTGTCATTGGGCAAGAGGTGGGATACACCCTGGAAGGGTCTCTGACATGCACAGACAAACAACCATTCACACCTATGGGTAATTTAAAATCGCCAATGAACCTAACATGCATGTGCTTGGACTGTGGGAGGACACCCAGGTAACACAGGGAGCACATGGAAACATTCAAACTGTGGAAATTGACTAAAGCTAGTTGTAGATATCTAAATCTTGACTACAAAGATAGCTAAATATTTTTTAGGGAAGCACCTACCCTCAGAAAAGGCAATGTCACTCTCCTGACCAAAGCCCATAGAGCCATCAGAGAGCCACAGACTCCTTTTGGACAGTAAGAACATCTGCGTGTTCAGACTGAATTCCACTGCAAGCGGGTCACTCACCTCAAGAAAGATGCAGACAGTTAATGCAGAGCCATAATGAGAACAAACTCAAAAAGGAGCCAGTGACACGTCATTTAACACGTCTTACTTGCTGGAATCTGATGTCTAGGTCAAAGGTGATTGGCTCTCTGGGACTGCAAACAGGTGGAACCGTGTACTCCACATTCTGGGCCGTGGTACAGGGGATCAGCTTCACAGTGTAGGTCCCAGAGTAGTCCCTCACCTGCATGGAAATGACATACACAAGATATACAAGAGTGAGACTATGTGTCCTTCTACCTGTTCAGACATAGAAATTTACGAAGCAAACGTTCACAGTCATGCACCAGGGCACAAAAACGAATTTCTGACAGGCATACATACAGCAAAGTCCGAGGTGAATGTCCACTGCTGGACTGGATGGTTGTAGGTGGGCTCACTCCTCACTAAGGTGAGGTTAAAGGTCAGGCCAGGGTTGTCAACACTCATTACCATGGATGACATGGAGGATGCTTGAGATAGATATTGAGAAAAAGGGAAGTTAAATATGACTAATTTAGAATTAACAAAATAAAAAAGGGTGCCTAGTGCCATCTTGTGAAGCTTGCAATGATGGTTTTAATAAGTTATCTGCACACACTTTGGTCTGTTTGACTAAAACATTCCTGCATTCCTTTAAGGCAGCAGCACTGACCTACTGCAGCGACGCTTTTCAGAATCATGACAGAAAGACAAAACACAGAAAAGATCCTCACAACGGGAAAACGAAAATTCGACACAGTGTGACGTCAACTTCACATTCTCTTTTAAAACTGATAAATAAATGTACAATTATTTGATTCTAATAGAGGAACACAATCTCACCAGGTCTTTTTAATCTGCCTCCAGAATGAGACTGCACGAACAGACCCCTGAAACGAGCCTCGGTGCGGAAGTTTACCACTAAACGTCCTTGGTCATTAATACGCATGCTGGTTGGATACAAGGCACCTGACAAAAACATATACAAAAACAATAAGTTCCGCAAAAACTGTAACTTTTATAGCGGATGAGTCCAGAAATGCAAAGCACTGACTCATGTTGCACGGGAACTCACCTTGTAGCTCAGCCAGCGGGGGGCTGCTGATGCCATCCCTCCAGAGAATGGCTGTGTCGTACACGAAGGTGAGACGCAACTCAGTCTGCAGGTCAAAGTGCTGCCAGCCCCCGGTTCCCACAGGGGAGTGAAACACATATGACACGTAAAGAGGCACACGCAGTGTCACGTAGGACTGGACCAGGTTCAGCACCTGTAAGAGGAATTCAACCTACGATGAGTTCAGGCCTTTCAAAATGTCTTAGTAAACAAGAACATCTACCCATTATTATAACTTTTTTGTCTCATAGTAAAATTCATTATTGACAAGGCTCAGCTGTAAGGCTGTAAACTGTAGTATCCTTGTAGATTAAGAGGTTGATCAGCTATATTAAGAACTCAGAAGGTGTAACAGATAAACACGCTGTTCTCCTCCACAAGGTACATGCTCTCTTCACTCCTACTTGGTTGTTGTCAAAGATGCAGAAAAGCCTTCCTGTTTTCTGCACAAGGAACCACAGTGGGCAGAGATGTGGGCTTCTATTGTTCTTTATCTTTATCTATTTAAGTTTCACCCATCACCATTACTGAAGTACAACCTCTAAAGAATTACACACATTTAGCAAAACAGTTGATTGAACACTCTGATTTAGAGGCTAAAACAGCTTTTCACGAGAAGATGGGGAGAAATATCCCATTCAACTTGTTAGGCCCTGTTAACATGAAATATTAGATGCATATAGATGAAGTTGGCCACCAGATGTCACTCCTCAACAACTTTGTGTAACGGTTATGTGCGACTTGTGTATGTTCCCACACTGACAAAGTCAGAGTTTGTCTGACAAATTGGTTGAAATTACTTTAAATGAGCAATTAGATCTAAAGTGAAAATGTGTCAGTTTACACAGTCAAGATCAACTCTGTCAAGTCTGACAGAGCAAAAAATGTATATATTTCTAGTCTTTTCATTGATTTCACCTCTGTATTTTCACTTCTGTCCAGTCTGTTTCTAACATAACATTTGATCACAGTCTGATATAAAAGAGGAGCATAACATATATGTGCAATTCCTTAAACAGAGCTCACATCTAATCTACTGCAGAATTTATGAAGTAGCCCATGAGGAGAGAAGGTTGTGAAATTGTAAAACCAAGAACCAAACGAAAAATCATATCAGACAGAGAAGAACAATTATTTCAATGCAACCTCCACTGAACGGAACAGCAAGACTAAAGGGAGCAAACGTTCACCTTGAGATTCCAAATTCTACAAGGTATTTTAGCTGTCTTGAAATGTTTATTTTTTTCATAGCACTATTCAAATTTAGAATTGCATGTACAATTGCCGGTACAAGACAATGGACCCAGAAGTTATGTTGAGGCAAACACAAAGCGATGAAAGACCCAAAAATGAAAAATAGATTTTTTTTAATATTAATTTGCCTTTTGTTCTTGAGAGGCAGCTAAATGATCTTATTCTTCATGTGCTCTTTGATTCATGCACCCTAATAGAGCTGCAAGGCTTTGACTGCTGCTTTTTTCCCTTTCCTTTACTACTCTTTGCCAAAAACCTAACCTGTGTGACAGCGCGACAGTGATCTCCCCTACTGTAGCAACCCGAGGTGCTGTGGATGATGGGTGTCATGAGCGTATGTGAGTAGCGCTCACTGTGACGGGGACAAGTAAATTAATTTCCAAATTATTTTCTACTTCCATCTCTCTCTCTCTCTGAAGCACACACACACAAACCACCACACACTGATCAGCAAAAATAAGCCCATAGATCAAAGCTTGAAGGAAAACAAAAGAGCAGCAGGACATGAGCTGGGGAGCAAGGGTCTGTTTCCTAATGCACAATAACAACGAGCGAGGGAATACTGCAGCTCTGCAGAGTACATAACACAATTAATTGGCAACATTTGCCACAATAATGCAATAACAGCAAACAGCTGTTCCATAGCATCTAATATGTAGCTAATCACAATGTCACAATGAAATACAAATTATCCAATTTAATTTTTGAGGGGAGTGAAGGAAATCTGAGCAAAGCTGTCTGACATGCAGATCTGCACTCACAACCTTGAAAAGATCTTGTAGTACTAGACATATCCAGAACTCAAAGTAAACAGCTTTTTCTTTGATGATTTCACAGACTTCCTGTGAGTTTAGACTTAAATGCTCCTTATTCACACAAGTGGTGAGCGTTAGAGGAATAACTGACTGGCTGGCAGTGGTGTGGATGCTCACTAAAAAGGCAAACAGGACAAATGCATTTATGGACTGAATTCGACCTAAAACACAAGCAGAGATTTGACGCTGCTCCGTCTGTAAGTGGTCTGAACGTGCAGACAGAAAACACACAGGTGGACACACACACACACACACACACACACACACACACACACACACACACACACAAAGCCAGACAGTTGGACAGATGCACATTCAAACCCTACATTGGAATTTATAGGTTATAGACATACGCAAGCAGACACACACCTGTCCGTCGGTTCCTATGGTTCCCCCACAGTCAGTGAGCAGCTCAGACATGTGGTAGTAGCTGGTGAACTCCCAGAGACAGGCTTCCAGGTTGAGGTTCTTGTAGAAGCGCAGTGTGCTGTCCCCCCGCAGAGAGCTGCTGAACTGATAGGGCGCGGTGTCTCCCACGCTTCCAAGGCTGCGCGTCGAAGCAGTGACGAAGCCATGACCTGTGGTGACCTCGTTGTAGTCGAGCAAGTTGGAGCAGCGGTGATTTCCAACGCGGGTACCGTCAGGGCTGAGAGTCAGGTCAAAGTTCACGAGAGAGCGAGTGGAGATAACTGGAAGCATGCCTGAAAGGCAAAGGGAGACGCTGTGGTCCTGAGCGCGTCCAACTATGTTTCATGTGTGAAGTCAGAGAAACTATTTACAAAATGCAGACGAAAGGAAGAGTTCAGCGAAGAGCAGAAAAGTAATGAAAAGAAAGGAGGGAGTGACAGAAGAAAAACAGGATGAGGGAAACCTGAAGAGTCAAGGCATAAGGAAACTGATTAAAAATCAAGAAGGGAATGTTAAGTAGCGGGAGTGCTGGAGGGTTCGATACAACGCAGCAAGATCTATATTCTGGCTGTCACGCTCCCGAGGATCCCCAGACGTGAATATTACACACACTACATTACACCTCACTTCATCTGTGGTATGAGTCCTGCCTCCAGCTCCCACCTACCGTCTACGTGAGGCATGGTGACAGTCACTTTGATGAGGTTGGGGTGTTTCGGGTCGTCCGCTCCGGTGTAGCGGAGCTTAGCAGAGAACGGCTCAGCGCCAACGGTCCCCATCTTACGCGGCTGACACATACCTTTACACGACAGAGGAGAGAGATTTACGCATTGCAACACCGTGGAAGAGACAAGACAAACTGAATGGCTTTGATTGCATCTCCTCCTGCTTACATATCTGATGAATACACTCTTAGCTATTTTCAATACTTTCATTGTTCTACACGCTACTTAATAATGTGAGAAAATACATTTTAAAAAATGCATTTTGTCATGCCCTGCCAGATCTACAGTATTACCAAGTCCAGTAGTGATTTCCATATTTCTAAGAATACCTTGCGACATGATCACCCTGAGAGAGCAACGCTGAACTTGTTGAATTTAGGATGTGGGGGTGGTGTGAGTGCAGCATAAGGAAAAGCATAGCAACAGCAAAATATGGCCTCTTTTATTTTTCCTTGAGAGAAGAGTGAGAGAGGTAACGCTTGTAGCATCAGTACCTGGAAAATGGTTTATTGGGCCTGTTGTTAGCACTGATACTGACATTGCTTCTTTTGGTTCTAGTTTGAGAAGGACATGAAAATCAATGCCATTAAACTGACTTGACCTTTATTAAAATATCTCTCTTCTAACTGAAACAAGCTAGAAGCAGGGGGATATGTTAACAATTTTACAGTGAAGTCATAGTCATAGTGAGCAAGTTAAAAATTGGTGAAGTTGCACTTTAAGTCTAAGGCCCCAACATTGAATTTATCATCCCTTGTAAAAATATAAGTAATTGAAAGGACTTCAATATTTTCTTTTTATAGAACTTAATATTTCTACTTCTATTAGTAGAAACTATTTGTTAGTCTTTGTTATTTATTTGTTTATTACAAAATTCTATTATTCTATTCTTATATATTGATGAATCAGTAATAATTGAGTTGACTGATTTTTTATTCTGTTTACTCATAGGGGAAAATTTCTTATCATATCTTTGGATACCTTGAATGGGTTTTGCTAATACTTGTGTACTTCAGTCAAGTGACTTTTGGAATGCAGGCCATTAATGGACTATTTCTACCCTGTGGCAATTTTACTTTTACCTATGTAAAAAATATACATGCTTCTCATCTGCGTATAGTTTAATTTAAAATAGATTACGAAATAAAGTGATGACAAAATGGAACACAAAATAGGAGTTGTAAATTCTTGTTTTACATTGATTGCAGTGCAAGTTTGTTTTAATGAGTCTGCTAATCCCTCTCCATAAGTCATAGAGCTGCATGTTCATTTTTCTGTCCTCACCTTCCTCCCGGCTAATTGTGACAATAGGACTGATGAGCTCCAGGCCTTCATCGCCATTAGAATTAACAGCTCTAGCTGCACACTGGACCCTGGAGCCTGCCTGGAAGTATACTGAGTCTAATGTGATCCTCTTGGAAGACGTAAAGAAGGTGTCAAAGTCCACCTCCCTCATTGGACTGGTGACGCCATCAGGGCCAGCTGGAGCGCCGATGAGCCAACGGTAGCGGGTCAAGGTGTTGTTGATGTGCTCGCTGACACAGATAGAGCCCGTCTTGTCATAGTCTGGGTATTTAGTGTTGCAAGCCTGGAAGGAATAGAGCAGGAGTGGGTGGGTGGGCAGGGACAGCAGAGAGATGGGAAAGATACACCAGATGCCGGAGGACAAAAGGAGAGAGAGGTACAGAATACAAATGAGTGACTGTTGCCAAGGAAATCCAGATGTTTCAGTGTGTTATGTTTTCATATTTGGTTTCTTAAAATTGCTTCTTTATAAGTGGAAAGATAAAGATATGGGATGAAGGTGGAGGCTTTGAAGTGTTTCTCTGGATATCCTTTTTGAAACTGTTGACACCGAACCTCCTGCTGCAGCACTCAACACTTCCAATTTTGACACGACTGCTTCATTTTGTCTCCCCAGGGAACCTCCTACGCAGCTGACCACAACACAGGGAAAAACACACACACACACACACACACGCACACACACGCACAGTCCTAGCCACACACAGCAGTCACCTAAGAAGCAAATGACTTAACACATTTTTGAAAGTCCATTTAAGTGTCTCACTGAGCCTGTATTCAAGGGTGGAAGTGATTCTCCTGAGTGTGGAAAGCACAAGTCCTGTGGCCCACTAAACCATGTAAGGTGTCTTTCAAGGACAGGCTGGCCAGCTCTAGGTGGACAGTTTAACTTTTCCTGAAGAAAAGCATAGGTCCCTGAGGACAGCAGTTGACACTCTTCTCCCAGAGGACATGGACCCTGATTAGGTCCCACTACTGCATCTCATTTACAAAAGAAGCCCACAAATGTAACTGTATTCTGTAAAGCACAGTTACATCTGGCCATAGCAATAGTTTATATGCAGAGAAAGTGATTCAAGTCCAAAAATATCTCCAGCGCCGCTTGTCTGGGTGAAAACTGTTCAGTTTGACTCACTGTGACACAGATGACGGGGTAGCCGGCTGGTGGGTGGAGGTTGTCTGGTGTCCCGGCGATGTCGTCGTAATGGAGCAGCGACATCACATGAGGCAGGGAGGGGAAGGTAACGTCAGCCATGCTGTTGGCCTCCTCGATGTAAACTACCACCTTAGTTATCTGTTTCAAATTCGAGAGAAAGCGTTTATACTTGTGTTTAATGCACAGTGCAAATAAGCCGTGATGAATTATTATCAGCGAAAAGACGGGAAGCAGCAGAGACTGATGTGTTTACAATCTCCCAGTCATGGCTGATTCTTTGCTTCTCTTTTCACTTGTCTCCTGTTTCTTTTTTATTCTGCTTGCTGCTCTTTTTTTCTTTGATAATTTATTATTTATTGTGAAATGTTTTCATCACTCTTTTGGCTGCAACTACAGTAAAGTGCAGCAATTGTCTGAGCTGGGACACCTTTGTAAAAAGAGATTGCTGATCCCAGTGCGCCTGACCTGGATAAATATGGGTCAAATCAGAAAAAGTAATTCCATAACTGTCAGGTTGGATCTGCTGTGAATGTTGTGTAATGGTTTGAACACAATCCTGACCTGAGTTTCAGCCACCATGTTTTCATCAGGCTTCAGGTGGAGAGTAAAGGCTTCCCGCATCTCTCTGACACCATCGAACAGCACCTCCACCTCCACCACATGTTTCTTATCCCCGTGTTTGAACTCGATGTCTGGAGACGCACAAACACGCACCAGAAAGGGACATTTAAGGTCTAACTTTTAATTCATCTGTCATCGTGTAATGGATTGATGATAAAAGTATTCAGGAGATAATCAAGGCCAAGGTTTCGTTCTCTTTTTTTGTGCGAAAAAAATATTCACAAGGGCCCAATTCACGTTTTATTGCCTGGGAGGAATATATCACTTAGCTAAGAAGCATTTGAAGTTTCTATTTCAACAGTGCCAAAGGTGTTCCATCGCCTTCTGAGGTGAGTAATAGAGCTTTGCATTAGAAATATGCTGCTCTGAGAAAATACTGCACAAAATGAGAAATTCAATGGTGATTGAACTGAATGATTCTAAACTGCTGGGGACTTTGCACTGTTTGAAGGGTCGGTAGGCAGGTATGATTTGAATAGTATTCATATAAATATTTTAAGCCTTGATTAAGCCAAGAAAGGTTCACTGCACTAAAAGCTGAGAAGATTTTACTCTGCTGACAAAGCATGAATAATACTGAATTTCAGTTAAACACTATATGACCCTTCACTGGACTATTGAAGAAATGACTTTTCTTATATTGTATGTAATCAGAAATCAATAGCCGCTGAATAGATCCCTACGTCCATTTTTATTAGTTTAACCTACAGGGAGCCTTGTTTCACACTTGTCAAAGCCATAATTAACTGCTGCAAATGCATATTGAAAATCGGTCAGAGGGATGCGTATAGGCCAGTTAGAACAAAGGTAGAGTATCTTTTCTAATGTCTGACTACTACTGGAGCTGCAGTGAGACGTATTGTTCAGTGGGTTTTTGGAATTATTTGCATTATGTGCTAAAAATACCAATATGTTAATAGATGAAGAAACAGAAGAATATAAAACAGGTCTGAGGTCTGAGGAAGCCATATTACTGGCAAAACACAAGCTTATCAAATGCATTTGACTGATGATGCAGTTGCTACAGGACCGTCAGATGTTTAATAAAGACTAATAAATTATATTTGCTTTTGTATGCTGGGTTTTTTAGTTTTTTGATTTTCCAAAGTGTCTATTGATTTTCATTCTTCCTTCATCAATTAACACTTGCTAATCTGGTGTGCAACATTTTTATTACTTGCTAATACTGTTAATCGCAGTTTGACTTCAAAAGCATCCTGTGCAATGTTATGAATATTCATGAATATTATTTTTAGAACGTGAGAGCCATAAGAGCCGTGTGTACCTTGAGACACAGGGTAGTAGTCCTCCCCTGAAACAGCTGACCCATCTTTAGTGTGAACACGAACCACTGACACCTTTGATGCGTCACCCACTCGAACCACAGGGATCCTCACAGTTGCCACGGCACCGGGCTCCTTCGGTTCACTTACACTGAACTTCGTTTCCAAAAAACGGATGATGGGTTCTAAGATGTGTGTTATAAGACAAACATTTAATAAAATGTTAGATATGGATGCAAGAATAGAATTAGCACTAATTAACAATAACAATTACAACTTGATATCAAATCTATTCAGGTACACTGCATTTCATATTCATAAGCCCAAATTTGGGAAGTTTTCAGTTATACTTTTTATATAACCATAGAAGTTCTGACTATACTCGTTCCTCCCCTCTGCATGTCACTTACTGTCAGCTGTGTCCTTGATTTTTACCAGAGTCTCATTCAAAGTTCCCACTGATGCACCAAACTGTGAGTCACTCATCGGATTTCCTAAGACCAACCGCAGCTCTTCTCCTTCCTCGTACAGCGTGTCATCAACCAGTGACAGAACACACGACTTCTCCGCCTCGCCTAGAGTGTACAGCAATTTGGTGATGACGGGACATGTCAAAAAATGTGAGGTGGAAAAAAGGATAGATATGTTTTACAATAATTCTCTCTCTTTTTACAGCATTAAACAAACATTCATATATATATATAAAACTATTCCCTATTTGTTCATTCCCTCCAGAGTTTTTGGAAACTGTTAAGGAACAGTATATTGTGAAAAAAATATTATGCAAAAGTTAATATGTGGAACATGGTTAAAGTTGCAAGCTATTTTGAATTCTACAACGTCCAGGAGCAAAAAAAAAATGTGTGACCAAAAATGGAAATGGAATTAGTGGATTTATTTTATTAAAGGAATGAGCCCAAAAGTGTAGCATATTCGTGAATTACCTGGTAGAAAAGTAATGATGGATGCATCTGTGTTGGGTCGCTCCTCAAAGTCAGAGGCGACCTGTGCAGAGCCCTGACGGGTGTAACAGCGAACGGTGGATTGGTGTCTGATGTCGCCGCTGCGGTACACGGTCGCTGTGATCCGACCGTCGCTCTCCTCTCCGGAGTAAACCGGCTCACGGAACTGGACCTTTGGCACTGGCAGGCAAAGAATAGTTTAATCGTCGCATATGATAAAAGCTGTCATAACGGCTCTTGTCTGGGCTGAACGGAACTGACTGAATGGCTTTTAAAAGGCAAAATTAAATAACGGCTGCCACAACAAGCTATTTGTTCTGCCTGAACATCAGTAAAAGAACATATTAACTGTTAAACTGTGTTTAGTAAAGTGGAGTGAAATATAACGTTGTTATGTTGAGCTAGAAAAACAACAATTTTCTTCATCTAGACACTAACACTTTGCCCAATTACACTTATAACAATAAACCTCGTCCTTGATTTACATACAGAGGTCGTAACTAAGTACATTTACTCAAGTGCTGTACTTGAGTGATTTTGAGGTACAAGATTATGTCCATAGCATTGCTTATAGAAAATACTGTACTTCTTTTCATCAGACAGGATTAGTTGCTTTCTAAATGCAGTTTTTTTTATTATGATGGTTTAACCACCTGTCAGTTTTTAAAATGGTTAAAATCAGCTCCAACTATACCAGCTGCAGTTTTTATTTTGTCTATAGTAAAATGATTTTCTGTCCAATTTTTCAATACTTACCAGAACATTTTCTTTTCTTGCCTTTTTCAGCTTTGACGGTTTGTTTGCAGTTTATAGCACAGATGAAAAATGTGCTCAATATGCATTTTTTTTCTCTTTAGAAAAAAAATACTTTCACTTTTAGTGTGAAGAAGAAATTAAATAAATGCTAAACTTCGTAAAATGTTTTGTTGTTGTTTCATCTCAAGGTTTGAATTTTTTACATTTCTACAGAAAACTAATCTATAAGATCCATAGATCAAATCTATGACCAGACCTAGAAATTGTTGTTATTAACAGCTCCCTCCAATGTTATTTGAAATACTCTGACAACGAGAAAGAAAACAGACAGCGTAACAAACTGACGTTACCATCTGCACAGCCATGCTGCAGGCGAACAAAACAAAATCATCAAATCACTTACAGTCAGACACTGAGTCATTGATAAAGACAGTCGCCTTCGCAGGTTCTCCCAGGATGCCGTTCACCGGCATACGTAAGACCAGGTCAAAGCTCTCTGCCCCTTCCAGCTCTGGATGGCCCAGGTCATCCAGAATCGTAACCCTGAACGTCTGCACGCTGACACCTGGGACAAAGTCCAGGTTGCGACTGATGCCCACGTAGTCAACACCAGCTGGAGTAAGAGCAGGGAGAGAGAGACAGAGAGAGAGAAGGTGAAGAAGCCCGGGAGAAAACAGAGAGAGGATCTTAACGGCAAGCGACGCCGTTTATACGGCCGAGATCTTACCTGCTGCAGAGGCAGGCTCGGACATGCGAGAGCGTACAGTGACTGTGCCAGACTTGGACAGATCAGTTCCTGTCCTCCACACTCTGACCTCCACGTATCCATCGCTCTCGTCCACACGATACGTTACATCTCCAAAGTAAAAGACTGGAGCTGGAGAGCAAAGACAGAAACGTGAATTCTACATTATGGGTCATAATGTTCTGTTGGAACGTTTTTTTTTAAATCAGTGCACATGTGATCTGTTCATGTCAGGGCTCTGTTAGTTTGTGTAATTTTTAACTGAGCTTAAACTCAATATTAAAATCTTTAGTGACATTTTGTACCTGGCAAATTCATTTTGAATGACTTTTAACCTCATAGTAGTCACCTTTGCGGCTGGGCTCATGTTTGTAATTTTACTTTTTCTTTTTATGTTAATCCTACAAGCGTCTATTGTAACATCGGAAATGTCAGCAGGCAGCAGCACTCTGATATAAATCATTTGTAAAGCCAGCGCCTGGACACAGGGGTCAAAACAGCGACAATCCATTAGTGTGAAGTTAAACTGCAGGAAACGTGACCTTTCAACCCTTCCTGACCTCTCCTCATCCAACCTCATTGTTGTGACAGAAACCACTAAGTACTTCCAACAAAAGAGATGCCGTGAGCGCACACAAACAAGGTGTGTGTGTGTGTGTGTGTGTGTGTGTGTGTGTGTGTGAGATGAAATACGTGCAGCTTTCTTTGAGTGTACTACAGTGAGAAAGTGGCCCCCTAGACGGCTCAAAGGCTTGTTTGAACTGCCATTGTTTCCTGAGGCAGCAAAGTGGAGACAGTCCAATGTGTATTTGACAGCTTCATCTCTCACTACCCCCCGTCAAGTCCAAAAAGCTGGCAGAAGAAAATGTCTTCTGTCTCCGTCTTTAGGCTGCTACTCTCTTTCACTCGGCTCCTTTCAAATATCCTGGCGTATAGTTCAAAAATAGCACGTGTGTTATCATATTTTTGCGTAATGATCAAACACGTAAGCAGTCCGGTATGAATATTACATTACGATTTGATGAACTTTCATATTTTATTTAGATACTTTAACTGGGACAGATAATGAAAGCTTAGCATAGTGTAAATAAATAAGCACTATGGAAAACTACGGCAGTTCCACTTTGACTCTCAACTCAACATAGTAGATGACAACACAAGGCAAAACTGTCCAGTGAATATCACATATCCGGCGCAGTGTTCATCCGCTCTTTCGGAGTGTGTTTGTCTAGTTTACACACCTTTCCCTCCTACACATCCAGCTTTACCTAACGGATGCTGTCATGGTTGTAATGCGAAAAAATTCGGTTTCCAAAGTCGTTTTGGAAACATTGGAACATTTTGAAACTGATATGTGATTATTTAGACATGGATGCCAGCAACATATTTCAAAGAAGCAACTGTGTAATGCTAACAAACACATCAGGTGGAACAACCTATAATTACCGTAAATAACTGTAGAAAGGTCAGATTCATAACCTCGTATAAAAAGAGCGCCGGTCTGTCGGGAGTAAGGGTCGTTTATTACTCTGTAAAAGGCTGCGCGAGCTACATGGGCAAACAATGTCGGTCACCGTAAAACAGCAAAGCACATTTTTTTCAAAAACCTAAAAAGTACAGGTTTGAAATTATTTCTATTTTTAAATGTAGCTTCAGGCCAGGGTAACAACTTTGCTGGGAAGAAGGTTGTAGTGTGCAAGCAGAGTAAGAAATATCTGTCCTGTGGAGCTGGGGGGGTCGGGTGGTGGTGGTGGGGGGGTGTTACTGTTATATTAATGCATACTTCAAAGGTGATAGTAAAAACATGCAACATATCTGTAAATATTACATGTTTGAAATCTGGCACACATTCCTTTAATGCTCAGAGAGGAAGCTTCTGCTCGAGCGCCAACACACACGTCTGCGTTCACGCTTGTCCCGACTGCACCCCAGGGCCAACAAATTCTTGACACCACGAGAGGGAGCTGAGCGATGACTGATGAGTGAGAACCGCATCGTCTCTCCCCGCCGGGGCCACGCCTGCGGTTTAGCACTCTCCCAATGTGTGTGAGTGCCGGCGAAGGTGCAAAGACAAATTGTGATAATTACTGTGTGTGGGTTTCTGTAGCCATTTGTGTGTCACTGCACCTTTAAATTACTGTTTACAGAGCACTGTCAGCTGGCCTCCCTGCTTTTGGAAGGAAGTGACTAATAAAATTTTAGTATATTTGTCTGTAAATATTAACCCTAAAAATGTTTTCCTTTAAAACAGGTCATTAATGCAAAAGGGGCGACTTTAAGGGACTTTTTTTATAATCGTTTATCATGTGGGGGAGCTGTGACCATGATTCCAACTTCCATAGCGTGAGCAAAAAGATGACATAATCTGAAC
Organism: Channa striata; assembly: GCA_033026295.1. Lineage (NCBI taxonomy): Eukaryota > Metazoa > Chordata > Actinopteri > Anabantiformes > Channidae > Channa > Channa striata. The sequence goes on along the minus strand of CM065182.1, from coordinate 8,564,456 downwards.
TGGTGATTTTTCAGATAAAAGAAGAGAGATATTTTAATATAGTGAAGTAAGGGGGGAATTTAATGGCATTTATGCAGGTGTACTAACAAAACTATGACCAAATAAGCAAATTCAAAATCGGTGAACGTGTCCTCTAAAATTCATAAATATTCTACTACATGTACCATTTTTTCTTTTTACTTCTTTATGGTTTTTGTTTTTTACTGATAAACATTGGATAGTTTTGGAACACTGATTGGCTTGACTAACAACTGATTTATGCAACCTTCCCCATAGAATTTTAGATGAGACACTTTCTAACTGTTATACACCAAAGACGTTTGGAACCACAATAGAAAATGTGGTGACTTTGTTGTTTACAGTTAAATTTATGCTATTTACAGTAACATAAAAAGAATTGATGAGAGCGATGAAGAATTTGGGAGATGGAAGGCACAATTTGCTGCCTGTTTGCTATTTGTGGAAATGGGATGGAAGATGGGATGCAAAACAGAACATTTGTAATTGGAATCATTTGGTTGGATGTGTCGCCATTCTATGTGTCAATGTCTCTCCCAAAATTAGAAAATTACCCCAGTTTTATCTACAGTGAGGGCATCACAGACAAATTAGCAAGGCATTCTGTTGCTTTGGGAGTGTGACCAACAGTAATGCTGCCCCAATATTGAAATGAAGGATGGGATCTCCAAGAAAAACTCTGAGCTAATCTATGATTCCACAAACTCAGCTGTGGTCATACGCATCCGACTGAGAGAGCCCGAGTGTCCTCTCTCCTCGGCAGGGTACAAGGAGATGACAACGCTCACTTTGAGTCAGTGTGCAGCCATGCGGCGCGCCACACTCAGGGAGACAGGTACTGTAGAGTTTAATCTGATAAAGTACTAAATCGAGCAGACACCCGTGGGCCTTTTTTCAGCTGAGGTGAGAGAAAGAGTGTACGAGCGGGAGAGAGAGAATGAGAGAAAGCAGTGGCAGCGGAGACATAGATGGAAGGAGAACAGCAGCCTGAACTTGACTTTGACCTGGGGGAAGGAAAAAAATGGGGCTAGGGAGACAGAAAGAGAGAGAGAGAGTCGCACTTAGACGCGTTCAAGTGCTTTTCTCACCACTTACCTTTAATGCAGAACGTTGAGGTCTAATGTTAACTCGGCGAGCGCAGACGTAGCCACAAATAAACACGAACGCGCCGCAGACGCGAACGCAGCAAGTTAACAGAGGGTTGTAACTCTCGCTTCTTTTTTTTTTCCTTTGGTGAATTGAAGTTGAACTCAAGTGAAGCGGGCTGCAGTCTGACTTGCCTGGGTGCAGGTATTAGTGCACTGGCAGACAGTATATTATCCTCTGGGAGGCTAAAAAAACGACACATCATCTCTCGCTGGAGTTGGGCTTTCACAAACACATTTCCATTCCTTTGAACTCGGCACAACGACTGAAGTCTTCTGACAATTTACCAACAATCAGGCGGCATGTCACGCTGTCTTGTTAACTACCCCCCCAGATGCTGCCACACACACACACACACACACACACACACCAACACACACACACATGCATTCAATTGTTTGTTTCCCTAAATGAGTTCTCAGTTGCAAATTGTCAATGTTTTATTTATGCCTGTCAACAGTCCTCAATGACAATACTGTTTCTGATATGAACAATTTATGGCAAAATACAAGAGCAATTAGTGAAGAACGTTAATAGTGTGACGTAAAACAAACAAGTGCAGTGTCTGTAAAAATAAGTGTTATCCTGTGTAGGTTCCTCTATCTAAACTTGGACAAATGTTGCACTAATTAGGCTCCAAAAAAATCCTTGCGTGAAGCAACATTGGTTATTTTTGGTAAATCAGAGCAGTGACGAGGACCCTGGAAGGTCAAAACCAGTCTGCGTTTTTGGGTTTTAACCAATATGCCCAGTTAAAGACCATTATAATAACTCCTCTCATATTTTTGCCTAGAAGTGCCTCAAGAACATATTATTTTCTGTCCTTTACAGTTATTTTAGTTGGCAGTTAATGCAGACGCTCGTTTCTCTGTACAGAATGTAACAAATAATAAAACCAATTTCTAACAAGGTAAAAGAACACTTGAAAAGTTTGAATGAAGGATGAAATTTTAAAATAAATTGCCTACAAGAAACAAGGCCATTTTTTTGTCATTTGTCTATTTATATGTGAGATGAATAAGTGAGTTTAGAATCCGCTACAGCGAGAGCCACATTGTGCATAAGTACGTGAAACGTTTCCTTGCGAGCGTCTATACGGCCCGATGATGTAAATTTAACCTTTTTTTCACAAGCTGGTCAATTATTTCTGCAAAAAAAAATAAAGCAGCGCCTTTTATGGCAACTGCCTATAGCGTGGCATTTAACAAAAACACTTGAGCAGAGACATCCCATCTCTCTGAGACTATAAAGTAAATCAATGCAGAATACAGAGTTGGAGGAGAACTGTAGATTGGAGCAGGTATTTCCCAGCAGGCCTGTCTGTCCTAAGAAATCTACACATTTCTCTGCCTTCCAGAAGATGTAATTCACTTTGTCCATACAATCCTGTACCAGAATGAAAGCAGACCTGGGACATGTGATAATGGAATCCCACTGGACTCTAGTGTGAGACTGAACTGTAATTAAAAACCATTTGAATGACAGTGAGTCCATCAATCTGCTGCGGGTGCAGAGTGTTTTTTTCCCGGCACTTGTCCTACATACCTCAACACCCTGTACATTGGTAAACGGGCTTAATTGAGAGAGTTTCTGCAGCGATGATACGAATCACCAGAACCTTTCACACTGGGAATTCACACTGTGTTCACGAGCGCCTGTGTGTCTGCATATACTGTATGCATCTGTTGTTTAACCATGAAGTCACACAATGGACGCACTGAGCATAAATCCATCTGCTCAAATTTCCCAGCCTGTTTTTGAAGATTAAATTGCTTTTGGGACTATGACCTTTTATCTGGGAGATTTGGGTACATTGTATTAAAAGGGAAATGTGTTTAAGAGGGGCCTGGTTTTAAAAGTCTTTACGTTATTATAACCTGCAAAAAAAAAAAAAGACCACTGCTGACAGAAACATGATGGAAATAAGTAACTCAGTAAGCAGAGAAAAGAACTTCCTCCTGACTGATAGGTGCCGAACATATCAGCATAACTTACCGTCATCCATATCTTCCAAGATCTTGACTTTGGTTGTGGGGAAATGCATTCCCAGCCGTCCTCCGACAGGCAGTGACAGAGTGACATTGAAGCTCTCTTCTCCCTCGTACAGAGAGTCGTCGATGATCACCACGCGGCACCGCTTCTCCCTGTCACCCTTGTCAAAGCGAAGGACGCTGCCGTGCTCCTCCGGACGGGAGATGTAGTCCGAGTAAGACAGGACGGTGCTGGGAATGGTTCCTGTGGCCGACCCTGCAGATGGACCAGTAAGAGGAGAGGTGAGGATATTGGCAGGTATGTGAAGTTTGGGGGGGTTAAGGCTAAGATGCATATATTTATTTGTAAAAAAACTTTAATTAATAAACTTTAATTACAGTGAGGCCATCTTGTGGAGGCGAACAGACCGACCGCCTTCTTTAGGCTAATCAGCGAATGCATCATCGCCTCGTGTTTTGTATAGACTCATTTCATGGCATTTAACCACACGAAGAGTGCATACCGGCTAAAATCACTAACCTTTCACCTATTACTGGCTAACCAGCTGCAAATAAGTAATTAAAAGCAATTAGAATCATCACAAAGAGAGTGGGGCTGCGATGGAGGCTGTGCGGAACCACGTTATGCTCTTGATTAACGATTGTAAAACTTGGAAAGGGCTTCACAGCTCATTGTGATACTACTGAGCCTGTGCTGCTACTTTTTATTTGTGAAAATGTGGTGTGAAGTGCTTCTCTCCCAATGCACTAACTGTGTTTAAAAAGACTTCACAGGCAATATGTGCACCTGGTACTCCACTATACACATTAATATATTAACATTACGTTATGAAATATGTACGCGATCCAAATGCTAACAGAAACCTGTGCAAAAAATGTGAAAGAAAATGCTGAAAACCTGCTGACGCTTATACAACAATTAAATCGGAGTTGTTGGTGTTGCCTGCTGTGGTGTGTTTGTCTATAGAGCAATTAGTGAGTATGTCTGGTGAAAAGTCAGGCACTGAAACAATAAGTACCACATTACATATGTTCGGTTCGACCAGCCGAGACAGCAGCCATGCAGGGACTGTGGTGCACGGAGGGTAAGTGTGTTAGATGAGGTGAAAAATGGGCAGTCAATACCCTGCTGCGTGTAGCAGACCACCATGAGCTCCTGGCTGATGTCTCCACTGCGGTGCACCGGGATGAAAAGCTCCCCAGCATCTTCCTCCACTGCGTGAGTGTGCTCAGGGAAGAACACGGTCGACTCTGTTCGGAGGAGACGAAAGAACGAGCGAGGAGGTTCAGAGGCAAAATGAAAAAGGGTAATGGTATGTCTAACAATCTGCAAAAATCCACAGTACATTACGCCATCAAGGACTGATCCGGGCTTTTGTTCTGGCTCTGCATTAGTGAGCCGCAGCTGACAGTTTTTTTTTTTTTTTCTTCCAGGTCTACTGAAGTGGTGGTCCTGCAGTGTGCTTTTTCATATTCAAAAATAACTCTCCCTCAGTTTTCATTTTGATGCAACCAGAGGTGCTCTTCAAAGAGACCCCTCCGGAAGTTTTTTCTTACTGCCTGGTGTGTCGCAGACAATTACACATGCAAGCCTCTCAGTTCTTCCCGAAGAGTGAATCAGCTGGGAGTTTTTCACATCCACACACACACACACACACACACACACACACACACACACACACACACACAGGTCAGGCAACCCATCTCTCTTATTTTTGCTCTTTGTCCACTCCTCTCTCCATCTCTGTGAGGCGTTTGTGATCGAGAGCGAGACTTACCGCCAGTGAAAGCACCATCTATCACGCCAAAGAACTTAGTGGCATTACAGAAACAATAAATGTTGGAGCTATTTTCCACAGACGCACAGGGACCAATAAAAATACTAACAGTGTGGACTGAGCTTCAGCTCGTCCTAGATCTTCCTGGGAGTTTGTTCTCTTCCTGCGCATCGTTGAGTGAGTGCATGAATTGGTGAATGAATGATGGCAACTGCAATACACGTGCAGTTTGCCTGTGCATCAGCAACTTGCATCAAAGAAGCAGGCACTAGAGCGTGAATAACCGGGGACGGGGGAGGCAAAGCAGACTCTGATGTTTGAGTCAACAACAATCAGCACAAAAAGACATCAACAACTGAAATGATTATTTGGGATGAAGACATTACCATAAGACAATCCTACACACGGCAGGGAGTCAAGCATTTCTCTTCTCTTACGGTAACTCTCTCTAAATCGTTCTCTGCCCTCTCAATCTTTTCCCCTCCCCTCAATTTCTCCTTTCTGTTGCTGCCCACAATCTGTCACTCCCCAGGGGGCTACAGGGACTCATAGCAGGGGATTAGGGTCTACCGTTTACCTATTCTGAACACACACACACACACTGATTTTATTCTTTCTCTCAACCACACGCTCATTTTCCTGAACACATTTCACATTTCACCTCTCACTTTGCTCTTCTAGGGCCTTTAAATCCACCTAATATTCAAACAAGCAAATTCTCAGACAAATGGGTCAAGTTCACCTCCGAGAGGAAAAAAAGTTATTTTAAAACTTTCATGGAGAGAAAAAAAACACAAAAGGTGTTAAAGTAGTGAATACTTGCACCTGATCATGTTACACCCATGTTTTGCTCACAATTCGAAGCCTAGTTCTTCTCCATTATTAATCATTTCATGTATATTTTATGAATGTGGATATTTTCTTTCTAATGTCTAGTTGTTTTTATTATGCACTTTACTTGTTACCAGCTTGTAATGCAGCTATATGCCTGACGTGTGACTGAACATGTAAAGCAAATCCGCCCCCAGAGCCAATCAGTGGCACTATGCAACTAAATCCAGAACAGTTTCAAACAATCGAAACCTCACAAGACGCATTCCCTCACATGATGTGTCCTACATTAGTCAAGAGGTTTTACATCCTAACTGAGACAAAGCTCCTGTGAGAATGTTCTTGACTGAAACTGGCACTGTGTTCACACACACACACACACACACACACACACACACACAAAATTACAACAAAGAAATCAGTCCTTTATTATTTGGTTTAATGACCTTGATGCAAAATGCTAAGTAAAAGCTCTATTGATATATGACGTCCTTGCTGTACAGGAATAAACAAAGACGGGACTAATGGTGGCAAGATGCTGGTCCCGCTTGCAGCCAGCCGTTGAACAGCAGGGTACCATCTTTAGTTAGCGCTGTGCATGGATTATATATGAAAGAAAGTTATGAAGTTTTGCAGGCACAAATCCAGGCTATCACACCCCGTAATCAAACAGTTTGTTTGGCTGCGGCACCAAGAGCGGGTGCACCGCGGCCGAACCCACGAGAGGACAGGCCCACTCCTCATTGTTAAAGAAGCAACAGGCTAATAAGGAGGAGTTGTAGAGAGTATGAACAGTCACAGCCAAGAGAAAAAGAAAACAGGGCAGAAGAGCTGCAGGCATCGACAGTCCGTGCTGTTAGAACAAACTCCGCTTGTTATTCTCTCCTTAATTTTGGAACTTTTCGTTAAAGCTTAGCGATCTGTTCTCCTCCTCCCGAGCTGATGTTTCTCCAGTTGCCATATACTCTCGGGAAGGAATCTCCAGGCTAACTGGAGGACCAGACGAACCCAGTTTTCATCATTAGAGGAAGAAGCTGGAGTACAGCTTACGCCACAGGCATAGCTAAAGCTTCACTGGCCCATTAGAGTACAGAGTGGCACATCTCCGTCACATTAGACACTCCCCGGAGATGATAGAAAACAAACCAGCCGTTGGTCTCCACACTCACCATAATTAACCCACAGGGGAGGATAGATCGAAGAGGACGGATGTGAGTGGGGAGAGAGAGATCAAGACACAGAGAAAGAGAGAGGGAGAATGAGAAGACAAATGAGGGACAGAATGATGAAAACTGCCGTTGTACAGCGTGTCACAATAATTGAAGCTTCGGCATTTGCATCTTTGTTGCATGTCTGTAAATGTCGAAAAGTTGCACTGATGAAGGGGGGCCGACGCAAAGAAATAACTGAATGCAAAAGTTGCAGAAGAGTAAATCTGGTCCCGATGAAAGAGAGCATGCAGTTTGTCGCACTACTCAATATTCCATTAACATTTCAATTTGCAGGCAGGGGGACAAAAGGGGGGTGAAAATGGCAGACACAAAGCTTTGTGTCTGTGTGTGTGTGTGAGAGAGAGACACACTTTCTGTTCATAACCATTAGGTTTTAACCAATATTCACTGGTAAACAGATATAATGAAGAGAGGCATCCAAATGAGACATATTTGACATATTGGTAATATTTGATTTGTCCTGATGATAATGGACAAATCAAAAACGTAATTCTAATGATACTTCTGTCTGTGTTACCGGGCTTTAGGAAGTAAATGCAGTAGTCAGTGAAACATCAGTGAAGAGCAAAACATCAGGACAAATCTCGACTGACTGTCATGTCAAAATATATTTCTCCTTCTTGCTTGAGGGCAGATTTGACATGGCTATATCTAGACTAGGCAATGATTATATTGATGATTCTTCATTTTATGTGTGCGGGGGTTGACTGATGCTTCACACAACAAATATGATATATAAGTTATGGGGTTGTGCACATTTCATTTTCTTGTTGAAAGAATGCTTGAGTGACAGCTGGGATTTAGTGTTGTGGTATTACAAAAGTCAGAAACTTCACTTTATCCACATTCATGTTTGTCTTTTCAGGTGAGCAGAGCATATTCCTCAGCTCCAGATATATTTTATTAACTCGTGTTTTCAATACTCCATGCAGTCTGTCCATAGTGGCTGTGTTTGATTTTTAGCTTTTAATAATGGATTTAGATGGGACAAAGCTGAAATAAAACTTAGGAAAACCTAGGAAAAATGATTACAGAATATATTTGTTCTTTATGAATTTCCTTTAATCAGTTTGTTTGAGTTGCTGGTCACATTTTGTTTATAAAACCTGTTGCCAACACCTAATGATGCTTCTATATTCACTCCTGTATTCTTCATGCTGTGCCATGCCCACCACAACGTGTGTTACATATTGTGTATTTCATATTAAAAATTGAAAAGTATCTATCAGATAATGTGAAGTTGAAAGTGCACTATTCTTAATATTTGCATCTTAAAATGTTGTCAATTTGAAAAAAACATGCTTCTAACCCTCTTAATCCTAACGTGACGATGTGCTGTCGAAGCCCCCTGTGACCCCGACTCTTTAACCAGCGCTGGCAGCGCTGCAGAGATATTTGCTTCTAAAGTTTCTGAGTGAGACTCGCCCTCCTAGCAGTCAGAGAAATTCATTTATTTGTGCTTGATTAGTAAGTTCTGGACCTTTCTCATTTATTGTAATTCCATAACACTGACTACCTGAAGCACTGAGCAGAGCATGATGGAGAGCAGCACATGGTTGTGGAGCAGGACGACGGAGGGCAGAATGGATTGATTTACAGTCTGACGCGAGCGCTACCTCAAGGTGCTATAATACTTGGGTGAATGTATTTAGTTTCTTTCCACCACTAACTGTCACCACAATATTCTAAAAGTATTTGTTCTGTGAGCAGGTTGGAATGTGCGCTCGAGCTGCACTCACCATCGCTGGGATCCAGGATCTCCACGGTGGCTGTTGAAGGAAAATCCATCACTCCCATCACTGGCTCCAGCAGAACAATCTTGAAGGTCTCTGCCTGTTCGTACTTCCCGTCACTGAGGATCCGGACCCGCCACGTGGCTTTGGTCTGTCCTGGGTTGAACTGAACCTGCCTCTGAGACCTGCCCTTGAAATCCTCATCCTTCTTTGCACTACCATCCTGGGTGCCAATGCCTGAAGAATACACACAAAAACAGATATTAAGCAAAGGGAGAAACACAGGCCAGGTTAGTAATAGGAAAAAAAAAAAGGACAAACAGGAAGAAGGGAGACAAAACAGAGAAAATGACTGTGAAGGAGTGACAGGCAGGAGAGAGAAACAGATGAAAAACAGATTAGATATTCACACCCATTAATGCTGCTCAGAGATTGGTGTGAAAACGAGTGTTGCATCTATTTTTCTTCACTGATCACTCACAGAGCCCCAGGAATGTGTGAAATGAATTTGTGACTGAAGCGTTTAAATAAGCATATTCACCTTATTGGGATGGATCAGCTACCATGGCTGTTTCCCAAGTGTTATGCATGTGTGTGTGTGTGTGTGTGTGTGTGTGTGTGTGTGTGTGACACCTTCCTTTCTCTTCAAATGTATTTTATAATATATCCTTCACGTGAATCCACTTTGGAGCGATGCATCTAACATTCATGCCTATCAATATGCCATGTTCAAAGCGGGAGAGCTTACTGGTACCACTGGGTTTCACATCAAACCCACATCAAGGAAGGCACGAGGTTTCCATAAGCCATACAATAACATGCTGTTCATTTCCCTTTGTCTGCATTCACAGAGTCTCGGGAGGACAACGTGAGCCGATCCATTTCAGGCTGATGCGTGTGCACTCAAAAGCCTGAGCAAACAGAGAAAAATGGTGACAAACACATGCAGATGAGACTGGCTACATTAGATTGTACAGGCAGTAATATCTGAAAGGTGAGTAATGTGTGCACAATTTCGGCTAAAAATAATCTCTCGCACACAGAAACTTTTACACAGCCGTCCCCCCGTGTGACTGCTACCTATACGAACCTTCAGTGCTCGCTCACAGAGCACAAAAGCAGTGAGAAATACGGCAATCTGAATCGCTATACCTGTTATAAATGAAGATTGGCAAATGTAATAAGACAGACGGTTCTGTTTCACACCTAACCTCAAAGTTAAATAAAGCAAAGAGACTTTTGCAGCACTGCCACGTTCCGATTCAAAGAACTCGTGTCCTTAGTGAGTTTCATGGCTATCTGCAAGTGAATTTTGATATTTCGCTTGTTGACGTGTTGAAGAGGTCTGCAAGGTGACCATGAAAACTAACACAACTTTTATGGCAAGTTGTTGAGATATATTTTGCCGAGCCAGAGGTCTATTTGAACAGATTGCACGGACGCCCTGGCCAAAGGTAATATTGACAAATTTGGGCTGTGCCACTAGCAGGATGAGGAGAAAAACAGATAATAGCTGCTTACAGATATAATCTTAAGCGTTTCAGCCGCGATCGATCGCACAGCTCGGTGAATACCGGTGGTAACGGCACGTGCATTTAAATCGCACAGATCCCACCGTTTGATTGAGTATGACATGAATATGATACACTGCGCTGCTACTCCGTCAGAAATGCAATCTGTTTACAGTGAAGATCAAACCGTGGGATGAGAGGATTTGATGTGACACATTTAGAATAAGACTCGAGAAAACAGTCAACAATGCCGTGTGACGGCTTGTCCTTTTTATTAGGAGAAATGCGTGCTCGTTCTGGTCTTCTGCTTGGGAAATGATCCATGCGCACACTGGGCACGGATCATTTCGCTCCTTCCTTTGTGCATGATGATGAATCCTGTGCAAGAAAGTCCGATTCCATGACTAACAATAAGGACTACATACAGAGAGAGGGCGGTTACAGAATCTAAATTCAATCTATGGAGTCGGTTTAATCAAGAATTAGCCTATAACTTTATAGAAGTAAACAGTAAAAAGGTACCGTCAGAAGAATATTTCTATTTATATTACTATTCTTATGATCTAAACCAATAAAACACACACACACACACACACACACACACACACGAGAAGATATATTGATCTTAAAAGGGTTGAATCTCATTTCAACACCTTTGCTTGAGTCCCCAAAGGGAAGAGATACACATTGCCTGGGGTCACACTGGGGTTTCTTCACAGCAGGTGGATACACACCCACCTGAGGGGCTTCTGATCTTTATAGTGCTGTTCCTTAGTGCTACACTCCCTTGTATTTGTGTCTCGCAGATAGAAGAGTTTGGAAAACAAATTCAAACATAAATTTTGTTTATGGCTAAAAATGTTTCATTTCTTTTATGTTGCGCTGCAGTTTCTTGCACTTTTGTGAGGAAATACTGCAATAAGTTGAGAGAACAAGTCCCATTCAGGCAGCTGAGGTTCAGGTGTACTGTACACAAAAGATGAAGTGTAACGATTTCCTTTATCTTTTGCTGAATTATTATTTTTTCCATCTACCCTGCTTAGAAACATTAATGAAGCTGGGCTATATCGCAAATTACATACATATGAACCTAGCAGAAGTACACATTGATAACAATACTCAGTTTGTCTCTCAGGACAGACCAGAAAAGGTGAGCAGAAAAGATACAGAAGTCTCCAAGAAGTTAGTTTGAATGAAAAGCAGAATGAGAATTCAATTCCATCTTGTTTCCACAAGGGGTGCCTCATATTACCTATACAGGAAAGACGACAGAAAGTAAATATGTGGAGAGGATGAGGGTTTCATGAAGGGAACAGAGTAAGGAGATGTGACAAAACAAAGATGTAGAGGAACCAGCTGAGATACATCGCAATGGGTAACAACCAATTACAGGATGCACACAAAGGAAGTGAGGACATAAAGACGGAGCGAGAACAAACACGAGCGCCGAGTGAGACAGACGGGAGAGAAGGAGGAAGATAAAAAAATTGAATGATAAAATAGAGAGTGGGCGGAGGAAGAGTATAGACACCCAGGGCTAGAAGGCAGGATGGGAGCGGGAAGAAGAAAGGCGTCATCCTTAAAAGGGGAGAGTGGGATAGATGCAAAAAGGACCAAATGTTGACACGAGGTAAAAAAGAAACGACGGTGAGATGGGTTAAGCGGGTTGACAAGTCAGTAGGACAGGTGTCGCAGGGGAGAGGGGAAAGTGACAAAACTCAATTAGACGAACAGGTGAGGAAGGAAAGGAGACAGCTACGAAGAATTAAGCCGACGGTTGACGCGTTAGTCACGTTGGGATTTTAAATTTTTTTCTTAAAATTAAAGAAGAGTGTTGGAAGAATCCAGGCTGACCCCCGTGCTTCTGTCAACCTCCACTGTGCCTGAGCTCGGCTTCGCAGGGGGCATCACTCAACCCTGATCTTATCTCCGAGTTCCTCCTTCACTGATCCTCTCTACCTGTACATCCTGTTGCGATGGAGCATGTGTAACAGCCCTCCTCCGCTGTTGCCTGGCACCACACTAGCTTTCATCAGCTAACAGCGGCAAGCTTCTGACAACGTCACTGGGTGTCTTTCTTTCCACTTCTACATGTCTGACACACTGCCTGTCTATCCTAATGTAACCCATCTACCTTCTATACATCTCTAGCTGTGCGCACACTTCCAAATTTTTAACCCCTTTTTTTATTCCTTTTCTTTTCACATGCATGATTTTTATAATCACATCCTCAACTTTAGTTTCTAATTAGTTCGACATCTGCATAATTGGAAAAAGAAAGCTTTAAGAGCATGCATATCATTACTGGCTGAACATTAGAAAAGCTATAGCCCTTTGTGGAAATGGAAAAATAGTCACTTGATTAATTAGTTCATCTATTAAGGGAAAATCTATTGGAAAGGTTTTTTATTATTTATTCAACTTTTGTCCCTCATTAAGCAAAATGTGGCTTTGTTTGGCAGTGTCTATAGGTATTTCTGTAACAGTTCGGTCACGAAAATAAATATTATACCATATGTATGTGTGTTTTCAGTTGTTATGATTAAGAATCTGTTGTGCAGATCGCGACGCAATAAGCAAAGACACCTCACACTGGCATGAAAAATGCATCCAAATGAACCAAAAATCAGACGTATGAATGAGTGAAAACACAAAGCAGAACTAGATGTGACACAGCAGAGCAGAGGGGGGATTCTTGAGAATCATTGTTAATGTTCAGTTTGAAGAGTCCCCTCAAGCTCCTCTGTCCCCCTTCTCCATTTACTAGGTCTGCACTCAGCAGGGGAAGATGGAAGTCAAGTTGACTTCAAGAGTTTAAACTGATCTTTTTTTGTGATGCACTCACTGTCACCAGCTCCCATCTGGTCCTGCAGCTCTGCAGTCAGATAAAAACTTCCAAGTGGGAGCAAATCAAAATGGCATCAGAATGCCACAGCCCGAGAGCAGAAACGTCAGAGCGAAAACCCAGATTTCTTTGAAAAACTAAATCCAAACAAGTTTAATTTGCAGTCATAATCTACAGTCTACCAAACACTAATTTGCTTTACATAAAAGTGTCAAAAATCATTTGCTGATAATTACACATTGTTGCAGTAAACAACACAGAATTCGTACCTGTTGCATCCGATCACATCATCAACATCGTCTCTGTTTTACAGGTGGTGATGTGTTTGTATCGTGGTTCTGTATCAAGCATTTCTTTGTTGGATATGAAATTTTTAAGATTTTTCAAGCTGCCTTCTTGAACATCTTAAACGTTTCATCAAAAAATGTATTTCCTGTTTCCTAGAGAGCCATCAGCCATGGTACTGACATGACATCAACCAAGATCAATTAAATAAACTGCAGCGAGCCAATGGAAACTAAACATGGACGATAAATTAAAAGAGGAAGAACAGGAGAGCCTGAGCAACACCGAGAGAAATATTCATTTGACAACAACACAAACTGCGGCTTTAAAAGAGAGCTCGCTTGGCACCGAACATTAATTAAAGGTAACCACCGATGTCGCAGGACTGAACTGGATTGTATTCCGTTGTTTAGTGTTCCTGATAGTTTGTCCACCTCGAGTGTGTTGCCACTATTGGTTCATTGGCTCCATTCTTATGTTCACTAGCCCAGAAAATTGAAATCTATGATAGGTATTAGATTTTATTGGTTTCTGTTCTTCATTCTGCGTTGCCCTTAACTGGACCATATTTCATCAGCAGCACCTGAGTGGACTCACAAATACATACATGCGGGCATTCATACAAATTTTATTTGGGTTATAAGACAAAACTGCAGTGTCACAGTGACATAGGTTTGGTGCTAAGACGCGAATATGAACTTGTACTTATGGCCACAAGTAAATATTCCTCCTCTTTAATCTTCCCTGAGAACCAAACTCAACGTGTTGAAGCTACATCAGCCTAGACGGAAAGCACTTTCATGCTGACGGGCTCGAACGTGAATGTGTGCTCTGTGTGCGCAGTCACACACCAACTGTGCGAGGAGATGAGAGTCAGAATGCAAGCTTTCATATGTGGCCAGAAGGTAGACTCCGAACCCTCCAGAGAGGAATCACAGAGGCGGCAGCACACACACACACACACACACACACACACACACACACAGGTAGAGGAGTCTTAAAGCTTACATACGTTAAACTGCCGGGGCTGTGATGCTAAAACCTGACAAAACGATTAACATGATCAGGACGACGACGGGGGGGCGAGAGAGAGACTGAAAGCTGCTTACTGCTGCTGATTCCTCCACTAGCTGAAGCCGGATAAAGATGGGGCTAAAGGGAGCGTTCAGGGACAGCGTCATCATCCTTTTAACCTTCCTAGCGGCACAAACACTCAAAAACATGCGGCATTATTGTTTCCGATTCCAAGTGACCTCCTTCTGCTGCCGGTCAAAGAGCTTTCTAAAAACTCTGGCACTGAAGTTTGAGTAGCTGTCTGGATCAGGGATTTGAACAGCACAGGGACATCGGCGCGTTTTTCTGCCCACTCTTTGCACACCGCCGATGTCTCACATTCGCCTTAATTTGAACTTTACTTTGAAGTTTACTGGTGATTCATGCGTTGTCAGGTTCCTAGACGGAAGCAAAATGCTCCCAGAGTCGCTGGAAGCTGTGACGAGACATTTTCTTTGCCTAAAATGCCTAAAAAGGCTAAAAGTAAGCACTCATATCCGACATAAAGCAGGTGAACAGCTACCGAGAAGCTGGTATTTAAGTGCAAAATAGGTCTAATTTGAATCTAAATGTAACAGCAGCACTTTTCTTCTCAGAAATTGACAAACTTTTCCAAGAACAAGGCTTTGACGGGCATGTTTCACGAGTCGGCAGCACACAAAGGCGCAAAGTTAAATTGTAAGTGGAGCTTTGTATTTTGTCTCATCTTAATGTCAATCTTACCCCCGCTCTTTGTTCACGCTGAAGTTTAAGGTGCTAGAGCATCAAACCGACCTCGCTTCGCTCCCATTTACCCTCACAAATCGCACTACACATTGCAAAACCCTGCCGTGCATAAATGACTACAGTAAAATACATCAAGAAAATAATGCGATCAATAATTTTTCCACAAGTAACAGTGCAGACAGACACACTAACTAAACCTTTTCAAGCTGCTGTGAGTCACACATACTCAGACTCCAAAGTCAGTTTCACGTGCTCAGATGGTCATAAAAAAAAAAAGCACATACTGCATAATCGCAAACATTGCTGGACACTGAAAAAAAAAGTCAGGCCACTCGGCCGTGCACAGCTGAGCAGAGTCCAGCAAGAACTGTACCAGCACATCAGCATTCATCTACAACTGCGCTTTACTGGGAAACGAGGAGACGGGCTGGGGAAAACAGCGTGTTGTTTCACACAATCGTGCAGCAGAAACAATTCTTTTCGTGACCTTGTTTCCACTGAATGTACTGGTAAACAAAGGGCTTCGTCTTAGCATAGGCCGGGACACTGTCCCTACAGCGATCTCGTCCAGCCTCCTCACACTCGTAGCAAGAACAAATAAATAAATAAATCTTTTTGCAAACTCTAAAGCAGCTCAAGGCCAAACAAAATAACTTTGGCTTAGAGGATAAATATGATTATTGTGGGTGTTGAAAGGAAATGTTGCAATTGCTTTTTGGCTTCGATTGTCTAAGATGTTTGGTCCGTGTATGTGGATTGGGGAGCCACACAGCAGGTCAATGGGACATAGAGATGGGACCATGAGGGTTTTTATTGTTACGCTACATTCAAACCGTGACCTGCTCATCTTTAGAAGTGTTAAAGTCACGCTAAAGGCCTTTGGTCGTGCGTTATCATAGATATGAAAAAATACATGAGCAGTGCAACAGGTTTAGACAGAAACTATTTATCATCCCCACTGTGAAACACAGAGGAGACTCAGGTACGTTACGTAAGCAGCATCAGCCTGAAAGTGCCTTGAATCGCTGCAGGTAATAATGAAATCGGAAGATTATCAAGGCTGGAGCTAAAAACACTGGCCACTGCCCGAGCTCTGTCTCCATCACAGTCTCAAAACAAACACCTAAAAGCATCAGGATGGATGAGAATAAAGCATGTGCCTGTTCTGAAGGCAAAATGTACCGATCAACTCCGCGAGGAACGGAGCACTTTGCTCAAGAAGAGTGGGCCAAAGTACCTGTGGAGAAGTTTACAAAAGCTCTTGATTGCAGTTATTGCCGATACAACACAATATTAGGTTGAGGATCAGAATATTTGTGCCCATACAATTTTCATAAGCAGTATTTTTAGCTATTCTGTTCAGTATGCAGTAAACTGCATTAGTAGAATAACCTGTGATTTTCTTTTTCAAAGTAAAAGGACACAATTACCAGCAAACCAAGATGCGGAAAAATTCTGGGCACTTTTTTACTTTATGGATGTTCACACTGATCGATGATAAACCAGATATCGACAGTAACGTAAAGTACTGAAAGAAGAAAAGGAGAATCCAGAAGATAGTCAGTGATTAATGTCAGTATGTTAAGATGCTCACAGCTAAAATATGACAAGCTTTACTACTGCAACATTAAGAAGATGTTTACCATCTTTACCATTTTTGTTTAGTGAGTTAGCATGCAAATATTAGTATAACTTTTTCATGTAAACTTGCTAATAAGAAGTGAGGAATGTTACATTGTTACATACAATTTTGAAAGGGGCCGGAGAGTGTTTCCAGTCTATAACTCAAAAATCAAAAGCATCATCTTCACTGTGGCAATAAAATATCACATATCCATCTAATTATTTATTGTGCTTGTACAAAATAGCATTGCATTCCATTCTTACAACGATAAGGTAGAGACTAATGTTTTCCATACATGTGTAGCTAGAAATATAGGGCATGTTGTAAAGAGAGGAGGGGTTGGAAGGTGATGGACAGAAAGACACACTGACTAACCAATGAAAGACGTCTCTCCCAGGTATCCTCTCCGTCGGAGCACCACCTCCAGAAACTTGTCCTCCTCATCCACCACATAGTATTCTTTCTCCAAAGAGATCCAGGCCCAGTCCAGACGGAACTGCTGTCCATTCAGCTTGTTCCCACCTGGACGAAACATACAGAAAATGTAAAAAAAAGACACTCTGTTATTCCAGACTTTAAGCATGCATATTTAATTTGAAAGGTTTCTGTTCGGAAAGGCGATTTGGTTCTTATTGACTTGAATTGAAGGAATTTGCTGCTTCTAAAATAACTCTGTGCGAGTCCGCGTGCACTGTGTATTATCAGAGATCTCCGTGGAGATGCTGTGTGTGCCGTGTTGGGTCTGTGCCTATTTGTTCCTCTGACTTAACTACCAAATGCTGCGTTCAGTATTCTGTCAAAACTGGAATGAGGGGAAATTCTGTGGCCCAAGGGGGCAATTACTGTAAAGCTGTAATGGAGAAAAAGCGTTTTAATTATTTTCAATCTGCAATGCAAACACATCTGCTGCAGAATATTTACAGATCCATAAAGATAAAGAAAGATTGCACAGAAACACACAACTGTACCTTTTAATATGTAACAGTCAGTGATTTCAAGTGCTATAATTAAATTGAAATTAAAGCTCCACCTCTGCTTTCATTTCTTCTCACTTTTTGCAAAAGAAAAATAGCACATCATTCTGAGAACTGCGCATGGCAGCCAATCAGTTTTATTAAGAACGGATTTGCAGAGTAAATGATTGTGTTCGTGTTAGGTTAACAGAACTACTCAAAAGATACCACTTCAAAAAGCAAGCAGAAAAGATGCTGCTTTGTGCGGCTAATTTACCGACATACTGCCGGGGAAAATAATAGTCTCCTACAATAATAAAAGGAAATAATGAGAATATGTTGTAAAAGTGTAAAAAAAAAAAAAAAATAGTGGAGGAGGATTTTTTTCTCCCTCTGTGTAGCGATGAACAATGCCTAAGTATGCATGGCATTTTCATGAGTGCTAAATTAAATGTCTGCGCGTGTGTGTGTGTTTTAGTAGCGGAGGTGTAGGACTTCGTGTGTAAATGTTTGTGTAGGCTGTAAAAAAAAAGGAAATCTCATTTAGCTCCACTGAGGCCGGTTTCAAAGCCGTTTGTTCTTCCAAGTCATTTATGACTCTTAAAGTCTGAGGCAGCATTGTCGCTAAAAGCGCACAAAGCACTGCACTTCACCTCCATCACCATAAGGTCACAAACGGCAGCAGGGAAGCGTCATTATTCAAACTCCGAGTGCGAATGAGAGGGCTCTCCTCTCTAAATAATGCTACTCTCTTAGACTCTTATGATGGATAAACGAAGAGCGTTTCCACGCCCTGATCAATAACAATTCATAAATAGTATCGCAAAAGGATTTGAGTTCATCCCCTCCACCTCCACAGTTCAAGGCCGAGCTCTTCGATAGAATTGGGCTCTAACATGTCAGGCCGACACAGTGCAAAGACGCTTCCAGCTCTTTTTGGCTTGAAACACATTTACAACGTGGCGATGTGAGAACAGAGCTTACACAATGCAAGCTCATGTATCCTTCAACAGGCCTGTAGGCCAAGTTCCAGATCCACTAAACAAAAATATAATATAAAATCGCACACATACAGCCACACAAAAACACACACAACTCTTACATTTTAACTGCACTGCAACCTTGACTTTCATCCCAGCTCCCGGATAGTAGATGCAGCATAAGCTGCCTGAAATCTTTGTGTGTGTGTGTGTGTGTGTGTGTGTCAGTGTTTTTGGAAGTATGCTTATGTGTGTTTAGCAGATCTTCTATGTGACCTCCCATTGGAGGTGAGTAACTGTGCACAGACAACAGGGATCTGAGGCGGTGGGCTTCACACTGCCTCGTTCCCCGAGCCTTCTGGAAGGATAAAAGACCTCTCACATGTGCTGACCATACAAAAAAGCAGCTTTGAAATCATCCTCAATAGAGATAAATTCACTTTACTCCCTATTTCAAAGACTTTTCTAACAATAACTCACAACAAGGGTTTTTTTTTTTTTTTAAACCAATTACGGATCATAGTTTCTGTACTGCAAATTTCAAGGATCAAGGCACCGTGAGAAATGTACAGAAAAAAACTTTGATGCTACAGTTTTGATGTTGGGGTGCGTGCCAAAATGTATTTCATGGCTTAATCAGTGACAGGTGTCCAGTCAGATGAGAGTTAAAGTCAAAAAGCATTTTACCTTAAATGTACAGTGAGAATATTAATGTTTCTCTGAGCTTATGATGCAAAGCTCGTTACTGGTGCTGTTTTTCACCCTTCCCTCCTGATGATGTTGGATTAGAGTTTCTTTCAGCTCACTGTGTTGGAGGTATGACCCATATATTACTGTTTACTTCAGTACATGTTCCGATAAACAGAAATCTATTTTCAGCAAAAAAAAAACAAATGCAGTTTCATACTTAGAGCATCAGCACAATATCTCATTGCACATTAATGCACAGCCCCCTTTTCTCTCCGATCATCTCTTTATAGAGACTAGATTTAATCCATAGGCACATCAAAATGCATGCGACTGGCCTTCACATAGGCCTGAGTATCTGCTCTGTTCCTTAACACGCTGGTAGGCACCAGCCTAGATTCTCACACGGTGGGCTTAGGGAGAAGATCAAGTCTTTCAAGTCATAAAACTTCAGGCTATGTAAAGTCAAGAGATATTAATGTTAAAGTCAAAGTGAAGTTGAAAGCAGATGTGGGTTTTGTAAAGCAAAGCCTGTTATAAAATTCTTGATCTGATTCTAACTGAGGTGAAAGTCAAAACATTTGAGTCCACAGGGCTGTAACGCATGATCAGTGTGATGTAGCTTGAGAGCAGAATGTAGTCATCGTTTAGAAAGCAAGAAATATTACCATTTAGGGAAAGGCGTTGCCATAACCCTAACGACACACGCAAAGAACTCATTGAGTTTCCTGTTTGGATCTTGCAGCGGCAGTTTAAGCATGTTGACCAACGGATACAACATCGGCAGCACGAGGAAACAAATGACGCCATCGTAACTGAAGACCTCCTCCTGATGTCATTTGGAAGCATTTTTAAGCTAGAATCAAAGTGATGGGTGTCATTCATATATACATGGACTCTCCAATTTAGAACCATGAAAACACAATTGGAAATGAGTTGATTTGCCCTTGAAATTAATTCTCTGGACAATTGATAATGTTGATAAAAAGGGTCACACAATTAATAATATATGCATGTATAAACTGTGTCAATGGCCACCACTGGGCATGAGTAATATGGATGAAGCACTTACTCTGACAGAAGTGAACACAATAAATCCTCAAATCAGATTCACTGAAAATTCATAATCATCCTCGCTATGATGGACTAAACAGAGCTGACTTTTGTTGTAGCACAAAAACATAAAACGTGTGAAGCAAATGTGTTTGTTTCTGTAACGGATTGTACTTTAAATATTTAAAAGTACAGTGGACGATTACGGATAAATTAGTGAAATACCAGATCTCAGATCAACAATTAAAATAAATGAAAACAACAAGATGTAACATTAAGCTCTTAGCCTTACTTTTATATTATAGGGTTGTGTTGTCAGAGTTTCAGCTCGCTCTCTCTCTGTGTGTGAGTGTGTGTGTACACTGTATATGCATGTCTGAGACTTCACACCAAAAATCAAAGGAAATTTTTCACAGCAAGATGATGCCGTCTGCTGCTCAGTACATCTATTCTGCTGCTGGCTGTGTGGCCCTTTTCTCACTGTTACGTTTCCATCTGCCTTCCGTAGTCCTTTGTTTACGAGTCCCCAACTCCCAGTGCAACTGGCAACCGAGCCGCTATATGCAACCAACAAACTCAGTGATCTCTTTTGCCATGGAAACTTTTGAGAATCATAGGACTAAGACATAATTGCTAAATATGCTATTTATTCAGCTGGCACAGCGTTCCTTTTAAATGTGTAGCATGTGAAGCACTGAAACACCTTTTCTGCTAAATCAGACTACCAGTAATATTCCAGTAGTAATAGGAACCCACGCACCATCCATCTGACAGGAGTGCCACTCTGCATAAATTCTGATGCTTAAAAATAAAACATACAAATACCTCACACCCCCTCAGGACGTTTCAATACCTTTTAGTTCATCCTGACAGAAGTGTGGCAGTCTCTGTACATTGGTAGGCTTGGCATGTGTGCAACTAGTGGGAACGGAGAATCACGGAGACTGTAACGGCTTCTTGACTCACTGTGTTTCGGTCTTCTCTGAGGACTGCACATGTGTGGCCATGCATGCAGTACGTGACACATTCATTTTTTCACCACGATAATCCATGTTCTGTGCATGTGGGCATGTGTTTGTGTGCTCTGGTAGCACACCACATCCACAGTTCACCCAGCACAATTAACATGATAGTTGGCCTCAGTAGGGCTGACCAGGAATTTATGGCCCTGGGCAAAGAGACATATTTAATATGGTGCATAACCCAAAGGCAAATTGAAGCCATTAGTTTGTAAAGTGTTCGTGTTAATTTACTAGTTGTTAATTTATGAGGATCCAGTGATTTGTGAATATCTGGACTGACATTTTATGTGCAAGTAAATGTTTTAACTAGTCTGTGTTTGACCAATCATTTCACAGGGCTTCAAATGCAACGACAAATCATGGTGCTCTTATTTACACTGAGGAGGTTCATGTAGAATACTGTATATGTGATTGAGTTTGAATCTATGTGTCCCTGTGGGCAACAAAGGAAGTGGACTGCGTGTACAATTTTAACCCCCTGCCTGTCCTAGAGAGATAAAACGCGCGTGCAACAGAATAATGAATTTTTCTTTCCTACATTCAATAGCCATCAGGCATGACCATGCCGCGGAAACACCTGGAGCAACCTTGCACATGAAATCATAAGATAGTGACATCTGGGACAAAGAATCCTCACTCCTTTGAAGTTCTTGTGATATACTTAATAACCGTGAGGTTTTTCACGGGTGTCTAAAAGACATCCATTTACTGTACATCCCTGGGCGTAGCTTAAAGGGAGGAGGCCTGGGGACAAAGAAATGGCAGCTTCCTTGTAAGTGTAAGTGCGTGTCTGCTGTTGTACATTTGTGCATGTGCGAGCAAATACATCTGTATCTTTGTGCCTGCGTGTCTGTGTGCAACCTGAGTGTCAGATGAAGGATAACGCCTCAAAGTATTTGTTCTCCAGCAGGATTTTTGGTGCTCTCACAGAGGCAGAACTCCAGCCTGCCTATCACTCCTGCTGCATCTCCCCATGCCACATGCCAATTTAATATTTAACAGAGGGATGGGTTTAATGTGTCTCAGAAGGGTTACAGACACTCTTGAGAGCAAACTGTGTCTGACAGGAGAGAATAAACTAGATACTTAAATCTCTACTGGTTGCTCCTCGCCACAATTACACTGCAGTATTGCTTTACAGTATAATGCTGATATGAATTAAATATAAATTAAAGGTCCATTAGGATCCACTGAAATAAAAACAGCAGGAAAAAGAGACACTAAGGAGGAAGCACGCAAAGACAATAAAACAGAAAATTTGAGTATATGTGAGCCTGAACTGTCACTTTCTGACAGTTTCATTTTTGCATAAAATCATGTGCTATGTAAGAAGGAGGAAGGGAAGGGTGAAAATTAGATGACAAAAAAACTAACTGCTGAGATTAAAAAAAATTTAAGTAACTGTGGAAAAAGGTTTTAAAAAAATTAACGATCTTAAACAAAAAAACCCAATGCTAATATATTCATGAGTTAAAAATTTGTAATTTCAGCAGCAAAATGAATAGAGAACGTATTTGTTCCCAAGATGAGAGGATGTTTGGTCATTTGTACCATAATTGGTTGACAAGCATGAAGAAATGCAACATCCAATATGATTAACATGATGAAAAATCCCTTCACATCTCTCACATTCTCATCTCAAAGCTCTAATGAGATGCAGATCATCACGAGCAACGTTCACAACTGCAGAATGTGCCGCAATCCTACGACAGAGAGATCCATCAGCACCTACACTGACAGACAGACAGACAGACAGACAGAGAGACGCGGCAGGCAGGGACAGACGGCAGGAAAAGACAGCGAGGGTGTGACGGCAAAACCAAATCCTGACGCCTAAGACGGAGTCGACACTCCGCACAATAAAACCACAACATACTTTAAGGATTAAACTCAGCGAGACAGTGGGGCAAAATACGAAGACTGTACCTCGAGAGTAAAAGAGGACATTGATAGGCAGCAAGACAGATAAAAATAACACCAAAGAGCAAAATATATAATGAACACAGCTGCTGAGCGGAGTAAGAAGAATGGAAAATGAATAAAACACATCCAACAAGATCTAAGACTGACAGAGTGAGAAGAGAGAGATGAAGAGGATAAAGATAGGAGAGCTGGGCCCTGTGAGAAGTGAGTGACAGTAAATTCCTGAATGCAGACAGATAAAGAAAATCCTCTGCTAAAGCCAGGGGACGTGTTAGTGTGTCAGTCTGTCCTGCATGCTGATGCATTATCTTGCAATTCCTGATCTTAACGGTAAACTCTGCTGGAGAGGTTCACAACAATCACATGTCAAGCGACCGACCCGCTCCATGACAACTAGTTCAAACTCACATTTAAACCCTCACACGAGCATTTTGTGGAGTCAATTATTGTTTTTTTTTTTCCAGGAAGTTAACATAGTTATGATTGCTAGTTGGCTAAACTTGTACAAAGTAAGTGCAAGTTCATTCAGCTGATGAAGTTTTTAAAAAATGAAACTAGCGTGTTTTTCGAATTTCCAGCTCGAATGGTTTGAGAGGTAAAAATGTTCAGACTCTTAATTAATGTAGTTTGAAACACGAGGAAACCCTTTTGTTTGTTTTTAGGAAAGGAAGAAAATGTGTTGGTTTTGAGTGAATGTTGACTTCACTGGATCATATTAAAGATTTATATACATACGAAATGTTTAGTGTCAGCTTTGTAAAAAGGTAATTGGTTTTGGAGGCCGGTGCCCATTCAATTTTCTATTAATGTCATCTCATTGAGGTTGAGTGCCGTTTCCAGAGCAGGTGAGGTGTTACAGGCTCTAGGTGCAACTCAACTTAAGACAGCTTTTTTTATTGAAAAAACATTTTGACATTTAGGAATCCAAAACTGGATTATCCTCTTTGCCTATTATTGGCTTCAAATCTCAAAGCCAAGAGATGATCAGACTCTGAGTCATTTTACTATTAAGTTAAAGATTTTAAAAGTCACTGAAAAGTATTTTTAAATTAGTTCATTTAGTTCATCTTTAGAGCCTCTGTCACATATTTTATTAGAAATAAAGCCTGTTCTGTATGAACATAAATAACTGCTCACCATATGCATGGCGTTTAACAGATGAGAGGTCAAACCAAGGAGGTCATTTCATCTGAAGTGTTGGTGCTGCTGTTATAAAAAAAGCCATTTGAACAGAGGTTAAAAAAAGTCAGTGGTGCCACACATCTACATCCTAATAACCACCGCACACAAACAAAACTGGTGATAAAAAAAACAGTTATATTAAGGCATGTGGAGATAATAGTGTCATAAACTAACAAGGACAAAGCAGCACTTACAGTATTTTGTTACACTAAAGAGAGATTTATGGAGACCAAGAAATGCATGTAATGTGTACGGTGCGCAGTAAAACAGGATATGGAGAAGCTGCAGGGGGCGTTTTAAGCGGATATACTGCCGTCGTACTTCTAAAGCAGCCGCATGTCGAGGCTGCTCACGGGCAGGAAGGGCTGAGGACTGGATGAAAGGAATCTATTGTAACGATCAATCCTGTCTGCTGTGGGCGGAGAAACATACTGTACAGGTGAAATAAAGGTCTCTCTTTGTGAAAATGTATAACAAATCTCACTTTGTAACTACAAAAATGACTAATAATTGATGTCATCTGTTGTATTTAGTAAGTAACATGGATTTTTAAGATTGAATACGTCCAAATTACCAAGACTTTAACATCGTCTGCCAATGGAAATCCGTAACAATTCTTTTATAGACAAAGTTATTATGAAAAGTTGTCTCAACATTAGTTACATTGTTGACATATTTCTTTCTAAATAAAATAAAAGCTTTCAAACTCTACAGAGGAAGAACTGAAAGATTTTCACTCTCTGGACATCTCAGGGCGATGGAGAAGCCTGGGAAACGAGACGTGTTCCAGCCCATTACAGGTAACAATAGCGATGGCAGCTGGTCTTAACCTGTGACACAAGGTGCCTCCTGCCACTCTTCCGTCGTAGACGAGTCTGAAATAGGGTCATGTAATTACCGGTGGCTGCCTCAGAGCTCTGCCCAACTCTGACGCCCAGGGCTCTCATTACCCACAATTCTGCTCGGGCTCTTAAATATCAAACGCCTCTTTGTGCTGGAGGCCAGCCCGCCCCTTTAGCCTACGGCTACCCCCTGCATGCTGTGCCGTGCACGCGTGTGTGGGGTTGCTTGCACGAGTATGTGCCTGTAAACACGTACGGCAGTCGGACCCCCTCACTTTTACTATTTTTTATATGTATATTCATATTTGTCAAATATTTGCTTTTCCTCCCAATATATGTCATGAACAGGTTCTCAGTCTAAAGTGCATCCAGTAAACTTAGGAATTGATGAGATACGTAAACTCATTTATTTCAAGTGCACGGTTGCAAAAAGCCTCAGGCCTTTTTATTTAAACCAGGCTATTGCCACGAGCGTAGAAAAAACAAAGAACTTTAACAGAAGCAAGGACAATCAATTAGTCGATGTTCCCCCTTTCATGTACATAAAGGAACATAAATAAAGGTTATTCTTCAATGCATTAGCACTTTCCTTTTTTGGCTGCATTAGCACTACATTATGAAAACCCTTGTGAAAGAGTATTTTAACATAAAAACTAGTTTGTAATTTTAAAAAAGAAAGTTGGCAGAAACTGATTTTCTTCCTTTGTGGGTTAGAGAAGGTTATACAGTTAAGTGAAGAAAATAAGAAGAAGTCTTCCCAATTAAATTGAAGAACAAATCTAGACTTTGTAAGGTTAAATGTATTATGTTTATTGGCATTTAGTGATAAATAGTCTTGTTTTGAGAAGTATTTTAGCTGAGTTACTATGTAAATAATTCAAACACATAAAACAAATACTGTTCTTGTTTTTGAGGACTGTTTCGAAAGTGTTGTGGCCCTAAAGTCACAGATAAGTGAGTGATGGATGATTTCTTTGGTAATACTAACTGTGCCTTTGCATGTTGGTTTATTTCAAACTTAATCCATATCACTATTATCACTGATATTTAGCCATAAAGATATAAGAAGAAAATGTGTTTCGAACAAGACGAAACATAGGAGCACCCTTTTGATGAAGTTTGGGTTTGTGTAACATGTCCCACATCGAGGGCATTTCCCTAATGTCTGTGTGTTCCCTCTTGTTTTATACGTTCTGAATGATATTAACACTCATTTATTTTTGTCAGCTTGAGCTTTATTTTAAGGCTTTAAATGCTTTGAAATGTGGTTTCTCACTAATGATCATTTCTGTTCAGCGTTGCAACAGTTTTTCTTTCCTGAGCTGCAGCCGCTTTCTAATCTTGTACCCGTGCACCTCTCTCACGATCTTCCCTTCATTTCCTATAGCAGACTCCGAGTCGCGGATTGCCTAATTAACTGCCGCCTTCGTAAATGGAAGCTAATTGTATTCACATTGAAAACGCATAATATATATGGAGAAATGTACAAATTTAAAGTGGCTTTTTCATATGTATAAATCAGGCTGTGAGTGACGGTTATTAGAGAGGAAGAAAACTTGATATCGACCTGATGCATGAAAGCGAAAGCATGTTGTTATTTTGTCGAAACTGAAAGTGCTCGTTTCTCTAGAGGCAGTTGAAACACTGACATAAATACAGTTTAGACCGAGTGTTTGATTGCTGCGATCTCAGTATTGTGTATCTTATATTCTCAGTATATGCGGTTTGAATTCCCTTGTCTATTCCGACAAAAAAAAAGCCCTAATAAAATTAGACTTGCATTACGACAGAATATACAGTAATACTGCTTGACATATCCTGCAGTCATATTCACAAATTATACAAGCCGTCTCATTAAATCATTGAACTGTGAAAGCGATGCAAGTTAATCTCGACACCACAAGAATAGTTTTCTATCTTTAATGAATCTGGAAGCCTTATCAGTTCAACAGCAAGCTAATGCGATGTAGCATCATTTGTTGTATACAAGATGGAAAGCCTCTATTGACTTATGCAGATTTTTTTGAAATTGATATTCTGATCCACAACTCTGAATGGCAGCTCACTTTAGAGGAAAGTCCTGAATCAAATGAAGTGGGTGCAAATATCAGTCACCTCCAGTTTGAATCTGACAGAGGGGGAGCCCTCCATTTAGCACAAGTGATTACAAATGAAAACAACAAAAATATCAAAACTATACTTGGGAACTGTTTATAAAATTAAATATGATGCTTGACAGCTGGTTTGCAGGTCCATTACAACTGTGAGCTGTAAGTTACAACAAAATGACTGTAGGAACTCGCACACAACAAGCGAAGTGAAATGTGAAACTGTAGAATCCGGCGTTAGAAGAGCTGATCTTTACTTGAACTATTGGTAACATGCAACATTTTGTTAAAATTACATTTGGAAACATGCTGAATTTATATTGTATGAAGAAAAAATAAAGATAAGTTAAGGTGCACGCCACATACAGCAACAACTGTGTTTCGGGTTTGTATCTGCCCCCGGACCTTTGCTGTGTGCCATATGTCCTCTAATCAAAAAATGGAAGAAATGCCCCCAAAAACTTTTTTTAAAAAAAGATGGTGACTTACCCAGATCCTCCACAGAGAAATGGAAGTGATCCGATGTAGCATTTTCCTCACTGCCCAACACATAGCAGATGGTCAGGTCGTTGATATCAGCTGTAAGAGAAGTTTTAGTAAATCTTGCTTAATTTAGATCTTTTTTTTTTTTGGTCAAACAACATGCAAATTATGAAACAGATAAACAGATGAATTAAAAAAATCATATTTGCAAAAAGGAAAAAACTGAAATATGTGCAAATATGACAAAATCCTGTCACCTGCAAAGTCGAGCACATATAAAATGCAGATGACAAGCAAACAACAACACATGTTTTGTTATAATTAATGCCAGGATGCTAATGAGGGCCATACACGCTGCATTTTAAGTTGGACCATTGCACTGTCAATGTGAAGTGATGCATGATGAAAATTTTAACAATCACCTTGCGCTAACTTAAAGCAAGGTGATGGCTCAGTCACAAATTATATATTTAAGCAATTTGCCCTTGCCAAGATTAATAAATATATATTTATCAAGAAATTTGCATTTTAAGATAAAACAACCTTCATGTGAAGTTTCATGCTGGCTACAGAAATAGCCTCAAACACACTTTGAAGTTGTATTACGGCTTTATGGCTTTTTCAAACAGTCTCCCTGTCAAATAATTGTTCAAAGATGGAAGCTGTCCCGCTTCAGCACAATATCAGCTACAATAACAGCAGGTCTCTAGTATCACACTGATTCTGTTCCTTATCAGCACTCAGCATGAACAATTTTCCTACCAGAGAAAACATTCTGAAAGTCATGCATCTGCAATCTAGGACGATAAGGGCCAAGACAGCCCAAGCTGCACCCACAGAAACGTTTAAAACGCAAACCTGTCAGCCCTCGGTGTCAACAGCTCTGAGGACCAGGTGACAGTGGACGTTTTAATGACAGACGAGGTAAAGAATGTTAAAAACAGGATAACGCCTACGCTTCCACAGCTGTTTTCCCAACTTCTATGAATTACAGGGCTCTGTCTGCTTTTTTTTTTTCCACCATTCCCCTGAAACGTCGATTACAGTGCAGAAAAATCATCAGGACTGTGAAAGGGCTTGGCCCCTGTGAACCCCCCTCCTTCAATAATAGATGCCGGGAGGAAGAGGTTCATAAAAGTATAAACCCCTGACTCTGGGCTGAGACACATCTTAAACCTTCCCATCATTAGCGCCTTTCTCGCTCGCCTTGTAAAGGTATAACCGCTTCCACATTTTACCCATATTACAATTAATCAGTGTTACTTGCGCGTCAATTAATCTGCAAAAAAAGGATCCTCTTTCAAATCTCGTGACGCAGCCTTGAACCCGAAGACCTTGCAAATAAAAAGTCAACACTGCGAACCAAGGGCACATTGTTCATCAAATATTTAAAGTGAACGTGCTCATGGGATGTGCCCTGGAAATACGATGAGTAAATAAAGAGCGAGGATTGTCTCTTTCACCTGACTGATTCTTCTGACGAGTCTGTTTGCTCTCTCTCTCACCCACTCTCTCACGCCCCTTCACTCGCCTCATTCCTTAGTTTTCTCATGCCCCCTCCTGCTTCCTTTTCCCTGCACTTGCTTCCACTTTGCTTGCTCTCTGCCCCTTCTTCTGCCCCTTTGACTCTCCATCTCGCTGATACTCTTGTATCGTCTGAGCCCCGTTTTTTTTGTCAGAAGCGTCCCCCCCCCCCCCCTGCAGACTGCAGAGCTCTTTTTTCACTCCGTGTTCTCAGCCCCTGTCTGCGGCTTTTGCCAGCCGGTGAACGGTCTTACGCGTTTGTATAATTGCCTCGGCGTGATACGAAATACTCCAATTGATTGCGTCGCTTTAACGCTCAATCAGTAGCATTGTTGTCTTCGGTCTCCGATATCAATAAAAAGACAGGACGGCAATTCATGTTCCGATGAAATATCTTGCTATTTATGTTGGTGTAAGTTTTGTTGATGAATTATAGTTGTCCATAAACATCTTTAGGTGCACAAACTGCACTAAATTGTTTCAAATTGAAGTGACCTGTCAAATCATCAAAATGTGCCGCAACTCAAATGTCACCCTGTCACTAAAAGGTCTGCGCTGACCTTTTCACACGATCCTCTACTTCAGCACTGCTTCATTTAGCAAACCACTGTAGAGAACATAAGATGTGAACATTTCCCCAGAGATGCAGAAATAATAAATTATTCATCACTAACCATCTACAAGACATTTGCACGAAACATCAGCCTCTAACTTTGGTCTGCTAATTATGATTTGATGAGCTAGGCACATCCAAATCAGACCCACAAATTAACTATTGAAATTCCCAAGCCAGCACTTGTCACACACATGAATAATTATTACCCCATAAATTAAAATCTTTGGCAGGCAGTGTGAAAAATTAATCAAAACTTACAGATTTGTAGGAATTAAAAAAAAAAATTCTCTGAAGTTAAAGTGTATCACCTCACATGTCAGGGAATCATAAATATTTGACTGGAAAAATGAAGATTAAAACCACATCCCCTTGCCAAATAAACACACTAATGACAATTTTTACATTTTTAAAGATGTTTGAATAGTGAACGGCAAAGTTAGATTGAGCCTAATGTCAATGTACTTACCCATAACACACACACACACATATATATTTACACACATATATATATATATATTCATACAGTACATTTCATATTGCGCAGAAGTTGGATCACAGCTCACCTTGGCTAAACTTGTTGATGGAGCTGTTTCCTTGTCCCAGGTTGACAATATATCCATGTTTGGGCTGGGTTGTTATGTGGAACACCAGGGACGCTGGGCTGCTGTCTCTGTCCTCTGCCCTCAGCACTTTGGAGCTTATTGGGAACCCGAGGTGACCTGTGGCTAAGATCTTCAAAGTGGGGGCACCTTTATTCTCCACGATCTGTGGGATTCCATTGTCAATGCCAACAACAGTGATCTTCATGGTTTGAGGGCGGCGAGTCTCAAAAACGGTGTTGGGAAAAACATAAAAATCAGTGTGTGTGCCATCGGTGATGGTAAAGGAGAAGGAGTCCTCTGATGATTCCGTGCCGTCGTGTTTGTAGCTGATGAGGTTTTCATTAAGGTCTTGTTTTGTGAAGCTGGTGATGGACCTGGACTGGTTGTAAAGGAGTTTGCCATGAACAGGCAACTGAATGACGGTGAATTTCAGCATCTTCTCAGCTGTGTCCTGGTCTTCGGCTGTAAGCTCAAACGGTGTAATCAGCTTGGTCTGCCCTTCGGTGACAACTAGACCGTTTACAGTCACAACAGGTTTCTTATTATCTACGTCCACAACCGAGATTCTGAAGGTTCTAAAAACAGGGTTGTAGCCGTCTGTAACTTCAAACTCAAAACTGTCCATTTTGACCTCATCATCTGAGGTGTGGATGTAGTAAATCTTACTGCCAGCCAGCTGCAGCTGAGTAAAAGACACAATGGGCATCCCAGGAGTATCGGTGCACTCGAGGTGGCCCCTGACAGGTGCCCTTGTGATGGTGAAGGCCAGGTTCTCATCTGGGCTGTTGAGATCAGTGGTGCTGAGAAGATCTGTGGTCAAAGTCACCCTGCCACCTTCTCTGAGAGACACGCCTTTACTGACCACATCAGGGAAGATCATGTCAATACTGCCCAGAGTGACGTAGAAATATCGATCAATGAGTGGGTTCAGTCCGTCTGTGACATCAAATTTGATCAGGTCTCGGACACCTTCCTGTCCATTGTGTTTGTAAACAATAAGCCCCGCATCAATATCAGCTTGTGTGAAATTCATACCTAGTGTTATGTTCTCCAGAGACCCAGATGAGGTTTTCCTCTGCAAGAGGCCCTGACCAGGCCCGAACCGGATGATATATGTAAGTGTACTGTCATCGGAGTCCAAATCTGTTGCTTTGAGCATTTTGTTGCTGATCTCTTTGCTCTCTCCAATTTCCACCTCCAGACCATCGTTTATGAGCATTCTGGGGGTCTCGTCGTCAACAGGAATGATCGTGACCATGGCGGTTTTCTCCACAGAGTATTTTCCATCTGTCAGAGTGACATCAAAGCTGTCCTCAGTTGTCTCCGAGTCGTCATGCTCATAAATAATACTCGATGCCTCTCTGATCTGCTCTAAAGTGAAATTAGTCACCAAAACCGAGCCAGAAGAAAGCTGGTTTAAAATGACACCGTGTTTCGGAGGTTTGGAAATGACGAACAGCAGCTCATCAGCTGGAACATCAGCATCGGCCCCATTCAGAATCGGTGCATCAATGACAATGTTCATCCCCTCCATCACAACTATCTCCCTCAAATGAATCTCTGGCTTTTCATCATTTGCTGGGATGATAACTATTGGAAAAAAGTGGTTCTCTGACAAATTGATGCCATCAGAGCACCTAAATGTGAATCTGTCCTCCACTGGCTCAGCCCCTTTGTGAATGCTCTGCACATAGTAGATATTCCCCTCCCTGATGTCTCTAATGGTAAAAGCACTGATAGCTGTTCCTGACCTGGACTTTTCTGAGCCTGGGGCAGGTGATATATTTTCCACATAGCCTGCAGTAGGCTGGACGATGATGGTGCAAAGGACATCATCCGTTGGAGTGTCATTATCATCAGCATTCAAGTGCTGAGGGCCGATGGCATATTTCTCCCCTTCAATGACACTGAATTGAATCCCAGTGCTGACCTCAGGAGCCTGGCTGTCTACAGGAAGAATGGTGACTCGGACATGGACTCCACTGACTTTATTTCCACCCATTGTCCAATCGCTGGACATGTCTGTGAGAGTCAGATTGAAGCCATCCTGCTGAGAGGTTGGACCTATCTCACCACCAGTGTGCGCATAAACAACCACGCCGTTAATAATATCCGCCTGCGTAAAGCTAGTCGCAGGTACTCCTTTAACAAGTATTTCACCCACAGCTGGAGGATTTTCAACAATAAAGGTCAACTGGAGGTCATCTGTGTCATCATCATGGCCTTGAATGACATTTGTTGTGATTTCTGTGGCTCCATTTTCCAGCACGTCCATATGAGAGCCAATTGTTCCCGCAGGCAGGCTGATGGTTGGAGTCTCATCATCGACAGGTTTCACATTAACTTTGACCGTCACGGTTACGACGTGAATCCCATCACTGACATCCAGCCGAAATTCATCAATCATCGTCTCCTCACCACCGTGAATATATGACATCTTCCCCTCTGAGACATCCTCAAGTGTGAAAACCCCTTTTTTCTTTAGGTCAGTAAAAGCAGCTTGGACCTGGCCGTGTTTAGGGGGCTGACTTAGGGTGAAGGTAATCTGTTCCCTCTCCGTGTCAACATCTGTGGCGTCTAGCTCGGCAGTGGTGATGATGTGCATGCCATGCTCAAACACAGCGAAGCCGGTGTTGGTAATCTGAGGCGGCTTATTGTTGACGGGCTGCAGGCTGATGGTGAAAGCCCCTTGTACGCTGTTCCCAGCTGTGTCTTCAACGGTGTAACGAAACTGCACGACGTGGGCTGTAATTCCAAGCTCGACATCTGGGGGGCTGTATGAGATCTTGTGATGGTTGATTTGAGCTTGTGTGAATTCTGTGACTTCTGTGTCTGGGCTGTCAGTCAGAACTAGAGAACCAAAAACAACTGGATTATTTTCATCTGTGTCTGTTGGGGCCTGGATAATGGTGTATTTGAGGTCACGGTCTTCGGAGTCCAAATCAGTGTAGCGCAAAACCTCTTTACTAAAGTGAGTAAGCTTGTACTCCTGAACAGTCATCTGCAGGGTGGTGCCTGGAAACAGCTGAGGGGGCACATCATCTATAGGCAAAACCCTAATTATAAATACATTCTCTTTTGACTTGTTGGGGGGGTCGTTGTCATCCTGAACTGTGAACACAAACTGATCCATGACAGTATCTGTGCTGTGAGGGCCCGTGTGCTTGTAAAACAACTTCCCGTCGGTAATGTCTTTCTGAAGCCACTCTGTCACCTCCTTCTCATACACTTCATCCTCAGCACTGAACTTCCAAGATGAGGGGTCTTCAGGGGCATCCGACTGCCTTAGAAACATTGTGCCAATTGCAGAGATCGGAGGGACAATGATAAATTTAATAGTCGAGTCTTCCGAATCAATATCGGCAGCACTAAGCATAAGGGGAGATACAGGCATCATCTGGTTTTTGAATAGCACCAAGCCAGTGTTGGCGTTTATGATTGGTGGCTCGTCATCAGTGGGAACGATTGTTATGGGAAAAAGGAATTCAACTTCATTTTTCCCATCTGTCATCTTGAAGATAATGTTGTCGCTGTATGTGTCGCTCCCATCGTGCTGATACACAACGGCTCCAGTTTTAAGGTCAGCGGGTGTGAAGAATTTCCTGTGAGAGCCGAGCACCATGAGGTCCCCATGGCGCAGCCCGTCCACCACTGTGATGGTGATGGTGTCGAGATTGTCTTCGTCGCTGATCTCCAAGTTGTGCGCGCTGAAGAGGGGGCGAGACTGCCCCTCATACAGCAGCTGACCCGTGTTACGTGTCACAACAGGGGCCAAAGAGTTCATCGGCTTCACAACAATCATAAAAGCGAAGGGGTCTGACACCGCTCCATCTGTGTCTATCACTTCAAACTCAATCTGGAAAATTCTCTCGGTGTCTGAGTCCAGAGAGGGAGGCTTGTAGGCTATTTTCAGATCACGCAAATCTCTCTGGTAGAACGATGTGATGGGGAGGTTTCTGTCATCTGTGCTCACTATATAACCCTCTTCATACGATAAGGGAGAAGTGATGTTGAAAATAAGCTCATCTAGGTCCGACTCTGCATCTTCAGCAGCCAGCATGTCGGGGGTGAGGGCAGTCATCACAAACTGGCTGACCTCCATCATCATCATGGACACAAAACTGGGTTTGGGGGGAGTGTTTTCTTCTCCTTCTTTGATGCGGACCATGAGGTGGAAATTCTCCTGTTTCAGGAGGTTGCCCTCCTTGTCATGCAGCTCCACCACCATGGGAACATAGTCCCTGTTGGGGGATTTGCGGTCAAACGTGTGCTCAAAGCGGATGCCGGCTTGTGTGAACTCGTCACAGTCCATCATTTGGGAAAGTTGGCCCCCATCAATAAGTCTGCCATACCTGGGCAGGGGGCTGTCACCAGACAGGGATGCCACGGCACATTTGTAGGAGTTTCTATCATAGGTGAACTCTAAAATCTTCTTATCAATAGGGTTACTGATCCCTTTCAGATTAGCAATAGTGAGAGGCATATTTTTGGTGACTAACTCCAGCTGCGTAAAAACCACTTCGACCTCCATCATGAACGGGATAATAACGGTCTCGGTCTGCGTGTCGTACCTGAGCTGCAGCCTTACTCTGTCCTTAGCCGGACTCCGGGACCCGTAGTGATAGTACGTCACGTCGTTGGGACCAAAATCGCAGGGAAACTTTTTGGGAGCGAGGTGCCCCGGTCTCTGCGAGAGCGGGTCGTTCTCCAGAACCGTGACGCTGCATCGATCCACCGGCTGCGTCTGGATCACCAAGTCGTTGATGGGATCGATGCTGACCGACCTGCCAAACGGGACGCGTATTCCGTTGTTGGCCACCAAGATCGCGTCCTCTGCCAGTTCCGATCTCAGCGCGTAAAATAGTCCAGAGCTGTCCGGCTGCGCGAGAACGAAACCTGTTACTGAGAAAGACACGAGGAGTCCGCACAACCACATCTTGGCGACGGATGCGATCCGACCCATCCGACGGGCCGAGCACCGCTCCGCTTGAGGAGGAGGAGAAACCCTTAAAGTGCCGGGAGTCCGCCGGATGCCTACGCCGCGACTCCCGAGCGTGGATCCGCGCCGACGCTCGACATGCTCGGCGAGAAGAGCGCGCAGGAGTTTTAACTTGAGTCACTCCAGAGTCTGCGTAAATTCGCTCCCGCCCACCCCGGCGCGTATTGGCGAGTTCCGAGGGTTTGTTAGCTCGGCCGAATCACCAATGGGCAGCGCGGATGACATTTACGAGGTGGGCGGGGACTGGAAGGATCAGCTGAAATAAGCAGATGTGATTCATTGCGTGTAGTTCAAAAATAAGTCTTCCTTTAAGTTATAATAATAATCTCGGTTATGGAAGAACAGTCTATTTATGTGAAGATAGTAGTATAGTCACTGGAGAAGATCATGCCATTTTTGGACAGACTGATGAATTTAGGAGAATTGTCAAATGTTTTTCTCCACAAATATTGGTCAAACTGTCCAAAGCCTCGTACAGAATATACAAATTTTATGTGTCATGATATTTCCTGTGTACAGGCTTGAGATCATTAAAAATCCACAGCCTGAAAATGCATCTACAAAATGTGCCATGATAGAACAAATACAAGCTAAATTGGTATCAATAATCTAAAACAAAGCCAAAATACATATGAGATGTGACACTAATGAGATACATTTTTACAGGCTCTTTAGTTTGTTTCCTAAAGAAAGGGACCCATTAGTCTGCTAGTTGTGGGATTAATCTTCTCTAATGTCCCTGCTCATTTGTTCAAATCTCACACCTCCTGCAAAATGTGAAAGAGTGGGTTGCTTATTTTTTATTCATGACTGCACTAATACATGTATTTATTTTTCTGTTTATGTTGCGGTGAATAATCAGTTGAGCGCGAGCCTCTGAAACATGCTGACCTTCCTTTAAGCGAGAATATGAAACTGTAAAAAAGTTGCAGTTGCCCAGTAGGCTCGAGAAAGAATGGCCATGTTCTGGTCAGTCTAGATCAGCAGTGTTATGAAAAATAAATTGCCATAAGAGGCAGCACAGGCACGTAAAATACACATTCAGCTGTCAGGAGCCAAAACATTGAAAATTGTTTCTTAAGACTGGAAATAAAATCTATTCTGCTAGACCTTGGTCCTAGTGGGAAATCTGTACAAAGTGAAACATCTGTCAAAGCGAAGTCACCAGAGAATAGACCCTCTCCTCTGCGCCTGCTCTGCAAACATACTCTTTGATGTGATCAGTGATCTGCCATTTTATATTTTTCACCAAATGTTTATTTAATATTGAGCATTTGTGGAGAGGGATTTGCAATGCTTTGGCAACAGTCCCAGTCAAGTGAAAAGCGTGGTTACCATTAATCAAAAAAGGAGACAGTTCAAACTTTGAGAATGGATTTGCGCACAGTTACCGAGATCACGGTGCACTTTTCACACGCCTAAATAGGTTCATACAGGAGGAGCACAGGATTATCCCTGCGAGTATTTAACAATTCAAACTAATGATCTTGTGAGTTAAAGTCACTAACAGACACTTTAATCCAACTGAATGAACTTTCTGCCACTGGCTGCATGTTTCGAACAGTAATATGCTGAAAGCCTTCGTGCTGTTTTTAAACATACTTGAGTCCTAAAAATCCTCAGTCATAAGCCTGAACTTGAGAAATGCTGCATTTTGTTCTTGACTCTCCACAGCCCACGCTTAAAATGCCAGGTGATTAGAGGGTTTCTAGTGGCCCGCTATTTCAAAGCACATGGCACTCTCTGCTTTTCCAGCTGTCCTCCTCTTTATGATTGTTAGAACATTCATTTTGTGGTTGCATATGTGGATAACCACACAGATATTGTACATGCGTGTTAGACAGTAGAAGTCGCGACAGAGGCAGAGAAATTGACAGAATGGAGAGATGTATGGTTCATTGTGAAGCAGACAAATTAGAGACTAACTCACATTTTCACCTGGAATTTTAAGTGCCACCGTTTCCCACAATGACCTCCTGTGGAAAGCATAGAACAGAGCCCGTAAGTGGGAAGGATGAGCACCTCTTTATCAGCGATGTCTATTATTTTGACTCTCTGAATGTCTAGTAGTTCACAAACATTTGTTCTGTTCCCATCTGACTAATTAGCACCAAAAAGTCTGACTCATCCCTGCAGCCCATCTCTATCACCTACGATGCACTCTGAAACTTTCGGAAAGTCCAGCGTCAGATTTATGGCACATTCATACAGTAGGGGATGTGGGGTGTCTACTGCACAGCAGCTGCTCTGCTGTGATAAGGCCACTCATGGAGATGTTGGGGTTTGAGCCTACATGGGAATATGAAATATTCAAAACTGCCATGTAATGAAGCAAAAACAGGGTTAGGTCGTCATCTGATTGTTGAATTTGCATAAAATAAAATAAAATAATAATTATAAAAGCTAATTAATTTGACAACACATGTTGTGATGAGCTGGGCCTAATGAACATTCACCGGTGTAGAACACATTATTAATCAGCAGTAGGCTCATACCTGAGTAGATTCAACTAAACCAACTGTAAATATTTGTGTCATTCTTGTTGGTCAACGTGAAAATTGCTTATTGTAATTGTTTGGAGCGAACGATGATGTCCTGTGATAGAAAATAAGCATCAACAAGTCCCAAAATAACTCCTAATACAACTACTAACAAGCTTCACACTGTGCCGCACTGAAGATATTCGGTTGGTTTGTAGACACACACTCCACCCACACAGTTATGTCCCACCACAATCAAGAGGAGTTTTAGTCTGGGATGATGTGACAAAGCTGAGTGTGACAACGGAAGTATAGCAGGATGTTTTTTTCTGGGAACATTTTCTTTTCGTTCTGATAACTTGATTGGCCTGGTTAGAGTTTTAAAACAAGTTTAGGAAACATAAAGTCCTGGTTGTTTTAAATAAAAATGATGATGTATATGATTATATATATATCCATACAGTGAATGCATGTTGGGAACAGAGGAGAACTTTCTTTGCATACAGACAATAATGTTGATAAAGTTCCTTATCGGGGGATTTAGACTTGAGCATTTTCAGTATTACTGGATACTACTACACTGCATTTCTATTGGAAATAATGCTCTTTAAAAACATTTTTGAAGCATCATTACACCCATTTAGCAGATTTCATATATATAAAACTTTTATTAGTTTAAAAAACTGAAACCACATATAAAGCATTAAAGCTTAATTGGGCCTCGGCTCAGTCACAGCAGTAAATTGCTTCTTACATATCAGTGCGTCATGGAGACCGTAATTCTTTAGATGAGGCTTTTTTAAAGATCGTTATTCATTTATTAACTTCAAATCCATACTTATTGCATAACTGTTACTTGAATAGCACTTTTATATTGGGCTGCAGGGACTTTCGCAGTATTGTGCGCTGCTATTACTATTTTTATGGACTTTTTCACTCAAGCCGAGGATCTGAAGACTTCATCCTTCACCTCCTCCATACACATCACACAGCTGTTACTCCTTTGCTTTTAACACTCGACATCAATGGAAGGAGCAGGTTTCCTGTCCCTCACAGCTGTGTCTCCATAGACCTGTTGCTTCTTGAGGAAGCCCACACTTAAAAACAATGGCTCTGCTCTGTCCTTGTTCCCATATTACAGATGTGAAAATGGAGGCATCGAGAGGACACACCAGGAACCGTATGCAGCTGCTCTGTAATCATCGGCGTGATGACCGTGTGAGTTTGCACAAAGCCCGGTGAGAATCCTATAGTTTGTGTGTCACACACACACTCGTTTGCATTAGAAATGACAATGTTCTCCATGGCTGTTGCCTTGAAAAGGGTATTTCCATGAATTAGAGGAGATTTCTTTAAATATCTGTTGTATATGTTAATCTCTTTTAAAATCAATTGCCTCAAATTGTGAGAAAAGACACTTTCTACCTTTTAAACATTTCTGGCCGGTATATTCATTATTCCAGTTTTGTGAAGTCCTGTGTCCCAGGCTGAATGTCTGGA
Source organism: Channa striata (assembly GCA_033026295.1). Taxonomy (NCBI): domain Eukaryota; kingdom Metazoa; phylum Chordata; class Actinopteri; order Anabantiformes; family Channidae; genus Channa; species Channa striata. The sequence goes on along the minus strand of CM065182.1, from coordinate 8,524,729 downwards.
GTGTGATTTTGTTTTTCTGTCTTTACCTTAAATGGAGAACAGCCCCTGTACTGAACTGCAAGGGTTTAATGACTTGTTTACAGCTTGCGTATGCGTGAATTTTTTTTTATGGCTGGTTGGCTTTGTGACATGCCCCCTACTGAGCATATTCTCTCTATTTCATGTGATTTCACAAAAGTGATGAGTCTAATAAGGGACAAGCCTGCCATACTCCATCACGCATCAGACAAAGCACTCAGCCCCCAGCCCTGCAGGCAGTGTCAATTTGCAGTGGTTGTTGTCAGCTCTGGTGGCTTGTGGAAGGTTAAAACACATTCACTGAATTTTATTGTTGCTGTGAATTGTGATGTGGACCACAACCCACAGTCAATCTGGAGTAAAAAGAAAAGAACCCTTTCAAATTAATGAAACACTCATCTCAGCAATAATTGTTAATTAATCTGTTTTTACATAAACCTTTTCAAGTACATACAGATAAGAAGAAATTAAGCAATTGATTTTCCTGAGACCACATTTAAGTGAGGAAAAAAAGAAGAAACTTAATGACTGCACGATTAACTAAAGTGTACTGTAGATACGCTGGAACATCTTGTAGACAATTAGCCATTGTAAAGTACAAGAAAAGAGTGTGAGAAAAACACACACACACACACACACTTAGCCCCATGAATTTGAATAAGGCAGATCAGTCATTATTTTGGTCCAGATGATGAGGGAAAGAAATGGTTCAGTCTTTTTATGGGCTACTGCTCTCTGGTGGTGAAGAGCAGCAGCAGCAGCAGCTTCTTCCCAACAATCCGCAGTCAGCAAAGGTTATTAGGTGTCGTTGGCATCAATTTGCATTGACAGCAGAATGATAATAGTGCAGCAATTGGTTCGGAACATCGCTCAAGGTGTTCTGCGCCTCTGTTCTGGGGCATCATCGTGTTGTGTAACAGTGATTTATTTTCACCGGTCACACACACAGCTACAGTTTTTTTAATTTTTTTTTTTTGCTGGCTCAAGGCTAAGAGCTTTAAACAGAATCAGAGATTGGCACATCTTATGCATGTAGGGTATTAAAAATGTTACAGAAGCACATCAAAGCCCCCTCACACACACACACACACACACACACACACACACACACACACACACTGAATTGAAACTTCAGGACTTTCACACTGTCATTTAAGATTTGAGGCATCTACTGCACCTGTTCGTTGTACACGGAAACTTGTGGAAAGTGGCACTATGGAAGACACGTTTTCAAAAAGAGAATATGTGTCTCAGCGGCTAATAACAAAGTTTCAGCATCACAGCTGAACTCAGAGTCAGAACAGACAGTGAAGCTGGTTTGAAGGCTAACAGCCTTCTTATGACACCCGTTCCCTTTATTCCAGCGCTGCTTTTCCCCTTTTCAAATAAGCTTTCCTTGTCCACTAACACATGCTGCACACACACTCAAGCACGCACACTAACACACACACACACACACACACACACAGCCCACAAATGTGTTACTGAAGGAAGTGCTCAGCTGCTTTTATCTTCTCAGCAGTCACAGGAGTTCGCTCTAACTGTGCGACAAACCTGTTTGAAAGTTGTACCACTTGAGGTGTGAACTTTCAGCAGAATGTCGATGACTCAAACCTTTGGGTTTAACTCCGCACTCGCCAAACAAAAAGCACAAGACAGACGACGAACAGCCCCACCCGACTGACAGAAGCAAGGCTGTCCCAGCACTAATGTCGCCATTCACTGACAGACGGACTAACCCCATCAACAATGTTAGTGAGGGAAACCAGCATTTACCCAATCATTAGGAAAAAAAAAACCTGATGCTATATTAAATTGTTATTGTACTTCTATTGAGGAGTGAAATTCACAGGGGGCCAGTGTTTGAAAAAGAATGGTGAAAATCAAAGCAGCACAGATCGATATATCTTTTCTTCTTAGTCTGTAGTAAGAACGAACCCACAACAATAGAAAATCCTTCAATTTCCATAAAGCAGCTAAGCCTTTCATTCGCCCATCCTACCTTCTAAATATCAATTTCTTTCAACCCTTGGGTTAAAAATTGAAGTCTCAAGCCTGAGCTGAGATAATGCTGATGACACCTTTTTTGCTGACTTTAGAGAGCTCCTTTCAGAACCACAGAAGTCATTATAAAACTGTTTTCACAGGCTGAACAATATTCTTGTTAACTTAGTGATTTTATGCTCCCTGTTTGAGGCTATACATGCACTATATCAGCTATAGGTTACAGAAGATAGCAATTAAATCTGAATCTCATTTCCTGGCTTTCCAGCTCAAGGCATTGTGGCTGGAAAAAAAACCTTTTTGAAATCAGTCATTCTATTAGTTTAAGTCATGTAGCTGCAAAAAAGTGATAGCAAAAGTAATGTTTGCAATTCGAGTTTTCTGCATAAATTGGTCATGTTATGTGATCTGATCTTCACAATTACAATAACTACAATATTCAAAGCTGATAGAACACAAAGAGTCCTTTCATGTGTTTATTGAACACACCCAATGAGGGGGGAAGTGATCATAGTATCATGTAATATGATCATCAGTATGGATTTGTTATCGCTGCACCTACTGTGTGATCACCATCTTAATAAAATATCTTAGCATACTAGCATTTGCTGGTTAACACTCAATGCAAAATACACAGGAATGTCACTTACTGTCTTTGACCTCACACTGGAGCTTTATGAGAACTCAGAGGATCAACTCAGAACAATATATGTCACATAATCATGTTTCTCCCAGATTTCATGGCAAGCCTCATAATATCTGTCAAGCTAAATTGTTTCAACGTAACAAAAGTGTCAACCTGCCACTAGGGGAAAGGCAGGCAATCACGAGAGTCACCAGCATTTACGGACATGGACACCATGATCAAATTTCATAGTCATTTAAACAAGCCAAGTCATTTAACTAAAAATTATACTGGTTGGGTTAGAGAAAATGCCATGGGATCATCCATGTGAGCAGGATTTGTAGTGTGAGGACCATGTCTGATTCATTTAATAATTGCTGGAATTCCTTTAGTTAGAACCAAAGACATGGACCCACAGACTGACATCATCATTCTCAGAGCCAGGGATGTACAGTAGAGCTGCACACACACACACACACACACAGAGTGAGATTTCATAGACTAAATTAGCTGCTGCTGAAATTGGCTTGGCCTTTCTGTTTTGACCAGGCTTCGTGGACGTAGCACAAACAGGCTAAACTCAGTCTGTGGTTGTTGTCTCCTTAAAATTCACTGTCCAAGCACTTTATTAATATTCCAAAAGCCCTCTACACACATTGGTAGCAGAAAATTGGTGCAGAGGGAGAAGCTATACAAAGAAAGAAGGGATTATAAAAGATTAGTTCTAGGACAGTCTCAACAGATTTAGGAGGACACTTAACTATTAGGAGAAAAACCGTTTAGTGAGACAACTTTCAAATGCTTTGAGGCTTTTTTTTTAAAATACAGCTTAGATGCTATGAAAGGATGTTTTTGTCTGTGGCTGCAGCCTAAAGTTATCAATCTGAATCATAACATTCATCGGTCATATATAGTTTACAGAAGCTTTGGTTTAGGGGTTATAAGCAAAACATCCTGTATATATTTATTCATATAACATGCTAATACTGCTTATTCCTAGGTAATAATAAGACGTCACAGAAAATTCTAATAATAATAATGATAATGTGTCACAAAATAGAGGCTCTTGACTAATTTATTAACTAAAAGCTAAATATTTTTATTTACTCATCAAATATTAGGTTGATTTGTCACCTTTTGTATATAAATACAATGCATCATTTTTATCCGAAGAGCATGTGAATGGTTTATTATTCCTATCAAAAATGATACTGGTATTTCAAATTCCACATGGGTCATAAATTCTGCTTTGAATTTGAGGAGACAAACCTGTGGGTTGATTTGGCAACAAGGAACAAGTGCTAAGGTGTTTTTTGGACTAGCCTCTCACTCAAACTGAGAGATTTTGTTTTTCAAAGAGAGGCACAGAGCTGGTGTTATTTAGAAATGTGTGATTTTTTTTGGATATTTCAGTGTTTTCGGAAAACTGGTTTCACTTTACCTGCCAAAGGAAGATATTCAGTGGAGAAAGCAACCTTTGTGGAGGAGGTGGATGTATTCTTCTTAGCTAAAAGTGTTTCCTGACCAGTGTGAAGGGCCCTCAGATTGTTGCTTTGATTAATATTTTTACCAAAGTATTTGTGGATAAGATGTTTTATGGAGACAGTTGACAATGATTTGCACTTCCCCAAAACCCATTAATACTTTAATAAGCAAAGGAAGATGCGGTTTGAGAATTTAAGTAGGGACCATTTAGATACTTTAATACAAGTATTGGTCAGAACCAATAATAATAGACAGTAGAAAGAGTAATAAAAAGTAAAGGGAGGTACAAAGTATCATGCATCGTTCTGCTAGAATAAAATATATTTCACTTAGAATAATAAAACCTGGCTTTGTGTGTGTTTTATCATACCAAAACGTGGAGATGTTACCTAGCTGAGAGGACATTCTCAGATCAGTGATCCACACTCTTCCCATTCTCTGCTGAATCAGAGAAACTCGTCTGCATGTTTAAATAAACTGGGCGTCTAATTATCTTCCCTCTATCCAGATGAATTACTGAGATTAGTGACAGGAAAGGATAGGAGAACATAAATCAGCGCAGTCAAACAATTTCTATGCTGCTCCGTGTGATTTTCCACCGGCTGCCATGCAAATAATAAGACAGAAGGGGGCAGAATTAGGTCATTAGTTTAATTACCATGATGTGGGGCTTCAAACGGCTTTTTATTAGTGTCCCTGGTGTGTGATACCACCTGGTTGTGAGTGTTGGTGACTGAGGGTGCAGCGCATTTGGGACACTGTGCACGCACACACACACACACACACACACACACACACACCTTCACGCACACACAGAATGAGGTGAAAATGAGCTGGGTAGGCTGTCAGAGGGGGGTTGTTTTCTATTTCTTTACTCGGTTTACTGACCCGTGGCCTCACTGGTGGTCTTATCTATGCAGCGTATGGAGGACCACCAGATCTCATTTGAGATTGGCTGTCTTTAATGGGAGTCAGTGGGGGCACAAGAAACGGGGGGGAAATAACCAAGCAGACCACGAGGACCTCCTATTTTATAGCAGGTGGATCTTCAATCTAGCCCCCCACTTGTCTTTCACACACACACACACACAAACAGTTTCATGTCGCTGTGATCAGTCTGTCAACCCCATGTCGGCCTTCATTTCTCTGCATCTTCAAACGGAGACTTAAAGCTCTGCTGGAGATTTCAAATACTTCTCATGTCACAGCCAGTGCATGACCACATTTAAGTGCACGAAACATCAATGAATCCAGGTTAACTTTGTATAGTCTAATTAAAAAACCTAGTGCAAAGTCAAGAAAATGCATTGAGTTAGAGCATGTAACCCAATCATCTACTGAAACTTCTCTACTCCCCGCATATATCACAAAATCAAATTAGTCCGCAGCTGCACACATATTCACTCCTGACTTTGTCTTTTCGTTGTCTCATCTCAACTGAAGGACTCCCCCAGTTGCAGGGACTCTCAGCCAGAGCATCATCAAACGCGACATCTGCCTGGAGGATTTGTTCCACTGCAGAGCCAACAGACTGTGTTGTATCATTTATCTTTCTGGAGGCCGTCTGGAAAGATCGTTCCTGGAAACCATGGCGGACGTGCTGGAACCTGGAAAGGTGCGTGTTGTTATACAGCAGTGGACAAGAAGACAAGAGAACTCTTCTCCTGTACGTCTCACGCAGGACTTCACCATGCACTGTGAGCCACAAGTCTTAATTGTGCAGCAGTTAATTCTGAATATGGCTCAGGACACAGAGCTGAACGTGAAATGTGATTATGATGCATCTTTCTACCCCATTGATCATCAAGATTAATCTGCAGCATACTTGTTTAAGAATGAAATTTTAATTTCATGCCCCAAAGACTGCAAAATCAGGGGATATGACGGAATTAGCTTTTTTTAATTTAATTGAATCTGTGTTATCTTTATGTTGTGCTCAAGTTTTACCTCCCATTTTAAATACAAACTATTCACGAGTTTTAAATACATATGGCATTATTCTTCAAAAAACTGGCAGTAATTCATTTTTTTAAGTACTAAGGCCAACACAGTCATAGATAATGATGATCAATAATTTTCTATGCCCAGCACTGACTTGGGTTACAATAAATGATAAAATCCATGTGTGATGGCAGCCCTGCTGCTCCGTCCAATCCGAGCCTGCGTCCTAATGGATGGCGAGACACCACAGTGTTCTTCTTCGTCTATTCACCACCGCAACGTGGTCTATTATTCTCTCCGGGCCATTTTTCTTCACAGTAAATGCATTTTTGTTTTTTTTTAATGTGCAAAAGAACAACCAATTCAAGAACAAATGATTCAGACCTTTTCAGATTATAATGATTAATGCGAAGGAGATAATAAAGTGCTCCTGCTCATTAATCAGTCGAGGAGATAATAAAGCACAAAGTGCTGATCAACCCTCTGCCTTGATTTTGTTTTGCTCTGGTTGGGAACAATGTGGAGACTAAATATGAAGGTAGATTCCATATCCAGGGTTTTTAGAAATTGCCAAGAACATCCTGCCAAAACAAGACACTGGACAAAAGACTGCAATCAAATACGCAATTTTTTTTCCCCAGATGAAGACTAGTGTTTAAGGAGGTGGCAGATGAACATCATTGATAGCTGATTGTGACAGCTTGTGGAGCTTCTGCATTTTAATCCAAGTTTTTTTTTTTTCATGCCTCCCTTATTTACTTATCACCGGTTCCTCGGGTCCTAATTAAAGAGCGCATATTAAAAAGTTCTAATTATTCAGGAAGTCATATTTATTCTGTGGAAATGGGACATGACACATGGTGTGGAATACATTGGGAAGGGAAATGGGTGGTTACAAACTGATGTTAAAACTCAATCTGACAGAGGGCAGCAAAGATCCACGTCTGCAGTTTGACAAATGAGAAAAGACATTTCTTTGCATTCACTTCTAATTTAGTTAATGTGGTCCACATTACAAGTTCAGGACAGAGGCACCATTCAAGTCTCGTTGTGTGACACAGAAAACAATGAACAATTTACCTGCACATCAACAGCCACTTAATACAGTGACAAAGGTCCTTAAAGGCATGTTGAAAATATATGTTAATCATAGTTCACCTCTCACTTCAGCATATTCACTACTGCAAGTAACTACAAAGGGAATTATGAAGCATAAGCATCTGTGGTTCTTACATATATTGATTGTTTAATGTCATATACAAGGATACAAAAGCTACAGCTCTATTTTTTGTTAAATTTAGGCAAAATCTTTCCCATGATGCAGCTCCTGCGTTTGTGTAAATCAATTACTCAGAATCTCTGGGTACTCTTGATGTCACTCCAGTCTTCTGATGCAAAAACACTTACAAGGGGGGGAAAAAAAAAAAGTGAGAACCAAGAAGCAGAGAGCATGGAAGTGTGTGCGCGTGCATGTCATCAACTTTAAATATATATATCCTCGCGTGAGTCATTGTCAGTTGTGGGTTAGAAAATAACGCTGAGGTGTTTCCTGGGTCTCAAATGCTCTATGATTCTTCTGGATGAGTCATTATGCTGTCAACGAGGAAAAGAAGCATCAGTCTCCTTGTCCTCCCACTCTGTCTCTGGGAATGAGGCGAAGCTCTGAGCCGTGTTTTAGAAACACATTGCCTGAAACACAGGACAGACACTATTTATGATAGTTTATAATCTGTGTGCTTTAATTTGAGTCTGTGCTTTATTTTGCCCACCAGCTTGTAGAGAACCTTTCCCCCCAAAAAATCAGTTTGTCCGAAATACAAATTCAAAATACAGAAAACTACTTTCTCTATTTGTATAATTGTAATCAGATTAGCTTAAATCTTAATATAAAGACTAAAAGAACTAGAATTTCAACAAAAAACTCACTCATTTTCTACAATGTTGCATGCAGCATTACATAGACATTTGGATTAAATTTTTAGAACAAGTTTAGATATGATAAATCTCAAAATAAAATAACTTACTATCTAATTCTATGCCTATTTGTCCAGCTACACTAACCACTTAGTAAGAATTCAGATGGGTTCAACATAGCAAGTTCAGCTGAAGAATTTATGATATTTCATTAGCCAACCACAGATCACAGTTCCATTTAACCAGCAATCATGTTGAGATCATATATGTATAACTCATTCCCAGAACCATTAGCCTAAGTGCTCCCCTGCTTTCCCACGGAAACATTTTAAATTGGCCTTTGACATTTGTGTAAATAGGAAAAGGTTGTAAAGGGACATCAGATCAATTTCTACCATGTTCTGCGAACACGAGGTACAGTGGCTGCAGTGGGTGAAAAAAGCCAGTCTGACAGAGGCGTCTGAACTGAGGCTATTCTCGGCAGCACGCAGCATGAATGTTACACAGACAAAACGCCGCTGTCAATACCCACCACTCATTGCTGAAAAGCCCCAATCTTGCCTTCAGCCAAAGCAGACATTACCTTATTCTACGCAATGCAGAAAACTCAGTCACCCGTTACCCATCGCTGTTGAAAGTTATGACTTACATAAGAAGAGGTGGGCTACATTTGAAGTGTAAACCTCGAGGAAACACCAAGGAGGCTGACACAGAGAAAATGGGATTCACCAGGCCTCAGCTATAACGGGAGAATTTAAAGCCGAGGGATTTCCACCTGAACAGCTGGGTGCATCTAGTTTGCCTCCAGACAGAGGTCACTTTTTAATTGAATTTACTATTAAATACTGCCTCTCAGGGTGCTGCATCTATATTCATGACTCAGGAAACACCATTTCCAAACAAACACCTCTGAGTCCTTCTCAAACACTGAGATGTTTGTCATTTTAAATAACCGTCCATAAGAACTATATTCTTTAAATAGACTATTTTAGCAACTAAAGCGTATTTTGGGGAAATACACACCATAGAACCTCTGCTATCTCATTGGCCTCAGAGGGGTTTACCTCAGCACTGGACATTTTATTTCACTATGACCACGCTCAGCCCTAGTATAAATTCGTCTCGATGCCTGTGCATAGCCACTGGTGAAATGACACTGCGTTACGGTTCAATGGTACATTATGGCTTTGGGTTAGGGAGAGACTGGGTGTAGTTAATCTAGAAATACATTTTTCAAAACACCAAGTGGCATCAGGAGTTTGGACTCTCTGCTCTCCTAAAATAAATGTTGTGGCATTTCAACTTTGTTAGGTAATTAGGGGAAAGAGAGAGAGAGAGACTTCCCATCTCGGAGTCAGTACGCATAGTTGTAATATTTTCATAAGCTGGTAACCTATTGTCCTTCTTTTTAATTTATCATCCTCTACAAAGTAAATCAGTGGTCCTCTGTTTAACACCTTACCTTAGAGAAAGGCATTTCAAACTAACCCTACTATGTCTTTGCCATCTTTGTGGAACCACCCACGGAAGTCACTGCCTTTGAGGGCTTTGTCAGAGTAATCTTATTAATTTCATTACTGACACTTTGCCACCAGCATTACCGATGTTCATTATAAAACAAGCTTTAGTCAAGCTCTATATTAATGCCTCAGGTTATTAACAATTTTATGAAAGTGGCAAAGACTGTAAAATGCAAAATGAATCCCAGCACTTGTATGCAGCTGTATTAAATGTAAAGGAACTTAAACCACTTAGCGTGTTTTTTTGTGCAGATGAAACATATTTTTGGGGGTATTATCCAAAGAATGTTCTTCAAATCATCATCACAACTCACCTGCTGTCTGGGCAGGGTTAATTCCTATTCCATCTGTAACGGTGACAATGGGGGAAAAAATGAAAAAATTGTCATGCAAATAGGTCGCACAGAAATGAATAAAATATAAATTGCAATATCAACAGGTTTACTCGGCAACAAAAATAAGAGCATGTCTCAGCAGTAGGCAATTCCATCTGAAATAATAACACACCACCAGTTATTATTCTGCATCGATATAAATAAACAGACATTTTTAACACAAATCTCATCTTGGTGCTATCTGGCAGCACTCACGCCCAAAATGCTACAATACATGAGAAAATAGAGGTACTGCCCGGGCACAAGTTCGAACCTTCCCGTCTCAATTGCTGCAAACAGTTGCTACCGAGCAGAGGCAAACACAAACATGATCAGTTTTAATGTGGCACTGCACAGTTTAATTGTTGGGAAACATGGAACGAGCTGACAATTTTCCCTCTAACAGCCACAAAGACAATCGACTGTCATTTGTTCCAGTAATAACTGTCGTCTGGAAGTATGTTCTGTACCGAGTTGAATACTGATGAATATTTACATTTTAACAGCTCAGGTTATTTTGATGCATGTTGGGTAGTTGACACAAACTCTTTCCCATAATTTGGTACAGCAAGAGATCAAACTGCTTGAACAACTATCCAGGTTTCCACTCCTGAGGGACAAAATCAAGTCAAATAATCAACTCTGAACTGAATTATTAACTAAAAATAGCACCACTGTGGCATGTTTTTATTAACAGTATCTTACACCTTAGTTTAACTGCTGTTTTACGAAGGCTCTGAGTTATTCATTTTCAGCTTATTCATTTGTAATGAAAAAAATAAATTATGATGATGTGTTAATGGGGTTTATAAGGTCAAGATTACACAGCAGGTTAGTAGGTTTCTAATCGAGAACTCCTGCCTCACAGTCTTATTCCCCTGACAACCAGTCATGCTGCTGTTTACATGTATGTCTGTCCAGACTCTTCTATTCCCTTTTCCAACGTGAAATAATTCTCTGTCACGGCATTACGTGCATTTAATAAAAATAGGATAGACTTGAGGTCACAGTGACTAGGGGGGATGAGAAATTCTAAGAAATTTGATTTGATGTTACTTTCACATATACTGTACATATATACTGTACATATATAGACACACACACACAGTGAAATAAGACACAAACATGTAAAAGATTATAAAAACATCTTCAGTGTTTTCAATAAAGCTGATGATATTTTTATTTCTATGTCTGACTTTTCCAACAGTATTTCAGTCTTTCGCAGTCCGTTTTAGTCTTTAGATGCCGAGCCACGTCCTGCAAAATGTTTTTTAAACCACTGAGACTTTTCATTGTTAAGTAAATGAAATGCTAACATTGCATGCCAAAAAGTAGCTCAAAAAGAAACTAAAATATGATTTGAAAGATTTATTTCTTCCAAACTCACCATTTGTTATAATTGCACTGGTTGCTGATGGAACTTTGAACTGTAAAAGAAAATGAAGCAGAGAAAAATTATGACACTGAAATTACCATTAGTGAAATAATCACACTAGCATTCGATAGTTTATGAATTTGAACAGTACAAAGATATTTTGGCTAATTAGTCAGGGAGTCGTTACTGCATAGAACTTGGCCTAAAGACACATTGTGAATATGGTAATAAATCATATAGTAAGATGAGTTCATCCACTGAGTTAGCACACTAGGATTCTTTGAGTTTGTTGTGTGACAGCTTCAAAATATAAGCTGTTAGTGCCTTCACTATAAAATAAATAAAAGAAAACCATGTGTGTAGACTTGTTTTTAGTCTTTTGTCCATCAACTTTCACGCTTGTTAGACACACTTTGCATTTACACACACGCACACAAACAGGGGATAGCCCGTGGGAACTCTGGCCACGCTTATATTTCTGGAATAAAGTCAGTCATCGTGGACAAAATGCATGTCCTGCTGCAGTGTTCAGCTGAGGTGATGTGGGCTGGAGGGATTTACAATGAAAGGATGTAAGAAGCTGCCTGTCACTGGGGAGATAAGGTTAGAAGCTCACCCAACTAGTGCCAGGTAGAACATGAAACACAAAAGTGCAGTTTAGATCAAGAATGAATGGGCGCTGATGGAGCTTTGAACGAGGCAGAATAAAACTGGGAGATAAATGTCGTCAACACATCACTGAGTTAGAATCACCTCTGGCCTTTATTATCTAATTTATTATTAATATTTACATTGTAGTTAACCAGCATCTTTCAGTAACATTTTCCCCATGCACTTGTATCTTGTGTATCTGTCCAACAAACACAAGCTTAAAATAAATACCTGCTAATTACTGGAAAAAATTGGCGCTTGCTAATCACACTAAATTCTACACACTACGTTGGCAGCTTTGAAAAAAAATAACACTATTTCCACAGTCAATTAGTGTAAAACATTCTACTTTTAAACAATTTGCTATTTTATTAGTTCAAACGATGAGCACAAAGGGCTCTCTCTGTGTGGTTGATGGAGCATCATCAACATGAGATGTGAAAATGATGTTCCATCAGTATTGTAATTTGCAAGAGAGGCAAATACAAATCCTGGTTATGGGTTACAGAAGAAAATGGTGACACCGTTTCTAAGTGCTCCCAAAAATATTTACACATATATCAAAGAGTCTTATACATCTGCGGGATGTAAAATCCTACTAGTGAAATGCAGTCCCACATATTGAAGATATGTTTGAGTCTCTACTAATGTGCACGTTTTTCTGCTGCTGGAGAAAACATATTTAGAGCATCGTGTGGAACAAACAGGAAGCTTACCTCCTCAGCCGCAAACTTTAAAACTGCCGTGAACGGCGTGCTCTCTGGGACACTTAGTCTGTAATGACAAACGCAATAAAACAGGATTTTAGCAACAACACAAAATCCCTGGGTTCTGCTTGTCATTATTAAAGCAGTAATCTCACTTGATTACATTTAACCTCTCAACGTATTGAACTGAACATTAAAGAACTTGGGCTGCTTTTATCGCTGCAGCCCCTTTCAGACATGCACTGGAATCCAGGCACGGCCTTTACCCGGGTGGAGTGTATGTGTGAACACAAACGCCGCAAAGTCTGGATTATCTCCACCCCAGCTCATGTGTAAATAGAGGAGGAAATACTAGATGATTAACTGCCACGAAACCAGAGGAATGCGATCATCCAAAGACCATGAAGAACTCCTACTAGAAAAATACTGAATTTGGCACCTAAATTTAAGCCGCCCCGCTAAAATTTAAAAGAAATATATATTTTGTCACATATAAACCGCATCGGACTATAAGCCGCCAATATCCATAATATCTGTTGTATGCGCTCCTACATTTACTGAGGACTGTTTTGACCGGCATTAGAAAATGTATTTGGGCTGAATGTACAGAGCCGACAAAAACGTCCTTGTTATAAATAAACAGCTTGTTCCATAACGTCTCTTATTTTAGATATTTAAAGTTTTGGTCAACAAAAGTTTTGTTAAGTGTTTATTCATACACCTGAACCTGAATAACACGGCAGTAAAAGTGCTGATGTTTGCTTTTTTTTGCGTCTTGGGTTGCATGCGCTAAGAATAAAAACTGGCGCTTTTTTGTTTGCACTGACTTCCATCTACAGCGCCCATCTGAGGGCTGCAGAAAAATTCATAGAAAAGCCGCATCTCTGTAAAAGCCGCATGGTTCAAAACGGAAAAAAGTAGCGGCTTATGGTCCGAAAAATACGGTATTTAAAAAATACTGGAGCATTTCTTCATGTGTTCCCAAGCACCACACCTTACCCAATTTACTGGAGCATTTCTTCATGTGTGAACGCATCTCGCCCGGAGTATCTCCCGCTGTTAGCTACATGTCTGAAAGCGAAACTCTACATTATGTCTGGACCTAATCCTCCAGACATCCTCTGGAGTGCACGTCTGAAAGTGGCTTATGTCACTTACACCTTTACAAGTCCGGATGTGATGAAAGAAATTTGAAAGAAAGAAGAAAGGAAAATATTTTCTTACAGGGGCAATATAGAATATGAAGTTGTATGTCACACCATATTAACTGTTGGGGGATGAGGCCACCATCTTGTGAGGTATACACTCTGTTTGCTATGGTGGTGGGTTATCTGCATACCTGTTGTTGTCTAAGATTTTGCTTAAACCATTTAAATGGATTGATATCGGACATCGTTAAGCCAGGACTCCTCTACTGACCTACAATGGCAGTACTGTCATAGGAAGACAATTTTCAGAATCATGACACAAAGTCAAAGCACAGAATATCTCATCAAAGAAAAAATGGGATCCTCACAAGATGGTGTGATGATAACATCACGATGCCTATAAAGGGTAACATTACTGCTATCAGTTAATGTAAGACCATTTGTGGAATAAATTCTTAAAAGTATTTAGTTGGATGCTGTTCTGAGTTCAGATTTAGTGAGGAGTTGAGCTCCCTCACAATTAACACAATGTTTTATCTCATATATAAACAGACATTGTAGATTTAAAAAAATGCCAGGAATGCAATGGCCATGTTAGGTAATTCATGAGGAGGATGTGGATGGCAAAAATCAATATCCAACTAAGAGCAAAACATCTGTAGTTTCAGCAATATGAGCGACAGTGACTGTTTATGATATTTAAAATACTAATATTCTGTAACTGTAATTGAGAATAGGTGGTGACTTGTTTGAATGTGCCAAGTATAAAAATAAGCTGAACAGGCTGATGGTGTACTCAGTCTTGTGCCAGAATTAATGTGATGCCTCAATTATCATTATTTTTGTGCTCCTATTGCTAATATTACCAGCTGCAGTAAGGACTTCATCTGACCTCAGTAGAGAATCACATGCATTGAGCAGCACGGGTCTAGTATTTTCCTGAAACTTATTCGCAAGTACAAAAAATCTAAATTTAAATGTGAAACTCTGTAGAAGAAATGAAGACACCCAAAGGTTTAACTGTCATTTTGTGTCTAATTTGTATTGCTCTTATCAATATCTATTTGACCTATGGCATTTTACCTACACTGTTCACATGATCACGACAAATACTAAAAGTAGAGGACTCCAGGACATTTAAATACAGATAAACAATACACACACAAACACAAATTCATTCCAGTTATTTACTACAGCCCATATGTGGTGAAGGAATGTCTGACTGTCACCAGGAGATTTTTTTTTATAACATTCATGTATGAATGAACTAATTTCTTTTAAAGTGCAGAGAATGTGTATCATGTCAGGCCTGGTTTATTGAAAGGCCTCAACCACCATTAAATACTGCTTAAAAGTATTATTTAATGTGCCACCAAAAAACAGTGTATAGCATTACTGGACATATTACTGTAAGAAATATATGTATATATTGCATGTAAGGCAAATTGTGCAGTGGTTTTTAAATTTATGGTAGAGACGTACTTCAGATAATACACCTAAATTTCCAGGCTTTCGGTGCAAACATTTTATACATAGCGCACTAAAGTAAACTAAATTTAAGTTCTGCCAAACACTGGCACATTTAAAATGATGATGATTAATGTTCAATGTCCCTGAAATATAATGAAGTACACTGAAGGCTTGCCACAATCAGTGAATTCACAATCCTGCAATTTCAATAATTAAATCAACCGATAACCCTTATTTATATGTGACTTGCAATTTAAATTTCATAAAAACATTACAGCATGCATTACGTACATTTTTGGGAAAAGCTGTCAGAAAATCTGGCATTTTAAGTTACAATAATAACAAATGGAATAGTATTTTCAGAGGCCTAAACATGTCTGTGCTTGAGTGTTACAAAATACATACATACATGGATTATCTTATGCACAGGACGGCACACCTAGAAATAATCTGACAAACTAAGATGAACCTCCACTCATGTCATTACTGTTACCTTACAATGTCCATCATTTGTAAAATAAAAAAAGAAAAACTATTGCAGCGTCTTTATGAAACACAAACATTTACTGTGTTGGTAAAAGTAAGTGAAACATTTGATAAAAAAAAAAAAAAAAAAACTGGTCACGCAGAAATAACCTCAGGAGGAAATTTTGATTAGTGCTGCTAACTTGTCAATGTCATTTGCATAGATGGAAACATTTTTCCAATTAAGCAAGTAATGTTTGTACGACATACTCAGTATGAACGAGACCAATATGAGTGTCATCAGATATATGATTTTGTCATAAATGCATTTAATTCTAAAGGCTTTACTTTCTTTTTCTTGTTTCTCTTTTTACTGTGTGTGTGCAAATGCATCGTCAACCGAATGTAAAAACATATAAATGTATGTGCCTGTGTTTGAAGTCATGTGGATTTATGTGAATATTAGTTTTTGGTTTGGTTTTAACACTGCCCAGTTTAAAGGAATTTCACTGTTTTCTTTTTTACGCATCTTATTTTCAGTACATTCATATTAGCCATTTGTATTGGCTGTGATATGTAACATGACTCAGCATTGTCTGCTTTCCTAATATTTCCATAATAAAATGTTTAAAAATGAGGATGTCAGCTGGTGGATTAGAAGCAACACATGAATCACGGCTTCACACTAACAGATGTTCTTTCACTGACCACACTTTCGTTTCCTCTGGTCAACATTATCACCACTAATTTATACAACAGCAAAACATACCTGAAATTTCCGCAGTACTCGATTAATATGAAAATCACGTTTCAATTATTGGTTCAAGAATTGAAATGTAGAGAGAGGTAAACGTAGAACAGTAACTGCTGAGCTGTCAATGTACTCACACTTTGTACGGCAGCCGGGGATCCGACGTCAAGGTGATTTTAAACGTTACTTTAGACCTAATGGAGAGAATCACATTTATGTTTTTAGCGCTTTCATGTTGGCTAATAAGTATGAGACGTTTTCAGTACAAAACAATACAGAGAATATGGTTAAAACTTACATCGTTTTAGGAGAGGCGACTCCGTCCGCGAGCTGTTTATACACACCCGGAAGTCCGAAGGACCCACACATACACGTCATCCATCTAGTCATATTTCTGACAAATATTTGCGTCTTTTTATCCCGTTTTTATCTTTAATTTTGACATTTTCAAACATGTAAATTTTTTTATTAAAAATGCCATGTCATAGTAAAAAAGGTTTAGGATGTAACTGTCAATAACAGACAGGCATTCACACTAAACGACTAACATATACCGTAAACAACCATACTACGGCGCAATGACATTTTCTCATTCGCATTCGCGTTATTCGAGATTACCACCTCTCGTCTGCCAAAATCAATTTCTTTTTCTGCAATCTGCATGTATTGTCAAGAGACTGACGTAAATAAACCCTGTATGTAGAGATTTGAAACTGCAGGATAAAAGTTATCAATCAACGAGCCATGTTATTATATTTAGACAAAGTTATAATATTGCAGAATGGTAATATAACTGAATATGCATACTAATTCACAAGTTTGTCAAAATTCAGATATTGTAGAGTTAAACTTTGTATTTGAAACTTTTTAGTCTGTTTAGTGTATGAAATTATACATGTGCTTTGTATTTTTCCCAAAGGCTGCACATTTCATTTGTGTTGTTTGTCTGTGCATATGATGTGTATACTTCCACAAATACATTTCTGAGAATGGTTAATACTAAACTCAAAGCAGTTAGTTTGGTATAGTTGGATTACGTGGTCACAGTGGCAACATTTTAGCATTTCAGAGACAATATTTTCGTGGAAGTGTGAAAATCCCAAGTATCAAGGTCAGACACACCAAGCTGTTCCCTGTTCTCATTAATCCAAACAGCAGGTATGAGCCAGGAGCACAACTCGTTCGGTGTTAATCCAACTTTGAATGATTGCAAGATTGAACAGTAGGGCATGGATGGGCATGCTTGTCTATCCTTGTAGTATAGTTCAACTTGTACATCTAATTAAAATGCAGGTCTCCTGGTGGGCATGTTATTCAGTCAAATATTCTCATCAGGTAACTATTTGTTTTACCATTTGTTACAGAATTCTGTCCTTGATTTGGGAAAAGGATCAAGGAAGATGCTGTGACTGCACACAGGCTCACAGAGTTTCACACAGGGAGATAATAACAGGGGAGCTTGAGAGGATCAAGATATGCGATTGAAGCTTTAGAAAACTACTAAGTGGAGTAAGTAGGGAAGTTAATAATCTGAATAATAATAGATTGCTTGCAAAATTAACAAATTAATCACACATGAATATTTTAAATGTGTATTAATGTCCGTGTTTTTGAGATACCACCCATGTCAGTCCAAATCTTAGTGCAGAAAGAAGCAAAGAGATTGGGCGATGCAGTGTAGGCAGTGGAATGACAACCGGCAAAGAGAATGGGAGCAGACTTATTACCGTGACTCAGAATTATAGTGCAGACAGTCATGTATACACCTCTGGGATTTCAGTGGGTCTCCCCAAAAAGGAGTACAAGTACAGAGGAAGATTTAGAAAGACTGAAAAAGGAACAAAGAAAGAAAGTAAGAGTGGAGGGCTGCAGTCTGCAACAAAAAACATAATATATTTTATAGAATTTTGTTTCCAAGTAAACAAGCTTTAGGTCTAAGCATGAATAGTATCAAAATGAGAGAGAACATTTTATTTAATTCACATTTCGCAACCTCGATAAAAATACTGACTACCTTATACACGACACAGTAGAAATATGAAGAAAGTCGTATTTAAGTTTCTTGCCTAATCTTATTCTTTTTGATCATTAAAAAAATACCATTATCAGAAAGAAACTTCTTAAAAAAAGATTTTCACAGACTGTCCAAATCTATCGTTGTAAAAAAGAAGTATTTGCTCAGAAGCAGGGAGAACGGATGAAAATATGAGAGTTGTCCACCACCTTTTTGAGGATGTCTGAGAGCACATTCAAAATGTATAACACAGTGACTGCAGTCAGTGCACTGTGCTGCATCCAATGACAGAGCTTATTAACATACCAAAAGCAGTTGCCATGGGTAGAGAGAAAAAAAAACACCAATTACCTGCAGAAAAACAGTAATCAATGTTAATACTGCTTATGCAGACAAGTAAGTGCACGCCGTACGGGCCTGCACATGTCAGCGTATGTGCACTATGCGTGTGCTAGTGAGCATGCAGCAGCACCTCTTTACAGATCCAAAATGCCACTAATGAACCATCTGTGATATTTTAAACTGGATCAACAGAAATATGAACATAATCATATACTTCACCCGCAGGAAAAGCGCATAGACATGACCTAGTGAGAAAATCAAGGCAGCGTGAGTTTTGTTGGTTAATATTCCATGGTGTGAAAATGAAATGTCTACATCCACTGTGGAAGAACTTAGAAACTGCATATCATTCTCTATTTATATGTAGGACATTCTGTTGCTACAAATACTCTGCAACACCCCCTCAGTAATTCTTTTGAGTTCCAAGATGTTGGGAGTTTTGTGTGCCGCTTTTGATTCAGAGATTTTTTATACCCGTTGTATTTCTACTAGCTTCATAATGATATCCACCATGGCTTGTGTTCATTAGAGGGCTTTACACACTGAGAGATATATCACTGTTTATATCATACAATATGCAAGACACAGTGTTGATATCTTAAATGCCTAAACTTTCCTTGCATTCATGTCTTGATCTCGTTTCTTTTCCACTCTGGCTGCATTGTCTGGAAATCAAAAACAGCCTGCTTGATAAACCAACTTGTGTTGCTCAGTAATACACATTTGGTTCTTTGGTTTTCCATCGCAGTTGCAAACACAGAATCAGCAAAGTCTGCAGTTTCAAACGGAGAGGAAAATTCATAATACATGTCTTAATAAGAAGCCTCGACCTCTTGGCACGCTGCTTTTTTAACATGAAGGACCTGGAGTTAAGACTGCATTTAACAGTCAGTCTTATTTCACTAGCTTATCTAAGCTTATAAAACTGTACCTGCAACCATGGGCCAAAAGGTCGTCAGGAGGGTGAGCCACATCCCAATTTGTTGAAAGAAAAATCTGTTTTTTTCACAAACTGCTAGAACTTTGGGCCACATTAAGCAATAATAAAATTAACTCAACCCTGTGACTGTGAAGCTGGAGTTGTGTTTTAGAGTCTCTGCCATTGCTTACTTCCCCTGGCTGGACTAATGGCTCTTGACATTTACATCCCATAGTGTATTGCACATTGACTAAACAAAGACAGTCTGCACATGCTCAAACTCACTCTGAAATATCTGGCTATGAATAGGATTATGAGTCTTATTATTTCATGACCTTGTATTAGGCCACTCACTCTGTGTGTGTGTGTGTGTTTGGCAGATGGCAAAGAAATATAGATTTTTTTTCCATTTTATCAGTGGATGGGATACTACTTCAGGTGGACAGAAATATGCCAATATTAGCTTTGTTTGTACGCTGTAACACAATTCTATATCCAAAATAATAATAATATTACAATCCCAATTTAACCTTTGAGAAGAGCTTACAAATGGTCTATTATTTTATAGTTATGGGAATTAATGTGCAGCAGCAATGTGTTGAGTTCAGAAAAAAATTGTGATGTAAGTGAGTCTGACTTTTAGCTTATTTTGTTAAAATGTTTTGGCAGGAAATATGGACATGGTATCCAGAAAGTATCACTACTAAAATGTCCGCAGTTCCATCTACTCTGTATCTAATCAAGTCAAGGAAACACAATTGGTTTTGCACATGTTATAGTAATACAGTGAACAAGAACAAATCATGTTTACTTATATGAAAAGATTTATTCTTATAACAAAACGAATTATGTTTACTTGATTTAATCAGATGCGGCTTGGATGCACCTGCATATGTTCTGAGTTCAAGTTAGTCCTTCAATTATTACATAACATGATAATAATCATGCAAGACAAGGAGACCTCAGGATACAACCCCCCATGTCCTTCTAATAATGTTTACTTATTTAGCATAATCCTCGGAATACGGAGCTGTAATTAAATTTGAGCGCAGGAATACGCTGCCTGGACTAGGTTAACACGGAGAGGGCATGATAAGCAAGGCAAAATAATGTTTCTTTTTCTTTCTTTTTAATGTGTCCAAATTTATTGCAGGGGAACATTGTGAAACTACAACATTTCGTGACACGTTTGAATACAATGAATAACTCAAAGATATTGCCCTTGCACTATAGTCTCACAAAGCTTTTATTATCATTTACTGATAGACCCATTTAAACTCCCTCTCATCAATGCAGATGTTTTTCAAAAGAAAAGTCATTATCCTGGAGGATACACTGAGGATACACAAACCAAAATGAAATAGAAATGCAAGTGAGAGGCCAAATATATCAATCATGAAAATACACTAACGCAGACACACCCAGTTACAAAAATCTAATGATGCATGAAAGAAGCATTTAGTTAGGTGGAAGCACTGCAGGTTGAGGAAATGAAAAGCTGGAGAAACATGATTTTATTTACTTAACATTTGCATTCTAACTGAATTTCTCTATAAGTAATGTTGTGCATTCTCCTTAATGGCTAACGGTTTTTCAAAGGAAAAAAAAAGACGTTTCCCCGGCATGATGCACACACAGTACATATTAATAATCTGTAGCGAACAGCGTAATTATTTGCATCGGCAGACTGGTGCTCAGGTAGCAGGTGAGTAACGGCGTGTCAAAGAGATGTCAAGGTAAAAGCACATTAAAGACAAACTGCCAAGAGCAGACGAGCGTCTATTTTAATTACATGCTTCATTCAGAATGGATTAGATGTTGCTAGGAAGAGCATGAAAGGATGCACGAGTACCTTAAAATAACGCAAAAATTGATAGAGATAGAGCTTATGCTTATGCAGCGTAAAGAAAAGATAAGTGTTAGGCGGAAAGATCAAAAAGATGAAAACAGAAGGCAGCAGTCAGGCGTCAAGAAGAGTGGTGGAAATATGGAAACGTGTGATGCACACGTCTGTGTGTGTGTGTGTGTGTGTGAGCTGCAGACATCATCACAGAAACAAGGTGTTAAAGTTACTGATGTCAAATATTTATGTGTAATGTGGGTAAAACATGCAGACAGGTGACAAATTAAAGAAGAAACCAACATGTTTCTTGTTGGGCCACCGTGTCGCCCCTGACGTCTGTTTGATGAAGCCTCCACTGATCATTCCTCTTCCCATTTGATCCAAATCAAAATCAGCTGGACCTGCTCAACGTTTATATATATATGCCATTGATTATGCTTGGACGTCCATCTCTCAGTTGTGCACCTGAGTGGTAACAGCTGCGTTCCAGTTATGGAATCATCTCCTCTCATGTGTTTAGGTTTTTCTTTAGTTTGTCACGCACCTGTTCATGGTTTGTTACCTATGTCTCTTATGATTATGGACACTTACAGTTTTATTTTGTGCGTGTGTGAGTCTGTGTGTGTAAAGTCACATTACATGATACATCATTCTTCCATGTGACATTTAATACAGAACATTATATGAAACTGAACAAAACAGTCTTTAATCATAGAAGAAAAGTACCAATTTAGACTTATTCAGTCTATAAAAAGAGATTCTTACACGGGCATTGTAGCCTCTCTCGTCTAGCTTTATTCTGAAACATTCTCCCCTTTCAGCTCCTGTCCTCCTTCTGTCTCCCTTTTGTCATGTGTCCTTTTAAAAACTGTACTCACAGTCGCACCACCACGGCTCTCCGGATTTAGCACCGCTCTCCTCCCTTGTCTCTGTTCATCTTCACAAGTCTGCATCCAATTTGTCATTTACTGTCTCTCTGTCACCCGGAATCGAATGTGCTGCTGGCGCTTAAAGCGGTTTCCTGTGGCAGTCGAGCATAATGGCATTAAGACTTCACTGTTGGCTTTTTCCTGTTCCGAGTCTCCGAATGTCTAACGAAAGCACCAACAGCTGTAGAATTAACAAATTAAGACCGTTACAAATGACAGACGGCTCAGAAGTTCATAAGAACCCTTTTAAACTTGACTTAGCTGACTGGCTGTAGCCGCCTGTGCTTCACGGTTGTTCCCCCAAAAAGTGCTGTTGCTGTGTAGATAACATGTGTACTTGTGTTTGTTTGTGTGCAGGCATCTATTTGTGCCTCAGCTGCCTACACTACAGAAGACGAGGCCTAAAGCACTAATTACCGTGTCTATGATTACAGCTGAATCCCCTTCTTCTGCCGTCACACACTTTCAGGCTTGGCCAACTATATTTAGAGGAGAAAAATCAGTGTTTCTGCCAGAAAACACTGTACCACAATTAGTCTAAGATGTGCTTGATGGGCATCTCTAACAAGGTTTGTAGGTTTTTTTTTTTTTTTTGAAGCCAAAGCGGCAACGTTCTCCAATTTACATGCTATGATTTAGCCCGAGGGTTGCAGAATTTCAACTGCATAGATCTATTTGATTTAACTTGATCAGGTTTACTTGGAATAAAGAGAATCTATAAGAGCTGGAAAGTTTGCACGCTTAATGTTTTTCACCTTACTTGGCTCATTAATTCTGAAGTATAGGAAATCAATACTAACAGGCTTAATAGGTGTCTTTTACTTTGCTGCGCTGTGATCGGAGGAAACTAAATTCATAATGGTTTACTGCACCTGCAAAATAATAATTATTTTTTTAAAGCATTCAGAATATTTTGACATTGGCACAAAATCCTTTTAAAACAAAACACCTGCTTCTGATTTCATCATGTCATTCAATGGCCATTTTCTAATCTTATTAGAGTCATATCAGTAAAGTAGACACGGCTCCAAATCTAGTGTTGGATCGTGCAACATTTCTGAATAATTTTTTCATAAAAAAAAAAAACATTCTTTCATTACATATAAGCACAAAAATACAGATGGATGTGGTTTTCTTAGTGCAAGATTGTGCAAAAAAAGAGAAATGTCAAGATATCCTTGTAGCTGCAATGAACCTAATTTGTTCTTACGATGACTTGGTGAGATGATAAAATTCCATAAAATCCTTCTTTGCACATAAAAACCTATTAGACGGGCCATACAGAGGTGACAATCTGTGCTGTGCTGCAGTAAAATTCCTCACAGAACATTTTAGCCTTGGCAGAAACATAATATTTAGGAGAAAAGAATACATTTGCAGAAATGAAAAGTGACAATCCATTATCATTTTCTTTATTAAATGTTTCTGTTTCAACTTGTCATATCCTATGTTATATCTATAAACATTATGAGTTTCACCTAATTTTGAGATTTACTATGGCCAATTGATGGTCAACCATGGTCAACATTTTATTGCATCTTTTAAACATAATAAATACGACACTAGGTAGTCTAGGTGGTCTGTCACACTACAACTGCGAACTTGGCTGCAATAAAACCACAAGTGGCCTATTTTTTGCTAGGAATATAATTGATAGATGATACGGTTCTGAAAAATAATGAAAGAAGCTACACACAGTAATGAAACCACTTTGCATGTGCTTGGGGTGGATGGTAACAGTACAAGTTCACAACTGTCAAAACACGCCCCCAATTTCAGCTCCAGCGTAGTTTGGTTGAGCTAAAAGAAGTCCTTTGGTGAAAGTTAAGGGAAGATCTCAGTTTTCTTTAAAGGTTAATAAACACATTATGTGTGACGTGCATTTTTCTTTGTTAAACCAGAAAGTTATTCTGTAACATTGAACAAGTGTTAATAGTTCTCGAGCAGCTGTAAAACTTGGATGTTATGGCTGTGGTGTGTTTTTTTTTAAATTTATATTAGTTAATAAAGTAATTAGTTAAATTAATACAGAACATACATTATTTGCATTTGCTGATTAGTTGTATGGAAAAATATTTTTTAGGAGACCAGACTGCATCTCTAAAAATGAAAACTGAGAATCCATTATCCCATTCCTTATTAAATCTTTCTGTTTCCACTTGTCAGACTATTTTAATCATTCAAACAATTATTTTGATGAAGCATTTACTTCATTATAACTATTACTGAACAGCATTGAAAAAAGTACAGCGAGCTATAAATCAGTGTGGATTAATACAAACACAGAAATGGAATAGGATTTTGGAGCTCAAAATAGCGCAGTCATTTAAACATTTGGTGTTGTTCATATTGTTGGCTCCTTTCAAAAAACAGATTAGCTTAAATTACAACTCTGTGTGGAATCATTTTCCTTCAAATTAATTTGATTTCAGAGAAAATCAATTGCAACACTTTCTAGGATATATGTCTGCAGTATGTGCACATGTGCACAGCTGCTCCTGTACATGAAGTAAACCATCACCAGGCATAGAAATATGAAAAACAGGTGCATGACTACATGGGTCATGTGCTCAGTTTGAGACTGATTCACAGTCCAGTTTGGTGATGACATCTTATTGTGAAGTAGCCGTGTTTAGCTCTAATCTGTCTGGCATCTGTGTTTCTGCATACACTGCCATGTAAGCATTAGCCAGTCACTGCAGATGGTCAGTGTCCTGTCTCATACTCCAAATGTCTCACAATCACAAACACAACCATGTTGCTGCCATGTTCATAATTACTTTTATGGATGCCATTTTCTTGTAATCGACCTGCACATTATTCTTGGCTGCTCCACTGGTGCATCCTTCTTGCACAGCCCTGGTACCTGAATGCACGTGGATATTGAATGCTTATTGTACAGTGTACAATGTGAGCAGCCTAATGCCGGTTATATATTTTCATTATTGTTGTCTCCTCTTTCAATATGTGCATGCAGTATGGTTCACTAATATGATTCTGCATCAATGCACCCAAAGCAATTTGCTGCACGTGTGTTGTATGTTGTATTTACATGTAACGTCATACTGCTCTTATTTGGACACCATGCATCAAAATGACAGATGGGGGAACGTTGTCATAGCTAAAAACAAAATGCTTGACAGTAGTTGATATGTGCAGTGCTGAATATTTTAGGAGAGTAAAGCTTTAACTGAAGCTGTCCTGGGTTAGTGTGATGCTGCAGAGACTGTGCACACAGCCTTGTTTGTGTATTTTCATCGAACAAGTCTTATGCTTTATTAGATTCAGCATTGTGAATGATGGTGTTGTTTAAATGTTGCCCTATAAATAATATGTAAATGCAGAGTTTCTCTGTTCGATTGTCAAAGGGGATGGAAAAAATATGAAAAGCATGCAGCACAGTTTAGTGCAGAGTCTACTACATGTAA
The DNA here is from genome assembly GCA_033026295.1 of Channa striata. NCBI lineage: Eukaryota > Metazoa > Chordata > Actinopteri > Anabantiformes > Channidae > Channa > Channa striata. The sequence goes on along the minus strand of CM065182.1, from coordinate 8,498,806 downwards.
TATTGTGGTACAAAAATAACTTGTAGTCTAAAAATATACATATGCCCATAAGACTTTGGAGACTCATATTTTGAAGCCTAATGCAGAATGTAATGCGGGTGTGATTTAGTGAAAGGAAGGTTGTTGGATAGTGAAGCAGAAGAAGATAAAGGTCGTCCTCACTGTGCTGATAGTTGTAAAGCGCTGATGCTATTAGTGTTTAACCTTTTCACGGCTTTGTACACCGATGAGGCCGCAATTATAAATTTGTGATTTAACATTGTGTAACATGGAACAACCCTCGTTTAATTCTCATTCATTCTCATTTTAATTCTCAAAACTAAATTTATTGATAACTGAAGGTTACAAAGCTTCTTGTAGGCATTGCAGAAAAATTTTTTGCTCCACTGGTTTAAAAAAGGTGGGACCTGATGCAGGAAAAGGGATAATAACTAACATATACTAAAATCTAACCATATGTGTAAGAGTGAGATGGCAAGAGAGCGGAAAACAGTTTAGGCTGTGAGGTGGGTAAAGATCGACTTGCTGTTTTTTTGGCATCAGGTTAACAGCACGGAGCGTGCCCAGGACCTCCTTCAGCAATCAGACGCTTAATGGATGAGTGGCTGGGAAACTGCAGGAACATTACCGAAGAGGCAGAAGTGTGACTCAGGACGTGCACGCCGCAAACTCACTGGGGCGCACACATAAGCAGACATACACAAAAAAGTGGGAAGTCAATCGACTCTTGGTCCTCAGAGAAAAATGTGATTGTTTAGAGGGTGAAATAATTAGGGGATATGACTGCAGAGATATTACTATGCACAGTGTTCCGTATATTGCATGGAATGGAAACAGTGAAGGTTCCAGCAACCTGCAGTTGTCAGAGAATCCTGGCAGAGTCACTATTCCTGGAGCAACGTTGTCAGTGCGGTTCGCCTCTGCATCTGTTTGGCTGTAATATCAACTAACCATTTCTGACTCTGGGCAGCAGTTTTCCTCTCCGAGCAGAGCGACTCAGTAAACAATCTCCTTTCCTCCTAAAACAAATGTAATTTTAGATGCCGTGTATTAGCCCGTGGTGTTGCTCATCTAGCACAATGATATCAGTTTCCTCCTGGGAAAAAGATTTTATTGTGCAGCAGAATATTTGCTTTTAAATGCACCCAGGTGAGGAAAAACAGGCCATTTGTTGCCCATGATGCAAACCCCTGAAAATGTGTTGCTCCTAATTTCACCTCAGCCATGGCAAGTGCCAAAAACATGCTATGTTTCACATCATTGATGCACAATAATGGAGCCCACAGAGTCTGCGGAAACAAACTTTCAGTAACCAGTTTCTGGGAGGTATTATATATCATACGCAACAATTTATTTGGTAGCAATAAGCTTATATCAGGCTCAACTGGTCAGTTCTTTAAAACAAAAAAGCTGAGTTTTTAATCTTACTCTTCCAATTCTTGGCCCTCTGGTCTTGCTGCTGGCTTAGTAACAAACTCAATTACTGAATAACACACTCCGTTTTCACAATGATGTGGCTTTAATTATGACAAATTCTTCATGTGTGGTGCAGGTAGGCTGTGCTGAGCTCGTTAAATCAACGTTGCATTAGGTAATTAACTTTATCCCGCAGTAAAGACGGGAGGTTCTTTATTCTCAGTGGGACATTGTGGTAATCTAAATTTAGCTGTCAGGTCTGGAATGATGAGTCACAGCTTTGTGCTCTTAAAGATAAAAGAGCCATCTGTCTGTCTCTTTCATAGCTATTCGGTCATTATTTGCAAGTTTTAAATTATTGGGGCTAAATTACTGTCAGGTTATGCAGCCTTCTGTCAAACTACCTGTTGATCATAAATTTGTAGTCACGTGAATATTCTGCATGTTGTTGGTGTGTGTGTGATGTGTCAGGCTGCTGCTTGTTTTCGTAGCAGGCCTATCTTACTTGTGCATCGTGTGAATATTCAGTTATGTTAATATTGTTCATGTTGTTGGCAACGGCTCCCTTCGTGTGTGTTTCAATCTATTGTCTTTCTGAAACCATCAGGGCTGACTCGATTGAAATTCACTATTCCGCCTGTTTGTGCAAGGCGTCTTCTGCTGCCTGCTCAACATACTTCTTTCTGAACGTGTCTGGATCCTTTGAGAAGCCGCATGTGGTGCCTGTGACATCGCACTCTCAAGCTCGAGAGATTCCCAGTGCACTTAGCTTGTCTCGCCTTAGTCAGTCATGCTTTGTTTGCATTGTCACAGTGGCTTAGTTAAGCGTTTCTTCCCGTTCCAATGCACACAAAGCTCTGACGGCTGAAACACAATGATATACGCTCTGATATACAGTGGATCTATAACTTTGTGCTCTGTGGGACGACTAACAACCAGCTTGAGAAATACCCGAGATCAAGCTGTACGTCCGTGTGTGTGCTTGCAAACATTTGTGCATCTGTGTGTTTAATTACAGGTTATTGATATTACAGTGAATAATGTAGATCACCCTTAGAGCTGTTCATCAATAGATAGACCCACTTCTTCTCCTCAGAGTAATAAGCAATCGCACTGTTACACTATAGAGCGGTCAGACATGGCTGACATGCCTTCGAGCACCCAGGCCACTGCTGGGTGGTTGGAGGCAGATAGAAAGGGGTGGATCACTCAATTAAGACGGCTAAGAGATTAGAAACCAGCCAGCTATTGACATATCGTTGCACACCTGGTAACCATAGAGACAAGTGTTGGATCATTTTTTTGTAAATGAATAATGTTTCCTTATTTCCAGAGGCCAGCCGAGGAGACACAAGTAAGTAGAGGAAAGAACAAGCAAAGAGAAAGATCACTCATTTTGCAAACTCGTGTGGAATGGAACCTGTTGTAAGATCAGTTTAAGTTCAGATAACAGTAATTATAAGAAAAATTACTATCTTTCTAATCTGTAGTATTTTATAAGTGCATCAGAAGGAAGAAATGGTGCTAGTTTTTTTGCTGCACCATAAATAAAATGGTAATTTTCAAGCTGTAGCCGATTGTTTTCTCCAGATGTGAGATTCTTTTGCGACCTTCTATGAAGGAAAGTGACTTCCAAAGCGACTTCCATTTACACTCCAGTAGTTCTGTTTTTAGTAAAAAGCCAATCAAGAATTAGCACCAGTGTTTTCTCTTTTAAACCCGGAGAGCGTAGGTTGAAGGCAGTGCAGAGGTTCTCATCAGGTCACATTTGCTCACCCACTGGAATCGGTTACGTGTCCAGTGAGTCAGTTCTTTGCCAGGGTGATTAAGTAATGGGCTTTGACTATGTAGAGGTGTTGATGATGCATTGATTGGGCTGTTTATGAAACCAGGCTTCCCTGTCTTTTCCTCTCATCGAAAAAAAAATGCAGCACTTAAGGCTGCAGGAAGTAACTGGACTGAGACACTCTCACCTGTTTTGATCTATAGTAAAATATACTATCTTCAGTGCAACAAATACTGAGGTTTTGGAAATGTATAAGTTTCATAACAGACAAGCATGAACAGCGGAAAACTTTATTTGCTTGTCTTTCTTGTAAAATTACCCTTTTCTCTTTAGCACAGGTTCTGATGGATGGGGTTGTAAAACAAAAAACAAAACTCTGATGATTTTCATATTCTGTTTCCCAGACATCATGTTCATCCATCATCTGTGCTCCTACTCGTAGGAAATGCATGTCGATGACACTGACATGCACATTTTTTCAAATTGTTGAATTTCAAGGGGGTGTGTTTTAATGTATTTTTCAGGTGGTATGTACTTACTACCCACAAATCCATACTCAGAAATGCAAAACATGTCTGTTTCTGGTCGTGATCGGAGGCCTGTGCAGTCTGCTGACTATTGCTCCCTTGATATATTACTGGCGATAAGGATGTCATAACTATTCTTTAATGAGCATCAGTGATGGCAGAGAGGTGTGAAATTTATGCAGAAAAAAAAAAGCCATGTAAAGATTTAAGCAGCGTGTCCTAGTAGGTAAATTATCCTTGATGGGGTCAAGTAACAGAAGGGACGGGGAACAAAGTTTCATTCTTCACCTCAGGGACTTCACAGATAAATGATATTTATACGCATCTTCTCACTTTGCTGGTTCAGAATAACACACCTACTCCTTGCAAAATAAAAAATAATGTCTGTTTGTACAGGAAATCGCAACCTTTCCTCCTCTGTAATTGATGCTCTCTTGCACCTGCTGATGCTGTTTGCTGAATACTGGGTAATCAACATTAACTCACCTTTTCAGTGAGCAATAATTTGTTAGCCATATTGTTTTGGAGTCAGCCATAGAATATGATGGATTTCTGGGTGCCTGGCATCAGCTCTAAAATGTCAGTGGCTGAATATTTATTAGCACGAGCCATTTCAAAAACTCCATTGCCTCTTGAGTAAAACACCAAATACCATCAGTCTTCCGTGGAGCTCAGTTGACAGTTAATAAAAAGACTTTATTAAAGGTCAGCTTGGCGCTGTGATGCCACAGCAGGAGCTGATGCCAGCTTAAGCTCCAGTCATTAGAACACGTTTCCAGGACATACAATGAAATGCATTAATTACGCTGCAATATTGACATGACATTCTACATTCGCTCCATTCAATTGCTTGGATTTTTGAAAACTTAAAATGCGACTCAATTGTGAATAACATTTTTCAGTACATCAAGGTAGGCATGGTATGAAATAAACATAAAATGTATTTCTAAAACATAAATACACACGGGGTGCACCCAGCCTCTCGCCCAATGACAGCTGGAATTGGCTCCCGCCCCCCACGGCCCTGAACAGGATAAGGGGTTATGATAATGGATGGATGAATAGATGAATAGATATGTGCATTTAATTTAATTATAGATATTTTTCCAGTCTTCACCTAATCATTTCATTCAGGCTGCGTGTTGGACAGTGGTTCACAATCCTGGTCCTCCAGGACCCCTGATCTGCTTGTTTTCCACCAGCCCTGCATGACCCACTGCTGTTGACTTGGATCAAGTGTGTTTAGTCAGTCAGAAGCTGGAACGTCGTAGTTGAGGGTGGAGTCGGAATGTTATCTCCCAGCTTATGATGTGCTAGATGAAAAACGAGCAGTGCAGGGGTCCCTGAGGACCACGACTGAGAGTCACTGCTCTAGAAAACTGTTGCATGCAGGCTCTGACATACTGTGAGCTTCGTCCTTTGTCACACACATGCTGTGTTTTTTATCCAGGTTATGTGAAGGAAAAATAAACATGCTTCCATTCGTGCACATACTTTTTAAACATCTGGCCCCAGGTGTGCTCTGTTCTGATGTCAAAGCGTACCCGTATTTTGAGACCAGGCAAAAACTGACCGGCTATTTAAATGGCAGAATATCAGCAAACAGACGCAGCTCCCTTCATCTTTCAAACATCTACTGCGAGCAAAAAACATTGTAGGTAAGATGGCGCCATTTAATACAGTTCCCCTGTAGGAAAGACTGTGCCCACGTTTCTCCTTGGTAATCTGAATTCCCGTTAGTGATACTGTGGCATATGAGAGGACGTGCTACACGTAGAGGCAGATAGAAACTTTAGTGAAAGTTGGCACAGAACGGTCAAAATTGATTAAAATGCAATTAGAATAACAAGCTCCTCTATGTAATTCATTAAGAAACAGGTCAAAATTTTCTTTTTAGTCATCGTGACAATTTCCTCTAAACTAGTATCTCAGTGTAACTATTGTGTTATAGAAGGAGCAGAGTTTCTGTGTGATTTCAAGTGCAAATACTATCAGGCATCTCAAGGAGTTTTTATCTTTGGTGCAAATTAAAATTAGTTTTTGTTTTTTTCTAAAGCAATTATAGCCATAAGGACTAATGGAATATCTCTTGGAGATGTTTGGATGTTATTAGGACTACAACATATGTCATGGGTATAAAGTAAATATAAAAGCTTCTGTTCCGACGGTTCTTCAATCGGATTAGTGCAAGTGGAGAGATGTGTTTGTGGGTATTTTACAACTAATGCGCTGCCTCACGCACACAACACATGAAGACCCACAAAAAGTTAATGATCTCTTGTGAAATTTAATGGGAACATTGATTTCCTGCTGTTTCAAACAATATGCCTCTGTGGTGTTCAGCTAAAAGATGCTGTGGCCAGACGGAGAGCAAATCGAATTCATGGCATTACTTCCTTGTGAGGCTTTTATTTCTCAGACCATGAGAGGATCTTTCCAAATCGTTGGACTCAAGTTACACACAGCTTGTCATTTGTAACCTCATAATGATGTTAGAAAACACTGATGGGGAAATCAACTGTCTTGCAAGTTGTTCATTTTGCTGTTTCAAAAACCACGACCATAAACACACCAGCATGAAAACACTGCACTGCTCTTTTTTCTTTTGCTATACCCATCATTTTTTAAAGTTCAGCTGTATATGCACAGATATATAAGGAAGGAAATCCAAATTCTCTGCAGCTGCAGTTACCTTAATCTCAAAACTGCAAAGAAACATTGAGTAACATTTAGACAGCTGCTAAAAATATTTCCACCAATACACGTTATCGTATTTATAATATATACTCAATAATAATAATATACTCAAGTGGTAACGATCTGGTTTATATTGTATTTGGTATTTTGTGTGTTTCAAATGGCATCTGTCATAGCTGGACTGTTAATATATTGATCAAGCAGCATTACAAATTGTAACTGCACAGAGGAAGAAAGTGTCCAAATTTGTAATTGTGCAGCAAATGTCATGTGACTACATTTACAGCGTAAATTTATACTAACATAATTAAACTGATCCACCAAGTGTTGCTTTTGCAAGATTGTAGAATTACTCCAGTGCTCCTCTCAAAATATAGAAAAAGATTATTAATTAATGCACCGGTGAAAAGAAAAACTGTGATGGTTTTATGAGGAGCCCCTGGGCAGCCATGATAGTGCCTGAGGATGACAAATGTTGCAGTATTGAACAAACTTTATATTATGAGCCAAAAAAGCCGTGATGGATGACACTTAGTTCAGAATCCCAGGAAACGAGTGAATGCCTGGTAGTTCGCGCGGTCCAACCTATTAAATCACTGAAATGAAGCTGTGGTTGAACCCCAGGCTATAGATCAGTGTCCTGTGGTGCCACTAAGTCTCAACCATATTTGAGACCGTTGATGCGAGCTGATTATCTATTTTGACGGTTGTTTTTATGTCTTATAAGTTGAAAGAAATGGGTGAGTCTTAATTTGATCTTTTTGCAGTTGGAAACAACATGACAGTGATGGTGATGGTGCATCACCCCACTCTCAGTTATCCAGAGGTAAATGGAGACCTAAACATGTTAAAAATACATTTTTATTGTAAAACTATTTTGTATTTAGTATTATTTAGCACACTAATATTCTGCTTGTAACAGTCATGTCAGCATTTACTAACAACCTGGTCCCAGGTCTTCTGCTTTGTCTTTTAAACAAGAGAAAAACTCGTGTGATGTGCCTATTAGCTCTTGTCTTTGTGATGTGTTCCGGCGCCATTTGTCAGCCAAGATGAATCCGGCGTGGCCCGACGCAGCACTTTGCCTTCGTCTGCACTGGTTCTTTGGCTTGGAGTCTCGTGGCCTTGAGCCTGAGACAGAACCAGCCTTCATGTTGATTGGTGTGAGTGCTGTCAGGCAGCAGACACCCAGGGTCTGTTGTACTCCACTGACTGTGGAGAGCGGATTCATTCCAGCAACTGGAAATTGAAGCGCCACGGAGTCATAGTGTGTCTGCGCGCACACACTAAGCACATTTAAAGGCGCTTGGAAACGTGGCCTGGATCGTTAGAAGGAATGATTGTACAAAAGTCAGCTAATGTTGCTGTGCCATTAGCCACACAGACAGAGAAAAATGGGCGTCCAGGCTCCTAAGTGAAATGTCAATAACAAGACATTATCAACCGCATCAACCCCACTGAAGAAAGCAGATAATTTTTTAGGAACCACAATATGATGCAAGCAGGTGTTAAAAAAATTCAATGTATGAACCAACAGTGCAGTTGTAAAGGGAACTTCAATTTATACATCCAACTTTAAAAATCAAAGACATGAGCTTCATTTGGTTGAGATCATCTCATTCATGGTCTCAATCTGACTTATTGAAAATAATTTTAAAACAGTTGGTGAAGCATCAGGTCAAGCAGCAGTACGTTCATGCCCATTGTTGAGTGAATGCAGAGACTAGTAGGTGTCTGTCCCATGAAATGCCACAGTACAATACAACATGTCACTTCATCCTCAAACAGAGGTAATACACTTATACATAAATGATACAAAAAAACTATAGAAATAAAAGCATCCTGTGGTTGACAGGATGAGCCCCACATGCAGCAAGCTGCAGACAGCTGCTGGCCATAGCCTGCATCCAGTCTCTCCATGCTCACCCTTGACACCAGGTGCTTCGTCTGATCTCAGTCCCACTGATCTCGCACACAATTATTTCCACATAATTCAATGTTGAATCTGCAATTTTCAATACAAAATCGCTTTATCACACACTACAGAAAAACATATTAGGTTCACTGAGAATATAAAAATCTGTTTGTCACAGTGAACCTTTGTTACTGTGTGTGTATGTTTAACTCAAATATTCTTTAATTTCATAATAATATTTCACCTTTTTGGATTAGAGGTTAATTTTAATTAAAGATAAGACAGACACAGTTTTGTTCTCTGTATCTCAATGTATGTCCACTTTAGAGCTCATTATAAAATCACAATGCTCTTTCTCTTGTACAGATAAGACAAACATTGTATCTCACTCTAATTATTCTGCTTTCTTGTTAACACATGGCCCGATATGCTTAAACATATTATATCCATTATGTTACTCTCTTAAACTGTTGTATTCCATTAAACTTGACCGGGCCCCATATGGTTCAGCGAGCACAGTGAGCACTCTCACACCTTCAGAACAGCACCACATGCCAATGTGGCAGAGAGGTGAAGAAAATGCATACGACGTAAAATGAAAATAGAAATGTGTTTACAATGAACAGAACAAATTGAATTGTGAATAATGCTACAACAAGCAACGGATCTTTAATTAGCAGCTGAAAAAAAATTCAGAACTGCATCACCTCTTTCATTTGTTTGCCTTATACCGACTGAAATGTGTATTGGTCTTGCTATTTCGAGACCGGAGTGTTCAAAGACTCTGTGGAAACACAGTCGACGTGCAATGCACAGCGTGAGTGTGGAGGTGTAGCTAAATGCTGTGACATTCACCGGCGAAACCCCCGAGGGCTTAAGCGATGTCTTGTCCTCTTAAGGCTGGAGAAAAAATAAGAAGCTTGCAGACATTTCGTCTGACTTCAGTCAGCTTTTCAGTCCTTTCACACTTTCACCGTCTTTTGTCCTCTTGTCTCCCGTTTCCCGTATTTTCCTTTCAGGCAGGTCCATTAACCTGTTGATAATAGTAGTTTGGAGCGACACAGCTGGTGCTGCATGTTCCAGTTCAGCTGTGGAGAACAAAAGCAAAAACGCTGCCACGCGTTAATCACACGTTTTTACATCAGGATCATTATTGCCACATTCGTGGGCATCATGACAAACAATTTGAAAATAATTAAAAGGTAATCATTACAATAAATCGCTTTTTATTGAGGGAAAAAATGTCATTCAAATGATCTGAAAATACAATTAAGTAATTCTATAAAAACATTTGAATTGAAACTGCTAATAATTGAAACAGGTTTGTCCCCATAATGACCCTCAGTCAGCTGTAGCTGCCTTTACAAAAGGTTAACTAGTTTACAATTGACTTTTTAGCGTTGCCCTAGGAGCAGACGATCTCTTCATTGGCTAATAAGGACCAAGCCTCACTGAGACCTTTCAGTTTGGTTTTAAAGACATATGCATACGCAGTGTAATAACAGACAGTACCTTGTCTGACCTTGGAATCATCTCAAGTGTGTCCCTGAACACAATCTGCAGTCACAACAGCAGCTTTCATTGTTATGCAGACGACACCCTTCTATTTCGACCCGACAAGATGATTTTTACTCAGCGCTGATGAATGAAATATTAGAGACGCATCATGGTCTTTGCTGGCTGACGTCTGTCTACAGCTTTGACAGCTATGAACTGTGGAGCTTCCCTACAGCTACCATAGCAACATCAGACTCAAAACCAAACTGAGATCTTGCTGATTAGCTCAGGTCCTGGTGGCATATTTGTAGAGGTTCCATAAATTTGGTGCAAGTACTTTTGAACAGCGCTGCTGTCATCGGGTAATTGCTTCCTCATTAACTTTAAAAATCCGTGGAAATTAGCAGGAGCCATAAAATTTACACAAACCCAAAGTACACAAGGGTTTACGATTAATGGGGAAATACAATAATTAATGTTTCAACATAATGAAATAACAGAAGATCAGTTCTGTTCTTAGTATTACATTTATGCTTTTAAAGGTCCTTTGTAATTCACTCTTAAAATAAATCCCCCTGAATTATTTTCTTTTTATGTTCTCGTGTTCTCATCACTCATACTATGAATGCAGAGCCCCTTTAAAGAGAAAATACAGTAACAAATCTGGGTTCTAGCTTCCTCCCACAGTTCATAAAACATGTATGATAGGTTAACTGGTGATTCTAAATAGTGTGTGATTCTTTGTGTTGTACTCTGCCTCTCACACAATGACAGCGGTGATGGGCTTCAGCCCCCCCATGAAACTAAACATGATAAGCAGTTAAGATAATGGATGGATGGATGATAATTTGTTTTATTTTCAGAGACTGCTCATTTCCATGGTGACGGTGTCCTCTGAGAGGCTTAATAAAAACGTGCTTGTCCCAAGGTGCTAGATTACACTTACTATTACTTTTACTATGAACATTTCGCTCATTTCGTGTCTATTTCCAGTTATTAAACAGTAACACAACACCAGCTACACAGCGGGCATGGAAAAACACAAGGAAGGCACTTGTGAAATTGTGTAATTGATGCAGTCTCACCAAATCATCCAAGAAGCCTGCAGTTTTAATGGAAGAGGCATAAAGGGAAGGAATAAAAGCAGCATGGCATGATCGTATTCTCAGCCGGGACTCTGTACTTCTCAACCTTGACTCAGGAGAGAAAGTCTTAGTAACTGTGAAGTAAGTGAAAATCCAGCAATGAGCCTATTTGAAAATTTCACTGAAATGCAAATAGGATGTGATTTCGCCGAACGTGTTTATATGCAGGCTAGACGCTCTGCAAATTCATCTGAAAATGATTTACAACACATGAGACAAAAACACGTCTGACTGGCGTGAGGAAGTGGTTTCTGCTCAAGCTAAAGCCACTTCAGGACTCGTGAGTCACCGCCGTCTTCTGTTCTCTGCCTTACTGTGTCCATCCATCCATTATCTGTAACCTATTGTCCTGTTTAGGGTCGCGGGGAGGGAGGGGAAGCCTGAGCCGAAGCCTGCTGTCATACGGGGAGAGGAGGAGTAGAACGTGGACTATTATTTTCTAGACATCTTTCCATCTGCTTTTACATATAAGTGAGCAGCAATTGTGTTGAGTCAGCCCCTGTCTCAGGTTCCATTTTGCTATTTTAGTTTGTTTCCTAGTCTCAACCACACACTGTTCACTCTGTGTGAAGAAGTGTTTCTACATGTCCATAATTCTGTACAGGACAACAGCAAAAAACTAGAAATGCTTTATTGAAACCAATCAACAGTTGCAATAGTAATAAATCAACTATTGATAAGTTGCTCTATGCTGACAGACGATCCTGCAAGATCCAGACTGTTGCATGTCTTTTTCACTTACTCAGACAGGGACTTCCTTCTTTGCTGCATAATTCATAACCTTAAGAGGGAAATGAATAACTATAAATGTTGTGTAAATACAACAACGTTAGCAATAAGGTGCCAATGTCAACCTCTGTAATCTCCACTCAGTTCTACTTTGTTGCTCCTGGTGGGAAAATTCATCGCGTGTTTTCGTCTGATGGGACCCGTTTAAAACAAGTGTGTAGACCCAGAGAGCGTTTCACGACTGGTCTACTGCTGGTATTTAACATTTGCTGTAGGAGGAAAAAATACAGCTGGGATTCAAACGCAGTCAATAGCAGAGTTACTGCTACACGATGCCCAGCTGAGGATATGCATCTTTCTTTTTCCTTTTGCCCCCTGTTCGTACTGTAATACATAAAATAATGTTTTCGCTTCTCATTCATATGCATGTGATCTGTACAGTACATGGTTTGCGTGTGTATGATGCAGGTGGTCAACACAGCGCTTGTTATTTTTACACATGACGCACTATATGTGCATGTTACAAAACCGGCATTTATGATTTTTATGTTGCTAAAGTGTAAGCATCTGATTTAGTGTGCGTCGATCACAGTTATGTAGGCAAGAATTGACTCACACATTCATTCATGATCACAGTTCTTGACATTGAAGCATACACAATGTGAGATTACATGACCGTGGCCACAATGAATCCGGTTTGAGCGAATGTTTGCATTTCTCAAATTATTTTCAAAAGGAGAAGGAATAAAAGAGGCGAGGTGGGCGTGTAGGTCAGTCTGCAGCTTACCTTTATTTGTATTATAATTGGATTGTTCATCTGATAACCCATGACTCTGGAGAGGTCAATAAGAATAATTACTATGAGCCTCTCATAGCATTTCTATAACTGGAGATGGTGTGAGTGTGTGTGTGTGTGTGTGTGTCACAGACAGATAACAATCACACCACAACTTATTTTACCAATAATCATTAGGTAGGACAAGTTCAGTGCACAGAATGTGGCAGATGTCATTATTATTTTAAATATTATTGTTCACAAAAGCAATTAAATTACTAATCACTCACCAGTAAAAATTACTTGTCACTTGTGTTTTCTGTCCCTTTTGATCAACCCCATATTTAAATATATATTGCAGTTTGACAAACAGGTGTTAGAGGGAACTTACTATTTATTGATCCTATTATGGAAACAAATAATTTGCTAAAGCACGAAGAACAACAAACAACATCTACAGTAGCTGTAAATAATTAAAGATTGCCTTGCATAGGCTGACAGATGGCTGGTTTCTTATTTTCACAGCGATGAAGGACGCCAGCTGTGGCTAGCTTCTATTCAGTTACAATGGATTTCAGATATGATGTTTTAATGATGCAGGAAATGTGCCAAAAACTCCATCAGAAGGAAGACTGCTTACTTCTGTGTAATCCACTTTTTCTGTTGCCCTTTGGTGACCACAGACTTACACACATAATCTTGCCAAAATATCAAGACAGCAGAGTGCTGGGTCACATTTCTAAACTGTGTAGAAAAATGCACTTTTATTTAGCACTTGCTTAATTGAAAAAAAAAGATTGAAATATGAATTCTGTCAGTTTTCGATTTTATTTTGTCAACATTGAGTTCATCAAGGGTGCAGCAGCAGTACGTTTCTGATGTCAAAAAGTATTTCCCCCAGACTTCTAGATGACAATATCCGAATTTATAAAAGCAAGTTACTAATTCATCTTTTAAATGTGAAAAATATCAGCAATGAGGGCAGCAGAGTGGTTAACCCTGCCGCTTCATAGCTAGAAGGTCCCAGCAGGTGCGAACAGTTACAGATATGGATGGATAAAAGGACGGATGGATAGATATTAGCAAAACATATTCTCTCCATTTTTACTTACCTCCTTTCCCTATATTTATGAAAGTTGAGAAAGGCTAGAATCAAAAAAGGGTTTCTGTTTGCCAGCATTTATTGTACACCACTGTTTTTGATTCTTTGCTTTTATAAGTCCCTTCTTAGCCATGTGAGGCAGCAGCTCTCTGCAACATCAATTATGGGAACAATTTGGCAACGAATGCATGAATACTGTGTTTGGGAAAACAAAAGATATTGCTTCTCAAAAAAGCAAAGAGTCACAGTAACCTAGGATTTGTTAGTTTGTCAGCCGGTTGTTAATCCCTCCCACACTCAAACAGGCGACGGTTGAAAGCCTTTGTTGGTGTAGTGTAAGAATATCTCAAAAGCAAATAAAGCCTGAGTGGACGTTTGTGCTGTGAGCTAGTCAGACAGATAGAGATTTGTCAAAACATGCAGCTACAAGAGCTTGTGTACATTTTTGCAGATGCACACCGTCGCTGTGAGCATAAGTAATTAGAAAGCAAGAATTGAACAAGTTGAATAAACTGATTTTTATTCTCATTTTCTGCATGCGTATTCTTTCCTCCAACATGCTGACTCCAGCAGGAAAATAACTTTAATACCTCAGTTTTTCAAAGTAAACAAGAGGAGCTACAACAGCAAAGTCAAAGATTTACTCTCATAAACATTCTCGCAATAATGGCTTTTTAATCCAAAATGAAATATCTCAGCAACCACGGGACAGTCATGGTTCTCAGACGTTAAAGCCCAAAGACCAAAGATTTCACTCATAGTTTAATATTTACCCCAATCAAATGAAATGGAACAATATCAGACATTTATGTTTAACAAACATTTAAAAAAATATAAACATTTTGTCTGATGTTTTGTGTTGTTTGTGTTGTGTTATTGGAATATTTCAAACATATGTCATCACTTTAATGAGCCTTTATTTCTAGCAATGCTATTTGACATTATAAGCATTGGGTAAATACAGATATTAAGCAAAGTAAAAAGTATGCCAAATGTTTAAACTATGAAATTTTAGTATGCTGATGTTATTGTCACTGCACATTGGATTTCAGCACACTCGTTGTTTGGCTAGGGCAGAGGTAGACCTGATGTCATACATATTCTCAACTTCAGTAACTGGACCCAAGGCCAGGGTCAGACCATATCAGCATATTATAATATTATAACATATAACCATGTTTCCACAGTCAGTGATCACTTTAACAATCAACTGATGAATCTCTTTCACATTGTTCAAATGTGCGATTTGCACATGAAACACACAGCGTAGCTCATTCAAGTCAAAGGAACCTCTTGAGAGAAACTCCTTTTAATTTCAGTGCAGGGTCAGCACGTACACGCACCACCACTTCAGCTGTGGAACACTGTGGTTTGTTTGCGGCACACTGGAGCCGTGCAGAAACATTGTCAACACGTCCATTTGCTGACTTTAAATCCTCCCGACAATTCAGGTCAAAGCAGTGTCCTCCACGCACGGGCTCATGCATTTTGTACTGGGGGACTCTCTGTGTAAAGTCTGCAAAATGTTGGAAGCATTTCACTCGAACATTAAACCTCCTCCGGAAAAAGTCAGCAGAAGTTGCAGGATTCCAGCGCATGTGTAAAAGATACTTTAACTTACATCGACTAATGAATCTGACAGCTGATAATCATTGAAACAAGGAGCTCGTACTGTAGGTGGGACTGTGACATGAACATTAACGTTAACATTTCTGTTAACATAACTGTTGTGTATTTGTCTTATTAAAAAGGTTTTCAGTGGATGATGATGAGCCAGTCTGCAAAAGCCCAAAAAGTTTAGTTTGTGGGTCTATTGTTTTGTTTGAAGGAGTCTGGAATCAGCGACATTTTGTGTCCAGTGACTAAAAAAATGAAGTATGTTATAAAATGTAATGATGTCTTGAAATATCAGGTTGAAAGGAAAATGGGAAGAAGGCAATCACTGAAATCAGTAGTTGGATTATTAGTGATGAAATAAAGGTGACATGTTGCATAATGCCTCAAATGTCTGTCAGAACCCAGGAAAGGCAAGAAGGAAATAGAAGAGACACAGGAGGACACAGATACTGACCATTTTATTTGAATCCCTAATTTTTCATGGTTTTATTTCAGACGAGTCATCGCCCGTGCACTCGGTCCTCTTTGTTTGGGTGTCTTCATATGATAGCTGTGCTACTGACGAAGGCCTTTAAACTCCTCATCTATTCTCCCCGCCTGATAGAGGGGGTCAGACACAGGGCAACACCTGGTTCTCCACCAGCTCCCTGGAGGCGCAGAGTCTCGCGCACATTAATTCACTGAAGTGAGAAGATGTGCCATCAAACCAAATGCACACACAGTGATGCTTAAAGCATTTACGTATATGGACACACTCTCACAGCTACACACAAACGCACTAAGATGCATCTCGGGGGACAACGGTAGCCGTAGAAACAGGAGTTGTGCCGCTTTTTTCTCCCTTCATTTTTGCATTCTCGCTCTGTCATTCTTTTTTTTTTTTTTTTTTTTGCTTATGTGGACACGCTGACAAAGGAAATTTAAAAACAATAAAAGAGTTGCACTTATTCCCCACAAGCATTGCTTCCTTTTGCTTGTGCTTAATTATTTGAATTTTTTACACTGATTTGATTGTATAATATCTTATAACTGCTCATTAGCAAATTGTGACAATTTCTGTTGACATAATTTCTGCAGTGATGGCCCTTTGAAGAGCTTTTCAGATTGATATGTGGTTGATGATTTTAGTTTATTTATGTTCTTGAATCTTAGTTGGAAAAAACACTAATGATGGGTTGTCCATCTCTTGAAATGATGACACAGGCAAATAATTACAGATGGCTGCTTTTCAAGTATCCAGCCCATCTGATTTGCATGTGTTTGAGATGACGACAGAAATCAACAGCTTAAGAAATTTGAAACCACATCTTTACATGTATTTCTATTCAACCAAAATAACATGGAAGAAACATGATGGGCAAGAAAAGACATGCAGTCATTTCCTGTTTTATCATGTATAATATACAAATACATGAATGTATTTTGTCTTTAAGCCACCTTCCCTTGAATTATAATTCCATAATTAGTTCAACCTGTCTGTCAAAAAAAAGTAAATATATTTCATATTTCCATTCCAAGTCACATGAAGGAGGTTCTTTAGCAAAAACTACTCTGTAATGGTCACTAAACGTTAATATTTAGTGATTTTTAATCATACAGTTTGAGGTTTGCCGTACATTGCTCTTGTGGTCTCACAGCCTACCATGCTGAATCGGTTGAACGCTCATGCTGCAGCACTGATATGAAATCAACCCACACAGAAGCTCAGGACATGAGCAGAGATTTGTGCCACCAGAGTAATAAATTTGGTGTCAGTTCTTGTTTTTCACAATTACACAAACATTGGCACTATGTGAGAGCCTTTCCAGTGGAGAAATGTGCCAATAAAATGCTGTCAGTTTGAAAAATAATAACTGATAACAGAACCACTGACATCATATGATATTTAACATCTGCATTGAAAAAAAATCTGTCTTGTTTTCATAAAGCTCTTGAAAATACGGAGTCACCCCTCTGCTTCACGTCAGTGCACAAAAGGACACAAAACACTTTAAATAAAGACTGCTCTTTATTATTCACTGTTCATATATTTGTATTCATTTTTAAAGGGTTGACAACTGATTAGCTTTTTCAAATGTAAGGTTTAAACACGTTAAAACATAACCCCTGCTCTTTTTGAAAACCACTTTTAAAAGCGCACAGCAGACATTCAAATTACCGGCAGCAGGTCATTCCACTCAGTCAAAAGTACAGCCGAGGGTGACGGATAAAGGGAAAAGTGGGCATATAGATGCATTGTGTTTAAAAACTATTAAGATTTCAAGGGCAACCACTTTCGTTTGCTGATGATAATGGCGGGGTTACCGCAAGACTGAATGAGCAGCCGAGTGAGATGAAAAGATAATCTTCCGTTGCCTTTAAAGAAATTCCGACATGAAACATTTATTGGAACAGGTGACATTAACAATCACATTAACGCTCCCCGTCTATCACAGCGTGATCATTAAATGCTTCAGTGGTGGTCTTTGAACAGCATAATTAAACAGCATAATTAAAAAGAAATCATACAGCTCTCTGGAAACATCTTGAACTTTTATAGGAGACAAAATGCAACGTTGCATTGGGTGTTACATAAGGCAAAGGTCACTGCGGGTCCTTGATGGGTCGCCGCAGCGGTCAGAGTTGTTCGTTTGTAAGGGTCAGCGTCGGTAAAGTTACTGCAGAGTAGCGCAGAGCTTCAGGATTTACTCATCAACGACGTGTGTGTACTTTGAGAGAATCTGTTTATTCTCTCCAGGGTCTCGGCACGGATAGTCAAACCGCACCAGCGAATTCTGCTGCAAGCTGTGGTTTCTTAGGAAGAGCTGTTTACTCCTGTGCACTAACTCAAGTCGTCCTGAATTATACAGCTTTAACGTGACTGGAGTTTATCTTCATCCGTAACTGTATTCAGCAGTAAACAATTACACTCGCTAGTTGCGTATCTGGAGGATCTAGAGTTGATAAAAGTGGGTTTTTACATTAAACCAAACACAAAATATGACAAAGACTTGACTCTAGTATTATTAATCTCTCGTGGAAGCGTGGTAGAGTATTATATATAATGTAGCCATAATTAAATCCTTTGCTGAAACTGAAATAGTGCAGTTATCAGGAATCGGTATAAACTGAGAAGATTTAGTTCTGACTGCTTTAACTCAACTGCTTCTTCTATAAACCTCACTGGACTTGTCTTTAGGGAAGAGACTCATTAAACATACAAACTGATGGTAGAAAAAAAGTGCTGCTTATGTCTTTTTAATGATCAGCTGGAGTCAAACCCAGAGTCCATATAAAACAAAATGGATGTGTGACTTATAAAACCACTCAAAGATTGTCAGTGTGCCACTTACAAGCAGTTTCAGCGATCTCAGAGCATCTACAGTCAAGAGCTGGTGAATTGCTTGTCGCCGGGTGACAGAGTGATATCAAAGATTTTAGCTTCTTATTAGTCCACAGTTAGACAAACTGTGTTGTCTATACATGGAGATGGTTTGGTTCTGTGGCTACAGAAGAGGATGCCCGGCCAAGATCATTCCAAAGGCACAACGCAGAATGATCAATGAGGTAAAAAGCAACCCCAGAGAAACAGACAAGGATTCATTGGAGCCGCTCTCGAGTAAACCGTACACAAAACATTAAACAGGCATTGTCTCCATGGCGGGACACCACAGAGGAAGCCATTGTCATCTCCAGCACACCTGTGGTTTGTCAAGACCACTTCTCCTCTAAAAAACTACTGTGGAAATGTATTTTTGGACAGATGAAACAAAGCTGGAATTGTTTGGGAAGATCACACAGTTCTATGTACGGTGCAAAAAGAGAATGACATACCATTAAGGAAATATCATCCCTGCAGTGAAGTATGGCGGAGAGAGCATCATGATTTGGGGCTGATTTGCTGTCTCGACCTGGACCACTTGCCATTGCGGTGGCGAAAATGAATTCCCAAGCTTATTAAAAGTGTCCGTTCATAAGCTGAAGCTCAGAACAAGCTGGATGTTGCAACAGGGCACAAACAATATGAGTGTGTGTCACATAGTAATACACTGAACAAGAATAAATAATTTAACATAGGTTAAGGTAATTAATACTTGTTCACTGTATTAATGTAACACGTTCAAAACTAATTATTGTTACTTGATTTGATCAGATGCAGATGGGATGTCACCGAGCCCAGGCCTCAACCCAGTTGAGAGGCTGCGGAATGGAATAAAAAGGAGCTGCTTAAAAGGAGCATCAAACGTCATGAGACAACTCAAGTGAAGCAGGTTTATGAAGAAGAAAGTCCAAAGAAATCATGTGTTTGTTGATATTTGGGACTTTGGTGAAGATCAGATCACATTTCATGACTAATTTATGCAGAAAAACAGGAAACTGCAAACAGTGCTTTTACTTTTTCTATGGCCTGTATGTATTTTGTGTTTTAGCAGAGAAATTGATGGCTTCAGTAGATTCATGTCATGGCATATATCACAGGAATATTTGGGAGTGTTTAGTAGGTTCTTATCATGTACAAACCAATTTCTGAAACTACAATATTCTTATAGGCACCAAATCAACCAAGGCACAAAAACATCAGGGACACGTGTTAATTGTCTTGTGCTTGAAAGCCGCCTGCAAGTCTTGTCTGTAAGGTAGAAGGACACCTACATGATCTGACGACTACTCAATAATGTCCCATCGAATGGTGGAAAAACAGAAGAAATACGAAAGTAAACCATTGGTTTGACCGAGCGTCTTTTCTTTCTGCTCATTCTCGCCTACTGTAACAAATGTGAGCTCTCTATCAAGGAGCCAGGGTGGCAGGCTCAGCTTCAGTGCAGCTTCAGAGTCAGATCAATTTTAATTACCCTGTAGCCTTTCAGAAAGCGTGAGAGTAATGGGGATTTGAACAGCCACAGGGGCCGTGCTAACCACAGCAAACCCTGAAAGCCGCAGATACGAAATACAGCACAAAACCACGGATGCACCCAGAAGAAAAGAGGGGTTATGAAAACCTGGGAGTTATATAACCACAGTGTGGATATGGGGGGGGGCAGGCTTTTTAAAACCTGATTCAATCCACAGTGTGGTGCAACTTCACGAAAGGGCGGCTGATTACTCTCCCAAGCTTGGGACGGGATGAAGAGGACGTTGCATTTCCATGGAGATAAAAGACAAACTGTGGGTTAAACACAAGTTTAGATTTCATGGGAAACACACACACACACACACACACTCTTCTGTAACAGAGCCGGCCAAGTCTTTGTCAGGATTTCAACAAAAGTGGTTTGAACCTGCGGCTGTGCGAGGGAGTGTGAGGGAGAGATAGGAACGGGGGAAAAAGGGGGTCGGGGGCGGGGACAGAGGAGACAGACAGAGAGGAAGCTGCACGGGGACATGTCACTGCCAACTGGAGGCTCACACTGGAACAGGAGGGTTTGTTTCAGACGGACAGTGTGCGCTTTGCTTTGTAGCTGCAGAAGCAGCCTGTCTTGTCTTTGCTTGATGAGAGAAACAGCATGTGGTTAAGCTTAAGCGACGGCCACTCATCGGATGCTGCAAAAAGAGACTGTGTGTGAGAAACAATTCTGCAGCATTGAGACGAAAAAACCTCCAAATGTGCTGCAGCAGCAGAATAGTTTAGTCAACACAAACTGCAATAAAAACGCAGCCTTTATGCGCACTCCGCAATATGCTGTCACATTTTCATGAAACAGTGAAACTACTCTTACACTTTGTGAAAAGGGAAATTCACCGTCAGGCTGTTGTTAGGTAAAAATGGAAAATTAGACCCCCTGCTTTTAAACCCCACTGCTGCAGAAGCCACGCTGCGTCTGCCCGCGAGGCAAAGTGTAAGAAACACTTGCTTCATTATAACCGAGGATCTGTGCTGTCATGAGGCAGCTTTAGAAAAGTGAATACATCAGTGTAAGTGAACACACACACACACACACACACACACACACACACACACACACACATACGATGGTGTTTAAATGTCAGTTCCAATCAGCTCTGTTTATAGGACCTTTTATGGAAGAAGAATTAGCTTCAAGCCTTTTTTTAGAACAAATAATACATTCTAGTTTCCGACCTCTGAGCCTTCACATTCATCTCTGTGTTATCTTTAAAACTATGCTTAGATCAGCATTCCAAGCAGCAGACATATTCATATTTAGAACATTGCCTGTACTGTATGTCATTGTTTTAATGGTAGACAATCGTTAGGGACATCGCTTCACATCATGTCATATTCATCCACGTTCAATTCTGTTTCATACATCACAATCATAATCATTTCTTCTTTCCTGCTTTTCAAGTCTGTGCATCCTTAAATCAGTTTGATTGGATTAACTAATGCAGTCACCAATCTAAGAGAAGTGCTGTTCATAAAAATAATATATGGTAATAATTCTGAAAAAAAGGGTTTGGGAGACAGATTTGCTGCGCCCAAGAAAAGTCTCTCTTTTTTAACAACATGGTTAAAGACGTTTAATTTGACTTTTTACATAACATCAAATAAATTAGCAGCGCAAGGGACATGATGCTTTAAATTACTTTTAATTAAAATATGCCTCCAGAGGCAGCCAGAAGTGCAAAGACAGAAGGAGACGTTTCTTTTTTTATGTTGGTGCATTATTTCTCAACATGAATTTTGACCATAAATACTATTTATTTACTCTACAGGACTGTAATAAGTTCGAATTGAATAATGATAAGTCTGTTGGAGTGATTGCCTTGATTCGGTGCAAGTGGGAAAGGCCAGACAGACCAAATATAGACTCAAACCCATAAATCCATCAACCGCACAGAGGCAAACACTGAGTCATCGTTGGGTCTCTGTATCCAAACATGTGTCCCCGGTGACGTTTCACGGCATTTGACATGCACTTCAAATGCAAATGCAAGCTCCTCCAACGTAAACTCGCACAATTTCACAAGGAATGAGTCTGGCCTGGAAACTCTATAAACATGTCAGAGGACGTCCAACAGCACTGCACACCATTAGGAAGAATTTACAGCAGGCTTCACAGCAAGGAAGCCAAACAGAAAGAGGAAGAGAGAGTTTCTGCTGGAAGTATAATTAGTGAACTAATAACCTGTTGGAAGTAATTAGTGCAGACCTGAGATATATAACCTGACTTCAACACCAAGGGGGCACAGTGATAGATGACAGTGGATGGGATCTGCCCATGTGCATCTTATGTCTCTCAACTGCCATTCACAACACAGTGGATGTGATTAAACCTTATGAATGTGAAGGGCTAAATATGATTTCCTGTGTGCAGCATGTAACAGTTAGCTGTCATGTTATTCCAATGATATTCCAAAGCTTTAAATATGCCAGATTTGGGGCTGTTTCAAATATAAATATTTGTCTTGTCTGTATTCTGTCCTTTTACATTTCGTGACACCAAATAGTGTCTTTGCACAGGTGAATTGTATGTCTTTACGTTTACACCATCTTTAATCAGAAACCCCTGGGATCATTTCCAGTTTCCACCGCAATCCACAAAGTTGCGGCGCTCTTTAAATATCCTGTGCCACGGTTTCCTGGACGTGATTGTTGCCACAAGTGCAGCTGAACAGGAGACTGGGATTATGTCATTGTGTGAAATGGGATTTCCATTAGTTTGAAGAGAGGCTGGCTCCCGCTTTTCCCTCATTGCAGCGCCACAGTGTTCGATGCGCCTCCGAGTGCGCACGACCAACCTGCAGCGGCGCTGCGCATCCGCCTGCCAGACATCTGGCTGCGCTGGATCCGTTTTTGGCGGCGCTTATTCTGGCCGAAATAACCGCCAACAGGTGGATAAGTCGATTTTTGTGAGAACATTGGTGGAAATAGACCCGGGGGAACCTGGACGCGATGCAGAACCAGGTGTAATCCACCGAGGAAACTTGGTTGTGGTGTATTTTCGTCTCCGGTGTGTGTGTGGTGTGTGTGTGTGTTGCTGAGCTGAATGCGGCTGCGTTTTTTCTCCAAATAAGACCGGATGGAAGTCGTGATCAAAACGGGCCGAGTCTGGATGTACAGCAGGAGAACTGCAAAGTCTCCAAAAACGTGAGGGCAGAATGCAGACTGGACCCGAACCCGAGAGGATCGCGGACTGGCGTCCACAGACCACGACGCGTTAACCGGCGGGGTCTCCACGCAGATCCACGCTCCGGTTTCCTGCTGAAGTTGATGGGGATTATCTTTAAAGCTCTACAGGTCTGTTTCAAGCAGGTTTCACTGCAAAAGAAGAAAAAGTGATTATCCTGAGCCAAGTTCCAATGCCCAACATCCCAAAGGTCAGTGATTTGCGTGTATGAAATTTTCCATACACATTTTCTCCAGAGCAGCCGTGAAAAAATGCATCTGGGAACCTTTTGGGTCCCTCGGCTGCTGAGGAAGGAGCCCAGACGTCTCCCATTTTCACAACCATTTCTATTTTTATCCAAGCTGATCCCCGGGATCATTTCTCACACACTAACACCGAAATAAAAATGTCAAATCTCACCTCTGACAGTTGATTTGTAACCAGTTTGCTCCAATTGCAGCTTCACTGTGATCTGCTTGAAAGATGCATTGTGCTGTTTTGTCCTCATAACTTTAAGACATGAGATGCATTTTGCTTCTCATTGCATATTCTCTGCTGCTGCACCTGATTACTACAGAAAACCCCCTGCACAGCAGGACACACGCAGATATCAGCAAACCATCCACGGATTCTCCTGTACTGGAGTTTGTGCTCGCTGGGAAATCATATAGCTTCAATATCTGGCAACCCAGCATATTGTTTAATATTAAAAGACCAAAATAAGCTAATGCAATAAGAGCAAAACCCTGTGTGAGACTGGCACCTGATGTCCAACCCTCAGGATTATGCATAGTGCTAAATGTAATTATTTAATCTGTGTCATCTAACATTTTTAATTTTCTTATAGCTTTAATAATTTCCAAGCCTTTTATGAAGAAAATGTTAAACAATGATGCTTGCAGGGCTTGGTATTGTATTGGAAATGCATTATTCTGGTAACAGTTTAAAAATCAACTCCAGTATTGGCAGAAGGACCCACTTTTATAGATTCACAATAAGGTTGCCAAGCAAGCAAAAAGTTACTGCACCAGCCAAGAAATGGGCAGAAATTTCAGGCCTAGTCAAGCAGACATCACCACATCATACATACACTTCAGGTTTTATGAAGACACATTTTCTACGTCAACGTTGAATCATGGTTAATTTAACTTAAACTTTATGACAAGACTTCAGACCGGACTACTGAGGGAGGCCATCGAGTCATGAAGGAGTTGATGTTCAGCATCTGAGGAGGAGGGGACGGTACTTACAGTAACTTCCACCAGGTCTCATCAGCTGCTTAAGGTCAAAAAGCTCAATTTTGGTCTCATCAAACCACGGAACCTTCTGCTGGTTGACTTCAGGGTTTCCCAGCTGCAAACTGAGAGCTTTTTTTTTCTCTTCTCTCTACCCTGAAGCTGTGGCTGCTGAACAACTGTTTCCTACTGTACGTACAGTCTCTCCCATCTCGGCTTGAAGTTTGCAACTCCTGCAGACGAGTCTTGTGTAGATGTCCTGGTGGACTCCCTCGCTAATCTCTCTGGGGTTGATTTAAGCATGTGCCATAATTCTTACAGTCCTTAATGATGGATTTAACTGTGCTCCAAGGGATATTCAGTGACTCTGAAATGCCCTTGTGTCCGTCCTCTGACTTCTGCTTCAGTAACTTTTCAGATTTGCTTAGTAGTTTTTGCCTAATTCAGCAGTAACTGGACCTTCCACTTATAGTGTAAGTGTAGTGATTGTGCTGTAAATATAGTGCCAATGCTACAATCTACAACATATTCACTCATATTCAGTCATTTTTGGTCTATTTTTTATAGAGAATTGTTTTAACTTTGACATGAAAGGCTTCAATAAGCCAAATTAAATCAACCGTGATTCAATATTGGGACTAAATAAAAGGTGAACACTTTCTAAACAGGTGAATGTTATTTATAGGCTCTGGAATTATTGAGCTTTTCACAAAGCTGATTTACTCTTACCTCTCTTGGCTCATATTTACATTTAAAGACATCAGAAAGCCATTAATCTTCATATCTAATCCTCACCAATATAAAAAATGACCAGGATTTACCAGGAGTGTTAAACTTTTCCTTTTCCTTCCTTCTGCTATTAAAGGATACAGAGCATTCAGCACAGCACACATAGTTTGGCGCATATTGATAAAAGAAATTGCTGTTTTTCTCCTTCTTATTTTAAACTAATTAGGCTGCAGTGAGTATGTTAATCCACTCATTATTTAGTGGATAGAGACACAGAGCAATAATGAGTTGTGCTGAAACCTTAGGAAGCATTAAGCACTAGCTGCAAACACTAAAAGACTTGATCTTTTTTGTGTGTTTTTGCTCACCTGTTTTATTCTGCACCTTTTCATCTCTTCCACCTTCTGTTTGCCTCTCATCTAAGCTTTAAATCGTCTTAAATGCATTAGTAAAGGGTGTAAAAACAGCCAAACCATTGTGTTGACTTTGTTGTTCTTATTTTCAGCATTGAACGCAGATTTCCAAATGACTTTATTCCTGTGGCTGCATGCATATAGTCTGAGAAGACCCAAACAGAGTGTTATCTTATTTTTAATATCGACAGGCGACACACAACAAGGTCCTAATGTTCTGCTTATAATTCTAAACATTACTCCCTCATCTTCTATTCATGCTCAGTAGTTTGGTGTTGCAGTGTGTTTGTGCAGTATCTCTTGCCACTGTCAAACCCTAGACAACCCCCAGGATCTTGACCATTACCTTTAAAAAGTGCAGCGTCCTTTATTTTGAGAAGCTGCAAACACAAAAGTCCTGGAAACGTAATTTCTGCTGTCACCAGGCAACCGCTGTCTGCCAATCACTTACCCAAGCATTACTAATGACATTAGCCGAAGCTATTAGTAACTTGAGATTTAAATTCTTATCATCCATTTCAGCTAAAAGCCTGACAGTGTATCATGATTTTTCTTTTTGCTGTCGAGCAGGAGCAACCGCTGCCAACTTTCCTTCTGTTCTTCTGGCGTAGTTTGGATTTACCTGACAGATGATCAGAGAAAACAGTGAAGCAATGTGAGCTGTTTCCCTGCTCACTGTTGAATTTTTTTTTTTTTTTACCTTTTTCTGTCGGCGCTTTTGTCCAAAAACGGCAAAAGACCTGCAACACTCACTAACGTGTGGAACTTGGACTCCAGAGCGAAGCAATAAATCATGTCCCCGTCCCTTCCAGGGTGGACTTCTCCCGTTTGGCAGCAGCTGCAGCAGTGTTAGCAGGGTGCTGGTGAGCTGAAGCCTGAGGAGATGTCACAGCTGTACTATCGGCGGACTGACAGCTCCTCGTACCAGGACCGCATCCCACTGAGAATTGTGCGGGCCGAGTCGGAGCTGTCGCCTTTGGAGAAAGCGTACCTTGGAGCTGTGGAGAAGGGCGACTATGCCAGTGTCAAACAGGCGCTGGAGGTGTGTATGCTTGTGCATAAGTGAAAAGCTGAATAGAGCAATTGATTGGTAAATGGATGAATGAGTACAGCCACTGAAACTTAATTATGGATGCATAAATGAATGGATATAAAATCCTTAATTTAATTGGATTGATGTGGAAGAAGATTAGAGGATTTATGGGTAATACATGCAGCCGTGGTGATCCTCGACTCATTTCCAGCAACATCTGGGGCCTTTATTTACCCTGACAAGTGTCAGGCTATTAGCAGACACAAGATATTGCTTGAGAGCAGCTGTTCTTCGGTACAACAGTTTGTCTAGGAAGCTGAAAATTATACTTTAAAACTGCAATTATTAGGCATTATCACAAAACAACTGCAAACAATGCATTAGGAAAATATAATACTGCAGAGAAACGTTATCATCAATGATAGTGGGAAAACAGTATAAAATTCTGTTAACATTATTTTTTGTATAAAGTGAACGGTTTCTGTTCAGAAATCAATTTTGTTCCATTTCACTGTGTATTTGGAGCTAATCAGTGTTATTCTTCTCAACCAAGTCCCAGAGTAGCACTTAAAACAAACGCTGACTTTAAATCACAACCTCGTTTTCGTCAGGAGGCAGAGATCTACTTCAAGATTAACATCAACTGCATCGACCCTCTCGGCCGCACAGCTCTGCTGATTGCCATTGAGAACGAGAACCTGGAAATCATTGAACTCTTGCTGAGCTTCAACGTTTACGTCGGCGATGCCCTGCTGCACGCGATCCGCAAGGAAGTGGTGGGAGCCGTGGAGCTGCTGCTAAATCACAAGAAGCCAAGTGGGGGCATGCAGGTGAGGATGGGGAGGGGGGCTGAGGGGAGAAGTCTCAAGTTAGGGAGGCTTGATTTGTGATGGCTGCAGACACGGCTGGGGGGGGGGACAGCAGGAGACAACATGTGGACAAAACACTGAGGCCAAATTGTGCCATCATGGTAGTTTGATATCAAACCAAGTAAAAAAAAAAAACTGGATTTGATGTGTTATAGTTTGTAAAAGATATCCTTTAAGCATTTAGCTCACAAATTATGATATATTACAAATACACTGCGACTTACATTAAATGTAAAGAGAGTCATTTACATTAGTTAGATTATTGAGTTTAACGAATAAAAACAAAAACTTGATGATCAGTGAAGCAAAACGCTTCCGCACGTGGACCACAGTGGGCCACACGCCAAATCGCAGGAGGGATTAAAGATCTAACTGAATGATAGAGTGCAGTGTCAGCCACTAACATACTGCTACTCATTTCTCTCTCTGCTTTCGCCCGGAGTTCTTCACACCATCCAAAATAATTGACCCAGTATTGTTGGCAACAACAAAAGCTGACACTTCAAAAAGCTGCCTTCATAAGCCTTTTAGAAAAAAGAGCAGGTCTTACAGAATAAAAGAGATTTAATGAGCATGTTCAGTGCGAAGAAAAAAAAATTGGATTTGTTGCATATTTTATTCAAAGTTTTTTTTGAAGATGTCTTGTAGGGATGGAGATGCAGCGCTGTTGTTCATAAACAGATTCCCTTTTTCTAGTGAATGAGAACTGCCAGTTTAGAACTTTAATCACTGTAATCAAAAACTAATAGTGTTATTAATTTCAGATCGGCGCCCCCATTTACACTGATTGCTCTCCACTCAACGAGAGTTTTCATTTACTTTTTTTTTTGTTCCCCGCCGCAGACGTCAGAACACACACATGCAGTGCATCCCGTTTCTGGTTTTCCCTCTCCATCAACAGTAATGCACAGTAAACTACGAACCAACACATGTTTGTGGCTCCCGTGATCAACAGTAGGCTGCTTGTTGTGTCCTGTTACAATCTGTGCATTTGGCTATGATATAATAGAGTAAATAGCTTTAAAAAGGATCATTTATGAAGCCAAAACAGGGAGTTTATTGTTTTATTAAATGGATGTGTGGATATGAGACACAGGCTGAAGCCACTGTAGCATCTAATGCATCAGCTCCTTCATTTCTTCTTAAATGTCTTCACAACATTGTGCTTCTTTCCATCACAAATAGTTTGTGGAAATCGATCTCTCCAGCGCCACCACGGAGGGCTGATGGCTTGTATTAAAAGGCTGTTACAGAAAAATGTGCGGCCAGTGTCCTTCCTCAAATTTATTTATTAGGAGATTTGGTTTATGCATTGCTGATTGTGGGCATATGTCTTTCTATTTTGCAGGATGCCTGAAATAATCTTGCAAGTGTTGTGGCTTATTTGTTGTCGGTGCTTCGGATATCAGCGTTTTAAACAGCGTCATGCATTATCCTCTGAGTGCTGATATGCATCTGTCAGAGCTGGGGCTCAAAGTGTTTTGCAATTAAAAGGGCCTTTGGGTGCTTTTGTGCTTTGGTTTTTCCGGGCTTTATTCTTTTCATCGTCCACATTTAGCTCATTGTTTTTTTTGGGTCAATCTGCAACCTACATCCAATGGTGCACATGGTTATATAAGGGAATCCCTTGTCTTCCTACGTGTAACACAGAGCATGACGCAGAGTAAATTTAACAACGCTTACCTAAACCCACAAAGACTTTGCATTATTTTCTGCAGTGTCATTCAAAAATGAAACGGCGCACTGCCCTGTTTCATACCGGCTTTATTTGAACATTTGTTCTTTTGTAGATAACACGTGAAAACTGTGGGGAGGCTTATTAAAAACAAAAGCAACGAATTTTTTAACCAATATGCTGATGGTGGACGCCTGATTCTATTAAAAGTAAACTAACGTGCGTTACATGAACGAGTGGGCTGTAATTCAGTTTCTTTTCCGCACTATTATCATAACTTCACATCGACCAGCCTGCGCTCTTCCTGCTCCATGCTTGGGCACAGGCCAAAGCTGTTTGATGTGGATTATTTGATGTCCCTCCTCCCTCCATGTGGAGAACAGAGTATAGAGCTTATTAGATCACCCTCCTCTGCAAAATATGACGACTCTCAGACGTGGCTCCGTGCCACTCTTTGGAGTTGATGCTGCACTGTGACTCTGCTCTGAGAGTAAACAGCACAAGTCATTTGTAGCTGCGTAATAAAGTGACTTCTGTGCACATTATGTGCAGTATGGGTGATGAAACCTTCTTGAGAAAATTAACCCGTCCCCTAGAGGATAGTTTTGTTCCGTGGAGGATGGTGGTGAAGCAGAGGTTTACTCTGCCTGTTTTTACTCATAACAGGCTATTTTCAGCTCTTGTCTGGCTGATTATTTCAGATATTTTTGTTAATACTATTTACGAAACGTACATATGAGCAAACCTTGCGAAGTGCAGCAAACGCCAGCATTTCGTGTCCTTTGTATTTCATATGACATATGACATTAACTAATTGCAATTATGCATGTTTTGGAGGAACATTTTCCCCTGAGTTCACATCAAAATGTGTCTTCTTTTCGATCTGGGTGTAGCAAGTCGCACAGTGTGTCGCCTGTCGACTCACTCGTCAGCCTGTCGCCGTGTTTTATTCCTGTGTAAGGATACAGATTAGAACACCCAGTCGCCTGAGGGTTGATATATCTGAGAGATCAATATCTGAGAGATCAATATCATATTGTTCGTCTTGTCAGTACATCAGGCTTTCTGTCCTTTGAAATAGCTACTGGTCTATGAACTTACAGTTCAGTGCTAAATTGTAGAGTTTGAACAACACAGTATTTAATGTTTAATATTTAATGGCTTATATGAGGATGCAAACTTGACTCTAAACCTAACCTAATAACATTCAGCTGGAACAGATGTTCTTTCATCATTGCAAATAACAGAAATGGTCGAGTATAAAAAACAAGTTATAGTAAAATGCTGAAAAATATATTAGTGCAAAAGCTTTCATCTTTCTTTATAAAATATAAATTAACTATATTTTCGAGTAATTGTTTGTTTTACTTTTTACTTGTTTTACAGCTGGTTTAGTTTTGGGGGACAAATCGTGTTTTAGGTTTAAATTTGTACTCTCACTGACGTAGGTGGACATTTGTTGTTATGGTTACAATATAAATGTGGCCAAAGGTTTTAGAATAATGGATGTGATGTTTTAAGAAATACCAACAAGCTTAAAACAGGAAATGAACAATGTCTTTATTTATCCAACTCACCCTCCTCCTGATTTAAACGAGGACACGTAATGATAAGATGTAATTATGGTTTGAAATAACTTCCCATTTGTGTATTTCAGGGAGGACACTCTGAAATACAGTACATTCAGTCAAATGTATATGATTTCATTTTTTGCACACATGCATAAAAATAAACAAATAAATACAAAATAAATATCTATAACTAGATAAAAAGTTCAGCATCTTAATAAATAAATGCTCCAATATCTTATGAGCAAACTACATTTAGGTACATGCTGTTCACATCTTTACATCTGTATCTATGGATTTATTTATTAAACCATGTTAAAATGAACAACACAGCTGATGGAACACATTCTGTCCAGACACTGGGGGCATAATCAGGATTTTATGTAGAATTTATGTATCTGTCTGTCTTGTATATGACACCTTCTCTCTCTATCTATATATATATATATATGCATGTCTCTGTCTGTCTGTTTCTTCCATTTCTCTCACCACAGAATCAGATAATAGACTTTCAATTAAAATAAGTCGGAGGGGCCAGCTTACTCGTCTGCAGCCCACGGTCCTGTATCCCTGCTGAATGACACGGGAATAGCAAAAGGGCTTAACTGGAGTAGGTGATAAGAGGCCTAGGTGAAATGAGGCTCTATCTGAGCATAATGATTCCCACTGCAATGTGTGAAATACTGATGCTTTTTAAGCTGTGCCCTTTAAGCTTTACCGCCGTTCTGATGTGGGGAGCGTTTATTTTTTCACCACCAAGGACATCATTCCTGGCAAGGTATTTGACTAGTTTTTACTGCAACTTGCCAAAGGCCCCTAACAACCGCTTTCTTGATCTTGCTTATCGCTTTTAACCCCATTGTAAAAAGCCTTAAACTGCATTTTGCAGCGGAGAGAATGTCTTTCAGGCTTTGCGTTTCTCCAAACCAATTACTTCTTTGGCCTGAGCATGTCACTTAAACCTGACAGAAGGGAGAAAAAGGGACTCTAAATTGGCAAAATTTCAGCCAAGGCCAAATGTGCTGCTCTGGGAGCCTCGTTCGGTATAATGAATGTGTGATTAAGGCTTAACTTCTTTCGCTTCCCCTCAAAGGTTCCTCCTATCTTATTGGACAAGCAGTTCTCTGACTTCACCCCTGACATCACTCCCATCATCCTCGCCGCACACACTAACAACTATGAAATTATCAAGCTTCTGGTGCAGAAAGGTGTGTCTATGCCACAGCCACACGAGGTGGGTAAACCAAATGTTTCTCATTTGTGCCGTAAATTGTTTGTGTGTTTTGTTGCTATTATCGGCTTAAAACTCCATATCTTCAAAATGTCAACAACTGTTCGGGGAGTAAACAGAAGTCTTGTGTTCATCTTGATTAGACTGCAGCTTTCACAATCTCCAGGGGGGTTGAAAGTATTTATAAGCCCAGAAGGTCTGAGTTTTACTGATGTTCTCAGTCAGATCAGATAATACTGAAGATAATTCGTTTTCGGTCAACAGCAGATTAATTGCAGGTGCAACATTTACATAATATCCATAAAACACAATATCGCTTGCATACTTTATGAGAGCTTATTTTTTAAACACATACTCAATATCAGAAGTCATCAATATTCCGATAAAGGCTTGTTCACATACTTTTAAATAAGTAAATGAGTTTTTACATTTGTTTTGGCAAGCTTAATTAAAATAAATATGCCCGCAATTTCCAATTACATCACACCGCACTCAGCTAATATAACGGCACCTCACATGCATTTCTATTACCGAACACAGACGAGCCTCTTTTCAACGTGTCCGCGCTGTGTTTGATGTTGCAGGTGCGCTGCAACTGTGTGGAGTGTGTGTCTAGTTCTGATGTGGACAGCCTGCGGCACTCGCGCTCGCGCCTCAACATCTACAAAGCGCTGTCGAGTCCGTCGCTAATTGCGCTCTCCAGCGAGGACCCCTTCCTTACTGCGTTCCGGCTCAGCTGGGAGCTGCAGGAGCTCAGCAAGGTCAGGACGGCTGACAGTGGAGTGGAACATCATGATCTCATTAAAAAAGAGACTTATTAACGAAACTGCGCTGCATTCATTCATGCCCTTTCATAACGCCGTTATATGATCTGCAATGGCTTGTAAATTTTCTAAGACAATCATTTATATGTCTCATTAATATAAATTGGCCTGTGTAAAAGCCCAAATACGCCAGCCTCAGACATTATAATTCACAGAAATAATTCCTTGCCTGCTAGGGTGCATAGTATTTCCAGCTCAAACATTAGTGTTTAATTTAGTTTATCGAGGTGATGCATAAATTAAATACCCGTAAACAAGTGGGAAACTGCTTAAATAACACAAAATAGCTAGGGGAAGGTTTGATCACTGTACCACCGCCCTTTTCTTGACATACATTAACTCTGACATTTGCCTTGATATATTGATTTACATTTAAAGTGTTTTTTATGGACTGTTCATCTTTGGAGATGCCATTAGCTCTTGCATGTACTTCACATTACTGCATCTTTCAGGTGGAGAATGAGTTCAAATCCGAGTATGAGGAGCTGTCGCAGCAGTGCAAACAGTTTGCCAAGGACCTCCTGGACCAGACAAGGAGCTCCAGAGAGCTGGAGATGATCCTCAACTACAGGGACGATATCAATATATTGGAAGAGGAAGGAAATAACGATCTGGCAAGACTCAAACTAGCTATCAAGTACCACCAAAAAGAGGTAAGCATCATAAAACAGTGCTTATATATCAGAATATTAATGCTGACTATTAATCAGCCTTGCATTAACTTTGGCCTTGAGTATTCACATTAAGGTAATCAGGTTTCAGCAGGTTTTAATCTGCAGCTTTCTGTGCAGATCATATGACAGAGGTGGAAAAGGCAAAGCGGTGTGAGAGTTATAGTTTAAAACGTGTCGTTAATTCACTCTCATCTGTTGGCACACTTCCACTCAGTCAAGAGCAACCTGCCTCCTCTTTCACCGAACACAAGTGGGAGAGCCAGACACGGCTGTAATACGACACGTTCGGCCTTTGAAAGACTTTGTGAAATGTGTTTTTTTCGCACATATCCTTTTCTCCTTTGCTCAGTATTGTTTGCACGGTCACCTACTGTCCAGCGTGCTGGTGGATTTCAATGCCACATGCCCCAGGCAGCATTCATGGCATGTTGCCTGGGGAGGACTGCCAAGCTTTTACTCTAAGCTAATACTTCGTCTCCTCATAGGTGTCACTGACGGTTTGAACTTGTGTTATGATGTTAGATTCTTTTGTAAAGTTGCTAGACGCTGGTGTGTGCAGGATCTAATTTATTTTTTCGTTGACAGTTGACACGGATGACAGAGAGGCAGGTACAGGTTTTGATTCAAGGGTGTAAGGTGATACTTGGTTTCATGTGTTCATACTGTAGATGTACAGTTATTGTTTTTTAATTACTGTTATTAGGTGCCAGTCAATCATTACATAATGGAAAATGTATGGTGTGTGTGTAGGACTATATGTGTGTTTACTGGGAAACCATTAGGAATGAGGCATGATTACCTTTACAGTGACTTGTCATTTTGCTGAATTAAATTTAAAATACATTCAAACAAAATATGTTTTGATTATATTTAAATATTGATTAAATTATTATGAAGTTAATGATAAATAATACACAATGTTACTGTGCGCTGATTTTAATGCTTTTGTTTTCTTCTGTGATGATGCTTTCCCAGGGTGTATAGCTATTAATAGTGTGCAAATAAACTAATTTAATGGCAAAAATGTTCTCTAAAGCATATAAATAAATGTGTGCCACTGCTATAAACATCATCAGTAGCACATACAAATAATAGAGCAGTGTCTAAAAGTTATGTTCTCCTTCATATTTTGCGGATAATCGCTGACTTGTTAGTTAGTGAAATGTGTTTACTATAGTTTGCATTTATCTGGTAAAGTCGTGGATGAAAGATAAATAAGAAGAAAATCCCATGAGCACTGCATGTGATACTTGGGGGATGTACTTGCTAACCTGTTAGATAGCCGAAGGATTCCTCAGGCAAGTAGAAAAGGATAAAATGAATATTTCAGGGAACGTTCTTTTCTTCCGAGTATAAAGGTGAAGGCGAAATGATGGGGAAGCGGTTGTGTTTTGCTTGCAGCACTGCCTGGTTGTCAGAGCAGCTAAACTTTTTTTGGATGCGTATTGATTTATGATGTTGCTGTTCCCTCCTTCAGTAATCCAGTTGTTGCAAATGGAGACACCGGTTGGCGCATAAGCATGTCAGGTAACAAAAGGCCAACTGGGACGTGTGCGAGTGCACAAGTAGACACGATGATGGACCCAACCTTTGAGGGCTTTGGCAGTAAATCTGTCGCTGTGCAGAAAGTAAGCAAGCGTCCTCTGTCCCTCTCACATCCCCTCTCTCCAGCACTGTTTTCATAATCCCAGTCATGTCCCAATATGGCCTTCACCTGCGTCCTATTCATAACACCCTTCGACTGTGCTACAACTTTGATGGAGGTGTCTCATGTTGTTGGTAACCATCCCCCCGGCTGCCCTTTTCAAAAGATAAATGTCCAAATTATAGAGCAGCAAAAGCTTTGTTGGCCTTATTTACCAGGTTCCAAAATAGTTTTATGTTTTCTCTAAAATCAAGTTACATTAATGTTCATTCATATTCTACCTCGTTATTAAATTAAGTCTGTAAACCGCTTATCTCTAAAAAGATGGCGATTTCCAGAACTTAAATGATCTCACAGATTCAGACGTCTGTTTTCACATGTTTTGGAGTTGTAGTTTGTAGCTTCATACTGCTGTATGTGCGTCTGCAAAAGAAGCTGCTCGAAAATGTTTTCATATAAATTCACTGGAATAAAAATCAGCAGCGTATTTGCAGTTTAGCTCGGTGAAGCTGTGGCCCCATAACAGCATTTCCACTGCAGCCTCCTGTGAAGGGAAAATGACATCTGTGCAGTGTAATTGGAGGTGCACACACACACACACACACACACACACACACAGGTAGCTACAAGACTTGCTCTGTGGTTGTGATGGATGATCTTTACGCCAGACGAGGTTCTGGCCCCTGTGAGGGACCGTGGGTTAAGTGGACGCACTTAGTTGCGCTGGAAAGGCTCATTTGACAGTTTTTGCAGAGTAACAGTTATTATGTTCGGGGCATTTTGTCTGTGGTGTGATCACCACTTATCTCTTTCAGCAATTTTGCGCTCAAGCACTTCTAATTGGCGTGCCATTCAGGCTGAATGTGTGATTTTACTTTTTTTATTTTAGATAATACTGGCTGGTGATGTGTTCCAGTGAGTCACCAGGAGCCTGCTTCTGACCCCCAAC
This sequence comes from Channa striata, assembly GCA_033026295.1. NCBI lineage: Eukaryota > Metazoa > Chordata > Actinopteri > Anabantiformes > Channidae > Channa > Channa striata. Next base: position 8,462,710 of record CM065182.1, on the reverse strand, counting down.
TGAACAAAATGTGGGACGCATCTCCTCTAAGCCGTCACACACATACTCGCTCGTTTGTGATTTTGTAGTTATCCTTGCGTCTGTTGTGTGTTTTCCAGCGTCGTTTGCCGCTGTGCTCCCGGGGTTTTTAACTGCAATTTAAAACGGTCTGAAGAGACGTCTCCACAGGCCTCCCGCCTAAAGAGCCGAGCTAACAGAGAAGCCTGTGCTTTGATGCCGTGGGTGGTCAAATCCGATAAATATGATCCATAACACATGCACATTAAAGTGCCAATTATCCCCTCTACCTCCCTGAGGGTTTCAAAGGTGGATTGTTCTCATTTGTACTGATGTACTTGCCAAAATATAGGTGTATACATTGAAGATCCACAGGGCGAGTGAAAACATACTGTCTCTTTAATATTTGAAATGTTCAGAGGCGCCAAGGGAAACCTATCAATTTCACATGCTGTAGTTTGACGTTGCCCCCTTGTGAGATCTCGTAAAAACTGCAATTCGCTGTTTACATGTTTTGATTGTCTCTATAAAATTCAACAATAAGTATCATGTAAGGAAGAAACGTTAGGACCCAGTTATATCAGTAAATTATAGAATTTTTTAAAAAGAGAGAACAACATTAACCTAGGGACACATTTTAAAAATATATTCACCAACAATTTCTTCACTTAAGGTGTCAGACAGTGTGATCACAAGTGTGTGTGGGTTGATTCAGAAGTTCGTGCACATTGTACAGAGGTTTTTCAAGCATCTTTGTAGAGTGTGATTCAATTTTTAACAGATACGCAAACACTATACTTTCAATATAAGAGTACATGCAAGGAAAGGGTTTGGATATCTCCCTTTGAAAATATTTCAAATGGCAAGTTATTTTTTTTAGAGCCGTATGTATTTCTGCTCTTAGCAAGAGAAGAAGCAGCTACAGCACATCCAGCTGTTGTGCTTGTTGTCAGGAGTTGTGTTTGTGTCGTTGCGTGTCAGTGACAATAGAAGAGAACTGTTTCTGCAGACATTTAACTATGGCAGGGCCTCAGGGAAGCGTGTCTTCATAGTGCTAGAAACTATCCTCACTTGTCCGCTCACACAGGGATAAGCACTTTTCTGGCATTTGTGGACAGTTGACCGTGGAGAGAGAGGCAGCAAAGGTGGTACGACAACACTTTCCCTACTGGAACCGAGACCTGGATGGATTCCGTTTGAGCTGTGTGAATAAGCCACCTAAGGCAAATATGACGCTTGGTGATTGTGACAAACAAAGGCGGGGAGCCAAAACTGGGGTGTATGAAAATATCGGAAGGTAAATTTCACGATAAGAAAGTTTGTATAAATAATGGCCCTTGATATGAAATGAACACAAATACTCACAGTTTCTTAGATAATTGAGAACACTAAGCCTGTTCCCGAAAACTTTGGACAAGTATATTAGCATGGATACATTTCCTAATTACAGTGCTAATTATCCTAATTTGAGACCTCATTAGCATCCCTGTCAGTGTTTAATATGTCATAGTGATTAAAGCAGGACATCAGGCAGCTCAAGTGGCTCTCGTTAACTGTCATTAATTAGGACTAGTGTTCTGACAAGGAGTGAAAGATGCGAGCTAAACAGTGAAAGAGCCGCACACCTGCGCCTCCAAAAGTCCAGATACCTTTGATGGAACAGCTGTGACAAAACGATCAAAGCGTTCTTTGAATAGACGGGACAATTCTATCTATAGCTGCCGCAGGATGTAAACAAGATCATTACAAGATTTAGCCTGTGCCCGTGAGTCTGCTTTCAGACTTTGGGGCAACGTAATGAGTTTAGCTGCTTTGCCTAGAAAAGGCAGGAGACAAGTGAAAACTCAACTGGAGCTTTTCCCCTCAGTCTTTATTCACCGGAACGTGGTGGTTACACAAAGAGTTGAAGCCACATCTCTGATCATCCCTGTTATCGTAACGCTCTCTTTCCTTCCTTTGTTCTGTCTTTCCTTTGACAAAAGAAAAGGTATTCCTCTTCTCCTGCACTCAGGCATGAAATTGGTCACCCCCCCGTCCCCCCAGTCCCCATATCTGCATTCCCCTCCAGTTGTGTTGGTAATACTTTAGTTGAAGTATGGAAATGTGAGGCATTCTACTCCATAGCCTGACGCAGATAGGGATCTCGGGTTCCCATGGCAACGAGGCTGCAGTGTCGGCGAATTGGCAGCCGCCGGTGCCAGTCGACACTTTGACTCTGTTAGAGAGACTCGGCGTGATGTTTCACATCGTGTGCGCCCGTGTCTCATGCTGTTAATCTCATTTATGCAAGTTTGTTGTTGTGTTTAGTTACGAGAACATATCCCACATATCTGACGATTACTACCGGACGGTGTTGGACTGTAGTAATTTTAATTCATTTAGCCGAGGCAGCCCCCACAGCGCGGCTTTAATACTTTGGCCTTAACAATCACTTTGAGGACAAGTTCACGTTCAGGTGCCCGTGTGAACACTAATCAAGGGATTTCTGTTGTTAATACTGGTCACAAACAGAAAAAAAATCTCAGTACGTCATCTGTGCAAAAACATATTGCAATGTTTATTTATGGACAAAAAAGGATTTAACCTGTCAAATTAGTCACAACAGGCAGGTATCTCCCAAATTTGCCTCGTCTGTCTTTGTGTTTTCCAACTTTTCTCTTTGAGTGAAACTAAACAGGGAAACACCAAGAGATGATTTCAGAGTAACAAGACTTTGACATACAAAGATATGAGCTTGTTTTAATGAGCTCCAACTACTTAAGCCCCATTTTACCTTCAGATACATATTTGAAGTGCTTAGATAGAAAACACCTTTTGGAGGCATCTCTTAAACGACATAGCCATAGTCGTAGCTGAGAGGCACATACACAAATCTCAAGAAAAACATGATCCTATAGTTTCTCTTTCACACTCTTCGCTGCTGTTTTAGTTGTGGGCTGTTTTTCAGCCACAAACTGAAATCCTCCGAAAATCTTGATGTGCGTTGGGATGTGTGATTACACTTCAATTTTGACACCGCCAACACATCCTGCTCTTCTGTTTGTACAGTATGCTCCAAACTGGAATTTGCTGCGGTTTGCTAATTCTGGCATGTGTCTTCTGGGACGTGGCGCTCTGTGTAAAACTATGAAACATCCTGAGGCTGAGGATGCTGCCTCCCAGCAGGCGTCACATCTTACATTAGTGTAAGAAAAGTTTTTTTCCAAACAGCCCAAAAAGATGAAAAGTTGTCTCGTTTTATTTCTCTCTCAGTTCGTAGCTCAGCCAAACTGCCAGCAGCTCTTGGCGTCCCGGTGGTACGACGAGTTTCCCGGCTGGAGGCGACGCCACTGGGCCGGGAAGTTTGTCACCTGTGTCTTCATTGGCCTCCTGTACCCCTTGTTTGCCCTGTGCTACCTCATCGCGCCAAAGAGTCGCTACGGCCTCTTCATACGCAAGCCCTTCATCAAGTTCATCTGCCACACAGCGTCATACCTGACCTTTCTATTCCTGCTGCTCCTGGCCTCCCAGCACATCGTCACCACAGAGCAGGGCAGGCAGGACAGGCAAGGCCCTGCACCGACCACTGTGGAGTGGATGATCCTGCCCTGGGTGCTGGGTGAGTAAAAGCGATGAGGACAGGGGGCGTATTCGCTCATCATGTATAGAAATAACACCGAGGCTATCTGACAAGGGCAAAACGGACAAAATGACATCACCCAGTTTTAAAAGTTTGTTTAGACCGATTTTATTAATTTTATAAAAGTGTCAGTGGATGTTACTTAGAAGGCTGCAGGTTTGGAGTCTCACAAGAGCTCTGTCCTTATATTAATCTACGCTATGAATAGGAGCATAGGGATGGTCCTGTTCCCTTTTCAGCTCATGACTCCTCTAAAATCATGAACATTAAAAACATCTATGGCTTAGATTGCCAGACTCCACTCAAAGCACCACTGGGCCTAAATACAGAGATACTGGCTCTTAGTCTTGTTAATGAAGTATGTAGATATTTTCCGAAGCAATTTCTGATCTTTCTGCTGATGATTCAGTCAGGGGAGGTCGATGCCCATCTAAGCTAAAAGTCCTCTCACTCCCACTCAATCTGTGCAGCAAATAAGCAGAATGTTTTTCTGCGCAGCCCCTACAGGCCCCTGAATAACTGAGCTATTTCAACAGTCACCTGCTCGAAACAAGCACGCCCATGTCTGCATAATGACATTAACCGTTCAGAACTATCTCTATTATTTTAGGATTCATTTGGGCAGAGATCAAGCAAATGTGGGATGGTGGTTTCCAAGACTACGTCCATGACTGGTGGAACCTGATGGACTTTGTCATGAACTCTCTTTACCTGGCTACCATCTCTCTGAAGATCGTGGCCTACACTAAGGTAAGCAGCTATGAATTACTACTATTAAGCAACGAATCGCAGTAGAAAAGGCAGCGTCGGTGTGATCTCAGTGCGTCTGTTCCCCGTCCCTTCCCCTGTTCAGTACAGCGGCAGTAAGCCCAGGAACCAGTGGGAGATGTGGCATCCAACACTGGTAGCTGAGGCAGTGTTTGCCATAGCCAACATTTTCAGTTCCCTGCGCCTGATCTCACTGTTCACAGCCAACTCTCATCTGGGGCCTCTGCAAATCTCTCTTGGGAGAATGCTGTTAGACATCCTGAAGTTCCTCTTCATCTACTGTCTGGTAAACAGAAATGTCTGAGCTCAGACAGGAGCAAACATGTGCTGTTGGATATGAATATGAGCAATAATGGTTTCCATTATTCACATATTTATCTATGTGCAGGTCTTACTGGCCTTTGCGAATGGGCTGAACCAGCTGTACTTTTACTACGAGACCAAGGCTTCAGATGAGAAGGGAAAATGCAAGGGTATCCGATGTGTGGAGCAGAACAACGCGTTCTCCACGTGAGTTCACGCGAGTCGAAACTTGCTGGCATGTGCAATGTATATGTGTCATGTTGTGAAAGCAAGTGGCAAAGAAATAGAGACGTGAGAGTCTGTGTGTGTCGCTGGGAATAAACTCCAGGTTTAGTCAAAATTAAAATGGGTATTTGATTTATATGCATTATTTCAATGAGTTCCCTCTGTGTGACATGTATCCCGTGCAGATTGTTCGAGACCCTGCAGAGTCTCTTCTGGTCAATCTTCGGTCTGATTAGCTTGTACGTGACCAATGTGGACGCGGACCATCAGTTCACCGAGTTTGTTGGAGCCACCATGTTTGGCACCTACAACATCATCTCACTGGTGGTTCTTCTCAACATGCTCATAGCCATGATGAACAACTCCTACCAGCACATTGCCGTGAGCACACATCAGACACATTCCCAAACAAAAAGTGGCGCAAGAGAAATGCATAAAGCGTGTTTTTCAAATGTGCCCTAATCTTAATTTCAGGATCATGCAGACATCGAGTGGAAATTTGCGAGGACAAAGCTGTGGATGAGTTACTTTGAAGAAGGGGCCACTCTCCCGGCCCCGTTCAACATCATCCCTAGTCCCAAATCTTTCTGGTACCTGCTCTGTTGGATTAAGAAGCAGGTGTGCAAGAGGACAAACTTCAAGCGCCCTGAAAGCTTTGGCTCTCTCGGAGTAAGTTGAGCGTCAAAACACATTTGAATTAGTCGCACATAGATAGGAAGAGGGTCCGACTTGTGAGCTTTTCCTAATACTCCATCAATGCGGCTTTTCTTTGCAGCACAGACAGAAAAGGTTAATGCAAGTTTTTCAATACTGTAAAAAAAATTTAAAGATGTTTTGCCTTTTTTCTCTCATCTCCCACTCTCACTGTAACTCCTTCCCTCCGGCATCTGATGTCTGCGCAGAGACGAGCAGCAGAGAACCTGAGAATAAATCATCAGTATCAGGTACAGTAGTTTTCTCTCAGAGGGAACTAAAAGTGATTACTGTCCTCTGCTCTCGTGTGGGTGGGCGGCTCAGAGAATGTGTGCATACAAGCGCGTGACAGATCACCCATTATGCTCTTTGACTGCTTTCCATACTTTCAATTGCCATCTGTCAGAAGAATAGACCTAACAATTACACTCAGCGGGATTCCCTATTCGTCCTCATCTGCAGGGGGTTGTTGTATTCTTTTTGTCAGAGGAGATGGAGCTGTATATATCTGTCATCTTCTTCCTGACTCGTTGCCTGACTATTGATTCACGTTAACTATACAACTATACATTCATGTTATTGTTTTCAAAGACATTTATTCTCTCACTATTGTAGGAGGTACTGAGGAATTTAGTGAAACGTTATGTGGCTGCCATGATCAGAGATGCCAAGACGGAGGAAGGCCTGACTGAAGATAACTTTAAGGTAAGCTCAGGTCATATAAACTTCATCATTTGTGTTCTTTATTAGCAATTATCACATGACTGCGTGTGTGCCAAGGGGCCACACCCAACTCTACTGTCAGGAAGCTCAAAACACTAAAATTCATTATTTGGATCGAACCGCCTCCATATGAATCAATATGCTGCCGTTTGTCTGCTGCGTGTAAAATATTGAAATCCTGACTCAAAAGATTTTGCCATATGAACATAAATAATATGTCAGTTTTGCTTCTTCAGCTCATTCGTCTTCTCTCTCTCTCTTTTGAGAGAGACTGAATTGAATTGAGTTTTTAGTCAGCAATTTAAAATGGCATTTTTAATGCATACACTAAAAAGTTAATCAGCCATCATTTGGCATATTGACCCTTGGCTTGCTGAGGCATATTTGTCAGCTGTCATATGGATTGCCTGAGCCAGGTAATTGCCTCAAAACTTACAGTATTAAAATGATTTTTGCATGCTTTGTGAGAGAAATAAAGTGCTTTATCATTATACAATAAATTACATTTTATCCACTTAGTGCTGACTGAGTGAAGTGTAATCGATGCTCTGCAGACACGGGGACTCATAGTTAAAAGCTTTAGTTAATGTACCAGGGGAGTTTACTCCACGCTTTGCTCTTTCAGGAGCTGAAACAAGACATCTCCAGTTTTCGTTATGAAGTGATGGGCATGATGAAGACAGGGAAGCCTGGTCTGCAGGGAGCGAAAGCCAGTGGCAGCTCGGTGGAGTTTAGTCTGGTTTACCCTAACTCCTCGCTCAAGGTTTCTCCTTCCCCTCAGAGCAGCCAAGTTAAAAGCAAACTCAACCGTTTCAAGATAACCACATCTATCCTCAAGCAGAGTGGCTCTACAGCTTCACCCAGGCCGCCGGAAGCCTCCAACGGACTCCCTAACGGACTCTGGAACCTTGTTCCTGATGAGAGCTCAAGTGAAAAGTCGAGCCAGAGGAGAAACTTCCCCAAAGACATTAGTGACTTTGGCTTGTTCCAGAAACGACACTGGGGCAGCAAAGAAGGCGCCTCAGGTGCAGGAGAGCTTTCCAGGGGGATGTACTCTTTATCAGAGACTGCGGGAGAGTCAGAGGGGTCCGACACAGAGCAACAGGGCAAAGAACAAAGCAGAGGTAAGGATGAGAGGGAACTCTTAACGGAGCAAAATGTGGGAGACGTTTCAGCGAATGAGGCAGCTGAGGAGAACAGCGAGGTCTCGAACAACAACAGCAGCTTGGAGACGGATGGGCATGAAGAAACCAAGGCAAAGGACAAAGACAGTTTAGCGTGCGGCGACTCTGTAGCTGACGGATGTTTGTCAGAGGAGTGAGATGTGAGGAGATAACGCTGGACTGAAAGCAGAGAGACTGACAATCACCGAGAGCGTCGAGCGAGGAATGCTGTTTCACAACTGTACCTGTCATTGTTGGTTTTTTGCAAAGGGTCGGACTTTTCGAGTTACTACTAGTAATTACTAACCTAATGATCAGCTTTGATCTTTGGAGACTCAGGGAGGCCTTTGCTTTAAACGCTTCAAAACGCTGTTATATTAGCAGCGGAGAAATAATAAAGGTGTTTGGAGCTCAGTGCAAGAATCGCAAGGATTTCAATTTTAGCATAAATTTAGTTCGCGTTATCTTTCCCCCAAGAGATGATTGAAAATAATTATTTCCAGAGACTGATAATTTCATTTTTCAAACTCATTGACGCCCTTACTTGACACGTGCTCTCGTTTTCACATTATCCACTGTTCGCCATATCTCTCTCTACCTCTTTTCTCCTTCTCTCTCCCCATCCCGTTCCCATTAGAGCAATACGTGTGTTCTGTTTTAGACCCGACTCTGCCTTACGCTGTCCGTTTCTGCACTTTACATTCTTTATACTGGCATCACAAAATATCCGAAAGATGTGTCGAGCTCTGATCATGCAACAATAACCCTGTCAGTGTTTTTCTATGCAAATAGCTGGGATTCTCACCGCTGTGATGGGGACGATTGTATTAACGGTGACAGGTATTGACATGATAGGTATTCTCATCTTTAAGGAAGAACATGGCTGACTGTCAGTTAAAATAAAGTGGCATATTTATGATGTGCATTTACAGCAACATATTATTCAAGTTTTATCACTACGAAAAAGAATACACTTTGCAGTTTTTTTTTTAAACCGGTATCTTTAGATGTCATGTTATTTTGGATGAATGGTGTTTTAGACATGAAAACGTAGATCAAAAATAAATCTAGAAGTCTTTATTTTGCTTTTTTCTTTTGTTCACTGCACATTGCAGACAGATGAACACAATACTCAAACACTATACTGTCATGATGGGGCAACACAGTTCACGTTTTGCTCTCAGTGTTTTTTTTTATTTCCGAAGCTGCTAAGAATAAGTATTTCACACTGGTTTCATAGTCTCTCGTTGATTCTAAAATAAGCATTTGGTATTCAGAAGAAATAGCTCCAACACATTACTGGTTAGGAAAAAATAATAATTTCATTTACTGTGCTGTTTTCATGTTGCTGAATGCATGCACAATTAAACAGCAATGCTTTAATGCCATAAAAACATAGTGTGGAAAATTAAATCGTTCAAATTAACTTGGTTCAATCACTTCTTATTTCAAGGGCTAATTTCATGAAGTTCAGTCTATTTCCAAGGCTCCAAATTCATTGATTATGCAGGGCTTCTAGTTTGCATTTTGGTGAATACGAATGAGGTGGAAATCATTTATTTTGACACAAGAATTGTAGTTTTATTACAATTTGAAGGCATGTCACAAAAACAATTCTCATGAAATATTCTTTCGACACCTTCATCGAAAATTCCCCACAGCTACATTTAATGTTTTAATTGAACCCTTTAAGAGGTCTAAAGATAAAAGAGTGAACTGGGTTTAAACCTGTTCGATGGAGCTGTACCAACAGTGGGGCATTACCTGGACATTTTTAATGGAGCATCTGTCGAAAAGTATAAATGCCAGAAGCAAGTGCTTTTGAATGAATGCATGAATCGAGTTAGACCAAGCTCAGTGCAGAATTACTGAACCCTTTCAGGGAGCTGTTTTCTTCCTCTTCAAGCGACAATCTGCCCATTAACTGCTGAAATGTTCTTCCATTAGTCCTAAGAGTAAGTGCGGGAAAATCACACAATGGGAGGCCGTTTACAGGATCTTTGGGCAATTTGCCACCAAGAAAAAAAAAAAAAAGGAATAAAAAAGAAAAGCTTGTTCATTCTGTCCTTTGTTAAAGTCTCTCCAGAAACAGAGATGCAGGAGATTGAACTGCAAACTAATATAATATATCATATAAAATGTAAAGCCTGTTCTTCTACATTAGTTACAGTTGTCATCATGTGCTCGAGAACTGTCTGCTTTGGTCAAAATGGTTGCAAATAATTCTGTAATTCAAGTTCTCAAAAGTGTAATGGATAATATATGTTGAAAATACTTTTTAGTCTTGATGGACCTGTATCCTCCAGATGATTAATTTATATAACTCATGTATTTCTCTAATTCTCAAAACTAAAGGCAGAAGCTTGAAAATCTGCGACGTGGCCCTTTAATGTAACTGAAGCAACAAAAAGATGCAGCTATGTATCTAAAACCCCAGCAGGAAATTTTCCTTCATAACACTGTTGTCCAAACTAAAACTAGTCCTGTGTGTTTTCCCACAGAAATGTTGTTTTTCTCCGAACAGCTGAACAGATATATATTTTTTGCAGCTTTCTGAAACCTTCCTATCTGTACGCTCAGTGGCCTGTAATTTTTTTTTTTCTGCGAACAAGTGTCCAAGCAAAGGAAAGATGAAATTTTCAACAGATGATGAAACTATGTGATCAGACGACTCTGCTGACAAGCTCCTGGGGCTGTGATGGTCGTCCAACTGCACTGATCCAGGCTCTCACAGATGCTGAAACAAATGAATATAAAGTGCCTTTATGCATTTACAGATATTTTATAACTAGATTTTAGTTCCAAACACTATTTTAATACTTTCCATTAAAGCTGAAGTGATTCCCTCTGAACCTCGACCAGCTTTGCCCTCAACACTTAAAACTTGACTTACTTGAAATTGTCCAATGAAACAAATGTGTTTTGTCCCTAAATTACAAAAAATACTCACATTTGCAGTCCAAATTTTAAAAAAAGCGTGAAGTCAGATTCCATGGATTCATGATCAAGAAGAAAAATCAGAAAAGGCGCCACTAAATTTAAATGTAAATTTAACATACTGAGTTACAATGATAAATATGAAATATGTTCCCATCTTAACCACAGATGACTGTACTGACACGTTCTTCCCACTAGGTGGAGATGTTATTATAGACTGGCCTTATTGCTATGTCTCTTTTTCTTTTTATCTTTTGCATGATCTAAGTTCCTAAATAACTGCCTGCATCCTGCAGTGGACTATGGTGCAGCCTTGCGGGCACCAAGAAGGTGACACACAGGGATTTTCTGTTTTCAATGAAGAGGAGGCTGACAGAAAAGAGACAAATAACAGCGAGACGTTTTTTAGAGGGTTAATCATAATCAAAGTGATAACCATCATGTGTAGTAGATCTTTGTTGTACTGTTAGATTTTCTAAATCTTAGAGGAGCAGGGAAGGGAAAGCAAAAAATGAAACAAATGTATAGCTGATGAGTTTAAATGCTGCAAATTCAATACTGGCTTGAATATGTGTGTTTCCTTAATGTTACTGTTTCCAGAGGGAGGAGGCCCTGTTGGATGCAGCTCAGACTTTTGCTGCTGTCTTCTCTGTCAGAGAGGTCATGCACATTCATAAGAGCTTCTGCTGATCACAAAACATGTAGTATTTTTTAAAATGCAAAACTCTTCAATATCACTGCAAATACTGTGGAAGAAACCAAACATTTAACTGCAGTAGCATCAGATAATTGTCTTTTTTTTCTGTGGTAGAATTAATTTTTAATGATGTGAAAATGATCAAGCTGTAAAGGAACCAGGAGAAGGATATAAAACCATTTCATTAGCGTGAGTGTGAGCACCACAGGTCTTCCCTCTGCTCTGTCTGGCTTCACATCCGTGGCCTAAACTGGAAATTTGAGCTCTCGCCTCAATAAATCAACAACATCAAGAGAGCCCTGACCTGCATGTCTCCACTTAGGAAGCATACCTGCTGATGTTCACAAGTCAAGACCTTACACGACAACGTCCGGAGAATCTGTGTTTTCTTTTTTTTTTTCCTTCGAGCTATATCTGATCTGGCTTCAACTATGAGACACTGAGACAGCTCTAGGGACAAGCCGGGACTGGGAAAGACTTAAGCTGATGAATGATAACCATGACAGCAGGGAGGATGAAGGGAAAAGGGAAGCTGCCGGAGCACGAAGGGGAGCTGATGGAAATGATGAATCCACATAGCAAAAGTAAGGAGGAGGAGAGCACTGTCCCAGGGGTTGGAGGATAAAAATATATTCAGACTTCTGTCAAAGCAACTGTAACTCTATTATCTACACAGATTTGTTAATAAGGCTCCTTGGGTTTGATTTATTCTAGCGCATTAAAAACATATCAATCAATTTTATTTGAATCATTTTCTGCCAAAATGTCTCAAAGAAACAAAGGAGAGGTGTGTTTACTGCCTCTGTTAGTTCATGTGTGAGCCTGAGTGAGTGTCTTTATCCTTAAATGTGTCTTTAGTCCAATTTTCAACTGCATCAGTCTTAAATGAATCTTAAATGAAGTCAATATGTCTCTGAGGGCAATCCTCAGCTAGAGGACAAGGCGTTACAAAAGCGCTTAGGACTCAATGTGAAGTTCAAGTTACAGGGTGTCCTCGGTGCTCTGGGATGTGATGGTGGTAAAGAAATTCATGAGAAAGGCGTGTGAAAAAACGTGAGAAAAAGGGGGAGACAATAAGCTCACGCGTGAGTCAGAGCCGGAGGCTGGATTTCTGACTGGGGAGAAGGGGGGTGTGTGCTCGGGAGCAGGACATAATGGTATGGAAAAGACCGAGAGGGAGTCAAAACAGAGTGGGTGGGTGCGGGTGTGGGTTGGAGGGAGAGGCACGTTGCTATAAAAGCGCCCTCTCTCACATCGCCCGTGTGTTTCTTTGCTGGGGTGCAGTTGTGTGAGTGTGCGTGTGTGTGTGTGTGTGTTTGTTTGTTTGTTTGTGTGACAAAGAAAAAGACAAGAGGAGTGTGTGTTTGCGGCACTAAAGAGGACTGATAACTCCTCAGGATGCGTCAGCTGCTAGTGGTGACCTCAGTGCTGGTGGCGCTCTGTTCTCTGGAGAGCGTCGACTCTTCAGCTTATGACAAGATAGTCTCGCACAGTCGCATACGAGCCAGGAATCAAGGGTAAGAAGTGGGACAGAGGGTGAGAGCTAGACAAAAGGGGGAGTGTGTGATGTCAGGCAGAGGCTGATACACGTTTAACAGCTTTGTAGTTTTTTTTTTTGAGTTATGAATTCAGCAGAAATCTGATTATTTTAACAATCTGCTTGCATTTGTTGACAGAAAAAATTGCGTATCATTATTAAAAAGCTGACAGACGTGTGTCTACATGTGAAGTGCTTTGTAGGTCAGATTTTACATTTGTGCTTTGTTTTAAATAGTTTTTTTTTTTAGCATTAGATTGTGATTTGATAAGCAGGTCAGACACACTGATGACTTTATTGATTGGAGCCCTAATGGAAAATTCAATATTGCCCCTCACATTCATTCACTTGTCAATTTGGTGATTTGAAAATGACTCTGCTATTTTTATCATTAAGTCTTATTAAAGAGTCTTTGTGCTAATTAACTTCCATTATTAATTGTTGTTAGACAAATGGGGTGTGAATTATAAATATTATTGGCTCTTAAAAACAAAGTATTCATTGTCACTCAGCGATGCATAAGCCTTGACACGCACAGTTTAAATGACATTCCTTCTTGATCTGCTTGCACTCCTCCCTGTTTTTACCCTCACTCAACAACCTTCTCCCCCTCCCTCACCTCCTCATCCTTTGTTCCTTCTCCTCTTCCCCCCTCACCTGTTCTCCCTCCCTCAATTGCTTCGCTCTTTCCTTGTCGCTCTCTCATCACCCTCTCCCTCCCCCCTCTCCTCGTCTCTCAGCCCCAATGTGTGCGCTCTGCAGCAGGTCCTCGGCAGCAAGAAGAAGTACTTCAGCACATGTAGAAACTGGTACAAAGGCTCCATCTGCGGCAAGAAGGCGTAAGTCTTGACAAAAGGATTGAATGAATGGAAATTCTTTTTTCTTTTATCTTTTGTTGGTGGTCATCACCAATGTCCAAGTTTCTAAACACGCAGCGGCTACACAAACCTTCAGTAGAGGCAGTCAGACAGGAAACATCTGGGCATTAATTTGAATTCTGCCTGTTTTCAGAATTCCTAAAGAGTCCGACAGACATTCAGGTGTTTTAGAGTTTCTGTACATGTGTTCATGGATTTGACCTGAGTGCTAACCTTGGCAGCTGGTACCTGCTAGTTTATTTTACTGTTGTCCTGAGGTCAGCACTGTGTGAGCCCAGCTGTGTGGACCCTCAGGCTCAAGTCAACACACAGTCCTCTAATCATTCGCAATAAACAAATGGGGTTCGAAATGATGGTGATGGTTGAAAAATACTATTTCCAACATATCATGTAGGGATTTAGATATTCCTTAAAAGAGCTTTGGGCCATATTCCACATCTTCCAAAAAACTGCATTTGAAACTCTTAAAATGCAGAATATGATAGAATATAATTCTTTTTCTCCCTTTGTCTGAATCCACCCCTCCTCTCCTCACAAGCCTGAGCATGCAAAGTCGCCTGCAGGCCGGGGGTTTGTTCTTTTGTAGACCTGCTGATGTTTCAAACTGCACAAAGGTGATTGATGCCCCACTCAAAGGGTTCAGGTGCTCAGGAAAACTTTTATACTTTTTGTGTATGTGTGAAGTTATGCAAAACGGTGGGTATATTGCAACTCTAGTTCTGGGGCAGTGTGTCGTTAATTTGTCTGTGTTTCATACTGTGTAATTACATTTTATAATTTAATTGCAGATTACAGATACACATTTTAATTAGATATGTATCCAAATATTTTTTTATAAAATGTTCAGATGGCTGGTATAAGTGGATGTGACCCACAGCAGGAGTAAGAGCTCTTTTAGATTTCTGCAAAAGATTTTCTTTACAATCTGTTGCAGAATGAGAATATGTTAGGTTGAAGTATGTGGATGATAGATGCGGATCTGTTTATGGAGCCCAAGGCTCGGCTGGAGATGCTCTGCCTTTTAGTTGACCTACATGTAGTGATGCGAGCTCTTTCTCACTTGCTCTCTATGAACCGCACACGCAAGACCACACATGCACACGTACAGTAAACACACTTCTGTTAGTCACAAAATCAGCTGTCACACCTTCTGCTGAGTGATAATAAACATCAGAATGACTAGATGAGAGGGAAGCTGGATAAAAGAGTGGCTGAGTCAGAAGCGTTTCATTTTCTCCCAGCGTTACCAACATAACACACAAACCACCCAACAAGCACTAAACAACTATTAGTGAAGATAATAAAACACGAGGAAACATTGCAGGGAAGTAATGAGGGTTTCTGTGGAAGGGACCAAACACATGGAACTGTTTTTGTCCTTCAGGCTGCTAAGCAACAATAACTATAGAAATAAAAATAACTATGAGAGGTTTTTTTAGCAAACCCAAATTGTTCTTAATTTGATCAATTTGAATTTATCAGATTAAGTACTGAAGCACAATAAATATGTAAAAGAGTAATGGAGAAAACATGAAAGCAAAGCAAAGCCAGGAAAAGCTTTCCTACACTCGCCCACTGTCATTTGTTGACACTGACACTGACATTGTTGTACAGCAGTGCAGGAAATCCACCCAGAGAGATTAGAAAAGTCTGTTCGCCACAGGTTGACGTACGAACAAACTGGCCTTTAAAGCTCCGGAACAACACATGCGGTGAATCTCTTAGAAGCAAACATTTGCAAAAGAACAAATTATGCCACTGGGAATTCATCCTGTGCTGTGTTCTTCTAATTATCTACTATGGAGTTAAATGATACCATGGGGATTTTTTATTCCCTTAATTTCCACAAATAGGTGCTGATGTGAGCCGCTGGAGGTTCAGATGGAAATAATTTTTGTGCGTTGTGATGTGCTGGAGGTGATATACACAGCATGCAGGGAGCACATTTATTTGTGGTTGGAATATTACTACCATAATAATGCGATAGACTGACAACACGAAGGTCAATCTCCATGTTTAAAAAATAGAAAAATGTTGGCACAGTGTTCAGGAAACTACTGGCACTGTTCAGGAAACACTGATGAGGACACATGAGACAATTATTATTGTTGATTATATAACAGGAAAAAAACTGTAATGTTCTTATCTGATGCCAGGCAACCCCACCTAGAGTGTGTGTGTGTGTGTGTGTGCGTGCACAGATACCCTGTGTTTTCACATTTGCTCATCTGGAAGCCACATTGAGCTGGTTCATGCAGTGACACATCCAGAGGCCTCGTTTCTGGCTGGTTCTGTCTCTGGTCTTTACTGCATCCATTATCCTGTCAGAGTGCAGCAAGGGAGCAATGACTTCATACTTTCCTGACAGCCAGCTGTGTGTGTGGATATTTATGTATTTTACATTGGATCAATTAGTGTCAAAGTGTAGAAAAATCGCACTGTAAGCAACACGAGTGTGCGCACAAAAATAGCAAACTCATAGAGTTCTGTATTTATGCACATTTCCACATAAACGCAGACAAGAGAGGTTTTCTAGAAGCTACGAGTCGCTTTAGGGAGCTGAAAGCAGAAAGTGAGTGATGTTCTCTGTTGTGTGCACTGAACTGGATGTTTGAAGACGGCTAAGAAGGGAGCGGTGTGCCCCTGCATAATGTATCACTACTATTCATTTGTGAAAGGAAAGCAAACAGTTATTTGTTTCGCACGTCAGTCTCGTACAGAGAGCACACACTGCGTGGAGGTTCATAACGAGTTCATTTCACTTATTTCCATGGGAAAAGACGGACCCCGATGTAAAACTCAAATGCAGGGGATGTGTAATAGGTCTTGGTAAAAAAAAAAAAAAAAAAAAAAGACAAACCTTTTGACCAAACTCACTGAATGGTCCAACTGGAACCTACGAAGTGATTCGGGTTCAAGATCAATTAAAGTTCTTCCAGCATTCATGGACGCGGTGGCTGTTCCTCCGGTGGCTCATTGTTGAGCATCCAGTGCTGACTCACTGCTCCTTTGCTTTGCATCTTGGAATATGTGTGTTAACTTGGGATGGAAGCCAAACAAATGGCTGCCCAGCGCTGCAGCTTAGTTTCCTCTAACTTTCACTGATGATGTACCTCCTGTAGAACTGTTTTTCACCTGAGTACAGCACAGTCCTCTACCACCACAAGACATTTTCTAACTCTATACAATACAAAAACACTCAAATGCCACATACAATTCATTATTAAATCCATTGCAAGCTAAAATTCGTATTAGTGATGCTGACAGTAGTTTGGTGACTTTTACAGTTCTTGTCCGTGGTTTCAGCTGCTGAGTGAATATTTAACACCAAAATTCTTTATTTCTTTATATTTAATATTCAAACTGGCGTCTCTGGTCTTAATTGCATTTGTGGCTTTAACACTTTCCAGCAGTTAGATGTTGTACTGAAAAAAAGAATACTCAACATTAAATCTGCTTTCTCTGAGTTTTGCATTTTTTTGATCAAGATATAGTTTAATTATCTTTGGCTGATATCATGTGAATTACCTTGAAAAAAAAAAAAATTGGCACAAATGCCCTGCAGTAGTTCAGACTGAGGAACATGGATCAATCGTGCAGTTTTATTGTTGTTCTTGCTGTTAACAGCTTCTTTCTGCTTCCTGACAGGATGTCTCTCCTCTGTAGAACTCAGTTTGATTTATTGGCCAGTGTGTGTGACATGGGTGTGTGCTGCACAGGAGCGGCACACACCCACGTCATATTACAGCATTTAGCTTTAAAACAGTATGTTGTAGTAACGACTATAGTTTTTGACTAACTGTATGCGACATAGAAATATTCCTTCTCATGTTTTTTTTTTTTTTTTTTGTTTCTTTAATAATAATTTTGAAGAGAGACAACAAATCTCAACAGTAATGGAACTCACAGTGTTTTTTTTTCTTTCGGCCCGTTTCGATTATGTATGTAACTCTTCTGTTGTCTGTCTGGAGAAAAGTGTCTTGAGCTTGTGTTTTCTTACTGACTCATTGACCTGCTGGGAGTCTCTGCCAGTCTTCTCGTGACCGCGTTTAATGCACTACATTCGTGTTCTGTTTTTCTGGCCCTTTTTATTCCCCATGACTTGCTTCCTTTTTATGTTTTATTACATCATCATTCATCGTATCTAACTTTCAAATGTGCTTTTAATGCCCAATTATGGATATGTTATTTGGTGAGTAAGATCCTTTCCTCTCCTGCCCAGAATGTCTTCACTGCCCTAAAACCAAACATGTCTGTGGTCATAACGGCTCTTGAGGTTATTTTATTACATCTATTTTTCTTCTGGCTTTGTGTGAATTGTTAAATTTCCATCTCTCTGTCTATTTTTGCCACTCTATCATATTTTCTTCATACAATACGTATATGTTTGTGTCTTTTTTTGACAGTATGGTAGTATATGAGTGTTGTCCTGGGTACATGAAGCTGCAGGACCACAAAGGATGCCCTGCAGGTGGGTTTCTAACACCACAGGGCCTGAATGCTCTAATAACATAATTCTGTCAATTCAAAGTAATTTCAAAATTATTATTCCTGTTGACTGGCCTATTGCTGGGAATGAACAATCCATCTGCTTTTCCCACACAGTGGCCCCCATTGACCATGTGTATGGTACTCTGGGGCTGGTGAAGGCCACAACAACACAGCAATACTCTGACATGTCCAAGCTCAGAGAGGAAATTGAAGGCAAAGGCTCCTACACCATGTTTGCACCTAGCAACGAAGCCTGGGATCAGCTGGAATCTGTGGGTAGCCTGGAAGTTTCAAACTTTTCTACAGCAAGACAAACAAATACAATTACTTGCTCAGTCAGCGTTCTTTAACAAATGTTGTGATTTCCCCAGGAGGTACGGTCTGCGCTGGTCAGCAATGTGAACATCGAGCTGTACAATGCTCTTCACTTCCACATGGTGAACCACCGTTTACTGACCAAGGACATGAAGAACGGCATGACTGTATCCTCCATGTATAACGACCTGGGACTCTACATCAACCACTACCCAAATGGGGTCAGTTTATGCACAACAGATTGGATGACAACATGACTATAATATCTTAAAACTACTTCGATCTGAGTGAGTGGTTTAATTGAAAATTTCTGTTTTCCGAAGATTGTCACAGTAAATTGTGCCAGGATCATCCTGGGTAACCAGGTTGCCACAAATGGTGTGGTACACGTCATTGATCGGGTCATCAGCGCCGTGGGCAGCACCATCAGGAACATCCTGGATGTGACCGATGAGCTCTCCTCCTTCAATGTTTGTAACATTCATAGACTTTATTGCAAAGCCAATCTTTTCTTTGACTGATGAAACTAAGTTAAAAGTATCAAAAGATCAGTATTGAAAAATATTAGCCATCGGTACAAGGTTTCGAGCAAAAGAGGTTGAATTTATTTTAGGTATCTAGACTTGCTTGTGAGATGCACTGTGTTTCTTGTGTCCCAGACTGCAGCATTGGCGTCTGGTATGATGGACAAACTGGATGAGCCCGGCCAGTTACGCTGTTCGCTCCCACTAATGACGCTTTTAGAAAATTGGGCCCAGGCTACTTGGAGCGAATCATGGAAGACAAGGCTGTTATTGCAGGTATATTGCACGTGTTAAATGTGAATGGTAACAGAAATTACTATGATCAAAGCTTTTAATTACGCCGTATACTGACAAGAGTTGGATTGCTTAGATGTGAGGACTGTCACGATTGCTAATTAGTGTAGTGTAATGATTTTAGGGGACTTACGCGGTTGACAGTTTTGTTTCTATTGAAGTAACATGTGTTGCTTAATTTATTGCCAGAAAATTGATTGCTGACATTTATATTCCCAGGACTGTAATTACTTTGGACGTCTCCTGACTTTTATATAGCTATAGAGCTACCATTTATTTGTAGTGTTATGACCTTAAATCAGTCTGATAGGTTAATTCAATATTTACAAGCAAAATTACTGAGGCCACTTTCCAAATCCATTCCGCACATTCTTTCACACAAAGAAAGTCCACAAACCACGCAATAAAAGCAGCAAACCCAGGTCCCCACAGTAGCAGCTTATCTGTCGACTTGCTGAGTCAATACACAGCCAGGACTGTTTATGTACAGTAAGCCAATTTGGAAAAACAATATAACCGCAGATGACTTCTCAAACACTTGGCAGGATTTACTGACCACTCACATTAGAAACCCCTCTATAATAAAGATAATACGGAGCCTTTTGCCTTGTCTCTACAGGTTTGGGCAATAAAATAACTTGGCAGTGAAACACTGATTGCATTTAAAAATTTGTGGTTTTGGAAGTTATTCGCGCTGCCTTTGCCAGGCCACTATTACATCCTTAGTTTAAAAAGTGGTCAGTGGTGTAATCCCATATACAAATATTGACAGAAATAAACATTTCTAAAAGAGGTGAATGGATGTTTGTGCTTGTATGTGTGTTTGAGTTTTGAATATTGATTGCTACTGTAAACATTGCCATAACTGCCAGACCTATAAGCTCATGATTTTTTTTATTCTAAATAGCTGCTTTTCCCTAATAAGTTAATTCCCTGTATTAATAATTCCGAAACATTCAATTTGGGGCTATAGGAGAAAAGTCCACCCCTTCCCTGTTTTTATTTTTCAACTTTGGAGAAAAGTAAGTTTGAAGAGGCCAGTCAGAATTCTCTCGCTTTACAAGGTCATAAATGGTGTCATTTACACAGACCTTCCTCCAGATTGGTCATAACCCTGGATAGGGAAAGAAAATCAATAATGTCAACTGGGGAGAGATGAACGCTAGTGTAGGTACCTGATCTACGGTTCACACTCTTGCAAAGAGGCGTGGAGTGCAATAGCAAATTAAAATTTTGAGCTTCAAATGCTTTCAGACACGTCAAAATGTATAACTTCAGTTGTATTTCATCTGCACAATGAATCGAAAGATTCAGGGGAACTCTGAGACTTGTAAAACTTGTTAAAATGGGATGTAATATGGAAGAGTGGGAGTTGGTAAATCAAACCTACTATATCCCACTTTGCTCACACCAACTTTTTCCGTTTTGTTGCGTCAGCCCTGGTGAACTACCATCTGTTGAAGAGTGTTCAGTGTTCAGAAGCAATCATGGCAGGGTCACTGTACGAGACCGAAGAGGGAAGCACCATAGAGATCGGCTGTGATGGGGACAGTCTGACCGT
This sequence comes from Channa striata, assembly GCA_033026295.1. Classification (NCBI taxonomy): domain Eukaryota; kingdom Metazoa; phylum Chordata; class Actinopteri; order Anabantiformes; family Channidae; genus Channa; species Channa striata. The sequence goes on along the minus strand of CM065182.1, from coordinate 8,441,985 downwards.
CAATGGCATCAAGATGGTGCTGAAGAAGGACATTGTTGCCACCAATGGCGTGATCCATCTTATTGACGAGGTGCTGATCCCTAACTCAGGTAAAGCACATCTTGAACTTGATTTCAATTTTGTACACATTAAATACTAACATTAACAATCCTTTAGCTATATTTCTTTTTCTGTGATCATCACACTATCATTTTTTTGAAATATTAGCCAAGGAAGTGAAGGAGTTGATAGGAGAGTCCCAGAGCACGTTCAATGACATGATCTCCGAAATGGGCTTAGCTGCCGCCATGGGCCCGAAGAAAGAATACACACTCCTTGCTCCTGTCAATGCTGCCTTCACTCGTGAGTTGATCTCAAAACACGTTTAAATGAAGAGTGAAACAATGGTTTCAGTTTTCAGTGGCATATCATTTTTAAATCTCTAACCTTTCTTTGTATTTGTCAGAGGAGGTATTGTCAACAGAGCAGAGCCTGCTGAGACAAATTTTGGAAAACCACATCTTGAAGCTTAAAATTACGCTCAGTGAGCTCTACAATGGACAGCTGCTGGAAACACTGGCTGGGAAGCTGCTCAGAGTCTTCATCTACCGCAATGTGAGAGCTGCGTATGTGTTTGTGTGTGCAATTCTGCATCAAAGTCAAAGAAACAGGAAATGAGACAAGTAAGAAGGGATGGAAAGACAATCGAGAGTGTCAGCTTCCATACTGTAAATCTGAAAGCCATCACTCTTATCAAGTGTTACCACGATTTTACATATTTTCAGCTGGCAAAGAAACAGCTAAATAGTCCAGTTCTTGGCAGAGACGTGTGTTTTAGCTCTGGGAATCACATATTACAACCAACTAAATTTAATTTACTTGAAAAATGTTTTGTGTGATTGATTGCAGTCAAACGGGACAATCTCCTCTAAATTAAAACAGTACGTTTGTTTTTTGATTGTTTCTCTGTGTTCAGGCTGTGTGCATAGAAAACGCATGTATGGTACGTGGCAGTAAGGAAGGAAGCAACGGGGCTCTCCATCCTATCAGGACTCTCATCAAACCAGCAGAGAGATCAATGTTCCAGATCCTTGTTGCTGACGGACGCTTCAAGTAACAGTCATTTCTTATTTTATGTTATTTTTGTTGTCCTCGTTTTTATGATAAGTATGAGATGTATTCATTATTTATTTGTTGTTTGGTATTTGATCTCATAGCCTCTGTAAAGACAACCTAACTTTTCAAAATAGCATACAGGACTAAAAATGTCATAAACAAATATCAGAAGTAGCTTATGTTTACACATGTTTGCAAAAATTTGCTGTTTATTGCTTTTTCAAACATGAACTTTTTTGTTGATTTGAACTAATCCAGGATTTTCCTGTCGCTGATGGAGACTGCAGGCCTGCTGGATCTGTTGAAGCAGGAAGGCTCCTACACCATTTTTGCTCCAACTGATGATGCCTTTAGTGGGCTCAGCAAAGAGGACTTAAGTTTTCTCAAACGTATGTCATTTATAAAAACATATCAACTTACAGAGAAATGAGAGAGAATGCACTAGCTTTTCAGCACATGTGAATTACATTTGACTTTTGTTGTCACTCACAGGTGATCTAAATTCTTTGAGAACCATTCTGCTGTACCACTTCAGTAATGGCACCTTCATCAACGGAGGATTAGAAGGAGGAGTCACAAATCTGCTGAAAACCATCCAGGGCAACAATCTGCAAGTTTTGTCCGTACGTACGAGTAGCCATCATCTGAGCGTGCAGAATTTCCACACTATTTCTTCACCAACGGATGCATCAGTTCGTGAAATGCAGAGCGTTGCCTTTTGGAAAGGGTGTGCGACCAAAAATATAGAACACAATCCTGCTGGCTGGTAGCTGGAATTTAATTTCCTTAGGGCTGAAAATTAAAAAGCATTCTGGGTAATGGAGGCCATTTCCAATTGAGGAAAAAGCAGAAGATACAATATCCAAGAATTAATTCTTCTTTCAAGTGCACATTTATGCTACTAAATCATATTTTAAAGTATCACACATAAACACCCATTTAACTTAACCCAGTGTATTCACACATTTAAATGTTCACTTCAAAGAGCTCGGTGTCTTTGGAGAAAAGCCCAGAGTAATAGAATCTGGTTTCCTGACATTTCTGTCAACACCCACTCCGGCAGTTACCCACCACTCCCACCTGCTATTCCGACGCCTTCAAACTGCCATTGTTCTCGGTCCACCTTGCTTTTGTACATCAGTCTTCATGTCGACTTATCACCATTAACCTGAATTCTGCCCCTGCCCTCCCCGTCTCTTGTCATATCGGGTTATCAGCCAAGGTCTCATAGCAGGCCCCCTGGCCTTCCTTAATGGACACAGAAAAACTTGATTCAACCAGTGACAGGAACTATCCAGGCCCCAAGGAGAGAGTGATTTTTAAAACATATGTTCAGTCTTAGCATTTTTTTTTTTAAACTGGACTAAGGTTGAAGGAGAAATGACTCATTTCAGCAGGTGAGAGGTGGAAGCGAGGCAGCAGAGGAAAAGGGAAATCTGTCTATTCTCAGAATATTCAGTCACAACTGTGTGGACAATAAAACTGCAGGAAATTAATCATACATGGAATTCCCCAATCTGTGTTCCAACAAGGGCGCAGGCTGCATGGGATTTCTGTGTCTGGCCTCAGAAAAAGTTCTAATATTGATGTTTGGGGAGTATATAATTTGCAGAATCTCTCCTGGTGGAGACATTTTTCAACTGCTCGTTCATCTTCTCTTTAACCCAGGCTAACAACACCATTCATGTCAACTCTGTGGGCGTTCCAAACAGCGACCTGATGGCAACAAATGGTGTGATTCATGTGGTGAAGAATGTTCTCTATCCTGCAGGTGGGAACAGCATACATTACCATACATTCACATAATGTGCAAACAGGGCTGAGATGAATTATGTCTTTCCGGTCATGGTTACAGACCTGCCCGTGGGCCGTCAGGACCTCCTGGTCCTCCTGAGGAAGCTGATTAAGTACATCCAGATAAAGGTAGAGAGAAAACACACGTCTGTGAATATGTACAGATTAAATTGTTAAATTTGTCAATATGTCAAGTGCTTTATACAGTACCTTATGTTGCTGTTTTTGTTTTATAGTATGTTTCTGGATTTACTTATACCGAGATCCCGCTCACCTTCATCAGTAAGTTCCCTTAGTGAATTACTCTAAGACATTTGAATATTGCATATGCACTTGTAACAAGTTTCAACTATTTCTGTTACTTTACAGAGAGAACGATCACTACTCATGTAACAGGTGAGACCAGTATTGTGACCACATGATTGAATGTTTTGATCAAAGGATTGATTTAATATTACTGATGAAAAGTGAGTCTGATTTTAAAACTGACTTTCATTGTTAAAAATGAGCATTTTGCTATTAAGTCAATTCCAGCCCTGCAGCCATATGCACATCATCACTCCATTCAAGCCTCCCTTTTGCCTGCGTCTTTGTTCTTCTGATTATCGACTCTTATTTTTACTTAAGTCCACTTGGACTTCTTGGCCCATTTAATCAACCCCTTAGTGATGTGGTAATTAGGCAGTGGAAGCGTTCAGTAACAGGCTCATAAACTATAGAGGTCTCTTGGATGATGTTCACTCAGTTGGTCTGAGTCCAGTGAACAGATGGGAACATGCCTTGGATTCTTCCAAGGTGGTCGTGCACATAAGTTCAAAACTGAAGCTCTGGGCCTCCAGGTGGTTCATTTGAGGAATGTGATTTTATACTATAAATGTATAGAAATACAAATGTTACACTTGCTAAATCTATCAAAAACGTTATTTTATACTTTTTTTGGCATTGTAGTATGTTAACCTTTGTGAAGAGGAAAAAAATCTGAAAATCTAAATGGTTTTGTTGAAAAGAAAGACATGAGCCTGGCTTTGAGGCTTTGTATTAAGGGACCTCAGGCCAAAGATGACATGTTCTCTGATACATTCAAACATCTGTCAGCTTTCATCTAATTATGGCTCAGATCATCTTGTCATCCAAAAAATCTGCACTCAGAAGCAGAAAACATGAAAGAATGTAGCTGGCTCAAGTTTCTGGTGGAGCTGACCCAAAAAGGGATTTGTAAAATTCTAGATAAAGGAGATATTTAATATCAGATGGAGATTCATTGACTGGGTTTAAAATATAATCAAAGACTTTTTTTACTGTAACATTTTCTCTTTTTGTTGTTTTTGTAAACCTGCCGGCGCTGTTTAACACCAAATGTTGAATTTAGTGTTTTATGAGCAATGCTTGTGCATGTGGGCTCTGGTTCTAGTTCTAGCCACATCTCCACTAGGTCCTTTGGTTTCCTCAAGGCCATTTTTTTCTTCAAAAACTCACACCAGCCAACATCACAAGAGATATTGATACACATTTTGTGGCCTAGTTTTTATTGTGCTTAAATCCTATAATGACCGTATTTGTATTCTTTGTTTCTGTTGCTCTGATTGCATAAAAAAGTTAACATTTAACCTCAGATATTATGCATGTTTTAGTGGTTTCTTTATACTATGACAGTTTTCCCAAAGTTAAATATAGAGGAACTGCAATACTTCACCCAGCCTGGTATTGCAATTTATTGCAATATAGATTAGATTCAACTTTATTGTAATGTACAAGTTAGATGGCCAACGAAATGCAGTTTACCTAACCAGAAGTGCACTGCACAAGTGCAGGATATAGGTTATCCAACCAACAAATCTGGGACAAGAAATTATGGATTTATTTACAGATGCTGTGAACATTTGTTTTAAAGAGCAGAAATTCAGATTGATAAAGTGATAAGAATATAAATGCAGTTTGCTATTTACAAAATTCATGTAAATCGTTAGATGGAGAAAGACCACACTGCACCTCACTTATCCAATCAACAAATCTGGGACTGTGCATCAGCATTTGTTTTAAATGAGGTATCTCTGACAAAGTGTTGTTTTTAACAGTGAAATATAATGCCTGGCTGTACCCACATCAGCCTTTAATTATACACGCTTAGATTTCTTTACGTACTTTTCCTAAAGCCCCCCTATAATGAAAATACTTCAAGTCACAGATGACAACCTTTACATGTTTGCTGTTTCTGCCATTGTTAAGTGATGGTCTTGTTATCTTTTCTCTGTTCAGTCCCTGAAGTAGAAAAGGTGACCAGGGTCATTGGGGGAAAACCTACTTTGTCCAAGACAACAACAGTCATTGAGACAGAAGAAAAAATCACCAAGGAAACGGTTGACGGGAATCCAGTGACCACCAAGGTAACGAGGGTCATCCAGGGAGAGCCGTCAATCACAAAAGTAACAAGAGTCATCGAAGGGGAGCCGGATATTACCAAGATTATAAGAATTGCTGAGGGGGAGTCGGATATTACCAAGGTTACACGAGTTATTGAGCGTAAGTTCGTCATTCCTATTTTGAGCTAAAATTAAAGAATAATAGATGAATGCATTTCAAACTCCATCAGGTGTAAACACAAGGTTAATAATGTGATTTATTGATTGCAGGTGGAAAGCTTGATACAGGTCAGTGTCTTTTTACACATTTTTCTTTCAAGTGGCATGATAGTCAAGCTCTGTTAGAACTTCCACGCGTCTTCTAACAGCTCTTTGAACTAATGCATCCGAGGTCCTGTTCACCTCAGTTAACTGAGCGTCATCACATTTCATTGGTGATCATCAGTTAAGTCAGCTGACATACTGTTTTCATGTTGTGCACCATTTTACATCACTCACTTTTTTAGTTTATAATATTTGTAAAAATTCAGTGGGAGGTTTATATTTGCAACCCATCATTTGCATAGTTGCATAATCACTGTACAAAAGGATGTTGTACATGTTCTTCTACTGTCCATGGTGCACCATGATCTGGATGTCAGTCCATCTCACCACCTATACATCTGACATCATCTCTCTGTCAGCGTTCATGTCTTCCAATGCAAGAATCCCATCTTTCCCATACTCAGCTGTGACCACAGCTGTGATGTGTGTGTGTGTGCAGTGAGCAGATTATAACGGGTCCCCGACTCAGACTTTTGGGCCATTGGCTTGTTTGAGTACAACGGGGCGTGAGCTTTAAGCCTACCTTCAAATGCTTCATGGGTCTTGCAGCGTAGTCGGGCTAAAGAACCTTTGGCTTTTTCTGAGCTGAGTGCCCCCTCTGCAAACCTGTACTTCACACCTCTTCATTTGTGTGCAAGTGCGTATGTGTTCATGAATACTGCACATCAGTGCTTGACTTTGTGTTGGCGGTGGCGGAGGAGGTATTTTACGGGGTGTATGTACCTGTCAGTCTGTACGTCTGTCAGTCCGTACAGTTGCTAAGTCGCTACATGACTTTCAACACCCTTCTCCGCTGCCCGTCTGAAGGTGGATCCAGATACAGCACATCGAACGAGCCATATATCATTGAGGGTATGGTCTCCTTATACAAACTCTTCATATTAAACAGGTTTCTTTAAAAATGTTCTTTTCATTTCCATCTTTAAAATAACTGATTTACAAATCTGTAGTCATTATTTGCCAAATAACTGGCTACTTTTGGTAGGTAAGCACAACATTTTTAACACTGATGTTGTAGGATATTAATTGACTGAGGATGAATCAATTTGTGTTTTGGATCTAATTGTTTTATCATGACTATTCAGGCCCAAACTTCTCTAAGCTCACTACCATCCATGGCAACCCAGACCTGGTCGATGAGGAATCAAAGAGAATTTCTGAAATCATTCGAGGTGAATATGCATAAATGCAGACCGGCAAAGATTTTCTACAGTACTTACCTGTGTAACCAAATGCAGTTACTGACCGTGTCATCTCTTGTTTTCACAGAGGGGGGGAGATTTGCCGCTGCCAGGAAAGCTCCAGGTAGGAACAAGCTTTGTTGTGGATGCTTTCATCGACACCAATTTCAGATCAAGTTTGCCAAAAAACACATTGTCGATGCTGGGATATGCTTTCCATTATTAGATTAGATTTTCCTTTGCCTTTTGTTGTCTTTCCATTTTAGCTTTGAATCCTTCCACACCTTTTTGCATGCCTTTCCTTCACGACGTGTTTTCTTTTGTCTTTGATTCAATTCTCTGCGTAAACTCTGTCTCCTCTGTCTTGGCTTTTACAGCAGGAATGAGGAGGAGGTCAAGGCTGGTGAGGCGTCACCACAAGCCAAGGGAGTGAATCCTGCAGAGAAGAAACACCTTTGTGCTCATTGCAGAGACTGAATGCAAATCCTGAGCTCCTGGTTGAGCGCTGGAGAATTTTAAAGCTGTAGAGCAATAAAGAGACGTTAAGTTTATCTATCAGTTTCTTTCTCCAAACTACCAATAAAGAAATGTTGTTTACTATTCCGATTGGACCATTTTGTATGTGATAGACATTGTGTGTAATCACAATGATATTAGAAAACCCTTCATGTAAGTAACGCAAATGAACAAGGGAATGTGATTTTTTTTTATTGTGGGGTAGATCGTGTTGAAGGTGTTTATCACTGAGGGATTTGTAAAACTTTTTTGTCACTTTTTAACTTACAGCTTGGGAAGATTTTGTACGCTTTCTATGGTGCTTGCATTCTGTACAATGGGTGCATTTTTATGAATATGACAAATGAATGAATTGTTATTCACATTTCAGTAAATTTTGCCAGCTTCAATAACTATTTTCATAATGTTTTTCCTAAAAAAATTGTAAATAAAATGCACATAGTGGTGTGGAAATATTCTTTTTTTTTTCATTATTATTCCGTGTTCCTATAGCTGGTCCTAATTACAAGACTGTCACATCTTTAATGAAACATTGTCTGTATCATTGTATTCCATCAAACAGGACTACTGCAGGATTAAAATTTCTTTCTAGCATTCTCTCTCGCAGAATCAGGCTGTTTGTGTCTGAATGTTGTCGTTGCTTTTGCCAAAAAAGGAACAATATGAGGGGGATGGATGGAGGCTGTGATTATGTTGGTGAATCTGTTCATGTTTACAAATAGCACTTTGGCTGATGCCAAGAAAGTCCTGATTACCTTTACTGGTAGTCACCACTCTCTGCACCACTCTCTACAATGGGTTTGAGCTGCATTGCAGGCTTCATACCAAACAGAGATACTGCTGGTCAACATGCTCTGTGTTGCAGCCTCTATAAGATGTGGTGAGGAAAAGAGCTAAAGAGCTGCAGCTGAGGTCTTTAGGTCAGAAAGGAGGAGCAGGAGCAGCAGGCATCCCGTCAGACGGTATGCAGGGTGAGTCAGCCAGAGGTTGTCCAGGGGTAAAAAAAACACCTAGACCTCACTAAATAATTCATTATATTGGTTTTATTTCAACATGAACCAAAGTAACAAAGCCACATGAACCAAAATGACATTCAAAAAATGGGCCATATACCCAGTATAATATCCTGGAGTCACAACTGGTTGTCAGGAAAGTTTTCGTAGCCAGAGACAGGGCTGAGCCATCAGCATTAGAGCGGGGCTTGGGGATTTGGCTAGACCAAACCTTTAAATTCTAAATTAAATTGATGGGGTTCAGCTCACCCCCTTTGTTCAGGCAGTATGATTCCAGATAACAGTAAAGATATACAAAAAATATATAGATATATAAAAAAATACAGGAGTCGATACTAATTTTACAGGTCCAAAAACAAAAAAACACCTGGTTTTTATTGTAGGTCAGTTGAAGTCTCATAGCTGACCAGGTGTCGGACTAGACAGACATTAGTTTCAGCTGCACGTTGTGGTGTCAGCCTCGTTACAGTTATTTCTCCCAGTGGTTCTTCATATATGAAGAACCGTATTGTCTGACTTTGACAGTTGAAAACAACATCATTATAGTGAAATTAAATCCAGGATATTGCAGTCTCTTGTTCCAGAAACGAGTTAGCCAATATGAACTCACAAGCCCCAACGGATTTATGCAATAATAAATATAAATCAGCATTGCTAAACGTGTCATTATGTTTTAATATCATAACTGCAACTTTTTCTGAGTATGGCATATGTGTGCTGAACATTTACTTTCAATTTTGCAGATGTTTATTAGATTACTTAATTTTTAACAGTTGATGTTTTTAACCCTGCACATGCAGTATTAAAAATATATTAAAGATAAGACTTTCTGACACTAATGCCTAAACTTATGTTCCCCATTTACATAGCGGTCATCCCCCACTCGAAAGCTGTTGTTCCGTGTGTACTGAGCTTTCAGGGTTTGGTCTGGCTTTTGCCGGCTCTGCATGAGTGAGTGTCAAGGCTTTTTCACCTGTGGCAATCCTGTTCATAAAGTAAAGTAACTTGGGAAAACTGAGTCAATCGAAACAAAAATTTGGACCTTGTGTGTCACTGGCAAGCTGCCAGTTAATACAAAGCAGCTTAATCCGTGTGATTCTGAAAAATAAAACAAAACATACAAACCAACTGAGAAGCAGACATCTCTCCTGTCCTTGACAAAAGAAATGAATGAATAAAGGGCACAGGAGCGGGTGAATCTGAAGGGGTGAGTGAACATGGACAAAGGCGTCCAGAGAGCACAGGATATGAGAACTCATCAGAGCCTACAGGACATTATTCAGGGTTCGTAAGTAAAAATCCAACAGAGTGACAGTGGCCCTTAAGTTTTCCTGAACGTTTTGGTAGGACAGACAAAGCTCTGGATAATACAAAAGTACAAACAAAATAATTTTAATTTATCCACTGTTGCCTTGTGACAGTACCTGTATTATTACTTCTCCCGCTATAAATACAAACTTTTGACAAAACCTCACTGTGTTCCAGGGTTTGACCTAAAAGCTAACTAAAGCCTTTCTGCTCCAAATTTCTGTTGTCTCTTTTTCATCTCTAAATTACAACCAGCTGACCAAAGTGATGCATCTGGAGATTTATGGAGCTTGAGAGTATTCTCTGTGGAGAGAAAAATTTGATTTGACATCAATTTGACATCAATTCACAATGATTGAAGTGGTGCGACAGAACGGCTTTCCAAGCCGCCCCTAAATGTGCCGCTACCACTGATCCCACATAATGTGGTCGATTTTCCGGTCTTATAATGAATTAAGTAAAAAGACAAACGTACAACAATGAACTTTGGGGTTTGCAGATGTTATCTACATCTTTTTTTGAGTGGATTTGAAGTGGATTAGCGTTGATATATTTTAGCGTCAGAGCACATCATGGCGGGGTGTGCGGCGGCCACTGCGGGTGGTGGAGCTTGAGCTACGCTAGCCTAGCTGGTGCAGTTTGGGCGCCAGGCTGGAGGGAGGTCACTCCCAGGTCACTCGTGCCCCATATACACCACACGCCCGGGTGCCTCATGCTGGCAGACAGACAACAAAACGCTGCCGCTCTTATGTTTTGCAATTCTGTGTCTATAAAGTATGATTAGCCCTACCTTTATTTTTACATTTCATGTAAAGAAAGATTTTCAGAAAATTGCAGTTGTTGTCTTAATAATCAGAGATGCTCCTAAAAATATTTCACAGATACAAATGAGCTGCTGATAACAAAATCAAAACTATAACCCTTTAAAAATTAGCTCACGTGTAGATACAGAAAAACACTGCAGGTGCGTCCACGTTTCAGCCATCGGATCCTGCAGATGTTGGAAAAAGAATGCTGTGGTTTGTCTGGGAGAATTCCACACCACTGAAGTATAACTATGATTTCCACTACTCAACAGACACCAACACATGCGAACATCCAGCAAAAGCACAACGGGATTTGCTATAGTACGCAGATCAGTCGCCAGAAGTTCCTGCATTTAGAGGGTATTTACTGCGATCTGCCATTTTTGGAGAGAATTATGTCATTCCTTAGCAGATGCCCTTTGAGATCAATAATTAGATGAGCTGGTTTTAGAAAAAGATTTGGTTTTATGTTGAAACAGCAGGTCTACAATGGGCGAACACAGTGTGAGCTGCAGCACAGCAGCCACAGAGAATTTCCCAACAAAACAAAATTGGACTTACCTTTTTTATTTTTTCCTTTAATTTTTGGTTTTTATCAACTGTTTTATTTATATATTTATTTCATTTGTTTGTATTTCTCCCAAAATTATCTCCCATGGTGCTTTTAATGAGGATTTTGGCAGGTGCTACAGTTACTTTTTACAGCTTAAATGCTCTGTAAAGCTTTTATATGATATTATGTTTCTCTACTGCTGCAGCAAACAGCTTGTTTACGTTGATGTTTTTTTCTCATTCATTTTTTGCTTTTTTTATCATTGCTGAAATAAACTCCAGAGAGATATAGTTTTCATGTTATCATTATATCTTCATTCAACACAATGGAGAGTCCAGCTGGCAACACATGCACAGCACCTGGTTTATGTACTGTATGTATGTGGGCTATTTCTAAACCAGATGTTAGGCTGTCTGGCCTTGTGTCTGGACTAGCCATTCTTTGGGGCAAAGACAATGTAGAGAACTACACATAAAGGTTGTACAGTAAGCAACACTTATCACGTGAATGTGAATTATCTCACAAGTATGGTTTTAATTTAGACATTAAGCACTGTCCCCCATCAAGACAAGCTCATTATGCAGGACAAATCTGATGGGTGTTCAAGTATGTAAGTGCTGTATCTGGCTTTCATCCACTATAAAATAATTCAGATAGAGATCACCCATTTTTTTACTGTTTAATACAAAAGAGATACAAAATGCCTTGAGGTGTTAATTTTTTATTTGAAAACCATGGTATGGAGGTAAAGTCAAAGCACATGTCAAATTTGACCCTGGTCATTGTTGTTTGGTTTTGATCTTTCCTCTAGTTCTGCAACACAGAAGCCAGGCAATAAGCAAAGCTGACAGCAACGGTGATATCACTGCAGCCAGTAACAGTAGTATTACATCTAAAGAGTAGTAGGAGTACCAGGGCATCTTATAGGCCTCTGTACGCAGGTGTGAAGCTCCTTTGTGGCGCATCACGTATTCCACCCAGAAGACGGCCTGATCCATGGGCGCTATTGGCTGATCTTTGTGCAAACGTGACAGTCTTTGCATGTTCTGTCTGTAGCTGTCTTGATGAAGAACTTCCATAAGTCCTTGCTCAAAACTGTGGCCATTAATGTCACTCAACTGAAGGATCTTTCCAGCTCCTCTCTCCTGCAAACGAAGAAGGTTGTCATACTGGTCGAAGAACAGGGGTATGCCGAGGACAGGAACACCATGGTAAATGGCCTCCTGGACTCCATTGGTTCCTCCATGAGCTACAAAGACTTTGGTCTGAGGGTGTCCCAGGAGGTCTTTCTGTGGCATCCAGTCCACTATCAGAGTGTTGTTGCCCAAAGTAGAGGGACGCCGACCTTTGTGCTTCCATATCACCTGAAGAGAAAATTGGCAGAAATATTAGGAATTCACTGCACAAACCACAGCGCAATGCAGTGTCAGAGGTGCTTAAAAGAGACAATTCAACCTTAATGTGAATTTTCAAAGAATTAGATGCCATGGAGAGATCTCAAGTTTATCAAAGGGCTGGATATCAAATTTGCTATGTTTTTTTGTACTCACTGGAGAAATTGTTTCATTTGTAATCTTTTTTATTTTCAAAATGAATTAAAGTACATTTTGAAAAGCCTCAAAATTTTATCAATGTTATTATTACAAACTGACGCATTTTTCATCTGTCAAACAAATAGCCTTCTGAGCTGCAAATTCCAATCTTTTCACATATCGTGTTCACAAATGAGTCAATAAACATGTGTTACCTTCTGAGGCATCTTTGCAAACACACTGGCAATTTCATCTGTAACCTCTTGAGGTAAAGCTTCAATCCAAGTTCCCAGAGACATGACGATCACTCCGTGCTCCCCGGCACTTCGAACAAATTCCTCCAGTTCTGCTGGCAGAGGTTGGGCTGGTTTGCACTGAAATCCTCCTACATACACAACATTTGGCACTGTGGGCCGAGGGAATTCAAACACAAAGTCTGACCTGAACAGCCAAATGTCTGCTTCCTGAAGAAGTGAGATGATGTCACATCCACCCTCAATATATGTATCACAGATGGAATCATAAATTGGACCCACCATGAATTTCTGCTGCAACGCAATAATGCTGTAGAAAAGCATGTTCTTGAGCCTCTGAATGAAATTCATTTTGTCTGTTAAGCCTGATCCTGGCACTGGAATATAAGAGAATGGTGAGGGAGCTACGGCAAAATGTCCTTCTCCACTAGGAATCCAGCGAACATTGAGCACTGTTGGTAGTTTGAGATGCTTGGCTAAAATAAGGCCTGGTGCCATGCCTGGGTCAGTAAGAACAAGATCATATTGGGAATCCAACAAGCTTTTGACCATATTTTTGTCATCAAGTAACTGAACAAAGGCATCACAGAACACCTTATGGGCCCGGGTAACCATAGCAATAAAATCCTTGGTGAGTTTGAAGAAAGTAAATGCTGAGGGCCCCTCCCTCTGCACCTGAGAAAGGAAAAGTTAGAAAAAAAATGGTGAAAACTATCACAACCTTGATGTGTAAGACACTAAAGAATATATTACTCATAATGACATACATTCATATGCTCTTTTAGGTATTCGCCCAAAAAGTCCTGTAAGCCTTCATCCATTTTAACTGTAATAGATGTGTAGAGAGGAGACTTTTCTGCGATGTGCCAGCTGGTGGAGACCCTGATCACAGTGATACTGTGTCCTCTGGCATGCAGTTCTTCTAGCAGTATCTTCATATTAATCCAGTGGCTGCCATCAATAGGAAACACCAGAATGTTTCCTCCAGTGCAAGGTGGGGTGAATGAAACCAGACAAACACTGAGGGATACAAATATTCCACACACGTGACTCAGTGCCATGGTTCCTAAAACAAAGAGGAGAAAAATATTAGCGCTTCAATGAGCTTTAAAAGGTTTTGTGACAGAAATGTGTGCTGGATAAAGCAGTAGAGTGGAAATTACCTATAATATCAATAAATTCATTTTTAAATTATTTTCACGTACCTGCGAACGGCACCAGCAGTTCTTCGTGCCTGCAGACTGACAGTTAATGTAAATGACCCCTATCCCAGTTCAAACTCCAGCTGATTAGAGCCTTCCCAGGTAAATGAGTAACATCCAGGACATGCAATACAGACTGTGTGAAATTTTTGTTTTAATATGTGTTTTGCAAATAACTGATTTGCTGTGGTTTTCATTGTATCATATTTATATTAACGTTTCATTGATAAACGTTTATTTATTCATGTTATACTACTATGAAGCTGAGAATAGCCATGAATTCAGGCCAATTCAATAATTACATTAGATAAAACAAAAATGCAAATAAAGTAATAAGATCCAGTCTAAATAATTAAAGAAAAATAATACTGGCATCGAACTAAATAATCAAACGTTGCAGGTCCCAGGTGGCAGGACCAGCAGCTAGATGTAAATATCCTGTTTAGCAGGAGAAAAGACGAGTGAAAAACACTTGTCAGACAGGTCGCTCTCAGCAGAATTTATTGACATCATATTTCAATATTCAAACCCAGTATTCCAACAAACCTTTCCATGACTAATTTAGATTCTCTCAAGCTCATTCAACAGCATTTGAACTACAGGATGAATTTTCACCTGTAACAGCAACATACTGCACTTTGAGCTCATGTCTTCATCAGATGTCCATGTTAATCCTAAAGTAGTTCAATCTAAAACATAACTAAAGTTCCACTGAGGAATAATTGGAGAGTTTACTGAACTATGACTAAACGTATCAACAAACATATAGAAAATTACTCAAATACACAGCAGTGACATGGGAGCTTCATACTGTTTTACAAGCGAGAGCGAGAGACTCATACATGAATAACTCACACCAATACGTTCAGAACATTGCTTTTATAAATACATTTACACTGTGCCCTACTCTAGGAATAACCTTTGCACTCATTACACGCGTCTCTTACGATATTTGGCGGGCTGACCACAGAACTAAACTCGTTAGACTCTCTCGTCTCAGCAGAGTGACAAGAAGTGGGCAGTCCCTGTGCAAAGGCAACGCCTCAACAACAAATGCTGTCCCCACTGGCCTGGTGAGGATCCAAGAAGAAGATGATCAACTTTAATCATCACTTCAAGCGCACAAACATTTTGCACATGCATGTCACAGTGAAATTCGTCCTCTTCATTTAACCCCAGGTGAGCACAGATGAGGATCTGACAAGGAATGAATCTTGCAGGGGGTTTAAAAGGACAGGGGCACAGGTGAAAACAATCCGGAGTGATAATGACAGGTCAGGTTGAACGAACTATGGAACAGGAAATGACATGAAAGGACTACCAAAATAAAAGCCAGGAAAAGGAAACAGAGCTGATGGGAAGAAAAAGCAGGTCTTGAAAAGAGAGAGGATGACCAAGAGGGAGAGACAGAGGGAGGGAGTGGAGGTTTGGGAATCAACATGATGGAGGGATGGGCATAGGTGAGGGTAATTCATCACAGAAAATGCTTTACAGCACTTTTAGCAGTGGGTTGTTACAACAGAAGACAGTAGAAAACTAATAAAGCAACGCCATCAATTAATAAATGACGCGGAGAGTTATTTTCTCAGCTCTCACAGTTATGGCATATGCATTATCATAAACTTTATTCTCCTCTCTTAGAAAAAAATTCCCACTGCATTGTTTCAGTGCAATCCAGTACAATTAAAAAACCTCTGAGAGGATGACATTGACACTATCCTGGGGCCATTTTGCAAGGATTAAGAAAACCAAAGTATCAAAAGCCAGTGGGGGGAAGAACGGTAACTTAAATAGACATAATCCAGGAGTTCAGAATAAGAAAAATGTGAGAATCAGACAAACGAAATTGAATCTGGCACCTGCTGCTCTTTCAGCACCAGTGAGGTACAGGACAGTGGAAGAAAGAGCAGCCAGAGTAAAATGACTTTTTTATTACACAAATGGATAAGCTATTAGATGTGATATGTGGACGTGAATTAAGATGAATTTCTCTTTTTCTTTTTTGGTTTTGTTTTATTTTCTTTTGTTTTAGTTTTTTTTTTTTTTTGCAAATTAGTCAGTTACTGTTGTTTAGCTTTAGTTTTTCTTCCCCCTCAGCAGCATAGGAACCTGTAAATGGCCAATGTTCCTACAAGGACTGCACGTCCTGCTGCTTAATCTGGACGGATGTTTATGTGTCACGGCGCTGACGCTGATCTGTGTTGCCCTGGAAACCTGCTCTCCCTCTCTCTGCCCTGCTCATCAGTCTTCATTTGCCTCATCTGTGCTGCTCCTTTCTTTAGTTTACTCTGTCTCTGAGCTTTCTGTGATCTCCCTGTCTACGTATGAACTGTGAAGTCTCCTCTGGCCCAGCGTTTGTTAAAATTTTCTATTTCCCGAAGTAGGTGGACAGTTTGGGGGGGTTTTTTCCCCCTCGGTCTGACCACACTTGGAACCTTCTGTCACTTGTATTGGATTAGCAAGAATTACTAAGAACTATTTTTATTTGGAAATCTTAGTGTTGGACTTCAGTTGATTCTGTTCCAGTTTTTTTGATTTTTGATTTAGATTTTTTGGCACCTGACTTTGTTTTGCTTAGTACTTTGTTCTCTGTGTATTCCTTATTTTTCCCTGATATTTTCATATGGTTTCTGGTTTCCTGCTAGTGTCTCCTCCTTTCCATTTAATCATTAAAAAAACAAATACATCATCTTCCCAAAATTTCTGTACCGAGTTCTTCTCCAATCCAAGAGCAGCTTAAATATCAGTGAGAACAGATTACAAATCCCATGGCTGCTTTATAATAAGAGGCGCCCAATGCTCCTCTATACACAGTTATTTTACCTCAATCAATGACTTACTGGACATATGGAGAAGAAACTGAGTTTGAAAGCAAGGACATGGTCCAGGTCTGTCTGATGGATAATATCCAGCCATGCATTTAATGAAAAGTTTGAAATATACAGAAGATGAAGAGTGGTTTCTCAAAGTTAAGGTGCTAGAGGTGCTCTGATCACTCCAGCACCTTTCTATTTTTAAAGTATACTACATTTAAAATATTTTCTTTTGCTCATCCTATCTGTCCACCAATTCAGCACAATGCATGACAATGCATGACATGTTCTTTATTTATGTGTGTTTCAATGCCATAGAAAATGTGGTTTATGAAAAATCTCTGATACATTCTGTTAAACACACAGTGGGGTCTGTGGTAAATCTCTTTTGCACTTTTGACCATTTTGCTCATTCATCCATATGGTAAAATACTTTTTCCAGCTTACTATGATTTGGGGCTTAAGATCTCGATTTATTTAAATTCAATACATGTATTATTTTATTCCAGGCCAAATTACATTTCTTCACTCAGCACACAGATATTGTCCATCTTGCACTGAGTAATTCAAGCATTCATAGGAGAATTTATCTCATTCATGGGCCAAGCACAGAGTTAATCATTGTTCCACAGCCAAAACTACAAGCAACAAGTCAATTAAGCTGTCCGACGTGTACAACTCATCCCCTTTAAAAGGTGTGGGTGGATTGCACTGCATAAAACAGCTGTTTATTATAATCCTAGATTTACTTGTCTTAGATTTTCATTGTTGTTCTTGATGGATGTTGAGGTTTTTTGCTTTGTGTCGGCATAGTTCTTCTGTGGTTTTACTTTTAGGTCTTTAGTTTTCTTTCTTACACCTGACTGCAGATGTAACAAGGCAAAGAAATGTCCATCTGGGATTAATAAAGTAGTTTGAATTCTTAATCTTAAACCCTTTAAATTTAAAAAAAAAGAGTTTAGTAACCTTAAAAAAATTTGAATCTTTGAGAGTAAACTCAAATAATGTTAACTGTCGAAAGAGGATAAGCAATGCTAATGCTAATTAATTAACTAACTTAAAGATATTTCAAAATATGATTTTGAAAATAAAAAAAGTTTTATCAGTTAAATTTTATGTATTTTATGGCTCATTCTGGTTGATTGTATGTTTAAGAAAAAGTTTCCCCATTGTAAAATGCATGTTTTTGTCTATATACAGTGCTATGAAGAATCCATCATAGCATATTTCTAAAAAACTTGATCCCATTTACTGTTGTTTAGCTTTGGTCTTTTTTCCACCTCTGCAGCATAGGAACCTGAAAATGGCCAAAGTCCACAGCAGCAGTAAAGCCGCTGCGGTCAGTAACAGTAGTATTACATCTAAAGAGTAGTAGGAGTACCAGGGCATCTTATAGGCCTCTGTACGCAGGTGTGAAGCTCCTTTGTGGCGCATCACGTATTCCACCCAGAAGACGGCCTGATCCATGGGCGCTATTGGCTGATCTTTGTGCACACGTGACAGTCTTTGCATGTTCTGTCTGTAGCTGTCTTGATGAAGAACTTCCATAAGTCCTTCCTCAAAACTGTGGCCATTAACGTCACTGAATTTAAGGATCTTTCCAGCTCCTCTCTCCTGCAAACGAAGAAGGTTGTCATACTGGTCAAAAAGCAGGGGTATGCCGAGGACAGGAACACCATGGTAAATGGCCTCCTGGACTCCATTGGTTCCTCCATGAGCTACAAAGACTTTGGTCTGAGGGTGGCCCAGGAGGTCTTTCTGTGGCATCCAGTCCACTATCAGAGTGTTGTTGCCCAAAGTAGAGGGACGCCAACCTTTGTGCTTCCATATCACCTGATGAGAAAATGAACAATTATTTAAAAAGTCTTTGCATATTTATGCTCCTACAGGAAGACAAGTATCATTTTGCCATTGCTTCAGGTTGTCTAAATTTAAATACAATATTTTTGTACACTACTTTTCAAGAGAGTGAGAAAGGATTTACAGAACAAATCTATTGACTACAAGGGTGGCTGCTGGTTGGCTAGTAGTTACAGAAGCTCCTCTCATTGTACATTAATTTTCTGAGTTTTGTTAACTTTTTGTTTGATTCCGCCAACTTCTGTTGTGAGATAGGTAAAAGTGGGGTCTTTCTGATTTACGTCTATACCACTAGTACCACTGATTTATTACATGTAACACTAATAAATGTTGGTCAAACAATCTAAAGTAGTCCGTGTCTGCTGCCCTAGTTTTTCCAGTGCATCCTGCACTTTCATTACTAGTCATCCCCGTCTGTATCAGATGACTGAACATGCTGAATTGGTGTTGGTGCTATCAGTGAGAGAGAGGCTGTTAAGTTCAGTGAATCAATTAATAATGTATTCATCTATTATTTAAATTCTAATTTTAACACTTTCTGTTTTATCTGCTGTATTCTATTAAAAGCTCATAGTTTTCATCTAACTGCTGTTTCTCTGTAGACAGATAAATAGGCATTGAAATTGCAAATATAAATCTTCCTACATTCAAGTCTTTGCAAGGGAATAACTGAGCGTACGTTACCTTTTGAGGCACCTTGGCAAACACACTGGCAATTTCATCTGTAACTGTATGGGGTAAAGCATTGACCAATGTTCCCAGAGACATGACGATCACTCCGTGTTCCCCGGCACTTTGAACAAATTCCTCCAGTTCTGCTGGCAGAGGATTGGCTGGTTTGCACTGAAATCCTCCTATATACACAACATTTGGCATTGTGGGCCGAGGGAATTCAAACACAAAGTCGGATCTAAACAGCCAAATGTCTGCTTCCTGAAGAAGTGAGATGATGTCACATCCACCCTCAATGTATTTATCACAAAGAGCATCATAGCTTGGCCCCATCATGAATTTCTGCTGAAAGAGAATAATGCTGTGGAAAAATATGTTCTTGACCCTCTGAATAAAATTCATATTGTCTGTTAAGCCTGATCCAGGTGCTGGGATATAGGAGATTGGTGAGGGAGCGATTGCAAAGTGACCTTCTCCACTAGTGATCCAGCGAACATTGAGCACAACTGGAAGTTTGAGATATTTGGCTAGTACAAGACCTGGTGCTATGGCTGGGTCTGTAAGAACAAGGTCATACTTGGAATCAATCAAGCGTTTGACCATATTTTTATCATCAAGAATTTGACCGACAACATCACACATAATGGAATTGGCCTGAGAAAGCATAGAAATTGAACCCATGGTGAGTTTGAGGAGAGTAAGAAGCGATGCCCCCTCTCTCTGTGCCTGAAAAAAAAAGTGATGAAAGGTGAAAAACATTACCAGAATGTTTGATTGAACAACCTTTGAGAAGCCCAATACATCATCCGTTGAAACATACCCTCATTTGTTCCTCTAGGTAAACATCAAAAAAATCGTTGTAGACTTCATCCAATTCAATTGTAATGGACGTGTACAGAGGAGACTTCTCTTGGATGAACCAACTAGTGGAGACCCTGATCACAGTGATACTGTGTCCTCTAGCATGAAGTTCTTCTAGCAGAATCTTCATGTTGACCCAGTGGCTGCCATCCAATGGGAACACTAGAATGTTCCCACTGTGGCAAGTCGGTGTGAGTGACATCAGTAACACACTGAGGAATCCAAATAGTCTGCAGCCAAAATGCAGCATCATGGTTTCTGAAATGTAGTAAAGAAAATAGTGGTCTTTCAACGAGGGTCATCAAAAAATGCATTAATTTCGATTAATTAACCACTATAAAGTAACGGATAAGGTGTTGTGAAGGGTTTCAGTTGGTGGAGCTGCTGTATTGTATTGTATTAAAATGTACAGGTGTACCTCATAAAGTGGCCAGTGAGTGTAAATCTAAGTGCTGTTCCCCAGTCCAGTTAAATCGCCTGACATTAAAACACCACCAAAACAACAATGTTCTCATTCCACAGTTTTTAAGTTGAAACTCTACAAAGGTGGTAATTCATAAGTGATGAGCCAAAGGAAAATTATGTTTTAAAAAAGATGGACTTTTGCCAAAACATTAAAACCCTGTCAATTTGCCATTAAAAAAAATTATCCAAATCAGAAGGTGGCACAAGCCATGTATTTATTAAATGCCGTTCCCAAGCCCAGTTAAAACTGGATAGGGTTCTGTCAGAAACAGCGTCTGACATTAAAACCAGCACCAAAACAACATAGATCCAGATCCACAAGCCAGGAAAAGGAAAATTATGTTTTAAATAAAAGGGACCTTGAACATAAAACCCTGTCAATTATTGACTGATTCAAAGCCATCCATTTGTCATTTGAATTAAAATATTTTTAAATACTTACACAGCAAAATGTGATGTATGTGATTAATTTAGATTATATATTACATATAATTTAGAGAATGTAATTACTTACATTTTTTCTTGATCCCTTTGAAGCTCTACTTTAGACAAATCTGTGAGAAATATGGGTTTAGTAAGTAAAATGACTGGACACTAAAATAAATGTAATTTCACACACGAATATAATGTAAAGTCAAATACAACATAACATTCTTGAAATTAATTTTCTTGTAGTTCAGACTGGCATTAGTTGTCCTACCTCTCTGCTGACCAACAGTCCAAGTAAATAATTCGAATATATTTGAGTTCAAAGTCCAGTCTAAGAGTTCATTTCCTAGTTCAAAGAGTTACGTGTTCCATATGTCATGATATGATATGAGAATGCTACAACTTCATCAAAGACAAAAACTGCAATTAACAAACAAAATGATTCTGCCAATTTTTATTTTATGTATTTGTATATTTAATTATTACATTTTATCAGGTTGGAGTTTCACTAATAAAGTTTAATATAATCGTGCTGGTGCATCACCTGTTGCACAAGGTTTATTGTATGTACAATATAATATGTACAATGAATATCTTACTTTCAATCACTCAGAACACATGCACTGTATGAACCTCTGATCTTTCACAAGGATATTAGAATAGATGAGTTTTGCAATATTAACTTACACGACACAAATTTTATCAAATGTGAGATGGGTTTTCTAGGTTAAATGTATTCCACGTACTGTGGCCTGTTGTTTTGCTAATGCTACACATGCCAATTATAATTGTGAGGTGAATTTAGGCTGCAGTTCTGGGGCATTTATGTGCCGTATTGCTGCAAAGTTCCTACAGGGGCTGCACTTCCTGCTGCTTAGTCTTGAGAAATTGTTTATGTATTTCTCTCTACAGGGGTTTAAGTTAATGAACCAGCTTCTAAATAGCAGAATATAAAACATTCATTTAATAAAAAACAAACATAATTGTTGAAAAACTAATATAACATAACATTTTATACCATTTGTTAGTCTTCTTGAATCATCTCTGGGTTCCTTAGTTTCACTGGTTTCCTTTTGCCCAACCTTTTTGTCTGTCTAAACCTTTTGAACTTTACTTTTGGTTCAAGCTTGTGTTCTGTGCTTGTGTTTATAAGTGTGGTGTTTCTTTATGGTTTTAAATATCAAGTCTTCCTTCACTGAATCAAATTTTATTTTCATAGACTTCTTGTGCAACATTTTGTTGTCAAATGCAACTGGGTTTTTCTAATCAGTATACACCACAATTTTCAAAAAATAAATACCAAAATATTAAAATCTCTTCGCCAAAAAGCCTATGACAGTGTCTCCAATGATAAATCCCATCATCTTGTAGTTTCGATCTCACAGTTCTCTTAGATAATGTCTTCCATGTCCTCTCATAAACAAAGAGCTAATGTGAAAAGAGATGTTGTGAGCAAGACAGTGAAACAAAAATTAACACTCCTGATTGACAGATTACATCGGCAGGATAAATACATCCTGCTTTACAAGAAAATACTGAAAGCAAGGGATGTCTGTCTCATGGATCACTGAGGGGACTCTGCAGCCCTGCATATGATGAAACCCTGGAGCGTTCAGATAAGAGCAGACAGACAAGCAGTTTCTTACCTGCAGTCATCAGGGCCAGTGGTGCAACAAGAGGGGTGTCCAGGGTGGCCATTGCAGCACTGTACTCTGGTTCAGTCATTATTGCTTTGGTGTCTGTGCTTATTCTTAGTGAAACCCAATCTCAGACAAAACGTTTTGACTCATATTCCACTATTCAAAATATGTCCAATCTTACGTTTTCAAAGCTGAGTCAATCCGAGCGGACACAAATGTGAATGTAAAGCTCCTTCAAGTGAGCTTCTCTCAGTGAACTGATGGAAATTCTCTAACCGATCTTGTCTTTTCTTATTATGCAATATGGTCAAAACCTGTTTGTGCCAAACTCAAGAATTTCCACTGTTCTTCCATGTGCTTCCTAGTCAATAACTGTGCATGTGCTGCCACCCTGGCTACAAGATTAATATACTAGTATTTTATGGTAAAGTTAGGACCTATTATAATGAAATTATTTGACACTAGAAATAACGGTCTTAAATGTGTAAAGCTGTTTAAGGCTGAGTTGTTCTTCGGTGGGATAAAACCAAAGTCACTTTGAAAAACAGACAGACCATAAATATTTCTACGACCACAGCCTCCATGTGTCAGTGTCTTTTTCAAACATCCCTGCTTCTGATCATTAAAACAATACATCGTCAAAATTTTCCCAAAAATATCAAGAGCAGCATAAATATCAGTAAGAACAGATTCCTATGGCTGCTTTACAATTCTCCAATGTCTGTTATTTTTCCTGAATTAATGACTTGTACAATATTGGACACATGGAGAAGAAACTGAGTTTGAAAGCCAGGACATTTGGTACCATCCATATGATAAAATAATTTTACCAGCTTACTGTGATTTGGGGCTCAAGATCTCGATTTATTTCAAATCAAAATATATATTCTTTTATTCCAGGACAAATTACATTTCTGGACTAAATACAAGACAGACTGGAAACCATTCCAGGAAGGAAAAGGTGAGTTGGAAATGAGTTAATTCAGCCAAGTATATCTCAAATCTTACACAGCACACAAATATTGTCCATCTTGCACTGAGTAATTGAAGCATTTATAGGAGAATTTATCTCATTCATAAGCCAAGCACAGAGTTAATCATTGTTCCACAGCCAACAATACAAGCAACAAGTCAACTACGCCATCCAACGTGTACAACGCGTACAACTCATCCCCTTTAAGGGGTGTGGGGTGTTGGACTGCATAATACAACACAACTATTACAATCCTAGGTTTATTTTTTGGTTTTGCTTTGTTTCGGCGTAGTTCTTCTGTGGTTCTACTTCTGGTTCTTTTGTTTTCTTTCTTACACCTGAGTGCAGATGTAACAAGGCAAATAAATGTCCATTTGGTATTAACAAAGTAGTTTAAATCCTTAATCTTAAAACTTTTGAATTAAAAAAAGTAACCTTAAAAAATGTTTTAATTGTTTGACAGTAAACTCAAATAATGTTTACTTTCCAAAGAGGCTAAACATTGCTAATGCTAATTAATTAACTAACTTACAGATATTTCAAAATATGTTTTTTAAAATAAACTTTTTTTTTCACTTTATTTTTATGTAATATATGGCTCAATCTGATTGTTTGTCATTTTACCTAATCATAAAAAAGTTGGCAAATTTTAAAAATGCATGTTTTTGTCTATATACAGTGCTATGAAGAATCCATCATAGCATATTTCTAAAAAACTTGATCCCATTTACTGTTGTTTAGCTTTGGTCTTTTTTCCACCTCTGCAGCATAGGAACCTGAAAATGGCCAAAGTCCACAGCAGCAGTAAAGCCGCTGCGGTCAGTAACAGTAGTATTACATCTAAAGAGTAGTAGGAGTACCAGGGCATCTTATAGGCCTCTGTACGCAGGTGTGAAGCTCCTTTGTGGCGCATCACGTATTCCACCCAGAAGACGGCCTGATCCATGGGCGCTATTGGCTGATCTTTGTGCAGACGTGACAGTCTTTGCATGTTCTGTCTGTAGCTGTCTTGATGAAGAACTTCCATAAGTCCTTGCTCAAAACTGTGGCCATTAATGTCACTTAACTGAATGGTCTTTCCAGCTCCTCTCTCCTGCAAACGAAGAAGGTTGTCATACTGGTCAAAACGCAGGGGTATGCCGAGGACAGGAACACCATGGTAAATGGCCTCCTGGATTCCATTGATTCCTCCATGAGATACAAAGACTTTGGTCTGAGGTTGGCCCAGGAGGTCTTTCTGTGGCATCCAGTCCACTATCAGAGTGTTGTTGCCCAAAGTAGAGGG
Source organism: Channa striata (assembly GCA_033026295.1). Lineage (NCBI taxonomy): Eukaryota > Metazoa > Chordata > Actinopteri > Anabantiformes > Channidae > Channa > Channa striata. The sequence goes on along the minus strand of CM065182.1, from coordinate 8,417,049 downwards.
ACGCTCACCTCTGTGCTTCCATATCACCTGATGAGAAAATTTAAAATGATTAAAAAGTCTTTGCATATTTATGCACCTGTAGACAGACAAGTATCATTTTGCCATTGCTTCAGGTTGTCTCAATTTAAACACAGTATTTTTGTAGACTACTTTAGAGTGTAAAGTACTAAATGTTGGTCAATCAATCTAAAGTAGTCCATGTCTGATTTATATATTGACTGAGTTTAGATATTGTATTGATCTGTCTTTTCATGTATTATTTAAATGTTACCACTTTCTCTTTTACCTGCTGTATTTTCTATTAAAAGCCTACAGTTGTAATCTAACTGCTGTTTTCTCTGTAGACAGATCAATAGGCACTGACATTACAAATATAAATCTTTCCACATTCAAGTCTTTGCAATGGAATCACTGAGCGTATGTTACCTTTTGAGGCACCTTGGCAAACACACTGGCAATTTCATCTGTAACCATTTGGGGTAAAGGATTGGCCCATGCTCCCAGAGACATGACGATCACTCCGTGTTCCCCGGCACTTTGGACAAATTCCTCCAGTTCTGCTGGCAGAGGTTGGGCTGGTTTGCACTGAAATCCTCCTACATACACAACATTTGGCATTGTGGGCCGAGGGAATTCAAACACAAAGTTGGATCTAAACAGCCAAATGTCTGCTTCCTGAAGAAGTGAGATGATGTCACATCCACCCTCAATATATTTATCACAGATGGCCTCAAAGCTTGACCCCATCATGAATTTCTGCTGAAACATAATAATGCCGTGGAAAAATATGTTCTTGACCCTCTGAATAAAATTCATATTGTCTGTTAAGCCTGATCCTAGTACTGGGACATAGGAGAGTGGCGAGGGAGCGATTGCAAAATGACCTTCTCCACTCATAAGCGAGCGAACAAGGAGCACAAGTGGCAGTTTGAGATATTTGGCTAGTAAAAGTCCTGGTGATAAACCTGGGTCTGTAAGAACAAGGTCATATTTGGAATCAATCAAGCTTTTGGCCATATTTTTATCATCAAGAATTTGACCAACAACATTGCAAAAAATGGAATTGGCCTTAGAAAACATAGCAAAGGAATCCATGGTGAATTTGAGGAATTTAAGTAGGGATGCCCTCTCTCTCTGTGTCTGAAAAAAAAGGTAGAAAAAGTGATGAAAGGTGAAAAACATTACCAGAATGTTTGAATGAACAACCTTTGAGAAGCGTAATACATCATCCATTAAAACATACCCTCATTTGTTTCTGTATGTAAACATCAAAAAAATCGTCGTAGACTTCATCCAATTCAATTGTAATGGACGTGTACAGTGGAGACTTCTCTTGGATGAACCAACTAGTGGAGACCCTGATCACAGTGATACTGTGTCCTCTAGCGTGAAGTTCTTCTAGCAGAATCTTCATGTTGATCCAACGGCTGCCATCCAATGGGAACACTAGAATGTTCCCACTGTGGCAAGTTGGTGTGAGTGACATCAGTAACAGACTAAGGAATCCAAATAGTCCGCACCCCCAATGCAGTGCCATGGTTTCTGAAATGTAGGAGAGAAAATAGTGGTCTTTCAACGAGGGCCATCAAAAAATGCATTAATTTCGATTAATAAAGCACAATAAAACAACGGGTAAGGTGTTGCGAAGGGTTTCAGTTGGTGGAGTGACTGCCTATTTACTGTAGTGTCGGCAGTTCACAGCTTGGCTTCCCACTCGCCATTTGCCCCTGAACAACCAAATTATCCAACCCAGAGGTGGCACAAGCCATCGTACTTCTAAGTGCCGTTCCCAAGCCCAGTTAAAACTGGATAGGGTTCTGTCAAAAACAGCGTCTGACATTAAAACCAGCACCAAAACAACATGTAGATCCACAAGCCAAAAGGAAAATAATGTTTTAAATAAAAGAGACTTACAATGTAAAGCCAATGTCAATTATTGACTGATTCACAGCCATCCATTTCTCATTTGAATTAAAATATTTTTAAATACTTTCACAGCAAAATTTGATGTATCTTATTAATTTAGATTATGTATTATTACATATATTATAGCGCATGTAATTACTTTTGAATTAAAATATTTTTAAATACTTGCACAGCAAAATGTGATGTATGTGATTAATTTAGATTATATATTACATATAATTTAGAGAATGTAATTACTTAGATTTTTTCTTGATCCCTTGGAAGCTCTAGTTTAGACAATTCTATAAGAAATATGGGTTTAGTAAGTAAAAGGACTGGACACTAAGCTATATTTATATAAATGTAATTTCACACAGGAATATAACGCAATTTCAAACCCAACATAATAATATTCTTAAAATTAATTTTCTTGTAGTTAAGAGTGGCAATAGTTATCCTACCTTTTGCAGACCGTTAGTCCAAGTGAATAATTCATGTGTTCAAAGTCCAATCTAAAAGTTTATTTTTTAGGTAAATGAGTTACGTATTGCATATCCCAAGATATGATAAAATGATGCTACAACTTCAAAATGATTTGGCTTATTTTTATTTTATTTTATTTATTTATTTATAACATTTTATCAGTTTAGAGTTTAGAGTTTATTAGAGTTTCACTAATAAAGTTTAATGTAATCATGCTGGTAATCTAGCCACAGGGGTTGCAAGCCAGTAACTTCTGTGTAAAGTGGAAAAGGATGATTCGCTGTGGCGACCCCTAATGGGAAAAGCCGAAAGAGTAGTAGTAGTAGTAGTAATCATGCTGGTCCATCACCTGTTGCACGTGGTTTATTGTATGTACAAGACTTTGTGAATGTGTTACTTTCAATCACCCAGAACAAATGCACTATATGAACCTCTGATCTTTAACAAGGATATTAGAAGAGATGAGTTTTGCAATATTAACTTACAAGACACATATTTTACCAAATGTGAGATGGGTTTTCTAGGCTAAATGTATTCCATGCACTGGTCTAAAGACAGTGCAGACAGAAGGTCTGAACAGACAGAAGGTGTTCAGGCAGACTTCAAAGGATGCATTTTGTCACCATGAACAACTATTTGTTGAAACTTCCCCTCACACATGCCCCGTTTTAACATCCTATATTTCATCAGGGCTGAGCAGTAAAAGGAACAGTTCATCCACTGGGATTTCAAAAAAACATCCATCATTATCTTCCCAAAATTGTGCCCAAGAATTAGACAATGATGCCAATTGAGTCTCAAAAAATTGCAGATTGCTCCTTTGTCTTTAGCATGTCCGTTTCCATACCATTCTCTCCCGTTACATCCTCAAATTTTTCTTGTGTGTGTGTGTGTGTGTGTGCGTGCGTGCGTGCGTGCAATCAATGAAGTCAAGACTATAAAGGTATGTGGAGAAAAACCCAATAAATCTCCCTCGAGGAATCCCTGGGCAACATTGGAGAGGTAAAGCTCCCTATAATGGAAGGAACGTCCAGCAGTAGTCGGTAGCACTTGATGTGGTCCTGCGAAGCACCTCTGCTGCCAGTGTTTCCTCCGGTGGTCCATGATGAGACCACGCATTCACCTGGTTTGAGATTGTGCAGGGTGGTAGACTGGGCTGCTTTCACCTCGGGACAAACAGCCGAGAGAGTTCTGCAGAACAGTTTAAAATCGTAAGATGCTAATTCTTAAATCCTTGTTAAACCTGTCTCTTTTCAATATTTTCTTGATTTTGTCTTGAGTCATTTTATCTCACCTTCACTCTGATGGTGAGAAGGCAATAATGATTAAAAATAAAACCCAAAATTAGTTTGACAAATCGTTTAACATCTTCATGGTAAACCCAGGACCTTTGTCAAAAATAACTTTCTTCTGGAGTACTTCACGGTCATGTTAGGGCCTTTTACCACAGTAGGTGCATCCAACAATATCCAGTATCTCTGTTTCTACAAAACAATAGCTGAATTAAGTGAATCATTCAATATTCGAAGGGCCTATCAGGTGGGGAGTGGCCTTGCAGTGGCATTTCATGGCACCACAGGCACAAATTTGATGTCCTGCATCCCCCTTTTAGGGGAAACATTTGTCCCATCCTGCCTGCTGCTTTTGCATCGGCATCATCTGCTGGATTTCCTGCAGAAATCAGATTGTTCTGGTAATGTGAGCGCGTCACATTTCATAACAGATATGTTGTATAGGCAACAGGACAGCATCTAAAGGGCCGCAACAAGCCAAATCTGCAATTAGTGTTCTATTTGATGTCACAACTCTTCTTTTTTATCCAGAGACAACCATAGCCATGAATAACAGCAAGCATAAGTCAGTCTAAACATGCATTCATAAACATTCATTTTAATGGCCAGTTTATAGGTTTCAGTTCTGAGCCTGATCACTACCAAGTGTTTCACATAGCGCCAAAAATCCTTTCTCCCTGTGGCCATTAAACTATACGACTCCTCCTCTTTTTATGGGGGGGGATTGAAAGGAAATGGGACTAAAACAAGCTAATCGTATTTAGTAAGATAAGATATGACTTTATCGGTCCCACAGTGGGGACATTTTTGTAATGCAAACACACTTTATCGTGACTGTTAAGTTTTAATTGTTTCATTAATCCTCGCATCCAACTTTTGATCATCATTATTTATGTTATTCTATTAGTTCAGTAACTAAAAATCATTAGTATTTTTCAAGAACAGAAACTGTAGTTTTTTTTTAACAAGGCAAAGAAATGTCCCTTTGGCATTAATATTTTGAACCTAATAAAAATCATTAGTATTCAAGAACAGAAACTGTTTTATTTTGGCCACGCTATTTTGAACCTATACACAAATAAGGGCATGTCTGATAATCAGAGAAATTATGTAAAAACTATAATAAACCAAAACATACATAAAAAAATGTACAGTTTTTGTTACTCATATTAATAATACAGAAATCTGTAAACACTCACAATGTGTGGACGAAAAGTATACCCCATAATGTCAATCACTATCCATCTTATACTGTAGACTTTTTTTAAGAATAGATTTAAATTAGGCCTCTCTGCATGTGCATGTGTGTATTATTTATCATATTTGTAGTTGTTCCGTGTTCATAGATGATGGTGCTGAGTGTGTTATAGCAGCTGTCAGCAAAAAGACAAACACAACTGCAAGATACACCCTGATAAAGCTTCTCTCTCATGTGGCAACCTGTTCAGTGCAGAAAAAAGAAAAACACAGTGTGTTTCAGGAACGATGTCAAAGTATTTCTCCTCTGGGAACTAAATCCGAGGGAACACAGAAGCCTTCGCAGACTCTGAACTTGTTACTCATCCTCATTAGCTTGTTATTTAAATGTGCCCATTCAAATACACACAAACACGCAGACCTTTAATTTGACTTGATTGCTACTATATACAGCCTGAATTACAGGACACACAAGTTATCTGAGACGAAATATAAAGCTAATTACAGGCCCCATCGTAGCCAACTGCCTTTGATTTACCTTTGTTTTGTTGGGTCCAAATTTGAATTACTCCCTCACAGGTTACCTTCAATTAGAAAAGACTGCTAGTCAGTGTTATTAACATTTTTATACACATCTTTAATTCAATATATCAAGATGTATTTTTGCACAAAGCATAACCTAAAAAAAGAAATAGCATGCAACATGTATAATTTACTAGAGTGCAGAAGGACATATTTCCCAGATGCTAAATCTTCATTAGCCTAACACATGCAAAAATCATTAGTAGAGAGTCATTAACCTGTGCTCTAATTATAGATCTTCATCACAAAATGACCTTATGAAAAGTTTTTTTTTTTCATGTTTATATTTTCAACACATTTTGTCGAATTGTCACTTTGTTAAGCCTTTGTTAAATAGTAAAGTTATTTATTAATATTTACTTAAATAGTAACATGTATTAGTTTTTACCCCAAACCAATAATGTGAACGAAAAATATTAAATTATTAAGAAGAACAAAGAAAATTGCATTAGATGAATCTATGGTGCAATCCATTTAGTTCCTCCCACCAACTAACCATATGGCCTTTTGGACTAGTTACGTACAGACATGGCACAGACATGGCACAGACATAGATTCTATTGCATTATTACAGTAAAACTTGGATCAATGTATATGGCAAATGTCATGTGTTGTCTAAATCCAGACAAGTAAAAAATGAATACATTTCCAAGCAGCAATAATGTTAACTACAAATCTAAAACATCCCTTCCATGACTGTAAGGTCCAAAGCTGAGCAGCTTTTAACAATGTTAAACTCTGCTTTGCTTTTTTTTTCACAGTGGTATCAGTTCACTCATTTGGGAGAGATGAAAAGTTCCACAGGGTTTTGTTCCATTTCATCATCTTCACTACTGGACATGATTTAGCACAGGCTCCGTCTTGACCTTTGCATGTGTGCACACAAATGCACGAACATCAGTGGTTATTTCTCCACCCATCTGTAATTTGTTCTGAACATGGAGAACATTCTCCTCTCTCTGAAGGCCGCATTCAAATGCACATGTGAATGTTACGGTACAAAAACATTTGTGTTTACATACACAAACAATGCTTTGATGATTTGTATTATTAATTACTCATATCCTCTGCATTCTTACCGTATGTCTGATGTCTGACTCATGTATTCAGATGTTTTATGTTTTGCTTAGAAAGGAAGTGGGAAAGTAGTTGTTTGAGCTAGTTATCGCAGTTTATGAGACCGTCATTTGTGTGTTGTTATGTCATGCTGGCACATTCAACTGCAACACAGACCAAGAACTCCCTAGAGAAATTACTTATCCCATCTGGCCAGGGGATTTTTCTAAATCCTCTAGGAAAAACTTGATGACATGACTGTGGAGGACGAGGTTGTTTAGCCTGTTTCTAACATGACCCAGATAACTGTCAAAAAAAAAGGATGTTGCTCATTTTGCAAATAAACAAAATTAAATCACTGAGAATTGTTTTTCTTCTGCGTTTTTGCCTTACCTAGAAGATTTTTTTTTAAAGTCACAAACTAGTATGAAATTACCTCACACCATTCTGTAGCCCAGCATAAAGTTTAATTTAATAATATAAATAAATAAATCGTACAAATAAATCAATTAATTTCATATATTGAAACCTTAAAATGGTTAAAAACAGCTAATAAAGTAAATATAATTTTTTTTTATTAAGGTTAATTGAAATTCGTTATTTGCTTTGAAATAGGGAGCATGTGGCGTTTAGTTTAATATCTACTCCTGTGAGCACCAGGTTGTCTATCAGGACACACTGTATCTGTGTTTGCATTGGCTGCTAATATCCGTTAGCCCAATGAGAAAGGTTAAGGGGCGGGATCTAAATAAGGACACATTTAAGCAGCATTTAAATACCTCAGCGTGTGTAATTTTCTACTGTTAATATGATGCTGCTAATAGACTGTTACTGTTAATTTTGCATCACTTGTGTGCGTGTTGTAAACTAATGTAAAGCTAAAATGAACTTGGAGTGAGCTGGAACGAGAACTGAGAACTGACTGACGAGTGTTATGTTGCTGGGTGGAGGAGAAGACAAGGCGACACCATTTCCAGACTTTTGTAACTAACAAAAAGCAGACGTTTCTGATTTTTTTTTTTTTTTGTCATTTTAACTTTGCGATCACAAAATTTTAGGTCACGCCTCTCACAAGTGTTACTTTGGTTTATTTACATTTACATTTACACTTAGTCATTTGGCACTTTTATCCAAAGTAATTTGGCACACACACACACACACACACACACACACACACAGTGGCGATGGCAGACATGCACGGTGCTCATCTAGCCCACAGGGAGCATCTGAGGGTTCAGTGCCTCGCCCAAGGACACTGTAATAGTGTTGGAGTGTAACTTAAATTGTATTAAAATATGATTTAAACCTGAATTTTTTTTAGAGAAGAAAGGTCTAGCTTTAGGAACAGGGATTTTATTTTATAGTAGACTTGCCTTTTTCATACCAATATATATTTTTTATTTATTTCACATTTCAATGTAATTGTATTTACAGAAAGTCTTATTTGCATTTGAAGTACTGTGAGTGTTGTGTTTACAAATCAATACATTTTTCGTGTCTGTCTACTGGCCACATGGCTCGGGTGTCACATTTTAATAATTCTGAAAGCGTAGTCCCTCTAATACATACATAAAATGTATGGAAATGGTGTGACAAATGTCAGTACATTTATTGCAAAGTTAAAAATGAACAAAAAGGCTGTTAAAACAAGCAACCTCAAAAAAAACCTTTATGTTTGCCATAATCTTCACGGACAACACTGAACTCTGACCAGCACTTACACAGGCAGCCAGAGAAACAGGAAAAGGCATTTCTGCCATACATCATTCCACATGGAAATCATTGTAGCTTGCTCTGGTAACTGTATCCTTCCACAAAACACTAAAGACTAAATTTGAAACTAAGCAGTGCTCCACCTGTCAAATATCATCAACACATTTTTTTTTCTTTGTAAAGTTGTCCTAACATTGCTAATTATGCCAATATCTTCCCGCTGATTTCTTTACTGTCATGCCTGAGGCTGCCTGATGTTTCTTAGACTGATCGACTTTTCATTTTTCACAGAGTGAGAAGGTGTGCACTCTGTTTGGGTATATGACTGAAACATTAAGACACATAGACTTGGTAATTTCTAATAAAACCTTTTAGGACACACAAAAGAGAAGGACAGTGATCAGGAGAATTTTTAGGAGACATTAACTGTGTACATGCTGCGTATGGGTGTGTCCTTATAGGCAGAGGGTCCAGTTTGAAAGTCCGAAGCGTCACGCATGAACTGCACCTGTGTTTAAGTATGAGAAACTCATGCAGAAAATTAAATATTGAAGTAACATCTATGTCAAAACTTTCTTGTAATTTCCCACAACTTAACGTTTAATTAATAAAGAGTCTTTTGTGAATATCTATAAACTGTGAAAAGGTTGAGCCCACAGCCTCAATGGAGAAATCAACTCATAACCAACACACACTACACACAGCTGAAGCCGACTTCTTACACTACCCAGACGGCTTATTGGCCCATATTTCATTCCATTAGGTTGCATTTACTATACCTAAACTGTGGCCAAACGCCTGGTTATGGAGGGATAAGATATTTTTCTAAAGGTGATAAAAATCATAATATATTGTGTGTCAAAGGAAACAGACAACAATAATTGTCACAATAAATCCACTGAGGTTTAAGTTAAGTTTTTGAGACTCTTTTATGGCAGTTTAAGTGGGTATTTGAATCATCTGAATCTAAACAATGTCTCACCCTGATTATATTGCAACCCCTCGCCACCAAAAACTCTCCCTAAATGCTCGGCAACCGAGCGGTTGTAAAGTTAAACACACATAAACCACACACCTGGCCTCTGTCCTTGCCCACCGTGAAATCCCACTCAGGATCTGTTTCAGCTGTAATGACATCCCCAGGCACCGGCCTCAGGCCTGTTCCTCCCACCCCCATTGTCCATACTGTCAAATGCCTTTTAACTTTTCGGCATTAAGCTGAAGCCAAATGCCTTTCTCAACTCCCCCCCACCCCCTCAAAAGGAGACAGAGTATAATCACGCCTCTGTAATCACCCAGTACACCCCATGCAATGTGCAAAAAGATATCGCTGTGCCTGTCTTAAATTATTTCCCAGACACAACCCCCGTGTTATACTATTACACATGAATCAGAGACCAGCAGAGTTTCTTCTTTCCATGTTTCCCTGTATTTGGACAGTGCAGTGAGTCTGTGATTACATAACTGATATCAGGGCAAGCTTTGGTTCTTACAATATTACATGACATTATTGCAGTGAGAGAGTGGAAAAGTGTTTGGGCAACTTTGATTCTGTTGTGAGTTAATATTTTGTATGTGTGTGTGATGTTTCACTGAAAAGAAGGTCTGTTCCAAAGTAACATTTATCTGCATCCGTGTTGCATCTCTTATTTTGCTTTTGACTAAAATGTGTCCATACAGTTAAGGAAAAAGAATAAAATCTACTTACATAATGACCTATAACAAACAGAAATGGTTTTATTTCGTTGTGTCTGTTCGTGTTCAGACTCACGTGTTTCACGCGCAGTATAAGAACGTCATTTACAGTATCTCTGTTTCCAGGGGGCAGTGATTGACACTGGACCTTTTCTTTAACACAAACCAGACTGAGGAAGTGTCAAGTTATCTTATCAACAGGAACTCCAACTATTCGTGCTCAAGTTCAAACAACTTGCATCAACATTACAACAACTGAAAAGGGAGCAGAGTTTTTCCCGATTCACGCAGGATTTTCTATTTGTTCTTCACAAACGTCTTTAATTTGAAACCAAAATGTTCAGTCCCTCAAATCTCTGACAGTCACTCAGAGAAGGCTGATTTGAGGTCTCGCTGTTTGACAGTTGGTGAACTTACTGAGCCTTCTGGGCATCTATTAAATTACAGAGCCCCGTTTATGTGGTCAGTCAGTCTGACAGCCAACAAACTGAAAAAGCCATGAAATTCCCCTGATGCGCCACTTCCTGGAATTTTATTCTGTCTGCAGACGGAATAATCCGACACTTTGTGCAGTCACTGCTGGTGACGTCATTGCACAGATGCAGACATGTCAGAATGCCAGTTACGCCAAAGTTAATCCTGTCCTACGTAACCAAACATTTAAAGACTCCACCTGTTGTCCAATCATGTCAAAGTCTGTACTTTATATATTTTCATATTCTTTCCATTACTTTATGCATTTTTAGAGGAAACAGAGTGTGAATAAGGGTTGTTTGTCCCTGCCCTCCCATATGACCCTAATAATTGTTTGTTAAATTAGCCTTCCCCATGTAGAAAGGCTGTTAAAATTGCCCCCAAGTATTTAGTTGCAGTTTGGTTTTTATAGTAATTTTTATAGTAATGAACTGTCTTGTTTTACAGGAGGACTCTCTCCTTAACACACCACCTTCCCTTTTTTATTGAGCCCTTTGTAACTTTAGATGTAATTCTGATTGAGTGCCAGCTGGCTCCGAACCAACGGACCGACAGACGTAGTCACGTTTCCAGCTTTGTGTTTAGCGAAGCCATGACGGACTGGGCAGGATTATTTTTACTGTGGATGTTCTGTAATGCTGCATGAATCAAAACAACCACTGCTAACCACTGGATGGCCGCTGTGGTTTGAATGTTTTTGAAATCTTTCATACTTTCCTTCTGTTCAGGATTTTCTTCTGACCAGAGAGTGTGAATTTGACTGTGTCCTGTTTAAAGTACGGCACCACACTCGCCCCTGTGAGATTCAAATGTTCTGTCAATAATGTGAGGCATGAAATCCACTGTGTCTCACTGTATTTGTACTGTACCACTGTACTGCATGTGGTTTTTATCCACATATATTGAGGAATGGTGCCCTAAATTATTGGATAAATGAGCTTGTCACCTGAAGGTGCTGGTTCTAACCCCAGAGTGACAACTGCTCAGTTTCCAGCAGCTCAGACTGTTGTTGTACCTAAACACAGCTTCATAATCTTACACGTACATCACTATATTAAGTACTTTCATAACTACAAATACTTACTAACAAAATGTTTTGTTTAAGGGATAACTACTGTATTATCAAGCAGTATTATATACATGTTAGTTTTAGTTTTATTTATTGTCAATTCTGCATATGTAAGAGAGATGGGTAATAGAAGTGAATGACGATTTCCAGCTATAAGAAAGAGAAATATCCATTATTTGTAATATCTTATCCTGTTGTTAGATTTTAGAATCGCCAATAGCAAAAAGGAAGAGAGAACACAGGAAGGCCACAGTGAGTCCGGGACAAGAACCTGCAACCCTCCATGACTGGATCTGTGTAAAGCATTAGTTGCTAGTGTACATGCAGAAGGAAGTAATGTTACATTCTCAGTCCTGGCTGCCTATTGTGTATATTAAAAAACATTTCACGACTACGACTTACCTTCTGAATCAATGTCAAGATCTGCTGCCTCAATCATGAAGAACAAACATGGTGGAAACGTAACAATTCTGTGAAACTTTTGGCCTTTATGGCAACACGGTAAATTCACTAAATTTCAACTCAATAGCGCTGGAAAAGCTAGATAAAATTTGACAGACATCAACAGGGGCAATGTCTTATAATGCTGGATAATGTCATCTGACAGCAGTGCAGAGTATTGAAAATATTAGAAATTAATTGTGTCGTACTAACAAGAATTTGGAGAAAATATGTGAATAATCGCAGCTCAAAGTGATGCATTGCCCTCTAATGAACTAATTCTTGAATTTTAATATTTCCACTCAAGCAAATACATTGTGTTGTTATTAAAGGTTGGTGATATCTGGTAAACTGGACAAACGCCTGACCTTTGGGTTTAAGTAACTCACAGTTTATGGCATGTTTCTTAATACTTACATTTTGGCTCTATTGTTAGACCAACACATTTAAACATTAAAATAATTTCATTATGTAAAAATATTTTATTACATAAGATAGTTATGAGATGGTTCAGATCCAGTATGGTGTGCAAACCAAAGTAAGGTGGTGGCGTAGCTGGTATTACACTAGATCCAAGTCTATATTTTAACATGTGAGGTTTATCCTTTGAACACCCGTCTGTGTATTTCCTATTGTCTACTGACATTTAAATAGCTTAATTTATTGTTTGATTTTTGATTTGTTTGGCGTGAGTCAAAGGAAGAAAAAAATTCAATCACCATTAGACAAATAAGCACTCCCTAAACATGGTAGATGAAAATGAGAGTTTTGTGTGTATAGTCTCTTTTTCCTTTCCATATAGATTTCATAATTCAGCATAGGACGAAGTTTGCAGGCACAAAAGTGGAAGAAGGCTTCATGAAAGTGGCCTTATATTAAGTGTCCTGCAGACAGAATAAAGGACGAGCATTCACATGTCTCCGGTCACATGCCGAAGTGTCCCTGAGAGTGTAGCAGCTCATCATGAGTGTGTGTGACCGTGAAAACAAAAAGCAGTATAAAGCACGACTAGGTAGAAAAGCGCTATGAGTACAGACCATTTACCATTTACTTCTTGAATACGTCTGGTATTATATTCAGGATAAGCATGTTAGATTTCATGGAGAGTTTAGTTGAATAATATGTTTGCTTTAATTTTTCAGCATTGACCTTTTAACATCATGTGGTAACAAACTGGTCTCACAACAGATGCATTAGGGTCAGGAACTGAATAACTTTCCAACTCACGGTCAAATAATGTAAAGCATGCTTGGGAACAAACAAGTTTAATCTTATAGCAAGTATGCATGTGTGCAAAATGTTGTGATATTTCCCTTTTTAGTTTACTGATTAAGAAGACATCAGTTACTAAATGACTACAAGGGCCACAGGGAAATCAAAATGCATCAACATAGCAGGTTTTGGTAAGAGCAAAATATAAAAGGGAAAGTTAGTTCCAGTTAGTTTCACCTCAGCAAGCATTTAGTGACAACATTACCCAAAGACACCAGTCCAGGAACATCATGAGCAGAGGCAACCAGTCAAAAAAAAGAACACGACTGGAGAGAAGTCGTGTGCATCACAGCGCATCTGACTTGGATGACACCGTGACCCGGATTTCAGCACATAACGATGATGCGTATCTTTCAGTCACCTTCCGTGGTTTCTAACTCGGAGCTGCCTTAAACAAGGATATAATGGCGAGTCTTGAGAGCGACAGGTCACTGATTTTGGTGTCATACATTCCTGAACAAGTGCAGTAATTGTAATTAGAACTGCTGCAGTTGCAGTCTTAGGTGACTTATTATAATGCTGCTTCCTGACAGGAGCACGGGACAGTCCGGCTCAGACTGTCCTTAAATGCTGTTTCTCGGAATTAAAGAAGTGGACTACTGTTATTTGACTTCTAACTCACAGTGTTTCATTACCTGTGATTGTGCCAGATTCACACTGCATCCAAACAAATGATAATCACAGGAAGAAGAAACCTATTTACTTAGTTTACAGTTTATGAATTTTTATTTTGACCAGAGTGTATTTGATATTTCAAAGTCATCATAATCAACTTTGCAAGGCATCTTTTGGTTTCATTTGCTGTATTCACTGTCACCCACAAACTCATACAATTTAGTATAAGTCATACTGAGTATCAGATTTATTAATGTGACAACATACTTCTTCATTCTTTACAAGGCTGTTGTTTACTGACACCTGCTCATATGCCTAAATCACACTGAACTCACTGTATTCATACTGCACAAATTTCCACTACCCCACTTCCGACTAAAACACCTGTGTTGAAGACACTAAATGGATGGCAAGAAGCGCTGAAAACCTCTTCCAGTGCACTTCTACTGCACTTCACACATGGATGAACGTCATGGACAAACCCGTCCATGTTTCCAAAAACTGAAAATCAACACAATCATCGCCTTAATCGCCTTGTCGCTCTGCTCACCAAGGTCTGACTCATGTAACGGTTGCACATTAATATCATCGCTTGTGCTGATATCATAGCGCTAGCTGTCAAGTTGCACTGAAATATTAAGTTACACCTCTGAAGTAGTCTGGCAGCTTCTTCTAACCCAATGAAGAAGCTAAAATCTTAAAGTCTTTTAAAATATCTACAATAACACAGGAATGAAATAACAATATTCTAGGTACCTATTCAGTAAGAGTATGCAAAGCTTTTCTCTGTTAACTGTGATTTCACAAAATTTTTGCAGTATTTATGCAGCAGCCTTGGAAAAAATGGATTACAATGCGATATTCATCTGGATTGTGGATGAGCTGATGTCTATACTCAAAGGCCTCCTTCATCTTCTGCAAGATGATTTCTCCTTCCCGTGTGTGGTTTAGCAAGGATATGACCTCTTTATGATACTCTTCATCTAGCTGAGGCAGCTTCCCCTACATGTTGGACCACCTCTTTCTGCTATCTGTGTTTTTGGGTTTTGGCAAGTTTTATTTTTCTCTGAATTGTCTTGAGCTACCACACAGAGACCACTGCCTCCATAATAACGCTCCTTACCAATGACAAACATAATTAAGTGCACCTTTAGATGGAAATTGTTTGATAGTGATTCTGAAATTCTGCCTGTATGTAGTGAAAAATAGCCTGCAGCTTGGAAAGTTACAGTGACTGTGAGTTTCGGAGGGGGGGTGGTCACTGTTTAGCATGCTGACTGCAGTGGGGAAGAAACTGTTCTTGTGCTGTGAGGTCCTGGTCTTAATGGATCTGAGCCTCTTGCCAGAGGGAAGGGGCAGAAAGAGTTTATGTCTGGGATGAGAAGGTTCGGCTGCAATCTTGGCTTCTCGTGTCCGGGTCTTAGAGACGTACAGCTCCTGAAGACATGGGAAGTTACAGCCGATCACCTTCTCAGCAGAGTGGATGACACGCTGCAAAAACCAGACTGATTGTGATTATGCAGCAGATGGTTCACAAACATGGGTGAGGGCATCCTGAGAGTGAGATAATGAAGACCAGCTGATTGGATGAATGAAGGCAGATGACAAAATTGGGTGCAGACTTGTAAAAAAACAGTGTCCCCAAACAACAAAAACAAATTACTAACTAGTCCAATTTCCAAACTTAAAGTTCCAAAAATCCAGTTCACTCATAGAATGTCCAAAGAATTAAAATCAAAATCTATGAGATCTCTAGTCCAAACATCCAGATCAAGGTATTCAACATCTCAGTGCAAAGTCCAACAATCCAGTCCAAATCCCGAGGTCAAGGGGAACTTGCAGAAAGTAGAGTTGAGGTTCAGGAGAGGTCTGGAACTTTCATTTGGAGCAATAGGATCCTAGCACGGGGGACATGTGAAAACAATCAGGGTGATTGGTGGTGAAATTGACAAAATTAACTAGGGAACAGGAAGTGCAGCAGAGGGGCTACAAAATAAAAGCTTGGGACAGGAGGTGAAACAGGAGACCATGACGTAAGATCAGGAGATGTTTCAGCAGATGACATACAACCTGCAGACAAACATGAATGTTTCCACTCAGAAAAGGCAGTGACCTCCTTACTGAGCATTCCACAACCATTTGTGTTCAGTTATATCTAAATCTTACAATAGAATATTCAATTTACCAGTATCAGGATCAACATGTTGTATTTCCTGCAACAAAAAGATGGATCGATGACACATCCATAACAGGTTGGAAACGGGGATGTTTGGGACTTTCTTCAGTGCTGGATCTTGGCTTAGGCACTGGAACCAGTTCCCAGCATGACAAACAGGGGCCACAAACTGTACAAACCAGATGGAAAGATAATGTGATAGTGAATCCTTTTTAAAGCTGGGGGCCTAAAACAACATCTGTGAAGGTAGTTTGTATTGCCTCCAGTAATTTTACGAAGGATTTCACATGCATGCTTTCCACACCAGCTTTTTAGGACACGAAAACACTGCTGCACTGATTCATTTACACAAAGGAAAACTTTCCTCTAAGATACATATGGCAAACATTGTTTGCAATGTGCTACATAAGAAAACGAAAAACTGCTGAAACAATAGACAAGAGAAAACATATACTGCAGTCTATATAAAGTAATTAAAATTTCTTCAAACTGCATCCAGTCCTTGTGATTCATTGCAAATTTCTGAATCTATATGCAATGTAAGCAGCATTAGAGGGAGATCCTAATATGTCTCCTATTCACCGAATGGTCTACTCACACTGCTCCGCTGGTTTCAGTCTTACATTTCAGAGTTGTCTAAGTTCCTGGATCACCTTTTGCTTTCAAGCCTTTCAAAATTTAAATTGAGCTGCCTTCAGTAGATGTAAGTGAAACAGCTTTATTGTTTTAAACTCTGCATCGATCATTCTGCAAAGTGAAGCTCAAGTGCAGTACAAAACACATTTTATTAAAATACATGAAACATATACATAAAAAAATTAAAGTTCCCTGTTAATATCCCCGAATAAATGCCCTTCCGGAGATTTTCTTTACTGTTGGCAATTTAGTTTCCTTCCTGTCCCGTGGCTTTTCCCATTCTTTGCCTGTCAGTGGCCTGTTGATGGTTTGTTCTTACGTTGACCTCCATTGGATGCCGTTGTGGGTGGTTATGTAAAGTAAGACAACTAAAAAGAATGGCCTGGACCAGACTTTAACTGCTGGGCCTGCATGGTCACTCTGACTGATGAGTGAAAGAAGCAGCAGCCTTAGATCAACATCTGGACGTTATCCAAAGCGCGCGGCCAGATCTGATGTTATATTCTCAGCTTTCTCTTTCCTGATTTAGGTGATTTTCTGTGTAAAAGAACATTTAGCCAGAGTAATGCAATGGTGTGGAAAGTAAAATAACTTTCGAATCAATCACATTGGGAGTTTAGACAGTTTGATTGAAAGGTTAGTTTACTAGCGTAAACACTTAAATTGGATGAAGTGTAATATGCACAAAAACACTAGTTTAACTGATTCAACTGGCAAATTATATTTAAATGAGTCACTGAGTAAACGACAGCTTCCTGGAGTCCAGGTGATTAGGTAAAACATTTTAAACCACGTAGAGGTCTTGAATGTCAATTAAAGGTTCATTTAGTTTAATCACAATGAAAAGCTACAAAATATTCTCACTCCTCTTTGGAGGTAAGATGATTCATGTAAATCATTTAAATTAAGATACAGTCATACATTTCTGCATCCATTCCAATGAAGTGAAGAAAAATGTCAGGACTTGAACTTGCTGTTGACCTTTTCAAAATGAAGTTTGTCAAAAAATAATGGATAAGCTTTCAATGTTTTGTAGAGTCTTTTTGGTATTGATGTTGTTGTTTTCATAAAACCATGTTGAAATATGATGTTCCTATTGAAATCACAGAGACCAAAAAAAACAACTGGTTTTGGTTTGTTGCAGCGTTGCACCCCCGACCCCCCTGCAAGGCACCCTGTGAACAGGAAAGCTGTATGTACTGGAACAAAGATGAATTGTTAAACTTACAGTTTGAGGTTTGGACAGATTACATAAACAACATATGTAGTGTTAATTATTGAGCTATAATTCTGATGGTAGGTGCATTTTGTTAGTGTTGAACAAGAGTCTGCATAGCAGCTTTTCCTTTTTTCAGACGTGAAATCAGTTCTGCTTAAACATCTTGCAATTTTCAACCTGTACAATATAATCCATATTTAGGCATTGACATATTGACATACCAGCCCTGATTACAATTACAGGCTCTGCAAGCACACATGGACTTGTTGACAGACATCATACTTCATCCATCTCACACTACGTTTGTTTGCAGAGAGTTTGGCTACGATCATGAAAGTTGTGTTCTGCAGGTTATGTGACAAGGCCTATTTACTGTGCAGACACAGATTTCCCATTACAGCAGGTTTCCTCTTGTGGATGTTGCACAACTGTTGTCTCTCTTTACACACACACACATACAACAGAATAAATCCATTGTTTTCTCTTAATTGACTGACATATTGCTTTTTATTGTTATATTGGAATAATAATTAATTTTTTTTCTTGTTACTGCTCATAACTGAAACATTTTACTCTTTGTGCCCTTTACTGTTTCTGTTCTTCCTTAGTCAAAATGAGATCACTATTATGAAACTTCTCATTAAACTAATGTGTAATAGTTGTTATGGCTCCTCATGCACCCTGTGCAAAGTTAGCCGAGGTCTTGACACGGAGCAAGCTCGGGCATTCACGTGTGACTTTAAAACAGTGATGGACTCACTGCCAGAAACCTAAAAACACACACACACACACACACACACACACACACACACACATGCAGGTTGAATCTCGTGCCTGAGCCCGTCCTCTACAAACATGAGAGGTTTTGTGTTTGGCAGCAGTAAGAGCTGGAGAGCCGAAAGGCTGATGCAGAGTCACAGAGTTCGAATGACAGAATGAAGAGAGAGAGACAGTGATGAATCTGGAGGATCCTGTCATCTCTGTGACGCGAGGGACTTTCAAGTATGTGTTTGTGTGAGAGCGCATGTATGCTGGGACAACACGTGTTTTTCCGATTAAAGCTGGGCCTCGTTATTTCAATGGCAATCAAGGGTGTTATCAGCAGTAATTGTCTCCTAAAATTTTATTTTTAAACCCCATAAGAGCAACATCGAGCATTAAACGGGGTGTTTCTGGCTCCAATTTTCAGTGTTAAGATTTTTTTAATTTACATTTTTTGCAAATTTCAACCAATACAAAACAGATGAGCAGCAAATAACTGTCAACATGTGGTTTAGTGCTGAGTACAGCAGCCTGAAAATGCCTGACTTCAGCTTATTGTAATTTTGTGAAAAAAATATTAGCACTGTATTCCAGTATAATCTGTTTGTGGTTTTCTTTAAAAAAATTATCAAGACTTTTTTGTGGTTTGCATAAGAAAAACTCCAATCCCAAGTGTGAACTTTGCTCCAAACATGAAATTCAGACTCTATCAATCATCTCTGTGTTGTTGGCCTGCTGACACTTTTACAACAAGGATGTAATCAGTCCAAAAATGTGGCTTTTCAAAAACTTTTGATTTTGAAATCAGCCCAAACTGTCCTCATACTTTTCTGTATGTGACCCTGATCCCTGTGGTGGGAGTGAGAAAAAAAAATCTCTCTTGAGGAAATTGGTGGAGCATCACAAAAACTAAGCTTGTGCAACTCAAGGCATCAGTGCATCCTGCTTTTTTAGCTTCAATTAGAAAAAGCTGTTTGCCTTTTTCATGTTGGTCAACCTCCTGCTCTCCCTCTCTTCCTTTTCTATGGCATCAGTCCTGTTGGATATGAATGTACATTATGCAAAACAAGGGAGTATCACAAACTGTCAGCGCCGGAGAACCAGGGCAAAATGGGCCAACGGAGGTCCTCCGATTTCTGAGTACGCTTAACAGTATTACTCACATGCTTGTTTTAAGATGAAGCAGAAGAGAGGGAACTTTAAGTCCTCTGACTCACGTTGCCTCAGTCCGTTTGTATGTTTACTCCTTTCATATTCACTCCTTAGTAACAACGCACCAATCTAATAGTCCCACTGGTGCTGATTAGTTTTTTGCGAGTGTCATTATAAAACGTGTTTCCACCATTTGGATTGATTTGGCCATTCTTTCTTCGTTAGTCAGCAACCCAGGTATTGTAGTGACACAGCCATAATTATGCACTTTACTTTTTTTACTAGAAAAAAAATATGTGAATTTTAGAGATTTTGAAGTTGGGGAAAAGGAAAGCACTGGAAATGATCAGTGCTCGGAGTTGATAGATGCATCCAGAGCTGCGTTGTCAGAATCTCTATAGGGAGACATCATTTTCTGTCTGTGCATCTGCACGGTTTGTCTCTCGATAGTAAGTCCATGAATAACTGATCAAGATTTCAGATAGAATCTCAGTTTTTATCCAAAAAATATCTGAATATGTGAACATTAGTCAGAAATGTAGCTCATTGCATGTATTATCATTTTATAGATTAGTTAAGGCAACCAACCTCATTTTGATATGATTGTATTCCTCAAATTGATAGAGAAATATTAAACATATAGCACATTGAATTAATTACTGTTTTGTCAACATTTAGTTATGAATGCACATTCATAACCAAAATAAATCAATGGAAATCCATTTTCTGACAATTCTATGCAGAGTAAATGTGCAATATATCCCTCAAATATGAAACAAGAAGTAAAGCACAAAATGTATGTAAATGTATTGGTTAGTATCTTCGGATTATCTTAAGTTCCTTCAAACTATGTGTGTGACCCTGTGGTCAATCATGAAAATATAACTGGCTAATTTACGTGAAATTCAGTCTTTATTCAGCAGATCCCACCGTAGGCTCTTTCCGTTCTCCAGTTTCTGTGTTTTCTGCTCGCAAGCGATTAAAGGTAATTTGCTGTTTACTCCCGTCAAATCAGCAAACGTTCTGTACAGAGTAGCAGAAAACAACTTTGGCAATGTTTGAAATGTGTGTGAACAGCTCATGGTGGTGTGTGCATGCATGAGTGGCATTCCATAATTTTTAACACGATTCTCTAAGGGCGAATTCATTATCCCGATGAAATGGGTTACAGAGCAAACTAAAAGTAAACAAATTTAAATTCCACGTTCATCCCCCACTGAAGAGAAAAGACAGTGATGTAAAGAAGAAAAAAAAAAAACTATAAAACTGTAAAGCAAAAAGTCACTAATTTACAGTCATAGTAAGAGATTGACTCTGGTTTTGTCATTGTGATTCCACAGTCGGTTGTGTTTTACCCACTTTTACACTCAAGGCAGTTATAGTGTAATTTTGTCTTTCACTGATTAGATCTGTGATTTATGTGTATACAAACTAAAGCCAAAAGCCTATAGAAGGATTATATTAAGGATTTTCATCTTTATTTCATTAAGAAAATCGAGTTTTAAATGCAGACTTAGCACCAGATGTCATATACACCAGTGACTGTAACTCAGTGTTGAAAGCTCTTCAGTCTGATCATCGCAGAACAGTAAATCAGCAGCTACCATTGTCTTGTGTTGGGAGGGGATTAGAGCAGTGATTCTAGAAAAATTATGGCATTTGGGTGTGAGGAAAGGCTGGACTTCCAGCAGCCACACGCAGCTGTAGATCAGTCTAGCAACAAGTTCTGGCCCACAGATCTCAGGCAGACAGACGCAGGAAACAGTGAAGCATCCAGCTGCCTGGATGTTTAACTGACACTCCGTTTCCTAGCAGCTTTATCTGACTGGAGCTCTCTTTACATTATTCAACGGTAATGTTAGTAACTCTGACAGATGATGAGAATAACATCGATTATCTCAGTACAATGACACATATTGTCCTTGAACTTGGGAAAGCGTACGGATTTGAGCGACTTTGTCAAATTGGCGTTGCTACACAGATGTTTCAGAGCAATTTCCAAACTGTATGTGACTCATGTGAGATGTTCTTGGTCTGCACCCACCCAGAGTTATCATGGGTGACCAAGTCTCATTGATGCCTGTAGAGAGCAAAGGTAGAGGAGCTACTGTGTAGGGCTAATGCTGACCTGTGTCCGCTGCTAAAACTTCCTACAACATGCAAGGGAGCATCAGAGCTGGATCACAGAAGAAAGTGGTTTTGTCTGAAGATTCACTTTTTCTTTTACGTCAAGTGAATTGCTGGGTTTGTGTATGTGTGTGATTCAAGTTCACCTCTTCATAGAAATCAAATTCAATCATACATCTGTAGGATATGCTGGAAAAGACCTTCAGAGGTCTAGTGGAGTCCATGGCATCCAAGCATCAAAATCATATTAACATTAGGTGCTGCAGTAGTATTGAAGTTACAGTAAAATGTTTTGTAAAGGTGCTTTTTTTTTGGTCTTTCTTAGTTTTTGGTCTTTGATGTGTTTCATCTCTAATATTGTAGTATTGGATTTGTCAAATTTTACATTTTAGAGATTATTTGTTTGTATTTTTAATTATTTGTTTGTTTGTTTTTTTCGATATTTGGACACAGTATTAAAATTCTTTTAATTTTTTTAAATAAAGCATATACAGCACACTTTTGGTTTTGGTCTAGAAGTTAGTGAAAAATAAAGCCAGTAGCTGATGTTAAAAGTAAAATTAAAATTAGCAGGTTAGTTAAAGGGTTTTTGGTTTGTTGTTTTTATGTCAATTATCACTAACATTTTAAAATATTTCTCCTATTACATTTAATATACAATACTATCAAAGTTTAATATTGTCAGGGGAGAGGAGTTAGTCAATGCTAAAGTCATCATCATCACTCTGACTTCTGATTATAACTAAACAAAACATGGACACAAAAAGAAGTATTTGACATGCTGAAACAGGGTATGGAAAAGTCAGTGTTGTCATTCGTCATTGCCATGTCAGACAGCAGCAGCTTTTTTAATGCAAACAATGAAATCTGGCAGCTTCAGGATGGGCTAAGAACACGGCACTTCAGAGAGGATCACATGCTTAATGAATTACATGTGGCACATGCAACTGAAAGAAAAATATACTACGATGATCTTTTCTTAGCTTTATTTTCCTCTCTCAAAAGATTTTTTAAGGATGTATTAGGGCGTCCACAAATTATTGTCCACTGAACAACAAAGTGGAGCTGGTACAACATTATTGAAGCAACTTCATCTGCTGTAAATTCAGTGTGTATTTCAATGAACTCTTCAACCTACAGGCAACAAAATCAAAGGAATTTAAATATTTATCGGCTGCCAAATGTTGAAACATAAACTTATATAAAATATTCTCGGTAACATCTGAAGTTAACGGACCATACCTGCAGTGTGTCAGTTGCTCTCTCTTTATGGAGCCGTTTAGTCTATGTGTTTTGGCCGACCTTACAGCATTTTTGCCAGTAGCTTGAATTGTGAAAGACGTTCATCTGTGCCATGATATAACTGTGGAGAAATGTAAAGTGAACGTCCTGCACGGGGATCTGCCGCGTCTGACAGGCTGCTCGGCTACGCCACATGGCAAGATCAACAAATTTGGGGGGTTTGCAATGTCAAAGAGGAACAACTTTGTTCATTTTCAGCTCCGATGATTTCAACACTTTCAGGTTTACAAATGATGATCTGTGTCTTCCGGACATGATTGTAACACGTTTTTGTGACAGGCTAACAGCCCCACACTCACGGTCACTTTAGCTGAGGCCGTTCTGCCGCGCCGTGAATGTCCAGTTAATGCGCTCAGACAACTGTAGTAGGAAAGTGGGCAAACTTGTAATGGAGTAAACTTGTCACTGCATTTGGAAAATCGAGGACATGTGTTCACTCCTTGGCTCGCTGTGTGTTTCTCTTGGCCAAGACCTCATGCTGCGCTGTCCCATCAGGCCATTCCTGTCTGAAACAATTCCTGGCTTCTCTCCTCCTTCCTCTCTCTCTCTCTCTCTCTCTCTCACACACACACACTATCATCCACATTGTCGCACACAACCCGGCTCTATTTCCAGCTTGATGTGTGTAAAATGCTGCAGTGCGTTGAGACAAAGTCTGAAGCTTGTCCACATTGAGCTCTTAACAATTAGTTCTAGGGACATCTTTAGTTAAAAAGCATCACTTTATAGGAATTTACCATAACAAGTATTAATTGTATGTCGTGTAAAAGAAGAAAGGACACGCAAAGAGACAAACTGCTCAACAGTGACCGGAGGAAAACAACTAACAAACCCCAGACATTTCCAGAACAGCACTTTGTAATGAAAGCCAGCCCGAACTTAAGGGTGACTCACTGATAATATGCTGAGTCTGGCACTTCCAGATGTCTACTTTGAAAGTCAAAGATTGCACACCTGTTCTTGTTAGTTATCGGGGCATGAAATGTCTTAGATACACGCCAAACACTTTGATTTCAGAAGATTTGAAGGGTCAGTCTTCCATGGATGAGTTGTCACTGATGCTAGTTTTTCCTCCCCTAAGGTGAATAGTTTGCCCAGACCTGTATTCGTAGCTTTGTTTGCAGTGTTAGTTGGAAGTGGATTTCATTAATCACTTGATGGTACTCTTATTAAAAGGGCAGAGCTGTCACTGCTACATACTGTCTATAATACAATTTATGGTAACTGAGAAATGACTTGCCTTCTTCGGATGGCTTTGGCTTTTTTTCCAGCTCATTTCCCATTAGTCCTTCACAGACGATACTGTAATTGGCTGACAGGAACTAATTTTTACCAGTCAAGAAATGATCATGATGAGGTTATAAAAATCATCTCAGGCTCCAGTAGAAACGGGTGATAATGAACCTTTGTTTTTGCTGTCCTCCGACAGACTCATCACTTTCATTTACTTAATTACTTGCTGTGGGTGTTTTTTTGTGTGTGTGTGTGTGTGTGTGTGTCCATGACACCAAACAGCGATGGTTTTGTAAATGGAAGTTATTAGAAGAAAACATCAGCTTCTCTCGTTATTTCTTTAAAAACTTTATGGTTACTGGAGGGGAGCACCACTTCAGAGCAGCTGTTCCTGTTTGCGTCCACATGTGCTCGAGCTTGTTTTTCACTGCATAATAAATGGCAGGTTTTTTTCTCATCAGCTGAAGCAGTACAGATAATGCAGCAATAATGGCGCAGTAAAATGGAGTCATGACCTAGTATCATGCTGTTCTTATAACATTGTAGCTGAATAAAGCAAAGCCCGAATCTTTATGCAAAGAAATGTTCCCATCATTTAACTAGAAAACGGCTTCTCCTCGTATTATTGAGGTACTTGGCAGTAAGATTAACCTTCCATGAAGTGGCACGTATTGCAGTTCAAAATCCATATTTTAGATGCTCAAGATGTCCATATGTGTCCTCCCTGACTGGTACATTTTTCATCTTTCAAATTCACTCTTCTATTCATAACTCACGTCCTTTATGACTGGTGAGCTTTAGAAAAATCAGTGTCCTCTTGTTTCTCTTGCTTTGTGGAGACACAAATGCTGCTTCTCTGCACAAAAGTTCATTCATATTAGAATATTATAAGAATTTCAGTTTTTCTGTTTAGTTCAAAATTTAATAATGCCACCTCGACGTTACTTGTTAGCTGGAACAAGAAATGTGTGGTTTGTTTGTGGTCCACTATATAGACTGATATTTCCAGCTTTGCTCAGACACACACAGCATACTTTTATTTTCATAGTCATCGACCTAAATAGTGTCTAACCTTTCTTTCGAGCTCACGAATGTGTGTTTGTGTGTGTATTAAGTTACTACCACGCCTGTGCCTGCATGCTTTTGCATGTATGTGAGCCTTGGCCGAGTGGTGGTTTTCCAGAGAGCTGCTGGGCTTCTGGGGATGTTAGTGGCCAGTTAATCCCTGTTCTACCCTAAACACCCATCCAGCTGCTTATCTGACGGAGAAAAAACAGATCTGCGTGCGTGTCTGTGTGTGTGTGTGTGTGTGTATGCCTTGTTCTCTTAAGTTTTTATTTGCAGCTCAAAGATAGGAGAACGAGTGAGTCAGACATTTCTAGAGAAAGAACAAAGCCACTTCTTGCGTGTGTGTGTGTGTGTGTGTGTGCGCTCACGCAAACATTTGTCTGTACACAACATGCTGTCAATTAAAACTGGGCCGCGCCTCTTACATAAAGAAAATTAGAAGTAGTAAAGTGCAGCTGACAGAAAAGTCACATGCATCAGCTCCTGACAGAGAGCACCGACGGCGCTGATGAGAGTAGAGGAAACATGCATTCGGTCATTTCCTGCAAGGTTCTTTGAGTGCTGTTTTCTCTCCCCAGAGGTGGGGTCATTTTCAGACGAAGAGGGAGAGAACAGCTGCTACCCAAAGCCGTTTTTAACCTGTTGATTTGATAATTGGCACCATAAAAAGATGAAGGTAGAAGTGTGGCCAGTGGTGCCAGGTTAGAAGGTTTTCAGCCATGTGTTTCCCATTTCTTCCCTCTTCCCTCGGTTTAAAACCATGTGTCTGAATATTTACAGTATTTGTAATGAGCTTCACTGTTCTTACCTTACCGAAGTTTCTCTCTCTCGTTACAAAGTAGGGAGTCAATAAACTCTGTGAGAAATCAAAGCCAGCTGAATGATAAACAGACAATTGTGTACTTCCTTTGATTGCAATAAATACATAAAAAAATAAAACAGTAAGTGCAATGAACAAAGAGAGACGCTGCTTCAGCCAGTGAAGACCTCATTAGTCAATAAATCAATGCAGGCTGTTATTTATTATGGCTCCATAGGGGAGAAACATCCAAAACTAATAACCACGTCATGCTGAAGCCTCTGAAATTAAACAGTGTTTGTTAGTTTGGACAACACTCCATTCTCCCCCCAACCACACAGACCCTCAGTCGCTTCCACACATATTCCTTTGGTTCGAACTGCAGTTTCTGGATGATCTCCAGTGTTGACGTTGCTTCTCACTGATCCAGCAGCTCTTGAAGTCATTTGACTCCGGTGCATAAAGCTGTCGTTAACTGCTGGGAGAGTCACAGAAGGTCACGTTATTTAAATGTAGAGCCACAGTCTGCTACCAAGTAAAGAGGGGCAGCTACCCGGGTTTCAACTTTAATGTCGGGTTTTTAATTTTAAGTGTCACTTCATATGGTTGTTCTCATTCCCATATGTTTAGAAACGAAGCCCTGAGCAATCGCTTGTTCTACAGCATCTATAAGACACAAAACTTGTTGTTTCCATATGCATAACGCATGTGTTCCCATGAACCCAAGTCTGGCTTTTTTAGTATTTGGCCATTAGTGCTGTCAGTTCTGGGAATGCTGGACTACTATCAAAGAAGGAGCAGTGTACTGGTGTCAGAGACTAGGGCAAAGTAATATGTGAAGTAAACTGTCTGCTACAAGGTCTTGGGGGTCTTTCATTATTCAGATTCTTTTTCGAAAAAAAATGGAGGAAAACCAGCTGTGATCTCAGTGGGACAAAAACAAGCCCCGAGACTTTACTGTTTACAAAAGACACAATGCAGAGATCTATGTAGTTCCCGAACAAGTAAATTCCATACATGCAAACTTTAACTGCTCCTCATCCCTGATCTTTATCCTGGGATCTATCCCAGCTGTCTTTGAGCGAGAGGCAGGGTACAGCCTGGACAGGTCACCTGTCAATCTCAGGGCCAACGCAGCGAGACAAGCAACCACTCAGCCTCACATTCACACCTACGGGCCATTTAGAGTCACCAATTAACCTAACACACTTGTCTTTGGGATGTGGGAGGAAACTGCGGAGAACATGCAGACTCCAGACAGAAAAGCCGTGGCCGGCAGGCAAACACAGACCAGGGACCTTCTAACTGTGAGGCGACAGCACTAACCGCTCTACCGCCGTGCAACATGAGTAAATTACCCGAGAATTTCCCTCATAGCTCTGCCTTGTGTTTGTGATAGATGAGGTCAGTAGACCTCACAGGAAGCGAGTGCGACTGCCACTGCTGCTCATAAAGAAAAACAACAAAAAAAGCTGAATTAATTGCTGTTTCTGTTTACAGAATGTCACAGAAACTCAGGTTTTTGAACTAAAGATCAGTTGTTTAATTGATCTTTGCTCTGCATATTGTGCCATGTGGTGTAGAATTAGAGCTTTCTAGCACACTGCTTCCTCTGGGTCCTCGAACACCTTTGCCTGAATACACCGTTTAAAACCCATCAAGCCTTACACAGTAAACACTGAATGGAAAAGGAAGGTCGACAATGAGCCAAAACAAAAGTGCTGCAGTTGTGCGTTTCTAACCACAAATATAAGATATGCTTTTCAGCCAGATGCATTAAAGAGAAAAACCATTTGTCTCACTGCAGCTACCGGCCAAACCTCTGTAGGTCTTTTGCTCGTCTCTCCTGTGAAATCACGAGATTTTTCTTCAGCGCTGTAATCCCATACAAAAACAGAATGGCTCATTGTTTGGAACAATGGCTGAGTCACAATCTCACAGTGCAGCACTTAGATACGCAGCTATAATCCCCTCAGGACCACAACTGGACATTTAAAATTAGTGAATTGTGGCTTAAATTTGTTTTTCCCCACATTCATACAGTATCAATAACACATCTCATGCTTTTCCACACACACACAACTACTCTTTTATTCTTGCGTTGTCTGTCTGAAAGGTGGATGAATACAAATTAATATATTAATACTTTTAGTTATAGTGCGTGTCTTCTAACCTGCAGACTCATTAATACTGCGTGCGCTTTATTTGCACGGGAGATTTTACATAATTTGGTAATAAGCTATTCAATTTAAACTGTGTTTTTTGTGTATTTGTGATGTGCAAATGCTCACTAAATAAAAAAAGGACAGCAGAGTGTAACACGGTGTAAATTTTTAGCTCACATACTTTTGCAGCGTTTACTTTGAAATGTTACATGCTCCAGAGAATTACTTCATCTCACTATCTGCTTTTAAAAGGCCTGGATTTGGAAAAACATGACATCCCTTCACTTGAGCTGAAGTTACTGTTGTAAACTCCCACACAGCTGCACACAGATGGAAAACTCTTCTCTCCCACAGTTTCCAGGTCCCACGTCCATCAAGGTGAGATAGATAGATGAGAAGAAACAGACAAAGAAGCATCCAGAAAATGCAGATATACAATGCAGGCAGTGTGTTTGTGATTCGGCCAAATGCTGCTCGCAGTGTGTCACCTTCCAGCTCATTTTGTCTTTACAGTGTGAACTGGTTTGTTTCTTTCAGTGCTCGTCCTGAAGTGGAAAAAAAACCTGAGAAGAGCTAGTGGCACAGCAAAATGATAACTGCATCTGGATACTTTGAGAAGTTTTTATTTTTTATAGTGAGTGATGTCTCATGCCTCAACACTTTTTGGATTTGGAAACCTCTTAGGCTTAGGCTAATAAGCCTGCCACATGTCAGGGATTTCATAAATTTTGTTTTTGCTTCTCACTGATATTATTTAGTTTTTAATATATGAACAAATAACACTTTTGTGTGCATTTAATCGCTTAGATTGATTGTTTATCAGAAGCAAATTGTGGCTTGTGTGACTCAAAACATCTTTAGTTATTGAAATATTAAAATTATATTGAAATCAAGGACCAGCAATTATGTTGATGAATATAATTATTCATCAACATAATTATAAATTAATATACTGTTAGAAATGCAATACATTTGTATTTGTATCACAAACATCAATGCTAGCAAAGATAGTAGTAAGTCTCTTGTCTTTCTTATGTCTTTCTTATGTACATGTACAATTTGTTGTGGTGTATAACTGTATAAAAAGAAAAATAGACCTTATTTTGACCTATGTGACCTTTGCATTATTGAATTCTTACACTTTTACTGTTTTCCACAGCAAATTTGAGAGAACTACTACAGACCAAAGAGAACATATTCTATGTCAGTTTGTCCATAAAAAAAAAAATAGACAGTTACGTCCCCCTGAGGCCTTTACTCTGGATGTACATGTAAAAACCAAAATCTGTTTATATTGCAATCAAAATGCTGTTTGAAAGTCCCAGACAGAAAGTCATCAGCACTGGCCACTTGCCTCCTCTACCTTGCTGGAGAGCACCTCAGATGAGCTGAATAACTGATTGCAGATCTCACTTTAGGAGAAAAAAAACTCCAATCCTGAACCATTCTCCACATGGATACAATTGAGGGATTAGTGTGGGGGTTCCAAATCATTCAACTGCCATTTCTGATTTGTAAAGATGTAAGAATCAGTCCAAAAAAAACAAATATTGATGCTAATTTATCACTGTTAGGAAATAGAAGTCAAAGTGTGCACAAGACAGGTTCTATATCCTTTGCAGCTGTTGATGAGGATGCAATGACATTCAGTGAAATCAAAGGTGAAAAGTGATGCATTGTAACAGCCTGTTGCACACCTGATGGCCTGCCAAGCATTTTCCTGCAGAGGACATGTAGTTTCACAGTGCACCTTGAGTCATAATTGGCATTGTCATCATCATTATCCAAAATGACCCTACTTCACTTCTACTGTAATTCTGTATTCATAATAAACCTGCCAGTAACTGACAGATTTATTATATTCAGCCTACTGGATGCTATTAAACTAAACTTATCACATGGACCAAAGCCAGCTCGTATGGAAGCCTTATCTACATATCTGAATGCATTTATGTCTCACAAATAATTTCCCCATTATATTTTGTTCAATAGGATTTCCAACTCCCCAGCTGTTCAGTATTATATGCTTATTCATTCCAAATTCCAACCAAGCACAGTCTTCACTGGTGAGGACATAAAGAGTGAATTATTGTGAGGATGTATGTCAGCTCAACACCACAGCCAGGGTCTTTGGTAATGGCTGGATGAAAACCAATCAGAATAAAAAAAAAATTACCAATGTGAAACTGACGGACTTTTTTCGTCATTCTCTTTCTTTGTGTCTTTGTCCATACACAGTCAACCATCCATTTGATTATGGGATTTTTAAAATCACAGTCAAACAACCGTGATTAAATCCAATGGTGCCTAATTTCTGGCAAATTAGTCACTCAGTAAAGTCTTAGAATTTGAGTCACTGGAAGAGCATTTAAATTTATTATTTAGGCAATCAAAACCAATTCAATTTGATGTGTAAAATACAAACAACATACTGGCATCATCAGCAACAAATGTTGAGCCAAACTAACTGCGACCACATGAAATCCTGTCAGTTGTGCTTTAAAAAGCTTATGTGACTGACCCCAGGCAAGTCCTGTCATGTATGTGGCCTTGTTTAGCTTCTCAGAAAAGGGTGTGTGTGTGTAGCAGGTGAGAATTGAACTTGAACCCCACCCACCTTTCTGCCTTCAGAAAGGAACTTTAGAAGGCACTTTTGAAAGAAAAACAAAAAAAAAAACAGTTTTGTGAAATCCAGGTGTCTTAATAATTTCGCAAATGTTTATATTAACACGTTTCTAAATACACTCCAAGATTTTTATGTGTGATGCCATCAAACTGAGGTGAAAACACTTGGTTAAAGTCAAAGGTGAAATTCTGGAGTGTTTAAAAATGAAAAGTTTTAAGGAACACTGAGAGGAAAAATGTTCCAATCGTAAAAAGCCTACAAATATGTAAGTCTGCTTTTTGTCATCTAAACCTGTAACCTTGATTTATGCTTTAGTCTTTGGACATTTAA
The DNA here is from genome assembly GCA_033026295.1 of Channa striata. Classification (NCBI taxonomy): domain Eukaryota; kingdom Metazoa; phylum Chordata; class Actinopteri; order Anabantiformes; family Channidae; genus Channa; species Channa striata. The sequence goes on along the minus strand of CM065182.1, from coordinate 8,385,660 downwards.
TGTACACCTTTATGGAAAAATTAAAAGAAAATGTCCTGAAAAATACAATACACATCTCACCTCTCTGCAAGTGGAACTTTGAAACCCTCACAAATCTGCTGAACTTTTCCTCTGTTGCTGCTGGTTCCCTGCTCCACTGTCACGTTAATCCTAATCTTATTAAACTATCCTGTTATTCCCCCTACTGTGCATTTATGGGATTACAACCCACACATTCATGTTCAATCCACGACTGAAAGTAAAAGGACAATGTTTTAATTAGCTGCTATCCCTTTTTAAAATCCTCTAATTTAAAAGATAATCCTAAATCTAGAAAAAAATATTTCCCTTTCACACTGAGCAACAACATCTAACGGCCACTGTTTGAAGAATAAAACTATTATTAACATTTATAATGAACACAAAAAACTCATTGTAACGATCATTGTTGTTGGATATGACACAGGTTACTTGTCTTCTAGCCTCTCCATTCTCATTCTGCTTCAATCCTGCCTTTCTTCCTAACAATTCCAATATAATTTGTTATTCATTGTGATACTAACACTAAAATCATTTCTGGGAAATCAGACCCTATTACAGGAGTTTGCATAAATGAACTCAAAACTTAAAATAGTTAGTGTTTCTTTTTTTACATAGTGCTCTAATTAAGATGTAATATATATTTTTGTATTTCATCTTCTATTAGCTGAAAGTCAAAACAAGTGATTAGTCTTGGCCTTGATACTGATAGTCTCTGTTTGTGTTTTTAACTATTTCATACTCAATTTCAAGATATTATGCAATACAGTCCTGCTGTAGAAGCCACTGTCTTCTCAGTTTTAGTTTCTTGCCAGATAATTCCAAGTAATATTTAGAACTAAACATTTAACAGTGGAAAAAGGGGTTAGAAATCACTGAAATAGTAGGTTGCCCAAATATTTGCACAAGTTACACCTATTTTTCCTTGATTTATGCGGTCATGAAATAAATAGTGCTTTAAAGTTACACAGTGTAACTTTTTCCAAAATATGACAATAGAAATATGCTAACAATATGATAACATTTATCTTAATGCACACAAAATTCTGTCAAAGACATATGCTGGCTATGCTACGGTAAGTGTCAATAGGTCAATATTACAGCTTTATGATTTGAAGATCATCTCATATTTATAGCTGTTTAGTGCAGCTAGTGCTTTCATTCATTTGTTTACTATTTTTTTCACTTCAACTACTATCAAAAATGAATAATTCGTCCAAATGTTTTCTTAGAGGATAACTCAGAGTCCATGTACCACAGTAGACCCTCAGAGTGGCCCCGCCCACCATGGCTCAAACCGGAAGTTTAGCTGTTGTTGTCACACTGGAAGAAAATGGCTGCTGCTCCGACTTTTTTTCAATGAAGACACAGATATTTCAATTTCATTTCGTTTTCTCGCAGTGGAGCTACATTCGATCGCTATGCAATCCAGAAGGCAAGTCCATGCTGTTGGTCGAGATTGACGTCGCCTTGTTGCTTTCTGTCTCAGGCGACGTGACATCGTTAGCGTAGCTGGTAACTTACAGCTTTGCCCACTAGGAACGGGCTAGCATGCTAATGTTAGCCGCGTTAGCCTCAACGGTCAGGCACCAACGAGCTTGTTGCTATTCAGCTGCTGTCTTCACTAGCCTCAGAGTCACCAGAGTTCACTAACCCCAGATGCTAAGTTTAATCGACTCTGTGACAGAATGTGCATGCGTTTACTCTGCGGGAGCATTTAGAACACAAGCAAATGGTAAGACAACTTAGATCAAACTGTGTCGCTCGCCAGTCTCCTTAGCTGTGTGTTGCTGTGCAGGGTGTGAATGGTCCCTTTAGGAAGGTGACAGTGTGGGGCAGACAGGACAGCATCACTCGCCTCGCAGCGGCGGTGGACCACAATGGTGAGTTTCATCTCTTGCATGTCATTTATCTCCACATTGTCAGTGAAAATCCACGCTGATGTTTCATGCAAGATGTAGTCCTCTGCCATGCCTAGCACAGTGTTTCTGTACCCACTTGGAAGTCCCCATTATGACTGATATGTTTTTCATTTTTATTTTCTTATTAACAGCAACAAGTTTTGGAATATGCATTGGACCGAGCTGAGGTAAAAGCTGCTATTTCAGGCTTCAATGTTTGTATATTTTGTAGAAAGATAAGATAGTAGTGTGTACTTATATATATGCACATCTACTAATTGTGCTGTGAACTGATTGTTAGTCAGAGACTTTCTGTATTATATTTTATTAATATAGTGTTTTCTGTTATTCAGTACATTGTTGAAAGTGCTCGACAACGGCCAGCCAAAAGAAGAATTTCATCCAGTGGAAGGAAAAGTCTGTATCAGAAGCTCTATGAGCTGTACACAGAGGAATGTGAGAAAGAGCCAGAGTTAAAGGTTTGTGTTATGCAACTTGATTCTCAGTTATCACTGTGTAATTATGGGCATGAATTATAACCACATTTAAAAATGTGATATTATGGAAGTTAAGCTCCTTTAATTATAGTTTTAAACTTGCATGCAGAGGTTATCTGTCGGGTGCATAAAAGTGAAGTATATCAGACTCGGTTTACATATTTATACATTTGCAAATCCCTGTCGTATGTCAAGGATAGTCCCCATCTGTAACGTTTTTCTGTTATAAAAGCATATCAAATCAAACTACTTAACAGCATTAACTGAAGATAATGTGGGTGGAAAGTAATTTTATCACATAGAGCTGGCATGGATATAGCTGTGAGTTTTTTGTGGCTTATACTGCAAAATTGTCTCTTATGTGTGTTTGTTGTCTTTCTGAAGAATTTGAGGAGAAATGTGAATCTACTGGAGAAGTTAGTGTCTCAGGAGTCTGTATCGTGTCTAGTGGTCAACTTGTACCCTGGGAATGAAGGCTATTCTTTAATGCTCAGGGGCAAAAATGGATCTGGTAACAGAGCTCAATCAAGCATAATCCAAGCTGGTGAATTATTTTTTTTCTTTTAACACTTATTTCATTAGCAACATTTACCTTTATGTTTCTTATTAGATTCTGAAACAATCCGTCTGCCATATGAAGAAGGAGAACTGTTGGAGTATCTGGATGCTGAGGAGTTGCCTCCAATTCTGGTGGATCTGCTGGAGAAATCACAGGTGTGTGCTTACCTGCACGTGGAGAATTGCAAGGTTGCAGTTATATAATCTTACATTTGTAAAGCATACTTAAAGGCATCAGACATAGTCTATTTTTATGTTTCAAATGTATAAATTGAGTTTGTAGTTACAGTTCTTAAAATCCCTAAATTGTTTAATGCTGCTTTATGCTTTGTAAACTTCTTTGCACTGTCTGTTGGTTAACACACTGCTACATGTACTGTGTCTCAGGTGAACATTTTCCACTGTGGCTGTGTAATAGTAGAGGTGAGAGACTACCGGCAATCTGGAAATGCCAAGATGCCCGCCTATCAGAGCAGACACATCTTGCTGCGGCCAACCATGCAGGTAAACCAATAGATTATATACGCATTACACTGTGATAAGACAAACTGCAAAACAAACAATAGTTAAATGTCAAATTTTTATTCAAAACAAGGGAAAATGTATTAACCATTAACATAAAACAGCTGCTGTGTTTAAATCTGTCTTTTTCTCTACAGACTCTGATCTGTGATGTCCATGCCATGACCAGTGACCACCACAAATGGACACAGGTAAAAAAAAACACTTTATCTATCTCTCAGTGAGAAACAAGTGACAATACCTGGCTTCACTTGGCACTTCACATTTTCTGTCCTATTAATTCACCCAGATTCACAGTCATTTTTTTTCTAGTAAATGCAAATTATATTGAAAATTTTCAGTAATTGTTAATTTTGGTTAAATAAACTAATGACTGGACCAAAATAGTAGGCAGTCTTGAGACTGAAGACACACAATTAAAGTCCCAGAAGTCTTCAATTCTGATCTTCAAATCTCGTCTTCTTTGCTTTAGGATGACAAATTACAGCTGGAGAGTCAGTTGATTCTGGCCACGGCTGAACCTCTGTGCCTGGACCCGTCAATTTCTGTCACCTGCACAGCCAACCGCCTGCTCTACAACAAACAGAAAATGAACACTCGCTCCATGAAACGGTACCAAATACACTGGAGTCAGCTCACTTTGAGTTGTTGTCGCGGAACCCTTTTAAGAATGCTTTTTGTGTTTCTTTTTTTAATAGAAGTCAGAAAAATAAAAAGCTGTGTGGGTGGGAAAGGAAAAAGTCACTGAATGAAGCGAAAGCCTTTTTTAGACACATTGTTCTTTTTTGTTTTGCATTATAGCTGTTTCAAGAGGCACTCTCAAGCTGCACTGAACAGGCAACAAGAGCTGTCGCATCTGCCCATGCCGCCACAGCTACGACTCTATGACTACCTGCAGAGGAGGAAGGAAAGGAAACCTCCTCCTGTCATTGACCTGAAGATCTCAAAGATTGGAAATGTAAGTAGTCATTACACCCCCAATATGACCAAGAAATATATGCTGTAAATTACAACACTATATTTAAATGAAAATGTAGCGATCATTATGTTAAAAATGTTAAAACAAGGTTTTAGTACCACATATTCCCTGTTTACTGTTCACTACAGTTCAACAAAATCTCTTAACCAACTTGAGCAAAGGGCAGTGCATGCTGTCATCGAGCTCTCTCACTTGTTTTTGCTCACACCTCCTTTTGTTTTTCCTCTGCCACTGTCATCCTGGCACCTCGACTGTCATCACTTGCAGTGTGTTGACATGTGGAAGCAGAGCAACTGCCAACTAACCGTACCGAAGGAAATTGATGTAAGTAGCTCAGCGATCCTCTATAACACTGTGTTAAACACTTGAGTCAACTCCACTTAAAACCCACACGACTCATCGTTGGGTTATAATGTAGGGCAGACCAAACCAGATGGATTTGTTTGTGTGTTTCTCTAGGTGGAAAAGTATGCTGTAGTTGAAAAATCTGTGCAGTTGGTGGACTCTCAGCTCACTACTGTGATCTGGCCTGCGGAGGTAAGCGTGAAAAGCAATTATATTCTCTGCGGGTACAGATCAATGACGGCTGCTTCCTGTCAGAAAAAGCAGTTGTTCGTTTTGTGTAATCTGCAATGCTCCATAATAAACAAGGTCAAATTCAACTTTGTTGACAATCCCGCACTGAGCCAAATGACCACACAGCCTGATCAGCTGTAAATACTACTGTTCTCATTACAAAAAACTGAAGTAAACATGAAATATTTCTGAATTTTACTCATGCGCCTGCTACTCTAGGAAACTGACCATAGTGAAGTGCAGATAGACTGTGTCAAGAAAATTGCTTTTTTTTCATATATGGTCGTAGAGTCCTTTTCCACATATTTCAAACATACATCGTGTCATATGAAAGTGTGTTACATGCTGGCTTGTTAAGCAGTTGAGCAAAAACTTACACCACTGAACCACATTCTTCCAAGTCCTTAAACCCTGTTTCATTTTGCTGCATTTTTCCTCCTTTAAATGCAGGAAGTTGTTGATGACTACACGTTTGAGTGCGAGGTGGGTGGCCAAGCACAGAGGACCAAGGTGTCTCTTTTCCAGTCAATGGGAGACCCCCTTGTGTATGGGAAGATCTACTCTGCTAAAGAACCAAAAGCAGAGGATGACAGTGCAGACCTAAAGCTCATACATCCCCCGTAAGAACAGTCTGTGAAACCAATTCAGTCAAAATTATTGAATTTGAAATGCCATGTTGAATTCATGTGTTTTCTCCCTTTTCTCTCACTTGTAGTTTTCTCATAGGCTCCAAAATAGATGCAGACCGGTGAGTCGCCACGTTTTCTTTCGTTGAGATGCTAATCCTGTCAAATACACTATAAGGAAGATGCTGTTGCAGAGCATTGGGTACATTTTATGTTGCGTGTGTTTCATAGGTTTCTCACTCAGTATAAAGGGGTCTATGAGAAAGATGTGAAGTGTCAGGTCAAGATGTCCCATAACTCAGGCAACGTGGGACAGGGGCCTCCCTCCCCCAGCAAAGATGAGGTGATTCCAGTGTTGTCAAATTGTATATAACATTTGAGATTGCTCCAGGAACTTAACTCAAACTGACAACAGGTTCACCTCACACCGGGACCTTCATTTGACCTCATACTAGATCCTTGATGGCGTTAATGAGAATGATATTCAAAGATTTTTAAAATACTAATAGAATTAGTGTATTGAGAATCATAAACACTCTGAGTTGTGTTAATTGGCTTAGGTGAGAACATTACCCTTTAGGTTCCATGTGGTTAACACACTGGTTTTTAATTCCATTTGCAGGGTGATGGTATTTCTCCACTGGTCCAGACGTCTATGTTGGGAAAAGGGGTGAAGCACCGACCCCCTCCCATCAAACTGCCTTCAGGATCAAGCAGCAGCTCCTCAGGTACTCTGTCTGCTACTTCTGACAAATATTTATTTTAGAATGTGTATCTAGCATGATTCCTCAGAGCAGAGTGAAAGGAGACAGATACACAAAGAAGGTAAAAGAGTTAATAGACACATTTGTTGCTATGAATGCTATTTTAATGCAACATATATTTTAAATTAAAAGAAGCGCATTCACACACTTTTCTTGCGGGGTCAGTTGAAATGAATCCTTGAAATTATAGAAAATCTCAACATAAAGACGGCAAGACAGGTTGTTGTGAAAAGAGCACAATCACACCTTGAATGGCAAGAATCCTCATAGTTTGATTCATTCTAACAGGACAGAAATGTCATAAGTGGATTTTTTCTTTTATGGTTTATGCTTAGAACAGCTGGGTGAGACTGAGGTCGGGAAAGCTCAGGAACAAACTGTATGGTCTGAATCGTGTTTCTGTTGGGTGTATAACACAAAGATGATACACACCATCTTTTACTTAACCTTATTTTACTGTATACAGTAATAAATAAAAAATAAATTTTATAGATCAAGCTCAGTGCAAATTTCCTCTATGAACTCTATGTATTCCCTGTTTTTAAAAAGGGTCCAAGAAACATGTCAGCTCTTCTTTTTTCATCAGGAAATCCATATAGTTCACAGACCACCAGTGGTCTACTCAAGTGTCCTACGCCCCCGCCAGCCAAAAGCCAGTCTCTAAACAGGAAGCACTCCATGGAGCTAGGCCAGGTGGGCTTGCTGTCACCTGCCTCCCTCTCTCCCTTGGGCTCCACACAGAGTGAGTACAGTCTGACTAACTGCGTCGCCGCTTGTTTTCATCAGGCATAGTTGTGAAAATGAGCTGTATTGGCATGTTTCATATCAGCTCCCAAGTTTTTCAGATCAGAATCACTGTGATGAGCATCCAGGTATTAAGTAATATAGAAAAAAAAGGAGATAAGAATATTCATCTTAAATTTGATAAGCGCACAGAATATTGCATCAACACAGGTATTATTCCCTTAAGTTTTAAGTGTTTTAACAAAACCCTGCTACTTTATGAAATAAAGTTTTGAGACGACTGATGTGGTATCCTTGACATTTAAAGTTTTGACAGGCCCAGCCAGTTATTCAGCCCTGAAGACACTCATAAATTTGCAGTGAAAGAAATAAATGAATTAAAAATTATGTATGCAAACACTGAATCTATTTTATAATAAGTCCATAATTTTGTCAAATTAAAATATGTGTTTTACCTACTCCCCCATTTTAAGGATCGGGGACCCCCAAGCCATCTACCCCCACACCCACCAACACGCCATGCTCAACTCCGCACCCTTCCGATTCCCTCTCTGCACCCCTTTCAGTGACCCCCACCCCTTCAGACCCTTCCATGATGCAGAACCAGTCCCAGCCCACCCTCCTCACACCTTTTGCCCAGCAACAACTGGCTCTAAGCCAACCTCTGCCTGTCATGACTATCCCACTTCCCACCATGGGTACGTCCATCACCACCGGAACCACGTCGTCACAGGTCATGGCCAACCCGACAGGGCTGAACTTCATCAACGTTGTCAGCTCCGTCTGGTAAGAAAATAATACAGAACTCTAATGCCGCACTCTCAGTAGCTCATCTCTATCGCTTTTCATGACAATGCTGTACTCTCTTTGCAGCAGCCCTCAGGCCTTGATGAGCAGCCCCAACCCCATGATAGCTCCAGGCCTTAACCTGAGTGGAATTCCTCTCTCTGGAGGGCTGATGCCAACAATGCAGTCGGCAGCACAGACTGGTAAGAGATTCCTGTGGCCCTGGTTGTTTATGGGCTTACAGACAAACATGCTATAGGGAAGCATGTATATTTTGAGGAGGTTGAACATACATTTGCCGTGTCAAGAGTCAAAACAGTTACTCTATACATAAAATACAGTCTTATTGTATAAGATAATGTCTTTTGAATAAAGATGACACTGGAACCTTGGATGAAGCAATTGAAAGGAATGTCTACGTTTATTAGTTGTCAACTAGAGTCATACACATAAAATACTTACAGATAATGAAACAGGAGTAAGTGGAAACACAAAAACTAATCAATGTACAGGAGGAGTGTATTTTATATGTCAGTGTTCAGTTAAAGAAATTCACTTCATCTAATGAAAATGCCCGGACATCCATTCATGCAGTAGGGAAAGATTTGTACTGTTCTGTGTGGTGAATTTGACTGACTTACGTTCCAGGGAGTCCTTTTGGCCTGAACAACAGTGCTGGGTTGAGACCACTGAACTTACTACAGGTATGACTGCACACTAGTTCATCTGCAATACTCCTAGTAACACGCACTTACTACTGTGTGACATGGTAAACTTGTCCCTGATTGCTGATCAGTGTTACCAACTGTATTTACCTACTTTTGATGTTCTACTCTAGCCTCACAGTTTTATTTGCTTGCTTCTGGTAGTTTCCCCATTCTCCCTGTTCTTGCCTATATTTGCTCACATGTGCATATTTTTTTCCCCTCCTTTTTACCTTCCATCTTTCCATACCGTCCATGTTTCTTTATCTTCATTTCCTCGTGTGTCTTGTTCTTGCTTTTCATTTATTTTTTTGTGTGTCTGTGTGTTTTTGGTTTACATTTTCAGATACCTACGGGTCCTCTCATCTTTAACCCTCTGCAGCAACAGCAGCTGTCTCAGTTCTCCCCACAGCAGAGTCAGTCGGCCACCTCTAGTCCTCAACAGCAGGGGGAGACGGTGAGACACACAGTCACCTTTGCATGTAGACATATTGTAAACACACAAACAGAGCAGAATCCATAGAGTACATAGAGTATCGAAAGGGCCAAGGACCAATATGCTGGCTCATAAAAGAAGAACCCAAAAAGGAAGAAAAAAAAAAGTCACCCAGCTAAAGCCCAGTCCTGAGTCACAACGGAAAATTTATTGGATGACCTCAGAACTGCTACTGAGATGCTTTTTTACACATAAGAGCGCAAGTATGGACAATTCTGCAAGGGAAAATGGGCAAAAAGCCCAGAATCCAGCAGTACTGAGGTGATGCTGACAGAACGTTCTGTAGGAGGAGCTGAAACCACTGCCAAAATATCTCATAACCAACTAATGACTGTATCCTTGCACATTTAAACCTACGAATGAGAACTAGCAAAATCACAACCATAAGAATAATAATTTAAAACTTTCTTTTGATAGTTATTTGTCGCTTTTTTCCTTATAATCTGTGCTTTAATTCTTTGACTTTGTTGGCAGGGGGACCAGGGATCAGATCAAAGTTTAGGTAACCAGCAAACAGCGGTCATCAATCTGGGAGTTGGAGGCTTCATGTCTCCACCAGCAGGTATGGCCCACCCCCACACACACACACACACACACACACACACACACACACAGATACACAGACTCACACAACTCACACAAATTACTCTAAAACATTTCTCCTTATTGAGCCACTGAACATGTTCCAAGAGAAATGCCACCATGTCACTAACTATTTAGTTAAGATTTACTAATGTATTCATTCTTATAGTTATTGTACATTAGGACTCTTTTGTCTGTAATGTTGCTGAAGTAAGTCGTTGTTCCTTTCAACGGAGCATGTAACAACTGACAGGAGAGACTCAACTTCCCCTTCTTTTCTGCTACATTTTCTTTTTTCTGTTTTTTTTTGTTTGTGTTTGTGTTTTTTGCCCCCACCCTTTTGTCTTTCCCTGTTGCGCTGTCTGTCCCTTTGTCCTCCTTCTTAACCTCCTCTCATTCATGCTGTTTGTCTATAATTCATTTTCAAAATATCAATGCACATGGTTGTTTCCCTGTGCTGGCAAAACTCCCTCTTTCGTACTCCCTTTCACCTCTTCCTGCTTGTCTCGTTATTGTCACTGTGACCAACGCGTCCTTTCCCTCATCTTCGTTTACGTCCCTTTTTCTCTGTCTGTTATCTCTCTTCATACTTTATGCCATTCCTTCTTCTGCTTCTCTCCCTGTTGCCCGTCACAACCTTACCCTGTGGGGCTCCCTCTCTCCCTCCTCCCCCCTTAGTGCTGTCCCAGTTGGGCTGTGGGCTGGACGGGTCTGGGCCCCCGCTGCCTTCTCCAAGGCTTCAGCAGCAGCACCAGCCACAGATCCAAGTAATACAGCAACTTTAACATCTATATACACATATACATATACACTGTGGAAAGACTGATCAGCCAACTCTCCGTGCCTTTATTTATCAGGCAGGTGCATGTTGTGCTACACTAAAAGCCTTGAGGGATTTAGATAAATCAACCTTCAGTTTTGTATAAACTCTGGGGAAAAAGCTGATTCTCTTTCTTTTTTGTAGAATTCTCATCACACCTGAGTAGAATTTAAAACACGCATTTTAAACAATTGGGTTTTTTTTTACAGTCACATTATAAAAACACAGTTATGGCCCCTAAGAAGATGAATTTGAAGGGCTTGAACATTTGAAAACCCACCATATACATTAAAGGATGAGTGAAAACATATTAGTTAAAAATTTATATTGTACTTTTAACTAATGTAAAAAGGATTTTTTTCCTAATGCTTTCTGCATCTAACACAGTATTGGATAGGTCTTATTTTCATCAAGAGTTCTTCTTCACCACATGCCTTGTGGAATTATTTTATATTTTTCTTTGTTGTAAATCCACACCATTTACTCCATCTTGTATTGTATGTTTGGTTAATATGTTGTTTGACATAGCTCATGGCAGTCCCAGTACTTCCAGCAACCAACACTGCAGAGCTTGTGGCACTTCCAATGGCAGCAACTAACAGCAAAGTGGGGTGGCATGTTCTTAAGCACTTAGCGACGAGATCTGAATTATTGTCATTGGGTATATACTGTTGACATGTTGCTGACTGCATCGTGACAGATTAAAGGTAATAAGCTGTTACACTGTAAGCATGAAGTTTAAGGTGTTAAAAACGTTTTGCCCAGTTGAAGTTGCTGACTTACTCTGAGCAATAAGCACGGTTGCTAAGCTGCATGACTGAAGTCGCGAGGATCACAGCCGGTAATTGTGTCTCCAGAACGCCACTGGTGCTGCTTGACTGTATCCTGCCTCACTCCCCAACACACCCTGACCCACCCCCACTCTGTATCTCTTTCCTCCCCAACTCATTAACCCCTCTTCTGAGTTTCTCCGCATACTCCTCTGTTTGACCAGGCTTTAATTCAGCTTCACTAACCCATGCCACTTATAGATGTCTGAACATACTACCGGTAAACTTCAGATATGATCATATTCCAGTTTCAGTGAGGGGACTCTGCTCAACACTGGCACCAGTGAATGTTTTTAACCATGCAGCGGATGCTTACACACACTTTAGATAAAAACATATTTTGTGTTGCTTGTTATAACTTACCGAATGGCCTCTGATATTGTTTTCATATTTCTTTCTGCATTGGACAGTTGCAATTCTTGCAGCACCAAATGCAGCAGCAGCAAATGGCTATGGGAGCAGCAGCTCCACAGGGGGGACTGCCCCGGCAACATACCGCCAGCCAACCAAGAAGTAAGAGGAAGAGGAGCACGCCACAGCCCCTCCCTAAGTCATGACAGACTGAATTCACACTAAAACCCCTTTCCCAGATACACAAGGAAATGAATGAATTATACTGTGCTCTTTGTCTGCCTCACTGTGGAGACTGCAGACAAAAGACTTTTCTTTGTCCTCTGTCTTTTTCTAGCTGACAAGTTTGTATGTAATGGTTGTCAGGGGTCTTGGAAAACCAAAACTGTGCCCACCATGGAGGACAGTGTTTTTAGAACAGGAAGCGCTACACTTGAAGAACCTTAGTGATATTTTTGAGATGAAACTGAAAAAGATGGTTCTTGTAGGTAGCAGGCTTCCACAATAACAAATTGCCCCTTCAGGAAGACTTTTTTTTTTTTTTTTTTTTTTTTTTTTTTTAAATGGAGGCCCCATGGACTGAGAGGATTCCTCATGAGCCTGCCTGATCCTCTTACCTCTGTTTGGTTGACCCCCTCCCCAGTGAAAACTGCCCTTTAAGCATGGATCCCAGTTGAGCTAATTGACACCAAATCCTTCATATAACCATTACATGTGAAAATGCAAATCTGATTTTGGAGTAGTGCCTGGGGGCAGCTCTCTACCTCTCAGTCTGTTGGAAGTCTTTCTTCTGTTAGCAATCCTGGTGCAGGGCTCAACCAAGGACTCAAGATCTACATGCAAGATAGTGTACCTGCTTTTGTACAGCACATTTTGAAAAGGCATTTTCTTTTACTTAGTTCAGGAGCCATGAGCATATTCTTATGAGACATCAGCTAAGTGTGTGTGTGTGTGAGACATTTCTGGACACTGAGAAATAATTTTTTAAGCAGTCTTTGTCAGCAGTTTTATTGTTATTAAAAAAAGAATATATATTGACAGTTGAAAATACAGCTTTTAGATAAAAAAATCTTTCTGAGGATCTTCATTGGGCTGTCTTCACACTGTGTATGACTTTGTCAATGAGTTTCTGGATCTCTCTCTGTCGCACTGTTACGCGACCGATACACTCCTGCAGCTTCTCTCCTGACAGTGAGGTCCCACCTGAACCACAGATAAAGGTTGTTAGTAGGGATTTTTTTTTTTTTTTTTAAACCTTCATCTTTTGAGATAACTTCACGGTGAAGATAGGGTGACTTGCTTACTTAATTTATCATCATACACAGTTTAGTATTTTGAACAGTCCCTATAGAGACACAAAATATTGCATTTCTGACCTGGTTTATGTACGGAGCAGAGTCGACCTTCCTCGTCTGTTACAACAGTGAGCTTAGCGGTCGATAGGCTCTCCTCCTCAGCTGTGGGGTCTACGATCAGTATAGAGCTGCAAAGGAAGTGGGTCAGAATCACACATATAGAACGAACACGAATCCTGACGTTTTCTTCATGAATGGAGAAACTGAAAATTTACTTACTCATCAAAGACACAAAAAGAGGCACCAACTGGGTGTTTGTGAATATGCAGTCCACGTTTTTTTTCTAAATTCACTTCAGGTCCACTTGTCTCAGGGTTGATGGTGACTTCTGGGAGTTGTGCTGTGAGGGGAAAATGTCAAGTTAATACACTCAAAATAAGCTGATAAAACACTGATATAATCATTTGTGGCAGAGGCCTAAATAACAAGATGAAGGTAGGGCAGGCATCATAGCTGCATCAGTGAATATGTGGTAAAGGCACAATTACTTTTTTACTGTAAAGCTACGCTCAATAACTTTTACAGCACATACTGTTCTTCAGGGCAGCCAGCAGAGCAATGATGCAAGCATCCAGCACGTTCCCATCGTAGTCTAGACACATGATGTCACAGTAGAGCACCCAGCAGAGCTGTAATCAGAATCAGTGAGTCCACAGACATTCACAATTCCACAGCACCAGTGTATGTTGCATTACTCTGGATTTACCTTTCCTCTTTCAATGCACAGGTCCTCTGTTTGTATCACTTCAGAGCTGCAAAACCGAAATGAACAACATTTATAAAAACTGTCAGGTGAAAAACTAAGCTATGAGTAGGAAACTCTGCCACACCTTTCAATTACATCAGCGATGAATTGGCTGGCAGCCTGAGCTTGTTCTCCTGGTGGACCCGGCCGAAATCGAGATGAACACAGAGGTGGGAGGTCCACGTTGGGTACTAACAAGGATGGAGAAATTATTATTGTTCTATCAGCGACTATTCTTCCTGCAGTCCATATAAAACTATACTTGGTGCCAATATAAAAATGGCATCTACATGTAACTCACAATAACTAAAGACCAATAAGCCACCTACACACCACTGACCAATAAAATTAGTACGTAGATATAAATAAGTTAGCACCTTAATTTACTCCAAAACAGCTTAAACTGAAATTCTTGCTTCTTCACATCAGTAATAAAAGCAAAAAAAAAGGAATATATGACTCAACATATGAAAGTATATCAGGTGTGTTCTAGTCTTATGCAGCTTTAACTGCCTACAACAAAGGTTTAATACAAAATATTACTATTTTTACTATCTAAACACAAAGTGAATATATCACAAAATGTCAAAGACATTTTTAAAAGTTGGTATGATTATATTCATTAAAATATTACAATAATCAAATCTTTTAAAATGGTATATCTGACCAAACACAAAACACATTGAACAGCTGTTAAACATAAAAAACACTTTACACCAATGAAAAGTTTTAATGATTACAGATATTGACTGATGTCATGAGGAACACCTGTTTCTTGCATTTGAACTAACACCTTTGTGCTGTACTTACCGATGTAGCCTTTACCCGGTGTCTCCACTGTGGGGTTTGTCAACTCCTAGGGATGAAGACAGACAAGAAACCCTTTAAGATATTTTTTCCTGATCCAGATTGATTCAAATAAGGTTTTTAAATAGTCTTCATGATCCTTTACCGCTTTAATCCCACAGATGACTGTGGTGTTCCCAACCTTCACCAGGGCTGAGCCATCCGCTGTGGAAATGGACCCTGGATGAAAAGAAAATGATCACACAGAGACTTAAAAACTAAAAAGTAATTATATTTTGAATAATTAAGCATCTTTGTGGTGTCTAACCTATGTTCAATGTTGTGGTTCTGAATTCTGACAGCTCACGTCCATCTGGTCGACAGTTTTCTTTCTGAAAAGGGAACAACTGAATGTTAAATGCTGACAAACGATCGACTCAGAGGAATCAGGTTATCGACCCTTGATGTTTGATCACTTACAAGGAATGTCCTGTGGTATTCAAGAGGCTCAGCAGTCCTGGGGTGTGAAAGGAAGGAAGGTGAAAGGAGTTAGTAGCTTACATAGAGTAAAATCCTCATACACATGCCATTATTGATCGACAAGGCAATTCGCCTGTAATTCAAAATTCGCTCATGTGATAAATACAGTCCAGTGATCAGATAAATTAAAATAAGACTGTGGGGAACCTCCAAGTTAAACTGGCTATTTAGCACTTGTGTCACGCGTTAGCCAACTAGCAGTCAGATAAAAGTCATCAGTAAACTTAATGTCCAGCATTCATCATCAGCATAGGGCACCGAAAATCTGAATGAAGAAAAGCTTCAATACAGCTTCGTCAGGCCAATTCTGTATTTTTCTAACAACAGCCAATGATCACATCGGATATAGCTCTACATATACTATATTGTTACGAACAAAACTAATGCAAACTATTATATTCGGTGTGATTCTACATTCTGTACAATCTTACTTGAAACCAGCCGCCATGATGTTTTGATTGACCACGTGGGTTTGGTGAACGCACTACGGTAGCCGGTAGGATGAAAATGATTAAATGCGATTTTCTTGTAACAGGTTCTATCAGACTACAAACAACTTCTGATTTTAGTTTACAATACAACGTCGGATGTAAAAATAGACTTTTAAATGTATAATCTTTGACGACGAATCCTTAAAAGGCGCCTTCACTGACTTGCTTCTTTTGGATCTACGTTGAGTGGAACAGGTACATAAAGGCCATTAAACTGCCCTCTGACTTTCCTATAATGAAATATGTATTTCCTCCTAGGTTAATAATTCAGAACATTCAGTTCAAATTATGTCACCTTGTTGCAGGAGTTGCTTTTCCAGAGCTCCTTCAGATGACATCATCTAAACTCCAAATGATGGAAAAACCTTTTTCAGCAATGAGCAGAGAAATATTTTAATATAGGGAAGGCAGCAATAATATACATTTACATGTATTTTTTTTTTTTGCTATTAGTTGATGCGTGGCGATAACAACTTCTAAAGACGGTCCTCTTATTTTCAGTCCATTCTGATAAGTAATTAAAATAAAAATCAGAAGATTTAGGGTTGCTTCAGCTGAATTATAAAAATAAATACATAGGAAAAAACATGTTATTGCTTCTTCCTAGTGTAGGTGAAATGAGTTTAGTTTGTGATCCGCTAATTTTAAAAATTATTTAAAAAGTTCCAACACCAAATGAAACAGCAGCGTTCTTGCTGTTGTTCCACCCCTGACCAGCCAGGTGTCAGTGTCCGTGTGGCGGCAGGCTGACGCCGGGCTGCTTGCTGTTCTCTTACCTCAAACTGATGATGTGTCGAGAAAGATGTGTTACTTCCGCATCTGTGTTGTGTTCAGTTGTGATTGGAAGTGGAGTTCATTGAGGTGCATGCAGAATAATGGAAATACAAGGGCTCGTGTTTAGAGCTTCCAGTTATTATACAGTCGTCTGAACTTGTATTTTCCTGTATGTCCTGTGAAGTGAGAGCAGCACATTCAAGGCGCGGAGCAAAGCGAGGGGAAGCGAAGCTAGCTTTGAAGCTAGGCTCGTTGGTGGGCTGTGGGAGCTGCAGGGTCTGTCAGGGAAAATGGATTTCCTCTGTGTAATACTTCAAGCCTTAGTTGCACTGGCAGTTTTGGGTTTGATTGTGGTAAGTTAGTCACATTTGTGTTTTCTGTAACTCTAATTTTAGTGTGGAGCAAAATCATTCCACTTCCAGATTTTGGCACCCACAGTTTGACAGTTTCCACAGTTGGACGGTTTCAGAGACTGTTATTTATCCTAAGTCTCTATTTCCATGTCTAAAAGCCCTTATGTTGAATATAATACTGTCTCTTTATTCATCTTAGTTGGACCAGGTGTGTTTCAGAGACTTATGCTTGTGTAGATCTCCTTAGTCTCAAGCAGTTTGCAAAGAGCTCTTAAAACAGTCTCTCCAATATATAATAGCTTTATTCATCTTGATATGTGTCCTTAATTTAATGCCTGGTCAGTTAACAGTACCACCAGGGGGTCATAACTTGAAATGCTCCAAAACAGCAAAAAGATTAGCTTACCTGCTTTTCTCAAGAAAAACATGTAATCTTATTTTTAAGTAAACAGCATGTCTATAATTAATCAATATAAATGGCATCTAGCAAAAAGAAGGTGTGAGGTTTTAAGTTTGAAAGCATGAAAAAGACTAAAAACATTAATTGTTGGTAACATTTAATCCTGACAACTGATACAGATGTCAGATGGACTTATTGCGGGAGTTATACAAAAAGTGTACGTTCTTCCTTAGAGTAACTGTTACTGCTATTTTTCAGCTGCTCGTAATAGCACATGTCACTGCCAGGATGGTGAACTTGACACGCCATGAGAAGGAGAAATACTTTCTCACCGCCACAGGAGAGAAGGTGGTCTTTCCCAGCCTGCATGATCCGCATTCCAGGGAGCTGTCTGTGGTGGTCCCAGCCTACAATGAAGAACTCCGAAGTAAGTGTTATCAGGGTAGAACTAAATTAGTATGAGCAGTCTTATTCACAATTACTTGTGCAGTTACATGTGACACTGATAACTGTTGAGAACCCTTAAAGCAACAGGCTTTCCTCAAATACAGATATGTGTTGTTGAATGATGAACACTGTCAGCTGGTTACCAAATCTGTGCACCTGCGGTAGGTTTGGTGCTTATTATGGGTGTGCCTGTGTGCCTTTACAGTGCCTGTGATGTTGGATGAAGCTTTGCAGTACTTAGAAAACAGACAGGTAAGTACTTGGCCTCATCTGGACTGTGTTAGAATAAATACAATTATATTTTCATGCTTTGAAAAATAACAAGAAAGAAAACTCCTAGAGCTGAATGAGTTATTCTCAAAAATGCCAGTAGGTGGTAGCATTCAACGTTAAACGTTTTATTGTGAAGCCTGAGCAATGCATTTCCTTCTTGCAGAAACAAAACCCATCTTTTACCTATGAGGTCATTGTGGTTGACGATGGCAGCAAAGACAAAACCACAGAGGTAATAATTTTAAACCTATTTAGAATATGTTACCAGGAATTTTATTATTGCACAGCTCACTTCTGCCCAGCTAAACATTTCAAAGTGATAGCAGTAATTATATGCTTTGTGAGTAAACAGTATTGTGGTGTTCTGCCAGCTTGGTTTGAGGTACACAAAGAAGTACGGTGCCGATAAAGTCCGCGTCCTGACACTGGTGAAGAACAGGGGCAAAGGAGGAGCTGTGCGGATGGTGAGGCTGTCAAACTAAATTTGAACTGAAGGGTGCTCAGAAGCCATTTTAGGATGTTTAATTGGCATCAATTTCTCTCACTTAAAGGGAACTCTAGCTCTAGAGGGAAAGTCATTCTGATGGCAGATGCTGATGGAGCCACAAAGTTTTCTGACATTGAGAAAGTGGAGGCTGGACTTAATGAGCTCAACCCAAAACCGGTGTGGTGGTGTTCAGTTTTTTCCCCTCTCTCTCATGTGCATGTATTGATAGAAAAAGGAAAGTACGTGGCCTAAAATAAATCTTTGTGTTTACCTTTAGGGTAACCTGGCAATTTCATGTGGTTCCAGAGCTCATCTCGAAAAAGACTCTGTAGCTCAGGTAATTATTTTTTTAAATCTGTGTTAAGAATAGAGTATCGTAGACTTTATTCATCTAACAACTGAATAACCCCTGTTGTGTCTCTACCACAGCGATCAGTTTTTCGTACATTCCTTATGTATGGCTTTCACTTTCTGGTGTGGTTCTTTTGTGTGAGAGGGATCAAGGACACACAGTGCGGCTTCAAGCTTTTCACACGTGAAGCTGCACTTAAGACCTTCTCTTCTCTGCATGTAGAGCGATGGTAAGAACTCACTAACTATCGTGATCGTGTGGTAATATCACGCAATATATGATTGCTACCATTCTTCAGGTTCTTGTTTTTACAACAGCTACCATTTCCAAGATATTTATTTCATATTACACCAACATTTTCTCGTATAAAGGTCCAAGTAACTTTTCTTATCTTACCATCAAATCTTTCTTATTTTTTTACAAAACCAACTGTATATTGTTGAAACAAACTTTTCTCAGTGTAATGTGATAAGCTATAATGAACCGGAAACTCCTATAAACTGTTAAAAGCTCTGCACTGCAGCTTCCAAAGAAGTACAGTAACATGATAAACATACTTATCTAGATATGTAGCAGGGAGTTTTATGTGATATATCTGTGAGTTGCTTTCATTTAGTGACAAATAATATAACAAAACAAACAGACAAAACAAAAACTTTGTGTTCCAGCAGATGGTAAATTTTAATAAAATGATTATGCAGAGGTGCACAAACAAAAGCGAAATGAATAACATCCATTTCGCTTTTGTTTATGCAGCAGTACAGCATGAATTTTACTGCAACTTGTGAACCTCGGTACCCCTGTTTATGGTCTCACAGGGCCTTTGATGTGGAGCTCTGTATATTGCCCAGTGTTTCAAAATCCCCATAGCAGAGGTGGCCGTCAACTGGACGGAAATAGAAGGTGGGTTTTCCATGGAATATGTGAACATGTCTCCTCTCACTGTGCCACTTGTGTCATTTTTCAAATATCTCTTTTGTGTGTTTGCAAGTCTTTAATTGGTCGATTCTACGGTTGAGTAAACACTTTTGTAACTTCGTAGGTTGAAATGGAAAAATCGTAAAACAAATGTTTTCTTTCCATCAACAAATGAATGCGCTTTCAGCTAATACAAACGTTCTTTCGTCATTAGAAGTAACACAAATGGTCAGTGTATAAAAGAAAGTTTTAGTAAAAATCAATTCATATGTAAAATAAGCCGTCTTTCAGAAAGACAATGCGTAATGCTTGATGAGAGGCACCAGGTGTGTTACATTGGGCTTATGCTTGTGTAGATCTCCTGGGACAGTCTCAAGCAGTTTGCAAAGAGCAGCAAATAGTAAAACAGCTCTCTGTCCAATATATAATACTCTGTCTCCTTATTCATCTTGATACGTGTCCTTAATGCCTGGTCAGTTAACAGTACCACCAGGGAGTCATAACTTAAAATGCTCCAAAATAACAAAAAGATTAGATTACTTTAATTTGTGTTTGCTTTTCTAAAAAAAAAAAAAAAAAAAAAAAACATGTAATCTTACTTTTTTAAGTAAACAGCATGTCTATAATAAATCAATATAAATGGCATGTAGCAAAAAGAAGGTGTGATGTTTTAAGTTTGAAAGCATGACAAAGACTAAAAAACATTAAATGATGGTAACATTTAATCCTGTAAACTGATACAGATGTCAGATAGACTTATTGTGGGAATTATACAAAAAGTGTTAAGTTTTTCATTAGAGTAACTGTTACTGCTATTTTTCAGCTGCTCGTATTAGCACATGTCACTGCCAGGATGCAAGTGTGTAGATCTCCTGGGACAGTCTCAAGCAGTTTGCAAAGAGTAGCAAAAAGTAAAACAGCTTTCAGAGGAACTCAAAATTAAATTGGTAAACCTTCCTAAAACTGGAGTGGGACGTAAATGATTTCAAAGTGGGATAACTACCAATTTTGAAGACCATAATCCAGAAATGGAAGAAATGTGGACATGCTAAGATTTTTCCAAGAAGTTGGTGCCTGAGGAAAAATAACTGACAGAGGTGCTAGGAGACTTTTCACTTGTACTGAATGTGCATTAAAAATCTTGAGAGGAAAAAAGTCTGTCTTAAATTTTAAACTAAGGAGGTACAAGTATTGTACTCAGCTGTATATATTTGTATTTGTTAATTTAATCTTTTGTAGCATTTTGTTTGTAATTGCACATTGATGGTGTTTACATTTTATTGTCACTTTTGTTTTTGACTGACAAATTGTAGGTTCACTGCTACACTTGATTTATAAAGTCATCATTTGAGAATTAAGCACCTGTGTGTTTCCTCTGCCAGGTTCAAAGCTGGTTCCATTTTGGAGCTGGCTGCAGATGGGGAGAGACCTGATTTTTATTCGCCTGCGCTACATCACCGGAGCCTGGAAACTGCAGTCACCAAATAAGACTGAGTAGCCAATCAGATAAGCCCTGGTACCATAGAGACAGCCAATGATAGGGCCATCAAACCTTTGGATAAGGTGGGATTAACAACTGTGCATCATTCGCCATAATCATCAGCAATCAACAAACTACATGATATCACATTCTTCTCCCGTCCTGAATTCAGTGGATGTGAAATAACGACACAGTTCTAAGTTTCTCATGATCCTGCCTTTTTTTAAAAACAAAAAATCAGTTAATGGCTTGGGATGGCCACAGTTACGTGCGCACAGTTACAGAATGTCTGTAGGACTGATTCATGCACCAAGTTACTTGTTTATTTTATGGGTAATGAGCTAAGAGCAAGTCCTGTGGGAAATGTGTGGGATCTGATGATCTGTTTGTCCTGATTGTGACAGGTAGACTGCTACTCAACTGGGTGGGGTGAATTAAACAAAAATAAAAAGTTTATGATGAAGTTAATAATATTTGATCATCTTTATTACCCAAACCAAGGAGGAGCAACACATCAGTTAATCAGTAAATAGAACAACAGTGTAAGTGATAAGAAGTAAAGATGTAAAATAATAAATCCAGTTCCTGGATGTTAATATTTGTGGGGGTTTTTTGGACTCTCGGTCTGATATGTGATATTATGACCTTGAGCTCAGGATATGTTAAAAGACGATGGCAAATGACTAAATTGTGATGGTCTTAATCATTAGTTGCCACAGTTTACACTAAATGCACCAACTTGGCTTTTCTGTGGCCAAGACTGAGAAATTGTGGAAGACTGACAACAGCAACAATATCATTATAGAGTTTTTTTTTTTTTTTTTTTTTTCTCCCGACTAATGAAAAGCGTAAAAGCCCTTTACTGAAGACCTGCAGTTTCTTCCAGTCAGAGGCCAGAACAACTGGACTATAAATTATGACAACTAGTATATCCAGTGTTTCAATGTTTTGGCTGCTGAAAATCACGATAGAACTTTTGTCATAGGGCTCAAAAGTTCCCTTCGGGTTAGGCGTACCAGAGTTTCTACACTGTGTTTAACATTATCATAACATTTGAAACGTAAGTAAGCTGTGTCCTCGCCTTCCATCAGTCAGCTTCCTGTCTCTGTGCTAGGTCAGACACAAAGCCTCTTTATGCAGTCTTTGTTGAAGTGTTTGGTATCTTACTGGAAAATTTGACAGATGCATTATCTTAACACACAGGGCTTCGCAGTGTGATAATGCACGACTGCTTTCATCTTAGGTCAATGGTTCTCAGGGGGACAGACATCCGAGAGTATGGTCAGAAAAATATCTGTAAGGTATTATAGAAATCTGAAGGATTTTCCTGCACTCACTGTTCATTTTGGTATAAAAGTAGTTTCAATGGCTAATCTCCTGAGATGAAGTTAGCTGGGATCAGCTGTGCGGATTTTTATTTAGGGTAAGGGGGCTGCAGAGTTTTTCTTGATGTGAAATGGAGCGGGGAAGCCCTGGATTACATTATCACCCAAGTCATCCCTTTGTCTCTGTCCAAAGACTCATGTGGACATCTTTTTGGAAAGTGCCCAGCAAGCGTTTTTGTGGTCTAACTAAATTAAGTTCTTCAGAGTGATGTTTTCTTATGCAAGCCTGAGGTCTACGGTTCGTGCTGATGCGGATGTCTCTGGGGCCTCCCGGAGCCCAGAGGAGCACATATCCTGTTTGTACCCCTCTTGTCTGGTTGCTGAGTAAAGACAGGCAGGGTACAGAGGCGATGACTCATAATCTGCCTGCACATTTCTAGTTTCCTGCCTCCCTTAAAGAAGTAATGAATTAAATATTTATGAGAACATTTAATACACTGAGCTAGGTCTGATTTCACTGCGGGAAACTTCATTTAACTTCCATGCTATGCCAAATTTCCCTCTGTATGAGCAGCACCGATAAGACATTAAATGCAGGTGGAGTCTATCATGACCTGTTTTTATATTGCATTTTTGCAAAAGAGTGGGAAACAACTTTTTAACTTTTAACGAAACGTTTTCCTTGAGACCTGCTTTCTCCCAGTCGGACCAGACTTTGGATATCTCTGGCTTTATTGGAACCACCATCTATGTGGGGGCACATACCGCCAGCTGATTCTGCTGGTGGATTTTGATGATCCACCTGGTGGTCGGAAAAAAAAATCATAAGGTCTTAGACCGGATCCCCAGAGTGGTTTCACTTTGTGTTGGAGTATTGTTACGTTCCGCAGCAGTTGCTGTAAACTGTGAAAATGTCAAACTTGTAGACTCACTGTCGCCAGCCGGGCTTGCGTCATTAACTGGACCAGTCACGGCACTCCCAATAAAGGATTGTATCCATCCGCAATGGGAAAGACCTCTGCACGGCTCCAAACAATAGATAATGAAAAAAAGTTTGATTTTTAAGAGACAAAGACAGAGAGATCAAGGAAACACAAGTCATGATTCCACAGCATGTGGAGCAAAACCAGAGATGGCCCCCCTTTACACTTTTTAAGCGACAGGTGCATTTTGCGCGCGTGTGCGCGCGTAAAAGTGAAACGATAATAGCCCATAACATATTCAGTTTTATGGTTATTGATAGTAGCCAGGCGAGGTTCCAGCACCGTACGGAAAACAGTGAAAACTTCCTGAAAAGGCAACAGAGAACTGATCAAACTGCGGCACGTCACGTCCACCATCACTGACACCCGCCACCTTTATTCACTATAAACAGTTTATTAGACCCAAATAATAATCAGGCCATTATTAAAGAAGAAGAAAGGATTGGGGGCACTAACATTAACTTCAGATACAGGTGTCACGTAGACGATGAAAGCACGTTATGCCCGGAACATCCGCCCACCAGCTGGAGCGGTGTGGACAAACGGAGCAGTTGGGTTCGGGTCTCAGGTGGGTTCGGGTCTCAGGTGGGTTCGGGTCTCAGGTGGGACTGTGACTGACGGGGAGACCGGCTAAGGTGACGCGCACGCGCGCGCACGTGCTGCCCCTGCGGGGACTGAATGTGAATCCTGGGAAACTTCCAGGAGGGGAGGGGGGGAGGCGGAGGGATCTCGTATGCAGGCGCTGCGGTTCCAGCCAGGCTGACGCCGCCGAGGCTGTGTGGCGCTCGACTGGGGCTGCAGAGGCTGAAGGAGTGTGGAGGCTCCGGGCTCCGCAAACCTGCGTCAATGGGCCGCAGGAGAGCGCGGCAATACCGGAAAGCGACGGCACCTTCACAATAAACGCGGATATTCAATCATTAGTAGTTGCGCTTTGAATAGTCAACAATATAGTGATTATTACATGTAACCATACGAGCTTCGGTTTTAGTACTAAATGTGATCAGTTTTTAAATGAATAATTTTTCAAATTATGCTGTTACTTGTAAACCAAAGCAGAATATTTCTGCATAGTTATTAGTAGATGTTGATGTTCATTGTTAGATATCTAATTTTACAAGTGATTTATATTTCATGATACAGGGTAAATGCAAATAATGCACATGCAATAATAATAATAATACAATAATAATTACATTATCCTATTATTAAAATGGCATGTAATCTGTGTTTTTTCTCAAACATAATATGTGTAGTATAAATAAATATTTAAAATTCGCCATTTAAGTCTATTACGGTACGGTCGCAAGGTAGCTTAAAGTTAAACTTGCAACTAAAACCCTTTTTTCCCCGTTTGTATTTGTTGCAGTGAATGAGCTCGCTGTCTGCAGACACTCTGCAGCGCTTTTTACCGCCTGTCAGCGTGCCTTTATTTTGAAATGTGCAACTGGGGGTACTTGTTTTTGAGGCGGACTTGACAGTTCAACTTCAGCACATAAACTCTGAAAGTCCACACACACGGACGCACGCACGCACACACACACGGACACACACACACGGAGAGACACACCTTCGCTGCCTCGGTGTGGTGGCCTGACCTGCTACAGACAGGGAAGTGTCCAGACGCCCGCCGCTGTCTAACATGCACCTACCACAGCAGAGGTGAGAAATGCATTTTGTTTATTCCTGGAAAATTGTTAATCATATGTTGTTGTTGTTGTTTTACACAGTTTCATATTTAATTTTTTTTTATTAATGCTGCTTAGGCACGTTTTGGTAACGTTATTATCGCATCTGTCTGTGTTTACACTGCTCTTATAGTTGAGTTTACACGAGTCGATAATCAATTCATAAGTTAATATTTGAGCACGAGGAGCCTGTTCCTTCGATCGTCTACATGTGCGATTGGATTTGCCTGAAGTTCAGTTGTCGGTGACATGTTATGAAACTATGACAGGAATGATTCGGGATGCAAAGACTCTGATCCATATTTCAGGTTAAGACAGCTGGCGGATTAAAGTTGAGTCCTGGTGGCGGTGGTGGTAGTCGTAAAGGAAGCTGGCGTGTTTGCTGTTTTGGGGAAGGGGCATCCTGGTGATAAAGCCTGAGGTAATTAGCCTATCTGAGGCTGCAGACTGGGTGACGCCAGGCTCCACGAGCAGCGGCGGCGGCGGCGGGCTGCTGCCGCATTGAGCCTGTGCGCCTCGCTGTCATTGTAAACCCCAGCTGTCTGTCTGTCTGTCTGTCTGTCGGTCTGTCTGCCTGCCTGCGCGACAGCCAGTGTTGGCGACACGTCTCTCAACAAGCACGGGGCATAATGTAGGTATGCCGTGTCACATGCTTATTACCTGCGTGCAGCCCTATTTTTGGCATCCCGCTTATTAAAAAGTCCCAGATTTGAGATGAGACTCTTGCGTTGCTCCGGTTCCACTTCACCTGTGTAAAGTCCGACTGTCAAGATGCGCGTCAACAAAGAGACGCGCGTAAAGTGCAGAAAGTGAAACCAGCTCCCAGAGTTTCAGACTTCACTGTCTTAATATTTGAGAGAAGCCCGTTTTCAGTAGGACGGTGCTGCTGGACCACAAATACCTTTTGTGATTATGAAACCGGCTACCTATACATAACGTAAATACTTTATGCATCATAGTCGGCATTTGTAATTTTCAATCGTTTGAAAAAGGACAGAAAGACAAACCCAGGGAGAGAGATCTGTGTCTGTCCGTCTCCCGCCCTCTCTCCCCCTCCTGTCCTGTGATGTGTTCTGGCCAGACAGTATGGCTCCTGGGCGTCAGTGGCATGATCATAGAAACAGAGGCCAGCAAGGACATTCCTCATTGTTGGTGAATCTAGAAATAAGCTTGGCCATCTTGCCCTGCACTTTCTGAGACAGTTTGGGTGCATGTTTCATTTTCTCCAGAGAGAATAATAATCTTGTTGTTCAGCGTGGTGTCTGTAACCGTGGCCTGCTCCTACAGCGGCCTTATCACGGAAATCCTCCTCTAATGCCCTGATCATTGAATGTGAGTAGATTTGGGTTATGTGCTGTTCAGTATTTGATTTCACTTTGGCTGTTGTCAGACCAGCATGTCGCCATAGCGACTCTGGTTTAATTCCCATACAATTAAATTCCAAAGTGTATTTTTTTTTTCCTAACCTCTGAACTCCTTCTCCAGCTGTGCATCATTTTTAGCCAAATTAGCAGTTAATACCATCTCTCACTTCTCTTGCCAGATGATTTAAACTCGTCCTGGATTGCTGCCTGTGTGTGGAATAACCTTTCCTGCAAGAGACTTCGAATCCAGAGCTGCCAGATCCCTTCTGTGTCAACCCAGAGGGGATTTAGTGTTTGTGCTGCACTGGCAGGAGTCCAACTCGTCCACCGGCGCTGCTCGGAAGTAAACGAGGAATACAGAAACCAGCCTCTGTTTACACAGGCTCATCACGCTACCTCTTTTATCCTTACATCTCTGCGTCTTCTCTGCCCTGGCTACTCATTACTTGCCTCCTCACTCCTGCCCTCCAGGGAACTTTTATCCCTTTAACAGCAGCCGTCAGCTCATCTCGTCCCCCATTTATTCATCTCATAATGAACTCCTCTACCTCCATTACATCCCTATTCTCCTTCACCAGCCCGGCAGTGAAGCGCCTGCTCGGCTGGAAACAAGGGGATGAGGAGGAGAAGTGGGCGGAAAAGGCTGTGGACTCTCTAGTGAAGAAACTTAAGAAGAAGAAAGGGGCAATGGAGGAGCTTGAGAGGGCCCTCAGCTGCCCCGGGCAGCCCAGTGAGTACCCCTGCATCCAACATATAGTAAAACGTCCACTCTAGAGGTTAGGACCCACCTGGGCGGTGTCAAAAGAAAAGATTAGGACATTTTCAGTATTTGCTTTTTTGCTTATAAATGAATATGGCGTCTCTCTGGGCTTCTGACATTTAAATGAATCTAGAGGAAGATAACGTGGGTGATTGACATCGTGTTACAGGTGATCAAGGGCTCAAACAATGCTAAATTTTACAAAATTTTTACAAAGTAAAATTGGAGTCACACAAAGCAGTATTAAAATGTAGCTTTTTATGTCTGAAGAAAGTCAGTTAGGAAACCCAACAGAATGTTGGAATGTTATTCTCCACTATTTATTCACACCTATTCACACATTGTTTGGTCCCCAACGTTCCTCAGACTGGAGAAGCCACTTAAATAAGTAGTAAAATGTTTCAAACTAACTAGATAAAAGTCCAGTTGCCATGACTCACCTGGAGAGGCCTACACTGCGTCTTAGTGTTTATTGTGATGTTCAGATTTAACACCACCAGGAAAAGTCAAAACAAACATTTGGCATTTAGCTGAACAGATGTATTACGAAATATGAAAACACTGAAAACACTTTATTTTATATTTAGCTAATTCTCTCACAGCATGTAGACTTGCTTTCTGTCTATTTACCATGGTAACAAATATGTCTCATATTAGACCTCAAGCAGCAGAGGTTTAAAAATACACCCCAACCTGCCAGTTTTGTCTGACTGCATGGAGATCAACGCTGTTTTATTTGACACCTCAGGTAAGTGTGTGACGATCCCACGGTCGCTGGATGGGAGGCTGCAGGTGTCCCACAGGAAGGGTCTGCCTCACGTCATCTACTGCAGGGTTTGGCGCTGGCCAGACCTGCAGTCCCACCACGAGCTGAAAGCCCTGGAGTGCTGCGAGTTTCCCTTCGGCTCCAAGCAGAAGGACATCTGTGTCAATCCCTACCACTACAGGCGCGTAGAGACTCCAGGTACACACATTAGCATCTTCTAAATTAGCTTTACGGAACAAGGTAACTGTAATAACTGTAAAGCTTTTATGGGTTCCCAAACAGAGGCAGGATATACGATACAGTAATTCCCAAGCCCGAGATTTGCAGTAATTTGATCTGCTATAACAGCATTTGGCTCTTGCTCCCCCCTCGGTACCTTTATCTTTCCTTTCTCGTTTCAGTGCTGCCGCCAGTTCTGGTTCCACGCCACAGTGAGTTCAACCCTCAGCACAGTTTGCTGGCGAAGTTCAGGAACACCTCTCTGCACAACGAGCCTCTTATGCCCCAGAACGCCACCTACCCGGACTCCTTCCCTCCACTACCCTGCTCCTCCTTCTCCTCCTCCTCCCCTTCGTCTTCCCTGGCCCAGTCTCCCACCTCGCAGAGTTACCCCGACTCCCCCAGCAGCTCTACAGAGCCTGGCAGTCCGTATCATATCACAGGTTAGGAATCAAAACAAGTAAGCTGATACCAGTCAAACTTATTTTCACTTTTACCATGTATGATGTCAGTGTGTTCAACTCAAATCTCTGAAGAATGTCCATCAACTTCTTTTCCCATTTATCCTCTTGTGATGTGATACATGCTTTTCCAGCGGACACTCCACCTCCTCCATACAGCATGATGGAGACGAGCCCTCAAGAGGATGTGAAGCCCAGCAACTCCACAGAAACCACCAAACTTACATTCTCTGCTCCGCACAGAGGTAACACAGCTGGAGACATCTGTTCCTTTATGCATTTAACCACTGCCGGTTATGTTTTTTAATAAACAAAAGTTAAAACGTATTTGCATAAAAATAGGATAGAATATGTCGCGCACCTCTGAGTAAATCCATCCTTGTGTTTTTGATTAGATTTGCGGCCTGTGTGTTACGAGGAGCCAGAGTACTGGTGTTCTATAGCTTACTATGAGCTTAACAACCGGGTGGGGGAGACTTTCCACGCATCCTCCCGCAGCGTCTTGGTGGACGGCTTTACGGACCCGTCCAATAACAAAAACCGCTTCTGCCTCGGGCTGCTGTCCAACGTCAACCGCAACTCCACCATTGAACACACACGCAGGCACATAGGAAAAGGTAGGCTGGGCGACTCATGCAGAGAATTCATAGCATAACACGCGCTTTTAATTAAGTGTTAATGTGATTTTTTTGTTTGTTGTTTTTTGAGAAAGATTAGAGCAAGAACTAACTTGTGTGCAATGAATCTGCACTTTTTTTTTTTTTTTTACTTAAATGCCCACTGTGTGCATGTATTCATGTAAGCAGTGACATCACTTCAGACTTTATACTCGGCTTGCATCCTTGTGCTGTATCCTTCGGGCGTATTATTAGTTCTTTTCTGTCATGGTAAAAGAATTAGGAAAGAGGACATTTGTTGGACATCTGTGGGACTTAAAGTAAACTCTTGTGAGGATGTGTGCGGTTTAGGATGATAGCGGTGACACAAAGGGTTGTGCTGGTTTCAGTCACAGACACTACTCAGACATTCCTCATTTACAAGCATAAATGCCCTTGTGGTTTTCCAGTGGTAGAATGAAAAAACAGTGGCCTCACTTTGTGTACAGTCAAGTGATTAAATACTTTACAATTCTTCAACAAAAAGGTCTTTTGATATATTTTTATGCTAACATCCAAGTTTTTAACACAGGAGTGTCATTTGAAACTATTTAATTTCTTCACAGGTTTACACCTATATTACGTTGGGGGTGAGGTGTACGCAGAATGTCTGAGTGACAGCAGTATCTTCGTCCAGAGCCGTAACTGTAATTTCCAGCATGGCTTCCACGCCACCACTGTGTGCAAAATCCCCAGCGGCTGCAGCCTCAAGATCTTTAACAACCAGTTGTTTGCTCAGCTTCTCGCCCAGTCTGTTAACCACGGTTTCGAGGTTGTCTATGAGCTCACCAAAATGTGCACCATCCGCATGAGCTTTGTAAAGGTAGATAATCTTTTATTTTTACGTGGCACGTAGTAAAAAAAAAAAAAAAAAACTAATGTAGCTGGTGATCGTTCTTTTTTTCTACATTTGTGATATTCTGCATGGTTTGATAAGCAGCAGATACTCACTCTTACAGGAGCATATTTCTTTTGGTCTTTAAGTGCTGTTTATTACATGTGTTCAGACATTAATTTTAATGGTTAATTTAACTGCCAGCATTCACAGCTGAGATTTATGGCCGTGTCCTCTCCTCAGGGTTGGGGCGCTGAATACCACCGTCAAGACGTGACCAGCACCCCCTGCTGGATTGAGGTACATCTGCATGGGCCACTGCAGTGGCTGGACAAAGTCCTCACACAAATGGGCTCCCCGCACAATCCTATTTCCTCAGTGTCATAACAGGAACACGCACACGCTGCTGTGCGAGCTTCCCACAGGTAGTCGTAGATTCTGTACGTTCTCATTTGTTTAAGGCTTTCGGTCCTACAATCCCTTTCGTTACTTCTCATATTAGCAAGCTTTGTCTTGCTGTAAAACGGACAGACGTATGACTGAATTTCATTTAGCTAATTTACACTTCATGTAGGTAATTGATCAAGAATTCCCTTATGTCAGTATGATCAAGCATTTATTCAATCTCCATTTCCATTGGGACATGTTCAGTGCATTCCAAGACAAGGAAAAATGGGATAATATTTGTAGGTACTCAGACATGTTATGATGATATGTGTTGTATGTCAATGTACTGACTGATGTTTGACTTTGTTCCAATAAAGTTTGTTTTTCTTTAAGAATCAACTTCATTTAGCTGTTTCTTCTCCTGTTAAAGACATATTGCAACATTAACACAGTGAGTTTTTAATCTGCGTTACTATAATAATTTTAATCTCACAATCACAAATGGGAGGTATAAAGTTCAACTTAAAGGAGACATGTACAATACATGACATTCTCTCTAGCATTTTTAAAATGAAGATAACAGATCTACCATGAGCAATAATTCACGCCCCATCGCAATGCATTAGTCTTCTTTTTGGGGACAGTTACAATTTACTGTTTCTGAAAAAAAAAGGATTTATTAATTTATATTGTGGAGGACCACTCTTGAAAGCCCTGCTTCATTTAAAAGAGGCTACAGCCATGCATTATACAACTGATTGTCACATCATACAACACTTGATGTTCAAGATTATAAAACTAAAAGAAATTCAAACAAAATGATTAGAAAATGAACACACAGGTGATGCTACAGAAAATAAAAACAGGGTGATCAAGCTGAGGTCACAGGATTATTTTGCCCAGGACTGAGGCTTAACATCTTCAAATGGACAATTATAACCCAGTGCCTTCGTGACACAAATCTCACACAAAGAAAGGGAACTGACAGTGTACCTCAAATATAACTTAATAAGTAAATGTGAAAACAAATTTAGAGCTTCATCACATGGTCAGTCTGCCTTTTGTGCGATTCACTTCAGTGCGTCTACTGCAATCCACCAGTTTCACCACACTTTTAAAATGTCCCTTGATTATCATGTTGTTCTTTCCGGTGCATGGCTCTCTTGGCAGTGGGAATTCACGTTCCTATTCTATTTTTGCAATTTTATTTATATAACAAGTTCCAGTGTGTCTTCATTGCTCTCTCGATGTTACAAGTACTAGGATAAAAAACACTGACCGTCTGGAGTCAGCAACTCTGGAACTGCTGGTGTGATTGGCTGCGACTCTGTGTGGCCAGGAGCTGCTGCTGTTGCTGCAGGAAGCTGATCACCTCCGGGCTCCTAAGCAGTGACTGAACAAGATACACAAAATATTAAATATTTCTGCAGATCCAACAGCATTTTGTTTTTTTTTTAACCATGTATTTCCTAAATTAAAAAGAGCCAAATGACTAAATGTAAATGTAAACTATTAGGGATAAAAAAAAAAAAATTACATCCTAAAAAGTATGTAACTCAAATATTTTAAACAAAACAGAGTCTGTCGAATTTCTCCTCCACCACTGCCATTAAAGGTACATTAAAAGCCAGTATGAACAGGAGGAAGGACTACAGCTCTCTAAAATTTGATCCAATTCTGTTCAAATGATATGCCTCTCAGTCTAGTTGGAGGAAATTAAGAATTACAATGATTATTAGACGTGTAGCTTTGCATGGAAGTATACAAGTACAAAATATAATATATTAAAGGATAAAAGATAAAACGTTGGAAGTAAAGGCAAACATACAAATTGAGATATACTGTCAAAAAACCCTGAACAAATGAGAATACAGAAATAAAAGATGCTGATGTTTTCTCTTTTCTGGCATTGATGGGTTACTGAATAGATTAGTGATGTGAATCTTAGAGCAACAAACAAAAACTGCTAAGTAAACCCTTTGCTGTTTTATTTTCCTTTAGGTCCCACATCTGTAGCAGCACCACAGTAAACCTGAGCAGCTGTGACTTACCAGTCTCTTTTGGTTTAGAACCTGCTCTATCAGGGAAGGCCTGGCTGGCCGGTCCCCCATGGCACCCAGACGCTGTTTATTTACAGACACAGGCCGCTCCTCTGAGTTTTCCTAATTGCCACACAAAGACAAAGACAAAAACATGCATTTGGAAGGTTTTGTTTGTACTATGGTTTGATTAAATCTGGAAACCAAAGTTGCTGCTGAGTTCATCCTTATAACAATCTGATAAGAATTCTCAAATTCTTTTCTTCTTTAGTCATTAAAGATACCCATCAAAAAGTTACAAATCCAAGGGATTGGGGTGATAATGGTTTTCTACATCAAGTAGCCCACCAAAAACACTAAAATACTGCATAGAATTATGTAGAAAGAAAGAAGTGTAGACAAAGTCAAATATGCTGTTAGACTATTCAAACTAACCACATTTTGCCCTCTATTAACCAGCTTCACAGAGACGTCCCCTGCAATCCCTTCTTGCATTTAGTCTCTGCTTTACTTTAGGACTTACATCAAGTTTTCCACTGGACATGGCCTGATCGCTCTTCTTCTTCTTGTACTTGTCTTTGTACATCTTGTTGCGGTGTTTCTTGCACATCCACGGCTTCCTCTGCTTGGCTACCTGCGTTGTGGTCTCTGTGCATCCCTCATAGGTGCACTGTTTGGGAGCGTTGTCGCCCTCCGACGTCTCGTCATCGTTGAGCTCCTCCGGGCTGGCGGCGCTGTCTCTGGGATCGGAGGTGTCCAGGACGTCGCTCTCCTCGTCCGGATCGTCCATGTCGTACGAGGCGTTGTTCTCTGGTTCGTGTGGCGTTGTCACATTTCTACTGTCGACCACTCCGCTCTTACTCACGTAGTATCTTTGTCCGTCCTTAGTGAGCAGGAGAGTCGCGTCTTTGTCTTTGTTTGCTGATGCCGAAGTGTCTTCTTCGCTCATGATCCCAGTGTAACGTTTCAAGCTAGCTGGCTAGCTAACGTTAGCGATCATCCCTCTGCTATCAGCCACGCAGTTATTCTTTGACATCTCTCCGCCCGCTTCCTTGTGCTAGTACGCAATGAAGTGCTCTAGAAAGCAAATATTTCATAAATACGCAAAAATAGTAAAAATAAATGGTATTACACCTAGCTACAGTCACACTCCCGGCGCTACTATTTGCGACCCACTTCTTCTTCGCTGCTTTAATGCGTGTGTTGTAGCGATCCCTATTGGTCAACATACGAAATGAAGAAGAAGAAGAAGAAGTAAAGCAGTAGTGGGGTAATATGAAAATACTTCAATGACGGCAACAGTTCTGCAGTCATAATTTTACCCCTAGTTTACCATATGTCATTGGAGTTCCATAGTTGTATTAATCACGTTTTGTTAGAAGCTGGACTAAACTGTTTTAGTTTAAATTCCAATTTATTTGTTAGAAATTTTTATGTTTGTCAAATAGACAAATTAAGGCATTATTGTTTCATCAAGTTTTCATAATCTGACATTTTCTTTAATAATCAAGTTATTTTCGCCTTAAATGCCAGACATTAGTGAAAAATATCTTTAAGCACATGTTTATTCTCTGAAGCAAAGTGTACATATTCACATACATAAACCCCACACAGACTACAAAGCTGGTTGTGATGTGGGATTAAGATAATTCAAACCTGTACTAAAGTGACTGTGTGTGTATTTACAAAAAATATTTGAAAAGTGTAACGTTTAATAAAGCTGAATGACCTGAAAGGTGGAGAGTTTTTCAGGAGGCACGATCACATAAGTGTTTGCAACTTTAATACCACCACTTGTGTAATGTTTCTGCAGGACAAAATGGCTGGCAAAATTATAGGTGAAGCATTTTGTTGGCATTCTGTCCAGAGGTTGCTCTGCAATAGTTTTAATTACCTAATGTTACTATCAGACGCACACAGGCTGTATCATATGCTGCCAGTTTTTTTTTTTTTTTTGAGGTTCTGACTGATTATTTTTATTCCAATAAACTGTATGTCTTCAGTGAACCTGCTTTATGAATTACAGATCCCTTTGGCCACAACTGTTGTTTGATTAGTAATACTTTAAGTACCCCTCAAGTCAAGTTCCACCCCAGCAAACAGCATTTTATAACAGCATAAAAACCCTCAGTATGGCTGTGGTAGTGCTTAATAGGCAAATTTAGAAATACTCTGTATGTAGTAAACTCAGACATTTTGGAATCTTTGTTTGTCCATGGCTACATCAATTATCCAGTTAAGAGACCTGCAAATCCAAAAAACTCTGCAATGTCCACTAGCAATACATTAAAGGACATAAAAGCTTTATAAAAAAACACCAGTCATTTGTTTTTGAAACATTTTAATTATTACTATTATTATTGATAGACAATTGTTAAACAGAGGTACAGGTATTGGTATTGCGACAGATTGTAATACTGTGGTGCAGAGCACTTTGGTAAACCACATGTGCCCATGTGCTGGACAGCACAACAAATTCATACTGATCTGCTCAATATGGCGGCACATTACTGTACGTGTGTGATGATGAGAGTAAATACAGAGACTTACAGACAAGTGTGATGACTGCGGGGAGATTATCGGCAAATAACTGGACACACTCTGCATTCCTCTGTCTCTTCTTTTATTTCACATCAGCAAGTGAAATGCGTTTACCGGCTGCTTTTGTAAAAGGAGTGACATCATTGCCAGTGTTTAACAAGAAGTTGATCTTTTTCTAGATTTGTCATCTAAGCAGTACGTCAGGTCGAAATGTTCTTTTTTTAAATTAGTTTCATTTCGAGCTGATGATCTCCTCTAGATATTTTTTTTCTTTGCTGACTGATACACATTTATGAATGATAGTGTATTTTTTTGACAGTTCTTATATACTTACTACTAGTAAAGAAATATACTGTATTGTGAACTATCAAAATAAATAAAATTATGTTATTTACAGAAACATATAAACAATACTACATCACCAAACAGTTTTTTTTATATAAGAATAGGCTACTGTATGTCTGTCATGCTTTCATCTCAATAAATGAAGCCATGAATGAGGTTGTACAGAGCTGGAAAAAAAATCTACTCCATTCTTTGAATTTAAATGTTTTCCAAGAATGCTGCTGGTTCTCTGGCATCCATACTAACTTCTTCTCAGATCTTTTTAATGGCCCTTTAACTCCGGCACTGCAAATAGGCCGCCTTTTAGAAAGTTCTGTCTTTACCATCTAAACTGTTTCTCCAAACTCATTCAAGTTGCAACAAATGAATACACCTGTCTTTACTTCTGGGATATGTGGGTGAAATGAAACTTTACTGTTGGAAAAAATGTAAACAAAGGCTTCATATGTGTACATGAGCTTCACAAAATAAGATTAATATGGTATAAATACAGAATGATGAGTGAGAATGTGTGTGCGTTGAGGAAAAGTAGTTTAAAAGTTGCTACACAAGCACCCGAATGCTGCTGAATTTAGTGTGTCAAGATGTCGTCAGTAAAGCAGTTAACAAAGTTACAAGGAGCAATCAAATGCACCATT
Organism: Channa striata; assembly: GCA_033026295.1. NCBI lineage: Eukaryota > Metazoa > Chordata > Actinopteri > Anabantiformes > Channidae > Channa > Channa striata. The sequence goes on along the minus strand of CM065182.1, from coordinate 8,349,501 downwards.
GTTGTCTTAATAGCAGTCTGTGTAAAATGTAAACTGTAATACTGCAATCCAACATTACAGGAAGGCAACTCCAGTACTGTGTGGAGCACAGAATTATAGCATCTTTATCCTTTTCAGTGAACACTGCTTTTTAACACATTTTGTAAGAAAAAATCCTATATCTACAAACATCAACACTCTTTCCCAGTATTACACTTGTCATCATTTCTACAGACACCTACTTAAAATTCTATTTCTACACGCTTTTCCATTGTTTTCGTTCCCCGCAGCTCTTAGGCCAAGTCACCAAAAACATATTGTTTATGAAAAAAGGAAATGCATATAAAAAGCAGTGAATAAAGAATGGATAAATAAGGTTCAATAAAACATGAACATTGGTCCATATTCTCATATTGCCTTATAGAGCTGCTCCACCATAAGGAAGTTTGCATGTTGAGCCCGGATCATCACTGAAGGGTAAACGCTGCCGTCGCCCTTTACCGCTCCTTGAGCTCTGTAACATGTGCTCAGATGAGAGAATGTAAAAATAAATGAACATAACGTTTTTCACCTCATTCCACACTTTCCCTCCTCATTGTAATCCCTGTGTGTTGTCGCCTCTTTGGTCTTTCTCCCAGCCTCTTGTCGATTGACCCTCTCATCGATCTCTCCTCCAGGACTGGAAAGATGGATTCAGGGGAACTAAAAGTACTGTCTGATTTTTCCACAGTTTCCCCCTGTTCACTTGCAGACTTAGATGAGAGACTGCGGCAAATCTGATGTCTCCTCTTCCTCCTCCTCCATTTAAATAGAGGAGCTGGCTGAGGATTTTCTCTCCTTGCTTACTCCTCTGCATGCCTCAGCCTCCTCATCGTCCTCCTTCTCTCCTCCGCCTCCTCTTTAGAAGGGAGAGTTGGGGGAGTGGACGGTGCTGGCTGAGCTGATGGAGATGTCATCAGAGTTAGATAGGAGGCTGGGATCTGGGGAAGGGTCAGAGCAAGTGTCAGGGGTCAGAGAGGGAGGGGCCATGGGCAGGCCGGGGAGGCAACTGGGAGGCTCGGCGCGTAGTGTTTTTGTTGTTGATGTTGTTACTGTTGTCACCGTTGGAATCATCAGCAAAGGCAGCAGCTTCACATCCGGGTGGCGTCCTCGTCTGAGAACCTGCCCCTCCTTATCAAGAGGGGTGGCCTGAATGAGAGAGGAACAGGGAACATTAGATCCTGATGATGTGATCCAGAGGTTAATTCAATATGGAGGACCAGGAGAGCCTTGCACATATTGAACAAAAATCAATTTTAATTAAATTACCTGCTATTAAATTACCTTGAATGTTTTATTTATTATCTCTTGTAATGTTAGAGTAATGCAAATAAATTGTTCCATTTATTAATTTATTTAGGTTTTTGTTTTGATATTGATTCCTCTTATCAGTGTGCACTATATCAAACTCAGAATTACTTCATAACTTTCAATTTTTATTGCTGTGAGCCTCTAGGTCCTCCATAAAAGTGGATGAAGTCACATAATAGGAGCTGGTCAATGATAGGTGAAAAGCAAATCCTGGTACTAGTGGAAGCAGTCAGGTAGGGAGCATCACATCAAGCGAACATCACAGAAATTTGTTGAGACAAGCGAGGGAGCAGGGTTATTTCTTTGGAAAGGCAGAAGTCCAGGAGACACTGATATACTGTGACACCACACAGAGGACAACACTGACACAGATACTGTACAAAATCTGTGTTTACAGGGAGCAAAGCGTAAAATGAAAGAAGCAAAAAGTGAAGCACAAGGACCACAGAGCAGCAAAAACATAAAGCTGTCAAATCAACACAGCAGCAGCCAGTCAACACGGCGACACGCAGAGGGGGAAGGAGGCATCAATCTCACACACACAGTTTTAGTTTGCTTTGATTTCTTGCTGGTTTGTGACCATCTACACAGCTGTACGTCTCTGTAAACCTGCCGTACCTTATCCAGTACATGGCCGGGTGCTGGTAGAAATCCAACGACCCAGATCTCTGCATAGAAAAGCTGTCATCCAACTGAGCACAAAGAGAAACCGGCATAATCAATCTAAACACCAGTTCAACTGATCAACCAAAAAAAAAAAAAGACACAACCCTTACTCAGAAAAGTGTCACAGCTACAGCTGTAGATAAAGCAAAGAAGCACGACTTACAGAAATGACTGACACTCCTGCAGTGGTATCATTGTCCTTCGGACTAGTGTTGAAGTGCTTCTTTATCTTGCCTGCTACTGATAACTGATGATCATTCTCACAAAGACCCTCATCCTATGTGAAGCAAGGGAGAAGAGGGGAAAAACGTCAGCTTGTGAGGGAAAGGAATTAGAACTGAATAGATGTGTTTGGCTAAAGGAAATCTGGGAACATGGTACTTACAGTGACCCAAGGGTGCTCTAGCACCTGGAGGGCAGTGTATCTCTGATCCACCTCCACCTCCAGCATGAATCGAATCAGCTCCTGCAGCAGAAAGCAAACGTTTATAACCTTTATTCTCTCCATAGACAAGAGAATTTTCCTTTATGTGGTTTGATTCAGAATACACACAGCTCGATAGATAGAAATTCACCTTGGCTGTCTCTGACACGTTGTCCCAGTAGGGTAGGGGAAATTCTAGCTGTCCCATCAGTATCTGATCAAACAGCACTTCTTGATCATCGCTGCTCCTGCAAAGACAACAATTCTACGTAAATGTGTGTCCAAAAAAACAAAACGCTGCTCGAGAGAACGCGGTTCCAAGATGCAGCATTGTTAGTGATCAGTAGGGGGACTCATACACAACACTCTATGTGCACCATTGTTTCAGGAATGCCAACTTTGGAAGCAGAAAAAGCGAAATCATGTGGAGTTTATTGTTGTTGGCTTACCCTCGAAAGGGTGGAAAGCCACACAGCAGGATGTAGGTGATGACTCCGGCTGCCCAGATGTCCACCTTAAGGCCATATCTGTGCAAAACAAAGAAAAATTATGTCTCCAAGACAATGGGAGAGACTGAGAGTGATAAAAGAAAGATTATTTTATTTTATATTGATTCCTTTCAAGATTAAAATCTTAGAAACAACAGACGCTTTTCAAGTAACCAGTAACCCAACTGTATTAAGACATGAAATCCAGAATTAAAAAGTGTTTGTAACTCTGCCGCTGGTCTTACCCTGTTTCTGCAATAATTTCTGGTGCTACATATGTTGGTGTCCCGCAGACGGTGTAGAGAGGTCCGTCCACCACAGTCGCCAAACCAAAGTCCCCCAGTTTCAAGCTTTTGCTGCCATCTGCATGCTCATACACCTAAAATCACAGGAAACCATAAACACTTTCAATACGTGATGATGAAAGTGCTGTGTGGTCTGTGCAGCACAACAACTCATTTTTCTGCAGCTGCATAAAGACTGAGACTGAGTCCTGCTGCACTGGGGTGTGTGAGAGTGTCAGTGTCTTTCATTATCAGTGTCCCGAGGTCAAATTCATGTACAGCGTGCACTGTACTCTGTAGTGTCAAAAGCAGTTTAAAGTACTCTACTTGTTTAGATTTGTGTGTGTCTCTATCTATCCATATCTCTAATTGTTTAAATTAATATATGCATGCGAAGGGGGTTGCACAACCACAACCATTGTTATTGTTGTACAACATGTAACTTTGTCCGTTGGTTCACTGTCAAAGACCTCATCAGTGGTGGAGATGAGGTCTTGATTGACTCCATCTTGAAACCTGTAGTTTGTTCTGCTGTTGAACCGACCACTGACTCCCTTTATAATAATACGGCTGTAATTAAGCAGCTAGAGGCCCAGATATTTTTTGTAAAAGTTGGTGGGAACTTGGAACAAGAAGATGAACATGTTATTGACTATGTCTGCCGGCTGAAATTTGTCTTGCGTTCCACTTTATATGGACTTTATACAGTGACAATGATGCATTTACAGCTGCCTGTGCTAATAGCGGTTTATTAATATAATGCAACAAAGAATGTGAAAAATAGCTTAGGACACAGATGAAACAAACATGGGCTTCCATACATAGTGTGAGCCTTTTCTAGGTATTTTGTCCTGTTAAAAATGCTTTACGTTAATTCTCCATGACCTTAAACAGACAGATGGGAAGCTAAGTGACAAGCAGCCAGCACTCAAAGGTGCAGTATTTTTTTCCTGGAAATCCACTCAACCTCAGTTTTTCTTTTTCAACGGAAAAGAAAAGCAGCGTAAAGCTAAGAAAAGAAGCTCACTAGGGGTGAACGTGGCAGCGAAGGCCACTCAATTATCTTTTGGGGGAAATGTTCCTAAAGTCACTGCCGGTAAAAAAAAGTCCCGTCCTGGTCTGGTCCTCAGTGTCACAGGGCAACCGAGGGGAGAAGACGGGGTGAAGAACAGCAGTTGTTGGGTGAGAAGCAAGTGAGGAGGTGGACAGAAGGAAGACGAGAGGGTGGAAAGAAACAAAAGAAGGAGTGTGAGGGAGGTGTGAGGGCAGCAGGGATGAGTCATCGGTGCTCAGTGAGGAGTCCTCAGTGAGTGATATTACTTCACTGCTCATTCAGACAGGACGGAGGAAAAGAAAGAGACACAGACGGCAGAGACGGAGGCCACGCTGCGGCAAGTTATGTGAGCATGTATGTGGCGCAGAGGCAACTCTGTGAACTCACCAGCAGGTTTTCTGGTTTGATGTCTCTGTGCACGATGTTGAGGCTGTGGAGGTATTTGATGGCGTTAGCGAGATTGTAGAGCATCCCACTGGCGTCTCTCTCCGTGTATCTGTTGGCAGAGGTGATGGCATCGAACAGATCTCCCCCCTGTGGATAAATGGTGATGGATGGTTGTGAGTATTAGGAACGGGAGTTTCTTTCATAGCCAGAACAACAAGATTCATTTCTGCGTGGTCACAGTTGCTCGTCTTTTTCTGCTGAAAAGACTTTTCGGCTAAAAAGTGGATTTAGCAGTGAGGCTTTCTGTCTGCTCAGCAGCTGGAAGGGTAAACTGTGTCCTCAGTCCTCAGCTTGGTGGAAGCATCTCCTCTCCGTGTCTTTGATATCCCGCTATCACTTTTTCCCATCTACTAACCCATTTTATTTTTCTCTTCTGCTTTTTCTATGGATATGTTTTATATTTTTACCCTGTCTGGATCCTAACCCCCCCATCCTCTCGGTGTGTCTCTCCCAGAGTATACTAAGTGGAACAGAGGCTTAAAATAGGGCCGAACCTCTCTCTGTCTCCCCTGCACAGGAACACTGTCAGCATCTGACCCGCACGGCAACAGTTATTTAAATATGAGAACTGTCAAATGCCACAGCTCAGACACTAACCAATTCATCTGCACTTCAATATCTTGATTATACAACCAAAAGTGGACACACAGACCCGGCGTGTTTGCAATAAGTGATTGTTGAACACCTCTTTCCTAAATACGTAGCACTAATCCGCTGCTCCATTATTATGTTGGGTGATGAAGACCCTGGATGGGTCAAGGGTTTTGTGCAATGCAGCTTTTCTACATCATATTTAAAAACCAGTTTGTCTGTGGGCCTCACAGCCCCCCCCCCAAGCACTTCATTGTTTGAAATATCAGCGCATGACAATTACACTTTCATTTAATTAAAACTAAGCCCAAAACAGAAGCCAACAAAAAAAGGACAGCAAACTCTGCGCAGGCCTTAGTTTTGGTGGCTTCTCCCTTGCTGCTCTTAGCCTTTCCCTCCCCTTCCAATGCTTCCATCTGTCTCGCTCCCTTCTCTCAGTCCCTGTCATTTTGCAGTGAGTCTTTCCACCTCATTCATTCACAGCCTCGTCTCGATCCTCCTACTTTGGACAAGTACACACATTTCTCCCACAGATTGCCTCTCATCTATATTCTGTAGTACTCCACACCACAACACGAACAGATGGATCACATTCCTGGCTCCTGAATTATGCACAAACATTTCTTGACTGCGAGAGCGAGAGAGAATGAAAAATGTGAACACACGAGCGCTCCAGGCCATAGACCAATTCTCTCAATCTCACACTGTGTGACTGGTTAGAATTCATCAGTTGCTTCACCCGTTGAATGCTGTTGCTGTGTTTCTGTCACCGATCCTGCCTCTCCGCTGCTCTCAAATGGAGATAATGATCACCATTATACAGTAGAGAGGGAATAGTTGATTCTATTATCTCAGTTTGGCAAAATGTCCCTGTAACCAAAGCCGATGATGCACTAGCACATAAAAATAAACAGGTAAATATGTGGCTACGCACCTTGACCAGCTCCATGACCAGGTAGAGCTCGCTGTAAGTGTCGACCTCCTCTATGAGCAGGACGATGTTGGGGTGTTTGACCCTGCGGAGGATGGCAACCTCGTTCTGGATCATGTGTTCCTGCACGAAAATAGAACGGAATTTATGACCTAGTGAAACAAATGTATTAAATAAATCTTTGTGTGTTCAGATGTTCACACTCTGAACTCAACCTGCTCACTCGTTTTAAATAGAACAGCCAAAACATTACAACCACCTGAAAATTGAATGCACTGCAGCACAGTGAGTGTATAATCGAGTAAGTCTTTCTAAATGAGTCACGAAACAGTATTTCTACCTATTTAGACTATTCTTAGGAGTAAGTTATATATAGCTTGTAGTTTACCTTGCCTCTGCATTTGCCCTTGTTGATGATCTTCAGAGCGTACTCCCGTCCTGTGGAGCGCTCCACACATTCCCGAACTACTGCAAAGTTCCCATCGCCTAACATACGCCCCACCTTGTAGCGGTCTGATATGTAGGACGGCACAGCTGGAACCTCGTCGACTACGACGTCAGCTGTGGAGAAGAAACACGGGGCTTAGATCAGCAGAGTGAGTCAGTAACGTAAACCAGTTTACAGGGCAGAGTTTTGTACACTTTCTTCAGCCTGATAAGAATTCACTGTATAAGCTCTTTGGAGGACAGGCAGCCTTATTAATGAGCATAGCACAGGCTGTGGAAATTAGAATGACTTGATACTGTATATCAATGAATATAAATAATTCTTCACTTGCAACAGGCCTGATAAAAATTTTTTATAAAGACAGGTTATTACACATATCATTATTGGTTATAAATCATTTGGATTGTGAGAGTTTATTTTATTCAAAGCCAGTGAGGTCTCTAGTTACATTTGACATTTGGCTCACTGAGGCTCTGCACAGTGCTCTGTGAGTGGTAATCAGGCCGGGAAACGGAGAAATATAGGAGAAACCGATGGGTTAATCAAAATGCAAATACATGCAATCAACGTTCAATTAAATATTAATACATTAATTCCTTTATACTGTATGAGAAACTTCTCTGGGTCCTCTATAAGTGAATATCTTCAACGCTGAAAATGCCAGATCATATTAAAGTCATCGTAAGGAGAATAATATAATTCTCTAATAAATTTAACATATAGATAGTTTGCCAAGCAACAACAAATCACTAGCACATCGCTGGTTGTGGTGTTATGGAGTTTTATGGACTCTGATGAGGTAAGGAAATGCACCAGGGGAGGGGAAAGGTGTGAGAACATGTTGTACTAATCTGATGGGAGAGACTGGTGAGAGAGATGAATTCAAAGGTCAATAACATGATTCAGACATGCATGATATTTGCAAGTACACCGGCTTTGCCCACAAACAAGCCATTTGGACATTCTTTTTAGATTCATTTTCCTCACCTTCTTTAACAAGTCCGTCCCCATCTTCCACTGAGCTGGCCACTTTAGGGGAAGACAGAGAGGTGGAAGAACCGTGGGACCCCTGCAAGGCGAGGGGTAGGCAGACAGCAGGACAGCAGGACGGCAGAAAAACAGGAGACAATTATTTAATCACCTGGAGTTTTACTGAAAATACTGTAGTTCGGAATCTGCTTCACGCTCAGAAAATATACTCAAACAGACCCTTATGCTGCAGTCTCCAAAAATAGACAACGGGACATTGTGGAACTTGTTTCATCCTCATAACATCTTTGAGTCAGTTTGTATGTTTGCATGTCTGTGTGTTGCACTGCGCTGTCTTGGGTTGTGTACACACCTGCGCATGAAAATTGCCAAAAGTGCTTTAGTTAAGCCAGTGAGCCGAATATAGAAAAACCAGTTGGACACATTGTACAGACGAGTGCATCCCAATAAGCTCCTCTCCATTCACCCAACTTCAAGGAATCCCTTTCTAATTGCATGTTTCCTTCACTCCTCATTATTGCCTTTAACAACACATAAAAATGCAGGTTTTGGTTGACATTAATAAATGCGGCTTTTATCTGGTTGGTAAGCAGGAGGTCATTAAGGGGAAAGCTAGTGGTGAGATGCAGCATCCAAAGACAAAAACTCATTACACCCTCCACCTCGTAACCTTCTGTCTGGTTGTCATGGAAGCAACGAGGATGGGGAGCGAGAATCTAGTCAGGACTGTAAATGAGAATCTACCCTCTTGTATTTCTGTATTTTCTTCAGTCCTGTCCATCTTTCTGTCCTACTTTCTACCCAAACTGGTTGCTGGCTTCACATTTTTACTCCATTTGGAAGGAGGGATTATCTTTAGAGTTTGGAGGTTATGAGCACTCTACTAAATTCCAAAAATGCAGCTGGGACTTAAAGTGATGGAGGTGGACGCCGTCACAATTTTTCTAAAAATGTATCTTTGTGCTTTGGCAAATATAAATGATTATCAGAGGAGGTTTGCACTGTAAACGGTCTGCAGTCTGCATGTGATGCATGAGCGACTGTCTTTGTGCCACTTGTGGCTAGAAAATGCTGCATTTCTCTATCACCTCTCATCTTAGTGCATTTTTAGCCGATATGTTTTTGAAGAGTTCTCATGTTGATTTCACATATCAATCAGTCCAGACTCTTTAGGGGAGATGAGATCTAAAAGCCACTGCAGAATTAATGGATGTCGGCCATTGTTGTGATAATAACCCAGCAAGCATTTGAAAACAGGGCGACATGCAAAAGGAGGCCAAATGTCACAAAACAAAGCTACTGCTGAAACGGTGTCGGATTAAATCACATCTCGGGTTTTACAAAGTGGATTTTCAACAGATTTTGCAGATGTTAATGTTTACTGGAAACTCATCTCGGTCAAAGTATTTTTCTTATTTGATTTGCAGTGTCGTCACCCTGGCTTCATATAAACCTGTTCATTTCTTCACGGCCTTGTCAGACTGTGATACTACCTGGAGATTTCACAGTCTGAGAGGAAAAGGCCACCCATCGTAATGACTTGAATTTGAAAACTATTTACAGCACTGAGGCGTCCTATCTCTGCCCAAAGAGCTGTCAGCTCTTTTTCTCATCTTTACTGCTGTGACCTGGAAGACAACCAGGTGATTGTGGCTGTGAGTCAGGCTGAATTTGGTTATGTAATGTTGTTTTTGACTGGGCACTCATCCCGGAACAAGAAAACCCACTTAATACCCATAAAGCCAATGACCCTCCTGTGCTTTATTTCCAAAACATCCTCCTTCTGCTCTTTTATTTTCTCATCCTGTATATTTACTTCTCTTGTGCCCTTATCTCACATCCAGCCCTGTCGTCCACTGGCTTTCTCATTTTGAACTCCTATCTCTCTCTCTTCCTGCCACTGAGGGAAACAAAATACTGTTGCTATGGAAACTGCTCACAGAAGAGGAGAGAGGCAGCTTATGAGACTTCCAGTGTGGAGACAGAAGCCTATATATGGCCATTTCCTGTCTGCGGGCTGGTAAGGGAGGTGAGTTCAACCTTCTATGAACATTGTGTCTCGTTCCTGTGTGAAGAACTACAAGACAGATGGAGTGACAGACACAGAAAGGAGGAGACTGAGAAACTGAGAGAGAGATAAAAAAGAGAAATCAACATACAGGAAGAAAGATGTATGGAGTGTGGTTGATATTGATCATTAGATTTGGCAGGAACCGTCTTGTTATTGTTAGACCATGCAGCTTTCTCCCTCTTGCACAATACGACATCCACTATTCCTAGCTCTACATATCTACGCTTTTGCTCTGGCTATGACTCACAGCACCAACAAACCTCTTACATCATGGCTGGAGCCACTGTTCTACGAAACCAACAAGGGCAACACTCAGCTACTGCATGCTGATCGGGGTCCAAGTAGGAATTAAACAGGATGTTCCAGATTGACCTTAAATGTGGAGCATCACACGTGTAGCAGCAGGAACGACGATGCCTGAAAAGTCTGTCGAGTGTAGAATTCACATTAAATATGCACCACATATTTACATAACCAACTTGACCGTAATGCCAGCTTTGTCCTCAGTGCCCCTGTCCAGCTGGCTACAACACACATCCTAAAGCCGTCTTTCTCTCAGTCCCTTCAGCTGGGTGAGCCAAACCTCTCCTTCAGCTGCATTTCATGTCACTCTCACTGTCACGCAATATCCAGGATTTGTTGTTGGTGTTTGCTTCAGTGGAAGGAATCTAATAAGATTTGATAGAAATAGGGTACTTTGTTTTGTCCCAAGTTCCTACTCTGTCTCTCATAAGAACCCAAGGTACAGGAGATAATATTTATTGGCTCTTATTTTGGTGTCTAGACAGACAGTAAACATAATCCATTTGACTCTCATCTGAAGAGCACAACACTAGTTTGGGGGATTGCGTCTTTCTGGTTTGCCAGTTGGAAACGGGAGTGTCTTCTAACCACAGTCCTTGTGGACTGTAATTCTGGGGAATCACAGGAATGTGATTAAATGGTTCAGAGAAAATTAAAAAATGGGGGTAGGGAGACTTGGCCGCTCCAGATGAAAAGAACCAATCCAGAACAGAAGCGACAGGGCAGACGAAACGAGGCTGAAGAGGGCACATATTGTAATATCTGCTCTGACTTTCACAGAAGAACACTGCTGATGAATGCATATGAATATGACTTTCAACATGATCATCACCCACCATTTAGTGAGAATGATATCTGTGTTTGTTTTTGTATGAGATTAAGATGATGAACAACTGTTAAGCACCACTGATGAGAAGAATAAGAAAAAACACAAAATGAAAATGAAATGACAATTAATTTAATGACATCAACAATTGAAAATGAATACATTAAACATAGAAAATAAAATGAGCCAAGAAGAACTGGCAACCATTCATGAGAAAATCTGAATATACAGATGATGGACCAGATTGTCGAACATAATTTGACACACACCATTGTTATATGCAAATCTTTTGTTTTGCAAATGTCAAAAAAACTAAAAACCTTAAGCAAAGTTTAATGTCAGTGATTATTTTGCATAAAGATATTATCCTGATTAAAATCATATGCAAACAATTTAAAAAATGAAAGTTTCAACATGCAGTTTTTACATTTTGCAGCAAATGAATTTTCCTCACGTGCAGCAGCCAGACCTTTGGCAGTCACAGAAACAAAATGAAACAACTAACAACATCAACACAACATGAAATGAAAAATATATTAGAGAAAAAAAAAACAAATACAACCTTTAGTAACAACACACAGATGGAATACACAATAATTCATAGCTCATAATACACACTTTCTCCTTCAGTCTGCTCTGACACACACACACACACACACTCTCTCTCTCTCGCACACACACAATGAATCACCCAACACAAAATATGGACAAAGAGAGATGGAGCATGCAATTCAATGGATTATAGACATGAATGAGTCAACGGTGAGAGGAGGATGTAGGTGACATACTACAGCTAACAATTAGCCCTTTCTTTCTCTCAAACACTCATGCAAACAGCTGGATCACAGCTGGTGTAGTGCCATCATAGACCTTCGTTGGGTTAATACTACACCGTGTCTTTTTTGTCATTGATTCATTTGACTGTGTTTTTCACATGTAATGCTGCAAACAGACCGGGAAGAGCTGTGACTTTGTCAGGTCATTCAGTGCTGCATGTGCTTTAGGGCAGATAGTGAAAAAGAAAAAAAAAAACATTCAGGGTGTGTGTCTGCCTATGTCTGTATGTTGCACCTAAAATATTAACAACTGTATGAATATGGACAAGCTATTAAAAGCTGGAGTTTGACTGAGCGAGCTTGTGTCCAATTTCAGTGTAGATGTCTGCACATCTATGTGCCTGCAGCAATGTATGTATGAAAGCAAAAGGAAATGTCTGAGGAAAATAGGTTGGGATGGTTTGAGTTGTGCAAGCAACCTACTTCAGGCAGCAAAGTGCCTCTAAGTGTTTAAATGCAGGGTCCAGAGAGGTGAACTGTTTTAATGCAATACTCATAGTAGGTCACTGTGGCTACGTAGCTGCTTAGGAAATAGATTTATGGGAGCTTTCGAAACTCTATTAACTGATATTTCCAAAAGCCTCAGATGTTCAGGTTTGGTGTTGGCGAGTTATTTCTAAGTCAATGATTAAATTATGCATTTCACACATAAAAGGTGAGGAAGGTCTTCTCTTATCACTGAAAGTACAACAGTAACCACATGTGCGCGTGTGTAGTCTGCATTTATTATTCATGAATGTTGACACAAAGGGAGAGAAAATGTGCCCGAATTCGGCGCCGACTTCTCAAAGAAGCTTAGAATTCCTCGCCAAGGAAAATGATGGAATACAATAATTTCTCCCTGCGAAGTTAATACCCTTTCATATGGCGATGTGAGAGGAGGGTGGGTGGTGGTACAGTATGTGAAAATGGGGTGGGGGGGGTGAAGTGAGAAAGAAATTAGAAACTGTCTGGGAGTGAAGGGACAGGGAGACTCACTAACAGGGAGGATAGAAAAAGTACGAAGTGGATGAGAGAATTACACTGTAATATGGCTGAAGAGTGTGAAGCTGCAGAGCGGAGAGTAGAGATAATGGGCTGTGAGGCTTCCTCCCTTCCTTCCAGCCAAGCTATTGCAGGTTCAGTATAGAGTGTCAGCAGATATAAAGCCGGGAATAATCTCTGGTTGAGAAACACACACTCAGCTTGCGTTGCGTAAAACTAGAATTTAACCACTGAGGTCAGAATTGCAATGCAAAGCTAATTTGTGATGGCTAATGTCTAATGAGAACAGTCAAAGTAAAAAAATGTCAAATAAAACAATGCAAAGCAATGCGCTTTTCTTTCTTTGTAATCTCTCATTACATTTGGTTTGCCCTTTTTCACCTTGTTAGCCCGAATTTTAAAGATTTTGCTCTGAAGCCGAGGAAATTAATTGGAAAAAAAGAACAGAGCAGCAGGAATTGAGCACTGCACTGTAATTGTCGAAATCAACTGCCTCACACACACACACACACGAATGGACAGAGGGAACTTAGGGGTGAGGGGTGCGCAGAACTTCCGTTTTTGAACACGGAAATCTATGGCGACGCACTTCATTCTACAGATGACCTCAGTAGCTACAACCCAAATACAAACCTGCGCCTGTCGCCCTGGCTGACCCATATACGGCATCAACATAAACTCATTACTGATGGATTCAGATGCCCAAGGGCCAAAGTAAGTGCATATGTGCATAAGTAATTCACAGCCACACCAATTCCTTTGTGGCCTCTATGCGGACTCCAACCATACAGTGGATACAAGAAGTCCTCACACCCATGTGAAAATGTCGGGTTTTTGTGATGTAAAAAATTGAGACCAAGATAAATCACTTCAGAACTTTTCCCACCTTTCTTTAATAAAATAATAAATACATAATGTGGTTGCATATAAATTGCATCCTCTTATAAATGGGGTTCAGAATTAGGCACATTCAAACTCATGTTAATTAGGAGTCAGTACACACCTGCAATCATTCAAATTGCCTCTGATTAACCCCAAAAAGTTCAGCTGTTCTCTCCAAAACTGATGAAAAGACGAAAAGAAAGCTGGTCAGGGAGGCTGCCAAGAGGCCTACAGCAACAATAAAGGAGCTGCAGGGATTCCTGGCACGAACTGGCTGTTTAGTACATGTGACAACAATCTCTCGTATTCTTTATATGTCTGAGCTATGGGGTAGGGGGGCAGAGAAACATCCAAGCCCGGCTAAATTTAGCAAAAACACATTTGTAGTCTCCCAAAAGTATGTAGGAGAATGTGATATGGTCTGAGGAAACCAAGGTTAAGCTTTTTGGTCATAATTCCAAAAGGTGCACACCACCAAAAGAAGCCCAAGCCCACAGCCAAGCTTGATGGGGCCCCGACCTGAATCCGATTGAAAATCTGTGGAGTGATCTGAGGAGGGCTGTGCACAGGAGACGCCCCTGCAATCTGACAGATTTGAAAGATTTGAAAGAAGAGTGGGCAAATATTACCAAGTCAAGATGTGCCAGGCTCACAGACTCCTACCCAAAAAGACTGAGTGCTGTAATAAAATCAAAAGGTGCTTCAACAAAGTATTAGCGAAAGAGTGTGCACACTTATGCAACCATGATATTTTAGTTTTTATTGGTACTCAGCAATAAAAAGATTTCCTTTGAATTGTGCAGGTTATAGGTCATATTAAAAGGTGGAAAAAGTTCTGAAATGATTTATCTTGGTCTCATCTTTTTACATCACAAAAACCTGGGATTTTCACAAGGGTATGTAGACGTCTTCTATCCACTCTATCTCTTCCCTAAAACAGCTTTTTGGTTACATCCATAGCAGCTATATAATTATAAGATATAGTTGTGAGGTATGAAAGTGGTACACACATGCAGCTGAGCTTTCAGTGCGTGTTTCTGAGAAAAACACAGGACACGTGCAGGTGGGAGCCCACACGAGTACAGTATAGTACATTCACAAACACTGCCGTGTCGGAATATGAATGTGAGAAGGTTAGATGTAGTGAGTGTTTAAATATTTGTTTATGACGGAGAAGGAACTAAATCAGCAGCAGGCTTAGGAGCGGCTGCAAATTAAAGAGCTGCTGTGAAGAAACAGGCTCTGATTAGGATTGAGGCTCATATTAAAAGCTCACCGTCATCACTGTCAAGAAGTGGATTAACCAATACTTTGATCTTGAACATGCACACACTCACTTACACACTCACACACACTCAGACACACACACACACACCCCCACCCTGCATGTGAACCCATCCTCTCTTAGTGTGGAATTTCAGATTTTCTGTTTGAGTTGCATGCTCCTGCTCTGCACAGAAGTATTTTCTCTCTTATAACTACAGTCTTCACAGTTAAAATATGGACATTTGTTAAACAGGAAACAAAACATGGTTGAAATAATCAAACGTACTATTATAAATTGTGTTGCTACATATCTAACACAAAAAGACATGTACAAAATGACATGACTTGATATTAAAGCCCTTGATCAGCAGTCAGTACTAAGTAGGTCTTCTCATGCTCACATGATGTACTGCACTGCTCAAGCTGCTCAAAAGGCCAATAATCAGCCTCATCTTTAGTCAGAAATTGCACAAATTGCTGACTAACAGATCGGTAATGGTCAGTCTATGTGGGAACATGACAATATATCACAACGAAAGGAGGACTTGCACTTGCAAACTATTAACACAGTTGAGGATCCTAACATGAGCCTGTCATTCTCAGAATCCCAGATCAGCACTGCGTAAGGTCAAAGGCCAACACCCACCCACTCCTGAGACACTAAAGACGTTGGGATGTAGTGGTCTCTCCGTATTCTAGGAACTTTAAGATGTAGTTGGCCTAAGCTCAGACATGCCTTTGTCCTTTTCCTGAGAATGTAGAAGGAATGTGTTATCGATTGAGTGTCACTAGATGTTAAGCGTGTGTGTGTGTGTGTGTTCTTGTCTTACCCGGTGTCGGCTAAGGCTACCCGGGCTGGTCGGGGAGGGGCTGGGAGATTTTCCCGAATGAGGAGTGGACAGCTGACTGGCCGGCGTCCCGTTTACTGGAAGGAGAAATGGAGTGAAAAGGAAATGGAGCGGGGGGGATGACAGGGATGAGACCACAAAAGAAAAATTGAAATAAATGATCCTTTAAATCAAAATTTATATTCTCTTGAAAAGTTATATTTCCGCCCTCAACATCTACCCATTCACAACAATGAGGCAGAGGACTAGAGGGGGAGTCCACACTGCTCTTTAATTTTTTACTTCAGCCAACATACAATTCCTGTTGTTCCAAATCCCCCGGAAACAAGCTACTTACACCTGAACCTTTAGACGTATGTGCATCTAATAATAACAGCATGTTCCAGGCTTCAAGCGCACGGCTGCAAGTCAACATACAACACCAGGCTGTCCTCAATTTCAACCTGATCCTCTGTTCAACGCGCTCGTAACCTCGGCTCGGTCTACTTTTCCAGCTGCAGCTCAGCACAAAAACCCGGCAGCATCACCTCATTAAACAGGAACACTGCATCCGTCAATGCTCAACTCGAATCCTGTGTGTGCTCGAGCAAAAATCGTATTCGGAAAAGCCTAACAGCATCATTAAGAACACGAGGCTGTTTTTAATCAGACTTAAATGTGGGTTATTGTCTCTTGGCAACAAGACATTGCTTCAACCTTGTCTCAACAGAAGTACAGATTTGGGAAACTGCACTAATTGGACAACACAAACATGGAAACTGAACCAACCATATTGAGTCCAATTGTTCTATTGTTTTTTTTTTTTTTTTTTGGGGCTTGCTGGTGCAAACAGGAGCTGAAATTCAATTTTGAAGCAATGGATGATTGATAGACAAGCGCACAAATGATATGACTTTCAGGTACAATTTGTCTTTTTAAAGTCAGTCTTTGTGAAAGTGGGACCGGGGTTGAGCAGATTGGGTCCCAACCTTCCCTGTGTTTATCTCCTGCTGAGATCACACAACTTTATGAATCATTCAGGAGAAAGAGGAGAAAGCTGACAGCAGATTGAAATAGCTCCGGGTTGACATGGCCTTACACCAGCGTCCCCAAACGTGCGCGTAAAAGCGAAATAGGACGAAACGGCCGAGCCGGAGCTTTTCCTGGAGGTCTTCATTGATGAAATTCAGCATCAGCGTTACGCACAGAGGCAGCGCTCCTCCCAGTTACACAACCACAGGCAAAACATTCAGACATTTCTCGGTGGGATCGTAACACAAAATCACAGCGCTTCACAAATTCCAGGGGACGGAAAAAAAAAAATCCTAAATTCAAATAATATGAAATCCGCGCAAAAAAAGACGCATAAAGTTTAACGCTGTGGGCAAAACGATGGAAGCAACGATTCATATCAAGGCCGGATTCAAATGTCGATCAGCTTCCTACCTTCCACTTCCAGCATGATGAAAAACACAGTGATAATCCAAAGCGGGTTACGGAGAAGAACAGGAAGAGCAGCGGGGCGAGCGCTCCGTCGACCGTGGTAGTAAAGTGTGTGAATGGGAGACGGAGCCGCGCTGTACTACACGGGGAGGCGGGCGGGCTGCGTGCGCAACTCTGACGCGCACCGGAGACCGAGAGAGACACACACATTTATATAACTCATCGGAATTCATTCGGATGTTTTGGCGGTGGCTTCTTCTTCTTTTTTTTTTTTTTTTCTTTTTTTTTTAATTTCCACGCCAGCAGATTTTAACTTTGAGAAAAACAGATTAATGCAGATAGAAATGCAAGAGAGTGTGAAGGGAGACGGGGACTGTCTGGGTGTAGTCTGTCCTACATGGATTTCAAAGGCTCTGCTGCTCCTTGTCCAAATATAAATGATTATTCATTTTTTGTTAGAATTCGAAATTTAACCGGAAGCTAAGTTATTAGAGCGGCATGCTTGTTATTCCTGCACTTAACGTGGTGCCTGTGAAACCAGGTTGGTCCACATGGTTAAGGAACGAGTGTTTGCTTCCTCCTGTCCACATGTCCAAGCTGGACAAGACACTGAACTTTAGCGGATTTGCTGGATGATGACAGATTTACATTTTCAACATAAACATGTGGCACTTTTAAAAATCATTTGTAGACAATAATGAAGGTCATAGAGGTACAAGATGATCCAGGCTGAAGAGTGATACACTCATGAATAGAGGCAATTCATTGTGTCTGTGTATGAGAGTTATTAAAAAACACGATGAATTCAAAAAGTGACCAAATTTGTTTGAGAACCACACCTCATCACCCACACAGTCAAAAGTTGTGATGTTTCAAAGGATGTAAGAATGAAACGGGTCTAAGGACCGAGGATGTTGTACACACTGGAAAAACAACGAAGGCAAATTTGTAATGTGAGCCTCCGAATTTGATTTGATGTGGAACAGGTAATGTGATTCTGAGGCATAAACAAAAAGACGTACATCACTTTCTCGCTTTTAGTGCACATATCAATACTGCCTTGGCCTTGACTTGATCTTTCTTGCTGCGTGTTATTTGGCTCGCTCTCTGTTATTCATGACACCCCCCCTGAGCTCATCTGGTTTCAGAAAACACATTTACAACCATCACGAGCAGGTTTTAAAGATCGAGAAAAGTGGTGAAGGCTGCAGACATCAAGACATCACAGTTCACAAAGTGTCAGAGTCAGCCGCTGATCCTCTGGAGACACACTGGATTTATTTTTGCTTTAGTTGCCTTGCACGTTTTACCATTAACTCTCTCCCGTCATCCAGGGTTTGCTCATGACAAAGACGAAGGTGTGATCCTCAAGTATCAGAGTGATGCTTGCTGACACCATCTGCAGTTCTCTGTTAATTTTAGCTGACATGAGGCATCAGAGGAGGGCAGAGAGACAGATGGCGAGAAACTATGTACGAGTGCAAATTGAGTTCTCACATTATTTTGGGTCTGTGTGTATAGACGCTCAGCCGGGGTTGTGAGATCATCGCAGAATGAAGCTTGAGTGATGACAGTGTTAAGCTGCCGTGGAAGAACCAGCCCACACACACGCACACACACACACAGACATTGTACATACACAGAACTGACAGCACATAACGGTACATCAGACCCAGCATGAGTGAACCATATTAACCAGTTGTTACAATAATAAATGCAAGATTTTATTTGTGTCAGTTAAACTCAAGAACATATGATGAATTAAAGTTTCACATTTTCAATCACTTTAAAGCTCTGCATTGGTTTGAAATTATTTTTAGTGCGTAACGATGATAAAGACGTATGATTCACTGACGGCTGAGACCCACAGTGTGATTCAACTTCCCAACATACAACACATGAGTCTCTTAAAGTCTTTCAGAAAGAGCAAAAAAACAGAGGAAAATTCTACGTGTGCTGGGAAACGGCCCGATAAGCGGTTTGTTATTACCGTGTTTCAGAAGGATAATGCAAGATAACACACTGGATGAGACAATTTATTTCGTCTAGTCTGACAAAGCAATAAAACTGACTGCACAGGTTCACAATCGCGTTCATTACATCATCCGTCTGTTTTCAGATTTATGCCCACGTTCTTATTTATCCCCGTTTCACTTCATCTTACATCCTTTTTTCAGTTTTAGAAATATATGTAATTATTTTCATGACGCTTTTTACCTAATAAATTACATTAATTTGGTCTAAACATTTAGTTATATATGATGATCTGGTTTTGAATTATTACTATTATATTCCTTTTTAAAAAAGTAATTTATAATTCAGACGGAAGGTTTGTAAATAGCCTCTGTCAAAGAGTAAATGCTGAAGTTGCAGATGTTGTAGACGTGTAAAACTAAAACACACATGTGGCTTCTGCAACCAAATGGCTGCACCTGTCATGATTTTAGTCATGCTTATGAAAAATATATTAGTATTTTGGAGAGATGTCCCCTTTTGAATTCACATTGACATATTCGTCCCCCATTATCATTTACAAAGGAGCCGAGTACTCGCTTTCTTTTATTTGTAGCTCAAATAAAAGAACTAATTGTCTTCTTTGTGTCTCACTAGTCCCTCCCTGGGATGGTCCATCCCTCCCAAACAGTGTCGTTGAACTGCAAACACACCCGGTGACGAGCAGTCAGACACAGAAGCTAACCAGGTGGTGTTGGACAGCACATGTGTGGTGTTACATGCTCTCTCGCTCTCTTCTTCTCTCTTTCACTATGCCAGACATAATTCACGCTTCGCATTTTCTCGGTGCAGCTCCTTTCAGTACAGTTCATTGGATGTGATAAAGAATTTTATTAACGCCTGTTTTGGCAGAATAGAACAAGAAAATGAGACTTGTGAGGATACTTTCAGGACAGCTGAGGACTGCTAGTAAGGTTTAAAACTAATGGAAAGTTTTGAGGAATGCAAAACTCAGCACTGCCTACAAATAGTTCTAAATAGTTTTCTGATCTGGTGTACGTAATTTTAATTAAATTGGTATAGCTGCTTTGAAATAATAGAGAGATGCAGCAATAACAATTTGAATAATTGATAAACTCTAAATGTATTATTCTGCTATACTAATGGGCTGAATGAATGGAACTAGAGGTACAGATATCACGCTCCACCAGCATTAGATATGACTGCAATCAATTAATGTGAATATATTACTCTTTTTTTTTTTTTTTTGGCAAACGGTTAATATGTTGTATGTACTTTAATAGATTAGATTAGATTAGATTCAACTTTATTGTCATTACACATGTACAATACGCCGTGTACTGCCAAATTAGACTCTATTTATATGGAAGACATCTCACATTTTCCAACTGTGAGCCTCGATGTCAGAAAACTGAGACTCAGATTCTATTGACATGAGCTTACTCTGTGAGAAAAATATAAAATGGATGTATGAAGGGTGGTGTCACCCGTTGGTTTGTAGGGTTTGAAGCCCTGTCTGCGACACGTTTTCCAGAGAAGAACTTCAGGGTGTTGCCTTTGCCCTGCTACTTTGCACCAGCCAGTATCTTACTGAAAACACCGGCCACACTCCCTCCCGCAGTCCACAAATAATGAAACATTATGCTGCACGCTGCCGAGTGATTTCAGCTACTTGTTAAATGTTAAAACAAAAAGTTGAGTTTGATAACAATAATTTTTAACTTACCCACTACAAATGCCACCAGGGATGGAAGAAATTGCCTTAAATATAAGGCCTATTTACATTATTTAACTTCGCAAATCTGCCCGCCAGTCTCCTTTTCAACCGTCACTCATGAAAAACACCTTAGGAGACTTAAATTCCTTCACTTTGGCCATTGGCTCACGCCCAAACTCAAGGGAGAAACCCAAGCCTGAGCGGCTGCTTCTCAACCCAGGCACTTCACACTCCGTTTTAAAGCACCACAGTGCATGCTGAAGGCCGTGGTCGGGTGAGGCCAGAAGAACCACGTCAACCGTAAAGCTGAAAGGCAGAGGACACTCACAAGCAGAATCTGTGAAGGGGGAAACAACAACTGGAAATATGTTTCACTTACTCTCTCTCACAGCGACTGGATCCTGACCCTGTTCTTCCACCCGATTGCACAGCTTTAATTTGTGTAGAACTGATTCATTGTTTGAGCCGTTGGTTTTATACTGCTGACCTTGGCTGATTTGATACTGAAGACACTTTTAATAGTTCTGGAAAAATGCAATTAATATAAATATATTTTGAATACTGATAATGTGATAAAAAAAAACTGGTGAGAACGGGCTGCAGGAAAGTCTTGTTGTGAATACGCGAATGGGCACCTTCACAAGTCACATGGGACAGTTGCAGTCAGCTACTGGGCAAAATGCCGTCAAGAACAGGGGACATCGTGTGCTTTAGAAGTGGAAAAACAACTGCTGACAAAATACCGATGGAACATTAGAGTAAAGAAGCCACAGAAACAACAGATCCATCCGTTGTTTTCCAATATCGCCCGTCACTCCAGTTAGAGCTCTTCTGGAACAAACTGGTGTTTTAGGGAATGAAGACAGTGAAGTGGCCAACAGCCCACAGCAGTCCAAGTACATTGGATGATGTTAAAGTGGCAGCAGCCGAGCCAGAAGGGGGACATTTCTCAGATGTGAAAACGCCGGGACCGTCTGACTCAAGGGCCCAGCGTCAGTCGGCTGCGTTCTCCGCCGCAGGCCATTTCACGGGAAGTCACTGCCATATATGGCTGTCACAGACTATTGTGTGTAGTGTCTGTAGCTACAGTACATGCTCCTACTGTGCTATGTTTCTATGGCAACCAAGATGAGTCTTTTTCCCCCTTCTGTCTCAGTCTCTTGTTTTTTCATTCTCTCTCTCTCTCTCTTATATACACACACACATACACACACACACACACACACACACACGTATACACCCTCATTCCAAAATTGCTTCAGCCAATGAGATCAGATGCATGACTCACTCTCATAACCTTTTCCCCAAAGTTTTCAAGCCTCGAGCATCCAGAACTTTCTCTCACCAACACAGCTGTTTTTCCCCACCTCACTTCACAGCTTAACACAAAACACATTAACACATATTATTTTGACTTTATCCTGCAATACTACATGCAGTAGCTGTAAGGTGTGTGTCTGTGCATGCTTGCGTGTTTTCACACCAGGTGGACTGACTTCTTTCTGGGGATTGTCTCCAGGTTGCATCAGCCATGGAATCATCCCCAACCCAATAGGTCTGTGTGCACTCAAATTAAAAAATGACTACAGCAAAGATGAGAAGTCATGTGTGTTGTTGCATAACTAAGTGTTTTACACACAGCCAAAGCTCAAGCTGTGTAATCAGAAAAAGAACAACCTGATATTTGTTAAAGCTCAAAACTAATCAGTCCTACCAGCTCTGAGCCAGAAACACACAAAGCTGCATTTGGCTGTGTGTGTTTTAGCACATTTAGCACAATGCAGCAGGTACTATGACAAGCTCTCACCATTTTATTACCTTTTATTAGTATGTCAGGTGAATAGCAGCTCATGGGGAGCTGCAGGATTGAGTCACCAACCCCCTTCCTGCTCCTTTCCCTCTCTTCTTCACTCCCGCTCCCCCTATTTTTTCCTCTCTTATCCCTCTTTGCCTGTTTCCTCCCGCCCCTTGTGAAATCATTCTCATTTGAATTCATATTGTGCATGCAACAAGGCAAGACTCACACATGCACATGCACACACAGTCAGGGCTGCCAGAGACTCTGCAGAGCTCCTATTCCATTGCAGTGTTTATTCTTACGGTTTCATTTGCTGTGACGCCACTTAAGTAATGGGCTAGAAAATACTAAGCAATTACATGAAAGTGTTGGGATACAAACAACTCCCAACTGTGTCCATCAGAGCTGAGAAGCTTCCCACATACACACAGACGTAAAGACACACAGACGTAAAGACACACAGACATGCACTCAGATGTCTTCAAGGACAGTGGCACCAAGCCAAATTCCATTAACAAATTGATTCCTTAAGAGGACGAGGTGACAGCAAGAAGAAAGAATTTTACTGTCTTACCAGATGCTGGGGACTTGCTGCATTGTGACTGGATTATGGTTCTGGGGAACCTCGGTTCAGGGAGCCAGACATCTTCGCGTAGGTCACAGACTTCATCATGCGACACTCTGCAAGGATAAAGACCAGAGTTGTACTAGTTTTATTTGAAAACCTCCAATTTCTTCACATTTATTCAGTCAAATAGTCCCAAAAACTTTCAACTTTTAGAAAAAAGGACGAAATATGGAACAAATTCATCAGCTGTAGCACTTATTGCCAAACACAAAAAGTGATGCACTGACGGAGTGAATATTAAACGTGTGACACATGCACACCTACTAGCGTTCACACAGTAACGCCAAGCATTTTCAAACGTGACAGCTCTGTTCAGAAATTCAAATTTTACGGTTTTCTTACCAACTATTGTTTTAACATTTTGATTGACTCTGACCTTTAGACATGCAAGAAAACACCAAACCACTAACGTACCACCACAGCTGTAATTGGTTTTACCTTCAGGTCCCTTGCAAAAATGAGTTCTGACCTTCACTGAGCTCACTTTCCAAACACAATTAATGTGGTGTTTCAGGAGTGACAGCTATGTCTCACCGAGGCCTGATATTTTACAGGCACACAGTCCTGATAAATGAGCCATGTGATGGTGCTCGCACAGCCCCCTTGCCTCTGATAACCCCAGAACTTTGCTTGCCTCCTGTTCATTAACCCAGCCTCATTATAGCTCATTATCATTTTACACCAGCGGGAAGGGGAATCACAGTCTGCTGCGTGTGCGTCTTTGCCTTCAAGTGTGCATGTATGAAAGCACAAGTGCATGTCTATCTGTGTGTGTTCTGTGCTTGTGTGGCAGTCAGCGTGGCCCAGTGATTAATGTACAATGCGGCATGTTAACATGATGACAATGTGCCAGAGCTGAGGCAGAGGCGATAATTATAGTGATGCTGAGAGAAGGCAAAGTTGTCTGCAGCTCTGAGTCTGACTGTCTCTCCGCTGTGGTGTCTGTTTGTTTCTGCTTCGTGCCTCCTGCTCTCTGCCTCTTGCTCTCCGTGTTCCAGGACATGTGGAGGTGTAAAACTGTTCTTTCTGTCTCCTGGGATAGAGGAAAAAAGTGTGTGTGTGTGTGTGTGTAGCTTTTGTTAAGGTTAGGGTCTGACATTTAGACGATTTGATAGAGCTAATGAATTAAAACGTATTAAAAGTAAGAAAAGACATATCTATGATGGCTAGATTGGTGTATGACAACATTCAGCAAGGTCTGATGCATTGATTTTATACTTTTTTTTCCAAATGTATTTAATTGCATTTTAATTTAACCAGGAGTCTCTACAATATTACTTTGGACCTTTGTGACCTTTGTAATAAAATATGTAGAACAAGGTCATATGTGATGTCTTCAACTTTGACTCAGGCCTCCAGTCATCTCAGCACTTTAATTAGTAGTGCTCAGATGAATTTGTCACTCGCCTTAACTAGAAACCACTGAAGTATGCTTTCCTATTATGTGTTTGAGAATTACAAAATGAAACATGTTTCAGAATCTATATGTGTCCTATTTTGACTCTTGAAAAGTCATTTTGGTAGAAGCATAAGTGAAATTCAGACCTGAAAGCCAAATACAGAGCAAACAAGACAAGGCCATTTTTCTTACTTTGAGCTGGCGAGGAGCCCCCGAATGCACCAATATTAAATGAGCGGCGAGGAATGGATTTACAGAAAAAAAACTATGATTTATTCCAAAACAAGGATGCATGCAAACAGCAGAAAACACACCTGTGTTCACACCTGCACATACAGTCCTTGCAGACATAGGCTAGTGATGAAATTGAAGTCACACAGACGACTGATACTACTATGCACTGACAGGGAAGGTGTAATTCAAAAACATCACTTCTTCCCTGTAGCTTTTTACTACAATAGTAAAACTGTTTGTAGAGACAATCATCAGTAACTAAGGAAAATGCAGATAGCCTGGAAACATTTTCTTGAATCACCTTCCTGCATGTAGGAGGTTGTTTTGCGTTTTTTTCTCAAGAGAGATGCAGATTACCAAAGGCAAACTTGGACTGTGGAAAAAAGTAATAATAAGCAGTGGAGTAAAAGAGGGGCACAAATTAAAAAAGAGACAAAAAACTAAGTAGGGTTTGTAGGCTGGCGACCCAGGAGGGATGGATATTATTTACTGGATAAAGGGATACAGGGGAAAAAGTAATGAAATGAAAAAACCTTTGAACAAACGCCGGTGCACTCTCATTCATTCATTTCATTTATAGGAGAAAGAAACTGATATAAGAGGGTGAGAATGCAGATGAGCACCAAATGGCAGGAATCTTCAGACAGGGGACAGACAGTAGGTAAGTGTAAGTGAGGATATAACATGTCCTCTGCAGACTACAGTGGGGAGACAGGCAGGGAGGAGGAACAGCAGCAGTGGTGCAATAGGTTTGATGACGGAGTTATGTGCAGCAGACCTGTTGCAGCAGAGGACAACAGAGACTAATGAGCTGGACGGGCTACACAGTCCTCTGTCAGGGTAAAACGAACATCCTGGTATTTAAAAAACAAAATAAGATAGTGTGCAGTTTGAGGACTGGATTTTTAAAGAGATTGGAAGAAAAATGTTTCTTCAACAAAGATGCACAAAAGCATGTAAACACATTTAAATCGTAATCAGCGCTCACAAACAGGACATGAAAAACACAATGAATGAAAACAATTCTCATTAATAAGAGAAATTAGACGTTTTGTAATTGTGTTTGTGTTTATGTTTATCACTTCATCCTGGAAAATAACTTGTAGAAACAGAATGCAGGTGAGACGTGAAGGAAAGACCGAACAAGATCAAACACGGAAAAACAGTCGCCTCACCACTCTCATCCAGCATCAAGTCATCCTGGTAGCGGTACTTCTCCGGCCCACACGCGACAAAAATGTCCTCATCACCAAAGAAGTCTTGCAGACACGACACCTGAAAAAAAAGGAAGAAATCAGTTCAATCAATATTTCCATATCCTTTGTTGACTGAGATAGAGGTGTTTGCCTCAGCACCTGCTAATAACAATGGTAGTGTAGTGACGTAAACATCTTGTAGAATAAGATATAGACAATCTTTTAAGTGAAAACAGTGATTCTCACCACATTCTCTTCCTAGCTGATGATATTTGTGTAATTTCTCCCTTCTAGGCTGACACTGTGGACCCACACAGTACATTAACTTCCACATTAGGCACTCATTTGCTCTGCACATGCTTACATGATTGACTTTGTTCTCAGGTGAAAAGTGCACTGAACCCCGGGGATGGATGAAGAACACCAGAGGTGTCTGTTTTCGTTTGCGTGCATGCTCACTGGTGACTATCTGTGTGTACGCCCACTAAGTGCCTGAGCTGCAGGGCTGCATTGTGTCTGTGCTTTATCGCTCCATCAAGCGACTATAATGAGACCTTGCTGACTCACTTCCTTGCCGATGCACTGTGGCATGTGAACCGGACATGCACAGGAGCAAGAACGTGTATCTCATGAATGGTAATGAATAACAAACAGGAGAAACTCGTGCATAAATGAGGTACAGAGAGAAGACGTTGAGAGGATGTGGAGGGGGAAAAGAGAGAAGCTAAAACTTTAAGACTTCTGTTGAATACAGAGCTGGCTCAGTCTAAATCTGACTCAGACACAAAAAAGAGCAATTTTAATGAGTCACTGTCATTCTTTGACAGACCCCATAGTGTGAAGATAATGCCAAACCTACACTGACATGCTGACAGGCACGGGTCACTAAGTACAATGCAACGGTATCATTAAAAAAGGTTTTACTTAGGATTCGTGATTTACTGATTCCTACAATACTCACCAACGTTCAACACAAGCTCTTCACATTTTCCTTCTGTCTGCACAACACAGATGCCGTTTCATATTTTCAATCTGTAAACTCGCCCTTGCTCTCAGCCACAGTTTATTATGACAAATACAGTAAGAGAGGTGCTGCTGTTCATTATTTTATACTTGACTAATTCTATATCTGATCTAATCTCTGCATGATTTACTCAAATAAGTTTAATTGCACCCCACAGGCCGACCATCACATTTCAATCCCAGGCCATCAATATTCCAAATTATATTTCACGATAGGCAGAGAGGGATTTATGAGAAGACAATAGTTCATTCAGCCACTATGACAAATCTCCCACTAAAAACCTATTAAGGGCTATTACAATTTACCCTCCATGCATGTCTAGCACTGCCTGGAGTTAACACGTAAACACGAATATACCGTTATTGCATTTCTTGGCAATTAAAATCCAAGAATCCATTTAGATTCCTATTAGCCACCGATCAACACCCCAAAAGAAAGTCACAGCTGACATAACAGCGTTATCAACAAAATACCCAGTGAAGAGTGAAAAGGACATTCTGTGTGTGTGTGTGTGTGTGTGTGTGTGTGTCTGTGGTTGTCATTCTGCTTTACCCCCCACAGACACTAAATGAACCAACAGGGAGACCAAAAACAAGTTTAATCCCAGACACAGACTCTCAGCAGAGTATGGATCATTTTAACTTTTCAAATCAAGGCTCAGCAGATTCAGCCACACATCACATGAAGATGCACATTTCTGTTAGAGAGCGCATGTGTGTGTGTGTGTGTGTGAGATAGTGGAGAGGAAGAAATATTATTCCGGTTTCATAACAGAGTGCATATTGCTTTGTTCCCTGATATCCCCAGATACAGTGTTGGTGATTATTTTAGCGGCGAGCAGCTCGGCTTCCTAACAAGATGGCTGTGATACAGATGCTGCTGCTGTTAACATTTCCCCAGGGTGTCTTGGCCACTTCTACATCTCTTTGTACTTCTAAAAAAATGGTCCTGTATTTTTATGATTCTCATCTTTATATTACCTTTATGTTGCTTGATGTTGCATAGTACTTATATTATTAATTTAAAAGTTTGACCTTGGGTTCTCGGAAATATGAGAAGGCATATTATTTTTTACGTTATAAAGACTAAACAGTTCATTTATTAATAAAATCAAAAATCTACACATTAATCAGAACTTAAGATTATCACTAGGTGCTGTGCGTAAGTGTAGAATAAAATTATTAATGCAGTTCTTTCTGAGCTGCGATGACAGCAGAAAAAATGTCAAGCATTCCCTAGTTTCAGCTTCTGACAAGGTCAGAAGATCTCCTGCTTTTTGTCACAGACAGAGACAACCATTCACGCCCACATTCACACACCGACAGGCAATTAGGAGTGAACAATTAATCTTTTAAATATGAGGGAAAACCAGACCTAAAAAAACTCATGCAAACACAGGGAGAACATGAAAACTCCAAAACCAACCAGCCAGGATGCGAAACACGGTTGGGGCATCACAGTTTCCTAACATAAAAAAAAAAATTACAATTAATCAATCAATAAAATAATGAGAAGCTTATTTTATCCTGAAAATAATTATAAGTTGCAGCCTGACCATAACAATAACTGTCACATAGCTGCAGGCAGTAAAAGTATATAGCTTGTGTCAGTACAAAATAGCTCCGTATAGCTGCTCGTATTTTAACCACACAGTCTGGTGTAACGTGACATGCACTTTTTAAAATAAACGTACGCAGGTTGAATGACCTCCAAATGAAATGATGCATCACGGGGTACAATGTAAACCCCTACATGTGGACCTCTCCCTTCACGTTGAAGCCTTATTATTCTCTTTACAGTACACCGCACTTTATCGCAGGTGATAAATTCTCACGCGCTATTGTGGCTCGAATGAAAAGGTGTGGTGGTGGGGAGTCGCCCTCTACATTATTTATCTCAGCTCTGCTGGGAAAACGGCTGAACTATCTTTGTTCACTCATTTAACTTTTACTGCATGTTCACAAAAACCTTAGAAAAACTCACAGTCCATTATGTTCTGTCTCATGAATAGGCCTCTTAAAAAAGAGGTTTTGATCTCAATGAGCGTCAAGCAGTTTATTCAACATAGCTCTGACATGGTTTGATACAAAAACACATGTATTTTTGCATTTGTAAAACTAACTTTTTGCTCAGTGGCAATTTGACGTTAGAAATTTTCAAGTTTGTTGCCTTTAAGTTTCTTCGGGTATTTTACTGTACACTTATCAATTGGTGGTTTTAATGTTATGGTGGACAGTGGTCAACATGGGCAAGCAGCTCCATATACAGCAAGCTGTAATGCTCCTGTCTCTCCATCAGTATTAATGTTTTGGCTGATTGGTGTGTCACTGGTGAGTTTCTCTTTTAAAAAGCCCATTTTATTCAAACAACACTAATTCCTTTAATGAGTGTCAAAAATCCTCTTTCTTCCTGTCAAAGAGGATTTTTGTTGGACGGGAGCTGAGGGATGTTGTTTTGCTGCTCTGAGTCAGTCAGACCACATCCCCAGGCTGGATCTTCTGCTGCCAGAGCAACCAAGAGAAGCTTGTTGGAATGAGGCTCTTTGAAACCGCTCATCTCAAGATAGAAACTGTATCACACCAGAAATGTCAGGTAAACACAGGCGTATGTGGAGCGTAATTAGAGTGACGAGAAAAGAAAAAAAAGGACTGAGAAGGAAGAAGTGAGGGGAAAGAGGGACAGTCTTCATATAGGGCAGCGTTATAGCTGAGGGTAAACTAATGTGGAGCAACCCACCAACACATACTGTAGGGTGTGAAAAAGTATGGTTGCCATGGCGATGGTGCCCTCTAGGCGTTGGTGCATGGCGGGTGTGCCGCTGACAGCACGATGCGAACGCTGGCGTAGAGTGTTCCATCATTCATATTGTACTATGGGCACATTACTCTACAGAACTGTGTCATTCACACAAATCCATAATACTGGAACACAATCATCTCCTCCTGATAAAAAAATGATGTTGAGGGGAAAGGAGCTCTGCTAAAATGTTAGTAAAGACAGACGGATCAATGGATGATGGAGGGGAGAGAGCGCTGGTAAAAAGGGATGAAAAACAGTCAAAGATGAAGCCAAATCACCAAATCCCTCGACGTGGAGAGGAAGCAAACAGACAAAGGGAAAAGAGCAATAGAGGGGATCTATTCCTGACTGCTGCTCTGAGCCCTTTTCTGAGCCCAATGACAAAACTAGCTGCTTTGATGTCTCTGGTGCTCTGTTCTCTCGGAGAACCGGCGCAGTTACACAACAGCCACTGCTGCTGAGACAAGGACAGGAAGAAACAAACAGAGACACGGAGAGGAAAATAAGATCAAACTAATTCATTACCCGGCAATCACGTCGCACACACTCCTATTCAAGTACGACTGGGTCACGATTACCACCACCTCAATGTGGACTGAAATCAAGCCGCGAGGACAGTTGTCAGGTTTACAGGTTGTGTGTCACAAACCACTTGTCTGACACAGCCCAACCTCTTTTCCTTTCTATCCAGAGCCACCATCACTGACAGATTAGACATCTACATAACAAAAATGAAAAAAACACTGATATTTAATTTTTACAACCGTACAGATCTTGTGTGTACAAAGACATTACTGCATTACCGAAACAGGTGTGACCTCCTGATTCATCTCCACCTAAAAACATGTCTTACTCCACAAATATTAAAACATTTCCATTTATGTTCTCGCTACGCCACCTAGTGTAGAATCAACAAAACACAACTACAATCCCTCTTTTGTTTGTCCTTTCTGTTTTACGTCTTTGTTTCTTCATAATTAAATACATATCACATGTAGAATCCTGCTGGTTTGGGTCAGACACGGGGCTACAGCTCATAATTTGCACATAGCTGTGGGGGCAGACCACCAACAGAATCACACAAACAGCTTACACCACATGGTGGCACTGTTTAATAACCACAAGCTGTGGAGAGACTGGCGAGTCTTTCCACACAAGCATAATTCAAAAGGCCTTGTTTTATAACAGTAGCATCACAGAAACAGGGGGTGACATGCACGCTGGAAAAACAAGCTCGGTCTCACCATTAAAAAGACAGAAGTAGAGGATGAAGCTGAGAAATGTAAACATGGACGCAAAAGTCACGTGGTTTTGTTTGAGGAGGCAGAGCACAAGTGTAGAGAGATTGTAGCTTTGCAGAGAAATACTTCAAAGCCGCGACATCCAGGTGTCTGGTGTATCTCAAGGAATGACCGCAAAGAGAAAATGACTGTGGTGCTGCCGGACAGAGTTTTAGTTTTTGTTCTCGTAGACATGAGGGAAAATTAGGAGGACAAAAAGTGTAACAGTAAGACGCACACCTATGAACACCTTTCCACCTGATCTCCCCTCTACGA
Organism: Channa striata; assembly: GCA_033026295.1. Taxonomy (NCBI): domain Eukaryota; kingdom Metazoa; phylum Chordata; class Actinopteri; order Anabantiformes; family Channidae; genus Channa; species Channa striata. Next base: position 8,318,086 of record CM065182.1, on the reverse strand, counting down.
GAATATGCACGTACGTTAGCGCACATGTCTACACAGCAGGCTCCATTCACACATACAGACCAGCGTCTGAATCTCAGCTTTTCATGTTTAAACAGTCTGTCTGGTTCTCACCAGCAGCTCCTGTGAATCATCTGCTGGGAACAAATGATCAGTGACAACACTGCTCGCTGTGCTCATTTAAATCTGCTATTTCTGTCTCCTTGTCAGATTTCAGGTCTACTTGAGGAATCATCCATCAGCTCCTTGCTTTTTTTCTGGGAGTTTCTGACAGCCACTCAGACATAAAAGTGTGCGGGCACATGTACATGTATTTACCTGCAGAAACTAAGAAATTGATTTTGATTACAAGCACCAACTACTAATGTATTGATCGATTAGATGATTAACAGAACATAAATCATTATTAAACTCTGATTCTGATAACTTTTCCATTTTGTGGAAATAGTTTCAGCCCTAGTTCTGCAGCAATAGATTTATTGACCTGTCATGTTTGTGTGGTTTTTGTGTTTGCTCTTTCTCTGATAATGAACAGAGATGCATTTCTCTGAGAACGGGACGACAGATGACTCCAAAGCCAGAAGAAAAACCACACAAAACAAAACCGTAAAAGAGATTGCAGACTCAGCCACTAATCCCGTACCACAATACACTCACAGTGGTTACACAGAGGACATGTTGAGGTCAACATAATCCGTCCCACAGAAAGACCACATTTTGGAGGGACAAGCTGTCCCTGCACTCTGCCAGGGGGCTTAAGCTCAGTGTAGCTGTCCATGGTGCTGAATCAACTGCAGCTGGCTGCGCTGCTCTGAAGTACTTGACCACCAGAGAGACAGCCAGACTGGGAGGGTAACAGATGGATGCATTGATATGAGATAAACGCAAAACCGAAATGAAAATGGAAAGAAATCTGTGGAAAACATGCAAAACAACTGAGATGTGAAGAAATACAAAGGAGCGAAGACAGCGACTGACTAATCTTTGAAGCAGTCTGTGGCTTAGGTTTGACATTTAAAGCAGAGCAGCAAACAGTGGATCACAAATATTGTATAGAAATTAGTGAAGGCTCTGTAGGATTAAAAACCCCTGAAACAAATCTCTTGTCACTACCAGCAATAGTTAAAATATTGGTTGAAATGTTCTCATTCTTAAAATGAAACAGCCAAAATGCATTTTCTTAGTCTCTGGGGGGGATTTAAATAATCTCCTTAGGCCAAATGGAGACGCAGAAATTGGCAGGGAAAAGAGCCACCACGGCTGAAAGTTACATGAAAGCAGGCAGAAATCAATCTGAAAGAGGCAACGGGGACCCCAAGGGAGAACTCTGCCACCACGTGAACTCCCGCTGCCTCACCCAGCAAACTGGGGCACAACCCTGTCTCATCAGGCAACGGACAGGAAAGGGGAAATGACAGAGAGTGATGGGAAAACAAGGGGAATCAGGAAGAGCTAACAAACAAATAGAGGGAAGGGAAGCAGCGGTGACATGAGGCCAATTAACAGTGCGGCGGGCTGAGTTTGCACTGTTCACCTCAAACCGGCACAGCAGACTGCCTGGCTGGATGCTGCGTTGCATAACAACTTATGTAACAGCTTCTGCTTTCCACAGGGGGATAACAAACTTCTCATGGAGCTGCATTTGTGTTTCTCTCAAAGTGTGAGCTCATTTTCTGTCTGTCATGCATCTGAGGGGAAGCAACTTTATTTGCAGTGATTAAAACGAATGAAATATAGGAAATTTGGCAGCGCGGTTCCCATAAGGAAATAAGTTGGACGTAACTGCATCAGCCTCAACTGCTCTCTTCCAAATTTTTACACTGCTGTTTCTTGGGGGGGGGTCCTCTCATTTTAACTTTATCTCTGTTGTTGTCCTCATTATCGACTTCGTCAAATGAACTCATCCTGTCTCGCTTTTATCCAGCTTCCCTTCTCTCCTCTACCCCAAATTGCTCATTCCTCCACTGGTTTCTTTCATGTCCTTCTTACTGATCTCTCTGCTCCTTCAATCTGATGGCTTAAACCTGTTTTCAAAGATGATTGTGCATGTGTGCGCGTGTCTGTGTGTGAGTTAAGAAGCTGAATGTGTACATACACGTGTTCCTGGAGCGAGCACAAAGAAGATACATAACACTGAGGTGAAAGACTGAATCCGTTAGTTTGCAGGATTTAGGGCTGCAGCTAACCATTTGTTTCATGGTCAATAACTGGGCTGATCATTTTCTCAATTGATCTTTTGGTCTATAAAGATGTCAAAGTGGAAAAAGCTTTCCACCAAAAAGTGGCATCTATTAATGTTTTGTTTTGACAGAGCAACAGTCCAAAATATGAACATATTTAAATGACGGCCATAGGAGAAGACGAAAACGAGAAAGATTCACATTTGCTCAGATTTTTGGTTTGGAAAACCCCTTCCCTCTGAACTTACAGTAAAATAAAAGATAAAATAACAAATCATTTGCTGCAGGGCATAGTGGAAGAGTGGTTAGCACTGCTGCCTCACAGTGAAAAGGTCACTGGTGTGAAACCCCGCCCAGCTGCAGCCTTCTTGCTTGGAGTTCTCCCCATGCTTGCATGGGTTTCATCTGGGGACCGGTTTCAGTCTGTGTATGTGTCTGTCTGGGGTCGACCCTGCTATTCACCTAATGACAGCTTGGCCGAAAGCTGGTTTAGGCCCCCAGCAACCCTGAACAGACAAATGGATGGATATCTGCTGTACGAACATATGAAAAATGGTAGAAAATGTACATATTGAGGACAATGTGAGTTACATGTTAAAAAGCCAACATGCAGAGTGAACTCAGCAGACCCATGGGTTTTGTCAAGACAGAAATAAAGAAATACAAGAGTTACTCATAGCAGGAAATCATTTACAGACGTTCAAACTGCACAGATGCAGCATTTTATAGGTCACGATTAGACAAAACACTTGTGATCATAGACTTTATATTAAGAGAGATAGAAGAAAAGAAATGTTTACGTGCAGTACAGTTTATGGTCGAGACAGATCCTAAACGCATGAAGCTGAGACACAATGATTCAAATGCAAATTGAGTTGAGAGAGATCACAGAGTGAGTCTGTGTATGTGTGTGTGATGAAGTTGTGGTCTGACTAGCTCCTCAACAGCCTGCCAGTGCCCGAAATGTCTGCCATCGATCCTAATTTGGCAGCGGATCCTCTGACTGACTACAGACAGCCCTCCAATCTGCCACAATCACTCTCTGCTGGTAGAAAGACACACACACATAAGCTAAATAACAGAACGAAACAGCGAGAGACAGACGCAAATAAAGACCGAAACAACACTTTGTAAATAACCTGTTTGCACGCAAAAGCAGCAGCGGTTTAATCTAAAGATTTCTGCTGAGGAATGTTCTAATTTCATTTATCATCAATGTCACATTGTAAAGTAGCAAATACACTGTGTAGGTGCATGGCACACACTGTGTTTCTCACACACACGCTGCGCTGAGGAGCTGTGACTCAGCAGATCACCAGGAGCAGATGGACTTTGTTTCCCACAATCCTCCTATACTGAACAGAAAGTTGCATCATACACATTTAATCCATTAAAAGGTAATTAAATTTAAAAAACTGGCTAAAGATTGCGCATATGAGCAGACCCTGCATTAAATAATAATACGCAACGTTTTCAAGTTAGACACTGTAGCCACCCCCATCGGTCCCTGCAGAGCTTGATACAGAAGTGGAAGAAAGGGCACAGGGAGGAGACAAAAAGTGAGAGACAAACTGAGAAAATAGGAGAGAAAATGAAAAATGAAGATGGGCTACGTGGCTTAGGGAGAGAGAGAGAGAGTGTGGGGGAGAGAGAGCACCGCCATATGTTGCAGCTTTTGGATTTGGGGGGTGCATGCCGAGCCTGGTAATTAAATGGGGACTAAATAGCCGTAAAAATAATGGCAGGATGACAGCAAGAAACAGAAGGACTGGAAAAAAACTGAGCAAAGGCAGGTGAAAGAAACAAGATTAAAGGGAGCGTGGAGAGCACCAGAGCTATGGAAGAGATAAGAAGAAAACTAAGCATTATATAAGAGGATGAAGAATAATGCAGACAGAGAGAAGCAGAAATGAAAAGAGATGAAAATGGGGGGCACAGAGAGATGAAGGAGGAGGAGGCTGCAGAGAAAACAGAAGAGGGAGATAAAAAGATATTAAAAGTTCTTCGGCTATGCCAACGAGGAGAACAAGGCCAACAATGCAGCTGGAGAAGTGAGAGCTGCACTGCAGATACCGACCAAGTGGCTCATTCTCACTCCGCTCTTACATATTGCCTCTGTTTAAAATGTGCCATTGACTAAGTTGAGAACTTCACAATAATGTGAGTGTGATATACGAAAAAAAAGTTGGAGAAAAATTACAAAACAGTGCTGAAGTAACTCTGAAGTAACTCTGAAGAGTTTAACACATTAGCATTTTCTATTGACTGCTCACAGCTTGAAGCCAAGTCTAATCAGAGTATCATTTCTTTTGCAGGTATTTGGCCACACCAAATGAATATTTATTGTGAGGGTGGAAGTTGTCGGGATCACCAGACGCAGTACAATTCATCCATGACTGTACAAAAATTTGACTTTTTGTTGACATTTTTAAGTATGTGCTAACAATATCAACTGTGAAATCCTGGTCTTCCTGGAAGGCAAATTAGCCACTTTATGATCCGGTGGATTAATTTAAAGCCTGAGGAGGTGTGTCATTAGCATTTTCTTTATGCATTTGGCTGGTTTATAAACAAAAATATGTTTGGGTAGACTGGAAATGACTATGTTGTTGACCAGTAATGAAAAGCATAAGAAAGGTCATAGAGATGTGTCGGTGATATTCCCCGAATAACTAGTATTTTTTTTAATTAATATTAAATCATAGATTATAGAAGAGATTAAGTGAGAGTAGCACAAAAATAATTAAAAAGTAATGTTACGGCTTTAAAAAGTAGTAGTGGAAATTTACATTAACTTTAAATTAACAGTAATGGGGGATAAGTAAAATAAATTCCTTTTATATTACTTTCAAACATTACTTTTGAAAAAGTAATATTCCCAACACTGGACAGGATATTGCTGCTTCTGATGCATCAATTTTTGCCATTCTGTGCTTTATTATAGCCAATTATTGTGGGAATCAAATTTCGTGCCTGTGCTCAGCCCACTGAGACACATGCTGACAATTACGAGAGACTCAGAAACAGAAGGGAAGCAACATTAGAGATGAGTGAGTGGCATCACTTCATGCACGGCCTGATTGTTGCCTACAGTTAATGGCTAGTGGAGGCTGAGCAGAAATCTTGATGAGGCTATTAAAAAGTGTATGTCATTCATTTTCTGTGTCTAATCATGTGTGAGCCGTGTAAGGCTCAAGGCTGACAGCTGGGGTCCAATGCAGTGTCTGTGTCAGTGCGTGTCTGGGGGTGTGTGTGTGTGTGCGTGTGTGTGTGTACACAGCTTAGACGCACTGATGGGCATGGCATGTCCGTGACTTAAGCCACTTATGGCTCGTCTATCTCCTTGATCAGGCCAATCCAGCTATACCGTCCTGCCTCACTACTCTATGACATCACAGCGGGTTGGCCAGTTCCTAGGCAACTAGATCAAATTATCATAAAAACTGACCAAGGTGGAGAGCTGGCCGAAAGATACGAGAGTGTGGTAACCCCGAAGGAGAAGGGATGGAGCTAAAAATACCACCTGTCAGATGTAGTGAGACCTGAGACAGTGAGAGAACCAATGTGGCAGTGGGGGGGAAACTTGATATATTCCTTCTCATTTAGTTGGACATATAACAGACTGAAATATAATATCCTGCAGTACGTGATCACAGTAGAGTAAGCTCCCAGTGGGCAAACGGAGTATTCGGAACATATCAGATCCTCACACAGTCTCTCTATCAGCATCTCGTTATTCCCATCAGTTCCCCTGAATGCTGCCGCATAAAAATACACACTTACTAAGGTGTTAAAGTAAACATACACGTGTGTACACTGCAGATGGGTATCAAATATATCAATATTGGTGAAATGGTTGTTAAGTCTCATTTCCAGATTGTATTTAAAATTTGTTGTACCTAATCGCACTCTCAGTAACTCTCAGCTGAACTTTTGGCTTCAACTTCAGATACCAAACAGGCGTTCATTATTCATCTCAGCATAATTTAGCCACAGTATTTTTAGCTAAATTGGACCTCGGAAAACTCTTCAAAACAGAATGAAAATAATTTAAGTAATTATGCAAAAATCACCCGTGGAAACGGTGTTGCAGGCTGCTCCAAACCATTATGCATGATTAGAGACAAAGGGTAAGAGAAGAAGAATGGGACGGTGGAGACGTACGTACACATCCTGCCCCACTGTCTCTGGCCTCATTACAGGGGTTAATGAAGGCAGGAAGCCTGAGCTCTGCTTCTCAGATGCTCTCTCTAGGCTCTGCAGCTCTGCTGGGACTTGATGCCAGGCCCAGAAACCTACTTCTGCCGTAGGCTCGGTGACGGACACGGCTCAGCTGACAGCAGCAGCCCACACACACACACACACACACACACACACACACACACACACACACGAAAAAAAACAAGTGCATTCGCATGGAGGCACCTACACACCAAATGTCACACACACACACACTCTCTTTAGCTCTTAAAGTAACTGTATCCCGCCGCACACTCAAGTAATTACTTTAGCATACTACACATATTCAATAATGTATACACACATTTTGTTAGGATAAAGTGTGTTTCCTAGCGCTCCTGTCACACCCACATTCATGGATATCATGTAAAATATATGTATACCCCATAAACATAGTTAATGCAATAACAGTTAAGATGTATTAAACAAATTAACAAGTGTTTTCTTAGACTTTCCGCCTATTGAGAACCAGAAGGCTGCTCAGGTCTATCATAAAATTTCCTCTCGTGCAAGCAGACACTGAATCCTCTGATCCACTCTTTCAAATGCGTTTCCCCATTATTAGCTCGGATCCTGCTTTAGATTCCCTCTTTTTTCGGTTCCCTTAATAACATAATGACAAACGCAAACTCTCCCACACGCATTAACCCACACATGCAGTCATATTCACACAGGAAAATGAGAAGGAGTTGGTTCTGCACTCAGCCCAGCCCAGCCAATTTACCAGTGAGCGTGTTACCATGCCTACAGGCCCAATCAATAGCATGTCTAAAAATAGCATAACTATAATAGTGTTACTTCCAATCCCAGAGAATTGGGCAAGAGCAGCATTTATGGTGTAATTTCCAAGAAAACTAACCAGTGGCGACCAGAGAGTTGGAGAGCGCTGCGCAAAAGTGTGAGTTTTAATACTCAGTAGGAGGTTTCTCATGGAAAACCTGATCCTGGGATTTTACTGGCGGGTGCTGGGATCTAACAGCCGGTCCGATCACCAAACCTTGAATGACTTCATGCTGGGCAAACAGTTGATCATTAAATAGCCAACACGGCTTCAAACACAGAACGAGGCGCAAGTGCCAACACATGAAGATTCATCATTTGAAGTGGGAATATGGTTACACAAAGTACAAAACTGGCAATTAGGAATGAAAGGCGCACAGGGCGAAGAGTGTTTTCCTGGGAATGAGTCACAAATTGGCCGTTTAGGATACGATTACTGCTGTACGACACACAATGGCAGGGCGTCCTTGACGTCAAACAAAATCTGTTTCAAAATAATGGTCGTCTGTCTGACGCTGCTGGGAAAGCACAGTTCTGTGTCGCTACATTCAGTAACTTGGGAGCGACAATACGACCTAGTGAGAGGCAGCAGTGAGACGAGACCAGAGACAGGCAGAGACAAACGGTGACGATGGGGGACGATGGGAGCCGACGTGACAGACGGACAGGTGACGAAAAGGAGAAGACCAGGGAGCTAAAGCAAATGTAACCAAAACTCTTGACACAGAAATGCTATTTGTCTGGTACAAACACGTGTGAACATGTGCCAGCACAGAGAAAGTGTGGTTGACCTCATTCGGCTGCAGAGCAGGCTGAGTTCAATGCCATTTCCACACAGAAAGGGGCGTCTCGTGACAGTGATGTGGTGGAGAATAGGCGAACGTACTTGTTTGTACAATACTGTGGAGTCTTTTTATAGTGTCTCCCTCCACAGACACACTCTGAGCTGGATAGGTGGGCTGACTATCAAGGGGGCAGAGACGGAATTATTTTTGTGTTCGGAGGCAAAGCTCTGGCACACATCTCTACAGCGTGGGTGAGCACCCAGACTCCATTCACCGGCTTCTTTCATCTTTACCTTCCCTCGACCTCGTTCAGTCTCTGTGTCACTTTCTCTCCACAGCTCTGGCTGTGAACGGGGACACAAATGGTCTTCATTCATAAAAGTCTCACGGACGAAAAACGAGAGTGGGTTCATTAAATATTTACCTAGTCGGAGCCTGTTGATCTTTATTTACATTTTTCAAGTGGCACTAGTGCCATCGAAAGAATGTTAGTTGTGGTGATTTTTAATCTTTCAGTCACACATAAAGCCGTAACTTATCTCAGCATCAGGTCTACTTCTTCCCAGTGGGACCACTCACCATGTGTGACACAACAACATCAGCTCACACCAGCTGTGTATAATCCTACCTCTAGACTGGAAGCTTTATCAGAAACATAAAGCAGCATTTAAAGTAGACATGAATAAACCACGTCAAAGCCATTATTGATGTGCCTTCAGGCCATAAAAAGGCAAAAAACTCTCAACTCAATCATCATTGAGTCCGGTGTTTTTTCATCCTGACACACACTGACAGAAATGAAGAAGGTTTCGTTTTTACCAATGCAAAGGTTTCTCACCAGTTTTCCCTCCAGTGTGTAGATCTTCTTCACCACTCCAGAGTCGAGCTTGATGGCATCAGTGATGTCAGTCAGAACTTGTTCATAGGAATGGGCCGTTTTCTTGTTCAGCAGGATCCTCACAGCTTTGCGAGGCTTCACTCCGCTCCGAACCACCGTCACAAGCTTTGGACGTATGAAGTCCTTGATTTCGCGGCTCTCTAAAGCGCCGGCCTTGGAGCTGCTCAAGGAAGGAGGCCCGCGGGAGGACGCCGCCGAGGCCTTGACATTCACCGACCAGTTGGGGTTCACGTTTTTTGTGTAATCCAACTTTTTGTAAGCTTCATTGGAGCTGCAGACATAGCTGTCACCTGTTGGGGAAAGAGAGGAGAGATTAGTTACAAACACTGTGAAAGAAGTGACGTGAGATTTTAACGCGACCAAACAGATATGAGGAAGAGGAGGCCGAGCAAAACCTGTCCAGAGCCAGAAAGTACAGCTTAGCTTATAGCTAATTAGTTCTGTGCAGCATCTCCTCAAGAACCAACAGCTTCTTTTATTGTAGCAGTTTGAAACAAAATGTGCTGATGTGCGAAACTGTGCAGCTTTCTTTTAATGTCATTTCCCATATCAGCAACTCACATCTCTTCACATGCCGCTTCTCATTAGGTAATGATATTGCATGCACAGTATTAAAGAGTAGACTAGATCAGGAGGGAGCTAATCTGAGCTAGAGCGTGTCTGCATCACCATATGGCCATTAAATGAGTAATAGAGTCGTCATGATCATAATTCAGTGTGTGCTAACTTGTGGCTGTTGTATGTTTTATGGATTATCTTGTTGAGCCTGTAAGAGCTATTTTTTTGGACTGTGCACTTCACTTTTAGTCCAAAACGTTTTAACTTAACCCTGGACCGCAGGGAGAGGTCGGTAAATCAGGTCAGACACTTTTAGTTCTATAAGAAAGTGCAAAAAAAATCTGCAAACACTTGATTTCAGATTAGATTATAGGCCATGAACACACAACCCTTCAAATGTCTTTCAGGGTCCTAGATCAGTGCTGCGCTCACCTTCCACCAGCTGGTCGATGCTGGTGATCCTCTTGGAGCCGTCCAGGGTGTAGATGGTCCGGACGCCCTGCGGCAGGTTGACATTGTCGGACAGGGAGCGGGTCAGGTCCGCCAGCAGGGCGTCAAACGTCCGAAACCTGTCTGTGGAGATGGCGTACACGATGCCGTTGAAGTAGCGGTCTCCGTTGCGGTAGAAGCGGACCTTCTTGGCTTTCTTCTCCGTGGTCAGAGTTTTCAGGGTCCGGGTCCGGTACAGGCTGCAGTGGGCGCTGTGCGTGGGACTCGGCACCCCGTTCATCTTGGCGCTGGAGCGGCCGTGTCTCTGACCTTTGTCCCGCTCGTCGAAATGCTCCATCTCCATCGGGTTGCAGAGGCTCACGAGTACGGCGGTGCTGTCTGGGACACAGAGCGGGAGGCAAAGTTTTCACTGCCGAGCGAGTAAAGAAGAAGAAGAAGAAGAAGAAGCCGACGAAGAAGCAGGAAGCGAAACGCAGGAGCGGTTTAAAGTGGAGCCAGCCGGTGTCCGCCGCCGGTGCGCGCTCTGAAAATAACCCGCTAATGACAGATTAAGTTCTGCTAAGCCGAACAGCGGACGGTGAGCTCCACGAAGAGCGCCGCTGTCTGACGGAGCGACGGCCCGAGTGGACGGAGCGGGCGCCACCGTCACGAATCGATGCCCGGGCGGGCGGGCTGACGCCGACGGCCGCCAGCGCGCGTGCGGCGCAGCCTCCGCGAAGTTACTCAACATTAAAACTGCGACCCAGTAACAGTCCGCGAGTCGCCGTTTGGGGGCTAGTAAAATGTGTGAACCGACGGAACTCAAGTCATCTCGCGATCAAGAAGGCGTGAATCATCAAAACACGCAGATTAAGTGTGTTTGAGGACAGTGGCGCCACTTTCACGTCAGGTGATGGTGATGGTGATGGGGGGGGCACATGCTTACCCACACGGGGGATTAACGCTTCTGTCACGGTCACCTCCAGCCTGGCTGATGGTCGATTTCCCCGAGGATGTGAAAAGGCGACTTCACTGAGCCCGGTCGTAAGCTCTGATTCTGCCCCAGCTGCAGTGAGCCCCCCTTGCATGCGTCCCTTTGTTTGTCCGGTTGACGTGCTCCACCACCACAAACCAGTGTGTGTGTGTGTGTGTGTGTGTGTGAGCATGAAGCAGAGGCTGGACTGGAAATGAACTATAGGCAGCAGCTGCTTCCTCTCCCATCCTTTCCTCACCCACCTCTCTCCTCCTTCACGTCACTCCGTCGTGATTTTCATTCAGCTCCCCCACCCCTCGTTAGGATGCTTGCCCACGCTGATCGCCCGTGCTGGGGGGGTGGGCTGCTGGTGCTGCCCACCCCCCCCAGTCCAGGAGACACAGGTCGGCTGCGGGGCATCTTTATTTCCTTCATGACAATTTAAGCGTCTCTCCGTTTAAGACGCATCAAGCTAAAGTTCAGTTTAGAAAAGAAAGTTGCTTTTCTCTTTAATTTTTCCTGAATATTTCTAGGATCATCATTCATGCCTTAAATGACCTACAGCATGTGTCAATTATTATGTCACATTTATCTGCACGTTTGCAAATGTGCAGCTACTTTCATCCAAAACAAGCTGTGCATATTCTGGCGTCCTTTAAGATTAAAGCCTTTGGGACTAAGAAGCAGCTTTATGTTAGACCCACAAGAATATTTGCACGTGAGTTGTTATGTAAGACATTTACTCAATTGTATGCACCAAGTCAGCTGAATCTTAAAGATTCAGACTATGGAAAGCAGCTTTCACAAGGATCCCAACGCCGTGTGCCAAGTTTGATTAACTCCCCATAATCATTTCTTGTGTGAAGACTCAATTTGGATCAAAATCATTTAAACGTGCAGAATATTCCATAAAACAACAAGCTGAGACATGGAGAGGAAAGCTGCTGTTTCACTAACCTAAGCTTGTTTCTTCCTATAAGCTGTGTTGTATGTATGAGTGTGTTTGTATGCGATAGTAGGAAATAGTCTTTCAAGGCAATAGTGGAGATAAAGACCACTGGCCTACATCCTGTCCTCTAGAGACCACCCGATTCGGCTCTATCACCACTCCCCGATGAACCACATGTGTGTTACCCAGTGATGGTGAAAGTAGTTGCCCCATTCTTTTTTTTTTATTACATTTTCAGTGGTTTAACAGGTGGGAGATGCAGTTTTTTTTGGTGTGGGGCATTTTTTTGAGGTTTAAAACAATTTAACCATCATCTTTAGTGATGTGAACAATGACAGAAAAAGAAATCCCCACCCCCAGCCTGATTGTTCTATCTTGGGCACACACACACACACACAGACCCTGTGTGCGTCACAAACTGAGGGCTGACAAAATGTTCCTGCCTAAATTAATCCCGGGGAAACAGGGCAAATGTAGGGGTTGTGTGTGCAGTTTTTTTTTAGCACAGCACAAGAAAGAAGAAGGAACAAGGACAGGACATGGTCAAGAATTTCGAAGCTGGGACATGGTTGCAACATCAAAAGAATTTGCAAGTCAAATCTGATTTGTACATGTGTTCAAATAACAAACATAACATGTAAAATGTATTTTATCCTTAATGTGATGCATACATTTGTAATATTTCAGAGGTCAAAAACAATGAGACTAGGGCATGAATGGGATTCTGTTATCTATATGAAGACATATACTATGTAAAGCACCTTTCGATGCAGAATATAACCACGTATTCGCTGTAACAACAGTGCCACTCTGTAATTAAAGTCAGAATGATATAGTCTTTCACTATTGCATCAAGTAATACCATCCTGAACCATGACTCTGCAATTTATTAAAATCAACTGACTTTTATGTAAAGGGAAAGGACAATCTGGACGTTTATGATTATGGCTATAAAGTCTCATTGCAGGCACATTTTATTTTATTTGTAAATAAACCATACAGACCAACATATTTCACATGTTGTATTATACGTTATCCCCCTACAGAAAGTGCAGGGTCTGTCTTTTATATATTTTCCTGTGACTTTGATTCATAACGCTTTTTTCAGAGGCAATAAAAACACAAGTTAAGTCGCAATTTAGTACATCTCCGCTCATGCATGTCAATGCCGTGAATGATAATTCAGACAAAGTCGGAGCTCAGATCTGGATGATGCCTTCAGTGGCAAATCCCACTTAAAAACTTGTAAAACCATCTTAATTTCACAGCCCACAAGAGAAATTGTAAAACTCACCCACTCAGACTGTTGACAAGCTACAAACACACTCTTTATGCTGCTGGTAATTACTACATGTATATGCTATGATGCTGGGTTTGCAGTGTGCTGAGCACAGAGAGAAGCCGAATGAATTAGCACGGGGCCGGGCTGCAGCAGTGTGATTCACTGTGTTTTGACGGATAATGTAGTGATTTGTCACCGTGTTTCACCTGTCAACAGAAGACATTCGGATGGTTGCTCTGTGACTGTGCGATTCACGGGCAGGGTGCAGTGAGCTGTACTCAAATGAGCTTGTGCATAAAACAGAAAGAAAAAAGGTGGAGAGCGATGCGTTTCATAAGGAAACATGGACTAGATCTTTAAATTACAGTTAGTCTTTCCTCTGGGGCAAACAAGCTGTCACTGTAACACATTTAAGATCACACAGCACCTCATCCAGCCATTGCCTCCTAGAAATGTGAGCACCTTATACAGAAACACACCCTGAAACTGAAATCACACTGTGCTTTTAAGAACAATTCTAGCAAACACAAAAAATTTGGTCCCTGTAGCTGCAGATTAGAGTTTGATATCACGTCATGATCGTTTTTGGAGTCGGTTAATTGTCTGGGGCTTGATCTTTGGCCTTCTTAAAGGCCAGCTCCCTTGTTTCTACAGCATACTGGCATGCCACCGTTGGACATAAAGTCATAAAATATCTACTGCACAATTCACTTCTATTAATTGTTCATTGTCTGTGACCTCTTTCTCTCAAAAAAGCTAATTTCAGGTCTGAATATAAGAGCCAAGTAAGATGATGTCACTGTACTTACACAGCAGAAAACTGCTATATTCATAAAAAAGAAAGCTATAAAAGATGAATTTAGGTTCCTTTATCTGTAAGACCAAAGATACATTTTCAATCTAATATTTTGAGGCGCACAACAACAGAATCCATCCTCCACACTTCTTCCAAAACACAAATGAAACAGCTTTTGGCAACGTTCATATTCACTACTGCTACTACTTACATGGACACAGAATTCTTACACCCACATTTATAAAGGCGGTCAGTGGGTGGGATGGGGGTGAGTTGTTGCTCTGTAGATGAACTACATACGGAGAGAGTGGTGGATGCGGTGTTGCTCACGTAATGCCTGTCGTAGGTGGTGCTTAGTAAAAAAAAAAAATTGCAGTGACACTAGAAATGTCAGACTCAGCAGGCTCCTCGCACATTTGGAGACGACCTCACTACACTCAAAGTCTGTAATCTTCTTCTTTTCTAAACAATTTTCCTTATAGCTACTCTTCTTCTTTAAAGAAACATGCAAGAAAATAATCAACCAGACTATAAATTATAAATGTTACTGTTCTGTATTGCTGTAGTTGCCTTCAATTGTAAAAGTAGAACATAACAATAGTGACTGTGGCTGATGGTTAAAAAAAAAATTACATAGGAACTGCACTGTTTTCTAAATCAATCTTTAGGACCTTAATGTACTTTTTGGCATGAAAATATAAGTTTATGAAATTTTTTGCCTGCACTCATTATTCTATATCCATACAAAAACAATACTGTCTATTTTAGAAAGAGGCTAAAACACAAGGTTTGGTTTAGGGGTTGTGTTTCATGTAGTGCTCCAAGGTGGGTAACCTGCTTCCCGTTTGGACTTTCTTCTCTTGTCTTCTTTCAGTTGTTGCACCACTACCACCACCACAAACTCCTCCTCCTCCTTTTGCATACACTCCTCCATCTTCTTTGCTCTCTTTTCCTTTCAAAGAATCAGCCTCTGCCTTCCTGCTGGTCTGCTTCCCTCTACGCACCAAGGTATATATCAAGGAGATAAAGTACTGGGTGTGAATGAATGCATCATCACAGCCAAAAATAGGAATTTTCAAAAACTGAAACAACATTGAAATTAAATCAATACTCTACGCAAGATTTAGATTATCCAGTACAACATCTTTATTAGCTACACATCACAAGCTGGTGAACTCAATAACCACTTCAGTAGGTGCTTGAACAATTTAATGAAATCAAGCTACGACATTAGCTCTGCTTTAAATTCTACTTTTACAAGGTTATAATTTCTTTGTTTTATGTTAAAACTATCAGAAAGATGATTGTTCTGTTGTTATTGCCAATGTCATACTGGATGAACATTATTTTAAATAATAAGAGGTGGTTATAAAGTTTTGGCCACCCTATTTAAAAATGAAAAAAAAAACAGAACCTGTAATATTACTATTTTTAATTTTTTAATTATAATAAACTGCACATTTCTGGTCACAGTTTGTTAATTGCACTACTGTTCATATTTTTGTGTCCATCACCTGTGAGTGCTGTGCTTTACTGAGCTCCTCTGCTTGCTCTCTGTTGCCCTCTGTGGATGAGTGGAACACTGTCTTCTCTGGGCTTCGACAGTGGAGGACAGCTGTGACAGGGGACAATCCGTGAGCAAACGCAGTGACTGCACTTCAGGTACACACTGTGCATGTTCTGCATGTGTGCGTCTGTGTTCGCAGCAGGCGGGAGCGAACGTTCACATGTAACGTTCGGTTTCTGACGTCTTCAAAGAGAGACGTAGCAGTTTCTTGCATCTGCATTCACTTCAGCCATGCAAGACCCAGCATTGCAGCATAAGGCAGAAAGTCCTTGACTCACTTTTTTTTTGTGTGTGTTGAAAAGAGATTGAGCTGTTATATAACAAGCAAGAACAGCACTAGAGGAGGAATGGGAAATCATAATTAGACCTGAAAATAAGAGGTGGAGAGCACACCAGTGTGATCCCCACGCCGGATTGCCCTTTTGTAGCATTTAACTATGACAGCCATTCTTCAGCGTGGCATACATTTAATATCCAATGAATCACAGTTAATAGATGTGCTTTGGGAGCAACTCGCTTGAGCTGTCAAGGGTTACGAGCATTATTGCTGACATGGATGAAAGGGGATGCTTACCTTAGCTATTTCCGAAAGGAATGCCCGCCTTTCATCATTGGTTTTATGAAATGCCTGATATTTGGAAGAAACAGTGAAATTGTCAGTAACCTGCTTGTTGTGTGTGTGTTTTAGATGCATACAGATTACAACAAGGATTACAGGCTGCATATTAAACCTGTTTTCAACTAATATCTTGCTGCTTGTTGAGCAGAACAATAAACAAAGACCCAAGTCACTCAAGTAGGAACATATTGGCCTAGTCACAGCACTACAGTACAAAGGTTGGGGTTCAATTTTCAATCAGTGGTTGTTTAAAAAAATAAAGAATGCAAATCCCAAATATTAGCTAAATCTTTTCCAATCCTTTGCTAATGATGGTAGTTTGTAACAGAAATATTTATTACGTGAAAAATGTAAAGCTGATTGTCTAAGAAATAATAAAACCAGACGTGCAGACGTTATGAACTCAAATAATGTGCAACACAAAATCTCTTTAACTTCGCTCGTTCGGCTGGAACAGCTCAGACACACACCTTCCCCTCCTGCTCAATTCTGAGATGACAGTCCATCAGCCGACTTTGCAGGTCAGACTTCTCCTCAGTCAGGAGCTTAAGACGTTGTCTCAGTGTTTCCTGCAACAAAGTGTTTCCCATTAATTAGCAAAAATGAAAACAAAGAGGCCACGGGGTAAAGCTGCTATACCACTAATTACAAATCAATTTACACTGGAATTACACCGTGCCATCTACTAGGATCAAACAATAACAGAACAGCTCATGCAGGAAACATGAGTACAAAACTGGATTAGACTCATACATTATTCACCACACAAATAAATACATTAGAGCTGACACATGGTGACGAGAGGTTTACACCACAGAGAGGATTTCTGCGTTCGGAATGGTCTCATGCTGCACAAAAAGCATCCGAATACAATTCCAGGCAGTGTTTTTAAAAAATACATTTAAGATTTATAACTTTTTAGTAATCAGCTTTCAAATAAGCCATTTGGCAGGTAATTTATGAATGGCTGCAGGCTTGTGAAAATATAGATGCCTGCATTCATTCTGTTTGATCTACAGTATATGTACACAGTGTATTTATGGAGCATATTAGATGATTTTTGTGTTAGGGTCCTAATCAGTGATTCAGAATCATCTCCAACGCAGATGTTTACTAACATAAAATACATGTCATTAAAAGCATCGGCTACAGTACGATTGTGTATCTGAAAAATCTGCTGATGTAGTGCTGATAGTCTGCAGCAGTACATGCACTGATGCTACAGAAACTATCAGAGACACAGTTTCTTACTAGACACCGTAACATTTTCTTGTGTTGCTTATTTATACGGAACACTGTCGCTCTAACAGTTCTCACTGCGCTAATTAAAAATAATCTATATTCTTCTCACATGCTCCATCTGTCTTACTGTCACAGATTCACAGCTTCTCTACAGATCTTCAGTCCACAATCTAACAGTCACTCCTTGCACACACTAATAAGCATTTAGTTCTGCCTTACGACACACACACACACTTTGATGGGAGTGTGCAAGCTTTCAGTGTGTGTTATGCCTTTGTGTGCGAGTGTAAATGTAATGTAATTAGGGAGCATTACTCTCCTATGGTCTGTAATCCCATGATTGCAGTGCTGTGATTAAACTCTGGTTTATTCAGCCTGCATCAACAAGAGAACGCAGAACAGCTGGCATTACAATCCTTTACGGCCTGCCTCCATTCTCCCCTCATTCTGCGTCTTTGTCTCTCTCTGCTGGTCAGTGCTACTTTACTATACATGCACTTTGGTTCCCTATGGGTCATCTGTGATAGAGCAAAACAAAAAGGAACACTCACTACAGGCATGTCGTCATAGGCTCGGATGGAGGCCAATCGGTCTGCGAAAAACGAGAAGATGTGTGAACGTTTTGTGTGAATTCACTTGTACGAGCTCCGTACTGCACTAAGGTTTAACAAGTTGTGTAAAGCTTTATTTAGGTTTACAGTCTCCAAAGAAACCGAACAAACGCACTTCCAGCATAAATCCCACGTGGCTGTGAACTTACCCATGGGGTTACCCCGGAGGTCTTCCAGTCTCTCGTGAATAAGTGAGATCTGTCTTTCCAATTGTCCGTTTAGCTCTATCTGCGTCTCGTACCTTGTCTTCCACTCATTTCCTGGTCCATCAGAATAAACAGGGGAAAGAGTCACACCAAACTAGTGTACAGACAACACTGAAGAGCGACTGGGCTGATAGAAACCGATGGATAGCAATAAGCTAAAGCTTTGTTGGGTATCTTCTAGCCACCATGGGCCACGGCAAGATGCTTTGTTAAGGGAAATTACCCCGTGCAATACCTTGATATACATGAAGATTAATGTTCTCCTTCTTGGAGAGCAATGACTTCCTCTGAAGTGTCATGCAAGAATGCGTGATTCGCAGCTGCAGGGATTTATTTTAGCAGTTAGTCTGGTCTCCTCTGTGTTTTTTGCTGGATACATTATTCAAGGAAAAGAATCCACAACACAAAACACTCTCCATTTACAGACAGTATTTAAACTCTTTGAGATGACTTTAGGATTGTTTCCAACTTTATGCAAAGCAACATCTTCTCCAACTCCTCGGTGAACTCTTTCTGGCAAGCCATGGTTCAGCACTAATCTGCAAATTCTTCTTGCGAAAAACAAACTCAAAACGGTCGAGTACATACTTTACTTTTTAACTCCAAGTAGCTGTAACCCACACCCCCACACAGGGTTCACATACTTTTTCCAACCCACACTGTGAAAGTTTGAGAAGCGTACGGACGAGAATACAAAACTTGTGTTATTAAAGTGGATTGTGCTTACTGCAACTTTGATGAAGATCAGTACATAAATAAGTATACAGGCTCATCATTTGTTTGATTGTTATTAGCCAACTTTATTCTAAAAAAGTCTCACATTCTTACTCACCTTCCCCATCCACGCTGTGCAGCCTTTCCTGCAGCTCACTCGTGGTGCTGCGCAGATCCGACACCGACTCTTCCAGCATTTCTCTGCAAAAAAAAAAAAAACAGCAAATAAAACTAGTTTTTACTGAGAAAATATCGTGTTGCTTTTATGACGTAATGCATTGAACTTACTTCATTTCTCTCTCCTGCTCAAGTTCTGCCTGCAGGCCGGACAAATCGAGTTTGCTGTAGTCCCCATTTCCTGTCATGTTGCTGAAACAATTCGCATCAGCTGAGGAAAAGTTTGTGTCCGTGCGTTTCCATGGAGAACGCCGTTTCCGGTTCGTTCAGGTGGCGTCGGAACAGAACAAAATCGCGGCTGAGTTGGAAAAATGAAAACGTTCTTTGGATTGAAACGGCAGCGGTGTAACAAATCCGGAAATAACGTCGATAATAAAAGCGTTTTTTTCTCCTAACCCATTTTATGAAGCTCGTTTTGCCTTAAAATTAATGTTCAAGTGTTTTCTGAGGGAGCGTTTAATTCAGCATTAAACAAGCAGAGATAAGATAGAAAGGTATTTTAATATGCTTGTTATTCTTTCATAATCATAAATAAAATATACAGATTTGGGTTTTACACTAAATACAATAGTTATATATTTTTAATTATGCCAACATTTACACAGATAATCTTACCATAGGTCAGTACTGAAGGTTTGGCATGCACTTAACATACAGAAGATGTTTAAAGAAGTAAAATGCCAAGCCTACAACAAAAAAAAATATGTAAATTTTTATAAAAATTGTTTAACAACCTGAGAAGTAAAATTGCATTCATAGTTCTATTGACTTTGGCACTTAATATGCTTTTACATATATAAAAATACACCAAAATATCCATCCCAGAAACCTGTGGCTAAATATATACTTCATAAAAATGTATATGAGGAGGTGAGAGCTTTCGGTGAAGTATTAACATCCTATAGGAACCTATTTTTTCTTCTCTTCCTCCTCTTTCTTTGGCCCCTCCTTCTTAGTTTCTGTCGGTTTTCCATCAGCTCTTACGTTTGTGGTTTTGGATGCATTCTTATCTGCTGCATTCATGATGGCTAAGAGGCCCAGATTGTCGAGGTTGTATGCAGCAACGCCAATATTCACGACTGAGTTGAGGGCAGAGGATGTGGCTTGGCCTGCATTGTCACCATACCTTCACCACAAATAATATGGTGAAGTCAGGGAAGAGTGAATGAAAATAAATAATTGTGTGTATGGAATCTGTTGTCATTCACAAAAATACACCGAAAACAGTTCTATACACTCTGGAGCAGCTTTATTAGTAGAAACCCAGGAGAGAGGGATACAGATGGCAGGAGCATCAAGGCAATCAGCAGGCAGCACAAGCTGACTTTTAGCTGCATTTTCCATGAACAGAGCCAGAAAGATAAACGCCACAGGGTTAAATAACACCAAATCAAAAAAAAACTAAAGTACACACATTGTCGAGGCATTAAGACATAAACAAACCAACAAAGGCAACAATTCTGTGTTCATTTTTAGCATTTAGTTTGAAATGCATCTTATTAGGGTTAATTTTTGTCATGAAGTGAGTTAGTAAAAGAGTTTCCAGGACCGGGTTGGATAGAGCCAGCAGTTAGTCTGAAAGTCTTTGCCTTTTCTCCCCAGTGGAGTCATATGATGCTGGACATGTTTACTAGATTCTCTAACCCCCTAAATCTGAAAAGAAATAGGTGTGAAAGCAGGTCAGTGGTCCGACATATCAAGTAGAAAGCAGCTTGGAAGCAAACTGTGAGTCTGATTACTGATCCAGAAACAGTGGATCAGTAAGCAGACTGAGAAAGATTATTATTATGTATTTATTTATTATTAAATAAATTATGAAGATTTAGTTAAATGTGAAAACTTACTTGTACGTCACAGTTTTGACAGTCTCTGTTCCAACACTTTTGCCGACAAGCTTTGCTCCGGTCTCCAGACCGGACCAAATAGCAGACAAGCCTGGTTTAAATGTTGAGTACTTCAATCACCAATTTTCAATCAAACATTTAAAATCGCAAAATGGTTGTAATGGTTGTTAGATAAAGGTAATGATTTTGAAACATTGCCCGAACATGTTCAAACACACATTTGGCAAAAGGACTTTATCCTTATTCCTGAAATTTCTGGTGCTGCATTGGTAGGTACCTTTTACACTGCTGACTGCCACAAACTTGGCTCCATCAAGGTTTGAAGGGCCGCCATCTTGCTTCTTCATTGACTCTGGAATCAGCTTAGCGCCGTGTTTCTTCACGTGCGGACCCACCTTCTCTGCCACTTGTCCTACCACCGTGGTCAGTCCATCAACTGTGAATATACACAGGTACACAGCAGAAGCACATATGCAAATGGTCAATACATGTACAGTTATGTGTAAAAGTTTTCAATCCATATTTTTGGAAATGTTATCAGTCACAATATTTAATGAGCATTTAATTAGTATGAAGTTTATTTTATTTATCAACAGGGGTGCAAAATTTTAATATGATGTCATTTCTGTTACATTTTACTATTTTTGTTACTTCTGATGATGAATGCTGAATACCAGCTGAATGTGCATTGTAAATATTTTAAGTTTATGGTTAAGGTTGTAATGCAAACCTAGCCATATACCTAACACCATAATTATTATGTTAATATCTCATGAAACCATAACACTTGCTTGATAGCACTTTTTTGATAGCACTTTACTTTGACGTTTTTCTCCTAAACTTAGATTTTATTGCTTGTTTGTTCCTCACTTGTAAGTCGCTTTGGATAAAAGCGTCTGCCAAATGCCTAAATGTAAAATGTAAATGTAAAATGTAAATTATGTTAATAACTTATTTCTAAGAGATAACATTCTCACATAAGTTGCATTAAATATGATGTTGAAAAAAAATCAGATTTACTCTTTTAATACATTTTAAAACAAAGACGTATGTATATGTAAATATTAATTTACTAATACATTAGAATAAACTAAAAGAAATTCAAATAATTTAAAGGAAATCAAGCATTCGTTAACATTCAGTTGCAAAAAAGCAGTTTATCATAAACTAAATACTGGGTCTTTTATTGTTTGTATAAATTAATGTATCCTGTGAAGGAGTCTTTCTAATCCCTTTGTTCTTTTTAAGGTCTTACCCAGGAAGCGGCTGACTCGTACAGCACCCTCAGTTGCCCCTTTAGCCGCCTGCAGACCTTTGGTGACACGGGGGCTGACCTCTGAAGGAGTCTCCTCAGGCTTGACATGCTCACGGATCTTGCCGCCACCTTTATGAATGGCCTTACCAGTGACCTCTGCTCCTTGCACTAATCGTTGACTCAAACGTGTCGCTCCTAAAAAAAGGACCATTTTAGTTTGTAAATGTAATTTGGGAATATTGTTGATTGTTGTGTTGGCATTTGTAAATACCAGTAAATACCGCCATCTAGTGGCGTGTTTCGAAATTGAGGCCTTTACATGCTGTGCTATCACATACATTTTCATTTAGTCATTTTGCATACTGTATTACGTACTGTAGTACATACTCTAGTATATAGCATATACAGTTCGTCTGCAATGTTTCTGTGATATTTAACTTGAATTATTTTTCTAAATTAAGACTCACGTTTAAGAACTCACCTGACAAGATTCCTTGACCTATTTTCTCACTCCATCCAGGAAGTGCTTGTTTTTCTGTCTGCTTAGTTTGCACTGTCATTTCTTTGTCCTCTTTCGATAGACCAAGGGGGACTTTTGCACTCAGGTTGATGACCTCTGGCCCTGCCCCCTCTGGAGCCTGCCAGTAAACCCACCATAGTTTTGAACAAATACATAATAACACGCTTTTAAAATACATCTACAGCCAGGCAGGTAATGTATATTCCAGTAAGCCATTCCTAAGCTGGCAAGAATGTTTCTACCCACAACACAAAAACAACTTTGTTTCCTGAGGTGTTGAGAGGTGATATGACATCATAAACTACAATGCATATAGTGTAACAGGCTCATCATATCACAAAATTAGCTGTCAGTTTTAACAGATGTGTACAATCAAAAAAGTAAAGACAATCAGCAATTTCCTGGTTTTCATAAAAGCCTGATAAAACACATTCATACTCTTAAGTCTTCATCATTAAATATACAAAATCTACTACTCTTTCGGCTTTTCCCATTAGGGGTCGCCACAGCGAATCACCCTTTTCCACTTTACTCTATCCTGGGCATCTTCCACTCTGACACCAGCTAACCTCATGTCCTCTGTTAGGACGTCCATATATCTCCTCCTTGGTCGTCCTCTCGCCCTCTTGCCTGGCAGCTCCATCTACAACATCCTTCTACCAATATATTCACTATCCCTCCTCTGCACATGTCCAAACCATCTCAATCTGGCCTCTCTGACTTTGTTGCTAACACAGGCAACGTGCGCTGTCCCTCTGATGAACTCGTTCCTAATTCTGTCCAACCTTGTCACTCCTAAGGAGAACCTCAACATCTTCATCTCTCATTAAATATACAAAATGATAGCAAAAAAACTTAAGGGCAACACTAGGCTTCTGAAGTCACTAAATCAACTGGAGTCGGGTGTTAGCAAACTTGCAGTCTAATAAGAGAAAAAAGAATGGATGTGTGGTTTGGGATATTCTTTCATCTATGAAACTATTCAAATAGAATCGGTTTGTTATTCACAGGTAGCATCAGACAATTTTCATCAGTCCAAACTTAGGTATAGTGACTGTAAACTGGTGATGGTTTGGAACTTGACTAGAAAGAACCAAAAAGAGGACCACATACCAACAAACATCATTCTCTCACACTGAAGTAGTAGGCCGCAAGCATCCAGCAGATCAGCATGATAATTGGGGTCTGCTTTGCTGGACCTAAACCACTTGCCATTATGAAGGGGGAACGAATTCCACAAGTTTATCAAAGTATCCTACAGAATATCATGTATGTCCACAAGATGAAGCTCAAAAGAAGCTTTATGATGCAGCATGGCCAATGACCCTAGACATCAAAGTAAGTCTACTACAGAATGTCTTCAGAGACACAAATTCCACCTTTTGGACTGGCCTCAGATCTCAACCCAAATGAGGTGCAGTGGAATGACCTAATTAGAGCCTTTAACAGCTGATGTTTTAAGAATATGGCTGAGCTGATGCAGCTCTGAAAGGAAGAATGGTCCAAAATACATTGGGTAGGTTTAGTCAACAGCTACAGGAATCACATACCTGTAATTATTCTTGCCAAAGATGGTTCAACCAGTTATTAAAACATTCATACAATACCTGTGCCATTTCTTTGTCCTCTATCACTTTGTATGTTTAATAGGTGCGTTTAATAAAGACATGACTATGACTGTGTTTTATCAGTTTATAAATATTGTGTTTGTTTATATCTTTGACTTTGGTGAAGATCAGATAGATCTATGCAAAAAACTCGTAATTAGTAATTATCAAATATTTGTCAGAAAAATACCCTAAACAATGTGTTCCCAAGTGTTTGCTCCATTCACATACATATCCATCCTTAACATTTTCTCCATACTGACCTGAACTCTGAAGTCGACAAGCTGTGAAAGGAGGTCCTGAAACATTTCTCGGTCAGTAGCAGGTAGTTCAGAGGACAACACTATGCCCATATAGGACCCTGGCGCTTCCCCCAAGGAGTCAGGGAACATGAAGATCCCTGAGTTAGCCAACAGAACTGGAGTGTCTGCTATTAGTGGGTAAAGTCGGTCACACACCTTGAAAACAAAGAACACAAAAATAATCCCTAGTATGTGCGTTTTCCCTAAAAATAATCTAAGAAAGCAAGCAGGTTGGGAAATAGTGTCACATGTCCCAGTAGTTTCATCACCAGTAGAAGGTTGCCGTCAATGCCTTTGCCTCATTTGAATAAAATCAGTGACATTTATAAATCCCCCTGTCAGGTGAATTCTTAAGTGCTTTGAAATCACACATTCAGAACATTCATAAGATGTAAAGTGAAATATATTATTATATTAATAATAATATTGTGCTTTAACATCATATGTTAAAAAAAGTCAGTTTCTCTTTTAAGGCATGAAAATGTGTAGTCATTTCCTAACATGCACAGTGTCCCGATTTCCTTTTGTCCCAGTGTTCTCCTCTGAAAGACATACCAGGATTTTAGCCCCATCAGGACTTATGTCAGCCACGCATACACACAGATAATACAGATACAGACTTGATGCTGCATCGTTGTTGGTATGCCAAAGGACAGAATGATTCCTGTGAGGCCATAGGACACTGACCGACAGAAAAACAGAAGCGCAGAGTCATCTGTTAATGGGACCATTGTCTTGCTGAGAAACAAAGCAGAACCAGAATACAAAAGCACAGTCTGCTCTGGTAAGAAAAACAGAGTCATGGGTCAAACAGCATGGCATAATACAATCTTTGTAAAGGTACCAGAATACATTATTGTTGTTTGTTTTATACCAAAATCATCACAAAAACATAATAGATTGTCAGAAGGCATCACATGAATAGATTACATCCTTGGTGAGAGCAGATAGTACTACATTTTGATTGAAACTCACGTTTTGCCAGAAAACAATATGTCTTTTCTACTTAGAGGCAAAAACACACAAAAGTTAACAAACTAAAATTCATCAGTTACTTTTCTAAATACAACTGATTTACAACAGGACAGCTCAGTGTCATTGATTTATATGTGCTTTTATATAAATTCCATTTATTCTAGCTGTTGTTGAAGTGAAATGTTTTAGCATGTGAACCACCAATCACAGATGGATTATAAAAGCAACAATACATATAAATAACCAATTAACTGGTCTGCTGTAACTATTTATTGATTGACCAAAAATGTTAAATTCCTTGTCAAATACAAGGATGTTCTAAATATTGAACATAATTTGTTTGATATAAACAGAATATCTTGTTTTTAAACCACTGGTCAAGTGTTTAACAACTGTACGAGATATTATTCATCATTTTTTGCTGTTTTATAAACAAACGTAATTTAAAAATTAAGAAATTAGTTGTCCTTACTGTAAGGTCCTGAAAAATTAGTTAGCAAATTCAGTTCAGGAAAGAAAAATGCCTCTTAAATAATAACGTAGATACAAAGGCTACAACCAAGTGCAACTTTCACTGCTCACTTTTAACAAGTTTTATCATATTATTGCTTTTGTTGCCAGACTGTAAAGTGTAGAGGAGTAAATATAAAAGGATGCAGCACCAGGACCACACTATGAATAATAAGTAAAAATTTTCTGTAAATACCAGTCAGTCTATACACCAACATAATGGTTGTTACATAGTTACAAAATTCATCTAATAGTGATAAAGTGGTTTCTAGATTAAAATCCTTTCTACCATTGTCAGATAAAAGGATACTTATTGTGATATATACTTGACACTTACATGCAGAAATGCTGAGGGTCTTCTAGAACAGTTAGCCTTGTTTTGACGCCTGCATGCAATGATGCGAAGGAACCCCGAATTAGACAGTGAGCTGACCTCTCCATTTGGTGCCACGAAAAACATCTGCACCCCAGCGGGAATGAGCAGCAGCTCATCTCCATCTCCTCCTGCTGATGCACCAGATAGCTGTCCAGACCTGATGCTGACTTCAGCAGGACCATAAGCCAGGCTGCGGTGGCCATCTGTAGGCTGTGGTGTGTACGCTGGAGGCTGGTCCCCTGGTGTAGCCATAGCTGAAGTTCCTGAAGCTGCTGTAGCAAATGTGTGTCTGTGTGGAGCAGCAGGAGAAACCAACTTCCCAGGGGTTGTATTTGGGGTTGTGGTCCGAGTGGTAGGAGGTACAGTCGGGTACAGATGGTGTACAGAGCTTTGGGGACGCTGACTGTTTGTTGAAAGGTCCGGATAAAGATTGGGCGGAAGATCCATCAACAGTCTGTCCCTCTGGGCACCTGCTGTCCACCCAGAGGTCTGCAGGTCAGAGAGGTGGGTGTTGACAGTGCTGAGAGTGTCCCTCATCCTCTGCTGAAGCTGCCTGGCGATGTCCCAGGCCTCTCCCTGCCGCCTCTGCCCCCATGTGGGAACTTCCAGCCCTTGGATAAGGTGCCGTCGACCTTTTGTGTAATACTTCAGCGCCTCCACTCTTTTCCCAGCCACTTCGGCTGTCAAACCCCGATTCAGGGCATGAAACGCCAACTCATACTGGTCTTTGATAAGCAGCAGCTCAGCAGGCTCAGCCATTCTCAGGCGTAGCTGTAGCATAGCCTAAAGGAAAAGGAATTAGGGAAGATGTTTACTAAAACTTTATTAAATATGACAGCTACCATTATTCATTGGCAGGTTGATGCTATTCTACAAGAAATGCATTAAATACTAAGCCAGTAGACGACTATAACTAATTTTAGGCTTGTTCTAAAAATTGACATTTGGATGGAAGGTGTGCTATACAATAGTATGGAAAAAGTCAGAGAACTGAAGGGCAGTGAAACAGAATGGAGAAGCCATCACCTGTGTGATGTAGTAGATCAGCAGCAGCAACAACTACAGGTCACACAGCTGTACAGTCACCATCAAGATATGCAGCTAAACCAGGTGTGAAAGGGGAACAGGTCTGTAGCATTCCTTCCACGCTGGAAACAAAAAACCTAAATACTTTCTCGGCAACGTGACCGCATTAAAGCACAGTAACGCTGGATGTTTATGACGTTTATGAACAAGAGCACGTCCTGCGTCTGAGCAGTTTTTAAAAGTCTTTTTTTTTTTTAGTTATGTGATATCTGCTGGAACTTTATAAAACGTTATTTACTTACGTTACCAAAAGCAACACATTTAACACAGCTTACCTTCACTCTCAGACTTTGAGGGCGACACCGGGAAAGACAAAGACTAACTCTTAATAATTCGTTTCCAAAACTACAGCTTTTCTTGACTTTTATAGATGTAAAAAAATGTCTTCTTCTTCTTCTTCTTCTTCTTCTTCTTCTTCTTCTTCTTCTTCTTCTTCTTCTTCTTCTTCTTCTTCTTCTTCTTCTTCTTCTTCTTCTTCTTCTTCTTCTTCTTCTTCTTCTTCTTCTTCTTCTTCTTCTTCTTCTTCTTCTTCTTCTTCTTCTTTTCTTCTTCTTACAGGTGTTTACTTCAGCCACCGCTTTAATCTGAAGCAGCACGAACAGAGAAAGGTCAAACCAATCAGAAAGCAGATCACGGCTTCCGGGTAATACTTTCAAAACAAAACTCTGTCACGCTATGCTTAAGGCAATAACAATTAAGTAAACTGTATTTAAAAGGAATGGCAAGTTAAAATAAAAACACATATATGGAGGATTGTATAATTCAGGATTAAAAATTACTAATTCTCAACAAAATCAAGCAGCATTGCCTAGCAATGTTTTACCCACTTTAAATAGCTGTTTGCAGTAACAAAGCCTTGAAGTATGTTTTAAAAATGATTTATTGTATTTGCTTTTACACGGACTATAAGAGAAAAAAATATAAATATA
Organism: Channa striata; assembly: GCA_033026295.1. NCBI lineage: Eukaryota > Metazoa > Chordata > Actinopteri > Anabantiformes > Channidae > Channa > Channa striata. The sequence goes on along the minus strand of CM065182.1, from coordinate 8,289,680 downwards.
TAAGTACTTTAAGTCATCCAGAGGGGTGTGGAATATATGGAACTGGTTGTAGAGGTAACTGTGCTCATTTTGCTCTTTGTCTATTTATAATGATGCAAAAGCTTCAAAAAGAGGGTGGAGTGGTGACTCATTGAAGGGCAGAACAGCAGGTGGAATAATGCAAGAAACTTTACAATACCTGGAGAGTGAGGAGTTTTAAGACATCTATTTAGACATCCAAAGTTTATCACGGACAAAACCAAGACCAAGTGCAAACTCCTTAAAGTGCCCGTAAAAATGATTTGCCTTATGTCTTACTTTGAACATTTATACTTCTCCATGATGGCCTGTTTTGAGTGACTCTCTGCAGTGATGGATAACTTGTGGAGGTCATTCAGGCAAGGCACAAGTTCCTCTATGGTATAACCAGTAAAGGCATAAAAGGAATTTGGCAAAAAAATGACGGGGATTATCTTAAAAAGTAATATTTAAAACCCTGCAAAAATCTCATAAAATGGACTGTGAGTACACAAAGCAATGATCCAACCAGCTTACCAGGAGAGATTGATGGCAAGGCAGTAGGCCCCAGCTGCTACCATGGATGGGGTGTACTGCAGGAATGGATAAAGTTCCAACAGTCTTAACTCTGCTAAATACTAGAAGCAGAGAAAAAACTAATACAAATGTGATCAAGGAAAATGGAAAACTGCATCTTCAAGCAAAAGTCTGGCTGACATATGAGCAATTTGTTTTCCTTGCCGGGGCTAGGTTCTTTGTTTTGCCACAGAGAGAAGTGATGGACATGAAAAGGGGAAGAAAGTGGTTTGCAGTGGGTGCAGCCATCTTAAAAATCAGCACTCTAAGAAAAACATGTCGAAATCAAGTGTTTCATAGTGTAGGTTCTGTCTGTGACGTACACAAACTCATTCACCTCAGGAGCAGACATCATATTTTCTATAAAGTGACATATCAGGGTGTTAAGTTGCCATCAACCATCACTTATATGCTACTCCATAAAATAGATTCTTACCAAGATATTTCTGAAAAAAGTCTAGACTGGACATGCAAACATTACAAACATAAACTTGAGCTCACACAGCAATCAGCAATGCAGCTGTGCCAACCAGTTGCAGCTTTCCCCGCTTTCCCGTGCAGGACAGAAAAAACGGTCCAAATAATTGACAATTAATGAGGCTTGTATCCATGAACAACTTCAAGCAAAATAAGTGACACATTGTATTTGGGACAATTATTGCACTTCGCTCTGTCTCTGGTTCCAGTAAATGTCCTCCATCACCTCTGACATCTGGGACTCATCTGGTTTAGACTTCACAGAAGCACCCTTGCAAAAACCTGTAACAGTTTACAACAGTAAGGTTATAAAAATAGAAAACGAAACTCATAAATTTTAATTTTGCATGGAGCAAACTCACTTGAACTAGCTCCAGCCGCAGTTTCAAATCTTTGTTTTGCAGGGCAGCAGTTTCAGGATATAGGTAACCGCTGTCTGAAATCACATCTTGACCAGAAGCTGCAAGAACAACTTTACAAGACTCTTCAACATAGATATCAATGCTTGAACTGGAGGTAAAGCCAAGAAAGGTGAGCTGAGAGCTGTCTGATATTATACTATGTTTGGAAAATTGTTTTCCCTGTAGTGAAAAAAGGAGACTACATGATTACTGTATTCATTTGTAATGCGACTTTTGTTGAGGAGAAATTGAATTGAAAATTTTTAATATTGAATGCCCTCAGTTGTTCTGTCTTACCTGGCTGAGGGGTAAGGCTGCCATGTTGCTCATTTTCTGACAAGACGCCAAATACTTTCCACTTCTTGGCTCGCTGGACCGGGGGTGGATCTATTTTGCTTGAAGTTGGAATGTTTTCTTTGGTAGCATAATTTCTACAATGGATATCTGTGCTCAAGTTCATCTTTCAGCAAACAAGAAAACAAGGAAAGACCACAGAAAAAAGTGGCTAAAAATAAAAGATTTAACCTATAATGTTAAGTTATATTTAATTTCATAACCTTATTAACTTGTTAGAGTCACATAAAAACCCTGGATGTAAGTCACTGCCACTAGTTTGTGTATTATTTTCTGAAAACAGTACAGCATCTAAACTTAATGACTCACTGTTTTACCAATAACACTTCAAATAATACAGCAAAAAATATAACTTATAGAATTTTTTGCATTCTAACACCCTGCGTTTGTTTTATGAGAACACAATATGCGAAAGCAGAGCATCTAATTAGAGAGGGTATAGAATCATGGGGTGAAAAGTAAAGCTCTTCTGAGAATTACAAGAAAATATTTGTTGTTGCCACAAGACAAAAAGTGAAACAAAGGAAGCAAAATTTCTGTAAAGTCAAGAAAAGTGGTCCGTGAAATGTGGTGCACAAATCTGTACTCAGGAGCTGCACTGAAGAAACAGCATTACCAGGTTACAAGACTTCAACAGGGTCACAGTTGCAGACACAAACCGAAACAATTAATACATTTAAAAAAAAGATGACGCAAACTCAAGTGTATGACAGATCACAGCCCTAAAACAGTTTCCTGTCAGCTTTGAACACAAAACAGAGTATATTCGGTGGGTAACAGCAAACTCACCATCGCCAGGATCAACTTCGGCAGTTTGATGAATTACCACGAACGTTTCTGGTTATGAATTTGAACGCAAAGAGGGACCTTTTGCTGTGTTCTGTTCAATTACAGCAGATCCTTGATGTTGGATATTTTTTACAGGTTACCTTGGTAACTAATCAGCTATTTCCTATGAGTCTTTGTCCAATCCTGTGCTACAATGCAACAGGTGGCAGTTGACGTAATAATGTTGTTTAGTAGATATTTCACAAATTACGTGATGAGAAAATATATTTCTATTTATCACATGGGTACTTTTCCTAATATCGGGTAATTCATGGCAATAAGTATACAGTAATAACTGTAATGATATTTGACCCTGAGCCATAACATTCGACCTCTTTGCAACATGAGAAAAAAGACAAACCAAAGTCAGTTTCATTCATTCTGTGGGAAACATGAATATTTTTAAAAATGTCCCCACTCATCCAATCCTTGCTTAGATATACAGATATATTGAGAAGTACAAAACATGTGCTAAGAATTACAGTTTAAATGATATGACATAAATGTGCCATTATTTATTAGCTTGTAGTAATAAACATTAAAATGTATGAACTGATCTGATCCAGGAGAGAGGCAGCAATTATACTAATTTCCACATTAAAATCCTTTTAAATTAAATTAAAATTAGATTAAAATTTATCTGTATAAGTGTATTTCCAACTTTTTATTAAACTTTTTTAAATTAAATGTACAATCCTGTGATCAAAATATCACAAGGAAGTAAAGAAATGGCTCTGATCTTGCCAGCAACACCACTAGTTTCCGCTGGGTGGGGGAACTTGTCACTATGTCAACAAGCAACTATGACAAAACATTTCATAAATCGCAGACTGACTTTACACCAAGTGGTTGAAACTTAGTTACGAGCAGTTGTAGTTGAAGTATTTCTTTTTTTCACCATTTCTTTTTTCTAAAGGTTCACCAAAAGTCTTTCAGAGAGAAAAGCAGAGTCTTGAGAACTGCTGCTTTTCTTTGTGGCATCTTTGCTCAGAAGGCATTGGGAATATAGTTCCTGCATATATCAGCATCAAAATGTAATTTTAAAAACAAACAAGGTTTGTACGAGCATATAAAAGATTCTTGTATACCTCAGTGGAACTGCAAAGGCTATTGAGTGTCAAAGTGTAACTTGAAAGCACATTTTCTTTAAAGGAGGGTCTCAATCTGGAGGCTGGTGTCTCCGTCAACTGATAGTTCAAGGTCAAACAGCTGGTCCAGGTCAACAGTGGAGCTACAGAGGAAATTATTGTGGCCTTGCTTCTCCTCTTGAGGCCACGGGCTCTCTAAGAAGGCTGTGGCGAGAAAGGTCTCCTCATCAAAATCTTTACTCCTTTGGGTTTCCACCAATCCATGGATGTCTGCTGTCCCCACAGGGTCTTCACCAGGGGTAATGTGGGTCCCCCATACTGTCAGGTCATCTCCTTTTATGATGGGTCTCAGTGGTTCCACACTCTCCCGATTGAGCTCACGGCTGAGGGCTGAGTCCAGCAGGCCAACCCAGTCAACGTCCCCTTTCAGAGGTCCTATCTCTTTTTGTCCATCTACAGGAAAAGGTGGAGGGCTGAAATGCCGCGGGACTTTACTGGCACGATTTCTGGTGCCCATGGATTGTTTTCTCTTGTGTCCACCTCTTCCACTATCCACCGGCCAAGATCCCAGCATGGTACCCTCAGCCATATGAGGGTCCCAGTTTTGGTCAGCCCCAGTTGCGTCTTTGAAGTCTCTAAGGAACCTTTGGGACTCTGAGTTGATGCAAGAGCATCTGGGTTGAGGCTGGAGGTTGACCCTGAGCCTGCTCTGCAGTGTCGGGTTGATATGGACTGGTGGTATTCGTGTCTTTTTGTAGGCACTACTCAGGAGGCGCTCAGCGTACTGTGGGTCAATCTTCCAGAAACAGCCCTTTCCTGGCTCGTCCTTCTGCCGAGGAACCTTGATGAAGTACTTGTTGAGTGACAGATTGGTTCGAATGGAGTTCTGAAATAAAGAGAAGAATATTCTCAAATAACAGCTCACATATTTTTTTTACCTGAACAACTATTTAAGTTTGACCCCACCTGGATGGTGACTATAAGCTAGAGTAACTTTATTCTCGACTAACACAGTCCATTCACTCGAAGGTCACCTCTGTCAAGACACTATATTATTGGCTCTGGCTCTACAGAATAAACGTACATTTCAAACGCCATGAAATTTTCTGCATTTAACCCGATGCACAAGATGTCAAACTTAAATTTTTCTCATATTGTTACGCATTGTTTTTTAAACCAAAGGCAGACAAATTAAAAGCCTTATTACATGTAGGGAAGCTAGCAGGTGGATTTTGTCACCTGTTTTCTTTACAATAGGAAAACTGGGGGTTCACACTAACTTACTAATTTTTTAAAAACTTCAAATCCAAACTTCTCATCTCTTGGATCAATATATTTCTCAAAATGTAAAACTAATCTTTTTAAACAGGCAGGAAGTACAGATGGCAGAGCACTGTACATCAGTTTGTGGACCCTTGCTTTCATTCAGCCTTTCTTCATTGAAGTATAAACAGAGCAGCAAACTAATGAGCTTTGTTAAATATTATCTGTCCCATGCACTGCCTTAGACCAGCCAGATTCTGAAACATGCAAATACAGCAAAACAGCATTGTGAATCATTTATCTACCAAAAATATAAATTTCTTTAAACCTCTTGCTGCTTTTTGAGAGGGAATTTACTGCTACTAATTTTGTCCTCCACTGCTTCTTTCTGCAAGTGAGCAACAAAACAAATGTTTCAAAGACATACAAAATTAAAGTATATTTTTAAGTTTTTGTGCTACTGAAGAAAGTGTTGTTGGGCCTTAAGAGTTATTAATTACACAAAGTCAATTGACTAATAAAGTAGCAGCTTGCCAAGACCATTCAATGTGTTGAGTTCCTCTGTAATTAGTGTGATTGCTGAAAGCATATTATTGTTATTCTGGATTCTTCCATATGTTTTTGGCACACATCTAGTCCTAAATACTTACAGCTGAGAACATTGTTCCAACTCTATGTTGTGAAGACATATTTGGAGAGGTGTGCTGATAGCTAACGCAAAGTTATTAATATAATTAAATAAATATGTTTTTATGAATTTTTATTTTGAATGAAGTCTATGGGAGCCTTTAATGTCTTTCATGTTTGAAATATCTAAAGTATCTGTAAGTGTGAAGTCTTCTACCTGCCAAGTGGGGTCAGCATGGCGGTAGTAGCAGAAGTTATCAGTGATCCACTTGTAGATGCAGGACAGAGTGATCTTGTTCTCTTTACTGGCCCGCATGGCCATGCAGATGAGGGTGGCATATGAATACGGTGGCTTGATGTGCACGTTGGTCATGTCGTATGACTTATCTGGACAGTGACCGTTTGCCACACCATCAGGGAGGGACTCCATCCTACTGTAGGCTGCTGCTGTGGGCTTCCCCATGGTTAGGGGCATGCCAATTGAGGAGGGGTCCCCAGCTGAAGGGGAGGCTGGGTCATAGCCTACCTGCTGACCAAACAGGTTTGGCTGTTGGTGAGCCTGCTGTGGCACATTGGCACCCAGAATGAGGAACTCCTGCAGCCACTGAAGGCTGGTCAGGCTGTCGTCCACACTGATGGAGCTCCAGCAGATGTTGTCTTTTTTGTTGTTATTCTCTCTTCCTCCAGCCCCACCGAGCCCTCGGGCCAGGGGGTCAGTACTGCTCAGGGACAGCATGACTCTTTCCGGCACCCAGGTCTTCTATGTAACCTCAATTCTCTTCCTCCCCTTGCTAGTGCCTGAAGGACAGAAGATATACACCCAAATTCAACAAAGTGTGAAAAGACAGGGATAACGATGACCTTGTTTGGAAAGGCAGAGCCTTGTAGATTTCCACTTCAGTACGAAGCAATGTCTGTCATCTTGACGTTGGGTTGATTAGAAAATATAGGACCTAAAATACTCTGAAGAAAGTTAAATCCTAAGTCTGAGATGTGAAGCCGCTCTTACTCTTCGCAGGTCTCAGAATTTCCCTGATTACTCATGTAGCAGGCTGTATTTAAACAGTTTACTGGTGTAAACATTTCAGTGACATTTTCTAATATTCTTTGAATAAGCATCCTAACTCACCTTTTGTCAGCTGTAATGCTGAGTTGAGATCTACAAATTTCCAAACTGCTTGCTTGGTTTGCACCTGTTGTCGCCTTGTAACTGAGGAAAAAGAAAGAAACGAGGTAGCTCAGTAAAGCTTAGTGCCATCAAAGTTAACGGTGAAAGACCCCAAAGAATAATGAATTTTAAAAAAAAGAAGAAGAATGCATTGACAATATCTACTACGGTACTAAAAAGTATTATTTTTATATTTTAATTATTCCTTTATCAGTCTGTTAATTTTGTTTCACACAGGACATTGTGAGGTTAGCCTCAACACTGTGTATCTCACCCACTTACCAAGGAGCAATTTTTTTTAAATTTATGAACCACCCTTATCAGAAACTGTTAAAACAACACTTGAAGTAATGTAACTTAATCTGGGACAACCAGTTCTATCTTACCACTAAACTAACATTGCAAAAAAAAAAAAAGTTAGCACTACTTTGGCAACTACCTTTATATTTTGCCAATCCAAATATAAACAGATTATTTGCGCTATTAAGACAAAATTATTACTTTTTTTTCACAAATTTATACCAAATGTTCTGGAAATGGAACAGATAAAAGGAAAGAAGAAGCTAATGCAATATTCTTGTTAGCAAACTCCCAACACAGTATTTTCTCTTGTCTTTCTTGGGACATATCAAATATAACCACTCTCACTACGATAACGCTGCCTCTTGTAGACACAATCTAGGTTATAGTTATTAAAACATTAGCTTAAACTGGCTAAATGTATGTTGCACATTTACGATAGTCACTGACTGTGCCTTGTAAGCCCTTTATAAGTTGACATTTTCAAACACATAAATCGCATGGTTACAGACAAAAAATATTAGGTTAGTATACAACACAGACTTAGCTAAAATATAAATGTTTCATATGTCATAAAAGAGGGCTTACCACAGTTGCACAAAATGGCGGCTTTGAAAAAATGGCGTTGATAAAATCTTTTTTTAGATGAGGCGAAGGTGGGCGGAGCTTTTCATTGGAGGAGGTGGGCGGAGATTTTCATTAGCGGAGGTGGGCGGAGATTTCCATTAGCGGAGGTGGGCGGAGATTTCCATTGGAGGAGGTGGGAGGAGATTTCCAGAGGGAATTTCTTAGACTGGACGTGTTAGTGATGGACGATACCACGAAATTTGGCCAAGTAACTGCAGGGCCAGTATCAACGATTCAATATATACTTGTATATAGTATACAAGTATACAAAAAATGCTAATAATAAAATGATAATAAATTAGATCAATAAGTAAATCAAATACAAATATGAACAAATATATTTTACATTATATTAAAAACATTCTAATTAATACAAAATAAAATATCTTAAATTTAAATATCATAGGGCTCAAGAACCTGCAAAGTAAAACATAACAAAACAGTAAATGTTTAAGAGTAGAACATCACCAAGACTAACAGCGGCATCTTCTTCCTCCTCTTTACTTTCGCTTTACTTTCACATCAGATAATGTACAAAAGCTGGATAAGATACAATCATTCAAGTTTTAGATTATTATTTATTTTGATTAATTATCTCTACTGCCTTGGAAAACAGTCTTTCAGCTGGCACAGAGGTTGCAAGTGTTCCAAGTTATTTTTTTGCCACTTTAATGAGCAATGGAAGCCCTGCCTCATTACTTTTCCACTACTGGAAAGGGTCCTTACTCCTTCAGATTACATTTTCCTCCTTGAATCTTCACATCTCAATGTATGCATTTGTGTTTGCACTGCTATTTCCCAGAGAAGCCATCACACGGCTGTCCTACTCCTCCCATAACCCTGTCTTTGATGCTGAACACGCCCCACTGTTGACTTCAGTGTTTGAGGTGGGTGATGTCACTGTCAAGGCAGTTTCCAGGGAGGCAGTGGAAGTTTTTGGAGAAACAGGGGGGGTCGTTGCTTGTTGCCTGTCCATTACAACTGGCCAGCATTTGCATCTCACTGTTCTGAAAGTGCCGCTTGCACTGCATTGCGAGCAGTGATGCCAGGGTGTTCCCCTTCTGCCCAGCGGATGTAGTTGCTTTTGGAGGAGACAGGCCAGAGGCAGGACCTTTAAAATACTTACATACTGTTTGAGGCTTGAGGGCTTCAATGGCTTAGGCTGATCTGTGACCATTCTTCCTTGGTCAATCACAATGTGTTTTTCCCCACAAGACAAAGCACTGTTACAACTGCCTGTTGTTGTTCATACAGTCTCTCCAGCGTATACAACACCAATTTCCATCTTGTCTCTACTACTTGGGTTAGTCTGTGCTCAGGGAACTGCAGCTGACATTGCAATTCTTTAAGCTTGTAAGATGCTTTTGTGCTCTGGTGAAAGCACTTAACAATCATACCACATTTCACCAGGATGGAGTCCAGATCTGTTTCAGCGTTAATGGCATCTTTAACAACCAAGTTGAGAGTGTGTGAAAAAACATGGAATATGCTTCCAGTGGCTTTTCCTCACAGCTGAGACCATATTGGCTCCATTGTCTGTAACAACAGCATGGATTTTGTTGGCAATGCCCCAGTCATCAGATATCTTTGTTGGGAATTCACATATATTGTCCACTCTGCGCTGTACATCTACATGAATTGTCTCCAGATTGCAAGCCTGCATCTGCCAGTTTTGATCAATGAAATGTCCTGACACAGTCAAATATGCTTCTGTTGTTCTTGATGTCCACGTATCAGTGGCTAAAACCACACTGCTGTCTATGAAGCCTTTGAGGGCTGTTCTGACTTGCTCATATAACTTGGGGATTTTACCCACCATCAACGTTTTCCTACCAGGGATATGGTATCTGGGATCCAACACCTTCATAAATTGCTGAAAAATTGGCATCCTCCACAATTGAAACAGGTTGCAAGTCAGTTACAAACATGCTGACAAGGCTCTGTGTTTTGGCCCTGGCTCTTTGGGAATCATCTGAAAGGAATAATGTTGCCCAATCACAAAAAAGGGAAATGAAAATGCTATTTAGATATGTTGTTCTAAGCAAAAAACATAGAGGTATTGACTTGATTATATATTTTTCAAAATTCTTTATAGGATTGTTTTTTTTAATTTCCTATTTCCTTCTATATATTTTTTATATAGTTAGTGCCTTGCTCACAGTTCACTGTGTGGCAGCACCATGGCAGATTGATATACTACAAGTGAGGCTCTTATTTGATCACCACATTAGTGACAAGGAGAGTGTCCAGGAAACTGAGAGTGAGAATAGATCAGAGAAGGAAGCCTCAGAAGCTTGACTTGATCCCCACCTGAGAACCAAGGTAGGTTTTCAGCTGAAAATGTCATCAGGATGACGTACAAAATATGCCATAACCTGGACTGATGACATCAAATCCAGCTTTGAACTGTTCCTGAGTCCATAGTGGGTTGTGTTATATGTGAAACTAATTTACAAGACACTTGGAAGGATCTAACCCAGACAGACAAATTATACACAGGTCTTCTGGCAAAATGCCTCATATCTTCAAGTGGCAAGACAGATGTTTTTCTTCTGCAGGGTGTCATATATATTTATATGTTTAGACATTAGTTGCGTCTCAGAAATCTAGAGTGCAATCACTGTTTGTCCCCCTGTCTCCCTCCTTGGTCATTCCTCCAAGATTTCAATTTGAGATTTGAACTTGATTTCAATACCAAAACATTTCTCACTGTCTTATTAATTTAACTGCAGTTTCCAGAAGTCTAGACAGAAAGAAACTAAATTTATTGAGTAAGCATGAAAGCAGTGCTGCTTCTTGATAAAAGTCTCCCTGACAGTTTTGTCTTCAGCTGGAAATGGTAACCTGAATTATCCACTGTTTTTCTTACTGCTGTTGCCTCTGTTGCTGAAGTTGCATGGTCGCATACCATGTCAGAGAAAAATCCACAAAAAGCTGACAACACATGAACAGTCCACAGAAAATGGGGCCAGTCTAAATTGTTCCATCATTATTTAACATTTTAACTCTGTTGGTCATAATGAAAAGTGGTAAAATTTCATGTTGTTTCAGTGTGACCGTACAAACTGAGAATACATTTACACAACCCACTGCAAACAACGTAAGGCAGACAAGACATTCATGAACAAAAAAATAAATATATGACTTTTGCCTGAGTTGAGAGCAACCCTGCAAGTTCTCCTTTGTCCATCAGATGGCACACTTTCTCTTCACTGATAACCTGATGCTCTTCATCCACAGAACAAGTAGACTTTTGACATGTTTGTAATGTAAACATTCTAAAGCTTTACTTTAGATTTAAATTTGTTATATTTATTTTTCTAAAATTCCACTGAATCACTCAAACCTTTCGAGGAAAGCAGAAGGAGTGAAATACTCATCTGACAAAAAAATCAGTTGACTTTTACTACAAACCATTAGAATGTTTACATTATTATTATTGTTCTCCTTCTTCTTATAATAATTATTGTTGTTGTTATTCATAGTAATAGTAGGAGAGGCCTTGGTCACAGCAGTAACTACAGAACTTACTGTCCACTGTGAGGACTTGTGAGGACCCAGGGGCATTAACTGCAGCGTTGACTGCTGAGCAGCTTCAGTGGAGCATTTGGGGATTAAGGATTCTAATTAGCAACCTTTTGGCCATAAGACTGCTGCTGAACTCCTAAAACTTGTTTTTTGCAGCCATGATGGTATTATGTTTCAATACAAACAATGCAAAATTATTTGGGAAAAAAATGTAGAGCGCTAGTAAAGCCAGGGGTACATTTTCTCCAAATAAAATTCTAATCATGCAGGAATTTATTGAATTACCTTCAGAGCGGAGTTTTGTAATATAAATAAAATGTAGATACCACAGGGCAACAATAATGTTGTTTATATATTTTTTGAGATTCATGTTTAATTATTCACATCATTACAGGGAATGGGCTTGTTCACACACCTTATTGAAGCATAAACTACTAAAATAAAATGTAATTCAATTAAATATGTAATAATAATACCATAGCATTCCATCAACTCCATTACCATTGCAATAATAACTTGACAATAATAACAATTGACAGAATGAAGACAATAAAACAGTGGGATAGAAGATGTAATGATGTTTAAACCATATAATAAAAGCTAATATGTGTGAAAATATTAAATGGCAAATTAAAATGAACCCAAAACATTTTTGTATGAAAACAGAAAACCAAGGCCACTCATAATACATATATTGGATTCCTAATAAGTATTTCTAATAATATGCAAGACAATATACTGCCTCTAATCAATTTGGTTTTACAGTGCAAACAGCATGACATCATGATAACAGTATTTCATTTGATCTGCAAAGGTCCGTATAAAAGCCGGAGTTACAGAAGAGGTAACGGGGTGGCTGAGGGGGGCCGAGGGCCAGAATGGGTCACATTTATAGCAGTGAATGATGCTTTCTTTTTCAGGTGTGCTAAACATGTATTCAGCTTAATCCTGTTTAAATCTCAGTTTGTGCAGCTGAAAGAGATATCAGTACCAGTTAGCCCCTGTGCCAAGGCTGAGATAAACTGTGTTTTGAAATGATGGATGAAGAAAATAGAAGGTTCAGTGAGCATTTTTTTCTCTGACAGATAAGATGTATTGAAACTTTGGTCTACTACAGAACAGATGAAATATCCTCATCTATTTGGTTCAGTAGAGATCGTGGGGATAAGGTAGAGTGGTGTTTTCATTTTCTCCTCTGAAAAAAAAATCAATATCTGTTCCCATTGTGCTGCGAGAAGAGATTGAGTCATGGTCACAATAATACTTTCACACAAACATGACACCTGCTCCAGGGACATAAAGTCTTCCTGTCATTTTTGTGCCTCTTCCTCATTTGCGTTCAGTTCCTAAGCAGATTAATATTACTTATGACAGTTAGCATTGGGCTGGTGCCATTTCATTAGTGTGATGTATTGCTGGTGACAGGTGTGGGGAGCCAGATGGGTTGGGGGTTTGAACATCACCTCTGAAATACCATGAGAATCCTCCCGGCTAAGCGTGGACACATCTCTCAGCAGCAGCCTCATCGAGTGGTGTTACTCCTGTGGGGAAGGATCACAGCTGAGACTGCCTCACACTCTGGGCTTATAAAATCACATAAAGCAGACTACTAACACGTAGAAACAAAGACACAAATTGGCAACCATAAGAGATTCATCCATGTGGACCTAATACCTTTTGCAGGAAGAGAAGCAGATTGATCGGGAGGGAATCTAAATAACAAATAACATTCCATATTAGGAAATTTCAATCAAAAAAAGTATGCTGTCTTGTGACTAGGCTAGAGAAAAAGTCAGGATCACCAAACATTTTATCATCTGTGGACTTTGAATGTTTCTACAACTTTTTATTTCAATCCATTTATAGATGTATGGATATTTCACAAAGTATGTGATGAAAACACATGGGTACTTTTCCTAATATGTGGTCATCAGTATACAGTAATAGATGTAATGATATTTGACACTGTGCCATAAAATTCAACCCCATTGAAAGATCAGAGAAAAAGAAAGAACAGCAAAGTCAGCTCCATTCATTCTCTGAGAAACATGAATGTTTTTAAAAATGTCCCCACTCATCCAATCCTTGCTGAGTTATTTGTATCTGGTCCAATGTGGTGGGCTGGCATGGGGGGCTGACCTGGCTAAAAATATTGGAAATATGTAAATTAGCCTCAAGAGTAAGAGGAAGTTGGTGTAAAACTTTTTCTCCTGTAGGAGTGTATCCACACTTCATAATACACAAAAGAGTGAAACTGGTTTCTCTAAAGTAAACTGCACAGACAAACAACTAAAGTAAGTGTAACATACAACAAGCATCACTATACATAAATTGCACTTTTATACATTTTAGTGATTTTGTACATTTATTAATTATTGTTCTCAGTATCCTCCTCACACATGCACAGAGACTTACTCTTTGACATTAAAAAAGCCTTTTAAAAGCCCCACACAGTTGGGTCCCAAGTGTTGTTCTTTGCACACAGAAGGTCAGGTATTCGTTAAAAAAAGCACTATGGCTTATCTTAAATGAGAATTTTAACACCCACTCATGTCAATAAAATCTATACATTTTACAATGATAATACAGTCTTAAAGTCTATAAGTCTTAAAGTAGTTTCACACATAGAAAACCTTCATGAAATCAACATTTTTTCACAAACAATTTAAAAAAAAATTTCCTTTCCTGTCTCTTTTTCTAAAATCATTCCATAGATCACTTAAAGGTTTTTCACACTGTAGATAGTCTTGTTGTCCCTGTGATGATATGAACAGCTGCTTTGCTGTGGCATCTATGTTCATTAGACATTGGGACTATAGCTCCTGCATAAATCAGCATCAAAATGTAATTTCAAAACTACTTTATATTACAAAGTTTGCATGAGCATATAAAAGACTCTTGTATTTCTCCGTAGCGATGCAAAGGGTATTGAGTGAAAAGTGTACCTCAAAAGCAACTTTTCCTCAAAGGGGAGTGTCAATCCGGAGGCTGGGGTCTCCGCCTACTGACAGTTCAAGGTCAAACAGCTGGCCCAGGTCGACAGTGGAGCTACAGAGGAAATCACTGTGGCCTTGCTCCTCTTCTTCAGGCCACGGGCTCTCAAGAAGGCTGTGGCGAGGAAGGTCTCCTGATCAAAATCTGACATGTCATTACTCCTTTGGTTCTCTACCAACCCATGGATGTCATCTGTCCCCACAGGGTCTTCACCAGGGGTAATGTGGGTCCCCCATACTGTCAGGTCGTCCTCTTTCATGATGGGTCTCAGTGGTTCCGCACTCTCCAAATTGAGCTCACGGTTGAGGGCTGAGTCCAGCAGGTCAACCCAGTCAATGTCCTCCTTCAGAGTTCCTATTTCTTTTTGGCCATCTACAGGAAAAAGTGGAGAGCTGGAGCGCCGCGGGACTTTACTGGCGCCATTTCTGGTGCCCACGGATTGTTTCCTCTTGTTACCACCACTTCCACTATCCACTCGCCAAGATCCCAGCATGGTACCCTCAGCCATATGAGGGTCCCAGGTTTGGTCAGCCCCAGTTGCCTCTTCGAACTCTCTAAGGAACCTTTGGGACTCTGAGTTGATGCAAGAGCATCTGGGTTGAGGCTGGAGGTTGACCCTGAGCCTGTTCTGCAGTGTCGGGTTGATCTGGACCGGTGACATTCGTGTCTTCTTGTAGGCACTACTCAGGAGGCGCTCAGCGTACTGTGGGTCAATCTTCCAGAAATTACCCTTTCCTGGCTCGTCTTTCTGGCGAGGAACCTTGATAAAGCACTTGTTGAGTGACAGAGTGTTTCGAATGGAGTTCTGAAAACAGAGGGGCATATTGTCAAATAAGAGCTGACATATTTATTTACCTAAACAACTGTTCTGTTGTAAAATGGAAAAGCATGTACATCTTCAAAATGTCACAAGAACAGCTAATATAACCTATAATTTTCACAAAATATCTAGTTACGCAGTGAGCGGCACTTGGCCGAGAAATTACTCTGGATGGGTCTCCAAATCTTTTGGCTTTTTTCCCCTTTATTTGGCAGTTTTCTTCAAACTCGTATTTTTTTTCATAGAATTGTACAGTAAATCAATTGTCAGTTACTATCCTGTTGCCTAAGTCCACAACAGGTTCAGGACAAGTTCCCATAGACATATTTTCAGCATAAGACACAGGAGCATCTATAAAACTAGATGGTGACAAAATAAGCTAGAGTAACATCATTCTCCATTGTCAGACAGTCGTTCGCTCCAAGGTCAGCTCTGTCAAGACACTATTTTATTGGCTTTGGGTATAAATGAAATTACTTTCAAACTCCATCAAATTTTCATCATTTTACCTGATACCAAAAATTTCAGACTTAATTGCTTATCGTGTTGTTATGCATAGAAGAGCTAATAGGTGGATTTTGAACACGGGAGTACAAACAAGATAAGGAATCATTTATCTAGCAAAATTATACCTTTCTTTAAAATTCCTGCCCCTTTTTGATGCCTTTCTTTAGTCCTCCATTACTTTTGTCTGCTCAGAATGAAAAATTGAGCTACAAAACAATAAGAAACATCAAGAAATACTCTATATTTTTAGGTTTTTGTACTACTGAAGAAATTGTTACACAACTTAAACAAAGCCAATTCACTAATACAGTGGCATCTTGCCCAGACTTCTCAGTATGCTAAGTTTCCCTATAATGGAAATTGTCCAGCTCAGACATATTGAGGGATACAGTCAGTAACAAATCCTAAAAAGATGTATTCACACAATGGAAAATGTAGGGGAAGTGACACATTCTTTTTAAGAGAACATTCTGAGTACAGTGTGTGTCTTAAATCACACATCTGTGAGTGTGAAGTCTTCTACCTGCCAGATGGGGTCAGCATGGCGGTAGTAGCAGAAGTTATCAGTGATCCACTTGTAGATGCAGGACAGAGTGATCTTGCTCTCTTTACTGGCTTGCATGGCCATGCAGATGAGGGTGGCATACGAATATGGTGGCTTGATGTGCATGTTGGTCTTGTAGTCCACCTCATCTGGACAGTGACCGTGTGCCACAATGCCAGGGAGGGACTGCATCCTGCTGTAGGCTGCTGCTGTGGACTTCCCCAGGGTCAGGGGCAGGCCGATGGTGGTGTCTCCGGTAAAAGGGGAGGCTGGGGCATCTGAGTCCACCTCCTGGCGGAACAGGTGCGGTTGTTGGTGAGCCTGCTGTGGCATGTTGACACCGAGAACAAGGAACTCCTGCAGCCACTGAAGGCTGGTCAGGCTGTCGTCCACACTGATGGAGCTCCAGCAGATGTTGCTGTTTTTGTTGTTGTTGTCTCTTCCTCCAGCTCCATCGAGCCTTCGGGCCAGGGGGTCGGTACAGCTCAGAGACAGCATGGCTCTCTCCAGCACCCTTCTCCTCCCTGTCACCTTAGTTCTCTTCCTTCCCGTGCTAGTGCCTGCAGGAACGAAGATATACACCCAACTTCAACAAAGTGTGAAAAGACAAGCACAATGATGACCCCATTTGAAAACAGAGAGACTAAAGTGAAGTGAAGTATTTGTAGACTACCACTTCAGTGCTGTGCCATGTCTGTCAGCTAGATGTGTGAGTGATTTGAAAATATACAGTAGGATCTAAAATACTTGCAGGTCTCAGAACTTCCCTGATTATCTCTGATGTGCACTTGACGCACATCACCCACAGCAGAATGTTACAGCTTTCAACTCGTATGTGTAGAAAAGGTTAACAGACTTTGAAAAAGATCTCAGCAAAATGTGTTATATAATAAATTTACCAGAACTTTTACTGGGTATATGCCCAAAATATATATATTAATTTATTTAAAGCTACAAGAAAAGCTTTTCAAGATTTTTCAACTTTTATAAAATAATAATTTTATTGTAAATATATGTAATAATTTATCATTTATTATTGAATTGTAATGTATTTGTCTAGCTCAGATGTTGAAGGCTTTCAGAATGAGCGGGCTGTATTTGAACAGTTTAGTGGTGTAAACAATTCATTGACATATTTTCAAACACTCTTTGATAAATTATAAAAAAACTCACCGTTTATCAGCTGTAATGTTGAGAACTTTCCCAAACGAGCAGCTTACTGATGTGCACCCACACCTTGCTTGGTTTGCATCTGTTGTCAGCTTGTAACTGAGAAATAGAAAGAAACAAGAGGAATTCCTACGGATAGTGTTTGGTGCTGCGTTGTCCCCAGTTTACATTAAACGTCCCTCAAGTATTAAACTATGAGGAAACTACGACTCACAGTGTTTGGTCAAGACAACAACAATAATAATGCATTGGTGTCTTAACAAAAATATATTAAAAGTACAGAAATTAAAACATTGACCCTTAGAGATTTGTTTAAAAATGTCACTGTATGTATACAATGTAAAATAAGTAAAATAAGTTAACTTTACTTCTAAAAATGGTATGTATCAATTATTTGTGTCCTGTTTAGGTCTAAGGTTTATTAGTTAATTTTAGAAAAAATATAGAATCACTGACAGCAACATTGCATTTCCCCACTAAAAAAAAAAAATTTATAAAATAAAAAAAAATAAATAAATGGTAGCGCTACTTTGAAAATCATCTTTATTTGGATTAACCAAATATAAACAGAATATTTGCACTATTAAGACAAACCTAACATGTTTTCACCATTTTAGCATTAATATTGATATTGAAGCTGTTAAACCTTGTAACTAGCTAGAACTGTGCTGGCAGCCAACGTTAGCCATTTGCCATTGGTCATAAAACGTAACTGCTAATTTACCATTCATGCTAGCAAACTCCCGACAAAGTCTTTTCTATTTCTTTCTTTCTAGGATATCTCACATCTCTTGTAGACACTGTCTAGTTTATGTAGTTATTAAAACGCGTTAACGTTGGCTAAATGTATGTCACACATTTAAGCTGCCCTGTTGCAATTCAACATTTTCTACGCAAAACCTTTTTCTACACAAAAACATTTATTGTTACAAACATTATTAAGTTAGTATAAAACACAGAATTGGCTAATATGTTTTAAAAAATATTTAATATGCCATAAAAAAGGCTTACCACAGTCGCACAAAATGGCGTCGCTGATAAAATGGCGTCAATAAAATTCCGAAGGTTTTTGAGAGGAGGCGGAGGTGGGCGGAGCTTTCCAGAGGCGGAGGTGGGCGGGGATTTCCAGAGGCGGAGGTGGGCGGAGCTTTCCAGAGACATCTACTTCCAGAGAATTTTTTTTACTACTTTTATTTAAAATTTTTGTCTGACAACAAATGAACTGATAACTGAGAGAGCAGAAGAGAGAAAAAAAAACACTGAACTGCTGAAGTTGGAGGTTGGATTGCATGATGTCATAATTAATCTGCTGGAGCAGAAAATTTCAAAAACTGCATAAAACTAAAACTCTGAATATTTAAAAACCATAATAGATACTTTAAAAGCTGATTAAAAGACTAATAGATGAAAGTCTTATGATTTGCTAAAAGTTCGAGTGGTTTCTCTAGGCTGAAGGATGCCTGACTATTTAAAGCTGGAACAAGACAAAGCTAAAGAGAGGAGCTGAATAAGAAAGAATTGACAAAAAAAACATGAATATTACAAAAAGTATAAACTATTCATAATAGATTAGCATCTTAAATGGAATTATATTTGATCCATGTCGCAGTATTATAATGCTTACCTTCATAAAACTCTATCCTCTGTTATTTGCCTGTATTTTCAACTGTATTTTCAGCTTTATTTTACCCACATTGCTCCATCATTCCACATACATCCTCATACATCCACCTCCATCAACTCCTCATACATCCAGTCTAGTTAGTAAATGATCTGGGAAAACAATACGAGAGCTCACAGCTTTCACGCACCATCAGAATACAGTTATAATTTTATTGGCAGTTCAGGTTGATTAAATATTAACTACCTTCTGTTCCCATGAGGAGTGTATTATCTGTTGGTTGCTGTATCTGCTCTTCTTTTTCCCACTTATGAACCATATAAGTACTGCGGCCAGACAATAAAATGAATCCATAAATAAACACCCCAAGTAAAAGGCCTTTAACTCCAGTTATGAACACACATTAAGATATGTTATGTTAAGCTGAATGCCAATTAGCCACATCTAAAAAAGAGTTGGCAGCACTTTAATTTTATATTTTTAAAGCGACTGTGTCAAATAAAATTAAATCTATTTCTCTTCCTGTCTTGCCTGAAGGTCAAATGTTTCAACCAGTCTTTGTAGGAGAATAATGCTTTATTTAATGATCTCTATGTGGATCAAAGGATTTTACGTTGAGGAATATGATGTAGAAATCTGGTGCCAATCTGTTCCATTAAAAGGCCCATCAGTGTAATGAGCCACTGGCATGAAAAGAAAATGAGCTCGGAGAGAGAAGGGGGATGTTATGTCAAGACTGAGAGCTCTTATTGTCTGTTTCTTATTATGGCAGAATAATTACACCGTTTAAACCAGGATGCTGCATCTCACACACACATACTCAGATTGTTTTGGCGATTTGTAACTAGAGGGCAACATTTTATGGAACATCGCAGTGTATCACAGTAACACCACAAACCTTTGATGAAAGTTTAATTGTTTACTTATTGGGGTCTGCTGCCATTTTTCACGGAGGGAAACAGTGGGAGAGCGGAGGAGAATGTGGAGTCAACTATTCGATATTTACTGGAATGACTGAAATGTAGAAAGACACACTGGCTCAATATTCAAGGTGTTGAATCATATCTCATATGGCTACTGTAGCTTTCGCATCAAATAGTTCCCTATCTTAGCATGCCTGAACCAGGGAACATATGAATTATGAATGTCTGAAGACTACGGGCTTTTTTTATTTGCAATTTAAGGGCCCCAAATCTTTTGACGTACTAAATTATTCATATATTCAAATGAATCCAACTTTAAGGACATTTTTTCCCCTTTCGTCTCCTCTTTCATGAATTTAGAGTGCACCCTTCATAGGGGTTGGGCAAAATTGGTAAGACTATTAGTGGCAAAGGTCTTAGCAGAGCAGTGTTTTTTTAGGTTTGTACATGGAACCTGTCATTTTTTTTGTTGCTCTCGTAGTGGAGAATGATTTGGAGACAATGCTGATATCACACTGCCATCTTGCTCATTGTTATTCTGGACAAGTATTTGCCTGTCAGGCTGCTGTGCTGTGTGTGTATGTGTGAGTATGTTCTCTCTGCTCCATGCCCTCAGATCTGTGCACATCAATTTGATTGGCACGACACTGCAGTGAAATGAAAAACTGGAGTGTAGCGCATTTTTATTGGCTGGCGTCTGATGTTCAAGATCTGTTAAACACCAAACTGAAATAATTCTGCACAATACCAAAGAGACATGAACAAAATATATTATAGTCTGTGTCTTCATGATGAGGGAGGCAAATGTACTTTCTCCTGCAATAAGTAGAAGACAAGTGAAACAGCTCTCCAGTGCTCATCAAAGCCTTAAACTTAGCTTTTTGTGATCTTCTCTCAGTAGGGTGTTTTGCAAAATGGTTTAGATGTAACACATATCCGATACTGCATCTTAAATACACTCAACTTCTAACATATTTGCAGCTAATATCTTGACACTTTCCCGTCTGTTATCTCAGAGTTTAAAGACATTCACACAAATTTAGCAGAGCAAGCTTCTCCACACGCGCGGCAGTCCAAAATAGTCCTTAAATGCATTTGCACCCTTCTCATTTTTGCAAGTCTCCTCCTCATTAACATGCAGTGCAGAGACTGGTGTCCTCACAAGGGCAGCACTAAGATGGCATGGAGTCAGAACAGGCTGGGATATCGGGGAATAACACGGAATAGGCGGCCACTTTTTCGCCTTCTGGGATTAGTGACAAAAGCCAGCTGAGGCCAAAGCTCTTATCTCCATCCTTCAGTCCTCTCTCGCACACACAGACACACACGGGCAAAACAAAAACCACAGAGAAACACTTGAGTTTGCATGGAGACAAGCACGTGTACTCAATAAAGTCTTAATTAGCTTTGCCAAAGATATTCCCTTATCAGGACAATAAGGAATTGTGTGTGTATTGATTCTGTATCTCTATTAGAAAAAGCTCTTGCAGACTGCAATTAGTAGAGTGTAGGTCAGAGGAAGTAATTATTAGTATAATTGAATGAAGTGCAGTGCTCCTTTTCTGTGTCCTTGATTCCTCCCTCAACACTGCAGACACCAGTGAAACTGCCTACAGCATCTCATTACAATATTTATTAACTTTTTTTTTGGTTGGTTGGTTGGTTCAGATTAAGAAAATATTCACAAATGGATGTGTGCTCATCATCCCAAACCACTTCATGCAGCTGTCAAATGTTTGTGTGAAATGCACATGAATGTTAGTAGAAGTAATATGATGTGAGTAAACGTTACATTTGGAATTTATTTCTGTTCCTTATTGATGTTATTCCCCTCTGGTGCCTGTGTCAGATGGCAGAAGACAGAGGCATCTGTGGAGGAGGAGGTGCCTGTTCCCCTTCACAGAGCAGCGACAGGCATCATCTGCCACACAATTAACGCGGACAGGAGATTCAGAGTCATGCATAAAATTTATTTTAGATCAAAAGCGACTGAACCTTGTTTGGAGTGTTTCATTTCCAAAATTGGTTCCCTACTCTTACAATTATTTTTACCATCAAAGTAAAGTACTTTAAAGGATTGCTTCACCCAAAGATACAGTATGTTCTCAATTGAAACTTTCTATCAAAAGACAGCAATTATTAAAACTGATGATGGCACATAGACTATTTGAAGAAATGCAACAAAATGTACTATGTCCAATATAGCCCTGTCTACCAAAAATTAAATTTTTATACAACTAAGCTGCAATAACAACTTGCAAATACATTAATACTGAACATTATTAATTAAATGTTCAGTACACAATAAAATGTATCTGACTTATTAACCATTTTATGGTTGTGTTTGGGGACTTGAGGCACTTTAAAAAAATTTCCTCCCCAAAAATCTGGAGTAAACCTTGGTTTGGTAATACGACAACACCCAACCACCTCTTTGCTTTCCTTCCTTTATTCTTTTCAAACATTAAGTGTCAATCAGATCATATGCGTTTACTGATTACACTACTGATCCGGGTTTGAAGTTTGGTTTGTGTGGTTTTTAGGAGACAGGGTTGTGTTGTGTGTTTGAGGGGCTGTATCCCCTCATGGTTGCCGTAGGGTGGAACTGTCAATGAGCTACTGCTTTAGACACATGTAGGAGAAGAAAAAAAAAAGATTTTCCTGATGGGCACTGCAATGTGCATCCATATATCTGGAAAGAGACAGTGGGAGTACGATTTCCAGTATTGGTCTGTTGGCCCATCACTTTTGTCCAGACAGTCATACCCAGAGGATTTCCTCCCCCACCAACAGAGGATCATATTTTTTACTTTTTCAATAAAATACACTCCTACTTGTTGGCCATTTATGGTGTTTTCTAATAACCTCGGTGCTCTGTGAACCTTTCATCTAGCGCCATCATTAGGTAAAATTTTACTTTCTTTGGTTTATGATGAAGTACCCACAAAATTAATCAAATTCTCATCAGCCTCAGCTTTATTTGCATTAGCATGTTAACATGCTAAACTATGCTGTAAGCCTAGTAAATATGATCATTTCCATTAAGTTGTGTTCGGCTGAAAACAATACAGTTATCATTACTTTGTTGACTGATAAATTGGATGACTTTTTTTTCCACAGAAATTAGCATTTTGGAAAGCTATTCATTTTTATTCGTTGTAGCATATGTTGACTGACAATCGCATTAAGAACAAATGTGCTTAGTTACTAATAAACAGTTTAGACGGGGATTAGACGGAGCGATGGGGAGAGCCAAAAGATAAAATGAGAGCTTGAAGATGAAGAGAGGCATGGAGAGGGGTGCTGAGAAAGTGAGAGCTGCTTCTCTCTGCTTGGGCCGCCCGCTCTTTTCTTATTCATCTGCCAGTTTGGGTTCTCATTTGAGCAGTTCGGTCTGGCAGCACGATAGCAGCCGGTTATTGCTCACCGCTGGATACTGTCTACTGACGCAGTTTGCCTGTGAGCAGGCAGGGAGCGAGGCCATGTCCCTCACACAAACACCAGACAGAATGGAAACAAAGGCTTTGTTGAGTGTGTGTGTGTTTTGGAGGGTGTACATGTAATTACAAGTATGGATTTATCAGTCAATTCATCAATCCTCATTAATTTGACCGCAAGTCTCTTCATTTAGCCATGAGTCTGCCAAGGCTGATGAACTATTGAGGAATATTTGCTAAATGAAAATTAGAAGACAAAAGACAGAGGGAGAGTTCTTAATGAAAGAGTGATGAGCTGGGAGAAACGAGGGAGGGTGGAGACATTTGAATAAACACAGCTCCCTTCATTTTTCCTCTTAAACATTTCTTGAGCAAAATCAAACATCAGTGAGCCTTTATTACTACAACAGGTCCGAAGCATGCATGTCCCCTTCCGAATGTTCGTCCACTAAAAAGACAGGTTCGTATCTGACAGTGTCTACTCCAGATGGAGTGTCGTGTGTGTGTGTGTGTGTGTGTGTCACACAGAATGACAGAGAGAGAGAGACAGAGAGAGAGCGAGGGAGGGAGAGTGAAAGGGAGAGCAGACAGACTCACGGGGAAGATCTCAGGGTAACAGATCTGGTTTGCTCGGCTGAAAGACCAAACAGAACGGGATGGATTTCTGCACAACGTGAACAGAAGCGAGGAGAAGCTGCCTCACACACACATTAAAAGGTCTGTAACTATTCCTTTTTTTCCCAGCAATTTCATGTATGCTGCAGGCAGCTTTCTTTATGAAACGTTTCCAAATTGTTTTTAAGAGGGAGCCAGGGTAGAGGCGGTCTTAATCTGATTTGGAAGAGGGGATCCCTGCTGGATAGAAAGCCTCAAATGTATAATTTCTTTTCACTTGCTAACAACTTTATTCAGAGGTTTATTGCTGCCTACAGATCTCTAGTGAGAAAACAAACTGTGTTGCAGGGAGAGTGATGGGAAAGAATGCGTTAAGAGTTTGGGTAGTAAAATAAAAGATGACAAAGATATAAATCTTTCAAGAGGCTTGTCAACGGCTGAGTTGACATCTAATAAACAGGATGAATGCAGAGATTTCAAATCTGCATTTATTGAGCAACTTGGGAAATGAGCGGGTTTCCAAAGTGGCAGTTGAGAAAAAAAAAAAAAGCACTGACTGATGAGTGGAGCAATTGTACCTTCAGATTGAGACAAAATGGAAGGGGGCACAAAAGTGCCCATTCAGGGCAACGACAGCGGGACTTGTTTGTGCTTGAAATGTTGCATGATTCACCCCGTTCGCCCTAATCAACACAGCAGAAATTAGCTGCACACAAGACACGGAGTGAGTATCAAATTTATTGGCAACAGCACTCAGAAGTTCCAGGAGTAATTAACAGATATGAGAACGAGGTGTAAAAATGCACTTCACCACAGGGATAAACCAACACACATGCAAATACTCAGACATCAAAGCAAAAGAGCTAATTATCCACACTGGCCACTGACCAAAAAAAAAACCTTTCTGTTCAGAATATCACGTTTTCTCTCTGTTTGTCAAGACTTTAACTCATGTTACCTTTCAATTCATTCTAAGCTCTTTGCAACCTCTTTCATGTCACACTCGTGGCATTGAGGCGTTTTGAAATCCCTACTACGTTCACTGAGGGCATCAGATAACGGTGAAGCACTGGGGCAAAAGCCCGGGTGCAGCTTCGAGTGGATTCAGGTGTGGCAGGATTTTCTCATTCAAATGGAAAAGGCTATGAATAAAAAGATTAGTTTATTGTTTGTAGACTCATTTGAATTCCACCGTTTTTCTGTTTTGGAAACTTGGGTGTCATTAACAGGCATATGGTACTTAATATATGTATATATAATATATATATATGTATGCACCATCTTTTAAAGGTAAAAACTAAAACAACCCAAAGTGGAGAGACAGATAAAAGCTTCTGACAAATACTGAAACACTACTTTCCTAATGTTTTCATCATTCCTGGTTATCATCTCTGACCTCTGTGTGAGTTATCTGGGGGTATTTGGAGATGATTGAAATTCATGTGGTTGATCCTTAGCTCAGTTTTCCCGCTGATCCGGTTCAGATGGGAGATTTATAACATGTTAAAAAATTCAGGCTACGTTTATCTCCTGGCAATCTGCTGTTGGAGACGAAATTGGCCGTGTACATGTGTGGCAGTGCATGCAGCATGTGTGAAATTCTTGATGTACTACTGTATATGTCCATGCATGTGAATGAATGTGCCTGGTATTTCTGCTATTGGCTCAGCTTGTCTTTGTTTGTTCAGGCTTGTGGTCTGAATACCGACTAGAAAGTATGTGTGTGCGCGAACGAACACACACACACACACACACAAATATGGCCCAAATGCCATGACATTTTGCCACACATGGATCTTGTCCATTATTGATGATGTGAAGAGCTAATGCCAGCACTGAGCAGACAACAGAATGCATCTCTGTCTGATCTTTAGGTTTTAGTGAATTTAATGAAATTTGAATTCATTAATATTAAAATTCTTATTAGTAAAAAAAGCCCAATTACAGGGTATTTATGTAGCCAGGCCACATTATATACAATAAAACAGTGACGGTGAAGTTGTTTTATAGGGATGTGATAATATGAAGTAGGATTGAGCAACAGATTGAGAAAGTGGAGCAGAGGAAGCTGCATGGCACAATTTCTCAGGAGGAGTTTGGCTGAACATACTTCACCAGCAGAGGATGAGATTATTTGAAGAGTGACTTGCAGAGTCTGTGCAGCTCTTGATCGGGACAAAGGGGAGCTTTGGGAGTACAGCCCTTACTGTCTATAAATACAGACTGATGGTAGACTCAAGCCAAGACTGCACGTGCAAAGGTGGAGCAACGAGAGAAGAAAGCTACGGAACATCGTGAGCAGAAATTTGCTGGAGGCAGCCTGGTTTGAAGAGTGTGCAGTAGAGATAGGCAATGCTATACAGTACACAGTATATTAAAAATTCTTGGCATAGCCCAGAGGGCAATGCTGACATTGAAAAACTTGAAATATATAATCAGAAAAAGTCGTAGCGGAAAGGGAAAAGGAAGAGATCCAGGCTGGGAGACTCGGAAGGCCTGCGCAGGCCTCAAAATACCTGAACTCTGCATGGCCCTAACTGGGAGTGAGGAGAAGCCACTTCTTCTACAGCTTGAAGACTGTGTACGAGCCAATGATGGCATTTCTCTTCTTTTGTTTTCCCATAATCGCGCTGTCTCTTGATAAATTAGGTAATGAATAAGCGTATGTCCATCAACAATGACATAATCAAATATGTCAGATAATTGTCTTTGAAGTTTGCCTAAATAGTTGTCAAGGAAACGAATGTTTGTACAGTTTTGTTGTTAGATACGGACGAGAGCAACAATTGAGTTGTGCAAGGTCAATAGCTGTTGACGTACAGGGTTTTCTTTGCTTATCACCCAACGTGATCTGTAGAATTATTTGTCATCTGCTCAATTGTGGAACACAGAAATTCAATAAAGCTGCTGCATTTTACAATACATCGTCCTCTGGACGGATAATTGTTGGACCACTGAACACGAGTAAGCCTGCCTCTACAGACTTGTTAAAGAAGGACATAGATGTAAGTCCAGTCAAGTATGCAACCTCAGCCTGTGGCTCTGGTTCAGTCTCAAGGAATGGCTGTGAGTCCTGAAAACCAGACAGACCACTGCACTCTCAGAGGAGCAGCTATTGCCACCAGCTTCTATTATCCGGGAACAGCAGCCCAACAGAGAGGCCAATCATGCTTTCAACAGACCATGTCTGCTCAGAGGGACATACAGGAGCAGGAAGCCTTCCCTTTGTCACAAACTGGGCTTGCACATTTTGAGCCTAAGCAGCTGGAGACAAGACAGGGTTTGTTACAAAGGGCACAGAACATACAGATTGTAGCTCAGTGGGAAAGAGAGAAAGAAGTCAGACTTTATTTCTCTGGTCTCAGCTGGCTAAAGAACTGGACAAAGACAGGCTTGTTGTAGAGATGTAGAGAAGAACAACATGGAGACTTAAGATCAACTGCATGAAAAGCTGTGAAGGTGTGATGGCTTAACAGGCAATGTCAGAAAATGACAGTGTGGTGAAAAAAAAACTCTGACCCAACAAAATTAGAGGAAAAAAACTATTTACATGATGATGTTTGAGACTATAGTTGACCAATGGTCACATTAAAACTAATGCGTTTCGTTTTTTAATGTGGCCAACAGACACAAGCCAGAACGCCCTGTGTGGATCCGTGCCGTTTGTGCTTAGAACCTGCGAAGAAAGTTACCCAGCTGAAACTTGCTGCAGAGAGACACACGTGTACACTGGGGTGTGTCAGTACCTTTTGATATCACTTGTGGGTGGAGGTACTATCAAACATTTTTATCCAATCCCCTTTCACAAATGATGGGTGTGGGTGGTACGTAAATAAGAGAGGGTGAATGTGTGGCTGTGTTGCTTGGCAGAAATACATGAGATTGCTGATCATTTAGATGTAAAAATAAACTACTCACACCCAACACATTATACTACATAAACCATGTGTAGACGTTTCTTAATTTTCACCAGTTAACATGCCTCATTTTCCCAATTAGCCTCTGGTGTCCCCTGTGCTGCACCAGAAACTATCCCAAAGGAAAATAACTACTGGTATTTATCATACGTAGGCGGGTGTGAGTGTGTGTGCGCATATGTATGTCTGACCTCTTCAGCCTCAGTGGGACTGCGTGGCCTGCTCTCTTAAAGTAGATTAGCTTGAAAAAAAACCGAAACGTACCATGTTGCCTGGATACAAAAAGCATCATTAAGCACAATTATCAGCCACTTCAGCTCACAATGTGGCTTCATCACAGACTTCAAAACAACATATCATTAACGACAGCAACATATACAGAGGAGGGGAAAGAGCAGTGGATAGAGACGAGGAAAAGGTGGCAGAAGAGAAGAAGAAATTATAGCAGAAAGATGTACAGTGGGAGTTCTCGTTTTTGACAAATACGTGACATAATAGACGCTGAGATTGCAAGGGTGAAGTCAAGGACAAAAATATATAACTATCATTAATAATAGTAACGAAGTGAGATGAGAAAGTAGAAAAGATAAATTGTTGGAAGAGAGCAAATGGAATGGCAGGGTAAAATCGATACTTCAACTCGAGAGACACTACAGGAGAAGAGAAACTATTCCAAACTATAAGTTCGCAAAAGTACCAGGCAGTTTTTCATTGTGCCGGGACGACCACAGGGAGTCGCCTGTTTGATAAAGAAAACATAGCTGGGGCAAGAGAGCGTGCAATGGCAGAAAGAGAGTGCAGCCTCAGTCATCTCTCCTCATTATATCCTGCCTCAAGGTACAGTGGGCTGCAGATTGAAGGGAGCAGAGATCGTCTGACTGTACCATCCAGAGAGAACAAATGAGAGTAGGTTGGGGACGGAGGGATGACGGAGTTTCAAAAGTGTCAGTCACAGCTGAGGATTGTGAAAAGTCTGGTCTGTCGTTCTACTTGCAGTGTTCCTGAACTGAACACAGTATTAGAACATCAGACACCGTTTAAAGGTTTGAAGGTTGCTCCAACAGACTGGTGAATGAAAACCACCGGCACCTGTAAAGCAAATCATTTAGACCCCTGCTGGGTTCTTTGTGATAGTTTGAGTTTTAAACAGAGTGGACAGAAAACCAGGAGCCATTGCTCCGTGTAATGAGGTCTTCGTTCGTCCAGCCGGTCCACTCTGATACTTCCCCTGTCTGCAGCCAAATAGTCTTTTATTAAAAAACCAAACGAAAAAACTGTTTCACTTGGCAGAGAACTTCCCCAGGAGAAATCTACCTGGGGAAATCAGTTCCTCTAATCCGCTACCCCGAATATGAAAAACATTGTTTCTTGTTTACCCGACAGTAAAGAAATAAGTTTGTTGGAGAAAATCCATCGTAACTAGGTTTCTGTAAACGCACTGACTGCCACCAGTGATGGAAACTTCCTTCTGTTCAGCACCTGCACACATCCATCCTTTTTTTCATGCTTCTTTCCACTTTGAAAGCATTTCAGAGATGGAAATTGTAAAGAAAACCAACAAATAATTAAATAATCAGACCCAATGTGATCTGATCAGTCAAGTGTTTCTACTAAATTAACAAAAACAGCCCAAAAATTGCCTGGCGTTACAGACCTACCGCTGTCAATAATTTGTATTAGCACTTTCTGAAACTACTGCTCTTACTGCACCGTCCTGTTTCTCACAAACTGGAAAATCTTCTATTAAACTACATGAAGTTACTGCAGCTCGAAGAATCACACAAAAAGCACAATGAGCACAGCTTACTCCACTCCTCTAAATGCAGTATGGCCAGACACACTGGTGGTGCTTGGTGAAATGCAGCCATGAAATGGAGAGAGAGGGGAGGGACGAGTGGGCAGATATGACAGACACACACAGAGAGAAGTGTGTGTGTGTGTGTGTGTGTGTTGACCTCTTGCTTGCATTCTGGTCACGGCCAATTATTTGTCCCTTTGAAGTGTCTTTCTCTGCTGTCATAGATCAAGTGAAGACACAAGGCCGGTCTAAACCAAATGCAAAACAGCCTCCTTCTCCTCTCCAACAAAGACTGTGAACAGTCGCATTTCTAGTAAGTTTTGTGCCATGCAGTAATTTGCAGTGGAACACAATCAGCTGTATTAATACACAGTAGAGTGGAGGAGGCTGGCTCTCAGCTGTCTTTATGAAAGCCTAATTTCATCTGATAAGGATGCCTTCATTTAGGAGCAGACACAGTTCCGGGCACAAAGCCTGACAGGCCTTCAACGAGACAAGCGCTCCCCCTGCTGTTTATTACACTGCGCTTAGTGAAGATCCTTCATTGCAACAGTGATTTGTCCACGAAAACAAGTGTGAAGATTAGGATGATCACAGCCCAACAAGCATAGGATTCTTTTTTTGTGTCTTTTGTGCTTTCCAGAAACGTATCCATTGTATATTTTCTCATTGCGCTGACTTTTAAGGATGATGAAGGACTAAAGCTGGTTTCTCTGGAGCAAATATCCAATTTCAAGTTTATTTATTTATAGTTTAAAATCATTTTAGCCCCCAAAATAAGTGTTTTCATACATTTAATTTTCAGTTTAGGAGGCTAAACCATCTAGGACAAAGCAATAAAGAGTTCTAGTCAATAATTCAAGGCAAGTGTTTGTATAATTTAATTAGGTGGTTCATTATTTCCCTGAACTCTGTCTGGTATGTTAAGAGGGCTGAAAAATCATTTTAATGTTTAATAATCTATTCACATAAATCTGTAAGTTTTACATTAAGCTGTTGGCCGTGAATCAGAAATGCAGAAGAGCTTGTTCTTTTTAATGTCAGCCAAGGTTGTTTGGAGACTTTTTAAGGATGTGGTTGAAAGCTGTGTCAGCAAGCATCTGCCATGTTTAAGTGTCCTGGGGGGCATAAAATCCCTGGTACCTCCGACAGACAAGAGAACCTCTCCAACAGATGTTTAGAATAATGGCTGTTGAAGTGTGTTTCTCTGTTGCTTTACTATAAAACTCTTTTCCTTTTCTTTTCTCTCTCGGAAACCAGTGCAGAACATCAGTCAGGATGTCAGGAATGGACGCCCCGTTGGTGGACAACAATGAGACTGCAATCTCTTCAATTGACAACGGCACCTTCCTCCGTTTCTCCCCGACCTCAGCCTCCACGTCGGCAGCCGCCTCATCGCCAGGACGCCCGGGCAACGTTTACGTCTATGTGTGGCTCTTCCTTGGCCTGCTGATATTCCTGCTGACGCTCCTCATCATCTCCCTCCACAGGCTGAAGAACATAATCTCCTCTTCCTCCTCTGTCCCCGACTGCAGCAGTGAGGGGGGGAGCTCTTTTACCAACATGGAGATCTGTAGCATTTCATCTCAGAGGTCCACCATCTCCTCGCTGTCCACCTGAGGGAGATGAGAAAGAGCAGATACAGACACATATGTCCTCGTGCATTCCCACCAGCATGCATGCTCACCTGCGGACAACAGCCTCGCACGCACACACACACTATCACATACACACACAGCTCAGCTCCTGCTCACTGTGACATACAAACACAAAAGCACATCGCCAGCTACACAGGCGTTAACAATGTGAGTGAACTCACCATGCATGCATATTGTATTCCAGACGATCCAGAGGCTCAGGTGGCACAAGGGAACTGCAGTATAGCTCACAATGTGCAGAAGACGTCCTGTGAGCGGGTTGAAAGAAACTGAATGCTGAATGAGCCTTTCTTAACTATTAAGACAAATGAACCTGACAAACTGCCTTCCATCTGCAGGTAAAAGCTTAATAAGAAACTTGTGTTTCCTCCTCCTTTTTTTGAAAAAGTCATTTACTCTGCTGTATCTGTTACATATACTGTAAAACGAAAAACATTGTTTTAAAGTGAAGCTTTGTACAGCGTGTCTTATAGTATAATGTCTGTAGAGCACACTGCAAAATCCGCATTAAATAATATTCAGAACCTTTCTTTTGTATAAAAATGCATTGCAGTGTCTTTGGAAACTTCTCCCTAACAAAGAGCACATGCCAAATTGGTTCAGGATTGCCCCAGTTCTGGAGAAAGAAGGTAGCACAAGAGAGATGATCGACAAGGTGCTTTGGGTACAAAAGTACAAAAAAGTCAAGGTTGGATTCTATTGACATGCAGTGGAGCCTCTTAACTACAGCTGAAGCCAGAGTGGGTCAAAAGTGGAATAAACTACAGGAAGAAATTGTGGTCGTGAAAGACAGGCCCAGCACCGTAACGGATTACCCGCTCTCGCCTGTCAGCTCACAGGGCGTCTGACTGCAGTCTCCATAGTGACTGAAACACGAGAGCTCTGTGTGTATTTCAGGCTTAAGCCACAGCAATGGTTGTTACTGTCAAAAACACATCTTTTTGTTTTAATACTGAGATACTAGTTTCTTTCGACATGGCAACAAAACCCTAACACATTGACAAATTTATTTGTCACGACATCTCACCAAATTTAGTAACAGCCAAAACCAGTAAAAATATCAGTTATAATGGTAAAAAAATAATAATTCAGATTTTTCCTCTTATGTTTTTAAATGGTAAATGCCTGCTCTCTCTCCAGCAAATCGCTCATGCTACTGCAAGGGCGTGGGCTGGAAATGGAAACTGATTTTTTTGTAAAAAACAAATGCAGGGAAAAAAACAAATCAAAATTTGATTTGAAAGCATGGAACTAGTTCAGGTTAGTACCAGACATCTGAAGTGAAAATCACAGCAAAGCAGATGGTTTAAAATATATTGAAGTGTGTTTAGAGGCAAGCTGAAGAGTTTCTTGGAGTCATTTTAGAATGGTGTCTCATAAATGCTACAGGCCAATCAGATCCTCACTGTTTCTCTCTATGTATGTGCAGCACTACTGTAAAAAAAAAAATACAGAATACAGAATATGTGACCAATGAAAAGTCATCAAATTCTTTGCATATTTTATTTTTCTTATCATGATTTTTTTAACTCACACATGTCATATTTTACATCTTTGCAATAAAACATGAATACAATAGTTTTTAGGGTTTCATAGATCCAAAAATATTTAACTTTTTTTTTTGGATACGTAAGTCGATAGAGTATGTGCATGTGCGCATTTGATCAAGATGGCTTCACACATACAGTACATCTCACGTTTCATCCCGTCTCCTCCCTGCTTTCCCACTATCAGCTACAGAATCATGATATTGCTTACAACTGTGAGGTTGTAAAACTTAATAATCACACATGAGCTCATGTCTTAAATACAAACATCAATGCACAAATAATCCCGTAGGGAAAATGGACCTAAACAAAATGGCAGCCGACCAGAAAGAACCAAGCTAATAAATAATGATATGTGATTGGTGCAAAGTGCAAATACAAAACAAACTTTTACATTGATTTGATTCTCTTTTTTTAAATAATCAACAAATGTGTGTAAGTGAAGGTTGCCTTTGCGCTATCAGTCGTATTCAGCTGATTAAGTCTCCCACCAAGCCTGAACCAAGACTTTATGTACATATTTGACAAAACAATCACCAAATATACAAAGGAAATCATGTCAGTCTTGTGGTTGTCATCGTTGGTGGCACTGGCAAGATCTCGTCATCGTTACCGTCTCGGGCAAAACAACCGCCATCCATGACAACGCTGTTATAACCATCAGTCTTGTCAACATTATAATAATTATTACACAATATTTTACATACGGCAAGTCATTAATAAATTAAAGGTGATAAGCGCAGTTTGTGTAGTGAAAGAACAAGTGTAGACTCTGAAGGAAGCAGAGCCATATTTACACAGAAATCAGATTTAACCCTGCTGTGGGTAGAGAAAAAAATGTATATTAAAAAAGAAAATAAAACCAGATAAAGTCAAATAAGATACAATAAAATCAAATTTTAACCCCAGGCAAATTTTCAAGGATGAATTTAAGACTAATCCAACAGCACCGGTTTCTGAATAGCGGGTGGGGCTGGTTGATTTCTAACCATTTCTACTGTGTTTAGACACATTGAAGGAGTCTTAATTTAAAGTGCACCCAAATAGTTCCCACACTGAAAGATTTACAACTAAATGTTAAAACGAGAACAAAAAGAAAAGAGAAAACCAAACTTAGGCTCTTTGTCTGTGAAGCATTAAGCGTACCAGAAACCACGACTGCACCAGTCTTGTGAGTGGTACGGGTATGACTGACCTCTACACGGTCTGCTTGACTTGCTCTTTTTGCCCCCATTCTGCAGTCTCTATTTTAGTAGCAAGTTTTGGTATGCATCTTCAGGGTGTTATGTGTCTGTGGGTCCACACTTGTGTGTACGTACACGTATTCCACCAGCGCTGCCGTGTCCTCAGAAACGATGAACTTCTAAAGGGAATAAAGCCTAAGGTCTGGTGCGTGTTTTTCCTTCCTCTCAGTACCTGTAGTTTTCCCCGTGTTGCAGATACACAGCAGAATGCATCACCTCCTGTCCTTCAAGTTCTTCTTCTTCCCTCTCCATCCTTCTCTTACTCAAGCGGTCCACCTCAGTACCTGTTCTGGTGTTCGTAGTGCCAGCGGTTGAAGTCTATATTGAACGCCACAATGCTGCCGGACGCCATGCCAGTGATGAGAGTCCTGTGGACAGAAGCACAGATACTTAAATATGTTAACCAAACTACACGCACTCCATAAAATGCCTCTGTTTAAAGTTTACAGGGCATCACGCAGTTTACTCGTTCTACATTTCCTTGGGCCTGGGACATCAACTGAGGTTCGGGTAAAATAAATGACTTATTACTGATCATTCGATATTCTCTGCTGTCCCCTCGGTGGTGTCCCAGTTTCCCTTACAACGGTCGTTAAGAAAACAAGGCCCTAAATCTGGCTGCCTTTTTATAATCGGCCCCACTGCCTACATCTACTTTGGTCTGTCCCTGTTTTACCTCTGGTCATGTGAGAGGTCCATGGCCCGAATGCCAGCGTCACAGCCTGGATAGATGTAAAGCTGTTTAAAGTCACACGCCTGCCACACCTCCACAACTCCATTATCACCTCCTGTCACCAAGTTCTGTCCATCACTACTCAACAGTATTGCCTGGAGAGGAAAAGAAAGAATGAGGATGCTCAAGACACTTTTTACAATACAATTACAATATTTATACATGAATTATGTGAACTCCGACAGCCATACCCGGGTGGAATCGTTAACTTCCATTTGGGCCAGAAGTTTCCCGTTTATGCTGAAGTTGCAGAAGCGGCCTCTCTCATAGTAGATGATGCAATGGCCTTCACTGGACACTGAGATGAGACGGGGCCGCTGACACAGCTCTGGCCCCTCCAGGGCCCGAAGAAGGTCCCCTGTGATAGTGTGGACTAGGCATGGGCCCTCTGAGGAGCAGGTACAAAGCAGTACACAGTTGGGTGAAAAGGTTTGTAACCACTCACAACACAAATGATCAAAAATGTAAATATGTCAAGATCAGAAATTAACATTATGATGTAATATCAGGTGTCTGATCTTTAAAAACAGGTATGTGTGGTGAGAAAAAAAACTCGAGGAGAGGAACACTAGTACCAGTCATTTGTACTTGCTGAATGTGCATTAAACATTATGATTTTTTTTTTTTTTTTTTATATATATGTTAACATATGCCAGCAGGAGACAAATGTTTATTGTAAAGAAGAGTCTACTGGAAACCTGCAGAGCTTTCTTCATCAGGCCGCAATTAGTTCAATTTGTGTTTTTAGTAAGTTTCTATTGGCATTTATGTAGCTGATAAATGCATTTGAGGGTTTAAAAATTCTTCCATTTAGGCATTTTAACAAATATTCCGCAGTCATTATGCAAATCATTTAACAGAACTAAATGTAAACTTAGACACAGCCAAACATCTAAAATCCCACAAACCTTTCGCTCCGCTGATAACCAGTCCCAGCTCCGCACACACAGACACACACACCACCTCGTGGTCGTGTCCTGTCAGTACTGCCCTGGGAGCAGGATAATCACCTTCGAAGGGAAACACAACGACACGACACCATAAACCTTCGGCCATGTCAAGTTCTAGTGCGTCTGAACTAGGAACATAATCAGTAACAAGCATTCACTCACTGTTGTTAGGGTTGTCCCCTATAATGTGGTGTCGTCCACTCCAGTACCACAGAAGAAGAGTGGCATCTCTGGAGCCGGACACGATGTAGCAGTCTCCTCCGATGTAGGATTCTGACCTAGCCAGACACGTCACTACATCCCAGTGGCCAAAAACTATCTGGGTCAGCTTTCCTGTGGAGAGGGAAGACGGCTAAGTCAGAATGTGTCCTCGAATCAATCACACTCAGCAAGCAGGATAAAAATACACCTGCTACTGAAATGACAGGTTTCAGTCTCTGGGGTCAAAAAATGTAGCTGTGTACTGTGTGTCCAGGTACGTATGTAAATCCAAGCACCTTAATTCTCTCCTCCACTAATAAATCTAAAACAATGCAAATCCAAAGTCTAAATGATCCACATTTAAAGTAGGACAAAACTAGAAACTGCAGCTTTAATAAAGAAATAAAACAACACCTGACAGCTACGAATGGTATTTACACTGCACTTAATGAGCATTTTCTAATAAATAATACAAAACCTACCAGTTTCAGTGGAGTAAACACGGAAGCTCTTGTCCCAGAAGCCACAGACCAAAATGTAGCGGTTGTCGGCGGTGACCACAAAACAGTGTGTGTTGATTTGGATGCTCTGGTCCACCAGGTCAGTGATCTGACGCTTGTTCACGCCTGAGTTGTTTGCTTCATGGGTGCACAGAGATGTCAGTAGGTTAATGAGGCCACACACACACACACACACACACACACACGGGTTGAACTCTAACCTCCTGTAATAACTGATCATTCCGGTTAGTTAACTGGCAGATGTTACAGCCTGTGTTTTAGCAATAGATGTGCATAATGCCCTTGTGTAACATGATATACTGAGCTTGTTTCCAGCCAGGCACTGACCTGACTGCCCTCCTTATCTGGTTACAGAGCGCAGTGTAGACATTAATTTAGGATCATTTGGCATCGTTTTATGAAGTCATCTGTATAGTAAATGATTTATCATTAGTGCCAAATCTGCCCACTGACCTATGAGTGGATCCATCTCAATGGGAAGATGATGAGCCTGTTCTAGGGAATATCCTGGAGCACCACGGAGACCTGAAGGTGTGAGGGGTCAAACATTACACACACACACACAAACTGCACATGCAGACATAACAGGATGATAGTTACACCCTCCCACATGATCCATCCTGTTTCAGAGTTTTCTGATAAAAAAAAAACACTTATGCTTGAGAAACAGTGTCTGAGCTTAAAACTGCTTCATGACCCTTCATAATAATGAGTCTGCTGTGTTAATAGGGTCATATAATGAGGCTTTAATTAACAAATATGTCTATGTCAGCATCCAGGGTGTGTACAGAATTAGAGTACTAATGTAATATGGTTGAATGAAATAAGTCCAGAGCAATAGCCAGTGAAATTAATTAAGATCCGATTGAGTTTTTAACCCAACAGGCTTCCATAAGTTCATCATGATAAATACTGTTACTGATAATATTTTCATTTGATTTACAGTAACAATTCTGATTAGTCGTATAATTGTTTAGTCAATGAACTGCCAGTATCTCCAAAATACCAATTACGTTTTTCAAAATCCAAATGTTCAATTTGTCAAACCAACAAGATAAAGAAATAAACTAATTACTCCATTTGTTTTCCTTGATAAAATTGTTGCAGATCTATTTTCCATTAACTGACCAAAACATTTAGCTCCATTATGAATTGTATCTTCAAGGGAATTTTGTACTAAATAGCACAAAACAGAATCAAGAGACATTATCTCCTAGATGAACCCAGTGGTGTTTGTTGGCAGATACAGTGTTTTATGCATAACGTTTCTTCACAGTGGTGCAACTTTACATTTATATTCTATGTTTATATATATTTTGTTATTATAACGAAATGTAAGTGGATATAATTGAAGTCTTGTCATTAATAGCTATGCAGAAAACAGCCCCATCCAGCACAAACACTCACCAACTGTGTTGTGCCAGCGGTTGACAGCAAAGAGCCGGCTACATGTGACGGTGACGACTGCTGGTATGCTGAGGTGGGGGAGCGTGTTGGCTGCAACGTGCGTGACAGGAGAGTTGGAGGGGAACTTGAGCACCATGATGACATCCTGCTGCATCTGATCCTTAAACATCAGAGGGCTCTGGGGAAGGAAACACTGGTGAGACAGACAGAGAGAGAGAGAGAAGGACACGGGAGGAGAAAGGAAGGGCAGAGCAAAGATGGAGTATCGGGAGGAGGGGCGGAATGGAGAAGGAGGAAGAGGGACAGACAGAACAGAACGGAACGGACACAGGGAGGGAAGGGAAAAGGTATATTAGTGGGAGCACAGGGTCAAATAGGTGCACACACTGAGGGTGAATTTAGGCCCAGGAAAGGGAGGTGGTGGTGCACTGGTTGATCAGGGTTCAGGACAGAAAGGTTTGGGTTGACGCGGAGGTCTCTGACGTGGAGACACGGAGGTCTCATTCTGCGGAGGGTACAGGAAGCCAGAGAGGCTAAAACCAGGGAAGACCTTCACTGCATACTGCACCTGCACGCAGTCGACCAACACACTGCAAATGGAAGCTATTTATATCAGCTGGTCATGGGCTCATTTTCAAAAACTAAGTCCAGTTTATTAAAAATAGGAAAAAACTCTAATAATACTATCTCTCAATATCTATGTCTCCGTATAATGATGATGACTTTGACTTTTCTCTCATGTTCTGCATTAGTTCTAAAGTTGAGGTCTGAAAACTGCACTTTGTAAGCAAATATAGAGAACGGGAGTGTGAAAGTAAAAATAGGAGAGAATATGTTGAGGCAGGCAAGGTGCTCTCACCAGGTGCATGGCAGAGGAGCGAGGTGGATGTGGTTCTATGAGCAGCTGGGAGGGGATCTGACCACAGAGCTGAATCTGCGTCTCAATCGTCTACGGGGGGAGACAGAGAAGATATTAACACGGGAGCGGAAACGAATCATTACACACGTCTGAAAACAACAAAATTTTGAACTTCATTTAAACTTTATCTCTGTGGTTGTAGAACGAGAACGTTTCTGCGCAGTAACGATCAATAAGTGAGAAAAACACAAGAGAAATGCTGAAAACCAACCTCACGTTGTGCTGCCTCTAAATTATCTAGGCTGACTGCTCCCTCATAGGACAAGAAGTTGAACACGTTGAGAGCTCTGACTGCTTCTGGCCCTCGCTGCTTGTAGCCAAATATTAGATCGATCCACTGGTGGAGCTGGCACGACACAAACTCGCTCTCCAACGCCTGGTCAGGTGCGGACAGAGGTCGAGACAAGTTAAGTGTTTCTACGGTGGATTTAAAGCGGAAACATTATTTCTTTTTATGAGCGTCTCTCACCATCCGGTTAATGCGGACAAAGTCTTCGGGTTTCTTGGCCCAGGCTGGAAGCTCAACATCACACACCGGAACTCCATCGTCACGCACGCCGAGCTCGTACTCGTTACTGTTGACGAACATCTCAGGCAAGTAGTAAAACTCCGGAATCAGCTCCTAGCAGACACAGCAGTTACACATTGTTCGTTTCTTCCTTTTTTACTTTCTACTCATTATTAATTTTCTGAAACTTATTTGGTTTTTCAAAATCTGAAACCATATTACATAACATATGCTGTACTTAGGCCTAAGCAGTTTTCACTAATATTTTATTCACTCACTGCAGAACACACAGTTTTTCTGCAATAATCTCGATTGTTAAGAAAATTTGGTGAAAACTGGTTCAGATTTTGATTTTGTTACAGCCCTGTGTGAAATTCTGACCTTTATAGATTTAAACACTTTAAAATATAAATTTTAATTATTAGCAACAATATGTTTTCAAACTCTACAGCATATTTCAGCTTCAGGGTGTCTGTGTTTCAGGTATTTCTGCTGATTTTATTGTTTTTGAGTAGGTGTACTGTAGGTCACTTGTACAGGAATAGTCACCTTAACATCAGCCGTGTCCCTCTGGCAGTTCCTCCATGAGCAGCCTATTCCAGAGAAGGCTCTGTCTGGGTGGTCAAACTTGTTGTCATTTGCGTTGAGGAAAAATGTGGTGAACGGCTCCTACAGGCACAAGGTATCACCATCAAAAAAGCCTCATGTTCAAACAGATGCTGCGGGTCATATGGTAAATTGACATTTTTTACAAACTGAAAAGTACGTTTCTCCTTTATTCTCCATTTGGCACTCACGTCTCATGAAACTTTAACCTTTTCTCTTTCTGATTTATCTATTTTTCTCCCATGTAAGTTGCTTTGGATAAAAGCATCTGCCAAATAGCTAAATGCAAATGTAATTGCCTTAAGTAGACACTTACTATTCTGAGCATCCACATCAGTGTTGAATGAGCAGTGGAGTATAGGGTTGTATAGTGGTGAGGAGGCGTACTGTCGTCGTCC
The DNA here is from genome assembly GCA_033026295.1 of Channa striata. Taxonomy (NCBI): domain Eukaryota; kingdom Metazoa; phylum Chordata; class Actinopteri; order Anabantiformes; family Channidae; genus Channa; species Channa striata. The sequence goes on along the minus strand of CM065182.1, from coordinate 8,249,408 downwards.
CAGGTCTCATAGCGTTCGGCATAAAACGCTGCTCTCTTGGGATTCAGTGCACCGATTGGCTGGTAACCAGAGGGAAATAATGTTCTTAAGTCAGTGATTACAAAAGAAACTATACATGCAGTTCTCTTCGTTTCTTTTCTTTTAGAGAACATACCAAGCTTTACAAAATGCTTTAAAATGGCCATTGTTTGGAATGGAAGGCCAAGCGGCTTTGTTGGCTTTTACAGCTACTGTTCATCTTCAGGATGTAAGGATGCAGAAAATTACTTGGTTTCATTTCATTTGTATTTTGGTAAAAATGCAACAAAGAAATGCTACTGCAGGCCTTGGTACGATATGAGTGGCACTGCTTGACATGTATTTTAGCTTTTAATTTATTTTTGGCTTTGGGTTCAGTGGAAACGGTGCTTTGCATTGTCTGTCAGAGTGCTCTAACCTTGAGAGGTCTCTGAAGTTGCCAGGTAGTGTGAGATCAAGCTCCTCTGAATCATAATTGGTCAAGACCCAGGGGAAGACAGGGTACTGATTCAAATCATTATAGGTCCTCCCTGGAGAAGGGGTGGATGGGAGAGGGACAGGAAAGAAAGAGGAAAAAAGAAGATGTGACCTTGTTGTTGTGTCATACATGCATGTGTTGGTGTTATCCGTATTTATTTTAGTCCTGTACGCAGCATTATAGGCTTAATAAATCTATAACACACATATCAGACTGTAAAGGGAAGTTGGTTTCACCTCCACTGCAACAAATTTTGGACTTCAAAATCTCCACCTATAATAAAATCAGACTCCTGATCAAACATTTAATTAGGGAGGCTAACTTCTGAGTAAAGATCAAGTGCCAATCTGGTATTACAATAACTCCAACCCAGGCTGTATGTTTATGTAATAAAAGCTGATCCAACAGCGAGAGGCTTAAAAAGGACAAACTGCTGCCAAAGTGCCACATGCCAGCTTATGTAAAATTCTTTTAAACATATTTTCACTGGCATCTATTTATCTAGGTGTGTAGTAGAAGCTCATTCAACACATACAATGATAAGCCACAGCATTAACATCATATGGTGGTTTTGATATAAAAATGCTATAGTTTTTTATTAACTTTTATTTTATTATAATTAAATGCTGATGTATGATTGTGGGTTAACAAGCTGTCAGCACATAAACAGGTTACAATTAAGTCTTGCTGAAAATAGATTTACAGGTCACATTGGTTCCTGTTATTCAAACAGCTGAGCTGGTCCCATACTCGACTGTCTTATTTCGAACGTACAGGTTCATTATCTGCTCTTCTCAGTACAGTATCTTTATGGACTGGCTTCTTAATTTGTGCAGGAATGCAAAGGGGTGAGTGCAACTACAGTACCAAGCTTTGTAGGAACTGTCAGAGCAGCTAAATGAGATCAGTACAACATTAGTACAATTCAGCCAACAATGAAGCCACAAATGCCAAAGTTACACACCAGAAAATGAGATTACAAAAGAAAGAGAAAAGCTTTCTTTTAAATAATTCGATGTTTCAGCTGAGAACAAAGATGACCACATTAAGCACGGTTGTGTGTCTGACTGCTAATGGGGGCATGCATTATTTAAATGCTTAGATCTAACAGAAGACTTGGCAGAATGAGAGCTCAGAGAATATGACTGAATGAAGACCTCACCTGCAATAGTGTTGAGGAACATGAGGTACTCAAAGTTGGAGATCTCTCTCCTCTGCCAGCGCTGCGTCATGTTAGATGACTTGAAGAGCTGACGCGGGGTGGCCAAAGAAATCCGCCTGAGATGGACGCACGCACACATACACACACACACACACAGGTGTTGAAACAGATTTCATTTCCATCAAATCAAAAAGAACTTCTCTTCCAGCAAAGAACTGTTGAGGACCAGCCGACTACACCTCGGACTTACCTGGCCTGTGGCAGGCCATAACTCGTTCCTACCCCCACCCGGGGGAGACTGTAGACCACCCTTTTCACTGTGGCCGGGTCAGGGAAGTTAAACATCACAGACGCTGGCAAAAGACAATATATAGTTATATATATGTTGAAAAGACCAGAATGTGGATGTTTGATCGTAAAATAAAGCATATCGAGTTCATACTTCAATACTGAAGCATTATTTTGAGTTTCTGCATAGTTATTAAACCTGAAGAAATGGCAGTGTTAGTCTATTTAGCCTTCTTCATCCTGAACTACAGCAGACGGCAACAAAGTACTTCACTGAAAAAGAAGAGTCATCATACTGTACTCGGTAAGATTAATGAGAGCAAACACATTTATATGAAGAGGCTGCACTCCATTAATATGCAATTTACGCTACACTCAGTGAATGAGTTTTATCCTCAAGTTTACATTTAATGTTTATTTATTTATTACTGTTTGCAGATTTTAAACTATTTTCAAACTACATTTTTTGTATTTGTTTTTTATTCTCCACAAACAAAAATAATTACTAAATTAGCACCTAATGGCCCTGATCCCCCAATCATTTTAGTGTTTGTCATTCTTGTATTCATTCAGTCAGTGTTCAGCCCATTTTTGCACTTTCTAGAGATCCTCACTTTTTATGATAGCAATAAAATATTTATAGCTGATGCATACAATGTAATCTAATAAAAGTAAGTTGCACACTTACTTCTATTGGCCATGAAGACCTCCAGACCAGTATTCTGTAGGAGGTAGCGTCTAGAAAACACAGCTCGAATCTCACTGAACATCCATTTTCCGTGCAAACCCTCTGAGTAGGCCAGTACCTGTTATATAATCATAATTGATTGATATCCATTGCAAAAGAATATTTCAAAACAAAAAAAGAGCTTTATATACAAATTAATCCAAAATGATTTAGAGTAAACAGAGGTTAACATTTAAATGATTGTCGCAGGTCATCACTAGAGAATTTGGTCTTAAAAAAGATGAAGACACAGTTTGTGCTTACTTTTGCATCAGTCTTCTTAAAAGCAGGATCTTCTTCATCCACCTCAAAGTAGATCTCTGTGGTCGTGATGGACAACGTGCCTCGAGCCACCACCACAGGAGCCACCAACTGAGCTGGAGTACTCAGAACCACAGGGCCTGGGGAGTCACATTACTCAGGTATTACTACTTTAGGTACTCGCAACATTGACAATCTCGGATACAGAATAATAATAAAATAATACATATACTGCAACAGAATCAGGGATTATTTGGCTTTGTGTATTTTTATCTACGGTTAACAACCCAAACACATATGTAAGTCAGAGAGGAATCACTGTATTAAATCACGCACTCGGTCTGGTTTGAATCAGGATTAATTTTAGTAAAGTATGATTGATCCTTTTGAGTGAGCCAAAACAGCCAGATGGTTAGTATAGTAGCATAACTTTCAAATTTCCAACTTGCCTTTGGAGGTAAAAAGTCTTGGACGGAAACGTACTAAAAACAAGAGTTACAAATAATTTACTGTTCATCCGTGCTGTATGACGGTATGTGTGTGTGGGATTCTGTATCCATCTTACCTGCGAGGTTATCTATCTCTTTTTCCTGCAGCAGGCTAACAGCATCGTCGTCTCCCTCAAGCATCAACTCCGCCTCTGGGTTCTGGGTGACCACTGATTGGCTGCGGAAACTCTTTTTCGACTTAAGGCCCTCGTCTTCTTCTTCTGTGGCTGTAAAAGTGTGTATTTTAGTGTGTGTCTGAGGGCTTTAATGACAAAGTATGTTCGCATTAGCGCACAGTACACACCGTAGTCGTCAAGAGCTTTGAGTGACACGTCAGCGTGAGTGGACCCAAAGGCGTTTCGCACGAATCTCCGTCTCCTCCTCAGGTCGTCCTCCCAGTAGTCTAAACGCCAGAAGTCATGTAATTGGCTAAAGAAACACAAAAGAAGGAGCAAAGATGAACAGTTTCAGTTGTTGGAGGCTAGCAACACGTCCATTTTATGATTGGCCCTTCATTGACAATAATGTTCAAGGTTGAGCTGAAGATTAAATGGAGAAAATTCCAAAACTGACTTTTCTTCATTTTGTTAAATCTCAGTATTTCACTGTAGGTGTGAGTTTCACATTTGCAAACACAAAACAATATAAAGACAAACTGTAAGATTTAATCATACTGGTGTTATAAATATCATTGAAAACAGATCACTTTTGATAAAATTTCACTTTTTTTTTTTGAGAGCAAGATGTGTTTACTAGCAGCCTGCATGTTGCAGTAAACAATTTACTTCATCAACTGTGACATGAGGGAGACAGGCTTCAGATGCTGCATGACACATGCCCCTAAATTAAATCACATGGCCTCAGATTAGCTGCCAGCCTGGATGCAGATCTGGATGACAAGCAATCATTGAATTAATGCGTGTATGCCGCTGTGCTAAATAAGGAGATCAGTCTCACACAGCTACCAGGCAGCTACGGTGTTAGGTTTCAGCCTTCTGTGTGTGCTGGACCTCAAGTGCAGTAAATTCTATTAAAAAGGATTTTCAGGATTCACAGACTCTTTAAACATGGATTATAATATGTTGTATAAATGTATTTGCTGGATTGTTTAGCAGTGACCATAACCACTAATGCACAAAGCTGCATTTACTCCATTTACTCTAATGATATAGATTATAAACATCCTGTGTAATCTGAAATACCCCGGAGAACAATTTCATGCGCACTTCCTTGCCTCTTCAGCTCACCTCTGTGACATTGTTCCCCATGCTCCGTGCTTATTGGTCAGGATGTTGAGAATCTTCTGTTTCAGCTGGTTAGCAGTCACGTGGTCTCTGTGCTTAGCAGCACTAATGAGATGATCACACATTTTCTCCTCCTCTCTCCGGTCCGCAGCATACTGGGCACAGTTAGACTGGAGGGTGGCAGTGGGAGGTAAAGAGTTGAATGAGAAGCATAGACAATGAGCAACCAAAGCGGAGCAGAGATGAAATCATTAAAAACATAATGAACCGCTTGACACAGGTTTTCACCTACTGCTGTTTCATATCATGACAAACAGAAGCGTGTATCTGTGTACAGTACGTACCTCAAATTCTGCATGTTTGTGTACATCTTCAGCCCTCTGTCTGTTCAGGATGAACTCTGCTTCATTGGCAACACGCACAATATGATCCTTCATGGCATGGCACAGAAGTCTGGTGAAGGAGTGAGAAACACAGGGAAATGTTAATAACACTTCCATTTAGAAAAACGTCCAATTCTCAGCAACTGTCTCTCTCTCTCTATATATAGTACATTTAAAAAGTAGCATTTCATTGATGATATTTAGATGGAATTTATCTTTTTTGCATTGGACTTTAATTGACTTTTGCACCAATACCCTAATTAACACATTGGACTGAAACAAACAAGATTACAGGCTCTGAAAATAGACTTGCACAAATCAGCTGTAAACTTAACTGCACTTTAATGATTCTGCCTCCTACTGAACACACACGGCACTGTGCACTTATCCTGGCAAGGTTCTCATTAGGGCTCTATCATACCCACTAGTTGTTGAGCACTGATAACAGTACTGATGTTAATGTGTGAATAGGAGGGAATTATGCGGGGTGATAATCAGTGTGACAGATTACCTTCCCTCATTAATGAGCTCTATGAAAGCCAGTCCAGCATTCTTCTGAATGGAGTTTTGCCATTCCTAAAAGGACAGGACACATCAACGTTAGTAGAAGTAGCACCACACAGATGTAGCACGTCATACAACACATTAAAGTAACAAATATCTGCTTATCAATTTGCAGAATTGTCCAATATGAACATTGTGTGTGGTTCCCACAGCTGTCTGTACTTATTGCTCAGTACAATTTCTCACAAAGAGCTACTATTCCACAGTACATATATTTTGTCACATGATGCAGCTCTGGTTGGAAGAACTCAGTGGTTAATCAGGGGATCAACACGTAAAAGTGTCAGTATACAGTTTTTTTTTATTACTTTACTTTTAAAATAAAGTTACACTTGCAAAAACTCATGAAAATAAGGATAAAAAATCTTGAGAGCTCTCTGATGTGAATGCACTCGTATAAGAGTATGTGAGTGTTTTATGTGTTTGTGCATATGACAGCGGAGCAGGATAAGAGTGTTGCTGAAAGCCTCAAACTATCACAGCTCCATTAGCTCCACTAGCTCTTAAGGCTGTGAAGGACACGTGGGAGCATCTCCTGTTACATCCCCCATCCCGAGAATCGATATCTGGGCTAGGGTTCGCTCTCTCAGGCCTCTAATGGCAGAGCAGGCCGGAGCCAGGGGTAATACTATACATGCTGACGAGCAACCAGCCAGGAGAGTGGAGAGGGAAAGGAAAGGGAGTGGTGAGAGGAAAGGGCAGTGGTAGAAGATGAAAGCTGTTGTCACTGAAACACTGAGCTAAAATGGACCAGGAAAGCTGAGGTACCTGATGGTACAGAAGAACGTGGAGAAAGAAGAAAGTAAAGCAGAGAAGAAAGCAGAGATAAAAGTGGAGAAGAGCATGAGGAAGGAACTAAGGGGCTTCTGCAAGGACAGGAGCTCTTACAGGAGGCCAGAATCTGACAAAACAGAGACGGGTTTGGAGACAAATTTCAGAGAAGAAAGAGAACAGTGGTCACCTACACCATCCGGGGAAAGTTCTGTAGAGGTAAGTGCTTGTGTTCTGTTACTGGGTCTTTTCAGTGGAAATTGGGATAACAGAGGTTATATGCTTTGGATTCATTTAATGAAACCTTTAATTTAAAATAATAAAGGTGCAATGCCTTTTAATGTGGTTCCTAAAGGTAAAATCCAGTACAAGTAAAATAGTGGAAACTCTTTCTGTAGCCATGACTGAAAACTAAGGTGTGATGATGCATGTACCTGTAAGCTGATATTGTATTACATCTGCAATGCGCTCATTACGTAGTCAACTCTGCCTCACAGAACAAAATCAATAACATGACAGCGTTAGCTAAATATTATGTGTCCTAAAAACTAAATAATTTAGGAAAATGGGTTGTAAATGCGACATAATAATAGCAATTTGCTCAGGGTCTGACAAAATGAATCATATGTGTGAGGACGGCAACTGCAACACAATGTGAGAAGGTACCAACCTGAGAACACAGCAGCATTACGAGCTCCACCACAGATGTGCTAGACTTCATACACACCAGACCTGCATCACAGAGACATACAGCACAGTCAGGAGCCTCTCTGACACACACACACTGCTGCGAGACACAAAAATATCATCAAAGAAGACACTGTAGTGTCAATGGTTTCTGCTATTGTATACAGTCATCATAGTCAAGTTTATAAAAAGCATGCCACGGGGAAGACAGGAACAAACAGTCGAGAGGAACAGGGAGGGGGAGAGCTGGGGGAAGGAGCAGGAAGTGAGGAGAGGGACAGATCAACACAGAGACAGTGGATCATGAAAACAGGACGCCAGGAAGCAGGTGGGCCGAGGGAGGAATGCGTCACATTTAGTACAATCTGACAACAGCAGCATTAATGCAGAAATTTAGCATAATCTGATCTAAAAATGTTGACATTATCTAGCTGAAAAATGGAAAACTGTACAAAATACAAACTTCATACCTGCTTGATGAATGAGTGAAGCAGCCAGCTCAGACACCCACTCACTCACTCACTCACAACTAAACACACACGCACACACTTGTTCAGTCACTCGTGTCTGTTACACAAAGATCGCAGTGAGGGACAGTGAATGGGGAGACTCCACAGAGAGACGCCAGTTAGAGAAAAAGGAGCCGTGTACAGCACCTGTACCTTCTATGAGCAGTTCCTGCCCATGGCTACCCAGCAGCGTCCTGGACAGGAAGGGGGCAAAGTCCACAAATATCTCCCTTAGCAGGGGGGCCACCTTCTCCAGAGCACGTTCAAGCTTGGTGGTGATACTGTGGTGCAACAAAGAGAGAGGAAAGATGAAGAGAATATGGGTGAAGATAAAGAACGCAACAAACAGATGAGAAAAATGGGATAAGGCGATAAAAACATGCAAGAAAGGCAAATGTAGAGACAGGCAATGAAAAGGAGGACAAATTACACTGAATGGAGGGAGGCAAAAGGCGAGCTGAGAGACACAAAAGAGAAAAGAAATTTAAAAAATGTCTGAAATGGACACAGATGATACAGAGAATGTACAGATATAAAGAGGCTGTAATGATGGTTTGGTATGAAAGCACTATTCCTGGGTTAGTGTTGATTATCAGTGAAGATGCTCGAGGTCAAAGGTCAGCTAATCAGCTCAGCATGTGTGACATGGGTGAACCTGCGAAAACTGGGAAACACTGGAAATGTTTTGCCATAACTCGTTTAGTAAATGCTACACATCTTTATTTTAGTGCCTCTGAGTGTGTGAACTGCAGCGTAAAATAGTTTCCTGTTCTAGTCTAAGTGGAGAACCAAGGTAGGAATAGTAGAGCGAAGCAGGTTAAAATATGGAGATATGATGGCAGTGAAGTGCAAACCCTTGGTCTTGTAAGCATGTGAATTCTGAAACAGACCTGTGTCACTAGCATTTACAGTTACTTTGGTTTTAACCTGCTCGGCTTGTCAGGTGTCTGAAATTCGCAGGGGAGGTTAAAACAAGCACTGAAGTCGGTTTAAGCCAAGCAATGCCACGAGTCATTTGCAAAGACCGTTTGACTCAGGTCTGATGCTGAGTTTGAGGTTAGTGTGAGAAGACGTCATGCCAGAAGAGACAGAGCTGACTTTGTCACAGCAAATGTTAAAACATGAACTGCTGCTAGTAAAGTGATGCTAGGTGTTTTCTGTCCTTTCTCGCATGGCATTCTGGGAACATTTAGTAGTGACTGGGCGTAGCAGACGGTGTGTGGTGGAGGTGGGGGAAAGGGAGGGGGGAGGGGCATGGGGACAGGACGAGTATCTCCTTGCCTAAAGCACTGTCCTGCATCTCGGGGGGCTGCCTGGAAGCCTGCCAGAGAGCTAAAAGACTTGAGCTCAGGGGGCGTCTGACCGCTGCGCAGCGCACACTGCGCCACCTCACAATAGGCACTGAAATACAAATCAAACACACACACACACATACAGACATGCACACTGATTAAGAGACACGTGCACACGCGCCCGCCTACTCACGTGCATGTGCACTTCTAGAAGCACACATACAACATGTCACACATATACTGCACATATCATAACAAACCGTCTAACAAGGAGAGAGTACATTGACAGAAATAATACAGAACAAACTGCTACAAGGTTCAAAGTAATTATGCAGTATTTATTCTTGTAATTTTATTTCCTAATGTAATTATTAACAGTCTCTGATCATCCCGTATATCATCTTGTGTCAGACGCCTACACAGAGTATGGAAACAGAAAAATACAGATTTATGTATGAAAAGTACTCTGAAATACATCATGACGTTTGAGTGAAATTAAATATTATAAAGCTGGAATAATAAGTACTAATATTGTTATATTCTACAGTGTATTGTAACTGTGACACAGTTACCATATTAAAATGAAGAGCATCACAGCGTCGACTGAGGACAATGTGTGGGAGGTGTGTGCGTGCGTGCATTTAAGTATTAAACACTGTACAAGTATTCAAGTTACCACTGATATAGTTTTTGTAAAAGCAATACTTTAATCAGTCCCGTATTATGTTACTAATATCACCCAGGCTCTCAAAAGGAAGAAGGTGCATCCAAGTTGGTCCCGGCTCTGAACAAAACTTACGTAACCCTACAGTGTTACAGTGGTGAGAATTGTTCAGTAAGGATGGAGGCCTAAGTGTGAAGTGAAATAGGGACAGGAACAATGGATGGAAAAGGATTGGGCACCCAAGAAAACAGACAAACATAAAAACAAAAGCCAAAAGAAGGAGGAAAAAAAAAAGAAAGAAAGAGTGGCAGGAAAGTGAATGGTGAGGAGATCAATAGCTGTGTGATGGTGACAGAACTGACCTCATATTCTCCATAGTGTCTTCTGGCATGGGCGCCACCGTCTGCACCGCCGGCAGATTCTTGCTAGTGGCCCCGTTGACGAACGAGGAAGAGGAGGATGAGGAGGAGGAGGCCGAATCTGCGGCACCTACACAGGACGGAGAAACGGCAAGGAGAGTGATGAGAAATATGACAAGTATTATAGTGATATGAGCCAGGCGAGAGCACGATTAGCGTGTAGAATAATAATAATGGAAATGTTTTAATGTCCTGATCAGCTGAAACCAAATTCAATTTGGATAGAATTTCATCAGACATGCAGCTGCTTGTCTTCTGGTAATGGCTTCCATTTGTGAAAATAGCTTTGCAATCAATATACAGAATCCATTCCAGGGAACAAATACCTTCCTTGTCCATTATGCATGTATGATACAGTACGGTGTCTGACAGGCTGACAAAGCTCTGAATACAAATCCACTCTGCTACAATGAATTTGCTGAGTATGGTGCCGCACAGAGCTGCAGTACAGCTTGTGTGCATTTGATTCTTATCTTGTTTTGCAAAATGTATTCCCATGTAATGTACAGGTTCACAATTTCTCACATGAATCACGTGTGAATGTGAACATTGAAATGGTTGCTCATACTGAAACAGTAAATCTTCTCCATACTGGCCTTTAAAGATTTCTTTTTAATGTGGCTTTAATAAGGAATTTGGGACCAACTACACAGTGGCTGTTAGGCGCAAAAATATTTTCAAAAGTTCATTTGTCCTTGAAATGAGGCTTCAGCTTTAAATGGAGTAATAATATCTCTTATTAGCTTTAGATCAACTTTAGAGCGGAATTTTGCACATAATGAGAACTGTGAATTTTAGCCTCAGCACTCACAGTGAAAGTCTATTAGGAAGGAGGAATTACTGCTGTGGGGAAAGTCGGTTTTATTGTTTATGCAGGACACGGAACTGTTGATTGAGAATAAGGTACATTTAGAATTCTGTAAACCAATCCTTTAATTTAACATCCATATCAAAAAATATCTGTGCCCATGTTTTTCAATAAGGAGTATCAAATGTGAGCTGTCTGAGGGGAATACAGTCTAGCTCGGCAGAGTTGCCCTGTGTTTTAAGGGTTAATGACTTGGCTAAAATATTCTATTCACTGCACTGTATGCGGCCTGCAGTTTCCTATATTTGACCTCTGACAAGTGAAACCAATCATAACAGAATCTGCCGCACTATAGGTTCACTTTGTTTCTACTGTGGCCTTTTCTGGTTGTCAAGGGCCAGCAAGCGCAAAAATAGTCTCACATTAAAGAAAAAAAATCAACCTTGCTTTGCTGAATGGTCTTCAAATTGCCTAAGGCCCTTCACACACAAACACCTTTGTCATGCTGCAGGTATCTGTCTGCTGCTTCTCCTTAAAGGCACACACACACTTATACATACATAAATACATTCTCACACACGCATGCAAACACACATACGTGTGTGTGTGTGTCTGTGTGGCGTCGCTCACCTGTAGTGTTGATCATGCTCTTGGGTGTTGCTGTCGCAGCAGCAAAAATATTGGGCGTGCTGCCAGCAGTAGCTGCTCCACTGGTGGTGGGTGTGCCCACCGTGTTGACTGACAGGCTGCCAGGGGCGGCTTTTTGACTGGAACCACAACACTCCTGTGAGGGTGAGAAATCATTTGTTTGAAGGAAAGTATAGTGGACGTCAGCTGCCCCAGACATGACGTCTTCAGATGTGCAGGTATGATTATGTGACTATAATGATAAGCTGTTGGTTACACAGCTGTTTAACCACCTAAAGTCACTTTGGTGATTTCAGTTTTATAGAATGTGATTTTTAGCCAAGAGGATAATTATTGTGTTTTTATGGAGTTTGGACAACAATTTAACAATCTACAAAACTGTTAATGTCCTATTAGGTCTAACAACTTACTCATTCAACACCAATACCTCTGCATCTTATAATATGTTTGTCTTATTACATAAGAGAGGTCTGAAACTTAATATTTTTTTCCAAATGTAGTTCACACTAAATTTATCAATCCACTAAAGCCCCACTGTGCTTTGTTTTTGTGTATTATGAAGCTTCATTTGAAAAAAATCAATTTATTTTGGCAACTAAAACTAATTGTAAACAAAAGTTACAATACAAAAGATGTGTTTAAATTGGGTAATCATTTTCTAAAAGCTTGTAAATATTTTAATTTTTGCAGCCATTGTTGGTCCACAGATGTACAGCAACTTGATGAACAGCAGGTGTATCTGTAAACAATCTGTACATGCAGGAAAACTGATTCACAGATTATCTCTCAGGTCGTACTCTAGCCGTACGCTAATATTCCCATCTGGTTTTCTGCTCCTTGTCAAGCAGTAACTGGGACTGACCTGTCGAAGGAGTGGAACTGCATGGGCAGCATGGGGTGTGTCTTCAGGGCCGGGTCTGGGTGATAGGGTGTTGGTCCAGACTCCTGTCCTAACTCTCCACCATCGACTGGCGCTGCCACCAAGCTCTTCAGGATCTCCTGCATTTCACAGAGAACAACAAATTCGGTGACTACAAGATGAGACTATTGAGGAGTTTAATGTCTTGACCTAATATTTTTTCACTTTAATACTCATCTTTACATTGACAAAACCCAACAGATAGAAAACTGTATATGTACTCAGACATCACTTCAAAATCCATTTCAAGCATACAGAGCAACATGCTAAAATTAGAGACTGATCATTAAAAAAACATTTAAAATGCTCAAGGAGCCCTGTGACGTAAAATTTGTAAATGCCAAGACATTTCCTGAGTGGACTCTGTCCACAGTATGTCTCAGGCCCTAAATTGAATATATCTGGATTTACACAGCCAGGTCTGAATGGGAGTCCCACAGACCCACCTTTACATTGATGCCTTTGTTTGTTTGACTAATGCTGGAGATGGACGAGGGTGGGGCTTGGTTGGGGTTGGGGGTGGAGCTGGGGTTGTGCGGAGAATCCAGAAGGCTCTCCTGTGACCTCCTAATGTCAGTCGACAGACTACACAGCAGATCCGTGCCTCCTCCCCCACCTCCTCCCACTCCCATGTCTGCGTCTCTCCCCACCAGGCTGAGGCCAAGCCCCAGACCCATCTCCGAGCCATTCAGGGACCCTGCCACATGGCCCTCTTCTCCGATGCCTGAGTCTGTGTGGGGGAGGCCGGCCCGTGGAGAGTCATCCACAGGGGTGGGGGTCTGTTTGTCACGGTCAGAGAAAGCTGAAGATGGATGCTCTGGAGGAAGAACATAAATAATGCACTTGAGAAGGAACAGTTATTTAATTGCAAAACAAAAATAATTTCTTTTGGTGTAATGTATTGAAAAGAAAGTCCACAACACATTGTTTTTAACATTAGGATTCTGAGATGCTTGTACGCTTTTTTCTCCCTTCACCAGCCTTTCCTGCTGCAATTGTCTTATTTTGTTGACAGAGGTTTTGTTGTTTGCCTGAATCCTGTCTTCACTACACCGACGCCACTATCATGAGTCACCACTGGCTCATCGGAGATTACCCACTAATACAGAGGATATTACAGGAAAGGAAAAACAAGAATAACCTGTACTGGTTGGGGAGTTGATCTCATGGCGAATGCTTCTTCCTGATAGGCTGGTGGATCTGCCAATTTCTCGCTGGGGTTCCAAGATGTCCCGGTACTTCGATACCATGAGAACTGAGATAAAATAGACGACTGCCAGTGCCAGAAACTGAGCCTGCTTACTGTCATCCTACAGCAAAATAACACACACACTTATTCAGTCAAAATACTATTATTTCTTTATATTTATAACCAGACACGAGATACTGTATACACTAAAAATACATGCACACGCTCTTACCACATCTCTGAAAACCACAGCTCGAAGACGATTGATGTCTACATCCTGCAGGAGTCTGTCTGGATCCTGCTAAATGTGGAAGACAGAATGTCAAATGTGGTGTGTCATACATATGCATGATTCTGTGCGAGATTTTAAAGTGTTGGGAGCAGGGTGTGTATTTCTGTCGTGTGTGTGGTACCTTGCTGGTGGTGGAGGCACTGTGGAGGCTGTCCTGTGACTTGCTGCTGGTTAAGGAGGACTTGCAGCTTCGATCTCTCTGTCTCTGCCTGCACTCCAGACAGTTCCTCACTGCCACGCAGCACACTGAGGGAGAGACGGAGAGGCGAAGATGAAACATCTACTGTAAGTATCATGTGATGAGCTTCACAAACAAAACAAAAGATGTGCAGGAATATTGTGAATTGTTAACATGCTTCTGCTTGTTGGCCTCTAGGTAAATTTATTTGTTTTAAGGGTATATGACCAAGGCCCTCATTATGAACATATAATATAAATTGATTATAGGTCTACAATCCAGCTAATAGCTATTTTTAATAACAGATCTAAACGTAACCATGCTTTTTTTCTAAACATATCACCTATTTGTTCTCCAACAAAAACATCAGGAAAGAGTGAAAAATACCAATGATAAATTACAGAATACCAGGTTACTGTATTTAAGGCTGAAAATTATTTATTTTTAAGAACCTCAAACCATCAAATATTGGTATCTATTAAATATCTGGTTCTTTATGCTTTACTCACAGATTACAAATATTACATAATGGCAGTCTACCTAAACCTGTTGCCTGCTGTTTATAAAAGGATAAACGGGAGGAAAAAAATCAGGGTTTAGACATGTGACATTTTTTTTTCAATATTGAGAGTATTTAATATTAGCGCCGAAATAAAATCATAAAATAAGCTCATAAACTGTGAAATCAATTGACTAAAAATAAAACTACAACAATACAAAATCCATGTATTATTATATATGTTAACATAATCAGAAACCATTGCACATGAGAGCAACTGCTGCTTTTTTAGTTGCAGCCCTAATGAACAAGGCCATGAAGTGTGGATTTAAAAACCACTCGGTCAAGATTGAAAACTTGCTAGCGACACACACCCAGACGGAGGCACTGCCTCATCAGCCCTCCTGAGGACATGTTCTTCTCTGCCTCGATCTCACTAAAGTTGAGAGAGCTGGCAAACACCAACACGTCCACCATGGCCATGAGACGAGACAGGAAGGTGACCGCTGTTTCTGAAGACATGCCCTGTGTGGCCTCGATGTTCTCCAGCTCCGTCTGAGAGGGAAAAACGCACACATATGCTTTCCAATTATTCAGTGTGAAACAAACATGTAAAGACAATGAGCTAGATGCTCTCACTTGTTTTAGAAATGTAATGAAATACTTTAGTTTCCTCAGTTTTTCAACGAGGGAAGCAACTTTTAGAAAACTGGTGCAGCTCGGCGTTACACAAGCACAACCACAACAGCCACGGCTGGTTTTACCAACAAACGGGAAACGCAACCTTGAGTGTCATGCCGGTTTGAGTGAGATACAATGGATTCTGGCAACATGAGGTGCTCTAAACAACACAGAGGAAGTGCAGCCTGATGACACACAGGTAATGGCAACCGTGGGAATGTGAAAGTGGCAGTGTGGCCTATTAGGAGAAACAGAAGCAGTGTAGAGACAGGAAAAGCAAGCCTACAGTATATTTCAGAGTCCGTATGTTCACCCAAACCAGAAATTAATTATCTGGTTTTTAGTGTATCTACATAAACATGTGGCAGGGATAAGACCTGCAACCAAACCAAATGTGTGGTTTGCTGTGCCTCTGCTTGGGTAAGCAGAATGTGCAGGGCTGTGGAGAGTCGACAAAGTGCAAGCATCTGGAGGCTCGTCCGAGCAAGTGAGCACATACATTTGGGGAATAACAGACACACAAGGTGAGGACAGAAGGGCTTGGGTTGGTGCTCTTAGCTCTTCTGGTGATGGTGGGAGTCTCAAGCTCTTTACGCACCTCTCCCCCTGCGCCTCCTCCCCCAGGAACAGGGGTCACTTCCTCTCTCTCTGACCCTCTCTGGGGTCCGACTCCTCCTGCCTTCTTTAGTGTTGATAAAAATGGGACAGGCTTAGCAAGATGCAACCCCCAAGGTATTTTGGAAAACTCACATGCTTTATCAGTCGTAAAATATACTTCGAAACACAGTACAGTATATTCTCCTTATCAACCAACCACCGTCTGGCTTTTTAGTCTATTCAATCCCCCTTATTTACATAATATTCTAACAAAGTTAGAATATTATATCTTTAAGAACAAGATACGCTGAGGCTGAGTGTTCAATGCATACACACAATATGTACAACCAGTATAAGGGGGACTATTGATTAGCAGCAAAGAAGCACAACAAATAGAAACACTATGGATGTCAGACAGGCAAGGGTTAGTGCCAGTCACAATGGTAAATAAACAGAACAAATTATTAGTAGAATAGAGAGGGAGAAAATGCAACTTACAGTGTTGGCACTACTCTTAGAACTCTGCACATGCAAAAACAGACAAAACAGACAACAAAGGACAAGAAAATACAGAGATCACATGTAACACAGAGAGGAAAAGAAAAAATGATTAAAAATAAATAATATAAACATTAGCAAGCTATCAAAATAAATAGATTGTTAGGTAAAAGGGATTAGAAAAAATATCAAATAAGGTCAAAAAATGTGTGCAGGAAATGTTAGGTTGACAGTAAATATATAGAAACACATGGATCACAAGAATCAAGAATCTTGCATTTTTATTTAGTAAAACCATCCTTAAATATGCTGTTTAAAAATTTTAAAAGACTAAATCTCAACCCCAGTCAGGAGTAACGAGGCAGCGGTTGAGCTGCAGTTTTCCCTCCTTCCACAGAGGGGTGGGGTAGAGCCACTTACAGAAGGGGAGGTGGCAGCAGACAGGAGAGGCAGGATGCCTCCACAGGCAATGATGATGTTGTCCACCATCTGAGAAATGAGGTGGATCGTGTTGTGGACGAAGATGATGTTCTCATTGCTGTTCACAAAATCCATCACTGACTTGGTGGAGTGGCTGTAATGGAAAGTAAGAGTCAATTTCATCATGAAGCATCCTGAAGTATGACTTCACTTTTTGAAGTTCAGTCTAATCTAATTTCCTTTACATGTGTGATCAATACCGATGCAATGAAAACAAGGCATAAGTGCTAGTAGTGTCGAATAGTTTATCTTGCACTTGCAGATTTGTGTGACTGTGCCATGCGGTCAGCATTTAGGATATAAATAAAAATCAGCCAAGCTGGTTTTGTGTGGAATTTGCATGAGACACACGCCTCACACAATAACTCACCTCCTCCATACATGCACATCAGTCTCCAGGGCAAACAACAGGTCAGTGAGCAATCTCTGGTGCATGGGAGACCACTTGAATTCTGGGATGCGGAACATGGTTGTGCGTGGGCCGGGGCTGAACTGCCGGCGCTGCTCCTCCGTCATGGGCATGCCCCTGAAACCCAGATCGACCCGTAGGTCACGCTCCAGCTGGGCTGCAGTGCGACCGTGTAGGGCCTACAAAGGAATCGGGAACAGATTTGAGGCCTTTCAGTACATCTCATTACAGTCTACTGTTAAACTTGGCACACATCCAGTTATGACATTTAATTTCATAAGAGAAACTATTAGTTAGACTCTCAGAAAGCCCTTATATATTCACTGAGCTATTAGGGAAACGTAGTTCATGTGTGGGCAGTCGCTCTGCTTTCCTCTTTCTCCGCAGACAAACTGTCTGCAGCTGAACTCTACCAGCTTGTCTATTCACACAGCTGATCAAACTGGGGCAGCGTTGGCCTAGAGCTTGGAGAAGAGGCTTGTGACTAAAGATTCTTGAACCTGTGAAGGAAAGTGAAAAGGAGCATCTGCTAAGTCCTAACCAGAAGCGGTTTAACCTGCCCTACTACTGTATATCTGTACGAACACAAAAAAAGAAACAAGTCAGAGTTACTCGAGTTTGCCCAGGTGGGTTAGGATTAGTTGAAAGATTAAAAAAAAACGTTACACTTATATATATATGCTGATATTTAGTAGTAATATAAACTCCCGTACAAACCACAATTAGTCCAACTAGAATGACCTGGGAACTACTACGCAGACTCAAACGAACAGAAGGACAAACAAACGCACCTGAGTAGTGGCAGTAGTTTGGATCTTTTTTGTGTCCTTGTCTTTCCCGTCATCTGACCTCTCTGTATCAGATGTTGTGCTAGCTGTGTCTCCACCAGTCTTGAGCCCTGTAGCTTCTCCCTCTACCCCAGATGCGCCCTCTGCCTCTGGGAAATCTGATCTAGAGGCTCCCTGGATCTGGTTTTGGCTCTCAGCCTCAGCGATGGAGCTGATGTCAGCAAGAGGGCTCTGGATCTTGAAGGGCCCATCCTCTGGAAGTTCCCCAGATGTGTGGCTCTGTGTTAAATCAGAGCCACAGCTGGTCATATGGGCCAGCAGGCTGAGATCATCACTGGCACTGATGGTAGAGTGAGCTGGGACTGGGCCGGATGGTGTGGGCTGGTCTGGACTTGCTAACACAAGGGGGTCTGTGGCTGCCAGAGCTGGAAGCAGCTTCTCATCAACCTAAAGAAGATAAATGAGGTAATAAAAATTAGAAGAACATTAAGACGTTAGATAAAGACCTTTTGTTAGAAAACAAGGATTAAGAAGGTTAGGAAGTTGTAAAGATACACTAGTGACTAATTGTTGGTTTATTATTCCAAGTCAGAAGGCGAAGATGTGGCTCTACACATTAGATTTTCATTCATCAGTGACACTCTTCAGTCCCCGCTGTACCTTGCTGAAGAGAAATCCGTTGTTGCTTGGGACACTGTCCTTTTCATCGGCCAGTGTGATAAGTGGACCCATGTTCCCATCATCCTCCAAGTTGACGCCTGAAAGGCCCAGGCCCGAACCCATCCCAACCACTGAGCCTGGAGTGTCATCTTTAGGCGCCAGATTCCCGTTGAGGTTCTGAACTACAGCGCAGTAGGCGCTGTCCAGGAGAGAGTCCACCTCTACTAGAGGTCCATTCTCCATTCCTACCCCGCCTCCTCCGCCTACACCTCCACCTAGGCCTTCTGGAGACAGGTCCAGGTCATCTAGCTTCACTTCTGTGGCCTCTACCTTCTCTGCTTTAATGTCCACCAGCAGGTCGTGGACCTCCACCCTCACCCCTGGAACAGCACTCTGCTCCACGGGTGTCAGTGCTTCTCCATTGGGTCGCTTCACAGCACCTTCGGCAAGGAGGTTGCGTGAGTCTCCGCCAGCCCCCTCGCTGTACTCGGCCTCGCTCTCAGGTGTCTGTGTCTGGGAGTTGTCATCAATCTCCAGGTTGCCGTTGACAACAGGGGCGGGCGTAGCAGAGAGCCCAGAGATGGTGGAGACCGAGCCTTTCTTCCCCTTCTTCATGTTTTCCTCCTCCTGACGTTGGTACTCTTCGTACATTTTAGCCAGATACTCCTTATGGGCTTCATAGGTCACCTGTGACAGATGGTGGGGATATAATTGGACATGTGATCAGAACTGACAACGGTTAACCCTCACAACAATAATGTCCCCACCAGGTAGTTCTTGAGTGGCTCGTCGATCATTTGCACCAAAAGCTGGATGGACAAAACTAGGACACTAGCCCTACAGGGCAATTACACCATCATCCATTATGTCCCCTCACTTTGTACTGCCATAAGAAAATGAGGGAGTTAAAGTTCCATCACCAAGCCTTGGAAAGAAAGAATCACTCTGGTCCCTGCAACTAATGTATGTGCAAATCAATATTCCTGCTCAGCCTTTATGATAGCTTCTTTTAAAATATCAATACCTAAAAATCATTATCGCCAGCACTGTAGATGTACTGTCATGGTAAAGCAAATGTTCAGTAAAGATTTCTCCCAACTTAAGCCAGATCTGACAATGCCCTATCTACAAT
Organism: Channa striata; assembly: GCA_033026295.1. Taxonomy (NCBI): domain Eukaryota; kingdom Metazoa; phylum Chordata; class Actinopteri; order Anabantiformes; family Channidae; genus Channa; species Channa striata. The sequence continues at coordinate 8,229,675 of CM065182.1, read as the reverse complement.
ACATCAGTCAATATTACAAACACTAATCCACCGGACAAAGGAGAATACTGATACATGATTGCACGTGCTGCCCCCAACAATTCAAACACCAAGAACTGATGTTTGCTGCAGATAAATTAAAATCAAGACGATACAAATATACTGCCTGAAAACTGCATATCCCCATCTTACCTTGGAGTGTGCGATGGAGAGGGTATCAACCCAGACCCTCCAGCCTCCCCATTCGTACTTGATGGCATGGTAGAGCAGGATCCTAAATATGTTGTAAACCATCTCAGTTATTTTCTGCTCCTCTGGGTTCTTAGGGTTGATGTATCCGAGGGAGAACATCCAGTCCTGCCACACAGAGCACTGCAGCAGGCAGCTGGTTTGACAACACAAACAACTGCATGTGAACAAGGCTGCACCTCCACTTGTAAGAATAACAATCATCATGCTGTCAGAAGAAAATGATATCATCTGTGCGCTCTCACCGGCGGTTTTCGCGGCTGTTACTAAACAGTTTTATCATGTCGGAGAGAAAAAGTCTCCTGACTTCCATCAGCTCAGCGCTGGGAGTGGAGTTCTTCAGCAGGGTCGCCACTACCTTTAGAATCACTGGGGGGGGGGGGTGAATATAGGTAATGGAGAGGGAAAGGGTGAAGAAGGAAGGAGAGGCATTTTGAATAAAAAAGAAAACTATAAATGACAAGAGCTGACTTCAAGCTTTGACTTTCAAGTTCTGAGGTTATGGCTACAGGCTACCGCGTTCCCATGCTTACTGGGATTCTGGATCTTGACCGTGGAGTCCGGCTCAGGGTGGGGTTTGTGAACCACCTGAGTGCAGACCTGCTCTGTCAGAATCTGCACAGACAGAAGATCAACAGTCATCAATTAAATGCCACGACAACCTCTTGAATTGTGCTGTAGCGACGCGACATGCGAACGAGCCCCCGTCAAACAGTCACCTACCTCGTACAGAGTGTTGTACGTGGTGATGGAGACGGTGTTGGTGTGCATCATCAGCCTCTCCCCCAGTAGTGTGAACAGACTGTGTGTGTGCATGATTTCTACCTTCCTCCTGCAAGAGAACAAGCACACGCACACACGGGCTGCCATTCATAAGAGAATTTATGACAGTCGAAACTGACATTGATTGTCACTGGCCTGATGACAGTCTGATATTGGCAGGTGGCTCCATGTGGCCCTGTCACTTACAATAGTACCAAAGAGGATGAGAAACGAATCCCAACGAAATTAACAGGAGACATTAACAGAATGATAACACTGCAGCAGTCACTGAGGCCATTCTCACATGGCTGTGAATTATTAATGCTGACTATTAACCTTGCCAGTGGGTAAAAATTGTACCATTAAGAGACTTTGAATTTAAAAGGCTCAGAATTCAGGGTTGACAAAAATGTTGTATTTATTCTTTTTAATCAAAACGTCTTTAAATTCTTGACCATAATCAGATTATTGACAAACACAGTAACGTTTAACACATTTTATCATATTAGCTGTTTGAGTATTTTTATTTCAACCAATATAATTAATTTCTTATTACAAATTACTAAATTTACATTACAAATTAGAAGATGTTTGTTTGTTACATACAGGGCCAACTCCTTTGTCTGTCTGATTTCATTTAATAAAAAAGAAAACAAACAGAACACAAGTCTGTCTCTATCATAATAAGGCCACACCGCGACCCGGGTTAAAGAAACACACGCACTTAAGTTAAACGCTGAAGTAGCTATTGGATTCAGGATATTTATTTTTCACAGCGTGGAGTAATGGGGAGATGTCAAAAGAGACTGTGAATCACTAAATTAATGATGTTTTCTCCTTTATTCAGTAGGCATTAGGATGTTCTGCTGCTGGCACGGTAACATTGATAGGCAAAAATTTGAATAAACGGCTTGTTCCTAAAACAGGTCTCTTATTAGAACCTCAACAAAAGATTTTGTAAGGTGATGTGAAAAAATAAATCATCTTCCATTTGTGAGTAGTGGCGCTTTTTGTTTGATCCATCTAAATCTGAGGGGTAAAGCATCTCTGTTGCATGGTTCAAATGTCAGAAAAGGTATGGCATCCCTAATTAGCTTTTACCAATCTATAACATTGATAGGCAATTTGAATAAAGCACATATGGTCTAATGATGTGATAAAAATAAATAATCTTCCATTTGTGAGTAGTTTGACTGTAAATAGGTAAAGTGTTGCAATCAAATGTAAAGGTATGCATCCCTAGCCAATCTAAAACTGGTCTAAGAAATTGCATATAATAACAATTTTTGTCAAAATTGTTTTTTCAATTCTTCAACTCAATTTAGAATGACAAGCAGTTTTTGCCAGTGCTTCTGAAATCCTGATTACTGCAGACATTTTTTAAATCTTGATAATTTATGACATATAAACAAGTTATGTTTATCTGGCTTAGGTACTCAAACACAATTTGGCTGCATTTTGTGCAGTTTTATTTATCAATGACTTTCACCCTGGATCAATATTACATTTCCACAAGTACTGAAGTGACATTTAAACGTAAAGAGGCAGCCCTGCAGGATGTTGGGGTTCGAGCAGATACGAAGTAGGTGGCGACTGAAGGTGCAGAGCTCAGGTGCAGCATGACAGGCTGCTCCCATGTCGTGCAGCGAGAGGCACGTATGTCACATGGGATGAATAAATCCCCCAGCATTTATTGCCGCTCATCAAGGTTCCACCTCCCTGCCAGTGCTTGCTGACAAAATGATTATTCTGCTTGGCTGTGATGATGAGGACGCCATCCTTACATCCAAACAAACACTCCTGAGGCTCACTGGAGACTGCACTGTTTTTACTGCAGTGGTGTGTTTCAATCTCCTTACACACTTTTGTGTAAATGTTTTGTTTCCTCATTTGAGTGATTCACCCATTCATCACTAACCAAACAGGCAGCATAGGGAGAAAGAGGTACTTACTTGTGACCCAGATGTTTGAGGAAGTAACCCAAGACCTTGAGCGCTTGAACCCGGATACTCTCACTCTTAGAGGCCAAGAGCTTACAGATCACCCTGCAAATTAAAAACAAATATCAAAGCCACACGTCAACAAAGAAGTTGTAATAATATGGAGTTATGAAATTAATTAAAAAAAACAGGAGTTATTTTGTGTAGTAAACACCTTCTATCTGATACTCAGTAAACATCCTCAAAGTTAACACACGCTGACTGAAGCACTTCCTTCAAAGGAGTTTACACAGAGGACATGAAAGTTAAAAAAAAAAACACAATACATTTTACTAACTAGCTCTCTCGCAACAGAAGAGTTTCCATAGTAACCAAAAAGACATCCATGTGGAGTTGTGCTTTTTGGGGAATTACCAGCCCAGTTAGAGTTAGTGTTTGAAAAATCTGGCTGCTCGGTTGAAGCTTGAAGTCTCTGAACATGTAACATCAATGCTCAACTTTACAGTAAAAGCCTTTAACGTATGTTAAGGTTGCTGCATCACTCTGGAAGAAAACGGAGGGTTGTTTTATTCACCAGACAGATGTTGCCAAGACTGTGCTGTTGTATTGTGCAATAAAAACTACAAAATGCGAATGCATTTGATAAATTTTAAATTTATGGGTAAAAATTTCTTCCGCTTTTAAAATTTGAAGCTCTGAATTCGTAAATTAGAGTCACATCAATGAAAGGAAGCTTGCATATATAATGCAACTGATTTGCAAAGAGACGTACAAAGGATTGACCTTTTATTTTCTTCTACAAAATTCTACTTAACCAGATGTGTGTAATAAAAATACATAAAAACCTAGCACCTAACTAGAAATGTAAAAACAAAATAAGTTTTAGATAGAAACCAATTAAAATCATATTTTATGGGTAAAGACAGCTTTTTTTATGTCAGTAGGTGTTGCATCAAATCTGTATTTGTGTGCATATACTGTGTGTGGGCTGTGTTCACCTTATTCCGTTTCTCTGGTCAAATGCTGGGATCATGGACGCTGGGTGTTCAGACATGAGAGCAACCAACAACTGAAGCACATCGTGGATATTCTCATCCTGCAGAGAAAGGAAAGCAAAGTTGAATGACTAAAGAAGGAAGAGGAAGCCCCGAGGGGGCAGACGAATAGAAGGTTAAGAAGACAAAAAGAGACAGTTGTAGGGGTGGACATGGGGGTGGAGGGTAGGGGGGGGGCTGGTATTGTGGCAGAGAAGGTGGTATTTCAACGCGAGAATAGATGTAACTGTTACAGAAGAGTACATCCTGTTCAGTCCATTGTTGCGCCATTTTTCATGCTGTCACAGAGCCAAAGCTGACTCACACTCACTCGTTTAAGTGGACCGTATCTCCAGCCCACAAATTCTAATGCAAAATGTTACCACCAGCACCACTCAACCGCTTTCACTGTCTCTCTGTCTCCCGCCTTTGCCCTCTCTTATAGTGTCTATTTTAACACAGGAGTGAGCAGTTACCTCGTGCATGGTCAGTAGATAGTTGAGAATGCTCTGCAGCTCGTCTTCCTTCACGCCCCGGTCCTATGAGAAACAGGCACACCGAAAACATTCAGGATCTTTGGTTGTTTTCACGTCTTATTAGCCTCAGATGACTTCATTAATTCTGGTCTTGGTTGATGCAACGGTAAAGCAGCAACGACCTCACACGTAAACGCAGGAACAAATCAATAAAAGCACATACAAACAAAGAGCTACTGTGTTTTATTCAGGCTTCTAATCCATAATGCAGTTCTCCACACACACACATTTAGGGCTGAGCTTATCGTCCCCAGGAGGAAGTAAAACAACAGAGGACGTAATGAAGAAAAAAAATCCTGCAATGCAAACTGCATGATGAAGATAATCCATTTTTCTCACTTTACCTTTAGTATGAGTTGTTTGAGGAAGAGAAGCATGAAGGCTCGAAGTGAAATGATCTCTTTTTGGGAAGGCCGCGGCCCATCTAAAGAAACACACGAACAAAAGCATGATTTCCTGCTAAAAATGCAGTTCATACAAGATAATAATCAGCTACCGTAAACAAGTTTTTAGTTTGGGCTGAGTGTGCTCTCGTGTTTACTGATATTACGTTTTATTGGGTTCCTGGAGAGCAGAGGAAAACATGTCAACACACACAAACACACACTATGATGTGAACGGTAAACTGTAAATCACTGTCATTAACTCCAGAGGCACTCTGGCAATCTGGATACTTTATATTTGGACTAATTTTACTGATTACAGCTGAGGCATGGCAATTTACAAAAATGTAACTGACGATTCAATTGCTTCAAACCAAACAACCTATGGCAGGGGTCGGCAACCTTTAACACCGAAAGAGCCATTTGATCCGGTTTCCACAGAAAAGAAAACACTGGGAGCCGCAAATACTTTTTGACATCTAAAATGAATTTATTTATGAACGCATTTATTAAATAGAAAGAAAAAATATTTAAAAAAACAATAACAACTTAATAGTGCTTTGACTACCCTTTTGAAGATGGGCTATCATCTTATCTAAAATGAAGATAACACTGTATATATTGCTTTTTCTTTACACTTTGTATAAACAACTAACGTGTGTTGCTTATGAAATCCACGAAGTGCTACAAAGAAAATTAAATTTTATCTATGTAATGAACACATTTTGAGCATTTTGTATTCTTGAAAAAATAATACAATGTCTGAATGTCACTTTCAAATATTTTAAAAAGCTGAACTTAAATTATCCATGTAGCAAACAAAAGCAAAAAAATGCCGTGAGCTGTCATCCTTATATCGCGACAAATGTTGGTATCACTTTCAGCGAGTATAGCGTTTATTTTGAGCGACGAAAAACAATAAAATATATTTATTCTAATATGTCAAGATCACAATAAAATTTCAATTTGGAACTAAAATATTAAAGAACTAACACAAATAAAATACACTTCAATTAAATGCTTTTTTAATTATTTTTTTTAGCTTTTTTTTATAATTTAATTTCCCAAACCACTCAGAGCCGCAGTATGAGGATGAAAGAGCCGCATGCGGCTCCGGAGCCGCGGGTTGCCGACCCCTGACCTATGGGATCCGCCGTATCTACTTGAGGGCTCCAATCTGTTGTTTGCTGTGATGGGCTCCGATGGACAACGCAAGCTCTTTTTCATGTTGGTCATCATGTTTTTATTATTGTCTCCTTCTAAAAGGTCTGACATCTCATGCCGCGCTGCAGGCCTTCGTGTCCATTTCGCTGTGATTCATAACTGCAGCAGGCCTTGAATAACTTTATGAGCAACAATAAATTAGGTGTTTTCAGCTCCTTCTTTTCCCTGACATTTGACTTCATTTAGCTTCATTAGAAGCTTAAAAAAATTCCCCTTTTCTTCTTAGAAATGGTAACAGTAGCACTCGATTTTTACAAAGAAAACTGGCAGCTCAGTCGTGAGCATTTTCATCCATGTACTGTAATTGTATTTCATTTAATTTTGAGTTTAATGTGTACGTCAGATACAATCAAAACTTATGGCTTTGATGAATTGGCTCAAAATGCCTGCCAAATTACTCTGACTATGGTGCCAAATTGTCTGAAAGATAAATTGATTCAGATCAAAACAAGATTGATGTAAGAGCCACCCTTAAAAAAATGACTTTCCCACTTCCCTACTCATTCCTTAACTACTCTTCTATGGTTACGATTCATAAGCTGCATGTTCTCATCAGCACTCTACATTGCCAACAGAGGTTTGTTCAATTTATAAGGCACCAATGAACATTAGGATTTTGTGCTTGTGCGCATTAGCCACTGCACACTTTGCTGTGTCAGTTTGTTTGGAATCGCCCTTTCTTTTATGCGAGCCACAAACTGCAAAAGCAGTGTTTATTGTGAGCTGAATAAAAATCCACTTTGTCCTCTCAGAACATTTAAAGCCATATCTGACTCACAGGTGCTTGAACAGCAGACATGCATAAGCTAAGAGGAACATATTCACATTCAAGGTGTGAAAGGAAGATGACACGAAGCTCCTGCCGTTGTTATGCTCTGCTGGAGCTGAATCACACGAGGCTGCTCTTTACAAAGCCAAAATGTGACATTAAAGCAATCCCCCCCGTGATCCATCATCCTTATCAGTCAAGCTGGTACATGTTGGTGGAATGGTGACACTCACCATCCATCATGGTTACGCCGCAGCTCCGTGTCAAAAGGGTGCACAGATGCACCAGGTGAAAGTGTACAAGTGCAACTTTCCATTTAAGGGTCTTTTGTTAACAGATAATTTGAATACAGCTTATTATTCATCTCAGGTGCTTCTCAGGGGCAACTTTAATTATTGCCTTTTATTCTGAAATTAATTTTCTTCTTTTTGTGCCCATTTCAGTCTCACCCGACTGAACCATTTTTATTCAGATGCTGTAAAAAAAGTGTGTTTTTCTTCCTGCTACATAATGACAACCTGTGAAGAGCCAATGCACTAAGAACATTCTACGACTGTGTGTGTGTGTGTGTGTGTGTGGACGTATATACAGGAATTATGTGAGACTTTAGCTCCCTTGCAACAGCTATACATCTTTGTAGATTTGATCTAAAAATATAATGATTATTTGCACTTTTGAGGTTTGTCTCTTTGATCCACATTAGGTCTGTGTGCTCACGAGTATCTGGCATGTAACAATTAAATTTAAGACTGGTGAAATTTTCTTATGTTACAACACATCAAATAGCCCAACATAAAAGAGTAAAGCAACGTACATAAAAAAATAAAGGTATCTCTGAGTTAAGCAGAAAAGGACAATATGCAATTAATAATTTGATTCATTCTTCTTTCAATTAGGGTAGAATGCAGAGTTCAAAAGCAACGTACATGACTAGAGCAAAAGGCCTGAGGTGTTTATTTTATGTACAGTACAGCCCCTCCCTTTTTATGGCCCTGAAAGCAATTTTCAAACAACATCAAATGGAGCTATTTGTAAAATACAATAAAAGCTTGGAGAACTATTTCAAGCAAGAGTGAAAGCAAGGACTGAATAAAACTACAAAAAATAGATACATTTTTAAAATATTAGATCCGCAACAGTATTCAACCCAAATACATCACAGTCAAATACATTGTGTCCATAAAATTCCCTTGTGTGTGCTGAGGAGATATGCTTGCCACTATCTAAATTAATTCCAGTAATGCATATCACACTCTCACAGTACAGGAGCCTCCAGTGAAGACTTCCAAACCCCGACCACGACATTCTTTTGCTTTGAACAACCACTAATTGCTGGACAGGGGTTATATGTTTCTGTTATCATTGGTTCTTTATGGGGCTAAATCCCAGCAGTCAAACTGCAATACCGCCAAACAGAAAGGAAGCTAGACAGCCACTTGATTAGAAATTCCAAAAGCTCCCTTGGATCTGCCAATCAAATCAGTCTGTTGCCACGGCAACGCGGGATGCGTACTCTTAGTCAGCGGAGGGTCCCAGCGCAAAAGAAGAGGTTGATTAAAGTGAAAGACCTGCTCCGACCTTTCTGAGGCTCTGATGTGTGGTGACAGAGGCTGTGTTAACACTGTTCTCTGCTCTATTACAGAGTCCGTGAAAATATAAAATCTGCTCTGACACTGTATTGTGTTAGGAATATGATGTGTCCCATAAATAAAATTCTTCTTCAAATATAGAAAAATCTCGTGTAGTCATGTTTCCAAATACGCAGCGTTCACAGAAATCATGTGTTTGCCTTTTAATTCAAAGGATTCACAACAACCTCTTTCCTTTTCTACAGAAACAAAAGCTCATTTTTTTACAGGGGGAAAAAAAAAACATAGTCTTGAAGTATTCTTCACTTTCAAATAGGAAGAAACATTTGCACCTGTGAGCTGGCAAATGTGTTTCACCAAATTTGCATATCCACTCAAGACCATTAAGCATTCTGTTAACTATTCAAGGCTCATTGCTTATTGACTCTGGGTCTTCATTGAGTTGTTTTCAACATTAAAACCTAAAACAGCTACACCTGTGGTAACTCATCTTAAAAGCCTCGTCTTTTCACAAAAGATCGAGTCACAAAAACAAAGCTACAGCTGTGGCAGGAAGAAATCTATTATGTATAAATTATCAACATGCATCTTTAAAGTTATTAAAGACAAACATGCTGCATATTTGCCATTGACTGACATTTCCTGTTCACCTGGAAGGACAGCAATGTACATCCCTTTGCTGATTTGCTGCTTTATTGCTGTTTGATGAAGAATGGATTGATTTCATTGATGAAATTTATTCTGTAGTAACAGTTTTATCATCTGCACATATTTATAAATGCTACATGTATTTCAACATTTTTTTTTTTTTAAGGTCAGTAACATCTGTAAATCCCACTAAGGGAAAGACATCAGCTGCTGCTTTACTAAATTCATCGGCTTCTTGTAGTTTCTTGGACTGTCACACAATGTGCAGTGGGTTTTATCGGTTCAGCAGCAGTAGTCAAAGAGGCGCAGGGCATAATTACAAAAATAAACCAAATACAAAAAGATTTTTATTAATAAACTATAGGTCAACATATGCCTATGGTCAGCTGGTTATTATTAGAAAAGCAGGTATAAATATTTAATGTTTATTTAGCGTAAATATGCTAGTTGTTATTAAAATCCCTCTTACTGTAAGTTTCAGTCTTGGGGTTTCTATGTTCTACCTGAGTTTGGGTGAATTTCATCGACTGTTTTCCCCTCAGTACAAAGACATGTAGGTCAGGTCGAGTGAAATCTCTAAAGGTGAGGAGTATGTTCCCGGGTTTTAAAATGATTATTATATATTATTGTGTGTTACAGCAAAAGTGGAAGGTGGAGTGAAAGGCTGGCTCCCATAGAAAGAGTTTAGATATAGTGATCAATGTTTCCCCAAAGAATGGCGTCAAAATGTTACTAGTTCAAAGGCACCTTTGTGCATTTGTGTTTGGTATTCTCATATATAAATGATAATCGGAGCAGATGTGTGTACAAATTGATAGATGGGTTAAAAAGAAGAGAAGAAATTCAGACTTTTCTTGACTCTTTTTCCTTCTTCCTTCAGTGAGCATACCATCATGCATGCAAACGTACCGAGACCTTTGGGGGTGATTCCACTGCACTCCAGCGGGTTGATGGCCCAGTAGTAGTACTTCAGAGTGTGCATCAACTGCAGGACGGTGCCAACACGGCGGATGGTGGTGTAGATGGTGGCAGTGCCGATGAATTCAGACGACAGGTAGGTGTAGAGGGAGAGCTGGACCTGTATACGCACACATGAATTTATACAATACAAATACTGTACAAAAGTCAGACACAAATCCTCCACGTTTGTTTATGAAGTTCAAACAAAAAAGGCAGTTTTATTGTGAAAGGAAAGCCACAGGAGAAAGAGTGGAAACTTCCCTCCAGCAAAAGCACCAATGTTTTCTGTTTTGTGTTATTTTGATGTCTCTGCGCCTGAGGCTGTCAGGCATCTGAGGAGCTCCTTATGCAGGGCTGACATTTAAGGAGGGCGCTCTCCAATTGCTCATTTGCTCCTTCCCTGCCTGCTCCTGTTCCATCCCCCCCCACTCTCTCTTAACCAATCCTCTTCATCGTCTGTACACAGATGTGAGTCTGCTGCAAGCTCACAAATCTCTGAGCTCATTACAGTGACCAAAACGCTAAGGACCAGCCTTAACGAGGTGGCTCTGTTTAAGCGGATGAAATTAGCAGAGTGCCGCGGCCTGACCACACCACATCGCAGCTCATCTACAATGAAGAGTGCACTCAGCTGTCTTAAATGGGCTTCATTTCATTACATTTCACACTGCGGGCTGACGTATTTATCTGGTGCAATTTATACTGGGTTCAGCTGCACAAAAAGCTTCTGATTCCTTGATCGTAGCGCGGCGCTTTGTGCTGCAACAATAGTTTGTAACAAACATTCTTTCTCTGGAAAAGGATTACGTTTACCACGAGCGCCTGGTAAAGAGAACAAGCTCTTTACTTTCAGTATGAGCCGGGGAGATGTTATGAAAGATGGGAAATGAAATTCAGATGTGATTTCTTCAAATGTTTCATTAAGTCCTGAATATGACCAAGGTTATTGTTACCAATAATGAAGGTGATGATAACACCCTGAGAAGTGGAAAATAATAAAGCTCGGTGGGAGACTGAACATTACAAGGGAAGTAAGATTAAAAGATTAAAGATTTTTTTGTGTGTGTTGCCGCTTGCCTTGTTCTCATCACGACCCTTGTGGTAATGTTGGCAGCTCACTGTTACATCTGTATTGACACTCAGTAGAAGGTAAAAACCCACTAACTGCATTTCCTAGCTGCTTTTGAAATGTTTCACAGTGACATGTCGAGGTCGATGTGATGCTTCTGTGTCAGCGTCTGGCTCTATCCCTATTCTCGTGAGCAACAGCAACTGTTCACTCACGTTTCTTCCGTCTTAACTTCAGCACTCACTGGAGATCAGAGCTATTGTTCGCCAGAGCCAATCACATGTCTGGGGTCAGAGGGGAGAAGACAGGGAGTCTTCTCCCTGTGGAGGCGAGAGCTGGCCAGCCCTGCGGGAATGCCAGAAATGCTCTCATCTAGTTCTGAGGCAGAAAAGAGAAAGTACACATCTCTCATCTGGCCAGTTTTTTTTTTTTTTTCAAATGTCACTTTTTCTCTGTTACACTTGCTTGCTTGTGCTGTCCTTTCCCTGTGTGATATGCCAGCTCCTCCCTCTGTGTGCTACAACCTCTTTGTTATATTACTGTAAAGGGCAGTAGCCACTAAGATGTCAATCCCTCCTTCTTTGAACCATGTTGATTACTTATCTCAATTCTCCTAAAAACAAAACGCAGGAGCAGAAAAGAAATTTTCTCTTGCTTTCTTTTCTGGCTTTATCACCCTAGTGATTTCCTTATTTAGACTCATCCATTTTTTTCAGCAAGGTCATGAAAACACACACAATAAACACACACAATTTTACGCGCACACACACACACACACACACACAAACACAGACCTTGGCAGGGGTGTGTATCCAGATGGCAGCGTTGAAGAGGACATGGTCACAGAGCTGTTTGAGGAGCGGAGCTCCATGAGGTAAACCATCCAGATACTTGGCAAAGGACAGGAACTGTTCAAGTACCGCCCTGGTGATGTGTACTCGTGACGACTGTGCAAATGACAGGAAATCTGATTGATCGACCTTGGAAACAACATTTTTGTATATGATGTTGTTATTTCTTTATACTTTAAGAATATCTTAACAACAGATTCTGAAAGGAGCTCTACAGACAGAGACAGCGGTGGCATGCAAGTCCACATTTGAAATCATTTGAAAGTATTGTTCAATATGAAGAAGGTTTGTAGTTACATTAGCATTATAAAAGTGGATGCCTTAAAAACCACGAAGAACTCAAAAAAAGATCTCTCCTCGTTCACTCAACAGGAGTGATGTCATTTACTACTCTTACTGACCTTCTCAAGCAGGTACCCAATGACCAGAAAGCCCTTCCCTCCGAGCATCTGCTCCTGCATGGCCACTGAGCTCTTCAGCAGCTCCACCAGAAACGCCAACAGAGTAGCACTGCAACACACACATCGTACACACACGTTAGAGTAACGCTGTGTCTCTGATAAAGAAGATTTAAGTGGGAAAAAAATACATGCTCCATTATTTGTTTCAGCTCTTCACACCCACAATTGTTTTGGTAGTCGCATTTTTATCTCATCTAACTGGGTGAAAAATAGTTAAAGTGCGGTGGACATGATGTGAAGATGGCGCCCGATATGTCACTGCATTAAGGATCCTGCGATGGAGCCGTACCAGGATGGTCTTGGAGTGAGGAGAAGACGGACTCACTAAAAACTCTTCTTCCTCACTCTTCCTCTGTCATACGCTGCTCTCTTTAATCAGTTATTCTAGTTTGAAGCATAATTACCTAAGGCTGGTCTTTCAGACAGAAGTTATTTTTCACAAAAAGAATTAGCTTGTGCTCTTTTTTTCCCCCCCATTTGTTTCTTTGTTTGTCTCTGGGTTCATTGCAGCATCAGCTGCATTAGATGTTGCACATTAAACGAAAAGGAAACCACATATTTTTGCAAATTTACTGAAACTACAATAGAAATAGCTGCTATTTTTGTCTACTACTTTTTAGTCTGCTCCAGTTATAATCGTAGAGCACTCACCAAACTGTGGTGTCCACGCTGCTGTCGTTGAGCTGCTTGTAGTCCAGCTGAGCAAAGAGAGGGAACAGGACCTGGATGCCTCCTATAGAGTGGATGGCACTGTGGATGGAGTGGGTAACAATGGCCTTCACATCCTGTGGAATGGAAATGCACCATTAGTGCTCACAGAGACCAACCTGTCACTGGCAGTAAAACTTAAACTAGAATTTAAACCTACATCTGGGATTTGAACATCAGAACATATTAAATGTTGAGCTTCTTTCACCATGATGTATGCAATGCTTTTTGCCGTTTATATTGCCCATTAGTCTCCTTTCCCACATCCTGAATATTTTCTATTTCTAGTTTAATAAAAGCATTATATTTTCTTACTGCTATAGTGTGATAAAGACTAATCCAGAACTCAAAGAGGAAAATTGAAATAATTTAATTTTGAAGTCATTTCAAAATATGCCAAAACTTCACATTTGCATAGAATTTTAAATGTCTCTGGATCTCCACTAACTGAATGAAATAGCTACACACTTGTAAACTACAATATGACTCATTTTCTGCCTTTTGTAATTTTGAATTAAAGTAATTGCTACCTGATTTGCGGGTACATTTTTCCCACACTGATCAAAGCAGAACACTCTCAGAAATCAGGCTGAAGTACGAGTAGGACAAAAAACAGTAAAGCAGAGCCCCACCAACCTTCAGTGAAGGGTACTTGAGAAGATGTTTGCTTACATTTAACTACAATTACTATCCTCAAAAGAGCAACTGCAAGAGCAACTTCGTGACACCGTGTTTGCAGCAGCGTATGGTAGAGGCTGTTTTCATCTGGGTACATTTTGTCGTCTTTTTAACTATCACTCCGTGTCATTTGCATTTAAAGTGGACCAATCAAGAGATGTGGAGGGTCATTCGGGCCACTCAGCAGAACCCGAGCACACTGACCTGGAGCATGAGTGCGTGAGGCGAGTGGACGAAGATGGACGGGTTTTCCCTGGGCGAAGACTCCAGGCAGAGCTGGGCATCCGTCGCCTTGGCATTGTAGGTGAAGGAGATGGAGCTGGCCAGCTTGCCATCGTACAACACCTGCTTGTGGTGCTCTGCCAAGTGGATGTCGCTCTCAGACTTAAACTTAAAAGTGCTCTACAGTGACAGAAAGGAGAAGGGGAAGAATTAGTCAAAAGTCATGTAGGGAAATCGTTAAATGAGAGACTTGGTCCAGAGATGAGCGATGTGTGGCTGAGTGTCAGTGCGTCTGTCTTACAAGTTCAACACCCAAAATGGAGTCTGCTTAATTGCCGCGTGAGCTGCATGTAAACAACACAGCATTAGCTTAATGAACACAGCGCTAACCCGGGCACTAATTCAATTAGCCCAGAATAAGAGACGGAGAGGGGGAGCGGATGTGTGGAAGCGCAGCACTCGGAGCTCCAAATTTATCTTCTCCCTTTGTAGTCTTCAAGCAAAAAAAAAACAAAAAAAAAAACACACAGACACAAACTGACACACTTTTAATATTCAGCTGCTTTAAATTGCATTCATAGCCTGCACATAACAAGAACGTAAATCCTCTCCAGAAGCTTTTGTTTTGTCCATGCACATACTGCGTCTATAGTATATCGTCTCTCGGCAAAGACAGGTGGGTCAAAATATCCTGGAGCCGCTGCTGCACATTCGAAGCCCTGCTGATGAACGGCCAGCGAGTTGCTGAGCTACCCTCTGCAGCAGCTCCAGGCGAGCAGCACTCTCCCCTTTAAGAGGCAGGGTCCCCAGGTGCTTCGCTCAGCCTAACTGCATTGAAAAGCCCTGGGCTGCTCACAGACCTGCGGGCCTGTCTTGTTTTAAACCTTTCATCTGAGGTCTGCTGTAGAAAATGTGCCCTGAGCAGTTTTAACCATGCAGCAGCAGCAGATTTCACACTGCAGCTACAGCCTCTCAGTGAAACATCTTTATCTCAGGCCCAAGACTGAATGGAGGTCCAGCGTTCGCAGACACTGCTGCTTCCATGTCTTTATTAGAATTTCTAGTAACATAAAATGTGTATAAAGCTATAACGAGGTAATGAGACCACTAATCTGCATCAGAAACCCTCCTTGCACACATTTACATGGTAGGACAGCACGTTTACTTTTCCTGACTTTGCTACTGATTACTTTGGTGATGAGCCAGTGTGAAAAAGCTTATCCATTACACAGCTGTGTTAAAAGGCTTATCCAAAAAAAAAAAAAAAAAAAAAAAAAACATGCAGTGGAATACTGCAGGCATGTGCAGGGATAATCAATCACAAATGCAAATAAATTGGTCTTTGGTTTGTTTTGAAGCTCAGTGGGTCCTCTGCACGAAGAAAAATCCTGAATAGCCTGAAATAGCCTGAATATGAAATTACTACACTTATTAAGATGCACATTTTTGCAGTGTAAGACCATTTATTGTGGTGCACTTATGAAATATGTGTGTGTATGTGTGTACTTGTGCATATGTATAGATGCAAGCTTGTGTTTACGTTGCTGTGCGACAAAAAAATTTCAAAGAGCTTTGCTGACTCGTTAAAGTATCAAGGGGATGCAAGGAGGCAATCGACAGGCAGCAGGAGCAACATGCAAGAGTAAAGGAAAGTCAGAGATTTTACATATGTACATTTGCATCATCATACAGCTGTGCTTTAACACAGACACACGCCAAGCCCACACCTGGCTACACAAACACACAAAGGAATCAAAGTGACACCTCCCGCCTGACAGCTGCAGATACAGTACAACGTCGGCCTGCAGTGATAACAGCACAGGCACACACGTAGCGTCCATTCAGCTCAGCCTGCGGGTCTGTGCATCTTCACACACTTTGCTGAATCAAGACCAATCCACTGGTGAGACATTTGTTGCCACATGCCTACCTACGATAGATAAGGACATGTTATCAACCCAACGAACCCAGAGCCGAAGCCTCTGTAAGTCTGTTTACAGCGAATATAACTTTTCAAAGTTTCATTTGGAAAAGCATGAAACAGAAACACGTATATAATACAAGTATAAAACCTGACACGTACACGAGACACAAGCACACAAAAACACACTCAATACAGGTGTCCAGACAGACTCACACGGTTCATTAATTACGTTGTGGCCAGATTGTTGGCAGTGCTGTGCAATGAGGACATCTGGACTCCTGACGAAGAGTGCAACTAGCAACACACTCAACAACGTCAGTGACAGGAAATATACAGAACACAAAGGCAAAAAAACGGAACAAAAAGCAAAACCCACTGGATGCTTCTCGTAGAAAAACCCACTGGATGTTTCTCGTAGAAAAAACAAGATGTTATATGTTCTACCTCCTTCTGTCATTAGGAGAGCATGGAAGTGCTAAATGACACACACACACAAACACAGATATTCAGTACACACAGCGTGTCGGGCATCATGAGCCGCGTGGAGTGAGAAGGCCTTGAACACCCTCACTGCGCTGAAGGCTTGTTTAGCCGAGCGAGCAGAGTGGCTGTCTGCTTTTCTCTCCTCATTACTGAACAGCAGCACTGACAGTGGCTCAGACCAAGACGATTCTGACAGCTGCGCGAAGGCACACACATATACAGTATACCGTACAGTACACACAGGCACCGATCCCTTCAACAGCGATTAGGCACTTTCCCAAGAGCTCCTTTTTCATATGAATACACATCATCTGCGTGAAGTCACGAGGACCCGGAATGGCCTATGTTTGCATTAAGGCAGGAAGCGGTGCGACAAAAGCCGGTGTTCTCCTTCAACAGACCAAAAAACCCGCCCACTCATCATTACAACACCAGCGCCGAGGCCCGTGGCTTTGAAACAACTGAGGCATTTAATGGTCTCTTCTGGGCATCTGACAAGCCCATTCTGCACCATGCAGAGAGGCAATCATCTGACTGATCAGCCTCAGGAAACTGTGGGCTGTGACAGAGAGAGGAATCAGCATTCATGGCAGCGAAACTGCAAACTCCAAGCATGTGATCATTAGGAGGAACATGTGAGAACTCCCGTCTATGACGCGTCTGACGTTCCACGATGTGAAAAGAGGATGATTGTGAGAGCAAGAGTTAAACATGTAGGACGTATAGGTTACACATACATGCAAATAGGTATGATTCATCGGTCCAACAGGCTTAAGGTGTGCGTACCCTTCCACTTCCCATTCTATATTTAAGAATAGACACGTTAATCTTGATTCATGATGCAACATGTTATTGTAAATAATGAAAGGTATGAAAATTTTATGGGAAAAATAATTGGGACCATGACTCCATTCCTTTTGTATTACACGCTTTAGAAGCAGTCAATCCGACCAAGCACTTTTGTGGATCATAAAGAGATTTCTACGTTTCGCAACTGGTAGTTTTGGCCACTTTCAAAACAGATTGGAGCCTTTTCCCGAACTGCCAGTTCCAGCTCTTTTAAAAGATGTGCTTATGGTTTAAGATCAGGACCCACCCCTCCTTTCAATTTCTTGCACTCTTGGTGCTTTAACATGTTTTAGTGGATCGTGAAATAATGGTTTGCATCTGAGAGGCATCTCTTTGACGCGGAGCCATATGTTTATCTCTAGAAAACCAGATTTCATTTTGTCCTTTGCCAAATGCAACGACACATCCCTAAAACATAACAGAACCTCCTGCATGACTCATAGTGGGGGTGGTTTTCCTTTTTTTAATGAAAGTTTCATAATTTCGCCTATGAAGAGGTGACATGACTTTCAAAAAGCTCCATGTTTTGTCTGTGGCTTGTCCTCCAAACACAAAGAATTTTTCTGGTTTTCTTTTAAAAGTGGGGGCTTCTGGGTCTTCTTTCATGGGTAGCAGGCTAATTAGCCACGCTTAGCCACGTCATTCACACACGACATTCCACACATCATTGTGTCTTGTATTTAAAGCAAGATTTGGTAAATGCAATTTCTGACAAACCAGCAGCGGTTTGCACATCAGCAGGGTCTGATATCTGAGCAGTTGCATGGCTCTGAAACTTTGACAGCTTTGGATGCCTTCATAAACCAGCTGTAAGTGGCCTGAGGCGAGCAAGTCTGCCAAAACAGGAAACAGACAGCTGGGGAGGAGTTGCCACATCACGGGTGTCCAAGAGGAAGAGATGGTGCTCAACGCTCAACATTGTGAAGTTATCGATACCTCAGGACAGCACACATTTGTGTCATGGACATTTCTTACCTGAAAATTCTAAGAGTTATTTCCTAGGAAGCATTGTGTTGTAGGACAGTGTGACAGTGTGGTAAAATACTTCTGTTTACACCCATTTATTATTTTCGCTGATACATTTCACAACCAGAGAATGAGTGCTTGTGTGGGCATCAAAAACCAGGTAGCTATTAAAGTCTCTGAAAACGTGTACGTGTTTCAGCATTATGACCTGCTGTTGAGAATTAGAAATATCTTCCACATCGGAAAGAGAATTAAAAATACACTGACAGCTGTGATGTTCCGGCTGACAGGAACAGAGTTCATCAAAATGTAAAATGTTCCTGCACCTATTAGATTATCCCGACGAAGGCAGCTCCCCTACATCATTATGAGGAAGCATGTGAAAAACCCGGTTTGTCACTGTAATGTCAGCGCGTCTTTACCTTGTATCCTGGGCCGAGCTGGTGGATGGCAAAGATCTGAGCCGGGTTGAGAGCTTCACTGAATACGTAAATGGCTCCCAGCTGACCACAAAACACCCTGTTAGCATCTGCCGTTTCTGACGAGCCCAAGAAACACTTGTCATAGCTCTGAAAAGCAAAAGAGGTGAATACAAGAAAAAAGATTATCAAGCAAATCACGTGTTTTTATGGTTTCAGAGCCTTTTTACAAAGATGATTTGAGAACTCAGGATGTTATTGTACATAGTTTAACGCAATTCACTGTTGAGCGAAATTTAAAAAGGTTGGACATTTTTACTTTTATTCCCTTTTAATTTGTATAACTAATATTAGACTAAGTCTAGTTTGTAGAAGTTGGAAAGTACAGCTACACCAGTCACACCCTCAGTTTTTATTCCCATTTCAGGACAATAAATACTTAAACCAAAAAAAACATACTGTTCAACGTTTATTGATTGTACGGCCTCTCAAACATAATTATTCATTTTCTCATCAAAAGTTCATCAGTGCATTCTACAGTGATGAACACACCAAAAACAGACTTTTGATAGCTGCTCATTTCTAATCCCTCTGTCATAACTTTGCCAACACCTACTATTACTTTCTTTCCGTTCACTTCCTTTCATCCACCACATCCTTCTGATACCTTTTATCACAATGAGATCTCATTCTTCTGCTTCTTCAAAGTGATTAAACAGCATTTCATCTTCAGCCTTTAGGACAAAACAAACTGATAGCATCTTCATATTGCGGGACCCTGTTCTCTCACTTGTATCCTGCATGTTTCTTCCAGTGAGCCGAGGAATTTCTTATAACATAGCAGAATAACACCAGCCAACAGTAAATGCACTAATGTCAAGAGTCAACCAGGACGGAGAGCAATAAAGACTACGCTGCCGCTGAGAGGTCAGGCTGCCTGCCACCTGCTAAATGGGAAAGTTGAGGTTGGAGTTTGGGTTGAGTTTGATGGAACAGAGCCCAAGGGCAACTCTGCTCCAGCTGATGAATGCAGAGGGCAAAACGCAAATGTCTGCCAACACCACGATGGGGGGGGGGGGGGCTTGGGAGTGTGAAGTCCAGCCAGACTAACGCTGGGGTGTTAAGGCTGGTGCAGAAGCCCTTAATATAGAGTATAATCTAAATCAAATCTAGATTCAAGAAATGTTCGTTTACTTAAATGCATTTAAATAATACCACTGCCACCTCCAAGTAGGTTTCTTATTTACATCAACTTTAACATGACCATTCATCACAAAGATAAGTAAGCAGCCTCCGCAAAAAGTCTTACATCATTGGTGTTGACGTGCCAGGCCATGTCGCCGTAGGAGACCAGTTGACCGTTGACATAGCAACGGATCTCTGAGTTCCTCCAGCGGTTGTAGATGTGGACAATGCTGATCATGTACCACTGAAAAATATTTAAAAAAATTTTGTTTGAAAACACAACAACTGAAAATGACAAGTCATGTGCAACAATTTAACAAGAGAATTGTAAAATACAATTGTTTTAGGTCTTTTTAATTTGACACTCCTGCTGATTGTGGTTTTTAAAAGATTTTCATCTCCTCAAGAATTGCATTACAATTGTTTTCTCTTTTGAAATGTCTCAATGCATTTCTTCGCCTTTTGTTAGTGCTTTAAAATTCTTTTGTATTTGAAAGTCAATCACTTTGACCTGCTGCCGTATCTCCACCGTCTGATGCTTTTGTATATTATTTTGTGCACTGCTGGTGGTCAACTTCATTCAATTAGAGCCCTGTAAGAGAAACCTATTAAAGCCTGTGGTGAGCGAAATGTGTTGTTTCAATTGCTACACTTAAACACAAACTACTGAAGGATATTGATAGGAGCCTCCTGCTGTTTTTGCAATAGTGAGACCGCTCCCGCTAACCTCTTATCTGTATAAGAGGGTTAACTACCATGTTAAACTCATTTACTGATAGAGCTCTCCTTTCGCTCATGTGATGATAGTGTACATGTGCATGTTTGTCTTGATTAGGAAGCCTCTTTACCGGTGACAACTCACACAGGATTCCCTGGAAGAAGGCCGAAGGAGGAGGACAAGAAGCTAGATTTTTGCTGGTGCCTGCACAGCTGTGGGAGTGGACAATACCACATGTGTGGAACGACGCACACGCCGTACACACCGACTCAAACACATGCGCACGGTGGACAAAATGCTGTGAGACATGGCGACTTATAAATTGATCAAATTAAACCACTGGGAACTTTGTTAGGCAGTGCAGAGCTTCAACTGAGTCAGCGAATCTTACAGAAGGCCATCTCATCAAGTGAATGTGTGCGTGTTTATGCGTGTGTTCGACGTTGTGTGTCTGTGTGTGTGTGTGTGTGTGTGTGTGCAGCAAAATGCTGACAGTGCGGTAGAGGGGCAGTCTGCAGGTCTTAATTGACAGACCTTAGCCACACTTATCAACACTCCTAGTGAGGAGCAAGGAGAGACCCTGTGGAAAAAGAGAGTGGCCACACACTAGTCTGCTGTGTCATCTAACAAGTGGCAGCGAATTACAAAACTCTGCAAACTAAACTATTCGGGTTTTTTGAATGCGTGGGCGTGTTTTCTTACCTTGCGGGGCTGAAAATCATATTTCACGCAGTGCTGAAAGCCTTTTCCTTTTGACTTTAACGATGTCACGATGAGACAGTTCCCCACAAAGTGTGCAGAGTAACCTATCCCTTTACTGGTGCGAAAACTGCAGGGGAAATCAGAAATAGTGGCATTTAATTCCCTGTGCTTTAACTCAAAATCTGAGTTTGATAATGACTTTATTCACTTACATTTAAATGAAAACTAGTAATAAATGGCACAGCATTTTAATTTGATGTTCAAATGTTTTTTCAGTTTTATTAGATTACAATGAAAAAGAATGAACTGACATTTTTGAATCGATATTACAAGAAGATTAAAGTCTTCAAAGGCAAATATTTGTCAAATAAATAACATTTTGACCAAACTGTCTGGTATGATTTGTCAGATTGTTTTTCACCAACGTGTTTCCGTTTCAGCTGGAAAAAGCAAAAAGGTCAACTACATCAAAGCAAGTCAACTATGTTTCACAGAAAGAAATGTGTCCAAGAGAAATCCTTTCAAACCTACATATCATATTAAAACAAATACTTGTCTCAAAAAGCAGGGTTTCTTTGTACGCAGCACTAGAAACCAAAGTCTCACGTTTGTGAGAAACACTACGAATCGCCTTCCATAGATGTTTCCCACACTGTAAATGTAAAACAACAAGAGACACTTCACTTCTAAACTAAGGCCAGAAGGATCACACACACGGCGGAATATAAATCCCAGTGAATATCGAGTGAAACTCCTGCACTCTGTAGGATGGTATATAGTGTGTAAAGTGTTATCACGTCCTTTGTGCAACTTTCCTGGCCAGTATCAGAGAGACGGGTAGAGTGGCTGCTGCATCTGGGGGACAATGATAAGACCGGGGCCAGAGGAGAGGAGGGCACATTCCCCCCCTCACTCCGCACTTACCATGACAACCTGACAAATGGTTACTAAGGAAACTGGATTATATCCTCACACTTTTCAGAATTAGAGCTCATCTCTGTAATCCGGAGAACATATGAATGAGTGTCAACCTGTAAACGGCTAACTTCCTGATCCTCTAGTGAAACCTTTCCCCTATTAATGAATCGGAGTCTGAGTGAAGGAGGAGAGGTGAAGGGAGGGCGCGCTGGTTAGCATCCCGGAGTGAAGAGGTGGAGGGAAGAAGCCAGGCAGCGGAGTAAAGGAGTTCAATTAAAACAAAAGGTCAAAGCTAATGAAGCTTCATTGTGGCTAACGGCTTGCACTTGCAACACTAACGTCAGGGCCAGCGAGGTCCAGGGCTACGTATCGAGCAGAGGCATCCACGCAGCGGCACGCTCGTAATGGAGTGCCCTGACATTTAAAGTTATGTTCCAATTCATTATCTGTTTATCTATTAACTTCCTGTCCGTGCCATTCAACCTGATGCGTGGAATGTTTATCATCCCTCTCCTGGTAAATTCTGAAATTATTCAGAGGTTTTTTCATGATTCTTAGTGTAGGATTGAATGATTAGCTGTTTAGTTTGATTTAATAATATTTTAAATTGAATATGTTGACACAAAACAATTTCTTTACCAAAGCAACCCTCAAACCCTTGTTAGAAGCCACCGACAGGTAAAATGTGGGTGCCCGCACAGTAAGTGGCTTCCTCACACTGCGATTAAGTGCAGCACACTTTCCATCAAGCTGCATCATTCAGTTAGTTTCGTCTTGCTTTAACCCGGATGCCTTTTGACTCTCCGATGGAACCGGCCTGAACTCGCTTCACTGAGCTTTAGCCCAAGCGCTTGTTTGCTTGGATCAGTGGTGTTAGAAGAAGCGAGAAAGGCAGTGCGTACAGTCAATAAGAGGCAAATCTCACTTCATACACAAAAAGTAAGACAGCTTGAAACTGTGATGCATTAGGGGCCACTGTCGATGAAAAGTTGGTATTTCTGCAGCTTTTACAGTCTTTATATCTAAGTGGAAAGGCAGAAGAGTCTGCAAAGAAAGCCTTCCGCTCTGTTTCTGAGGAACTGACACAAAAACTTGATGATTACATTGATGTTTTTGTTTCCTTTTCTTCTAATAAAATCATCTGTAACAGTGCTAGCTAACATACTGACGTGATGTCAACGGGTCAACGAAAATGGGCAAAGAACTGAACATTTCTCATCCAGTAAAAATACTCTGACAGTGTTGAAGTGTGCCACAGTGTGGATGTCCTCACTGACGTTCGGAAAGAAGACAGAGATTACATGATTCCATTACGAGGATATTCTGTACGGCAGACTTACCAATAAAGGTACGGTTTGTCTTTATCCACATTGATGTTGTTGAGTGGATCCTGTCTGAACCAAGTGTTGATAGTGAATCCGTTCTGGTAAGGCCATTTGGCAATTGGTGGCAATGCTATAGCCTGGGGGAGGAAACACACGTCAGAACAGCTCTTAGCAGTGTTTGCAGTAATCAATATGTCACTCAGTTTGTTATTACTTCTTTTTCAGCATGCATCCACTTGCCCTGGTGGAGTAAGCGCCAATTAAAAAGTGCTGACTGTTGTAAACATAAATGCCACGTCAGAAGGAAATGTGGATGCACAAAGATTAAATCAGACGTATTTATGATGATAAAGGCTCAGATGTTTGTTTTCATATTGGTCAGTCTCACCGCTGCACTGCGTCCTGGAAAGTTGAAGAAGGTATCAGGGCCGTGTCTCTGAGGCATCTGGTTCAGCACAGACAAAAGCTTGATAGCGTGTCTTGGCTATAAAGGAGAAGAGGAGAGGAGAAGAGAGATGCAAAGAAAATGTATTATTATATGGCAAATGCTGCATATCTGAGGCAATGGGGTGGGGGTGGTGTTGAAAAAACGCAATGTGACCTCACAGTTCTACCACAAGCCCACCAGATCAATAGCTCTTCAATCAACTCCGCCCTCCCCCGACAACACCTCATCAATACCATGGCAACCCTTAAACGATCTGTCCCTGGAGAGTCTGCTGGGGGAGGAGTGAAGACAGGGAAATGGGAACGAGGTGGATGGGATGTTGATAGGTATTGGAAAGAGGAGGCACTAGGGATGGATGATGGTCTTGCTGTGGACCACTGATCAGTGACCGGAGAGTTGTTGATGGCAGTTCTCCTGGAGCCTGAGTAGAGGGGAGACTGACGAGAGGGGACGAGGAAATATTAACCACAGCAGTAGCAGCTGTCAAGGCATAACACATCCCTGCAGTGAGCGGGGATGGCAGAGGGGACGGTTTAACCTCATAAAACCCTCCTTAATGTCCACAGTTTGGCTTTAAAAGCTCCACTCTGAATCAGCTAAATCCAGTGACTGGAAGCTGGTTCAATCAGCAAACAACAGGGGGCAGTTAAGATGAAGACAACATGTAGCACTTTAAGTGGAGTTTGTATCAAGCACTCCCAACTCTCATCTCCTAAATTAATCTCATTAACAGGTACTTAAAGGCATTTGTAGCTCCAAAAGAAAGCATGACTCAGCGACTGCAGTGCTCATTTCTCCCTACTATTTTATCCACAATGATATTAATGAATAAAACAAAATAGCAATTTTTTTTGCACAAATAACACATGCAATGTTATAGCCTACAGCAATTTTATGCAAAAGAAACACACACAATATAAAAATAAAAATGTTAGCCCATGCCTGATATACAAGACAGTCCCTCTAGAATTTCACTGACCTTTTTTGTGATTATTGCAGCCTAAAATGCCTGACTTCGTGACAGTTTTACTAGACAAAATTGTGGTGCATGTTCACCTCTCCTCCCTCATTCAGTCTCAGTTTATTATGTTTTTAATTGCGAGGTCGAGCGAAATCCACAGGGGTTCGGCCAAAGTGATTGTTGCACTTGTACCTTCGCAAGTACCTGAAGGTAGTGATGAGAGGGAGTTAGAAAGCAAAAAAAAAAAAATCATAATACTGAAAAAAAGTCCACTAAATAAACAAGACTCACAGCCTGTTTCGTTATTGTTTCACCTTTACAGCTGATTACGCTGTTAACTTATTACTCCACCAAAAATAACCTAATCCAACCTTTGTTGCATTAATAAAGCCAATTACAAGGGGAAAGAAAAACAACCTTCAATTAGGTTAAATTGCCCTTGTCTTGGCATACACTCACAAATCAATCCAAACACACGTCTATTCTAGTCTATTGACACAACCACCTTATTAACTGACATATGTGATACAAACACAAAATCGTGCTGTTCAATTAATTAATTATTAGTAGCAGCATTTTAAATCTTATAAAAATCCTGATTCTCTCTTAATTTAGTAAATACAAAGAGACTATGCTCAAACACAGTATATAATAATGATACAATAATGACTAATTTGTTACTGGAGACGATCAAAATGCCGGGAGAATCAAACCACAAGTACCAGCTCGGCTTATAAAAAACAATGCTGAGTAAAAGCACAAAAAACATGGGGGTTTCTTATGCAGCTGGCGCCATCAGAGCCACTATGGTGGTTTGGACTGAAGCTCCCTCTCCAACCGGAGAGGATAGACTTGGGATGTACTGTAGCACGGATTTTTCAATGCACTGTCAATGTCCAGGCACTGATGAACGTGCTCAAAGTGGAACAAAGAATTAACAATGTAAAGAAACACAGTGATGATGATGGTATTACTTTTGTATGCTTTCTCCAATGTTAACGTGTGCTGCACATCATCTGCACCTACATGTGTCTTTTTTTACGGTGGTCACACAGCCACCAGCACCCACCGAGGCACAATTTGAAGCTCTAATTACTTTGAGTAGATCTTGCGTCCACCAACTTACCCAGATGCCGTTGTCTCCCCTCAGCATACTGAAGAGCAGCTTCAGCTCCTTGACTGTGATGCTGTAACTGGCCATGACTCCCAGCATGTCCACTAGGAGGTCTGAGAAACACAGACAGAGGCAAAAATTGGGTATAAGACAGAATACACGTGTGTGTGTGTGTGTGTGTGTGTGTGTGTGTGTGTGTGTGTGTGTGTGTGTGTGTGTGTGTGTGTCTTTATAAACGTGTTAGGGAACTGGCTTTTCGAAGGCCCTCAACTGACAAACTATGAGTGTTGAGGAATCTGTTACTACAGTGTAGGAATCCAACTACCCAGAGCTTCTCTGTGTTTATAAAATGCACCTTTAATGTTGAACATACATTAGTGGCTATTCACAGCATCACTTAATACAGTGACTTTATCTTTTTATATTTAAATCTTTTATTATATTAACATATATTGATCTAAATACATCAAGTAATTAGAGAGAAAATATTGAGACAACATTAAGGAACACAGCAATTAGCTAAACAAACAATCTGCCATGTTACTGCATATTTTAGCAAGTGACTGGATATTGTGTACATACAGATTGTTAATCCAATGTTGATTTAATATAATAAACTGCATTAATAAACTTCCAGGCCTTCAAATTGCTACATAGTGTATGACGTATAAGGTGATCATGGTGGACACTATGATGTCCAGCTTGAATCCAGGAATGAAAATCTGCAGACACGTTTATTGCATATAATTCTTTTTAAGAAATATATGCTATAATGGATAAGGGCTTCTTTGTTGAGACTTACCGTAAATTCTGGACTATAGAGCGCACCTAAATTTAAGCCGCACCCGCTAAAATTTAAAAGAAATATATATTTTGTCACATATAAACCGCATCGGACTATAAGCCGCCAATATCCAGGCTGAGAAATAAGATATTTACATAGAAAGATTTTGTACCATGTTTATTCATACACCTGAACCTGAATGGTGCCTGTAACACGGCAGTAAAAGTGCTGATGTTTGCTGTTTTGCGTCTTGGGTTGCATGCGCTAAGAATAAAAACTGGCGCTTTTTTGTTTGCACTGACTTCCATCTACAGCGCCCATCTGAGGGCTGCAGAAAAATTCCTAGAAAAGCCGCATCTCTGTAAAAGCCGCATGGTTCAAAACGTCGGAAAAAAGTAGTGGCTTATAGTCCGGAAAATACGGTAGATAAATATGTTTGTCATGTTTGTGCACTAAATATGAAGTAACGCCAAGAGGCAATGAACAGCTATCGTGACCCTGCCAAAAAGGGGTTAAAAATTAAATTAAGAAGTAAATTAATAATCCACCAGGACAAAACTATGCAAAATCCGAATAAATGATTATACTAAGCTTCTCTTTATGTCTGTATATACAGCATAAAGTCATTAAAAGTAGCATCAATCTTCTCATCTATTTATTGGCAAGAAAATGAAAAAGCATACTTATCAAACTGTAAAGTATTTATTTTTATTTTGTGTATATTTTAATAGGCAAAAGACACTGTTGTAACACAACCTGCCAATTTCACTAAAACTGGAAAAAAAAAGAGCTCTTGTTTGACTGCATCTCAATAAATTGACAAAAACAAACTGTTTTCCATCTGAATATTTAGGTAATTTTAAAAGTAAATTGTATTCAAAGACATTTGTTGAGTCAAACTGACCTTCCTGCTTCTTTGCCTTTCATTTCACACAGCCGTAATAGATCAGCCAGGATATGGCAGAGGAACAACACAGGCCTCTCTGAGTGAGGCAATCAGTTTACAAAGGCTCTCCTTTCCCATTAGGTCCACTAGATATGAATAGTCTTCCCACAATATTTCATTAGCCAGAGCCCAGCGATAGGGAATAAAGCAGGAGGCTAGCTCATCGAGGTGCCTGCTATGAGAGGAAAACGCAATACACAATGTCCTAGATTTAAAACCCCTAAGCCCTGTTTTCGGCCCATGTAGGTCATTTTAAATAGTGTTAGAATCTTAGAATCATGATTCAGAAAGGTAGTCTGTGACAATTGCCATTAAATTGGTTTAAGCTTCTGTGGTGAGCAGCAAATAGCCATAAAAGTTATAAAACACATTATGTGTCCTGCGGTGGTAGGCAGGACACAGAGGACACTGTGGAGGAAGGAAGGAGAGGACGCACGCTCCCAAGCATCATTAAGGTCAAAATGATCATGTAAAGAAACTTGCGGTCATGTGTATGAGCTGTTTTGCACTCAAGTCCTCCATAAAAATCGCAGCACACGCAGAAACACGCTGTGATCATTACTCTGCTACTCTGCGTCTGCTGCACCAGTGGGTTGTAATGGATGTGTGACCGCAGGGCAAACGCACATATACACAAAAAGTTATTTTGTTACAGGGACACCTCCTAGATGATGGAAACACATCATCTACTGGCTCTGAACTGAACTTCTGAAAACAAAATTATGAACACAACTTGTACCTTGTAGTACATAGAACACATTTGTGGTTTAAGGCCTAAAGTAAGCAAAGTTCAACAGTAACACGCTGTGGAGGAGGAGAAATGCAGAATTTAATGGCATGTGGCCGTCCCTCTTTCTTTCCCAGAGTATTAAAATTGTTTTTTCCATCTACACTAAATCCACTCCTAACTGCAGGTGTTAATGCTGTAATTTTCAAAGGCACTTTTTGAAAAATCAAAACCAAGGCCAAGAATGTTAGGAATAATTTCAGTAAACAGAAAACTTTCAGCAGAACAGCCTTTGCAACAACTTTAACTTCATAATTTGATACAAAGTTCTTTCATCAGGTGATCAAGTAGATTATTAATTATATCACAACACTCTATACACTCACTATTCACAACATTTACACACAACGGGACAAGGAAAATATAATGCAGTACAAAACCACTACAACATCAGTAAAAACAGGTAGTTACCCCTTTCTCTGAAGATGTTTAAGCTTTGTAAAAGTTTAATTCATGGCAAACATGTTGAATTGATTTAAACTGTTTTTAATAAAGTTGGGGCTAATAATGTCAGGAAACAAGTAAAAATCTGAGTTTAAAGAGAGAATTCAAAAACAGGGCAGAATGTTGCTGTCTGTTGCTCACCTGCAATCATGTCGTCCACAGTGCTCATCTTGAGCAGCACCTGCTGGATGAGGCCCACCTCTGTGCTGGTCTGCAGGTTGCGCACGCTCTTGCGGAGGATGGCTGTGAACATGCTCCAGATCTCAGCCTGGCATGTCACCTCGCAGTGGGACAACAACTCCACCATGCAACTGATGCTCTCCGCCTCCTGGATGATGAAGTTCATCTCCAGGTCAAACTCGCCACCCACCAGCTGGAGAAGGTAGATGGAGGAGAGGGAAGAGGTGGAGGAGGAGGAGGAGGAGGAGGAGGAGGAGGAGGAAGAGCAGAAGGGAAGGAGGGACAGAGTTTGGGAGGCAGGAAAGAGACGGGAGTTAGTGTAAAGGATGGTGAAGAGTGGAAGAATTGGGGGGTAAAGCGAGAAGGAAGAGAGAGAGAAGAAAAGGAGAGAACGATTAAGTGAAGCATTTAACCTTTTGTATTTTTGAGAGGTAGGGCTGGCTTCTGATAGATGCTGATTGTGGTTAGGAAAGCATTTCTTCTGCTGGGAGCTGCACATACTGCAACAAATAAATGTCCTTCATCTGTGCACACACACACACACACACACACACACACACACACACACACACACACACACACACACACACACACACACAGACACACACACACATAAAACCCCGTCTACCCTCTCTTTCTGAGGTGAGGAGAGCAGCACTCTCCTGTATGAACTACAATGACTCTCTAAATACGCCAGGCATAAAAATGTCCTCCTCTGCTCCCTCAGATACACACACAACCACATTAGCACATATGGATGCACACACACAGACCTGTTTCAGTCCCTGTGCTCTCACACAGCATTAGTCAGAAGATACCATACTTTTAATATGAAGCGCAAATGTTTTGTCTCTTAATGGCTGATGCACCGTAATTACTTGTGAAAGTACAGCCTTCATATCACGGTGCCTCACACTCTCGCACACTCACTCCATGCACCATACGAACACCAGCATACCCACACAGTTCATCTTCAGCACACTGCACTATCCAGGAAATGGTAGCCATAGCAACCAAAAAGCTAAGAGAGCACCGCTGGGGTTATTAAATCAGATTTAACGGAAACATGCAATGAGTTAGGAGAAGCCAGCAGACAAAAGACTCTGAGCAGAGGTAAAGACACCAACAGGAAAATCTGTCTGTATAAATACGGCCCTTGCATGGGCAAGAGAAGGAAACTAATAGAAAAATCAAGTACAGTACAGTGTGTCTCACAAAGAAATGAAAAGGGAGAGTAGATAGCTGAGGGCTGTATTCTGAAGTGTCGCTGGGTGTCTGTGCCAGTGAGTAACAGGTTGTGAGTCAATTTGTGGTCAAAACTGAAAACTGAGTCTTCATTGTGTTCAGTAAGGGATTATTCTCGACACTTCATCCTGTGTGTGCATAGGCAACCTTTAAACACAAAATCTATTCTGAACGCAGCTGGAAATCAAAGGGCCACAACACACTGCCTTCCTGCCTCGTCTGTTCCATCCAGTGTATTTTAAAAATACAATGTAAGGAGCAGTACAATAGTTTGGTAGTGGGGTGGGGGGGGGGGGGGGATGTGAGGTCTGCCTTCACTATTTAAATCCAAACTCACCCAAAATTATATCTTATACCCACAAAACTCTATGAACAGCATGAAGAAACATATACCAGTGTATGGCCCCTTCAAATAATGGTGTTGTCTGTGCACAGTCGTGTAACTCATATCTTAATAGCATGATCAGGATTTAGGTTTTACAGAACAGTGCTGAAACTGTGGTTGCAAGAAACAAAAGAACAAAATGTTAACTGAATGATGATGTAACACATTGCTGGCTTAACAAACTCAACAAACAAGCCAGCAACAACCCAGCATTACTGAAATAACATAATCATGATCGTGAGCTGTTTAAAGCTCTAGAGAAGCTTGTAATTTTTAAGATTTTGTTTTTTATGTGTGATATTGCCTGTGTTATATGGCCGTTCATACATTTTGGCTCCCTTGGCCATTTAAAGCGGGTGGCCAACACATTAGAACCATCACTTAATAAGACTCCGCTACCCACTGTGATATAATAAACACATAGTAGAACTAGAAATGCAATTCCAGAGAGAAAATGCACTGTGAATGCTTCAGCGCTGAAAGGATTTTCCAAGCAATGCTGGTTAAAAATAGCTGAAGAAAGTGTTGCTTTTGCTGAAACAGCTCAGACGAAATCTAAAAATTATAAAAGATATAAAAAGCCGAATATACTAGGACATGTCCATTATAAGCTGAACGTTTTAATGAACTACTTCACTACACGTCTTGAAGTGCTAGAGGATAATACGCGGTACACAGGATTATGATAACTGTAATAGAGTTTCTTTACACCACAGTGGAAGCATTCTGGTGGTCCTGAGTTGAAGATCTAGTCCACCAATGTGTTCTTCTCTGTGGTTGCAGCATTGATAAGTTGTATATATCCCCTAGAGCTGAACATATCCAGTATTGGCTTTCTGAATTCGGACAAAAGACCTTTATTAAAATCACCACAGTGTCAGTAATCTGGATGTCCGTATACAGCTGTGACCAATGGAGCCACTGGAGCGTCAATGTTTAAAGCCACAAATTGTAGATCAGTTGTATTACGCATGTATTGTTTTTCAAAAACTTGAATGCGGTCTTATGCATAAACAGCATCTCCAGTATTTTACTGAAATAGCTGAAATGGTGGATGATGGCACAAAATTAGTGTTTCCCAATAAAAGGTTAAAAAAAATTAAAAAAAAGTACTGTCACTTTGGACTTTTTCAATTTGTGAGTAGAAGACTTGGCACACAAATATCCACATGGTTTTCTGTGGCCACTGCTTTAAGCACCACTCTGATGTCATGGATGGCGTCACATATTTGCCTTTGAAGTCTTTGATGATTTTATCAATGTCATATGAAAAATGTAGTTCCACTTGGATGGAAACATGCCCACGCTATCTGAAACTTCAGATGACTGGCTATAATTTCACGAAACTAACCCCGGAACTAGCACCTTGCTTCATCACTCGTCAAAAACACTTGGAAGTTATGGAACTGAAGAGGCTGAATTTATAATCTGAGACCTAGAAATAGTATATTAGCAACACCTATTAGTGGCACTTGCTGCATACTCTTTTCCTATTGGCCCATTCTTATACTCACCTGCCACCTGCTAAGACTCATTCAAATGTACAAACCCCGTGTTCTTCTACCTGCTTCTCATCTCCGCCGATGTGTCGGACAGAATAACTCTCTCTCATTTGTCACTCTCACTCTGTCCCTTTCTCTCTCAGAGTCGAGTGAATTGATCCAGTGGCCTCTGCGAAGGCATTAGCACAGATTAGAGAGGACCCCTGAACGAGGCGCGCGGAATATAAGCAGGAAAATTAATTCATCCCACATTGAAATTTCCCCTCTCCTTTGAGGTTTTCAATTATACAGCTCACTGGGGACCACTGCGTCCTACAACATCTATACAACCTGCGAGTGTGAAGATGCACGATTCAACAGAAGCCTAAGGCGAGGCGGTGAAGGCAGGCTTTGTAGAAACCCACCAACAGATACGCGGCAACTCGAACACGGAAAACACACACACATCCCGAGGGTATCTCTGCACGTACAGCACAAGCCTAATCTCTCTTCGCTTACACTTCCCACCCGTGTACAGAACATCACAGGAAGATGAGAGGGCTGATGCAAACGACGGCAACAAATTGAGTCGCGTGACTAACAATACAGAGAAAAACGAAGGCGAGCGCAGGAAACACAGGGAGAGAGAGAGAAGCAAGTGGCCAGATACTGTAATTATTATCTCTCCTCCACCAGAGGCAACGTCTGGAAAAGCGACTAAAAACTGAGTGACAGTGCCAAGAACATCAGAAACGAAGGAAGGACAGTCAGACAGAACACAAACGAAAGGACCGGGGGGAGGGTTCTTGTTCCTCAAATATATGTTCTCCGTTTAATGTGGCTTCCATAAAAATGATAGAGCATTTCCGGGCCCATTATCTGCTCGAGTAGGGCTTTTAATTGATGTATAAATAAACACGCTGCCTAAATGGCAATAAGGTTGATCACGAGCAGCCCGAGCACACTCGAGTGCACTCAAGCACCATCACCGTCGTCGCCACACAGAGAAAAAAAGGTGACTAATTCGTTTTTTAAGGGAACAGGATTCTTTTGCATGAGCACTTGTAACCTCCGATCTCTCTTTTTACTCCACCTCGTGTGCCCATGATGTCAACCTACTTGGGAAAGCGCTCACACATGGGCATCTAATCACATCAGTGAGCACACACAAGGGGCCTTCACTGCATCGACGCTGGTGGCCTCACCCCGTTTGGATGAAAGGGGTTTGGCTGTGCCACCCACCCTGGCCTCCGAGGCAACGTGAGCGCTGAACCCACCATCAGAGATCTTTGTTTTGGCTGCATAAGGACAATTATTGTTCTTTACGTGTAGCCGTGATATACGTTTATTCCAGTGACAAACAGAGGAAAACGGCAAATGGGACTTTGGCCAAGAAGCTGTTAAGAAGCTAAGAACTCTTGAGGCTGATCTGTACTGTGCGGGTGCTTATAAATGTTGAACACCTCCTGTATGGGCTAGAGAATATGCGGTTGTTACAGAAATATCACATTCCATTCTTTTGTGAGTAGAAAAACTAGTGGGTATGTAATGCTTAACCTTGAAACACTTCCAGTAACAAACTCTGCCTTTCCATCTGGACTCCCCTCTGGAGTAATTATGGGCTTGAAAGAAGTCTGTCCACCGGATACTACTGCTACTGTTCACCTTTCAAATAGGGAATTCATTGTTTAAATGTTTTACTTCTGTATATTTCTTGTTTCTATTCTGTTTCTTTAATGCCACTCTTCCCTGTTCCCCTGTTTCTAATTCTTTCCTGACCAGCTTTGCTGTGCTGCTCATTCAGACCCTGAAGGAAGCTGGCACTCAGCTTGGTATCACGCTGCCTGTGTCGGGGAGGTGGGAGATTGAGGAGTGTGGGGGTCAGTGCCAGGACCATCTTTAGGCCACAAAGAGCTTATATGAGCAGGCGCCTCGACCAGCCAAAACCAGCTTTCATAAGAGGCTAGAAAAACAAACAGTCCTTCTCTCCATCTGACCATTTCTCATCAGCTACACTGCTCAGAAACAGTCCTCGGTTACTCTGGGGGAAATAGACAGTTTCACTTCATTCAGAAATTAGCAGGTTCCCTAACAGGTACCTCTCCCCAAAAAGGTAAATAAAGCCAAATGGAAAGCAGAGAATTAACTTATGAATAACTTTGTTTACATCCCTTTTGATGCATCCATATAAAGATATTATAACCACTACAAGAGTTGGTTAGATTCAGACAACAATAACTACATGGTTGTGATTAGAAAATATTGGGGTTAAATCAGTGTTAACCAGATGTAAACCTCTGTCTTCTGTGTCACTTTTAATTCTAAATATTACCCCGTCACAGCATTGCTCTTTTCTTACATTTAGATCTGTGAGAGGACACATTGGATTTGAGTCGCATGTCAGAAAAATTTAAATACTTGTGAGTTTTATTTTCTGAACAATGCTGACATATCTTTGCTGAGGACATTATTTAGGAAGAATGAAAAAGTAAAACTGTCAGAGATGAGCATGCTCCCTCAACAGTCTGCCCAGGCTGAAAAATACAGACATAGATAAGATATTAGGAATTTGTGCATTAACTTATATTTATTTATTATATTGTGGCTGTAAGATTTTACATTTTAAATTGTAAAATAGGCAACTGAGATCTCATAAATGAGTCTCCAGAGGTTTTGTGTAATGCAGTGTGACAAACCCGACCCATTGGAAAAGACTAAAAGACAGGGAGATGAAGGAAACTAATCATCAAATATTATTTGAAAATGATATCTGTTCTTATCTGAACACACGTTTTACTCGGAATCAAAGCTCAGGTGTTTCCAATTGCATTTTTTACATTGCATTTCTAATTAAATTTTTTGTTTTAATCTCTTCAGTATTCATTTCAGAAGCGTATTCTGAAAGGGCCCACATTAATTTTAATCATTATTATGTAATTGAAAACGATCTCTTACGGACCCACCACAGCCCATTATATGGTCAAACGAGCCATTATGTTGGCTGATTACTATGACTGACTGTTGAAAATTGGACGACTATCAATGCAAAAGCTTGCAAAAGAGGCACCTGTTGCTCATTACAGCCGTCAGAGATGACAGGTCAGCGGGGCGAGTGGATGGTCAATAGCTGCCTCCTCTGCCTCTGCACATTAAATTGAGCCTTTGGAGCGAGCATCATCAATATGCAACTTCAAAGCCTCTGGGAGTGCGCTGGAGCGCTGCTAGGTGTGTACATGTTTGTTTGGTGTGTGTGTGTGTGTGTGTGTGTGTGTGTGTGGCTCATTACTCATTTGTGTCCTCTGAGTGAGATGCGGCCATTCAGTCCCTTTGTGCGCAGTGAGAGAGAGTAGACGAGAGGCCCATCTAGACATGAGATCACAGATTATACACTTAACGCTTCACCAAGAGGGCTCAACGGAGCACAGGAGAGCAAAATTGAAGGAGAATGAGGGGGAGAAAAAAAAAAGGAACTAGAGAGGGAGAGGAAAGGGAGAAAAACAAACAAAGAATGAATGGTGTGAACTGCAAAGGGGCAAGAGAAAGCAGAGCAGGCAGAGGGGAAAGTGTGTGAGAGAGAGGGAACATGAGAGACGGAGGGAAAAGGAAAATGAGGGCAAGACAGAGGCTGAATGCTATTGTGCGCTCTTATCTGAATGGCAAAGCGATTTTATTGCCCACAGCCGGACAATGTGCAGTGGAGGGTTTAGTGCACAGATGATGACCATAGCAAATCTCTGGAAAGACATGGATTACTAGGCTAAACTAGCCACTAAACGCTCAATAATCCACATTCTGTTTTCTGCATGACCTCATTTTGGTAAACAGCATTGATAAGAGCAGCACTTAATTTTTATCACTGCTACGGTTCTTATTCAGAGTAATATATATATACCAGAAATATGGGACTTCAAAAACAAGACTAATAAAATATTTAGAGACGAAAACGCATATTAGTTATAGCAGGACTCACTAAAGCACTGACACCATCCACAACAACAATTTGAATCATCAAATAACAGTTGAGGACATTTTTTTCATGCCAAACTGCAAAACAGTTGCTGGGCCCAGCGTCTTATGAGTGCGGATTTGCTGCTTTTCATTTCATCACATGATTTAATCTGAGGATCTTTGGGTTTTGGACTCCAGAAAACATTCATTATAAATATGTCATCTTTGGATTTACAGCTTCTCTAATGTGAAGATTTTTGCTTTTCTTTGTTTTATACCATGGTCATTGAGTTTTGTCCAAAAGTCTGAAGACATGACCTCAGTCTTCACATGGACTTTTAATCATTTATTATGGTCTGACATTTCAAAACCTAAACAATAAATTAAATAATCCTCCAAAGTAATCCGTAGATAATTTAATAACACGATATGTTTAGTGTGATCCCTACATTAGTAATAAAAAAACTGTGGATAGAAATTGTGAAAGTGGTAGAGAAAACTAAACAAAAAGAGGTGATGAGCTGCAATGGAAAAGAGCAGAGAACTATATGTGTGTCTCTGTCTATGATTGTGATCAGCAATGACATTTTGACTGATTGTAGCCTCCATACACATAGGGAGGTGGGTGGGGGAGCCCCCTGGACTTCATTTCCCATGGGCCATTGTACCAGTAGCTGCACAGATGGCAGATGCAAAAAAAGACAGCCCCCACTCGTGAAACCCTATTCAGAGCAATAACGTCACAATAACAGTCAGCAAAATAAAGATGTCATGTGTGTAAGGAATATCTAGGAGCTGATATAGATGAAATATGGGGATTTTACCTCAGACCACACCAGAAGAGAGACAAGGGAAGTGCACTGCAGAAATTACAACAGAGCTGTTTTAGTACTGATGCAGAAAAGCAGGGTTTCAACAAACACATCAGACACTGCAAATATACACCAGCGATTACATAAATCCACACTGGGGATATAAGGGTGGTTCAACCAGGCCAAGCAAGGTAGTTTTGTGTGTGTGTGTGTGTGTGCGCATTTCTTTCTATGTGTGTGTGTGAAGGCACAGTGAATAGAAGAATGTTTCATAAATGCTTCATACAAGCACAAAATGAGCATTTCCAGCATTATGAGAGGATGCGTACTGCACACTTACAGTAAATTACATTTTTCATGAATTAGAGAAAATTCCAAATGCTACTTCTAAACAATCCACACACATTTATAATTAATGGAAATTATATTTTATCTAACAATGTAAGCAAATGTGTAATCTTAGTATGGTGCAGCCAAACTATATATTTGTTCATTCTACAAGCTACAGCAGCTTGTCCCAACCATCTGTGACATAAATTGACATAGGCACACATCTTGAGAAAAACTAGAAAAAAAGAGAATTAAAATCTTTTTAGTGACAGCAAAGTTCCCCAATACGCAAACTACTACACTGTTATCAGATGTCTGTTATAGCTACTTTGGGTGGTATTGCACAAGTACAGTATGGATGGACAATATACCCTACGTAGCATATTTTAGTTGCGGGTAATGGTGACACTTAAATAATAACTACTGAATATAAATATGACATTTGCCAATATATTTAATAATTAGAGTTCAGCATTTCGTTCATCGCTGGAAGATCACGTGGACTGCAAGAGCCCTTTGAACCACAGCCACCCCAGACTGCCTTGAAATTTGGCATAAACAATCATGATCTATTTATTGCAACGCCCTAGTGAATCCCCGACCTTACAAAAAACTGCTACACATAAGCATGTCAGCATGTAAGCAAAGCATTTGTAAGAAAATGTCATGGAAAAATACACCCAAAAACTGGAGTAAGACTAATATAATATCTCCCAAATTCACATTTCACGTGCACTCTGAATCTTTTTACACACATTGCATTTTCCCAGTAGGATCGTGCAGATGGCAGTTCATTACGAGCTGATATGTCAGCCACGCACAGCAGCAACCACACTTCCCTCACTGACATCAATACTGTTCTCATCCCTCTCCCACATTAACCATCCGATCACAGAGCCAATACAGAGAAACTGGGAAAAAAATAATCTGGGCTAAAGGTTTGTTTATCTGCTGGATCAGGACATGCATTTGTTCCCTGTATATCGTACAATTTTATTTTTTAGTATAGAGCTAATTTTGGTTTGAAAAGGACTGTGAGCAACAATGCTGTGACGCTACAGATGGTACAAATGTGTGCTTCGCATTAAAAACTAACATGAAAGAATAAAAAACATGTAAATCATAAAGGAAATTAGATAATACTCCATTTGGTAAGAAGAATTTAGAGTATCATCAGGTGATGTGCCACGAATAAGATTAAAAACAATTTATGATCTACCCTGGACTGAATAAAAATATATACTTTTCAATTCTTGCATCATTTTAGGGGTTAATTTTGGCATATGGAAAATGTAAAGTATGCATAAATGTAGTGCCCCATGGGCAAAGAAGGCTCGTTTCAAGCAGCCAAGGGTGTTTGTGTGAGGGAATGTGAAAAATTCCAATCAGGCAACTGCTCCCTTCAATTTAGCAAATAATCGTGCACTTTACAGTTCCATCAAATTCAAAACACTTACATTTGTGTTCTCAGTGCCAAGAGCTGTACCCTGGGAACATTTTCCATAAAAAATAACCATAACCGTGCGTCTGTACATACATCAAAGCACAGCAAAGCTATTGAGTGTTCCCATGTATTGGCTTGTCAGTTTCTATTAACACTCCCAGAAACTAAAAAAGGGAGTGCTGGGCAAAAAAAAAAAAAAAAAAGGAGTCACAGAAGGTAAAGTGAGACAGTAATAACCTGCTGAGTCTTTATGAAAGCCTCTAGAAATTCTCGACTTTACTGCAGAACAGTTCAGCGTGCCTTTTGCCGCCTCCAACATCTGACTCAAACCTTGTCAAGTGCTAACTTAAACCATACTGCACACAAACACAGACAAATGCGCATCAAACCTCACACAGATTTGACAAAGTCCGCCACAACACACAACACACACACTCAACATTCAAAGGGCAAAAGCCTTTTAAACAATTCATTGCAAAAATTCTTGTAGGCCTTAGTCATGCGCACGTGCACTGTCACTTAGTTTATCACTAACACATTCGTGCACGCTCACAACAGCAGCAGCAGCGATTCACAAGAGTGACGGCATGGGTGAAGATGGACAAAGAAAGCTCCAGGGACACTGGAAAATGCTCCAGAATAATACAATAATAATAATAATAATGAGGTGCTGTTTTATTAACATATGAGCAGCTTAGGAAGAAAACAAAGCCCATTTTTCAAACACTGTTTACTTAGGTGGGAGGCAAAGGAGCTTTAAAATAAGCACGGAAGAAGAAGAGATCAAGAAAGCAAAAGGAGACCGCGAGAAAGTGAGGTCAGACGTCGCACACAGGGCAGAAAGGAAATGCGCAACAACAGGAAAGGAGCGAGTGTTTGCTTGAGAAAGCAGCGAGAAATGACAGATAAACAGAGCAGACAGACAAATGCAGCAGACTCTTTTCAGCACAACGGACAGCTCCTGCTCTCTGTGCTGACAGATACACTGACAGCGTGAAGCTGCAGCAGAGATCCTTCACGAAGACTGCACAAATCATTGACAAACAGCTGAAACTGCAACTGTTCTAATTGCCATATTAATACCTTCAATATTGTCAAGGACTGAAAGTGTGCGACAGCGAAAAAAAAACTCAGATAAAATATTCAAGGCTTTAAGGGTTCCTCTGTTTGTAGACACCGCAGCACAACAGAACCATTCTGTTCACGACTGACTGATATTCTCAGAAAAAAAAAAAAAAAAAAAAGGCCAGGACAGAAATTCATGCGTGTGCATAAACACAGCAGGGATTGAGGATTGCAGCCAAGTGATCACAACTCGGACTTCATGAAATGTCTGCCACCTGACTGGCCAAAGAGGCTTAGTAACGGATCTAGCAATAAGCCTTGTTGCATGCTATAAGGTGAAAAACAAAAAACATTTTTTTCCCCTTTTTGTCTGACAGACTACTACACATGAATGAATGAAAGAATGAACAAACCATCTTAATGATTGTACACACATTTACAGATTGACATGCTGTAGCTTCACCATTACCATGTCACAGTAGATCAATAACAGCAACATAATGTGCAGAAAAATGGATAATGCACCAGATGTATTCGTAACGAGCACAAATGCAAAAATAAAAAAGAAACTGCTCGATTGTTGAAATTTTGACTTACATTAGAACAGTGTGTTATTTCATTGAACGTAGTTATTTGGTAGGATTTCAATAAATGTCTTAACAGATTTCAATGACATGTAGAATTGATTCGGGTGGTGGTCCGGATCCTTTCTACCACTAAAAGCAGCTTCCTGCATTGTTTAACTAACTATAAGGATGTTAGGCAAATTAATGTAACTTTGACAGTTTCTGTAACTAAATGCAAATGATAAAAAATAGGTTAAAAAAAACATTTTAGCATTTAAATTTAGTGACCAAAAATACTGCTTGAGGCTAACGGCGCTCGTGAACAACTTGGAATCATGCCTCCCAGCTAAAGTAATAATTCACTGCACTTTCTCATGAATAAATTTGCATCTATGTTTATACGACATAATACCAACTCAAGTTGTAGCCTTTCAATTTAGTTTTAACAGTTGGTCCAGAGACATCCAGTGTTAGCTGGGAACATCTAATGAAAAGAAGACAATACGGACTAAATGGCCTACAAACATCATAAAGTCACCACATGATCAAATTAAGATGGCATTAATAACAGCCACCATAGCTACGTAAAAGGCAGAAAATCAAACGTGAAAATCACCCAAAGTCTGCACCCGTTTCAACATATTTACATCAAATGTAAATACAGTTTGAGCACGAGGACAATTATTGATATTTGTCCCTTTACCATATCAGAAACTGCCATATGTGAAAAGACATCAGGAGGTATGGTTTAAAGGAAAGGGTGAGACGGGGAGAAAAACAGTATCAAAGGGAGGTGATGATTTAGAGGGCACCCCTGAAAGGAAAGCAGGAAACAAATGAGAGTTGTCAATTTTCAAACAGACGCCAACAGAACAGGAAGTCGGTGGAATAGTGAGATGTAGGAAGAAGGCGTCAAGGTGCCTTTTACATTTTCTTGCCCTGCTTTTTTCTGCTGAGGACAAGAAACAGATACAATTTTCTCTCTTCTAATTTTTTTTTTACCCAACACAAACACCTAACACATCCTTGTGTGTTACATCCAGGGAGCATCAAAAGGAAAGACTCAAGGTTGAGACAAGGCACTTGAAAGAGGCCTTCACGCCTTGGTCTCCTGACTCAGCGCAAGTGGGCTCATTTCACACAAGCTGACAGGAAGCGAAGTCCTACAGGGGTAGGACCGCATGTTGCCTACGGGGTTTATCAGAGATGAAAATA
Organism: Channa striata; assembly: GCA_033026295.1. Lineage (NCBI taxonomy): Eukaryota > Metazoa > Chordata > Actinopteri > Anabantiformes > Channidae > Channa > Channa striata. The sequence goes on along the minus strand of CM065182.1, from coordinate 8,187,969 downwards.
AAGACAAAGAAACTGAAACTTACTGAGACTGCCTTATTCTTTCTGTGTAACTAAACATGGCGATTGGTCAGACCAATGAAATTGCACCTAAAATTATGATTTAGGTAAAAATGAATAAAAGTGTTTGTTTGTTGTTTCATGGGTGACTACAAGCTTTTTCACTTAGGGTATTTAAGTGTGTGTGTGTGTGTGTGTGTGTGTGTGTGTGTGTGTGTGTGTGTGTGTGTGTGTGTGTGTGTGTGTGTGTGTGTGTGTGTGTGTGTGTGTGTGTGTGTCTCCTCAGTTAGGTGATGCAGGTGTTGACTAGCTGATGCTAAGTTCAGGGGTTAGCAGATAAGCTCTGCAGACTCAGGACAGGCTTGTGGTAAATCACAATCTCTAATCTGTTTGTTTGATTCAGTGTATGTGCTGCATCAGATAGGGTGCATACACAAATGTGCGCGCACACACACACACACACACACACACACACACACACACACAGCCATGTGAATGAAACAATGGACAGAGGATAAGGATAAGGGAGGCAGCAAACAGCTCAAATGACTCTCAGTAATCCATCATCATAAGACAGGGTCTGGAATGACACACACATGCAAAAGCATGTAAACAGGAGAATGTAGGTTAGGAAAGTGAAACATTAAAAGGAAATTTGCAATTTGATATTTAAAAAAATAATTTTTTTCCACATCAGCTTCTCCTGTTTTTACACTGGAAAGTTTGCCTTACTTGCATGTCTTTAGGGTAACAAACATTAATACTTTATCATACGCAGCTTCCATTACGATGGAATAATTTACAAACAGTGGCATCCTCCTGGAGGAGATTTTCCCAGATACTAATGGATAACTAATGGATACCAGTAAACTAAGAAAAATCTTAAAAGTTTACCACAATAAATCATGCCGACTGAAACTGAATAATGAGAATTAGTTTTAAATTCTTCTGCACCAAATATCTAATTACTAAGATAGATGAGTGATGTTAAATTTTCATTGGCTAGAAGAGCTACTGGGGGTTAAATGCCACAATGTTGGTATTCAGTTGGATTTCAGTGGTCAGTGTGTTATACAAACTCTTGTTCCAGCCCTATTAAAATAATACATTTCCAAATAACCTAACTTACCACAATAGTATTATATAACAGCACACACATTTTAAGTCTAGAATTTTATCAAGATACTTCCTTAAAAAGAAAATCAGGCTGCCCAGAGGAGGATGTCAAATGTGAAATTCACTCCCAAAAAACAATTTCCTATCAAAAGGTCAGATCACTGCAAAAAAACATTCTCAAATATCACAGTGCCTTGCCAGCATGCTCTTCCATCATTGAGAGCTCTCGTCCTCAAGAAGGCCAAAGGCTTGGAAGAGAAAATAAACATTTGATTTACAGAAGGATTGTAAGATTAAGTTTAGGAAAAAAAAAAGAACTTCAAGTGCAAGTCTAAAATAGCTCTTAGCAGGGGGGAGGGTGAGTGAGTTTGAAAAGAAAAAAAAAAACGGTGCTGATCTTGTCCCTTTTAGAAAACCAACATAATATAGTTTAAAGCCATTCATATAATGTAAAAAAAAAAAAAAACGACAGTGAGGAGTGCAAGCTTAGCAGCACTTATGTAATTAAATGAACTAACGTTTCAGTATGTAATCACCATGCAACCGGCACCGTGAGCAAACGCAGATTGGAAGCAACACCCATGTGGCTCCGTACATTAGCCTGATTATAAGAATATGCTCCTCTCCATCCACACACTGCGGTGCAACCTAACAGTTTTCTGAGAACCGGAGCCTGAGCGTAGCAGGGGGGAGCAGTGGGGGTTGAGAGGGTGGGTGAGATGGAGAAGAGGCAGGAGGGTAGAACAGAGTGTCTCTACCACAGAAAGGCATTAACTGCAAAAGCCTTTTTTTCATATCTCTGTTTTCCAGTGTTTTTGAGTATGACAAAGTTCACAGGAGGGGTGAGAAAAACCCAAGGATCACTTCAAAGGATTGGGTGAGAACAGCTTGTTTTTGTGCCACTTTGTTTACAATAATCTATACCTGACTAAAAACTGGTATGTGTGTTTGTCAGTTGGTTGAAGTACCACATTTGTTTAGATTAAAATACTGTAAAATGAATTGTGGTGAGCTGAACAGCTGAAAAACTGGTCCCACCTGTCTACATACATGCGTCGCCAAGGTGTCCAACTGACCCTGAGTCCTTTAAGGAGTCAAGAGGCCATGTTACTGTTGCAAGACATGGGCCAGAACTGTATCACACAGTCGGGAAAAAATTATTTAAGAAATTGTGTACTTGTACTTTTGCAGCTGTTTTTTTTTTCCCTTTTGAGTGTTGGCTGCCCTCACCAATACAACCACTGTGTCCTACATTAATCATTGATGATGCATTTTCCTGTAACATCCTCATCAGGGACGTGTCAGGACAGATTAGCGTTTACACAACAGAAGCCGTGTGGCAATGAGGTGTTTAAGACCACCTCAGAAAGACACTTGAGTCAGATCACAGTCTGTCTTGGCCATTTACATCTGTATTTAGCAGCGCCCATCTGTGACCTGATTCCCCAAGATGGATTTTAATACCAAGTGTACATAGGGTTGATATTATGGATTGATCCAATCCTCCTGAATGACGCTGACATTTCCTGTTTTAACTGTTTCAGATGGAATACTATGCAGCATTTTTCTATGCACATTCATGTCACTAAAATGCCTCTATTGCAATTTAGTTGGAGCAATACTTGAATTTTCTCAAAAATCAAATACCTGCAAAACTACCACAAGTCACCAATGTAAATACTGTGATAATTGTTTTGTGCAAAATAGTAAATGTTTGCATGCTACTACTAAAAATTACAAAGTGAAAATGACAAACATTAATGCTCCTTAGCATTAGACAGATTTTTTTTTGCAGCCTTATAAAAAACAAACCACATGCAGTCGTATATGAAATTAAGTCACAAGTGTCATTTTTTTGTCTTTTTTTTTAGTTTAAAGCTGGAAAAAAGAGTATTTGTGACCTGCTTTAAAAAAAACTAAAAGCTTCTCATATGTGTAACATTTTTTTTTATTTTACATAATGGACTTTGCTAGTGCTTTACTGGTTTCAACAACTTGCCACAGTTTTGGTGAATAAAGAGCATTTCTCTTTTTACACAAGATTATATAAGCCAGAAAAACACGGCAACATGTCAGGTCATGTCAGCAGTCACTTTGGATCCTCATAACCAAGGTGGATAGTGAATAAAAGGCAGCGTAGATCTTACAATTCACAAATAGTATTATATACACTATTAATATCCTACCACAATAAAAAAAATTGCTGCTATAAATGCTTCACTCTTACTTGTTGATTATAATAAAAGAAAGCCAGCCTTTGTAATGACTGTCTCAATACTCCTCAGTGGATGAGGATACTGCTCTTATTTCCCTTGCTGACATAGACCAGTGCACATACAGTGGACCTGAGGTTCGTCTGCGGTAAAACCAACGCAGCTATAGTGCAAGCAGCCAGTATCCCCCCCCGGAAGCCAAAGAATATCAATAAATACCACAATAAAGATGCATACTTCATCAATCTGTGTCTGAATGAATCTGAATCTCATCTGCAATTACTAATTAGAGTTTAATGAATGTGGACGCCACGCAGCACTGTTCACTGCAGAACACAGATGGAAATTTGAGGAAACTTGAGTAGAAAATTTTTGGATTCATATCAAGTAACTAATAATGTGGTGATTATGACTTACAACTAATGGCACTGTCTCTAAAGCTATGGGAGACATATGAGCGTACAAGAGAGCTGGTAGCTGTCTAAAGCATAAAATAACATTAGAGGAAGTTGTACACACACATCCAAACACACACTATAAAAGTTTGTTTTAATGGACCATCATCCACTGCAGTATGCAGCATGATGAATAGCTACACAGTTAGCTATACTTCACAGATGTGTCTGTGTGCACCAAGGGAGAGAGGCGAAGTAGGCCAGCATGAATATAAAATCACCCCTGCCAGGCAATGATGTGGGCTACAGAGAAGGAAGGGAGCAGTATGCATATTGTGTGTGTGTGTGTGTGTGTTAGTGTTTAAGTGTGCTGCCAGAGAGAATGTGCAGATGAAGGTGTAGGAGACTAAAGCTAGAGGTGTGTAGGATCATTCATTTATCAACTCTCTGGCACATGTTCTCACTAGTGCACAAGAAACAGGTAATACAAACAAAGCAGCTCATTATTATTTGAATATTAGTGCACTGTAGGGGTGCCAGGCTGAAACACACACACATATACAATGTTTAGAGAGGGCTTTTAATCCAAATGAAGGCTTCTTAGAGACACACACACACACACACACACCTCCTCCCACAGAATAATTCTGCACACATTTTGAAAACACACACACACACACACACACAAAGCCAGACACAATAGCATGTACCAGCCAGACATGGAAGACAACAAGAATATTTAGGAACCATGTAGTATCATGTAGCAGTTACATGAATATTTTTCAAGAATTTTTAGTTTATTAGGTCCTAAAATGGATCAATCAATTTATATTTTAACTATTGATTTAGCAAAAACAATAAGCTCATTGTTAAATACCCCTTCCACTCAGACTTAAGCTTAAGCAAAATTTCTATTTCTTACATTTTTAAGTAACCTGTTAGGGCTCAAATGTTTTTGCTTGTTTTTCAAAAAATAATCTTCAAATTTATCCTCACTCATTCTGGATATAAATTAGCAAAAAATATGACTTTTAAAAAGGTCCAGCTGAAAATCACCAGCAGTGTTTCTAATGACAGATGTTCATCTGTGGCGTAATTAAAAAAATCTTTGTTTCCTAATTCTCTATTAGTTTAAGTAGTGTATATTCAGATCAGCCCTCAGCACCTTAATTGTTAACTCAACAGCAGCAATTAGCAGAAGGCTCCATCAATTTAAACTTAATCTAGTCTTCCCATATAAAAATCTTTCCCTAAATCCAAAAAACCCCAAACCTAATTACTGCAGTATTTTAGGTTTGATTAAAAAAAATTAAGATTGATAATGAAAGCATTAAAATATAGAGCCAACAGGGAGCATGAATGTTGGGTTTAACAGTTAATTTACAGTTCAGTAGTTGGTAATGAGTGCGTGTTTTCCTTGTGAAATTCATGTTTTATTTATAACGTGTCCTTGTAGCAAATCGGTGTAATAGATATTAGCGTGAGTTGTTACAACATATTGGAAAAGACCTGTTTTCCAGGAGGTCAAAAATATATTCTATATATATATATGACAACTTAAACTCCTTCTACACAGCTTCCTATTTTCTCAATGGGTCTAAGTTCATTTTGTCATAAACCTCCATCCCTATATTCATATATACAGCCACAATCAAACTATAGTTACACTACGTAAGAGGTCACAGCAGACATATGATTAACAATCCCCCCCCAGGCTTTCTTGAAATGTGGCAAAGATGAGTGAGAAGAGAAAGTTGAAAGAAAGAGGGATGACACTGCAGACAGCTCCATTACCTCCTCACAACAGGGATCATCCACATTCATCCACCAACGGCTTCACCCAACCAGGGAATCGGAGAGCAAAGGATGAGATTACACCAAGGGTCTAGGGAGATGGATGCGCTTAGAAAACACGAAGAATGACGAGATGGAAGCAGTGACAGGAAGGTACCAAAAGGTGCCGTTAAGCAAGGATGGAACATTTTTTTTCGATGTTCTTCCTATTCCCAGAAGGTGCCCTACCAAAAATCTGACAGGGCTTATCCTCTGAGAAATCCCAGCATCTGGAAATAGCAGCTAACCAAGGATGAGGAGGAATTTAGGGAAGTGGAGCAGAATTGAGTTGCTCTAAGACACGGAGAGGTGAGCGGTTTAGCCTGGATGCTTAACTCCTTATACACTCACACATACAAAATCAGACGGATGAGAGTTCAACACAAGTCACGTTATAATGTAAGCCAAAAAGACTGAAACGGAAAAGATAATGAAACCAAAAGGAAGCAGAGTAACGCCTTAAAAAATTCAGCTGGCTCTGAAGAAGATCATTACGTTATTAAGAGGATTTGAGAGGAGCGACTGGGTTTAGTTTTTAGACTTTTAGACATTTAAACTTTTAATAGATTTTTTTTTCCCTCCAATATATTTTATCACACCATGGAAAAGGTTTCTAGATTGGTCTAGCGTGCCTCAGACTGCGACAGATATAAATAGCTGCAGCTCTCGCTCTCACAGAGTAAAGCTAACCATGCTAACAAGCCTGCAGAAGCTAATCCCACATGCGAATAATAAAGAAAAAATGGAAAATTAAAACTCACTGCCGTAGTAGCACTTACAGGCTTTGGCTTTAAGCAGAAAATGTGCAAACTCTCCCTTTTGCTCAGGTCCATCGTACCTCTACTGTATTTCAATTCTGAGCAGCGGAGGAGACGAGCGCATTGATACACACAGTATGATGAGGCTCCGCAGGGGGGCCGAAACTCATCAGACCCCTACAGAACGCCATACAGCTGGACCACTGTTACGCTCAAGAAGAAAAGAGCACCTGAAGGACAATCACAGACTTTTCAATTTACCGTCTGAAACTCTCAGGATCATTTCTCTCCCTTTAGTTCACCAATTTTTTCCCCTCGATCTGTAAAGTAAAGATGAGCATCCTCAGTGCATCACTTTTTCCCACTTCGATTTCACAAACCTTCTGCGCCTCATGCAGAGGTCAGGACAACCCAGCTGTGTGACAGATAGCAAAGTTGTTCGTGACCTTGCGGTGGAAGCCAAACCCTCTCGAGCTCCTCTGTACACGGTTGTGTGTAAACGGGGATGGAGTGTGTGTGTGTGTGTTTGTTCACGGAGTTAAAGTGGCAGGTCAGCCCGTGTAAGAACCGATCCAGTTGTTTTTTTGTCTCCTGGGTCAGTACCGGCATTGCTGTCACCCTTTGCAAACATTGCTCACTGGCCGTAGCCCCAAGGCACAAACTGGCTAAGCTTCTCTGCAGTATTACAGCAGCTAATCTTCCCCTAAAATAACCCCTAACATCATCTCGCGGAGGCCAGCAAAACACTCGGCGAAGAGAAACAAAATGTGCCTCATCTTTCCGAGACGTTTAGGGACACTCTTCTTCCCTTTTCTGCAACATTAGCCTCGGGCTAATGTTTGCCTTTTCACATCACGAGGAACACAACAGCCGTTCTGCTATACAGGAGTTCATTCATTAAAATATTATTTGTGTTACATTTAGCAATGAGGATATTAATCATTTGTTGACGGGTAGAATCGCTTATTTTTTTTCTCCCTTATTGCAGTTAAGTTATTGTCAGTTGTGGAGATGTTTAAATGCTGTGTCCTATCCACCATGTAAATAGAACAGAACACATGCAAGAAAATAATTTCACAACACAGGTGCAACGTTTAAAAGAAAAACACTGCAAATACACAATACACATCCAAATACAGAACTGGAGTTTAATGGCTGTCCTGCCAATTGTGGACAAATGCCATGTTTCCATGGGGAACTTAGTGACAGACACAGCCTGGACATATCTGGTGTTGCTATGGCGACTCATTAAATTACTACGCCATTATGCCATTATGCCAAGATTAAAACAAACAATTAGATGTCTTACATGTTAGCTCTTTTGCCAACATCAGTCAACTTTGTTTAATTGTGGTTTGCCCCTCTATAACATTTCAAAGGTCATTTTTGGAACATGTTTCTGTATTTGGTTGCAGCATTTCTTTTCTAAATGTTGCATCTTTGATGCCAAATTAGTGAAGTTCTTTTTTAAATTTGCTTTTGTGCTTACTGTTTGTTGGTTCTGCCACATCAATACGCATTTAAATCTACTTGTGTTTTCAAAAGCCGTTCATGTAAATTAACTGAAGTATTTTTAACAGAGTGAATACAATAGTGGAATCACCTCACACTATTAACTGTGTGTTTTAAGAACACAGAATTAAACCTAAAGAGTCAAGTTAAATTTAACTTTTATTTAACGAAACCAAAGCCAAAGGTGAAGTAGTTTAAAGAGAGAGACAATGACGACACTTGATTGGTCCATTCACAGCTCATTTGTGCTTTTTAAGGCCTTTAAGTCTTCTGATTGGTCATTCAAGCTTCTTTCTAGTTGCTGGTTAGAGTTAATGTGCTGCTGCCTTCCCACACGTAAGTTGAACACTCAAGGAGTCACAGCCACAGATAACAGGTTTTAACAGGTTTCCCACAAGAAATGTAGTAAAAGACCAAAATGTCAATAGAGTCACTAGGAGAAGTTATAGATTATAAGAAACTGAACAGAAGGGATTTAGTTTTGTTTTGAAAGTATCAAGGTTGAATGTGTTACTCATGTAGTTAAAGAAAAGCCGTAAATCCTCACATCTGAAAAACTAAAAAAATGCAGTGTGTTTGTAATTGGAAAAAAAGACTGAAACTGACTAATCAGTTGGCAAATTAGTTGGCAAATTAGTGATTCTTGTGCCCAGTAATCGGTTAGGGCCTCTGTACCTCTAACACAAAAAACAAAAAGGGAAAAGCAGATAGAAAAAGCACTCAAATCATAATAAAGTATTTTTATGAAAAACAACACTATAAACAGCAGATGGTACAAACTTTTCCTTATAGCTACATTAAAATAATCTTTTTTTTGAAGAACATGATCGACATAAGCTATGCCACTACTGGAAATAAAACACCTAGTTTGCTGTTGAACATAATCTATTGTGCAAAAATGATGTGCATATGTGTGGATATTTGTTATGAGAGTCATCTGCATGGCTGTTCAGGCACATAATGATGCTTTGTTATTCCCCTGCATGGATATGCAAGCAGATTACAGTGCTGTGGGGAAAGTTATCCTGTGCCCCAAGTCTGGAGCCACGGGGCAAACTTTGAAATCAGTTACAAACTGCATCTTGTACAGGCATTTCAAATCACCTCAAGGTAAATCGGCATGCTGCATAAATGTTTTGTAATTGAGGCTACAGAGCATGTTAGTGTCCCTGCCTTCCAGAGAGGTTTAAGCTGTGCCGAACACACGACAAAATAAAATAAAACCTCACTTCTCTAATGTTTTACTGATATTTCAATCCCTCTGCTTTTTGGGAATATGCTCATGAGTGCTATGAGCGTGTGCCCGTTTCCATGCCTGAACGTGCACATACATAACATCTTATAAACATCTGAATGTGCATGTGCATTTTGGATCTTTAAGTGTTCGACTCTGTGTGTTGTGCTGGCTGTGGACTCTGTATCACGTGACCTCTGTGACTTCAGAGTGTGTGGACAAGAATAATGAGAAGTTTGCTAGCAGAGACTCAGTGGAACCACTAAAAGGGCCTCAGGTGGGGATTGACGCTGCCAGAAGAAATTGAATCAGACCAAGGAGGAAGGTGACAGAGAGAATGAACAGAAGTATGTGCACGTAGACAACGAGTGAGCCAGAGTGTGTCAACAATCTTTTTCTCTATCAGACAAACGCATTGTTTTGATCCCAAAAAAAGCATTACATCTAGATAAAGCTGTCTATAAATAAGCTCAGCTGGTGCTGTACTTAGGCAGGCAGACTGACAGTACTGCCTGTAGATGGATTTGACGTAAACCTTTCAATTCCCAAAATAAAGAGTATATATGTATCTATGACAGTAAAGTTCGGACAGATGGGCCACATGTCAGCCCTCCTCCCTTCTGTCGACAAACATTCCTCCTCCAATAACTAACATCAAAATATGTCAAAGCAAAAAAACCTCAGGCTGGGGTAGATGTGGCTGACCATTAAATACAAAAATTTGAGGTTTCAATTCCAAGACCCATCAGTACAGCGAGAGAGATGAAAGTACTGTTCTCTAAAAGGATGACAGAAGCGTTAAATGGGTCCATTACCACACCACAAAGTGGTCTGTCCTGGTCAGAGCATCATCCATAACAGTGGACCCCAAACTTGTTGGCCTGTGACCACAAAGCAATGTCTACCAGTGACTCATCACAGCCAGCTAAGTATGTTCACTGGTTTTGACCACATGAACCAAAAATAGACCTGTCTTGTCCTGTTTATTCTCAGACCTGAAAGTTTAACTATTAGGAAAAAAAGATAAAAAATAAAGGGACTGAAGATACAAAATAGTGTTTTTCTGCCTTCCTGTCCCATTCATCATCTTAAGACTCCTCTCTGACCCCTCCTTGAAGGACCTGGACTGTATGTTACCCTTTCCATGGCACATGGACATGGACAAGTTAAGCCATGACAAATTAAAAACAGTCTCTGAATAAATAAAGGAGAGAACTGTAACAAATGCAGATATTTCCATGTGAGGCTCAGTGAATGCAAAAATGGGAATGGAAATTATGTAAATCACGTGCTATGGCCTTTACAGACTCCACATCTCAACCCAGCACCTAACGGGAGACTCTGGAATGACAAGCACAACGTGCTTTCATCAAAACACTAAATTATTGAACATATTTTAGATAAACGGTCTGTATCTCTTCAGTAGAGATCCAGAGGATGATAAAGTGAGGAGTATTGTGTAACTAGTCTGGTTGAATCGGGTGGCTCCTGACCTGAGGCACCTGATGTTGGTTTTTCCTTTATTTCTCCTTAATTTGCATTTTTAAACAAGCCTATTCCCCAGTGATCCCACTAAAAGCTAGCTGTGTGCACACTCTTCAGTCACTCAGTGCTGCCTAGCTTTCTGCTGCTGTTTAGTACAGGGTTGTTCGAGCCATAAAAATATTACCAAAACATCAGAGCCGGAGAGACAAAGAGCCTGAGAGACGGAGAAATGCTGTGGCAGAGGACTGTGACAGAAGTCCGGAAGTGCAAAGCAACACCAGGTGGCCAAGTGTCTGGAGGCAGGCAGTCAAAGAGCAGTGTTGCCTTGACAACTGTGATGCCTTGTTGATGATAATAGCTGAGCACCTCGCCGCCTGCACCCTACACACAAGCACACAATACGTGTTTCCACATGTGTGCACTAAATCTAATGTGCATGTTCACTTTTATTTTAAAAAAATATATATTTTACATTATTAAAAAAGAATAACATCCCATCTGCTGAAATATTGAGGAACTGATTCTGCCACTGTACCACAGCATTCGGGCCCAAGTTGATTTTTATTGTCTCCTCTTTGCTTTTCTTCTCTTTCTTCTCTAAAGACCCTGCAGTTCATCACTCTCCAATGGCCAGCATCGTGCCATTTAGAAGAGAGAGCGTATCTGATCCAGCCGACAAGCCATCTGCTCACCCAAGCCGCTGTGGGATCTGATCAATACAGCCACAGTGGACAGAGAATGTGGCTGCTGTGGTCGCCCACATTGACTGGAATAATGGATCAGCTTTTGGGTCACAGTGGACTCATTGTACCAGCAGCATGATCACTGAGGGTTCCTACCTCCACACCTCTTTGTTTTAACTCTTTTAATTAAGGAGCTGGGTAATAGAATTCCCTAACAGGCTTAGCTATTGGCAGCCTCGCAAACCAGAACTGATTGTTCAATTGAGGATTTAGCAAGAAAGCTTTGTATGACCAACACATACTGCTTTAATTTGTCAGTGTGTCGGGATTTTGTGTATTAATGCATCAGACCAACGTTCACAAAATAAAGTGTGGCCTGAATGCAGGTATTCCTGTAAAATAGAGTAGTTTTCAGTTGAATGCACTGATGAGCATTCACTGATCTAACGTGGACCAATCCAGAGTCCTTCTCTCTTCCGCTGCATCAGCTGGTGATTTCTGAGCACATAGCCACTGCAGCATCCTACCACCTCATCCTCCTCCACTCTCTCTCTCTCTTCTCCTCCCCCACCCTCCCTCAATCCGCTCTCCTCCTCCTCCTTCTCCACCACTCCACCTGCTTTTAAATGCATGGCGCTGCCCTGCCAGGCCAGTCTATGCAGGGAGCATCTTTCCCTTTAGCCCCTCTAGAGTAAAGGAGAAGACTGAGGGTCAGGATGGATTGTTAGGCGCCTGTGCATCCGGGGCGGTTATAACGAATAGAGACAAGGTCAGACCGAGCCGGCAAAGACCCCCTGCACCTCCTTGTAGTACTAATAATCAATGGAGAGATGAGAGGCGACCTGAGTCTGGACAGCTCCCCAGCCTGAATGAGAGGAGAATGGTTTAGCCCAGCTGTAGCCTGTCCCGCTCCAAACATCCAGCAGGTAAATAGGCCACTGGCTCCATGAAATAGTGAACCTCTAGACAGAACTCCACTGACACAAGGTTATAAATTATATGCAAGGTGTTCTACCTTTTCTTCAAAAGAAAATGATTGATGATCACAGCCCCCCAGCCCCCCACCCCCCTTTATCATGCAGTACACGCCATCGCCTGATACATGGAGGAGGAAAAACAATCTGTCAGCATCCAACACACACATCCTATATCTTTCTAACGCATTGCTCTCACAACACTACAGCTGCTGTACATTTTGCTAATCTGTTTCGTAACTGGAAACACCAGTCATGTCCAAAAAAAAAAAAAAAAAAAAAAACTCTGCTGGATTAAATCCTCTGGTGTGTTGTGGAGGGTAGGCCCAGCATCGCCGACACAACCACCGATCAAGGGGGGTAAAGATGGAAGAGGGTGGCCACGTATATCTGATCCATAAATAAACTGCCTGATTGTTTGAAGCCCAGCATTACACACCACGAAGCGTCTCACGGCTTCCTATACATCAGCCCTCTGCGCACAGGACGCAGGGCCCTGCCTGCAACAAAAGGCCTGTGCATCGTTTTGAACGATTCCCATATGTCGACGGGTAGCATGATGCTAGTCGGCCTTTGTCCGTGTTGAATTGATTCGTGTTAGTGCTCGACAGATGTGCACACCTGCACCTTTCCGCTCGCGGGGAGGACGAATCGTTTCAGTGGGTGTTTCGCCGTTGTGCGCAACGCTGTGACCGCTCGCCGTTTGTTACTAGCCTCGTCTATGCCTCACTTCAGGGCACAAATCGGGGTCAGGTGAAGAGCCTGCATCCACCTCCTCCTACCTAACACCGGCTCACCGCAAACGTCCTTCCCCTGCTGCACCGCAGATGGGTCGTTTAGTCAACAATAAGCGGTGGTCCTGCGTGCCTCGGTGGGGGTCACATGCTTCATTCAGGTGCTACAGGCTTTACCATAATACTGCTTTATTTGTTCCCCAACATACGGGCTTATGTGTGCTCCAGATTATCTGCAGAAAACATAAATCCCACATCCATCCTCCGAACAAACAAATGACATCATCCTATGAAAGCCACATAACCGGGGTAGTGAAGCATCGTAAATAAAACATAGCGGGTTAAGGCGCAGTGATTCGACTCTATGGCTGCCACCGCTCGGTCCTGCGTCCACTCACCAGGTTTAGCACGGTCTCCACGATGTCCCTATTGCTAACCTCCCCGACCTGGATCAGGCCCACCAGCACGGCGAATTTCATCTGGATATTCCTGATCGGGACAGCGGGGTTGATCACCCCGGCCGGGAGGACCATAGAGCCGGCTGCAGACACCATCCTTTCCCCGGTGGCGCCGGAGCCAGCGCCCGCGGCGAACTGCTGCTGCTGTTGCTGTTGCTGCTGCTGCTGCTGCTGCTGCACCGAGGAGCCCGGAGGAGGGTGGGAGTCTCGGTCTGTGTCCGTGAGCGAGGAAGCAGAGCCCGGTGGTGCCGAAACCGGCTTCTCGCTCGACATTTCCCCCTTGGAAACGGCGAGGAGAGGAGCGGTCGCCGCTGTCTCTCACACCTGCTCTACACGCTCGGGCGTCTGCGGCTGCACAAAAACCATCCAATGCGCAGGAAAACCGGGGGGGAGAGCGGCGTCTGGAAAACCCGTTCTAAAGTCGCCCTATCCTCCGGTAAACGTGTGGGGAGTCATAGGGCTGTGGGGGGAACAGTAGCCTACGCTTCTCTCGCTCGTCTCCGTGTGTGTGTGTGTGTGTGTCCCTCTCTCTCTCTCTCTCTCTCTCTCTCATTGGCAGGCTGCAGTCAGTGCAGTCGTCGGGGAGAGAGCGCCATGTTGACGCCCCCTGTCTGCGGTAGTGCGCTCCGGCCGCGCATGCGCACTCGGGGACGTTCGGGGAGGCTGCCGAAGCGGAATAACATGGAGCCGACGGCGCCTGGGTTCATACAGAGCACAGCACCGGCTCAATCCCAGGTTTTCTGCTTTGTTTGTTTGTTTGTTTTTTTATTTGCTTTTAATTAGCAGTTAATTGTTGAGTGAAATATCTGAATACAGAGTTTAAAACATGAGAGAGAAAACAAAATATGGAGGTCATGGTCTATTTGATGGAAGTGAAAGAGATTATTGCTTATATATTGTCTTATTCAAATTTTTCTTATAAAACTAACTATGTCTTTATACCCTTACAGTATCCTACTGAGTCCACACAGACCTTGGCAACTTGCTCACTACCTGCATATGTAAATAGACTTTTTTCACACTCCAGTTGAACACTTCCAACAGGGCACATCTGCTGGGCTGGATTTCCATTAGCAAGGAAGCTCGAGTCAGATTCGTCACTCTGTCTCTGCTTGTCTGTTTGTGTGTGCGTGTCTTGTCTGACTGTGTTTTCATATAGGCAGCATCAGCAGCCTCTCCGATGTGTCGCTCCTTTTTTTTTTTTTCTTGAGATGCTGACCATTGACAGAGGTGACAAGGTGGGGGATGGCACGGGAGTGTCATTTTCTGGCTCAGAATGTGTTTCACACTTGCCCACGTGCATTCGCACACGTGAGATCATTAGAGAATTTTACAGATGAGCAGAGGCCATCTCAATTTTTTTTTTCCCTCAACCCAATCATCAGCACAAAGGAAATGGAGACAATTTCACACACACACCCACGCGCACACACACACTCACACACACACTCCATCATCCACACACTCACATCCAATGCTTGCATCTGTTACACACTTCTCTCACACTCAGAGAAGCAATTTCTCACACTAACACATGCTATCTTGCTCTCAAATGTGCGCACACTCAGGTTCACATGCGCACACGCTAGCACAATGGCAGGCTCGCACACAAACACGCTCCTCTTTGTTTTCAGACAAAGGCCTGCTTCTGCAGCTTTGTCATGATTCCACAAAAGACTTCTTTAGCAGAAAGAGAGGTCTTAACCGGGATCTGCTTGGTGATTGGGTGGAAGCAGCAACATTGTTCTCCGTCCTATTCCTAGCCTCTGTCTCTCCTGCTCTCTCATCTCTTGCTTCTGTCTCACCTCCAGCAGAGGTACACTACTTGCAGACAGACAGTCATTTTACTCCCTGTTCCTTTGTAGGTCCAGTGTACCTACCTGTGTGGAAGTAGTGCCAGTGTCCTGTGTGGGCTGATGATCAGAGTGCTGGAGCTTCAGAGGAGGCCGAGACTCAGTGAGGATCAGGCTAAGAGAGTGTGGCAGAGGTGACATCTGTCAGGAAAGGTTTGATCAGTGTGTACTGGAAAAAATGTACTTTGTATCTTGAGGGGTTTTTTTCTGCATCACAGTTGTGGTTGGATTTGGTTTGACAATAATCTGCTGGGCCTTTCTGCTTTTATCATTTAAAGGAGTGATAATTCAGACAAAGGCTTTGACAAAAATACTCCACAGTTTTTTTGAGATGTTAAAAAAAGAAAGATGTCCTCAGATTCGAACTTCAGATGTTACTTCTGCTTGCCAAAGCGCTGCCTCTGCTATCAAGGACAACTGACTTGTAGATGCGTGAAGGGCTGACCTCAGACAGTGGCAGAACCACAGGTAATGACTTCCTGTTTTCACGGAGAGATGTGAGTCATCATCAAGACGCCTGTGTGTGGGCGTGTGCACGTGCACCTCCGTGTGCCTGCGTGTAAGAAAAAGGGGGATGAAGATAGGAGATGGAAAGGAACTGATTACAGAGGTGGCACAACACAGCTGTCGTCTCCTTCCATGTAATTTGTCAATTAATCATTTTCCCATTAGTCGTGTGAGCAAACCAAACATCCAAGCCAACATTTGTTAAAACACAGGGCAGAATTAAGTTAAAGGCCTTTCTTTTCTGCCATCACTGACAGGGTCTGAATATTGTTTGTTGTGCATTACTGTGTTTCATGTCATATTGTTGTCATGAATCGAACTACAATGATATTTTATTACTGTTCAGAAATTACCAGACGTTAATGTCTATAAGTCACAATAAGACAATTTATTAATCAGAAACCACTGAAATGCTGAAATGTCTTTTTGATTCATTTGTGTAAAATGAAAAAAATGAGTAAAAGTAAAAGACTAAAAGCCTTTTAAACAACATTCTGTCTCCTTTTGTAGTAGAACGATTTGTTAAAATTTTAATAATATCACATTCAAAGGCCCCATGTGATCCAGAACTACCGAACAGCACTAGTGCAGAGAAATGGGACTGCATAGGACAGTCATCAGGAAACACTAACGTAATTTATTAAGGCTTCAAAGATTGAAATAAGGTCCTATGTAGTAGTCTGAAATAAAGACCACATTAGGAAAAACCTATTATTTACAAAGTGACAAATATACTCTGTTTTTTCTGCCACCAATGACCTACAGACTCCCAGAGCCTGAGAAATTATTTTAATTAGTTATTTGAACCCAACAGATATATAACCTTCTTTCAACAATTTTAACAACGGAACAAACTCCTCCACCTTCCGACATTTTCTCAAATGAAACAAATTTTTAGCAGCAATTTTTTGTCATAAATTGGGCATAGTTTTTGTAATAACATACCAATACCAGGCCATACACTCAAAGCCAACACTGTCTCATCAATAATTCATTCAATGCATAATTTATTCATCAATGACCTTATCGTGGTTGTCTGGAAGAATATAGTGGATTAGTCGGTCTTGAGGGAGAAACATCTGTTTCCCTCGACGCCCCCTTTCCCTTCTCAGCTTTTACAATCTGAATGTGGTGCAGATAAGAACAACAGACTCAAAAATGCAAAGTCCACTACTGCAAAACATCAACTGCATACTTCAGATGGTGAAATAAAAGCTCTGGCAAGCAAGATTTCTTCTATTTCTATTATTTTGAGTTGTTAATTTGGGAGCAACACAGGTGGGGTTAATTAGGATTAATTACATTAATTTCTACAATTATGGAAAACAGAACATAAAGAAAATGAAAGAAAAAAACCTGTTTAAAGGTCAGAAGGTGTCATGTTCTGTACAGATGCCCTTAAGTTAAATGTATCATTTTTAATTATTGGGCTATTTTAATAAATCAGAATTATTTTGAATTCCAGCAACAGCAATTTTTATTTTTTTTAGCACTTTAGTTAAAAAAGTAACACACTAAATGACAGTTGAAACCAGTGATATTTTTCTTTTTAATTAATTAAAAGTATATTTAATGTTTTCTTCAGTGTGGAGCTCGTGGCTTTCTGACTAACATTTTATGAAGAAACTATGAATTTACTACTATGAATTTATTAAATCATGGGGTAATTATTTGGGCTTTTTGACACAACTCTACGAAAATGTCTAGGTGAAAAGATGTTACAAATTAATTAAAATAAAACTAAGTAAATAAATAAAAAACTTGTGAGAGCAAACAACTCACCTAAACCATCACTGGCGTAGCTAACTGGTTTTTACACAATTAATTAAATGGAGCTCACCAGACGGCTGCATATGTGTTTAGAGGATTGTAGTTTAGTATAGTATTGTATATAGTGAAATTAGTACACACTAGTAGTATAATTATAGGAACAATCATATCCCTTCATATTATTTTTATATTGCAATTTAGTTCTGCTCAGATGTCCTAACTCATGAACATAACTTACCATGTGTTGGAAAAGCATGGTCAACTATTAAAAAGGGAGCTTGGGATACAGTCTACATGTTGTTTTAGCTGGTCAGGCACTTCCTGTTTTCACACACAAATCTTGTGGTCACTGTGTTTTTTCAAAAAGGATCAGTTTCTAGAACTGTTTAATTTTATTCGTACATTAAAGAATTTGAGGCAGCACAATCTCATGAAATTGAACTTTCCTTTGCATAGATCATGTTTTTGCTGTCAACATTGGCTTTATGTGTAGTTCAGTGAGCGCATTGCCTATTGGATATTTTCCAACATGTTGGTTGTCATTTATATTTTTATTCATGTAAACTTTATTTTCAAAAAGTCACATGAAAAACACAGTAAAGTTTCAGCTTGAAAGTTTTCAGGTACATAAATAATATCAAACTCCATGGAGTAAAGTGGATAAAGTAGCGAAAACTGGTGCTTGATTGACCTTGTCAGTAAAGTTTTATTTTTTTCAAAGTGTAATTTGCAACATGATGTTCCTCATTTGTCAGAGCCCATAGAGTAGTGGAGCTGACGCACACCCACAGTGCAGGAAATCATTAACATTCACGAGCGGTAATAGTGTGCCCTACTTTCTAGATAAAGTCACTGACATGTTAAATGAGGTAGAAGTAAAAGCAATGTTTCATTTCTGTGCGTCGACAGACCAACAGAAACACTGGCTCCTGGGGAGGCCACGGAGAGAAGCGTCTGTATTCTAACACCTTCATCGTCCTTTGCTGGAGTCCCCATCTAACAGGAGTAAGTAGGTAAATGTGATTGAGTATTGATCTGAGCTATGGAGGTATGGTTTCCATTGTACATCTGCTAAAAGGACATGCAGAGAGAACAGAGCAAATGTCCTCAGGGAGAACCCAATGATGCTTGAGGTTTCATACGCTCATCAGTTAACAAAAAATATGTTCCATGGCATACTTTCCAGATTCATTCAAGAGGGACAACAGCACCACTCCATGGACACAAGAGCCCTAACCGAAAGGAAAACATTCACGTCATATGGCGTCCTCTGCAATGTCATTGTTCCCTGCAATTAAAATTGAACAGAAGACAGTGTTTATTTGAATCATTTTTATTCTCTTCTTTAGAAACAATGGTTCTGTTTTCTGTCACTTTGTCAGAAATAACTAAATCATCTTGATCTCAGCTGCTCGGTTAGATTTGGAGCCTCTACCCACACAGCCGAGGGCTCAGGTCAGAGTCACTCACTCATTGTCTTTTTGTCTCTCTCATGCACACATATTTATACACACACACACACACACACATACACACACCACTGTTCTCCAGCAAACAGCATCCACACAGGATTTTGGTGGCACTGTAGAGATTTTGTATCATAGCAACACCATAGCAACGCTGCCTACAGCTGAAACAAAAAAGCCAAGGCAGTTCCATAGCAGAGCAAGCTTTCATCTGCTATTGCTTTAGCAGGATTGCTGTGTGGAAAGTTCACATTTGAGCATATCAATATGATAGGAAGATCCTGAAAGGCTATGATGTTTCACTTGCTGGCACAGAAAGCGTTTAAAGCGCATATATTCACGATACAGGCTGCACTGTATAGTACTGTATATCTAAAATGCAGATACACAGGCACATCCATGCACACAAATTTCAAACATGCTTCCCAGAAGCAGTGAAATGGTCACATGTCTTAGACATTGTATAACATGACAGCAAAAAAAAGATTCCACATACAGTGACAATTACAGTTTTAAAATAACATTTCATTTGGATAAGATTAACACTGAAAATAGTGACAGAGAAATAAATCAACAGTGATTTCCAACACAAGGGTTAACGGGGTTAAAACACATTTATGGACCCAGCGAGTGTTTCCTCTTTCTGTGATCCAGGTCCCTCCTGTACTGGAAGTAGTGCAGTTTTCACAATGTAGTGTTGACATGTACCCATATTTTACTCATTCCTCATGTACTATTCCATCTGTATAATTTGTTACCTTACAGTATCTCTACAAGGCTCTTCAATTTACATTAATTCATTTAGGAGACAGTGTTATCAACAGCAACTTCAGCGTCAGCGAGCCGGGGATCAAACCGCTGACCCTGCAATTAGTGGACGATCCACTCTACCTACAGCTGTTCAATAAATAAGTGCATATCATGAATGTGAATATGCAAGTGTAAATTCATAGCTAGGGTATGAAGTATGAATATCGGGGAAGTCCAGTTGACATTAGCTGATTAATAAATAACAACTGTGTATAAGACGTGATCGTTTTCAGTCAGTCTTGTTTTTGTTTGTTTCTAAAATGAACTGTAGTCAGATCTATTCCATTATACGTCTGAGTAGGAATATTTTCATGAATAATTCAAATCAGTCATTCATTGTCCAGGCAGGTTGTGTAATTCCTCCAAACAATCAAAACAAATACTGATATTCCATGTTAAGTATGATTAACTTTTGTGCCATTTTTGAAGGCATATAATACTACAAAAAAGAAAAATAAATATATATATATATATATTATATAGTTGAGTAAGCCTCAGGTAGGTACTAAATTACATTAACAATTGAAATAACATCTAATTAAGGTGTTGCAGATTAAATATTAACCCTTACAATATGTTAATCTTCGTGTGATCACACCTGCAGGTGCTAGCTGTTTTCATTGTTTTGGCAAGATGTTGGATTTGAAGAATGAGACCGAGCAATAAATAATGAAAATTCTCTTTGCCCCATAATCTTAATCCCTACAAAAAAGCACATGGGTTTCAGGCCAACTATATGCGGAGTTGGCTTGAAATGGCAGTACGAAACATGGGTACTTATAGAAAATCAATGTAACTGTAAACCAGTATTTGTCCTGTGGTACAAAAATGAATTTAAAAAAATAAATAAGTAAATGTATATGCAGACTTACTGGAATCAATGAAAACAAATACTCTGTATGACTCAGTAGAGTGTGGTACAGTAAAGCTCAGTTTGGTTCAGCAGCGCGAGAAGACACCAAAGTCCACCGCCTGGACCATTCTCCTCCTCGGGCCCAGCTGCTCTGGTGGAGTAGCCCAGGATTAAGGTTTCCAGGGTTTAGACCTTGGCCTCAGTGCTCGTCTGATCTAGCGGTGTGAAAGAAGACCGTATCCTCTGGGCTTCATTGACACACAGGTGACCAAAAGCCTTGTTGTACCATTCTGGAGATCTTCCCCTGTAAGAGGAGTAATGCCCGTTAACAACTGCACTGAGGATTTAAACCTTCGCTGTGAGAACTTTTGAAGTTCGCCCACACCTGAGGTCCACTCTGGAGATGTGTGTGAGCCTAGTCCTCGCCGTCCCACAGGGCTCGAGGAGATACTGTGACTCCAGCACGACTCCCCTCACTGCTCCCATGCGTGGGCTGTCATCATGTTCAATGGACACACACACCAGTGCACAGGAGCCTTTACAAAGGTCTGTACGCCACGATCTGAGGAGGTGGACAGACAAAAAACGACAAGCTTGAGTCAGGCATTTAATGTATTGCAGGAGTTTTATATACTGTTTGGAAACCCTCCTCATTATTTTAATCTGAAGATTATCTCCACTATTCAGCAAAACATTTAACCCCTGAAATCATCAGGGGTTAAAACAGTTGATAACAATATTCTACACAAAATTTTTTAACAGTCCTGACCTTAGTACCACATAGTCACAGCTGGGTTGAGGCACCATGTTCCAGCACGAGTACTGGTACACGTCTGTCTGTTTATCCAGCGACTCCAGAACTTTCTCCTGCTGAAGGTCAGTCTGCCACAGGTGGCGCTCTTTCAGCAGCCGCTGCAGAACCTCACTGGGAGTCGCTGACACCTCCACACACACTCTCCACCGCCTTAGAGGGTTTCCATCCTCCACCTTATACACAAACACATTATGAGTATTGGTTTATTTGTTAGTTTTCTATCCTTATAATGTTTTTTGATTTCTTCTCTAGAGTCACATTTTAGCAGACTTCTGCAGAGAAGCTAACAAAAGTCAGAGGCTGTAATTAATAGAGATACTTATTTTGATGAAATTGATCTTGATATTCCAGAAATTCAATGGCCACAAACCTTTTTAAATGCCAGTTCCGTATTGTCACCAGCTGAGCGTGTCACCCAGGTTTTGCTCTTATCTTTGGCTTCTTTCAGCAGGTTCTGGACCAGGCTTTCTAGGTGTGCATGGTAGGATCCTTCCTCCTCCTCCTCTTCCTCTTCCTCTTCCACTTCCTCCTCATGGGCCTTGCACAGTTCATCCAGTGGAGGCACCATCAGCTCAGCCTCCATGTAAGAGTTGCGGGACTGGCTTACCATCTCCTCTGGGATCTAGGAAACAGTCACACGTCATGCATCAGGCCTAAATACACACATGGTAATTTATTTACTAAAAATAAAACAAAATGAAATTTGAATATGTTGTTTGTCATTGGAACCAAAGAATATGCAGGTTTACTAATCTAGACTTTTGTTTGCAAGAAAAGTCAAAAACACAATCAAACCTGTTTTTATAGTCCCTAAAAAGCTCTTCACTGGACATACCGACAGTCTCAGAGTAATGATGATATACAGTTTTAGAAACACAATTATACTGTAGCCTTGGATAATAACGACTCAGCACAGGAAACATCGCTCCACCTCAAACAGTCTTTTTTTTTTGTTATTTTTGTCTTGTAAATTCAGACACACAGACATCATTGTGTACTGTTTCTGAGACAACACATAAGTCATTTGTCACTTTGTGCTCCTGTGGAAACATGAGCATTACCAGCTCACTGTATAGACTGTATAAGCTTTTCAAATACTGCTGTAAATCATACAACCCTGACCTGGAACAGATGTTGGCACTCTGTGATCATGTGTGCCAGGCCCTGGGTGGCAGCCAGATTCTCATTTAGGTCTTTCTCATCAGGCCGGCCTGTGGTGTACTTCCTCTGGATTGACCTTGAGAATTAGAAATTATACAGAATATTCAGAACTTAAATCATATGATCATTTAGGGATAGATGAATGTATTTGATATATTAAAGCCCATTGTAATCATTAGTTTCATGGTCGTTTGATGGTCGTAATGCCACACTAGTGCTTTTACAAGTTGTAGTACAGACAGTATAAGACAATGAAGCAGGACAAAAACATCAAAACACCCTGGTAGGAAAATTAATTTACATAGCAATTCAATGTGATTACTTATAAAAAGTGACATTAATAATGTGCCATCAAATTTAATCAAAACTGAAACTAAAGTCAGATAATCCAAAAATATCATACTCCAAGTAAATCATCTCACATAGCAGAATTTACCCAAATTAATCCCATAATTGATTCAGTGTTGGGCTCCAACCAACCCAGTTTTCTATGGAAGCAATTTGTGTGGTCATCATTTTCTATATGCACCTTGGTGACAGCGACTCATTCTTCAGTATGCTGAGGTGGAAGAGCGAAGGGCCCAGACAAACAGCCAGGTTCATGGGCGTCATCTGGTTCTCCTCCACCAAGGAAGTGACATCACGTAGGAAGTAGAGCAACGTCTGCAGAACCTCCCTGTTTTCATCTGGCATCAACAAAATGGCCGCTCTGACGGCCTGCAACCTCTGCTCCTTTGGGACATCTGAAAATTAGAGGGATTGGAGATCAATGAGCAATGACCAAAAAAGAGACACAGCAGCGTCCAACAGCCAATATCTGATCTGGTGTTTAAGTAAAATAATACAAACCTTACTTTTGTAAAACTTATAGTACAGCTTTTATTTAATACCCATAAAGTCAGATTTAGCTAATGTTTGATTGATACTCATGCTCTTTTAAACATGATCAAAAACATTTCATAGCCTATATTTAAGAAATTACAGGCATCCAGCATTTATCCAACCCATACATGAAAGATAATTGTCACCTATACTGTTATTCACCTGCCATATGCGCTGAAACTTGTGACCTTAATATCAATACAAGCCAGCTATAACAATCCACATCCACAAATCTTTAAGGCTAGATTGCCTAGGGGAAACAGGCCGCGAACTCAGCTGTGTCGTGACAGCTTCAGTATTCTGTGTAAAGGGTGATGGCATGTTATGGGATTCATAGCTCCGAGGCGACTTACACTGGTAAATATGCAGGAAGGTTTCCCCCAGCTTGCTTGTTAACAGAGGTTCAGGCAAGTCTCGGAAGAACTGTTTGACCATGTCAGCCACGTCATAAGCTGACTGGTCCTCGTAGCTCACAAAGTCAGGGGACAGCTCACACTGCTGCCTCAGAGCCTGGATACGAGACTTCACCCCAGATTTGCGGAACAATCCCACCTGAGAGAGGAATGAGAAAGATAAAGCGAGTGGGGAGAGAGGGAAAGGAAACAAAGCTCGTATTGGCTTTATGTCAGCTGCTTCATATTTGAAATGTAAATAACAAACATTGGCACTATGAGAAGGAGATGTACATACTCTGATCCTGCCTTATAAAAACGGTTTTCTAACCTGGTCCAGACAGTGTGTTCTGAGATGACTGAGGGCCTGCTGTAAACACAGAGGGAGTGGAAAACCGCAGCGCTGGACGTGGACTATGAGAGGAACACCAAACACACTCTTCTCTTTGTAGTCTGGCACCTTCATGCGCTTCATAAACTTGGGCACGGACCTTGGAGCAATATGTGAAGAAGACAATTAGGCAAGTGTGTGGGAGAAAGAGCAGTCTGTGCTTTAATTATCTCCCTCTTCATGTACACGCTGGTCAACAGAATTTCCCTCCTGGGGATAATAAAAATGAGCAGAGCTGCTCCTTAACAACGCAAGGATGTGCTTGTTTTTGCCGGTCAAGGCAACTAGTGGCTTGTTGTGTGAGAATGCACATTTTTGACCGGGGCTGGCTTTACCAATTCCTTATGGGTGTGCACAAATCCATGCAGACTGCAAATATCAGGGTAGTAATTAAAGAAGATGATATTAAAAAAAAACAAACGTGTAAAGGTGTTGATTGTGCATATGGTCCTGTTGTTTCACCTCTAATGTAGAAAAGGTGACAGAAGATACAGAGTGCATGTGTTATAGTTAGAGTGGAAATAATGAGGTGTTGATAACAAAACATTCATTTTTTTTTGTATGGAAGAATAAAGCTGAAAAAACTAAATTGATACAAGTTAATTCTATGCCAAATTCTCAGTCATCGCATCTTGTAAACTCCCTGAAATCAAAGTTTTAGTTAGTAATTTCCTTGTTTTTCTCTTTCCTTGCACTGCAAATTAAAAGGGAAACAATGTCGAGAGAAACACAACAGTTGTTTTATAGAAATAAATCTAATAGACGTAATGTAGAATTAACTTAGCATGCATGTTTTGGACTGTGGGAGGAAAGCAGAGAACTGGGGGAACCCATGTTAACCTTCTAGTTAACCACTCCACCAGCATGCAAATAGTTTTGAACATGTTATAGTAACACAATGAACAGGAATAAATCATTTAAACACATTTTAATAGATTTTTAGAGAGAACAAGCATAAATCAGACACACCTCAAGCTCCAGTTAATGGTTTGAGTGCACTTTCATTAAAACAGCTTTAGGAAGAGATCTCTCAAAGGCTACGAGCCAGGAGAAACGATTAGAGCCTTCAGGAGTGCTACGGGCACCTGGCTGTTAAAACACACTCGAAAAATGTAACACCAATCCTTTAATGCATAAAAAAATTATGCCATGAGTAGCTGCATTGTAGCGAGGACAAAGAAATTATACAACTGGCTTTAGTAGTGGGTCGGACCCTCTTTTGTTCATTGGATATTTTCTTTTTTTTAGACCCTTGATGGTTGTGCATGAAAATCTATTTCGGTACATATGCCATATTTCAGCAGAACGTCAGCTCAGTTGATGCAATGTGATTGGCTGGTTTGGATTTGTGTTGAACAGGTGTACCTAATAAACTGGCCTTAAGGTGTGTATCAGTGTGCGGCAGTGTGTATACGCACCATGTCCAGCCATGTTTATTAGACATTGAATATTTCTCCATGATAGCGGTGAGACGGAGCAAAGAGAACTTCTGCAGCAGGCTGAGCTGGCCTGCTGATTGGCTAGTGATCTGCAGAGAAGACGCGGGCTGGTTGAGATGATCGGAGGTTCTGAAACTGGGCCATCGTATCCTGAGATAAGAGAAAATACCAGTTGGGAAAAGGAGACACTGAGGGATTCAGTTAATGTTTGGGGCTTTTCAGTATTGTTGTGATGATAAACTAAAAATACGAGATGTGAAAATGAACACAGGCCCAAACATCTTTTTAAATGCCTGATAAGCTACTCACCGCGGTCTTGTCAGTGAAGCTCCGACTCCAGAGTCTCGCCTCTCCCGACTGGTCCCTGTCGAATCAGTGTCGTTCAATGAGACTCCGTCTCTCTCTCCTTCACTGGGGGTGGTCCTGCCCTCCCCTTCCTCCTCTCCCTCCCCTGCGTCACCTTCAGGCAGAACGCTGCGGCTCCAGTGGTCCACGATTTGCTGCAAACCGCTGACGTGCTGGATGATGTCATCCAGGTGGGGGAACAGGTTGTCCTCTTTCTCCAAGTCCAGCAGGTCTCCTGTGCTGGCGTACAGGTGGGTGCCAGGCACATTGTCGTAAACGCTCACTCTGCTGCCCCGGGGAGCTTCAGGACAGGAGGGCTTGGACAGGGGCTTAACAGACCAGGGTTCACTCAGGCCGTTGTTGGGAGGAGAGGTTAGAGCCGGTGCCTGAGGATCATTGTTGCTGTCACCAGAAGAAGGTGCAAGGCTCTCGATGGATAGAGCTTTTGGAAAGGTGCCTGGTTTGTGGTCTTTGGGGATGTGAATTAGGAGGTTTTCGTATGAGTGAAACTGGTTTCTGCCAAACTGGCTCTGTCCCTCAGTCCTCTTCCCCTGAGAAGGCAGCTCCATGTCCTCCAGATACATGCTGCTTCTCTTGTTGGCAGTGCGGGTTTTTATGCACACAGGCTGCTTTACACTGGGGGCCACTGCCTCACTGCTGGGGCTCACACTCATCATGGACAGGTCTTTACAATCACCGCTAGGGGAGACAGAGGACATGTCGCCATCGGTTTGGTGGTTGTGTTTAGGGCTGTGCTCTAATTGGCTGATGGGAGTACACTGAGGATCTGCAGTGCCTGAGGCTCCTCCCCCTGTAACACCGGCCCACTGATGACCAGCGGTGGCCTGCGGTTTGAACTTTTCTGCCTTGTCGATGGCCCCCAAGTGCGCATTTTTTCCATTCTACGCAAAAACTCTTTGGCTTTACTCCTCCCTCCTTGCCCATGGCGGCTGCTCTTGATTGGCAGGGAGTTGTAGTGCGGAAGCTCCCTTGGGGGTTGGTAGGAAGCGGAGAGGGATGCCATAGATATAGAGTCAGGCATGGCGGAAGCTGAGTCCTCACTGTGCAGCGACGAGATTTCCGTGATCTCCTGCTCGCTAAGGTCTGTCAGCACACTCTCACTGCTCACTGTGCTGTGCAGACCCTCACCCCGGTCTGTCGGGCTGCTCTCATTGGTGCTGTCCAACAGGAAGTCTTGTAGACGGGACCAGCGTCTGCTGCTCCACTCAAACGTCCACCGTTTACTGATGGCCAACTGGTCATCTTCATCAGAGTCATCACCCTATGAGAAGTTAATAAGAGTGTCTCTTGAAATGCATGTCTCATGTTAGACAGATTTGGTGATCTTCATAATCAGCACTACATTTTCCAAGAACGTCCAGTATTTTTGTATATTTTGTAGTTGTATTTCTGTATATTGTTTTGATGTTTAGTTACAGCTCACTGGATAGTTAACCAGAGTTAATATCGGAGACACCAGTGTAGTGGTAATTGCTCTTTAAACTTTTCAACTTGGCATTAAAACATCTCGATCACAACTTAAATTACATAAAATGCTTTATCTCTTTCATAGAACACTGATTTTTTTAGACAATGCATTACCCCCCAAAATAATTAAAAAGTACTTATTACCTTCTTTTTGGAGTGGCTCACATCCAGTTTCATGGAGGCACACTTGTTCAGAGTATTCAGGCGCCTGCAGTGCACACACACACACACACACACACAGAGAGAGTCAGTCAGACGTACTAGTGTTTTTATTTATTTGAATCTTTTGACCTCCTTCCTTCTTTATCAGAAATGCCTGTTGATTTCTGTCTTCTATTCTGATTTTGCCCTTGCGTGTTCTCCCTCCCCTACCTTCTCTCTTCTGATTCCTCCCTCTTCTCTGGCATCACTCCTCTGAGACTGATCTCCAACCTCCAGGGAGTGCATTTCCACCAAAACATAGAGGGCTCCTCCCCTCCACTTCCTCCCCCACCCCTCTTCATCTGTCACCCATCCCCACCCTCTTCACCTTCCACTCTCTGGAGCACTGGGGCCAACCAAAAAGCTCCCCTGCAGTCTCGCCACCACCTCCTACCTTTCTTCTCCCCCTCTATGCAACTTGGGGGTTGTGAGCAGCTCATTATGAGAGTGTTTTACAGCTCTAGAGACAGTTCTCAGGGTTTCCGATGTGTATTCTCTCGCAATAGAGCTGTCAGGAATCACTAACGCTATAATTACCACACCCTCCTCTACCATAGGCACTGCAGAGCTGGGGGTAAACAGAGGGGAGAGAAAAAGATAAGAATGGGGAAAGTATGCTGGTGGAAGCAGGGAACACTTCAGTGTGAAGAAGGGAAACGGAAAGATCACAGAGGTGGGAAAATGAAGGGACATTAAAGAAAACACTCGAAGCCATCTGGAAAATGGATTGTCACCCCATGAACCCTTCCCTGTTGGCCTGAGCCCCCTTGTTCTGCCCCCCCGGGAGTCTGCGCTCGTATGGGAGATCAGAGCACGGCAGAGGGGAGGTGAACAGATCAAAGCCTGGGTGTCAGAGTAGGAGACATGGATGGGGAGTTCATTAGAGATCAAGGTCAGACATCTAATGATTAGTGGTTAGCACCTGGCCGCAAGGACAAGTCAGAGGACAGAACCAGAGGGGCGAGATTCTGTGGTTTTATAGGTGTTAACATTCACCGAAATCCCTGGAGACAAAGAATGAGGCCTTTGGGTCTGTGTGTACTGTGTCCTTACCGACATAGGGGCTCCACCAGATCCCGCTCCAAGAAGTCATGGTCCCTTTTCACTGAGGGAATATCAATTGGAAACTGGGAATCTGAGTCAGAGTCAGAGAGAGAGAAAAGAGAGAGAGACGGAGAGTTGTTGTTCACTGACTGACAGGAGACAGCAGCCTTTCTATGCCATTTAACAGTCTGTGAAATGTGGCACAAACAGTTAACACCTGTCATTTTGCATCTGATGTTTACAGAACACACATACACATTTTCAAACCCCCCGAAATAACTTGGATCCTACACAATGCCATAGTGACTCAAGCCTTTTATTTCGGTGGTTCTCTGTGTGTGGTGGCAGACTGCAGGCATCGTGTACGCCCGCGAGCAGCCACAGAGTCTCAGAGGCCGGCATCTATAACCCGACATTACTGGAGCTCACAGCACTTCTCAGAGAATCACAGTGTGTGTGTGTGTGTGTGTGTGTGTGTGTGTTGCTAAAGTGAGATTGCTACTTCTTAGATTACTGGAGCTATTTCCTGTTTGTGGCTTTATGAGACCCGATGATCATTACATGAATAAATGCTCCAAGGTTTTCCAGAAAGGTGGACAGAGGGTAAGATGGACAAAAGGAAAGAGGAGAGACGACTGTGTGGAAAGAAAGACAAATATACAGGCCGAGGTAGTAAGAAAATACAGGCTTTAACAAAGAGATGACTAAAAGGGAAGTGGAAGGCAAGTTGTGGATAGGGTAGAGGGAGAAAGGTGGAAAAAGAAAAGAGAACAAGAAGCTATGAGAGTCCCAGCAGTGATAACAAGGCCTTTCCCATGACCCTCTCCCTCTGGACAGGAACTGAAGCCTGGAAATAGAACACAGTGGCCTAGAAGACGAGGAGATGAAGGGATGGCAGAAAAAAAGAGAGAGAGAGATGATGGAAACAATATGATAGAGAGCGAACCAGGGAACGGATAAAAAAAAAAAAAGATTTAAAGAGCCAAATCTGTCTGAAATAAAGCAGCTGTGTAAATTCTGGCTCTGCTCCGTGTGTGTGTTACCTTCATAGAGCTGGGCATACTGTGGAAATCCCGCTGCTTTAAGCCAATCACAAGCCTCCTTAGCCTCAATCTCTGCAAAGAAAAAATAAAGCCGGAGAGGCAGGATGAGTACACATTTGAACAGATTTTATTTGGCATCTGTGGTTTTATCCTTTAATACAGTTCAGAGTAATGATGGTTGAAATGGGACCTAATATTACATAATTTTTGCTGAGGAAAGTCCCCACATCGTTGAATTTCCCTCTGAGAATTACAGTAGACTGGTAACATCTTCTCTCTCCCCCAACTTAAACTTGAACTCTGCTCATTATTTGCTCTGGAAAACACGCACTAAACACAGAATCCCTATCCCACTGTTTTCAGCACAGGAGGGAGGAAGATCTTGGAGGATTTAATTATCCTTTGGGAATTCGCTGGAATGGTGAGACTGGAAAAGCTGGACATGAGCCAGAACAAGATGCACATTGGAAACCAGTTTACACAATTAAAAATGAAGCATTGCATATTAACGACATCCACTCAGATGAACCAGCAGCCAGATTTCAGCAGCTGATGCGTAACTTCACAGGCTTTAAACATGGCACCACACTCCATTAGATGCTGCCGCCAGCATCACGAGACTTTTTATGGGAATTTGTTTTACTGCTTTTATTTTTCCAGTAGTATTTGTACTGCTGCTCACACTCTGTGTGTGTGTGTGTGTGTGTGTGTGTGTGTACACGTTTTCTCTATGAGCAGACACTGATTCTACCACTCTGCAGCGACATGTGCTGACAGACATTACTTGCACAAATGATTGACAATATAATAAAATATTATACTTAAGAGCAGGACAGACAGGAGAGGCTTAGGTTTTGAAAAAGACACACGCAAGCACATTTATTGTTTTAGTGAGAAAAAAAATTGAAAATCTTAACCTACAGCCATTGATTTGAACACTTTACTCATTCGCCGTCACTTGTCGCACTCATTCATTCAGGGGTGCTGGCTGGGAATGGGACAGACAGACACACAGGGGGACAAAGTTTAGCAGAGCAATAAAAAAAACCTCTGTCTTCACCATCAGAGATGAGAATGGTCAGAGGAAATGATCCTTTCCCCGCAATCCACCAATTACTTCCCTCTCTCAGCATTCTCGGCATAACTCCTCTCCCTAAATCGCACATGAAGCAACACAAGGGCACACCATGAAAACTATTTTTTTGTAAAGCTCTGAAAATAACCCAGAGAGAACGAGAGGTGCCAGTGAGAAGCATTTCACAACAGTAAGGGGACAAATGTGAGAAGACGCACGGAACTTACTTGATGCCCTCATGGCGCAGATGATGACATGCTTCTACTTCTCCTTTCTTTGCGAAGACTGAACTTTCCTCTCCATCCTGTCGCACATCCACAAACTACTTTCCAGCTTTTCCATCAAATGACAAAATTCTTTATTTTCTTCCTCTGTGCCTTTCCAAGCCTTGTGTTTACAGCTCTCTCTCCCTCTTCCAGCCTGCCTCAAGCAGGTTTTCTCTTCCCTCTAATTTTCTTCTCAACCTCCTCTCTCGCACTATTTTGTTACAATCCACATACGATATCTCTCTATTTTTACTTCTCTGTTTCCTTTATTCTGCACTTTCTTCTACCTTTGCTCTAGCTTCTCGCCTTTTCCCATTTGTTCATCCTTTTCTTCTTCGTCTTCTCCTTCTTCTTCTACCTCTTAAATGTCACTTCTTGATTTTCCTTCTCCATCTTCTTACTTGTCTTATGGTACCAAAATCGTTCTTAACCAATAAACACTCCTTCACACACTTCCTTTAATCCATCTGTTGCCTCGGCTTCACCTCCTCATCCTTTCTTCCATTTCGCTCCAGCAGAACGCCACATCTTCTTTGTCATCATCAGAGCTGCTGTTGCCCCATCGCATCCATAGAGGGAATGGCTAATTTCAGCTGGCGTTTGTATCGGCCAGCCCCCGAAGTCATGACTGGTGGATGTTAACTTCACTTGTCAGCTGAACCTACTAGCAGCATACCAAGGACACTCTGACCTCAGCGTCTTTCTGCCCGTTTACTGTAAATTACTGCAGGCGGGAACAATGTGTGGGAGAATACAGTGAACACACACGCACGCACACACATATATTAACACGCACCAGCACAGACACTGAGAACGGTCCAGATGTTGCCCTCAGTGAGTCAGAGAATGCAAAAAGAATGAGACAGGCAGACAGCTGGGGTGGGGAGGGCAGTTGAGATGGACAGACCCTGTGGGAAAACCACAAGGAAGGAGACATGCCAAATAAGCTGCCTATTTACTCAATGTGACAATTAAAAAATCAAAACCTGGTTTTAAAAAAATCCAGATTTCTTTTCACAGCATGCCACAGACCTCAATTTTTCTCAGAGTAAAACACAACAGTTATGACAACGGCGAGCCACAGTTTGCCTCAAATGGACATTTTCATTTATTACAATGACAACATGCACTGTAATTTATTTTTGGGACAATCTGAAACGGGAGTAACAAACACACAATTTACTCATGTTTAAGTAACGCTGGCTACAACCTGCAGCACTCAGAAAATGACAGTTTTTATAAAAAGCTATATATTCATGAGCAGTTTGTGAAGGAACTGACTTTCAGGACTGAGCACCACAAAACAGGCTGTCAAACCCAAGCTTGGTTTGGGTGTCTTCACTAGATGTGTTGATAATAAAAATTTTTATAATAATACCTTCTTATCTATTGAGTTATGTTAAAGCTGTACATTTGTTTTGTTAATTTCAGGCAAATATGTTGAGTCAAAATGTGAAGCTACAGCAGGAACTGGCAAGGTGCAACAGGCAACTTTTGTACATTTTTCTCAAAATGTTTTTCAGAATAATGAAGAAAAACATATCAAACAAAACTACAGACCAGTGATTGTGCTGTGACTCTATATGTGTGGTTGCATATAAGCATAAATACTAAATGTAGCAAAAAACCAAAACTATCTTCAAACTGCATTTACACTGGCTCTTCGGGAGCTTTTATTCAAACATAATCAATAGTTATGCAGCCGCTGTCGTCCCAAATCGGCAAACTTCATTAGCATGTTGGTGCATGTTGTAATTGGCAACGTGTCCATGTGTTTGTGCCAAGTGGCAAAGCTCCTGTCAGTGTTGGGAACAAAGCACAACAATTCATCTCGGCAAATTTTAATCAAGGGATTAATTAACACGCAAACGTGTTATTAGTGGGTCACAAAACACACAAATGCACACAGTCCGACAGAGCTAATCCAAGCTGCCTACTGTGCTTTTCCTTCTGTCTATTCCGTGTGGCTGCATTCCTGCTGTGTGGAATATATGAGTAAAGTCAACAGAACAGATTGGGTACAGATTGGATGTGTATGGCTGTGTCTCTGACTGTGTGTGTGCGTATGGACTATAGGCAAAGGGGCTCTAAGGTCATAAGTGGGGTGCCAGGCTCTAGAATACACACAATACAAGCACCCCAATGTCCTCACAGCCTTTTCTCTGAAACTGTGCCTTTGCCTTTCATTTCCCTACCTTTCATTTCCTGCCTTTTATCCGACGGCACAAACCCCGACCTTCTTCCAGTCTTTTCCCAGAGTTATGTCTGGCCAATAGTGGCCTTGCATGACATCTGTGGTGAATTTGCCATGTGTTCACAGTGGCATGTGAGCTACACGGCACTGCGGACTTCCTGGGACACGTTGGAAACATGGACTGAACATCAGGGGATAAAAAGACTCAAGCACAGCAGTGGATAATGAGTGGCGAGAGAGAGTAGACCTCGATCTTAAATGTATAATTAAATGTTAGTTTATTTATTAAAAGTTTTTCATGTAAAGAACCAGAAGAGATAAACAGCACAGATAATGGATGGACAAGGGTTAATTTGTAGATTGTGAAGATTGTATAGGCATAAAGTGACCAGTCACAGTCCTACTGCGCACTCACACACACACACCCACACACACACAGAGTATGCCTGGAATGCAGCCATATTCCCACATAAGCTAAACCACTTACTCCTTCGTGTTTAAAGGTCACAAAGGAAAAAAGTGGATGAGGAAAGAGAGAGAGGGAGGAAGTGAGGGAGGGACATCACGCAGTATGTGCTATCCCGTGTGGGTCATCTGTGACGCTGCTGAGCCGTCAGCAATGTAATGCAATCAAAACCCCAAATCAACACTGATGTGAAATTGCTGCAGGTGCAGAATGTGCTGTGCATTACTGACTGAGGACTGCAGAGGTTAAAGGAGCTGAAATATGACAGGACCACAGCAGTGGGGCTGTGGTGACTGTTCACAGACTGAATCCATGGAAGCTGGACAATAGAGAGTCAAAAAGACTAAACATGATCAAGTTTTGGGTTTCGCTGTGCCAGTTTTCTCCAGCAGATGGTGGTAAAACAACATGTTAAAGAAATGTGTTTCTGTCAAATGAAGCTTCAGGATATGGTTCCAGCAAGGTGTGGAAGTTTGAAGTTTGCAGCTACAGAAACTTACTGACTTACTTTTACCATTTAGTGTTTTGAGCATTTATTTTAAGCGAGCTGAAACAGAAAAAAGTTCATGTTGGAGCAGCTCTCCGTACACCTGTGTGGAGTTACAGAACATAAGTCCTGATTATGGCAGTGATAGGCAGTGAGCTTTCACACTCACGGTGTCTGTCAGCGAGACCCTCTCACAGAAAAGCTTCCAAAAAAAGATTCTTCAGACAGGTCACAGGAAAAAAATGGGAATGGATGAGAGAGGAGATATAAATACTTTGCCCATAGTTTGAACTCAGGCTTTGATGAGTAAGATACTGAATAATACAGTATCCTGTGAGTTTCACAGTCCCACTCTTTAACCCAGCTAAAATACAGAGGGACATGTTGGACCAAAGTGAAAGACAAAACTCTCCAAATAACCTGTCTGTGACAAAGCTGTGGGAAACGCTGGCATGCTCTGCCAATCAGAGCTAATCAGCCCTGCTGGTCCCGCCCCGGATGTGCCTAATTCAACCCTCCGTGCAGGGACTTTTTTGTGAGGGTAAAACTGTCTCTCAGGACCCTCATTTAGACATTAGTTCCTCGGGTGAAACTGAGTTGTCCAAGAGTTTTTATCCACTTGGCAAACGGACATGGCAAAAAAACTTCACTTACATATTTAATATCATAAGAGAATATGACTAATTTGTTAGTTGCTTGTTGCTAATGTAACGGATATGGGGCATCATCAGTATTCATTCGGGGTTTGTCTCTGCGGAAACATGATGAATATAAGTCCAATATTAACTCAGCTAAATTTAGCTCTGCTTTGGTCTCCATCAACTCCTGAGGAAATGCCTGTCTTATAAGACGCTAAATGCTTCGCCTCTGCCATTTAATATTGTTTTTGGTGCCATTTGCTTCTATTCTTAGAGACAATGATTTCCTCAATTGTGCGTTTCAAAAATATTTTTATAGCTGATTTAATGGCTTTAAAAAGTAGCTACCAAATGAAGGTTTGGCAAGGTCATGGAGTTCTTTTCATTTCAGTCTGTCGGACAGTCTACCAGCTGCTGAGACGTGGTATGCAACTAGTGTGTGTGTGTGTGTGTGTGTGTGAGAGAGAGGGAGAGATACTGTAAATAGGTCATACTATCATCCTAACCCAGCGCAGGCATAGGCTTGCTTTTCCAGCTACATTCCTCACTTGCCACGACTGTCAAGTTCCTATCTATCTCCTTCCAATATATCATTTTTTTAGGTGCTTCATGCAAGATTTGGCTCAGAGAGACAGATTTATTTTCATGGGGGGAAAAAAACTAACAAACACAAAGCTTGACACGCTCCTGCTCCTTCATCAAAACATCGAGCAACAAATACGGGATCTGATCTGTTTTCATTGTACCAACAACACGTCTGGAAAATCTTGGCTTGCTTCGAAGCGTAACTAGTGAACTCACATAACAGTAGCCTGTGCCCAAAGCCTCTGCTATGACAATTGCATGAACACTCCCTGGGAAACGTGAGTCATGTGACAGGAAGTTGAGGAAGTAGCCATGGAATACAAAGCTGACTAGTAGGGGGAGATATGGACGAAAAATAACTGCAGCCCTTCAGAGTTTGTTATGACTTCTTTTAGATTTATGAACAACGAGAAGTGGCTTCATTTATCCAACAGAGTACAACCAGATCGAACTCAAAGAAGCAGCAACCAGCGGCGTGTAAACTCTCGCCAATAAAACATGGTTAAAAGGATGATGAAAGCGAAGATAGATGTTCACTCTATTCATTTTGGCGTATGGTATGAGTTCATTAAAAGAGGAAACTAAACAGATTCAATGTCGATCAAACGCATTTATCTTGAGTAAACGTCAAACTAATTGAGTCAAATTCGAATCCCAACAATACCTGATGGCCGCCTTATAGCTTTGCCTGAACTCTCTCTGTCTCTACCTTGTTCCAGCCTTTGCAGAAGCTGCTTGCGGGCAATGATGCGTGACAGGCGCAAGGCAGAGCGCCGTCGGGGGGTGTCGCCCAGCCTCAGGTAGTAGTCCTGCCCATCAGGTGTCATGGCCTCCAGAAATATTCTCTCACTGGCGCCGTCGCCGTCACTCTCACGGTCATTGCTTTCATTCTTGGCACATGGATCCATGATGTCCACGACGTGAGCGACGTCCATGCTTCTGCTGTCTATGAGATTCGCATCGTCTGCGCTGTCCTCAGTGTCGACCCCCACATAGTCCACAGTGTCAGCGATGGCTGCGCTCATGATATGTCTAACTTTTCCAACAACCACATTGCCAAAAAGATCTTCATCTCTCGCAGTTCCACTAACGTTCGCTGTGTACACACCCTCCACATTGTGTTTTACTATCTCTTTAATCTTTGCAGCATTGTCTTTGTCTTTCTTTGAGGTAGACGTAGTGTCCATAATGTCAACTTTATCCTTGATGGTCATAATGGTGTCCGAAGCCTCCATAACAAATAACCTACTCCTCTGTGTCGTGAAAGGCTTCCTCCCTCTCTGTGTGAGCACTCCTTCTGAATTCCTGTCTCTAACAAGTTCTCACTAGAAGCCAAATCAGCTCGCAGTCCACCCGCCTCCACCCTTCAAATCACAGCAGCCCAACAAACACACAAGCTTCATTACATCACCTGAAAATGATGACAGACCTTGTTCTCCCCCACACACACACACACACACACACACACACACACACACAATTACATACACCCACACCCACACTAATGCTGACGTCTTGGCTGAGATGGAAGGAAAACTCACAAACACTTGCTTCCACAAGGTCTTTCCTGTGGTCACATGACCAGACGCCAATGGCCTGAGCGCTCACGGAACACTGCCCTGCTTCCTGAAGCTCTGCCAAAAGCACAATTTGGTACATGCCTGGAGCAGATGTGCATGTGAGAACGCCATATCTAAGGTGGGACATGAGCAGGGAATAGATCTGGAAAAAACACTTTGCCTTCAGTCCTGTCGCAATGTGAAAGGGAAGGGGATAAAACAATAGAGATAATATGTGTGATAAGATTCCACTGAGGAATTTAAGTAGCAGCAAAGCTTTTGCTGTTAATGCTGAATAGCACTATAATGCCGTGGACAAGTGTTAACAAATCTACACCATCGAGTTCATGACATTGAACAACTTCACTGATTTTCAACTTTGTTGTTGAATTTCTAGTTTGTGGAGTTCATACCAACTCGGTCTGCTTCTTGCTTAAAATAGTCCAGATGATGTCATCTGGAGGAGTTCTGGACCAGAGGATCAAACAATTATACAAGATTAGGTGCTAATTAGTGCTAATAGGTGGCTAAGGGAGGCTGCTGAAAGCTTCCCCGTATTAATTTTGGAAAGATTTAATGAAAGTGTAATGTGAAACACTTGGTTTGCTGATTAATTGTGTGCACTGGGGTAGAACATATTTTTGAACTAACGCCCGGTTATATTGACCAACGGAGCACTCATACTGTTCGCTGACTTTGAAATGATCCTCTCCTGTAGGTGCATTATTGTGCCAAACACAGAGCTCATGGTGCACAGGTGGAAGCTGTAGAATAAACAGGCTGGAGGCTATTTAGATAAAGTCGTAAGAAGCTGGAAATGTTGCTGCACTATGAACAGACACACAACAATCTTTTGTGCAGCAGTTTAGTGATTTAAGCAACATGAGCAAACTGACAGGAAATGCACTAAAACAAACGAATTAAGCTTAATATGCAACAAAATTATTTAATCAAACATGTGAACAACAGATAAACTTAAAATTGGGATAAGTACTTATGCTTTAATGTGCCACACTGGAGCGCAGTTATTGCAAGAGCCTCCATATTTCAGTAATTTTATTCTGGAAAAGCTCAAGTTACCAGATGACATCATCTGGAGGTGAATTATTTTATCATAGGCAGTGCAGAGGGGAGATTAATATTTCCATAAATAAACCTCCAAACTATCTTTTTAAAAAATGAAAGCTGCCCTTTAAGATAATGAGTTCTGCACAAATACATTTAGTCATTTGGCAGAGACTTGTATCCAAAGCGACATGCAAGTGAGGTACACCATCCATATTCTCTGTGGGGAGCTCCAGACAACAAAACATCCAAAAAATGCCACTGAAAGCCGCCACACAGTAAGCATTTTTATGATGAACGCATGGAAAACAGTGAGAGGAGTTGCAACATTAACCTAGATCAGCAGACAGGTGATTTAGCAGGACCAGGTGATATAGGGGTTCATGTTCATTCCTTTTCAGTAGGTAAAAAGCACGAGGTGCACGTGAAAAGTAGGTCACAGCAAAACCAGCAACACATGCACCCGATTTGACAGTGGAAAGGCATCACACTGCAGCTTTTCACGCTGCAGGTCATACCCTGCCGTTAGAGTGCGAGCGAACAGTCCCAGAACTCACTAACCATCATTAACCACATGTCTAAATCATGCTCTGTCCAACAAAAAGACTGAAGTTGTGAAATATCAAATCAAATCAAATCCAAACAATCTGTAATTTCTTTGGATTTGATTAGGCTGCCCTCTTGAGGCGATACGGGGGGAAATTATCCCAACACAACTTCAAGGTTTCTCACAGAAAGCGGGTGGGTGAGTTTGTATAATTTTCATTTGTTTCAACATTTCAACAAAAGAAAATCACCTAAAAATACTTTGCAGAAAACTGAGCAAACGTTACTAGTGATGCAGGGCACAGCCGACGGACACAGTAACGTGATAGTGGGTTGAATGTAAGATGTGTGTAAATGGATTGGCACAGAGAAGGCCTGTAGTAAGCAGCCAGTAACATGATACGCATCACTATTTCAGTTACAGCCTGGCACAGACTGAACAGGCAAACTGAAAAATACGATAGTTGTGTGACAGTAAAGGCAAGCTTAAAATGCAGCGGCCTCATTTCATGAACTTTTAGTGATGAGATGAATAAAAAAATGGTTAACACTTGTAAAATGTCTTCAAAATACAACAGGGTTTTAGAAACTGACAATATCAAGATAGGAAAATGCTACAAATCCTATTATGAAGAAGAATTTATGCTGTTTTAAGTGATTTAGACCAATGTGCTAATTGGAGCTGCAGCCAGTTATAAAACAGACTTGTTGAAATATGATTATTTCCCATAATGCTAAGGCAGTTAGTTCTGGATCTGTATTAGAAAATGACATTTTGTTTTCAAATGCTGCTAAAGCCGTGACCCAAACTTGATGCGTAAATTTGTGAATGCATCCTTGAAATTATCTTTAAAAGTGCCACGAGGTTGCTGAGTTGCTTGCCATTAATTTCAGCAGTGATCACACTTAAGTGAACCACTGTCCCAGACAAAGTTAGAACCATCTGACGTAGATTCTCCCTTTGCTCTGACTTATTCCTAGAGTGGAAAATTCACTGCTGAATACCAGTGCAGCAGTGAGGCCAGATGTGCACATTTTAAAGATCCCCCATCTCCAAATCGGATCCAGACAGATGTGAGCTGTATGCCTTATGTGCTGATGGGTTAGGCGGCGGAGTGAAGGAGGGGTTTGTGGTTTAAGGGGCTTTAAGGGGGTTTGGGCTGGAGGCTGGAGGCTGGGATGAAGGGGTGACAAACCAGTGGAAAGAGGATTAGACTAACTGGGGCAGCAGGTGTTTTCCCCTGTTATTAATTACACCACGACTTATCATAGTTAGTAATTATCCATCATGCCATGCTGAACTGAGTGGGCGTCCTCTGGCCCCACATGCGGTCCAGCACTGCTGTGGACTGGAGCGGGTCTGACAGGCGCAGTGGCTTTGGCCGATGTCGTGGCCTGTGGTGGTTCGTGGCCTGGTGGAATTGGTTTCATTTGCCTTAGAGGCGGACATGTCAGTGAAGACAGTAAACCGAGGAGACAGCTGCAGCTCTCTGCGAGTCCCCCTCACTGTCCTCGGGTCTCACACACAACTGACTGAGTAATCCGAAATTAAAAATATTAATCCCTCCCGTTCCCTGGACAATTCAATAAGCAAAAGAAAGCATCGGCCTGGATTAGAACAACAAATGCTGGAGGGGGGGTCTGAAACCCCGGCTGGACTCACATGC
The DNA here is from genome assembly GCA_033026295.1 of Channa striata. Taxonomy (NCBI): domain Eukaryota; kingdom Metazoa; phylum Chordata; class Actinopteri; order Anabantiformes; family Channidae; genus Channa; species Channa striata. The sequence continues at coordinate 8,147,570 of CM065182.1, read as the reverse complement.
TTGTCCTTTTTTTTGAGGACTAAAAATGACAATGACCTTCCCAAAATAGCGAGCAGCTCATGACGCCACACACACAGGCTGAGATACACATTAATCTCCAACATCCAGCTAAGATTATTCTCTGAAGTTGCTCTATGTGCTCGGCATCAATAATTAGAAATAGGGGAGAATGATGATCCCCAACAGTGACAAACCGAACTATTCATCCGTGTCGTCAGAAATACATCTTCACACCTAAATATGTGTCTGATGTCCAAGCCACGGTTCGGCTCTGGTGGGTCTGACAGGCTCGTGTCAGTCCAGACGAGGACAAACTGTCTCCCGCACATTCAAACAACTTTCACCCCCGCCGCTCGCGGCTCTCTGACCTGCCAGGCGTCTCTCCCGGACATTCCTCCACAGCAGATCCCAAGCCTTGGACGTGGAGTCCCGCAGCTGCTCGCTGATCGACCGCCGCAGCTGCAGCTTGGCGGACTTTCGCTGCGCTGTCATTGCGGCGCGGTCGGACGCATGTCCCCGGACCGGAACCAGCGCCGCGTCGGCTCCCGTTATATTCCACACGCGCTTTATTCCGCCGGCTCGGACGCTGCCGCTGCGCCCCGGCCGCTGCCGCAGTGGTCGTCGCCGCTTCTACCTGCTGGAAGCTCCTCTCACGCCGCGCTGCGTCACCTTCCCTGCACCAGCGCGGGCGGATGAAGGATCCGGAGCCAGCGGTGGTTCAAGTGATGCGGCGGTTCAGGCCTCCCATGCACGCGCTGGCCGCCTCATCTCGTTTGTGGGGCGAAGGCGCAGAAATGTTCCAGCATAAGTTCTGCAGGAGACGCTGGACGTCAGACAAGGCGAGCCAGATGTGAGAGGCGGTTTCCCCCTCCCCGGCATACTCACTCTCTCTCTCTCTCTCTGTGTGTGTGTGTGTGTGTGTGTGTGTGTGTCCCTCCCGCACAGACCAAACCTACACGATGCCCTCGACCCAAACCCACCCACTGACCCAAACAAGGATCTCTTTCAATCCCCTTGATACACGCTAAGAACACACAGTCTTGCCACACGGACGCACGCACGCGCACACACGCACGCGCACACACGCAAACAACTTGGACATGAGTTGTGTTGTTGGAAAAAGCGTCACTATAGTAGCTCTGGTGACCAGGGCAGCTGCATTTGTAGCAACAGACATATTGGGTTTCATTCACTTACAGTTTTCCTTATTTTGTCTAACGCCAAGTAACTAAGAAAATAGCAGCAAAATCTCCCTGAATAAAGTAAGTCTTTTATTATTTTAATTGTGGCTGCACTGAAAGTCTCTTGCGGTGTTATTTTTGTAATCCACAGGAATAAAAAACCCCACAATGGACAAATGAACCCAAGTGCTTCAGTGGGGGTTTCACATAACTGCACAACTAGGTGACTGTGTCACACCATGAAGTCGTCCACTGTGACCGTGGCTGCTGCTTGACTCACAGATTTTAAAGAGTGAGCGCACACAGCGAGTTGTGAGATTCTGCTGTGTTATCCCAGGAATGCCAGACCGAGGGATCACACAGGCCAGGATGCTCCTCAGCTGCCGCCCGCTCGACACCATCGGATGTCCTGTTTGTGGTGTTGAGTTCCAGGTCAGCGTGGATCCAAGAGTGGAGACCTGAGTCTGCATTTCGATCTGTCAAAACACGCTTGACATCCCAAGGAGTCAGCAGAATTTTGAGCTCATCTCAACACTGCGCATCGCTTTTTTTATGACTGTTACAAAACGGGCTGTGAATGGTGAAAAGTTTTTACTCATAATGGGACGTCTGCAGCTGGGTTGGTTCACTTAAACATGTCAGAGACAAAGGTCAGTTTCCCTGCTCTGCCATATCACAAACCGGGTGTTCAGTGACACTATAGCTGTGGAGAGACCCGCTGAGTCACATTACTGCCTTACACTGCTGAGTCCAGTGTAGAATGATGAACAATGAGAAGCTGATTTAAGGATATAGGGGGTTATAATTTCTCAGTTTTTTTGTTTAAAGTTTCATGTGTTTATTATTGGGGTCATAGTGTCATAGAGTCATAGAGTCGTGCTGGAGTGCATCATAAGAAGAGGTGGTTCTAGTGTTTTGGCCACCATACTTAAAATGAGTGAGGTTATGAGTTATTGGGTTGCATTAGATTGCACAGGTGTACCTAATAAAGTGGCCAGTGATCTTATATGAAGTGATGATGATATTTGTAAAGGGATCAGACTAACCAGGATATATACTAATATAGCACACAAATGCAGCAGAATGCACGGAATACGCTAATGCAAATGCACAAACAAATGCACCATATAAATGAATGAATACGCATATATTTGGTTTGCATATGCATACACACACACACATAGAAAACCCTGTGACCTCTGCTGTCTGTGCACATGCTGTTATGTGTGGGCTGGAGGATTAAAGGACTTTTGTGCATTATCACAGCAAACTACAGGCACAGCTGGCTCGTATTCAAAATTTTCTACTGATATACATTTCTCAGGGAAATTATGTGGGAGGAATGGAAAGAGGCTGCCAAATATCAACCTCAATATTGTAAGTTCACATAACTCTGTTAAACTTTAAAGTTAATCTTAAATTTTTAACTGAGATGAGCCAAAATGAGACATCACTTGGGGCCAGGCCGGTCCTCAATTTTTTCTGTTTCCTTTGTTTTCTGTTTTGCTTTTTCTATGTTCACCCTTATGAGGAACAATCTGAAGGTAATGGGACTGAAACTGGCTGCCAGTAATAATTTATTAAAGATATGCTGTAAACTCTCCCATCTGCAGCCTAACATCACTGTACCAGCCTTTGCAATGTTTTTCTGTGGATCAAGGATGAGAAAGCGTGTTTAAAACAAAGAGGTCAAAGGTCAGAAATAAAACACGCCCGTGGTACAACTACAAAACTTCCAGTGACTTTGATCCAGGTTCAGTTTAGCATTTCACCGCTGTGATGTCGAAGGCTATGATATGTGGATGGTAAGCTGGTCCTTGAGGTTAACCTCTACCCTGGACAGAGAGAGCGAACACCACCACAGGAACACTGTCTCACAGCAGCAGCCAATCAAAACACAAACCTAACACATTCCAGGACTCAAACAGCCAATCAGATCAGCACAATGGACATGTTCTAGACAGACCCTGGATCTGATTGTCTGAACAAATACACAGCAGAACATGGGCGTCTCCACCGGGAGAGCAATCTTGCAGCGGTTACAGAAATGGACAGAGCTGGTTCGGAGAAGGCTGCTGAGGCAGAGGAGGGTGAAGTTTCTCTCTTTTCTTCACATCCAGCACCGGGTCATCTGAGGTTAGGAGTTTGTGTCACACAAGCAAGAAGCCTGCAGTTAGAAATCACGCACAAACTGCATGTGACCATCACAAAGATGCTTCAAGCTCTCTACGACACATTCACATTTTAAATTGGATTTGTTTTGCTTTTCTAGAGATTTTTTGACTGGATGTAGAATACATTTGACTGTTCTGAAATTTTTCATCACAAGTTACATCCAGTTTCCATGGTTCTGGATCTGTATTAGAAAATGACATTTTGTTTGTTCCTATCCCTGAGACCCTCCCGCACTGCGATAGCATTACTGTAAAAAGTCAATAGTTGCACATGCACACAGAGTGGGGGTTAGTGAGTTCAGACTAATCAATAATTGAAAAGACCACGTGATCAAAGACGGTGACAAAAGCATCTTTTCCAATCTACTCCTTCCTGCTTCCCTAAACTGACATGTCTGCTCAGCTACCCTCCGTCCGTCTTCCAACTCCTCATGCTCTTTTTTTTGCTCCTTCATCCCTGCCACTGCCTCCCTGCTCTTCTATTTTCAGCAACACTCAGTCATTCAGGCCGAGCCGCTCAGCTCACTTGTGCCTACTGTGCGTGAGCTTAAAAAACACACACACACACACACACACACAGTACATAGCTGTCCATACTTGTACTGTAAAGTATGTCACCTCAACAACAGTTCACTCGAGACGTTTCGATGCGCTGCAGTCAAAACAAAACAAATGGGAGATCCAGATGGAGAATTGTCTTTTTAAAAAGGAGGAATGCAGAAGCATTTTCCATCCTATGAAATAAATTGACAGCAGCTTGTTACCTGCAGTGAGCAACACCAGTGTGGAGAAACCTACATATTAAATGAAACCATTGAACAGATGGCACTGTGCGACCTTGACCTAAATTCCTTGCTTATACTATGCGTTTTTAGTGATTCGTGAGAACACACACACACACACACACTCTGCACATACACACATCTGATCAGCTTACTATGAATCACATAGTTTTCCCATATGTTGTTCAGTTCCTTAAAATGGATTTTGAAGAGCAGCGCTGCAGGATTCAGATCACAACATCTGTTTCTGCGTTCACTCGTAATGCGCCACTAAGACGCTATAAACTCTAATTAGAAACTTAACAAAGAGAAAAACAAATGCTGAAAGTACTAAAGGCAGTAAAAGAATTATGTCCATGCATCAAATATAAATGTTATAATAAAATGTCTCCTATGTTTAGTAATTAGAGTTGATATTGTTAAAGAGGAAATTAACAAGTACATCGGTAAAGATGTAGATTTTTTAGGTGTCTACATGGAAGTTATTCACATTTTCCTGCCCAACACTTGAGCTAAATCAGCAGCTTTTACTTTCTTCCACAGTAGAATGAAAAAAATATGTCTATTTATTAATATTATTTTAGGATCTGTATCATGGGATCACAATAATTCTAAACTAAAACATCATGGAGAGTAAATATTGTATCCATCTGTTCACATGGGGTTGGATCAACAGTATCAGCATGTCTGTCAATATTTCTGCACTAGCTGTCGAGTCTTGCTGCTCTGGTCGGTTCCTTCGGAAAAATGGGCCACGAGGAAAGTGGGTCAGGCAATAATTCAGAGCCTCAAACTCATACACTCTCCAGTAACAACATCAACAACTTACCTCGCCCAGACCCTGAAGGTAAGTCTGCCGACATAGACCACCTCCTATTCTGAGGCTTGATCACAGGCAGCAGGAGATGGTTATCGCTGAGGCCCGGCCAGTAGGAACTCAAACAAAAGGTCTCGGCATCGGGACGAAATAGGACAAATGGGACAGAGAGGAAAGCAGGGCTGGCATGTGGGAGGCAGCCTCACCCTGAGGTATAAAGTGTGGAATGGGTTTTGGAGTTGGGAGTAGGGGGGTTGAAAATCAAGTGCAGAAAGCTGGAGACTGCGGTAGGAAAAGCAGATGGACAAGGAGCGGAAACAATAGGACATGGAGGAAACTCCACAGGTCATGGGAGTCCGAATCACGTGCCGATAGGAGGCTCGCTCGCCGAGCATCTCCTTTTAAAGGCACTTCTCATTTGAAGGGTTTTTAGCTGTGGAGCATTTTAGCAGGAAAATCCTCAAGGACCAACTTCCTTCCTCAAACCACTTCTCTGTGCTTGTATAGGGTTTCAGGACCACACACACACACACACACACACACACACACACACACATAAGTATACTCTCATGCATGCGTCGATACATGCCAACACATTCCCACACAAACACACAAGCAGTAGAGTCTAATGTGCACATTAGTGGTGCTTAAAGGCTGCCAACTATCGTGGTATTTCTGAAACAACCTGTCATTATAACGCTCTCATATACTGCTAAACTAAACATTATCAGAAATGTCATGAGTGTGTAATTATAGTGAAACATCACAAATTAGTGTAACAAAGCTGAGCTCCACTCAGAAACATTTGCTTATACTTCACTCCACTGGTTAATATATTGTAACAAAATATTATTTTTTCATTTACCGTATTTTCCGGACCATAAGCCGCTACTTTTTTCCGACGTTTTGAACCATGCGGCTTTTACAGAAATGCGGCTTTTCTATGAATTTTTCTGCAGCCCTCAGATGGGCTGTAGATGGAAGTCAGTGCAAACAAAAAAGCGCCAGTTTTTATTCTTAGCGCATGCAACCCAAGACGCACAACAGCAAAATACGGTAATATTTTTACACCCTCACCCCCTCATAATGGAAAACACGCGAAGAAATTCCTATGATGCAGCTTTTAATTTGAAGCCATCGATCTGGCTATCCGTGAAGGAAATCGAGTGTGACAGTGGTTTCAATGCTCAGGAGGAAGATGAATAGCGATTTGTGGTTTCAGTGCACGGGAGAATGAAGCGACTTTAATAGTTGCGCAGTAGCGCGTGTATGAATAAACACTTATGGTACAAAATCTTTTGTTGAGCGCAGCAACTCCTGCGTAATTCGTGAAGAATAAGACACGTCTTCTCCTTTGGCTATGGAACAAGCCGTTTATTTATAACAAGGACGTTTTTGTCGGCTCTGTACATTCGACATGTGTTATACCAGCCACACATACACGTAAACGCACTCTTTACCGTAATGCAGGTAAAACAGCGCACAGAACATCCTCATGTCTACTGTGAACAATGAGTAGGAGCGCATACAACAGATATTATTTCTCAGCCTGGATATTGGCGGCTTATAGTCCGATGCGGTTTATATGTGACAAAATATATATTTCTTTTAAATTTTAGCGGGTGCGGCCTAAATTTAGGTGCGCTCTATAGTCCAGAATTTACGGTAAATACTTTCATATGTATGGATCAAATGACTCTGTTGATGGTGAAGGGCTCACAAGGCTAAAACCCAGATCTTTCACTCAGGAGTCGGTGGAGACTAAAACCAGAGCTAAAAGAAGCAGATGACTCCAAGTTAGTGTTGCACTGTTGCAGTAAATGATTTGCTAACAGATTCACTGAGAGAAGTGAGAAGCAACAGAAGAACGTCTGCCACAACCTCACCAGGTGTCAAGGTGACGCGATTAGGCAAAGTGAGGAGAACAAACTCCTAGAAAAACTTGCAGATTGTAAAACGATGTCGTTGTTATGAGACCAAAGCGTTTCAGTCTGCGGCCTTCATCTGATGATGATGATGAAAGCAGAGTTACACTTAGAAACATCAGAAGACACAACAGAATGCAAAAGAATACAAAAGAGGAAAAATGAAAAGTGGGAGGTATACACGGAGACATAAGGCAAGACGATGGCTGCAGGCTTGTTAAAACTCTCTCTCTCCCTCACACACACACTCACACACACACACACACTGCATATACACACATAACATTTATACACACGTGGACAGATTTAAATTTAAAAAATTACTGCACAATTCAAAAATCAAGAAAGTGTGTGACTTTACTAACACCAGTGAGAAACATTTGGTATAAAATGTTCATCATACTGCTTCTAGACAAATGGGTTTCAGATCAGCTGAATCCATCTAGACATTAAAAACATATTAGAGACAAGCAGAAGGATTGATGGGCCATAGAGGTTATCCATAGCATGTCAAGGCTCTTTCCAATAAAGTGAAAATTCTGTCGGATTATATGTTTTTCTTAATCCTGGCAAATGTGTTTCAGTGTGTGTGTGTGGTTCAGTCCAAGGTCAACCATAGCTTATCAGCTGCTCTAAAATAGCAACGTCTAAAATATCTTGGAGTACTTTTTTTTTTTTTTTTTTTTTTTACGACAGCAGCAGTTTTATACTCATCCAGCTTGTCTGTAATGTTTCCACCAGAAAAGCACGTCTATGTATGTAGAGTATAAGAGCGTTATTCTCTCGGTCAGACAGTCATTCAAAATGTTTGTAGAAGTTGTTCTAATAGCATTTGTCTTTTCAGAACAGATGCACGTAATTCTGCACTGAAACCACAATTTCTAACACCTGGGCTTTTGTTTCAAAAATCAAGAGCTGTTTCGTGACTCACGTAAAGTAAAGACCAGCAGGTCCTAAAAACTGCTAACAAGTCCTGTCCACTTCTAATATTTCAGAGGACAAAAGGTTGGAGCATATGAATTTGAAACATTTCCACAGCACTGTGTCTTCCCTATCCCATTTGAGTGCTCTGATTGGAGACTGTCAAACAGAATAAAGCATCATATTCTGAGTATTCAGACTAACTTGTGTAGAAGATTTCCTTCAGTTATCAGGGATGTTAAAAACTACACAAATTATGAAAATCATGTCTCATTTGAAAGAACCAAAAAAATTGTTTTTTATTAGGCTGCAATGAGCTTCATGCATGAGCAACCCGGTGTCCAGAAATTTGATATTCATTATCAGGATCCTGCAGTTGCATTTCTTGCCGATGCTGCTAAATCTACACAGTGGCTCAGGTCCTCTGCCGTACTGTATCATAAGATTCAGTCATCACCTGTGCTTCTGCCTGTGTTATTTTAGGCCATATCTGGTGAGTCATTTGTTGACAGCTTGAAGGGGTCTGCAGAGAAATGTTATGAAAGTTGGAATTTTTTTGGAGCAGGCGAGTGTGCTTGCATGTGTTTTTCTTTCTAAAATATGTCTTCAAATAAATGCATCAACCATGAGGGAGTGGCAAACGATTGGTTATACCAACATATATTTGCAAATGTAAAAGGAAGACAGAAATCAGCCACAGTATGCTATGCTAAGTGCTAGTCAGGCAAAAAGTTTTAATAAAAGTCTATTCTGGTTGGAATTTGCACATTTGCTAAGCGAAGACACTTTACCACTACCATTCTGGGACAGTAGTAACCTAACCTGAGTTTAAATGAGGAATGATACAAAACAGGTGCATCAACCAGATGAACAATATTTTTATAATCCTTAGTCTGATTTTAGAAACATAAGCAGCAAACAAGCATAAATTCTTGCGAAGCGTCAGGAGCATTTTTATGATTATGCAGCAGCATGCAGACAAACCGTCACAATGCCGAGTGTTTGCAGCTTATTCATTATCTTTCGCAGCTGGGCACACCTCCGTGCAGGTTTGAACATGGCAGCCACACATAAGCGTGCTGAACAATCAGCTGAGAGCTGAGGGGGACTTAAATATTTAGGGACGAAATCAACAACAGCATGTACAGCATCTTTACAAAAAATAATCCTCTGTTACTGTATATTAATTCTCCAGAAAAAAATGTTTTGAAAATAAATCCTGCTTAGGGAAGATTTAACTGAAACTGCATACCGTCATCTCACAAATGCATGCACAAAAAATACAAAAAAAAAAGGAACACTGAAGAAATGCATCAAAGATATATGCTGAGGATAATTAGGAACATGTGGTCTGACATGGAGACCTCCAGCAGAGAACCCAGGTTTGATCGCCAGTCGTTCTAACAAGAATTCCCTGTTTATCTATCATAGAGCAGAGTGAATGTCAACTATGTGAGCTGAGACATGTCCATATCATATCCTGTCGCTTTGCAGCAAAGACGCAGACCACACAGGCCGACAAACACTGATTAGACTGGACTTCAAATATAAGCAAGTTTAGCTGAAACAACAAATCTGAGGCACAAAAGCCCAAACACTTGACACTCCTCGTTCAGCACGGCTGTGTTGGAATAAAATGTTTCGTACTCTCTCTGATATACACACAAACACACACACACACACACTTCCTCGTTGTACGCCACCGATGGCATCACCTTCGACCTTCCTGCGGCCTCTGGGGCCTCATTACCCAGACGGCACCTCCCGTGCACAGGCTATCACTGACAGTAATGTGACTCTGGCTGATGCCTGGGCCACATAACCGACCCACACACGAAAAACACACGAAAATAAACAATCCTGCAGCGCAGAGAATGAGACCCTGTCGCCAAGACATCGCTCTGGGTTCCAGTTAACCAAAGTCGCCACAGCGCCTGTGCATGCCAATCAAAGGGACACACTCTGAGGATAATATGGACAGGGGTCAGAGTGAGACTCATTAATCATCCTCTCAAACTTAAGTATCACTGTCTCTGGGAATCTGAGTACCAGACAGAAAAGAGACAAATTAAAAGCAAAAAAGAAACAATGTAATTTTAAGTTCTATTTAACACAAGAGGTATTTAAATTGCAAATTCTCATTTTTGTTACCGTGATACAAAACAAGCTTCTATGTGTTATCACAGGAAATATTCCTCCAAATCATTACTTCAAAGTTGGGTGTGAGCTCACCCAAATATCTGTGTTTATGCACCTGAATAATGAAGACAAGGTGTGTGTGTTGTAATAGAAACAGTATATCATAACTACTGGGTGGTTGAGGTTTGACATACAGGCTAGGAATTCTGTGGGAGCCATTCCCAGAAGTCTGATTTTATCCCAAAGCAAAGGGGGAATGCAAGCAGTCCAACAGAAAGTGAACTGAATGCAGCCGTCATCACACTCTCACACACACACACACACACACACACACACACACACACACACACACACACACACACACACACACACACAGTTATCCATACCTGCTGATCCACTGGTCATCCTTGCAGCAACCTGACATGAAGGAAGAGAGAAGAAGAAACACATTTTACAACAAGTCCCAAAACAAAATAAACTAATAAGTTACACAAATACTTGGTGGATTATAATAGAAACTTGACCCATTTTCTAAATCTGGTCCCCAGTTAAAAACTAGATTTAGTAAAATCAAAAGAAAACATGTTAAGAATATGTTGTTCAATTGGACGACATCCACTTGATGAATGAGACCAAAGCTGCTTCAGGAAACTGAAAACATAATAACCAGTGTAATTAAATTAGAGGAAATTGGAAAGCATATTGTGTGTCTGTGTGTGTGTGTGTGTCTTGAGGGTCTGTGAGCTAGAACAGAAAAGGTTATCAAAATAGATGATGTAGAAACCATAACATGGGTAAAGGAAAACAGAGCAGAGTGAGGCAATAAGCCTTAAGAACATTAACAGTCAAATCCAGCAGGAAAAACATGACTGAGAAAGGACAGTAGCTAGAATCTTATCACAGGAAATTAAAGCTTAGACTCTGATCATGAGACACTGACTAGAAACACGGATTTTAAAATTCCCAGAATTTTACAGGAACTGAGAAAAGATAATGATTTGTCAATTTCTAACCGGTGTGTGAAAGATTATCCGGGCACGTCGTGGTGTCATGAACGCTGGCACTGTCATAGGAAAACCCCACGTCCGACAAAGAACCTGGGATTTACCAAATGCTGCACCTGCACATTTGCAATTACACAGGAAGCTCTACTCTTGTTCCCGTGGGTTTCCCTCAAATCTGAGGTCACGCTGTAAACTACTTTTCAGACATTTTTTAAATAGCAGGAAATTACACGACATATCTTAATTCATGCCTGTGGACAGTTATGTCCAGCATTAATTGGGTGAATAAAGGTAACTAATGCTGACGGACTCTGGTCTGGACTGTTTCCAAGCTGAGGCAGCAAGCATAAAGAAAAATGCTGAATCTTTGACATATTCCTGTCATTTATGAACTTTTGTTATTGGTGTTTTTTTTATTTAACTGTGTATTAATTTTAGTCAAACATGGACATTTGGTCAGTACCATCATTCGAGCCTATTTGCCCTGTTTTTGCCTCTTTTATTCTCGTCATGTGTTGTGGTTGATTGCGGCAGTGCTGACACAGAAAACTGTGACCTCGCTTGCTACTGTCTCATCCTTTTACTTTCACCTTATTTACACAACAGCGGGAAACATGCAGACTGGACAGAAGCCCAGCGAGAAGGAGGAGAGACGATCCGAGAAGCCGAGATAGAGACTGTGCGTGTGTGTGTGTGTGTGTGTTGAAAGAAAGAGTTAAAATAGCACAGACAGCTGCTATAACAAGGCAAAACTATGATATTCATTCTCAAGCAGTTTGTTTTGGTGTGTGGAAAACAACAGTTCAGTGACCATAATTATACAGCATGAAAAATGTCGGAGCTTCCAACTCAAAGCTGCAGCAAACTGAGCCAGACATGGAACCATTTCTAGATAACAGGTCCCTTAGACGTGTCTGTCAAGCTTCTGCCTTGGTTTGGTTTTGTTTGAGTTAACAGCGTGAGATCAATCTAAGGCAAATCATGTCATAACTGCTTGACAGTGGCAACCTCAATGTTATTCTCTCTAGAGAAACACTGGGGGAAAAGGGGGTTTCTAGTGGAACTGGCACATTGCTGCATTGGTGATTAACAACATCAGTTCAAACCGATGCACAACTGTTGTCCCTCTAATCTCACCAAACTGCTTTTCTCTCCATCTTGTTAAAGGTGAGGTGAACACTCACATACACCAGTCAGCCACAGCATTAATACCAGGGGTTTTAATAATGTCATGGAGGACAAGACAAGAGTCAGCGAAACATGATACACCGTGTGCAGAGCTGCTAAAATCATACAAACTCAATAAGAGGCAAGTATTGACCTAAAAAAAGCTCCACTACAATCTTAACTTCATGTTATACTCGAGCAAAAGCATTTAGTATTAGTTATATTCAAAGGTCACTGTTTAATAAAGGTGGAGCTGATTTTAAACACATTTTAGACTGCTGACTGCTGACAACTCATAATAATACTTCAGCGTTTATTAGTTCAGAATCTGTATAAAAAAACGCATAATATTTATTTCACATCCAGCCAGAGATGTAAATGAACTCACCCTGGCTCGTCGAGCGTGGAGGTGTGCAGGGGACCAGAGCGATGAGCGGGTCAGCGGTCTGCTGCGTGTCAAGGGCCGCGAGTGACGCCTGGTCTGTGGCTCGGGTTTGTCTGGAGCTCTAGAAGGTCCCTGGTCCTGACCCAGGACTTCCACAGCAGTAGCAGCCTGGGAGGACAGAGGGGAAGAGGTCAGATGGGGCACATTCCCAATCTCAGGAGCAGAGACGATATCAGCACATAAAAAGTTACTGTTTGATACATGAAATGCTGCTTTTCAAAGGTGCCACATACAGCAAAAATCTCCTTTCAATTCATCCCTTCAAAGCAAACAAATTTCTCCCAAGTTGCTTCTTGTTTTACCTCTTTTTTCTTTCTTTCTCTTTTCTTTTTCATCACCTGCGAGATACAAATGTTGAACAACACAGTCTTCATGTCAGCAGCTCTGTATCTCTGTCTGGGTTCTGTGGAGTATGTGGTGGAGGTAGAGCTGCTGGGGAATATTTGAAGATATAGGATACTGCTGATGATGTGTCTGCCCTTCTCTCATTAAGAAAAAATTCCCCCCTTAGTATGAAACCATCCGCGTCCCCTCTGTAACTCCACTTAGTGACAACACTGGAAAGTCCATCCCAGCTTGACCTCATGACTCAACTAGTGGACCCACTTCAGCGCTGACATTCCCGCTCTCGCCTCCCTTCAAACGCAGAGCTGATAACACGAATGTGTGTGACCGACTGTGAATATCTGTAACTAAAAGTGAAGCCATTCATTTCTGTAAACAGCATGATATTTTTTTCTACCAAGAATCCAGGCCACCAATGGACGCATAGAAAGACACATTTTGCCTTCATGACAACATACAATGCTGGTCTGTGTAGTAAATTCCCTCTCTGACCCTGTGGAGCCTTTCCATCATAGACATGGCATGAAGCCGTTGCTAATTTTCTAACTGTGTGGTCAGACATAAAAACATCAGGAACACTGGGTCCCCAAAACCAGCTCAAACTTGATTTTCTTATGTAATTTTAGCGTGACTCTATAATAAAGCTACATGCTATTATTAATGAAAATATGTTTTTTTTTGGATAAGCATTCTTTATTTTAGATTGTAAACTCCATTTAAAAGTTCTTTTCTCCATAGTAACAGCACTGAAGGCTGTAAACTGGCACCGTGCAGTGAGGTTTAGCAGGTACAGTAATAGAGCTGGACTATGACACCACATAAAAAAAAACCAGGATGTGGACATCGGTGTCAGTGACTTCATGACTCCACAGAGCTTTTAGGCCTGTCTCTCTGAGCCAGTTGGTCAGGACGGATGACAGGTAAAAAGTCTTCAGGAACCACAGGCAGACGTCCACCAACTGAGCCGCAGCCGCTCCAGTCCTGCCCGTGACAAGATCAGGTTTGCTCAGGGTGCCGTGCAAGCAGACATGAAGTAACAAAGGTCACTGACACTGTAACGCCGATATTTAAAGCTACAGTTTGCACCTGAAGCTGGTTCTAGCAGAGTCCACCGGGTCTGCTCCGGCTCAGCCCAGCCGCCCTCTGCACTTACGCTCCTCTATCATGCTCTGCTCTTCAGGTGGCTCCTAAAAGCTCCAAAACTCGCTAATAATGCAGAAATATTTAAAATTCTCTGACTATTTAAAGGGCTGAGCCAAAACTCTCGGAAGTATCGGAAATATCTCTGCACCACTATCAGTTCTGTTAATTTGGGGTTCTGGTCTGAGGTCATTTAATCTTTATTACGCTATAATGTTTTACATTTTTGGAATAAATAGCTTCTCTGCTGTTTATCAACTCTTGACCTGAACATTTCCATTGATTTGACATTTTACTGATTGCAATTTTCTATATTGTGAGTGTATAATTTACTTTTATTGATCAAAAAACAGACAGACAGAAGCCGTGTTAGACAAAGCTAAAAATGTCTGTTTTATGACTGTTTTGCTGCATGGCCAGACAGTTTGATTAAGAATGGCTTGATTAAACACAGACTTTTTACATAAATTCCTTAAGTTCCGTGCTGTTGGTTTAAGAGCTATTTGAGGTTACAAGATTTACACTGGGTAAGCACGCTGAGACAGCTGGAGCGAAGAGCAGAAGAGCACAGCACAGGAGCAGGCAGGTTCCTCTTCCAAAATTACCTTAAATACACCTTTAAAACAACAGTAAGCTAGAATAGGATCAGCGCTAGATCTGGGGTTTCTGTGGGATTAATGCGGTTTCCAAAGGAAAGCCAGACGAGTCAGAACCCACCTGATTTATGAGAAGCTCTAGTTGCGGAAAAAACAACAGGCTTGGAGACCGTCCAAACTATTATTCTTAATGAATCTCAACCGTATTAAATGGGGGAGACTGCAAACCTGGCAATCTATTTTCCTGACTAGGCTTTCTGGCCAACATGTGTGTGGTTTGCTGTACGTCCTTAATTCTGTTTGAGTATGTGTGGCCCTGAGTGGTGTGAAGTATTCAGGGCTTCTGCTAAAACCTCGGTATATGCTTCTCCAATCTGCCATAGTCCAGACTTTTGAAACAGCTTTTGACTAGTTTGATTGATTTCTTATTGATAATTAAATATAGTGTTCTGTAAAAGAAAAACATTTTAAAGAAAAGATCATTAACTCTTGACAAATCACTTTTGTGTTTTAAAGTCTTTTTTCCAGTAAATTATACAGACCTGTAAGGACCTTGCATAGGTGTCTAAATAAAACTGCATCCTGCATAAATCTGTGAAATTCTACATTTATTTATGCTTTAATTTTAGCAGCTGTCCAACTTACTTGGAGTATTTCCACCAACCGCATAAGTAAATGAAAAACTTCAATTTGTTCATTCTTTCTTCAAGTTTTAATCTTCATTTATTTTATCGTCATTTTTCTTTATAGTTTTAGCTCCTGTTAATCCACCTTGTGTCGGGCATATTTACAGTACAATATAAAAAGCTTTCAGTGTGCTTGACTTACCATGCTGATCTCGTGCTGCTGGTCACCACTGCCTACATCTGGGTGGCACAAATTAGCCTTTTGGACTTCCTGCTTCCACTCATCGAGCTGATCCAACTTGTTCATCAGCAGCGTCATGGAGTCACACACAGCAGCCTGAACATGTGAGACAAATTACAGAGAGGCAGGTAAATACGACTCAAAGGTGAAGCTTGCGCAGAGTTTGAGAAAATGTGCTGAACCCAACTCCACACACACCCCTCTTCCTCATCCGCCTCCTCCACCCTTCATTGCCTCCCGGCCCCTTGTAGATGAACATTGTGCTTTTTCAGCCTCCTGAGGGGTGCACAGTGTACCCTCTACTACGGAGGAGGTGACACCTTCACAATGAGATTATTGTAAAGGGTGGAGAAACACAGGAGAAGGAATAAAGGTACATAAGGACGACGTAAAGAATGAGCTGACTCTACTACATTCAAAAACAGAAACCTCACATGCGTGTGTTATGTAAATGTGTTGTATCTGTCCATGTCCATAGTTATGCATGTACCCAAACCCTCTCGTTCCTGCTTAGCCCATTGGTCACGGACTCTGACTGAGACACTTGTTCGCTGGCCTTCCAGGAAATGAACAAACTGCTTTGTTTCTGGGCTCCACTGCCAATCCCAGAGTCCCAGAGGCTGATAGCAGCACATAGGGCCCCTTTGAGGAGCCTGAAGTCCAAACACAGCCCCCTCACTCATGCACATACATGCAAACACACACCAAATCACACACACAAATAGGCACATCCGTCCACTCCCATTCCCAAACCCATCGTGTTGACCAGTTTAAAAAATATCTGCAGTAACAGCTTGGCAGTAAAGCCATTTCCTGCGTGTTACAGCCCCCAAATCTCTAGATTCCTACACACAGGAACACAGAAGGCTGCCTATGTGCACCAGGGGCTATTTTTAACTCACTATGGGGGGACACAGCTAGTGCGAGGGGAGAACGCAAGGAGCGGAGGCTTTTCAGTGGCATGTGTGGCTGCATACATGAACACACACACCCACAAAGTGACACATAAATGTACTTATATAAATACAAATGCACTCCATCGCATGTGTGTGTTTGCACACACTCACTTTTCATCGCAGAGAAGCTCTTGAAGTTTGTGAAATATTAATAAGCTTCAGTACAAAGAGCACAGATCCCTTAATGCATCGCTGCACCTTTGCTACAAGACCATTTCATTAGTTGTATAAACCGTCTTGGACTTGGCTGAAACGCATCTCAGGGTGAATTACTGTAGATGTCTGTCCTTGGATTATCGGTGCGCTTTGCTCTAAAGACATAATTACATTGGCAAGTTGTTTTATAGATGAGAGAAAATGTGTGAAATTACAGCAGAATCCCTCAAATTTATTACAGAGCTTTTCCTTTTTTTATGTTGTGTATTTTCAATGATGCAATAAAAATGTTTCTTGTTGTTGTCAGCACCACTGAAGTCCAGTCATGTTACAGATGAGCTCCAAGGGGACACAGGATAAAGTAAAAATTGACACTAACACAAAACAAGTTACCTAAAGTGGGATTTAACTAGCTCTCACCGTTTGAAAGGTCACTATATTATCTTTCCATTGAACCACATCGGAATTAGTTACACTGAGTTCAAAAGAAATTCAGGTTATCGTCTAAATCTCCAGAAGCATGTAACAATAATCACAAAGGTGGGTAGTTGTATTTTCTGTCACATCTGAAAAAGAACAAAAAGTTTTGACAGGCACAAGCCAATAATATTTAAAAAATGAAATTATAGTGTACTCAAATAAGCACAAAAATCCATATTCTGAGACGGTAGTTCCCAAGGGGCCTATGCCCAAATCTCCAGATCTTGAAATCAGACTCCAGTTTTACAGCCAAAGTCACTTCAAATACATAACTGCTTCTTTCTTCTAAATTCCTCAAATGATTTCATTTGGCAAAGCTGTTACTCACATTATGGAGTGTGATGAAACAGCCTGAGCCAAGATATTCCAAGAATGTGGAACCACAAAAGAGCCACTTTGACTTAACAGATATTCAGCAGAGTGTTGGTATGAGTTTGTCAATAAGTGACTTTAAAAGCTACTTGGTCAAGCTCTGAAAACGACACCACAGAAGCCGTGCGGAGAGAGCAAGTCCTTTCATTTCAGGCCAAGATTGGAGAACAGTGTGCAGGGTGGCAGAGGACCATGATGGGAACATGCCGGGGAACACGCCATGTTCTGACAGGTGTGAGAACATGGTCATGTGGGCGCCCACACTACAGGATGCCCACCGGAATTTTCGATTAAAGGTACACTATATTTACAGAAATGTATAATCCTATTCAGATCTCTTAGCTCTGTGTTTGCAGCATTATTCTTTATGACAAAAAAGAACCTTTAACCTCATAAGTAATAGAGGATATTTTGTCTCACTTTTAGAGACATACAGGAAACATGGACGGGACATGATCGAGGAGTTTTTGCAGCAAACATGCCCAATCAAAGCCTAGGACTACAACTACACACATGTATTTCTTTGCATCTCTGTGTCACAGAGATCCTCAGCTGCCCTGCTGGTCCAAACACAGTGTGAGGTCAGCACACAACCATCACTTTTCATCTCACATCTCTGCAACACTCCAGCTGAATATGAAACAATTGGTAAGTGCTGCCCTCTAGTGGTGTAAGTAGGGTCATAAAACACAATGTTTCACAGTATAATAAATGTATGTACTGTATGACAAATATAATGTCAATATATAAATATAATGTCTCACTGATAACTGAATCTGCTTGTCCTGTCATGATGAGACATAACGTCTCCTGTGAAAAAGGACTGTATCTGCCGTCCAGTGTAGCCCCAGCACGCAGCGACTGAACTGCTTTCTCTGCCAGTCCTGCAGTGAATATCTCATATGTATCTGTAATCGCTCCAACTCCTGTCTTGTTTCTTACCTGTTGTCCATTGTTCTTTGCTGTGTCCTCTTCCTCTTGGCTACCTGTGAACTCAGGTTTGCTTTTGCTGGTGGGGTTTTGACGGCCAGATGCAGTGTTATTAGGCTGGGCATCCTGTCTCTTCCTTAAGCACTTCCTGTTCCTGCTCAAGTTTCTACGGTGACGACTGACCAGGAATTCCTTATATTGTATTGTCTCAGGAAAATCATCATCCTCATCACTGTCACCCTCGCCCTCGTCAGTGGTGGATAAGGGGGACTCGCCCCCATCAGAGCTCCCGGGGGCAAAGTTCACCTGGTCATCGGTGCTAGAGTCATAATCTCTGAACACAATGGCGCTCGGCTTGTGCTTTACTATCCTGAGCAGATCCAATGAGCAGTCGTCTGCTGCATTCACACATGCTGGCAGATGGTTACAGCTACTCTTATCTAGGCCCAGGGACGAGGCAGAGAGCAGCTCATCAAGACTGGATGTCTTTGTGGGGGTGTCTTTTAGTTGCTGAAGTAAAGACTCAATCTTGTCCATCTTCAGCTCCTTCCATTTTTGGGCATGACTGGCCGCAGGAGCTAGAGAACAATTTAGCAGAGCAGCAGGTTCAGACATGGCTCTTAGTCGGCTGTTGGAACTTTGAGATGGGAGAGGAACTTGACCATGCAGGTCACCCAGATGGACAGCTACAGCCTGGGGGTAAGTGTGCCTGTTAGGCTTCTCACGAATGGCCAGAGCCCCCATTGGACCCTCAGGCATTGCTGATGAAACAGGCCTCATCTGCAAGTTTTCTTCTGGTGAGCACAAAGTTGGCTCATTCACACAGAGCCTGATGACTTGACAGTTCAAGTGAAGCTTCTAAAATTAGTTATGAGTGGATGATATTTTACTTTTTGGCCGACACTTGAATGCACTGGAAAATTCCTGTGATACCTGAGTTGGAGAAAGGAGAACAAAAGAATATATAAAAACTCGTGTACTGACAAAATATATTTTTTAGCCAGTGTCACTTATTTCTTTAAAAGATGTATGTATGTATCTGAATTTTCTTACATACAAAATAATGCTAAAGAAAGATGAAATTGCTGCTTATGCATGTTTATCTGTCCATTCACTTGACGTCAATCAATCATTTTTGTTTTTATAAACATAAATTGCCCCTGGGAATGAAGGCATGTACTCCTGTTCAAAAGTCTAATGCAGAATTTAAAGTCTACCTGCTAAAAAGAATCAGCAAAACATGCTATATATAGTTATTTTTAGCAGGTACAAAAATATATTTGCAATGCAAAATATGATATTGTTTTACCAGTTTAAAAGTATTTGTCATTATTTTTATGCTCTGAAACCCAAGAAATTATAATAACAAAACCATTTTGGCTGAAGCCAAAGTCAACATTACTGACGCTCAGAAACTCTAATACATTTTTCATTTTGACAAATGCCTTTTCCTCTAACACATAGTTTTTTCCTTGGGGATATATTTAACTACAGTCAACGCACCCTTTCTTTGCCCGACAAGCTTTCGAACACACTGTGGTTTGTCTTCAGTTGGGTTAAAATCCTGAAAATTATGCATTACCATCATGCTAGATCATCACGAGAGTTTCACAGCGCATCATTGCAAACAAAGAGTATTTTGTTCCCAGGCCATGTGTCACCCTCTATCTAAACGTATTATTGCAGTGTGTAATCCCTTTGAAGTAATGCCAGTAAATAATCACCAGCTAAGACAAAAAGGCATTTGTAACTTTAACCCTTTTCTTAGCAAAGTATTCGATGAAGCATAAAAAAAAAAGCATATAATATTTCAACATACCAGATGTTTTCGTACAGACGTTGTCATCCAATAACATTTCCAACGCAGACGTCTGAAGAACCATGAAGTGACACGACTTTCCAGCAAAAGTAGCTCATATGCGGCATGACACAGCTGCTACAGAAAGAGTGGCTGCATGTCCGAAGAGATATGAAAATGCTTTTAGGGGAGGAGGGAAGAAGTAAGGGCTGAGGAATTCTTTCCCTCCTACTACCTCAGCGAGAAAACAGGCAGTTCCGCAGGCAGGTGTTTGTGCTATTTGTGCATGTTTTGTGCATGTTGTTGCAGGGAGTGGGATTGTTACGTATTTATTTATTTGCATAAAGTCAAGCATATGCAGCTTAAAACAAAAGCTAAAGTGTGCACTCGGACCTCATGAAGTTCTGTCAGTGAAACATTCAAACTGACTAAACTGCTGCAGGTACATTAATCTCACACAAATCGGCTGATTTGAAGGTTCGGGGTCTGTGACACGCCTTCCCCCCTCCCTCTTCCTTATTGCTGTATAACATGACTCGAGGCGAAGAATTTTTCACAGCAGAAGCACATTGCTCGACAACACATGAGGTAATGCTTCAAAGACGTTCTTATCCTCTCAACATCTCTTTGCCCGTGAGCCTTAATCAACAAGAAAAGGCTTTGGGTGCTTACAAAGCTGTGGATGGACAGTGGAATTTCTCACATCTGCCAGCAAACACAAAAATTTGTGTTTTGGAGGGGATGTCTTGGGTCAAGACTAAAGGCCTGATTTTTGAACATCTGCCTGTTGAAGCACGTTT
The DNA here is from genome assembly GCA_033026295.1 of Channa striata. Lineage (NCBI taxonomy): Eukaryota > Metazoa > Chordata > Actinopteri > Anabantiformes > Channidae > Channa > Channa striata. The sequence goes on along the minus strand of CM065182.1, from coordinate 8,126,575 downwards.
GACCCTCAAGTTTTTGGAAAGACATGGTCAAGGTGAAGGTGTAATTAGAGTTTAACAGTGCAGCATTGTCAGCGTGAATTATTTTGTTTATACACTCATGAACACAATAAAAGTATTTTTCTCCAAGTGCCGCCTGAATATCCAGAAAGCGTCAGAGGGATTTAATGAGGAATAAAGATACTGGCTGTAATTCACCCAAATACAAAGGAGCTGCAGAAACAGTGTGTTTGCAGCAGGCTAAGTATATAACAAAATTGCATTTGAAAGAAAATCCCAATAATTAACCATTTATCTTAAGCAATTCTTCTTTACTTTGGACAGTTTCACACAAACCAAGCACAAATCAAAAAAAGCTTTCAGTGTCTTTTGGGTGAAATCAACTTTAAGCATTTCTTTGCCCAGGAAATGCCCTCATCAAACCTCTCAACAGGACAGGTCGACCTTTCAGGCAGGTGATTCATAAAAACTCACTCACTCATGAGTCAAACTGATACGCATAAATGAAATTCGTGTGTTGAGAAACTTTATAAACTTTACTCGCCACCTCCATCCGCCTCGGGTGTTGCACTGTCATACGCTGCCTTGATGATGGACGAATTTCACTTTAACTCAAGCACACATTTCAATACAAGCAACGCCAACCTGCCGAGACACGCTCGTCCATACATAGCATTCCTCTGGCAGAGAGGTATAGTTACAGTACCTGGGTCCGTTCGAAGAGAGCAGGTTAAAGAAAAAAGAGGAGAAAGGAAGATAAGAGGAGGCTTGACGGGCAAATCAAACAAATAAAAAACTAAGAAGTATTTTTGATTTACTGCATCTGAGCCTGAAGAGATTGTGTGTAAACTTCTTTCCTATTTTGCATGATGCAAAGGGGTGTTTAAGAAAACCCAGGTACAAAACCCAACGCGTTTCCCTGCATCAGCTCACAGCTTCTCATTAGGTTATGAGATGACAGCCCGGCGACACTGTCAGCCTGTGTTTTTCTTGTATGGGATTACATGTCATGCATTCCTTGGTGGTATCAGACTGTCTTCAGTAGAAACACCTACAAATCTGCCTCAGTAAGGAAAAGGTGATATTTGCAGCCAGATTAATGTGCTCATGTGAAATATAAGCAGCCTAATAAACCATCACCTTGGAAACGTCTCCAATCCATCTCAGGGCCAACACACACACACACACAGCAATTCACCAAACACAGCAACCAACATGTTGAACGGGGTCTTAGAACGTTTTGGATTAGTTGGATCTCTGAAATAAAAACATGTAAATTAATCACTGTGTTTATATTTTTAAAGCATAATCACGCACCGTTTTCTGAGCTCAGCTTGACAAATGGGCGGATTAGCCGCGTTGCTTTTGTCGCTCGCAGCAGTTTTGAGCCCTTCGTCTCGCCGTAGCTCCGGGCGGAAGTAGCCGGATTTGTGATATTTCGCGGGAGAGTCGCGGCGTCGAGTCTGTCTGCTGTCAACAAGGACGGTGCCGCACAGTGAATCCACATCACGATGAGTTTGTGGGTGGACAAATATCGACCCACGTCCCTCGGGAAACTGGACTATCACAAAGAACAAGCGGCTCAGCTGAAAAACCTGGTAAGGAAAGAAGAAAACGTCATGCACGTCCACCGTCATTATGCTAATGTTAGCATCGCAACGGCAACACAAACAGTGTTTTAACGTCAACGTCACCAAGACAAAATCACTTGGTCGTTTTTTTTGGGTACAACAAGCCTTTGCCTCAGGTTTCAAGCTGTGGTTATGGAGAAATGTCCATGAACTTGGCCACTAGATAATCCGCAGTCATCAGATGTGTTATGATAGTTTAATGTACAGATTCAGGGTGGAAACTGCTTCAGAAACCATTGTGAATTCATTTATCACTTGCTGTAAGACACAAACATACTTCTAAGGTAATCTAGCAAAAATATGTTAAACATATAGCGTCAAATAAATGGTTAAAGGACAGTATTTCCTTCTGAATTGTAATGGGTTAAAAATATCTCATCAGAATACCCCAGTAAAGCTCCTCAAAACTATAATTGACTTGCATATATATTTACTTACGTCCCACCTTTGCAAGTTATGATGCCTTGGATGTGTTTTTACGAATTTAGATTTAAGTCTAGCCCAAGGATTAATTCTTTTCCTTTGCACTAGTTTTCTAATAAATGCGTATATGTTAATGTCTGTTTCAGGTCCAGTGTGGCGACTTTCCACACCTGTTGGTGTATGGCCCGTCTGGCGCCGGGAAGAAGACCCGCATCATGTGTCTGCTGAGAGAGCTGTACGGAGCTGGGGTGGAGAAGCTTCGCATAGAGCACCAGACCATTGTGGTGAGGGAGGAAACAATGAGACTGTGTCGCTATGCATTTACCTCACGTGAAGTCAATCTCTCTGCTGTCAGTCTTGATGGGCTGCAGTTCAGGTTTCTGATAGTTACATCACTGTTCTGTGTGTCTTTGGCTGCAGGCTCCTTCCAAAAAGAAAATTGAGATCAACACAATTGCCAGCAACTACCACTTGGAAGTCAACGCGAGGTATTCTAGAAAACAAAAATTGCATTTATTCGTACTTGAGTGTTTTTATTTTCTACTACATCTGACAGCTCTGGTTTGCAGATTTATAATTTATTAAGAGGTTTTTTACTACTGCATTGCACAGAATATTGGATATTATGAGACTCAGGTATTTCTGTTCTTTGTCGTGCAGTGACGCAGGAAACCAGGACTGTGTGGTGATTCAAGAGCTGATTAAAACTGTGGCCCAGTCTCAGCAGATCCAGTCAAGTACCCAGAGAGAGTTCAAAGGTAAGAGTCTCATCATCTTTTGTGCATTTAAATTGTGGATGCTAGTGCCTGGTTTAGATCAAATGGCCCGCTTGTCTCTATTGACATGACGTTCTGGTTGTGTCAGATCATAATACCACTTTTAACTAGAACACTTTGTTTTTTCAGTGGTGTTGCTAACAGAAGTGGACAGACTCACAAAGGATGCCCAGCACGCACTGCGCCGGACAATGGAAAAGTACATGGTCACCTGCCGTCTTATTCTCTGCTCTACCTCAACCTCCAAAGTCATTGAGCCAATTCGCAGCCGTTGTCTGGCTATCAGAGTTCCTCTGCCGAGCACAGAAGAGGTAATGATGATGAGGTTTAGATGGTAATTAGCAAAGATCTGAAAATGAACTACATACAACTAAGCAATTTTCTCCTTTTATGCCTTGTGTTTTTACTCTTTTCCAGGTCTGTAGTATTCTGACATCTGTATGTAAAAAGGAGGGTTTGCTCCTTCCACCTGAACTGGCCAAAAAAATCAGCGAGAAGTCTGGCTGCAACCTCCGCAAAGCACTTTTGATGTGTGAGGCTTGCAGAGTGCAACAGTAAGTAGTCACAATTGTCATTACTCTACAACCGTGGATAAAGTATTGAACATAATTGTAAAATGTCTGCTTGTGTAACTCCTCTTAATTTGTCCCAGGTATCCATTCTCAGTGGACCAAGATGTTCCAGAGACAGACTGGGAGGTGTATCTTAGAGAAACAGCTAATGCCATCGTCAGCCAGCAGAGCCCTCAGAGGTGCGGAGGCAGAGTTCTGTCGGCTCTCTTAGACAGAATGTTCGTTAAACTTGTGATGTTGCTAATGCTGAACCTTTCTGTCTTTGGTTCAGGTTGTTGGAGGTTCGAGCCAGGCTGTATGAGCTGCTGACTCACTGCATCCCTCCTGACATCATCATGAAGGTACCGTTTACTGCACATTCTTTACCATCAAACTGTTGCAGTAAATTTTAAAGTGATGATTATTCATTTTCATCACTCGATCCTCTGATAGGGACTGGTAAGAGAGTTGCTGAGTAACTGTGATGGCCAGCTGAAGACAGAGGTGGCCCACATGGCAGCTTACTATGAACACAGGCTACAGCTGGGAAACAAAGCCATCTACCACCTGGAGGCCTTCACTGCCAAGTTCATGGCCATCTACAAGAAGTTCATGGAAGACGGTCTGGATGCCATGATGTTTTAATTGTACGGACTAACAGCCCTCATATATTTCCTGTTTCCGTTCCATGTTGCCCCAGCACGATTTTTGGTGGAAATAACACAGATGTACATTCTCTATACATATTTGTGGCTTTATATTTTGTACTCTTCCCCTTAACTTTACCACTGTAGAGTCCGTAAAACCTGAAGTGTTGATCTTCTGTAAAATATTGAAATTGAGCATTTTTGATTGTGACAATACCATCATAAAAATACTGCAAAGACAAGTGATATTAGAGGACACCAATAAATGGCTTTGTTTGCAGTATGTAACGCATCTGTTGTTGCTTTATGGCTATGACTGCATTTTTTTATGTCTGGGTGGAATGTCTGAGAACTGTATTTAAACAATTCAAAGTTGTAAACTATGAATGTGGCCTAGTTTGTTTTAATCTATGCCGGGGTATCAAATATTGGGCCTCAAGGGTCACAGCCCTAGTCATTTTCAAACTATCCCTGTAACTTCTGATTAACTGGATGATAAGTCAATCAGAACTGTGCAGGAACAGTTGTAAGGACCTCGAGGCGCTGAGTTTACCACCCGTGATCTATGCTAACATAACTGAACTTGTAAAAACTGTGATATTACATAGTGTTTTTTTGTTGTATTTGCCATTCTGCCTTTGAGCTGGGATAGAGACAAGGTTAAGCCTGAACATTTTTATATTTACTAATTTATGAAGTTGCTAATTCATAGTTGTCATTCCATAACATTCAAAAAGCAAATATAGATACAACTACAGCTTTTAAAAGGGGAACACGTTGGTGCCTAGAAGGTTTAATAACAAATATACACAAACTTTACATAACATTTAATAGCACTTGTAAAATCACTTAAACTTGTATCATCACTTAAACTTTAATGACTTTAATATTAAGCCAAAAAAATCAATCAAACCTCACAGTGCTAAACAATAAACTCTGCTTCTTTTCTTCAGTCATTCGTTAAACAACGCTGAACAGATCCTAAAGTCGCCGTCATCAGTAACAGTCTTTGTGTCTTTTAGCCGTGTAGTAGATGATGAGGCTGAAGGTGATCAGCACCGCTGAACCCACCAGAGTCAGAAACCCCACCACAGGCCTCTTCACCAGCACGTGGCACCCGAAGCAGGGTGGAGGAGAGCTGGGACACTGCTGCGGTGCGCCTCCCTGAACGGGGAAGCCGTTGTGCTGGATGATGTTACGATAGTTGGAGAGAGACGCCTTGACTATCACCTCGTCCTGAACTTGTCCGTACAAACCGAACCCTGGGTCCCTTTGGTCACTCAGGGCGTAAGCAAAGTAGCCCTTCAGGTTCACACCGTCCAGAGTGTACGCTGAGCGAAAGGACAGAGCATGTCATTCAGTGTTGGTAAATGGTGAGGTTTACCTTTATTTATCATCTATTAATAGTATATAAACAGACAGATAGGTTGTTTATAACAATACAGTGAACATATAAACCAATTTAGAAGCAGGTGATTATTAATGCACTCTATTGTATATAAATATAGTGTTATTTTGTCATCTGTTAAGTGAAAGTTCTAAAGTGTAGTATAACATGTTATTTATTAAATGTTTATATACTAATTATAATTATTAAATACATTTTGGTTAAAGTGTTTCTGAAAAATATAGAATGTAAAGGTTCTGTTTAGTTTTCAACAATAAAATAACATTCAATATTAATTTGATAATGAAGGAATATAAATGCCCTAAACCTCATGGTTGATTCATCTAAGGCTTGAATGTAATTGTTACTCCACACATGCGAGACTAGGGGCCACAACAGACAAGTGCGAGAGCGACGAGAGCGACGAGAGCGACGAGAGCACTCGTAAAGTCCCGCAAGCAGTGTTAATGTTGTGGCTGATGGGTACACAGCACAATAACACGACACCATGTGCACATCCGATTGTCACACTGCAGGGTTTCGAAATCTTGTCAAGATCTTCACTTCATCTATCCTGGTAAATCCCAACCCTTCAGTGTGGAGCGCGTTTCTCTGTTCATATTTGGTGTGCACATGTGTGTATTCTGAGTCAGCTGACTACTGAGGGACCGGTGACCTAAATACTGTCTAATTATTAATCTCTGCAGAGCCTGTGTGATGACAGTTATTTACCCGTTGGGGGGAAAAACGTCAATCACCCTGAAGGATTGATAAGTCAGTACGAATGCAGCAAAAAACAACATACAGCTGCCAAGTGTCAGCGCTGTGAACTCTGTAACTGCCACTGGCTGCATTCGTTTCTCACCTTTCAGCGCCTCATTGATGTAGTTGTACAGGTAGTAGACTCTTAGGCTGTCTTTGAAGCGGGCTGGGTCCTCCTGGACCCCGTTCGCCATCACATAGACAGGCACATCGTTGTAGTGCTCCTTCACCTGACACCAACAAAGGAACAATGCCGGTTACTCTGTTAGGCTCTTTTATCAAAATTATTAGATAAGTCACAAACATTTTTATGCCTTTAGTTTGAAAACACTCAGGGGTTTGTAGTTGCACAGTAGAACCACGTGTCTTTTCCGTTTGACCTCTCCGGTCTCACCCAGTTAAGCGCTTTCCTCAGGCCCCAGGGCACGACAGGCCTCGGGGACATGATCCACGTCGTATCGATCATGTGTTGGACCTCGAGCATCGCCGTGTAGGTGTACCTGCATGATGCATAACACGGATGGGGTGTGTCACGAACGAAATGTCGACGTCTCTACATTAGTGCCGCACATTCGTCTTCAACTAGTGGAGCAATAAAATGATTGGATTCTTACGAGTCTTCCTTGGCGTGCGTCACCAACTTGGTACTGAAGTGACTGAGTGCAAAAAAGTCAAATGTCCCTTTAACCAGCTGTCTGTCCTCCTCGTTGAATACTGGCAGGCTGTGGGGACACAAAAATAACATTTCATATAAGAAAATACTGAAGGGTTTGGAGCATATACTGTGTATTTAAACATGCTAATGTTTTGCAGGTATATTGTTTACACCTTGGTTTAGCGTTTTCTCGTGCTAGAATTAACTTTTTTGCACCAAACACACAAGTACAGCTGAGGCTTATGGCGTTTGTCAGTGTATGAATGAAGTAGGTATTACTCAAGCGAGTTGAGCTGACGCAGCCAGCTCCTCATTCCCACAGGATAGTCCCCGCTGCCAAAGATGGGCTCTGCAAACCAGCCGATGCGGAAGTCTAAAACTCTTTTAGCTGGTTCCACATCTTCACGGCTGAACGAGAAGGCCGGTTCCACCCAGTCCATGTGCAGAGCCAGAGATACCTGAGACACAGCAGCACAGGTGACCATCTGAGACATCTCCATTCTCCGAATTATTGAAGTGAATGAATCCATGCCTAATTAATAAATGCGTTTGGTGCTCTGGTGCACAAGGATGTGTTGTGTTTTGCATTCTGTGCATTAAAAAACTAATGTGTAATAAAGTAGGGCAAGCCGCAAAAAACTAGCTGGTAAACAGTAATATCACACACAAATCCAGAAAATCCAGTAAAACACCGAAATCAAAACAGAAACTGATACGTTAGTGAAATATTTCGGCGGACATGTATAAACCGATAACATATAAATAATAGAAATATTTGATTCAGTCTGAGAACAAAAAAGGCTTCCGCACCTACCTGTCCTCCCTGTGCCTGTCTAAACTCGCTGTCGTAAGCGTGCCAGGCCATGGCGTGCGCCCTCAGCATCTGGTGAGCCTCCTGGTAGCTCACCATCTCATCGTTGGGCTCGTTCAGAGTGATCCACAACTTCACATAGGTCCCGAGTTCTCTGAAGCAGAGTCTGGCGTAGTCGGCGAAGGCGGCTGGAGTCTCCCTGAGGGGGAAAAATCCAATTATTTACACACTTGACAGCTGTCTCAGCCTAACATTAAAAAATAGCATATATTAAAAAACACTGTTAGACTCAAACACGTTCATACGCCCAAAAGTGAGAAAATAAAAGATGATGAACAATGTAAATGAACCTGTTATCAATTACACTGAATGTAATTAGAGTGGCAGATTTCCACTGCAACAACACTGATTATTTTGTCACTAAGGTGGAAAATGCCAAGACATCAGATTGTTCCGCCATCAAACACATCTTAAATACGGTGACTACTGTGTTTAATGACGCAATATCTGATTATTACAGGAAAAGGAAGGATGACACCATGGCAGCAAATGATAAAGAATAGCCATGTCCTGACAGCAACATGCATCATAAAGTAAAATAAGGAAGTGGCTCTATAATGAATCATCCTCCTTCATCTATGACAAAACCTGCTGCTGTGTTTGACCTGTTCAGCCACTTGTTGCCGGCGTCCAGGGGGGCCGGCAGGCTGCTGCGCTGGCGTGTGTGGTGCCACAGGGTGACCACGGGCGTGACGTTGGCCTGCAGCAGCTGACGAGTGAAGCAGCGGTAGAAACCCAGGAGAGTCGTGTTGGCACGAGCCACGTCGCCCGTGGGCACCAGGGCCGACCAGTTGAGAGAGAAATGGAAGTGGTTCAACCCTACCTGTCGGATTTCATCCACCTAAAGTGAGCGAGGATACAACTGTTATATACACTCACCGGCCACTTTATTAGGTACACCTGTGCATTCTAATACAATCCAATAAATTCGGATTTTACAAAGTTCTCTTTGTCAGCTTTTAAGTTGGAACTCTCACAAAGGTGATAATTCTAATATGTGTTTATGACTGAGGTCAAAGCAGTTAGCGGACTTGTACTGGAGGGCATTATGAGAAGAGATAGTTCAAATTATTTCGCCACACAATTCATTTTAAACGTGGTGGTCAAAAAATTAGAAACACTTCCTCTTGTAACCACTTTGACCTCAATCATAAATACATATTAGAATAATAAAGTGGCCAGTGAGTGTACAGAATAATTGTGTGCACATATAAATCTATGAAATGTTGAGCAGTGTATGTTGCATTTTATTTCCATTACCTTACAACAAATACACATGTAAACAATTAATAAGCAATATGCAGAAAATGAAATGATTTTCCTCATGTTAACTTCAGAAGAGCACATAAACAGAATCAGCAAAAAATTGATGTTTACTGTAAGTTTAACAGTAAACATCAGATGAACATGCACAAACGTGTGGTTCATAAAGCGTTTAAATGATAAATGTTTAAATGCAGACTTGTTGTCGGATGGTGGCGTAATCAGCACAGTGGGCCGTTCGGCGTAGAGGTGGTGCACTGAAGCCCTCCAGCCTGGTCAGCTCTCCGTTGTTGGAGATATTCCAAAGGTAAACATTGGGGTCTGCAAATTGGCTGGGCGTGGTCTCCACCTGTGACGTGCAGGGACAAACAGCACTGTAAACATGCACTAACGTTCCCTCTAACACCGCGGTGACCTAATACACACACAGATACAAATAAAACTCGAACGGAGCAATTTGGCAACAGCTGGTCCTGTGCTGTCGACGCTGGGAGGTCGTGTGGTTTATGATTAAGAGAAGCTTGGCCGTCAGGGTCGTTTCAGAGCTGGACTTTCACCATGAAAACTGCAGGTTCAAAATAACGTGACTTACATGATTTACCCTAAAGAGGAGAAAGACGTTTCAAAGAGACTGAATAAAAACAGGAAAAACATCACACTTCACTAAATGAACGTAACGTTTACCCTGGATCTCTGAGCTACAGTTAATGCGGAGTTAATGTTCCTCCATTTGTGAGGAAGACCTCTGCCCTATGTGGTACATTTGATCCTTCCCAGCCCACATCCTTCCACAAACACACACTCTTTCCTCACACACTGCACATGAATACACACGTCAAACAAACACATTCACCTGTATGGAGTTGGCAGACACCCCCCAGGCGAAATTGCATGGGAAGACCCCCTGTGCAGGTCTGTTCTCTGGAAGTTCTGGGAAACCATTCCTATGGATGACGGTCCTTTGAGAGCAATAAATAAAAAAGATTCTAATAAAACCGTAACTGCAGTTATTTAATAACATATTGTCTGAAGTTGTACATGACGTTCACATTATGACATTGTTCTCTAACAACACAGAATTACAAAGAGATTAGGACGCAGTCTCAGAAGGTGAACTCTCAATCTGCACTCGTGTTGCATTTACAGTAATATTGCCAGCATCACACTGTCCGGATTCTTCATCCTTCCTTCATCTTCATCACACAGTCTTTGCATGTACCTGTAAAAGGTGGCTGATGTCTTTGGCTCCCTCTTCATGTCAGAGGTGTTGAAGTCCACGTAGTAAAGTCCCCGTCGTATCCCGTACTCTCTGTGCCACTCGAAGCCGTCTATCAGAGACCAGGCTGTGTATCCCACCACGTTTACTCTGTCTATGACAATTGCTGCATGGACAAATGCAGATTTAAAAGGATTCACTCAACTGATGTGCAGGAGAACAGTCGTCATCGTGTGTCACTTCTCACATTTCAGGGCCTCTGAGATGAACCTCTTGAGGTAGTACATGTGTTTCGGGTCCTCTGTCTTGGTGTTGCCGAGGACGTACCTGCATGGATGAGCAGTGAAGACAAAACGTTGCACAACACACCTGAACATCACAGACATACGGACAAACTCACACAGCTACTACACCTACCATCCACTCTGCACCACAAAGATGGGCGGCCTGTCGTACTCGGCGTTGACCCAGTAGAGCAGCATCCTCAGGTCCAGATCTTCCTGCTGCCCAAACTTCAGGCTGTCATTGATGAGGTGGAAGCTGAGGGCGGCTCCGTGAGAGAGAGCGAAGAAGTCGGCCGTTCCCCTCACCTGGTCCTTCTCCTCCTGTGTGAAGGAGGGCAGCCGGGAGCCCAGCCTGGCCTTCATGCAGGGAGGGTAGTCTCCGTCCGTGAAGAGGGGCCGTGCGAACCAGCCCAGCACGTGGTCCAGGGAGCACTGGCACTCTCGCAGGCTTTCCAGCCGGGTGCGGCTGGGCTTGATCCAGTGAGAGGCCAGGGCCATGGACAGCTTGCCCTGCTGTCGGGGTCGGTAGCGGAAGTCATAGAGATGCCAAGCAGCTGCATGAGCCTGGGGGGCAGCGAAAAGGAGGAGGACAAAAAGAGGTTGGAGGATGGAAAAAACTTCCATATGTGTAAACAGTCAATAATATAAAAATTTTAAATAAATGGAAAGTAAGAAGGAAACACACAGAACAATACAGTTTTTAGGATTATTATGCTAAAAACTATATTACTTTATTATTAAGTTTCTTTAAATTGACATTTTCATCCAAAACATGTAATGAACTTACATCACCATTAGATTAAAATACTTTTTTCATTAAGACTCGTCATAAAGTAGTTGGCTATTTTCAGTTGTCAAACATAACCCAAAATATCTAACACTGCCTATAATAAAGGATGTTGCATACTTTGGATTTTACAGACCTGAGTTATCTTGATACATTATGTTTTTGTTCTTTTTGGGTCACTGAAAATGTCGGCAGGATTAAAATTGAAAACTGATCATTTTAACTGTGGCATTAAATTCTTCTTCTTTATTTCATCATCCTCCGGCTTCAGTATTTTTTAACAGCTGTAGCTGTAGCTGAAATATTTGCGCCCACCTTGAGCAGGTTGTGTCCAACCCGGAACGGGAGATCGGGGTCGTTCTTTATCCCGGGCGCGACCACCCCGGTGCCGTAGCCGTGCCGCGCCACCACAAACGGGTTGTCAATGGTGATCCAGTACTTGACGTCATCCCCGAAGGTCTGGAAGCAGAAATCAGCGTAGTCTCTGAAAATCTCCACCAGCTCCGGGTTGCTCCAGCCGCCGAGGCTGTGCTGCAGGTGATCGGGCAGGTCCCAGTGGTAGAGCGTCACCACCGGCTGCACGCGGATTTCCTTCAGCCTCCGGAGGAGCGTCCGATAGTAGCTGGTGCCGATGTCGTTGTAACTCCCGCGGGTTCCGTTGGGGAATATCCTGGACCAGGACAGGGAGAACCTGTAGTGGCTGACCCCGAGCTGCTGGATGGCTCGGACGTCGGCGCGCACGTTGTGGTAACTGTCGCTGCCCACGTCCCCGGTCACTATCCGGTTCCCACCGCGCGTAAAAGTGTCCCAAACGGAGAGCCCCTTTCCGTCCTTGTCAAACGCGCCCTCCACCTGGTACGCCGCCGTGCCCACCGCCCACATGAAGTCTGCGGGGAAGGTGTCATAGAGAAAAGCCTTGTCCCCGGGGTAGGGCAGCTTGCTGAAACGTCCCCACGTTTTCAGGCCCGCGTTGGGCTTTGCCGACGCGGGCGCGAAGGCGAGCAGAGCCAGGAGCAGGAAGGCACTCATGCTGCCCCGGCGAGTGTCCAGTTTTTTGACTCCAGTTCTCACTTGACCATGCTGGGAGCCCGTCAGTGGCTGAACAGCTGACTGCGGGGCGCAGGCAGCCAGCTGTGAACCCACCGCTTCCACCGCGTCTCCAAACCCGTCAATGATTAACCAGAGCAGCTGAAGCGCGAAGGTCTCCGGTCACTAAGCAGCAGGATGTTCAAAGCCCCGAATGATCTACAGTTTGCAAAGGAGCAACGTGCTGGATTCAAGTGTAATCGAATAAAAAAAAGATGCAGGTGGAGAGTTGGAACAAATGGGGCCTGGGTTTGGTTTTCCCAACAAGATGAGCAATTGAATATGGACAGAAGGAGAGAGTGACGCAGGTGCCAAAGCTGCGCCATCAGCCCGTCACACATCCTCAGGTGGCAGATAATCCCATAACTCTGGATTAATGTCAGAGTTCTCGCTGAATCAAGTTCAGTCAGGAGCAAATGAGGTTTGGGTGGGGGTGTGTATGCAAACAACAGTCCGTGGACCATGTATTCGTCCCATTACTTCTCCATCTTCCTGCTTTCAGCTCGGTTGCTCGGAAACTCAGGCCTCTTACTGGCATTTTGGTCCATGTAACACCTGCAAACATTTCTGAGGAGGTGTGAGCCTGGTGGCAAGTAACTGACAGGAGACGTGACACCCCAGGGTCAAAAGCAATATTTCTGGGACATGTTGCTATTTTTTTTTTACATCTATGGATTTAGGGTTCAGGGTTATTTTTCAAGCACAAATGCCTCAGTATATTTGTGAACTGAATTGTTGGTCTGACAAAATCAGAAATCCCAATATGTCACTTGGTTTGGCTTCAGGTTCATGATGGACATTTTTCTCAGTTCTCTCATATTTTACAGAACAATTCATCAAATTCCTTAATTTCTTTTGAATTAACTGCTTGAGGAGTAAAATGCGACCACAGAAAAAGGAGAAACACCGGCTTCCTGCCCAGACTTGACTTTTTTTGTCATTCCAATAAATTAGAAATATGAAAATATTATAGATATTAATATAAGATAGTGAAAGGGAAATTGCGGTTGGCAGACTGTATTGGACACTGTAGCTCCACTTAAATTCAGGCACACTAAAGCTAAATCTGAGCCCTGGCTAAATGACGAGACTCGTGCTGTGAGGGGGAGTGCCGCAGAGCTGAACGGAGATGGAAGAAGGACAAACTGCAAGTGTCCTTTCAAATGCTGAGAGACTGTTGGCGTCTCTATCAGTCCACAGTAAAAGACGCTAAAAGAAAACACTTTGCTAATATTATTATTTCCAACTGTCACAAACCCCGTGTGTTATTTCAGTCTATTAGCAAAATCCTGGATGCTCCTCAGACTGTATGTTTTGAATTCACATCTGAAACCTGTGAAAACTTTCTTAATTTTTTCATTAATAAGGTCTCTATGGCAAGGGCCCAAATCTCTCCTCCTGTTTTTGACCCGTCAGTCCCTCACTTATGCTCTGCTGTCTTTCATCGGTTTGAGCCTGTCACCTTGTCTCAGGTTCAGGAGATTGTTGATCACTTGCAACCCTCAGGTTCACCCTGTGATGCTCTTCCCCCGTCTTTTTAAAGAGGTTTTTCTTACTTTAGGGCCATCTGTTCTCACCATTATAAACAGTAGTCTAACCTCTGGGCTGGTCCCCAAAAATTTTAAACACGCCATAGTTAAACCTCTCATTAAGAAACCTGGGCTCGATCCACTTGTTTCTGCTAATTTTAGGCCAATTTCTAGATTACCTTTTTTATCAAAGCTTTTAGAGAAAATCGTTTATAGCCAGTTAATAGCATTTTTAAATGAGCACAACCTTTTAGAGATCTTTCAATCCGGTTTTAAAACAAAACACAGTACTGAATCTGCTCTGCTGCGAGTGTTTAATGACATTCTCCTAGCCTCTGATTCTGGTGACTATGTGGTCCTTGTACTGCTTGATTTAACTGCTGCATTTGATACAGTGGACCATGAACTTTTGATCTCACGCCTAGAACACTGGGTTGGTATTAAGGGCCCAGCTCTGAGTTGGTTCAGGTCCTACTTAAAGGACAGAAGTTTTTGTGTCCAACTTGGAAATTTCCAGTCCTCCTCTGCTCCTCTGTCCTGTGGGGTTCCACAAGGCTCTATTTTAGGCCCTGTCCTGTTTTCTTTGTATTTGCTTCCCCTTGGCTCCATCCTCAGAAAACATGGAATCTGTTTTCATTGTTATGCTGATGATTGTCAGATTTATGTCCCTCTAAATAAGAGGGATGGTTTCTCTATCAGCTCATTACTGGACTGTTTAAAGGACATTAAGGCCTGGATGGCTTTTAACTTTTTATATTTTAATGATTCCAAGACTGAGGTAATTGTGCTGGGAACCAACTCCCCTAAGGGGGCCGCTGCCTCTGTAGACTTGGGTCCCTTGGCTGAATATGCCAAATCAGAAATAGTTAACCTTGGGTTTAAAATGGACACCAACCTAAAGCTTGAGAGCCAGATTCGGTCGGTTGTAAAATCTAGTTTTTTCCACCTGAGGCAACTGGCCAAAGTTAAGCCAGTTCTTACTAAGCAGCACTTTGAGACAGTAATCCATGCCTTTGTTACCACCCGGCTGGATTACTGTAACGCACTTTATTTTGGCGCCAGTCAGTCGTCGATCTCTCGACTGCAGCTAATCCAAAATGCCGCTGCACGTCTTTTAACTGGCACTAGAAAACATGACCATATTACACCTATTTTATCCTCTCTTCACTGGCTGCCTGTGCATTTTAGGATCCATTTTAAACTTCTCGTATTTGTTTTTAAATGTTTAAATGGTGCTGCCCCAGAGTATCTCTCTGAACTTCTGCACTTATATACTCCTCCTCGGTCACTCAGATCAGCTGACCTGCTGCTCCTGAGTGTACCAAAAACTAAACGGAAGCTCAGAGGGGACAGAGCTTTTGCGGTGGCAGCTCCAAAATTGTGGAACGAGCTGCCCCTGCACATCAGACAGGCCTCCTCCTTGCCTGTTTTTAAATCATTTCTTAAGACCCATTTGTTTTCACTGGCTTTTGATGCAGTCTGAGTTTTTGACATTATTTTACGTGTGTTATTTATTTATTTATTTATTGTTACATTGTTGGGTTTTATTTGAATATTTTATGCCTTAACCTGTACAGCACTTTGTTCAACCTTGTTGTTTTAAAGGCCTTAACAAATAAAGTTACCGTTACAGTTACAGTTTAAGCTGTGTCAAAGGTTTATTTACATGTAGGTGTTTGCCCTGTGAAGAAACAGATTTTCAAATCCTAAAGCGTCAGAAATTATTTCCCAAAAAAAGAATCAAGTGCCAGTAGTCTCACACTCATCTTATAGACCGTCCTTATTCAGAACATGAACAGAAACACGATAAGTGTCGACCCAGCTCCACAGTGATGTTCACACGCAGCAAAGACGGGTGAAGACATTCATTTACTGAAGTCGCCTTAAAAACAGGCAGTTTATCTGATGCAGCACGTGGGGCTTTTTTCCACTGGACTGAGCTGCACTGGAAAGTTGACATCAGCAGTTATATGCATATGCAATGTGGAGCCCTGCTAGTCTGCCCACCCCCCCCCCACCCCCACCCCCACCCCCACCCCCACCCCCACCCCCACCCCCAGTGGACTTAGAAAGTTCACAGTTTGTTACATTGCTGATACTACACTCATTCAAATAGATTTTCTCATTCGTCTGCACTCAGGACCCAATGATGTCAAAGTGAAAACAGAATTTTAAAGAAGTTTGTAAACGAATGAAAGAGGAAAAATGTACATACCACATAAGTATTTAGATGATTTGGAACAACACTTGAAATTTAGCTCAGTTGATGCCTGTTTCTCTTAGCTGGTGCTGGTTTGTTAGTACACCTGACTTGAGGGCACCTCTGGTATATTCAATTGACTGGAAATGATTCGGAAAGGCACAGACCTGTCTACAGGCCTCCCAGCTGACATGCTGAATCAGAGCAAAAGCCACGAGGTCAAAGAAACCGCCTGCAGAGATCAGAAACCAGACTGTTGTAAATCACAGATCTATGGAAGTCCCTTCTCTAACTAAGAAGGGTCTTAAAAACGTGACCAAGAACCTGATGATCACTCTGAGATCTCTGAGTGTGAAGACGGGATAAAGTTCCAGGACGAGTGGCCCTAAAGGACTCTCAAGAGTCATCTGGAGGAAACCAGGCACCGCTCATCACCTGCCTGATACAACCCCAACAGTAAGAATGGTGCCGTCAGCAGCAGGGGCTGGGAGACTGGTCCCAGTTAAGGGAAGGCTGAATGGGGTAAAGGAAAAAGCTGTTTCACAGCGCTCAGAACCTCCGAGTTCACGACAACAATCCAACGAACACATCAAAGACAACACAGAGGTGGTTTGGGGACAATTCTGTGAATGTCCCAGCCAAAGCCCCACCTTGAACCCTAGCGAACATCAGGAGACGCGAGACCTGAAAATGTCTGTCCACCGTCCCAATCTAACCTAACTGCAGAGGAAATGCCAAGAAGAATGGCAGAAAATCCCACAATCCAGGTGTGCAAAGCCTGTTGCATCATCCCCAAAGAGAATCACAGCTGTAATTTCTGCCAAAGGTCCTTCAACATAGTGCTGAATAAACTCAAGACATTTCTAAAATTCGGTTTTCAATTTATTTTCAGGTACAGAGTGTAGATAAAGTTAAAAAAAACAAACATGAATTTGAACTGTATCAGGCTGCAACATAACAAAAAGCCGGAGTCCGAATACTTTTGGAACTGTACATACAGCATTAATACTACAGGAGGAACGTCACAGTGATGCTTTGCAGCCCTGACAGCACAACCTGGACTGTCCTACACACGACGCTGTGCACACTTCAGGTAGTCACAGGTCCAGAACGGATTTGCCTTCACCTACATTGAACATTTTGAGTGATGTCTCGTGCAAACCAGTAACTTTTACCATGAATGAACTCAACAGATAAGAAAGATGCACCACGTTAACACTTCTCGATCACTGGCATTTGTTTTTGCACATCAATTTCCGCCAGTAGAATATAAAGGAAGCTTAGCCATGACAAAAACAAATATGTCAACCCCCCCAGTTAACATACAAGTCATACAAACAGCTGATTTTCATGACAAGTAGACCCGCTAACTCCAGAGGCCAAAGTGAAATAAAGAGAACTCAAGCATGTTCAGTTTTGTAGAGAATTATATTGATACAACAGAGGATCTGACTGGGTGGATGTGAAGCCAACTTGAACTTAGCAGTGACACCGCACTACAACCACAGCTGCTCAGGACTTCTCTCTACCAGTAAGTACAAACCTAAAAAGGAGACACACACACTCTAGTCTTTTCTGGAGGCAACTCTACATTTGGACAGGTTTCTGACTTTTTTCATCCATTTTTAATTCATGGTAAAAAAAGGTATTATTATACAGAGCTGTAAACAAAAATGTAAGTTTTTGTTGAAGTAAAATGACAGTTAACGCCACAAAAAAGATGGTTAATCTCTTTCAGTTTTGAAAATTGAGAGAGGGAAGATTGATAAGCAATATAGCATTATGGGAACGCTTTAATAACAATAACAATAATAATAATAATAATATTGGCAGGTAAAAGCTTTACAGCATCCCCCCAGTCAGCATCAAACACAACAACAGAACATGAAACAGACATAAGAGACTATTTACAAGTGTGATCTTTTTTTTTGTTGATTTTCCTGTTAAAACGATTTCTACTTAATGTGGCGAACATTATCACAATGCAACACAATGCAACAAACCACAGCTGAAGATACGGATGTACTGATGTAGTGTGCATGTGGTATATGCAAGTGTGTGAATTTGTGTAATAGTAGGAGCGTCGGCGTATGAAAAGTTTAAAAAGTTCAATGTCCATATTTTCTTTCCTACATCATTCTTCCACGACATTACAGAAGACATGGCATCTTCATTTGTCTCCCATAGTTTTAGCTCATCTTCTTCTTCCTGCCGCCTTCTTACGACCCTGGAGAGGAAAAAACAAAAAACAAAAAATGTAAAAACCCTTTTAGAGGAACATGAGCTCTTCTCACAAATCATCTAATGCTTTTGGTACCTTCGGTGTTGGCTCATCCTCCTGTTCCTCCTCCTCTTCTTCATCTTCTTCCTCGGATTCATCTTTCGCAGCAGCTGCCTTCGATCTTCCACCACGACTAGACATCGCAGAGGATATATACACGGGGTCAGAAAGCTTCAACATGTAACTGGAAGACGTTGCTTAATGCAGAAACAGTAGCACATCTCTACCTCCCACACAGGCAGCGCTAAATGCTGCAGTCTGGCATTTTGTGATTTTCAAAATGCCACCAAACAGGAGCCAAATGTTGCTAAAAAACTCTGGTGGATGAAATCTTGATAGACTGGGCGGTAAAATGAAGTTCTGCTGTATAATGAGTAATCTAAACCAATCACAAGCCAAATATGTGTAATTGATGTGAGTGTGACTTGGCAACACATTTAACAGCCATAACAATGTATCATAGCCACAACAACCAAAATCCTAAAAGCTTTTGAACCTCAGATAGCCTGAGCAAAAGTTCCTTAATCAGAAATTAGAGTTTGTTTTACATTTCCTTTTACCATTTTTGCTTCTTCTGATAATGAACGGAACATTTGTATGGAATCCTAACCCTCAACATAACATAGGAAAGTATGGAAAGCTTCCTTATGCTATCTCCAGCAAACGTTTACACAAAAATCTCTTTATGAACCACAAATTTGTGATAAAGTTTATAAAAACGTCTGGATGATCACAAAGCTACTGAGCATCTTACGCTGGTTTCTTGGCAGGTGGCTGAGCTGATTTGGGTGGACGTCCTCTCCTCTTCTGCGGTGTCGACTCTGATTCTGAGCTGCTGAACACACACACACACACAGAGTCAAAAATCTTGCTGAAAGAAATCTTCAGTGCTAAAAGTTATTTGACGCAGGGAGGCTCTTCGTTTCTTACCCTTGTGATCGCCGTGACGCCCGGGCTTGCCTTCCTCCCTTGGCCTTCACCTCCATATTTTCACTACTTCTGTCATCCTCTTCTTCCTCATCTTCTGCTTCCTCCTCCATCCTCTCCTCTTCGTCCTCCTCCTCCTCCAGCTCTTCCTCTGGTGGTGGAGCTGCTTTCTTTCGCCCTCTCTTCCCTTTAGAGGGTGTATCCTGACTAGTGGTACTGGACTTTGGAGGCCGTCCCCTGCGTCCTTTTTTTGGCGGGCTGTTCTGTTCGTCTTCTGGCCGATTGTCCTCGTCCCACTGATCCTCTGATTCGGCCGCTGAGGTGGTGTTGGCTGCCGCCTTCTTGCGTCCACGCTTTGGCTTGCTGTCCTGGTCATCACTTGAGGTCACGCCTCGCTTGCGGCCACGAGGTTTTTCTATTTCCTATAAAAGAAAGAAGAAATGTTGTTCTACAGAGGACCAACAGTTTTACTGCGTATAGATAAAACCTGTCATTCAAAAATCAATGATTGTGGAATACAAGCTAAAACGTACTTATAAATACTACTACATACTGGAATATTTGAGGTTGAAGAACCTTGTTATAAACTTCTTTAAATGACAAAAACACTCAACTACACTGATGCGGAACACAAAGTTGATGCGGCAGGCGTGTAGAGACTTTCTGATACGGATATACACAACATGTACTTGCTTAACCTATCGTGAAATAAATCCAGCTGGTGTTTGCACAGTAGAACCAAAACACAGAAGAACAAGAGTTTATAACTGGCAACACTCAGCTGAATCATAGCAACACAGTCGTTTCTTCTCCTCTTAGGCTATTGTGTCTCAGTTTCTGTTCATTCATGCACTCATAGCACTGATTAAGGAAATGTAATACTATATAATAGTAACTGAACATGACATTTCTCAGCGTGATCAGTGACGATGCTTTTCAGATATTGACATACAAGGTCTGACAGACTCTACTGTGATGGCTCATCACTGCAAAAATAATCTTTAAAGAAGCTTTTATACCTTGTCAGTGCTGTCTGCTCTTTTTAGGCTGATATCCTCATTTTCGCTGTGATCCATTTCAGTGCTGTCGTGCCTAAAACAGTAAATATTAATTTTTAATATGTTATACATGAACACAGAAACACAAGGAAGATGCAAAATGAGAAATAAAGGTCACAGAGGTCAATGAGCATCTCGTTGAATGTCTCAACTCAACTCTCATTACTTTTCATTTGGTAATCAGATTAGATTAAGAGTACATTCTACAAAGGCTTGAACATCAAATGGTCTTGTACCTGGTCTTGCTGCGCTGCGGAGAGCCTGGGTTGGATGAAGAGTTGTCGTTGCTGACAGTCTCCATTCGAAGAGCTTTACTCTGGAGCTGTTTCCCCGCAGATGACAGCGGTTTGTTTACTGCACCTAAGATGTTCGCTGATTTTGGCTTGAAGAGGAGGGACAAAAGAAATGACAAGGGCAGAGTGTGACGTGTGTTCTACAAAATCCAGAATTTGATCACAATTTCAGAGGTTTGATTGAACTTACCTTCCTGGAGTAAAGAATGCCTTCATCTCTGGGGGGAGATAGTTTTTTGTGTTGCTGAAATTCTGAAACACAGGAGTTGTATCTGTTAATAAAGCATTTTGGCAACAAGAGAACAACAACAACAACAATCTAGAATAAAACAAAAATTATTATTTAAAGCTTTGTTCTCTGCTGAAACACCAAAACATCACTTTGCTTAAAATAAGAATGGATGCTTTTGGGTGCAGATGCCAACCTTGTCGGGTTTGGTGAAGAAACCAGAGGGCAGCACGGGGTCTTTTGGGGACTCCAAGCTGTAGGTGGTGCTTTTTGACATGATAATGTGCATGGCTACGTCACACACTGTGTAGAGCTTCTATACAAGAAAAGACAAAAGCCTGGTCAGCAGGGTGGTGCTCCACATGTCAGTTTATATATCTGTGTATGTAAACTTGAAGATTAAACGATACCTCATTGGTTTTGGGATCATTGGGGGCCTGCGCATCTTTCGCCTGTTTGATGTTCTCCACCATCTTCCTTATAAAGGCATGGCTGTTGTTCTCATTCTTGGCCATGATAATCTCAAGAACAAACCACAGAGCCCTGAACAGGGGGGAAGTTTGACATCAACAGTGCTATATGCTTTTAGCATTTTTCAT
Organism: Channa striata; assembly: GCA_033026295.1. Classification (NCBI taxonomy): domain Eukaryota; kingdom Metazoa; phylum Chordata; class Actinopteri; order Anabantiformes; family Channidae; genus Channa; species Channa striata. Next base: position 8,105,123 of record CM065182.1, on the reverse strand, counting down.
AAAACACTCTGTTACTGCTATATTTTATGAATAATAGTAGTAAAAATATTTATATTCTCTTGGTGTCTTTGTGTTTTTTCATAGGCAACATACAGTAGCTGCATTACACCAAATAATATGACTAATGTAAAACTTGCTTTACTTACTCTTTTATTTCTTTGAGCTGCTCAATGTCTTGCACTTTGATGTAGTCTGGGTCATGTGCCAGAAGGTGGATGGTGTAGGGCACCACATACTCCGGCAGCAGAGAGAACAGCTTGTCTGTTGGTGCACAGGATGTAAACATTACAACAATGTCACCTCATCACATCAGTGCTCATGATTACCACCATATGCACTGACGTGGACTATAAGGATAGCAATTTATGAACATTCTTTCTGACATACTACTTATGTTCATCCTTAACTTTGAATACTTTTAATACTACACACTTGAAGAAGATTGATTTGATTCAGGGACATGTCAGTGCCTAAAAACTGAGTCCTTATCTCAATAACACTCAACCAGTTTGGGATTACAAGAGACAAGACACTAGGGAAGATTACATCCACAGAAGGACTGATGTTCCAAGCATCTTTGAGACCAAAGTGGTAAACAATATAGCACTGATTTATTGTTTTTATTGTGCTTTTATTTGTTTGAGAAATATAAAAGGACTTATAGGACTATTTGGAAAGCGTCCTCACATTATCTTTAGTGCCTACAAAAAATTGCAAAACTATAAAAGTCTCAAATAAAAAAGGAACTTAATTCACAATCCATAATTAATAAAACAAACTGTCTATATACATATTATAAAAAGGAGTAAAAAAAAAAGAAAAACTGTGGTTAAATATCCTCCGAAAGGTTTCGTATGTTTGTTCAGGCTCTTTACCGCTGATGGCAGCGTGCTGTTTGAGGTACTCTCTGCGTATGTTGACGTTTTTCACCAGACACTGCCGAGCGTGAGCCCTCCTTTCTTTAACAGGGTCCTTGGCACACAAAGCAAACACCGCCATGTATTCCAATGGCAGACGGAGGCGGCACAGGCCCCGGTGAAGCTTCTGGGAAAAACACTGCCGCACCTGGTAACACTCATCCTAGACCGCAAATAATGGCAAATGATGATTACAAGGACGAAATGGATGATGAAATGATTCAGAAAAATACGAGGAGGAGATGCAAAAGTAGAGTAAAGCTGGGTGTTGAAGAGAAAATTAAATCTGATGCTGGTACATCATTTTAAAACTAGCCGAAATCAAAACCTGTGACGTGCGGGTTCTTACATTGATGACGAGAGCACAGAGCTGATACTGCTCCAGTGTGATTATTTCGTGATAGCAGGGCTCCTGTGCCAGCTTCAGTAAGGCACATGCTGCTGCTAGCCGCAGCCTCGACATGTCAGGTTTACTGGTGATGAGGAAACAAAAATGTATTTATATGTGCACAAACATCATCCAATGTCCACAATTACAATTAAAATTCAATCCTACAGGTGAAATTACAAGATCACTACCTTTTTTTGAGTAGTGATCTTGTAGAAAAGCCTTTTTCCCTAAAAACAGGTAATAAAATAAAAGTATGGGCTTGGTTATTTACCCCATCCTGCCCTGCTCAGTTAGGTCTCCATCACTGTGTAGAATTGCAGTAAGCATCCTCAGGGTGGAGTTTCCTGATTTGCTCTGGTTGTTCTTGACTCCAAGTAACCACCTCACCATCAACTTTATGCCCTGGATCTAATTTGAGGGGGGAAACATTCAAATTAAATGGACATGTCTCCTACAAAGTTTGTCTCAGTCAGATCAATATATACAGCAGTGGATTAAACAGGCATGGCTTAAACAGAGATACATCCAGGTTCACTGCTGACCTTGGCCTGGGTCTCTGGGGACACTTCGTCATCAGGAACCCAAAGTTTGGTCGTTTTCTTTCCTGGAATCTACAGACATAACAAATATTACAGTCAGTCCTACTTCACAGCAAATGGAAAGAGAGCAAATATGCTGATCATAAAACTGAAAATAATCAAATACTTCTGACTGACAAAAAGAGCTCAACATGTGTATATGTGTGTACCCTGTCATTCATGAGCAGATCCTTTACGATGAAGTTGGCGACTAAAGATTTTAGCGGTGCAGCAAACTGTTCTGGAGCCAGCTGAGCCAGGTGACCCAGGGTGGTCAAAGGAGTAATAAGCTGTTCCAGATTAGCAGGGTCCAGACCTTTGTGTAAGGGCTGGAGAAACACAAACACAAAAAAATTCATTGACAGGAGTTTTCAGTTTGAAAGAGGGGATGACCTCCTGATTTAATACTATGGAAAATTATTATTTCATTTGGGATTGATTTACTTATTGAACATAGGGTTAATGCTAAAATAACATCAGGAGGGTTTCTTTTTACAGTATCTTAATATTTTACAAAAATAGGCAGCCTGAATTGAAAGAACACATTAAATATAAAAACTGTCAAACCACAACATGTGGGATTTGTTTAACAGAGACTGAAAAGTTTCGTTTTTCTTCAAAGTCAGTGTATGAAACAGAAAAAAAGGGGGGTGAGGGTGGGGGGTACTAACTGACCTCAAAGATTTGAGCGAAGTGTGTGTCTCTGTTGCTGAACATAGCGTTGATGCAATGAATGGCATACTTGGCCTGGCGAGGAGGGCCTCTCTTGGCTTTGGCCTGCAGTACCGGCAGTAAAACACTTGGGGGAGCAGGCAGGGGGAACACAACAATCAGCAGAGTTTTATCATAAATCACAAGAGTTCTATGTGCTGAAGGCAAACTTTGCAGTCCAAAACATAAAACAGCCAAAGTGATCTCTAGGTATAACTGAATATTTGTGTGGGTGCAAAAACCCTGCTGTGAGTTAGAAAATTAATATCCCCATCAGGGAAAAATTAAAAAATAATACAAAATATCAGAACATACATTTTGATGTGAGGGAAACTTTCTTCCATCTTGCTGCCCGTGTTCTTGAAGATCTGCAGCGCAGCCTCTGCCACCTTCTCATCATCCATCTTCAGACAACCCAACAGAGACTCAAACGTCTCTGCAGAGTGGAACGAAACTGGATGCGTGAAAGACAGCACCTGTGTAGAATGAAAAATACGGGGTCAAACACCGGAAAAACCCAAGAATTGCAAGACATTTTATTGGATAATCAAAAAAAGGCAATAATGATAAACTCACTAATTAGATTAGGTTTTAATAACATTATTAACATGTTATGTAATGACTGCTGCTTCTTGCAAAACTGCAGGGGTGACAGTTTCATCATCAAATTTTAATGTTGTTAAAAAAACAAAAAAACGAATGCAGAGAGGAACCCAGCTGACATTTGAGTTTCTCTGTTTATGGTATTTTTACCTTTAGTAGTTCTAGTCCTGCTCTGATGGCCTCTTCAGTGGGAACACCTTCCTCCTCATCATCAGCTGTCCCATCTATAGATTTGTTGACCTGTTTTATCAAAGCACTGATAGACAATGACAGAAAGTAAAAAGAAAGATTTTTTAAAATGCAATGCATAATGCCACCAAATATGACTGGTCTTTGTACTTCATATGATGTACAATGACAGGCAGCCATTCCTACCTGATGGACTCTGTGTCAATGTGAACAGGAGCAATCCTCTCTAGAAGAAACTTGACCATTTCCAGAAATGGATTGCTGGGCTGTTTGGGGCTGCCGAGCTTTTTAGTGATGTCTCGCTGAAAACATGCAAAAAATGAAATAAATGTAAATTATTATGAAAGAGTTTTTTTTAATAGTTATAAGGTTTTTAGGTTAGGGACATTGTAAACAAAAAAAGTGATCTGTAAAACTAAAAACTAGTCACTAATGGATCATCACAAATTCAAGACACTGATAATGTGCCAATTGGATGCTACAGCAAAACAGGAAAGATTCAGACTGAAGCTGTTTAAGAAACCTACAAATTTGATCCTACTTTATCTCTATCTAGGTTTTCATTTGAAAAGGGCTAAAACAGTGGAGGGATGACAGTTGTGTTTTAGGATATTTTAAATACTGTAAATATTGTAAACGTAAGCACAGACATCAGTACTGACCACACAGACTTCAGCCTGCTTGCAGGAGCAGGAGGGGCTGACCAAGGTTTCCAGCTGATCTCTGATTCGCTCATCATCATCCAGGAGCTGAGCCAGCTTCTTCACAAAATCCTGAGCCTTGCCTGGGTCTGGCAGGTTCCCTGCAGACAGAGAATTAAAAGCTGTTGTCTGCATGGGATATGGTGAGGTCACTTTGTGTCAGCTATGCCGTTTGAATTTAAATTCTCTTTCCCCATTTTAAACTAGCGTGGCAGTTCAAATTAGTAATGCAAACTACTTCACACAAATTTGATATAATAAATGCAACTCAGTCCATTTGTGAGAATTCTTACTTGTTATCACCATGACTTTGGCGAATACAGCTTTGTTGGTTGCTTCAGACTACAGCAGACAGACAAACAATACAATGAATTAAAAATTGTTTGGAAAAATGAAGCAAGAATATTGGTATTCTTTTAAATGTGTAACTTACCTTGGGTTTTTTGATCAAGTCTAACAAGTCTTTGACATGATGTCTGAGCAGATTCTGGCACTTCCACATCTCATTCAAAGCTCTGAGAGTAACGGAGAAGGAACAGACAAAAGTTAACATTAAAAACAATTAATTAGGAGGAGGTAGTAAGACAAATGTATAAATAAAAAAGGCCATCCTCTGAACGTCTAGTCAACAGAGCATCACATTCTTTTCCAAATCCTCACTTTTACACAACAAACAGGATCTTTTTTATGTGTATATTGTCAGAATGAGGGAAAAAACTTACTTGACAGCATTTGTGTCGAGAGTGGCATACAGATAATAAAGACACTTCATCCTCTCAGAGGTTTCCAGGTTGTGAGGAACCATGTACTGGGCAAAGACCCTCTCCACTAGCAACCTGTGCACAAGGTAAAGATTTTAATTACCGAAAAATAAAGAACCTTCAGCTAAACATAACTGTTTGTCCCTATTAGTGTCCAGCATTAGATTTCATCATAAGAAATCTATGTGGCCTGGTATGATCGCCTATGAAAAGTTTGGGACAACGCCTGAAAACAAAAAAACAAAACAGGGCATATACAAAACTTTTATTATTTGGATAAATTAATTTCAGACGTTGTAAGAGAGCATCTGCTGCAAATGCATGTTTTTATGGTTCCTGCTTTACTTTAATACAGTTCCACATATTCATATACTAAACATCTGCCTGACGCAGTAGTGACTTTTCTTGTTGGCAGCAGAAGGGCGCCCCCACAGCACAGCCATTCTAAATGTAACTACATCTCCAAGACACTCTTCTGCAGTTAGATCTGACACCATTGGGTTTTGTGCATTTGTTGGGCATTTTGTCATTTAGTTTTTGCCTTTGCCTTAACTGGCTCCTCTACCATGTCAGCAAGTGACATTTCACTGAATGGCTGTCAACAACCCCTTCACAGTTACTGTAAGTGCACCAGCAATAAAGTGAAGCGAGTAATGCTGCAGTGTCCTGTCCGGCTGCTTCAGTAAGAGTGTGTTTTTTTTTTTAATCTCTTTCTTTATCTATATGTGTGTGTGTGTGTTTGTGTTTATGGTTATAGATACACAAAAGAATCTTGCCTTATAAAACAGCTGTGACTGATTTATATTCTGTTGCCCTGAAGCTACAGTAGATGATCACATGGGTATCTTCTATAGTTTTCCAATTTTCAACTGAGAAACTGCCGAACTAAAAATATGAATTTGCTACTGTGAACACGAACAACTTCTCTAAGGAACTCAAAAAGTTTCATCATTCGATTTTGCTCCAATTTTAGAATAACAGAGACACATACACACCAACCTGTCATCAATGCTGTTCTGGTAGTAAATATGGAGCAGCTTGTCTTTGATCCAGGAAATCTGTTTAGAGGCCTCCCTCCCTCCCTCTCCCTGCAGCGAGTACTTCCTGTAGATTGATGCCAGGCCCATCATTGCTTCCTTACGTACACGCCACTGATAATGGACGAAAAAATATATAACTGTGAGACCACTGCCTCTTATGACATCTAGTTAAAGCAGATGACAACTGACTGTATTGCTTAAAAAGAAAGATTGACATACTGCCAGGGAGGGTGATAGGAAATTTCCAGTTTATGAAAAGAACAAAACAATTCAATATGGTGTTGATAGGATGTATTAGTTACAATGTACTGTAATCAATCTTTTAGGAATGAACAGCAGTTTTTTTCCCTGAAATAAGTACAATAGGATGGACAAATTATGTAAACAAACCACATTCTGTTGTTCTGTATCCAAAGTTGGAGTGTTGGACAAGAGAGGCAGGTTCTCCCTCAGAGAAAAATACATGTGGTAGTGTTCAAATACTAACCACCAAGAGCTGTTGTTTAAAGTCAACAGTAATAGTAAGTTTAAAAAAAAAAATCATCATCCCCTCTATACAACACACTGAAAAGCTGTAGGGAAACACAGTGACACTTCCTAACTTTCACAAAATTTGAACACTTACTCTCTTGTCCAAGGTCCTCTCCTTTACAATATTGAGCAAGGAATCGTTGACTAGAGACAGGTCTTTCTTGGCAGCAGTTACAATGGAGACTATGACATCATGGCGGATGGCCTCCTCTGGGTCATGGGATCTGACCCTTAAATACTCTAAGGACAGAAAACACAAACAAATAAGAGACATGAGAAAAAAAAGCCATTGAGCATCACTGTATTGTATGTAAACACATCCAAACAGGTGGGATATCTGACATTATCAGGTCACATGGGGCTGAAGCCTATTCCAGCTGTCACTGGGCGAAAGGCGGGGTACACCCTGGATAGTTCTATCCATCGCCAACACAGAGACATACACAGACTGGACTTGGCTATAACAGGGTCCAAAATAAAGGCCACAGCTGGCAGGTGGATTCAAACCAGGGACCCTCTGGCCCTTGAAGTGGCAGCGCTAAACACTCATACAATAGCAACACTGATTGCATCCATTTCGGCTGATTTACCTGTAAGGTCTTTGGCCAGGTCTGGGTGGTTCATGAGACAGTGGCTGGCAAACTTCACACACTCTAGTCTGATGGGCACATGGATGTCATTAAACCTTTTGTGAAAAGAAAGGAACATGTCAACAACTTTACAAAATGACATAAGCATACAGTTATCAAGGTAAAACCAGAAATAAGTAATATACTACTACATAGTGTGTTTGATTGAAATTAAGAGAATGGATGTGACTTTTTTTGTATCCCTGTCTGACATTTACCCAGGACTGAACCTCCAGTAGGAATGAATAAGGTACAATAAAAAAAAACTGCATGTGCTAAAAAACTAATCTCTACATTTTCTATACTTTCAATTAGAATTATTAATTATTAAATATGGATACAAGAGCTTTTTCAGACTTTTCACAAATCTGTGGAAACCCACCTGCCCAAGTAACACTGCCAGAGCGGTTTGTTCTGCGCAGCCAACTCGGAGTCCTTGGCTCCAAACATCTTAGCCAGCAGCTTCACCACCTGGAGCCTCTCATCATTATCGTTACTCTGCAGATACAGACGGAAGGAGAGAGAGAGAGAAATGATGCACAGAATTTGGCTGTGTCATTTAGACAGACATGCCAAGCCATTTACATTAACTTCGTTGGCAACATTACCATTTTCATAACACAGCAAGACAGCAGTTTGATTGGTAGCAAGTTGTGAAGAACAGAAAACAGAGGATAAAATGAGGAAAACAGAAAAAAAAAAGGAGGGACTGGAGATGAAAAGGAAGAAATTTAGTAGGGAGAGAAAGATGAAATGAATGAGAGTGAGAGAAAGGACTGAGCACACATAAGAGAGAGCCTGTGTGTAATCTGTGGGGAAGAGATTTTATCGCAGCTATTATTTTGAGAAGACAGCAGAGATCTACACTCCGTCTGAACAGTTAATGAGTGTTATCCATCAGCAGGATGCCTTTATGAGACACAGCAGAAGCAACATTATGCTGACTGGCTGACTGCTTTATCTTTCTAATATGAACCAACAAACCTGCAGAGAAAGTAAAAATGTGCAAATCTGTATCTAATGGATTAGAGAACATGGGTTATTAGTCTTATATGTGTGATAATGCTCATAATAAAAATAAAACCACCATTGCCTCTTCTTTCATATGTTAACACTGCACATCATCATCTTACGTATACAACTATAATAACTGAATTATATGCAAGTGTATATGACAAATTATACGTTTAGATATTATTATTAAATATGGTATGGAAACAGTATGTTTGGATACCTTGAGTTTAAACTCAAGCTGTGGCAGCACAGACAGCAGCAGGTGGCTGTCTATGTTGTAAAGCTCCAAAATGAGGTCGAAAACATGCTCCGACAGATCACTGACTGACGTCTTTCCCAGCATCAGCACCTGGTTGAAGAACTGATAAAGAAGAGGTGAGATTAATTGCTTTGATGTATATGAGACATTGTCAGTCATGGTCTTGCGTTTGAAACTAACATTACTCATATACGATTCGGTTTTCATGGCACGCATATGCAATCCAATTTCTACAGAAGGGTCAAAAATAAGGTGGAAAACATCTATGGAGCTGATAGTACTGTTCATGAGTCACCAAGTCTCCAAATTTATCCAATACCAACAGTTTCAAAAACTCTGAAGTTATCACATAAAGCTGCATGTATGATGTCAACCTCAACATGAATAGCTGGATACATCTAATGTCATAAACAGCAGACTTAAAGATCCAGCAAATCACTTAGGACCATAATTTCCTTAGATTTCCTTGTCTAAGAAGTACAACATTTCTAGTGTGGCTGCTTGTATTTAAAGCAGGTTCAAGTCCTCTGACAGTGTGTCCCATTGGGATACAAAAGAAAAACCTTTAAAGCTACACTATACACCATTCAAGTTAAAACTTTTCAAGTCAACTGTAAAAATTTAAATGAAGAACAAACAGTCAGGGACTAAAGTGAAGGGGGGTAGACATATCCAAGAAATATTCTTACATTTGTGATGTATGGCTCAATAGCCTGAGCAGTCCTCTTCAGTAAAGCTTTGGCCAGGTCATACGCTTGTTTGTTCAAATTCTAGACAGAAAAATAAACAGCTGATGAATAAAACAAGAGGTCAAAGTACATTTTCAAAACATGTCTGGGTGTCATAAACTACATATTTTGTGAAAAATAGGAAGGTGCTCCATAATTTCTCATTTTCCCACTCTGAACAATCCTATTAGGAGAACTAAAGCAGACAAAGCTGTCTACGGACTGATTTACCTTTTCTCACCTGCAGGGGTCTCACTGAATTACAGGGTATAGAAAATTACATTGGCTCCAGTAAACAGACAATATAAATTAGCTTCAGAGTGCACATTTTAGCTGCTTTGACTTTTATTAGCATCTGTGGATCAATGTAAAAAAAAAATGTATGTTTTGTGTGCGTTACATATGTTATATACACACCTTGTGTGCAGGCACCAAGTTGACCAACACAGTGTCCAGCAGTTCTTGCGAAACAGTGTCACCCTCACAGATGATGGAGCTCATCAGATCCACCATGTGCATGTGCACCTTCTGGTTGTGGCCATTGCTAGGGAAATAAAGCAACAGGGGTCAAAGGTCAAGGATGCTATTGTCACACATCTTAAATTCTAACATTCAACCCAACATCCCATAAAAACAGCAACTTAAAATTAACTGAATTTCAGCCAAAATAAAAAAACAACGACACTACCAAAAAAACCATAAATAAATAAAATAAGACCAAAAATCTGTGACTTTTTAACTGCAATTTACTTTGCTGGCAGTAGGCATTTTATGTCGATTTGCCATTGTCACTTGGAGGAGGTTTAATATTAGAAACAAACTGGTTTTACTGATTTTGCATGGGAGGGAGAGTGTACGTGCTCATAATGATCTGCATTTCCGTGAAGGGTAAAGCGTATCATCACGTTTTGTATCTCAGTGACTCCTGTCCACAAAGCTGCCAGACATAACTAGTCTCATTACCTCCTATACACTGAAAGAGTCACAAAAACATGAGAGCTGCATTCCACTGCAGCCTCTAACTCACTGCAAATGTTTCAAATAGGAAGCAGAGCTCTTTAGATTCTTCCTATCTAAAAAAGCATTGTGCTGGCACATCCTTGACACACAACCACATTTTTGTTCCAGTGGCAGACATCCAAATACTGTACTGCAGAATTCAGCCCTGAAGGTTGTGTTGAGCAGAGCAAATTGAAAAAAAAAAAAGAGGAATAAAGGGAGAGGAGAGTGTGCAATCAAAGAGAATCAAGCAGACTGCTACTGTGCGGTTTCAGGGTGTAGCAGTGGAGATAGACTGAGGTGTTAAGAGAGGATTACAGAGGCTCATTTCTGTTGTTCCTGTAAAGACTGCTGTAGCCTAAAACAGGAAGAAATGAGTCGAAATTCACATTAAGGCGCATGTTGCATGAGGATAACATCACTTACTTGATGACCTGGAAGAGTGTTCTGTAAAGCTGGGTGAAGATCTCATTGCTGTCTTCAAGCTCAAAGCAAATATTATAGGACTTCACCCATGCTATGTTCTGCACAAAAAGACGATGCAGAACGTTAGTGGTTATGCAATTTGCTATGGATATGCAAAAAAAAAAAACAAAAAAAAAAACAACAGATTTCTTGGATACTGTCTACATTTTGCAGGTGTGTGGTAGACCCTATGAAATTGCTGGAGGCTATCGGATATTAGGGCATTATTAACCTTTCATTTGTTAAAGTTACTATCACTATTTATAAGCAAATAGCTGCTGATATACCTACAGCAGCTATAGTGCAAAGTTATCAAACAATTATTTCCGTATCTGATATTTAATTTCTTTTAGCTCTGGTATTGGTATCCCAGTTTGTTCGGCAGGTAGGAGGATGGTGAGGGCTTGTTAGTTCTGACAGGAGCAGGACAGTAAATTTTTTCAACTTTTTCAATAAAAAAAGATGTCTGCTGCTGCAAAAATGTTACAATTAACTAAGCCTCTAATACAGTATATGCTTTTATGGTACTGTTGCTTAATTGACTGTTTCACTGTTGTTCCAACAAGCCTAAAACAATTATTAAAATTTCTTACACAGGCTTTTTAATGACATCTAAATGAACCTGCAAACATTAGTTTTTTTACATACAGAGGAAGGAAACTCTTTTAGACTTGTATAAATTTTTGACTGTTGGTTTAAAAAATGTTTAGATGGAGTGTCTGCTGCAGACTGAGAGAGATAAAAAAATGCCAGATCACTGCAGATAAACATGTTTCCTTTAAGAATCTGTTGCAGAGCAAGAGTGCATATTACCAACGCATCCTCCCTCGACATTCTTATTTAGCTTCTGCATTATTTGATGTTCTATACTTACATAAGATCTATTTAAAAACCAAGAGTCAATAAAAGGTCACCTTTCAATGTTTTCAATACTTATTTGTATAAAATACAATATTTACCATACTGCACAGTAAAGCTTAAATGTCAAGCTTGGATCCAAAAATACATTTTTAAGAAGAGAAAGTAAATTAAGGGTTTCAAAACATTTGAGTCTTCTTTTATAAAACACCACTCAAAAGATGTGTACCATCCTTGTGGATACAGGCACAAGGATGGCAAAACGCAAAACGTACAAGTTTGTTGAAGTCCAACAAATCCACACGCACATTTTACCGCTATACTTGTGAGGATAATCATTGACACAATGCAATACCTAGCTCCTAACATCACAACTGAATGCCTAACCCTAACTAAAACTAATCCTAATCCTGAGCCCAAAACCCAGTCTTGACCCTCAAAAATCTCTCTAAAGTTGTGATGACTGTCCTCACTTCCTAAAAATGTCCTCAATCTTTTGGTAAAAAACTAAATTTGCTACTGACTAAGTAGTATCTACAGGAACACACACAAAAAGAAAAGAGTTTTCCCTCTTATCAACGGCAACTATCGCTGGTGGTATTAGCTAGTTACTGGTAATCACATAAGGGCTTCTGCCTGTGGTCTGATTAATGAGCGCGTTCATAACCAAAGACTGTTGTCACGAAAAAGGCACAAAATTCTGCAATATCCTCAAACTGTCACATAAATACTTTAAACTCGTCAACTTAATAGTTTGGAATCAACAACTCCGGTCCCAGCGTACACATAATAAGGGATTCCACATAATTAAGACTTATTAAGCAGATTCAATCTTAGAGTCACACACCTCAAGCAAATAGAAATATCTGTTGAACTGAGCACTTTTGGTGTCCTCCAATCCCTTTAGCTGTCTGGTGATGAACATGAAAATGTCCTGGAGACAAAAACAAACAAGAAACACACATCATAAATGCACCACACACAAAATAATTAGGAAAACCTAGCACAGAACAAGTTTTCAGCCAAAATATTCAGAATGAGCAAAAAATCTCTTTTTCTACAGACACTGACACTTTAAAGATTGAACAAAGAAAAACAAAAGAGTCAGGTATGCAATACTTAAACCGGATTTGGAGTCCGTCTAATAAACAGCTCGTAAAAATGGCTCTGCAAAAAGTATGAGTCACATCAAGCCTCCAACCAAACGCTGCACAAATTTTAGTTCCATGCTAGCAAATGAAAACAAATCGATTGAGCACAGAAAACCCAAAAGGCTTATGTAAAACTGTAATCCGGTTGGAATTGAGAGATTTCTTAATTATTTGGTTTCACCCTCATAAGGTTTTACATACCTTCAATTTATCTGGGGATGTGTAGGGTGCCTCTGGGGCATATATCCTGAATATGTCTGCCAAACAGCAGGCCACCAGCAGACGCACATCCTTGTCTGGGTGTTTGAGGAAAAAGTCTGAAGCTAGGTGAAGGGCCAGGTTCAGGTACAGCTCCTTTTCCTCCTCTGAGTCCTGGTCCATGTCCATGAAGGTTTTCACAACCATCTGTGTGAGAGATGGGGGATAATTAGAAATCAGCAAAGGTGCCAAAGTATTACTGGTTTAATTGGCTAAATCGATAAGCGGTTGTAAATATGGACGCAGCATCAATCAAAGACAATGAGTTTTAAAATCAACGAGCTTTTAAAAACATTACAAACATAAGATAACAACACTAAATTTGCATTGTGATGCATCATGTTAATGAGCAATAAGTGAGAAAATAATAATTATTACTAAGCAATAATGACTTATAACATTTAGCTGATTTTAAAAGAAAATACAGCATAATCCTTCAGTTATGTGACCAAAGCCTGAAAGTTCCTGCTGATACACACAATAAACACGCTGTGACAGAAAGGGAGGAAAAAAGCTTACCTTGAGCCTGCGGACCATCTCCTCTTTGGAGATTTTGTCAGAGATCTCCTTGACCCCCGGAGGGTAGGTCACCTTCCCGTCTGCGGCTCGAGCTTTAGAGTGAGCCATCCTCTTTAGCTCTTTACTGCCTGGGTAAAGAAACAATCATGTTTGATAAAAATTAAATGACTTGATGACAGTAAGTGAGACAGAAAAGAAAGGGTCTATAAATCCAACTAGAAGAAATGCTGAACCAAAAGCAAAAAATATTGTCAACTCTTTCGAACCCAAGGCAAATCTTTTTAATACATCCAAGCCTCCAATAAATCTACAATGGCACAACTTCTGAAAAATTCTGCGTGGTATTCATAGCATGGTAATAGCTTTCCACCAGCTGAATTAAGGATGAAATTGCTGCATTCAGACAGCAGGCCGACTTTCCACTGCGAGTTGCTACATTATTATCTTCCACATTTAATTACCATAGCCACCATTCTGTCCATACACTCAAACCATGTTTGGGACATTCAAACAATCCAAAATGTGTTCCAAGTTTTAATTTAGTCCACTGTTTTTTAGCCAGATATGTTGTGCTGGACTGTGGTAACTGCTAATAAATATTTGCATGTATCAACATGCACATATTTCTTGTCCATCACACATATTAAAAATAGCAGAAAGGTGCTTAATTTTTCTTCTACATTTTACAAACATTTCCTCTTTTCAGATGAAACTTAACTCTGACTCGTCACACAAGTTTGGGTTCTACCCAGGATTTCTGAGTATAACAGAGGTCAAAGGAAAATGTGCAATTTAAAAAGCATTGTCATAGAACAAACGTATGCAATTAACCAGAGCCTTGTGCTCACAGTTTATAGGAATTTTGTGATTAAAAATAAATGTAATGTCACCTGTCATTTATTCAGTCTCAAACAAGGGCAGATCAGCCAATTTAAGTAAATTGCAGACAAGCAAGAAATGAAAACAACAGAAAGCCACAAATACATGAGCCATCCTTTTTTTATTATGCGACTATTCTCCTACTCAGTGGATGTAGCCTGAGTGAAAGCCTCACAGGTCAGGAGATGCTGCAGAAAAGCGAGCCTTTATTTATGATACTGTGTCTGCATGGTAAGGCACTCACAAGCAGAAAACATCATTGTTTCCTTAGATGTAAATTATGTAAAGTGCATATTATAGGGTAAATTGTAAACGGATTTCCAAGGACCAACGATTTACTTTTCTAGGCAAATGAAGATATAAGTGCAGACACCTACTTTATGATCACTTTGAGCTCAAACAGAAGAGAAATTGAAAGTCTGCTCTTTGGCTGAGTTCCATTTGGCTATGTCGGCGCACATGAGCTCTCCCTCCCTCTGCTCCGCCACACTCTGCGCAGTGCTTTAGGTAGTTGTCTTAATGACATTCAATAAATGAAAAATTCTCCAACACATACTAATCAAGCTGAAATAATTGAAATTCTGATTTGCTCGAAGGACAAGCCCAAGAACTTTTATAAGTGATTACAGCTCTGTGCACTTCTGCCTTGGCTACACAATGCATCTGGGTCACGGGGGGGGGGGGTTCATCAACAGCAACTCGTTACTTTAAAATAAGTTTTGGAGCATCTTTTGGGGGAAAAAAGTTTAATTGAAACGTTTAGCATATTAAATAAATGCCAAACTTCAACTACGGTAAAACTTCAGTTTTCAATGGTGAAAATGACTGACAAATAAGTTGTAGACATCACCTTTGACTGTCCAGAGACTGACAAGAAATGTCACATTTTATGAGCTAAATTAATTCAGTTTTATTTCTATGAGTCAAATAAATATTATCCATATTAATAAAATGAGACACTATACATGGGTTGTGACATCTGATGATCAATTAGTCATATAGAGAAGACGTACAGGAAAAGTGTCAATACTGAACAACCATACCGCAACTAGGTTCTTAGCAGTGCTCCTCCAAAAACTGCGTCTGCAAACTTGGTTTGCTGGTGAAGGTGAATCACAAAGGAAAACTGTTGCTTACAATCAGGGACTGCTTACAATTAGGATATTTAGGAAAGTACTTTACTGTTAAACTGTGTCTAACAAATTCCAAACTCATGTTCTTTAATAGGCTGTAAACAATCTTGTGCATCTTTCCTTTCCAGATCACAACCGGCTCAATTTCTGTCCTAATTTCACAAGTTTCCGTTTTCTTCTCCTAACAAATTTGTTGCAGAAGAAAGCCAGATGTGGATTTGTACAAGGCAGTGTTTTTATTCAGGTCAAATAAAAAGCAGCTATTGGAGCAAGGATGACCCATGATGATTTCCTGGATTTCTGACTGGAATTCAGAACTACATAGCAAAGGAAGTAGCCGTTAAACTGTCACATTTTCACTCTGTTCGCCATGCAACTCAGATTCTTTTCCTACTTTAATTGGTAAAGTTGCCTGAAATGTGGAATACAAACACTGATCAGCCTCTTCATTACGCACAACTGTTCAACCTAATGCAAATAAATACAACGGCTCTGCAATGATTTCTACTTTTTCCTCATTTTTCAGTTAAAATAAAAGGTGTCAAGGTGTCTGAATGGTGATAATTCCCTAGTGGACTCCCTAATGGAAAAATGTCTCATTGCATATATAAGTTATTAAATTTATGGACAAATTCAACTTTTATATTGTAACTACTGTGTTGTTGGTGCCTTTCCACAAATTCTCTAACTTTTGCCATTGAAGGCAAATTGAATAGTATGAAGCAGTCCAGGCCGGAAGGTCTGACAAAAGTCATTGCCGGGTTTGATTTAGAGGCCAGACCACAATATTGGGTTTTTAAAAAATCACAAAAACAATTTTCCTCAGCTGTACTTGAGATTTTGTACACACAAACACACACAGACAAGCAGGGCCAGACACACTGGACACTGGCAGACTGCCAAATTGCTTGGTTCTGACCTTCTTTTCTACCACACAGTTGCTGCCAAATTTGAGTGCCTCTCTCTCGGTTTACCACACTAACAGAGAAATCTGGCAGCCAATCAGAATAAATTTTTTTCTTAACGGAGGGAGACTGCCTGTGTACAATCCACCAGGGAAAATTTCACTTTGAACATGTTGAATAAGAGGCAGCAGTAAATAATCACACATGAGCAGGCTTTACAAGATATTAAAGCTCTTGAACATGGGCTACTTTCATCTCATTACTGTTCTATCACAGTCAAACACATTTATTCCCACACCAAGTGTCTTTATCTGTCTGCCGCTTCTGTTTCTCCACTTTAGCCCTTTAATGCAGCTGCCAGCAGAAATATGAAGACTGTGAGTGGTCCATCTGACCTAATCTGAACTCTGGTTTTAACCCTGTGGGTCAGAGAGAAGATTGTGACAGAGGAACAACTGGAACCAGCTGGTTTGAAGGGTGAACTCAGAGACCTACATGTTGGCATTCATTCAAACACAAATTAAGGGAAACAGGCTGAACAGGGAAGGATTGGCAACAAGTATATTTTCCAAGATTAAACGAAATAGACAAATTTTACTAAATGTGTCTGCAAAAATCAGAAAATGAGGGAATGGAAGAAGTGGAAAGGTTGGGAGAATTAGATAGCTAGGTTGGATCAAACTGCAAGGAAAGTAGTACTGCATATCTTGTAGAAACAGACAACATTGCTGAAGCAGGTCTTAGGAGACATGGTTTCTTCATGTAGCCACTAAACAACAGCACCATGACAGGAACACAAACTATCGTGGATTTGGAGAGCATGAATTTCACCTAACATACTTTGCCTCACCTTTCAGTTGGTAAATTTCTATTAAAAGGCTTTATATAAACCAAAAATGGCCATTAGTCAGATATTTTCTTACGACCATCTACTGTGTTGACGATAAGATTATTCACTAATCACAAGTTGATAGCTGTCAAAACAAATGTTCTGGCTACTGACACTGAATTTATAAAATGACATTGTGTCAATTCAGAATATGTCCTCTTGTCTTTTTGCCTTTTATTACTAATCCTCCTTTGTTGTTGTTTTCTTAAGTTATGTTAATATGAGTGATTTTCCATGAGAGTTTAATCATGTCAAGTCAGTAAAAGCAAAGCATTACACTGATATATGGTAAATCCAGCATAAAAGACCATCATAACAAATTTCAACTTTGTTCCTCTAGTTGTAGTTTGGAGAGGGCATGTACATGAATGGGGTTGCAGTTTATTGTTGATCTGTTCAACATGCACTGAAAAACTCATCTGCATAATATCATCTAGACTAGTAAATTAGAAGAAGACATATTATATATGCTAGGCAGATTAAATTAACTCTCTAAACTGTAACTATAGGAGGCAAGGAAAATCTGTGATGTGCCCTTTAAGTCATAAACCGCTGTTGATCCAAAACTCACGTACACGTGTTTTTAAAGAAACAATTAACTAGAAAACGAATATTGTTATGAACCACCAGAGAGCTAATATATTATGTTCGGATTTGGCTGTTTAGAAAAGTTTTTTGAACACAACCTGCAGTCAATCCATGCTGGGGGATGACAGACCCACTGAACAGCCACAGGCTGATGGCTGTCACAACAAACGCACCGACTCGGGACTGACTTTATTTCGGAAACCCGTCCTGCTGTCTGTGTGGTTTTCACTGCCGCTGCTCGCTCGCTCGAATCCTTTTGTCGTTTGCAGAGGTTAAATTAATAAGAGTAAACGATCACCTTGGGCATGCTGCTGTCACGCCGAGTCCTCAACAGAAAGAGAAAAATATTCCACTCCAATCTAACAAATGCATCTGGCTGACGGCCGATTCAGCAATAAATAAAGCAGCTGTGATATCAAGCAAAGGCGAGTCACAACGACAATCATTCTGCATCCCGATTGGCACGGGATTGCCATTAGCGTGCTACTATCACACGTTTCCACAATAAAAGTAAATGCAAGTTAACGCAGAATAAATCGCCGCATGAATGGAGTCCTTATGGTTATTGCACAGCAGCATGTCAAAAGCAGAGACTGAGGAATAGCTGAGACGGCTTGTTGCTGTAACGTTGACCGTGGATAATCGTGTTAGCTGCCGTTAGCTAGCTGCTATGCACATTTAGCTAGCGCCTACACTGGCTAGCATGACCGCGCTAGCGTTAGCATCAGCAATCACAGTGACAGAGGACGGACGGATAGTAACGTACCACTGAACAACACAGTCCGGCTACCAACCGTTATATGGCCACTAATAGCCCCAGACCGCTCAAACAAGCAGGGAGAGCCGCTGCTTGCTCGAGCTGCTGGGCACCGAACCTAGCGAACGGGCTAGTTTTTCAGCAGCTAGTCATTTTGCGCCCGCAGGACCTGGTCAACCAGCGCTGTGAATCGGGACACGACTGCCGAGAACAGAGGCGAACAAGGCGGGCTGCACTCCACCGCTCGGCGCTGGAAACCGAGCTGCCCCGAGCGCGCATCCTGGATCAAACCTCCCTGCTCGCAACAGCGCCCGGAGATATCGCCGCATTTTGACAAAAAGATTTTGCTTATTTGTGCATTTTCTTACCTGTTACGGTGAATTGTGATCAATCGTATCCTCCTCTGCAGCTCTCTTCCCCCTCCTCGCTCCAAAATGGCGCCAATATGTATAGATTCTGTGCCCATGAGCGCAAATCATCCGCGAGGGCGCAGCGCCACCTATAGGGCGAGTCCGCATAGACCGGCTGGGCCCTTCAAGTGTTGCTCGGAACATCCCCTAACATCATGTAAATGATTACCTAGTGATTTTATTTAACGTTATTTAATATTTAAAGACAGATTTCACTGAGTTTAAAGTGGTTACAGTCTTTAAAAACTATAAATAGTTGATTTGAGATATTCTATCCAATATTATTCTGTGATTTACTGTGTTAACTGTGCCCATAACTTAGGCTAGTTGAATAGCTTGACTAGTTTTTAAGTCAACTTATTAAATTGAAAACCAAAGTTTTTGCTCTAAAAGTGAGTGTTGTTAGCCTTTATCAGATGGAGAGTTTACTTCCTCAAAAAAGGAAAAAAACAATAAAATTGGCTTTTAGTTCTCTTGTATTTTCATTTGTAGTGGGTCTAAAGTCTGAAATGTAGCCCATATCTTGCAGTGGAAAAAAAGAAAACAAAGTCCGTTATATTTTGATTATTAATCCAAAGCGTGAATCGTTAGAAGTAGGGGCACAGGCGTATATGTGTTCACGGAGAATGACACACGCACAGCTTCTTCAACTCGAGAGGGCAGTATTCTGACAGCACGTGAACGCAGCAGCGCGCTGTGTTTTGGATGGGTTTTGGGAGGTTTTATGGGAATATTATCTTTTCAACGGAACACTCTCAAAACCTTAATGTTCTCATTAGGATAACATTCATGTTCTTGCTGTGTTGACTAACCTACATTCACAATCCATCTAGCTGTTTCTCATTAGTGCTATTCATGTTTTAAATGTGCTGCTGCCCATTATGAAGTCAGCATGGCTCTATTCATATACGCTTTAAGCTACTATGGATTCTTTTTTTATTTTTTTGCCCTGCTAACATATTCATTTGTGTGACACTTGCCCATGGCAGAACATCTGTGCTTCATTAATAGCTATCCGTGCGTTTCCTGCTTTCACCGGTTTATCTGAAAAAAACCAGCAGGCTATTGAAATACAAAAATAGTCTTTTCAAATTAATTTACATGGAGGAATGGATGTTTCATAGTCCATGTGGCTGCTTTTTTTGGGGGGGGGCGGGGTCTGCTGTCAACATGAGCTATAGGGGGAGCTCCAATATAATGTTAGAGATTTGCGCAAATCTAAAGCGGAACCGTGCACAGATTTATCGATATTTCGCACACTTGCTGCCTAGCATATTCATTCCTGAATTAGTCTTTTGATTCATATTTGATTATTTTCCATACCTTCCCATTTTTATATTTGTATTACGGCAGCTCAATTAGGGCCCGCACGCCCCTGCTTTCAATTAACCAATCAGCGCTTGCATAAATGAGTGCAGGAAGAACTGGGACCGGTTTCACGGCTCCAGGATGGAGGGGTTCCTGTCCACATTTCCACCATACAACGTCTACGGCAATCCGGTGTGCGCTCCGCCGGGCCAGGCGGGCAGCTGGGGAAAGCGAGAGGGCCGCTTCATGACGCCCCAGGGCCTCAACTACCTGGAGCTCTGCAAGGCCATCCTGTCCCAAGTGACCCCCAGCCTGCCCCCCCCACTGAAGAAGGCAAACACGAAGGAGTGCGGCGTGCAAGTGAACGCCAAGGTGGATAAAACCGTTCAGTGCTCGCTGGGTCCGAAGACGCTGTTCGGCCTGGGACGCGACAATCCCGAGTCCTCCAAGTCCCCCAAGAGCCCGGATCTAGTGAAGCAAGACGGGAAGGCGCTGTACAAGACGCCCCCAGTGAGTAGCCTGCGCTTCTTGAGGCCCGTCTCCATCTACTCCCCGGTGTTTGACCGCAGGGTCTTCCTAAAGAAACTCCACGATGCTGGTGAAATTCACGGAGACGCCGAAGCTGCTGACCAAGGTGAGTCCGACACGGACGCTGAGGCGGATCACAGCGGAGAAGACACGCCGAGAGACTTCAACGCGGCTTTCCACCAGGCGTCGAAGAGCTCCAACTTTCAGGTGGGGAGTCCTGTGACAAGAAGCCCCCAGGAGAACAAACCCTTCACGAGGTCACACTGTCTAATCTCACGGAGAGTTAAATGTGGCCCATTCACCTGCAGTGCTGTGAATCCATATGGCAAATGGACCATAATTAAATTATAATACATTATGATACAAAAGTGAGCTGTTGGTCTGTTTGCTATTCATCCTCTGTGAATAAATTACATTAGTAGTATGAATATTTGTAAGTTGATTAGGACATTAATTTGCAACAAACTGCACAAAACTAAACTACAGATTTCAACTTTAATTTGATAAATGAAGCCTTTTTCGTGGCGCATGGACTTAAGTTAATGAGACACACTTAAAGCCTTTAACACATTGGCTCGCACTGAGATGTTTCCAAATTGGTTTTTAATTTAAAGGCCACCTTCACTGATATTGAACTTGCTAGTACATATGAATGCTGTTTAATCTCTCTCTGACTTCTCCATCTTAAAATAAATCAGCATTACTTACTGCAAAACCACTCCAGATGACATCAGTTGGAGGAACTTTCAGTTTTTTTAATCGTGTTGCTCTCACTGTGGAGTACGTAATCCTGGTCAACCTACATTTCCAGAGCTCCCCTGGATGATATCACCTAATGTTTAAAAAGTCCTCCATGTGATGTCATCTGGAGGAGCTTTTCAGTTAGAAGGAGAGAATGGGGAAGTTGGAGGGAAGTTAAAAAGTAATGTACATTTACAACCCAAACTAAAGCCATAGAAAGGTTAATAATTGGTGAAGTTGCCTTTAATTGGCCTATGCTGCGCCAAATTATATCTCAACATACATAATGTATACATCATTTTGAGTAAAGCCTCTGCACAAATGTCTAATGGTTTGAAATTGAATATAATTGTAGTTCCTGGAGCAGAGGTACGGCTTTTTCCACTGCAAAAAGTGCAACATCCGGTGGGAGAGTGCTTATGTATGGTGCATCTCTGGAACTAGTAAGGCAAGTGGCTGGTTATTTACTATAATCTGATTAATGTGCATACAAGAATTCACCACTAATACTAATTCAGTCGCTTCTCTTGTCAGGTGTACTACAAGCAGCTCTGCCGGAAGTGTCAGGTGGGGTTTAACCCCTACAGAGTGGAGCCAATTCTCTGCAAGGTACATTGACTTTTCCATTTAGTGGAAATGGGGAAATGTTGCATCAGGTTTCTTCAGCTTCTTTCAGTTTAAAAAAGCCCCGACATTCTTGTGCAGTTCTTGCCTCTTCCATTCACTCAGCTGACAATCTCCTTTTGTCTCAGGGTTGCTCTCAGACCTGCTGCAGCTGTGAGAAGAAGCAGAGGCACATTAACATGAAGAGGCCTCACCGCCAGGATCTGTGTTGTCGCTGCAAGGGCATGAGGCTTTCCTGCGATGCCACCTACAGCTTCAAATACATCGTCTGAGCTGGCCCTGGTGTGCGAGCTGGTCTCGTGTCACCAGTTCTCTTACAGACCTGGTGGCACTTGATATCAAGGTTGGGGCTATGACACTCCCATCTGCCTGTACGCATTACATTTAAAAGCTGCCTCCAGCAGCGGACTTGGACACAAATTTATTCTCCGACCAGCAGGTGGAAAAGAGCCGATTCTCTGCCTTGATTGTCTAAGGCAAGTTCAAATTATTTTTGTAAGAAATAAATTAATGAAATAAACACTGCATTTCAAAAGTAAAGAAGCTGTTGAATAATTAAAATTTGCACACAAACATTTCAAACAATCTTGAAAATAATTATACAGTTGTCTGGAACTCAAGCAGTCTGCTTTAACCAATGCTGCATAAACAGATCAGCAGACTGTCAAATACATAAGCGTCTGTAGCAAGACAGTTGTCTATTTTCAGCACTCTAGTGAGAAGGGGCTTTATGAGCCTTAACAAGACTGGATGGATTATAATCAAATAGCCCTTCATTTCAAATATTCAGCATCTTTGGAGAGCCTGTACATTTAAACAAAGCAATGAGCCAAGTGAGGTGCACCAGAACTGATTTGATATGTCTTTACTTTGACACAGACTTGTACAGAGCGTCAACTGAAAACGACTTCACAAAGGCTGTAAAATTATTTACAAGGTGGAAAAAAACTACAGTCTTCATCTAAAAAGCTTTAAAAATGTGCAATTTCTTGTTTGGCATGCACACACATTCTCCCACACAGGAAAAAAAAATACCCACATGAGCTTAAAGCTCCCTTTTGTACCTCATACAAATGTATCTTTCAGATAAAATTATTGTTAATAAATATTTCAGACACTCTACAGTACACAGGAGATGCATGCATGGCAGTTTGATTTGAGAGAAACATCAATATAAAACAAGTCAAATGAGTGAATTATAACTGATCAAATATAAATAGGAAAAGGATTTGTACAGCAAAAGGGCAAGTGACTACTAGAGGGGGTGGAAATGGAGTCAAAACAGACTGACGACAGGAAGTGTTTGACAGTAGTAGCACAGGTTTTGTTTTGAACGATGGGGGCTGAATGTCAGCATTTCCCTTAGGTGTAAGGTAACTACAAACCACACAAACATATGCTACAATGGTTGTGTGCCCATAACTATTAACAGTACAGAGACAAAGTGAGTGTATACATGCAGTATCCTTTCGGCATGTGAACACATACGGTCAGTGTTAGTGTGGGACACTGAAAAATATACAGTGTGTACTCTCACTAATGACGCTACAGCTAGCCACAGAGGAGTGTACACTGCGCACAAATATGGCATAAACAGCGTACCAATGTTTACAACGGTACTTGGAGGATAAGCTGGTTCACTGATACAGAATATAAACGGAGCAAGGGCAGCGTAAGGAATTACAGTTGTGTATTCTGCATCTGCTCTTAGTCGATCAGTCTTTCAGTCAGTCTGTACAGGTCAGACCTGGGGAGCAAAAGGAACACTAGTGTACAGTAAAAAGCATTCAACTGGGTCATGCATTGCACAATTTCCTCCATACGAGACCTAAAAACAGTAGACACGATAAGAGAAAAGTTACTCCCGCTTTTGGCTTTTACCTTCTCAGTAAGGGACAGCTTTTCTCTTACAGCAACTAATCAAACACAACTGCCTTTCAGTAACCTTTTTTTCAACCAAAACGCCACTTAGTGCAATAGGAAAACTGAACCAGTGATTTTACAGAGCGTCACAGGTAGTTTCCTCACTTTCCTAACTACGTCCCTCCCGAAGGAGGCAGAGACAGTCAATCAAGTCTTGAGAAAGGATGTTAAAAATCCAAGCTAAAAGCTTCCACAGGTCCTCGGCTGCAGAGCAGATTACATTCTGATTTTAACTTGAAGCACATCACGTTTACCACATGTAGCCATAAAGCGAAGGTCATCTTTATTAGCCTGCAGCAGTTTGTCGTGTCCAGTGGGTTCAGTGATACATCTTGTTATGTCTTTGACATGATCCAGGTATCTCTGGCACAGTCTTGGTTAGATAGGTCTGACGGTTTGTCAGGAATAGTTATAGTTTCAGGTGTCTGATAAGTTAAAGTCTCAGGTCTGGACATCTGATGGTTCAGCATTCAGGAGCCCCCCTACTTTTTAACAGGGAAGGGCAGCATGCCCCACCTTTCCCAGGTAGCGAGATAAGGGTGTAGCAGCACCACTGAGGGAGCAACAACAACCCCATGCTGCAGCCTCTCCTGGACCGGTGGGGCAGGGTGGAGGAGGTGGTGGAGGGGGGAGGGATGAAGATGGACCAGGGCCATGGGTTAAGACTGTGTCGTGGCTTGAGTGTTTGTAGGGCGAACAGGGGAAATGGGGGAGATGTGAGCCCAGAGGAGGAATGGGGGCTGTGCATGTGTCTGTGTGAGCAAGCAAAGTGGGTTCTGAGGCCACAGTCGGGAGTGTGTCAGATGTGAGAGATGATATCAGGTGTTTGCTGCTGTCTAAATGTGACAGAGGTGAGCCGTGTAAAAAACGTCCTCTGAAAGGATAATAAAGACTGGCACTGTCACTGAGACTACTCCTTGGCTCTTGTGTGTGTGGCTGGATAAAATTTGGTTGGCCTGATGTTTTAGAGAAACTTTGTGATGAGAACAGGTCTGGGGGTTTGGGAAAATCAAGCAATGAGGTATCAGAGTCTACAGTGGATGAGGATGAGGAGAGCAGAGGAAGGTTTGGGTCAGGGCCTAAATATGGTTCTGGTTCTAATGTTGGGCAGGGTGGTAGGCGGGTATGTGTCTGGAGCTGTGCAGCCGGGGCAGCAGAAACACCGGAGGGGGCAGGGGCCAGGTATGTGGGTGCTGGGTGTCCTCTGTCAGAGCAGGATGAGATGGCAGTGAGGGACATGGAAGAGTCAGTGGTTGCAGTGATGGTGGGGTGGGGGTGGAGAAGGAGGGGGTGGGGGGCTCCTGAGTTCCTGTCAGAGGCTGGTCCCAGAGGCACTGGAGTCGGGGAGGTAGGTTGTGACAACCCGATAACCCTGGGCGCGGCAGATCATGTCGCGGATTTCCTTGTTGAGTTCCAGCAGCTTGGAGCAGATCAGGCTGAGGTCCTGGCGGGAACCAACCAGGGCAATGGTGCCTGTCTGACCCAGCGTCTGGTGGCGAAAGTAGACATTGAGCAATGTCTGGACCTCGCTCTCTGAGCTGCCGCCGAACACTCCGCAGGGCCACTGCCTCCTAGAAATGAGAAAGTGGGATTGTAGCCATTATCCGAATGTGGGCTGCTGCCTTTGAGGGGGTGACCAAGAACTGTGTTTATTTTGTGTAGCAGAATATGTCAAATAGACAGTAGACCAGGTTTTCATTAGTTTCCAAGAGCAACAATTATCATTTACAATGGGCTGTGCAGTAATAAAACAACACATGCATTTTAATAATCAAACATATGAGGTTTTTGTACTAATAATGCTACTAATATTCTGAACAAAACAGCCTGCAGAAACACAGTTACTACTGATAAAACACTTCAATAATTCAAAAAAGGTTTCACATACAACAACAAGGCTTTTTCCTACTCGAAGAAACATCTAACAGGGTAAACGTGATCACCTGCATTCCTGTATGTACCGAACAGCTTTGGTAAACTCGTGGTTTTTAAGGCACTCCAGTATGGCCTGCACAGCTGCCTCGGACGTCGTGAAGCTGGGCACAACCAGGGCTGCCACCTGGGTGGCGTGTGCGTGAGTGTGGGCCAAGTGTTTGTGTTCCAGGTCACTGGCTACGGCCGCCTCTGCTGCCTGAAGACTGGTCTTCAGATCAGTCAGCTCTCGGGACATGTTCAGCAGCTACGGGTGGGAGGAGAACAGATGGTGGTTCAATGTGTGATTGTGCATGTGTGTTTGAGCTTGTATGTCAACACAGAAGGGAAAATCATGTAATTTGATCCAATACTCAAAATTCCCTTTAGAAAGTAAGTGTGTGGTAAAAAACAGACTTTCTTCTCTTGAAAAGCTTTTAAAATCACTTCGTAAAATATACAAATTCACCAATGTTACATGTTGACTGGATGGAGAAAGGACAACTAAATCTATTTCTACACCCAAAGTAGAAGAAGAGGAAAAGCTAGATTAGTAATGAGTAACAGCTCTCTCTGGTTAGTAATCAGCTTCTAGCAAGTTAGCCCAGTGCAGTGGGATGATGAAAAGGAGATGACATCATATCTTTCATCTATTTTATTATCCTACATAAAGATTATATCCAAATTTAAAATAATTTGATCCAATGTTCATTTTAAACTGAAACTACCACAAAGTGGCATTCTATAAGTATAATATGTTCTGTAAGCATGTTTGCACTGCAGAATGTTGGACCATGTGTGAAATTTGACACGCGTGTGCAGGAAGGAGGTGCCATCTGCCATGCTTCCAAAATACAACTGGGAGTAGGGGAGAAATTTGACTACAAGCGCACTGTATGTCCGTGCGACACATTTGTATTTACTGGATTTACAGTGCCCAGTTAGAACAGAGTAAGCAAACAAAATGCTTTGCTATATTGGGTTGTTTGCATGAATTGGTGAGTTTAAGGGCAAAAAAACAAGCAAACATGAAAAATAATACCTTTAACTCCCAAAGGTGGACATAAATAACTACAGAGCACAGCTAGACACAGAAGAATCTATACAACTAGAAATTTTATGAGTCATGATTTTGCTCACCTCCGGCACTGAGCTGATGGCATGAACTTGACCAATGAGTGAGCAGTAGGACTGAAAGAGCAGGAGAAGCTGGAAGTGCAGCTTGTAGAGCCTCTGACAAAGCTCCAGTTGCTAAAAGGCACAAAAAGAAAAATATGGTATATCATGATTCATCTGCAGCACAGAAACGTATACAGCTAATATTTTTTGCAGACACTACAAACATTTCAACATGCAAAGAAATACAAATGTTATGAGAAGCCGGTTGTCTTGTGCATAAACGAATATATTTAAGCGGAAACTAAGGCAGTGAAGACAGTGAAGAGAACTTACGGCAAGAGACTCCATTTGCTAGACAGCGAGAGAGCATGTTAGGGCATCAGATTGAGGTGAGAGGAAGACAAAGCGTCAGTCAAACACATTCACTGCACAGTATAAACCAGCTGGCAGGAATTAGTCAGTGTATAAAACCTAAAGAACTTTCAATTTCTGTTAGTTTTGGTGGTTTCCCCTATTGGATAGAGGAAAAGGTCTGGAGAATAACACCTAACACCCAGCAATCATGCAAAGAGAACAAACATTTTAATGTGGAGAGAAGCAAAGAGGCAAAGAGAAACATAAACCACAGATGAAGAAGTTACCTACATGTTGCACATGTTTGGCTGTAAACTGCAGATATTTGTTTGTTATGGGAAATGATTTGTGAGTAAGTTGCACATACCTTCTCCTCTGAATCTCCAGGCTGGCAGGTAACCACGCTGTCACCGGGGCACCTGGGAAATGTGTCCTTACAGTTTCTCAGCCACTGAAGGAAAACAATCCATGGTGCATAAACTGTTTATTACACGTGCATGGAAAAAAGGAGATTCGTCAATAATGTGGAGAGGTTGAATTACCGATACAGCAGCCTCCTCTCTTGTGTTGTAGGTATCCAGGTACTCCTGGAGCTCCAGCGCACTGAACTTCATTTTTTCAAGGAGACCATAAGACATAATCTGGAAAAAACATTAACAAGAAAGGTAGAGGTGAAAAACAAGCTCAGTGTATTTCACTTAATCTAGCTACTTCAACACAAATCTAATTTCCTACAGTTTGCCATGGGCTGATCAAATTAACATGCTGCAATCTTCACAAAGTCAATTATGTCTGACAGCAATACTCACTGTGTCAGCATCAATATAGATTGTAGGACAATCAGAGCATGTTGTTAGCATCTGTGAGGACCTAAGGAACTTTGATCCAATGCCTCTTAAGCCCTCTCCAAGGTAAGTGGCAACATCAGTCGTCAGGGTGCAGAATTTACCCTGGATGTTCTGGAAAAGACAGAAGCACAACACGCATGTAGGTCTCAAAGTTAGACAAAGAAGAGTCAAAAACTGAAGCATACAGTAGGAACAAAGACGGAGACACTTGCTGTGATGAAGTATGAACATTTCCAGTTTATTGCTGCTTACCTTAAAGAGCGACGAGAAGACTTGAAAAGTGTAGACGGCGCAGGACCCGTCTGAGTCTGTCACAAGCTGGTTGATGTGACAACGCCACGCCTCCTCAGCATCATCGCACACTGTGGGCTGGAAAGCTGCCAAGATGGCAGAGAAAAACGGAGAGGGCGGAGGAGGAAATCCAAGGTCCTCCAAGTCGTCTACATCATCACGTAAGCTGTAGCCATGGAAATGGAAAAGTAATGGTTGTGGCAGATTGAAATAGGCACTTGCACGTGAACTGATGTTTTGTCACATTTGTGTGTCTTACTGCCAACTGCTACCAACTTGCAGTGAAACAATATTTCACACTCTCTCCTGTTGCTCGTGTGCTCACCTGGGCAGACAGTTGGGGTCTAGAAAGTCCAGTGGTGGTTGGCAGTAGTCTGGGTTGAGGCTGTGGTCCAAACTGGGCTGGCCCGGTAAATCCAGTGTGAAGCTCTCACCACAGTCTGACCCATGCCGGGGCTCGTTGGCGCTCAGTGATAGTTCGTCATCCTGGGCCCGAATGTCCTCATCCTCACCAAACACTCTCACCTGCAGAGACAAAGGCTCGGGATAAGAATGTATCTGTGCAAATATTAAGTACATGTGCGTGTTGGTGTGAATTATTTCTCACATGTAGGCCGCTGTGATCATCATTTAGGGCTCCCTGGCCCGGTGTAGTGGCACTGAGGGAATGTGGGTCGATAGATGTTTCGTAAGAAGCAGATAAAGAATCAGTGTGATTGGTCTCCTCTGATGGAGAAGGGTTAGTCTGGAAAAAGAAGGCAAATAAGGAATATTTATCAATGACTTCAAAATGGTGCCATTGTGGAGACAGGAAAGGGCATTTTAATGTTGTGTTGATCGAACTGAAGGCTACGCACAAGCTGAGAGTGAGAGAGGCTCTGGCTGGTTGAAGACTCCTCTTCCTCTGATGACTCATCTGAATCGTGTGGGTCCTCATGACCCAGACTCGGGCTGCTGCCTGAGTGCTGGCTCTCCTCCAACAGGTCGCCCAGTTCTGTACTGTCCAGGGATCGCCTACGCACGCCCCAGTTAAAGTTGTCGATAGATTCACCCTAGACGAAACACATGCACATATAGGCATTGAAAGAGAAGGGCCGAGACTTTGCTAGCAGTGAGTTCCACTGCAGTAAGAAGAATGATTTCATGTTAATTTTCTAGAAAATAATGGTTGCTGTCTAAAAGCATCAAAAAAGCACAAGATGCAAAATGAATTGTTACTGATGGCTTAAAAATATGCTGGAAAAGCTGCTTGCATTCAATATGATAAAATGTATACTTTAAAGACCGTACAATGTCATTTATCTCAGTTATCGTAAACAGCGATATTGTCAGAAAAGTAGCTTTGCAACCAAGCGGTCAACGCAAAAAGAAAGCACAATCGCATATTTTTCAGTGGGAAACAGGAGCCAGCAACACCACAGCACTGATACAAGCTAATGAATGTGCTCAGTGTAAGACACCTTACCTGGAGCTCCTAGGCAGCAAGGGGAAGAGAGAGAGACAAGGAGTTAGACCAGGAGAGAGAGACAAGGAGAAGTGGCAGAAAAATACATTTCACATGTACTGATGTTACAGATGGGAAGCCAGAAATAAATGAAACAAATAATAATCGTCACAGGGATGGAGAGAGACAGACACATCACTTGATGCACTGAATAAACAGAGTAACCATGGGTAAAATACACCAACGTATGAATCTCACCTCTCCATCTTCCAGCTCCACGTCTAGGAAGTCAAAGTCTCGGAAAACCCTGAACTGCTGCTCACTGGCAGTGTCGTCCAGTGTGTCCTCTCTCGTCCCACCTTCCTCTGATGACACGCCGCTCTCCCTCACCTCCATCATGTCCAAGTCACCACATGATGAGAAGATCACCTGAACATTAAACAGGAACAAAAAAGGCATTTACGCTTATTAAACACATCTGGGAAAGATGATGAAAAAAAAAGTCTTCCTCTTACAGAGGACAAAGGCTTTATGTGTCCATAAACATCTGGAGACATTTGAGATTTTATTGATTATTACTAACTATTTAAAATCTGACATTGTTAAAGAGTAGAGAGAATACAATTAGCTCAAAACAAAGGATATCAGCACCCCAGTTTACATTTGTGGTGACTGTGCATCAGCAGGCAGAATATTATAAACTAGAGATGGTAGTTATCTTACAGATGGGTTTTGTCCACAAAGAGAGTTCTTTTCAACAGAAAAAGGAAAAAATATTACCGTAAATTCTGGACTCCGGACAAAGCCAATATCCAGATAAAACATTCACTCATTGTTCAGGCATGAGGATTTCTGTGCGCTGTTTTGGTTCATTTCTGTATGGTGGCTGGTATAAAAATGTCAGAAAAAGGAGCCGAAAAATATTAATCAAAAACGGGTAGCCAAAGTAGACAAACTCTTATTACACCTGTTGGTTTTCATGTCAACAAAAGATTTTTATAAGTCTTTATTTGCAACTGAATTATGTGTTATTCTAGTCTTAAATACCAAATGCAGCATTCATCTTACTGTGGCATTGAAACCAGTTAAACCTATATAAACACTGCAATGTCTATGAACATTATGGTGACAAAATAATGTATTTTGGATTAACTCTACCTAAGAATAAAAGATGATTGTGGCCTCCTCCAGCTGACAGGCACCAGGATGGTGTTGGAGTTGGTTCCCAGAGGAAAAAGTGGATGGGAAGTAATCAAAAGGGTAGACAAACAGCCATGGCTCTGGTTTTTATAATATTGCAACTGAATTATGTGTTACTAGTCTTAAATACCATGCAGCATTGAAATACTGTGGCTGTACAGTTAAACCTATATAAACACTAATGTCTATGAACAAATGGTGACACCCTAATGTAGGATTAAACTGAGATGAGTCTCCAGTGACAGGCAAGGAAAACCATGAATTTATTACATGTGGTCATTTTTTAACATTTATATCAAAGGCACTTAATTGTTAAACGCTATAAAAATTTCACCTCAGAGATGTCAAAGGTGAAGTCCAGTGTTTTTCCAGGGAGAGCCTTGGCCGAACCATCCCACACCCTGCTGACTTCTAGGTTGGAAAGGTCACCGGCTGTGTGGCCGTACACTGGGTGGACCAGGCTGGCAGAACGTGATACCACCAGCTTCAAGATGTTCAAAGCATCCTTCCAGTGTATTGTCTGTGAAATCATGTAAAAGAGTCAGACCAGCCCATAGTTTACATCACACAGCACCACAGACAGCAGCGGTACTATACAATATCCTGTGGGACACTTACATGGACAAACTTCTCAATGGTCTTCATGACATCAGCATTGAACTGCTTGACTTGTACCGCAGTCAGGTCCATGTGGCTGAGCAGACAGTAGATGATCTGAAGGAGAGACTGCTGCATGCTGGGAAGACCCTTATCCAGCAGCTAATAGAGAGAGAAATACACTGAGTGGCAAAGCAGAAGACGGATCTTGTTTAGGGAAAATGTCAGGGGTGATGGCCAGTATGAGTGCAGGTAATCAGATTACTGTCGACTCTGAAAAGGGATATCTTTCAGCAAAATCAACATGCAGGTTTGTTTCACTGGAGAAATAGACCACTTACTCACTGTCTTGCTTCACCTTCCACCAAAACTATCCACCTTGCTACTCTAGTAAGCACACTGGTAAAAATCACGTAAGCCTTAACATGAGGAGTGTAATGCTTTTCTCTAATCGGCACTTACTTCAGCCATGTAGGTGACCATGTTGAGTGTGATGTCGGAGAAAGCCTCATGAAGGTAGCGGCAAACCACACTGACCCAGGAGAAGGGATCCCGTGTGTAGGAACATGTCTTATAAAGAGTCATCACATGGGCCAAATGAGACAGCTTTGTGTTCTTCTCCTCCAAACACACCTGACAAAAGGAAAGATGAAAAGATTAAACTGACATTAAACTGCAATATTTCTTTTGTCTATTTTTATTTCACACACCATTTTTTAGACAAACTTGCTTTAACATTTACATCTGAAAATAAACTAAAACCAAATGAAAAAAGTCATAAACACAAAGCTAAAGTGAAGCTTTGCATTGTACCTGCGCAATCCTCTCAGCACTCTCTTTACAAAACTGAGTTGGGTGGCCAAAGTGCTGCACCAAGTGAGGCAGCAGACACAGCACATTCAGCGGGAAACCTGCACAGAGAGAACAGTTTGACCTTCAGTCCCACACAGAATAAAAATAAAAACCGCACACTTAAGGTGATACAGGATAAAAATGACCGTCATCTTCAGCACCCACCTATGGACTGTGAGCTGTCAACAACCGGCACGCGGGAGACTGGGGTAAGCTGGCAGAAGAGCTGCAAGGTGAGGTCAGATGTGGCCGGGGAGGTAAAACCCTTCAACAAAAGCTGCTGAATCCCAGAGAATCCACTCCACCTCAGCTGAGCCTGCAGCTTCTCGAGGCGCTCGCGGTTCTCTGCCCTGTCTAGGGGCACCTAGAAAATCAGAGGTCTTTGGTTTAGCTGAAGCTGAAAGCTGCATATAACATTTAGTGTTTATCTGTCAATCCATCACCAGCCGGTTCCAAGCACTGCAGAATGCTGACAGCAGTTTCTGCCACTCCATTGAATTCACATATTAGCTTTATTTTAAAATGTAATAAACTGTACAATTGCAGCCCTTCTAGCAACAGTGTGAAATATCTTTTTCCATTTGCGATCAGAAGTGAGCATAACAGCCATTATGCTCACTGAGCATAACAGCCTAGAAGCACAACATTTGCACCGTTGTGCTTCTAGTTTTATCTCTGTATGTCTCTAACCTGTGCTTTAACAGTAACATGAGTTTCCTCTGAGGTCAGTATTTTTCATCTTATCTACCTTTGACAGCAGCTTGTGAACAAGACGAAGCGACATCTGATATTCAAACTCAAAGTCTGACTCCATAAGTGACACTGCCACCCAGAAGACAGTGGCCAGTATTGATGATGGATGGGAAACGTGGGCAGGATCCGAAAGAACACTGGGGTCAATGCGATTAGTTGATGACGTGCAGGAGCCAGACGTTCGTCCTGCTCGGGCAAGGCCATGACTGTTGCAAGCCTGTAGGTTAAAATTGGATTCAAAAGAGATCTTTAAAAATGTAATGCAAAAAATCTTTTTGTCACTACGTAAAACAATAATAAAAATTAAAATAGTCATTATACACACAGAAGAATAAAACATCCACCATACCACCAACATGGGGATATTCTACGTAAGTAACAGACTAGTCTGTCTAAAAGTCTTTTGTTCTTGCCTGTATGCGATCCAGAGTCGCACTGCGAGGAGGATCACTCGACTGGTTGCCACACTCGCCAAACTTCTTGGGGACTGAGTAGGAACGTTGGTGGCGTTGTGACGACAGACCAACAAAACCTGGGCCAGGGAAGTTCAGCTGACCGGTGCTCTTTCTGTTCATTAGTTTGTCACTGGTCACAAAGTCAGGTGAGGATGTCCTGTTAATCAAAGAGGAAAAATGTATATATTAGATATTCTAGATATATTCAGTGACTAGGAAAATTGCGTGAGTTGGCTAGGGTGGCATACCTGGTTAGAGCTGCCATAAGGTCGCTATTTTTCAAGCATTCTGCTAAATTCACCACCACTGACTCCAGCGTTAACAGCACCTCCATCACATAGCCCTGAAACATACACACTGTGTCAATCGTCAGGCGTAAAAAAGGTTTTTAGATACCTTCCACATATATTCCCTATAACCCAACAATGCCTCTTTCTCGCTCACCTGCACCTCATCTCCGTGTTCTCCCACCACCTCAACAAGGCGCGAGACCAGGTCAGAGACGGCGTGGTTGTTGATTGGCTGTTTAAGGGCTCTGAAAATCTGGAAAGAGCGACCAGCATAGTGGCGCGATGAGCTGCACAGCGCTGTCTGCAAAGCCACGTCACTCAGCTGCTGCTCCAAGTGGAAGTCTATGTAAACAGATGGGTACAAACCGACGTTAAGACAGACACAAACACATGTAGGTCTGGAGGACTACTTCATGGTACAAAACAGAAGAAGAACTTTAACCAAACTATATGAAAAATGGTACAATTGGAGATAATTTTGTTATACACATTCTCACCAGACTTTGACTCCTTGAAGACTGAAACGACATGGCGGAGGAAGTTGGAGAGCTGTTCTGTGCTCTTGGAGTTGGGGTTCTTTGGTGTGATGTCCTCATGTACCCACAGCGGCCCAAAGCTCTGAGCAACAACAACACAGTACTCCAGGCACTGTATACCCACCACCAGTAGCACCACATACAAGTTACACAAGCACGTACATATGTGCACAGTGTGCACTTCAGCAAGACTGTCACAATTGCACACACTGAATAAAACATTGGTGGAGGTGCACGTACCTAGTGGACAGAAATTCGATGAGTTTGTTTGTCTTCTCGTCTGTCTCATTGGGCGTGTCCTCAAGGTCTTCCAGATCGTCAGGTGTTACAAGGGGTAGATTCCCAACACTGCCAGCACTGCTGCCACCCCCCAAACTGGTGGAGGATGAGTTGGAGGTGGAGCTGAGGCCAGAGTCCACTACTGGAGATGCTTGCCACTCTCGCAGGAAGTCAGGTGCATCTAAGGGGCCGTGAAGATAGAAAGAGTTTATCAAATTATGAACTATTGATGTATAGCTAATACAGCTTTAAGGTGTTATCATTAACTGTACTGTTTTAGCATGTCGTTCCTATATGCCAAAACTCATCTGGTAATTTTGTACTCACTGGTAAGTGTCAGAGGATTGTGTATGTGTATAAAAGATTTTTTTCTGCTTACGTGAATGCTGATACTCCATGTGGTAACTGGACTTAATGGTCAGGGTCTTGTTGTCGCTTATCTCCCTCGTTAGCATCAGAACTGAGGCTATTACCTGTCAACACAAAAAACAAATGTTCTTCAGTTATATGTGGAAGACTAACACGGCATTTTATCCGTGACAAGTATCAGGATCCCACCCTGACCTGAAAGTTGTTGTTGCAGGAGAGGGCAATGAGAAGGTGGAGAAGGAGACGTTTGCTGTGTTCATAGACCTCTGGCCTGTAGTGGTCCAGACCTGGCCAATTAGACATAAAGTAAGACAGTAAGAGGACAAAGACATATAAATAGGTTAAAAAAACATAATCTTTGCACAACTACATAGCTGTTTAACTAAGATAAATAGTGTTGTCTTACAAGCCCACAAACACTCGACTGGTAGGTGGAACTTCATTGGAAGTGAAAATTCTCTATTTTTTGTTATGGTATGTACAGTACATACCACATCTAAAAATAGAGAATTGTTCCAAATATACTTGCAGGAAAGAATACAACATAATATCCTACACAACTTCACTCGCCCAGCAACGCAGATTGTGAAGATAATAACCTGCCTGAGCTTGAAGTTTAGCATGCTGGATATGCAGAGGACATAATAACACCTTTATGTGAAGGCGACAGGATGTTAGATCCACATGATAATACAGTCTAGGTGAGAAATGTACGCTCTGGAGAATGTGTCTGGCTTTGTGTGGTCTGTCTTAAAATGGAAGTGTGTGGGATGGTGAGAAAACATTTATGCCGTCATGGAATGAGTTTGTAGGACATCACAAAAAATACCAGCCCTCAAAATAATTGATGTGTGTGTAGTTGTAACAACAGTGAGCAACGGTTCTTGATCTTATCTTTGTGGTGAAGTCCTTATGTGCCCCCATTGCGAAATAAGACTTGAATAACTTTTTTGACAAAGTTATACCTTTAAAAACCATCGTGTCAACAACGCACATGACAGTGTGTGTGTTACTCATGCCTTACCCAAGAAAAGGGCATGTAATAGCAGAGGCAGATGTAGAGCCCAGTCTTCTCTCACACTGTGGTCCACCACCATTTCAGTCATAAAGATCACTGCAATGTTACACCTGAGGACACACATGCACGTCTAGTTAGAGCAAACGAAAAATCAACAAGCTATGCGATGGTGAGTGAGCGGCGCAACCATCTTTCAAAACTAGCTCTGAAAATGCTTTTCGGTCCATTATTCTTTTGTCTCACACTTCACTATCATGTGATAATAGAAAAGGCAAAGACCTTCTTAAAATAAATCAGTAAAAAGGAGGTTATCGTTAAGGACAGAGAGGTCAGAGGTCAGAGAAAGTCTGTCTCCCTTATCGGTTTGCTCTCTTGAATTTACATAAAGAGGATCTGCACAGGGAATGTACTTGAGAAGTCAGGTGTATTTGTTAATTATTATCACTCAGGACCGTTACCGCATAAGTCTCATCCTAAAAAATAAAATTGTTTACATCTTGCTTCTGGAATTGTAAGGTTTCTAAGTACTAATTAATAGCCCAAATGATAAACTCCAGGTACAGAAACTGTTCTTGCCTGTATATAAACCTCCATTATCTAGTATTAATAACAGCCAGCTCTCCTGTAATGTATGGCAAATGCAGTTCAGGGATAAATCTAACCTGTATCTCATTTTGAGTTCATTTTTAATAATTGTAGTTTTTAACACCTTCTAATATGCATTTTTTACATAGCTGAGACAGAGCAGAAAACTGGCTAGGTTTCATTCTGTGCTGGAGTTTATCAGATGATCTGTAAGTAGGTGTGACTAGTCTGCTTGAGAGAACACCTTGCTTTGTTGACACGGCTGTGTGTCTGTTTTGTGTGTTTTTTTTTTTTTAAATAAGTTGTCTCTATTATTTACATCCATGATAACTGTATACCTATGTAGTGGTCCTCTGGGTGTGATGGTTTCTGGGAGATAGTCCACCAAAGGAGCCCAGCAGCCTCCGTTCACGGGCATTGGTAACGGCTGAGGGTGGTTGGTTTCCAGAACATTTAGTAGCCAACCAGCATACGGAGGAAGTGGGTCAGCTACGAAAACAGTCCAAAAACAGACCAATCTCAATATCTGTAAATTGAGTCCCTATGGGCTCTGTGTGTCCATTGTACAATCTCCCAGTTAGTACATTCATTCTAATGAGAACCAAGACAACTTACTCTTTTCGTCCTCGTACGAGCCTCCCGAACTGTTGCTGTAGCGAGACTCCAGCCTGTTGTGAGCCCTGGCCCTACTGAAATGCAATGCATGACATAAAAATGAAATTTAGTTTCCAGACACACAGTGTACAGACTGACTGTCTGGTATGTTAGCATATATGTACATATGTCTGCTATAATCTCCAGTAAAGAGACTGGCAACTTCTGAACCAAACAGTTTCAGCACATTGAGACGTCACATTCAGCAAGAAGGCTTAGTCAATCCAAGTAAAGCTAAAAACGCATTAGTACTGACCGCTCTTCACTCTCTCTGACCAGCTTATTCTCATCTGTGTCTGCCAGGTTCTCCTGACCAGCTACCACAGTGTTACTGCTGGATGTGGTCCCTACAAATAAGACACATTCATAGTTAACATTCACGAATACAGTACAGCAACCCTGACAGTGTTGAGAGAGTATCAACTTCTATTAAGACTGAAGCTCTCACCTGTCTGTGAGGTGGACGCTTTATTGCTGGCAGCAAAGCGGTAGAAGGGAGGGTTATCACAGTGCAAGACCACAGGGTTGACCGGGTCAGTTTGCTGCAGCTCAAACAGAAGCTCCTCCATAGTCTGGATAGTGTTGTTGCGACACAAGTAGATCACAACCTTCTTGATCTAAAACAAATGCAAATATAGTATTTGGTTTATTGCAAAATTTTTCAGCATACTTATATGGTATTGGTTTTCCTAAAATGTATTACAGAACTTAGTGTCATTTATTTTCTTATAATTTACATTACTTATTTATTATTTAAGTAACTTTAAATGTGTTGGTGTGCGCAGAGTAAGCTTACAAAAGGCAGCAGTGTAGTATCACTACTGACTCCGCACAGACTGATGAGGAATTGCAGGGTGATCCGTAAATTATTGCTCCACCTTTCATTGGACACCAAAGCATTCCAGGCATTCTCAATCTCTGGTCCAGGAACCTCATCTCCATACTGGCAATGTAAATGAATAATTTAAAGGCAGGAGATATCACTGGGAAAGGAGAAGTAATTTCAAACCATGCATAAACCTGCCCTCCCACCTTAGCAGTCATGAACATGAGGTTGTTGAGCACTAGAGAGGTGGCCTGCAGTGATCCCCAGCCATTACCCCTCAGACTAGGGGCCAGACCCATCCCTTGCCCTGGACCCCGAGGTTCTTCCTCTGGTGTGCAGGGGCTTGAGGCAGGGGGTAGGAGACCTGTGTCCACTAGCTCGATGTTGCTAAGCCACGGTAGCAGGTAGGATAACATGATCTGTCTGCCATTGGGATGGGTGGTTGGGAAACGCTGGCTCACCTCTACACAGGAAAAAAAGACTAAGTCAGACAAATAATCCTTTAATTGATATGGCAATAATTCAATCACAGGAACTAATGGGTGTAAATGGAAGAAATCAACAAGTTCTTTTGGTGATCATTCATTCTACTTCAGTATTTAATGGAAACACTAGATGCAAGTATTCAGCCCAACTGAGTATAACCTTACAAATAAAGCAATATTTTAAAAGCACCTCTGCATCTTTGTGCCTGCAATGAGAATGTACTCTTTTCCACAAAACACATTTTGGTTCTAGTGCTGAATGTGTTTCCTTGATACCTTGCAGTGAAATGTTGCAGTATCATGTTCCACTTTATATGTTTACAGTTTATGAATATAAAGTGTTTACCAGAAAAAAGAGGCAGAGTGAGCTCCGGGTACATGCTGGCCAGCTGGATGGAGAGTTGAGACAGGTTAACGCTGTACAGGGGAGGGAGGGGGCCATGGGTTCCATACAAAATATTACCAGGCTTCTGCTCCACCATCCGCTTAGAGTATGCACACAGCTTTGACTCTAGCACCTGCAGACATACCGTATTTTTAGCTTTAGCGCGTTTCCACGTCTCGCAATAAATAATCAACATTGCATTGGTGTCACTGTCTTCTTTGTGTTGTGTGTGTGAACAAACCTGCATCAGCTGCATGGATATCTCATATATTTCTCTGCTGGTATCTGAAGCTTTGAACAGCACCAGATTGAGCAGGGTCACAAGGTCACACGGGTAATTCCTGCAAAATAAGTAGACGGGTTATTAGTTGCTGAAAACAAACTCTGTGAGTGCTAACAAATAGATTTAGCTGACACCAACATAACAGTTCTTAAAAAATAAGCCTTTACTAAGTAGGTGATCGATCTTCAGAGTCTTGATGGAGAAAACAACAGCAGGGCAGATTCTGACCAATGAATGATTCTCTACCTGTTTCCACAGACGGTGGCAATGGCCTTGAAGCAGCCAGATGCCAACTGGTGAGAGCCAGTGAAGCAGCGGTCCACAGCCCAGTTAAAGAGATTGATTTGGTCTGGGTTCAGCTCTAAGAGCAGGATCACCACCTCACACCCAAGACGGTGCACCTAGGGAAAACAAGTCATGTTGAGGGACTAATCCACAGATAGGAACAAGAACCACCAACCAGCCACAGTATTTATGAAAACTTGATTTAGCAGCCTAAAGTTCTGAATCCTAATAATATTAGCAATGTTCAAACGTCTTTAATTGTGCTGATCTGGATATATATTCAGGAGAAAGTAACATGTTAAAAACTCCTGTGTAATACAGTAAGTAACAGTGGATTCCAGAGGAGACCTACTCGTAGGTCATGGCAGGCCAAGATGTTGTCAAGCCACTTGTAGAGATATCCATCAGTGGAGAGACCGACATTATCAAACACCGGGCCACAACACAGGACTGCTGACATGGCCTAGATGACAAAAGTTGAGTTACAGCAATTCAAAGATTCTGTGAGATAAAATGAAAGGAACTTGCTCTCTGAGTTGGGTGTAGGAGTGTATCAGATACCTTGAGAGCACAGTATTGGTAGCGAGTGATCTGGTGGTTGCGATCACTGTAACGATCAAGGGGGGTGAACATGACACTGAAGGGACCAGCCCATTGGCTGAAGAGGATGAAGAGGTGGTGTCTCAGAGACTGCTGAGGGAAGAGGAAGCGCCTTTGGAGGACTGCTCAGATGTGAGTGTAAAAAAGAGAGAGCGATCAGGGGAGTCAAATACCAGACGTCTATTTCATTTATTTTATTTATTTTATGAGCCTTTGTACTAGCTGGCATGAACATTTAGTCAGTGGCCACAATATTTATTTCTGAAGTAGCAGATAATTATGATGTATGATAACAGGAGCTGGAGAGGAATAAAAATAATTTACCAGGAACACACTGGATGAGATTGGCCACCATCCCACTGAAATGGGCTCGGATGTCTTTAAGCACGTCCAGCTCCTTCTCATTCTCTGCCTCCAGAAGCATCCGGGTTAGATCCACATACTCAAGGAACAAGGCACCAAGTGCAAGAGAATCACGCTCCAGTGCTCCATTGGTGCTGTAGAGGAGCACAATTACAATTAGGTGGCATCGACCACAACTCCAAATGTTTAAGGGAAAACCATAAGAAAAAGCTGGAGGAGACGGAATGTGGGTGCTACCTGTCACTGATAACTCCAGCGTTAGCCAACAGTTCAAAGATCCTCAGCAGCTGCAACCTGAGCAGATCCCTTCTCTCTCTACGCTTCTTGTTCTGAAAGCACAGACGGGATTTTATTTTACTGCTCCATTACATCACACCATATGGAACTGCTTTTTCAAAAAGTGTGAAGATTCCAAATTATTCAGGCCATTGTTATCCCACAAGTCAGACAACTGAAGAAGCCGTTTGGACGCGAGGTGAAACATCTACAAACTACCAGCAAGTCCAGTTGCTACAGAACAAAACTTCTGTGATGTGCAATGTGAGAAATGTTAAACTCATTATTAATTTGTGTATATAAATGATGACTTAGCTCTGGTTTGACGTTATACTTCCTCTACAGTATATTTTCACAATATCTGGCACTAAGAAAATGTATCTAATTCTGCCTCTGTGGTTTCAGTTTGTTTCTCCCTCACCCTATGTCTGTCTGTGTTTGTGTTTTACCTCAGGCCTGCGTTCCAGTGCTTCCTTCATCAAAGGATGGAGTTCTTCAACCAGCTCCCTGTGGACACACAGGATCAGAGAGGAGAAAAATCAATTAACTGCCTCACTGCTGAGGCGATGAGACTGATTAAATCTTTTTTTTTCCCTTTGTAAATGGAGAAAATGTGATTTAAAGGAATGGAATGGCTTATGACGGATATCTTTCTTGTGTAACCCAAATGTCACATGCTCTAAAACCGCTAATCCTAAAATGTAATGTTAGACGAAATTGTCTGGGGCGACCTTAATCTCTTTAAAAACAACGTGCGCCCTTTTGGAAAATGTTTCAAGTTAAAAATAGTTGATCTCCTAAAATGAAATACCTCCCTTTCACAATGGAACCTCTGTACTTGAAAGAATGTGATACTTTATATCTCTTGTCAGTCTAAGAATTCCCCTGCTGATCAGTGTTGGATTCTTTTTTCTCCTCTGAATGTCAGAGCGGCATGCAGCAGATTTAGGGCAGTAAAGAGCACAGAATGTACAGGCGAATAAGACGGAGTAAGTGAAGAGAGTGGTGTAAAAATGACAGAGATAGAGATACTCCAGATTCAACATTCACAATAAATAAACTAAAATATTATAGTAATATTTAGAAAATCAACTCAAGGTACAGGTTATAGCTGATGTGTTTTTATGTGTGCTCCTGTTACAGTACCTGAAAACCAGAGCATTTGTGCATCCAAAACCCAGAACCAGTGACTCTGTGATCTCAAGACTCTCAGCTCTCATCAGTGGGACAAGCTGTTTTAAAAGCCAGGCTACCGAGGGAGTCCCGATCACCTGCACAATTACAAACACACAGACACAAAAGGGCTAGGTGACACAAAGAACACTAGAAATATTTGTACTGTAAGTATCGGCCATATTAACAAAGTAGAACTGTCTAGATTTAGTTCGACACACTTTTACACCATCACTATCATAGTAATAACTCCAGAGTCTGTTATCATTTTACTATTTTTCATATAGAAGAATGAGCAATTAAATACCCCTATTTCTCCTTTGATATGATTAATGCTGACAGTGCAAACGTGATGAAAAAGGCTCTCTACCAGATAATTATTCTTTACAGTTTATATCACAATGATAAGTGCATCAGGTCAGAACAAGTATACATTAAGTATTTTTTCCCTTATCGCTAAAATCTTTCAAAAAAATCAATAGTAAGAAAAGTATTAAAAACTACTTTGACAGTCAATCTTCAAAAGTTGTGCTTCGGTTCCCGCTTTCTATGCGACAACTTGTTGCTTTCTTCTATTATATAACATTACAAAATAAATATGATTTGATATGGAAACATTAAGACATCACTTTGAGTGTAATGAAATCCTAGTACGCATGTCTTGCTATTTTCGATTTTACACAAGATGCGATAAAACAATCAATCGCACAATAATAGGCAAGATAAATAATGAAAATACACACACCTTGTTGTCATACGTGACACTGCCGTCGGGCGTGGTGGCTGCGATCTCTGGCGTAGAAGCTCTAAGATGACCGGGTGACATGATGCTCGGCTTAGCTACACCTAGGCACAGGATCAAGTAGTTACGCCACAGTGAGATGTAGCTGTCGCTGGAGCCTGCTGTGCTGGTTTTCTTAGCATTCACTGGGCTGCTGTGGAAAGAGGTGAACAGGAAGAACAGGTAGGTGGTCAGTCATTTGTTGTTGACATCATGCTATTATTCTAAGGCCACATTATAATGAGGATTGATATTTTGTTCATAAAGAAAAAGTTGAATTCCTGAAAAGTAGTGGAATTATTCACGTACTTTGGGTCAACCAGTGGCAGTAGCAACTGCAGCCGTGTGAAAACATAGGGCCAGGCGTATCCCAGGGCGGTGGGACAATGTTTGGGCAGGTGCTCCTGCCGCAGGAAGATGTGCAAACAGAGAACCCACGGGTCCTTCACACACTGGGCGAATATCCAGACATGGCTCGGGCTCTTCACGTCGTAGGAACTGCTCATGAGTCGGGCCGACCACTCCACCAGCCACTGGAGGTCAACGTGGTGGCTCAGCGGTAAAGTGGACTGAAGGAGGTGAGGGAAGACATTTCAGAGTGACACAGCAACGAAACCAGTAATTTAACAATTGAAGAATGTATTAATTTTGTAGATATACTCTAAACACAAATACACATACCGAGTCAGAGACAGCCACGTGAACAAAGCTGTTCATTACAGCAGGGCTCAGCTGGTCCATGACCTCTATCATAGGCTTGTCATCGTCCTGAAGGAGAAGACAATTATAGAATCGACTATTTTTATAACACCATCTTAAAATGTGAGAGAATTCACCAGCTACATGTGATGCTTCTCTAACAGTTAATGTCACACAGCTCTCTCACTCCATCCTGCTATCGACTTTCTCTGTTTTGGGACAATTTGCCACCATCTGTCAGAAATACTTTTTTACAGAACCGTTCTCCTGCCACTGACTGCCTGGAGTGTGTCTCCTCTGCCATACCTCAGCATGTCCCAGAGCTGTGAAGAGGCAGCGAATCTCTCTTAACACGCCGACTGCCAGCTTCCTTGTGCTGATTTGACACGAACAGAGGAGCAGCAGTGCCAGGCCCTCGACTGCATGTAGCACTGAGCAATGAGGGCTTCTCTCTGGCATCCTGGGGCTAGCCTGGAGAAAGTGAAGACATAGAAGGGCAAGATGTTAGGAAAGAGTAGCAGATCAGAATGTGAGCGATATATGTTGACCAGCTATTAACCTACTACTCATGAAACCTGGCAGTTGATAAGGTCAAACTGAAATGGACATTCATCTTATTACTGTCATTTTAGCTGCAGATATATCATTGACCCACTGTCTTTCAAAACAAAGAAATAAAAACAACCTGTGATTTTTAGATGGATGGAAAAATAACCACAGTGACTGAAAAATACATAATTTTTGAATTTTAATATATCCAAATACTGTATAGAAACCTAACATATTTAAACAATATTAATATGAGAGGCCAGAAGTGTAACTATCACTGGATTAAAAACTCTGTGCTGTACAAACCTCAATTCCACCTCGCATCTTGCCCTGGAGCTGCAGAGCTAACCTCCACTGTGTGAGCAGCTGGAGAAGCAGTTTCACAGATGCGTCCTGCAGACACTGATGGGTGTCTTGAACCTGAAATATTGTAGGAAATTATATTTATGGGGACTTTAAGGGTCTGTCGATGTCAACACTGTAATTTGTAATTCAAGTGCCACATGGTTTGAAATACTCCAATAATGTGTTCCCTTTAGCCCCGACAGGTTCTCTGTGACACTGATGATGATGAGAAAGGGCTCATACAAATTAAATATGGGTAACTAGGGGA
Source organism: Channa striata (assembly GCA_033026295.1). NCBI lineage: Eukaryota > Metazoa > Chordata > Actinopteri > Anabantiformes > Channidae > Channa > Channa striata. Next base: position 8,060,263 of record CM065182.1, on the reverse strand, counting down.
AATGTTTTATAAAATTGTGTAAGGTTAGTTATACCTCTCGCAGGAGGAAATGTGTGTAACCAAACAGCACATCTTCCCTCCAGTCTGAGAAATCCAGTAACAGGCTCTGCAGGGAGTTTTGGGAAATAAGGCGAAGCTCATCGTCCATGTGCACTGTAAGTCTGATAGATGACAACATGTAAATAAAGAGGAATACACAAGATTTTACTGGCAACAACAGAATCTGGACAAACTGACGAAGTTTTAAAATTATTAGCAATATCCTTTCTGTCACTCACCGTGAGAGCAGGTCAATGAGCTCCGGTTTGGACATGCCATCGGGAAGGATACGAGGAATTGCAGCCACACATGTTCTGAACAGGTCGATTTTAGGCTTCCTTTCGCCACTGTCGAAAGAGGAAAGGGTTGTTAATTAAGTCCAATCATATTAATAAGAAATGTGTCTTATTTCAGGCATGGTCCCAAAAATCTCAGCCAGTAAAAATTTTGAATTATTTCCAAAAAGAGTTGCCAGTGTTTATTTGCAAACCTTTCAATAGGTTTTCATTTTTGATTAAAAAGAATTACCATCTGCACTATGGGACTTTAAAAACAGTTTACTCGCAGCACTTTGTTACATACGTAATCATGTCCTCTGGTTCTTTGTTGAGCATCTGGACGTTGGTGAGCATCATGCATCGTCCCACCTCCTTGTCTAAGTGTCGAAGGATGTTGTCCAGAGCCTTTCGCACCTGGGAGTAGTACAGAGACATGCCTGGGGGGGGACATAAAGAGGCCACACATGTTAAAGACTACATGTTGAGTTAATGTCAACACGAAAAAGCACTAGTTTGAAGGCTTTCACACACAGACCTATTAGTTTGGCTTCTTCCTCTGTAAGCGTCTTGCTGAGATAGGTTTTCTTCTTCTTCAGGGAGTTACCAGAGGGAAGAGTGGCTCCAGTGTTGGGCATTGGAGGCTCTCCATCCTTCTGTTGTAGAGCATCTGCTATCACCAAGAATGCCCGCAGACCTATGTTCATTCGCTGGAAGACACACGAACCACAGCATCTACTTACTACATACTGTAAAACGGAGTCTCTTTACGAAGAGCAAAGAAACATTTGAGGCAAGAATTAAGCACACACATATAACCAGGGAAAGCTTACAAATTAAACAACAGGATCGTTTCTATAGTGCACAAATGTTCATTTGGAAGAAATAAAACAACAACAACAACAAAAAAAATTTAAAACCTAACGCCTACAATAGCAACAATGCAATCAGACCACAGACAGTTGTGTAGTTGTGTAGGTTAGAGCTGCTAGACTCAAGCAGCAACGAGGAGTGGGATTTGGACGTCTGGTTAGCTCGCTAAGTTTATCGCTACCCCCCCAAATTGCTTTTATCTTCAAACACGTAGGTTTCAGGCCCAACTAACAATAACACCAGTGTCAACACTTGAGAAAAATGATGAGACTTCACATCATCATATTCTTCTATATTATTCACCAAGATCTACAAACAGACTTTTATGTGTGACATGAGTGGATCCCAGTGGAGCTGCAGTGATTTATTTGGTTTGTTTTCCTTCTGCTTTCTCTGGCTGACTAAAAAAAAAAAAATGGAATGCTCATCCTGACATCATAGCCAGGGGGGGAAGAGCTGTTGATGTGTGTGCAATTGTGTGCAGATGACTGCATATCTGTCTGGTTTCTTTATTTACCTCCGGGTTGAGACTGAAGGCTTTGGCAGGTTTCCCAACGCTCAGCAGGTCAAATATGATCTCCTTCATGGCAAAATCCAGTCTCTCCTGAATAGTGAACAAAATCACAGAACTTTAAGCTTTAAGGAAGTGACAGGTAGCAGGTAAAACTTGTGTCACCACTGCAGCGTTTTGTATCACATAACTGAAAAACATAATAAACGTAGAGTCTTATTTATTTTAAGTCATGAAAGCAAACACTGGGTTTTAACTCACTCGCTGCTAAATGCAGATATATGCTGTTTGTTGACAACAGGTCCCATCAATCTGTAAAGTGCCATGAAGGCATGAAGGAAATTAGAGTGAGTTTCAAAACCTTAGCCTCATATTAGATGAAATGTATTAAATTTAGATAATGGATTCTCATCAAAAAATATCTGATGGCCTACATTCGTTATAATCCTAGATTTTAACAAGTGTTAGGTTATATCCTTTTGTCTTTATGCAACACACAAGGAACCCGACTCTATTTATTATGTCACAAAACATCCTGCAAGGTTGCGCACATGAACACACCTGAGCAATAAACTGGATGATCTTGACAAAAATATTAAGGGGCATGTCTCTGGGCACAACACTGCGACTGCCTTTAGGGAACAGGGTGGAGGTGATGGATGTCAGACGACTGAGGGAAGAAGAAAGAGACATGAGAGAGAAGAGGGAGTTGTTAAGTAAAATCATGGCATACTTTGCTTTTTAATGTTAACACAAATAATATCAATTTTAAAAAAGAAGCATAATTTTAAACTTCAGACTTTTTTTGGAGGTAGCATTTGATCACAGCAATTATATCAATGAAACAATATATATTATCAATGATATGATGCTACAAACTTTACAAGTTCCAAAGTATTAAATTTTTTTATGGAGAAATAACTACATGTGGTTGTTACCTCTGTGTTCCAGTGTTGCTCTCACACTTTATTCGGATCATGTAGACCCACAGCAGGCGATACAGTGATTCTAAAGCCACGCGTGCCATCTTGGGGTCTTTGTTCTGCATTTACATATGTGCAGACAGAAACTGTATTTAACACACTCAAAAGTGTCATGCAGTTTCTAATGCACGTGACAATAGCCTGAGAAAGGCATTCACATCATTACAGACACATAAGAAATTGCTTTTTCAACATTTACAACATTTACACAGATTGCATTGTTTTGTTTTTGAGGGAGCACACCACTGCCTGTGCAGTAATTATTAGATATGCAAAGATATAAACAGAAAGGCTGACCTTAAGGTTTGAGAGGCAGTTGTTGAGGAAAATGTGCCAACGGCTGAGGAAGAACTGCTTCTGACTGACACACAGCAAGCAGGTCACCAGAGGATACAGAGCCTAGTGTGGAAGGAGAGGATAGATGGGAGACATTTGCATGACAAGTAGACTTCCTCACAAGAGACACTTGTCACTTAAACTCTTAATTAAAGCAATATTTAAATATTTTTTCACAATCATGCTCTGCTTGTTTCAGGCTTTGAAAATTCATGATTCACCTTCTTGTTGGAAATAAGTCAGTATAATATCAAATTAAAAGCAACAAGCAAGAAAAACTGAGTAGGTTTCAGGAGATCTAAAGGTGGACCATTAGTCTGGAGTTTCATTCACCTGAGTGGATTTTTCGTGAATCGCATGACAAAGTGCATGTACGTTTGCATGCACATCAGTCTCGTAAGTACAAATTCTTTGCTAATGATCAGAATGAGTCCAGGTTACACCCCTGTTGTATATGCTTTTGGGAATAGACGGTTTCAGGAACGCATCATTTACCTGTCACCCCTTATCAAAGTCAGTGTTTGTTATCTGTCCCTCTCCTGCTTCTGTGTCTTCTCTTTCTCAGGCACTCACAATGTTAAAGCATAATAATTACACAAATGCATGTCATTCCTATCATGCCTGTCCATTCTGCTCTGACAGGGGAGGTTATTATTTACTTTTGTGCATTCCTGTGCGCTTTTTTTCATATGAGGAAAAAAGTGTAAAAACACGCAGCATTTGTGCACAGAGGTTTGTCAAGTCTTGAACACATGCATTGATTGGGGTATTTCGAGAATTTATTAAAAGGAAGAACACACACTGTCTGAGTGACATGTCTGCAGCCCTGAAGATATGAGTCTTTGTCATAGCAAGAGGACCTTTGCACATATTACAAATAGCACATAGGTAGCTGCACAGCAGTTTGATGACACACTTCGTTCTCAAATTAGTCTATGAAATGGTTGCGGAATCCAACTGAGAGCTGAGCCAACATTTAATAGAAAGCTACATGCTTTCACGAGCCTTGCTGTGCTGTACTGTAAAAATGTTATTTAATTAACTTTTTTTTAATAAAAATGAACTTGTTTTGCGAAAATTAAGCATAAGTTACACAAACAAGTGACTTTACAGGTAACTAAGGAAACATATGTGGTAATCACGGTTGTCCTTTACTCAACATCGATGGTTGAAACTTTCATGCAGTGGCAATTTTCATACTACTCCTGAGAATTAAACTGAGTAGTTTTATGCTGGTTCATGGTTGTTTAAGTGAGACCCCTATATTAATAAGTGAGATGTACTGAAGCTAATTTGCTGACTATCCTGCCTGCTTCCTTACTACGGGCAAATATTGCCCATCTGGCACGGCTTCAAAAACTAGCCTGTGTGCTGCACAGTGCACTCCTGTCTCCTTCCCACGAAGAGATAAAAGCCCACATACTGGAGAGTTACGGTAAGTGCTTTCACCAATTGCGGGTGATGGAAAGGAAATGAAGAGAGATGAAAAAGAATATGGGGAGAAAATTACCAGAGAGTGTTTCTTCCTAGAGGATAGGTCCAGCGTGGTATCGTACAAACTCTCTACGAAGTTTCGCAGACACGGCACGTTCACCTCGTTTTTCACAGTCTGAAAGATGACAAATAATGTGGAAATGAGGTCCATATAAATTTTCACATACAAAATAGCTTTTATTTTATTCTGCTTCAGTTGATGTATGCAATTGGAAAAGACACTATATATTAATGAGCTTTAGTTTAGCTTTGTGCACTGTATAGAGCAGCATGTAGTGTGCCACAGAAAGTCAGCCAAGCACTTACAGCAGCTACAGGTACGAGTATCTCCACAAAAGTCCAGCTAATGAGTGTTTAATATCTTTATCTTTCACCTCCAAGAAATACTGTGCACACTCCTGTAGACAGAAAGAGAGACAATAAATTAATTAATTAATTTACATAATTCTGCAGTAAATGCAAAGTCACTGGATCAAATTTTTACATGTTAGAGAAATGAGAAACATTTTTAATACTGTAACTCCTGTCAAAAGGCAAAAAAAAGGCACTTACATAATTTCAATAATTCAATAATTACTTGAGTGTCAGCTCCTGACATTCTCATACCAGAGCCCCTTTACAATATGTTGACATGTAAAAACCAGGTGGCATAAGTTTAAGCAGTGCAGTCTACCTGCATGAACTGGAAGGAGGCTTCAAAGTCTTCCACTGGGTACATTTTGATGCGAAAGAACTTGAGTCCCATGATCAGGCTGATGGTGGACTGGATGACATAGGGGCTCTGCTCCTTCTGTTTCAGCTCTTTCAGCTCAGAGATGAACTTCTTCCTCACTGCTGGAAACCTGCAGAGAAAATAAATGATGACCAGATGAAAACAGATAGAGTTTTGCGTCCAGGTCTCAGCTACAGAAAGCGGCAAGTTTTTTTTTATGTTGTATGCTTTTTCCATCACCTGTGATCCCATGTTTTAATATATGTGCACACGGACAGTTGTCTTTTGTGTGGTTTTACCAACCGCTCTCCACAGGCCTATATTTAGAACGTCATCTGGAGGGGTCATGTGAGGGGTGCGTGTATGTGTGTGCGTGCACTTGTTTTTAGGGCGTCAGTGTTTTTGTTGGACCTGCTTTTGCATGCTTCAAGTAAGTGAAACAGTCATCAACCTTCTGTTTAGTGCCGAGGATACACATAAACACTGTCATCCATAAACCAAGCTAGAAAAGAACAGATAATGCCAAGAATAAAGTATGTGCTGAGATAGTTACTAATATGTGAAGTCAACCTTTCCATGGCCTTGGTTGTAAGTAATGCACTGCGAATAAACAACACCGGAAAGGGTGTTAGGAATCAACCGGAAAGCTTAATCAAATGCTAAATCTACACACATGAGCCTTTACATTTGAAAAAGTAGATGTCAAAGTACGGACGTTGATCCATTATGAGATTGATGACTGTGTTTAATGATGTAATGATGAAGCTGTGTGTGTGTTTGTGTGTGTGTGTGTGTGAGTGTTTATGAGAGCCAGAGAGAGGCAGCAGTGAGTGAGCTGCCCTGTGAACCCACACCTCCTCCATCACAGTAATAACCTCCTGGAAAATGGGAACAGCGCTCATCTTTCATCACACACAACATTACACAGACGGAGGACTATCATCTGGTATGTCATAATCTTTTTACCATCACACACACACACACACACACACACACACACACACACACACACACACACACACAGTAAAGTGCAGTCATCACTTTCTTTTCCTCACTTACACTAAAGTCAGGGGTACAAAATTTCTAATTGCTGCTTCTACTGCAAAAGGGGTCAGAGAACGATAGACTAATCAGCCCACAGCTGCAACATGACCTGCATTCCAAATTCTGCTTTACTGAGAGCAAATACTGTATGTCAATAATTGTACTCTAAGATGTAAAAACTAATTAATAAATCAAAATTTAAACTAATTTCAGTGATAAATGCCTTGCCACGTAACTAAAATAAAACACAAGCTTGTAAAGATTGTTACAGACTTTATCTTCAGTAGCTGAGATATTCAAAATCACTTGTATACATACAAACATTTAATGTGTTCCCACATGCAAACACGCAACACATACACTTTAATATGAATGATTAATGTAAGTATACAGTACTGTACCTGGACTGAGCTACAACTCCTACTACTTCAGCATAGAGGTCAGCTACTATGTGCATATTGCCTGTGTTGGGTCCCAGATACCTACGAGGTAAACACAACCAACATCAACTGTAGTGCAGCGTACAGTACAAACTGAATGTGAATGTGCATCACAAAACAGTTTGTGAATAATTTGCAGTTTGTCAAACAGTGAAGAAAGCAGGACCCTGAAACTCTAAACCAGGCTTCATTCAACACATCTGCTAAAATATGTTAGATACTGAAAAGTTATTAATAATATTACCCTTCCTTGTATTTGAAGTGCTTGAAGGCCAGGTTTATAACCTCTTGGATGAGTCCATCCAAAAGAGGATGGAGGGGGATCTGGATGAGGAAAAATATTTGTTACTTAAACATTTAACAGAAACAATATTTCCAAAAGATATTGGAACTTTTGACTGTATCAAGAATATGTAAAAAAACCCTCTCTATTTTAATTTAGATACAGTTTCAGTGCATCTGGACAACTGCTATCTGCTAATGGGAATAAGCATTGTGCAGGATGTTTAATTAAACTGAGACTCACCTGCTTTAAAACTTCTATAAGAACTAGAGAAAAGATGAAGTCTATAGCCAGATCTCGCCGCTCCAATAAGTAGTCCTTCTGCTGCTCATCGCTGAGAGAGACAGACAGGGAGGGATGCGTTGAAAAACAGAGGCATCATTTGTTGCATTCACTCTAATAGTTGATCTTTTATGACCATCCAAGGGTCCAAAATCTGCCTTTGTGTTCTCTTACTTTTTTGACTTGGTGTTTGCTCTGGGCCGATATTCGTGCGACTCATCTTCCAAGCCATTCTGCCTCTTATACCAGTCAAAGAGAGTCCTCAGGATAGACGGCAGGCAGTACTCTGCTAGAGAACTCATAGTGCTGATTAACTGCACAGATGAAAAAATGAAAAGCAGTGAGAGTTGATTCCTGTTCTATAATAATAATATATTTTTTTGTTTTGTTTTATGTTTTCTAAAGAGAAATAAAAAGAAAATGGGTATTATGCAAGTACAAAAGCCCATAAACAGATATGAGACTCAAAGTCTCATCTGTCATATATTCCACAATAATCATTATATATATTATTTCAGAGGTCCAATTTGTGGAAATTCAGTAAAAATATGGTTGTAATTGCTGAGTTGGCAAAGTGTGATTTCGTTGCTAATGAGGAGAGTTTCTGACGTGTTATTGCTGGTGTTTAGGACTAGATTTGGTTTTGGGGGGAGGAAAAGAATGGGCAGTATGGTGATGATGTGTGTTGGCCAGGTGAATGTACCTGGTCGAACTGTGGATCCTCTCCTCTCTGCAGAGATTTGTTAAGTGGCTTTTCCTGTAAGAAGGGAACAAAAGAATGTCAGGAGAAACACAAGCACCTAGACAGGACAACATTCACACACAAACCCTGACATACAAACCAGTCTTTGTGTCTCACCGTCAAGATGTCTACATGGTGATATTTAAACCTCAACACTTTTCTAAACTGATATAACAAGCCCCAAAGCCATTTTAATCAAACCTTTAACTGCTCAAATGCCACACTGCTGTAAAAAGTTTTTTTTAACATATTGATTTTACTTTTTCAGCAAAAAATAAAAAAGTGGCTACAAATAACTTAAGCAAACTTTAATTTGAAAGGGTAAAACAACAGACTTAATTGTTAAGCTACAGCACATCAACTGTGGTGATGTACTGTGGGCAGAAAAAAATGTGTATTCAAAGCAGAAATTGCATTTTTAAATATAAGAACATTTATTTATTTGTTACATAAATTTCTTTTTTTATCTAAAGCTGCTCTACAAGTATATCCTGAATCTGAGGTTGGAGAGGAATTTCTGAAAAGGGAAGTATAATAATCAGTATTACTAAATATTGCCAGTAAATGCAAATTGATATGTAAAACAGGACTTTCAACTTTGGGACAGTAGAGTCTTTCTAATGTCAACCCGCATAAAGAAAGGGCAAGAAAGGCATGGTTTTACTTAGTTTGTCTCAGGTTTGCGTGGGTGAAAAGTGTATGCTGGCAGATGAAAACATGTAGAGCTAGATTTAGACCTGTAATAGACGGGATGAAAAACAACTCGAGAGATCAATGCAGAATCACTCACCATTGGTTCGGCCATGATGATGCGAATCTTGCGTTCAGAGAGCAAGGTGAAGTTCGCGAACAGGCTTTTTAGGACGAACTCGCCCGGCTTACTCTCAGGGTCCACGTTAACAGGCGCCATGACAACAGGACCCTTCCTCTCTCCAGAGGTTCCACTGACTGGGGGGAGAGGTGGCTTCAGTCCCACTGGAGACGCTGCAGAAAATCAGCACAGGTGAGTCGGATTTTAGCTGACAAATCTGAGACTACCATCCTCTGTTATAATAAAATATAATAAAACATGTTTTGGAACACTTCCTGACTCAATCTCCCTCCCTCTCCACTTCTAAACTCAATCAGCTGCCTGAGGGCATTTAACTACTACTAGCAAATCGGGTTCTGTCGCAGACGTGAAATTTGAAATGTGTTTCTGGCTGTGCTGTTAGCTGTCATTTCAGCACCAGGTTGAGCCGACACTCCTGCATGCCATAAAGCTCCAGTTTTCATGTCATGCGCTATCCTTATGAGACCCCTGCTCCATCCACATCTTCAGGCATCACCATCAATAGTTCCTTTACTGGCTCTTCTTGCTTTCCATTCATTTATTCAATCCATATCGTCAACCTCCTCTTTACCAACCATTACCACCAATATCTAGACTACATTGGAAAATTCCTATTCTCTTCATACGCCAATATTCCCTTAACATATTAATTCAGGCTCGATGGAGTCAAATCTCCAAAGGCTTGAATCACGAAACTTGCTTCTGTTATGGACACTATGGCAAAAAACAACAACAACAACAACATTACTGAACATATTGTTTGTTAAGTCTTCGGGATTGAATTACAATAATTTGGGAATTTGTATGTAAACAGGAAGTATAATGCTGACATAGATATAATGAATTACCACTGACAGCAATTTTTAGACTACATTTGCATTTATTTTGGCAGATTGAATCTAGTAAACAAATGCACCATTTTGCACCATACTTTCTGCGATATACACACAGATCCACAAACAACTACCACTGCAGACAGAAACTTAAACATGAAGAGTCTCAGGCAAGTTTTAGATTCATAAGTAGCATATTTATTTTTCTATAATGTCTCAGCTAAGTTATAGATGTTTATTCAATAGGCCGGAGATGATATCCCTTTGAAGTGCAAGTTAGACTCAATCTAAAAATCAATGCAGTTGTCTTTTATATTGTAGAGAGACAAAGAGACACAAAGAGATGCTGAGACACAGTGTCTCAATTATCCTGTCCTCCAGACATCATGGTTTGATGACCAAGCAGAACCTGTCCATATCTTATTTCTTTATTTTTAAGTTAGAACTTCTCAGACGTGAGTCATTTACGTTGAGTCTGTTTCAAAGTTTGACTGGGTACATTTTGCAGGCACACAGATGGACAAACACAGACACAGACACACTTGCAGGACAGTCCATGTTTGAATTCCTCCCCGCTGATTACATCATTAGGAAGAGGGAGCCCTACTAATTGTCCCAGACATCATGATAAACAGACAGAAGGAGATAGTTCTGCAGGGAGTGGTAGTAGTCTAAAAGAGTGTGAGTGAGGGACAGACAACAAATGGACAGACAGATATAAAGGGTTGGAACATTTCCTGTCATGAGACTCCACAATCTCTATGGTTTCCATTTACATACCATTAAAATAGAACAAACTCGTCACTTGATCGTCACTTAGAAAAACAATTGAAAGTGCACATGTTGCACCATCAACTACTGTCACTGACTGTGGCTCATACTAAGCACTACCATTTAAAACACAAACATACTTTGAGACACAATTAGCAATGGCTGCACTATTCGCCAAAAAAGGAGGCTTGTGTAACCGAAGCAAATATGCAGTGTTGATTTTGTGCATAGGCTGAAAAGAAGTGATGTGTGTGTGTGTGTCTGTGTGTGTCTGTGGTCATGTGTGAGTAAACAACTGAGTTTTGTCTACCTGACCTTTCCTGACCATGTGACCTGACCTCGCTGGAGAGGTTAGATGTATGCAGACGCTAACTCCCAGACAGGAGTGGGCCTCATACACAGCAACCTGTTTGTATGAAACCTGAACACTCTGATGTGAACGTGCACGCACATGAACACACAACCTTGCACTCTTACCGAGGCCCTTGATGAAGCTGATGACGCTAGCCCTGCTCCATTTAGTTGGCACTTCCATGGTACAGGCAGCCAGTAAGACACAGACACAGTGGGTAGAATGAGGAAATAATGGAGGATGGAGGAGGAATGTGACACTGGGAAAGTTTACTAGGAGTAAAATATAGCTCCCATGATAATGCAGTGAAAATAATTCCTTGGAGGAGACTATAGGCAAAGATGAAGTTTGTCTTTTTATCCAACTACTCCTCCATGACTGTAACTACAGACATCACTGTCATGTCTGTCTTAGCCAAGTAGGTTTTCCCAAGCACCATCCTTGGGAAGATGATTGTCAGGTAAAGTGAAAGAGGCGAGAGAGCCTGAGGCTAGAAAGAACACGTTCATGACAGCTGCATCACAGCTGCATTCCAAATTCGGTCCAAATGAAACAGGAAGAGATGCTGAATCCACAGACCGGAAGAGCCATAGCCCGAGTGAAAGTACCCAAGTGAAGACAACTGGACACGACGTGATTGCAAGTGTTGCAATCGTGGAGGAAGAGGTGGTGCCAAAAGTGTCTTTCCAAAATGGCAGGAGACATGACCAACTTATTCCGTCATGAGTGAACTCTGCTGGGTGAACTGTGCTGCTCCACCAGAGGCTCAGGTAGATCAGTGGTGGCACAGGGCCCCATGTTTGACAGCTAAATGAGCCTAAAGCCCAGCTATCAGTTTCTTCTTGAGCCTCTGCTCCGCCTCGGGCCTGCCGTCACTTCTCTGCTCAACAGCTCCCGTGACCTTGGAATCCAGAAGCCCACTGGAAAGTTGTACTGAAGTGAAGTGCTTCTTTGAGAGTGGTTTTGTGGCTGTCTTTTAGTTGTCAGTAGCAGTTAAGTAAAGTCTGCTCCTGGTGGAGATCAGACCAGAAGAGCTGGGTTGGAATTTCGACACTGCCCCAAGAGAGAGGCAAGGGGAGGAGGGAGGCGCTATATATAGACCACTGGCGGTCACTCTCTTACATACCTACCACTCCCACTGACCCCTACTCATACACAACTGTACACACATGCAAATGCAAACACACTCACAGAGACACAAACACACATAGACACGGCACAAAGTCATGTGCTTAAACTACACAGGAAATGGCACTAATCTAATTCACTTGGTACAACAGAGACAATCCATTACAGCTTCTTAATGACATGGATTTAAGGTGTGTGTGTTGGTCAGTGAGGAAAAGAGATAAAGATGTACTGTAACAGCCTCCAACAAAGCCGCAGATGTGGCGCACCAGAGCACTTCCAGAACCCCTGTAGATGTTTGCACGAGTCAGCACGTTAAGACATGAACCAGCAGAAACCTATCATGTCTGGTTAACATAAGTGCACCTTAGTTTATATCACATTTTCTATTCTAAAAAGTTTATTTCACAAACTGTGCGAGCAAACGGAGAGAAAAAAGTTTTCAAGTAAATTAATTGAATATAATATTAATTATCATAACGTAATGAGTTGCATGTTCTCCCCATACTCGCGTTGGTTTCCTCTGGGTACCCTGGATTTCTCCCATAGTCACCAATTAACCCAAAAGTTGGGTTACTCTGCGACTCTGAATTGAGTCTCTGAAACTGTACACTGTGATTCAGGTTTACCACGTCAATTCATCATGTCACGATGACAAACAAGCATCCTAAAATGACAAAGTATTGCTGAAGAACTGTGAGTCAGATTTCTAACACACATGCAGATTCTCTGACAAAACAGGCAGCTCTCAAACATAAGTCATCACGTACAGGTGGAAATCAAGGCCAAGAACTTGGGTTGCTAAGCACTGCAACAAGTTCTCTTGAGTTAAAAATAGGATAAATGAATCCTGTACTGCTTGTACAATCCATTGGCTAAGTAAAGTGGACTGTGATGAGTCATAAAAAAAGCACATACAATTACCAAAGACACAGCTTTCGACAAGACCTAGCAGAATTAAACCTGCATGTCACAGGATGCAGCTGTCACTGCCTGTGATTAATGTATTCTGGCATTTTCATTGTGTTACTGTTGGCTGCAGACTCTTAGTCAGTCAGGCAGTTAAGAAAGATTTAAGCACAACAAGGTGAAATCTGTGCGCATGAATCATTGGTATAATCAAATATACAGCTGGAGAGCTCATGTGGCTCACGTACTTAGTATAATTATCATATACTGTATGTAAACAAACACTAGAAACTTAGGCCAACTTAGATTTACTGTACCCAGCTGGCTATAAATTTGGTGTTTTAATCATCAATACCATGTAATAGAGAAACTGACCAAACAAATCCTTTTTTTAAATCTCATGTGTGTGAAAGTATGTGTGAATGTACTGTTGATAGAGGCTGTCACGATTATTTCAGCGAGTCTGGACCGAGATGGAACAAGTTCAACTTGATGAGGTCAGCTAATTATCTCTCAACACTTGAAACACAAGTCTAACCTGGACCTGCCAGTCAAGTTTCTTGGATTTCGAGCTTTTTGACTGCAATCGCAATCATGACCTTGGTGCAGGCAGTGAATTTGCTCCCAGAGCAGCAACTTACATTTAGAAGCACACGCCATCTTATCTTGTTTTCAATTACATGATAAAACTGGCTAATGGGAACCAATAACTGCTGACGGTAATCTACAGTACACACCTCATATACAGTATGAGCTTCACACAAATGCCTTGCTAAGCACACACACACCAAAGCAGTTTAACGGCAATGAAAGGAACACACACCATGAAAAAGTGCAAAAGGAAAGCTTGTTTTTTATATATAAAAAAAAACCTGACATAACAATGGAGGTGAACTAACTACCAAATGGTGATGAGTAATGGTTACGTTAGAGTCACTGTTGTACAATAAGACAGCAGTGCTTTTTGCTCCCTGTCTTCACTCCATGAGCTCATTGCTGATCCTGGAGGACAGTGTAGTATGTCCAGTTGGCAACAGTCTAGGATGATCACGCATTTATCTCAGAGTGACATACACTAGCGTGACCTTCAGTTCGGTAAACACTGACTCACGGGGCGAAGAACTGATCAAGACATTCAACTTCTCTGAAATGTAAACAGAAGCTGACAGAACGGCAGCACGTGGAAACATATAGACCAGTTTTAGATTTATATCGGTTGACGCGTTCTGGTTCAGTGTGACAGAGCTTCCGTCAAAGTCAAAGCTTGTCTTCATCTGCTGAGCAGTGTGTTGTATGATTAATATAGAAAACTGCTGAGGAACCAGATTAAGCCTCAGTTACCCCTCGAGCAGTTTCCTCTCTCTGAACCTCTTGTCCTTCATTATTTCATTATGTAACAATGCCAAATATTGACACTGTGCACCATGTTATATGTACCGCTTGTTTTTTCATCGAAATCGCTCCTGACATACTTGCATACACAACCGAAACATGCATACTCTTTAAAACTGCAGGATATGCTGAAGATGAGGGAACACCGTATTATGCAGTTCTTAGACACACCAACAACACCAGCTGAGATGTTTTAGCTGTACTCACTCCCTCCTAAGGACTTAAGCAGAGACTTGATGCTGATGTCAAAGAAGCCTAAATCCTGCTGGCTGGTCGCCATGGCTGCAGAGGCTATGTCGCCACGGTGACAGACAGCAGAGTGAGGACAGGACGGCAGGATGAGGCGTTGCGGACAGAGGATGCAAGAGAAAGAGGAGCGTATGCAGGACTGGAAGTGCAGGAGAGAGGAGCCAGCGATGCAGAGGTTGCGGCTGTCTGCTGCTTAGTGCATATGTTTGTGTGTGAGTCTGCGTGCATTTGAAAGAGCGTGTCAGGGCAAACGAGAAAGAGAGAGCTGTGTTGCTATCTTGTTGGCTACCACCCCCCCATCCCTTCTGTGTTTTGCTCTCTCAGGACCATGATACACAGATGTTGGCAGACGCAAGCAGCCAATCCTCTTAGAGAAGAGAGAGAGAGAGAGAGGGGGAGAGAGACGGAGGGGAGGGGAAAACATTCAGTACGTAGTTTATCTTAGAGGGAGAACAGAAAACCAAGGGATGGAAAATGAGTAAGAGAAAATGAGTGAAGGATAATGTGGAGACAATAGAAGAGGGAATACAGGAATAATTACGATAGGAGACAAAAGGGCAGTGGTGTAACGTTTCCCGATCATTGTTCTCCAGTTCTGTCTCGCAGTAAGTGCTGAATGAGCATGTTGCAAGCCCGCTTTGACGAATAACAGCCAGGAGAAGCTGTGACAGGCAGGCGGCACCAACAAATGGTCAGGAAGAACAATGTGTTGTTCACTGGTATTGTTTGTGTCTGTTTTAATAATAATAATGACATTTGATAAAAAATATTTCAGAAGCAACTTAAAAGAATTTCCTATCATTCCTATCACAGCTGCGTCTTCAGTCTTATACATAAAAAATAAAACTTCAGGTTCTCTCAAGCACATGTCGGCCCACTTTACACGAAGCCTCATTAGACCAAGTAATTCCATTCCTGGAATAAGTGTTTTTGAAGGTAATGAGTAGAATCTTAGAAATGGAGTCAGTAATAAACTGGTAGCCAGTCCACGCGCAGTCTTCACAAAGGTGTAATAAGATCTTTTTTCTTGGTTTTGGTTAGTAGCCTGTACAGTTGTGTAGAAACCATTATTCTGTTAGGAGATCGTTATATTCATCCAAGCACAATGAAATAAAGGCCTATACATTAACAATGTCAGGAAGGACAAAGGTCACCATGGCCACTCCAAGCACGGTGTACAAAGGTAGTAGGAGTACAAATTCTCCACTACGAGATCCAATTAAAATCTTTTCTACAAGTAAAAGTATTGAGTAGATTATCTCAATTTTACTCAAAATATAAAACTAAAAGTATTCAACTTGGAAAACATTGTATTTTAAACAGTACTAATTATGGTAATTATGTACAGCAATTAATAAACAAATAGGGGTCAAAGGTCACTGTTTGTAAAGGGGGAGGTGATTTTGACAATGTGCTGACAGGTTGTCAACCCATAATGAAACATCAGCATTTACTTAGAGTTGGTGCTCGAAAAGATCATGAATATACAACGTTAGTAAAGACCAGAGAAAGGATACTCTGTTTGATCTGAATTTAACTGTAAAATGTTGGCCAAAATTCCAGTTTTTTAGATTTGTTGTGACCATGACACCTAGTAATGGGATATTTTACATATTTTACATTTAAAATGTATGTTTTTAGTGCCCTGAACATAGTTTGGGATTACACTTCTGTACTATCCACACATACACTGATAATTATGTATGTGTAATAAGCTAAAATCAGCTAATATATAGATAACCTTAGAGATTTTGTCATTTATGCTGTGTTCGCTTTACACCAACAGCATAAACAGGAGATTCCAGTGATAAAATAACAGCAGTGACATAAAACTGGCCCTGCAATTCATTTCTTTGTGACAGTAATTTCTATATAATATTTTGGCAACCATTGTGGTTAAATGCCATTTTGGCAGCTTCGCTATTGCTCAGGCTGAGCTTGCAGGATTGATACTGCAGGCTTTCAAACATCATCATTATTTACAGCTTTCACATACCAAGCGGATTTTAGTGACCTACAGTGACCATGAATCTTTGTCTTCCAAAGCTCTGCTTCTCTGCTGCTGAGTGTTGGAGTAGATGGAGACATGATGGAGCCTAACAAATCAAATGGAAGCTACTGTTGCACGTCAGCTTATCCTAGCTTGAGTGATTTTGGTGAATACAAATTGTGAAGTTGCTGGACTTGCTTACTAGAAATTCCCTTACATAACATTACCACTGATTTACAACCTCACACATTATTAAATTTGGTGGATGCCAACACCAACATTAGGCAGCATAATGTGGTGGTAGATCCCTGACAGATCACTGATTCTTGACAAATCACAAAAGCTAAAATAGTTTTTGACTACTAGACAATGTGAGAGGAATATGTTGCATTTTTGCTCTCAATAGAAGGTATGATGACCTTCACTTTAATGAGGCTGTGTTTGGTTGAGTAACAGTGGAAGTGGATAATTAGGGTCATCATTCTATTCCCTGGATCAACTGGGAAAGTTCCACAGGACATGTGAACGGGTTTGTTAGAGGCAGCAGGAGAAGAGAACAATGTGCATAAGAATACGGTTTCCACAAAAGCTGTAGCTCACAGGAGAGCTGCCAAGCACAAGATGGCCTGGTTCAAATTAACAGGCAATTACAGTCTAATCACAAAGGAGGAAAACTCTAGCAGACCTGTCTGCTTACTTCATCACAGTGCTGGGTCAAATTATATCTGCAAAAAGCAATTTGCTGTAAGTGTTTGTGGTAATCTGTTTACCGAATCAAGACGATTCAGCCAATCAAGTCAACCCGACAGTCAAAGAAAAGAAAACTGGAATCACTGACTGGAATGTCACTCTTAATGTACAAGTGAAAGTGCAAAAATGTTAAGGACTTCTTTTTGTTGTTGTCACATTTCTCGTTAGGTTTAACGGTTACAGTACCACAGCTGACACGTATAACACTTGAAGGGGAAAACACTTTTGGACAAAGAAAAATACAACTGTTAGCACAAAACACTAACTGGTAAACTCAACTTTGCTCTAACATTTTGGCTCCCAAATGAAAGTCATGGACACACACATACATACAATACACACACACAGAGTTATAGAGCTCCTCAGATTCCACACATTCTGAGCAGGGGCCTGAACATGCCAGCTGTTGGAATGTGAGTCTTCCACACACAGACATAGATATAGTATACATACATCCGCACACACTCTAGCATTGTCATCTGATAGTTTCTACTTAAAAACTGAGAAACTATGACCTTGTAAAAGCAGAATACATGGCAGAGCTGCTGTATTGAATTGCATTAGGTCTTACAGGTGTTCCTAATTAAGTGGCCGGTGAGTCTATATATTGTTTTCTGTGTTTTTGCATTGCAATAACTCTCAAATAAAAAAACTTTGTTTATATGAGATCTCAATATACAGTAGAGATGTATTACAGGAGTCATCATGAGCATCTGTTTTCACGTTTTCAAATTCTGTGTTTCTGTACTAAACACTAACTGTTATCATATGGGTCATTTTCCATCCTTTGACTTTGCTTATTACCAATGCAGTCGGATCCAATGTTCATCTTTAACTCCAAGTGTTGTTTTTAATCACACATAAAATAATGGACATAGTCTTCAAAATTTGTTTCACCTTATTTTTCATTGGTCTAAATATTTGATTTGTAGGATAAAATATAATTATGAATAACTGTAGATATAACATGCTAGAGGAATAAAAAGACAGTAGTGTGACAACAGCTTTATATTTTCAAACAAACACTGGTTTACAGCAGGGACACAAACAGACAACAGCCGTGTCTAATATTGGTCTGCCAGCAGTATCTGATACGACCTGCCACTGGCCATGTTTGGGCTTGAAACCAATGAAATGGTCAGCACAACTAAAAAATGAGAAGCTGCTAACTAAACTTGATTACTAATTGATTAATCAATAACTTCTAAATATGAAATGGGTCTTTTTTAATGCACTTGCATCACACATTCTTTAAGGATTTGTCTAATATTTATTTGTCTAATATAATATTCTAATATAACACGTTTTTTGAATTTTATATGGCAAAGAAAAATACAGGTTATTTTAATTATTTTAAAGCTGATTATTTTCTTGAATACTCAATTAACAATTCAATCATAAAAAGTGCTCATCACAGTGTTTTAAAGCTCAATGCAATATCCTAAGACAGCCAGTTAACAATGACGTTAAAGGAGCCAAATCCTCACACTGGGAATGCTTTTCGTTTAAAATTATTCAATCCATCTGTTTATGAAATAGCTCCTGATCAGATTTCCATGGTATCTGTTTTTATCAGAACTCCACCACAGCACAGTGCCCTTCATCTGTGTCTCGTATGTTCATCTGATATGTGCGTGTTGGAGTCAGCTGGTCCATCAAAACACATTAGATCAGTAAAGACACACACACACACACACACACACACACACACATACCAACAACAGAAGAACCGCTCACAGTTCACACAGTGGTGTCTTCTTGACACATCTGGGTTAATGAAATAGATAAGTCTTGTGAAGAGTATGTGTAACAAGGTTTCATTTCAGGCATACCTGTCGCCTAACATCAACACCTTGGTAATGCACATTGTTGCGACACAGACGCTGCATAATATTCTATCTTTTGTCTAATGTCATTGGCTTTGCTGTTGGTAACCACAGAAAAGGGAGGTTCATGTCACCTTTGGGTTTGAATAATAAAAAGTTATTAAAAACAAAAAGCTGGATACTTCGAGGCTTTTGGTTTAGATGTTTTTTTTAATTTTTTTAAATCTTGATTTTAAATTTGCTTCACCCTCCAGATATGAAGCGTGGAAAAAGTGAAGGGTTTTTGGCAAAAACTGAGAATACTGAGCTTATATGTGAATTATGAACCAAACAGCCACTAAGGATGAGAATAAGAATAAGGATGAGTGGAATAATTGTGTGCTGTTTTCTCAGGGTATCACTTTCCACAGGATCTACAGTTTAAAAAAACCTCAACAAAGACTTCAGTCGAGTTCAGTCCTCAATTCACAGTGTTAGGAACTTCTTATTGCAGATCTGAAACTTCCAATCCCAGGTTGGATATAAAACCAGCCACCAACCACTTTCCAATGGAGGAATTGAAGGTCATTACTTCAGTTTGCAGGCTTTTAACAAACCCCCGGACTCCCCATTTTTCCCATTTACATGTGAACAAGCCATAATTACTACAGAACCAAATATCTGTATCTAATGGACCCCGCTAGGTAAATTCTCTCTTCATCTGCTTAAGTAAAGAGTAAGATCCCACATTTGTCTACACCTACCTCTGATGATCGTTGTCCTCTTTCTTGATCTAGGCTGGATCTTAGTAAACCTTCCAGTAAAATCACTGGGATCAAACATGTCCACTGACAGAGAGGCAATACGATCCAGAACTATCCTATCCTGGCCCTGGCTCAGATTCTCCGCATCCCGGTCCTGATCTTGGCTCAGAGTGTGGCCGTTGCAGTGGTCTGAAGTCCCCCTCTCCGTCCCAAGACTAACAGTGTTTCTTACATCTTCTAGAGACATGTCTCCACTATTGGCTTTGTGAGCTGCAGGGGCTCAACTCTATCCTGCCAGTCTCTGTCAATCCCTGGACCTCAGCACTAATGAGGAGACGCTACATGGTGGTTCAACAGTTGTCTCAGCAAGAATAAAAAAACTTGATCCATAAAAGCAACACAGCAAAACAGAGTTTCTGTTCATACAGTCCTAAATGTAATGTTTTCATCTCTTTTCCGACCCCATTGTGGCATCAACCTTCTCCTCCAAAAAAGGATTATTGTCTTTATGTTGACTTCATTCAATCCAGAGATGGTGAGCTCATTGCGCTGTTGTTACAGAGAAGCAGCTCTCCTGAGAGTTCACCTCTCTCCGGTCCCTCTGCTTAGGATTTTAAAAAAAGTATATTTTTGTCCTCTTCTGTTTCAAAGGCAAGTTTGTTGTCTGTAAATGTTCAGGTACCTTCTCCTTACATGCCCGGTTTTTGCTCTCATCTCTTCTTTGTTTTGTTCTTTGTCGCTCTCACTCCTCTGAGTCTCTGAGGCACAGCTGTGTTTCTCTGCTCTCAGGTGGTGAACAAGGAGGGATCCAATTCCAAGAGCGCAGCTTGATTGGACAGTTTGGGAAGTCTGGGGAGCTCTCCTCTCCCCTCTCCCTTTCACTGTCTTCTTTTCCACTTTCTCTCTCTAGTTACCCCCTATTGTCACTATGGGCTGAGAGAACTAATCCTTCCTTGTGTCCTCGCTCACACACCTGTTTCCTTATTTCCGCCTCACATGGTAGTAAAGCACACCAGAATGACATGCATCAGCTTGATTCAGACAGCTTACACATGGCGTGTGGGTGTGAGTATGAGTTAAGAGTCACTGTACTCACTGGTTGAGGCTGTTTAGCCAGTTACAGAAACCTAAATGTGTTAAGGGTGTAGGATTACTGAGGGTAGACACACCCCTTTGCTGAAGGGGGAAACAAAGCCAAACACAAACAGGAAGAATCCTGACGGCAGACAGACAAAAAATGTGATGACAGTTAGTTGTTAGTCTTGGTTGGGAGCTGTATTTCAAAGGTAACTGAAGCATTACCAAGTAGTTTGATATGCCCTCACAGTCCTGTCATGCTTCCAAAATCAGCATGCAAAATCATGTTCAATCCTATTGCTAAAATAAGTCATGCATCACCCTCTTAACACTTTGTTAGCAAATGTGATGTTATACCAATTTGCAAACAGCAGCTTCACTGAAGAAAAATCTGCCATATAACATTTGACAACAATGCAGAGACCACAAGAAACATTAAACATTCTTCAAGGTAAATCATCCCTCACTCAGTTGTCTAGAAAACATGCTTCTTTATCTTTTATTTGACTGTCTCTTTCTCCATAGCAAGGGCAATTAGTACCTCTCAGGAGATACCTACCCTGAGGTAACTTCCTGCTGTTTATGCAACTATTGTCATGACATCAGCTTTGTGGAGTGCCTCGCCCAAGAGCTTGTTTTGTAGGTGCAGAAAACGTTCATATGCTTTTGAAAAGGCCGCCACAAATATGAAACAACAGTGTATTTATAGTGACCTTTGTCTTGTCTTATACAGTAGTGGCACATTCATCAGACCCACAGTACATGTACAGCACAGAAAATATACTAAAGGATTTTGACGAAAACTGGTGCATACGTAAAAAATGGCTAAATATATAAAATTTGGAGCAATAGTGCAGTACTCTTACTGTTGCAGGACACTGTCGGGTTTTCGGTTAAACTGTGGGTAATATGAGCACCAGATGTCCTTTAAGGAAGGAAAGAGGAAAAGTGCAAAAAAACTGAATCTGTGGTTCTGCTTCATCAATTTTGATACTTTCAATAAACAACCTGGAGTATACGAATATGCAATGTGCAGAAATTGCTTGTTGCAGTGGTTACGTGTTGTTGGAATATTAATAAACCATGTAAAATATCTGCAACAGAGCTCAAAATTTTGTGCTGTGCTGAAATTGTGAATTATTTTTTCAACTGTTGCAAATAAAAACACGGGAGCATCCAAACCAATTGCCTAATGTTAAGGTGTTTAACATTCACAGTTTGATTCACTGCCAATAATGCATATCACATAATTTTTTCTATGCCCTTGTTTCCTGTCTCTTTGTAGATCATCATAAAAAGCAAAATACCAACCAAAATAATCCTATCAAATAAATTATAAGTAAATAAAAATTGGGTAAAAGCTTAGATTTTACTTCTTACTTCTTATAAAAATGATCTTCCAATGGAAGGATTCACATAAAAGAAAACAAAAACATTTGACTGCAGACATCTTTCTTAACACTACAAAGGAAGATAGGATTTTACGTGATATGCTAGAATAAACCACTTTTCCGAGAATATGTTTCACTGCCAGCCAAGCAAAGAGGCAAAAGGGTGAAGCTTGTTTTAACACAGGAACGAAGACGCTTGCCTAAATCTGGCAAGGAAATAGTTAAGGGTGGCAAACAAGCACAGAGCGGCACGGTGCCAAAGTCAGTTAGAGAGGCGGGCCAAACCCTTGGGGAGTCCAACAGCCAAGTATTAAGACATTCACTCTTACACACAAACAGGAGATTAGTTTTTCTAACTGACAACATTGGCCGACCAATGGAAGAAGACACACTTCAGGAATGTGCTGGCACACAAAACAGCCGGGTGCTGCAGTGGTAATCATTTATTTAGTTGCGTTTTACTTTCTATTTATCCCCATCTATTATAGATTCCACTCGACTTCATACATTTATCTACAATAATGATAGAAATATTATTTTAGATATAATGACTCTGATGACACAGTGGAAAGCTAATCAGGTTTGTCGCTCTCTTATTTGCATGACCTGATTAGTTATTTGTGTTTATACTCACACTGTCAATCATTTGTCTACTTTGCACAGCATAATCCCATTTATTCTCCTCTTTGTGCTTTCTAATCTGTAATATAAACTACTCACTTAATAGTTTTTACCTAAAAACCCAGGTGAAATGGTCGATCGTTAAATGCTATGTGGATCTGCTGACAGTATTCGACCTAAATCTATATCCAATTCTTATAGAAGACACTACAGTACATCGTTGAAATCTAAAATATCACAGATAATCACAAGTATTTCAGATTTCAATATTTGACAGTTTTTTAATTAATTTGTGACCAGTTGCAAATAAATTGGCCTGATAATAAATAATCAGCTGAGGATATCTCCTTGTGTCTATCTCTCTCTAACAAACAATAATTTTTAAGTGAGAATTCAATAAAAATGAACTATGATCTATTTATTTTTCTTCTAGCATTTTTTAATGCATTATATTTTGGTGGTGGAACTTTTTGCTTACATTTGGGTCACAAATTGTGCTTTTACACGTAAAAACTGCTTGCTATCAGCAGGTACTGCACACCTGCTTTCTTTTATGTGTCTTCTCCTAGTCTCATCCTTATCTCAGGAGACGCAAGAGACAGTGTCACTCCATGAACAATTTCTTCTTTAATTATCCTTCTCTAAGAACCCCTTCTACCATGAAAACCTTTCATTTCTCCTGTCACTCAAATATGTTGACAGCTGCCCAGCCCGCCCCGGATGCTCAGCAACCCGGTCTGACAGGAGAACGGAGGGTATAAACATGTTTACTTCTGGCTTATGTGCTGAAGAAATGACTCCACTTCAGGGGCTCACTGAGATGTACGCTAAAATAAAGATAGCAGTTTGTCACCACAAGAATCATCCTAATTGTATCAGACAATGCGGCTTTGGATCACAAACATTATGGCTCCCAGTTGTAGGCAGAGATTTATTCAGAGTACATATAATCAAGTGCATAGAATATTTTGAGTACTTGTTAACACCAGTTAAATGAGACTATTTTAGTAGCATGTCTTTGTTGCTTTGTTGGATAAAGCAAGTAACATGTAAAAAGTTTTCGTACTAGAGCAATCAGCACATGTTTTTCTAACATATTCTAACATTTTTACATTATTTGTATTGCTTTACTTACATTTGCCGTTTAATAAATATACCTATTAGCATCAAAGTCAACTTAAAGTACCAAAAGTACTTATTATGCAGTAGGTCAAATTTCTACTTAAATACAGTATGTATGTATGAGTATACATAATTGTATTATTAGGTTTAAATTATTGCCACATAGGAGTAATCTCTATGTTTTAGTATTGAAGCTGGTAAAGGTGGATGTAATTTTAGCTACTTTTACTGCTGGGTGGCATGTCACATTCCCCCTAAAGATAAAGTCTTATCTTAACTTCTACCTGTAATAATGCATAATGATTTAATTGTTGACTATATTTGTATTATTCTAAAGTAAGTGGATTTATCATTGAATTTTAGAGTAGTAAATATAAAATTTGCTTCCAAAGCAGCAGGAACTGGAAATTCTACATTATGATTACAAATGATACTCAAGTACAGTAGTTACAATCAAATAATACAAAGTAAGAAGTACAACTAAGCACAATACTCATAATAAATGTATGCTGTTACTTTTTAGCCTGGATCTGGGCTGGTATCTTTAGTACATTCTCCAAACTGGTTGTAACAGGCTCAGTCTCTGACATAGAATATGTTTGTTTTCACTGCATATTTACGCTGGTATTGCACCGAGGGTGTTGCACATGTGGTTTCTATTTGAAGTGATTTATTCTTTTTTGTTTTGTTCTGCAGCTGTAGAGTTCTGAAGCTTAGAGAGGCCATGCAAAGCTGTGTAGCTATCAACAGAACGTACAGTAACATGGCAGCAGTAGCCTGATCATCAGACTGACTTTCCATGTGAACAAACGGCAGCATGACTATGAGCAGAAAACCAGAGGCTGGCTTTACAATGGTGCCCCCTGCAGCCCTTTGGAGAATTAGTGTCTGTGCAATAATTCACATTTCTGATTCAGGACATCTGTTCCTGTTCTGAAGACTCTCTGAGGCATTATTAGTATATTTGCCTGTTATTAGACACAATGTTCCTTTGTGATTAAATTAATCTTTTTTGTGCTTGCCAGTTCATGGGCAAAACTGCTTTTAGCTTCATTCTCTCTAAGTCTGATCATTTTGTGGTGTATAACAATGGTAGATTCATAGAGGCATTTAAAATATGTGCTTGTGTTGCCTAGCAGGAATGCAGCTTGGAGAAACTAAAATATATTCTGGATTTAGAAGTATTAAAACCCTGTCAATTAGTGTAAACTTTTCATAAAAGGAAAGTAAATATACTGTATTGCTGCTTTCTTTAAGTCATGTGCGCTGTATGTACAGTATAATCACACTTACATACTGTGTTGTGTTATGTAACTTTACCTCAAGGGTTTTTAATGTGCAGACTCATGCATTAGCAAGGAGCCTCGAAGCTCCATCCATGCAGCACTTTGTTTGTTACACAATATTTTTGCTCTCTATCAAAACACTATATAATTATGTAAATTAGACAAGGCACCAACAAGGGTATCCGATAATTTAAAAGTAAAAAAGTACTCAGTTTATCACTGAGAAAAATTCAGAACAAGCCCTCCCAACTAATTTGTAACGCAACTGGACCTAAGGCAAAGTCAGACAGGGAGTGTGATCATAAGGAATGTGTGTGTGTGTGTGTGTGTGCTGATGCCTTCCTTAGTATAAGAGTACACAACCACTGAGTGGACTTGTGTGTCTGGCAGAAATACCAGGTTATGTAAGCCAGTGGGGGTGAGGTGCCCAGTGGTATCTATGGAAACAATGACAGCCAGGAAAGATAAATAGTTCACTAAGTTGAATGATGTTCAGCAGTGGAGAGTGTGTGTGAGGTCAAGCACAGTTTTGCTCCTTTCCCCACATATGGGTGAAGCTGGGTAAATTAGCTGATCAGTGGCCTGCACACTGCCGCTGAGCAACACAGCTAAAATACTGTGTCAGCGGGTAAAAATTTAACCACAATGTCACATTCCCTCCCTTAGTCTACATGTTTGTTGTCACTATTCATTGTTAGTTAACCACTGCAGACAAAATACCACACTGCATAATATAAATATACTCTAGTAGGCATATTGGTCGCGACACCCTGGATTAGATGTTTCGATGATTTGTTTCTTAAGTCTTAAGTGAAGTTATTGTTTCAACAGACACTGATACACAGGATGGTGCTGCTGCAACCACAGCAGATCACTATATTTAATCGTCCAAAACACAATAATGAATTTTCATTGCGCAATTTATAACTTTAAAAATGATATCACCATTATGACATACAGTCAGGAAATACCATGGATCAGTAGGTATCTGTTTAAGAAACTTGATGGTGTACACACACAAAAACACAGCTTAAGAAGTTGTGTTTTGAATGCTTAATGCTAGATGGGCGATGTTTTAAAGTTTTGCAATGTTGATTAATTCATTTGATACCCATTACACTTAAGAAATAAATAAATCAACAAGCTAGAAATGCTAATTGCTCTTTTCTATTTGTTTCTCATTTGATATTTTTGTCCTGTCATGACAAAAAGTGACAATGCTGTAGCATGTCAGTGTAGACATTCTACCAGAGGTTGATGTCCCATAGCGCCCCCCCCAGTGTGTTATAATACAGCTCCAAGTCAGTAAAAAACTAATTGAAACATTTCTTGCATTTAAAAAAATTACTTTTTACTTTATCCTTATGGATCCACTGAATTACTGGTGTAGCTATTTCTTCAGATAATCACAGCTTCATAATACAACTTGTATAATAGCATGCCAGGAAGGAGATTGGCAAATCTGTGAAATGAGTGGGTGTTCGTCAAAGACGCTCAGTCCTGTGGCACAAATGACTTGCAATCTGTGTTCCTTACATGTGCTGCAGCATAGTGCAAGTCCAGACACAGAACAATGGCACTAACTGGGTCGCCGTTGCAGACTGGCTGTGCCAAACAGCTGGAGAGATGGTGGTGGTGCTGGTGTCTTTGTGTGTGTGTGTGTGTGTGTGTGTTCAGGGGGCTTATAAGGGGGTGGTTCAATCAGACAGAAGGAGGGGTGAGGAAAAATAATGGGCCTAAAATTGGTGCTAAAAACAAAACAAAAATAGGAAGAACCCATGGTAGTAATGCAGCGTGTTATATTTGTGTGTGTGGGTGCATGGAAATCAAGATCTCAGCATCTCAGTTGTAGAACAATAAAGTGCACAACTACTCAGACACTGGGCCACAAACACCACAAACAAAATCAGGCTTCCCAATACTGAGGCACAGCACACAGCTCTGTAATCACCTTCACAAAGAGATAAAGCATCACAGCAGTGAGTGGTCCCAAGGCTCGGACACTGCATTTAATCCCACAGTCACATCTCAGGTTCTCTTTATTCCCTCAAACTGAGCCTCGGGCGTTAGCATCTAGCAGGCGCGATGTGTCCAAGGTGTCATTCACGCGAGCTAGCTGGTGGCTAAAATGCATCTGCCCGTGTCGCCATCACGAAACGTGCGAGCGATTTCCAACCAGCGTCGCCGTAAACACGGACTCCGGTGCGTTAACGTTAGCTAACCCGCTGCGCGAAGGGGGCAGCGCGGCATTGTTCGCCGTGTGAGAGACGGAAGAAGCGTCTTCACGTTGGTCCCGTTTTCTTTTACATAATAGCAGCTGTAACGAGCTACGCCGGCAGCTAACCGGGCGGCCAGACGTCGGTCGAGCCCCAGGGGCAGTTATATCGATCCTTTATCAAGACGCTGCTCGCTTGCCTTTGTGGTCAACCAGCAGCCATTAAACAGCACACACGGCAGCAATGCGCCAGTAAACGGAGCGGTACCTTTTCTATCTCGTAGCTTGACGACTACAGGATCATTTCCGGACGCGGATGCTTCGTTCGTGGGATTCCGTGGCGTGTTTTCATCAATGTGTCTCGCCTCTCTCCTCCAGGACTCGTGCCGCCCCGGCTGACAGCGCGACAGCTCGGGATGACAGCGCCCCGCCCCTAGCAACCAATCACACGCCCAACCGTCGGAAAGGGAGACAGGGGACGTTTGCCATTGGTTGTCGGCTGCGTCGATCAATGCGTCGCGAGGGGGCCCACCTCAGTCCAAGGGCAGGACACCTGTCATGGAAGGATGCTAAGGGCGCAGGTGCGTCTGAATGAAGCGGTGAAGTAAATATTAAAAACGGAAAAAACATGTTGTAGCGTGACAACAGACACGCTTTTCACAGCTGCGCAAACACTTGAACACATTAAATAGTCCAGTCTGCTTCTCTGGAGCTGGCATTTGTGCTAACATTTTTGTTAAATATAATTTATAAAGCACAGGGCACACATCAAATAATTATTAAAGCATGTAGGTTGAATTACCTTGTTTTTATTGAGGATTTAGACTGTTTTCCTATGTTCTCTTTACCTTCCTGTAATCCCAGACTAACTCTGAGGTCTGTTGTGACTCTGCCAACTGCATATTTTTAGTTATTCTCATAGATAGTGATGGATGAGTATTTGGAGTTTTGGTTATGCTGTAAAGTAAATTTGGAACTGGTCTGATGCCTTTGAGTGCCTAAAGCTTTTGCACAGTGTTATAAACTATGTAACATACTGCATTAAGTCTGTTTTGTTAAATTATTGCCATTCATCAGCACTATAACCTTAGTTCCTTAAATTCATTTAATGTCATAATTCAAATATCACTGGTATTCATTCCACAAATTTCTATTTACCTTCATTTTTTCATTTTTACTTTCACTGAGAGACCACCCTGATTATATACATTTACACCTTGAAGCTGCCCAGTACACCCACAGTATGACCTACTGTAAGGACCTTCACAATGCTGCTGATGAGGTGAGACAAGCCACCACTGCCAAACCAACTAGAATTTAACTATTAAAACAATGTATTATTTGTATTTTATTAGTATGATATATTTTTAATATATTTTAATAAAATAAGATATTAACACAGAATTCAAAAACCAGACTCGAACAAATACAATCATGTAGAGAACAGACACATAAAACATGCCTCTGAACCAAATATTTAAAAACAAAAATAAAGATAAGCAAATCTATACAGCATAGTAATAAACTGTGATATCTATTTAAATTGGAAATGATTCAGCTGTGTCATATACTGTACTTTGCAGAAAACTATCTAATCATAAAGTCCATGGTATAACTTTATTTGTCTTGTTCCTCTGCTGCCATTATGTGGTTGTTGATGGCGACTGACTTTAAGCAACTACAAAATTATGTGAAGAGACATGAAATACTATGAATCAGCATGAAACAAGAATACATACAAAAATTAACTAAAGTTAACAGTCCAGGTGACGTCTAACACACACAGAGAGACAAAAAAAACTAGATCATAGGAGGTTAAATGTAAGGTGGCATGTTCAACCAAATGTTTTATTCCAGTTCAGGTCAGCCACAAAGTAAGGTGCTCTGAACAACAACCATTACAGAGGCAAGAAAAATATGTGAACCTCTTAAAAATAAATCAAATTTGCCTGCCTCATTTCTGCATAAATGAGTTATTAAATGTAATCCGATCTTCATTAAAGTAATCAATATGTAAACACAATGTGCATAAGCTAATAACACAGCTAAAAATACACAATTATAATTGTCCATGTCTTTAATTAACACACCCAGTAAGAACTAAAAGTAATCACAGCAGCTTTAATAGCTGGTTTCAGCTCCTTTAGCAGCAATAACCAAAAAAAGCTATTACAGTAGCTGCAGATTGTAGCTGCACAATGTTCAGTGAGAATTTTGGATCATTACTTACTACAAAACTGCTTCAGCTCAGCCATATTCATAGGAAGTCTGGTGTACAGAACTCTCTTGGAGATGTTACAAAACATCTCTATTTCAGGTCTGGGCTCTGACATTGCAACTCCATAAAGGTCGATTTATTTTTTAGAAGTCACAGTGTAGCGGGTTAATTTTGTCCTGCTGCATCAATCAACTCCTACTCATGTGAAATGGAAGTTGAGCCATAGAAACTGAATTTTTATTCTATTTAGTTCGAAACATTTCATCCACTCATCCAATTAGTTCCTTCAACTCCCAGATTACTGCACATGGATGACCGACCAATAATTATAATATGTGTTGTAACATATCTAGGTGGTGCATATTCTTCCCAGTTTAACTTTAGTTTCTCCAGGCCATTTTTCTATTGCTGTTAAGTGTTAAAGGGCGGCCACCAATTTTCAACTTACTTTCTATGGCTTAAGTTTAGGGTGTAAAGTTGCAATTATGCTTTTAAACTTCCCTCTTACTGCACTACATTAAAATATTTCTCTCCTTCTGGCTGAAAAACTTCTTCAGATGACATCAACCAGAGGAGTTTTTCATTATTAGGAGTTCGGATGACGTCATCTGGAGGAGCTCTGGAAAAGCAGGTTGACCGTGATAATACCCTCTATAGTATGAATTAGATGACACATTCTGAACTGCAGGTTCTTCCAGGTGATGTCATCTGGAGGCAAGATTAAGGGCACTGATTAACATGTACCACCAAAATTTAGATCCAGAGAAACAAGTCGAATATGATTGAAGGCATCCTTTGAGCTCTTTGGCAAACCTTAGGTGCACAGCAGTGTGAGAAAAGTAATATTAAATTCTACCTGATGAAGATCTGACCATTATGTTTGCAAGTGCAATTTGTAAAAATGGTGACAGTGTGGTAGGGCTCACTTACTTTGATTTGCCTCTGTGTTATCAGCATTAATTATCTGCACCCTAATGGCTCAGGCTCATAATTAACAAGAGCAAATGCTACTGTACATGTAGATGGAGTGTGCAAAATATCATATAACCAGTACATAAAAAATAGATAATACATCCATCGTGTCGGAACAACATAAGTATATGGCAACGTCTAGTGATTGTCGATGGTTAAGTTTTCTCGTGTTTTACTCTATGTGAAACTAGGTTTCTGACATCATTTTGAAAAGTATTTTGTTCATTTGATTATAATTTCTGTCTTAATCCAGTAGTAGCTGATAATTCTGGTGAAACACTTAGTTTAAGTGAAAACATTGTCATTTTTTTTATAATCTCGGTAGAAACAGATCTGCTCAATCCATCCAACACGTAAAGGAACAAGTGAAGGACATTTTATTAATATTACCATTAATACAGTCATGGCTTATGTTTGAAAAAAGGTCATTTGATGTTCAACATCAACTCTGCTAAAAGGCAACGCACACCTTTCTTTGAGTGCTAGAACAGCTCAAATAAAAAGAGAAAACCCACTGGGTCAGAGAGCTCAACTACGCAGGCCAAAATAACTGAGCAGAGAGAAATAGAGAGTAGGAGCACATCAGCAGGACAAGAGCATGATAGAATTGTCAGTAATTATGAAGATGTATAAATATTATTGATTTCATTTCAGTAATATTATGGCAGATATTCAAATCTATTAATCTCTTATCTATACTTGCCAGATTCCGTTTTTGTGGGGAGCTGGAGACAATGCCACCTGACACCAAGATAGAAGACAGGCAACCTGGCCTGTATGTCTTTGGACTGCAGGTGGAAACCTGTGCAGGTGCGTGGAAAACATGCAAATTCCACACAGAAAGGCGACAGTGATTAAAACCCAGAGCGAAAACCACTGCACCGCCTCAGATGCTCAAATGACATGTAAATTGTCTTTGCATTTGCATTTTAACAGGTTGATAAAAAGAAAAAAAACTAAAACTGGATTTTGGGCATTTGAATTTGGATCAGTTATAGAAAACAGTGTCTTTGAGAAGAGATATTTGGTTACTTGTTTCCATATTCCGTATACTAATCTACCTCCCTAGTTTCCTCATTAGAGTAAAAATAGACACATGCGAGAGATTTGCATTCTATAACAGTACAATAAGTCCATTCATTTTCAAAATGGCAGAAGATGTCTGATTTATGCTGGTATTTTTTCTTTCATCCACCTCTCTTTCTTTGTTATTAAAATGTTTCTATTATTCTGCACCCTAAAGTCACACATGGATGCAGGGACGATCCGTGGCTCTTCTCTACAGTGGCTTAGAAGACAATCAGCCCCACAGTGCTCCCAGTGTATATATGTGGAGGGAGATACTGTAAACCGTAATAGTCATTTTTGCAAATGTCAATGATGATGAGGTGATTTGTTGTTAGTTTCATTCCACTCGGAAGCCAGACTCGTTGCTAGCGTTCCTGTCACGGAGCACTAACCATAATCCAGTTATAGGCTCTTGACCCATAGCCCATACACCAGGAAAGTCCCTGCCTCCCTTAGGCGTAGCGAGGATCGGCGCTAGTTAGTGACACTGGATGGAGGTAGGCTGGCTGCTGGTAGCAAGGAGCCCGTGATGTGTCCATGAACACTGTGCAAGATGTGAGGCTTTTCCGGTCTTTTTTCAACATGTGTCTCCTCTGCCAGCGACAGAGTAAGAGTTCCACCTGCTCTCTGAAGAAGCTGGTGGTCAAGGTGTACAGGATGGGGTTCAAGGCACTGTTTATGGGAAGGATGAAGATGACTACCCAGCTGGAGATGGTGCCTAAAGGTGACCAGGAACAAAGTATAGTTACATCTTGTGACTGTGAATGACCTTTATGGTTCTATTCTATAAGTTGAATAAATAACACACTGGAAATGTCTAATGCATCAATGCAACCTGATGCTGTGTCTTTCCTTACCGGGTATGTCAACCTCTAGCAGTGAGAGGATTTTCACCATAAATATGGGAATCCAGCAGAGGGCATCAGAGAATACTATGAAGAAAAACCTGTTGGCCACAGCCACATCTCTGTGCAGCCGGCTCCTCAAGTCTGTGGTGGCATTGATGCCAGTTTTATAGATAGAGTAGAACATGCTGGAGTAGCAGCAGACGATCACCAGGAATGCCACCAGGTTAAGACCTAAGGAATATTACATTCAGACACGTGCATTAATGTACCGACGGAAGAAGTATTCTGATTTTGTACCTATGCAAATGCACAGAAAGTAGCGTAAAATTAAAATATCGAAGCAAACAGCATCAGTTCTTCTAGGTCCACTTGCACACAGTTTTTGAAGAAACTCAGCTGTTGGTTGTTGCAAACATCTTGGAGAACTAACCACGGATCTTCTGTGGATGAAGGCTCCCACATCCGTCTGTCTCTTCATGTAATCCCAGACTCACACTCCTACAAAATCCCTGGCTTTTTGCAACTGGACCTATAAGAACTGATGCTCCTTTGAAGGCAAAAGGTAGTAACCCCCAGTATTGATTTGATTTAGATTTATCTTTTGTTCATTCACTGCTTTTTGTTCATTTATGAAAATAAATGTTTAACGCTTCCATTTTTGAAAGCATTCTTCGGTTACAGCATTTTTTCACACCTGCCTAAAACTTTTGCACAGTGCTGTATGTCTACGTCGTTGCTGCCCACCACCAGACACAGGAAGGCAGGTAGAGAATGTGCAGTATACGTTGATGCACTTACACTTCGACAAACAATGGCACTGAAAGAATTCATCTTTCTTATTTTAACTACCTCATGACGTGAATGCGGGCGCCACTTTAGGCAGAATGAGCCTGTATTTCATTCCACACCAGACTTCCACAAGTCCTCAGTGAGAACAGTAGGTAATAATAATCCTGATGAATCATGCATTGTTTATGGGGTTATGGTGTAATAACTCTCTCACAGCTGCAATTTTTTTGTTCGTCTAGTTTGCTGCTGTAGTGTAACAGTAGTGTGACAATATGAAAGACAAACACTTAAATATAAAAAATATTCACCTGTATAGGTTTACATGCAAATCATTTTGTCTCATTTAGTTAGTTGCTAAAATTTGTATTCACTGTAAAATAAGATTATGAGAGGAAAGAACATGTTTTTTCTTCAATTTACCCAGAAAAATCCCAGTGGAATATCCTTTGGCAGTAGGTTTTTCTTGCCTGTCAGAGTGCAGGGGAAAGCAGACCCCATTACGTCCATAGTAGTTCCCAAACGTGTCCTTGTT
This sequence comes from Channa striata, assembly GCA_033026295.1. NCBI lineage: Eukaryota > Metazoa > Chordata > Actinopteri > Anabantiformes > Channidae > Channa > Channa striata. The sequence continues at coordinate 8,026,335 of CM065182.1, read as the reverse complement.
CATCAGGGGCACAGCTGCAATAATGAATCCCACTAGCCAGATAGAGGCCAGGACAACCTTTCAAAGGGACAACAACGATAATAAAAAGACAAGCGTTTAGGAAAAGCGATGAGCAACAGTAGGTGGCAGAGCTCTCTCACAAAGTGCAAAGATTCTGGTTTTTCAACACACCGTTTGAAGAAGCTCAGCTGAACTAAAGTGAACTAAGAAGGACCCACATTGACTTTAGTTTTCTTCCTCGTGGGAAAACGTGTCAGAATTTAACAGCTGTTTTGATGATGCTCTTCATTAATCTTTTAATCTCATCTCCTCATAAAGATTTTCTACTGAGGTGTTTCACACACACCCACACAAACACAAACTGGTTTTAATTACCCCGTGGGGGACTTCTATTGATTTACATTCATTTCTGGGGTCATAAGCCTTATCTTAACTTTGAACCATGTCATCATTAAAATTCAGTTCAGGACTTGTGGGATCAAGCATTTGGTCCTCATGAAAACATGCGTGCCACCACAAGTGGGTGTGTAACCAACACACACATTCACAGCAGCTTTCTTTGGCTTAACTGGATCTGTAAAATTACTTTAGTGTCATTTCTATAATTTCTTATTTTATTATAAAAAAGCTGCAGTTGCAGAGCCTGTCTGACCCAAACACCTCCATATATTAACAGCTTTGCTAGTTCTACTTCACTGTTATTAGGATTTGCTGTACCGTATATTGTTTTTTTCTAAACATAGCATAGAGTGTTACATAAGTAGTAGATAGATGTAGATATATTGTATGGAAAAATCACAGTGTAACAGATGCAGTAAATTAATGTAAAAAAATCTGTGTATTAGTAGTGCAGCTCACCCCCGTCTGAAGTTTGCCTGGGCGGAGATTGCTGAAGGGAAAGACAATAACCAGGAACTTTTCCAGAGTCAGGTAAGTCAGGAGAAGAACAGACACCTGAGGGGAAACATTCATTACAAACTTTTAAATGGTCTTCCTGCGATGGGTGTGGATCTGAATGTAAAACTGGCTCCAGATAAATTATCAAACTAAGATTAATCTGTTACATTGTTGTCACAAACTAATTGAAGTAAGCGTAGGTGCTTTTGTTAAAGCCATTTGGGACTAAAACCAATCTCATCTTTGCACACATCATTGTGGAAATTATCTTTTGAATCTGTTCATGCTTATTTGATTCTTGTCTTATCTAATTTTAATCTATGGATGCAATTTTTGACCAATATTGTTTGTGCATATACTTACTGAGAAATTTGTACGTGACGTCAGGGAGACAAAAAGCATTCCACTCAGCTTTCAGTAAGATTTTAAAGATCCTCATTAAACACTGTTATCTTTTTCAATGTTATTAATTTTTTGTTGTTATTAATATTCCTGGCTTGATGTTAGAGTTGAGTGAAAACTTCACCTTAACTTGTCTTGTAAAAGCAGTTTGACAAATGTTTTTTTTTCATGAATATTATATGTCTTGTACATTCAGGCAGCTTAAATCTTACTTCATCATCAGAAATATTAGAAACGGCCAAAGAGGGTAGAAAAAGAAAGTTATGATAAACTAGTAATGAATGAATCCATTAGTTTAGTTATTTTCCTTCTTCTTCAACCTTTTGAAAGAGTCTTACCGTGTTTTTACATTGCTTCCATTTCTGAATTATGGTCTTCACAGTGGTATCCCTAAACTCTTTGAAACAGTTTTATATCACTCTCAGCTTCATGAATGTGTCCCAGTTGTATTTTTGAGGTCTTCTGAAATTTGTTTTGCTGATCCTATGACCATTTTTGCTTCCGGGAAACTGCTTGACACTCCCCATCGACATCTACCACTTTTAAAACATTTAAAATACCAGCCTAATTTGACACGCCTGGTGCAACTCATCAAGCGTTAAGTATTGACAGTCGGTTTTAAAGATTAGACATTTGATTTTCACATATTAAAGTTAATTATCTGGGGACGTTTATCAAGGGGACGCAAACTTTCCTTTTATACGCTCCTTAAAAAACCTAAAGTTAGTGAGGTAACACAAACGCCAGTAAAGCTAATTTGAGTTAAATTTAGCATGTCCAAGCTCATTTCCTGTAAGTAAGCAATACTGCATTATTACATGGATGGAAGATGGAAATGGATGATAATCATTTCACCACTGGGTATCTAGAATCATAGCCTGAAGCTAAATGGTGCGACTAAATGCTGGAGGCAGCAGCAGCTGCTGATGTGACCGTGTAAGTGTAATTGACAGTTTGAAAACAGACACGTGTCTTGGATATGCACTGCTGTGAGAACAGTCCTTTGCCATTTACAGAAGCCACAGGTTGCCATGCGTTTATTAACGTGTGCACGTGTATATTACCGTGCATTACCTCGGTGGAGAGCATGGCCAGGAATCCGATGATCTGACACTCTGTGCTGTCCATCCAGAGCAGGGCGTTGCGATTGTACTGTCCGCGAAATTTTACATCAAACACTCCAACGAAAAACAGGTACACACCCATGAGGCAGTCTGCACCTGGATAACAGAGGGTCACATACATGACTGCATTTAGAGTGTGAAGCGCTCTGTGTGTGTTTCCTGATGTAGTCCACCTGTCAGCTGCAGCCAGAAGGAACGTGTTCTTTATACACGGAATCAACAGATCTCAAACCCGGCAGCGGCAGGTTTATTCTCAGGTTTTGTTTGTTTAAAGAAGATAACCTTTCAGATTTGAAAGGTGCTTGACCAGGAAGTTCATCCAATTATTTATAGCACACTTCGCAACTGAACAATCCACTGAAATTGGGGCAGATGCGCTTTTATAAAACAGAGGATGTTGTGCAATGGAAGAATACATGGGTCAGAGTAACCTAAGATGTGCTTCTGTCCCCGGTAACAGTCTGATGACAATCCTGACAACAGTTACCACAAAAACCTATACATATTCAGTCATCAAAGGTCTATGTGAAGACATAAACATTTTTTGTATGTGCTACAGTGAAAGCACAACTCATTTAAAATTGATTTACCAACAAAAAAGGCTTCAAAATAATGCTAGTATATGGCTCAGAATAATACACTGGCAACAGTTTGCAGAATAGTCATGTCACTTTACTTTCACCTGCTCCCACGTTCGATTCGTCCTTGTCTTTACTTTAAGTACAAGCAGAGATTATGCAAATGAGTCACCGTTATATTGTTGTTCAGGCTTGGACCATCCAGCAATTCTTATCTGATCTTGGATCTGTCAGGCTACGTACAAAGAACAGGGTCCAGTTGTCATCGGAACACGCGCAACAGAACATTAATTATAGTGTCAGTGATCAGTTGCGTGGTGCCCACGTGTACTGTGTAAGTGGTGAGTCACTTGATTCATTTAGAGAAATATCCTGAATGCGGGTTAAAGTGGAACCTGGTGGGTGAACAAAAGAAGGAAAGGAAGTGATTGGCACAGAGGGGAAGAATCAGAATGACAGTATTTATTTAAGTCAATGTGACACAAGAGTAAAACTAAAAAAACGAGCAATGAGTTAGATAAGACAATCTCACAAAAGTGAGACATGTTAGAGAGGAACAAAGGGTTTATGGAGATGGAGAGACGTCAGAATGGGTAAATGGATTGAGAAAAGGGCCTTTTTAAAAGCACTTCCATCCCTGTTGGAAATGTTCTGTCTTTTGAGCTACTTCTCTTTGGTTTGTTCAACAAACCCACCGTGTGATGTACAGTTGTGCGTAGAAATATTCTTTTCACAGTTGGTACAGTAACACCTCCAATCTTATTCAAAGCAGCACAGTTTTTGGTTTTAATCAGACCCAACATCAAATGGAAACTTATCTCACTTTGTGTCCTTTCAGATCTTTATCTAAATGCCATCAGTAGTAGGGAACAAAACAAGAGCTGCAGGTTTTAAGATTTCTGCGATTATTCCAGGAATTATCGCCTTCTAACAGCACAACACAAAGCATAAGACAACATTGCAATTTGTAATATTTTACTTTCTTTTTATACACTCCTAGATTGTTATTGGTACTTTTGATGATGAAGAAACATTTGTGTTAAATATTACGTTGATGGAAAAAACATCTTTGTTTTGCTTTTTTGTCAATTCACAGTAAGTGGATGCAAATTCTCACACTCATCTCTGTTCAAGTAGAAGTATCTGGTGTGCGGTGGTGCATGGCTACTCACAGCAGAGGACTTTGATGCAGACAGCGTGCAGGTTGTTCTCTGCTCGTATTAGTGACCTCATGCAGATGACAAAGAGGTTACCAAAGCAGGTAATAAAGGCCATGACCCAGACAGACACTCGCAGCACTATGTTAGCCAGCAGGTCCTCAAAAGATGAGATGCCGTCTGTGTTGGGCTTACAGGACCTGACATGAGGTGCATAGGAGCAGTACTGGAACGTCTTAAAGTATCTGCAAGAGAAGACAAGGAAGGAACAAAGGAGGAAACAAATGCACATAAAAGAGAATAAGACAGGATAAAATGATCACGATTGGTTATTCAGTGATGACAGACTCGTGTAGGATCGTACGTACATGTGGGAGAGGTTCATCATAGGCAGAAACATCTTTGTGTGAATATCTGGAATATCTATGCCTTCTAGTGCCCTGGAGGAAGAGGAGCACGTTTCATCAACACACAAGCTGCAGCAAGATGTTTGTGTGTGTGTGTGTGTGTGTGTGTGTACTCACAGAGACTGCAGATGTGTCAGGTGGTTGAAGTGGTTGGGGTGAATGCGAAGAAGGGGATTGTGGGAGATATTTCTGCAACAACAAACAGACCATGACAAACTCAGTAAAGCTCGCCAGGACTAAATGTTAGGATCATGTAGCAGAGAAGCCGGTGACCATCCGATGATTTCCAGCATTCAGTCCTATTTCACAGTGAATACAGAATTCAAAACTCTGCAGCACTGTGCTCCACATCTACAATGTATAACGGCACCGCTGTGGATTTGTCTTTATTCTTACTTCCTTGAAGGGTGATTTACTATATCTGACATTTGTAGATATAGAACAGTGTATGTCAAGGTCCTGAAATAATGTCAAAGATGATTTAACTAAAAGGTTAGGGATGCATAAAAACACAGATAAAATGTGACATTTAAATCTTCCAATTTTCTAATCTGCACCTCACTCAATAATAAAAAGTACCACTTCACTTAACTACAGTATAATAGACACTCTGTCATATTGTCTAAGTTTTTCTGCCTTATACAGTAATTTAGCAATAATCCACTTAGATTTTTTGAAATGTCTCCTAGTTCTTGCTCATGTTTGTGAACCAGCTCACGCACTGAACGTCTGTTTTTTAAGTGAGAGCATTGGTCTGTGACAGCGTTTGTCTGTACCTTCTTATTATGAAGTGCACGTAGGCAATACATAACCCCAAGGCTGTTAGTCGGGGCTCGTGTCATACTTGGGTTTGACTCTGTGGGAGCAATTTTAGGTTTGGCCACAGGTGAAAGACAAGCACGGGCACAACCTTCTTTTGACGAATAAGGAGGAGGACGACGTTTTCTGTGCGACTTCAGGGACTTTCAAAATATGAACTTCAGTGCTGCATTTGACGTCTGCAAACTGAACGGATGTCGAACTTTTCTGACTTCAGTTTTGACAACTTAGCAGTAATTCGGTGATTATTTTAACAGTATTTATGACAATATACTATAAAATCTTTATACAAAATGAATACAAATAGCACATAAAGTTTAAGATCCTACATGTAAAAAACAATATAGGTGCAAGCTAAGGTTCATTTTTGGACACTGAAAAATGTTCTCATAACTGTCCTCAGTTAAATATCAGTGGGTGTGTGAACGTGTGGATGCAGGATCATCATTATCTCTGCTGGAACATTATATTCTGCTCCATGTCCTCTCCATGTGGAGTATATTCAAACGCTGTCATGTTGTGTAAAAGTGGTTGAAAAGTTTTTGGCGAGGCTGCTTAATGGCGGGCGAGAGAGAGACACACAGAAAGAGAGAGAGAGAGAGAGAGAGGGCACAACAAATTGATTAATGCTGTAATTCCCTCCTGAAATTGAGAGCAGTGCAGTTTTCAATCTCCTACAACCACTCAACCCGAAACCACAACCACACCAGTTGCTCCTTGGCAGCAAGAAAGAAGCTGAACGGACCACAGACAGACGCACAGTGACAGAGATCATTAAATGTCTTTTTGTCAAGATAGTTTGAACCTTATGTGAACTGCACATACTCTAGTTTCTTCTTATAAAAGAACATCTTTCACCTTTTTTTACTAACTGAAAGCAAATTACTTGCCACTGCCTCACACATCCACCAACACTGAACCTCTTTGCGGGCTTATTAAATTAATTTCTAATGGCATTAATCATGTGGCAGAGCTCTGCCTGGCAGTACAGTACCACTAGTTCTGCATGTTTGTACTGAAAAGTGACAGAAATGTTTGTGTCAATGACGAATGTCACAGTGTCTTCGGCATGACAATGAGTCCAAGCATCCGGCAAAGTCGGAGGACATGCTCAGAGACACGTCTTTGAGGAGAGGCCTAAACACGGCAGTTTCCAGATCCTGAGACGATCTGCCAGGCAAAGTGGGATAAAGTGTCCAGATACAGACAGTGTGCAGAGCTTCTAGAGATTTACCCCAAGACACTCAAGACTGGAAGTAAATTCTGCCGCCCAAAAAGGTGTGCAAACGAGCTAAGAGACTGAATAATTTATGAAGCCACTGTATGTCCTTTGTCATGTTTGAGATGTTTTGGTGGCAGTTTAATAAAGTGTCCAAATATTTATATTATAACATTTATAATTTCCCTCACTTAGAGCCCACTCATCGTTTCCCTGCCATCTGTTTCCTGTCTCCAAAATTGTTTTGAACAAAAGTGCTCAGTTTTCATCAGGTTGGTACCATCTGCTCTATTGTTAACGTTTCTGCTTTTAATATTTTGCAGAGCCACAGTGTAAATATGCTGTAGTGCATGTGAAACTTCTCTAAGTGTTTTACACACAGTTTCCCTCTAATTCCCTCCTGTTGTAATCGTGACATGAGGAAACGTTTGAGGACAGTTACCCACAGTTTGAGGAGGGACTTGGAGAGGCTTTTAAAGGTGTTTTTTGGCAGCTCCTTGATCCTGTTGCTGGACAGATTCCTGTACAGATAAAAAAAGAAACAATAGTAAAATGAAATGAATTCATTCATTTTTAATCACACATTACTCAGCCATTATAAAGCCCACTAACAGAACCTTTCACCGCCATATTGGCTTATATTATAGGTATTATATGTTGGTATGTAATTGTTTACATGTCTTCAGTCAAATGTTATGGTGATTGTGGATTGTCCGGAGTATCAGTCACAGTGCTGCTGTTAAATTAAATATTAATATTTTTTTAATGCTGTAACACAAGGTAAATCCTATTCACCTGCATTATATTTGCAGTGTTACAGAGACAGAGACAGAGATACCTCAAACTGAATCTATTTACCCACTAGATTACCACAAATTTATAAAAGTTATTATTAATTTAACTTTTTCATTTATTTATTAACTAGATAAAGTGAGACCTTAATTAAATTTGAGGCCAAAATCTCACCTCAATGAGAGTGAAGTTCAAAAAGACTACAAGAAAAATGTGAAACAGGCTAAAATAGAATTCCAGGGATAAACAGTTTTGTCTTATTTTTACAGTTAAACTTAGGTTTTGCTCTTTTCCAGTAATAAATCGACTGACAGTATATGTGCATCCACACTTACAAGCTAAGTCCAACTGTGTTTTCTGTTGCATTTAGCCAAAACTGTAATTAACCACTTATCTTACCAGAAAATATGACATAAACAAACTATTTTCAGACTTTTGCCGAATATCTAAATGTTACAGCTTTGATGCACCACTTTGTTTCACTGTGAGTAAAAGCTGATCTGTTTCCTGTGCAGAAAAGTGTTTGGGGTAATAGGACTTTGTCACAGTGGTAAATTTAAGTAAATACGTCATTGCTCCTGTCCTGCATCTGAATGTGTGCTGCAACTCACCATGTGACACAAATGTACTTGCCCACCCCAAAGCTGTTTCACGGTTGCAGATACTTAAAAATGTCAAAGACAAGAAGCACTGTGTGTTTGGTCAGTGCAGGAATGTCTGAGAGCCACGATGTTCAAAACTGGACTGTAAGCTGTTGTCAGGATTCTGATAAATATCCAAGCTCTGCGAGAAACAAAGTGCTCCCGTCCAGTTCCTCCCAGTGAATCAGAGACGTGTGGGGTACAGCTGCTGTCACTGGTGGATGCATACACCCCAAACACGTGGAGGCTTTTTCTGGCAGCTCCTTTAAACAAGCGCACCACTCTTACATTCTGCATATATGTTAGATAAAGTTTTCTATGGTGGAACTAAGTTTATAAAACATAAAAGTAGCTGTGATTATATTAAAATTCTTTTTTGTGATTTTATTTTAGCGTATAATCCTGCAGCCTGGTTTATCAGTGGGTAAACTATCAGTCTGGGATCCAGAAATCTGCAGCATCAAATCCATATGCCAGGCATTTCCCTGAGTGAGACACTCAGCAGTAGGTCTCCAAGCCCCTGGAGGCCCCCTGTGGCTGCCCACAAACCCCTAATAGGGATTAAATGCAAAGAATAATTTCATCGTAACATGCGCTATGTACTGTAAGTGCAGACCATTTACCATATGAAAAAAGTGAAATAAAATCCACTAATTCAGCCGTGTGGGGGTCATATTGTAGTTGATTTTTCATAATAACTAATGATAAACAGCAGTTCCCAAAGTCTGATCGCTTCATCATGCATTAAAAGCTGAAAACTCACGTTTATCCTGGTCACAGATTGATTATGGAAAAGATGTGCTGCTAGTTTGAAAAAAAAAATCTAATTTGAGAAAGAGTGAAAAGAAAAATCGATTCTCAGTGAAGACTAGAATTTACCACCATCACCACCACAGCGTTTATAGATCCAGATGTAGCCACTGAACCTCAGTGATTGATTGGACTTCACCTATGTATTTAATTCTGGCAGATAAAAACTGAACTGAATTTATAATCAGAATGAAAAAGATAAATAAAACCTCTACTGCATGCTACTCACAGTTCAGCCAACTTCCACAGAGACTGGAAGGTGTTTTCAGGGACTTTTCTGATCCTGTTGTCCATCAGTAATCTGAACAGGACAGAGCAGCTGTTAGAAGCAGTGCAGGGAGCAACATGTCTCGGTCCCCTGTGGCGGATCCCAGCTGGGACTGAATGAAATCTCATCTGTCGCAGCATCTAAACATGCGGCTACCAATTTACACAATGCTCCTCCTGGTGATGGTGACTAAACAGCCATTTTCTGCCTAGAAATTACTTTCTGCAGTGTGTTTAAAAGTCTCTGTCCATTCACACGTTCACTCTCACCCACAACGACTGGAGAACTACTGATAAACTTCGTCCTCTGTCTCCCAGGCTCAGTCCTGCTGTCCTAATCTTGAATTTGTCAGCAGGATTGACAAAATCGATATGTTAACGTGACATTAAACAAGGAAAGTTGAAGCCAGATTAAAATACTGCTAAGTTTTGCACGTTCTCCAAAGCAGAGAGGTGTCAGAGATGAGTTTTTTTTTACCTGACTTTCTGTTTTATTATGATGACAATTTCCTTTCTGAGTCTGAACGCGGTGTACCTACATGCCACAAATAATCAGAGGGGTCTCTGATCTACACACAAACACATTTGCCGAGTTTTTAAATGAAAAACAGATGAGGCATAACCAGGGAGGCACAGCGGGAGTGTAACACACACCTGCAGGCCAGCGTGTGTGTGACTCACCATCCAGGCGTGAAGTAAACAGAATACTTAATACTGCATATTTACCTGTGCGCTGAATAGAGCAACAGTATTTACTCTTCGTCCTCAGTCTTTTCTCAGCCACAGTCGTTATTTATCTAAAATACTGCACAACCTCTAAAAGCTAAACTAAAGATTAAAGTTGAGTTTCATTTCAATCTAAGTTTACCTCTTATCTTGCAAAGCCAAGTTTCTACCAGCGTTTTGAAAAGTACCACATCAATCAGTGGTACATTAGTGATCGATTTGTGCCCGGTTGTTTGTAAGTTTTTTCTGTGCCTACAGATATTGGCTGTCACCAAAATTGGACAAGATCTGTGTCCTTGTTTGACCCTCTTATTCCATCCAATGGAACCACGTCCTGTTCCTTATGATGGGACACTGGTGTTTATGTGCATTAATGAAATGAGCATGAGTAGAGGAAGGTATCTGGTATATGTTAAGGAAACCAACTACAAATAAATTGGGGAATGCATCATTTTTAACTATTCAGATGACATTTGTAAAATGCATTATTATCATCAACCACACAGTTTGAGTCTTTGAGTCTTTGAGACTCTAGAGAGAAAACAAGCACAAGCTTCCATCCTGTAACATTTGCTTTTACTGAGTGTTTAATATGTGAATTAATACGATACGGCTGCAACAGTGTTCATACAGTGCAGTTCATATGTAAAAGTCTGTCTAAATTATGAAACTCTTCAACGACTGACCTGAATGTGAATTTAAAAAAAAAAACAGTTGTGGATAATATGACCATATACTTTTGCTTTTAGAAGTAGTCAAGCTCACTGTCCTAAATAAGCTGGAGTGTAGCAGGGAGTTTTGACATTCACACTTGATGCTCACTAGAATATTTTTCATAGAGTGATTGCAGAGACACATCTGAATGAGAAAGTTTGAAGTAACCAACTCAGAAAAGTTTATGTTTAATACCTCTCTAAATCCAGTGGAAACATCAGTTGGACCTTTCGTAAGCTCTGGACTTTAAGTGTTGTTAAGTTTTAAAGTTGATACTCACAGAACCTCGAGCTTGTTGCAGGTCTTCAGGATGGAGTAGTTGAGATTTTGAATCTGGTTCCCTTCCAGATCCCTGAAAAAATAAAGGGAAACGGGAACATTGTGTGTCCACTTAATAGGATACAGAAACACATGTGGCTTTCACATGTACTGTGAGGTCATTCGATTCTGAAACAAAAATAGGACTAGGAGTCTGTGTTTTAGGGTAAGAGAAGGAGAAAACAAGTGTTTGCTTTGGAATTTAAGCCCAATCAGCACAACGCTTTCAGACGTCAGTCTGACGCCTCCGACAGGTGAACTCCAGAGCAGCTCGTGGAGCTGACATCACCTGAGCACACTTCATCTCTCAGGAAGCCTCACCTGATCCTCATATTGACGACTGCACAACCTGCTGTTTCCTCTGTCTATTATAAAAATATGTTTCTATAAGCACACACATTCAGACATTTTCGGAATCACACTCACAGCCAGTCCAACGTAGGCATGTGTTGACAGAAGCTCGGGTGAGGAAGCTGCTGCAGCGAAGTGTCCACCATGGATCTGTCAGAAGAAGAGAAGAGCAGACCAGGAGTTTCCCATCACGACAGAATGCAGGTGACGGCAAATTGTCTTCACGAATGTTATTCTTTTCTGCCTTGTTGTTAGTCAAAGTGCTTTGATTGCTTCTCATTCACCCGTCCAGACACACACTCTCACACGCTGATGGTGTGATGCCCTGTTGCATTCTTATTACCTGCAAACAAAGAACCCGTGTTCTGAGAAAGACAAGAACAACTGATGAAGATAAATGACCAGAATGGTTCAATTACTGCCGCAGCAACGCTGACAAATCTGTTAGACATCAGGACATTAATAGTCAGCCTGCACAGACGTCTAATGTGATTAACTTTGAACACGGCACATATTGATAAATAAGCCAATGTCCTTCAACCGCTGTCTAGTGAAAAACTTAAAATCTAAGAATTTAAAGAACTCCAGATGCTACCTGAAGATAACTTTATTAAAAATCATTGTTCTTTCAGTGAAGGTTTTCTCAGTCACCATGTTATCTTTGCATGGAGAAATTTCTGTTCTGGACAGTTTTCCAAAGGTTGGAAGATGAAAGACGCAAACTAAAACCAGACAATATATAACGATGTGCTCATAACGGCATTAATAAAAAGTAATGGATTTAACAAATACGTGTGTTTTAAGTCTGTGTAAGTTTAGCTTAACTCCATAATACATCACCAATGTAAAGTTAAGCAAAGTTTGCGTCTCTTAACTTTCAGAGTTTTTAGGTTAAAAACAAAAGAAAACTTTGATGGTACAGACAGACAGATGTCATCAAGGACAAAGGACTCACATCTGACAGATGAATAGAGAAACAAAAAGAGCTTTGGGAGGCAGAGACCTTTTTCTGCACATTTACAAACTTTTTGACATTTATTAAGACGGACTCCTGTTGTTGAACGCAGTTGAGGATTGAAACCAGAGAGAGAATGAATGGAGCTGAGAGAACAACATCACAAATTCGCTGCTGTGCAACACACAATTACAAGGGCTGATCCCAGCCAGGTCAGTGAGGCAGAGACTGGATAATGATGAGGGCAAGACAGATATGTGTAATCCGGGAATAAAAGGCAAAGATGCAAAGAGAAGCCTGACACGATCTGTAACAAGCACGGCGGTACGTTTTACAAAAAGTGCAGATATGTCATGTAAATGTGAATTAGTCCACGGGTTCCAGACTTATTATTTAGTTTTTGTCTCAAATGTATTTTCTGTGATTCTCTTCGATGGTTGGTTAAAACCCTGCTGTTTCTGAAGGTTCTCTGTAAATGCGTTTGACTTACTGGCTCATTGGAAAAGATAAAACTCAACAACCGGCCGCCACGAACAGCTGTAATACTTGAACATCATAATGACACAGAGACATGACTGAGCATCAAATGAGGTGTGAAATTAACTGATACAAATTATTAATGAACCGTCTGACAAGAATACAAGCTCTCAGTCTCCTTTGAGCGTATGGAGGAAAAGTGATAACCTAAGCTGTGTCTAACAACTATTACAAAGAAATGTTTAGTCAATTTTTCTCAAACAGCAGGTTTTTGTGAAACTATATATAGACTTTTTTCATGCTTAATCTCATGTAATTCAGGAAATGTTGAAATATTCAGATTAGAAATCGGTCAACAACAACAACCACAGAAAGAAAAATCAAGGAAATTCAACTCACAGGTACATGAGAGACTGGAGCCCAATGAACGTGTCCTGCGACAGGCTGCTTAGTGGATTATGATCCAACATCCTGGCATAAAAAAGAAAAATTAATGCAGGATAAACATTAGGTCAGGCTAGTTTTTATGAGACAAATCACTGTTAATGTTAATCAGTGATACTGTAGATCACTACCAGTGTGAAGTGGGAAAAACAGCTGGTCTGGTTAAGTTCAAAGTCACACGATCTATGTATCAACAGCCCTACATGTTGCAGACAAATATGATTGATTAATAAAAATTATTAATGTGAAACACATACTCACAAAGTGAGGGGTTTGATCACATCCACAAAATGTCAAATGGCAAGACAGTCAATGTCTGAACTTTGGAACTTTACTCAATAAAGTTTATTTTAATAAGCTCCTATTTTTAAAAGTGATTCACACCTCATGTTGTTTTTGTTTGTTCTCTCACCTCAAATCTACATGTCGTGGTTATTAAAAAAAAAAAATCTGGACTGTGGAAGGCTGATTATCAACGTTTCTGTCATAACTGTTAGGACACATCTACTGTATATAATGCTGAGTTACACAAGCATAAATGCCTATTAACAGGGTCTGCTACTGCACCTACCTGTATGCTATTTATGATACAAGCTGCAGCATTGCGAATATAGCTTCTTTAGTTTCCATGGTAATACATATTGATGAATTATGTCTCTAGCAAACATTTACTTCTTAGTATCATAAGTTCCAAACAATAAACTTGTAGAAATGGGAATTTTTTCATGATGAATAGAAAATATCCACTTAAACAAATATATGAACTTGGTGTAACATCTGCAGCTCTGTTTGGCAGCTGGTTGACAGATTCTCCCAAGGTGTTTGCCGATAAATCATATTAAATGATGCACAGAAAGTCCCGAAGGACAGAATGACCCAGACCTGCTACAGGTACAGGAAAAAACTCTGAAGCAGTAAAACATAATCCACTTTTCCAAGCTCTTGATCTATTTAGAGCATCACAGATCCTTTTGATTTTCACTGAACCCTTGACTAAAATGTGATTTTATGGGGAAAATTAAACTAAATTCTCCCAGCTGTCCAACATTTATCACTGCAACTAAATACAGCTGTCCAGCTCTCCAACCCACAGCCAACAGACAAAGTGAAGCACATCAAGAGAATATGTTCTCAGGAGGTAACTAAATGACAAAGCAAAAACTAAAAATAAATTCCACATGCCTTGGGATAAAAAACGTCTGCCAAAGGACTAAATGTGCCCATGTACGGAAAAAGCAGCAGATATATTCTAACCGTTAAAAATAAAACTACACTAAAAACACAGCATAATTATCCCATACGGACGTGATGACTGCGGCGGAGCGCACAACACAAACACACATGTATGTGTAGGTGCGCGTGTGTGTAACTCACAACCACTCCAACTGATGGAGATCCCTGAACACACCGGGGCTGAGCGAGGATATCAAATTCTGACTGAGAAACCTGAGGGAAACGAGAGAAGCACAGAAACAGGTTTGGATGTCGTCTACGGAAGAGTCGTTTTTTTGACTCCCAAAGATCCATAAAGTTCACATACAAATACCCACAGTGACTTTTTTACTATTATCTATTATCTTATCTTATCAAATACAGAGGCATGAAAGGATTTGCACTAACCAATTATCTAAAGTCTGTTTTTAACTGTCGTCATCAATTAATCACTTATTTCAGCAACATTTAGAGGAAATGCTCCACACTCCCTCTATTTGTGATGCTTCATTGATCTTATTCCTTTTAGCTTTGTCCTGGTTTTGCAGTGTCACAGGGACAGTTTGGAAAGACAGTAGAATGCTTTTTGCAGAAATCTGTATTCAGATCGTTCCTTTGCCATCCACTGTCCCTTCCAAAAATATTGGAACGTCAAAAATTGGAACGTCGAGGCTAATTAAATCGTTGTTGCTCTACACAGAAGATATTTGGTTCAATTTCAGGTTCAAGTTCCGATAATTTAAAGAGGACTGTATGTCCACGAGATGCTCAGCGGAAATTTCACTTCATGGATTTTTTAAATGCAATTTATAACAACTGGGTTCAGAGTTCAGAGATTTCTATATAAATTTTTAATTGCTCTGTGCATCTCAGTGGAATCCATTTCTTAGGTGATAAAAATGTATCATTATTATCTTGCTTTTGTTTTCTGTCCTGTCTCTCCATCTTCATCTGATGCCCGAGCAAAACCCTCATCAGAGATTGTGTTTAAAAGACAGACCAGATGAAAATAACGTCGAATAATGACAATAATTGTGTGGGCACTGTACTTACAACCTCTTTAAGTTGTGCAGACCGCTGAAGGCATGTTTGGATATGAGCCGGAGACTGTTGTTTTGCAAAAAACTGCAACAAAAAAGAGGAAAAAAATTAGTTGAAAATGATTGTCCTTTAATGTGAGAGATCACTTGTTTCAATGCATATAGGCATCATCGCAGACACACATTCTCAACTTTGATATCAGTGTCAGTTAATTCCTCGTTGCTTGTTGTATCCTCTGAAGTACGATCATGTCTTTCCCTTTTTAGATTTCACACACTAATGAGCCTATTCTCCACGTCAGTGCGCAGAGGACAGTTGACTGCAGGGGACAATTACCTCCTCAAATGTTAACAATGACACACTAATAAGCCCCTGACCTTTATTCTGTAATTAAAGTTTAGAAATGTGCAGCCTTCCATGGTCATTTCACACAAGGGGACGTGTTTGTAAGTGTGCGCGCCGCCTTTGAATCAGAAGCTTTTGCAGATTCTGCAGACAGACCTGCCAGATGAAAACAATCTGCTGTTGTTTACATCACTAATTTTGTTAAGAACAAGAACACCAATAAAAATGACTTGTTTTTAGTAGTATTATAAGAACATGGAGAAAACAGTCCAGAATACGGGTGATGGACTGGAGTGCTGTGTGCCATGTGGGAACCTTTATTCCATTGTTACAGTGTGGTGCAAGAGTTTAAATCCCTTTTGATAAATTGAATAATTTAATTTGTGAATAAGGAACATCACAGCTCAGTGTGCATCCAAATATGATGATAATTTGTTTTATTCTGTGTCATTTCAAAGTGTGTGGATTCAAACTTTTGAACACTACTTAAAGTATGACAGATAATGGCTAACCACTACTAATAGACTTTAGCATGTTAACAAATTTTTTTTTTAATAAAATAAAAAAAAATACATTTTATTCATTGGTCAGATACAAAATTAGAATTTACTCTTCACCACATGCTATGTCTTGTGTCATTCCACAAGGCAGTCGTCTGGGACCACTGTTATTTATTATTTACACTAAAGAATTTAAATGTATGTACGTTTGCAATGATACTGTTATTTCATCAATGGATAGCTTGCAAATGTATGCACATAACCATTTGTCAAATGATTTTACCACAATTGTCAACTAGGTGGAAAAGAAAAACTTTGTGTTATATGAAAACAAAACCAAATGCATAACAACATGTACAACTTGTCAGAGACGAAACCTTATAATACTGCATTTAATGCATAAAGATGTTCAGATTATAGAGGTACCAGAAGTGAAGTCGCTGGGAATAAAAACACATTATAACTGATATTTTAAAAAGCTTATGCAAAAGGCATAAATAGCTGGGTGAGCTGTAAGTTTCTGTAAGTAATTGTAAAAATGATCTCACATAGTCACTTTCTGTTGTGCAGTGTGGGACACGGCTCAGGGAGATATAGACAGAGCACAGACTGCATTAAGAATCATCCTACGTTAGCAGGAGGAGTGAGTCATCAGTGCGCTCTCACATGGGAGGGCCGACGAGGAAAATGTATTCCAGGCAGCATTTAATGAGTCCACTTTAGCAAAAATAAAGATTTGAAACACATGCTAATAATCAAAATGAAGTAGTATTGGTGCAAGAGAAAGATAAATGTGATATATAAACAGAGATTTAGACTTTTGTTTCAGAATCTGAATTTATTGGCCATGTACGCTAACACATGCAAGGAATTTGTTCGGGCACTGGTTGCTCTCATGGACATGTAACAATACAGGCAATATGAAAATATGACAAAAACAAAAAATGGACAATGTAAGAACAGCCCAGGTGCAGAGTGTGTGTTTCTGTGTGAGCATGTAGTTATTAAGTGCGTCCACTGTTTGCATTAGAATGGATAAGAGCATGTATCAGTAAGTAGGAGGTCAGCTGTTAACGCGTGCGACGGCCTGAGGGAAGAAACTGTTTCGGAGTATAATGGTTTTGACATGAGGACCTCTGTAAGCGCCTGCCAGAGGGGAGAAGCTGTAAGACGCTGGATCCAGGGTTAGGGGGGTCAAAGTGATTTTCTTTGCCTGCTTCCTGGCTCTCGATGTGTACAAGTACTGGAGATCAGGCAGGAGAGCACCAGAGTTTCTCTCTGCAGTCGGCCCTTGTTCTGTTTGGACAGACTGTGATGGAGGAGGACAAGATAGACTCAGTGACGGCAGTGTAGACCTGAATCAGCTCGAAACTCCTCAGCTGTTGAGAGAAGTACATCCACTGCTGAGCCTTTCTGAGAATAGTCAGTGTTGTTCTCCCACATCAAGCCATGTGAGATAGTGGACCTCAAAATTTCACAGGAGGGTATGATGAGGGGGGCTTCTCCTGAAATCCACTCTCATCTCCACAGTGTTGAGCATGTTCATTTCCAGGTTGCTCCACAGCAGCAGAGGTTCAAGCTCGCTCAGTCAAGCTCGTGTTACGACTGACAAGAACTGAAACGGGCAGATAAACTTTAATTTACAGAACAATGAAAGAGTGCAAATCAATTTAGTACCATGTTGGCAATAAGTTCAGAATTGATATGACTTGTCCTTTTATTATATTATATAAACTATTATTGAATAGCCATCTTAGACAGGAAACATTCCGAGGCTTTGTCATAATGGAATCGAGAATAAGTGAGCAGTAGATTGGCTGTTTGTGCACAAACACAGCATGTGTCTATCCATCCATTATCTCTAACCACTTATCCTGTGTGGGGTTGCGGGGTGCTGGAGCTTTTCCCAGATACACACTCGATGGGTCAAACACAGGGAGACGCACACAGACAGACAAACACTGACACTCACAAATTCCATGCAGAGGGCTGCAGCCTGTAGACAGATTTGACCTGTGGACCTCCCAGCTGTGGGATGGCAGCACTAACCACTCCGCCACCGCGTTGCCCCAATGTGTTTATGTTTTGTATTTTATTGTGTTGTGAACTATTTTATGATTTGTGGTTTTAAATAGACTCTTGGGAGATTAGCCTTCAGCTACAGTAGCAGAGTTAGAAAAAAACTAATAAACGACACGGTACGAAAAGGCGGCTGTATTTGTTTGACCCAGCCTCATAAGTTAACAAATAAATTAGTCCTGTACTGTTTACTGCTTTAGCCGGTTCTGACAAACGAGTCAGGAGAGATTCAGTGGGGATGATATAGTAGAGTGTGTTGTGTGACAACAAAACACAGTGAAAGGCTAATTAACACCATCAGAAAACATTTAGCTGAGGAATTAATTAAAAACAAATAATTTTTTATCTATGGTCTCGGAATACTGTATTTTTCAGTACGGGTAACATCACACATCAACTACTTTATGATTTTTGTTTATTCATACTTTACTTACTTTAACTTTACTTTTCTCCTAACATTTACTGTAAACTGAGCAGGAACAACATTCAGCATTTTGACCTCTTGTGTTAGACTAAGTGTAATTTAAAGACTTAAATGTCAACAGATTGTCTTGTTCAGTCTTGCAGATAAAAGCTCTAAGTAAAACAAGAGAACAAACACACAAAGCATTTTTCAAGCAAACGTCTGACAGAAAGGTTTTCTGTGCCTAAATGAAATTATATTTTGCAGAAAACATTGTCAACAACTCTGTGCTGCAGTAAAGAGAGTTAGAAAACTCAACAACTTTATGACTGAAAAGGGAAATATTATAAAATCATCAACATGACTCAACTGCCTCATGTTGATGTGGCAGCACATTAAATATTTTAAAGTTTATTATTAAAATTTGATTGATATGTTTGTCAAGCCAGTACATAAAACAAAATAATTTAAAGGTGATTTACTTTATGTCTAAGGCTGGAATAACGGAGAAGGACCAAAGAAAAGCATCAGCCACTGTCAGTACTGATTCATTTTGGACATTAAATAATTCAATTCATAAATACTTGCCTTCATGGAATCTTTAGGAATGAAATCTTATTTGAATAAGTTTCAAAAATCCCTTTTATGTAATTATGTTTGGTAACAATGTTTCATTTGCCAGCATGTGTAATTACTGTGGTCCTCTGATCAGATAACTGCACCAGCATCTTACGTGTATTTCAGTTTCATAAATTCTGAGGAAACAGCCGCCCACGTTGGTTGTAAAACGCAGCAATTAAGCAGAAATTGGCTACACTGATGAGCATTACTTCCTCCGACCGCACAAAAACTGGTCTTTGAGATACTCAGGGGGCTACAGCTCTATCCTTCACGTTACACAGGAAACGCTTTTGGGTGATGCTGTTGAAATAATATTACATTAATGTGGAGTTTTTACAAATCATTAGTTCTGCTTTTTAGCTCCTGCTCGTCTTTAGAGGTGCACGACTGTTGTTTGGTTTAGTCTCTGAAGAAGTAAGTGCACAAATCTACTGCATGTGGAAAAGGCACGAATAAGGAGCCGGAGCCCAAAATACTCACAGTCTCTGTAGAACAGAGTATTCCGAGAAGACAAAATCTGACAACACTTGAATCTTGTTGCTCCTCAGCGACCTGTAACAACCCATAAAATGCAAAATTAGAAAATAGTAACAAAAACCATAAACAGATGATTTGGTTTGGAGAACCGAATCATCCAATTACAGACAGAGACAATTGAAAGACAAAACTATTAATAAATAATTGAACAAAACTGCTGCAGCTTTGTTCAGAGTTCTTGTTGTCAAATCACAATTGTAAAACCATCATCTGTCAAAGTGGGCAAAGTAAACCCTTGAAAAGGTCACACACACATAGAAAATGCAAGTACTGAATTTTAGTTTCCAATAATTCTTACCTGTGTCTGATACACCACAACTGTTACACACTGATTTGACCAAACAAAAACCACACACTGACACCATGATGGATTTGATGAACAATGTCCTGCAGTAAATGCTAAAACATTTTTCACGCACAGTAGAGATAAAAGAGGCTACAGATCTCCAGCAAACAGCCCGCAATGACAACAAAGACAGCAAAGACCATATACTTTATACCCCCACATTTACCAGGCTCATCAGAGATCCATAAATGTGAACGTCCACGGCCGCATATGTTGACACTGTTAACAACCTGGGACTGTAAAAAAGCGCTTGTGCTCAGACTGTTCCAGGATCACCGTCACTCAACGTTGTTTATGCAGCACTTTCTCAAATGACATGATATAAAATACTTCATCGAAGATAAAACTAACCAAGGACCTAAGACAAACAGATCTGAAAAACCAACAGACTGAAGCGAAATCATGGATGGACTTTCTCCTGCAAACAAAATAAAAACGAATGATGACACGTTCTCCTGTTCCACTGCGACATTTCGAACAGGAAGTAAACTGACCACAGGATAGTTTGGATACTTTGTGTGATCATCGTTCACTCAGGTGGGAACTTCATTTGTCGACTACCATTTTACATTAATTATAAAGTGTAGATTTAAGCTGGTGAATATTTTTTCTTTCCTGGCAGGAGATATTTCAGATATTCAGATCACATAAATGCATAATCTTTACAAACCAGCATAGCTTGACGTTGCAAACGATAAGATTTCACTCTTGATTGCATAAATTTTATGAAAATAATGCGCTTAAAAGCAGCATAATTAAATAGTGGATTTAATGAGAAAATTGAAATGCTGTGGCTGACAGGTACGTGCTTGTGATGTAGTGCACCAAATAGGATTTTCAGGTTGACCTTGTGGCAGAAGGTCAGATTGAGCTCAGGCAAATGAAGCAATGATCATTATCCACAGTCATAAAAAGTCATAAACTCTACCAAAGAAGAGGACGTTTGTGGAGGCCATTGCCAGTCGGCCTGTGCGTTTTATTGCATAAAGACTTAAAGGTTAGAATAATATCTGCACTTGTTAATGCAGGTTATGTATTATTTAGGAAGCTTTGGTGCATCGTCGTTCTGAGTCTTATAATTCAGGCTTTTAAAACACTTGTAAATTAAAAATACCACTACTTTATACACTAGAAATTCTAATTAGTACCTAGAAGGCATGGACACACTGACGAATGAGCATGAAAAATTAAGCAGTTCCTAGGCAATCGGTTTGTAAGCTTTTCTTTAAGGTAACTTAGGATTTACTTACTAATGCTGACGGGCTACTTCAGCAATTTTCTACTTTAAATCACAGCTGCCAGTGAAACAGACTCATTGAACGTTACTGGCACCGCAACAGCGTTTTGAGTGAGGCTCGGCCCATTGTCCAGTCAGGGAGAAGCGATGATTTTGGCTTGATCAGATTTTTAGTTGCTGTAATTTGATAACTACAGCTACCTAAAGGGCTTTCGAGAGAGACGGTGGAGCATAATGAGTGAATTAGAGCTGCTTCAGAGTTGGGAGAGGAGAACTGGGCAGAGCAAGTAAGGAAATACAAATCTTAAACAACTAAACCAACCTATTCAAATGAATGAAGCAAAGCAGTTTTTATTTTAAAATCAGTCCCTTCCAAGCTCCAGCTGAGATAATCCTGAGGATGTCTCAGTGGCTCAGAGCCTCAGGAGAGCATAACTGATTGTGTTATGTTAAAAATATTTAACAATGTGTCTTCTATTCTTCTTGCTGCCCTACATGTCTGTAAATTTTTAATGGAAGACTGAGAAAAGTCCAAATAATATAGAAAATGGATGCACTGATGCTAAAAGGCACAATAACTGTCAACAGTGCATCAAATGGCTTAAGTATAGTTATTAATCTGGCAGAGTGACATGCAGATGTGTCTGGTCTCATCACTTACTTACTTTATTCACACGCTCACTTACTTCACTCACTCACTTGCCCATGACCCTGAGCTCCCCAGCTCCCACAAGCACAAGCATCTCCCAGCAATTACAGCAATCACAGTTTTGACCTCCAGCGAGCATCATAAGAAAGTTTAAACAGACGAAATGTTAAGGCCATACACAGAGGGTGGAGTGTGCGAAAAATGCAGCATAAAGATCCTCCAATTAAAAGTGTGATCAAAGACGGAGGTGAAGGGTTGTTCAGTCCGGCACAGGAAACACCTGCACCCCTGCCTTCATGCTCGGAGATGTGTAGATGACTGGTGCTCGTCTAGTGTCTGAAGAGTCCCCTGCAGGTGAAGTGGGCTCAGATGGAGGAAGGGTTTCCATAGAGACGCTAACAAGTGTGACCCCTTGTCTCTGGCCCTTCCTCTAAACTTCGGATTCATCCAGGAACCCCCGTCATCCCATCCACCACCACACTCTTATTATTTTTAGCAGATTATCACAAACGAGATCATCAGTGTTAAATCTGGGGCTTAGGGATGCGAATGGGCAAAGAAAAGAGCAGTAAAGAAGCAGCGAGAATGGCTGAAACTGCTGAAACTAAAGATCTGGTGTTTATTCACTGGAGAACAGTCCGATTGCTTTGTCAGAAGAGCAGAAGTTGAATCATTCGTGTCACAGTAAGACTGGAGTAAAACTCCAGTGCTCCATGTCAGTCGTAGTTCAGCATGGGAAGTTTAAAGTACGAGAGCTAGTATCAGCAGAGCCGAGCTGAGATAAGTCGAGGATATGGGCTCAGGCAGAACCGTGTCAGCAGGCAGCACAAAGGGCTATAGCTGTAAGACCCGAAGGGCAAACGTGTCAGTCACTCCCTACACCACTAAAGGCAAGCTACACTCTGTCACACGGGGAGATTTAAAGGCTATTTAGGCTCCTAATGCTGCGAGGCAGGAGGCAGGAAGCAGCGGTTATGGTGCAGGAACAGCATGAGGACCAGACTAATGACTGCTTCCCAACAGCCCGGCACTGGCTGATGGCCATCGGTCGGCATGTTGTGTCCTGACCCTTAGAGCTGCACTCAAGCCCTGCACTGGCTTCACAGCTTTAAATTGGTAATCACAAAGAAAGTTCAAACACACACACACACACACACACACACACACACCTTTAGACAAAGTCATTACAGTCAGAGGACACTTACAGCCAGGTAACATTTGGAGAGAGAAGAGGAACATCCTGCAGGTCGACTTCCACACACTCGACAACTGTCTGTATGCAGTCGCAACTCGCTGGATACTGCTGCAAGACTACACACACACACACACACAAAATACATCAGAGTACACACTTCACGCTGACCACTTCATCAAGTACATCTGTGCAATCGAATGCAACCCATCACTGCCATGAATTCTAGTTTTACATCATTATTTATCACACCAGTTAGCATAATATTCTAAGACGTGGTTCTAATGTTTTGGCCACCGTATTTACCTGAATGTGGTTTTAACATTTGGTCGCCAGTTCTATATTAAGCTTTTTCTCCCAAACTATGTGAAAATGTGTTTTCACCTCGCATCTATTAATATAGTATTACGGAGACAGTGACAGTCAGCCATCTTTGCAGAATGAAAGCGAACATTATCACCTGCACCTCCACTCTGAGCGGAGCCTTATTTAGTACAATAAGTCCTGCTGTAACAGGTACACACTGATGGGGAAGGAGAATGGAGGTGGAGTCCTTCATTGTAAAGTAAAGCTGGCCTGTCCCCACACGTTACTAAACACATTACACACATTATGTATTTGTTGGGAAATTGTATTTAGTTTTTTTTGTAAATTTCACCAAAACAAGTAAATCTAATATTGCAAAATGAACGCAGTATATGTAGATATAAAAGCATACTGGCACAAATATTGTATACAAACACACTTACAGCACCCACGATGGAAGTACTGGTCCAGAAAATTGGTTTTGTGTTGCACTATTCCACCAAATAAGTCGGCCCATCCGACGTTGTCTCCTGCAGAGCCAAGTAAGGAGCAACAGTTAGGTTATTTCTGCACCACTGAACACAGCTGGATGGACTCTACTGTAATGGAAAAATCAGTGTCAGCAGAGTAGAGAACAAGATAATAATAATTCATCATCTGGGACAGAGGAAAGGAACATTCAGAACTGCTCGTTTCCATTTAGACGGTTTTATTGTTGGCATGTGATTTTAATCTGCATGGATTCCTAATTCACTCTGATCCCGTTCTAAGCCCTTAAAAAGGTCTCAGCTCTTGGTCTACAGTACCGCTAAACTTCGTGACATTCAAATGTAAAAAGCAATTATACTGAAATATTTGTCTCTTACAATTGAGATGGACTAAAACATATTTATTAGAATGACTGTTTTATCAGAAACTTGAAGCCAAACAGGCATCTGCAGCTCGACTTCCTGCTAAATGTAACGACGAAAATCTGTGGGCAGTGGCCAAATAACCTCACAGGGAAAAAGAAACTGGCAACAAAGACAAATCCATTTTATTTAACGTACTCTCAGTTTGGACCAGACTGAAAGAGGAATGGGAAACAGTGTGAGGCCAGGTCTGAAACGGGAGCTGGCTACGACAGTCATGAGTAAGCTGAGGTGGATCAATGTAGGAAGTTAGTCCGTCCCCACCTCTCATCGATGTGTGTGTGACTCTCTACATGTTGGGGAAAAACTCTGAGTTCCCAGTTTTTTTCAGAGAGGTCAGTTCTTACGACCACAGTTACAGGAGTGTTTTCTCTTACGGTGATATATATTCTTCTTCTCTTCATGAGAGAAAGACCAACGTGAATTATTTTCTCAGTAAACATAGAAAAGAAAACCTGCAGCAGCACAGTTTTCCTCTGGGTTGTCTTTGGCCAAATTATTCAATTAGTGGAAGCCATGTCCTTACAGCTTGGATGACTTCCTCAAGGTTCTGGGCCGTCACCCTCCAGGAATAAACTTTTAATGCGAAGAGTGAGAAATATGCAGCCCAGGGGACCAAAGAGGAGAAGCTAAAACGCAGTTTAGTCCAACTCCCTGTCATTTAATACATTACCTCAGAAACAGAAGGAAATAAAAGAACATTTAAAGAGAGCTGAGAGTCGGCTCCACTCAAAACATTACTTAAGGTAATTCTCTGTCGCAGCATTAAGATGAGTTGTACTCAGCAACTGGCACCAGTGCAGCACAACATCAACAAGCTGTCAAAAATAATATCACATCACGCTGCTTTTGACTGACTGGTTTTCTAACTTGTCTCCCAGACGACTCTCTTGTCTCTGAAAGGAAGCTAAGGCATTTTGTGTGCGTACCAGCCTCAGCTTACAGGGACTCGGCACCGAAGGCTGCGAGTGAACACAGTTAGAAACCAGCTCCAGCGATGACGAGCATCAGTGACAGAAGGTGATTTTTCTCGCTTTGTCCTCTTTTGTCAAGGTTCACAGCCACAGAAATTCTGATTTTCAGAAAAATGCCGTTCACGAGCACAAAAGATGAAATGAGCCAAAGAAAGGTGAGAGTTTCTACAGAACAGACAAGTGCACAGGGGGGTGTTGAAGCACCAGCCCTTTGCTCCTTGATGCTCCGAGAAAGTAACTCCACACCACATGGAGTTAGGATTATTGTTGTGCATGTCTAATTAGGATATACACAGTCTGCCACAATATTAGGTACACCTGTACAATTTAATGCAATGCTACAAAAGCTCAGTCATGAATTTGACATCTACAAGGTCAAACATAACTCAGTTTAAAGTTGAAACTGTCAGAATAGTAGTAGTAGATAATTCTACTCTGTGTCTATATTCAGGTGATTGTGGGTGATGAAGTCGTACTGGGATTCTAAAGTTTTGCTCTCTCATGTAATTTAAAAGGGTGGCCAAAACTTTAGAACCAGCTGTATTAGATTGTACAGATGTGGTGAGAGAAAACAGGAAAGACATATTCTCAGGATGCACGATGAAGGAACAAAGCTGGCCAATAAGTAGATTTGAAGCAAAAGATGGAGGTGGAAAAGAGGCAGGAACTGATTTGGGAACAGTCCAGGGGTCAGGTAAGGAAAGACGTGCAGACAACAAACCGTTTAATACTATCTTAATGATTTTAAACATAATCTAAATCTGGGAGTTAAAGCTCAAAGCTGGAATCTGTTATAACATAATTACGACATATGCAGAGACACAGCTATTGTCTTTTGTGGTCATTTGGATTAGTAACATTTGTAGACAGCTGAGAACCAAAACGCTAATTTCCAATTTTTTGAGGGTTGTTCGTTATTTTTGGACTTTATGAAAAAATGAATTGTACAAATTAAATTGCACAAATCAAAAATTCCATTTGGCTCGAATGCAGATTTTGATAAACAAGTGATCAAGATTTCAGTGAGCCACCTCTTATCTTCAAAAACAAAGAAGATTTGGGACAAATCTAAGGATGAAGCCCATCATTAAAGTCCATGTTTTAATGTTGCACAGCACGGCAGCGAGGGCAGGCTGCCTGATGATGAGTGTGGGAACTAGGAGAAGGCAGAGCACAGAATGGGTTCCTGCTTCTTGTGAGAAGGCACAGGCACAACCCTAATTTGTGCTTCTTCATCTGGCTTATAAATATAAATTTTACCTTGCAGAAAATACACTTTTCGAAAAGAAAGAAATGTTTCTAATGCAGTACCTTTTCTCACATGACCGTTGTTTATCTCATTTCTAATGCCTCTCATGGATAAAAGTGATTATTGCTTAAAGCTTTAATGCTGCAGTGGTTGTCACAGAAGAGTAAATATCCACTACATTAGCAACTTGGTCTTGAATAATAACTTCAAACAAAACAGTTCGCAGAAACTAGGCGCCAGGAAAGACAAGTTGTCCTTTTTGAAATATTCCCCCTTTCTCTTGTGTACTTTATTTAATTAATGCACTCATTTTCTGGTTGTCAGTGTCATGGTCGTTCACATTACTGAGTGCGAGGAGGCTTTTCCAGGGCCCACAAAGGCACTGGAGGGTCACGGATCCTGAGACGTTACAGGAGGTTCCAGAAGGTCTGGAGGTAAAACAGTAGATCACACGGCGAGAAGTCGAGAAAATGTTTGCATGATTTTTATAACGTGGTGAAACAAACGCAGTGGTAAATGCTCTGTCTTCGATTATGCCACGACAAAGGATGCAGCCTTTAAATAACAGACTCCTTTAGTGCTACATCATGACTTTTTTTGGTTTGTAGTCCACATGCAACAGAGCAGAATGACTCCGGCAGTACATCTTTATAATAAGCTGTCAGAATGGAATACGAGTCTATGAGCTCTCCCCGGAGGATGCTTAATCTCACTGGCTGAAAGCTGCTGTCAGTGAGGGGCTCAGTAATCCTCTGATGAGCTGCCGGTTCCTCTGTGAATGGAGGGACGAACAGCAACTGTCAGTTCTCACCAGCATCTTGGAGACGTGTGTTTTTTCCCCGTGTTTGACATACAAAGCTACTCTGTGCAGAACCTTTCTGTGATTATGTCATATTTAAAATTACACTATGCCAGGTTTTTTTGTGCTCTCCTTACATAAGCTCGTAAATAACCTAGAGTTTGTGGCGCTGGCCATGAGAGGTTTATATTTACAACTGCACCGAAAACTCGAGGCTGGGTTCCAACAGAAGCAATTACAGCTTTAGGCAAATGCCAAAGCGTCTCCAGAGGTGACAATGTGGCTGAGATGGCGAACAACACTCGCATACACACTTACCACAGCGCCGCTCGTCAGCTCCGTTTGGACAGTCGCTGTGTCCGTCACACTGCAGCGCCTGTGGGAGGCACTCGCTAAGGTTCCCGCATGGGAACTGTCCAAGGGGGCATTTAATCGCTGAGTCCACCCTGCTGCTTGTCACCAGGGCTGAAGACGAGACACAAGAAGAACATGGAGGTTAGACCAGGGTAACAGGAAATTGTTGTGTTATATGACAAATTTCAGTGATACTCAGATAGGAGACGTTGTAATTTAATGTATATTTTTAAATGTAAGATGTGACTGATTGGTGTATGATACAGCAGATATCCAGAATAATATTAGTGCGAGCGCAGACATTTTATTCATGTCAGTATTAACTGGCAGAACATCCATTCTGTGACTGTCTCTGAGCCTCCAAGGAGTCATTTTCTCTAAAGTGGCATTTGCAGTATCTGGTTTAAAGGAAATGGAAAAGTTATTAGCATACGGATGAGGACTTAAGTAATTTTTTTGTAGTATCGTTTAAGGTTTTTATTCCACTCATGTCATAGTTCATAAACAAAACAAAATTGCATTTCCCTAAAATCAATTTAATGCCACATGAACACAACACGATGTAGCACTGTTGAACATCCGTCTTCTCAAATCTCCACTGCAAAGTGCATTTCTTCTGTTCCCACATCCTACACGCAACTAAAGTCATAGTCAATATTCCTCAGATTAAAATTCTTGCCTTTGATACTCATGAAATGGTTGAGTGGTTAAGGTGATGGACTGCTAATCTATTGTGCTCTACACACGTGGGTTCGAATCCCATTCTCATCGAAGTTTAATCTTAATCAGTGGATTTTTCTGATCCTAAATACAAAACATCAAAAATATTTGACTTAGCAGTTTATTTTGTTTTGTCGTTTGACAAACAATCTGTCGAGGTTTATTAGTTATTAGGTTACAAACACAAAATGCAAGTCAGCCCTAAGTTTCTTTAGCTGGCACAAAGACTTAGGTTGACATTTATTGTTTTTAAATATGTCTTTGGCCTGTAAAATGATTACTGCTTGCCAGTTAACACAGAGACCCTATTCTTATCTGTAGGGGGGCACTTGGCATGACCTCTAATGGATGTTCTGCGACACTAAAATACTTCAATACCATTATAGTACCACTCAAGTACAAACACTCATGTTCTGAATTTTTAGAAATCTAGCCACTATGTGGTAAGTGATTGGTAATAGCACACGCCTTTACAAACAGCTCCAACTCATGTGTTGCCAACCTCTTTGAATGGAGATGCTAAAATTGATACCTACATCTTTGCAACAAAAGAGTCGACAAACTGCCCAACAAAATCAAGACCCCTAATCACATCAGCAATCACCAGTTTTCTGAATGACACCGTGTGACTGAGGAAAAGGAAGAACACACAGATGTTGGATGACTGAGATAATACATGCATACGTCGCTCACCCTAAGCACAAGCAACAATCATTAAAAAGCTTAGAACCAGCTCTTAAACACTCGGACATGAATATGGTAGTAATGAGCAGCTGGGAAAGAAGACAGTGACTGACTGATGATTTGAAAGATAATTTGCACAGGTACCAAGTGGACGGTTCTTTGTACATAGATAACAGATCTAGTCTTTCAGTCTTTAAACTAGCATTTAGCATCGTGAAAAAGAGATTAACACAGAGAAATATAAATATGTACATATGTACAAAAATAGAAATAGAGGAATAATATTTTATTATGGCAGAGATTTTGAAATGGTGTTAGCAAAATTTAGGTGTGAGGTTCCGACAGTAAGAAAATGAATGAGCCAGAATGTAAGGTGTTTATTTTAAAATCAAAATGGGAAGTAGACATTTGGACACAAACTGTAAAAAAGAGCAATAAATTCAGAAAGATGCATAAAATTAGGCTCGCGGCCCTTACAAGACCACTAAAGGGGGCATGGAGTCCAGTCTCTGAGCCGCAGGCAGGAATGGAGGTTTTACTGCAGGTAAGTGAAATCTGAGAAATATAACCCTGACATTGTTCTGTCAGGGTTCTGGTTCCCTTGACACATGGCCCACTGGATTTTTCCATCCACCTTGTTTCAGCCATTTGACCAAAAACCCATTCGAAAAACCTTCAGACTTCAGGATGAGGGAACCAGATTTGCGAAAACCCCCAACTCATTTCTGGATATTAGGATTCATTCCTACTGTTTGTGGAAACGTATCATCCCACATGTCTCTTAGGTGCACACACACACACACACACACACACAGAAGAAAAAAAAATTGGAACTAACTGATCCAAACCCTAAATATTCAAGGCCCTGTTCAGTGATTGCTAATGTAATTCAAGCTAACATACTCATATCAGGTTAAATGATTATTTTAATTTTCACCCAATATTACTGGTCCTTACAAAGCAGTATTAGCCAGTGTTGATCCTGTGATTGCAGGGACATGAGGCGCGATAGATAACATCCCATCATGCACTGGGTTAGACCATGAGTGAGGTTGGTGTATTATTATGGAGGTACCTGGATTGATTGTGTTATTTTATATGGAGTTTATTTTTGATGGTTCGAGCTGTTTTATCAGGGCAGTAACACAACAGTGTAACACATTTAATGAGCCAATTATAGAACAGGAGATATTGTTCTTTATAGCAGAGCTCAGACTTTTTTTAGGTACATGTCAAAAACAAACCATGTTTTCAGGTCAAGATCAAATGCAAAGTGGAAATTAAGTGTTTTCTGATTTCAAACCTCAGAAACATCTGCTTTAAAACAAGTGGCTGAACATTATAGATTTATTGACTCAACAATGACACTAATGGAAATATTTATTGGAGTTGTTGCAAGTTACTAACTCGACAATTAGTAAGGTAATCAAAATTGGCCTTTCCCTGTTGCTGCTGAAAGCCATTAACTGAACTAATCACAATATCAATTTATATTTATGGACCAGTAATTGAAGGAGATTGTAGACAGTGTTTATTGAGAGACTAAGCAAAACAAAGGATACTAAAAATCACTCCGAAAAGGAACGACAGAGTCAGCTGGGGATTAGAACGACACACAGAGACCGAGTGAGGATAAGTAACTAAAGAGAGTGAACACAAAGAAAAACTAGGGAAACAAAACAGGCAGGGAATAGTGAAAACTGTTGGGCTAAACCACAGTCCAAAAAGCACCTCACAATGAACACAACACACAAGAAGTCCAGGAAAAATGGGGAAGGAGGCCAGCGGGGCGCAAGACAGGGATTCTAAATCACATGGATCTGAAGAAGACCAGAAAAGTAGGGACTGTAGCAGAGGGTTGATGTAGGCAGGGGCACAGGTGCAGACAACTAGGGTTGATATTGAGAGTAAAGTGAATAATGGGATTAGAGACAGGAAGCAGAACTGAGGGACCGCAAAACAAAAGCCCAGAAACAGGAAACACAGTTCAACCCAGAAGGTGAGAGAGCGAAAGACAGAGGCTGACGGGGGGAGACAGGGAGACAAAAGAGGAGAGGTGGAGACGGACAGTGAAGTTCTAAGAACAGGCAGCAGGTTGGGCATGTGAGTGTGTAAATCAATGCAAAGAGGTCCGAAGACTGAAGGCAGGCAGAGTCCAGGACCAGGTTTATGACAGCAACAGGTTGTCAAAGTCACTACGGAGGCTTGTCAGAGATGTAAGAGAGCCTCCTGCTGCTAAATGTCATTTTAAACACCCTCATTGTTATCCAGCAGAGAGGGTCAGCATCACCGAGCAAACCTATAAAACGTCTTTAACTAGAAATGAGACCCGTGAACAGTTCACACACGGAAACACACACTCAGCTGACAGTCTAATACAGGCAGGCAAGGAATTCTCCATAATGAAGGTAATAATGTGTTTTTTTCTGTACTGCAGTTCAGGAGGGTGTTTCTGTTACTCGCCTGTCCTCACTGATACAGATGCATTGGACAAAAGAATCATACTGAAAAAATATCTTTGGGTAATCAAAGCAGGTCTCTGATACCTTGGATCTAAAATTTACATCAAAAACTATTTGTTCTTTTTTGATCTGTGACTTGTGTCTTTTCTATCATCATCTTTCTCCTCAAAGACTTTCTTTTCTCATTTTTGTTTTATTTCTTTGCACATTGCAGAGTCAATGGCAGGAGTAAGTGAAGTCTGAGAACTGAACTGTCTAGACTGTCACAGCACACTGACCACAGTCATGCTGTGCAGAAGAGAACACATGCAAATTTAGACCCATTGACATTTGAGATGTTGTTGCACTATTGCAGCTATAGAATAACGGCATTTCATAGACCCTTCACAACAAGTGCGAAACAGCCTGGTGTTAGGTGCATATAAAAAAATATTATATGGAGCCTGAAAAAAAAATGATTAATAAATATTATGCAGGTTTTAGCCTTATAGAGAGGTCAAAGGTCAAGAGCGACTAAACGCAGGATTTGAGATGTGCAAACACAGCAGTTTTTCACCCCACATGTCACTTTACGTTCTTCGTGTGACTTTTTGGCAGCCGGTAAAAACTGGCTCCTCTGTTGTATTTCACAGAAGGACAGTCTGTTCTAGGAGCCTCCTCCTTATTCCCACTCATTTATAGGCAACAGGAAAAGGTCAGGTAAGTGAATTTCATGACACTAACACATTAAATATGTCCTCTATCACCCTATGGAGGAGATTAAATTCATTTCCAACAGCTCCTCAACAGAATGTGCCAGGCTTCATTATGGTTGTAGTGAGGGTCTGTGTAGTCAACTGTAGTAATTTTCCACTGACGCGTGCTCTATTGTGGTACTTAGTTGTGCTCTGTTTCTCTGATATCACTTTTATTATATATAATTTATTTTTTTGTGTCTTGCTGAATGACAACTACAACAGTCCAGTATGGCACTTTATTTCATTCAGTGATGGAATGTAACTAATTACCTGAATTTATAAACAATTTAAAAGTACAATTATCAAAAACATTGCAATAAAACTATGTTCAGTACAAATTAATCTACGTTTTGTAGCACTGTAGACCAGCTACACAGAAATCAACACGGAGGACCTCATTCAACCAAGCACAGGAGGTTCAAAGATGAGTCACCAACTAGGAGGTGGAGGAAGTCGGAGTCGGGCATGTGATGTGAATGAACAGGACTTGAAATGGATGTTGAATTATGTGATATTTACTACATCTACCTGCTCAACCACCTACACATCCAACAGACAGGTTAGAAAATGTCAGGACAACATGTAGCTACTGTAAGTCACAGATGAGCAGAAAATAATGAGTCTTTTCCAGTGGAGACAGAAATGAGCAAGTTCCAAGTAAAAATACTCTGACCAAGTTACAGTGCATCAATAAAAATAAAGAACACCTGCTTCAGTTATGCAAATGCTGCACGTGTTCACTGGAGAGGAACCATTAAAAGATGAGAAAAGATAAAAATGGAGCTATAATAAGAAGGGAAATAAAAATAACTAACCATAACCCCATGAAATAAAGTGCTTCATTAAAAAGCCTGTCATTTTGCTTGTGTTATTTCGCATCCTTTTCTTTATAATTGAGTTTTTATCATCATTTTAATCATCAGATATTGTCCTTTACCTCCAATCTCACTATGGGTCAAGTGGATGAGGAAAATGATGACAGTTACGTCCACCCGGAACCTCCGAAGTTTTCCTGCGCTCATGTCGATCTAGACTGGATCCAGAATCGGTTTCCACGAAAAAAAAAAACGGACAAAAATAAAACCCAAACAAAAAAAGTCGTCAGGGTTACTCAGAGAAATTCCACTTTAGTGTGATGGAACCCGCCCGACCTTTAAAACCGGCCGGTGTGTCACTAAACCAAAGCCACCGGGTGGAAGAACTGAAGCAGCAGCTTGGAGCCGGTGCGCAAAAACAGCGACATCCTGACGCACAGTGTCCGCGCCGCAGCTCCGCGCTCTGAGGACTCCGCAGAGAGCCACCTGCCTCCCTCTCTCTCTCTCTCTCTCTCTCTCACACACACACACACAGACACACACACAGGATACACCACAGTGCTTCCACCTCGACACTGCTCTCTCTCTCTCTCTCTCTCTTTCTAAAAAATAATAAATTCATGCGTAAAACTTTCGATGCGCCCACATTCTGTGTTTGGCACAGTGTGATATATCAGTGAATGGATCCACAGAACCTGCCACGGTTATGAAGACGGCAGCAGCTGACAGGGGGACGTTTATGTGTGTTGGAAGCATTTCTCTGCTGCATGAGCATATTTGTATTATAAAAATAAGAACCCTGGGAATATTGTTTTTCTTTACATCTTGGCGTCTTGTTGCTTCTCTTCCGGTTTATCAGGCATCAGGCAGAGATTTTATAAAATCATTATGTCTACATGTGTTAGCTTTATTTAGAGGTGCTGTTCTCCAGCATGACATCTTTCTCGTAGCTTCATATTTTTTTTTACCTTGGATGGCAAATGCAGTCGTATACATTTGATTGAGATGAACACATTAATTATAATAATTATATTAATAATAATGATAACCAGATTTGCAATTTTCTAGTTTTCTGCATAAATTGCCCATGTGATTCTCATCAGAGTCGAAAATATCAACAATATTTCTAATGTGATGAAACACAAACAGTCATTATCTTTCACGTCCTTATTGAACGTATCCATTAAACACACAAAGTGATGGCAGAAAATGTCGTCAACTGTCATGAGATTCCGGACACACTCCGGACACGAGTTGTCGATTTGCATGTAGCTGATTGTCCAGCGCCATCTTAAAGCTTTTCACCCGTTGGACAAACTGTGTGTGAATACAGATGGTTTGGTGCTGTGGCTCCTCTTGATAGAAGTGGGCACCCTGCCACCGGCACAATGCAAAATGATCAGTGAGGTGAAAAAGAAGCGTGTGTCACAGCTGAAAACAGCAAAGCGCTTTACAATGCAGTTTCTCATTCACCTCACACACACACACACTTACACACCAGTGGCTCACCTGACCCCGGGAGCCCTGGGGTTCAGCGTCAGTCTCCTCCCTGACCCTGTAGTCTATGGACAACTGCCTCAGCAGCTTAGCTACAGCTGACAAAAGAAATGAAGGTGAAATTGTTTGGACAGATCACACGTTTGCATGTACGGTGAGACAAGAGAACCACGTACATCATGTCAACAGTCAAAGACAGTGGAGGGAGCCTCAGGGTTGGGGACGATTTGCTGCCTCTGCATCTGTGGCACTTGCCATCACAAAGGGGAAAATTAATTCCCAAGTTGATCAAGGTGTCCTAGACGATAATGTCAGGGTGTCTGTCCACAAGCTGAAGCTCAAAAGAAAATACTACAGAATGTCTTCAGAGACACAAAATCCCCCATTTGGAATGGTCCAGTCAGAGCCCAGATGAGCTAAAGACACACATTCCCTGCAGATGCCTTGGATATGGCTGATCTGAAGCAGTTCTGCTAAAAGAAAAGTTTCAAAATTCCCTTGAACATTGTGCCTTTATTGCCGTTATCGCTGCCAATAACGGTTGAACCAGTCAAAAAAATAATAATAATTTGCCAAAATGTCCAACTAGTCATATAAATCACTGATTTCTCTAACCTTTTAGAAAGGTTTTTAATAAAGTATCTAGATGCTAAACAAAGAATCTAGCTGACAATGGCACGGCTCACAATTCACAGTGAAGAACAAACAAAAAGCCCTGTGGATCTGCAGGGCTTTATCATGATTTATGACAGGAAATAAAAATATGAAAGATGAAATTTAAGCATGAAAAGAGAAAATGTGGAAGCCATCCCGATCATTAACAATTTTTTACATTTCACCAGAGAGATCACTGCGCCCGGTGCAGCTCAGTGAGAGACAAAGCTGGGAAGCATGAACACAATAATTTCAAGTTTTAATGCTTTAAAACCTGCCTTGCTTAAGCTTGATGAATATGATTGGGGACATCTGCCTTTTAAATAGTTACCCATTTATGTCATGACCCCTTAAAAAAACCATCAACACTATTTTCTTTGGAGACTATAAGAGATTTATGTCAGTATTTTATTTTGTTAAATTTCTGTTTTGGCTTGTGACACAAGTTCCATGGAGTAAAGGTTTGAAATAGTCAAAGGGTCATAAAATATTTTATTTATATAAGAGCATGACGTCAACCAAAAAAAGGAAAAGGAGTAAAGAGGGAGTTGAGTGCAAAGGGAGCTTCCTGAAAGTTTTTATGACTGTCTGACAACAGTTGGTCTGATGAAGCGTCCGTAGAATCAGGGGCAGGATTTGATCTGTCATCAGCTAAAACACGGAGCCCGTGTTTCTGTGCTGCACAGCGTTGCCCGTTAGCGTGACACTGACCTGTAACACGTCACGAGTCAGGAGGCAACAGGTCAGTATCATGACTGGGCATAGAGTGAAGTTTCTTCTTTTCATTTCATCAGCTATAAACAGCCATTCTGTACATTCAGTAGAATTATCCAGGAGCTAAGTTTTATGTGAAATCCCCAATAAGATGCCGCAAGATTGAAAAAAACCCGATTAAAATCCTCGGTCGGCCTCAGCTATAAAGCTTATTGGCCACATGCGAACTGAGAGATGTGCAAGTCAAACAATGTCACGATGAAAATGAAAATATTGAAAAAGGAGGCTGAGTCCAGATGGGCTTTTGTTGAAAGTAGCCCCCCTCTTAAATAATGTTGTCTACATCACAGGTGGTGTTCTGATGCGCAGGTAAACAAAGAAAATCCGAGAAACGAACAAAAAGCAGAGGAAGAAAATGAAAGACTCCCTGGAACTTTCACGTTTTATTTGATTTAGTGTGTGTGTGTGTGTGGGTGTGCAGCAAGATGAAGAAATACTGGCTATTAATCACTAAAGGCATCCGATAAGAACTTATGAATTGTTCAGACTGTTGAATTTGTCAATTCAGGCACAAACTAAACATTTTTGTCTTATTACATCAGAAAGGATTAAAGGAGAAACCGTCGCTGTCCTGTGAACTCTGTGCCTTGACATAGATTCTTTCAAGTTCAGGTCGGAGGCATGTCACAAATTATAGGAGAAATGATTTAGCACAGAGCAACTGTTCTACTCACTATGTTCTTTGTGAGATGACAATGTAGATATGAGATATTTATTTACTGTACTTGTCCTTTCAAGCTCGGAGGACATGGAGCTGTAAATGTACCCAATCACATCCGAAGTGACAAAAAGGACAATTTATTCCAGCTCAAAAGAAGCCATTTATTTATTCATAACACCATAAAACCTGCATGAGATGAGATTGTCGTTCCCATGAGTTCAGGGAAACAAGCACAAACACAAGCTGGACATTATATCACTTTATGAATTTGTAAGGTGTAGCCATTTAACTGGGGCTGAGTTGCTGATAAAATCTCATTCACTCTCCTGTTGGCTCCATTTGTGCAGCTCCTGGTGGATCCGTGTGGCTCCTCAGCTACTAAATGTTCAGCTAACCTTCTATTTCTGTGTGCAACCACGTCTCACGAAAACGTGTCTTCCCGTTTACACCGAGGGCTTGAGTCTGTCAGAGGGAACGTTTCATAAATGTAAGCACATTTAGAAATGACAGGTGCATCATGTGTGAAGCACCAGACTGTCACACATCCAAACAAATGAACATTTTACCGATTAGTATTAACAACATTTCCTAATTTCTACAGTAATTTTGGAATATTGTTGGAAGAGATATGATTTATAACTTCTTTTACTGCGGAGATGTGCACGCTCACAGAACACTGGCAGCAGGATAGACATCCAGTGTTCTCCTCTTACCCATCACAGGCCAAACTCTGGTCATCACGTGCCGATGTCAACGATTACCGAACATCTGAGATACCACAGTGTTTGACACCTGGAGTGGGTTGATTTCTCGGTGTCATGCTATGGCCAGCTTGATTTCTGGAAGTTGCATATTATATATTTGCAATTGCAAACAATGTCTATATAAATATAACTCTTTTTACCAAAACCACATGATTGCTGCACCTATAGCTGGATGGGTGAGAGGAAACAAACAAAACAATGAGGTTTTTACAGCTGAGTGGCCAGAGTGAAATCTTTCAGCATATAAATACTGTGATAACTATGTTCTCCATTCAAAATGTAACTGAATTACAATAGCATTAAAAAAATGAATGAATTAAAAGAAATGAGGCTGAATGACCATTTTGACATCGGTGAATGATATTATTAGATAGCATTAGATTATATTATGAATATCGTGTCTTCATCAATTTCTCAACAAACTTAACACTAATCATCTAATTATAATGGGGATTACTTCGTACACATCTGGGCACCTCCAGTTCTCAAATGTAATGGAGCAAAAATATAGTATTTGCTTTTAAAATGTAGTGAAGATATAATATAAAGCAACAGAATGTACAGCTGGAAGTACTCATGTAAAGTAGAACCACTTTAAAATCACACTTAAGTACAGTAAGTTACATTAAATGACGGTGTAATATAATGTTGTTATAGATTACAATATTACTCTCCCTTCTAATCTTAGTCCTTTTATTTTAAAACATTGGGAGCTTTATGAGCTTGTCTGTTATGT
Organism: Channa striata; assembly: GCA_033026295.1. Taxonomy (NCBI): domain Eukaryota; kingdom Metazoa; phylum Chordata; class Actinopteri; order Anabantiformes; family Channidae; genus Channa; species Channa striata. Next base: position 7,987,978 of record CM065182.1, on the reverse strand, counting down.
CTTGCATCTCTATCTGTTAATACAGAACATGTATTCTTATAGATCCTCGCTTTAAAGTTTTGTCCTTAGCTCGGATGTTTTTTGTTGCTTCGTTCCTCATTTTTAAGTTGCTTTGGATAAAAATGCCAAATGACTAAACTTATTCATTTTGTATTTTACTGAAATGGTTTGGCTTTGAAAGCAGATATTAGAGAAATAAATCCCCATTGGTAAATGGAACTTGGTCAATTGAAACTCAACATGAGGTAATTTAAAAAATATCAAAGGAAATAACTTGAAGCAAAGAAATAATATGAAAAATGACTACAATCACAAATCATAAATCTTTTGTATTGCTTCAGCTTTCTGGGAGGACAAGGCCTAAATCCAAATTCTGCTTTAGTTTTCCCTCATGCATCAACACATATTTTATTGCATTTGCTTTGAAATATGTGGCGTCCCCATGGCCCTTAACTGGGGGCCTTTAGACTGTGGGTGGCACAAGCCTGAATGGTTGGTATTCATTAGACAATCCACTACATGAGTAGCGGTGAAAGTATCAGATGGCTCGGATGCACTGAAGAAACCAGAGAAACAACAAAAGGCCCCGGTGACCAGCTCCGCATTAAAACAGAAAGAGAAACGTTCACCTCAGATTAACCCTCACCATCTGCAGTGGATTCCATTTACCAGAACAAATATGCACAAACACAAATACACAAAAAAGCAAAGTAGTTCATTGCACTCTACGAATAACAAAGGTGTAAGATCGTGGAGCTGACGATACAAAGGATAAAGGTAGGCTGATGTTTTTTCATAAGGAGACTCTAAACAGCTGGAGGGGGAAACCGTTTGGCTTTCTGTTGAGAGTTGAGCGTCCATGAACATCACAGAGCCGTTCATTTACTGCTAAAAGCTAATTCATATCAGCCCGAGTCAAATGTTCTGTGAATAAAAGCCATATTCGTCCTCCTAAAATGGGGAGGACACGCCTGAATCCACAGCGAGTAAAGCAATTAGACCGCTGTTAAACTCAACAAGCCAACAATCTGGTCCCTAAACGGCGTCCCATGGATCAGTAACCACCATCTTCAGATAAAGTAATATGCCTCTAAATATTTAGCCAGAAAGAGATGAAATAAGTTGCATCATTATAGGCCATTTATTTGACCTAAGACCCGTGACTCATTTAGTAAACACACACTTACTCTTGTCTGCTGAATGTTTTTCTTCCTTTTGCTTTTGCATTTCAGTACAAAGTCGTGTCAGTGCAGATTTCTCTCTAGAAATAACTCGGGCTGCAGCCTGAATTAAGTTGAGGACAAAACAGCTCAAGGGACAAATGTTCTGTCATGATCTCAGTTTTTGGCTCTGGTGTTTTGTTTTTCGGTCCCTTTCCGTCCTACTTTTGACCTCTCGTTTTTCCAGATCATCCGATTAGGGTCTGACAAACACACACACACACACACACACACACACACACACACACACACCTCTGCATTTGTGTCCCAATTTCCTAAAATGTGACATGTTCACCTAGAAAGTGGCAAGAATTTGAAAAGAACTATTTTCACTAAATGTCAAACTGACTGTTCCTTCAGGAGAGTCAGAACAGCAACAATAAAACATACAGTAAAAAGACAGTCGATGTAATCACATTATTTATATTCAGTAAATATAGACAGTTCTTGAACTGATGGAGACAAGTTTACGTTCAATGTACAGATTATATCATACCATCAAAATTCAATTAGTATCAAATGTTGGTCTCCGAGTCAGTGAAAAGAGTTTCACCAAATGCTTTTTATGAATACTGCATTTACTCTGTGGAAATCCTCTTTGGTGAACAGTTCGTAAAGTTTTATAGAAATGAATTGTGACTGAAAACCCAGAGACAGCAAGTCTGCACTTCTGGTTCCCCCAGCCTGAAGTCGATGGGTTGATTCAAAATAAGGTGCAGTAAGGTCATCCGACAATTTATTGTATGACATAAAATTGCTTTTTTAAAGCTTTAACAAGGCTAATAAAGGTGGTTCCTAACACGGGATTTAATTATACTACAGAGATTCTCAGCAACATAAAACGACATCATGTAGAACATGGAGACTCAGCCGTGTTGAGGTCACCATAGAGAGAAGATTTGTAGAGGAGCTTATTGTGCTAAATCATATTACAAACTGGAAGTTAGTCGTGCTGATAAAGTCGTAGTTTGTTTATAGGCCAACAATCGTTTTTTACTGCTGATGAATTTTGTACCATTTAAGCTTTTAAAAAATAAATAAAAGCCAATAGGATGAAAATCACATTGGTTTTTATTAGAGGGAAACAGGGAGGTGCTGCTTCATGGATTTCATATAAGATAACATCCTTGTGAGGAGGAAGCATGTAGATAAAAGCATATCAGAGATCAGGTGTCCAGGTTCATGGGTTTAATATAACATGATTTACAGTAGAGTTTCATGTTAAGTTTTATCACTAAAGGTCTTAAAAAAATGCAAATAGAAATGGATTAAAACAAGCAGGTAAATGATTATGACTGATGATATTTGACCTTGCACATGACAGATTTATTGTTTCGAGATGGGTTTTCTTTCTCTCCATTCTTCAACTGTCACTGGTCTCACTTTTATTATTAGTTAAAATGTCTGCTTGTTTATATAATTTCCAAGAAAACTGCCCACATGTTTTACTTTGAATACAAAATGTAACTGACACAACAAAATCATTTTTATAAAACATTTGTGATACAAGCAGATTCTCTTCACTCTCTCTGACCAAATCTGGACGTCACCAAAGCTAAAAGTTTCTTTTAATCAACCTGTAGAACTAACCCAGCAATTTTTTTCCACCTCATGTCGACAGGTACGTGATGACCCATCATCACCTTTTCAGCAGCAAAAGAAAAGTTGGGGAACATCTGCTCATTACGCCTCCATCCATTATGGAGCAAAATTAGCCATAATTCTGAGCCTTGTTTAAGGGAGGAAAGACTCACTCTCCTGTCTCCACTGTGGTCAAACCTTCTCCTGAGGGACCTCTCTGTCTCTCTATAGCTGTTAAATTGTCTGTCCCCGCCCCATAATTCCAGCTATAGCATGCATGCATCCACCAGCTTCGTTTAAATAATAGATTTCAGAGCACTGCACCAGGTTTGGAACATTATGGGACTTTACAACTATTGATTACATATTTAACTGGAGAAATGTGGGCACTGGAAGACTTGGGGAATGCTTTGATGGGTGTGAGGGAAATTTGGGTAAATTTAGTCACTGGTTAGATAATTAGAAAACAGATGGACTCATCCAGATTTAGGACAAGCCATAGGGGTAACACATATAAAGGACCAGAACACTTCAGGTACTTTGTTGTTATACGGCCCAAAAAATAATAGATTTTGGAGCACTGTTTTCCATCCAGGTTTCAAAGAGAAAATGACTGATGAACATTATGAGACTTTTCAACATTTGTGTTCTTTGGAGGGTGGGTCCAGTTATCACGGTTTTATTGATTACATATTCAACTGTATTAAATTGAGAATGTTGAGTCTTTGTCTTCAGCAAAAATCTAACAAGACTAACTAAGGAAGGAAAAAATGCTTTGATGGGAACTGATTATCTGACTCGATGAAGGCACATTATGTTGAAGCAAAAGTTGAGGCTGATTGACCCTTTTTTCCCCACATATCAAAATTGAATTTAACTTAACTGAAATGGTTGAAGAAGTCTATACATCTTAGCTCCAATAAAACAATTTACATCAGTAAAAGTAAGAAGAAGTTTAGAATGAATGAGATTGTAAATATAAATCTCACCAATGATGCACAGATGGCAAGTAGCTCTAGAACATTCGGCTGTAATTTCCATAGATGCTAGACAACAAAAAGGACTTTGTTGTGTCAGTTACATAACTTTTACTGATTTTTTAAAATAGAATTATCATTAAACTTTTAGTGCCACATAATGCAACACTTAAACCGCCCAGTGGTGTTTTTGGTGATGGACACATCTTCACCTGCTTATCCTGCTCCGGTTTCTGGTGTGCACAGGTGGTGACAGCTATGTCCCAGCTGTCCTAGAGGCAGGACAGACCCTCTATTTCAGGGTGCACTCAAAGAATCATACACAGACAGATAAACATTAAAAATCAAATTCAAACTACAGGCCACAGCAGGCAGCTAGATTTGAACCAGTCAAACCTTCCAGCTTTGAGGCTGCAGCACCGACCACTCCTCCGTAGTGCCGAAACACTTCTACAGCAAGTTTATCTGCGCCACCTAAAGAGTGAATTATTTAATTTGATGTGACATTTATGCTCATCTGCTCCATAAAAACAGGTAGTAAATTAGTGAGCCTGAATCCTTGTTCATTACTGCTTGTTTCTCATCAGAGCTTGTAACAAGCTACAGGCAGAATCTGACGCAGCCCTGTAACTCGGACATTATAACCAAACTTTAATTTCTTTGGCAAAATGCTAACTCAGTGATTTCAATCAAAGCCGCCAACACACCTCATACACCTTTAATTATGTTTTCTGTTAGTTGGCGTCTGTGCCGGCTCACAATCAACAGTTCATGAGCATTAGTCACTTGGCCTTCGAGGCTTGTATTAGACTGTAAAAGCTTTTCTAGGCTTTGCATTTTACAAATAGACGTCATAGCTACAAAAATAGTGCTAAGCGCTCCTCTGAGAACTCCACGAACCTGCTACCAGCGTCTTTTAGCAACCTGATGCTTGTGACAGGCTTTGCAGCTGCAAGACTTTCAATTCACTTCCTTTATGCTCCCACCAGTGTGTCTCCCGGCTCCAAACGCAGCCAAAATCTGCCTCCAAAATGATACAGTACAGCACTGCACAGACACAGTGCTGTTTAAGGAGAAAAAAATATTCACTTCCTCATCATATGAACACTAAAAAATCAACCATCACCAAGAATATTCACGTATTCACCCAGCAACCAACAAATGGATGTGTTAATGTCTGTGTATTTCTCAGAAACCCATATACATGAAATCTGTATAACATCAGTCAGTTATGTTGTAGACAGCAGTAGCTTTTATTTATTATTCATTTATCCACATAGTATACTGCACTTGCTTATCATAAAGTGCGTTATTAGTGTTTGAATTATGTGCCAGCAGCTTTTATTACAGTGAGTTTTTTTTTTATTCACAGTGAATATTATTATCAGCAAGAGGATTCAGCATTATTAAAAAAACAAGAAGAGTAATTTAAGAGTAATGAGAAAATGACTAGCAGTCAGACTTTTTGGAGTGTACAGTACAACAAGCGATCTGTCAGTGAGTCTTCAAACAACAGTTGTTGCTAATCCATTCCTGAACACCCTGTGAACTCACAATATTTCATTCTAATATGTTTACAGCTAACAAAAGCATATGCAATCAGCAATAAAATATTTCAAATGAATTACATACACAATTTTAACTAAAGTTATTTTACTGATTAACAAGGCTGAGGTTGTGTTATGTACCTGCCATTTAGTCGAGGTTATTCTATATGAGACTGACTCATAAATGCTTTGCAGAACTTTAAATCTCTAAATCTCTAACATCATAAATCATCTTCATTATTTTCCACTTTCATTTCACTGCTGCGTGATGCCCACAGCAAAAAAAAAACAAAAAAACCAGCCTGTTCAATCAACGTAATCTCACACTCCACACTGCTCCAGAGCAGGTGAACACACAGCAGCAGAGGGTCAGGAGTGACGGCCAAGAACGACGCAGACACAATAACACACAGGTACGGCAGGAGTGTGCAGGATGTTTTCTATTTCCAAAAATTGGTCCAGCTTTTTTAGCCAAACTGCTGTTAGTGGAAGTATAAATAAAATGTCCATCTGTTACTGTCCACAGCTTTAGTCCAAACTGGAATAAGTCAAGGACAAGACTGACAGTTGAAAAATTTTCCACAAACACTTAAACTTACTGAATTTTGTTCAGATATTTATTTACACTCTAATTTTTGTATTTAACTGGGTATTTTCACAATGTCATAATGACATAACAAAAAAAACATGGTGGCGCGTGTAATCGGATAATGCTGTGTGTATTCGCACAAACCTCCAAAAACTTTACGATACATGGATTTTTGGACTGCTTGTCTGACCCTGCAAGGCACAAACAACAGCTGTTCTTCCTTCTCACAGGGATTTGTAGTGTAGGAAACATTTTGGCTCCGTAATTCACAGTAAGATAATTTAATAACATTTTGTGCAGCCAAGAGAACACCCAGCGCTACGCTCGGCCTCCACGACGTGAACTCCCCAACAGTTACTGCCTTATACAGTATGTGCGAAGTGCTGTGAAGCAATAGGAATGTTGTTCGTGCTATAAACACACAACATTTCTCTGTTGAGTTATGTGCAAGAACAGCAGCAGACGGAGGTGGAGGTGGGAGAGGATTTACACAGACCCTCTTACGAACACCAAACTTGCTGTCAGCGTCTCTACAAATGAATGTTTGGCCAGAAACATTAAAGTAACCTCCTCTTGTAATTCACCCCAGCACAGCTCCACTACCCACCATGACCTCCGTAATAAACAGAGAGAAGAATTATCACCTTGACAATCTCGACTTAAAAACTGAGAAACTAGAACGTCTTAAAAGTAGAATTCGTGGCAGAGCTGCTGTGGTGGATTGTTTTAGATTGTACAGGTGTACCTAATAAACTGGCCAGTGAGTGTATATTACTGTACACTTACTGTAGCACTTCACTTTGTACTTTTTTACATTTACATTTAAATTTAATCATTTGGCAGGTGCTTTTATCCGTCTGCATGTCCAGCCACCGGTGTGTCAGACTCCTCTAACGACTGTCACGGGCCTCAGACAGGTTTTGATGAGCAGTCAAAAAAACCCGAAACCGAACATGTCAAGACTGTGGACTCTGGGACAACCCTGCAACATTTCTCTCCCATCATCAAACATAATTGCACTGAATTGACAGCGAAAGCTCTCAGATTTCTGGGATCAGCAATCTCCAGAAATGCCAATTGAATGTCAACACAATCATCCAAAAAGCCCGGCAGAGGACAAACGTCCAGCTTGTCAGCTCAGTGAGTCCAAGCTCCAGAATTGATCCCATTCGACACTGTAGTCACTCTGAGTCTGTTTTGTGCCCATTCATCCCTGTCTGGTTTGGTTCAGTTCCTCACAAAGACGAGCAGAGACTCCAGCAGACAGTCAGGGCTGCAGATCAGGACACTGGATTTTCCATAAGCACTTTGAGACTCTCCACAAACCAAAGTCAAATTCCTTGTATTTGCAAACCTACTTGGAACTGATTGTAATTCTGGACAAGCGATTCTGTTTCACTGTTGTGCGGCCTCTGGCTTCTTCTTTTTATTCATATTAGAGTAAAAGTAAGTTTCCATACGGATGAAGTTAATGTTGGAAAACTTTTTAAATTCAATTTGCCAAATTAAGTTTTTCAATTTTTATGCGAATTTAACTTAAGGCCTGAGCAGTAGCTTAGATTTTTGCAGAAGTGTTACTTTAGTAGTGTTAAAAAAGCTTTGTTTGCTTGGATGCCAGTAGATTCATGCTAAATCTTTTTCTTAATGAGGTACTTTTATTTTAGAGTTCACAGAATTCAGCTTGAGTAAAGAATCTGAAGTAATACTTTTCTAATCGAGTCCTATTTCTTTGCAAGTACTTGCACTTTTACTTGGGAAATGAGTTTTTGTATTTCTTCTACGTTTGAATAATGATCTCATAGGTGACGTTTATTACTTGGGACAGACTAATCTTATAATCAGGATCAACAGGAAGATTGCCTTTAAAACATTATAGAGACCCACAATCAACCCAGCGTTAAATAATGGTAAATAATTTAAATGCCCTTTTAAGCTTTGCTATAATAGACTCAGCAGTTGAAAGGCAGAAAACATGAATCACTGGAGGTTGTTTCACGATGTTCTGTGACAGAGGAATAACTTCAAACAAACTGGCCCAAACTGTTTCGACATCTGTTTTTCAAAAAACAAAACATTAAAAGATTTCATCTCTGCCATTGACTACTGTACAGTTCTGTAATTCTGTCAGGGTCGCAGTTTATCATCAGGCGCGTTGGACTGGTCGTCCGGCTAAAGGCAGACGGGTCTTGCGTAACGTGACTGCGGAGGACACACAGTGTGCTGCCGATTAATGCCAGGCACAATTCTTCACCGAGACAGTGATGCACAATGAATTATAACCTTGGTTCCTGAAGTACTTGGATTCAGTTTCTGTCTGTGTCTGTTTGTTGAACTGAATGAACTGAAACAAATGGCAAGATTAGTGTGTGGCTGCAAAAGGAGCAATTCTCCGTTCGGGATATTTTGTGGCCGGCTTGCAGCTGATACCGTGGCCAGATTTTCCCCTTTCCCCTGAGGGAAAAGACTAGCTGATGGGCCACGGCTTCATTATTTTTGGAGTTCTAACGGAAACTCCTTAAATAAAATGATTAGCTGTTTATCCAGAAGTTTGAAGGAAAATAACTGGCAACAATTTAGATAAGTGATTAATCATCTGACTCATTCTTAATGCCCAGAATCAATGCGCAGAGCAGCCTTTGCCAGATTTTTCATCCAGCCTTGGTTGGTCCTGCACAGCCCCACATCTTCGTGGCAATCGAACAACAAAATACTTCACATGTGCTGTGCCAGAGCACGCAGCCCCAGGACTCCCCCAAAACCTGGGGGAGGCAGAATTGCTTTCCATGCCGAGAAACCTGATTAGCTACGTCTTTCTTACTCGCACCCAGTTTTCTCTGAGACCTCGGAGCCTTTTAGGACACTGTGTTGGGATGATGCAGGCTGAGGTGGAGTAGGCAGCAAACAGATGGAGCAATTAGCTGGAGAAATGACAACGACTTACATGTCCCTCAAACATCTTGGTGTAATGGCATTCTGGTCTTGTCAGGCAATTGCGAGTAAGAGAAACGACGTTTCATGTTGTGTAAAAACTAAATAATTCACATTAAATCATGAGGAACTATCACTGAGTGCAGCATTCTGAAAGATGCTTTATTGCGATGAAACTAAATAATATGTTAAGGCAGATAATGTTCTCTAAAAGTCGATAATCCATCCAGAGTAAAGATAGTTTAAAAACTCACAGAGCATCTCGACATTTAAACGCAATGAAAATGACGTAATGTCAAAACTGTTTAGAGTTAATTCAAAACTGTAGATTAGATTGTGCAGCAGTTTAGCCTGTGGTGTGGTATTGATGTTTTATTTCTCATTAATGTGTGATGTTCTTTCATTTACCACTCAATAAAGTAACACAATCAGGCATCTACTACCGCTTCCCACACTTTCTTCAAGCCTGAAAACTTTATAGGTCAACAAAACCGCTTTAGCAGAAATGCAGATGATTGCACATACACAAATCTGCAGTTTTCTCTTCAAGGTTCAACAATCCTGGAAATGTCGATTCTGTTTCACTTCTTGCGAAAATACTCACAATTAGATTACCGTGATTACAGTGATGGAAATTAACTTACAGTAAATAATATTTTAGGCATCACTGCACCAAAGTCTCAGACATTTCCTTTTTCTTTTATTAAATCTCTTAAAATTCTTAACAAACCATTGAGGGAAGAAAAAAAACTGAATGATTGAGGTGGGAACACTTTCACTGAGAGCTGGCTGAAGTAAGTATGATATAGATGTAGATGCGATGCAGTTATGTTATAATCGTGGGACGAGAGTGATTAAAGAATGAAGAGCGCCCGATCCCACCTGTCGGGAAATTGTCCTGATGTGCCTCTAATGGCAAACTGAATCTTCCCTCCATGTTTATACGAGAAAAGCTCCTTGAGCCGTGTGGTGCAGTGAGGGCGTTTGCTTTTCTAGTGCAATGATAATCTCCTAAGAGCAACTGGTGAAGTTTGGGCAAACACGTCAGCCTTTGCCTTCGCCAGGTTCACAGAAACGAGGAGCGTGTCATGAGGTTCAGACATGACATTTAAGATATTACACCAGTGAATCGAAAGATTAGGACATGCATGTGAGCACGTTTGCAGGGACCAGCCTGTGTCTATAACAGGTGTCTTTTATGCTTTCAGTGCTGTGTATATGTGAATGTACCATGTTATGAACCTGAAAGTATCTGATGAGAACTCATTGATCATTTCAACTGAGATACACGTTTCTCAAATGATGCTAAAATGTCATAAATAAAGGAACCAAAGCAGAGTTCAAGGCTTAGCGTTCCTCTTATTCTGAAGGGAGGAAGCGATATTTCTGTCTTTTGAGCTTCGTCAGGTGTTTATGCTGCAAAACCAGACAACTCAAAACTGAACTTCTACATTAAAAAGTATGATTGGAAAACACGGGCCAACTTTATACACCCTGAGTTTACATGGAAGCAGATGCTCAGACATCACTCAACTGACACAGAATAATGGTAATGTAACTCTATATCTGCTGTTAATGTGCAGTTTTACATTTCCTATAATTAAGTTTTAATAGTAAATGTATTAAAATGTACTACAACTGCATATTATTTTACATTTATTCAACACCAAAAATGACTTGATCAGCTGTAAAGCCCGCAGCCTGTTCCCTAAACATATCCATACATAAACTGACAGTGTTATTCAAGCAAGTACTATATTAAATAGCTCTTATTATTTACCCAAATATTTCACAAACTAAACGAAAAAATGCACTTTCAAATGAACTCCAGACAGTGACCGACATTAAAATACTGGACATTCTCTCTATTGAATCCTGTTCAGCAAGACTTCGGCTGTTTGTTGTGAACTCAACTGTTGCTGCTCCACGGCTTCTGGATATTGCATAAAGGCATCTGCTGCTATCAAAATACCATTAACAAGCTCGGAGGGTTATATTTTTTGTCAGTGTTGCGCTTTGAGCTGCCCCCAAACTGTGTTGGAGTCACTGTAAATGTTTTTTTCACTCCCGTCTGTTTTATTCTGTCATAAAAATATTCATTTCTTGTATGCTTTTGAGTTTGAAAAATCTCATCTTGTTGTCACACTGAGGAGAGGAAGAATATGCTGCCTGCAGCTACAAAACAAAACAGAAATCTAGAATACAACAGCACCACTAGTGTTAAATTAGTTTTTAATGGTGTCGTATAGTAAGCGAGGTCACAGGGTTTAAGAGTTTAACGCTGAAATTATGCCCCTGCTCATTAACATTCACACGACTCATCGTCATGCCGCCGTGGGCTCGTGTTACTGTCCCAAATCAGTGTGTGCTCAGCACTGAGCCGCCAGGTTAATATTATTTTCCTGTTGCAGTGCAACACATTTAACTTTTAATAAGCAGTGAATCAAACTATGAATATTTAAAATACTAGAAAGGGGAAACACTGAGAGGTGTCTTTTATTTTGTTTGTGGGGGTTAAAAATAAGTAATGATGGACATGCGGCACCGATGCTGGGATGGACATTCTTCACGGCAGGTCACACGGGAGTGAAGCCAGGCCAGCTGTACGTCAAACAACACACATCAGTAAAGGTCAGACCTGTTCGCCTTCACTTCCCCCCGACACACTCATCATTCTTCAACATTTAATGTTTGCTCTGTGCTGGTTTTAACTTCTGTTTAATCAACTAGAATAATAGTGAGTGTGAAAAAATGTGGCCATAGAAGGAACTGCACAAATTTGATAAACACTCAGCGCAAGTTTGAAAATGGAAAAAACAAAATCAGCGGGTCAGAGGTCACTATCAGTCACGAGTCAGACAGTGTTCAAAGTGCAATATTACGGTAATTTAGTGGTTCAAATATAATTTTGTTTGCACTGAAGGTGCACTGTGATGACCGATTATGTCTTGAATGTTTCCATATGAAGACTTGACTGAGACGCAAATGCATAATAATGATAATAAAAATGAGTCAGGCCAGAGTTATTGAATAAAACGTGCAATGAAATCACACCGGATTTGCCGCGATCAAACATGATACGAGTGAATTGTGTGATGAATGAGCAGCATGTGGCAGACGGAACAATGGACGGTGGAACAGGATGACCGCTGATGGGTGGAAAGTGAAGTGAAGAGCATTTTTTTGGGGGGGGGGCTTTGGCTGGCTCTGATGTCACTTCTGTGTTTGCCAGACCGCCAGGTATTCCGGTTTATTTCTGCCAACACACTGCCAGATGTTAGGAGCCCTTCATAGGATGATTCTCATTCAGTAGATATATGGCGGGAGCAGCATGTTTCAGCTGTGGTCCTGCCCCCAAATTTTAAATAAATAATCCACATTTATATTAGTATCAGTGTCCTGTTAGTTTGGACATTTGTCCCTAAATCACTATTAACATGAAGAATTGTGTAATTACCACTAAAAACATAATGCTGGAGCTTGTCTGGTGTGTTTAGTTACAGCACTGAGTGAAACAACAGATGATTTTACTCCCACCATGGAAATAAAACACAGAATATACAGTAAAAAATTCACACTTGATGAGCAGTTTTGAACTTAATTCAAATTGGATAAAATGAGATTTTTTTTCTGTTTGCTGATGACATGTTTTTGCTCTGGCAGAAATCATTCAGTAACAGCTTATGGAGATAGTAGCTACACAAGAAGTTGGCAGATTTACACAAAGTGTTTGACTGGAAAAAATAATCAGTGAATTAAGATAAATCAAGTCACAATATTAAATTTAACTGCCTTCAGTGTTGGGCTTCCTGTCAGCCACAAGTTCATTAGTTCTTGTTGTTGATGATTCAAATCCACATCTAGTTGTAACACAGATATATTCATCCTCCACTAGTCTTAAATTGTTGTGTCGTCTTAGACGCTTACTGATTATGGTAAAAGTGTGATGACTATGACTATTAACTATCGGATTTCAAATCAGTCTTTGATGTGGTGACAACAAAAGTAACATTGCAATAAGCTGTTTTTGGAGGGAGTAATAGTAATACTTTAAAAAAGCTTTATTTGTAACTTTTGACACTACTCCCTTCTGCGAAACATAATATCATAATTCGTTATGGTCCAGCACTGATTGCAATATCGCCCAAAGTTAAGGATTTGTAAAATCAGACTTGTATTGTTTACTGGTTCTTTCATACAGTCGATGGTCTTCAGTGAAATTAATTTAAGTCAAACCCCAAATTCATTTTTATTTCATAAAAAACATCTATAATATATAGAGATATAAGTAAATTTCAGGATTATGTGAAATACTTAAAACTGTTTAACATGAGAGATGACACATATAATATGAGAAGAGTGTGTAAAAAATAAACTCACTTTTGCTTTGGAGAAAATAAAAAATCCCAGTCTAAAAACGTCTAAAGTCTGAAAACTTCACCCCTAATTTGACATGACAGTTGGTGTGTAAGAGTTTGTCATTGACCCTGAGACAGAAATATGAAAAATGACGCTGTCATCCAGTGAAGATGGTTCAATTTAAGACCCTCCTAATTGCGTTTTGGGCTACAGATCCTGCTGAGGATGATTAAAATGATGAGACATTAGTTAAGCTCCAGATGTTTTAGTGAAGCCGGAAAAACCTTGATAAAGACCATCATTATCCTTCCCTGCTCTTTGTGCACTCGCTGTTCTTCTGCTCGCTGCTTCTCAGCCTCACACTTTCACCAGGTACTTGTTTCATACCCACTGGCTGACTTCCTTTCACCACCTCACAAAATGTGTTATTTTGGGTTTAAAAAGAAAAATCTTTTCATCTGTTTCCCCTTGTTTCTTCTCATCTTTCCTAGTTTTTCCCTCCTTTTCCTCTCTTCCGCTGGTTGTGTTCAAGGGTTTCACAGGAACCTAAATTTAAATTGTCCCAAATGTCCTTGAAATAAAATTAATACACAAACATTAACAGAGGACCAGATGTACTAGAGTCAGTACAGCTGTGCATGTGTTATTATATAGTATTGTAATCATGTTCTAGCCAAGTTGTATCCACAATAATTTGTCATAATCATTAAAGAAATAGCCATAATAAGACTCCTGATGCTTTATGTATCCATTAAAAAAGCAATTTGTAATTTCCATTAAAAATGAAAGTGATGCAATTCACAAGGAACTTTGTGGGATCTAAAGTGGATTAACAGACAAATCAATACAATGTGTTTTGCACCGAAACTCGATTTGTTCTGCATATAAATGTGGTTTTTAGGTGACAGATGACGAAATGTTTTTGATCACCATACAGTCCTGAGTACCAAATTGTCCTTTTATGTAAAAGATGTAATAATGGGAAAATTGTGATAATTACCAACTTAAATTAATCTCTGTGTATCATAATAGCATGGATATTATTTTACAAGTGTATTGTCATACTTCAAGGCAAATGAAACTGTGTGAGAAATTAGACACACTTTCCCCAAGTCGCCCTAGTAAAAAAGTTTTTTTAGAGAAACAACTGTCGGGTTTGAATTAAAGTGGGCGGTTTCCTTTCTGTTTTGGGTTTTTAGACATAATCTAATTCTGTGCACATGTGCATAATCTGCCCGCATATGAACGCTGCCTTTAAAATCATAATCAGAGCAGGATGTGGCATTTTTAAACAGTTTAATGTGATTAATGACGTTAAGTAGCAGATGAGTCACTCACGGCAGTTTGCTTTTGTTCCTCTGGGTACAGTTTCTGAGGACAGAGTGTCTTCAACATGAGATTTTTGGAAGGTGGAAATGCACTCATGCACTCATATACCTCATATAAATAATAATCAAACATTTATGATTTAGTTATTTTATCAGAATTTAATTAAATACTACTTGTGAGTCCTAATAAATTGTAATATTAATCTGTGATGAAGTTAGAAAGTTTTGTTAGTTTATGGTCTTTAGCAAACACAAGTTGTGGTGCAGAAAAGCCTGTCGTGAGATCAAAAAGGATAAAGAACATGGGCTCAAACAAAAAGATTCTATTATTTTGTTGGCAAGGGAATTAGTCTTTCTTCCTTAGAGCTCGTTCAAATTCAGGCTGGTCTGTGTGAAGTTTATGTGGGTTTCTTCCTATGGTCCAAAGACATGTTAGGTTTACTGGTGACTGGCTGTAGGCTCAATAAAAATAGCAATAAAATAAATGGAAAATCCAAATCCAAAAATTTTTATGTAATCAAAGTAAACTGCCTGACCAAACCAGTTTCTTGAGTTTCTTGATAAAAGCCTAAAATTGTTTAATTATATGGTCATAAACAGTCTTAATGTTTAGGTGTTCACATACTTTTGCAGCATAAATAAATCACTTGGCAGTCCTCAGCGTTTCTTATCTGCCCTGGCAGTATTTGTTCATAATAGTGATTTTTTAATCAAACTGATTTCTAATGACCGTCTGTCACCTGTGGGACAAGAGCCATGTTGATTGTCTCATAAAGTCAGAATTACATCTGTCCACCTAGCAGGTGTCCTCACACAGTCCCCAACCACCCCAAACTGTCTCCTTTGAAAATTAAGCAGCAGCGGCTGTGCTCTGAGCCTCCTCCAGATGTCCACACTCTGTCTCTAAATCTGAGCACGGCCACCCTACGGAGGAAGCTCATCTCCGCTGCTTGTATTTATAATCTCATTCTTTCGGTCTCTGCAGACTGGCTGGTACATCCAGAGCTTTATCCTGAGACTTAGTTCCCTCTTCACCAAAGCACTTTACTGCAGACACTGCACACATGCACCTGTCCGCCACTATAGAATTAAGGTTTGTGCTTGACACCTGATCTCAAACCATTTCACTTCCAAACAGGAGTGTACTTTTATTAAGCCACTTAACTGACACAATTCACATGCAACAAACAACCTCGGGGTTATTATTTCCATAATACTGCACAGGCACTTCATCTTCATCTTTTTTAGAAAACAAGTCGCTGCCAGTATTTCCACGATGTCATGGTGGACAGATGTGGAATCAAGTAGATATTGTCCAAAGCTCATTATTGTTGGAGTGATTTACAACAAACTTGACGCAGCTAAGGTCGCCTGGTTCAAATCTACTTGCTGTGTGGGATTTGCATGTTCTCCTCACGTTTGTGTGAGGTTCCCTCCAGGTTCTCCGATTGGTGTCTCTAAATTGCCTGCAGGTGTGTGTGTGTGAATGGCTTTCTGTCAGTGTGTGTCTCTCTGTGGCCCATCGACAGCTGGGAAAAGTTTGATTGAATTTACTTTTGAAGTTTGTGGAGGTCCATGGCACAGGCCTGCAGCATCTCGACCTCTCCACTTACATTTGGTCTGTGTTTTTATGTTTTTCTGGGCAAAATTAAAGCAGACAAACGGGCACAGCAAAGACAATTAGCAATGCTTATACTCTCCAGCAGCCTAAGCAGCAGAAATTAGCAGCGAGGAAACAGCGTGACCTTGCCCAAATACAGTCACAGAATCGATAACACGGCAATAAAACAACCAGCAGGGTCACGTTGTCAAGGGAATAAACGAAATTAGTCCGAGTTTAGCACAAGCAACAAAAACCGAGCCTGGTAAAATTAAGCAAAGACGACCTTTAAAATTTCATTAAGTGATGCGTGTATGATGACAGACGATGAAAGATGAGTCTGTTAGAAGATGAAATTCTACACCACAGCGACAGCAGCAGCATGAGTACGGTGGTTATTTAAATAGACCATTTGTTGCAAGGCTCCCAGCTGAATTCCACCAAACAGACAAATGTGTGAATGCAGCCCTGAACTCCAGTCTGTCTGGCTTCGTTTCACAGAGGCATATTTTCTAAGAACTAAAGTTAAATTTGTCGAATATTTTTATTTCTAAGGCAATCTTGTTAGAGCCAATAGGAGTAATATTTTCTGTTATATTCTGCAGCTGTGACCGGGCCAGAGAGAAAGACTGTTAGGAAACTACCATGTCGAATCAATTAAAATGCCAAAGCTCTGATAACAAGCCAGTGCAGCTGTCCGTCGTCAGCTCTAATTTACTGAGCTCATAACTGTTTTTATCGGAGCAAACAGAGGCCTGTGTGTCCAGGTCAGCGTACACCCGTCCAGCCTGCCGACAAGCTCATATTGGAGCATCTTCCATGTCTGTCTAACGTCCATTTATGTCCAGTCGAATAGAGAATTTTCCAGTTTTCATTTTCCAGTTGTTACTCATGACGATTTCCTAACTTTAGCTGTGCATTTATTATTTTAACCGTGATTCAGAGGGTTCTTTTGTGCCTCAACATGTGTCCGCTCCAGAAGCTTGACTGTGTCCCACCATTACGACATAAGGTCATAGCAGAGGGTGGCAGCGAATTACCTAGAAGGTCGTTAAGGGCGGAGGACGCTTGTTTGGACTGAAGTGCTCCGTCTGTTCGACATTAAAATGCCGCTGAGTCCTCCTGTGCATCAGAATGTGAGTTCCACTGAAGCCCTCTTTGCCCTCAGCTTTCTGCTCACAATGAAGAAGGGATGTGCCAAGAAAGCTGGTAGCAGAGCCGATCGTTTTTTTACGTTCGCCGACCGGGACGGCAGATGGATCAACAAGACCGAAAGAATTCAGATGTGACAAAACGTTGACTGATGACGGCTGAGTTTTGTGAAATATACGCTTCATTGCCTTTTCCCTTCTCTATTGTCAGCAGTTATCAGTGAAACAACAGCTTATAGCAGCGTCTGAGGCAGCTGATGATGAATATGATATACAGGACCACTGAAACGCTGTACTGAACAACTTAATAGAAAAAGCCACGGCTTCATTCTCCCCTGATTGTCATATGGCATCAATCTGTGTGCTTCAAGTCCTCCCCCTGATTCAGTTAGTCATGCCTGACCTTTTCCATTAATACTATTTGGCCGCCTCTAGAGTACAAAGCTCAGATTTTTAGGTTTTTGGTGTGATTTGTATTTGTAGTAGGAATTCATTTTATTCCAACTGAAAAAAAGCTGCAACAGGCCCCGCAGCCAGAGACACACAGTTTAATCCCTATGAGATAGGTCAGTTACTCCAGTTTACTGGATTTACAATTTAAAAAGGTTTTTGGAGGCTGTTTTTATACTTTTTCATGTCCAACAAGTTTTCAGACAATGCTGCAGGACACTGGTTCACAAAAACCAGATACTGATGATTTTTATGGCTAAACATGGTCAAAAGGTGGTGACCTGAGCTCGGTTAAAGCAGCTGGTAATTTGTTGAAGGCAAAAAATGACATTTCATTTTTATATTGCTGTGTTATTGTGTGTTATTGTGTTCTTCTTCTATCAAGCATCCACAGCGAAACCTCTGCGAATGGTCCATAGAAACACACATTTATACGAGTAAATAACTAAAATCCTTCCTGCTGTGTTGCACCTATGAAAGTACAATGAGCAGTAAATTATTCCTCTGGTATAGATCAAAGCATGAGCTACTCTAAAAACACATTTTGCAACCAGCTTCACATTATCTTCACAAGTGATACAGATTTATTCTCTTCTCTCTTTGAAACAGTGATAGAACTTAATGGATCACTGGAGCGGATTGGAAAAGCCCTTCACGTGTCTTTCCCACAGAAAAGTGACCAATGATCCTCAGCTGCAATGAAGAGAAACCACTTATTGTTGAAAATGTGGCAAAGTCCCTTTAAATTATATTTAACTTTTGTAACTTTGACATCATTATTCTACAGAGAATAATCAGTTTACTGCATGTCAGAACATCTGTACTTGAGCTTGGCAAGGACGTGGAAGAGGAAACACAAAAATAATTATTCTTTTCAGTTCCAGAGGACAGTAGATCTTTCTGCTTAACTACACCTGAGGAGTTGATTTCACCATGAAACACTATTTCCCAACAAACCAACACACAAGTGGGTGAAAAACTCAAACAGTTGGTGCCGGTGGAGACACGACTGTCTATGTATGCAGCAATGATACATTTAAAAAACTAAATTTCCAAATCATTTTGAGATTATCAGTTACACTAACAGCTTAAAGCATGTTTAAAATGAACCCAGTGAGTGTCTGTAGACTCATTTTTACCTTTCTGAATTGTTTCTTCTATTATAGTCATTCATATAAAACTAATCTGAACTCAAAAATAAAAAACATTGAAATGAATATATTATTCAGACTTGTCTTTTCCTCTTGAAGCTCCCAAATTTGGCCAAGAATGATATTAGGTTTAATCTGGGGAAATAAAAGTCCTGGACTCAGATATAAACCACTCCAGCTCCCACAAATAACCCAGCTAAATGATAGAGATACTTTTACGCTGCCGAGTTTAGGACCTGTCCATAATTAAGTGAAAACATTTGGAATATAGACCAAATAGAAACAGAAAGACAGAGACACAGACACAAGACGCATAAAAACAATAGATTCCATAGCAGCAACAACATACAGGATCTACAAGGATGCGAATGTGGTGAGATGGGATCGTAGTTCAAAACCGTCTCAGTGTAACAGAGGAGCAGATAAGTCATCGCCTGCCCGGTGTGTCCCAGGAAAAGAAGGAGAAGCTGGAGGGTTTTTAAACTGTTTCAGACAAAATATGTGGGAACACACGGGCTCACAGCTACCCTCAACTGAGAGACTACTGCCAAAACACAAATCCCTCCAGAGAAGTGGAATAATTAATTCAGGCAAAGACAGCAACATGAGAATAATCTGACTGTATCAAAAACCAAACCACAATGTGAAACACTCGACTGGTAAAAACAAACCTAATATTGAAATAACAGCTAATGATTGGCTAAACGTATGGAAAATACACACATCCACCAATTTACAGACGTGGACAGAATTCCCCTGGAAACATCAGATCTGTTTATGACTTGAAACGTTAAAAGTAAACTGACACTAACTATGCTGGAAAGGATCATGAAGTGACGGAACGTTTGCTGGCGTTGGTAAAGGAATACTTTGTTTTCAGGTCCCTGTGAGCGGAAACATAAGGTGTCTTTCTACCGACTGGCGACTGTGGAGCAGTGGAAAGAGCGGTCGTCCACCAACCCCACAGTCATTGGCTTGATCCCCAGCTCCTCCGGTCACGCCCCAAAGTGTCCTTGAGCAAGACACTTAACCCCCACGTTAAGTTGCTCTTGGAAGGTGTCGGCCAGCTGCATAGCAGTTCCCCCATCGGTGTGTGAGTGGTTTTGAGTTCAAATGGGTAAAAAGATCAGCGTAAAGCACTTTGAGCACCAACAGGTGGAAAAGTGCCATATAAGCACGGGCATTTATCTTGTCATTTTTCAGAAGAATGTGTTCAGCAATGTGAAAAATACCTAATTAAATATCTCTAGTGGCAAGAAAAAGGCAACTACCAACAATTGGAGAAAGGCAGAAGCACCGATGAAAGGCCGACAATTGGCAAACAAATGGGAGAAACGGACTAAATCCAGGAGAAAAACGATGACCTGAAATAGAAAACCATCAACGGGGCTGATAACTTATAGGTAAATTATAACCTGTATCCTGCACTTGCTGCTTATTGCACTTCTGATTAGACATAAACTGCATTTCGTTGCCTTGTACTTGTACATGTGTAATGACAATAAAGTTACATCTAATCTAATCTAATAATGTATGGGGGACCTTAAACAACGTTCTCATATTTTGTAAGACAAAGAAAAAAATTAATTTGCAAACCAACAAGATGGATAAAACATTTACCTCTGTCTCACCTAAAGATTTGGATTAACTTTCAGGGGATTGACAGCATTGACCTCTGCAGCCTGAAGCAAACAAAAACTCTTTTACCTTTGTGGACACGTGAGTCTCGTCTGTCCTGGAGAGTCATGTTCAACATATGAGTCAGATGTTGATGAAATCTGTGTCATTACAGCTACATGTACAAAGGACGAGCTTTTGCTTTGAGTCCTTCTCATTTCATTACAGATCATCATCATGCCGACTTACACAGACGCGCTTATTAAACTATGGAGGGAGTCTAATGGTTTCAAACAGAAGTTGTTAAGTTTAAACACTCAGTGGTGCTCACTAGCTCCCAGCCATTTGCACAAAGTGTCAAAACATCGTTTCTTATTTAGTGCAGCCACTCGATGCAGACCAGACTCTGTTTATATGTATAATCTCTGTACAGAACAGACTAAAAGATATGCGTATTTATGCCTCGATAAGTGTAATCCTATCTTTGAGGAATAAAACTGGTAAACTTTATGGAAATCTGATCATGACATTTTGATATGTCTTGTGTAAAAATGTTAATTTTGGCCTTATGGTGAGGGAGCATCGAAATGTAGAACGCTTTCAAGATTCAGCTTCTGACACCATGAAAATCCACGAGATAATAGTCTACAAATCTGTCAATAAGCTTTCTAACATGAAAAAATATTAAAACACATGCCATTTGGGAGAAGCTCCCACAACAAATGACAACAAAGAAAAGTTACAACAGAGAAGAAAAACTGATACGTTGCTCGATATTCAGACTAAATGTTATTTATGATGCTCTGAAACTTTTTCACAACCTTTCAAGGACAGTTTTGGCTGCGCTCCTGAAGCCAGCTTTCATTTATGTAAATCATAATGGTGCTGCAAACATAAGAAAGCCAGGAGTAACAGAAGAGCCTCAGCGAGAAAACACAGCGTAATGAAAATGTGATGGTTGACAGACTCAGCGGAGCTATGACTACGCCCAATCCGATGCATGAGACGCTTGAAGCACACTAATAAGAACTGTCTGTCCTTCACTAAATCACACTGATTTACTGCTCATTGGTGGAAACGGGGGGAAAACATAGAAGAATTGGAGTAAGAGTTTCATGCTCATGCAATATTGCTGCAGACGTCCAGCTGATTTAGAGTCAGCGCAACACGTGCAACTGTGCCCGTGAAGACGTGGGCCGAGGCGAGGGTCTTACAGACGCTTTGCATGTGTAAGTGAGAAGCCTTCAGCAATTAAGCGTGTTAATTTCAAGTCAAAGCAGAAAATAATTAGGTGAAGCTCTGCACATGGCAAGCCAATAAAGTGTTGACTAAACAAATTAATTTTATTAACGCACAGAGACGATGTGCAGTCAAATCAAGAATCCTGAGCAACGTCATATTCATTTTTAATGACCACAGGATTTTCAGCAGCCACACAGGGATTAAAAATCATATCATGGAGAATCTGGTGGTGAGACACGGGCGGCTTACATCCAAGCTTCGAGCTAAATGTGGAAACAGTGTCAGTAAAGTCCAATGATGAGCAGAGCTACAATTTAATCCCAACTGCAGAAAACAATCCTCATGTAACGAAGCCAAATCTAAACTTGCACTTTTACTTCAAAACCTCAGTATTTCCAAACCTCTATCTACTATTACTCATTCACTCCAATAGCAGCACATGCACACAAACGTAGTCCAAGATCAAATGTTCTCAACCTGAAGGGGCCAGAGAACAAATCGCATTAAACAGCGAAGGCATGAACAAACTGTCCTTATGTGACGATCTTGGCTCCTGGTTCGTGTAGCTAATAACTGAATGGCTACATCAGCTTCGACTGGGTCCAGAGAGAAAGAACTCCGAGTTTAGGAAAGTTTACTGTGTGTGAATAACACAAAGGAAAATCAAAATGAGCCGTTTTTGAGTGAATTCAAATGTCACACGTAAACATTAAAAGCAACGTAATGAGAGATAATGAGAGTTTTAAAGCTGGATATTCTTTAAGTGATAAAAAGCTCTTATGGCTCTTTTTCAAATTGGAGATCAGCTTTAAGAATGACTCCAAAGTTCCTCACTATATTTCAGAGACACTGAATCCATTTACAAATCTGTTTTGAGGACCTATAGTTTTATGGAGCTGAAGAAAGTTTTTAAATATCCAGCGCACCCGTGCAGTTTATCAACTCATTTATGGGGCATAAATCATCACAGGACAGAGCGACGTACAACTGTCATCGGCGTGTGAGCGATTCGATACAATAAAAGCTATAATTCTGCCAAGCTGAAGTATGTATAAATTAAACGTTCACAGCCCTATTAATTCTTTTTCTGGCCCAAGTAACTGCTGACAGCTTTTAAGTAGCACTTAACGTATCCATGAGCAGCTACTGTCTGGGGACGTTCACACCCTCCGATTGACCCAACCAGCGCTGCAGCTCCATCTGTGAATTCATACATTTCATGCAGTCAGCGCCTATAAACAGCCTTTTTTCTCTTTTGAACTGCTTTATACTCTGGGTCTTTGTCGGGGGAGACTGAATTCATTTTAGGTTTCCGAGCGTGGGTGTATTTCTGTGCCCCCAAACTGAAAAAACATACCAAATCTCTTCAACCCAATGCAAATTTTATTTAATTTTTACTTTTTTTTTTTTAAAGAAATCTAAAATGTTTAATTAAACATCTTCACCAAGCACACACTGAAATATTTATATGTTCCCAAACCTTTCACCGACTACGGTCAAAATTACTCATTACATCCGTTCACACACTCCCACACAGACCAGATTCACAGTTGTGTTGTTCACGGAGCACATATAAAATTAACATCTAGTGAAATAAAATTGAAATAATACAGCATACTGAGACAGTTTTTTACACAACGCAGTTTTAGACATAAACAGGCAATAAGTAAAAGTTACACAGAACTACAAAAGAGGAGGTTGTCTAATAAAACACAGATACACCAAATTTTAAATTCCCACAATCTCCTTAATTAACCAATAACGACTTAACATTCTTACAAATAATTTAACATAATATTTCTTAAATAAACTTAATTACTTGCCTTGTTTTTATTTTTTTATTTTGGGGGTAAAGTGACAGTAGTTAGATATTCACACTGACAAAATAAGCAGCAACAAGTGCAGCTTGATTTTAATTGGCCGTTGTCCACCGACACATTGAAACCATCAGGTGGCCTTAAAGTTTTGGCTGGTGCTGCACACAATAAGCACACAATCTCCTTTTACAGTTCATCTCGTGGGTGAGGGTCCTGCAGCCAGTGCCGGTAGACGGCGACGGGGTCTACGTTCCAGTGCTTGTGGAAGGAAATGGCTTCCTGCAAGGACATCAGTGTCTCAGAGTAGTCCTCCGGACGAGCCTAAAATATCGACAGGAAGCAGTTTGTGTGTGTGTGTGTGCCCACGTGTGTCTACTTCATGATTCATGTTTCATTTATTCGGTGGATTCAAACTGCCGCAAGCAATTTGACGGCTGCTCCAGGGCTGCACAGCCCAGTTTTCTGTTGTTATACCTGGACGGACTTTCTGTCATTTCCACCTACGTATATTTAGGAGAGAAAAACAAGAGGAGAAGCTCCTGCGCAGCATCATCTGACTCTGGATAAAGACTGGTGCCCTGATTTTGACCCCATCTACACTTGAAGAGCTTTAAACTTGCTGAGCTGTGTGTAGAAGCGAAGACACAAGCTGAGTGAGACGGACTGAAATCCACAGCAATGACTCTGCAGAATCAGGTCCATCGTCCTGTCCTTTGGACATATTGTACAGTGTCTGTCTCTCATGGCTCCACTTGGGCAGCATCACAACTTTCAAACATCAAATTGATTGAGTCTAACAGATGCCAAAGCTGCACCCTCGTGTGAATGCATTAATAATCCCCCCACATCCTTCTACCGAACAAACCACCAAAATAACTGGGACACAAATTATTTTGGGCTGTTTATTTTGTTATGGATCTTATTCTAATTCCTACTGTTTGTTATTATTATTATTACCTACAATGTGAACTAGCTTACAACTATGTTATGTAGATGTTACTGATGATGACAAAGTTTAATGTTTCACTAACACTGTTTGCCTGCTTCACCAAAAATCACTAAACCAACTTATTTTTACTTTAATGGTTTGGAACCAGCTTTAATAATTTCTAATTATTATGACAATTTCTAATTATCAGCTACGTTGTACAATCCTAAGGTCCAGTCATTGAGCTCTACCTGTGCTGCCATGTATTCACCTTCCTCCCCTCTTTCCTCCTGCTTCTCTCTGCAGCCATGGTGGATCACAGCGAGTAGGAGACAAGTCTGCGTCTCCTACGAAGGCACGTCTGTGTTTGCAGTGCAGTGGGCGTCCTGTGTGATGTTGTTAATTTGGAAAAGTTCAGACCGTGTCCGAGTAGTAGCTGAAAATTGTATTTGTCAAACCACTTTGTGGTTCAGATCTTTGCTCATTTAACTTGCTCTAGGATTTTTGCAGTTTGTCTTCTGGCTTTGCCATTATTTTACTCTATTCTTGTGGCATGTACTTATCTGTTAAAGACGGTTGTTTACCTGGAGAATTTCGAAAGCCTATTGAGGCTCTGCCTGTTTGTGGTTTGAAAGCTGTTGTTCAATGTCAAGACTGAATCTATTTCTGAATAACTGCTTTTAGAAAAGTTAATGGCAGTTTTCACTGGTGTGTGAACCTTCTCAAGATCTCTACTCAACCTAAAGAGAAATTACTGGTTTCCTGAAAGAGGCTTTTCTCTCTCATAGCTTTAAAACACACACTTGGATGAACTTGTCATGCAGTCATATTGTTATTTCTAACAGTACAATTATCATCTGTTCTGAGTGCTGTACGAATAAAATAATCTTGAACTTCAGCACTGACCTCCTGACTGTCCACAATCAGTTAATTAAAGTTAAATCTAGTTTTAATTTTTCATTCACTTGAATCAGTTAAATACTGATGTTAGTTTGTTAGGTTATATTTGGCCAGGAATTATTGACTATTATCACAAGCATATAAATTACATTATATTAAAACTAAATATATAATTATATTATATTAAATTATAAATTCCACACTTCAAGTACTTACAATCATCAAATTCAATCAATCCAGCTCTCTGAATTAGTTTCACAATTAGGAAATGAAGTTTACTCCTCGCAATCATTTTGTTTAAGATGTGTGTTGTGTTCCTTACCTGGTGGAACAGGGGGCTGTGTGTGATGGGGACACCCAGGGAGGTGAAGCACCTGCCCAGCACCATGTCGTCAGGGGCATCATCAGTATAGCAGCTGCAACCACTGGAAAGCAGCCTGGACACTGCCACCCGACTCAGCACCATCCTACAGAAGATTTATGTAATGTAAGTAACTGTATAATTTACTGATTTGATATACGCAGATGTGTGTGGTTTTTTAGTATTTAAAAGAGCTGATGATCCTTGGTTAAATTGTTTATTCAGCTTTCAAGACACTGTAATTAAAAAATTAAAAACGTGATGTCTACTGAAGATGTTCAATCACCTAAAACTTCAATTTAAATTAAGTGGAGCCTAACAAATGTAGAAGCAAGCTTTGGGACCAGGAGTCTGCTGGTTCAATCCCATAATTACTCTGAATAAATAATATACAAGACTGTATTAAAATGCTAAAAGAGTGAAATTGAAGTAACAGAATTTCGCATTTGATCTAACGATTCACAAAGCGTGTCTCAGTCATTTTATCGTGAATGTCGGCTGCACTTAGGTTGAAGTAAGGTTAGAAAGACACTGTTCTTTCATCCATAGCAGCTTCATTCCCCCTTTAACCAGACGATTAGCAGCATTGCAACATTTCCTTCACCCCTTGGCCTCACCCTCCTCCTCCTGTGGTGTAGCTGTATCCGTTCCGAAGCAAGCTGTAGCCGTACTTCTCCCCTAGGCTCACTGCTTCCTTTGGGTCATAGCAACGCAGCAGTCGCCTCAACCTGGGTAAACTGCAGTTGGACAATGATTAAAAGACCAGCAGACAGGAAGTCAGGTGCGTGCAAACATAGGTTTTCACAGATTCTACAGACTACGTGAAAACACAGGAGGTCCTCCTACGTTTAAGAGAGTTTACAGGAATTTTAGAAATAGAAATCTCTTGTAGCTGCCACTCCTCACATCCTGAAGGTGTAAAAACAAAACAGCTAAACACTGCAGTTTTCATAAATATTAATGAAATTAGTGCGATCTGATGAGCAGTTTAAGGACGGGAAACAAATGAATGCAAATGTTCTGTCTAAGTCACACTGTTGGAACATACTGATTTACTGTGGCTGTGATACATCATTTATTTTTATTGGGAGTGGTTTGTTTTTTAAAGCTGGTCTTTATATAACTTTTCTACTTATTTGTGTCTTAGCACATGCAACAGTTTCCTTTCATTTTTATGTGTTGCAAAAAATTTCACCCAGAACGTATTTAGGCTGTATGAAATCACAAATGCACAAACTGCAACTGTTCTGTGCAGAAAGCCACAGAAAAGTTTAGTGAGACTCGTATAAAACTGGAGCAACTTCCTACTAAGATAAACTGAATCTATTGCTTTCAAGGTTGCAGTAGATTGCTGCAAGACAAATTTCATTTTGCCTTCCCCTCACCTACAGCTGAGGGATCTAGTACTTGCTTTTTACTCGTGATCCCGAGTGATTCAGAAACACCTGTATGAGTAAAAAAAAATTTTCAGTGTAAACTCTGTTACAAAATATTCCAGTGCCTCGGAGCAGCAATGGGGCTTTCGGGGGAAGAAAAGGAATTTGTCTTAAATACTCTTTGAGGGATGCAGATTCGATTCAGCTCAACGGGTTTGTTAAAGGTTCATATGAGTCTCAGGATTAATTCTAGTCCAAATACCGACATTATGGGTGAAATTTGACGCAGTGTGTGAGGCAAAAAAATCTGTTGACAGACATGTTTTCACCTCCACATGGGTGTAAACATTAAATCCCAAATCATCCCTTCCTTCTCCTCTGTTGAGAGTAAAAACCATCCAAAAGTGCAGTGTGTGGTCCCTGATCCAACTAATTCATGAGGAGAATTTAAATAAGCCAAGAACGGAGATCACCATCTGTGTTTATTAACAGAGATTAAACACAGCGAGAAATTAAGCAGAATGCTTTAATTATTGATCGCTGCAGTACAACAGTACCTGATGAGTGTATCGTCATCAACGATGAGAAGCCAGTTGGCCTTTGGCACAGCGTTACTCAGGAAGCGCCTCAAGATTGCAAATGTCTTTGCGCAATGTCCTGCAGGGAGAAAACATAAAGGGCTCATAAAAGGCAAGAGGAGCAGCGACTTGAGATGCCATAAAGCACTGAGAGAGAGAACATGGGCCCATTTTTCTGATGAGCTGTTCTCAAAAATGAAATTATTTTTAGCTGATCAAACGTTATCGAGATGCTGTTTGCCCGATTGAGAAAGACTGTGAAATGTTGACTTCCTTACAGGAACCAATATCTCAGTCTCTCAATAATCACATCAGGAAAAAAAAGGCCAAGACAACAGTGGATGAAGTTTGTGTGTGTGCAGTCACTTCTGTCTGAACGGTGAAACATAAAGGGAACAAAGAGTCACACCAGGAAAAAATCAAGAGTTTTCAGTCCTGCTAGAAATGTTTTACAGTGTAGCTTTGCCCACACGCTCACAACGTGAATAATACCATGCTAATGATAGGTGAAAGCCCATTGTCCCCCTCGGTAACGAAGAATAAAAGATCCTTCAGCGTTGTGTGGTGTTTCTGTTAGAAAGGAAATGTCAGCCAAAATGTCATAACCTTCGAATATAATAAAAAAGGCATGTGTATTAAAAAACTGGCATCATTAAGGCTCAGCTGGTAACATTTCCATCCCTTCATGTGATGTGAAGTGGCCACAGGCAGCACGTTGAGGGATTCTCAAGTGCTCCAGCACATCCTCAGTCCGCACTGCAGTAATCAGTGAGCGCTGCCGCTCTCCAGCTCACCTCTCTCAGTGTTGGCCACTCCCAGACTGACAGTGGGCACGGAGGCATCGGCGACATCACTGTAATACTCCACAAATGCAGCATCTTTCTCCCAGGTTGCCTTCACTACTGGCACTGCGAGCAGAGAGATAACAGGGAGCAGGTGGGGGAGAGAAAATCCAACCTTTAACTACATCCTGAACTCACAGACACGTCCAGAGCTCTGCAAACTCAATCACTGTCACAGCTCATACATCAGTACGACTGTAATCAAGTAATGGGACCGGGACGAGAAGAAGATACTGAATATCTACATAATTACTCGCTGCATCTAGTTTAAAACTACAAAATAATTACTGCCAATCATCACAATCACACCCCGAAGCAGTGGGACCCATCCTACCTTAATTTACTCTCAGATAACTGACTGCGACAGCTTATTTCACAGCTCCAATAACCTGAGTTAAGTCCACATAGTTCTTTCTACTTTTTGCTTTTGCCACTGGCTCATTTTGGCCCCGAAACAGACTGACAATCAGTGTTTTGGATAATTACGCAGACGGTCTAGATGAGGTGGTGAATTTAAGCAGGTTAACCAGGACTGAATGATCATCCAAGTGTTAAGTAAACAAAGCAAAGAGAGCGGAGAAAGTTCTGCAGCTAATT
The DNA here is from genome assembly GCA_033026295.1 of Channa striata. Classification (NCBI taxonomy): domain Eukaryota; kingdom Metazoa; phylum Chordata; class Actinopteri; order Anabantiformes; family Channidae; genus Channa; species Channa striata. Next base: position 7,958,839 of record CM065182.1, on the reverse strand, counting down.
TTCTGTGATTAACGTGAGCTAAAACAGGTTGTTTTGTCAATGGGAAACGACTACAGCAGCTACACGTTACAAAACGAATCAAACTTTTACATCAAAAGTTTCCCATAAATGATTTCACACTTGCAAATATAAATTTATATGAATACGTTACTGAATATACCGTTGAAGGTGTGTTTTAACATTTATACACAGTTGAAAAACATGTTGTAAAGTTATGAATGGGGAAATTTTAATTCCCTTCATAAAGCATTAATGTGGACAAAATTGTTGGTAACCCACAATTTTTGTTCGCAATTAAAAATTTTTTATGATTATTGCACTTCTGAAGTACAAGATCATAATACATCTTCTACTACTGCAAATGTAATATTTTGTAAAACGAGTGAAAAAACTAAAACAACCACACACCTCGCTCTGCATGGAATTTCTGACACGTTTTCACAGCCACAAACACATCGTTCTTTGATACTGGTGCTCCCTAAAAAAAAGCGAGAGAGAGCGAGAGAGAGAGAAATGTCAGTCTTCATAAAAAATATTCAATGAAATAGCAAAACGAGCCCAGTCCCACACAAACCCAATGTGAGGTCCTGCACGCGCACTAACGCTGAGCTAAAATGAGCTAAAATGGGTCAGGATTGAAAAATGAGGCATGCCTCATCCTGACAGCATCATGATGGCCTAAAATGGAAAACATCACAGAGCTGGGCTAGTGACACTCTTACATTTCATGCCTTCTCTTATTTCAGAAAATTACCAGCAGTGATTTGTAAATAGAAATAATAATAGTAATATCAGTCTGAGATGTAATTTGCCATTTGCTTCCTCGGCAGCATATTCAGTTCGAGCATCAGGCATCTCCTCATGATGGATCACATTTTTTAAATCTCTGCCCTTTTTAAGCATCTTTGCACCTTAACTTGGAAACAGCAGCATCATTTCATTTAAAAATAAGGGACATGACAAATTCATTTAAATAAATATTATATACATACATATATACAGTGAGGAACTTTGTCCACTTACTGTTGCTACTCAACATTTAAAAAGTACAGTCAATGCACATGATTTAGTAAAAGACAGAGATTAACAAGGACTGTTGTACTCAAAAGCTCGAAGTGAGTGCAGAAAGGGGAGAAAAATCGTTTCTGATTCTTGTTTCTCACTTTGTTACATCTGCGGATTCACTATAACTGTAGCGTGTTATTCATATTTATTCTATTTTAGTTTAACAGCAAAAACTAACTAAAACTGAAACCGTGTTGAAAACCGTTTCTTGGGTTTGATCATCCAATCACCGTAGGAAACATTTACCATCTAAGCTTGGCTAAGCCTGGCTGGCTCCTGTTTCGACAGGAGAACTAGTGAGAGTATGACTGTGTCCAAATGGATTAAATAGGTTTTTAGGTTTTACTATGACCTGACCCAAGACATTAATGTAAATAATGTATAATTTTACAAACGAGTGGCCTCACAAGAGTAATTTTGGCGTCCTCTGATCCCATCTGACACTGTATTATGATGTATCATAATTAAAATCACGGTCTTCTGTAACACTGCTGTAAAAGGCTTATTTCACATAATTAATATATCCGAGAGTCACTTGTGTCGTTTAAACAGACTTTGATTCTCATTTTCCCACATTCTTGCTAATGCTCACTGCTAATAAAACATCTCACAACTTTTACCTACATCCACACATTCAATAAGTTACAGTCTGTTTTCATTGCAGCCTAGTGATGTAAATATAGTTATTAAAATTACACAGTTGGGCAGGTAGGTTGTAAATGTCGTAGCACAGTTGTCTCTCGGCTCTGTGCAGAACTCTGGGACTGCTGTCAGTTTTGGACCATTCCCTTCCTCCCAAATATACAAAGCAGCCTAGAAAAAAAACACAACCTGCTTTAGTCACAAATTACTGTAACACAGGGACTACGGAATTTAAAACACTGGACAGAAAGATGCACTGTGCAACAAAGCACTTCTCGTAATGCAGTATAATTATCACTTAATCACTTGCGCCCTTCACACAAACACATAATTACATCCATTTAGAAGTGGAGCTTTTGCATTAATTGTATAATAATACAGCACATCTATCAAAAGCTGCAGGCATAGAAAGCACCAGGGGCTGAGTCTGAGACCTTTTTAACAAAAGGCAAGTCAGTCGCTGGGGAATCCTGTCTATAATCGTTATACGACCAGCAATTAGGCCTGTCACGCTTGTTTAAAGTACAACTGTGTCTCAGCAGTGACTAAATTACTGCAGTGACAGAACACAGATTGATGAAAGTCTTGGAAAGCGTTTCAAGCCACCTCGTGCTTCCAGTCGATGGTAAAATCTGATTTCAGATGCTCGTGCTGGAGCCGCTCAGCGAGTCTGAAACACACACACACACACACAAAAACATGACATAAGAGAAACAGCAGAGAGGAAATGATGATTTTCCTGTATTTACTGTTTAGTGCAACAAAAGTTACGGGTCAGCTGTGCTCCCGACTCTTGTGTGTTTGTAGAGAAAATATCAAAATGTGTTTGGTTTTGAATTACAGTTGCAGAGAAAAAGCTGCGGCTCTAAACTCTGGATGAATGTACTTGCAGAGATTAGATCTTGTGAATTCATTAGATTCAAATGTACTTTTGGAGATGGGATTTCCTCTTTACACAGTAAGTTTTTGGACACACACATTTTTTTCTTCTTTAGGCTCTTTTCTTCAGTTTCAAATAAAATAAGGAACAGTACACAGTCAGCTTAAATTTTAAGGGTTCGAAAGTAATTGGACATTTAGCTACAACAGCAGGCAGCTGAGCATCATTCCGATTGTTAAACAGACAATCTGGCACTGCACAGACAGACAGAGCAGTTCATCCTTTCTACTGTGTAGAAATGAGCAGATGGAGATCAGGGGCACAGGGGGGAGAGAGGGCATCAGGTGGCTAGAAACCAGGGGTAACTGCAGGGTAGGAGTGAGTGGCCAGGTCTGACATGCCAGGGAGGGTTAGTACATAATGATTACAGAGACAAGGAGGGAGTAATACGCAGCCGAAGAACATAAGAAGCGATGCAAGTGAAGATAATAACGAAGCTCAATAAGAGGAAATTTACACCAGAGAAACATCACAGGTATTTGACTTGGCAAAATGAAATGTACAACAGCACAGGTGTGCACAGGCAAACTAGGAAACAACCAGTTAGATTGGGGAGCACAAAACTGTGTGGACTACTGGAAGATTTGCATAATAAAAAAATAAAAAAACATAATGACTGCACAGCAAATTATGAATGTTTCTAAGAGACAGGTGCTTCTGTTTACTTGTCAAAAATCAAGAGAAGACTCGAGAAGATTCACCACAAAACGCACCTGAAAAGCCTCAAAAACAGAAAGGCCAGGTTGTAGTTTGCTGCAGGAATATACAAGCAAAAACCCTCAAAAGTCAAAGTGTTTTTGACCAATGAAGCAAAAATATGCTTGAAATAAATGCGTAGAAGCAGAGAGCTCGAAGACCAAAAAATGTGTAACTGTCACAAAGCTTGGATAGGTATTTGATTTCCACGGCATGTAAAAAATTAAATGCATCCTAAGACTTCAAGCATGGCCAAACTATTTCTCGCATCATGTCCTGTAACAGTGTCTATGTCTGTGACCCTGAGAGGAGGATACGGGCGATACCACGACGAGAGGCTCGACACAGAAAGCAGAGAAACACAGCATGTCTTTGACACATTCACACCTACACACCTCCGGAGCAGCGGCGCGCTGAGAGCCCAGCCTGCCGCAGGGTCAGGGTAACCAAAGGAAGCGGGGTCCTCAGAAAAAGCGTAGTGATGGATGATGGAGGCCTCGACGTCATGGAGACGCTTCCCTAACAACCATTCCTGCGAGATTTAAATAGGGGAAATGGGGCAGGATGATAAGAATATATCAATAAATGGCTTATATTTTAGAATAATTCATCTACAAGACAAGAGAGCTCTTTACTCTATAAGATAGACCAAAAGTATTTGGACATTTTTGCTAGAAATAAGTAAGTAAGACTCATTCGCAGCTTCTGAATATAAGAGAGTTGTTATAATCTGTTTCACAAAGATTTGTGACTCTGCCGCTAGCCCCCCTTTAAAAACAATCTATTCTTTATTTTATTTAGAAAGAGTACAATATTTCAAAGGCAGCCTATAATATAAATACATAAACTTACTGCAAAACAAATTATCATAAATAAATTCTGTTGCAGAAAGAATAAACCTGTAGGGGTAGAAACCATGACTGATTTAAACTGGAGTCAAATTGATCGGAAAAAATGATCAAATCAGATGATGACCAATAGTATATAAAGAATATGAGTTCATTATTTTTCAGATTCATTTTCCAGTCATCTGTTCACCAGATTGTTCACCAGTTTCTAGTTTCCCTGTTTGCACCTACTTCTTAAAAATGTACCCAGCTGTTGATTCTGGCAGACCAAATACCTTTGATATTTAGTTTGGAGCTTCATTTTCTTCACTTACACCTTCACATCTTTATTCCACATATTGACAGATGACTCCACCTCAATCCGAAATGTCAACTCTGAGAAATGCGTGAGCTTTTCGGTGCATGGAACAACAAACAGCTGCCCAAAAAACATTCATGTTTCTCTTTGGCTACGTTCTTCTTTAATATTGGTTATGAGTTTTATCTACCACCGACATAAACTTGATTACTTTGCTTGATTATTTATTAGCTTCAAATGTGTTGAATCACAGTCTGAACTTTAGAAAAGGTGCAACTGTCCCAATAATTATGGCCTGGTTTTGGGATTGTTTGTCTCACCTCTTGCTCTTTAAATCTGTGGAGGACTTGGAGCAGAGCAGCTAGTGTGACTCTGGTTTCATCCTCTATGAAGAAAAACCAGGATGCTGATTGGCTGTAAGTGGCAAAGAGACTGAAAAGATCCACAACAAGCCGTCAGCCTTATTCTTTGCCATCCCCAGCAGAAACCATTACATCTTAATAAATAAATCTCAGTAAATCTGATTAAATGAGCACATTTGTCATCTCCACGTGTGTTTGACACTCACCGGGGAAGCGCAGGCAGGATGCTCCAGTTCCCTTCGTAGTCTGACAGCTCATGGAGGAGAATGACGACTGGAACTCCCTGCGTGAAACAAAGAAATATATTTTTAGAAAGTATCCCTAAATCATTCAACAATCCTGCAGACAAATAATAAAGACGATGCAAAAACTCTTCTGAAAAATGTGGGTTTATTGTGTTCAAGTGACAGTGAATACAAACTCTCTATGTCTGTGTGGTTGTGTTTGTGTGTGTGTGTGTGTTTGTGTGTGTTTGTGTGTGTGCATCTGAGGGATACAGTACAAAGTAAAAAACACTGGGCCAAACTGACATCACCAATTTAACTTTCTGGTTTGATAAACCCACCACATAAAATGTGTTTGCCAACGATGCTGCCTGCATTACAGCTCCAGGTTGCATTTTAAGTATTCATACTAGCCACAGAAATTCTCTAGTTTTAGCCTAATTTTAATTCCATTAATTAAACATTGGCTGGTTTCCGAATATCAAATCTGGCTTTTGTGGATTTTGTAGGTAAAAGATTCATGCCAACACTTCTCGCCCATCAGAAAACAAACATTGCAATAGTGTGGCTGAATTTAAGCGTAAAGTCGCACTGGAAACATTTATTTTACTTTGTATTTTAATTTATTTTACTGTATTTAAAAAGATGATCGCCTCCAAGAGTTGGATGATGGTGCCTATTTTACCAGTAGAGGGCAGTGTACCTGGGCTGAGATACTGTACCTCATCTGCTAAAATTTGTTCCCACCCTATCTCGTTGCATGTTTTGTATCTTAATTCATCAACTTTTACATTACAAGTCATTTACCTTAATGTAATCAGTTGAGTGTTGCATAATAGCAACACCAGAAAACAGGCTTAGTGATTCAGTATATATTTATTTTATTAAATTAGTTCTGCTGTATTAATGTGCGAGGAGAATACAGAAAACAGTTTAAGCGTGTTCAGTCCAGTGATTCCTACAAACTGTCAATCTGCAGGTCATGAACCTGAGTAATAAGGCGCAAAAGACAAAAGAGGGATGTTTTGTCCCAAAAATCTATGTTGATTTGTTCTAAATTATCTTTTTTTAGTAAACTATCATAATTTTGTCTGTCTGGGCCTAGAGTGTCACTTATCTGAGAGGTTTAGAGTGAACATGCCTCTTTCATTGAACTGCTAACCACTCACAGACACAACACCCACCGCTCGGCTCTGTGAGAGGTCACCAGCCGCAAGTGGCAAGACATGTCTGCTTTAATGCATTTAGACATCGAAAATAACTCTGCTGTGAATAACAAACTGTTTCTCATGTCATTTTCCACCAAAAGGTTTTTTTTTACTGCTAAGAAACAGCATATGATCTTTTTCCTTTTCAGAATAAAAATCTGTAAAAATTGATAATTGTGCTTAGTTAACTGGAAGGTTTAGGCTGGATACCTCACTTATTTAAGTTGGCCATTAAACATCAACTAGCTTCTGAAATATTTGTGATGTTACAAATCCTGCTAACAAGTGTGTGTAGGGGAGCAAGACGAACACCATGAAAAGTACCTGTATCTCAAATTTGGTCTTATTCGAGTAAATGTACCTGAAACCCCGAATAACACTGACACGGATGAGCTGCACTGTCACGTGGAAATGTACAGTGTACGTGACTGACAGCTTGTCAGGTGTAGATGCTGCACTTACACTGACAGATAACCTGCTGATTATACCTACACACGGGTAACCACACGTGCACATCCAGCTGTGTGTGTTTTCTGACATTTTAGACTAATTATAGTGAATAATTATAGACATGACGACGATAAGAAAGGGAAAATATGGTCAAGCCTCCCACCCCACCAAGTGACTCATGGAGAAGAAATTACAAATCTATTCCATGCAGTGATTCATGGCAGTGGTGTAGACAGTCGTAAGGATTCATATGTCCAAAAATAGCTTTCGAATGAAAGTCAGTGTCTGCTGCTCTCCTGTCTGCCCCTTTGTCAGACAGATCCATGTTTACCTCCAGCTCCAACAAGTGACCACAAGCATAGTCTTTGATTAATGACAGCGACGCGGCTATTTCAGCCTGCAGAGCTCAAAATGAGGCGTTTCAAACAGCAGCAATATGTCACTTTAATAGGTCATTACTGCTCACATTTATTAGTTCCTGCAAGGAAGCATAATGAACCTACCCAGAACACACTGTTATTCACTGCAGTTACAAAGAGTTAGAGGTGTTTCTCACTCCGGTACAGTGTAGTAAACAGAGCACATGCCTTTAGTTGGCAGTTTATTGGGTACACAGTAATAAAACAACAGTCCTGCAATAATCCCCTCGGAAGATGACGTTCAGATTTAGAGTAAACCATTTGACAGAGGTCTTCATTAAACTGCTCTGGATTACACAGAGAGATGATTCCACTGTAGAGTCTGCCCTCACTGATATACTGATGGACACGCAAAGTAAATAACGTCCCATAAAACACATGATCATCACCTCTTTATATGGACGTCAGCCACTTGTCTGTCTATAATATATGGTGCATTCTTGAAGGACGCACAGCATTCGATAAACTGTCCCCTGCTGATTACGCGGATCAGGCGTGTTGAGTCAATCAGAAGCTGGAAGATACCATGTTAGATGAGGGTGGAGTGAGAGAAGACAAAGTGAGTTGGTATCTTCCAGCTTCTGATTGACTCAAAATACCTGATCCAGGTAATCAGCAGTAGGTGGGGCAATAGTTTGGCTGAGATAGTTGGAATAAATGCAGGGTAGAGGTCCCTGTGGACCAGGGTTGGGATGCACTGAGCTTGAGGACTAACGGTTGTCTAGTCCTGTGTTACAGTAACAAAAACACAATTAGAATTTATCCTGAGGAGGACAAGAATGATTGAAACTTAAGCCATAACAATCCAATACGTAAAGACAACATGGAAAAACTCGCAGCATTAAAAAAAAACCCTAACTACTTTAGACTATGAATCTCTTATATTACACTTCAGAGTTTTGGCTCATGTCAGTCTGGACCAAAGAGGCAGACCTATAAACTGTTGCACGTGTCCATGTAAAGGTACAGTTAAGACAAAACACCTCGAGATCACATAATTACATCGGGTGTCTGATGAAAACAGAATATTCTCAGTTTGAGGAATGGCAAGCACCGAGTTTTGATAATAGACGTCCCCGAACAATAGAAATCAACATGCAAACACATGTGCCAGGTAAGATTCTGGGGCAGTAAAGAGGTTTTAGCCATCTGCTGTGGCCTGTGCTGAGGTGAGATGTAGCCCAAAGGAGCTAAAGCAGGGCACTGGTGCTGCCATCTTGGAATAAAACCCTTTGCTTACAGCCAATAACACATAAAAGCCTTGAGACTAAACGAAGTTTGGATATGAGTCGCGTAAACAAGGCAGTAAAATTAAAACCGAGATGCTGCTGCTCATCTTTTTTGACAATATCTCTACAGCTGTGCAACTATGAATCACTGTATGAAAAAAGCGTTTTAAAACCTACCAAATTAACGAGAAAACAAGCGTACGTCATTCAGACGACGAGCAGACAATATCTCAGTTTGCTATTGTTGATTGCTGCCTTCAGTCGGGAATTATCGTATCGTAGGTCAGTCGTAAAGCACAAGGCACAACCTGCCCTCATCCAAAACAGCTTGTCACAATCAAGGCCTGTCTAGCTGTGATAAGCGTTAAATTTAGAGAAAGCTTTTGTCAAGCTCATCTTCCACAAGTTTAATATGCTCACGACAGCCTGCAAGCACAAGCACCCATGCAGAGATAATTTTATACAACAGGCATTTTCCTAAATGTGCAATTTAGGAAACTCACCATTTTCTTATAAACACTTTCAGAAGGTGGAGGAGCTATTTTCACAGCATGGACATTTGTTTTTTTTTATTTGATTCAACCTCTAAACACCTCTGTTATCTACTCTATTCAGATGGGAAACACCTGTTTCAGTGAAAGTTGTTTTTATGAGTGATGGCTTCGGCAGAAATACTCTCTCAACCCGTACGCCATTAGTCACATCTGTCATGTCACTCCAGGAAACTGCGGATGTGTCTTTTCAGTTCCGTCTGATAATCAGAGCTCATTCACGTTCGCAAGTGAGCGCTTCGCTGTGAACGACACTGACATCATAAACTGCCCCATCGTGTAGATTTGTCTGGTGTGAGGCATGTGCATGAAAATAACAATTTCATAATTTGTGCGACTGTCAAATCATGCAACATCTCCAAACTGCTCAGTTATAGTCTTTTTTTAACGTCCTGATCGCCCTTATCTCCCAAGACAGGAAAGACACATGTCCTCGATGTTCATCTGTCTTCTATCGTTCTTGCTTCTTTGCTGTCTTCCTTCTGAGCATCTTCACAACTTCTGTGCAGGGACAACAGCCATTTACCTGCCGTGAATGACAAACTGGAGTTTGTTTATGTCTCTGAGAGAAATTGCCGCATATTTCACACCTTCATGAGACTTCAAAACCAAACAATCACTGCTCCCACTCTCACTGGTGACTCCTGTGGTGATGTGTTCACAAACAAAACATATGCAACGGAAGCTTTTTGCAGCTGCACCATGTTTGCTATTTGCAGGCAGCAATGTGATTGCAGAAGTCTCTACACTAAACAGGGAGAACACTGAGGTGGAGTCACTGCAGTAAATGCAGTTCAGAAGGTCAATCAAAAATATCACTGGAGAAAACATTGTCAAGTAGCAGGATATCTCATTTCCTGCTGGGACATTCTCCACAGTTCCAATTCTGTTTTATAAATTCTGTGTGGTTTGTGACAGTGGAAACCACACTGTTAAAATGTTCATTTGTCAGAGGAAATAAAAGTTATAAATACTATAAAAATAGCAGCGTGATTTTTATTACGTTTCGCAGACCTTTCTACAGACGCCCCTGCTAAATTTTTCTCGGCCACATTTCGATCCAGGAGAGTTTTCTAGATTGAAGATGAAACTAGGCGAGACTGATGATGAGTTTTAGTTTACTGTATCTTTTCCAATCCATAGAAAATCAACAATATTTCATCGCCACTGCGGCATGGTATCACGTCTCTGTGAGCCTGTCATCTCATTTCACTGTGTCCTATTACAAATTCATTTCCACACCCGTCTAGGCAAGGAGGACACCTATTGGTACCAGTGTAATACCACAGCAATGTAGAAAATCAAACTCCAAAAGTCAAACACATTCAAAATAAAAGATGAATAAAGTATGCATACGTACAAGTCTTTGAGCCTATAATAGCCCACAAAACGGAATATTTACCTGCTAAATCATGTAATCAGGATAAATCAGGCAACTCGCAGGTCTGTGAAATGTGTGGCAGACAAAAGACCAGCAGCATTACTAAGACATTTCTAGGCAGTGGTGTCCTGTCACTCATCTGTGAAAGATGCTTGTCCCACTTTGTAACCTAAGGGGTAAATACAGTACAATATATTTATTATATAATTAGTTTATGGACCATTAAAGTTGGTATTTTAAAAGGTGATATCAACCTCCCTTAACTGGAGTTCATCTTCCCACTGTAACCATAGTAACAGACAAAACTCCCGCTGTACAAGCGGCACGTGACAAGTTCCCGAACCACAAAGAATCGTGAAGACGTCCGGTGCCTTCCAGGTGTTACCTGTCCAAGTTCAGCTGCCATCTGCAGAATCTCCACCTTCCTCTGAACGGCTTTACGTGCATGGTAGGAGTTTCTCTGGCTCTGGATCACTAACACCACCTCCTCCAAACCTGAGAATAGAAACACAGGAACTGGAAGATCAGTTATAAGCATATTTCTGTATCTGCAATAACTAGTGTATATTTCATCAGCTGTTTCACAGATTCAAACCAATTCCTCTAGCAGTAAGATAATACAGTATCACATGTCCCTGTTATTGTACTTATACAATGCACAATACTTATAATACTTTAGTATTTCTTTTCTTTTTAAAGTGTTGGGTTGACAATTTTAGAAACATGTGTGTTTGTTTTCTTCCTGCTAAATACTGCTCCTGTCAATATTACTGTGATGACATGATTCTGCAAAGTCAGGCTATATTGTGCTTTGCTTTTTCCTCAAATTAAACAACATGTAAGTCAGGAAGCTTCACTGGGTTGACAGGAGGATTCTCTACCTATGCTCAGGTATTACTAGTAATTATGTTAAGCTCAGCTAACTGGCTTCTAATGGATCTCTGCAAGAAAGCAAACAGGCATTTTCCCTAGAATGTCAAACTACTCTTTCAACTCCTCAACCTTGCGTTAGAGTATTTCAAGTTTACAGCTCTATAGATCGTCTCACTGTAGCTGAGTACAAATGGCAATTTATAATATGAAAACATGACATTGTGATTTAATCCTCATTCACATGCACCGTACACTTTTTGCTTTCCCATATAATGTGTGTGCCGTGGGCAAAATATCAGTGCTGCAGTGAAACTCGTCACTCACCAAACGCTCTGCGGGGGGCAGCTTCCTGTTGCTCCGCTGCCTGTGGGGAGTCAGAGTTGATTCTCGTTGAGGCTGACAGACTCTGCTGAGGCCACATTAAGAATAATGATGGGCGTAGCACTTACATGAGCGTGACATGTGCGTTTGTCTCCCGTAAATGTACCTTGTGAAGGCAAGAGAAAGGCATGTGTCAATGTCACCTTTGCTTTAAAATCCGACATTTTAAAAGGAATGATTTGACAATTTTGTTCGTGCAGCAAGACCTCACAGTGACGTCAAGACTTCACAAAGTCACTGCACCTGGCTAAGAAATACCGTACTGCAACTACTGTCAAGAGACACACAGTGGTATGGCTGACGTAGGCAACTAATTCATCCTTTAATCAGCGGAAAATTAATTTAGTGCAGCTTTAATGACTCATGAACACTCATTAAAGCTGCTGTGTCAATTAAAATGATTAATCTATGTTATTGTCAATAACTGCTCTTAGGAGAATCTCTTGCCAATATTTCTTGGAAATACACACATCAATCAATAATTGTCCTTTAGGGGTTGAAATCAATAAAAAAGCAAATGCGGTGTAAGATCCCTCAGTAGTAGTGTACTGTAAGACAGCCCTGTTGTAATAAATATGATGTTCCAGTCATGACATTGTGACTTCCTGTATTCAGTATACTTGCACATACACACACACAACTGGCCCAACAACTAACACAGAGTTTTTAGCCACTCTTTGTGAGGAGTTGTCACTTCAGTTCAACCTGGATTCATGTAAATGAGCCTAAAAGCGAAAGTTACTGCCCTCGCTCCGACATCAACATGTTTTTAATATTTTTAAACAAAAACAATGGGGCCTAATTTTCTTTCCCATCAAAGGCAAATCTAAACGCTGTAAAAGTAAGATCAGAACAACTGTAGGTCATCAAGAATCACTGTCTTTTTCATAGCTACAGTGCCTTTTTGTAAGAACAGTTTTTTTTTATTTTCTGGGCTGATTTGATACATATAATATGCAGAAAGTGTTGCGTGTAAATCATAACATCAGACATTTTAATTGATCATGTCTCAACTTCCGTTTTGACGGAACTGAAGAGAAGCTGCCATGCTAGAAAGAAAACATATTATTGTTGTAAAAATATGCACCGTTGCTTGCTGTGGACTGGTGAAGCTCAGTGGACTGGTGTCTTTTAAAGCCAACACTTATCCAGCATATCTCCACACATATTATCCTATGTGCTGTTATGGGACAAAAGGCACGGTTGTAATTAACTGCACTGACTGAATGATTGAATGTCCCAGTCACCTGTAATAGTGGATGGACCGTAGCCATTGACATTAATCACACCTGTGCTTATTTAGGCGTAATTAATCTCTCTTATTTTACTCTGGGCGTCTGTACGCTCTTTGACAATCCCTTCACCCTCCTATTAGTTTAGTTTCTCCTGATAGATGGGGCCCTGCATTTATAAGACTCTAAAGGAACAACCTAAGTGTAAAATGTTCTTGGCTGAGTGTGAGAAATAGGACGCATTTATCATGTGACTCACTCCTACGTACAGCCAAGTGTTAATTTGCTTTTAACAGCAACTCTGATCCTATGAGTGATTAGAGACGTGCGCTCAAAGATTTAATAAGCACTCATATACACATTCAGCTTGCAGTTTGTAGGATGCAGCAAGCATCATTCCTGCAATGTTCCTTCCTTTATTAGGCTTCCAATGTTCAGATTATGGTTAAAACAGATTCACAAAGGTCTTAATTCAACTATCTGTTGAATTTTCATCTATGTGGAAAATGTAGTTTGTGGTATTATTATTATCATTATTATTATTATTGTTTAGCCCAGGTCACTTATGTAATAAGGTTGGAAAAAACAGCTCAACGGTAATTTATAAGTCTAAATAATAGCCCTTACTCAAACGTTTAATAAATCTTTATTTATTTATTTTTTTTATTTTGTGACTAATGGTTAAAGATTTCTAGTTTTACCTACAGGAGTTTTCTGGCCCAGGGAAACTTCTCCGGTAACTTCAGGTGTTTCCTAGTATGGTCTTAACAGAAGGATGTACAGGGATTTCCAGTCTTTTTTAGGACAGAACCCTGACTGCCCTGATCATGGGATTACATCTGAAGATTAATTTTACTAACCTGAGATCCGTTCGTGCACTTTTCAGCGGTTCTGTGTGGATTCACCTGTTCTGACCCACATTTACATGCAGCGTGTCAAGCTCGTGGGCGGTCTCCCGTCCACAGTTAAGCTACGTGAATAAAATCCCCGTTTCCTGTTTGGAATTTCACCATAAAACATTCTACTGAATTAAATGAAAATTAAACCACGGCGATGATACTCGTGAATACATCAACTGGATAACCTCTCGTTAAAAGCTCTAATGACATACTCACCCTAAAGTGTAAGAGATGCTGAGCGTTAGCATGGTAAAGTGCTTACTTTACTTTGAAGGCCACACGAACGCATCTTCCGCTCTGCTGTTGCGCGCTAGCTGCTTAGCTAACACAGCAGCCGCATCGCGCAGGTACTGACGCTACTCACCCAGCCAAAGGAGAAACACAGCGGCCAGTTCGAATCCGTGAACCCCATCATGACCGTGGTGTGACGATAGTCCCATGGCTGATGGCGATCACCGTCCTTCCACGGCGAACTGGGGATATTTTGTCAGCTACATCACTGCGGGGAGGGAAACTGGGCACTCCACTGTCAGCGGAGCTGCAGCGACCCCTAGCGCACAAACGGACATGAGCTGACCCTGGGAAAACGCTGGGGGGGGGATCACACTTGTAAATGGCAACCCACAACGCAAAGGAATAGGGAGCATTAGGATACGGGCCACGATTGATGATGTCTGTGATAAATTGGCATAAACGAAGATTACATGTGCTTTAACATGCTTTTTCCCACTGGTGCGCAAGATAAAATTAAGGTGTCCAGGGATGCGATACAAAACTGATCCGGTTTCACAGAAAGTAGCTGTCAAACGCATCTTCTGAATTTGGTCTTCAGTTCTCTATACGGCCTGTCCTGCCTTGCACAGAGGACACAATCTTTTGACATTCATGTCCAGACATCCAGTCTTCACTGGGACCGAGAGGGACCTCAGACTTTTCCAGGAGAAAAATCAACCTCTCTCTTCCTCACAGAGGCATCACATATTCCAGTGTGGTATTAATTTAATAGTCAGTTAGTCATGATCTGTTTTCAGTGATTCTAACAGTAATCCCAAAGAACCAAGTAAATTCACCAAAACAATATACCACCTTTTAATCCACAACTTATTATGAAAACAACAATATGTGAAAGATACAATACAAAACACAAAAAAACTCAACAATAAACTTCATATATATAGGAAAAAAATGATGAAAAAAAAGCTGAAGTATTAGCAGCCAAAACAAATATCGTGTAATATGTTCCTGTGTGTGTAAAAAGAACTGTAAATACACTGAACTGTGATGATGGTTATATCTGAGTTCTCACTGAATACATTTTGTGTCAAAGCAATGAAAATCAATTCACAGTCCATTAGTCAGCATGGACTGTTTTGTGAAGAGTTTTGAAAATAGGGAACTCAGCATTGAGAAATGTGTGTTTGCAACTGCAAAAACTGCATGATCAAGCTTCAGCGCGGGATGCCCAATCACAACAACAACTGAATGTTGACTGGTCAATAACAGAGGTCCCATTTGAGGCCCTGCAGCATATCTCCTCTAGAATGATGTAGCTGTTTCAAATGTTATTGTCACATGACTAATTGGCTGTTATCAGCTGTTATGTGGAACATAGATGTGGTTTAGTAGGTTAGTAGTCTCTTCTTATCCACTGCTATCATCTTACTCTACATGTTTCACACTAGGCTGTACCAAAGCATTGCATATAGGTTTAACACATTGAAAGAAAATTCTATGTAAATTCCACCTCACTCAACCTGGTGGTGTTAGATAAGGTGGTGCAGGGGATTTGACCTTATTATGGATATTATATTATATGGTTCCACTTCTGCGGATCATATTGCAAAATAAAAGAAGGTAATATGAAAAAGACTGAGCCTAGCAACTTGGACGACTGCTACTTGAATTTTGTTATTGCTGTTACACCCCCACTCCAGTGATAGTTGGATTAACAGACATGTGATCTCTCTAAAAATGTACAAAACAGACAAAAGCTAGACCTGCAGGAAAGCAAATGCAGGCTAAGGTCAGGATCAGACAAACATGGGGAAAATGGCTCGTGAGCAATTACTGCAGGAGAACAAAGAGAGCCGGCCAAATGACACCTGGGAGAGGGCAGGTAACATTTGGGTGGAGAAGTCAGTTGCCCCAGGTGGCACGAACACAGAGGTAACTACAGGGCAGATGAGCATGGGAGGGTCTGAAGCGGCAAGAGCTGTTTATGGCTGACAACAAAAGCTTGATGCAAATAGGTGCAGATCAGCCTGTGCAGACACATTAAAATGCTTTAATAATCCATCAGGGAAGTGTGTGGTGTTGTATTGGACTGCTTTATAAATGTTTTAATACATAAATATAAAGTTAAGTTAGTGCCTGTCTGACAGTTTTAATCAAGACTGAACATCATTACCCGTTCAGTGTTATTATCTCTGATTTAATTAGATTAAAATCTTTTCTTACATTAACATTAAGTTTTTACGTCTGTGAAAACTGATTATAATATTAGTGTTAGTTTTGTAATATTTAATAGTAATATGTTTTATTGATGTTTGATGGGTGATGCTGGAAAGATGAACTCCACCAAAATCATCCCTGGCATGTGCTCATTAAACTGAAGTCCTCCATATTATCAGTGTGATTATTAAACAACGAAACAACTGCACAGCAGACGATCACACCGGACAACATAATTATCTCTGCCTCCAGCTCGACGGCTCACATTTAGAGTTCTGATTTTGCCTCATTTACAAACCCCTTCTGACGCATTGGACTGTCATTCATCCGGTACCAAGGGAATCAGATATTTTGAAAGTTTTTTCCTAATGGTTGGACTGGATCTGTGAGAGCAGCCTGAAGAACAACTGCTGCTCGCCTCTGTTGGCCTTCAAATGGAGGATCAGAGGTCAGCAATGCAATAAACAACAGATTAGAGTACAATCCGAGCTAGTTTCTGCTTTGATTATGAAAACAAAAACTGTCTCTGCTTTGTGCGTACAATACATCCATGTTTTTCTCCTCTGTATACATCAGCGCAATTGAAAGTCCTGTTTGGGAATGAGGTGTCTATAAAAAACACTGAAAGCATGCTTTCTATTGTGGGCCAAGCAGACTGGTCGAGACATCCAGAACAAATGAGTCAACAGTCTCCTGACCACTGGGGCTAAACATGGACGTCTTGGCAAAAATTTAACAGGCTGCTTCTGTCGTAAAACCACAACGATGAAAGTTCACATTTTTTGGGCAGATAAAGTGAGGACCAAAAAAAAAAAGCTGTATTCTACAGAAGCTTGAAGGACAATTTATATAAGCCGCAATAAATGGTTGACACATGACTGAGAAAAGTGTCTCCTTATAAAACAGTTTTAAGGCAATAAAACCAGAGTAATATTGACTGATGAATCTGTTTTGGACTGTATTTGGTGTGTTATGTGCTGAAGACAGCAACAGTAAACCCACACAGTCATTTAGAGGGAAAACAAGGTCTGAGCAAACCAAAACCTTGAAACATGATGAGAAAAGTCTGGCCCCTGAGCCGGTTGCTGATATGAAACACAAACATGCAGCACATGAATGTTGTCCCTGCACCACATATGCTCATAAAGATGACTCATAATCTGCAGTATGTCAAATACTGTAATTTTCCTTTTCAGTTCCAAAGGCCGCCTGCTGTTATTTCCAAGTCCAAGGCCAAATGCTGCCTTCAAAGGGCTTCTCATAAAGTCGTACATTTCATTAGCATCAAAATGTAATCATTGGGAACATTTCGTTTAGTAATTTGGTAGACTTTTTGCGTTAATAATTTATGATTAATATCAGTTTAGTTGCCTACTTACGTATGTGTGGATGTTATTTATGTGCAGGGAAACCGGTTACATAAAATAAAGTCATATCCTTTGGCAGAGCTGAGTCACAAGCGGTAGGTCATAATATGCTTAATGAAACAGGAAGTCAATGCATTTTACTTCAAAATAAAATAAAAGATATTTTAGGACCGTTATTTTAGACAGTTTGAAACATTCACTATATTCGGTAAAACCACGCCACCCAAGCAAGTAATTGGAATTGTTAATCTGAATAACAGCACATAAAAAGGAAATATTATGATTAAATAACAAAGTGTGTGTTTTTTTTACTCTTGATTTTGCTTTATTATCTTTTGTGGGAACGCAGCAGTTAATTTGGTTTAATAACATCATCAAATGAAAAATGCCCATTACAGTTCCTCTAGACTTAGCGAACATCTCCAAATCTACATTTGTCCAATACAAACCCAAAGTAATTATATTCATAATAACACACATACAATTACATAAGCCTGTGGCATCTGCCTGTTAAATTCCTTATATCAATTAGTACTAATCCATACATTTATTTTATTATTATTAAAACTGTAACATATCCAATACTGTAAACCAAATAAAAGCAGCAAATTTTCTTATTTACATTTAGTCATGTGGGAAGTTAAAACAGGCTGCAACATTTTGAAGGACTGAAATGTTTACACAGAAAAAAAAAACACATTGCTTTTTAATTTCTCTTGCCGACTGATTAATCAACTGGTGCCTCCACTGAAGAGCTTTATTTTGTATGGGCAGAGCGGAAGTCTTGTGAGCGTGTCTGGCTTGACGGCGGTCGGAGGTTATTAAAGCTGTGGACTGGAGGCGGATTATTAGGAACAGCAGCGGGACGCCGAGAAAAGCGCAGCAGCATGAGGATAAACTGCGCGTCCCACAGCCGGATGACGGTGACGCAGGTGGACGAGTTTCTCACCAAACCTCCACCGGGTTTCTCCGTACACAGGCTCGGTTCGGGCTACCGAGTCCACAGCGACCCGGAGAAGAGCCTGGTGCTGATCGACGACTTCGAGCACTGCGAAGGGAAAGTGGTTTTCCAGAACTCAGTGGGAAGGTGAGGAGGAGGGGGGTCTGCACGCACGCTCACGCACATTCACGCACACGGGCTCACTGTGGGACTTGTTTCCCACGTTAGGAAAGTGAAAATGCGCAACCTGTGGGAGTACACCCGCATGAGGAAGGGTCTGCTGTCCAAGAGCATCCATCTGCTGGTGTCCGCCTGCGGAGCAACGCTTCCAGCCTGCAGCAAACGGGCAGCCAGTGGAGCCCGAGGTAACTGACATAAGCCTGACCCTCAAACGCACCACTGGCATTTCAGAGTTTGCACAAAAGTGCACTTTAAAGCCAGTGTGTACTTTACAGCTGTGGGCTGCTGAGTCGGTCATGCGGCTCAGTGGCCTGGCTGACTCATGCTGGTTTGGGGTGTTTGCAGAGGGTGGGGTGAGAAGTGGAATGGTGGTATGGTACTCGCCGTATGGCAGCGAGTGGTGTTCTGCCCTTGTGCCTTTGTGATTTGTCTACAATCCTCTTTCAGCGCTGAAGCAGTACGTGGTGTCCATCGACGGCAACGACCCCTTCATCAGGTGGCAGATGGAGAAAGGTCTGGACTGGACCATGTCTTCTGTTGCTGGGGAAAGCTACAGGGTGGATGTAAGCGGGACTCGTCTTTCAGACGTGTCAAGTTTGTGTTATTCAGTAGATTTCAGCACTTGATTGTTTGATAAGCCGAGGTTTTGGAATTAAAAGTGTCTTTTTTTTTCTGTGTTTGTCAGGTTGACTTGAGTGAAGCAGTGGAGAGCTGGGCAGGAAAAAACACCCACATCATAACTGATGAGCTAATAAAAGCCAAATTTGTCTGGACAGACGCCTACTTCACCCTCAAATACTACTCCGATGCCCTCTTTGACTTCCCACATTGGTTTGGTTTCAGCAAAAGACAATTTATGGTACCTGCCTCTAATTCTTAATCTTATTATACGTTAATAATATAAAAATTTTTCTGCATGTGCCAGTGAGCTTAAGAACTTACGTAACTTTGCTTGTGTCTCTTACCCTTAAAGTTGCGACTGACATTAGCCAGCAGGGAATGAGGAGGTGAAGAAAATCAAGAATATCTGCTCAGCTTTTGGTGGCAGCTGTGAAAGTGAATTCTCTGATCTAGAGACAAATGGTTGTAAAACCATCCTGGCAGGCAGAGGACCGGCCTGCCTCTTCAGACTCCAGCTGATGCTGCTGGTGGCTGCAGATATTTCTTTTGGTCAGTGGGGTGAAACCACTGACAGGTGCTGACATGACAGTGATTATTATAGAGGCAAATTATTGAAATTGATTTTTTGTTTTTTACTAGTAAATACTTAGTTTACAGCTGCTGTGTGAGACTTAATTGTGGAAGAATATTTGCAGACATTTTGTACAAACTACCAGCTTTTGGTCATGAAAAGTTTTAAAAATTTTTTAACCAAACTCAAATACAATAAATTCTGTGTTTTTCAATAAGTCGTTCTCATCAGTTACAAGCTAAAACGCGGGTGCGATGTGATGCACTCTGGACTAAGGGAGGAGCAGAAGAGCTGATGAAGCACTGGTGAGAGTTTCCACGTAATCTTTGTAGTCGCTGCCAAAGTAGTGCAGCAGCAGGTAGTTGAAGATTCCCACGGCGCACATCAGGAACAGGAAGAACAGCACGCGTTTTCCAAACAGATAGCCTGGGGTGCTACACGCAAATAAAACATTTATTAAACTGGGCCTCGGAGCATCGGCACAGTGGAGCGCACAGTGGATCGCTTGGGCTCACTTACCTTTGAGAGGTTTGGCCCATGTACCCGATGAAGTACTTCTGTCTCACTAGGAGGTAAATGATCCCAGCAAAGGCAGCAGGAGCTTCAAACAGAGGGAAAGGGGAAACAAATAAGATCCTGATTGTAATTTCTTACGTAGTTCTTTATAAAAGCATGAGGCCAAAAGTGTGTGGACAAACTGTGTCCGATTCATTGTTTGAGTAGAGTAGAGTTTTTTTCTTGTTACAGGTAACATTATTTCTGTAGCATATAAAGATAAATAGAAAATTTTGTTTTTAGTGATGTGTAAATGTGACCAAGATAGTCACACCCTTGTGTCTTTGTTTGACGATGTTTAATTCATTATTTTTAATTGACAGGGACGTTAAAAACAATAAAAAGCATAACTGCAAAGGTCTATTTTCTCCTGTAATCTGAGGACAGCTTACAGTCATATCTGAAAACACAAGACAAGATGCATTTGACAAAGTAATAAACGTATAAAAATAAAGATTTTAAATGAGTTAAAACGAGTTGTAAGTGAATGGAACTGTGGTGTAGGTAGGTTGTTGAAGGCTGAATTTCAAACCTTTTATTAAGGGTGCATGGAATAATTTAAATACTCGATTCTTTCTTTATAATATGTCTTTATGCATTAAAATTAAAATTATTAAATACTTATTGGGTTCAGGGTGTATTTGCATTGTAAAAGTTAATAGAGGCCATGTGGAGGTTAATACATCCACAGGATGAGAGTTCTGTGACACCTGACTCAATATTTATTGTGTGTGTCGAAATTTCTCACTTTAGACAGTCAAGAAAAACTCAAGTGTTTTGTAGTGCAACAGCTGTGGTTTGAGAAAGACCCTTTCCTGTTTCACCAGTTTCCATTTGCACAAACTAAGTTTGTGAAAACAGTTTTCAGATTTTAGTGGTTTGGCCTAGGCCCTGATCTGAACCCAACTGTGGTGTGAAACCCGTGAAACGAATCTTAAAAGTCTCATTTTGTGTTATAGTGTAAATGATAGTGATTAGAACATAAACTAAGTGGCTGACTTGTTTTTCTGCAGTTGTGTTCAATAGAGGCTGCGCTTTACACTAAATGATTAATGATTACCTTGACTGAGACACAGACCAGCACACCACATCACTGCCAGGAAGGTGGGATAGGCATCCATGCAGTTACGGCTGGAAGAAGCAAAAACAAGAACCACACTTAGGACATTTCAAGGAAGTCACCTGCAACGAGTCTAAAGCAATCATCCTCAGTCTGCCGCAGAGCGCGCAGTGACTGACACGCCTCTTTTTACAAGAGCTGTTAGGAAGTGTAGTCATGGGAATAAAAAAGCGTGTGAGCCACAATGTCCAGTTTGGCCTTTTAGTGTTAGAAGGAACAATGTTGAAGTGTAAAGCCAGGAAAAAGTGAGTCCACTCACTGCCAATAATTAGTTCACCATGTTGCACAGAACCATGCAGCTTTTTCAGATGATAAACAATGAGAATGAAGATTTTTCATATTTTTGCCATTTTTACTTGTGTGAAACTATGAACTTTTGGCCCTTCAGCCCTTAGACCTTTATATTAGCTGAGGTCAATCACTTTTTGGTTGAACTGCAAAGTTCTCCTGTCCACAGCTGGTCTGACCTCTCGGGGTCACCACGGCCACTATTTGATGGCAGATCAGAGCTGAGATGGTTAGATGATTAACCAGCTGTTCGACTGACACAAAATAAATTGGCAACAACTTTGATAATTGATTAATAATTACAAGTTTTATATGTCAAAAATTCACTTCCACTTTCTCATGTAGAATAACGTTGGGCATCCACAAGGAAGGGAATCGATTTGTGCAGCCGTCTGGTTTCAGGCAGAATTACCTTCATTTTCAAAGGGTCACTCAAAAATCACTGTGCACCATTTCCAAACTGTCTGAACTTCAAATAACCCCCTATTCTGACCATAACTCCCAACTTTATTTTATTCTAATTTCAGTTTTATAAGATTTTGTAATAATAAAGAAACATTACAAGAACAGCTCATTATTAAACTGTCACCTAATGCTTGCATCACATCTGGCTAATGTTTGGACTTTTTGGAAATCCTAACATTTTAGACATGACAGGATGTGGCTCAGATATTTCTTCTTAAAAACAGGAAGCGAATTGCTGCTCATGGAGCAATAGTTATTCAAGCCAAGACTGAGCAGTTAGATCTGTTACAAATACTGAGATATATATATGTCAAAGCCTCAAATAACCTGGACCGGATTAAAAAAAAACAGCAAGACACCAACTAAAACTCCTACAAATGATAATGAGCCTCCAGTCCAGGTTACATATAATAACCTGGACTGGATTTTGAAAAATAGCAAGACACCAGCTTAAAATCCTATAAATGATAATGAGCCACATAACTGAGATACTGCTGGAATACACTTTTCCTAATGGTCATTGTTACTTTTCTAGCAAATATTCAAATGAGGTGTGTACCTGCCTCTCCCCCTACCTGGGAGTTTTCAGGCAAATGAGGACTGCGTCTCAATGGAAGTAATATTTGGGTGAAATGTAAAAACCAAATGGAAAGTTTGTACTGGGAAGCTAAAATAAAGTGAAGTAATTCTGATGTTCTGATGTCATAGATGGAAGTAAAGCGACTTACTTGGCACAAGACACTCGTTCAAAAGCAGAAGGTTGGCTCTTCGGACTCTTGCATTCCCTTTCTACCTTCTGGGCAAAGAATACTTAAAACACAAAACGCATTTATTTAAAAAGGCAAGAGAATAACAGAATAAGAATAAAAAACTACAACTGACTTCAGTTATTTGTGACAGAAGCAGCTTCTTACCGTTCTGAAGTACGCTGATGAGGGTGACGATGACCAGGAGGTAAATGTTTTCCACCACTTTGGTGTCCATGATCACCGTGTGAGCCGTGAGTCTGACGGAGAAAGAAATGTGCGTTTATAGTCAGTCACAGAGCATAAACCTGAGCTATCTCTCCGTGACATCCCATCACACCTCCATCCCACACAAACACACACTCATTTGTGGTTTCCCTTTCATGTAAATGATGTCCTGGCTGAAAACAGAGGGGTGCCTGTTACTTCCTCTGTTTGTGTGCGACACTTGCCAGATCTCTCTCTCTCTCTCTCACACACAAACACAAACACACTCACACACATAGATGCTGACAGTTTCATGTGGTACAATTCACATGTTAAGAGCGCGTATGAAAAGTATTCATTCCCTTTGGCCTTTTTTTACACTGAACCATGGTCGATTTATTTTGGTTTCTTCACTGTGATCTTCAGAAAAACACTGATGCAGTGAAAACAGATCTCTACAAAGCAACATATCATTGAAAATACTGGATTTGACAGGACGTGCCATCGATTTGTAAAATTATTCATGTTCTTTTTTTGTGACTGTGAAAAAAAGCTGCTGTTATTTTCTTTAAATGTCTTCTGCTGTGCTGGATGATTTTTATTCCTAATCACTGTATCAATAACAAGCTATCACAATACAAAAACTGTGTTTTTGACATAAAAATGCTGCATTTGCATAGAAGCACAAGGATGAGAAGCAAACATTTATACAGTGCGTTGAATGACATTGAAAATAGTATTTGGAAAATTGAAAAAGGTATTTTCCACTTCCCTTTTCTTTTTATTTAAATTTTATTTACTTTATTTGAATACTTGACTGTTTAAATATAAATTTGATATGTGTGCAGTGAGTTTTGCTGACTAGGCCTTGCCACAGTCAAACAGCACCTGCATGTGCTTTTGAAAGGTAATACAGCTTCCTCCCAGCTTTTCTTTCCCACATATTGGACAGTTTGACTATGAAGTGAATCCGAGAGATGACAGACACAGAGAGAACCAGCAGTGGTTCTTGTACTGTGCCTTGGGTGAACTGTTCTTCATTGCCCCACTAAAACCACTCAACCTACGCTTCAACATTTATAACTCTAAAAAAATACAAAACATATAAATAATACTTATAGATATCAAAATTAATTAACAACAATTTGCATATAAAGACATAAAGACTTGAAAAGTGCACAAATAAGAATGCTCTACATTACACAAAAGGAATAACATATAAAATATGCTAAACTACAACTGCCTTAACAAAACGGACTTTTCTTGCCTCCCTTCGTTCCTTGGTCCAAACTCATCAATACAGCACTATGACAAATGTCTTCAGTAATTGCATCATTGAATACTTACTGGGTGAGTTCTTACTGGTTTTGCACAAACCAGGAAAACAAAAAAATGTCCTGTATACATTCTTCAACAACACACAGTTGTGCTTCCAGTGGGGGGGACCTGGGGTGATGTCTACAGTCTGCAGCCTTTTGCAGCTGTGTGTCCATTTACACAGAGTGAGGTGGCTGTGAATGTGAATGCCCATTTAGTAGAGTGCTTACGGTAACCCCTTTTGTTGTTGTATCGTTGCTCCGGGAGACAGCACGTGGTCTCCTGCTGGATACCTGCACCAACAGCGTAGCAGCGATCACCGCGACAGACAGCGTCTCCTCATCAGTGCCCCACAAAGACCAGGCCCCCGCCCACGGAAACGCAGATCTCCCCAGGCAGGAGCTGCCTGGACGGGAAGCTACTCAGCTACCGGCCTAACTGATTTTTTTTATTCAGCGATACATTTGATAGGTGTTAGATTACTTTGCCATTGTTGCCATGAGTTGATGTAGTTCATATTAGTGTTAGAAATATGAAATGCAATGCTTGAGCCAGTTGACACAAGTCCCATATGGTCTAGCGGTTAGGATTCCTGGTTTTCACCCAGGCGGCCCGGGTTCGACTCCCGGTATGGGAACGAACGTTTTGTTAACTCGAAGCGTGTATGTTAATATTTAACGATTTTATAGTGTCCAAGTTATGTTATTTTAATATTATTTATATATGTAATATAAAAACTAAAAAAAAAGGCTTAACAATGTACTTTAATATCTGCTGACGGAACATTTGTACTAGCTGGACTTGCATCAAATATCGTGTTGATGTAAAAAAATCTTTAATTTTCTCTTTTTGCCATTTTAAGGACGGGTTGCAAATTATATTTTATACCACCTGCCATATATAGTTTTTGCCTCTTAATGATTTTTCTTTGATTTCAGGAGACAAACATTTCTTTACAATGCATTTGGAATATGGAATGACTTGAAAGACATCCGTTATGAAAATAGACTATTTATTGCTCCATGAGAAAGCTCATATGGTGAACAATTTTATTATATACAAGTACACACACCTTGGTAATTGTTAAATTTAATCACAAAATAATAGCAAAATATATAACTAAGTTGTCTAAAGTGTTTCTTAAATGACACTAAAAATATATTTCCTTAGTATTTGTCAACATAACACAACAAGCAAATGGCTTTAACTGTAAACATGTTTCATACAGTACATCTACACTTCAAAGTGCCAAACATTATATTGTTATTCATTATACATTGCTGATAATATTCAAATTATCAGCAACATAAACAGAGATTTCATAATTACAAACTACTGAGCTGTAAAAACTCCTTCATGCAGTAAAGACTGATGTATTCATTTGAAACCCTCACAAATCCCTTATCAAACCATTGTTTGGTTTTGTGGGGAATAAGGATGCTGTTAAAAGTATCATTTTTCCCAGTCTAATGCAATTTTTAAGAAATAAAAAAATTACAGTTTGGATTTAAAAAAGTTTTTATTTAAATTAACGTCCCGAGTGGCCTATGCTGCTTAAGTAAAAGCACCACAATGAAAACATCAAATTTAATGCTATCATTTATTTAATCATAATGAATTGAATTAATTGATCTCATGCATGTCCAAAATTAAATGTGAATACATAGTCACACTTCTACTGGTCAAAGAACACTGATGGTAGGTCTCACGATTCTAAAGCAATTATAATTAAAATGAAAGATCTTGCTTTGACATGTCGGATGGTAGATATTTCAGTATGAATCATAAATCATATGTACCCTCCCTCAAATGTTGTGTTAATCAATTTTAACATTTAAATCAATGTGCCATGATTCCTACTAGCAACAGAACTGCTGCGCTCTGACACGAGGGGAAACACCGGTGTCATTTCTTCTACAGACCCAAGATCAAACTTTGTCCACAACACCACTTAAAGATTAGATAAGGGATATGCTGCCTACTGACCTTAAGAGTCCAGGTATTTTTTAATGTTGGAACTGATGGCTAATAAAATGCAATCGTACTAGTAAATCGGGGCAAACTATGAAACAATAAATTTTCCTCAAGTCAATGTGCTTGTGACTTGCAGACTAAACCTACAAATCTTACATGAACATTTCAAGTGCACTGAGCGCCTCAGTCTCCATCTCCACCAGCCTATGAGTCCCAGCCTGTGAGAAAAACTCATCTAGGAAGTTGTCATTGTTGGGCCCGCTTACACAAGTGTCCGTCTGTGGTGCTACACCAGCAGCATTAACCCCACAGTCCAGTTGTTCGACTCCTTCTTGTTTGCTGGCAAGTATCTCCAACAGGCTGGTGCTGTCTGGTGACAGGTTGCTGGCTGTTGTTGCCGGTGAGAGCAGGTCTGAGAGGAAGTCGTCATAGGTGGAGCCGGTATAGGTACTGGAGGTGACGGTGTTGGGAGAACTGAGGTCAGTGCTGTCTGGGCACAGGCTAGATCCCTGGCAACCGAGCTGTTTGTTCAGCTTATCAAGCTTCTTCTTCTTTGCCTTCAGTTTCTTCATCAGCTTGTATCTGAGGATTTCAGTCTTGCTGTGACTTGGAGGAGCTTTCAAAGACAAGCTGCCATTTTTCTTTGAGGAGAAGGTGACAGGAAGACCCTTTTCCACAGGCGTAGGGAGTGACGTGCCAGACACCGCCACTGCTGTTTTTGTTGGTGACTTCTCAGGTTGAGAAGGGACAGGTTGAACCTCATCTGATGTACCTCTAAGAGGGGCAGGAGGTGGGGGCAGAGACTGAGCGTTCACGCTCTTTGGACGGAATGCCCCGTACATTTCTGCAGCTTTCAGCGGCAGACCTTCACTGTCCTCCGTCTTGAGCAGTGGTTTAGGGAAATGTCCTCCAGGAACCTGCTGTCTTCTCACAGGGTTGGGGGTAGAATGAGTGGGAAGAACGGGTTTCACTGGTGTCACTGTGGTGGGCGTGTGAGTGGGGGTGACTTTTGTAATGGCCTTGTGACCTTGGTTTACTGGATGTTTGCTGAGAAGGAAGGACCAACGATCTATAGTTGTTGGCTTTGTGAGAATATCCTGATTGGCAGTTGAAGATGCAGGGGATTTTTGCTGGGCAGTTTCAACCACGCTTGGTGTGTTGTCCTGACCTTCAACCACGCTTGGTGTGATGTCCTGAGCTTTAACCACGGTGGCTTTGCTACTAGTTACCGTGGAGCTCTTAGAAGGTGCAGGTGGTGAAATATGTGGATCTGCTTTTGCTGAGGCTGTCTTTTTTCCTTTTTGCCTACTAACAGTTTTGCTCTTGGTAGTTCCTTTCCCTCGCCCTCTCCTGGCAAAGGGCACATATGTTGGATCACTAGAGGAGCTATCCCTGGACTCTGGGTCAGATGAGCTGGAGGTGGTGGCAACCTCAGCATCAGAACCACGACATGTTTCACTAACACTGGAGGAACTATCCGGTGCCGAATCAGGAGTTTCATTTTTATTGGAAACATTCAAATCTGGAGTTTGTTCACTGTCATTTAATGGCTTCGTATCTGAATCAGGATTTATTTCCATTAGAGTGAGGGTAATAATGTCATTATGACTAAGGCCCTTGAAGGTGTCAAGCAGCGTTGTAGAACCTATAGATGTGTCCATGATGCTGCTGTTGTCTTCAGATGGTGAGAATGCACAGACAATGTCAGTGTCATTGTGAGGGATGAGAGGAGACTGATCTGGGGTAGAGGCCGAAGGTTCATCTCCCGTTACATGTTTCTCATTCAGAATATGGTCTTTTGCATTTTTTGATGGGGGACAGTCTTCAAAAGTGCTGGAGGGAGAACAGGTACGAAGCTCTTTATCCTCTTCTACTTCCCAGAAGACAACGTGCATCTCCCGGGGGGGGACTGGGAGTTTCTGATGGGTCTTGCAGTGCGGATGCTTCAAGTCGTCATATTCAAACCAGGAACCTTTAAAAACAATAAGCATATGGTTACAACAACAGCATGTATATACTTAGAGCCAGGAAGGATCAAGATTCCAAAGCAAATTCTTTCAAAACCAGTACTAATTTTTATCTATTCATCACCTAAGATGATTTTCCTGTTCAGGGTCCGAGTTTTCATTGAGCAAAAGATGGGGTACACACTGGACAAATCACTAGTCTGTCTGAGTTCACATGTCTCAAGCATTTGACATGTGAACAGGAGAATCTGGGGATTGAACTGCTGAACCTGAAATTAGTGGACAATGTGATCTAACCCAGAATCATTTGCCATTGCTCTGATTAGAGGGCAACTGCACTGCCCCAGGAGATATTATGCAGTCAACATTACCACATTTTTCCTTCTCGATCACGACCTTTCCGCTGCCGGGTTGTTACTACTACAAATACAATTACTGCTACTTTTAAAAAAATTGACATAAACAAAGACATTTTCTGACATCAGTTCCCCTTCCAAGACAGAAGAACTGCATGGGGAGAAATGGTTAAATATGATCCAGACTAATCATATGGATAAATATAGAACGATGAATTAAAAATATTGACAAAATCTAAGCTAACACGCCTCTGATAAATTCTGGATAAATGTCTAGAGACCTACAAAGTTACACAAACTGTCCAGCAGAATGTGCTGTTGGCAAATTACAATGTACAGGAATAAAAATAATCTTATATGTGAAACCAAGTATACATATAAACTGTTTGTATGTCATGTAAGTAAAGAAAGGTAATACAAACAATATAAAATACATACCATCAGAATCAAAAATCCAGGTGACAAAGTGCTTGAGTTGGTGGTTGTACTGTATGACAGTGGTTACCGAGTAGCGTTTCCCTTGAAAATTGAAGGTGTAGTTTTTGACATCATTGTCAGGAAGACCCTCAACGAAGTGCAGCACAAACACTGGAGGCACACTAAAGACAAAGGAAACAACAGAGGAACATTAATTGTTGAGGTGGGAGTTTTCTCTGAATATTAGAAAACAACTTGTATAAGGCAAGAGCAAAAGAAGAACATAATCTGTGTGAGCCAATTCTCCTGACTTACATATTTAAATGGATTAAAAATCCACTGTTGACACTCCAAACTAACTGCATTTTGATCGACAATGAAACTCTTTACTGAATAGGCTAGTCATTATAAAAGCTTTAAAAAATAAATAAACAAAAAATTGAAACATTAACAGCTGAACAGAACATTCTCACCTCTCCAGAATCATAGTCCTCCTCTGATTTTTCTTACAGCACGTGTTGCACGGGGCCAAGTGAACTGCATGAAGTGGGTCCCAATCAGGGACAATATTTGTGAAAGTTGGAAGAGTTTTCATAACCCTAAAAAATACAACATAAAAATATATTTAGATTTTATATAGTTTCTTTAAAGATCAGATTTAAAACAAGGAAAAAAAGGTACAGAATAATTTTCCAATGTGGTTTTCACATCAGCACAGTATATCAGTGTGTAATATTTGGGATAAGATAACCAATAATTGTAATATTTATTTGTTAGAATTTAAAATAGAGCCTTCAGTAATAAAATCGATTTAACTGTAGTAGCTGTAGTAGGGATAATGTTCCCAATAGACAGCAGATTGATCTGCTTTTCTGCCCTCCAAAGGAAATGTACATCTGAAAACATTTTTGTCATCCATTCTCTAAAATTTGTGCTAAAACATTCAGCACCGACAAAAGCTACTTTGAAATGAGAGTTAACAACACTGGAGTTCACTCGATGGAGCCTCACGCAGACATTCTGTGCTTGCTGTTCACGCGACTCATGCACTGATGTGAACCAAAAGAAAAACCTCAGTTGACTTATGATCAAGGCCTTTTGATATGCAAGGAGCACAGTGTCCATAACGGGTAACCACAGAAAACACATTACTTCACACCTGAAGTTTGCAAAACAGCAATGTGACGTTACACAATCTCAATATGAAAACATCAGGGCAGTGGGGAGAGCTTTATTGCCTCTGGGTCTGGACAGTTTTTCAATTCAATTCAACTTTACGTAATAGCGTCAATGCACAACAAAGTCATCTTAAGGCACTTCACTTCTTAATTTTCACCATGGGGGGAAAGTAATTTCCCTAATTTGTCAAAATGTCTTAGAGGACAATGTCAGGGTGGCTGTCTACCAACTCAATAGTTCTAAATATTAAAGTAAATTCACCAAAAGTACCCAGTTAGCATTTAGATGTCAACATAGTAAAGTAAACACCAGTGTCCAAAGAAAACAGTGGCGCTGGAGACGTCTGTAAGGGACAATGACCTGAAATTCTTTTTAAATGCCGTGCAGGTGACGAAAATTCTACCAGAAACGCTAGTTTGAAGTTACTGCTACCAAAACTCCACATGCAGCTTCATACTGCAAATGGCTTTACTGGACATGTTTTTATTTTAATCACCAAACATTTTCTTAATAACCAGAACTTAATGAACTTAGACTTTTGAGCCATTACTAGAGATCAATCAACAATCTGCTGTTTACTTCACTTATTAAATGAGCCAGTGTGAAGACATTAAGGCAAAAACAATGATTATAAAGAATATAAATCAACTTGTCTTCAATGATCATTAGTTTTCTTTTTTTTTCCACCCACTACAAACAATCTGAGGCAATGTTGGCACCCTTCCAACTCCTTATAAATAGTCACCAATGCTGTTGTACGCAACATCCCACTAAAATAATTACTTTATACTTTATTATTCTGAAATACACAAAAGCTCCAAAGCAAGTTTAGAATCTGCCAAACACAAAATGCTTAAGAGAAACAGTCAAACGATAATAAAATTTTAGAACCTACCTTTCTTTTGAAGAAGTTTTACATTCACTGCATTTGAACGCCCACTGGAAGGTTGACTGGAACAGAGGCTCCACCCAGGAGTCCATTGACAACAGAAGCGGAATAGCAAACACTGGAGTCTCCCTCTGACCTGTTAGAGCAGTTAGAGCATCGTCACAGATACAAGCACAAACAAAAGCTGCAGTTACATTTTTAAACTAATATAACCTGCCAATAAGAGATTGGTCAAGATTTTAGACTTCATGCATTCGACCCACTGGCTTTGTGTAATAAGCCTCTTCACTGTTTTCTCCACCATTATCCCCCTGTGCATTCAGTACTCAAAGAGTAAGAACAAGAAAGAAAGTTTTCCCACTTCAGTATTCTATAAATATTTAGCCTCAACAAGCTGAGCTAAACCCAGAGTTTGCATGTTCAGACCTGTCACCTTGTGTTATTATCCGATGATAATGGTCGCTTAGAAATTTCAACATTAACTCTTGCCTCGAATACTATAGAGGGAATCATGACTGTGTGCCAGTGAGATTCCAAATATGTGAAGCGTGAACAGCACCAACACAAGCAGGGGAAAAGCGATTAGGAAAACTTGGAAAATTAGGTATTTTAGTTGAGCCATGTATAACCTCTGTGATTATATCCTACAAACGCAACTTGCCAAAACAAGACAGAGCACAACTTTCAACATTTCTTTTCTCACTGTAATCTCTTTGGCAAAACGTGATATTAAGCTTTATGAAATCTAATATTCATGAACAAAAGGCTTGAGGGTTCCTGGGAGCGCCGCGTTGTTTAGTTTGAAATGCATTTGCTCAGACATCTCTCGCTTGCTTGCAGTAGCTTGGCACAATTTGCATATTGTTTCTGATCTGACGCTGGTTTCCCCATCAGTGCTGGTGGCTTCAAAAACACGCCAAAAAAATATTATAATTCTATATAGCTATTCACTTGTTTTATATCTACAGGCTGTTGTCCAGCTGTGCGTGACAGTCTGTTCTTGCTGCATCAACCTCTGAGGAAAAGTACATATTCATGAAACAGACAAAACCACAGCGGACCAATACCCAATTTCAATATTAACCTTTTGGTTGTTTAATCAATGTATTGTAACGTAGGAAGAAATTATGCTGTCAAATTTGGGTTCTGCTACTTTGGATACTCTCAAAACCACCAGGAGAAAAAAAAAGAGCAAGAAAAAAAACAATAAAAGGGGAACTCAAAGATTTCTTGTCATTCTAATCACATGTAATAATGTATTAACATAACAGGACAAAACACAGTGCAAATAAAGCTAACGTGTGACAAATAGCCAAACAAGAAATTTTCTTGTTACACTTCGATGTGTTCACACTTACTGACTGCCACTAACATGATCTATTTAGTTTGGCGTCTGTAAATGTATGTCTTCGGTAACTTCAGAGCTTACCCAGTTTACAATGCAGCTTGGGCTGCAGGAGGCTGAAGATCGACATCCTGAGATTCTGTAGGTCTGCATTGGCCTTTTGGAGCACATGATTGTGGACCCTCAAAGTGTCATCTACACAAAATTAGGAAATATTAATTATAGTAATTAAAAAATAGATTTTTCAGACAATGAGAAATGCACATTTTTCTAAATGCCAGGATAAATTTACAATAAGATGGTCCAAAAAATTTTAACTAACAAACATGTCACACTTTTTGGAGCCAGTTGAGATTTGGTCAGTTAAAAGTGTTTGTACATAGCAAACCACTGTTTTGGTTTCATGGAACCCGATCTCTGTGTATTCAAAAGTGAAAATATCTGCCTCTATCTCAATACAGTGGAGCAAAGTTATATTGCTGCTATGTTTTTAAATATTTTAATCTATTTGACACCACACTCATCCCATATGGGCACCTCGGTTACAATTGGTGGATATCGTGGCGATGGATATTCTAAAGCCCGACTAACTTGAAACAAAACAATCTGCAAGGCCAGATAGCACTAGGGGAACAGAAAGAAAAAACAGAGATGACTCAGCCCTTTGGTGGCATTAGCTTTTTTTTTTTAAGATCATTGCAATTTTTCTAAAAAGAGAAAAAAAGAGCAACATACGCAATAAAACACATCTTCTGTTAGTTTTAGATCCAGTTGTGCAAAAATTAAAATACCACAGAAATAATAGATACTACAGACTGTTGCACTTACATTTCACAACACATATGGTGCAGGTGATGTTTTTAACTTACCGCTGCCAGTCTGTTGGTGGGCCTGGATTTCAGCAGAAATGTCTTCATATTTTTTCATCAGCTGCCAGACAGATGCCCGCTGAGGCTCATCTTTAGGTTTAAAGTTTCTTAGGGTCTTACAGTTTACCAAAGAGATAAGAAGTGAGTCCAGCCAACACAGGTTGTCCCTGTTACTCCAGAAAAGCTGTTTGGGGACAGATACGAGCTTCTCGGACTCTGGTAACAAGGTACAGGACAAATCCTCAGTTTTTGATTCAGTGCTGCCTGTGTCCTTACATGTGGCAATGTCATCAG
This sequence comes from Channa striata, assembly GCA_033026295.1. Classification (NCBI taxonomy): domain Eukaryota; kingdom Metazoa; phylum Chordata; class Actinopteri; order Anabantiformes; family Channidae; genus Channa; species Channa striata. Next base: position 7,925,023 of record CM065182.1, on the reverse strand, counting down.
TTTGTGATTTCTGTTCTGTCCATGCTGTCTGCTTAAAAAGCTGAGTATTGATTTTAGCTGGATAAACGTCCTGTTTTGCGTAGGGAGACTGATTGGAGTCCAGACTGCTGGTCAGCACCCCAGGATGACTCTTCACCTGCCCTGAGTCATCTTCCACCTCTAACTGACTGCAGTGAGGAGCGACCACAGGCTCATGCGTACAATTGTTCAACATGGCTTCTGATGAGCTCTGTAGGTGTCCACCAGTGGCCGGACACAAGGGAGGAGAAAAATCTTCTGTACAAGCAGGATTATCTGGTTCTGGAACATCCTCATTTTTCAGTGATTCCAATCCAGTTGTCTCTGCATTTGAACAACCTATCTCTTCGCAGACTCCATTCACCATTTCACTGCCCCCATTGACGGTTGCATTTTGGCCATTACTGATAGTGTTTACATCACATTGCTTTGCTTGGCCAATAGGTGTGTCTGTAACACTTCGCACACCAAAACTGTCAAGTTCACTTGATCGCAGCCGTTTGGGTGAGCATTCAATCTCCTCTTTTTCCAATGTCACAGGATTTTTTCTTTTGCAACTAGTAGTGGACTCCAGAGGAACCAAGCCAGCTAAAACATCTTCGAAGGACCGGCTGACCAGGGGGAAGAGGCACTGCGTGGGAAAAGTTGATATGGCAGTTAAAAAAAAACATGACACATGGCTGTTCAGCCAAATGTAAGCTTGAGTGTGAGACAGCAGTATAAGGAGACTCACCTGTGGGTTTGTGCAGAGGGTGATCGACTCCTGGAGGTTAATGTGGTAAGAGCGCAGAGCATAATTTAAGCCCTTTGAAGTACACCAGGGACAATACTCCAGTGATCCAGCTCTTTCCTGAACCTTAAAAAAACAAAAACACATGTATTAGAAAAGTTTACAGGCGTTCAAAAACTAAATGTATCAGAACATTTAAAGCTAGATAAAAGGTGTACTTAAACCATTCACACATTTGTGTGTGTATGTATGTATGAATGAGCAAATGAAAAGCTAGACTGTAAAGTGCTTTGGATAAAAGCACCATATAAGCAGGCATTTACCATATGTAGAGACATAAAGAAATAAATAAATCTATTTTACTGCTGTATTCAATCTCCTTACCATCAATTGCATTAGTTGTCTAATTCATCCATTGCAATGCTTTTTAATTCATACACTTTGGAAACTAGGAATATTTTTAAGTATAGAATATTTTTATAAGAATGTTTTTTATTTTCACATAAGTAAGAGTAAAAATACTTTAAAATATCTATCAGGGAAACGTTTTAAGGTTTGCACTTTTGTAAGCGTAATCTAGTGTGACCTAGTGTGAGATTTCTGCTCATCAATAAAAGTGAATGGCAGTAAAGTGAATTAAAATGTGATAGAATAGCACATCTACAATTAAATTTGTGTATCCATTCATAGTGAATCATTAGCAAACCATAACAAGACTAAAACATTATTTCCTTTTAAATATTAAACTCATAGAAACAAAAGAAATGTATGCAGTAAAGGTGTTTCAAAGTTTGTCATTCAGTTTCCCAACAACCTATAACAACCAATAATATTTTTTTTGACTTGTTACATGATTTTAGGCTTAGAGCCTATTAAAATACTTTCGCCTTTTACCAAAGATTTCCATTTGTGCTTTGTTTTCTTTTATTAAATTTGGATTGGTACTGCTCAGTCACAGTATTTCTCAAATATAATTCAGCTTTGCGCGAGTGACAACAGTGGGAGAAAAGCATGAGCTTTACTGACTTTTCCCAAATACCCTGCCAGTGGTGAGGCCAAAGACCCCAAACCACTATCTTCACCAGTCATTGGCAAACCACCGCTGCTCATCTGGTCCACAACTGTCCAGTGCCATTCAAAAAATACTACCATGTCACTGCAACCTGGTTCACTTCTGAAAGAGCTGAAGAGAAAAATATAGATTCACATAGGGCATGTTATACATTTATAATGGTACAGGGAAAAATATTCCAATTCACGGTTGGGCTATAACAATACTACAAGCAAACTACAAACAACACAAAAAAAAATTGTCAACCAAGATTTGTCTTGTCCTTGTTTCTCTGTAGACAGTGGTAACCATCACAGGATAACTGTATATGCACAGAAACATGTTACGCTTCGTTACAAGCCAGTATTGTTGCTAAAATTGGATTTACATAACCATCACCTTAATTGTATGACATGTCTTGATTTATCAGCTGATGTATACAATGCATCTGCAAAAGTGCAATTACAATTATATTATTATCTATACAATAGGAAATGTTTGGAACATTTTCTTTGTTGTGCTGCATGTGAGCTTAGTTATGCATTTCAAGTTTTCATTATACAACACACTACTCCATGTTTATCTAGACTTTTATGCTAATTTGATTACGTCATGAAATAACTACTTAAAGTATTTGTAATATATATTTTTTGTTAACATCGTTATGATTTTAATTTCATTCTTCCACTTGTGTTGAAACACAGAAATCCAGGTAACTTAAATGTAACGACAAATATGGCATTAAAAATGTAAAAAAAAACAAACGCTTCGCATGAAAAATTGCTTCACATTTTGTGTCCGACAGATTTTGGAGACAAAACATAAAGCTAAACAAACGGATAACGCGCTAAATAAGTTGCCACGTACAAAAGCTGAACGAAACGTTTTTCAGCTTTAGACAATTATACACACTCGTAGCACATGCTAACGTTAAACATACGAACACGTGAAACTGTTTAAGATCCACAAAACATATACTGACGCTATAATGGTTCATTATTAATACAGTCGATCTTTGTCTTTGGATTAACTACATTAACAGACCACCGTGCACTACGTTAAACGAAAAGCCACTGAAGGTTAGTATGCTAACGTTTTAGCATATAGCCAGGCATTGCTTTCAGTTGCGGCCAAATCGCTTTTTTCCCATTTTAATGAATAAAACCATACATACCTTAGCAAGTTTTAAATTATAGCTAATATTACGGTGCTGATCGGTGAACTCCATCATCACAGAGGTGCATATATTCATCTCCGTCCGCAGAATGAGCCCATGTGCATATTCTCTTCAATTCGTGTCGGAAACGTTCTTTTTCCGCTCGCCGGCCGTTTGTGCAGCAGCATTTGTCTTCCCCGTTCTGTGACGAACAAAGGTTCCTCTGGCCCCCAGCTGGTGGTTCTTGGGCACTGCAGCAGTTTGTGCTCAGTTATTGTTCACGCTGGCGCTGCACGGTCTGCAAGGCACTGCCCACGGAGCCAGTGCTAATAATGGGATATGAACAAAAACGCCTTAAAAGATCATATGTCATAAATCACGTTTGTAATAAGGGCTGCTATTGTTTATTGGTTGCATTCTGGCCAATGCCCATAGTTCGTTTAAATGTTATGTAATTATAAATGTCAGAATACATTTTAAATTTACTTTTAATTTTCCTTAACTTTTTGTATTATTTATGATTTTTGGCTTCGTTATTGAGCTAAAACGGAGCTACATTCTTTGTATTTATGCACACTTGGATAGTAATACAGATTTTTTTAAATTGCACCTAAATATTTTAGAAGAAAAATATATTGCTTTCATGTCCTGGATTTGAAAGTGCCATACATGAAACAGTCTAAAAGTAGCATAAAAATTATAGTCAGTTTAACTAAAATTCAAATTTTCAATTTTAATGTTTGGATTGTAGGTCAACTGACTCCTATATAGTAGTATTAGTGACAACAATGATGACAATTATCATGATCATTATATTGTAATATTATTCTTATATTATTATTATTATTATTATTATTATTATTATTATTATTATTATTATTATTATTATCTTAGTGGTAATAGTAGTAGTAGTAGTAGTGGTTGTGGTGGTGATTATGTGCAGCACTTTAAATTTGCACCTGCCCATCATATTTCAGCAGGCAATGCATTTTAACTGGTTATTTAAGCAGGTTGTTTAAACTGATACACAAGAAAAAAAAAAAAACAAGAAAGGACCAATGAAAAAAATCTTTTGAAGAAATTGATTGACAGGTTATGCAACAATAAGTCACTTCAGATACTTGGTATTTAAAGCATTAGCGTGTATCGATTCCTCCTTCAGTCTGAAGTTTACTTTAATCATAAATAAGATGAATATATTTATAATGTATTTATTCAGATGTGTTGAATCTGATTGGACAGACATGGGTTGGGGATACATATGTCTCTCTGTCTGATTCTGTACAGCCCAGCTTTCACACCCCCTGCTTTTGTGCCCCCCCTCCACAATCCACACACAGAGCTATAGACTTGCACACACAAATCTCTCTCCACCCAATCCCGCCTCTTGCATATGCCCTCCTCCCTTAAGCCCCTCCTGTATCTGCTAGTCTCCTGTCCTCTATTTTCCTCTTGATGACAAAATGAATTTGCATATTTTTCCCAGGGAGCGCTCATTAGAATGCATAAACCGGCCACCTCCTAGCCTCATGAGCAGGCTATAGCTTTCTGCCATGGCATCTCCTGATGCAAAATGAGACACAGACAGGCAGCATCACAGGCAGGCAGACATGTGGCCTGACTCTGGGTTGTGATTGGCATTTGGAATCAGTTCATCCTTCCCATTCTTAATTCAAGGATAAGAATAAATTCAGTGTCAGCCATTTTTTCTTTGTTTCTATATTAGCTTTTAAGCAGAATCTTCTCTTTTATATCTCAAATTGCTCATTAAATGTATAGAGAAACAGTCTTGTCCTACATATGTATATTATAATATTATCTTTAGTGAGCATATGGCTACATTTTACAAATCATAATGGAGATGAACACATTCTTCATTTTCGCACCCCACCCCCTGTCAGAACATTCAAACACACAGACAAGCCTTTAAAGTCAGATAATTGCATTATCTCCAGTGTGAGTCTAGTAAGCAAGTCATCTGGAGAAAGCACCCTTTCACAGTCATATTATAGTGAGCTGGCTCTCTCAATAAACGCTTATTTCTTCTCTGTGTATTTTGCCCTAATGGTAATGCTCAGGTCAACAGGTCACAAAAATCTGAATATTACCTAAAAGAAATGTGAATCTAAATGAAAATGTATAAATCTTTTAATATTTCTATAAATTGTTGATAAATTGATGATATGATTATATATATGGTATGATAAACAATGTTCTGCAAGTTTCTTTAGGTGACAACATATAAGGATTTAATGGGTATTCACTCATGTATTAAATTCTAATATTTATTAATGGTAGCTATGGCAAGGTTACAGGTCATCAGACTCATACATGTGCACAGCAAATTTCATGTCTGTGTAAGCAGAATTTTAAAGACCTAGTGTTAATCAGTCAAACAAATACAATCAAGTGACCCCCTTGACAGGGCTAATATGAACATTGACTTTTTGGTAGATATGAATGAAAGGGAAAGTCTCTGAAAACCCTATATGAGAGAAGATAAAGTGCACATTCTGTATAGTAATTAGTATGAAACTCTGAAATAACATGATATTTGTAGTCTTAGAAGTATAGTAGTTAGTAATCTGGTTCAATACAACTTGCAGTTGCATTGAAAGAAATCTATTACCTAATCTTGATCTTGATCTCTTTATATTGTATGGCTGGCAATAAGACAATTCCTTAGAATAAATGGGTTCTACATTGCTAAGTTGTACTCATTTATGTATATTGTAATATAGGGCTTTAAACCCTTTGTTGCAGACCACAGTGTGTGTGTATGGGGGGTTATAAGTAAAAGATCCTCTGCAAAAATGTATATATGGGACCTGCAATTACCAAGTGTTTGAATATATTAATGCAAATCAAAGTGTCCACAACCAATGCATCACTATCTGTCACCTAGAACACATCACTGTTTCACTATAAAAATAACAAGCCCAAATTATTCTAATCAATTCAGATTTATTTTTACATCCCAGTATCACAAATCACACACAACTCACATATGGGAGTCTGTCATTAGACCCCTGACCAAAAAAATCTGTTACTGGGGAAAAAAAGGCACCTCAAGAAAAGCAACACAGGAGGGATTCGTCTTCCAGTACAGACAGACATGCAAGAATCGTTGCCTTTCTTCTAAAATTTGTTTAAACAAAGCAGTGGGTATTTGATCTGTCGATCAGCTTGCTTTATTTCAATCAGCTACTATCTATGAAGCCTATTAAAATGAGGCAACATAGCTCACATAAAGTGCTGAGAAAAATAAATGATTAATATGAAGCATCGCAACTGTACCAAATAAATTAATTTATCAGGACTGGATGTCTGTTACTCATTCTTAACCTTTTATAAATTTTGTGTTTAACATTTCACTCAGATAAATACTTTTATATTAACTTTGTCTACATGTTGCAAAAACAGATTAATGAGACTTTTTGCAACTCTTTCAGGTAGTTAATTAATGTAACATTGTTTAAACAAAGCAAATGAATCAGTGCTGAGTTCCAATTGAAAATGTGACGTTTATTCAACATTAAACATAACGACCACCTTTTAATGTGGTAAGTGAGTATTCAACATAGTGATATATAATAACATTTTGCCATCTGGAGGCTCATATGTAAAATTAGCTGTAATGCAGAATGAGTTCCTGCCAAACGTCATTATATTTTACAGATGTCCCGGAGAATAAGTAAAAATGTTGACTCAGTCGGGTTAGTGTTCCCCCCCCTCAAAGGTAGGTTGTCAATACAACTACTGCCAATAAAATCAAAAGGCACCAAATTAACTGAATTATTGCTCAGTTTTCAGTCCAAACACTTTAAAAGTTCACATCCAGTGCGTGAGGATCCAAGATGGGATGCGCACGGCCTCTCGTTGTCTTTTATATGTTATCACGCAAAGTTCTACTCTTGCATTTTCAAAAGCATCGTTTGCAAATAAGCTCACGTGTATTGAGGCTAATGTACAATGGAGGTGGTTGATGAAGACGAGAACAGCCCATCCGGCACGATCGCAAGACATTTCGCAGCCGCCTCGTTCACTGACTACAAGCGCTCCACGTTGTCTCATTCATTTAACTTGCCTAGTGCACACACAGTGCTGCTCAACGTAGTGAATTCAATACTATGGGAAACACGCTCCACTACTAGCAGCTCCGGCGTGTTCGCTCACCAATGTTTTTGTATCCACGCGCCCCGCAAAACTTCAGTGACGTTTCACAAAAGACAACCAATGGGACCTCGTCTTCTATTAGGACAATGAAAAGCCTCCGACCAATGAGGGGCGCGCCAGACCGGGCGCTGGCCAATGGCGTGCGAGCCCCGCCGAGAGTAATGTTAGAGAGCTGGAGAGTGAAGACACTGCGTATCGCCTGTGTTCGCTCACACACAGCCATTGCAGAGCATTGAGATCCAGCGATAGTCCCTAGGTAAGTATCACACACACGAACATTTTAAGTGTCCGTAATGATGCGAACGAGGATAACATTCGTGAATATCCCGCCTGTAGGTTTGCCACAAGCCATTGTGAAACCTTTTCACTGCTTGTGGCGAATTTTATTGCGGGGAAGCGTCAAAAAAACAAGAAAAAATAGCCGGCGCTAAGCAGGTAACGTTACATTACTCTGCCTGGGAATGTGGACCAGACGCTGTGTAAAAAAAAAGGGAAGAAATGAATATTAACCTTGACGAAATTCGACGATTGTTTCAGATTTGGCCAAATACGAATAATTTAGAATATTGGTGTCGTGTCGTTTGCACAAAATGGAGTCGAATCAAACGGTAGTTATCGCGTAAAAATTCCGGAATGTCTAGCGGACAACACGGTTAAGCGACAATGGTAGAAGACTCACCGTTAGCTAGCCATTGGCATTGCAGTGCATTGCAAAGCTGAACGCCTGTCATGCGAAGACCGAGGAGCGTGCGGGTCTTTGCCCAGAAACATGTCAAATTTACAGAAACACTAGAAAAAGAGAGGCCGACTCAAAATACACACGGGCCTGTGTTTGTTTGTCCCAAATCGCCCGAGAAGACGGTGAAAAAATTACCTCACGATCTGCGCTTCTACTGTAATGGCTGACTGTATTCGCATAGGAAACAAGGCAGCGAGGCGAATGGGAAAGCCAGCGACAGAGGCGCAGTTCGCTTCAACTTTTTCTAACGCTGTTTTCTCGAGAAACAAACCCGTAACTACAGCGTGTGACGACGGCAAAAGAAAGTTCAGCCCTTCGCCGTTCGAACGACGCCGGTGCGAGATTTTTCCGCCGCTCGCAAACCCTTGAAATCCGGGCTCGAAGTGAAGTGGTCGCCGCGGTCGCTCTGCCCTCTATTGCGTGCAGTGCAATGGCTGTGCGTTGACACAAAGAGAAGGAGCCATATTCTCCATGTTAGTGGATGAAGACGAGCGGCCATTAGGAGCCTCATAGAAACCAAGTCAGTAGCACAGCCCGCTCATAGACACAGCACAGACCCAATGGATTACTATACGAGGCGGCTAGTGCAATAGGAATCAATCGGGGAAATATTTTGTCAAGATCGCCGACTCTGTCGACATATTTGTCGTGTTGCAAAGCGAACTGGGAGGCGGGAGGAGACATTTGAGGGGGACTTTCTTTCATGAAGAAGGCATTCTCACAAAATGGAAGAAGAAATATTGCTGTCGTTGTTGACCTCCTTTTCCTCAACGAGAGCCTATGCGCCATTACTACTTCGCTCGACGCAGCTTACTTGGGAGTTACAGTAGCGTTTAATAGGGGAATATGAAGGGAAATTAGCAGTTTATAACATATTAGCAATCATGAAGGAATTTTTTTCTACAATAAGGGAAAGGGAGAACTAATGTCGGGGGACTGTTAAATCACATCGAAATGCAGTTTGAAGTGTTTTATTTGCAATAAAGACGTATTTATGTGTAATGTGTGTCTTTCGTGTCAAAGTTATTTGTTTGATTAAAAATGTAAACATATATGAAACGGGGCTTTTACGAAGGCCCGTTTTTATTACAAATGAGGTTTAAGGGTGTTTTTTTTTTCTTTTTTCAAAAACACGAGTCATGTTGTGTTTTTTTTTCTTTTTTTCCAAAGTCAAGTCCACAGTTCGAGTCTCAATACAGGGATGAGATTTATGTTCTGCAGCTGAACTTTCCGACTTTTAAGCTAAAGTGAGACGCTCCGGAAAGTGTTTTTATGGACGTTAATAAGCTTTTCCTCCTTGAATCCTTTATAGCCATTTTTAGTCCGTTTTAAGCCATAATAATGGGAGGTGACCGCGGACCACTAAGTTTTATGTACAGTTGCGTCTGCAGATTGCACATCAGTAAACAGTCATTTTAATCGCATTAATTTGGGCCGGACGTGTTTTTTTTTTTTTTTTAACTTAGCGCAGTTTGACAGCAGTGAGGGCGGGTCACTGAAGTTGTCATATTAATACTAGTGCTCCGTTGCATATTACAAGAACGGGCGGATAAAACGATTTAACGCGACTTACCTGCAACACGTGATTCTTTATATACGTTTAGACTTGTTGAAACATTATTAATGTTTTATTATTGTATAAAACGTATAGTTTTGCAACTTATTCCAACTACCAATAGATTTAATGTATATATTTTTGGAAAATCTCTGCATTCTAATCAATAATTTAACTTTATTTTTATTTTTTTAAGTTACTGCCATCAGGATGGGGAAAGATCCAACCAAACCAAGGGGGAAGATGTCCTCCTATGCATATTTTGTCCAGACCTGTCGGGAGGAGCACAAGAAGAAGCACCCTGATGCTTCGGTTAACTTTTCCGAGTTCTCCAAGAAGTGCTCTGAGCGATGGAAGGTACGAAAATACTGATGGATAGTACAACACTTTTTTTTTTTTTTTTTTTTTTATCTCCCAAATTTAGTTTTTGAAATTTAATAACAATGTCTATTGGTCTTCATCAAAACTCAAATGGAGGGTGTTGTGAAGAAATGCTAAATACTTGTGTACAAAGGGTGTTGCCACACAGAGTACAGTCCTCAAGTTACCGCTCTGTTTTCAGACGATGTCTGCCAAGGAGAAGGGTAAATTTGAAGACCTAGCCAGGCAGGACAAGGCGCGCTACGAGAGGGAGATGAAGAACTATGTTCCAGTCAGGGGAGGAAAGAAGAAAAAGTACAAGGACCCCAATGCCCCCAAGAGACCTCCGTAAGTACTGCAAGTCAACAATTAATGACTTTTAAAGCTTCTTGCATAAGAAAAAATGTCTCATTCTGCAGAGCAAAAGTGAATCATGAGTAACTGACTCATGCTGTACACACTCGATGTGAAGCATTTATGGGGAGATGACAGGCCTTTTTTTTTGTTTTTGTTTTGCCCCCTAGATCTGCCTTCTTCATCTTTTGCTCAGAGTTTCGCCCCAAGGTGAAGGGCGAGAGCCCTGGCCTGTCTATTGGAGATGTTGCCAAGAAGCTAGGTGAGATGTGGAACAGCACCTCTGGAGAGGACAAGCAGCCCTATGAGAAAAAGGCTGCCAAACTGAAGGAGAAGTATGAGAAGGTACAGAAATTATTTTACACATTTACTGGTATGTCTTGTTGTTCTGCACTTCTGTCAAAACACTGTTCTATTAATGATTTAGAATTGAGCCTTGACATTAGTTTAATATCTTTTTGATACCTTGACCACAGGACATTGCAGCATATCGCGCTAAGGGCAAAACAGGCGGCGGGGCACCTGCAAAAGCCCCTGCCAAGGCAGACAAGGACGATGACGACGACGATGAGGACGAGGACGAAGAGGAGGATGATGATGATGATGACGATGATGATGACAAGTAGATGGCAAATGACATATATATATATATATATGTATAGTGGTCATTTTCTTGTTTATAAAGCATTTAACCCCCTTGTACACACTTCACTTACTGAACGGAAAATACGTTAGTATTCAAGGGGTAAAAGGAAAAACGACAAAAAAAAGGCTGTGTATATCAGTTGTTTTTATGCTGTACAGTTTTTTTTTCTCCTTTTTGTATAGTTAACACTACACAAGTATCGTGTCTGTATCCTTCTGCCAGTCTTATTTTTCCCAGTGGTAGCTTGTAGACCACTATCCTGCCTGGTACAGTGTAAAGGGATGGGCTTACAGTATTTACCCTAGCTAGAGGTGCACAGCACATAAAAATGTTCTTGGTTAGATCTGAGTGTTTTCCTCTTTTATTTCCTTTTGTGTGTTTTTTTTCCCTTTTTTTTTTTTTAAATGACATGTTATCAAAATGATGTATCACAGTTGTTTTACTGATCTTTATGTACCACTGTAATAGCAAAAATAAGATAAAAAAAGCCTTGTTTATTGTTGAAATTTAAATTGCTTCTGATGTCAATAAACATTTTTTTTTTAATTAACTGGTTTTGTATTGTGTATAGAAGAGATTTCTGCTGGTTTTCTTTGCCCTGCGGTTAAATGGGTCCAGGTTTATTGGTGAGAGCCCAGCAGTTTGTCTAGTGAACACTAATGTACTTTTCCTCTTGAGTAAAGACTATATAACGTGCCTGGTTTGGATAGTGGCGAGATAAGGGGGATAAACAGCAGCTCGATCTAAACAAGACTGTGTTGTGCTCTAAAACATCAGAACCGCTGAAATTATTGTGACTGGCACAAAACAGATGAGGAAATGATAAACAGTCTACTGCTTCTTGGGGGAAACTATCGCCGCTCAGTGTTAAACATTGAACAGTCATTAACTTTTATCCTCCTCGAGATGAGGCTTGTGTTAACTGGCGTTGCTGTCTACTCAGTAAAGTAATGGTGTATTCACATTATTGTGCCCAGAGACAATTAAATGGAACAGGAACGCGTCTCACAACCCAGGCCCCAATAAGCAGTTCCTATGAAATATGAGTCATTGCCACTACCGTTTAGACAGGCTAGCGTGTGTTGAAGCTCCTTGCCGGTGGTGGAGGTATAGTGAAAATTGTAGTACTATTGTCGGCTCTGCATGCCAACATGCATCACTGACTCTTCCTGTTTTATTTAGATACAGCTGCTTCATCTCTCACGCACACTCTTCGTCCCATGCAGGGCAGGAAAAAAAGACCATTTATATAAGAAGATTATGGGCTTTGAGAAAAAAAAAACCTCCAGTCTACTACGATCTAAACCTAACAGGCACACACACAAACAGAATGTACAGCTGTTTCATACGGAGGGGGTTGGGGGTTACCAACTCTCATTCTGAGAACACAAGTGTTTACAGAAATGAGCAGAGCAACTCTGTGGTGTAAATTACATTGTTGCATATCTCCTCAGCCTTGGCTGAAAGAACGCTGCCTTGATATCATGTGGGCCAGAGGACAGGCAGAGACGGAGCAGGAGTTGACCTCTGCACTGCTCTGATAAACCGCAGCTAGTCCCCGAAGGTGATCTCCTGCTCCCTGATCCTCACTCCCTCTGACGACGCTTGTTTTATCTGTTAAATTTCAATCCAGTGATGACGATGGCCTTGCTGAAATTTCCTGAACCCACAACCTTGGGTTGCATGATGGATGGATTTTCTACATCTGTTATTGCTCTTGAAGGGAGATTACTAACTTGATGCAAGCATATACAATTACCAAACATGTGACAGCTGCAAGCTGCTGTCACTGCTGATTATTGTTTCCCCACTGTCTCCCTGTGCAATATGGCCTAGTTAAGGCAGATTCAGGGGAGGCGGTGAACACAGCGAATGTCTCCTCATCAGCTGTCCCACTGACTGTCCTCTTCATGTTGCAGTGCAAAGGCAGGCTACACTGAAACAGTGGCAGCGTCTTGCGGCTGCTCTCAGCTGTTGATCAGTGCCTGTGTGGGCCTGCACAGACCGGCAGTGTGCATGGACTGAGGCAGGCTTAGCTGCACAGCGCCACTCATGGCTCCCAAAGCCTGTTAATCCCAGCCACCTGGCGTCCACTGCACGTCCCGGCCTCCATCAGTGGTCTCCGGGTGTCACCTAGTGGCGGTGTTTCTGTCTTACAGCAAGACTTCTGATCAAAATCCATCACCAGAGCTGAGCGTGGGAGGATTCTTGAACTGCAGCACATGCCCGGGGGCCCCAGAGATGATCGCCCACAACAAACTGATAAAAAAATGACCAAAAAAAGTCAGAAATTACCACTGATAGTAAAAAAAAAAAAAAAATCATCAAAAAAAGGACATAAATAAATAAAAAAGGATTCAAAAAATGATTCAAACAGTTGCAATATGATCCCATAAGATAAAAACACACCACAGACATTTAAAAAAAATATCCAAAATGCCACAAACAAGAGAAAAAATTTGAAAAGGACCAAAAACATGAACAAATTTCTAAAAAAGCCATAACCATTCCAACAAGCAGACAAACAAAAAATACCAATATTTAAACATATTACCACAAAGTATAAAAAAATATAGAAAAATGACAACAAAAAGACAAGAATGACCTAAACAAGAGACACATGAAGGGCAGAATAAAAGACACACAGAGTGACTAGGATGATCACGTATTTATAACAATTAAAGTAAAATTAGTAAAGCAAAAAGATAAAAGTAACTATCCTTCACTTTGAGCTAAAATTGCATCAGGTCCTTTGAGAAGATTCAAAATGCTGCAGGGTCTCTGTGCATCAGCATTTTTTTCTGTCAATGTTATGGATTTTGGTAGGATGTTTAAACATAATCATTTAACAGAATTATTTTAGTGTACTTTATTTTTTTTTTTGTAAAATTTCTTGGGCAGGAAACCCTCAGTGGGGTAAAATAAAGGTTAAAAAGAAATAATCTAAACACATATCAACAAACAAGTCTGATCATCCAAATAACAGCACATTAGCTGAAGCCGTATGATAAACAACATCATGCCTTCTAGTCTTTTTCTTTTATGGAATTTGAACATTTGAATAGGATGTCAGCTTTTTCTCTCTTGTGCAGCATCTGTCAGGAAATTTGCATTTAATTTCTTTGTAGTCACTGCTGTCTGCACTCGTCAGTGTGCTGGTTAATGCTTACACACACACACACACACACACACACACACACACACACACACACACACACACACACACACACACACACACACACACACACACACACACAGTAAACAGCTAAAGGAGTAAGTCACTTGAATATTGGGTCTTGACTGTATCTTAGTTTGTAAGATTATCAAATGCCTTATATGAAACATGGGATGTCACTAACAACACTCTTTATGTGAAATATAACTAATGCTGTCAAAAATAAAATTAAGTAGGATCACGTCACACTTTTAAAAATAAAAACACGGTAGCGTGAATCAACTTTTTCGTTTGCATCACCTTAAGCAGAAATGAAGGACGCGGGAGGAACAGACAGAGACCATGAGACAGAAATGAGAAGGATAAACCTTGTCCCCTGTGGACGAGGAGTCTGAACTGGTTGTCTCAGTTTTTGTGATGTGGAGTGTATCAAAGAGAACCACCCTGGGCCCTGGGCTTAACCATAAAGGCACCTAGAATATAATAAGACAGTGAGAATAATGAGGTAGAGCAACTTTTATTAAATGTAGACATCACCAGTTATTGAAGAGCAGAGGTGGAAACCTGACATCTTACCACAGAAAACGCTCAGTCTAAAGTCAACACTTCTAACCTGTGGGACGTCTGACCCGGTCTCTATCGGGATGTTTTGTCACTTGATAAATTATTTTTAAATTCAACTGTGGCTTCAACCAGCTGTTTTACCATGATCTAAGACACAGAGACATAGAAAGACAGCAGTGCTGAAATAATGCTCATTGTCCCGAAGTGGGACAGTGAAAACAATGTCTATAGTTAAAGTTCAGATCATTTAATTTCCTGTAGTTGAAAAGGTTGAAATTACACACACATCCTCACCAGCTTCTCTTGGCATCCTCTTCCTGCAGCAGCCCCGGTTGACCCCTATGTATGGAGGTCTTCAAAGGGGACAGGTCTCTCCAGCACCAGGATCAGCTCCTGGTCAAGGTGCAGCAGTCCAGCAGGGACACAGGTGCTGATGTCCCCACTGATGCACGTTTTCCACACTAATTATCCACTGTGCGATAGCCAGCAAACACAGATCCACATGTTCTTTGGCTGAGCTGATGCTGTTGTTCAGAATATACTATTAAAGATGGTTTCAGCAACATGTGCATTGCTGATTAAAGGTATTATTAATTCAGCAAACTTAATATTACTTTACATTATACACTGTTATTACAGAAATAATAAAACCCCTGCTTTCCAAGATTTTATCCGTGTATTACCATTTATTACACTGTATTACCTTGGGATTCCTGTGATATTACTCTATAATGACCAGGCTATAAGTTGAAATGCTACCAAAAAATTATATGTTTGATAAGTCTGATTTTTAATTTCTCTTTTGTTTTTTTTGTTAAAATTTACTTAATTTTGCTTTATTGCTTGTGTTAGACTTTGCACTCAACAATCTATTAAAATGAAACTAACGACTTTTCATGTTTCGTTAGGCGATCAAGTATTTACAGTACTGATCAGGTGATCAAGTATTTACAGTTAAGATCAAATCTTTTCATAAGAGCAGTTCTTGTGTTTTTCCTCCACTATGTCACTCAATATGTGACTCTGTGGATTCACTATAGTTGTGTGTGAGGGACCAATCAGACGCATCGTTTCAGTACCAGCCCACCACTGCACCAATCATACGAGGGCTGATTTCCATCTGGCCTACAGCGTGAGAGTCAACACTGTTTGACTTTAGCAAAGAAACCGTTTCAGATAAAGGTGTGCACAAGGAAAATGAATGCAGATACATTCTGAGATTCTCAGGATGAAGATATTGTCTTGAAGATGATTCTCCGTCATTTCACACAAGTTGAACCCTGTTACAAACCTCTTTGTCCACTAAGTGATGCTATTGCAAAGGACAAAATTATCCTCAGTTTATCCACTTTGTCAGAAGCCGTGTGAATTCTACAACACATCAGAAGAAAATAAGGTCTGTCTGCAAATCTTCACTTCACTGTTTGTCACTGCAAAAGAAGTAGAAGACAAATCTTAAGGTTTTATTAGTAGGACTTAAACCAAGTGCCACAGTTCATGCAAAATGATACACAAAAATCGACAGTATAAAAATGCCAAAGGCATTTTGCTGCACATTGTATGATTTCTATGCTTATTTTAAATCTCATTACTCTTTACTTGGTTAATAAAGTTTCCAAAAAATATGCTGATCAGATGACGCTGGTTAAAATTTTAAACTCAATTAAATAATTGTGTGAATGAATAAAAGACTTTTGTAAATTCTGAGGTTTGTTGATGCCGATTCAATCATCCTGAATATAAGTGTGCTTGAACACCTGTGAAATACAGCTGTAAAGTGTGTGTCATTCATGCTCGCGTGTTTTCAGACAAAGTATTGCAAACGCTTGAGCAGGCGGCAACACAAATGTTCTTGTGAAATCAGATTTGTCAACCTGCACTTGTGTCTGTAGCTCATGAGTCATGCATGTTGTATTCGTGTCTTATTCTTTTGCTGTTTTGAGCGGAGTGTGTGTTTGTGTTTTCTATGTTTTTGCATGAACTATCTGCACAGACTGTAGTGTACTGATGACAGGGCAGAGCCGAAAAACAACGAAAGTGAGGAACACCACGTAACCATGAAGTGTTGATGTAAAGGCAGATAAAATACATACAATTACGTTAGGCGACAACCCACTAAAAAGCAAATGTGACATAAAAATGAGAAACAAATTAAAGGCAAAAGCCACATAAACAGAATTGTTCTCACGCATGTGATGATGCTTCAGAGGGAACTTATTGCTCTATAATCTGCTACAGGTGGTAAATTAGTTTGAGATCTGGTGACGAAAGGCCAGTGTCACACAAATCAAACATCTGGTGATGCAGTCCCATCAGGATCGAATCAAAGTGAACATGAAAAATGACTTTGTGCTGATGTGTCATCTTCTATAAAGCAGGCCCAGTCATGTCAGGACAACGCACTCATGAGTCCCAGATGATAACAACTTCATTGACTTTTCTTTTAGCACCACTAGCAATTTATCCACTAGCAGGTATTTGTGGTTATAATGAAGTAGCTCAACAGCTATTGGATCTCTCGACAGATCACTTTCATCCCTTTACTTTCATCTGCTGCCACTTTTCACTTGATTTTCTTTTCGAGTAAAGTGGATAGGAATTAAGTGACTTCCTGTATATCTTTGGGATCTGTATTTTTTATAGCTTTGACAGGCATACTTATCTTAAAATAATATATTAAGCATATTGCTGTGGGTTCACTGTCATATGGGGAACAACCAAACTCAGGATAAATTTACATTTGCACAGGAAAAACCACAATGCTTAAGGCTGAAGATTTAATATCAGATAAAAATGTTGTAGGCAATTCAAATTAAAAACAATCTTTTGTTTTAGGATAAAACGTGCTACCAAAAGGATAGAATACTAAATAAACAATAGACGGCATTTGAAGACATAAGGAATTTGCTTTTAGTTAGCAGCAGTGTTAAACATCCATTTATTAATCTGTAATCAGTGATATTCTGCATCAGCTGTTCCATTATCCAGACTAACAAATCACACTTGATACGAAAGTGAAATGACAGACGAGTTACTCAGCACTGCTTTAACTTAATATTGAGAAAAGGAGCAGAGTTGATTGGATTAACAGCAAGATGTGGAAGAAGAAAAAGAGGTTGTGAGGAGGGGGAGGAAACTGGATATGAATCCAAAGACAGATTAGTATTGATAAGATAAAAATCAAAAAAATAAATCAGAAGTGGAGTTAGCTTTGCTTCTGCCTCAGTCTGTGCAGCGTTGACACCGAAAAGAGTGAAATCAAGTAAACAGGCCTTTAAATCAACATAGTACCGTTTTGATTTACACTGATTATACAGTAAGTGCTGAGCTGATATAAAAATATTTCCCCCTTGGAAATCATAAATGAGGCAACTGTGTCGTTCAGCACTTCATTAGAGGACCGGCCCGGCTCAGTGTGGCCTTTTACCAGACTAAACAAACAAAGCATCAAAGGCATTTCTAAACTTTTAATCTTTTGGCCGCCTTATCACGTCTCTCCGAGATTATTTGCATTTAGAAATAAACAGAAAAATTGTGGAAAGTGCACAAAAGCGTACGTTTAACAGGAGTAAACACCAGCAAAATACTGCATTGCATCAGTATGTTGGTTTTACTGTGACAACTGCAGTGAAACAGAATATTTATTCATTACAATTATGTGCTAATTATATTTTTGGTGAATGATCACATAGTATGAGTGCAGTGTTTTGGTTTGTGGCCTCTGTATTTAGGTGGAGCCTCTCGCTCATCAGTCAAACAGCTCTGATAAAAGTGTGTGATAATTTACCTTCCCACCAGCAAACAGGCAATTAGCTGGTGATGAATTTTGTTATAAGAGTGAATATTGTGTGTATGTGAATTGACCTTTTTCACAGCAGACATTTTAACAAGGCAACACTAATAACATTCTCTGTCTGAAGTCCCAATCAGGCGTGACGGTGCGACAGTGAACCACCGAGCACAGCACGAGGACGCTGAACCTGAGGCACTTTAATCAAACTCATCCGTCATTTATTTTATTATTATGACCTGCGCTTCACGTTGCTGTGACACGTCAAAATGCCCTCAGCAGATAAGGCCTGTGTTGTTCCACGTCTGCTGCATGTATATGGAGGAGACCATCACAAATTAATATTCTATTAATATGTGATCTGCTGAGCATCTGTCAGCTTGTTTTGACATTTTCTGCTCAGTTGTGGCTACGAATAAATTGAAGCAGCTTTGAGGGTTAAGACTGAGTGAAAAAACAAAAACAACCTGCTCGTTCATTAGAATCGAACAACTCGGCTGGTGTAAGTGCAAAAACATGAACCCTGGCTCAACATTTCACACAACACGCTGCAACTTCCTCTGACAATATGCTGCACGAGCCAATGACGTGCGTGCATTCCCGGAGAAAACAAGCCCATAGGTTGTTTTTGTAAACAGCTTCTTAAGTCCCTCACGTACCGTTTATTAAATGACCTTTAGCGGTTGTGTAAGACAGATTTAGTCTTTTCAACACATGCCCCCAAAACAACTTGTTTACGTCGAAGTGACAAAGGCCTCTGATAGCTGTGGCCACGGAGACAAAGTCAGGCGATCTTGTTTCAGAGCCATGACATCCATGTAGAGACTGGACAGCTGGATTATAAAAAACTGGACTTTAACACTGAATGATTATTTATCATTATGTCTCTAAACCATGACTGGCCCTCCAGCTTTGACCAAACCTGTCGGTTAATCTTTACAACATTCTAACATTGTTTGCTTTTGCTTTGTGTCTGAGCTTATCTGCCATATCTCTTGCTGTTGTTGTGCTTTATTAGAAATCTAGTCGCGGTTGGTTTGGCTGGAGGACTTGTGTGTAAGATGAGCAGTGTTATTCTACTGTTTACTACATGGTTGGTCTAATTAAATAGGACATGAATATGAGTGTGATACGTTTATAAAGCTGTAATATCCTAACTCCTGTCATTAGAAATCACCGTGTGTTGGGTTTGTGCCTGCTGCTACTTTTTTGAACACATATGCCACCACTATCACTGACTCTTCTGGTTCAAGTTTCAAGACTGTTTTTCCTCTAAGCAACACCATCAAAAGATTAAGATTCTTTTTAAAGATGCAGTTGAGTCTTGAAATCTCCCCAAAGTGAGCTTGCAGGAAGGTTGAGGATTTGGGCCCCCTCACAACATCTGAGAGTGTACTTTGAAATTGTTATCATGAGTAAATATGTGCCAGTGGAGGACAACAAATGTCTTCTTTGTGGGATTAGGATGCAGATTTGGCACATTCATTAATGGAATTGTTATCAGCTAAAATCATCACGCTGATGAAAACTTGGAGCTTGATTGGATATTAGCAAAAAGCCTGTATTAAGAACACACTGGTGACGTGGTTTCACCAGGGATGGGCCAGGCTTGCTAACAGAAAGGCATCAGAGAAGTACTGGTCTGGGACCGGGGCACGGTGGGACTAAATGCTAGAGGCACAAATGCAAGACTGCATTTTCACGACTTACATGAGACTGAAATCAAGTGAAATAAACTATAAACTCAAGTGTTTGTTGAACACCCCAGTGAATGAGTAGCTTAGTGTGCAACAACATTAAAAAGTAAAAAGCTCAATAGAAATTAATTTATTGTAAAAAAAAAGAAGGTGTGATCTCGCCTTGGTGAATGACGTGGACGTGTGCTTGGCAGCCCCTCTTCCCTCTGGAGGTCTCTATAGAACTGTACACAATAGCAAGGCCTCTGTAGTCCAACCATAGCACTGCAGTCCTCTGGAAGCTTCTGATTTAATAAAATATGTAAATTAATCAGTTATTTAGATGCATTTGTTACATTTCTGAATATATTGTGAATATTGTTGTGTTACATTGGAGGTGAGGTGAGTGTAGGATATCAAATCGCATGTACATCTTGCTGAGTGATGTTCCTTAAACCGGTTTACAGCTGCTTTAATCTTCGGTTCATTTCCTGCACTTTTCCATTTCTTTTTGTATCACAAGGAAGTGATCATTTAATTTGGCATTTCCTTCACTAGCAGGAATTTAATTAGGTCAAACCCCCCGCTCCACCAAATCACTCACATAGTTTAAGGCCATGGGTTTGAGTGCGTTACTTCACACACAGACACATCCTCCCTGGACTTTAAGCCAGCAGGAAGTGAGGCGCCGGGAACATGCATAAACTAACTTCTGAAGCAGATTGCATTTAGGTACATTTGTGTTATGTTGCTCTTTCCTTGTGTAGCATGCAGCATTTAGACACTAACAGATTATGTGTTGCACCCTAAGTCACTAGTTCATGCTGTCGTGTTTGTATATGTGTTGTCCACTCTGAAGTTTGCGTGTCGTGACAAATGGCACCAGAACTTTGTGCTGACATATTCAATTTACCCTCTTTATCCCAGCAGATTATGTTCCTCACACTGTTGGTGACTCAGCCTTGGATTTATTTAGACATCTCTCTTTTTCTCTGTCTGTTCTTTTCAGCCGTCCAAACACTCTGTGTTTACAAATCTGCCATGTTCGGTCGGCGAAAAAACAACAACCTGCTCTCGAACCCGGTGACTCAACAACAGCCGTCCTGGAACAAACAGCAATCAAGCGACCACCTGAAAAACGCTTGAGGACTGAGCCTTGCAAAAATAACATGTAATCCTATTATTTGCTCGGTGGAGTGACACATGCTTGTTGAATAAAGGCTGAACGGAGCGGACAATGTGGACAGAATCTACTCCTCTGCTGAATTAGACGTGTGACCTGTGGAAGGGAATGGCCAAGCCATTATTTTTGTTTTGAGCTCCACATGGAGCAACGCAGCCCGTCTAATCACAGCTATTTAGTGTCGTAATCGCAGTCTGACATCCACAGCCATTATCCCAGGCGTGCACTCTCATCCTGTACTTTATTCCTACCTTTGCCACCATGAAGGGTGAAGAGAGGAGGAGCAAAAGACAAGGAGGTGTAGGAGGAAGCAGAGGCTGACTCACATACTTTGACTTAGGTACCGGCTGTGGTTTGCTCTAAAAACACAGCTGTGAGTCCACACCCAGGCGGAGCTTTACGACTGTAGACACACAGTCATAATGCTGTAAGTCACAGAGTGAAAATTGCCTGAGACGAAATCAGAGCAACAAACACTGTGATTGTGTCAGGTGCAAAGCAAGCGGGCAGGTAATAAGTTACATCAAATATGAATTTTTTTTCTTTACAGTTTTTGTTCTTTCCTTTACAACATCACTGACATCACGTGTCTTCCTTAAAAAGTTACTAATTTGGTCAGGAGAAATGAAAAACATGACCAAGAAAGACATTGCAATTTATAATTTACATTTATAAGGAAAGTTGTAGTTATTAAAGGCTTGTTATAAAACTCAAATCTCCGAAGGTAACCGTCCGGAAATACATAACATAGCAGTTATTGAAAACGTAATGATAATAATAATTTCCCAACAGGAAACATGACATATATACATTTAAACGATAACTTTGGCCTCTATCTAAAATAATTGTATTGTGCACATCAGCAAATAGATTTTAACAACAACATTTCTTCTTCTCTACTCACATTTAGTCAACCTGCTTGATTAGCTTGTTTGTCTGTGCCACGTACCTCTGTTGTATTCCAAAAAAGTATAAAAAAAAAAACCCACAACACATCAGCCGGACACAACGCTCCAATGTGTGACATATTTCTTTATTTTAAAAATTTCGGTTGACCTAAATACTTTACATACTAATTTGAATTATCTGTAATTGACCAGCTGTGGTAAAAGGAAATGCTGGTTTGGAGCAGGTGGGGCAACGTTTGTTAAAATATGTCAACCACTCATTACAGAATTAAAAAAACATATCTAAGACAAGTAAAGTTAAAATGGCTTCTTCAGTTAATGAAGGGAATTTTTTGTTCTAATATATATAATTCCCAGATATTCTGCGGTTTAGGATCATACAGATTTAAATCAGTTTTCACCTAGCGAAAGCGTCTACAGGAAACCTGTATAGGAAATGTAGTGGATAATGTTAAATGTCTTGCTGAATAAAAACAAAATATAAATAAATAATTAAAAGACAGTTGTGAGTATGGCTCTAACATGTTTGTTTTGTCACTCATTTTAGTCATTTTTTGTCTCCTTGTAGTTGTTTTCAGTATCTTAGTTTTGTGCGCGCACACACACACACACACACACAGGACCAGTATACAACCAAATGGGTGTCGAATGGAGAAACCTGTTAGACATAATTGAGTCAGCCAGTACCTGATTGTCCTGTACATACCGAACTTTGTCAGTTAAACAGGTCCAACAGGCAGGAGAATGTAAACAGCCAGTTCACCTGAACTGAAGGGCACCTCCGTGACACACACTGTCCTCAACATACAAACAGCGAGACATGTAAAATGCAAAATTATTCCTTTTCACAGAAAGAGAACAGATAAGCATCATCTCTCCCAATGGCAAGCACATGTAGATATGAAATACAAGCACTGAGTGTGTATGTAATTCCCCGTCTGCGGCGGACAGATGGCAAACACGTGAGATGATGGTAAATTGTTTTTGAGAGGGGGAGGTTTTAAGCTATGACAAGTGTTTGAGTGCTGGCTCTCTCCTCGTGTACTACAGCCCAACAATCCACCAACAGCATCTGATACTGATGCAAAAACACACACGCTCAAATGCAGAAACTTGAAATAAGAGATCCAGTTCGTATCTCAGATTTAACCTCCAGCAGAAAGTCTATTAAAGGGCTCTGGGAACAAATCCCTGTGTATATTTACCACTGAGCGTGTTTGGCAGGTGGGCAGATTAGAGGAGTACCCACCTCTTCCTGATCCCCACAACAACAGTTTGATGTAGATAAGCTCAGGCTTAGGCTGTCTCCTGGTAAGTCTGAGCCAAATCCAACTCAGGTTTAGGCTATCACTTTTGAGAGGGACCTGATCCCGAGCAATAAAGGCAGCTCTTGGAGGATTGGTGACATCGTATAAGACCTGTCAGTCACAGAAAAGACCGGTTCAGGAGAACCGTTTGTGACAATGACTGGTGAGGGCATTTTATGTGCAGTTGACGGATGAATCTGGTGGCTGATTTATGGCTTGCACTGTCGGGGACCACAGTGATTACTGTGGTGGAACAGTGGAACTGGACACTGTTCAGTGAATGTTAAACCATGGGAGGGGCTGAAGGAATGACATTAATCAATCATCCTCTCTGAAACATGAAGATAGATTAACCATGTGAATAAGGTTATTACTCAGTCATTGTCCATGTTGGAATATATGGGGAAAAAACATTCCCATTTGTTTTATCAGATATGCAAGTGAGGTGCCAACGCAGTAATCCTACAGTTATTTACACCTGTTCACAACCTGTTTATCTTGATCTTGAGCGGAACGTGTGAGTGATTAAAAGGTTGTGGCTGCGTCACGCCAACCAAACATGGTCTTTCTGTGTGGAGTTTACATGTTCTCCCAGTGCTTGTGTCAGTTTCCTTCAGATAGGAACTCCTCCCACAGTCCAAAGACAGGCATTACTGCGTGTGACTCAGAATGGACATGTTGACCCATGTCCTCCATGACATTATTAAGACCACTGGTGGTAATTTTGTGGCTGACTGGTGTATAGCCACACTGCATTTCATGGCAAAACATAAGAAAAGAGCTATAAATTACGTGTGGACAATATTATAGACAAAATAATCCCTGTGAGCACGATTTCAGGTGTGTGTGTTTTAGGGCCAAGAGCAACATTTTATTGACATCCACTGGTGGCTTGCAATAGTCTCATTAAACATAGTAATAGTCAAACATAAAACTAAAACCATCTGGTCGTGTGTGCACCAGTAGAAGTAAATAAATTGTGTTTACTTCAAAACAAACCGACAGGTTTCATGGAACCTATGTTTCAGTCTGACACCAATGGACATGACGGAGACTATAAACAGTGAGATTGTGGTGAGAAAATAATTGCTCACACCTTATCCAGGAGACACAAATTGTCCTCTCAGTGCGGGGGTGTGAAGCGTCACCTTGGGTGTTGTGTCGTGGCCTTTGCATCACAGCCTGGGCTCAAAAAGAGCTCGGAATAGCTGATGACACGCTGTGCACGTGGACGTCCTGTGGAAAACATGATGACGCGGCACACGCAAAAGCACTAGGATGTTGGAGTATTACTTTTGCTGAATGTCAGTGTTTATATATGGAGCAGTGGTAACCACCAAGTGTGTTGTGCATGCTGCCTTCAAAGCCAAAATGCAGCAACTGTTTTGTAGTGACAGTTGAAACCGAAATAGATCAAGGTTCATCTTCTTCTCTCACTGCGTGCAAGTGGATGAGGTTCACTGGTGAAACTGCGTTAGAGCCCCTCGACCTTTGAAGCACACGCAAAGCAATTAATGAAGTTTCCTTTTTATTTATGTGTATGTGTAAAACAGGTGCTCAGGTTAAAATCTGAAAGAGAACATAGTCGGGAGGCTTAGAGGATTACAGACTTGTATTGTCTTTAGTCAAAATGTTGCATTTATATTTGATCAGCAGACCTTAAAGAGAGGAACTAAGTCACTGTAAAGGTGACTGGGTGCTTCATATTACAAAGAGCTGCACTGTTGAACAAATTAACTTAACTCTTTATTGGTAAAAATAAAATGAATTCAGTCACTTTGCAAAATACTGTGTCATCATGCGGGTGTTTACGTCTAGACACGCAGACAATGACACAGTAGGTGGGACATTACAAGCAATCCATCACGGCCGTCCCGCCGAACAGTGGACCAATTCTTGCCGCTCCTTCCCATCGAAAGGAGACACATGTGGTGGTTAGGGTGTTTTATGAAGTTGCCTCCCGGGCACTTTAAACTGGAGGAACCTCCAACAGTGATGAGACCTCAGGGCAGAGCAAGAACACACTGAGAATGAGACATTTCTTCCTGCCTGGGAGCACTCGGGATTACAACAGCCACCTCAGTGAACCTGCTGCCACCGTGACATGACTTCAGATAAGGCACAGAAAATGCATGGATGTTGATGAAGATTACGACTTTTATTAAAATCCATATATGGTGTGCGAGAATAGTCTGAACCTGTCATTGTCGCGTGGCTAGTTGTATTTTATACTAAACTGATGAATGACTAACTAATTGGTGTATATGTATTAATGGTTGTTTGTTATACTAAACAATTGTCAGAGTTGATAGGTAATTGTGTTTTTAATTTTATCACTTTATATACTAAACAATTATCAGTGAATTAGACAGTGATAAAGGGATGATTCAGTAAGGACAGTGATCACTGGTTTCTGCCCTACTTGGCTCACCAGCCGAAAATCATCCACTAGAAAATAATGCAAAACATTTGACAGCCAACAACAACCCATTCACACCTCACTGTGTTTGTGCAGACATGCTGTCCCTTGTGTGTGTGTGTGTGTGTGTGTGTGAGTGACAGACTCACTACCCCCTCTCCACTTTCCCTTTATGGTGGGGAGATTAGGTAGTTAATCCTGTAGATCGCAGAGGAAAAAGCCACTCCTGATGCCACAAAGGATTTCACTCAGTCCACCAGAGAGAGGCCAGACCTGCTGCTGCCGATATACATCTTGACCTCTGACGACAACGGGGCCCACACACACAAGCTCACACACAAGGCAAAGCACTTCGCCGAGGAAAGGATATTATATTACATATATATTACATATATTACATTACATACACACGGATGCTAAAATTACCTCACAAACCTGTCTCATTCTCATGCAACTCTTTGTTAGAATCCTTCTAATATATATATAATATATCTGTGTTATATTGTAAAATCAGTATTTCGCCACCAACATCTCATATGCTAAAGAGCAAAACATGTGGTTCTTTTGATTTAAACGTGAAATGTATTCATCACTTTTCATGAGCGCAATTGCAACCCTGGAAACAAATTGGTTGATTTATTTAGTCAGTATGGAAGGATGCACGTTTGTACCCGTATCTCGTCTGCCACTGATCACCTCTTAGCCTTTATACATGACTGCAAATAAAAATGTAAATTCAGCTGTAAAAACACTGCTCTGCAGCTGAGCCTGACCTTTGACCTTTCCAAAATGCATTTGCCTCAATATTTATATATTTCTATTGTGTACTTTATTAATTGAAACAGACACAGCGAACCTTATAAACATTGACCTTATGCTGTCAAATAAATATGACGAATTTCCATTTTTCCCCATGACTGATTATAAACAAGCTTTCTTCCATCTGTGTCTTTATTTCCAATAAGAACCCCCTGCCGGGTTTCCTCAGGTGTGTGCTGTCATTTCTGCAGGAAGCATCGCTCCCACTTGGCTCCCAGCACTTCCAGCACTCACTTGGCTGCTCCAGTCCTCGGTCTGGGGGACTGACGGACTGCCGCCATGTTCTCAAAGTGGCCTCATCAGCAGAGAACCGAGAAACATTACAGCCGGATACAAAGCCGCTTAGATTTCAAAATAAAATGATTATAATAAAACAATCCCAAACGACCCTGTTTATTGTATTTAGGATATGAATAATAAGATAAGAGACTGCTTTGGGTAAACTCAAACAGTGTATTTACTCATGTTATTGCAGCATATGTTGTGTATTGAACAAAGGCGTTTTGGATTCAAGTTGTTCTACACCCCACATTACCTCAGCTATTTTATTCTCATTTATTCATGTTCTCCCATTGCATTTAATGTACAAGAACACTGCCTAAATAACAGGTAGATTACTGTCAATAAGTGCTTTGTTTAAACTTTGAACTAAGCAAATATTAAGTACAATAAATATATAATTAACTCTTTGTTATAGAAAATTTGTTTAGTTTGATAGATAGATAGATATTTTATTAATCCCGAAGGTTTAATAACTGCTCAGTTAAAATCACATTAATAAAGTTCTAGAAAAAAAACAGGCCGTACTGTAAGTAGATAAATAAAAACTGTTACCATCAGTCCAATGCTGCTCTACCTCCCTCCTCACTGATGAATCAAAGCGTCTTATGGCTGTGGGCAGGAAGGACGTCCTGCGTTTACCTGTGGAGCATCTCATGGAGAGCTGCCTCCCACTGAAGAAGCTCCTCTGCCCCTACTTGTAGACACGAGTAAAGTAAAGACAGATGTAAAAGCAACAAAATGTCTCATTATGTTGAATGATATCAGGATAACACACAGTAACAGCAATTAACTGGAACATTTCTAGTACTACTACCTTAAATCTGTACTCAACTAGTACTCTCTCTACACACAACAAAGCAGTTATAAATATCTTTTTGCCCAAACATTACTAATGCATGACAAAATAATCACACACACACACACACACACACACAGAGGGAGGGGGATAATAATAAAGAGAGAGAGATATTTAGATAGACACTAGATATTACATATTAGATATTGCTAAATGTGTGAGTCATTTTCCCTCATTTAGCCTATAGGAGTATAACATTTAAAAAGTCTAATAACTGATACTAGTACTAATATTAATAATAATAATAATAAGTGGAAGAAGAAGATGAAGAAGAAGAAGAAACAGAAAAAAATAAGATAAAACTGATAAAATCTAAAGCATTTTAGGTTACAGACATGTCGTTGACTTTATGGAGAAGCGCTCCATCGTTTAAATAATGTAAAATAAAAAGAAAGCAAATTAGGAACACGAAAGAAAAGCGAGTTAAGCGTAGCCCCTTTAATTTGAAATGCCTCACCGGAAGCCCCACTTCCGTTTCCGTCCCCAGCTTGCCGTCGGTCTGAGGCAGGATGACAGCTGAGCGGATCCCCGACACACAGCAGCGCAGTCTCCAACATTCGAGTCCAGTATCGACAAAGTCCCGTTTTTAGAGGACGGACCGAGCGATTTCACCGTGCGGCGCCTTTCCCCGTCAAACGGCGGACGGGCCTGAGTTCGGCAGCGGACCGGGACCGACAAGCCCTGCGGATATTTTGCGTTGTGTTTGACCAAGAGCGGAACAAGGTCCGTGTCCGGATGTGCCAGCGGTGTTGGGTTTTTTACATGGCGTAGGCACCTTCTCTGAGGCAGGATACTCTTGATGTTCGGAGGGTCGCAGCAGACCCTCGGGTCGACAGCTCAGCCCAGCAACATTTACCACACGTCCTGTGCCGAGAACTGCTCCGCGACATGATTGTGCAATAGACGCGGAGAAGCTGAAGTAACACGTCTCGACTCCCTCCGACTCACCGGGGACCGACCGGGCTCGTGTTCCCTGCTCCGACGCCGGACAGCGACGTGTCCTCCAGAGCTCGTGGGGCTTTGTTGTTTTTATCTATTTTTTTTTTAACAAAGGAGACGAAGAGAAGGAATATTCCAGCGCGTGTGCTGGTGTTTGCGTGAGTGTGTGTGCGTGTGTGTGGGGGAGTGAGTGTGTGTGTGGACCCCTCGGAGGACCGGGAAAAGCTTCACGATGACGGGCAGCACCCCAGCGGACATGGTGAGAGGAATCCGTCACTTTAACTTACACATGTCCGCTTGTTGTTGCGGGGTTTAGAGCAACGAGGGTTCCACTTCCTGGTTTCATAAAGTCTGTTCTCCACAGAATTGGGAACACAGGTATCAGGGCCCAGCATGGCAGTGACTCTGACCTTTGTGTCCCATTTGTTCCCAAACTGGGGACCCTGATGAAACACACTCTGTTGGGTTCAGTTAACTGACTGGCTATTGAGTAAAACTGAATATGTGAACATCCCCACTGATTCATATCTTCCCGAATCCAGCCCAGGGTCAAAACCGAGCACCTTATCTGTAGCTGGTTCCATAATGTGAGGATTTGTTGTTTTTCTACCGCTGTCATTCCAGATTGGAATGATTCAGACAAAACATTTCATATCAACTTCTGGGAGATTGTGACGTGATCGTGGTTTAGCCTGCGGGGAACAGATCCTGTAAATATACATGTGATTCTTGGGTTATACTGTACTGTTTATGTTTGTGGTCACTCATTTAGAATTGGCATCCCTCTCTGATCTGACTAGCCACCTCTTATCAAATCGAGACCTTTTCTGGCATCAACTGTATATTTCATATTTGAGATTTTATGGACGTCAGGTGAGTCAGGAAGCGAGGATGGAAAGGTACGGCAGTTAGGACAAAGATTTTGGGGTGGGTTTTGGGTACACAGTGGGTGGTAATTAAGTGCTGCTCTGTGTTATACCTGTGGTCCTACTCTGAAAAGACTAAACTATGACCTTTAATTTGTGGCCTTTTATCAAGTGACTTTACTGACTCTTCCAGCATGCCTCCACCCATTCATTATCCTTATTTGACTTTGTTTTTTTTTTTACTTCTTTTACATTTTATTACTAACTTTGGTTTGTATTATGAAATTCTGAGGCACATAAAATGTGTTTTTCCCCCGTGCTTCACATAGTATGTCCCCTCTGTCTGGCAGTTTTATGTCTGTCAACTTTGCTGCTAGTGAGTGGTGGCTCTAAGAATAACCCCTCGGTCTATGTATAGAAAGGATAAAGCACCCTCCATGTCAAAATCAGCTATCCCAGCTGTGCCTGTACTCCAGCACGTCCAAGTTCAGCTGACCCCCCTCCCGAAGAGCAGGTCCAGTATGCTTTCAGGATGATGCTGTGAGTAAGTTGATCCAGCTTTTATGGTCCAGGTAGAGTGTAATACATAGCAAGGAATTTTCACGGATTATGGAGATAATCGCAAGCCTGATCTTTCATTTTGTGACCTGTTATAACTGGTAGCTAAATCCTTGTGAATCCTAAAGAATGTTCATAGAAGTCAGCATCTCTATGGATGCATTGGGCTTCATAGGAATGTCAGTCACAGTGTTATGAGTTGTGTTTACTAAGGGTGTGTTCTTGTAGCCAGTTCCAACCTGGATCGGTTTCCAAGTTGGAAAAATACCTGCATTTGTTCACTGAGAGATGCTCTGAGTGACTACAGATTCTGCAGTACAACAAATCCCATTGTGAAAAAGATTCCAACCAACACAGTGATGGAAGAACCTGTGTTTTTTTTTGGTAATTTGAGAATGCTTGGCCCTCGCCTCTTGCCAGCAGTTGTTGAATTATCAAGAATGATTTACTTTATTTTTAAAGTTTTGTGGTCTTTAGTTTCTGCAAAATAAGTGAGGCCACGGTTAATTAAATTTGCTTCATAAAATGTGTGAACTACTAAAAGCTCCTCAGCCTCCTCACTGCAGGTTTGATGGTTTTATTGTAGTTTATTATTGTACGCATCATCCTTGCCTGTTATTTGATCATGATAATTACCAGTTTTATTATTTCTTAATTTAGAAAGCTAGATTCCTAAACAGCATCTTAGCCTGTCAGTTGATTTTTATATTGTGGAGAGTGAAGTAAATACATTTTTTAACTCCAAGGGGCTTTGAAAGGATTCACTTTTGAGATTCACATTTAGAACTTTATTCGCTCAGTAAAATATCTTTGAACCTTCTCCATAATGTTGACTCTAATATGGCTTCTAATACTGTTTTTCTTTAGTATTAGAGCTGCAGATTAAGTCAAGCCTCCAGCTGCCCTTCTGAAGGTTCTTTAAGCAACACAGTGAAGCCCTGTCAGCTGGTTCATAGCTCAGCCTGATCTGTTCTCTGAGAATTTCCCTGTGGGGGAAGTATCACATTATTATCGCATCACTTTCCGTCAGTCTCGGGCATGAAGTTAATTTCTTGAAGTGTAAAGTAATAATCTTTTTTTTTTTTTCCACTGGCGAGTCTCAAACATTGTTATAAATGGGTTTTATTCAGGCCCGAGCTGCTGCCTTCGGGTTCATGTTATTAACATGCCTGCAGCAGAAACATAAAGGTCAGAGTCTGCACATAAGTGAGACGATTCAGGATCTGTGCCAGTGTAAATCTTTAGAACAATTGCTTCCCTTTGTGGTTTTGCTTAGTCTATACATCACACTAGCTCCTTGTGTTCCCCAAGGAAATCCGGGGAAATATCAGCTAACTGCATTGAACTCATCCTGTGTGGTTGAAATTAGCAGCAGATGCACATTCTCTTTTTGTTTTCCCCATTTGCCCCCAAGTCCCTCTCAGTCTACAGAAAGAGCAACTGTATGCACACACACTTTTAAAGGCTGTATAGAGTAGGAGGAGAGGAGATTGCTGGTGCCAAACATTGTGGGTGAATGAATCTGAAGGAAAGAAAAGGAGAAGGAACAGTCATGCCTCTCGAGATTGGAGGATGGGGTTTTTTTTTTTTTCAAAAGGAGAAAAAGAGGAACAGTGGAAGGATGGGGAGGGGGGAAATTACTTTGCTTCAGACATACCTCAGAAGTGCTGACAGGGTTGAAATGGTCGTCATGGCAACGCCAGGACGCTTGGATGGGAGGTCAGGCTTACCGTGTGTGGGTGCGTTTGTATGAATGTGTCAGTACGCGAGTATGTGTGGAGGCATGGGTGTGCTTCAAATACGTGTTTGTGACAATGAGCATGCGAGAGGCAGAGCAGTGCAGGCTGAAGCAGGAGAAGGGTACACCTCCTGAGTTCAGATAAGCTCAGTCGAATGAATAAACTTGACAAGATTTCCCAGAGAGTGAATTTCAAACATGACTGCTTTCAATATGTTCCAGCACGGCAGACGAGACAAGGAGATCAAGCTAGACACCGAAAGACACACACGTACGTACAGAGAGAGGTACATGAGGCTCCCACGATGTAGTAAAGGCTTATCAGGTGTATGTAACACGTTTATTAATGTTTGCCAAAGTATTTACTCAGTCTAGGTGATCTGGCCAAATGTTTCCACATTGATTGACTTAATATTTAACACATTTAATGGGATTAAAGTGGAAACCACTCTGACCTTGTCAATTCAGGCTTAGTCCTATATTGCGGCAAATGGGGATGTCGCCACGCAAGGTCATTATAAGTACAAATAAGAAATAGTGACTCACATTTTCTGTGAAAACATGCTAAAGATTAACTGCTCCGTAACCATAGCTGCATCAGCGTCGGCTGCAAATGATGTGAACAGGAGACAAATGTCTGGGACCACTAGTTGGCTATGGTGACAAAACATCTAAATTTGATCTAACTTTCCAAAGGTTAATAGATATGTTTTAAATATTATTCTGTGCAGTGGTTCTCCACCAGTTTATGGGTGATCAGTCTGCTATATAACGTACCTAATATAAACTAGTAAAACTATTAATTACAGCTTCCACTGTTAAAAGTGGTAACAACGTGAGTGTGTGGCTTTGTATCCTGGTCAGAAGTGGGTGGTAATGGCACACAGGCCCATTTTTGCTCCTGATGCGATATGAAGAATTAAACACTGTTACCACATGTACACACTCTTACATACTCAGTGGGTAGTATTCAAACACCCCGTCATCTGTGTAGTAGTGAGTATGTGTTAATTTCAGTTGGAGGTGGCGATCACAGCCTTGACTCAACCAGACCAGGAGGTGTGATAGTACGTATTAACCCTTTAGGTCAAAATGTTGCAAATGTGATCAAGTGTTACGTTTGTTGATTTGATTTAACAACTTACCAAAAATTATGTAAAGTCTTCAAATGTCTGCTGTTGTCTAAACAGTTCGAAATCCATAGATACTCATCTTACAATGCAAAATAGGAAATGAAGGCAAGAAGAACTGGTTCAGCAACTAGAACCAGTGCTTGTATGACCATTTTGCTTAAAATTACTTTTTAAATTGTTTTATCAGTAGTATGTGTACTGATGGGTTTTAATGGTACCACTGTGACTCTCTTCATTTAAAGAATGCAGCAATGTGAATTTTAATCTGTTCAGAATCTTTGTTAGAGAAAGAATAATTGGGTTTTTGTTTTACTGTAACAATACGTCACTAAAAGCTGGTTACCTCTGCTGCCGTATGTGGCTAATTATACGTTTGGTGCTTTAAAAGTGCTTTATAGTTCATTCCCACATTGTTAAAAGTCCCTCGGGGCCACACAGAAACACAGACACACAAAGGAGGCAAAGGTTAGGGTCAGAGGTCAGGGGTGTGCTGGCCGTGGATAAAAGAACAATTGATAGGGGAGCCTAGCTGGTGAAAACAGCCTTCCCCGTGCCTCTTCCCACTCGAGCTTAGCTCAGCATGTATGACAGAGAGAGGTCCGCAGGCATTTTTGTAGCCACAGGCAGGAGCTGCTGACGGGGCTGTGATTGATAGATTCAGAACTAGAGAGGACACTATTGAGTCCTGACAGTGCCAGTTGGATGAAACATTACAGTGAATATGTGTGGCATCAATGCCATGCATTGTGAGTCTGAGTCACACATCAGGATTACATCATCCTGCCTGGGCGCAGGAGTTGATAAATTGACCATGACGTTGTCACATGTACTGTAGACATCCGAGCGCCACTGAAAGTTCGTATGGCAGCTTTGAAGGTGTAGGAGTTGTGCTCGGTTGATATTAATTCCAGGCCTTTCAGGAACACGATGACTCAAATATTGAAACATAGACAGACACAGTGGTGCGGCACAGAAGCTAAAATCATAGCTCCTGATAAAGATTTGAATTTCTGTGAACAGAAAATTAAATACAACTCAAAACAGTTTACAGTGGTTCCAGACGGCATGGAAGTATTTTTTTGATATGTGAAACTGTGTGTATTAGTGATGTCAGCTCGTTCTGTGATTGTGTAGAGAAAATTCCGTTTTATTGATGCATGTCCACGACACCAGCAGGAAGTTCTATTGAGAATTCCTCATCCATTGATTGCTTATGTAACTGTTTGTTTGCCTGTTTTGTCTTTGTGTGTTCTTCGTCGTTGCATGTGTCTGTGCATGTGCATCCTAAGTGTTCTCTATGAATATTGACACCCTGTTACATTGACTGAGTTCTACATACAGCCCATAGTGCAAGTATTTGGACATTTACATGTTTTCTTTTCTTAAGAATCTGTACCTCAGGCCATTCATTCAATTTGAAATAAAATATTGAAGCTGTGTGGGAGATACAGCCCTTATTAACCTTTCTAACACACAGTTCTTTTAATATTTATGTAAACCCACTCAAATTAAAGCAGAGATTTGGCACTTTGATGTAGTATCTGTTATTGTATTCTAAATTAAATGGGTTGAAGAATAGAACCTGAAGGATAAAACATGTGTAATAATTGTCTAAATATTTAGAGTGTGGGCTGTACCTGTCAGCACTCCTTGCTTCACTTTTTCCATTTTCATCTGTTTTAGCCGATGATTTATTTACAATATAGTCGGAAGCATCCTATGTGGTCGTCATAGTGGAGATATTGATACTTTTGTTGGTAGAAAAACGTCTAATACATCTTGTTTTCAGAGGTTTTGAACAGTGTGTGTACATTTAGTGAATGTTCTTTTTTCAGCCAAAGCTAAAACTCAAGTTAAGAGGTCATTGTTGACTGTTATGCTCATGATAACAGATGCATTTCAAAAATCCAATTTCATTAACAACAAAGGCTATATCTTGTGAAGGAGTCACAGGAATGAAAGCAATACACTATCTTTTCTTGTTGTTCATTTGCATTTTTGATCGGTTTAACTGAAAGACTGAACAGTTGGGGTCTGTGGCTTCTAAGAAAAGATGGCTGTGTGTGTGTGTGTGTGTGTGTGTGTGTGTGTGTGTGTGTGTGTGTGTGTGTGTGTGTGTGTGTGTGTGTACGTATGGATAAGGGCTCATTCTCCTGGAAATTCCCCGTCTTTTCAGCAGTCAGTGTTGGCAGGTGTGACTTTGCTCAGGGTGAGGAATGTGTTGAACTACTTCACCATATTGGGGGCTCCCATCATCCAAGTTCATGGGGAAAATTCCGGTCTATGCTATTGATTCTCACCATAGAGAAAAAAGCTATTGTACTTCATGTCCTTGAATATGAATATCATAGAAGTACTGATAGTGACATAATGTGCCCCGTATTCACGGTACTGATTACTAATTCCTTCAACCCTTGCAAAGCGGCAACAGTCTCTAAAGTACATGGTGGACACTCAGCACCTCAAGACAGAACTAAGGCGAGGAGACTGAGGCCGAGTGTTACAGACTCAGAGCATGACATAAATATGTGGGTGTGAGTGAGAGTAATTTGCTAAGATGATGTTAACATGATAGTGATCCCCACTAGACTCTGCCTGCAGCCACTTTTGAGGAATGCAGCTGCATGTTTTGTATTTCTGCCTGTGCGCATTTGCATGGAGAAACCAACCTGTTCTTCCTGTTGCTGTGTGATGTGTTTGCAGTTGCCTTTTCCAGCCGTGCAACACCCACTCTAGTTCACTTTTGCTCCAGATAGCAGCACAAATAAACAGTGTCTAAAGCCTTTTTGTCTAAACACACCTGTGTGTTGCCTTTTAGTCCCTCTGTTAAGTCTGACGGGTCAAGAAAAAAAAAGGATGTGAAATTGAAATTGTTTGACACTGTATTTACTAAACTTGTTATCTCCTGAATGATGCTGTCAAAAACTTTATCTATAATGGTAAGAAAATAGTTTTGGTGGTGACATACAAGATAGTTTTTGTTTTGCCCTCAAATTTGTGTGTGATTGCAAAATAAAAACTCCTCCACAGGTCATTCAAAAAAAACCCATATATCCCAAACATGATGTCAACCGGAAAGAATAAAT
Organism: Channa striata; assembly: GCA_033026295.1. Lineage (NCBI taxonomy): Eukaryota > Metazoa > Chordata > Actinopteri > Anabantiformes > Channidae > Channa > Channa striata. The sequence goes on along the minus strand of CM065182.1, from coordinate 7,888,939 downwards.
CACAACAGTTTATGTGTTTGAAAAAAAAAAAAAAAGAAACTGCTGAGTTACTACCTCTTGACACAAACAAATTAAATTCATAGGATGCTGTGGGCTGGTTGAATTGAGAAACTGAAAGGAGGAAGAGAAACTTGTGAAGGGTCACGGAGACACAGAGAGGAAGATGAGCAGCCACACAAAAGCTCATTTTACTGCACTTTACTCATTAAAGACTTGTTTTCTAAAAGGAAACAGTGAAAACTTTTTATCTCTGAGGCAATTCTGTGAAAAGACATATTAGCTTCATCAAATATTCTAGTCACAGAATCATTAATGCAAATGGGGAGTCGCTCAGTTAGTAGCTTATGTTTCCTTTTAGATAATACGTTTTTAATGGAAATTCTGCACAAATAATGTGCTCAGTCAGTGCGCCCAATGCATATACAGTATTGATTTCAGTTACACCCTGCATTAATTGCATTGGCAAACTCAGGCTAGAGTCTCTTGTTTTTAATGTTATTGGCATTCAAGTGATGCTACAGCAGGGAGAACTTTGCATAAAGCTATGCAGTCCGCTGCAATTTTGTAACTGAATTTAAACACATGTAAAACAAAAGCACAGGAAAAAAAATTGACAATTTCCTCGTACGACTCAATAAAAGGAGCCTTTCAGTTGCACTGGAAACAGTTTCCAGCTGAGGGGACATTGATATTAAAGCTTTGCCTTGCCAGCACAGACTGTGTGTGTGTGTGTGTGTGTGTGTGTGTTTGTGTGTGTGTGTCCATCAGAGCAGTTAGCTGGCAAGAATCAACTGTCCCTCTTCAAGGGAGAAGCTGCCATTTCTAAATAAGTGTTTAAATCTCCTGATATTTGAACGTCGTGTGCCAGCACAGACAGAGAAACAATACTTGCTGAGGCAATTAGAGGGTTAGTGTGGAGAGTCTTTGGGTCCCAGACAGGTCAGATATGAGACGCAGAGTAGTCATCCAAAGGTCAAGCCTCATTGACTGGATGTTCCAGCAAGATCTGCTGGCCTCCAGCTTTCACATACTGTACATGCCTCTAACCCGGACTTTAACTTGACCTTAGTGGTGCACTTAGATTTTAAATTACATAATGTGTTGATTTTGAAATGAAACGTTTGCACTATGCGACTGTCATGGGACTGTACTGTAGCAACAAATGATTCTTTAATAATTTCTTACTACTTTTTTTGTTTGTTCAGATGATTATTTATACTTACAAATGTCAGACAGTTAATGAAAAATCACCACCATTTCCGAAGCACATGATGTTCTCACACTGCTTGTTTTGTCTGCCAAAAATACAAGGGAAAATGTAACACAAACAATAGGCACAAATCAGTAGATTTTAATATTCTGTCATTTGACAAATGAATAAAAAAGCAAAATGTGAGAAGCTTTTTCAGGTTTCAAGAGTAAAAGCCTCATTCATATTCTTAAAACAAGCGGAAGATGTAGCACCTTCTCAGGATAACAAAAGAAGAAGGTACAAAATGGTCATAAATTAAAGCTCCAAAAGATTTCCTGTCAATTGTGCCTAAAATTGTGTCAGTTCCACTTAATTTTAAATGTCAAATAGACACTGGCTTAGTATATGTTTTATTTAAAAGTCAAAAATAAGCTTTTTGACTTCAAGGCCTGTGGGTGTGGAAAAGCTGTTCATCAGGCCACAGCTGATTGTCAGGAACCTATGTCTATGTGATCATTACATTGATTTGGACTGTCCTATGATTCTTTATAAAGCAGTATTGAGGATATAGTTTAAACACCCAGCAGCTCCTTGGGAACTCTTCAGAAAGTGTAGTGGAGGAGCGGTTGCTAGGTAACCATTTCTGAAGCTTGTGTGTCATATCTGCTAACAAGCACTAAGAAGAACCTTAATCCTCGCCTGATAACCTGAATCAACCTTAGTGTTGGGGCCTACAGGGCTCTGCCACTAACCGTCTGAAACTGCAAACATTGCCCTCAGATTTTCTTATGGGTGCAAACTGAACGATCTGACCAAACCAAACTTGCACATTTATTATGCACACGATTATGATTCAAGATATGATGTAACATTATATATTTGTATACAGTATAACGTGTGTCTTTCAGTCGAGATAACACAGTGTGTTAAAAGGGAAGTCTGTGTGTGTGTGTGAGTGAATGGAGCATGGAAAAGAGAAGGTACTATATATGGCCTTCATGCCATCTTGCACAAATTTGTCATTGCATGGCTGTTGGATGCTATGAATGTGTCTAATGATCCAAACGGGTTGTGTGTGTGAATGTGTGTGTGTGTCCTTATTTAAATAGGCTAGCAGTAATGAAGCACTGGACCTTGGACTGCAATGATTGACGGCAGTTCACCTATTTTTTTCTCAGTTTCTTGTAATGAGGAAGTATTGCTTTGTCTTAAGGGAAGCTGCAAAACATTGAGTTACAAAGAAAACATCAGTTATTAACCAGTGGTGTGGTTTAGTATCACGTGTATGAAATGGTTTGGACACTATTTGGTTAAATACACAGTTAGGGACAAAGTAGCAGCCTTCACTGACTTTAAAATCAGTAATCTAGGCAAGAGGTTTGAAAGCTCGGATGTTTGTGGGTGAGGAAGGTTGGCACATTTCAGCTAAGTTTAGCTGACTTCCATTTAGCTTGGCACAGAAAAGTTCAGCCAGGGCTTTTGAATCTGAAGAGCACAGTGTCGAATAAAGAGGGCTGTATCTGTGCAGGGCAAAATGTGCTCCATTTGGCCACCTCTGCACACACCTTGTTGTGAACTTGTCATCCCATGTGGACATATGAGAAGCAAGTTTTTAATTATATATCATGCCTAAACATCTTAATTATGGTCAAGAAAATAAGCAGTATAACTTCCCTAAGTAGCTCCCATTGGCTGATTATATTATCTGTTGTCATATTTAGTTTTTTTTTTTGCCTAGGCATGCAACAGTGTTAGTTAAAAGAGCTTAATTCAGTCTCCAGATGCACCCCCTTCCCACCGCCTTTCTCATCAGTGCCCTGCTCCTTCCTGTTGCTTGTGTAACCCGTTTATCTCCACTCTCTGCCTTCTTCCTCTTGTGCACAATACAAGCAGAACCAGTGGCTCAGCTCTCTATGCTGACATCAATGCAAAAAGCAAACCATTACAGATCCATGCCTTCCATACTGAGAAAACAGACGTTCCTACGTCACTGAACATAGGTTGTACGTTTTTATTTTTTCACTTTATTTTGTGTTCACATGTAAAATTGGAAATAGGCCATCCTGTGGGCTTGGTAGTCCAAAGGTGCATTTTCTGTTAGAAACAACAAGGGCAAAAGTTTGTGTTGCAATGCAATAGATGGATCACATGGTAAAGTGTGGACAAAATAGTAGCTGTAAATAAAATTGAATTCTAAACAGCAATACTACAAAATGCCCAACATAAGAAATCCTTACAGGCATAACAGGGGTATTTTATATATTATGTACAGCATTATATACAGTAGTACTGTGTTTTGTGTGCCTTCTATTTGCACTAAACTTAGGGTCTTGTGTGGCTTAGTGCAACTTGTCTTAAGCCAGGAGCCAACAGATGGGAATTTGCATTAAAAACATTGCTATGTTTAGTATTCCACAACCAAAAATGAAGTTTCCTTCATTACACTCAGGCCTGCATTTATTACTGTTGCTTCATGCTGCATCACTCCGGAATGGGGTAGAAAATATAATGTGTGTCTGTGTCTGTGTGTGTGAGAGAGCGAGAGAGAGCATGCACATGGGTATGCATGGTAGTAATACCCCTGGTTGTTTCTGTCCAGTGCCATCTGGTAAATTCCAGCACAGAGGGCATTTCAGCTTGCCAGCAGTGTCTGTCGGTGCCCTCCCCCCACTGCCCCTCACCCCTCTGTCCGCCCACACTCACATGCAGAAACACATTTTCTCTTCTACACACACATCATGTGAGTTGTGACTGCAGGGCAGTGCTCTTTTCTGAGGGAAGAAAGGAAAAAAATGCAGCGTTGTGGATGTAACTGCTGTCTCTAGACCATCCCTCCGCTCTCTCACATGTTACATCAGTTACTCCTTTAAATACCTGCCAAGACTTTGTGGAATCTGAAGAAAGAGACACTGATGGAGTTTTGGAACGACAATAGGTGCAGCATTGTACTATTTCTATTTATCAGGTGAAACATAGAAAATATAAATAAAACAGAAACCCTTGAAGGGATGTGAGAAACGTAATTGGATTTACTAGGCAACCATTCACTTTGACATAAAGGACTTTAAGAGGTTTTTGCTATGCAAGTACGCATGAAACCCTCCTCGTGTAGCTGGAAGCACTCGCTGCATAGCTTGCATTGACTATAAAATAGCCTTAAGATAACATATTCTCACCTCAAGTGTGTTTTGAATTTAAAATAAATGCCTAATCAAAAGTCAGTAAAAAATGTACAAACATTTTTTTAATTTCTGGCACAACTCTCCATTTCTTTGTGGCTGGCTGTACATGCAAAATTACATTAAATGCATACATTTTAAAAAGACAAATATGAGACGTTCACATGAAAAACATAGAAAAGCTTTGAAAAGGACAAACTGAAAGGTCACAAATCAAGCTGTAGGGCATGAGGAGACGATGCAGAAAGGAGTGTGGAGGCCTATTGAAACAGAGGAAGAAAAAATGGGGGAGACAAGATGGCAGGGGGTGATGTATCATGGGGATGCTTGACTTGACTCCTGGCTTTCACATAGTAGGGGTCATGAAAGCTCAGGGGGGAGAGTCACATTGGTGAGACACTGCGACGTGAAGGAGAGTGAGAGGAGGAGTGAAGAGACAGGCCTGCTGCAGAGCAAATAGCAGGACGAATGAGGTCCTTTCATCAAAGCCATCATCAGGGATCATCAACCCTGTGTGTGGTCCCTCCACAACGTGTTCAGCAGCAGGCCCACATGTGCCACATTGGCCTTTGGCTGTTTGCTGGTAGCTGTTTTTTCCCCCGAGTTCCTGAACAGACAGAATTTACATGATGAGGTAGAACTCTGCAATTTGCATTTTGGGAACCTGAACTGAGAAAAAGAAAAATGTAATGCTAAAAAAGGACTATATATGCATAATTTATATTTGGCACCGATGAAAGTTGAATAGACTTTAGTGTTTAGTTTCGGGATTATTTAAATAAAAAAAAACCCACAAAATTAGCTCTGTAAAACACAAATTCGTTGATCTACCTAACCAGACCTGCCCTAGTCATCAGGATAGGTTACACCTGTAATACAGTGGACAGTGAGAAACAGTGAGAGTGAGCTGCTTCCTGGAGCTGCCACCGCTGCGATAAAAGTTTCAGAACAGCTGGTACTTCTGTTGCTTTCACAGTTTGTATTTATAGAAGCCGGATGATCAGCCTCTATCATTCTTTGTCATTCGTTATCAGCTTCAGAGGTACTTTTTCTGGCCATTTTTGCTGTTTAACACCTTTATCTCATCTCTTGCAGCATGTTTCACAAGGAGAGAGGGACAGACAGTCTAGACACTGTCAGAAGGTTAGAGACAGAGGAGAATCGATTGTGGCACACTAGAGCAATTTCATGTCTCAGCCAAAAGGCTTCAAAAAGCAGAACCTCAGCAGGCCCTCCGGCAGGCATCTCGAGCGTGCACGCAAATATTTGTGCGCCTGTGTATGCGCAAATGTGTGTGAATGTAAAACACCAAGTAGTTGGAAGCTAGAGCTACTGTAAGCGAACTAGAACTAAGTGGATTTTATCGCCTTGTTCACCTTCACGCTTCCTCTTCTCGCTGCCTCTCTCTGACCTTCATTGTTCCCTCTTTGAATCCTCTTTAAGTCTCTCTGTGTTCCCTCTGGCGCCTACTCATTTCCTCCCTTTGTCCTTTGAGTTTGCATCGAGTGTCAGCGTTTCCCCTGTTGTCCTATAGCATCAGAGCTCGTCATCGCTGTCATGACGTCTAAACAGCATCAGCTCTTCTTCTCTCCTCTGTTCTTTCTTTCTATTCATTTTTTTTTACTTTTGCCGGTGTTATGTTTCAGGTCTTTTTTCTTTGTTCACCCTAATGAGATGAAGACAGCAGAGTTTTCCTTGTCTGTAGACTGAACTGTTGCAGATACTTATGGTGTTACAGGATAAAAAAAAATGAAACATGTTAGTCAAGCCATTCAATTTTCCTACGGAGTGACTTTCTTTCGCACTTTCTTACATGCATCTTACATCTTTTTTTTTTTTTTTTTTTTTGCTGGTAGTATTTATCCTACCAGCAAATGACCGAGAAGAGTCAAAGGTCCGTCCAGACACTGATCCTTATCAGTCTTGACAGATGGAGTGATGTATGACGCACACTTCCTGCAACATGTTTGGGTTAAGTTGTGTCATCCACCACATAAGCCAATTAATCTTTGAAAATTAATTTTACTTTAGATAGACGATGACAGCTGTGTTCTTTAATAACTGTAGTTTGCAGAGTGTGTGCATATGTTAGTGTGGCTTCATATCTGAGGCTACATTTTAGCCCGCAGAGGCACACTGTACCTTTTAACTGTTGCAGTATGCAGGATATATTTTTAAATCTCACAAGTAATATGCCGCAGGATGGAAGTGTCTTTGTTGAGGTGAGCTGTACTTTTGACCAATGTTTGTAATTGTCCCTGCCTATAGCTTATCCTTTCTTGGTAGGTGAAAACTGTGTTTGGCATATTACCAAAGACTTGAGTTTGGGACTTGATCAGAGTTCCGCACATAAGACCAGGGTGTTTCTTAAAGTTCACACAGTGGTAGTGACACTTCACACTGCTCAATACCTTGCAGCATTTGCATGTCACTGGCACCTCAACCCACTTGAAACATGACACCAAAAAGTATGAGGAAGTCGACACTGTCCCCAACTCCGGCCGAATGAAAAAAAACAAAAAAAGCAGAGTTGAGCTGGTACCACACCAAATTCTATCAAGATTTTTAATTTAAATGTTATAGGCCATATTTGTTTTTGGTTGAAGTTACAGCCTGCTCGACAGAAATAAGAATGCAGTTCGCATTCTCATCTCTCTACATACAAAAGTGAACCAGTGTATCTCCAAAATGTCAACCCCTTTTTTTTTTTTTACTGCTTGCTCCACGGTTGTGTCAGAAAATGTCCTTGTGTCAAAAGTTTCTGCATACATAGAGTCCTATTGTTTATTCCACTAGTCCCTATCTGAACTTTTCTGCACTCCTGCCACTATATATAACTAGCACTAGGTATCTGTTACAGTACAGGTGTCCCCTTGTTCAGGTTGTGCTATGAAAAAGGGAAGGTATGAGGCCAAAGATGCAAAAAGCATAACTCTTTTGAGTAAATATTTATCTAGGCTCCACCAGGCTTGCTAATATTGCACCATCAGCTCCCTCACCATCAGCTCTCTAATGTTGCACAGTAATGGTGGATAAAGATCCCTTTGATCTATCCGCTTCCACTCAGTGTGTCCCGTCAGTATGTGGGCTGCCACTGGGCACAGTAGTTTACTTTGGTTTCAGCATGGCTCACATTTGGCATGTTAATTCATTTGGCCCTAGGGTGTTGAGCAGCCATTTCTAAGAAGCAAGACATTAAGTTGGGGGATCAGCACGAGGCAGCCATGTGAAGAAGACCTGCTTCAACCTCTTGTGACAGCGCTGATCACAGACAGGAAGCAACTGGGAGAGCGTCTGATCAAAGGCGCCTACCTGGCATCTGTCAAGAGACAGGAATGCAGCCATGGGTGTGTGCGTGAATTAAGCAAGATGTTGGGAGAGGGGATGACAGCATGAAAGCGAACTGTACCAGCATCAGGAGAGAGGAGAAGCAGCTGATGGATTAAAGGGTTACATATCTGCATGGAAACGGCGAGAAGGGAGTGATGAAGAAAGACGACAGACAGCAGAGAGCTGTCAGGTGCCGCTGAGAGTACTGCAAACAACTGATTATGTCCCTGACAGGAAGGAAAAGGAGCAAAACGTGGAGGAAGAGGAGTGGAAAGTGACAGTGATGAGGATGTCAGCATATGAAAGGATAGGTGTTGTTTAATGACACTAAAATACAAGGGCTTGGCGAGAGATATGAGGCATGATGGGGCAGCTGAGTAATGAGATATATGAGTGAGAGCAGCTAAAACTCACAGTCATAACGGCAGCAGGGTTAAAATAAGTGTAAGCTCAGCTCTTTGAGGACGCTAAAGGGTCAGAGTTACGCTTTGAAAAAGAAGACATTAAATCTCTAATGTCAGTGTCTAATGATAATAACATAAATTATATATATTTTTAGTCTTTTTACAGAAACTGTAAGTGGACCGTGTGCAATTAATCTGCCACAGAATATTTGATGGTATTGTGAAGGAAAGAAATTGAACAGCACTTTTAGACCTGAAATGTACCCATTAGCTGCCTGGGCCACAGGATATTAGCAAGCTGTGCCATAAAGTGCATCTGATAAAGGTCTGTGGTGTTGGCTGTTGCCGTCTCTCTTACAGTAGGTACTCTCTTTAATGATTTATGACCACAATAGAGTCCAACAGGAAGAAGGCCTGTGTTGTACGGCCACTGAACCGAGTGCTTACTTTATCCAGGAAGAGACACAGAGGAAAAAAATCTCTGCAGGAATTTGGTCTCTGGAAAAGTTTTAGAGTTGAAATATAATGCTCCTATATTGATATCTGCAGTAATTCATTTTTTTTGGGGGGGGGGGCACTAACAGATGAAGGGGTTTCACAAACCAACAGTGACATTATCACATTAAGATAATATGGCAAACCTGTTGGTAAACAGTTGCTTATTTAAAACTCCAGCAGTTATGGAGCAACATTATTTATATTTACAATATGTCATTTGGCAGATGCTTTTATCCAAAGCAACTTACTTGGTATGAGGTACAAGGTAAGCAAAAAATGTAATTCAAGGAGCAAACTGTGAGAAGAAATATTACTGTTTCATGAGATGCAAGTGCAAGAAAGACACTTGCGCATCAGATCAAGACCAATTATCCTAAATTGAGTCGTGTTTCTGTCCACCTGGCAAATCTTCAGTCTAGTATTCCCTCCTGTTTCAACTCTGTGTTTGGTCTCTACCTCCTCTGGGAAATATCTGGCTCTTTAGCTGTTAAATGTTCCTGTGTGTTCACCAGATAGTGTCTAACTGTGTTTGGGTCCTGTGGGTCTTTATAGCTTTTTCACTGAAAACAGCTGCCGCTGCAGCTGAATGTGACACTGTGAAGGGTGAGAGCAAAGCAAAGATGCAGCGAGGCTGCGAAACAATGAGCTGGGTTTCTGTGCATTTTTATTACAAAAACATAGCTATGCATGTTGACACAGCAATGGTACAACTGTTTTTATAACAGAGATTTTAAATGAATTTAGTTATAGAAATGAACATAAACCCCTTAAAGCATGTTCTCTTACTCTATGTTATTATAATGTTACTAGACCAACTGCCCCTCATCTCCATTCAAAGATAAAAGTAAATTTCCTGTTTATAACTCAGTCGAATTAAATGATTGCCCTGTCTGCTATGCTTGAGTGATCATAACAGAAACTACAGCCTCTGAATTTTCTTTGACAGACACACAACCTGACTAAAAATATCTGTATGTTATTATGTGATGAAATCCTCTTTAATTAAAGCTTGATTCATGTTAAGTAGAAGCAGTTATAGAGGCAACGGCCTCTTGTTAAACACTTTTAAAAAGAACTGTGACATGTATAACACACAAATGATGTGCACAGGTTCTTGGGGTCGACAGCTTCATCATCTTCATAAATCATCTCTGAACGGTCAAAGTGAAACACGTACAATTCTTGTTAGTTCTGTCCATGTTGAATAATCGTGTGTGTGTGTTGCTAAAACAGCTGTGAATGCTGTTGCAGGTTTTTTTTTTTGTTAAACCAAATGTTGCAGAGCTATGGGGTGTGAGATCTTTGTGCTTTCAGTGAACAATGTGTCCAATCAGAGCTATAATCAGCTAAGAATACACACATGATTTGAAAGGGAATGAGCAAGTCTCAGTTGGTGAACCTCCCACTGGAACACTGCGTACAAGTACAAAGGTGCAATATGTCACGTTAATTTGTCCAACTGCTTTTTTTTTTTCATCAATAGGATTTTTGGCTGTGGCATTTAAAAAATCACTTACATTTACATAGTTTCATGTTTTGTAGCATTATATGAGCTAAAGATCTGCTTTAGCTGAAAGCGTTTAATCGTCCTGAGGACAGGGGTTTACTAATGTGATTTTAATATATACTGTATATAACGTTCTATCTGACGAATAATGAAATGCTCATCTCTTAGAGGAAACATCACTATCAAAGGAATTTTCCTAATGTGAATGTAGCTCATCAGGTTAGAAAGATTTACCCCTAACTTCAGTAAAGCAAACTATCGACACAATCCACAACGATTCTGTGCAACTCCTCCTATTTTTATTTATTTCATTTTTTTTTAAAGGCTACAGGACACTAATTGGATGAAGTTCTCTCACACACTGATGACAAGCATTTAATTAGTTAAAGAGTTTCCAGCAGAAAATGTATTTCACTCTCAACCTCATCCAGATTACACAGGCGACACTATCTGTCCTTTTCCAAAGCCAGAGGGCAGATCTACACAGAGTACAGGGTTCTGATCTCTGGTCAGGGGAAGAGTGGGACGTTGCTTGGGATGGTAAGAGTGCCCAAATTTTTGGTTTGTTTAATATTTTTTCCAGACCATTTTTAAGTAGTGGACCAGTCGTTAAAATATATGCTAAGTAATTCTCTAGGGCAAGTTTCCCTGTCCATGAATAATAATTACAGGAATCTGACCAAAGGATCATGTCTGTTGTCAGGCAGTAGTATTAATAAATTCCAAAATATGTCACTGAAATTCTCCACGCCCAACTGTTGTGCATATGTATTATCATATAAATCTTGACAAAGCATCACCTTCAGAACAACTCAGGGAGCCTCAATAACAGTCCTACAGTAAAAAAAAAACGATATAATGATGTAACTAAACAAACATTCAAACAGAAACTATATCAAATCCTTTATAAATCATATTACTATCAGAAGAACTACATCATCGGCATAGAAAAGGACCAACTTAAAATTCAGATACCCCAAAATCTGCTTATTTTAGTTATTAAATATTTTATATTGTATACAAACAGTATATATTATGACCCTTTTTTTAAATAAACATATGGGGCTTGATGTAAGCTTTTACACCTTGATAAAACTTCCCATTAGCAGGTTAAAACTACTTGACCTAAAGCTATTTGAAAATGTATAAAGAAAAAGAGGCTTCTTCATTGATTTATAAAATACCACAGTACCTTTAATATAACAAATATTTTGTTGCATTATTATTTTGTGCACAGATTAGATGAGCACTGTCTGAGGTGGCATCTACATACCGTACACAAATTAAAAGAGGAACAAACAGCCCAGATGACTAACTAACTCCCTGGTTACCACAAGTGTTGGCATGGCAACCAGCAGAGCATGACTGTAGGCATGATCAGCAGAGATGGAATAAACCGTGACCAGTCAGATTAATGGACCGGAGCTTTCTGTTTGCTTGTGTAACAGCATAACAATTCAATATGTCTCAGGATAAAAAGTTTGAAGAGCAGGACTTTGTGTGTGGTCTGAAATAAAATCCAGATGGTGGTTTTAAGGTTGTGCTAGACAGAGGGCTGCATGGGAAAAATTTCATGCTGCCAAATTGACGTGCTGCGTACATGCAGACCAGTCAGAATGCCCTCGCTGACTCCTGTCAATCACAACAATACCACCGCCAAGTGGCTTTAATGTTGTGGCCGATTGGTCTATAATAATTGGGGCTGGTTACTGAACTTGATTACGTTCAAAATGCACACCGTGAACTATCAAAAATATCGTGACTGTCATTTAATATGGAAATGATAACATTTTAGTATGTAAATCAATCCCTCATCGACTGCGGCCTTTCTGTGTGGAGTTTGCATATAGCTGTGTGTGTTTTTTAATGTTAAAATGCTTTTTATAAAACAGATATAAAAAAAATATTGTTGAGCCATTGAAGTCAAGGAAATTATATTAGTTCTGGTATCAGAAATACCCAGCCCTAATAACCATGAAGGGCATCAGGTGTTGTCGCTGTATTCCACAGAATATATTATTTTAACCTGTGTCCTGCTTCACGGGTTTTTATTGACCAACACGTTTTCTATGAGATATGTAGTTTATCAGCAAGTGGTGGTAAATTAGGTCAAAGCCATGACATACTCGGCATTGTAGATACGTGCCCAATAAAAAGTTAATAATAAAAGCATTTCAGGTGGGTCAAGGTTGCAGTATGTTTTTTACCTGTTAAATCCTTCGGCAGACTGTGGTGATGCCAGTGCCATACCCACACGGTTATGTGTCTTAAAGACGAAAGCTTTATCTGGGCAGCCTAGAAACTCATCCCAAGTTTCTTTGGTTCTCTACTAAAGGACGTCCGGCAGCTTTATGGTGTTATGCCTATGATAAAGGTTACTGCACTGCATCTTTTACTGTTTATGTATCATCCAACGAGAGTTCAAAACTTGTATAACATTATTTGCAAAGTTGAGGAAAGAATGTTTGAATGTATTACCTCCAATTTCTTTTTACCTCCAAGGGAATATTTGAAATAAATGACAAATACATATGCATATTTTGACGTGACGGCACTTTAACAAATGGCACAAAATGTGAACAGTGTCACCAGTTTGTAGATGAAGTTGCTGGTTGCATTTTATCTTGGAAAGTAAATTTGCCTCATGACTCATTCCTTAAAGTTTTAAAAGACACAAATAAAGCTTAAAGTGATTTTTTTTTTTGCTGAAGTAATTCTGAACTTAGAAAAACATGTTTATTTGTCTTTCTGAAGTTCCGTCAAAGCTGCTTTACTTAATTTTTTTGAAGACATTGTCACAATATCACCTACATATTCCTTCTCCCTAGCCAGCTGTTACATTTTCTTCACTTAGTAATGTGTTAAGTCTTAAAATATATATTTAAGTGACCACATTTTGAGGATGAAAAATGAAATTTTAACAAAGTTTGAGAAAGTGCTTAAAATCTGATGGCGGTAATGCAGTGGCCCTAACACTATTAGACACACATACTCCCAGAGACTCTGAGATTACAAATCCTTGCCTTGGGCTTTGTTTCTCAAATAACACTATTATCAGTCAGTCGCTGTTATATAACTACTCGCTCGCTCCCTCTCTCCCTGTGTACATGTACACAAAAGAAGAAACTCATGCAAACAAAAAAATATAATGTTCAATGTGAACTTCATTCATATTCACATTAAACGACAATTGAGGGGATTTGAAAATCATTTTTTCCCCGTGAACTTTTATGTAATTTTAACATCTGTGGAAGTGAAGCCTCAACCTTTGATACGTTCAGCCTTTTGTGTACAGCCACTGCTAAAAGCTCCCATTTCATTGTGTTTTTAATTAAGGACAACAATGGCTTCTTAATAGAATTTGTGTGCTAATAGGACCTGATAACTGCAATAACTAGACTAAATAACAAAATCACCAAAATTTGCTTTTCACTCTTAAGGAGGGTCTTTTGAGGCTGCTCTTTTTTCTCTAGAGGCAATTTGTTCACAGTTTGTCCAACAAGCTGCAACATATCTTATAATGTGTGTTATTTCGTAGCTGTTAATATTCATTTAAACTTGACAGCCAGACAACAGCGCCAGAGAGAAAAATGCTTGCAAGTAATCATCAATAAAATCAGCCAGTGATTATAAAAGGGCTGTGCAGCTACATTCTTCAGTTTACAGTCGAATTTTCTCCAGATTTAATGGGCAAGTTAAAGTAGGTCGGCTGCTGGATCCAGCTGGCTTGTTTTAGGCAGACCGCAGTCGGGCTAATCATCCACCTCCTCTCTTCAATTCATTCATACAGCGAGGAATCCACACTGCAGCGGCTAACCTTACTGCTTAGACTACATACAAAGCTGCTCTAATATATTCCCACAGGAAGGCCTCCCACTATAATATGTTGACTTCTGCAGGGGCCTAAAGAGCAGCAATACCCTTTAATGCACTTATAAAGACAACCGCACACACACACACACACACACACACACACACACACACACACACCAGATTGCCTTGAGAAGACAGTTGAGAGCAGTACTCTGGCAGAAATAATTATAGATGGCGTTGAATTTCCTGCACTCCGCCGGGTGCAAACAGTGTTTAGCCAAGAGGGTTTGCTTACTTCACGTGTTTACACCGTGGTGCGAGTTGGTGGCACGGTCACATTATCGCAGTGGATCTGAGTATGTCTGGGCAGCAGCGGAGGCTCGACAAGCCGCGAGCTGTGTCACCAGTTTCACGCACAAACATTGGGGCTGTTGTTACTCTGTTATTATTATTTCGAGAAGTGGCCTGGAATAGAGGCTGCTGTACAAGGGTGTCTCATGCTAATACGAGAACTCACAAATACTTTCACATCCTCACATCAGCGAAGTGTAACACCCACTTTGTTGCCTTTCTGCAAAGCTGATTTGTAACATCATTAGCTCAGAGCTCTTATTAGTGAGCACTTGATGTGTTTGTGCAAGACTGGGTGACTGTTTGCCGCCAGATACATGCGTGTATATATATATATATAGTTTATGTGTAAATGCATGAAGCACTGGTCTCCACATAGCTGGTGGTGTTATATTTATGATATGATAGAATACATTGTAATTGAATACACTTCCCCGAGCTGTCTATGAAACAACATTACCTACCCCTTTGCGTAAGAGAGTCCAGAGGGAAGGCACAGTGACTGTCGGGAATAGGGGGAGGGAGTGGCAAAGGAGCAAGAGACACCTTTTAAATCAGCATGTGGGGGGCAGAGAGGGAAAAGAGGCTAATGGACAATAAAAGCTCCCTGAAATTTCTTGAAAAACCCACCTGAAGAGCTTCACTGAGCTGTTGTCTCTGTACTCTACTGTAGAGAGGAACACCTTGTCTGAGAAGATTTAGGGTTTGATGATAATGTAAAACACTGTCTGCGTCAGGTGTCTGGACTTTGACATCTGCCGTCTGCCAACGCCGCGGCATGTGATTCAGGTAATGCTGGGGCCCATTCAGTAAATTTTATGTTCTGCATAGAAGCTTCTGCATTCAGCATATGTTTTTCTATTTGGGCTTTTCTTTCAGTTTGTCACACGTCTCTAGGAAGAAAGTGGAACTGCACGAACAGAGGAAGCAAAGGAGGATGGAAAGAGGAAAAGAAGCAAATATAGGGATTGAAAATTGTGCAGGTTGATAAGAGGTGGAAGGCTGAGTTTACCTTGTTTAATTGAAGCTAGCTCGGTGCCTTGTTATTCTGACCTTGTACATTCCTCCACTGGATGTTTGTGTAGAATCAGACATTGACAGAGTCGGGGAGAGAGACGGAGTGAAACCGAGAGAGAACAGGAGAGAATGCAGAGATTGCTGTAAAGGGAGGAAGACAATATGATGTGACAGTGGAAAATGGGAAGGAGGGGGAGATGGAGAGAAGGGTAACGCTATCTTGTAGGTGTTATCAGGTTAAGCCTCCCACCGCTGGCTGTCGCCATGGTGACACCATGGTAACGACCAGGTGTTCAACCAAGAAGGAGCAAGACCTTGCTTATGTGAAGGAGTTTCCTCTGCGTATTTGTTCCTCATCATTTCTGTCTTCATCTGTCTCTGTACTGTGTATATATGATAACATTTCAAACTCAATCACCCACTAACAATCACATCCCAGCCTTATGATCTGTATTTTTGTATCGGCAGATTCTGTTTGATGTTTTTCATTGATTTTATTATTAGACGTGTGCTAATATACTGTGTGTAGAAGTATTTGAGTTTCTTGAACTGCCCGTGCTTGCTTATGGTATATTTTAAAGTCGTGTAATTTTAAAAACCAGAACATGCTCTGACAGGTTCAGGTCATCTCTCAGAAACATGTTTAGGTGTTGATTGCCAAACACTGCTATATTCTGTTTATGACATGCTATATATGGTTATAATGTCATAAATGCTGTGATATACAGGGGTGAGATAATTCTAATGCTGGCCGCGATTGACAGGTGACAGAACACACAGTGCAGCACAGTTTGCTGTGTGTGGGGCTGCGTAGCTGCAGACTGGTTGAAGTGGCCATGCCGACTCGTATCCACCACAACGTTAGATCCACCAGGTGGTATTAATATTGTGGCTGATCGGCGTATATGTTGTATGGCTCTTCTATGCTTGAACCTTAAGCTGATTTGATAACATGCTTACAGAGATCTGTGTTTCAATCTGCTGGTGTTAGCTCTGTTACATCACTGCAGTCGACTCGGAGTGTGTGTTGCTCAGCAAAACGGGTTTGGTGGAGCGGGGAGTTATGTAGAGGACTGACAGATGCTCAGCACATGGAAACACAGTAGCAACAATGACACACACACACACACGTGCTGGTGCCATGCGCACTGCAGGCCAGACACACAAATACAGTGAGCAAAGGCAAACACACAGCACAGACCTTCGCTCTGGCTTTTAAAGGCACAGCCGGCTGCTGCTTGACGAATCATACCAGTTCAAATATAACCTCTGTTCCACATGCTGACGTCCGCCAGTTTAACTGATGGGAATTTTTTAACGGGTTTAGGTACAAAGCATTCACATTGGGTTGAGTGAAGCCCACTCACGTTATGGTCGACATCCCAAATGATCGGAGTGAGTTGAACAGATTCGTTTGGTGCCGATTCCCGTACAGTGTGTGGTGTGCAAAGATCGGAAGGGTTTGACCTTTGATCAAGCTGTTCCTCATTCTTTATTCTCAGTGTTTTATACTCACAACTAGAGTCATGGCCATTTCCAGTATGGAGTAAGAGAAACAATTACAGAAATATAACTATGAATAAAACAGTGAAGCATTTGTGAAATAGGACTGTTTACTGTGAGTGAGAATATTCTGGTTTAACCAGTTTGCCAGTGTAGAGTCAGTAAAGTTCACTGAACTCCAAAGTTTCAAGTTCATGCTGCCCTCATATTTAAATCCACCACCTCATTTAAAATGTGCATTTTGTTTGCAAAAGTCAGTAAAACTAGTGAAAAGTTTCTGATGCGTGTTCATTTTTCAGTTTTTTTGAGGGATGTTTATTCCAGGGACAATCAGTTTGTTGTCCTCTTAACTTTCTCCGTTCTTCAGTATTTTCTTTTTTTCTCTTACTATCAGCGCATAAGAAATCGTAGCCTCGTGGTCTGTTCCAACCTTTAAAATCACATCTGTAATGACATGCTGCAGTGTCCTAGAAAAGAACAACAACACCTGACCAGCTGATACACTCTGACCTCTGTGTAAAGGAGATTGAGAGTAGTTGCCTTCTGGGAACATATGTCTAACACCAGTAGTCATTTTTTTATTATACTTGGCTCTCAGTGACTGGGTGAGTGCTGGTATAAGCTATTTGGGGCACGTTGCACATTTTTCTTACTTCAGTAGTGGCCTTCAGTTTTCTCAGATTGGTTATGTCGTGTGCGCTGTTTAAATTTACAGACACATATGAATCATAAATAATCTAAATAAACCTTATGGCTTCATGCTGTATAACAGTGCATAATGCCAAATAACAAAAACAGCCATGAAAAAAGCAATAGGAAAATGTGAGAAACCAAGTAGGTCACGTATTGTGCACAGGGCTTCTAACGCCCGCTGAAAACCCTTTTATTTGGTCTCTCGAAGAATATCATGTAACAAAGTAAACGTTTAACAGTTTTACAGGGAAAGGAACGAGGCAAAGAGAGTAAAAGTGGGAAAGTGACGGGCTGCCAGTAAGCCGCAGCATAGGGAACCAAAGAGCCAGAGAGTGAATAGGATGGGAACAAAGTAAAGAGGAAGTTCGACAGACAGATGGGAGATGATCCTGCGGAAAGTACACTCCATATCCTTCCTCTGTTTCCTATTAAATTACTTCGCTTGAACCTATGTGCTTCCTGCTTCGGCTGTTTAATGTGACATATGGGAGAGTCGTTCGTGCTCAAAGTGTTTCTCACGTACACTTGTAACTTTCTTTGTTTCTACCTGTTTTGCAGATAAACCTGCGCCTTATTTTAGTCAGCGGGAAGACAAAAGAATTCCTCTTCTCTCCCAACGACTCGGCCGCAGACATCGCCAAGCACGTCTATGACAACTGGCCAATGGGTGAGTGGCTCCACTCGGATACTGAGGCGATTGTTCCTGGCCGGGAATTAATAAAGAAGTAGTTACAGAAGTCATCACAAGCGAAGACAATAAACCTTTTCCTCTGTGGTAAATAAAATCATTCTGAGGTGTAAATTAGAGCCACTCAGACGCTGATGTCCAGAGTTGATTGAGCTGTTAAATATCTTAAAACTCAGCAGGTAAAATTGGCATCATACAACCGTCCGTACGCCACCGTCAGACCTGAGCAGAGCTCGGCCTTCTCTCCTGCACATAGTCTAGTTCAGGAGCAGCCAACAGTGCATGAAAGCTCATGGTTTCTCCAGTTGACAAGTCAAGTTTTCCTTTCAGTCCTGTCAGTTTTGGAAGCACCCTGCGTTCCTCCCAGACAACAGATCTGAACCCTGCAAGACCCAGGGCAAGCGCTCCGTGGGCACCAACACCCTCCTTTTAGCTAGAAACAACATCTGGCGGCCAGACTGTGCCGCTGTGCAGCTCCCCGTGCTGTTTTCTCTCTCTCAATTAAAAAACACTGTTACTTTTGTCTTTAGCTCCTCCCAAGCCACACCTTGTGTTCCTCTGGGTCTTTTCACATTCTCTGGTGCATCCCACAAAGCCCATATATTATACATTCTGTATGCAGAGATCTAAAATAAAGGCCCTAAAGCTCCGAAAATATCTTCAGTGCGGTTGTTGGTCATTTTTCCACCATGCAATGACAGATGTCTTTTCACATTACTGTATGTCTTAGTGTGACACAAAATGGGATGAATATAGTAGTTAAAAACGTAAAGCTTCTCATCAGATGTACTTTGCTAAAGTTTGTCAGATCCCCTTAATTATATTACTTGTCTCCTTTCATAAAGGGGTAATCTGGGAATCTGGGAACTACCTTTAACCATGTTGAGTCTAACTGGTTATGTTGATAGTTTTTTTAAAGCCACTTCAGTCTCAAGTTGTCATATAAAAGTTGTGAACTGTTCTCTAAACTGCACACGTTGTTTTACGTTTTACATATTTTACAGTGATGACGTTTTATTGGTACAGTAAAATGATTTCAGGCACCGTAAAGAAGAAAACTGAGTAGAGATTAGCAGGGAATGAAAATACATGAAGCTTGTCGTCTGTCTTTTTCCCTGTTGATTTTTAGTTTTTTGTTCTCTAAACCCATTTTTTTCCATCTGCCTCTGTCCTTTCTTTCTTTCAGACTGGGAGGAAGAACAGGTCAGCAGTCCAAACATACTGAGGCTGATCTACCAGGGACGTTTTCTACACGGCAACGTAACACTAGGAGGTGAGAAAAAAACACCAAAATGTACGTGCTCATAGACATACACGCGACATCGCAGCAGTGTGTCGCTGGAAAGTTCTTTGCTGTTCTCATCTTTTTCCTGAGCCGCAGAACAGAGGCACCTCAGTCCTCTGCACAAGCCTGCTTTGATGGAGAAAGGGAGGAGAGAGGAAATACAGAAAAAGAGGCTGGTCAGGAAAGGGGCAACACTGGCACTAGAGTAGGCCTCAGGCAGCACAAAGAGGAGACAGAAAAGAGAGGAGGGGGCATGAAAATGAATAGGAAGAAGGGAAGAGCAAAGAGGATGCCTTCCTTTGAAGCAGCCCACTTCACTTCTGCCTGGCTTTTAGCCGCTTTTTTGTCCACTTAACCCAATTTTGATTTGACTGGTGTTTTGTGTGCCTAATGGGGTTATGGCTGTCCCTAACCCTTTTACACTCATCCCATTACTGCCATCTATCTGATAATTCCCTTATCGTTGGTTTAACATGTTTGCACGCTGACACAGAATCCTCTTAAAGTCGAGCCAAAACTCGGAGTGATTTTGAAATGCAAATCTAGACACAGCACGTGTGATCACCACGCAACACGATTCATAAGCAGTTTTGGAAAGTAAGGTAAACCAAAATTTAATTGAAAATTGTTCAGTTGTCCGTGTCAACATCACAATAGGACTAGTTGTTTTTACTGTATTATGAAGCATCCTGACAGCTGTTGATTTCTGTTCATTTTGGTTTAAAAACCAATTGTTTTAAAAAACAATCATTGTTGTGTGGTGCAGTTATCGACAATTATTGATTTAGATAACATACTGTAAAAAGCCTAATTATGTCTTCACAACATAGCTTTTATGGTCATTTTCAAAAGTTTATTCCCAAGTCCTTTCATACAAGGAAAGAAAACAGATAATGAAGCTTTTCGAAACAGCCAACACTATGTGGGAAATAATTTTAAATAGTTTGTTAATGTTAAGGTATTCTTGTTGTTTTGTTCAAAATCACCTTGCAGACATGTGTTTCCACACGTCGAAGCATATTGGTTATTATTACACAAGGGTTCTAAGAAACAGTTAGCGGCTTCTCTCTGTATATCCACCACTTAGGGTAACGATTTCCAGTGTAGTGAAATTTTCGCCCTACTGTGTGACAGAAGAGTTGATGGGTCAGTTGATGCTGATGGGAATAACTTGCTAAAGACAGATGTTTTGTAGCTCGCTGAATAACCTCTCTCTCTCTCTCCCTCTCTCTCGTCCTCCCCTCTAGCTCTCAAACTGCCCTTGGGGAAGACCACAGTGATGCATTTAGTTGCCAGAGAGACTTTGCCTGAGCCAAATTCCCAAGGTAACCAGCTTTCTGTCCCCCTTATTTCCCTTCAGGAGGCCTTTCACAAGCCGAACAACTTTAAACATTCGGCTTCCAGCCGTTATTTACCGCTACACATGGCTACTGTTTTAGGAACAGCTACTGGTGCAAATAATTGGCTCCCTAAAGTGTAACCCTAAGCTACAGCACATTGTGTAGAATACACTGCTAAAATAAATCATATTCGATGGCATGTCTCCGATGGGGGACAGTGTGGCATGAGGCGATTGCATTTAGAGACAGGAGCTACCTTTAAAGAGTGAATGACTGGGATCTGGCAACCCTCAACGTCAAGCTGTATTATGCATTATTAAACAGCTGCAGTCCAGCAGCAGTTCTACTACTAGTAGTAGTGGTACTATCAACGGTAGTGGAGCTGTTGATGAGTGGTGATGTACATCAGTTAGTTGGCAGTTAGCCAGTACGTGTTAGACATACTTTTATTGTGAAAGTCCTGCCAGCAGCAGCCTGAACAACTCAGTGACAGACAGGTGAGCTGCAGCCTGTCAGGTGACCTCTGATGCAATGATGTGATCATGTGATCACATCACACGTGAGATGTGAAAATGGGTAACAGGAGACGGTTGGTTCAAACAGAACAGTAACTTACAGCCTTTTCTGTGTAGATGGTGGCCACTTTATTTCACGCAGCATTAAAATGTATCTGAGCTACATCTACAAGTTTTCCACATTAAAAACAAAATGTTGTTTCCAGGTCATTTTTGTAGAGACCTCTGAACAATATAGTCCAAGATAAATCTCTTATTCTTCACCTTTTCTGTCATTGGTGAATTCAATTGCACCCCAACATGTGGCCACAGAGCCAGCTGATTATTTTAAAATCCACATCGATACAGATTAATGTCAGCAGCTGTGCTGTATCATTGGCTAAATCGCACATAAAATGCTAAATTAAAGAAAAGGTCAGCAATGATTATACTGCTACAAAACTACTTTTCAGCCTGTCAGACCTCAGTTCTGCCACCTCCTACTCTCTTTAGTGTCCTACTGTGTGTTTGAATGCACTCACATTCACAATATAGATTCATATTCTTCATTTTTTTGTCAAGCAACCAAGCAAATCTGAAACTATGATCTAATGGAAACCCATAAACATTGCACATTAATCAGCAGTGATTCCAGAGCTGCTGGGCCATGAGGATAAAATCCTTCCTTTATAATTACAACATCTGACAAAATCAACACACATCTAAAAATAGAGATACAGAGGAACAATTGTCTTTATAAATATGTATCTGACTAATCTGGACGGCACTCTGGATGTAACTGGCATTAAATCAAGTAAAATGTGTTGAAATGACTTTCTTATCTCACCCTTTACATTTGCTTGGTGCATCTCTTACTGTGTGTGTGTGTGTGTGTGTGTGTGTGTGTGTGTGTTTTCTCAGGTCAGAGGAACAGAGAGAAGACTGGGGAGAGTAACTGCTGTGTCATTCTGTAAATACACACCTCTGCTGGCAGCCCTCCACCCTTCTCATCTGTTCTCGCCCTCAACGTCCTGGACCTAATGAGCTTGTCCCCTGTCCTGGAGCCTGTCCACAATGCAGATATGCATAAACACACACACAAACACACACCTACACTTCTCTCTCACACAGACACTCATCACACTAATACATACAGTAAAAAGACAACAGGCTCGGGCGGATCCAGGACACAGCAGAAAAATGATTATCAGTAGAGTTGATTTCTTTGTCGTACTTGATTTGTTGTCTTGGGAATTATGGGAAGAAGTTGAATTTGCATGTGTTTATTTTACTTCCTTTCCTAATGCAAACCTTTTTTAGCCTTCTGCCACACACACACACACACACACACACACACACACACACACACACACACACACACACACACACACACACATACGTTAGACTTGCACACATTATCTAGCCGTCCTCAGCTAGATCCCTGTTAAAAGTCAGCTTTAAACTGGCTCTCAATCGTAGCCCGTTGTCATAGTAATGCAGTGCTCAAGTTTATGTGTGTGGCCTTGTTTTCTCCTGCAGACCGCTGAGAATTAACCACTAAGAACTCACCAATCTATGAAACACACACACACACACACACACACACGAGTGTCCTTTTTCCTGGCCTTCTCTGCATGTGCCCGTAAAGGTCACACGGGAGAACGGTTTCCTTTTTTGTCTGCGGAGCACTGTAGAGGCCAAACACATTGTCGTCATTCAGCCAAACCAACAAACAGGCCGACAAACGAGCAGTGTCGCTGCTCTTGTTTTGGTTGTTTGTTCGTCCACCACATTTGGGACTGTGTTTTGACAGTCTGTGCGTACAACTGACCGACCAGTGTTGTCATTCATATAGCGTCGCGTCACCTTTCCCCGCCCTCACCCTGTTTGCTCTCTCCAAGGAAAGGCGCGTCATGCTCCTCTGTTAGGTTCTGCGAAGAATCTCTCTAAGCAGAAAAATGAATCAGAATGAATAAGTTCCTTATCTGTCTTAATTCGCTTCTTCCTAAGCCCCCCCCCGCATTAACAAGTCCATTTTGCACAACTGAAGCATGTGCTCCTTCGTCAGATTAATGAAAATGTATAAAAAGTTTGTTTTATTTTATATTTTTCCAATGGAAGTAATGTTCCAAACTAAGGTAACGTGTAGAATATATTTAATATGAATCCTATATAGAACATGATGGCTCTAGATCTTGTTGATATACAGTATATTGGTGTTTAGTCTATGATTGTGTATACGGTTAGCTTCTAGCCAGTTCACAGTCACTCGCTGACAATGTCTTGTGCTTAACAGCAGCAAAACCTCCCTAATCATCGACAGACTGTATTTTTTTCTTTCTGTGCTCTTTTTATTATTTTTTTTCATGTTTATAATTTAATGTAATCCTTTTTTCGTTGTTTTTTTTCTGCTTTAAAAGAATCGCTTTGTAACAGCACTAGGTCTTAAAAATATTGTTTATATTGATCAGGGTTCAAATCTGTACAGAGATAAAAGTTTTCAAACCAATTGTAAATAGCACTAATGCTCCCTCTCCCTCCTCCAAACTTCAAAATGGAACACGTCTGTAAACTAAATAAAAGTTAATGAAGTGCACTGCCTTTTGTCATGACTCCCTGCACTTAAGTCATAAACGTTTTCAGTATCAGCTGGTTTTGACGGGCTGCTGTACTGACGCAAAGCTGCGATCTTTAATGGTGTATATTTGGCATTCATATGGAAATGGACTGTGACGTCCTTCCTTAGAAATTATATTTCATAGTCTGTTGGGAAATGTTGTGCAGATGAGGTTAGGAAAGAACTGCCGTCAGGGTTGAGGCTAAGTTTAACTTTACACGCACGTAAAACTAGAATTGTCGTAGTACTTGTGGTTTTTCTTTTACTTTCTGTAGTAATACCACAATGTAAAAATACATCTAAACGTGGTCGACATTTAGGTGGTCGCTGAAATAAACAAGAAGTATTTGTGATGCTAAATGACCACTTTTATATGTGATACATTTTGTTTGTTCTTATTATTATCATGTTAAAATTTTAGTAGATTTTTTTTGTACATTGTTGAAAATAAGCAAATCTTAGGCCATTTGAGAAACTAAAGTCAGTATTTGGTGGGATTACATAATATTTTTTGTTCTCCTTTCATAGGAACTAGTGCCATATATTCTAATGGATCAGAAAGAAGATATAACAGAATATGGGTTTTGATTTTGCACGACTTGATACTCACACTGAGTGTCAATGTACAGAAACCTTCGACTACTCTCTTCCTGCCATGCTCATCATTTCACAACCTTCATATTTATTTCATGAGCTCTAAAGGAATCACTTCATAGCTGTAACTACATCAAAGTGAATCTAGCTCAGAAATGTTTTTATTTATTCATAAATACACGAGTATTTATAAAAAATGTAACAAAACAACGGTGTGTTTGAGTGAGCACTTTTGATGTTTCAAGTAAATTTTGCTGAAAATGCAGATATGGGTAAATTGTGGGTACACTTCGTCAAAAAGGGAAGTAACATTTTCTCTGAAATAACAAAAAAAATAATACAAAAAACAAGATGGTTTTGTTTTTCGTGAAAGGGTACCGACAGTTTCATCCACATCTGTATGTACTTTAAATATGACATTTTTATACTGGTACCTCTGTAAAGGATCTGAATATGTTTCCCACCACTTTATACGATCATACATGATAAGGGTGAGGATTTACAGTAGGTAAGACTTTTGTAAATGCACGTTGTTACATTCCTGCGCTGTGTTGCACATGTGTAGGACAGATAAAACCTGACAAATCTGGTTTACAGTCAACGTAGATGAAAGAGACGAAAAAGGCGACGGCCAAAGATTTGCAGAAGCTAACCCTGCTTCTATAAAACCAAGCGAGAATAAAGCTGAGTGGCATCATTTCTTTCGAAACACTGATGTCATGCTGTTGAGAAACCAGTCCAGTTTGGACAGTGAAGCAGGAAGGACCCTGCGGAACAAAGCTTACAGCTCAACCTGCTGATCTCAGAGCAGTTTATGAAACACTGAAGATACAACATGTCACACTAATGGTACTTATTGGGAAGTTTACATTAAAAATATAAACGGTAAATCCCTAAACTGGTGCCACGAGGACTGAACTCATGCTGTTTTGTTCATCTCCTCCTTCCTACAGCCTCCACCACACAGTAACTGTGGATCTGATAGTCAGCACTAACACAAAAGTCCTGACTGTGGTCACAGTAGTACCACTCAAGATGGCAAATTCGGTTTTTGTGACGTTGTGAACTGCTGCTGCCCGGCCCCTGAACAATGCAGCGTTGTCTTTGTACTGACGAATCATTGTCCCAAAGGTAGCGGCTGCGTGAGTAAACATTTTGTCTAAATGTGACATTTCAACAGTGGCATTTACAGCTCAGACTGCGTCTATAAACATTAATAAAACCGGATGATTTCATGTGGCTGACGCCAACTTCTGACTCTAACAACAGGCTGTAAAATGAGCAGGACTGGCAGAGGGTGTGTGTGTGCAGGCAGCACCTTCCATAAAGCTACACCTTTATTACTCATGTTTGGATGGATTAAACTGGCACAAATATAATTGTGGGGTATGCCTCAGATGAAATATGAACCAACCTTTCCTTGCTCAATGTGTCACCCACTGGAGACTTCAGAAGATGTGAGGATGTTGCCATCTACTGACCAAATACCTGTATGACACGTACACACACATTTCCACTATAACTGCAGAACAATCAAGGCAGTTATTTATAATCTTCTGTAGTTATTTTTTACTTCCGTTGTTCTTGATTTTCAGCCAAATCACTGCAAGTTTGAATTTGATCCATGTACTCTTTTACATTATAAAGTTTTCAAAATGTGGATGTGCCTTCAAAAATGACAGATTTTCCTTTCGTTTGGTTCTTGTTTCTGTCTTTCAGTTCAAAGTTATTTCAGGGGAACTTGGTTCACCTTTTATGTTTAAGAGTAGGCTACCAACAATTTCATCAAAGTCTTTTGATCTCTTATATTCAGGCAGTACATTTTTAGATTAATGTGTAATTTTTTTCACATGCTTCCTTCAAATTTCTTTGCTGAACTGTATCAAAAAAATATTAAAATTGACAATCTAAATAGAAAATGTAATAAAAATTTTAATTAAAAAAATTAAGTCCTAACAGGTATTTCCTGCAGAGATGATTCTCGGATGAGTAAAACTTCACACAAACACTGTCTGTCACCACAGTATTATGTATTATAATAAATAGGACAATGTTTTCACAAGATTCAATCAACTCAATTCAATCCAGATTCAATCTCTTTCTGTGTTGAGTAGCATTTGGAATATAATTAATTTGGAATAGAATATAATTTATATAGAATTATTTGATAGACATTGTTACTTGGCAGTGTGACATTGAGCATTTTTGTCTGTGATCCTTAGCGATAAGCTTTAGTTTCTTGATCCAGACTCTGATTATTTTCTTGATCTCGTTGGTTCTCAGACAGTAGATGAACGGGTTGATCAGTGGAGGGAAAAGACTGTAGAAGAGGGTGGTGGCGATACGCATGTCAGCCGTCATGTTTAGTTGGGAAAGTAAGGTGTGGAGTAGACGACGAAACGTGGTATGTAGTAGATGGAAATGATGCAGCCCTGGGTGGCACAGGTGGAGAAAGTCTTCATTCGGCCCTGAGCAGAACAATGGCTGAGGATTAAAAAGGTTATAAACAATAAAAACGGGTAGATAGTGAGCAAAATAATAAATTCTATACTGTCTATGAAAAGGTTGAAGACATTAATGTTATAAACCTAATCCAAAAGGTTTTCGTTTTACAACATTACCTGTCCCCTGGCCATGCGCAAAACTGAGATGACGATACAGACGTAGGAGAAGACGATGAAGGCGAGAGGGACATAAAGAATCAGCATTGCTGAAAAATAGCCTAATTTGAACACTTGGTCGGTGTCTTCACACGCTACAGCTATGAGTGACATGTGGTCGCAGAAGATGTTTGTGATCTGGTTGGGCTCACAAAACACCATCAGGGTAAATTTGATGGCGGTGATGCTAGGAAAGATTTGTGCCATCAGCCAGCAGAAGAGGATGATTCTTGTCATGGTTTGGGTCGTCATTAACAATGGGTATCTGAGAAAGGGAAGAGTGAAGGGAACATTTACAGGAGAAGCTGTAAAAAAAAAAAAATTTTAGTCTAATTAGGGCTTAGACGTGACACTGTTCAACATATTTTTTTCACCTGAGAGGAAAACAGATGGCTAGATATCGGTCCAAGGCCATGGTGAACAAAACCAAGGAGTTCACAGAACCGAAATAGTGGATCATGTACTGCTGGAAGATGCAAGTGTGAAATCCAAGGCTCCCATGATTCCACCAGTAGCGAGCAATCGCCTTAGGTAAGGCCACAGTGGTAAAGCCTGTGAGACAACAAAAGATAGTGAAAGCCAAAAAAGACAGAAAATAGGAAGAAAATGTCACTGCAAAGCATGTGTGAGGATTTTTTTGCACACACACGACCACAGTGTGGTCAAATTTAAGTGCAGTGCATAAACTACAAGAAAGCTGGAACATTAGTAGTTGATTTTACAGTAATGTATATCAACATTTTTATTGAAAACCTGGACTGCAGTTCAGTTTATTAATTTTTAGGTTTTTCCTGACAGGCTATGACGCCCCCTGCATATAAACAGATTCACAGCTGCTGACAAATTAAAGGCAGGTTGTGTCCACACATCCTTAGAGCACAAAACAGAAACTATATGATATTCACCGATGTCTGAGAGCGCCAGGCTGACCATGACGATGTACATGGGCTTTTGGAGACTCTGCTCCAAAGCAAACACCAGGACCAGCAGCAGGTTCCCCACCACTGTGGTCACATAGAGGAAGAAGAAGAACCAGGCCACTATGTGAAAATACTGTGGCTGCAGACTTGGGAAGCCCACGATAAAAAACTGGGACACACGTGTGTAGTTCCCATCCACCTGAGACATGCTGAAGACACAGACAGACAGACAGACAGGACAATCAGTGCAGCACACGACTGAGAGTGAGGTGCGTGTTATGACTCACCTCACAACACAACGGGACAATGTGACACATAAGAGCAGTAGCCTCTCGGTTTTATAAGATTTTATGACAAGTGTCAGCAAGTGTAAAATATGTCGGGTGTAACGGGACCCGCTGGTACCCCAGGGTTTGTGTTAGTTCAGACAAAAAGTTAGACATCGTGTTTACTTTCACATCACGTGAACAGACATAGTTGTAAATAATTAGAACTATGAAACGTAACTTCATGTTTAGTCTTGCATTGCTATCGTTTGCTATTACACACTAAGATTATGAACCTAGTGACTATAAAACTGCCATGATTTCAACATCAAACTGTTCGCTTTTAACTCTCAAAATGTTCAAACTTTCCCCAGTAACAACTTGTGTAAGAGGTTATGAATAAAATATCAGTGATAAAACTGTTACCCCCTCCAAAAACAGCTCATTACAATGTTACTTTTGTTATAACCACGTGAAAGATTGTATTCGGAATTCCACATTTAATATTTATAGTTGTTGCCACACATCACTTGGCAAAGCAAAGAAAGAACCTACACCACATCACTAAAGATCTCAAATGGAAATTGCATTCTGAATACATCTACAAAAAAAGCCAATAATTTGTTTTTTCATTTTTTTTTCCAAAAATTCAAAGTTAAACATAATATTCTCCTCCCGTTTTACACAGTATTAATAGAAAGTATTCTCACCCCTTCAATAATATTCTGGTATGACAACTTTGATTCTCAGTCACATCAAAATCTACAGTGCATAACCGACAAATTATCAAAAATTATTGGTCACACTTTGTCGTTCATAGAAACACTGTACTACAAACACATCGAGCAACGCTTGTCATCTCTTCCCTCTGGGAGGCTCCACAAGTTGCAAAGGTTGAAAAATAGTTTCATTCTTTTTCTTCTAAGGACAATAAACCGGGGCATAAACTAAAATAATATGCACTTAACTATATTCAAACTCAACGTTTGGCATTGCATTGCACCAGAGTCTGGTGTTTAGTAAGTAAAAACATGACTAAATGAAACGATTGCAGAATATAATAATATAGGAGAAAGTCACTATAACTTTTGCTGAATTGTGTTGAATAATATTATTTCATACTTTCTGTGTGTATTGTAAAAGTCATCCCTTTGTTCATCCATCCCTCCATCCCATGTTATTATAAATGATGAAAACGGCTTCTTAGATCCTGCACATCAGATGTTCTGTCTTTAAGAGCTGATGTTTTTGGTAGTGGGACCACACAGGAAGTCTTTCATGGTGCCAGCACCTTCTCCTGACTCAGGCTGCAGGATCCCACAGCGCTGCTCAGAACGGGCCTTCGGACCTGCAGTTCGTTCTGATTTAGTCTCTTCAGCTTCTGTGGAGCTGATGGCGAGTGTGGCAGTGTTAAGGTCACCAGCAGATGGGGCCTTTCTAACACACATTGAATTTAGTTTGTGATGCAAATGTGGACATCAAATGTTTTTGGTAGACTCCATCCAAAGTGATTCCGCATTAATAAATGGCCAATTCTGGACACAAAGGTCTTAAATTTGAGTGACAGGGCACATGAAAGATGACGAGGTGCAGCAGAAAAAAACAACCAAAACATCAAATCTTGTCCACAGAGTTGCTTGAGCTGTGATATTAATTTATTAATGTATGTTTGATTTTCAGATAAATTTAGACAGATTTAAAGTTTAAAGGTTTACTGGTAAGAATACCAAAAAAAAAAAAATTTCAACAAATACACAATGCTTCTCAAGTTAAAAGTTCATCAAGTCATCAACTGTTGGTGATGTGGTCTGTTTACCAGTGACTGATCCAGTAGAGTGGGTCACCTGCATATATTTTCTACATTAAATTATTCAAATTTAATATGACTGAAAGAGATGAATAGGAAAAAATGGGACCCTGCCTTCAATATTTTAATTGCAGAACTTGGAAAAACTAATTACTCCTTAAAGTTTAAAGAATTTGTACTCATTCTGTGTGACTGATGTATTATTATTAGAATACACATGATTAGATTTGTGATAATTAAATCATGCAGGTAGCCATTTACTGTTGGAGCTAGATTATTATTTCTGAAAACTTTTTATAATATAGTGCAGACCAAAGGTTCTCAGAGTGGGAGTGGGACCCCTCCAAACACTGACAAGGAAATCTGAGAGATAAAAAAATCTAGTTTGATCGTTCCCAGCAGTTGGTTTGTTCCACCTGACCTCATAGCACAGTGTGCAGAAGTCAGCTGTGAAGGTGTAATGAAATATAGAGACAACGTAACAGGCAGGAAACCAAAACTAGGCTTTTAATTACCAGGATAATTACAGAAATTTAGAAGAAATGGACTTTGAGAGTTTGAGAAGATGTAACACCAGTGAGAGGCAGTAATGCAAGCTAGAGGATGGCAGCTGCCAAACAGCTGAGAGGACGAGGAGGCAAAGCAGAAAAAAAAAGGAGGAGAAGAAGAAGCAGCAGCAGCATGACTCTGTATGTACCTACTTCAGTCCTGGTTTTCTTCCTGTTTTGGACCTGGATTCTTCCTGTCCCAAACCGGTCGTGTTGCCCATCTGTCTGTCTGCTTTGAATAAACTTTTGCTTGATGGATTTGGATTGAGTGTCTCCTCTCTGTGCCTCACCTGCCGTGTCAGTCTGCCTCTCTGATATTTGATCTCTGGCTGCATTATTGGATTTTGAATCTGCTGCCCTGTTAAACATGCCTGATATTCGGTCTGAGCTAAGATTTTGGATTTTGGATTCTGTCTCTGTTCTGTCCTGCTCGCCTACTCCTGGGTCCAGTCATCAGTCTCACTCGTCGTCTCTATCATCTGCTGATTGATTCCTTTTGTTTCCAGCTGTCACCAAACAGCGAGCACTGCCCCGTCTTCATCCCTGCTATTGACACACTGCACTTATCACTCCAACCTGTGTGAAACCTAAGACGCTGCTCAGGAGAGCTTCCTCTCTCACCCATCTCAGCACCTGGGGTCACTAAATCCCATGCAGAAAAAAGTCATAACCCTCTCCAACATTTAAACACCATATTACACCTCTTCATTAATATATCTTTAAATCTACCTGTGGTTTGAACAGATGGGTCAAAATTTGCTGCACAATCACATGGGCAATTTTTAAATAACCAGACAAATAATGCAGGCCCCAATGCTCTGAACTGACAATTCCATCAATGAACTAACACATGAACACTTGACTTTAAACCAATTAACTATTGTAAAAGTGATAATTAGTATTTTTTTAAATAAAAAACTGTATTTATTATTTAATGCATTTGTTGCATTGCAAATCTTTAAGGTTTTGATCCAGATAATACATAGTGGCTTTACTCCTGAAACAATGAGACAATCTTCTCAGATTCTCAGAATTCTTATAGTCATACGAAGCATGAAATTTCTTAGTTTTACTTCATTTTGGCCAAAACAACACATACACTTTCAATGGGAAATAAAAGCTTGCATTGTAATAAGTGTAGATATAAATATATAATGTATAAGAAATATTGACTTTATTAACCAGTAAGTCAAATTGTAAATAATATCCACCTATAGCCCTTATTTGTGCCCAAGCCCTTCACAGCCGCCTCTTATTTTCACCCGCAGGATAACGACAGCTGCCATTCAACACATTGGCCTGAGCACCAGGACACGGGGAACTTGGTGTTTCGGTTCTGCCCAAGGACACTTGGACACGTGGACAACGGAAACCACAGAACCTTCAAGGAATTGTTTGTTATATTTTAAAAACAAATATCCATTGTTCATTACTCTAGTTCAACTTTCTTAAATATGATTTTTCCCCTCCTACTTACTAAATTCAGTTTTCCACCAACTTGTGTCAAATTTAGACAGAGGACAGATATGAATTAAACTGTCTAATTCATGACAATTGCCTTCAAATAAGAATGACCAAAACCATGGGCCATTTACAAATGTTCTAAATGAAAGCCTCATTAACACAGTTTTGCTAACTGCCAGTTGTTTTGTATATTTACAGTGCATGCTGTTCTTGTGATTGCATTTATTATTTATTTTTTTTACATTTGTAAAAGTTAGGTTTACGGTGCTATAATTTGGAAATCAAAGGCCTTTTAGTGCACATACAGTATAAAGACTAAGGATGCACCACACACTTATTAGTTTTTAGCAGGGTACATGGGTTTATGTTGCTTTCATAATAAAACATTTGATTAGTGCTTTATAAAGCTGTATTTAATTTCATATTCAGCTACAAAACCACATAAGGTCATGGCTGACTTGTCATTGCGACATAAAGACAGATGTAGTCTGACCTTACTGTTTAGGTGAGATTCCTTTTTGTTTCTTGACCCAGAGTCTGATTATTTTCCTGATTTCATTGGTTCTCAGACAGTAGATGAACGGGTTGATCAGTGGAGGGAAAAGACTGTAGAAGAGAACAGTGACTATATTTTTGTCAGGAGTCATTTTCAGATTAGGAATGAAAGGTGTGGAGTAGACGAAGAAGCGTGGTATGTAGTAGATGGAAATGATGCAGCCCTGGGTGGCACAGGTGGAGAAAGTCTTCATACGGCCCTGAGGAGAGAACAAAAATTATTAACAACAAAATAAAAAGACTGAAAATGCATCAAAGAAGTACATACTTGTTACAAAAAAACAGTTTTAATCTAACAAACATATAAAATGTTAAAAATTTTTTACTTTTACCTGTCCACTGTCTATGCGCAACACTGAGATGATGATGCAGATGTAAGAGAAGATGATGAAGCTGAAAGGAACATAAAGAACAAACATTGCTACAGAATAGGCAGCGCTCATTTGTTGCATCCCATCTCCACACGCCAGAGCTGAGAGCGAAGGGTGGTTACAGAAGCCATGTATGATCCGGTTGGGCCCACAAAACTGCATCATCACAAGGCCGATGGTGGTGATGCTGGGGAAGATGTGGGCCACCACCCAACACAAGAGAATCAGGCCTCTCATGATTTGGTTTGTCATCAACATCGGGTATCTGAGAAAGGGAAGTAGAAATGTGAGGAGGACAGAAAAATGAAATTTTTAGGGTCTAATTCCAGGGCCGATAAAACTGCTTTTGTTCACCTGAGAGGGAAACAGATGGCCAGATATCGGTCCAGGGCCATAATCAATAAAATCAGGGATGCCAAGGAGCCAAAATAGTGAATCATGTGCTGCTGGAAGATGCAAGTGTAAAAGCCAAGACTCCCATCGTTCCACCAGTAACGAGCAATTAGTTTCGGTAAGGAAACTGTAGCAAAACCTACAGTGAAAAGAAAGTTAGAGTGTCTTTGCACTTGACTTTATGATTTATCGAATTTTATGATAAAAAATATACATAATTTCATTCGTTTTACTAATTCACAGTATCTTGTGAATTATATTAAACAGTTTAAACTAAAAAGCAGAAAAACAAAACCACATACTTTAGGTTCATAAATTTACACGGTATCTTGTAACAAATAAATTCAGCAATGGGAATTTAAATTATTTTGAAAACATTCAAAATCTTGTATATAACACACAGCCTGAAATACAGTTACTGTAAACAAAACCGTGATGTCAGTCGACTTTTCCAAGCTCATACAGCAGCTGTTATTAAAATAATGAATACAGGAACATTTTCTTCCACTATTATCTTTGCTGAGCACAACGTTAATAACACCTGTTCATAATTTCAGTGTTACTGAATCAGTTTGAATAAAACTGTTCAGTGAGATTCCTGGATGTTGTTTTTTTTTTTTTAACAGCGTAATGCTTAATTCCCAACATTCCCAACAAGAGACGACACATGACAGGAGACAGTAAGCTCATATTCACCGATGTCTGAGAGCGCCAG
Organism: Channa striata; assembly: GCA_033026295.1. Classification (NCBI taxonomy): domain Eukaryota; kingdom Metazoa; phylum Chordata; class Actinopteri; order Anabantiformes; family Channidae; genus Channa; species Channa striata. Next base: position 7,854,735 of record CM065182.1, on the reverse strand, counting down.
GCTGACCATGACGATGTACATGGGCTTTTGGAGACTCTGCTCCAAAGCAAACACCAGGACCAGCAGCAGGTTCCCCACCACTGTGGTCACATAGAGGAAGAAGAAGAACCAGGCTACTATGTGAAAATACTGTGGCTGCAGACTTGGGAAGCCCACGATAAAAAACTCGGACACACGAGTGTAGTTCCCATCCACCTGAGACATACTGAAGACACAGAAACAACCAGTAAAACACACGACTGACAAACTGTGTGAACAAAGATGCATATCAGTTCTTACCTGGACAAATGGTTTTGACAGTAAGAAACATGAGCAGCAGCCTCTTGGTTTTATAAAGATTCTGTGACGGGACTTGGAAAGTATGTTGACCGAACTTTGTCCCAGTGGAGGTTAAACAGTAGTTCACTGATGTCGTCTGAAAGACCTTTTCTCCGTCAGTTCTATCATCTTGTGAAGTACAACGCAATGAATCACTTTAATGATATTGATTTGATATTTTACTTTCCAATTAATATTTTTTCCCAAGGGTTTTGTAAATGTAATGTAAATGTGTTGTCCTTTTTTACTTTCGGATCCCGTCCTACCGTCCCTTTCTTCCTGCTTCCCACCACTGCATCCTGCCAAGTCCCACTTACTGGCATTCCATCAATCATCACCCTTTGTATTTATCACCATCATCTTTTGCCTGATCGTCTTTAGTCTTTATGCTTTGACTTCATAACTGATAAAAAGTCACTCGCCTTATGGCTGCTCCACCTCTGCTTGACCTCATGTCCAGCTCCTGCCTCATATTGACTCTGTTCTAATACTTGGATCCTCTTACTACTTCATGCCACTATATCTCTATTAACCTCCAAAGTTAATGAGTCTGACCTCCTGTTGTGTTGATAATGAAACATCATTAAATCATTACCGTCTTCGGTCTACTGTGCTGGATTCGGGTCTGTCTAACCACTATGGCCGAGCAGATGTTGGCAGTTTGTGGGAAGAGCTAATGACAGAGACAGAAGTGTTTGATTCTGTTGAACGGCAGTTGAGTGAAGTGATCTCCTGACCTCAGCAGTTTTCTGTTCAGCCTGCTTTAGCTCTGAATGACGCCGCCATGTACGGGGTCCCTGTGGGAGCTACTCCACCATTTTTCAGCCAGTCACGCAGTCTTTCACCAGTGATGAGAGCTTTTGACAACAGTCTTCTTGTCCAGGCTTTGGATCAAACAACAGAGAGGCAGTGTGATGGACTGAGGTTTACTAGAGTCTGTCCTCTGAAGTAAAGGACAAGTTCATTTCAGGCGCTTATGTTTTTTACAAATTCTATCCTTTGAAATTCAGACCACTGAGCGAGGATGAGAGTTGATCGGAAGACTTTAACACTCCCAATGACCATCACAAGCATTTGTACATTTTGACCTAATATAAAGTCCTTGATAATGATGTTCTCAGATAATGTCAACCAGACTGTTTCTGTCTATGATTTTCTCTGAAGGCCCAAAAAACACAATGTGCCGCTTCACCCGTTCTCACTGTACTGGTCCCTAAACACCAGTTTGCTTTTCAGGTGGATGCCTCGGACACAGGGGTCAGTGTTAATTTGTCCTAAAGCACTTTTCTTGACATCAAGCTGCACCCATGAGTGGCACCACTGGCTACAGGAATCACAGCAAGAACTTACTGTCTATTATGACCCAAAGCACGAGAATCTCGAATGGATCTGCTCAGTCGGTTCATGTTCAGCATCGTTCATGCTGACGTCACTCTGACTCTGCACATCCATCCCATCTTTTGTGTCTAAAGGATCAACAGTGACTCGTGTCTGCTGACCTCATGTGCTGACCCATCTGCTCAAGCTCTCACACGGATGGACGGACTAGGGTCAATGTTTTGTCGATAACTTTGACTCTAGTCTGCTGTCTGGCTGACATCCTAAATGTTTATCCACTGCTGTAATTTCATCTTATTCAAACTTTAGCAGCCAACAGAAGTAACCAAGTCACATTTTTTAACAATTTATTCGAGTTATTACACATTAAGATGAAGGACAGATGAAGGGGAGTTTGTATTAAATTTTCTTTTCACCTGTTGGCAAAGATAATTAAACCTCAATAAGCTGAAAACGCACCATAGAACATGGTTCATTTCTTCACAGATAGGAAGTGTGTTGTTAGAAACCTACTGCTTTCTCTTTTCCTGCACAATTATAAATCTACAAATGGTGATGTAGTTGTAGTAGGCTGTATCTGAAATATCTGCAGATACAAGTTTATAGAAATATTAAACATTTCTTTAAATATGACCCACTACAACACTTATTTTGACATAAGCAACAAAATGTTTTAATCAATGACAACTGAGTCCGAAACTAAACTATATTACTACATAGATCCAGAAAGTTTAAAACTATCAAGGATTTTTAGAGAATCATGTTGCACTCGTGTTGGAGAAAATTTGGAAATTATTTTAAAATTTCATTGCACTTATGTTCATCAAAACAACCTTTCAATGTCATGAGTGATTTGTCAGTGTGATATCGTGACATCAACAATTTGGTTGTTCTCTGTAGGTGTAATGCCAGTTTGTTTCTTGATCCAGACTCTGATTATTTTCTTGATCTCGTTGGTTCTCAGACAGTAGATGAACGGGTTGATCAGTGGAGGGAAAAGACTGTAGATGAGGGTGGTGGCGATACGTTTGTCAGGAGTCATTTTCAGATTAGGAATGAAGGGCGTAGAGTAGACAAAGAAACGTGGTATGTAGTAGATGGAAAGAATACAACCCTGGGTGGCACAGGTGGAGAAAGTCTTCGTTCTTCCCTGAAAAGAAAAGAGTTTAAGATTTGAATTCTTTTACTTTACAAACACGCATAATGTAAAATATATATATATATTTAACCTTTGATTAACCAGGTTAGTCCAAAAATCTCTTTTAGAATGGAGACCATGCCAAGAAGGCAGCAATACACTTACACTAAAAACAATAAACTGAAATATCAACATGACTGAAGCACTAAAAACTGATCTGCCTTCTTACGGAAATGTTCACTTTTACCTGTCCACTGGCCATGCGCAGAATTGAGATGATGATACAGATGTATGAGAAGACGATGAAGGCCAAAGGAACATAAAGAATAAACATTGCTCCAGCAAAGGCGGCGCTCATTTGTTGCATCCCATCGCCACACACCAGAGCTGAGAGCGACAAGTGGTCACAGAAAACTTGTATGATTTGGTTGGGGCCACAAAACACCATCAGGGTCAGGTCGATGGTGCTAATGCTGGGGAAGGTGTGTGCCAGCACCCAGCAGATGAGAATGAGGCCTGTCATGGTTTGGTTTGTCATCAGCATCGGGTATCTGAGAAAGGGAAGTAGAAATGTGAGGAGGAAATAAAACCTGTTATTTTATTCCAGTCTAATTTTAGGGTTTAGAGGTGAGTACAACAAACTGCTTTTCTTCACCTGAGAGGGAAACAGATGGCCAGATATCGGTCCAGGGCCATAGTCAATAAAATCAGGGATGTCAAGGAGCCAAAATAGTGAATCATGTGCTGCTGGAAGAGGCACGTGTGAAAACCAAGACTCCCATCGTTCCACCAGTAACGAGCAATTAGTTTCGGTAAGGAAACTGTAGCAAAACCTACAGGAAATAGGAAGTTACAGAATGTGCTTCCACGTCAGTTTATGATTTATAAAATTTTATGATTAAAAAAAACACCTTATTTCATTAATTTTACAAGTTCACTGTGTCTTGTTATAAATGAATCAGTTTAAAAAAAAGCAGACAAACCTCACCCCAAAACTTGAAACAAGTAAATTTAGCAATGTTAATTAAAACAATTTTGAAAACATTCAAAATCTTGTATATAACCTACAGCCTGAGATGCAGTGACTGGGAACAAAACTGTGATGTCAGTCGACTTTTACAGCTCTAGTTGTTTAGTTTTCATCTGCTTGTTATATTAGGAAATTGCAGTGCAGTGGACACCTTGATATTAGAATATTAAACACAAATTACTTCCACTATTCCCCTATGAAAGTGATGTAACACTTAATACACAGGATTTTAAATAAGGTAAATTCACCGATGTCTTAATTTTCTTCAACTATTACCTTTGCTGAGCTCAAGGTTAATAACATCTGTTTATAATTTCAGTGTTATTGAATTAGTTTGAATAAAACAGAGCGCTGAGTGAGATAACTTGCTTAATTCCCAACATTCCCAACAAGAGACGACAAATGAAAGGAGACAGTAAGCTCATATTCACCGATGTCTGAGAGCGCCAGGCTGACCATGACGATGTACATGGGCTTTTGGAGACTCTGCTCCAAAGCAAACACCAGGACCAGCAGCAGGTTCCCCACCACTGTGGTCACATAGAGGAAGAAGAAGAACCAGGCTACTATGTGAAAATACTGTGGCTGCAGACTTGGGAAGCCCACGATAAAAAACTCGGACACACGAGTGTAGTTCCCATCCACCTGAGACATGCTGAAGACACAGACAGGACGTTCGTACAGCCAGAACATAATCCAGATGAACTGAGTCTTTGTGCTTCATCTACATCATCCGTCCTGTACTTACCTCACCAGACAGCTTCGACTGTGTGGCAAACGTGAGCAGCGACGTTTTATGAAGAGTTTGAGACCGTCACAAAGACAACTTTGTCCCAGTGGAGGCACAAGAGTGTCGGACTGCCCAAAAAGCCTCTATAGCAACCGAACGCTGACACAACCATCACATTGTAAAAGTACAAGCATATACACTCACTGGCCACTTTATTAGGTACACCTGTACAATCTAAAACAATCCAATAAAGCAGCTCTGCCATGAATTCTGCTTTTACAATTTCTTAGTTTTTAAGTTGAAACTGTCAGACAGGTGATAATCTTTTAATAATTAATAACACACAAGATCCTAAAGCTGAGACAGGAAACAGGAACTGTTGTGTTCTTGTATGTACTGAAGGTTTCATTCGATTTACCGAGGCACATTGGACTTAATTATTGTAACAATCTGTGACCACCAGGACTCTTCCCATATTGGCCGTTTAAGGAGAACTGAACTGTACAAGGAGGAATTTGTCAGGGAGGTGACCACAAACCCAGAACAGCAGCTACTTTGTGTGTTTATATGTTCCTGTGCCATTAAAAATATTTCCTGTAATATTAATGCGTATTTAAGAGTGAATGACTCACATCATATTTTTTGGAAAAAAACTAAATGAGATCATATCACGACCACTTTTGTATGTGGTCCTGCTGTACATCTGAATCATTTCCAAACTCTTACAACATAGCTCATCTCAGAACTGTCAAAACGTGGGTGTCTCATCTATGTGCATGCGCTCACGTTCATAATTACTCAGTGTCTGTATCTCATAATCTGGTCAAATTAAACACTGAGATTGACTGATATAAAAAGAAAAAGAAGAAATTTCAGATATTTATGGAGAAGTTGTTGTTGTACATAGATGGCTCATTTTTCAGATAAATGTGTACAAGTCAACATAAAAAGAGTTCCGGTTCAGGCAAACATGTTGAATATGAGCATGAGGCCTGTAATAGGAACATAACCCAAGACAGAAAAGTAAATGTAAATGAAATAATAAATGTTTAATAATTTATTCAGTTTATAAATCATTTGATGTTCATCAAAAAGAGAAGGTCACGTGTCACCTGTCAGTGTGACATCATGACAGCAGCAACACGACCATGTTCTACAGGCGTAATACCCGCTTGTTTCTGGACCCAGCGTTTGATTATTTTCTTGATCTCATTGGTTCTCAGACAGTAGATGAACGGGTTAATCAGTGGAGGGAAAAGACTGTAGAAGAGGGTGGTGGCTATACGCATGTCAGCCGTCATTATCAGGTTGGGAAAGTAAGGTGTGGAGTAGACGAAGAAACGAGGTATGTAGTAGATGGAAATGATGCAGCCCTGGGTGGCACAGGTGGAGAAAGTCTTCATTCGGGCCTGAGCAGAACAGAAGCTTTGAGTCAGCAGTGAAGCAATTAAGACGGAAAATAGGTGTCGCATTTAGAAAGAAGTTACTACCAAAAGATTAAATTCTATACTGTCCATGAAAAAAAATGAAACATTGTCTTACCTGTCCTCTGGCCATACGTAAAATTGAGATGATGATACATATGTAAGAAAGGATGATGAAGGTAAAAGGAACATAGAGAATAAACATTGCTACACTATAGGCAATGCTGAATTGTGGGCTGGCGTCCCCACACACCAGCGGTGTAAGCGACATTGTGTCGCAGAAGGCATGTATGATCTGGTTGGGCCGACAAAACGGCAGCATGGTAAAAGTAAAAGTGGTGATGCCAGGGAAGACGTGGGCTACAACCCAGCAGAAGATAGTCAGGCCTGTCATAGTTTGGTTTGACATCAACACTGGGTATCTGAGGAGAGAAAGGAAAGTCTAAAGAATAAGATGACGGTTAGAAGATGTGTGAGGGATTTTAAATACAGTTTTAATGTAATTTCAGGGCTTAGAGGCGACACAAATCAATTTGCAATTTTTATACCTGAGAGGAAAACAGATGGCTAGATATCGGTCCAAGGCCATAGTCAGTAAAATCAGGGAGTTTAAGGAGCCAAAATAGTGAATCATGTGCTTTTGGAAGTGGCAAGTGTAAAAGCCAAGACTCCATCGTTCCACCAGTAACGAGCAATTAGTTTAGGTAAGGCCACAGTGGTAAAGCCTGTCGGACAAAAAGAAAGACTGAAAAATAAGACAATTAATAAAGAGGCAAATATGGGACAATGCTAAAAAAACACATTCATTTCACTTAGATTCTTTTCATATTTAAATGCATTAATTTAAACTAAAGGTATTTAACTCTTTCAAATACATAGGTGATGATTCTTCGGTTTAGCATTTGCATGCCAGCAGTGTAACACAGGATGCATCAGTGCATGAGAGAGGAGACACTGAGCTCGTATTCACCGATGTCTGAGAGCGCCAGGCTGACCATGACGATGTACATGGGCTTTTGGAGACTCTGCTCCAAAGCAAACACCAGGACCAGCAGCAGGTTCCCCACCACTGTGGTCACATAGAGGAAGAAGAAGAACCAGGCCACTATGTGAAAATACTGTGGCTGCAGACTTGGGAAGCCCACGATAAAAAACTCGGACACACGTGTGTAGTTCCCATCCACCTGAGACATGCTGAAGACACAGACAGACAGACAGACAGACAGACAGGACAATCAGTGCAGCACATAATTCAGGGTAATTGTGTTTAAAGCGTATGATTACCTGAAGAGATCTTGAGGTGCATATTCTTCCTTACCTCATCAAGCAGCTTTAATGGTTCCAGAAACAGTTAACCCAGTACAGCACAGGACTGACGAACAGGGTTTGCAATGCTGAAAATCACTTCTTACCTTGACAAATGGCTTTGACAATGTGAGAAACACGAGCAGCAGCCTCTCAGTTTTATAAAGGTTCTGTGACGGGACACAGAAAGTATGTTGATGGAACTTTGTCCCAGTGGGGAGAAAAAAAAAGTGAAACGTTCGGGTTTTCTGAGAAACTAATCCACAACAAGTGAGTTCTGTTAAGATGCTGTACAGTGGAGAATTGCATTGTGTTTCTTTAAGCCTTATCTAAATGTGATGTGTGTGTCTAAAGGTGTGATGCCTTTTGCCTTTTTGGACCCAGAGTCTGATTATTTTCTTAATCTTGCTGGTTCTCACACAGTAGATGAACGGGTTGATCAGTGGGGGGAAAAGACTGTGGAAGAGGGAGGTCAGGAGTCATTTTCAGGTTATGAAAATTCAGCTGAGACTCATGTGAAGCGTTTTCAAACATTTATATGTCACCACTGTGTGACATTAACTCTGTGTCGTCTTTCTCCCTCTCTGTCTCCCTCTCTCCGTCCCTGTCCTCAGGTGTCCCCGGCTTTGGAGCTGTGTGCAGTGCGCAGCTACTGGTCCTACCAACCTGCCCAATGTTTTCTTCTCTCTCTTCACTTTCTACTCACCCCCACCGGTCATGTCCACCCACCCTGAGCCTGGTTCTGCTGGAGGTTTCTTCCGTTAAAGGGAGTTTTTCCTCTCCACTGTTGCCCATAGCTGCTCAAGGGCGATTTGTTGGCTTTTCTCTAAATGTCTGTCAATTAGCCATGGATGTATTTTTTTATATTTTTAATGCTGTGTACATATTTCATGCATTTTGTAAGTGTATTCTAAGAAAGACTGGGTGAAATAAGTAAATGATAATCAGCACTTTGTGGAAATAACAAGTCTAACGGTGATCCAGGACTTGATCATTAGTACTATAAAAGTGCTATATTAAGGCCTTTATTTAAATTTCTACTTCAGTAAAAGTAGAACTGTATTAGTAACTTGTACTTAAAGTGGTGGTTGTATTTGTTATTCCTAATCTTAATTGCAAAGTAACTAATACATATGGCCACCCAAAACTGTGGCAAGAAAAGAAAAGTTGTTGGTGGCACAGTGGTATAATGTAAAGTATTGTAAATTCTGGGTTACAACCTGTTTTTTCATTACATGCTTAATAAATAGTTGAGGGAAGTTTTCTAAAATCATTTTGTTATCACCACCACTGTGTGTCTCAGCCCCTCCCTCCTTCATTGAAGACATGTTCATGCAAAGATTGAAGGGCTGATGAAACATGTCACTCTGTTATCCGTGAACCCACAATTAATTCAGCACTTTTCACTATGGGATGTACACTCTAAAAAATGTAAAATCAATAAAGACTCACAGTTCACAGACCACTGAATTGCCTCTGCAGCCCACCACTGTTTCCCAAAAGCAATAAAATGCTTCAGCCAAACACAGCAGTGCACTGGGTAACGACCAATGGGAAAAGGACCAATATCAGAAAACAATGGTTGAAATATTTATTTATTCATGTTTTCACATTCACATATTTTTATCAAAATTTATAAAATAATATTTGAGTAAGAATATGGGAAATCAAACATTTGGTAACAAAGGCAGTTTAGATTCGCACACGTGAACTAGAAAAGCACAAATAGAACATTTAAACTACACATTCTACCACAGCTGTCAGGTGGACTCAAACCAGCAACCTTCACTCCACCGCCGTGCTGCCGGGCTTTATGGGTGTGACGGCTTTTGTTTCTGGACCCAGCGTGTGAATATTTTCCTGATCTCGCTGGTTCTCAGACAGTAGATGAACGGGTTGATCAGTGGGGGGAGTAGACTATAGAAGAGGGTGGTGGCGATACGCAGGTCAGGGGTCATTTTCAGGTTAGGAAAGAGAGGTGCAGAGTACACAAAGAAACGGGGTAAGTAGTAGATGGAAAGGATACATCCTTGGGTGACGCAGGTGTAAAAAGTCTTCATTCTGCCCTGAAGAAAACAGAGATTTAGGGTCAAAGTGTAACCGAAAGTATAGGTCATAAAATAAAAACAGTCTTTGATATCCACAGCATGATCTCAAAGGTTGGAGTCAGTCAATTTCAAGTTTAATTATATATTAAAAATAAACTGAATAAATTAAAAGTATGCAATATTTTAAAGACATGATTACTTTACCTGTCCACTGGCCATGCGGAAAACTGAGATGATGATATAAATGTAAGAGAGGATGATGAAGGAGAAAGGAACATAAAGGACAAACATTGCCACAACGAAGCCTTGGCTGAGCTGTCGGCTGGGGTCCACACACACTAAGACTGGAAGTGACGTGTGGTCACAGAAGGCCTGTATGATTAGGTTTGGCCCACAAAACGGCAACATGGAAAGCGTGATGGTGCAGATGCCGGGAAAAAGGTGGGCCAGTGCCCAGCAGAAAACCGTCAGGCCTGTCATAGTTTGGTTTGTCATCAACACTGGGTATCTGCGGAGAGAAAGGGAGGTAGAAATGAAAACGCTAACGGAGAGCAGAAGTTTGAGAAGGAAACAGAACAGAGAATAATTGAACCTGAGAGGGAAACAGATGGCTAGATATCGGTCCAAGGCCATAGTCAGTAAAATCAGGGAGTTCAAGGAGCCAAAATAGTGAATCATGTGCTGCTGGAAGATGCAAGTGTGAAAGCCAAGACTCCCATCGTTCCACCAGTAACGAGCAATTAGTTTAGGTAAGGCCACAGTGGTAAAGCCTGTCGGACAAAGAAAAACACACAATGATACATGACAAAAAGGTCATAAAAATGTATCCGTTATATTCATATTGATTTCACAAACCTCTTGACAAACTTAAATACATTTATTTATAATAAAAGCAGACACATATAGATTCATACTGTTCATGTGGACTCCACCACCTCCAATCACCAGTTTTAGAAACAACTGGAACACATGTTGACTTTCACGGTAATATTAGTTTCATTCTTCCCCACGTGTTACAACAGTTTACATCATGAAAAGTAAGACATTAGTTGGAAACAAGTCTTTTCTCCTTCAGTGATGTGTCTCCCCCAGTATTCACATTGTTTTTCTGCTAACTCAAGGGTCAAATCATTAATAAAATAAATTAATTGCATGTTAAACTATGTTTTTTGTAGGTTTTCTTTTAAACCTACAAAAGACACAAACCTGACAAAATGTGAATATTTTACTTTTCTGCAGAAAAGTTATTGAAAAATTACATGCCAAACATTTCTTCACTGGACACAGCTGCAACAGTGTTTAAAGAACCTCAGTCACAATGATGAATAAAAATCAGTAGCTTAACGTATTTACACCAGATCCTTGAATATTTCAAAACAGAGTCAACAAGTAATAGACTATATGATATTCACCGATGTCTGAGAGCGCCAGGCTGACCATGACGATGTACATGGGCTTTTGGAGACTCTGCTCCAAAGCAAACACCAGGACCAGCAGCAGGTTCCCCACCACTGTGGTCACATAGAGGAAGAAGAAGAACCAGGCTACTATGTGAAAATACTGTGGCTGCAGACTTGGGAAGCCCACGATAAAAAACTCGGACACACGCGTGTAGTTCCCATCCACCTGAGACATGCTGAAGACACAGACAGGACGATCGTACAGCCAGAACAGCTGGTTCTAAAATTGTATTTGCACTGTTTTAACACAGCTGAGTTGAATGCACATATCACGCTTACCTCAGCAGACGACTTTGACTGTGTGACAAAGGAGGAGCAACTGTTCTGCTTTATAAGCTGTTTGTGAGCTGCAGAAGGTGTGAAGTAGGCCGACTTTGACGCAACTTAGAAAAATTATAATATACCATATTAATCCAAAAATCTTTGTAAAGTCCTGTATGTATGAAGCCTTTCACTTTTAAAACACTTTCTTGATTTTAAATATTTGCCCATAGGGTTGTATAGTTTACAGAAAATATAATGTCTGATCATTGATTTTGATTAAAAAACAGGTGCACTTTGAATAATTAAAAATTATAAATACTACTAAAAAAAAGGTCAAATAATTTATTTATTATGCTGATAAATGACAACAATATAGGCTACAAATTTACGAATTCAACTGTCTGGGTTTAAGTTTAACAGTTTTGTGTTTTCTTCCATGTTAAAAAATATCCTGCAGTTTAAGAAAATGCTTATATTACTTCTACCACTAACATGTACAAATTTAAATGTAAAAATGCACAAAAATTGAAGGGCTTTCATTAAAATAACAACTCTTATGGTGATATTTTCAAAAAAATTGTAAAGTATCAAAAGTAAAAATACTGCACATATTCCCCTGTGACTGATACTGTATATTTATATATAATAACCATAAAGTATTTTTAACCACCTTCTGTTCCTTTTTGACTGGACATCAGTGCTTCTCATTCTCAGAGCCCTTCTCTATTAAAGGTTCACAAGGTAAATCTGAGGGTGCACAAGCCTGATTAGCTACGGCCTTCTCAGTGAAGCCTGGCTGTAGAGGAATTGGTTAAAATAATTTTTTCTGTGTTTACTTTGGTATGTATAAAAGAGAGCAGCCTAAACCAGGCCAGGAAAAATATGGCTAAAGTGGCTGTGAATAAATACAAACTGACTATGACAGGCTAAGGTGAGGCTGAGTAGCACAGGTGGGTTGTAGTCAATGGGAACTAGCCTGTCAGGATCCAAGGAATTGTGAGGCTTCACATTTTTCACAATAATCGTCCAATTAATTAATAACTACTTGCATCCCTAGACTTACTCATATATAATTTTCCCTTAAATTACTGTATTGCACAAATTAGAAACATTTTAGGCCTAAAAATATCCTGGATAAGAGTCGTGTGGTAATAAGTGAGATCTTAATTATTAGTACAAAATGGCAAAAAATATTCTCTTCTTTTGTATAGTTCATTGCATTTTCTGTAGCTCAGATTATGGCATATTCAAGAGCCTACAAATAACCCTCGAAGTAAGATTTCTGGAATTATTATGTTTATTATAATTATTAACTTATTCATTATGGTTGTTATCATAAAACATTTAGATAATAAGCAAGAAATTACATGTGGCTTGAGGTTTTTTTTTTTATTTCTATGGTAGGTATTTCAGCTGAATCACTGAATAAACTGAATAGGAAGAATACATTTAAGTCAATGATATCTTCATGCAGAGAGATTTGCTGCATTACTGTTGCTGATTTGCTTATGGATGATAACAAGGTCCGGATCAGAAACACAGCTTAATGGAGGTTCTGTCATCACAGGCCTAAAAATGTACTGAACACTGTCTGAACTCTGAGGTGTGAAGACAAACGGTTTCTCGTGTTTCACAACCCAACAGTCACGAGCAAACAATTCATTGTACACTGACAGAAGAAGGAGATTTATTAGACAGTTAACTGCAATAAGAACAGTTTCTCTTTATCTTTGTATCCCTCTCATGCAATAATTACATATCTACAGTCTGTGGTTTTTACCCACCACATCACAAAGTTATTACTCAGGCAATATAATGCTTCACACTATGCCACTATTATTTATCTCTTAGCTAAAAACTTTTATTACCTTCCCACAGTTTCACATTGTAACAGCTTAGAACTGAGCAGTACATATGGAGAATTCTCTAATATTTTTATGGCAGTGTCAATGCAGAAATTACACTCCGATAAATGCAAAAGAGCGTTTTATGTGTAGTAGACTGTAGTAGACTAGATCAACTGAAGAAAGACTAATGTTTTCAATTTCACACTAATTTTAATTTTGTTTTTTTTTGCAATTTAAATGGTTACAATGACTCAAAAAAAAAATCAAGACATCGTGGATCATGTGTCAGTGTGTCATTTTTTGGCCTTGCTTTTTAGGTGTGACGCCTTTTCGTTTCTGGACCCAGCGTCTGAATATTTTCTTGATCTCGTTGGTTCTCAGACAGTAGATGAACGGGTTGATCAGTGGAGGGAAAAAACTGTAGAAGATGGTGGTGGCGATACGATTGTCAGCTGTCATTTTCAGGTTAGGGAAAAAGGGGGTAGAGTAGACGAAGAAACGTGGTATGTAGTAGATGGAAATGATGCAGCCCTGGGTGGCACAGGTGGAGAAAGTCTTCATTCGGCCCTGAGCAGAACAGAAGCTTTGGGTTAGTGGCAGCATGAAGAACACAGTCAGTACTGAAAGTACAAATTATAGCAGGGATGACTGAACAAATGATTAAATACTGTCTATGACCTTTAAGTTTGGAAAGGACAAGGCCTGAATTTTGTAACGTTAATCGTGAAAATCTGAGATGTAACATAACACCATAATCTTACCTGTCCACTGGCCATGCGCAATATTGAGATAATGATACAAATGTAAGAGAAGATGATGAAGGCCAAAGGAACATAAAGAACAAACATTGCTCCAGCGTAGGCAGCACCGAATCCTCGGCTGGCGTCCCCGCACACCAGAGGAGTAAGTGACATGGTTTCACAGAAGGCATGTATGATCTGGTTGGGCCCACAAAACGGCATCATCATAAAGTTGATGGTGGCAATGCCAGGGAAGATGTGGGCGACCACCCAGCAGAAGAGAGTCAGGCCTGTCATAGTCTGGTTTGACATCAGCACTGGGTATCTGAGGAGAGGAGGGTGAGCCAAAAAAAGATGGATAATAAATCAATTTTACTCTGGAGGGCTAAGGCTTAGAGGTGAGACTAATAAAATTGACTATTTCACCTGAGAGGGAAACAGATGGCTAGATATCGGTCCAAGGCCATAGTCAGTAAAATCAGGGAGTTCAAGGAGCCAAAATAGTGAATCATGTGCTCTTGGAAGAGACAAGTGTGAAAACCAAGACTCCCATCGTTCCACCAGTAACGAGCAATTAGTTTAGGTAAGGCCACAGTGGCAAAGCCTGTCGGACAAAAAGAAAAAAGACAGAGCAAAAGGAAGACAGATTTATATTATTCTGTATGTACCTGTACTGTGTTTCTCAGCCTGAACAAAAAATCTGTAATTTCATCAAATTTTACATACGTAAAATTAGTTTGTTTGTAATGTTATACATCAGAAGCTCAAGATGGAAGCTGATGGTGAAAAACATTTTCCCTCTTTAGCTCTTGTACATACTAAATACAGGTCACATTATGGCTCTGCTGCGTTTGAGGTCAACAACAGAAACTTGTAGACGACCCAAAACCATTAAAGACCTGTTTCAAATATCAAAGTGATGATGATTGGGAATATCATAATTTCCAAAAGCAGAATAAGACACAAAACACTGTGTTTTGAAGGCAGACGACACATGACAGGAGACAGTGAGCTCATATTCACCGATGTCTGAGAGCGCCAGGCTGACCATGACGATGTACATGGGCTTTTGGAGACTCTGCTCCAAAGCAAACACCAGGACCAGCAGCAGGTTCCCCACCACTGTGGTCACATAGAGGAAGAAGAAGAACCAGGCCACTATGTGAAAATACTGTGGCTGCAGACTTGGGAAGCCCACGATAAAAAACTCGGACACAGTGTAGTTCCCATCCACCTGAGACATACTGAAGACACAGACAGACAGATAATCCATTAAAGAGAAGGACTGTGACTGAACCACTTTATGAACTGGGCAGAGGATGCGTGGTGGTGCTTACCTCACCAGACAGCTGTGATGGCGTGACAAACACAAGCAGCAAGCCTCTCAGTTTTATACAGATTTTGTGACTGTCAGGAAGTGGAAAGTGCGTTGATGCAACTTTGTCCCAGTGGAAGCAAAAAGTAGCACTTACACTGTCCATAGTTTCCAAAATTGTATCTGAGTGTACAAACCTGAGGTACTTGTACCTGATTATTTTCATTTTATGTCTATAGGGAAAATATACACTACAACTAAATTATGTTATATTATATTTATTCTATTGTTATAAATCAAACTATTCAACAATGTGTATGAGTAGTACTGATGGCTAACTTGATTGGAATCAAAATAAGAACAATATTTTTTCTAGTTCTGTTCGTTTTACAAACTTTGATAACTTGGGTTCTTAGACAAACCAGGGATTGTGAAAATGTCTTTGGATACTAGTGGCAACAATCCATCTATTATCTGTAACTGCTTATCCTGTGCAGGGGGGGGACTGGAGCCTATCCCAGGTGTCATAAGACGAGAGGCAGGCTACAATCTGGACTGGTTTCCACAATTAACCTAAGATGCACATCTCTGGACTGTGGGGGGAAATTGAAGGAGACCCAAAAAAGCAGAGGGACATTATACAAACGTCGCACATTGAGGCCACACCTGATCAGAGATGTGGACCGCGACCTTCTGGCTGTGAAGTGGCGGCACTAATCACTACACTTTCCAACATTTCCATCGATTTTTAAACCAAACAATAAAATATCAGATGAATTCATAGTGTGAATAGGCCTGATTATTATCTGAAAATGCATGTAACCATTTAGAAAAATACAATGTTGATTATAATATGTAGCAAATAATTTATTAGAAATTAAGAGTTTAAACTTTAACAGTATAACAGTGCTTTTATTTTTAAGTCCCGAACATAAATTCCCCTTATTGAACATATATTGTTTAGTATTACATACATTCATGCTTGTTTTAGTAATTTATGCGCTTCATCTCTGTCTTTAGACACTTTTCATTGTCAAGGATTCACATCTAATTCTTTTCCTATTGCACGAGCCCTTTGGGCAATCTATATCTATCCAGGTTTATTCTCAATGTTAATTACAGTATGTCATCAAAAATAAATGTATTTCCATCAAACATACATCAACAAATGTCAGTGTGACCTTGTGACAGCAACAACTGGGCCACGCCTCAAAGACCCAGTGACCTTTTGTTTCTGGACCCAGCGTCTGATTATTTTCTTGATCTCGTTGGTTCTCAGACAGTAGATGAACGGGTTGATCAGTGGAGGGAAAAGACTGTAGAAGAGGGTGGTGGCGATACGCAAGTCAGCCGTCATTTGTAGGTTGGGAAAGTAAGGTGTGGAGTAGACGAAGAAACGTGGTATGTAGTAGATGGAAATGATGCAGCCCTGGGTGGCACAGGTGGAGAAAGTCTTCATTCTGGCCTGAGGAGAAAAATTTTAAAATTATTTTTGAATCTAATCACTCATGTAATCTAATGTAAATATGGACAATTATCCCACCTGTCCACTCTCCATGCGTAACACTGAGATGATGATACAAATGTAAGAGCAGACGATGAAGGTAAATGGAACGTAAAGAATGAACATTGCTACAGCATAAGCAGAGCCAACTTCTTGGCTGATGTCCCCACATGCTAGAGCTGTAAGCGAGGTGGTGTCACAGAAAGCGTGTAGGATCCGGTTGGGCCCACAAAAGCGAATCATGTTATATGCGATGGTGCTAATGCCAGGGAAGATGTGTGCCGCCAGCCAGCAGAAGAGAGTCAGAGCTGCTATAGTTTGGTTTGTCATCAGCACAGGGTATCTGAAGGGGAGAGGAGAGGTAGAAAGCTATTCCACAGGAGGACAAACATTTTCATTTTAGTCTTACAGCTGAGACCAGTCTTATTGTTTTTATTCACCTGAAGGGAAAACAGACGGCTAGATATCGGTCCAAGGCCATAGTCAGTAAAATCAGGGAGTTCAATGAGCCAAAATAGTGAATCATGTGCTTTTGGAAGAAGCAAGTGTAAAAACCAAGACTCCCATCGTTCCACCAGTAACGAGCAATTAGTTTAGGTAAGGCCACAGTGGTAAAGCCTGTCGGACAAAGAAAAACACACACATGCAACGTTACAAATATATAACCTGTGGCACAATTGAATCCATTAATTTAACTAGATAGATTCATATTGGTCAGTTCACACTCCACATTCTCAATAGGTTAATACTGGATCCATTTATGTTAGAAACTTGGACGGTGGTTGATTTGCTTTCACAGTTTCTCCTATTTTAGCTCAACGCCTAAAACTCATAGGACTTGAACTTCTGAATCCACGTGGTCTCCTCAAGTACCTCTGCTGTGTATAAGTATTTGATCAGCCAGGTGATGTGTAATATTAAAATCAGCAGATCCTGAGACCAGAAGGAACGACAGGTGAGACACATAATACCCAATTCACCGATGTCTGAGAGCGCCAGGCTGACCATGACGATGTACATGGGCTTTTGGAGACTCTGCTCCAAAGCAAACACCAGGACCAGCAGCAGGTTCCCCACCACTGTGGTCACATAGAGGAAGAAGAAGAACCAGGCTACTATGTGAAAATACTGTGGCTGCAGACTTGGGAAGCCCACGATAAAAAACTCGGACACACGAGTGTAGTTCCCATCCACCTGAGACATGCTGAAGACACAGACAGGACGATCGTACAGCCAGAACATAATCCAGATGAACTGAGTCTGAGTCTTTGTGCTTCATCTACATCATCCGTCCTGTACTTACCTCACCAGACAGCTTCGACTGTGTGGCAAACGTGAGCAGCGACGTTTTATGAAGAGTTTGAGACCGTCACAAAGACAACTTTGTCCCAGTGGAGGCACAAGAGTGTCTGACTGCCCAAAAAGCCTCTATAGCAACCGAACGCTGACACAACCATCACATCGTAAAAGTACAAGCTTATACACTGACTGGCCACTTTATTAGGTACACCTGTAGGAGCTAAAACAATCCAATAAAACAGCTCTGCCATGAATTCTGCTTTTACTGTGTTATAATTTCTTTGTTTTAAGATGAAACTGTCAGAAAGTTGATAATTCTTTAATAATTAATAACATATATAATAATAATTATAATTTGAGTAAATAGTGGAGTTGTACTGGAGTGCCTTATATTAAGAGGTGGTTTTAATGTTTTGGCCACCTCATTCATTTTAAATAGCAATTCAAAACATTTTGTGTGACGTTACATTTTCCTCTGTTAAACCAAACCCTGAGATTCCTTTGACTCCAACCAGCTGCTGTAAGTGCTTAAACACAAACATAAAATGCTTTAATAACGCTACGGTCAGACAAACAGGAAACAGAAATACATTGTCTCTTAACATTTTATTTTCATGTTATTTATCAGTGTATTTGCTGCTCACCAATCACATTACATGATGTTCATAGAAAAGTAATGTGGTTGTAACTATGTCAGTTCAGGCGTAGGAACGTCATTTTTAGTTGACAGGTTGCCTGTTATTTGACAAAGTCACAAGATCTTAAAGCTGAGACAGGAGACAGAAACTGTTTTGTTCTTATTGAGGCACATTGGGCTTAATTATTGTGACAATCTTCCCATATTGGCCGTTTAAGGAGAACTGAACTGTACAAGAAGGAATTTGTCATGGAGGTGACCACAAACCCGCTGAACACTGGGTGTTTTAAAACTGGCACAGAACAGCAGCTACTTCGTTTTTAATGTTCCTGCTCCATTCAAATATTTCCTGCAATATTCATGTGTATTTAAGAGTGAATGACTCACATCAGATTTTTAAGACAAAGATAAAATAGGATCAGATCACAGCCATTTTTGGATGTGGTCCTACTGTACATCTGATTCATTTCCAAACTCCTGCAACATGGCCCGTCTCAGAATTGTCAAAATCTTTGTGTGCATGTGCATATTGTCTTTTATAATTCGTCAGTGTCTTTATCTCATAATCTGATAAAATTGAACTTGGAGATAAACAAAAAAAGAATGATGTAAAAGAGAGAAAAAAATACATTTCAAAGATTTATGGAGAAGTTGCTATTGTACATACGTGGTTCATATTTTATATAAATATGTACAGGTTTAGGCGTGTTGCAGTGTCTTCACCATCAACATCAAAAGAGATCCAGTCTGGCAAATATGTTGAATGTGAGCACTGAGGCCTGTTATGTGAACACAACCCAAGACAGAAAAGTAAACGTGAATGAAATAATAAATGTTTTTCAATTCATACAGTTCATAAATCATTTGATGTTCATCAGAAAGAGAAGGTCACGTGTCACCTGTTCAGTGTGACATCATGACAGCAGCAACACGACCATGTTCTACAGGTGTAACACCCGCTTGTTTCTGGACCCAGCGTTTGATTATTTTCTTGATCTCATTGGTTCTCAAACAGTAGATGAACGGGTTGATCAGTGGAGGGAAAAGACTGTAGAGGAGAGAGGTGGCAATACGCAAGTCAGCCGTCATTATCAGGTTGGGAAAGTAAGGTGTGGAGTAGACGAAGAAACGAGGTATGTAGTAGATGGAAATGATGCAGCCCTGGGTGGCACAGGTGGAGAAAGTCTTCATTCGGCCCTGAGCAGAACAGAAGCTTTGAGTCAGCAATGAAGCAATTAAGACGGAAAATAGGTGTCACATTTAGAAAGACGTTACTACCAAAAAAAAATGAAACCATTGTCTTACCTGTCCTCTGGCCATACGTAAAATTGAGATGATGATACATATGTAAGAAAGGATTATGAAGGTAAAAGGAACATAGAGAATAAACATTGCTACACTATAGGCAATGCTGAATTGTGGGCTGGCGTCCCCACACACCAGCGGTGTAAGCGACATTGTGTCGCAGAAGGCATGTATGATCTGGTTGGGCCGACAAAACGGCAGCATGGTAAAAATAAAAGTGGAGATGCCAGGAAAGACGTGGGCTACAAGCCAGCAGAAGATAGTCAGGCCTGTCATAGTTTGGTTTGACATCAACACTGGGTATCTGAGGGAAAGGAAGGAAAGAATAAGATGACGGTCAGAAGATGTGTGACCGATATTAAATACAGTTTTAATGTAATTTCAGGGCTTAGAGGCGACACAAATCAATTTGCAATTTTTGTACCTGAGAGGAAAACAGATGGCTAGATATCGGTCCAAGGCCATAGTCAGTAAAATCAGGGAGTTCAAGGAGCCAAAATAGTGAATCATGTGCTTTTGGAAGAGACAAGTGTGAAAACCAAGATTCCCATCGTTCCACCAGTAACGAGCAATTAGTTTAGGTAAGGCCACAGTGGTAAAGCCTGTCGGACAAAAAGAAAAAAGACAGAGCAAAGGGAAGACAGATTTATATTATTCTGCATGTACCTGTACTGTGTTTGTCAGCCTGAACAAACAATCTGTAATGTCATCAACTTCTACATATGTAAAATTAGTTTGTTTGTTATGTTATACATCAGAAGCTCAAGATGGAAGCTGATGGTGAAAAACATTTCTCCTCTTTAGCTCTTGCACATACTAAATACAGGTCACATTATTGGCTCTGCTATGTTTGAGGTCAACAACAGAAATTTGTAGAGGACCCAAAACCATTAAAGACCTGTTTCAAATATCCAAGTGATGATGATTGGGAATATCATAATTTACAAAAGCAGAATAAGACACATAACACTGTGTTTTGAAGGCAGACGACACATGATAGGAGACAGTGAGCTCATATTCACCGATGTCTGAGAGTGCCAGGCTGACCATGACGATGTACATGGGCTTTTGGAGACTCTGCTCCAAAGCAAACACCAGGACCAGCAGCAGGTTCCCCACCACTGTGGTCACATAGAGGAAGAAGAAGAACCAGGCCACTATGTGAAAATACTGTGGCTGCAGACTTGGGAAGCCCACGATAAAAAACTCGGACACACGAGTGTAGTTCCCATCCACCTGAGACATACTGAAGGCAGAGATCTTATTAAAGCATCAGTACACATTAACCACAAGAATGATTGTGTTTGCAATGTCTTATAACCTGAGTAGAGCTTGAACCAGACGCCTTTGACATAGTGACAAACACAAGCAGCAGCACTTCAGTTTTATAAAGATTTTGTGACACACAGGAAGTGAAAAGTTTGTTGATTCAACTCTGTCCTAGTGGAGGAAAGAAATAAAGGTTTCAATTTACTCTTACATTACACTGGTATTAACCTTGTTTTTCATGCTTTTAAAGTCAGTCCCAAAACGGATGGCGAGGTGAACACATGACCATAGGGACAAAATATACTGAATGAGAGTTGACTGTATAATAATAAGCATTCAGAAGGTTTACTTTGTACTGAACACTTTAGAAGTGACACACACACACACACACACACACACACACACACACACACACACACACACACACACACGCACACACTTTGATTGCTGATTGTTCCAGGCTCCACACAACGCTCACAGCTGCCAAGACTCAGAGGTCCATTTCAGCTGAACTCCTAGTTCTCTTTGTTTGTATGGACTTGTTGACATTCTGGTTGTACAGTAAGTTGGTCTTTTGTGGACTGAGATCTAGTTTGTGCTCAGACCTTCTCCTGTTTCTTGGTTTGGATTGTATGTCACCAGTTAACTTGTCCAGTTCTCTTAAACTAGAGCCTGCTGTGTGGTTAGGTGTAGTGTAGTCCACACTACACATAGCTCACCATCAAAAAGAAGCTCCTCAGTGTTGAGAATTTTCACTTGACTTAAGAAAACCAGGGACAAACCTGGCAGAAAAGCGCAACCAAACTGCATTTATTGGCCTTGACCTGAAGGGTTTGACCTCACCAATAGTGCCGTACAGTCTCACAAAACACACACACACACACACAAATTACCCCTGGTTGTCACAGGCCTCCATAATATAACTGGCAAAAATAAAAGAATTTCATGCATCAGCCTACAATGGAAAAGAGGTTGAATCTGGTGGGATAGAGTCAAAATGTCACATATCACCACTTTTCTTCAAGATGAAATACTGACAATACAGAATGCATGTTGTTATAGTGTAATGACAGGGAGACAAAAATACTAATGCAATCAATCCAAGTTAATCTTTGACATATCCAAGACTCTAATCACCACCAAAACCCCATTTTCCTAGTATTTAGTTTATAGAATAAAATGAGTTTTTGTGTTTTGTTTTTTAAAAACTAAGCAATGATTCAAATAAGAAAACTGATATTTAAAGGGTTAAAATCCTGAAAATTAATAAATGCTTTGTAGTTTTTGGCAGGTCTGAAGTTTGAAGTTTAAGGGATTTATAAAAAAGCAAAAAAATATTCATGTATGATGATTTTATAGCAGTGTGCCACAAGGGTCTCGAAAGGGAGTTTTTGGGAGGAAGTGTTAAACCTCTGGTCTAAAGCTATCACTGTAGTTTGGGAGGATGTGGGGATACACACAACCACAACAGTTCTGGCCTTCATAGTTTTGATGAGGGACATCACTACTCACATAGGCATAGATAGAGAAATGTCCTTGAGATATTGTCTTTTCTTAATCAGATTTTATTTAGAAAGATTATTTTACATATTAGTATTAAATATTACATAATCATCTGTTAAATTGCTGTTAGAAAATTGTAAGTGAACAGTTTCACAGGTATCAACTCATACTTAGGCCTGAACCCAGGACATTACAGAAATGAGAGCCACATGGATGTTTTCATGCTAATGGGACCTGCTAACAACGTGGTAGAACAGTAGATAAAACATTACACATTAAGAAAAGGTTTGTATATACTGGAATGTACAAATACACATGTCATTATAATATTATAGTATCCGTGTGCCTACACCAAGACAAATTCCTAGTATTGTTAAGTGTACTTGGCAATAAACAGTTTTCTGATTCTGATTCAAACGAATGTCACTATTTAAAGAATATGACGTTTCTTTGTACAGTTACAGTTGTCATACTTGGTTCTTGTGTGCTGGTCTGACATGGTTTATATACTTCTGTATATGTGTCAATATTGCACATAGTGAAAGGCCTAAAACGTGTGGTGAATGTGTGTTGAGAAGCCCAGGGTTCAGTCTGTTCTCTTGGTTAAAGTGTTTTTCTACATGTCATACAGTACATATAAGATACATGCCTAATTTAGGTTTAATATGACTGACGTCATTTGCCAAACAATGTTAAGGTGTCCGGGCTTTCACAAAAATGCAAAGCCCTGTGTGACCATGTCACCCATTTTAATCACCTTTGGCAGTTACTGTAAATAGTCCCTTGCAAATAAGTACATGATCTGCAATATTGTGGTAAAATTGAACTATATTGTCTGTGTTTTCAGTTTATTATGGCTCAACACTACTGAGACAAAAAGTAACAAACTGATAAATCAGATTAAAAATGTCAAACTCACAACACACAGTGTAAGAAAAACCCCTGTGGTGTGAATTCCTGTCAATTTTCCAGGGAACTTACAAAAACAAAAGTACTTCAACAATAACAAGCCGCATCTGTGTAATAAATATGTCTTCCTCTATGGGGAGAGGGAGCCTGAAATCTCTCCGGATCAATTAGTGAGCTTGGCCATAACAGGTTTTGGCAAGACTGTTGTCATCTGGGAAACTGCCTGGTACGAGAAGAAAAATACCAGGTCTCTCCTGAGGAAAAATGACACTGTGCAGAGGCAGTGTTGTGGGATTCCCCCGTGTCAGCGTGTTGGAAAGTTGACAGGCCTGTTTGTGAGATCAAGTAAAAACTAAGTAAGAACAAGTTAACTGAAAATATGGATTATAATAGTTCTCTGTTTGTATGCAGCACACAAATAATGTGTCTGGGTATAAACTTCCCAAATTAAACATACAAAACAACAATAAACCACAATGTAGATATAAATAAATAAATAAATAAATAAAATGCAACATGGAGACTGTTATCAAAATCCCGGAAATAGTACACTGATGGTTGATTTAGATTTAAATACACAACTGTATAAGCAATTAGCAAAGAACTGAGGTAGATAAAATATGATAGAGTTCACATTTTGCATTTGTTATTGGTGGATGGGATGTAAATGTACAACGTCTGAAAGTGGAAAGAAAATGCAGTAAAAAGCAGCTTCTGGAAAGGACGTTGTTCCGATGTCTGCAAGAAATGCAATCTACAGATTACCTGTATAAATGTTATAGGCATCTAATTAATTACTGCTCCTAACACCTTTACACATTTATTAAATAACAACGGTAAGCATTTTAAGCATTTTCTCAAGTTATGGATAAGCAGCTTCCCTAATCGTGTTTTAGAGATATTGTTACAAAATGATTCATAAAGCAAATTAACTGGGAGAAATAGAAATAGAAAAAAAATCATAAGTAAGAGCCCCGCTGCTGTGGTTCTTTTTCAAAATCCCTAAATTAATAGTGGTTAAAAATCCCTCAAGGGAATAATTTGTGAACATTTTAGCAGAATAGTGCAATAAACGTCCCTGCAGGCCTGAGGTCGTGGATGCATCCATCATTTCCTCTTCTTTTATTTATTTTCAGAGGAGTTAACTCTCTGCGGGAGAATCCAAACACCTTGGAATATACCCAGAGAGCTAATTTCATTTATTTGGAGATAATACCTAATAGTAAATCCCTGCAGATAGTACTCCATGTGTTTAAGTGTAGATGTCTCGAGGCCCTAGAGCTTTAATAGTCTCTTGAGTAGATTCTGATATTGTTTAGACGGTACAATGAGCCACATGAATTTAATTAGAAATATGGGTGTATGCAGCAAAGGAATTTTCATATTGCCCTCTCCAAGCTGGGATATAGGGTTTTTTACAGTGCAGTGATAGCACATAAAATGTTACTGTATGTCAAGTTTTTATTCAATTTCTTTTTAAGACATTTTTTAATAATTAAAAGATTGTTTGGTTTAAATACAATACGTAAATTTCCTTTGAAAGAATTTTTGATGGAAAGTTTTTCCTTAGTTTCCTTTTCTACCATCACCCCCACCTTATTTTATTTCATCATAAGAATAGGTTTTGAAGCTTCATGCTTTCATGACATCACTGTGAGTTATGATTTAAAAATCCTTTGCGCCACTTAGAATTATCAAAAAATATAAAACCTTAAATGTGTTGTATAAATAAACCCTATTTACCTGCTATTTTTTTTCTAGCTAAACAGTTTTGTATCATGTCAAATATTAAATGCGTCATTACGTATTTAGGTTTCTAATGAGAAAAGCTGATGTCAATCATCCAAAAAATAAATTTACAAAACAAATTCAAATTAATGATGCATTCCTACACGTCACACAACAACTAAGTATTAATTTTGTGTATCCTGTTAAACTAATGGAAGTTATAATATTAGGTTAACAGTAGACAAGAGACTTTAGTAACTACAGACAGATAGACTTATTTTACATTTCGAGTAATAATTCAAGAGGAAACCCTCATTGCTACAGCAGCTAGTTCACAAATTCAAAAAAATAAAAACAATGTGGTGGGTGAAAACAGTATGGAAAAAGACTAAAAGACTAAATTAATTATAAAAGTATCAATACACATTTGTAATCATTTTAATGTCATTGGATACTAAAAATAAATGTATGCTAAATATACAAATGAGTAAAATGTGGCTTACCCTTCTAACCAACCACGGAGTTCTAATGATTTGTGATTAAATAGTGGGTTTTGCAGCATTCTTATTTATGGTAATTTGATAACGACCTGAAATAATTAAAGTGATGTACGCACAAACATCACTGGTTAAATATCTTTTCACAGGAGTTACTAAGGAGATTAGTATTTTCTCATGCAGGCCCGAATAAACTTTGGTTCCAATATTCAGCAGTGAAGAACAGTCTGCATTAGTAGCATTAGCAGCCAATGAAGGATGCTATTATACAAAACTGCTTTTTAGTCTTACGGTTTTTATATTAAAATGGACTTGGACAGCTGCACATGTTTGATGGCACAACTCCAGAGGTTGATTCTGTACTTTTTCTGTACTATGCTGTACTCCTTCAGAGTTTGTTCAAGATTTGTTGAGATTTGGTCTCATATTGTTTTGTAATTTATTTTTTTTTATGTGACCAACAATAGTTTAACCAACATCACAGGTAACTCAGGCCATGAAAAGTTTCTGACTTTATGCAGTAATATTGTTTTAGAACTTACCCAACTCAACCCACCCCTGTTTTTACAGTGCTGTTTATGTGACTGCTCCGGATGTGTCATCATTCTGCAAAAGGAGTGTCGACAAACATCTCATTATCTGCCTCATTAGGCACGTTTGAGGCAGCCTTTCAACAAGGGAATAAGAAACAGTTCAGGTGTGACCTTCGTACTCCAGAGAGCAAGAGGCAAATAATCAGAGAGATGCAGCCAGAAGTACGAATGAAGCAAAAATAAAAAAGTTTGTATCGACATACTGTACAGTATTATGTGAAGACATACAGTAATTAGATTAAAACAATTTACAGTATTTTTCACAGACACATATTATTACACAGATTAGATAGATAAAACATAGATTATTTATGATAGTAGTATACATACACATGTTTGGTTTTGATAAGATACTTCAGTATCCACAAAGTTAAAAGTAATAACCAAAACTTTCATCCTGCAGAAAACTTTGCTTCTTTGTCAATTTGGACACATTATAAATAACCAATTACTATTATGAAGCTATGATGGTTGGGTTCTGTTAAGCCATGAAAACATTTTTAGGTGTATTTTTGATCTGAATTTTTGATAGAATTTTCAGATTTTCTAGCCGACTTAGTGCTTAGTGCAGATAAGTCATCATGGTGAGCGACTTCAACATTCATGTAGATGCTGACAGAACCTCAACATGGCATTTACTTAATCACGTGGTCCATCACGAAAACAGGAAAGGAAGTGGCGTTCCACTCATTCACAAGAATCATGCTTAGCACGGAAAAAGAGTTTTTACTTAAAATTTATACTCTACAAGGCTCCGTGTTAGGACCAATACTTTTTTCTCTATATATGTCTCCTCTAGGCAACATTATTAGAATACAAATCTATAAATTCCATTGCTACGCTGATGACACCCAGTTATATCTATGAAACCAGATGAAACAAATCAATTAATGAAAATACAACTATTTCAAAAGACATAAAGGCTTGAATGTCCTACATTTTTCTTCTTCTAAACTCAGATAAAACTGAAGTTATTGTATTTGGGCCTAAAAATCTCAGAAACATGTTGCCCAACCATATCATTACTGTAGATGACGTAACTCTAGCCCCCAGTACTATTGCAAGGAATCTCTGAGTCATTTTTTACCAGGATTTATCATTCACCTCACACATAAAACAAATGTCTAGAAAAGCCTTCTTCCACGTACGGAACATTGCCAAAATTAGGAGCATCCTGTCTCAAA
Source organism: Channa striata (assembly GCA_033026295.1). Lineage (NCBI taxonomy): Eukaryota > Metazoa > Chordata > Actinopteri > Anabantiformes > Channidae > Channa > Channa striata. The sequence goes on along the minus strand of CM065182.1, from coordinate 7,827,350 downwards.
TCAATGCTGAAAAACTGGTCCATGCATTTGTTACTTGGACTACTGCAATTCTCCACTTTCAGGCTGCCCCAGTAACTCTCTAAAAAGCCTTCAATTAATCCAAATTGCTGCATTTAGATTACTGACTGGGATTGGTAAGAGATCATATTTCATCTTCTCTACCTTCTCTCCATTGGCTTCCCATTAAACTAGAATAGAATTTAAAACCCTTCCTCTTACCTATAAAGCTCTTAACGGTCAAGCTCCATCATACCTAAAAGATCTTCTCGTACCATATTATTCTAATTGACCACGTCGGTCTCAGAATGCAGGACTACATGTGGTTCCCAGAATTTCCAAAAGTAGAATGGGAGGCAGAACCCTTATCTATCAAGCTCCTCTCCTGTGGAACCAGCTCCTAGTTCAGATTCGGGAAGCAGACCCCCTCTCTATTTTTAAGACTAGGCTCAAAACCTTCGTCTTTGATAAAGCTTATAGTTAGTTATAGTCCTGCTGCTACAGGGTTAGACTGCTGGGAGTCTGAGAATTAATATTTGGTTTATCCATCATTATTAAAACACAGAATTTTATGTAGAGTACGTTTACAAGGTCTTAAGTAACCGTGTTACTCAGAGAAAGCAGCTTTCTCGGGTAATGGGGGAATAGTGTTTACACGCACTTAAAAAATGGCATATACAAGGAAAGACTACAGCTGATCTTTTAAAGGTGCCTGGGGAAAATGACTTATTTAGACTTCTACGAGACACTGTGTAAATTAAAATTGCTGTCAGACCTTGGGCAGACTTTATTTTCAATATGAGGTGGCATCCAAAGGGGAAATGAATGCCATGAAAATCCTTTCAGGAAGTACTGGATTTTGTGAGCCAACCATCCACCCTGAATTTGTCATTTAATATATATAGTTAAAGTTACAACATTAGTACCACCAGGAAGGTTTTATGATGACCAGTATTAATGTTGGGGTTGGTCATTGTATACAGTAGCCAGAACTCCCCATTACTGGTGTCATAATTACTACGATTTCTAGAGGAACGTAGCTACAATATGGGACAAAAAACATGGCAAATATATAAGATGAGGTAATGGGAAGGTAATAATCATTGATTATTATTGTTTGTTTTAGTATTTATATCCTTTGGATGTGACTTTATTTATGAACAAAAGACTCAATAGCAATTTGTCTTTGAATGATTCCTTATGCATGCATACAAAAGGCTTAAGGGATCACGTGTTTGACATGAACACGGTCATGATAATAAAACAGTTAAGGCTTGTCAGAGCATCATCATTAGATGGAGTGTGAGACAGAGGAGCTCACCTCTGGATTACAAACCGAGCACACTGCTGACGTGCCTTATGGTCGGCCATACAGCCCTCAGAATCATTTTCACTATGGACCTCTTCAACTCAGCTTTTGGGGAAAACATCACCTTTGTGCGTCCTGCATATTTCATAATAAGTGGGTTTACTGGCATTCCTAATATCAAGTATTACTATGTTTTCCTCTTTTTTGTTTATGTAATTTCAGTGCTGGGAAACACAGTTGTGATGGTAATAATATGCTTGGATCATAACCTACGAACTCCAAAATATGTAGCAGTTTTTAACCTGGCGTTTGTGGATCTGTTTGGCAGCTCTTCTTTGGTGCCCAAAGTTATTGACATCTTCCTGTTTGAGCACAGCTACATCTCCTACAACGACTGCTTAACATTCATGTTTTTCTGCTACACGTGTCTGTCAATGCAGGCGCTTAATTTAGTTGCACTTGCTTATGACAGACTTGTAGCTATTACCTTCCCCCTGCACTACCACGGGAAGGTGACCCACAGGTTCATGGTTTCTTTGATTGCTTCTTTCTGGGTCTTTGTCATTATTGTTACACTCATTGCAGTTGGCCTTCTCACAAGACTTTCCTATTGTAAGTCTGTGGTCATTAACAGTTATTTCTGTGACCATGGGCAGGTGTACAAGTTAGCCTGCAATGATAAAACTCCCAACACTATCATTGGTAATTTGTTACCAGTTCTTATTCTTTGGCTTCCACTGGTATTTATCTTGTTCAGCTATTCATTTATTGTCTTTGCATTGTCTAAAGTGTCCACAGTTCAGGAAAGACTGAAGGCCTTTAAAACCTGCACAGCTCATCTCTCATTAGTGATAATCTACTTTCTCCCAATTTTAGTCACATTTACTATGAGTGCAAATATACATCCAAACGCTAGAATCATAAACCTGTCTCTGACCTCTGTCTTTCCTCCAATGTTAAATCCAATTATTTATGTTCTGCAGACACAGGAAATCAAAGTGTCAGTGAAAAAGATATTAAAATTTAAAATGCATTCTAAACTTGCAGTGATGGAGAGAGTTCTAAAATGACTATTTGTGCATAGATTATTTTAGAACAATGTATGTGGAAAATGATGTTAACAACTATTCAAAGAATAGAAAACAGTTCTAGCAACCCATTAAAACACAGCTAAATAAAGTCTACAGAATAAATGTATTCATACTTCCTTCTTGTTGCATAAGTTAAAACATACTTTTGGATTTTGTGTTTTCAACAATTAGATTTATGATAATCACAACTACTGTTGATCTACTTCTTGACGATCAGAATATTCTATTAGTGCATTTACAGAGCAATTAGGAACCCTTTATCTTTGTCATGTCTCTGCAATATAGTGATGTTCAAAATTTTTGAGGATTGTGGTACTACAAATAGTATCTAGATGAATAAGTATTATATAAACCAAAACTAAAAACCCTTTTACAAATCAACTTAAAATGCTAGAGACAAAATATTGTCGTTCTCCTGAGAAACAAAAGTTGGACTTTTGTAAAACATGTAACTGCAACATGCTTTAATAGATTTAGTCATGGTTGGTATTTGATTAGAAAACAGGAAACAACACTGCTGGAATTTTTATAGATTGTTGTCATATACAGTATGTATAAAAGTGCAGCAGAATCAGATGTTATGATATAGGGTGTGCAAGAAGATGCAGCATATTTCATAAAAGTTAAATCTGTCAGAAAAAGACAGAGAACCTAAAGATCCTGTGGCATGTGTATATATAATTAAAAGTCAAAAGTGGATTAGTTTTAATGAGTAAATCAGTAGAAAGGTGATAATTCTTCTATGTGTTTATTATTGAGGTCAAAGTAGGTAGTGACCTCGTATCTCACTCATTTTGGCCAAAACATTAGAACCACCTCTTCTTATAATGTACTCCAGTGCAACTCCAGCAACCACAAGAGTTTTTATAAAACACAAATATAAAATTCAAAACATAACAGCAACACGAATAACTTTTTTATTAATTAGAGAAAATACTACAATGTATCATTAAAAACTAGAATATGGAATTAGAGGAAACACTAATATGTGTTTTACTGCATGTTTTTCTCAGAAAGAGATAAGTCGTTAGGATGAGTACACTAAACTAGTGGACTAAAAAAGTGGGTTTGTCTGAGGCTGAGTGACTCATAAACAATGGACGCAGGGGATCTGTCTCTTATTTGTTATAAGTCAGAGGACGTGTGCTAATATTCTTTGGCTTTACAAAGCTTCAGCCAGACAAAGAGAACAGGACACAGTCTATTCATTGTAATCACTGCTGTGTACAACTTTGATATGGACCTTTTCAACTCAGCTCTTGGAAGAAACATCAACTTTGTGCGTCCTGCATATTTAAAATAAAATAAAATAAATAAAACTCCATCATACCTAAAAAGATCTCCTCGTACCATATTTTCCTAATATACCACGTCAGTCTCCCAGAATTTCCAAAAGTAGAATGGGAGGCAGAGCCCTTATCTATCAAGCTCCTCTCCCGTGGAACCAGCTCCTAGTTCAGATTCGGGAAGCAGACCCCTCTCTACTTTTAAGACTAGGCTCAAAACTTTCGTCTTTGATAAAGCTTATAGTTAGTTATAGTCATGCTGCTACAGGCTTAGACTGCTGGGGGACCAACCCCTGATGCACTGAGACACTTTCCCCCTCTCACTCCACATTTATATGTTACCACTAAGTATGATTATATTTTCTGTTTTGTCTTTCTATAACAGCAAAGTGTACCCATGAAGAATGCTCAAAGGGCATAAATACGTTTGTCTTATTTACATGTTTAGTATTTGCAGAGGTGTTTGCAGAACTGCTCAAAGGTTAGCTAATACTGTATCTAAACTGACTTTTTTACATAAAGTGCCTTAAGATGACTTTGTCTTAAATTGGCGCTCTATAAATAAAGTTCAATAGAATTGAATTGAAAGATGTGAAACGTGTGGTTTCTGTTAAAATTAGTATTTGGTTTATCCATCATTATTAAAACATAGAATGTTATGTAAAGTATGTTTGCAAGGTCTTAAGTAACCGTGTTACTCAGAGAAAGCAGCTTTCTCGGGTAATGGGGAACAGTGTTTACATGCACTTAAAAAATGGCATATACAAGGAAAGACTACAGCTGATCTTTTAAAGGTGCCTGGGGAAAATGACTTATTTAGACTTCTACGAGACACTGTGTAAATTAAAATTGCTGTCAGACCTTGGGCAGACTTTATTTTCAATATGAGGTGGCATCCAAAGGGGAAATGAATGCCATGAAAATCCTTTCAGGAAGTACTGGATTTTGTGAGCCAACCATCCACCCTGAGTTTGTCATTTAATATATTTAACTAATTTTACAACATTAATACCACCAGGAAGGTTTTATGATGACCAGTATTAATGTTGGGGTGGGTCAGTGTATACAGTACCCAACACTCCCCTTTACTGGTGTCATAAATTACAATGATTTCTAGAGGAACGTAACTACAATATGGGACAAAAAACATGGCGAATATACAAGATTAGGTAATGGGAAGATAATAATCATTGATTATTATTGTTTGTTTTACTATTTATATCCTTTGGTCATGACTTTATTTATTAACAAAAGACTCAATAGCAATTTGTCCTTGAATAATTCAGTGTCTGTCACGTGTTTGACATGAACACGGGTCATGACAGTAAAACAGTTAAGGCTTGTCCGAGCATCATCATTAGATGGAGTGTGAGACAGAGGAGCTCACCTCTGGATTACGAACCGAGCACACTGCTGACGTGCCTTATGGTCGGCCATACAGCCCTCAGAATCATTTTCACTATGGACCTCTTCAACTCAGCTTTTGGGGAAAACATCACCTTTGTGCGTCCTGCATATTTCATAATAAGTGGGTTTACTGGCATTCCTAATATCAAGTATTACTATGTTTTCCTCTTTTTTGTTTATGTAATTTCAGTGCTGGGAAACACAGTTGTGATGGTAATAATATGCTTGGATCATAACCTACGAACTCCAAAATATGTAGCAGTTTTTAACCTGGCGTTTGTGGATCTGTTTGGCAGCTCTGCTTTGGTTCCCAAACTTATTGACATCTTCCTGTTTGAGCACAGCTACATCTCCTACAACGACTGCTTAACATTCATGTTTTTCTGCTACATGTGTCTGTCAATGCAGGCGCTTAATTTAGTTGCACTTGCCTATGACAGACTTGTAGCTATTACCTTCCCCCTGCACTACCACGGGAAGGTGACCCACAGGTTCATGGTTTCTTTGATTGCTTCTTTCTGGGTCTTTGTCATTATTGTTATACTAATTGCAGTTGGCCTTCTCACAAGACTTTCCTATTGTAAGTCTGTGGTCATTAACAGTTATTTCTGTGACCATGGGCAGGTGTACAAGTTAGCCTGCAATGACAATACTCCCAACACTATCATTAGTAAGTTGTTACCAGTTCTTATTCTTTGGCTTCCACTGGTATTTATCTTGTTCAGCTATTCATTTATTGGCTTTGCATTGTCTAAAGTGTCCACAGTTCAGGAAAGACTGAAGGCCTTTAAAACCTGCACAGCTCATCTGTCATTAGTGATAATCTACTTTCTCCCAATTTTAGTCACATTTACTATGAGTGCAAATATACATCCAAACGCTAGAATCATAAACCTGTCTCTGACCTCTGTCTTTCCTCCAATGTTAAATCCAATTATTTATGTTCTGCAGACACAGGAAATCAAAGTGTCAGTGAAAAAGATATTAAAATTTAAAATGCATTCTAAACTTGCAGTGATGGAGAGAGTTCTAAAATGACTATTTGTACATACAGCATTTTAGAACACTGTATATGGAAAATGATGTTAACAACTATTCAAAGCATAGAAAACATTTCTAGCAACCCACAAATATTTTAACATAAAATTCAACATTATTTTATTGCACAAAGTAGAACATTGAAACATAGCTAAATAAAGTCAACAGAATAAATGTATTCATACTGCCTTCTTGTTGCATGAGTTAAAACATACTTTTGGATTTTGTTTTTTCAACAATTAGAATTATTATAATACCAACTACTGTTGATCTACTTCTTGATGGACGATTAGGAACCCTTTATCTTCATCATGTCTCTGCAATATAGTACATGTCCATCCAAAATAAGACTGTTTTTAACATGTAACTGCAACATGCTTTAATAGATTTTGTCATGGTTGGTTTTTGGTAAGAAAACAGGAAACACTGCTATTTTTGTTGGAATTTTTATAGATTGCCATCATATACAGTATGTATAAAAGTGCAGCAGAATCAGATGTTATGATATGGGGTGTGCAAGAAGATACAGCATATTTCATAAAAGTAAGATCTGTCAGAAAAAGACAGAGAACCTAGAGATCCTGTGGCATGTATATGTATAAATAATAGTCATATTTGGATTAGTTTTAATGCGTAAATCAGTAGAAATCATGTTTCGTTAGTGGTAAAGCATTTCTCCCAATAATTGTCACATTTTCTATGAGTACAAGTCTACATATCCAAATGCAAAGACATCTCTGACTTTATTCACATATACATAAAATTAAGTTCCTGTCTTGTTTGTCTAGATATGTTCTCTTTATCAAGTTCATGCCTTTAAATATCTTTCTTAACTGAGTCTACTGTGTATCAGAATTTATTATCACATTTTTCGTGTGATGCTCTAACAAACGTGATTTAGCAATCAAATGTAGCTGTGTTCTGCTTTGTTCTTCTTGTTTTCTTATAAATATAATTACATACACTGATCAGGCAAAACATTATGACCACCTCTGCAATTTAATCCAATACATTAGCTCTGCTATGAATTCTACTTTTGTGAGGTTTTAATTTAAGCAGTTTTTAGACTGAAACCATCGGAAAGGTGATAATTCTTCTATGTGTTTATTATTGAGGTCAAAGTAGGTAGTGACGTTGTATCTCACTCATTTTGGTCAAAACATTAGAACCACCTCTTCTTATAATGTACTCCAGTGCAACTCCACCAACCATAAGAGTTTTTATAAAACACAAATATAAAACTCAAAACATAACAGCAACACAAATAACTTATTCATTCTATCATTAAAAAGAGAAAATACTACAATGTAGAATTAAAAACTTGAATATGGAATTAGAGGAAACACTAATATGTGTTTTACTGCATGTTTATCTCAGAAAGAGATAAGAGATCCCCTTTACTGGTGTCATAAATTACAATGATTTCTAGAGGAACGTAACTACAATATGGGACAAAAAACATGGCGAATATACAAGATTAGGTAATGGGAAGATAATAATCATTGATTATTATTGTTTGTTTTACTATTTATATGCTTTGGTCATTACTTTATTTATTAACAAAAGACTCAATAGCAATTTGTCCTTGAATAATTCCTAATTCATCAAAAAAAAGGCTCAAGGGATCACGTGTTTGACATGAACACGGATCATGACAATAAAACAGTTAAGGCTTGTCAGAGAATCATCATTAGATGGAGTGTGAGACAGAGGAGCTCGCCTCCGGATTACAAACCGAGCACACTGCTGACGTGCCTTATGGTCGGCCATACAGCCCTCAGAATCATTTTCACTATGGACCTCTTCAACTCAGCTTTTGGGGAAAACATCACTTTTGTGCGTCCTGCATATTTCATAATAAGTGGGTTTACTGGCATTCCTAATATCAAGTATTACTATGTTTTCCTCTTTTTTGTTTATGTTATTTCAGTGCTGGGAAACACAGTTGTGATGGTAATAATATGCTTGGATCATAACCTACGAACTCCAAAATATGTAGCAGTTTTTAACCTGGCGTTTGTGGATCTGTTTGGCAGCTCTTCTTTGGTGCCCAAACTTATTGACATCTTCCTGTTTGAGCACAGCTACATCTCCTACAACGACTGCTTAACATTCATGTTTTTCTGCTACATGTGTCTGTCAATGCAGGCGCTTAATTTAGTTGCACTTGCCTATGACAGACTTGTAGCTATTACCTTCCCCCTGCACTACCACGGGAAGGTGACCCACAGGTTCATGGTTTCTTTGATTGCTTCTTTCTGGGTCTTTGTCATTATTGTTATACTAATTGCAGTTGGCCTTCTCACAAGACTTTCCTATTGTAAGTCTGTGGTCATTAACAGTTATTTCTGTGACCATGGGCAGGTGTTCAGGTTAGCCTGCAATGACAATACTCCCAACACTATCATTGGTAATTTGTTACCAGTTCTTATTCTTTGGCTTCCACTGGTATTTATCTTGTTCAGCTATTCATTTATTGGCTTTGCATTGTCTAAAGTGTCCACAGTTCAGGAAAGACTGAAGGCCTTTAAAACCTGCACAGCTCATCTGTCATTAGTGATAATCTACTTTCTCCCAATTTTAGTCACATTTACTATGAGTGCAAATATACATCCAAACGCTAGAATCATAAACCTGTCTCTGACCTCTGTCTTTCCTCCAATGTTAAATCCAATTATTTATGTTCTGCAGACACAGGAAATCAAAGTGTCAGTGAAAAAGATATTAAAATTTAAAATGCATTCTAAACTTGCAGTGATGAAAAGAGTTCTAAAATGACTATTTGTGCATAGAGTATTTTAGAACAATGTATATGGAAAATGATGTAAACAACTATTCAAAGAATAGAAAACAGTTCTAGCAACCCATTGAAACATAACTAAATAAAGTCTACAGAATAAATGTATTCATACTTCCTTCTTGTTGCATAAGTTAAAACATACGTTTGAATTTTGAGTTTTCAACAATTAGATTTATGATAATCACAACTACTGTTGATCTACTTCTTGATGATCAGGATATTCTATTAGTGCATTTACAGAGCAATTAGGAACCCTTTATCTTTGTCATGTCTCTGCAATATAGTGATGTTCAAAATGTTTGAGGATTGTGCTACTACAAATAGTATCTAGATGAATAAATATTATATAAACCAAAACTCAAAACCCTTTTACAAATCAACTTAAAATGCTAGAGACAAAATATTGTTGTTCTCCTGAGAAACAAAAGTTGGACATTTGTAAAAAAAAATATAGATAAACAGTACTAATATTGACATGTTTGTAGATGTTCATCCAGAATAAGACTGTTTTTAACATGTAACTGCAACATGTGTTAATAGATTTAGTCATGATTGGTATTCGGTTAGAAAAACGGAAACACTGCTTTTTGTTATAATTTTTTTAGCTTGTTGTCATATACAGTATGTATAAAAGTGCAGCAGAATCAGATGTTATGATATGGGGTGTGCAAGAAGATGCAGCATATTTCATAAAAGTAAGATCTGTCAGAAAAAGACAGAGAACCTAGAGATCCTGTGGCATGTATATGTATAAATAATAGTCATATTTGGATTAGTTTTAATGCGTAAATCAGTAGAAATCATGTTTCGTTAGTGGTAAAATATTTCTCCCAATAATTGTCACATTTTCTATGAGTACAAGTCTACATATCCAAATGCAAAGACATCTCTGACTTTATTCACATATACATAAAATTAAGTTCCTGTCTTGTTTGTCTAGATATGTTCTCTTTATCAAGTTCATGCCTTTAAATATCTTTCTTAACTGAGTCTACTGTGTATCAGAATTTATTATCACGTTTTTTGTGCGATGCTCTAACAAACGAGATTTAGCAATTAAATGTAGCTGTGTTCTGCTTTGTTCTTCTTGTTTTCTTATAAATATAATTACATAGACTGATAATTTAATCCAATACATTAGCTCTGCTATGAATTCTACTTTTGTGAGGTTATAATTTAGCAGTTTTTAGACTGAAACCATCGGAAAGGTGATAATTCTTCTATGTGTTTATTATTGAGGTCAAAGTAGGTAGTGACTTCGTATCTCACTCATTTTGGCCAAAACATTAGAACCACCTCTTCTTATAATGTACTCCAGTGCAACCCCACCAACCATAAGAGTTTTTATAAAACACAAATATAAAACTCAAAACATAACAGCAACAAAACTATTCATTTTATCATTAAATAGAGAAAATACTACAATATGGAAATTAAAAACTAGAATATAGAATTAGATGAAATACTAATATGTGTTTTACTGCATGTTTTTCTCAGAAAGAGATAAGTCGTTAGGATGAGTACACTAAACAAGTGGACTAAAAAAGTGGGTTTGTCTGAGGCTGAGTGACTCATAAACAATGGACGCAGGGGATCTGTCTCTTATTTGTTATAAGTCAGAGGACGTGTGCTAATATTCTTTGGCTTTACAAAGCTTCAGCCAGACAAAGAGAACAAGACACAGTCTATTCATTATAACTCTGCTGTGTACAACTTTTACAATGGACCTTTTCAACTCAGCTCTTGGAAGAAACATCACCTTTGTGCGTCCTGCATATTTCATAATAAGAGGTTTTACTGGCATCCCTAATATAATGTATTACTACATCTTTCTCTTTTTTGTTTATATAGTTTCAGTGCTGGGAAACACAGCTGTGATGGTAATAATATGCTTGGATCATAACCTACGAACTCCAAAATATGTAGCAGTTTTTAACCTGGCGTTTGTGGATCTGTTTGGCAGCTCTGCTTTGGTGCCCAAAGTTATTGACATCTTCCTGTTTGAGCACAGCTACATCTCCTACAACGACTGCTTAACATTCATGTTTTTCTGCTTCATCTGCCTTTCTATGCAGGCGCTAAATTTAGTTGCACTTGCCTATGACAGACTTGTGGCTATTACCTTCCCCCTGCACTACCACGGAAGGTGACCCACAGGTTCATGGTTTCTTTGATTGCTTCTTTCTGGGTCTTTGTCATTGCTGTTACACTCATTGCAGTTGGCCTTCTCACAAGACTTTCATTCTGTGAGTCTGTTGTCATCAACAGCTATTTCTGTGACCACGGACAGATATATCGACTGGCTTGCAACGACAATACGCCAAGTTTAGTCATTAGTTTTTTGTTACCACTTCTTATTCTCTGGCTTCCACTGGTATTCATAGTTTTGACTTATGTATCTATTGGCTACTCTTTGACTAAAGTGGCCACAATCCATGAACGATTGAAGGCCTTTAAAACCTGCACAGCTCATCTTTTATTAGTGGCAATCTACTTTATCCCAATAATTATCACATTTACCTTAATGGAAAAAATACATCCAAATGCCAGGATCATAAACCTGTCTCTGACCTCTGTCTTTCCTCCCATGTTGAACCCAATTATTTATGTTCTGCAGACACAGGAAATAAAAACATCTGTAAAAAAGTTGTTTAAAATCAGATTGCAGTCCAAAGTTACGATAAACAAACTAACTAACAAAAACTAACAAAACCATGGTGTTTGTCAGTGTTTTACAGCAGGGTTTTTAATTTGGCATGATTTAGATTTAAGTAAAATCTCTTAAATATAAAATTTGTTTGCATAATTTGAAACAGATATGGGAAGAGTATTTATTCTTTTTATATGTATCAATAAAGTTAGCAGTTCTTTTTGAATGATTATTGGAAGTTAAACTGTTAAAAGAGAGCACCATATAAAATTAATATTGTAATATTGTAATTGCCTCTTTTCTGAGAACTGTAAAAATAAGAAACACAATATAAACATAAACTATACATAAACTGTATGGGAATGTAATGGATTTTGCTGTGTTTTTTTTACCATTCAAACCTTTAAGAGATAAAAGGTGGTACATGGCAGCATCGGAAAAAAGGAGAAAAAAAGAGACATAGTATTTCCAGTTACAGGGTAGATTCTGTTTGCAACAGCATAAGACACGTTGGCATGGTCCAACAGGAAAACAATTAAATAAATGAGTAAAATAAAATAAGAGTATAATAATTACCAAATGACAGACTGTTAAAGATAAATTAGTGGAGGGTCGTGTGTTATTTATCCAGGTGGTCCATCAAATTTAACATATTTCCAAAAGAGAATTTGGAGATTTCGTCACCTGTGCTGCCTTTCAATTTGCACGTTGAGCCAAACCAATGACTCAGGTTTCGCAAAACGTTAACCCAGAATGTTCTCACTACTGCACATTCCCATACGCAGTGTAAGAAAGTTCCCGTTTCTTCTTTACACTTTCAACACAGATTATCCTGTGACAATTTCATCCTAAAAACTCTTAAAGTGTAATAATAGCTATGTAATATTTTGTATTGTGTGAAATTCCCCTTCGCCTCCTTAACAAATTTTCCACAGTCTCCCAGAATAGTCACCCACTCCTCTTGTGTAAAGTCCCTTCCCAAATCTCTGCGCCATTGCAATTTCAGAGTGGGTTGGTCACTACTTGTCAAGGTATTTGACATCTTGTAAAACTGGGAGTCTGTGTAGAACCCCTGCGGCGACTTTAAAAAGTCCATGACTGGGTTTTCCAGTGTGTTACAAATTATTGATCTAATACAGTGCTTAAGTTGCAAATATTTCCAAAAATGGCCTTTGCCCTTCAGGCGAAATTTTTTAGTCAAGCTTTCATTAGACATAATATTGGCATTTTCATACAGGTCTCCAATAGTGTGTATGCCACTGGAATACAACTGTTCCCAGTATATAGTTGTTTTCCCAATGCAGATCACTGGGTTTGCTAATTTGTTTGTATTTTTTGTAATAGTGGGTTCAAATTTCTTTTTGCTGTGTTTAAATTATATTGTGTTTGCAAACACAGCTCTAGGAAATCCTGATTTTTCTTTTATGGACAAACTTCCTCATAAAGAAGTCTACATTTTGACAAGCTGGCCATATTTTTCAGTGCCTGTATGTTGTAAAAATTTTACATTATGTGAGATTAAGACTCTCATCTCAAATCATATTTACGTCACTTGGAACAGATGTGGTGATGCGTTGACCATTTTTATTGTTTTTATGGCAGTTGTGTCGAGAAACACTTTTTATATACTGTCGCATTGAAGTTTTTTAAAAATTCATCTTTGCAACAAAAAATGGTGCAGCTTATTAACAGATCAAAACTCTTAATTTATTGTTTCCTTTCAGAAAAAAAAAACAAAAATAATAATGCATTTACCTGATTTATTCTTTGTATATATATATATTTTTTTACAGCAATAACTATTGTTGAATAATGCAATGTCAACGACTTTAACCCAATAAGGCAAAAATTAAAACGTTGGCTTTAGTGAGGCTTCCAATAGCATTCAGACATATTCACATTTTATTACAATGTAAATTTTATAAAAAAAAATTTGTTTATGTTTAAAAACATAAATTACGTTTTTTTATATTTTGAAGATAGGTACAAAGTGAACTGCATTTTAGGCACAAAGATATAGAGAAAATATATATTTTTTCAAATAGAACACCTTTAATACTAAATTGACACTTATGTCACTTACTGAAATAATATAACAAGCATAGTTACTAGTACTCTATAGACTCATTCTCAGTAGATTCTATGGTTGCAGCCAGTAAGATGACAAACAGTAGACTCTGGTGAACAATCATTGTTCCTATTTGACAGAAATAAAAGAGGAGGGCTGATTCCCTTTGCAGACACCTCTCTCAGAGAAGTTAAGGCTGGACAGAGCTCTAAGGGGAACCTGAATCCAGCTGAGGCAATGCAATGCTGACCCACAGAAGAGGACACTTCTCTACATACATCCGTGTGCGACGGACTTAAGTATGGAGTTATTCAACTCAGCTCTCGGAAAGAACATCACTTTTGTGCACCCTGCGTATTTCATAATAAGCGGTCTGTCTGGCATCCCATCTATAAATTATTATTATATCTTTCTCTTTTTTGTTTATATAGTTTCAGTGCTGGGAAACACTGTTGTGATGGTAGTGATTTACTTAGATCACAAACTACGAAGTCCAAAGTATGTAGCAGTTTTTAACCTGGCATTTGTGGACCTGTTAGGTAGTTCTGCTTTGGTGCCCAAAGTTATTGATATTTTCCTGTTTAACCACCCCAACATCCCTTACAGGGACTGTTTGACCTTCCTGTTTTTCTGCTACACTTGTCTCTGCATGCAGTCCTTCAATCTGGTTGCACTCGCCTATGACCGACTGGTGGCCATCATCTTTCCACTGCACTATGGAGTGAAAGTCACGCACAGGTTTATGTTGTCACTGATTGCTGCTTTCTGGGTCCTTGCTATCTCTGCTGTTCTTATTGCAGTTGGTCTTATTACAAGACTTTCCTTCTGTGAATCTGTGGTTATTAATAGCTATTTCTGTGACCATGGCCAGATTTATCGACTGGCCTGCAATGATAATTATCCCAATTATGTCCTTAGTTGTTTATACCCAGTCCTTATTTTTTGGGCTCCTCTAGGTTTTATCCTGTTAAGTTACCTGTATATTGGTTTTACCTTGTCTAAAGTGGCCACAGTTCAGGAAGGACTCAAAGCTTTCAAAACTTGCATAGGTCATTTATTATTAGTAGCAATTTATTTCACCCCACTGTTAGTGACTTTTACCTTGATGGAAAAAATACATCCAAATGCCAGAATCATAAACCTGTCTCTGACCTCTGTCATTCCTCCCATGTTGAACCCAATAATTTATGTTCTCCAGACACAAGAAATAAAAGAATCTTTAAAAAGATTATTAAAAATTAGAAGGAAATCCAAAATAACGATGGCAAAATCAATCATAATGTGATTTGTTCATGATATAAATTCTGTTTCAGGATTTTATGTGCAGTAAGGTGACCAGTGTGAAAACTCTTTTTATTAAATCAAATCAACACAAAATTAATATTTTAAGTTAACATATTGAACTTCTCCTAATATGTTTTAGTTAGGTTTCTGTTGTTCTGGCATCTGGCAAGTTTTTTTCAAGAAAAGATGTTTGTAATGTTTTAAAATGCATGTTTAAAGACAGACACGTTGTTAACCTCAGACATTTTGAATCTATTGTTAAGTTTATCAACAAAACAATCTATGTCTTGTAAAACATTTTCACTAGCTAAGGAAGAATTAAAAATTACATAATTGATTATAAATAATACATTAAAAGTTAACTTTTCTTACTGACTGACTTTTAAAATGTAAATATTTATTTACAGTTTTGAGTTTTTTACTGTTAAAAACCTTGTTTTTCTGAAATTTATGTTTTGACTATTTGTCAAAAAACTGGTAACTGTTTTTTAAGTATTTGCAACTACGTTTCATTTTTATTTTCTATTAACACATTAAACATACTTTAAATTGGCATTTAACAAATTGCTGCTGTTAAACTTTTTAACCACATCCACAGGATTTGATTTCTGTTATTTGCAGCGTTTCACTTATATGTCATACCAGAATTTAATACAACAATGCTGACTACAAAAAACATAATTTTCAGGAGAAAGGCTTGGTTTTGTATTCAGTAAATGATCAGTTTTTGGGATCAAACTGCTTTTCTTTGTAATTTAGCCTGGTATAGTATTAAGTCTACTGAATAAAGAAGTTTGTTTAGTGCCTATTTACTAGTAAAAAAAAATAGAAATTGGATTTTTTTCTAAAAGTTATAACCTTAGTAATTGCTTTATATAAATGATTGTTTCCCTGCATCATATTTGAGTCTTTTTGTCTATAGGAAGCAATATTGGATTTTAATGACTTATAATATCAAACACATCCAGGGCTTCAGCCATGCTAGTGGCTCTGTGAGCACAGTGGTATATTTTATTTATTGGTATTTTTATTTATATTTAAACCACCTAGAGCTCAACATGCTCAAGACTATGGAGATGATGGTGGACTTCAGGCGAAACCACATGCCCCCCCTCCCCCTAGCCATTTACAATAACACATTGTCTACTGTGGACTCATTCAGGTTTCTAGGATCCACAATCTCCCAGGACCTGAAGTGGTCCCCTCACATAGACACTGTCCGCAAAAAATCTCAGCAGAGGTTGTATTTTCTGCAACAGCTCAAGAAGTTCAATCTTCCCAAGGAGCTGCTGTCCATTTTCTACACTGCCACCACCCAGTCTGTCCTCTGCACCTCCATCACTGTGTGGTTTGGCTCAGCCACCAAGCTAGACAGGCACAGATTGCAGCGGGTTGTCAGGTCAGCAGAAAAGATACTTGGGACTGAGCTTTCTTCGATCCAAACCCTGTACCAGTCCAGAATCAGAAAACGGGCAGCAAGAATCACTGCTGACCCCACACACCCCGCACAGAAATTGTTTAAGCTTCTCCCCTCTGGCAGGCGCTACAGAGCTATGTCCACCAGACACAGAGTCAGTTTTTTCCCCCAGGCTTTGTCCGAGCTGAACTCTCAGTGCAATAACCCTCAAATGTGACATAGTGTGCAATAAGTTTTGTATTTATTATTATTATTATTACTATTATTATTATTATTATTATTATTATTATTATTATTATTATTATTATTATTATTATTATTATTATTATTTAATTTAATGTCTATATGTTTATATTTTTGTAACTACGTAAATACTTGTTAATTAATGGAGAGTACTAAGAGACAGAGATAGACCGAATTCAACTCCTTGCTTGTCTTGGCTTGTCCTTACAAACTTGGCGAATAAAGTTGATTCTGATTCTGATTCTGATTCTGATTAAACTCCCAACGTTGGAATGCTTATAGTGACAGTGACATAGTGAAATGTTGATGTTTAACAGGTATGATGTTTACCATGTTCACCACTTTAGTGAAGTGTCATAGAAACATTTTTGGATTAGGACGAAACAACAGGTACAATACAGACTGGAGTCTCATTAGTGTTGAAGGTGTTTGTCATAAATGTAAGTACTGGACACATTTAAATTATGATCTTATGGTTCGTCTACATAAAGACTCCGCTGATGCATTTAGATGTTCCATTTGACAAATATGATGCCTAAGTAAAACAACAAAGATCTCTTAGAGTGATTGCAGATAGTTGTTAATTTGCAATTTTTAGACATTCTTATTAAAGCCTGTTTGCCTTCACAAGCATAAAATACAAAATAAATGGCCACAGAATACCTTTTATTATTTCCTCTCTCTCTAGCTCTTTACGTATTATAGATTTAACTCAAGATTAACTGGAAGCCTTATCAAAATATGCTTTATAGATTTGTACTATATTATTGCAGCCAGTAAGTTGACTTGACTGATGCTGTTCATCTCACAAAAAAACAGCCTCATGGGAAAAGACCTCGACTTTATTTAACAGAATGCAGAGTAGGGCTGCTTCCCTCGGTAGCCAGCTCTTTCAAAGAAGTTAAACCTTGGAAACTTCACTGGAAAGACACAGAGGAGTGTTGCTCCATCTGCAAAAGACAACACAGAAGAGGACACTTCTCTACATAAATCACTGTTCAAAGGGAAGCAGAAGTCTGAAAGCATCTTTTTGATGGAGTTATTCAACTCAGCTTTTGGTAGAAACATCACTTTTGTGCATCCTGAATACTTTACAATAAGTGGATTAACTGGCATACCTAATATCAAGTATTATTACATCTTCCTGTTTTTCGTTTATATAGTTTCAGTGCTGGGAAACACTGCTGTAATGACCATAATATACTTAGATCACAACCTACGAACTCCAAAGTATGTAGCAGTTTTTAACCTGGCATTTGTGGACCTGTTAGGTAGTTCTGCTTTGGTGCCCAAAGTTATTGACATCTTCCTGTTTAACCACCCCAACATCCCTTACAGGGACTGTTTGACGTTTCTGTTTTTCTGCTATATATGTCTTTCTATGCAGTCCTTCAATCTGGTTGCACTCGCCTATGACCGACTGGTGGCCATCATCTTTCCACTGCACTATGGAGTGAAAGTCACGCACGGGTTTATGTTGTCACTGATTTCTGCTTTCTGGGCATTTATCATAGTTGCTAACATAATTACCGTTGGTCTTATTACAAGACTTTCCTTCTGTGAATCTGTGGTTATTAACAGCTATTTCTGTGACCATGGCCAGATTTATCGACTGGCCTGCAATGATAATTATCCCAATTATGTCCTTAGTTGTTTATACCCAGTTTTAATGTTTTGGGTTCCTCTGGGTTTTATCCTGTTAAGTTACCTGTATATTGGTTTTACCTTGTCTAAAGTGGCCACAGTTCAGGAAGGACTCAAAGCTTTTAAAACTTGCATAGGTCATTTATTATTAGTAGCAATTTATTTCATCCCACTGTTAATGACTTTTACCTTGATGGAAAAAATACATCCAAATGCCAGAATCATAAACCTGTCTCTGACTTCTGTCATTCCTCCCATGTTGAACCCAATAATTTATGTTCTCCAGACACAAGAAATAAAAGAATCTTTAAAAAGATTATTAAAAATTAGAAGGAAATTCAAAATAACAATGGCAAAATCAACCGTAATGTGATTTGTTCATGTTATAAATTCAGTTTTAGTCTTCATCTACATTAAGTTGATTATTGTGAAAGCTCTTTTTATTAAATATTGAAATTATCATGAAATTAATATTATTTTTAATTCTTTATGTAAGCTGAACTTCTCCTAATATTTTTAGGTAGGTTTTTATTTGTCTGACATCAAAGAAGTTATTTAAAAAGAAATATGCTGATAATGTTTTAAAATGCATATTTAAAGAGAGACACATTAGTAATTATTGTTTTCCAGAATAAAATTTTCTGACTAAACTTCAATCATAACTATGTTTTTGTATGGAATGTAATATCAACTACATTTAATTTTCTATCAACACAATGAACATACTGTAACTTGACATTTAACAAAAATGGCATGTGTTTATGTTTAGGGGAGAGGCTTGGTTTCATGTTCTTTAAGTGAACAGTTGAGCAAATAAGTTTTCTAAGCTTGATAAAGTATTAGGTTTACTGCACATGAAAGTTTATTTACTGCTTAATTACTAGTTTTGTAGATTAACAGAATGTTTTTTACTACCAATTATAACTTCGTTTTTGTGTTAAATTATTGAAACATTATTGTTTCTTTGCATCATATTCAAGTTTTCTCTCTATAGAAAACTATTTTGCATTTTAATGAGTCATAATATCACACACGTCCAGGGCTACAGCCATGCTAGTGGCTCTGTGAGCACAGTGGTATTTTTAGTTAAACATTAAACTCCCAACGCTGGAATGCATAAATGGCCAGAGAATAACTTTTATTATTTCCTCTCTCTCTAACTCTTTACATATTATAGATTTAACTCAAGATTAACTGGAAGCCGTATCAAAATATGCTTTATAAATTTGTACTATATGACTGCAGCCAGTAAGCTGACTTGACTGATGCTGTTCATCTCACAAAAAAACAGCCTCATGGGAAAAGACCTCGACCTTATTTAACCGAATGCAGAGTAGGGCTGCTTCCCTCGGTAGCCAGCTCTTTCAAAGAAGTTAAACCTTGGAAACTTCACTGAAAGACACAGAGGAGTGTTGCTCCATCTGCAAAAGACAACACAGAAGAGGACACTTCTCTACATAAATCACTGTTCAAAGGGAAGCAGAAGTCTGAAAGCATCTTCTTGATGGAGTTATTCAACTCAGCTCTTGGTAGAAACATCACTTTTGTGCATCCTGAATACTTTACAATAAGTGGATTAACTGGCATACCTAATATCAAGTATTATTACATCTTCCTGTTTTTCGTTTATATAGTTTCAGTGCTGGGAAACACTGCTGTAATGACCATAATATACTTAGATCACAACCTACGAACTCCAAAGTATGTAGCAGTTTTTAACCTGGCATTTGTGGACCTGTTTGGCAGCTCTGCTTTGGTGCCCAAAGTTGTTGACATCTTCCTGTTTAACCACCCCAACATCCCTTACAGGGACTGTTTGACCTTCCTGTTTTTCTGCTATATATGTCTTTCTATGCAGTCCTTCAATCTGGTTGCACTCGCCTATGACCGACTGGTGGCCATCATCTTTCCACTGCACTATGGAGTGAAAGTCACGCACGGGTTTATGTTGTCACTGATCACTGCTTTCTGGTCATTGATCATATTGTTTTAATAATTACTGTTGGTCTTATTACAAGACTTTCCTTCTGTGAATCTGTGGTTATTAATAGCTATTTCTGTGACCATGACCAGATTTATAGACTGGCCTGCAATGATAATTATCCCAATTATGTCCTTAGTTGTTTATACCCAGTTTTAATGTTTTGGGTTCCTCTGGGTTTTATCCTGTTAAGTTACCTGTATATTGGTTTTACCTTGTCTAAAGTGGCCACAGTTCAGGAAGGACTCAAAGCTTTTAAAACTTGCATAGGTCATTTATTATTAGTAGCAATTTATTTCATACCACTGTTAATGACTTTTACCTTGAAGGAAAAAATACATCCAAATGCCAGAATCATAAACCTCTCTCTGACCTCTGTCATTCCTCCCATGTTGAACCCAATAATTTATGTTCTCCAGACACAAGAAATAAAAGAATCTTTAAAAAGATTATTAAAAATTAGAAGGAAATCCAAAATAACAATGGCAAAATCAAACATAATGTGATTTGTTCATGTTATAAATTCTGTTTTAGTCTTCATCTACATTAAGTTGACCATTGTGAAAGCCCTTTTTATTAAATATTGAAATTATAATGAAATTAATATTATTTTTAGCTCTTTATGTAAGCTGAACTTCTCCTAATATTTTTAGGTAGGTTTTTATTTGTCTGACATCAAAGAAGTTATTTAAAAAGAAATATGCTGATAATGTTTTAAAATGCATATTTAAAGAGAGACGCATTATTAATTATTGTTTTCCAGAATAAAATTTTCTGACTAAACTTCAATCATAACTATGTTTTTGTACGGAATGTAATATCCAACTACATTTAATTTTCTATCAACACAATGAACATACTGTAACTTGACATTTAACAAAAATGGCATGTGGCTAAGTTTTTTCACACTGATCAAACTGTATGAATTTTTTTTCACAGGTGAATTTTTTAACCTGAAATGTTAGCATACAACATACAGTTTTTCCCGAACATTTAAAACAAAAAAACATAAATTCCTGCATCACAACCTGTCATTTTTCTTACTACAGTGTTAATAAACTTTTTTGTGCTTGTTTTCAGGCCCAGTACTTGCTAAAGTTAGAGAAAAAAATTGGTCTGGCTTAAGAGAGAAAGATTTAACAGAGATGTTCATTAAACTTTAAACAATTCCACAATATTTTTCTTTGAACATCAACCACATGCTTAAGATTTGATTCTGTTGTTTGCACTGTTTCACTCTTTCAAAACCTATGTTGCATCAGATTATAAAACAACAATGTTGACTACACAAAACATATGTTTAGGGGAGAGGCTTGGTTTCATGTTCTTTAAGTGAACAGTTGAGCAAATAAGTTTTCTAAGCTTGATAAAGTATTAGGTTTACTGCACATGAAAGTTTATTTACTGCTTAATTACTAGTTTTGTAGATTAACAGAATGTTTTTTACTACCAATTATAACTTCGTTTTTGTGTTAAATTATTGAAACATTATTGTTTCTTTGCATCATATTCAAGTTTTCTCTCTATAGAAAACTATTTTGCATTTTAATGAGTCATAATATCACACACGTCCAGGGCTACAGCCATGCTAGTGGCTCTGTGAGCACAGTGGTATTTTTAGTTAAACATTAAACTCCCAACGCTGGAATGCATAAATGGCCAGAGAATAACTTTTATTATTTCCTCTCTCTCTAACTCTTTACATATTATAGATTTAACTCAAGATTAACTGTAAGCCGTATCAAAATATGCTTTATAAATTTGTACTATATGACTGCAGCCAGTAAGCTGACTTGACTGATGCTGTTCATCTCACAAAAAAACAGCCTCATGGGAAAAGACCTCGACCTTATTTAACCGAATGCAGAGTAGGGCTGCTTCCCTCGGTAGCCAGCTCTTTCAAAGAAGTTAAACCTTGGAAACTTCACTGGAAAGACACAGAGGAGTGTTGCTCCATCTGCAAAAGACAACACAGAAGAGGACACTTCTCTACATAAATCACTGTTCAAAGGGAAGCAGAAGTCTGAAAGCATCTTCTTGATGGAGTTATTCAACTCAGCTCTTGGTAGAAACATCACTTTTGTGCATCCTGAATATTTCATAATAAGTGGATTAACTGGCATACCTAATATCAAGTATTATTACATTTTTTTCTTTTTCGTTTATATAGTTTCAGTACTGGGAAACACTTCTGTAATGACCATAATATGCTTAGATCACAACCTACGAACTCCAAAGTATGTAGCAGTTTTTAACCTGGCATTTGTGGACCTGTTTGGCAGCTCTGCTTTGGTGCCCAAAGTTATTGACATCTTCCTGTTTAACCACCCCAACGTCCCTTACAGGGACTGTTTGACCTTCCTGTTTTTCTGCTACACTTGTCTCTGCATGCAGTCCTTCAATCTGGTTGCACTCGCCTATGACCGACTGGTGGCCATCATCTTTCCACTACACTATGGAGTGAAAGTCACGCACAGGTTTATGTTGTCACTGATTGCTGCTTTCTGGGCATTTGCTATAATTGCTAATATAATTACTGTTGGTCTTATTACAAGACTTTCCTTCTGTGAATCTGTGGTTATTAACAGCTATTTCTGTGACCATGGCCAGATTTATCGACTGGCCTGCAATGATAATTATCCCAATTATGTCCTTAGTTGTTTATACCCAGTTCTAATTTTTTGGGTTCCTCTGGGTTTTATCCTGTTAAGTTACCTGTATATTGGTTTTACCTTGTCTAAAGTGGCCACAGTTCAGGAAGGACTCAAAGCTTTTAAAACTTGCATAGGTCATTTATTATTAGTAGCAATTTATTTCATCCCACTGTTAATGACTTTTACCTTGATGGAAAAAATACATCCAAATGCCAGAATCATAAACCTGTCTCTGACTTCTGTCATTCCTCCCATGTTGAACCCAATAATTTATGTTCTCCAGACACAAGAAATAAAAGAATCTTTGAAAAGATTATTAAAAATTAGAAGGAAATCCAAAATAACAATGGCAAAATCAAACATAATGTGATTTGTTCTTGATATAAATTCAGTTTCAGGATTTTATGTGCAGTAAGGTGACCAGTATGAAAAGTTTTTTTATTAAATGTTTAAATCATCGTGAAATTAATATTTTAAGTTAACACGTTGAACTTTTCTTAATATGTTTTAGGTAGGTTTCTGTTGTTCTGGCATCAAAGTAGGTTTTTTTTCAAGAAAAGATGTTTGTAATGTACATTTTAAAGCACATTTAAAGACAGACACATTATTAACCTCAGAAATTTTTAAGCTATTGTTAAGTTTATCAACAAAACAATCGATATCCTCTAAAACATTTTCACTAGCTAAGAAAGAAAGAAAAATTACATAATTGATTATAAATAAGACATTAAAAGTTAACTTTTTTTACTGACTGGATTTTAAAATTTTAATATTTGATTTACAGTTTTGAGTTTTTTACTGTTAAAAACCTTGTTTTTCTGAAATTTATGTTTTGACTATTTGTCAAAAAACTGTTTTTGTAAGTAATTGCAATTACGTTTCATTTTTATTTTCTATTAACACATTAAACATACTTTAACTTGGCATTTAACAAATTGCTGCTGTCAAACTTTTTTGACCACATCCACAGGATTTGATTTCTGTTATTTGCAGCGTTTCACTCTTTGAAATGTCATACCAGAATTAAATACAACAATGCTGACTACAAATAACATAATTTTTAGGAGAGAGGCTTGGTTTTGTATTCAGTAAATGATTAGTTATTGAGATCAAACTGCTTTTCTTTGTAGTTTAGCCTGGTATAGTATTAAGTCTACTGAATAAAGAAGTTTGTTTAGTGCCTATTTACTAGTAAAAAAAATAGAAATTGGACTTTTTTCTAAAAGTTATAACTTTGTAATTGCTTTATATAAATGATTGTTTCCCTGCATCATATTTGAGTCTTTTATCTATAGGAAGCAATATTGGATTTTAATGACTTATAATATCAAACACGTCCAGGTTTACAGCCATGCTAGTGGCTCTGTGAGCACAGTGGTATTTTTAGTTAAACATTGAACTCCCAACGTTGGAATGCTCATAGTGACAGTGACATAGTGAAATGTTGATGTTTAGCATGTATGATGTTTACCATGTTCACCACTTTAGTAAAGTGTTTTATCATAGTATCATTTTTGGATTAGTATGAGACAGCAGGTACAATACAGACTGAAAGCTCTTTAGTGTAGAAGGTGTTTTTTGTTAAATGTAAGTACTGGACATATTTAAATTTTGATCTTATGGTTCGTCTACATAAAGACTCCGGTGATGCATTTAGATGTTCCATTTGACAAATATGATGCCTAAGTAAAACCACAAAGATCTCTTAGAATGATTGCAGATTGTTGTTAATTTGCAATTTTTAGACATTCTTATTAAAGCGTGTTTGCCTTCACAAGCATTAAATACTAAATAAATGGCGAGAGAATAACTTTTATTATTTCATCTCTCTCTAACTCTTTACGTATTATAGATTTACCTCAAGATTAACTGGAAGCCTTATCAAAATATGCTTTATAGATTTGTACTATATTATTGCAGCCAGTAAGCTGACTTGACTGATGCTGTTCATCTCACAAAAAACAGCCTCATGGGAAAAGACCTCGACTTTATTTAACAGAATGCAGAGTAGGGCTGCTTCCCTCGGTAGCCAGCTCTTTCAAAGAAGTTAAACCTTGGAAACTTCACTGGAAAGACACAGAGGAGTGTTGCTCCATCTGCAAAAGACAACACAGAAGAGGACACTGCTCTACATAAATCACTGTTCAAAGGGAAGCAGAAGTCTGAAAGCATCTTCTTGATGGAGTTATTCAACTCAGCTCTTGGTAGAAACATCACTTTTGTGCATCCTGAATATTTCATAATAAGTGGATTAACTGGCATACCTAATATCAAGTATTATTACATCTTCCTGTTTTTCGTTTATATAGTTTCCGTGCTGGGAAACACTGCTGTAATGACCATAATATACTTAGATCACAACCTACGAACTCCAAAGTATGTAGCAGTTTTTAACCTGGCATTTGTGGACCTGTTAGGTAGTTCTACTTTGGTGCCCAAAGTTGTTGACATCTTCCTGTTTAACCACCCCAACATCCCTTACAGGGACTGTTTGACGTTTCTGTTTTTCTGCTATATATGTCTTTCTATGCAGTCCTTCAATCTGGTTGCACTCGCCTATGACCGACTGGTGGCCATCATCTTTCCACTGCACTATGGAGTGAAAGTCACGCACAGGTTTATGTTGTCACTGATTGCTGCTTTCTGGGTCCTTGCTATAATTGCTAATATAATTACCATTGGTCTTATTACAAGACTTTCCTTCTGCGAATCTGTGGTTATTAATAGCTATTTCTGTGACCATGGCCAGATTTATCGACTGGCCTGCAATGATAATTATCCCAATTACGTCCTTAGTTGTTTATGCCCAGTTTTAATGTTTTGGGTTCCTCTTGGTTTTATCCTGTTAAGTTACCTGTATATTGGTTTTACTTTGTCTAAAGTGGCCACAGTTCAGGAAGGACTCAAAGCTTTTAAAACTTGCATAGGTCATTTATTATTAGTAGCAATTTATTTCATCCCACTGTTGATGACTTTTACCTTGATGGAAAAAATACATCCAAATGCCAGAATCATAAACCTGTCTCTGACCTCTGTCATTCCTCCCATGTTGAACCCAATAATTTATGTTCTCCAGACACAAGAAATAAAAGAATCTTTAAAAAGATTATTAAAAATTAGAAGGAAATCCAAAATAACAATGGCAAAATCAAACATAATGTGATCCATTTACCTAAGTTGACCATTGTGAAAACTCGTTCTATGGAACATTAAATTATTCTAAAAAAGATATATATTACTGACATGAAATGTTCATGTGTTAAGTTAATAAAATAAACAGTTCTTTCTCACTCTGCTGAGGTTTGAGGTTTGGTCTGTGTTATAAAGCAGCCTCAAAGAAGCTATTTCAAAGGTAAAATGTTGAAAAAGTTTTAATAAGCATCACTATTCAAAAAGTTATATTTTGGCCCTATTTCCTGTTTATGAGAGGAGTTAAAAATTATAAGATAAGCACTCTAAAGGAAAAGCAATGCCATAAAAAAATATTTTTCAACTAAACGGAAATAGTAAATACATCAACGGAATGTAATTAGAATTTTCATCAATGATGACAATGATTATTTTGGTCATTATGTAGATTGTTTTAGCAATATATGTAAATGTTTGTAAGTTTGGCCATGTCGGTTGTACATTTTTTCTTTTGAAAATAAAACAACTATTTGTATATAAAGTTTGGAATATTAAATAATAAAATTTTCACAAGTAGATATAATACATTTGTAAAGATTGAATATCAAACTTTCCTTTTCAATGTTGAGAAAATACAAGACAAAACTCCCATACTCCCCTGTGGTAAATTTTTGTACTGACTACTAAACTTACTGACCATATTTATAGACATATAAACAGAGCTCTCCAACAGTTGATCCCTGAAATTTGATTTAATCTGTTAAAAGGTGTGAGAAATTTAGCTATAATAAAGCAGTAATAGGATGGATCTTTGATTATTACTGTTTTTATATACGTACATATAGCGATATTTTACTATATTGCTGATAGCTCTTGCATCTGCTAAATAAAATATCACTCAGAGTTCCTAAGTTTTGATAATATTATGCAGAAAAGCATTCCTTTAAAGTGTTAGCGGTATCTAGTGAATGATGTAAAATTATGGATTTGTGTGGGTTTGTAAGGCCCAAAGATTGATGGTTTATCAGCTGGTCTCGACTCTGAAATAAACAGTTCCCATGTAGCTCAAAATGAAATCAGCTTTAGAATTTACAGCAGTTACAATCAGAAAAGTTTTTGGCTGTAGTGGCTTCATTGATATCTGTGAGTTCAGGTCCTTACAGGTTCTACAGGAAAGACTGAAAGGTGCTGGGTGAGTTTCTTCATCACAGCTTAATACTACTTTAATGAGAGGCATTAATTTTTGATTATAATTACAACAAGTAAACTGAGCTAACTAAATGAAGAGGATATTAGTTATTGTTGCTGTCTTTCCAAATGAAAACATGGTGCATACACCCTTTAAAAAGTGAAATCTGAGCACTTTCAAGGTCAGTTTTCAAATTTTTGAGTCACTTTACAGTTGTGGTAAATATTTGCACAAATATATTAATATTTAAAATAATTATCACTACTAAAATAATATTCAAAAAGGAAGGCATTATGCTACAAAGAACCAAAATTGACGTTATAATAGAAAAAACTTAATAAACACACTCGACAAATCATTTTCTATAAATATGTTCTTGAAAATAAAAAAAGTAGAAAAATTTGTGTTTGTATTCTGCAAATCAAAGCAAAACTGATTTGACACAAAAACCGCATTAACACCACAAATAGTCCCAAGTAAAGCAAAAAGTTGCATTAAACACAGATAAGACATAACATTATGCAAATTAATATACAGTCCAATACAGCAGCTTTGCCATTTTTCTTCTACTTTTTCTTTTACAAGGTTATAATTTCTCAGTTTTTTGCTGAAAATGTATAAACGTGATAATTTTACTATGTATTAATTATTGAGGTCATAGCCGCCGGTGGTGTCATACTGGAGTGCATTATATTAAGACATGGTTCTAATGTTTTGGCCATGGTATTTAAAATTTATGAAAAACCAAATTACAGCTCGAGAAAAAAGAGCTGTTTGCAAACCATGTGAAAACCTTACATAATGATCACAATGATCATCTAATGATTGACACAAACCACTAACACAGGCACAGTGCCTCTCAATCATAGCCCCTAACAGACTGCTAATTGACCAGCTAGCGGTTAGCATAAACACATTAATATTTACGTATATTGCTGGTCTCACTTGAACTTGAACTCAAACATTCTACACTACAAGACACATTTCACGTGAGCTGAAAGGGCAGACTCTCCTATGGTGAAAAGCTGTGGGTATAAACGTGAATTTTTCCTCTTTTTCTCCGCCTACTAAACAAAATCACTACACAAAGGCCCTGCTATTTATTGGGAAATACATGCAGTTACAGTTCCAAGCATTTTCAAGAAATTAATGTAAAATTCAGGCACATTTCACAAAACACAACTTTTCAAGTCACAGCATTTTCAAAGATTTCAAGGACTTGTACGAACCCTGTGGAAGGTTAGAAGTTTGATGCTGTGCAGCCCACAAACAATAGACCCGTGGGAAAGGACACTGGCCATCACTGACAGACAGAGGGCTGCTTCTCTTATAACTACCTCCCTCGTGGATGTTAACATCCTGGCAGAGCTCTGTCACTGGTAAGAGAGAGGAGACATCTCTGTCTACCAACAAGGTGCTGACGGACAGAAGACTGAAGACAGAGACTTTTCTGCATATCAAATCATTCTAATATCATTCTTATATGGACACTGCAAGTCTAAAATGATTCATCATGGATTTATTTAATTCAGCTCTTGGGAGAAACATCACTTTTATTCGTCCTGCATACTTCATAATAAGTGGATTAACTGGCATACCAAATATCAATTATTATTACATGTTTTTCTTTTTCGTTTATATAGTTTCCGTGCTGGGAAACACTGCTGTGATGGCCATAATATACTTAGATCACAAACTACGAACTCCAAAATATGTAGAAGTTTTTAACCTGGCATTTGTGGACCTGTTTGGTAGTTCTGCTTTGGTGCCCAAAGTTATTGACATCTTCCTGTTTAACCACCCCAACATCCCTTACAGGGACTGTTTGACCTTCCTGTTTTTCTGCTACACTTGTCTCTGCATGCAGTCCTTCAATCTGGTTGCACTCGCCTATGACCGACTGGTGGCCATCATCTTTCCACTGCACTATGGAGTGAAAGTCACGCACAGGTTTATGTTGTCACTGATTGCTGCTTTCTGGGCATTGGTCATCATTGTTTTAATCATTACTGTTGGTCTTATTACAAGACTTTCCTTCTGTGAATCTGTGGTTATTAACAGCTATTTCTGTGACCATGGCCAGATTTATCGACTGGCCTGCAATGATAATACTCCAAGCTTTGTTGCTGGTCTTTTATTCCTAGTTCTTATTTTTTGGCTCCCACTGGTTTTTATCCTGTTAAGTTACCTGTATATTGGTTTTACTTTGTCTAAAGTGGCCACAGTTCAGGAAGGAATCAAAGCTATTAAAACCTGCACAGCTCATCTTTCACTAGTAGTTATCTATTTCATCCCACTGTTAATGACTTTTACCTTGATGGAAAAAATACATCCAAATGCCAGAATCATAAACCTGTCTCTGACCTCTGTCATTCCTCCCATGTTGAACCCAATAATTTATGTTCTCCAGACACAAGAAATAAAAGAATCAGTGAAAAGCTTAATAAAATCTCTAGGGAATTCTAAATATATTTAAATAAATAAATAATGTAATTTTTATCTTACTGTTTCAAATCTGCACATCAGGCAGTCTTGTTGTACATTTAATACTACAAGGAGTATCGCAAACCCTTCTTCCTTTGATTAGATAGACTATTTCTATGTGGTAAAAGCAATAAATGTGATCCCAAACACGTGATGTCAAACATCTGAATAATAGAAGAAGAAGAACCTTTATTTGTCACATTGATGACATATACATTTGCACATACATGTTACAGACAATCTTACTCCTGCATATTTTACCCATCCCTCTTAAGGGGGCAAAGGGTTGCCCCGGTTTGGCGCCAGGGGGGCTGGCGCTGGGTGTCTTGCTCAGGGACACACCTGGTGGGGAGGCTGGGGATTGCATGTAGGCTGTGATTTCCCACACCAGGATTTGAAGGGACATACAAGAGGTCTTTCAAAATTAGTATTAGTATAACTTTCTTTGCCTCTGTTCTCTACAGTTTCAGATGTCTGAAAGACGAAGATATCTGAAAAAAATACAGGAAATGTTTTTTTCCTACATTTCAAATCCAGTATCCATTTAATAATGTAAGTTCAGACATGTGACATCTTAAGCTTACAAGGTCTGACTGGAAGACTTACTTACATTCCATTTAATAATAGTAATTAAGTAAATTATAGTTGGTATTTGATTTTTCATACGAAAAAGTAAAAAGTGTGCAGATGTGAGGCAGTAGCGATACTAGAGGCTGTTGGGCCCT
This sequence comes from Channa striata, assembly GCA_033026295.1. Lineage (NCBI taxonomy): Eukaryota > Metazoa > Chordata > Actinopteri > Anabantiformes > Channidae > Channa > Channa striata. Next base: position 7,796,954 of record CM065182.1, on the reverse strand, counting down.
CGGCAAAATTTTATAATATCATAATAAAGATATGTTTAAGATTTGAAAATACACATTGCACCACACTGCACATAGCACAATAAGTCACAGTAACACACTGCAGTGGTTTATACACTTTTGAACACTTTCTAAGTTGTACATCTAAATTTTATAACTTAGCTTGACCGTTAGCTTAGTCGGACGCCGTTTTCACCAGTTTAGTACAGAAAAAGCAAAAATATCCAAGTTAGCTGATTATTAGCAGCCTGCTAGCTAAGCTAACAAGTTGATTTCCAGTGTCAACAGTAAAGCTGGACACATTAGGCCGCTCTGCTAAGTTAGTTAACTAAGTTAACTAACCTTAATTTCCAAGGAAACAAAAGAAAAAATATGATACAAGTGGAAGTTCAGCTGTCTTTTTATCACAGTAACGATATTTAGCTAAAACCAAATAGCATTTCTGTTAATCCTTATAACCAGGTTAGGAAACATAAAATAAACACCGGACAACGGTTTGGCCCTCGGGTAGAAAGAGGCTTACGTTGGCATTGTTTGAAATAAACAATTTTGATCAGTTAGCGTTTCTTTAGTTGCCGGAAAAGTTACTTTGCAATTTATATTATTTAAAGTTACAAACTTTAAACTTTACTAAATAAAACAATTTATTAAATATATTCTTATTGTGGTAAAGAATGTGCATCCTCTGTATAATAGGTCAATGATTTCAATCATTTAAGGTTATTTAAATAGGAAGATGTTACTTGCTCTTTTAATAGGCTTTTTTCTGGCGTTAATATGCTAATGACAGTGACTATGTCATGGCAGGGCTTATAGATATACCATATTAATAAAGTTACACAAAAAAATAGCTTTACTTTTAACTGTATTTTACTTGTTCATGTGTGATTTGATCTCTGGCAGTGCTTGTGAAGGTTTGTCAATCTTAAAAGCATTTTTGTCAAAGAATATTCAAAACATGTATAATATTGACAACCAACGTTAGCGACCGGGGTAGGCCTACGACGACCAGAGCTTAACCTGAACTTAGCTTGGTTTTACAAAGTTATCCTACCTTTATTTTCCTATGTGGGCTCTGTCATCCATGTTGTCCTCACCTCCACCCTGGATGTTCACACTTTTCTTTTTTCTCTTCTTTTATTTCTGTTTGTTTTGTAGCCAACTCGGAAGAACTTCCCATGAGCCCTCAAGCTTTTTGAGCTTAATGTCACAACTTTACAAACAGGTGAGTCCGTGGACAAATAGACAGGTGACATAATCTGTAATAGCAGCACAGAAAAGAATGTGCAAAGAACAATGAATGTGAACAATGAAAACAATGTTTGTCAAGGGATTTCATGGTGTTGCTGATGCTTAATTGACATGACATGTTAAATTTACATTAGGTTTCTACATGGGAAGCAAATTCATACAAATCAATGTTCAATAACTCAATTCATACAATCAAAGAAAAATAAATTCCCAACTTCAATTTGCTTTATATTTGCTTCATTCTTTATTCATTTTATATTTGAAAACATGCTACAAAAATTTGATCACAGTTTGTATGAGTTGGTTTTTGTCTGTTACAACTTTTATCATTTTGTTTTCCTTCCCTAGTCTACAAAATTAATCATAAGATTTTTAAAGTTGGTTTTTAGCCCTACTCTCTTTGCACACCCAGACCTAATGGTGCCTCGGGCCCTGTTACAGACACATGGGAATAGACTGTGAGCTATAACCGACAGAATCTGTTTACCTTAGCAGCTTAGGACACAGCTCTGTCATCAGAAAGGGAGACTGAGTGTGAGGAGCTTCCTTCTATCGAAATAAATACTTCAGCAAAAACATAAAGGTTATTACAAGAACAAACAGTTGAAGTTTGACAAACAGTCTTCAGATGGAGTTTTTCAACACTTTTCGTAGGCAAAACATCACTTTTATGCGTCCTGCATATTTTTTTATAAGTGGTTTCATTGGTATACCTCATATTGAGTATTACTATGCCTTTCTCTTTTTCATTTACATTGTTTCAGTGCTGGGGAACACAGTTGTGGTTATTATAATAATGTTGGATAACAATCTTAGAAGTCCTAAATATATTGCAGTTTTTAACCTAGTGTTTGTCGATCTGTTCAGTAGCTCTGCTTTGGTGCCGAAGGTTCTTGACATCTTTCTGTTTGACCACAACTACATTCCCTACAACGACTGCTTGACGTTCTTGTTTTTCTGCTTCAGCTCCCTTTCAATGCAGTCTCTGAATCTGGTTGCACTCGCTTACGACAGGCTGTTGGCCATTATCTTCCCACTACACTATCAAGCAAAGATGACCCACAGGTTCATGCTGTCTTTGGTTGCCTTTTTCTGGATGTTTTCCATCACTATTACACTTGTTTCAGTTGGTCTTCTCACAAGAGTTTCTTTCTGTAATTCTGTCATCATTAACAGCTATTTTTGTGATCATGGCCCAATGTATCGCCTTGGCTGTAATGATGTTACTCCCAACCGTGCAATTGGTGGTTTGGCACCAGTTCTTATTCTTTGGCTTCCATTGGTGTTTATTTTGCTAAGCTATTGCTATATTGTCTATGCTTTGTCAAAAATTTCCACAGTTCGAGAAAGAATCAAAGCCTTTAAAACCTGTACAGGTCACTTGTCATTAGTGGCAATCAATTTTCTCCCTATCATTTTTGTGTATCTCTTTGGAGGAACAATACATCCAAATGCCAGGATTATAAACCTGTCTCTTACTTCTGTTCTCCCTTCAATGTTAAACCCAATCATTTATGTTCTTCAGACACAAGAAATCAAATTATCTTTGAAAAAGCTTTGTAAAATAGAATGGCACTTCAAAATTGCAACAAGAAATGAAAACGCACTGTGTGCTGCATAGTAACATTCCTTCCACTAATTAATGACTTTTAACAATTTAATATTTGAGTATTTAAAATTTCTGCTTTTAAACAACAGTTAAATTGTGAAATTACCAAATACCCGGCAATATTATGTAATATTTCAAAACAATTTCTTCTGAAATTATCATTTGAAAGTTATATAATTTCTTGCTGAATTTAGAGATAAATTGAAATATTTATAGCAGAGCGAATAACTGTATGATGTGATTTAATTACGATTTATGAAATGGGCTATTAACTGTAAAGATGAACCTTTTCACTTCTCATGTAAAATGTCTGTAAATAGCAAACTGCACATTATATTCATATCTACCATATTCAATAAAATGCACTAGTTATATAGTATTATAGCATCTGATTTAAAATTTTCTCGAGGTAATTTATTATATCCTGCACTTGATGCTTATTGCACTTTGCAGTTAGACATAAACTGCATTTCGTTGCCTTGTACTTGTACATGTGTAATGACAATAAAGTTGAATCTAATCTAATCTAATCTACTGTAAAAATATACCCATAAAATGTGTTATATAATTATGTGATTTAAAATTGTTTAAGGCAGATGGCTGCAGTTTTTTTTTGTAAGGTCCTGACCTTAAGTTACTTAAGGTCATTTTTGTTGTTATTTGGCCCCACGTACATAAAGCAATTAAACTAGACTATTAAACTGAGTTAGTCATCTGAATGATACATATGGGTTTGTGGCAAAAATATTACCCTGGGAGGCCCCCTGCACCCTGGAGATAAATGCTGTCCCACACATTTATTAAGTATAGTACAGTTGAATACACTAAATGAAAGCAGGGCCCCTTGAATATTTGTGAATCTTCTCTCTTTTTGCATAAATTTATCTTAAATAAACTCAGAATGCTACTCAGTAGTTTGTATGGCCCCCACATGCTTGTATGCATGCCTGGCAACGTCTGGGCATGCTCCAAATTAGACGAAAGATGGTGTCCTGGGGTATGTCCTCCAAATTCTGTATCAGGGCATCACTGAGCGCCTGGACAGTCTGAGGTGAAACCTACCAACATTGGATAGACCAAAACATAATGACCCAGATGCGTTCAATTGGATTTAGGTCAGGGGAGCGTGGGGGCAAGTCAATGGTATCAATTCCTTTGTTGTGCACCAGGAGGAACCCGGGACCCACTGCACCAGCATAGGGTCTGACAATGGGCTCAAGGATTTCTAGTGTTCTATGGCAAATTCCAGTCGAGCCCCATGGTGTTGTGCAGTGAGCACAGGACATACTATAGGACGGCAGGCCTGTCTCATGAGGTCTATTTCTGATTGTTTGGTCAGAGACATTGACACCAGTGGCCTGCTGGAGATCATTCCGTAGGGCTCTGGCAGTGCTCCTCCTGAGCAGATACCGGTCCTACTCATCTACACCAGCTCATCTAGAGTAACTGCCTGTCTCCTGGAATCTCCCCCATGCTCTTGAGACTGTGCTGTGAGACACAGCAATCCTTCTGGCAATGGCATGTATTGATGTGCCATCCTGGAGAAGTTGCACTGCCTGTGCAACCTCTGTAGGACCCAGGTATCGCCTCATGCTATCAGTAATGACACTGACCCTACCCAAATGCAAAACTACTGAAAAACATCCAGAAAAGATGAGGAGGGATAAAATGTCGGAGGTCTCCAACTGTAAAACCATTGCTGTTTTGGGTTTCGTTTCATTGTTGCAGCTCTAGTGCACCTGTGGTCAATTTCATTAACACCAAACCAGCTGAAACTGATTAACAATTCCCTCTGCTACTTAACTGACCACATCAATAGCCGAGTTTAACTGGCCCGATGCTATACTCTGATTAAAAAGTGTTCCTTTAAATTTTTTGAGCAGTGATTATAAAATTCATGACCATGTGACGCAGACACCTGCCATTCTGCTTTCTCCCTAACCCAGGAACAGTATAAGATGCAGGTCTCTCACTGTCTCAGACTTGCTTTGGGGAAACCACTCTTGACCGCAAGGTGAGTTTGGTTTCATCACCCTTTGTCAAACTACCTAATTATCTAATTATTGTGTAACATTGTTATTTTATCCTTTTACATTCAGAGAAAAAATATTTGCCATGGACCCGGAACTGAAAGTTTCTACCATATTTAATAACACTTTTGTTCGCCCTGCAAAATTCTATCTCAGTGCTTTTTTAAACATCCCTCATGTTAAGTATTACTATTTTTTCCTGTGTTTTGTATATATCATGACTGCTCTTGGAAATATTTTACTCCTCTTAGTTGTCTGCTTGACCAAAACTCTTCATACTCCTAAATATATGATTGTGTTTAACCTGGCTTTGACAGATTTATGTGGGAGCACTGCTCTCATCCCAAAAGTCTTGGACACATTTTTGTTTGACGGTAATGAAATTGTCTATGAGGCCTGTTTAAGTTACATGTTCTTTGTTTTGTTTTTTGGAAGTGTGCAGTCATGGACACTTGTCATTATGGCCTATGACAGATTTATTGCAATTTGCTTCCCTTTAAGGTACCACAGCATTGTGACAAAACCAGCTGTTGCTGCAATGCTGCTCTTTGTGTGGGTTTTTTTATTGAGTCTTGTTGCGATTTGTGTTGGACTACTGGATCGTCTCTCCTTTCTGTGGATCTTTGGTCATACAGAACTTTTTCTGTGATCATGGACCGGTATATAGTCTGGCCTGTAATGACACATATTTAAACCACATAATGGCATATCTTGCCTTTGTTGTAGTACTCTGTATACCTCTCATATTAATACTATTGACATATGTTTGTATTGCAGTAGCTCTAGGTAGAATATCATCAGTGGAACGACGCAAAGCTTTAAATACTTGTACTTCTCATCTGATTCTTGTAGCCATTTTCTTCCTACCGACTGTGGGTAGCAACATAGCTGCAGTGACCTTCACAAATCAGCCTCATACAAGGGTAATAAACTCCTCTTTGACACACACCATACCAGCTTTGCTCAATCCTATCATATATTCTTTAAAGACTGATGAAGTTCTGAAATCGATCAGGAAACTTTGCAAAAGTAATAGGTTTAGTAGCACTGCAACAAAATAAAGTGTGATAATACTCACCAAGGTAATCAGAGATTAAGGACATTGATGTAAAAGTCTATGTGCCTGTGAGTGTTGTATTTACATCTGTTTTATAGTTTAGGCTGGAATCGATTTAGGTTCAAGTCCCATTTAAAGAGAGCTGTAAAGTAAATTAGTTATTTTATGCCAGGGAATGCTCAGGTTTTCTTTTTTTTTTTTTTTTTGAAGGGATGTAGCTGTGATTAATATTATTAAACAGTATAAGAAAATCGAATACTGTTCGTTTCCATTCATTTATCTGTTATCTAGGCAAGAAGCAGGTTTGTCTGAACAGGTCCTCAACCAATCTCAGGGTTGACATATACAGTACAGAGTCATCACACTCATATTCACACATGTGAGCAATTTAGGTTTACAGTTTAATCCTTATCTCCTCAGTCTGTCTCGATGTTCTTGAAAATTAGACTGAACAATGTGTTGCTCCTGTGTGTGTTCCTAGTGTGTTTCGTCCACACACAAACTTGTTTTAGGTCAAAGACAAACATTTGAAAAAAATCCTCCGTGGTTGTTCAGAAGCAAAAAATATATTTCATGAAAAAATTTAAATGTTCTTTACCTACAATAGACCTAAAATAAGATCGAGAGATGGAGAAAAAGTCAAAGTAAAAACTTTAATCATTAGTCACATTGGCAAATACCTGTGACAAATTTACAGTAACAGCTGCACTCAGAAGGACTGGATGAGAAGACCTAATGTTAATTAAAATAATATAACATACTAGATTGATCAGGAAGTGGTTGGATCGGAGTTCCCTCCAACCAGTCAGCTAATCACAGACAAGACGGCGAGCAGAAAAGCAACACGGTTTTCAAAAAGTGACCAGCATGTGTGAGGCCAGCGTGTGGCTAGGATGATTTAACTTCAGGGGGTTGTGGGGTTTAGTGATACCACACGTGTCACACACGATCTAACATGAGTCCAGTCTTATTAATGTTCGTATGGCAGTCACCTGTGTTTTTGCTGCCACACAATTAAAAGACATCAGCGATTTCCAGCCCTGGTCCTTAAGGCCATCTCCTCATTGTCCAACTAATCCAGCACTACTCACTGCTGATTACCTGGATCAGGTGTGTGCAGTCGTTAAGAAAACGGAAGATGCCATCTTTGGTGAAAGGAGGGTGGGGGAAGACAAAGCTAACAGATATCGTCAAGCTTTTTAATGACTGAACACACCCAGTTCAAGCAGTGGGTTGTGGAGGGACATTTGGAAAAGCAGCAGGACGGGGTCTTGAGGACCAGGGTTGGGACCCAATAATATAAATTACAGGTCTTTCACATTATTGCGTTGTTTTCTTCGGTTTACATCTGGGTTTAAAATGGGTCCAGAAGAGAAAGCTGCTACTATTTTTAATGCCACACTTGTTCACCCTGCAAAATTCTATCTAAGTGGGTTTTCTGACATCCCTAATGTTAACAGTTTATATATTTTCCTGTGTTTCGTCTATATCATCACTGTTGTTGGGAATGTCTTCCTTCTCTCAGTGATTTACCAGGTCAAAACTCTTCATACTCCTAAATACATGATTGTGTTCAACCTGGCTTTGACAGATTTGTGTGGGAGCACTGCTCTCATCCCAAAAGTCTTGGACACATTTTTGTTTGACAGGAGAGAAATTGTCTATGAGGCCTGTTTAAGTTACATGTTCTTTGTTTGGTTCTTTGGAAGTGTGCAGTCATGGACACTTGTCACTATGGCTTTTGATCGATTTATAGCAATTTGTTTCCCATTAAGGTACCACAGCATTGTGACCAAACAAGTTATTGCTGCAATGCTGCTCTTTGCGTGGGTTTTTTTGCTTAGTCTCTTTGCTCTTGTTGTTGGACTGCTGGATCGTCTCTCCTTCTGTGGATCACTGGTGATACAAAGTTTTTTCTGTGATCATGGACCAATATATCGTTTGGCCTGTAATGACACATCTTTAAATTTCATGATTGCATATGTCGTCCTCATCATGGTAATGTGTTGTCCTCTGATATTGATCATACTGACATACGTTTGCATTGGCATCGCCCTGAGCAGGATTGCATCAGGAGTGGAACGATTGAAAGCACTAAAAACTTGTACTTCTCATTTGATTCTGGTGGCTATTTTCTTCCTACCACTTGTGGGAACCAACTTAGCTGTGTTGACCTCCTACATCCATCCTAATGCCAGGATAGTTAACTCTATATTGACACACACCATACCAGCTTTGCTCAATCCCATCATATACTCCTTAAAAACAGAAGAAGTGCTGAAGTGTATAAAACAAATTTTCAAAAACAATAGGCTTAGAAACATAACATCATGCAAAAAGATGTTCACATTGTCCCAGCCATGTTAACACATTAAAAATGATTAAAATGCAATAAATGTGCTATGCTATTTTTTACTGTTAGCTAATTACTACAGTATTAATTTTATGTTTTATCATTAACTGTACTCACTGTGTTGTTGTCATAAACCAATGTACCATGCAGAGTAAAATTAAGAATATGAATACGTTGTAAGTTTACACTGCTTAAGGATTCCAGGATAAAAAAATCCCTTGTTGTAGCTATTACTTTAAATACATTTAATTATTAAAACAGTGACAAATTTTTTTTTGTTTTGTTTTCACAAATATTATTGTCTGATATTACAAAATGTTACATTCAACAGTGCATGTTTTTGTATACAAAAACAAATATATGTGTATCATGTGAGTGCCAGTGATTTGAACTTGATGTGGGCAGCCACCAGAAGTCAGTGCAGAGACATGGACAATGGTGTGAAATGTGTCCCACATGAGACGGGTCCATAACAGAGCCCTGTCATCCAGATCTTAGTAAATTCAATTTCGTGGCATATTTTCTGCACCTGTTGGTGATAGTTCTCCTTCTTCTTTTTCTTCCCTATGTCCCCTATCAAGAGTCGCCACTGCTTCCATCTAGCTCTAAATCTCCTCCACTTGCTCGTGATGGTCACTGTATATTTAATGCCTTGGATTTTTGGTACTCCCTTTGATGTTTCTTCAATTAAATTAAATTTTAACTGAATTGCACAAATTATTGGCCACATAAAAGTGGAAAAAACACTGAAGTTGGTTTGATTTTTTACATCTCAAAAACGGGGCATTTTAACAGTGTACAGGCTTTTTATAACAGCACTTGCACTTTCATGGTGTCGTTATTCTTACAGCCCTCTGTCACTGTTTATTCCTTTATTATTATTAATACTTTTGCTGTTTCTGTGTTACTTCCTGTTAAGGATGTTTATATTAAATTTGATTGTGAGTTGATTGCATCAGCACCTTCATGACATAAACTATGTGACCGTAATACATATAATTAATGACCACATGACCTTTTTTTGCTGCAATATAAGGGGCATATATAAATGAAAGATGTCTGAAAGGATGATTTACTTTAGTGAACTTGATATATTGTCTGGTGTCAGATTTGGTCCAATAGTTCCCATCTGTCAGCTCTGTCATCCTTTATTATATGTTCTGTTATTGTCTTTGGACATCTTTGGATACAGATAATGGGCTCTGAAGAGAAAACTGCAACCGTAACTAATGCTACATTTGTTCGCCCTGCAAGTTTTTACCTCAGTGGGTTTTCCAACATTGTTAAGCATTTCTACATATTTTTGATTTTTATCTATATCCTGACTGTTTTTGGGAATGGGGTGCTTCTCTCAGTTATTTATTTGGTCAAGACTCTTCATACTCCTAAATACATGATTGTGTTTAACCTGGCTTTGACAGATTTGTGTGGAAGCACAGCTCTACTCCCCAAACTTTTAGACACACTTTTGTTTGACAGGAATGAAATTGTCTATGAGGCCTGTTTAAGTTACATGGTCTTTGTTTTGTTTTTGGAAGTGTGCAGTCATGGACACTTGTCACTATGGCTTATGACAGATTTATTGCCATTTGCTTCCCTTTAAGGTACCACAGAATTGTAACAAAATCAGCTGTTAGTATGATGCTGCTGTTTGTTTGGGTTTTTTTATTGAGTCTCTTTGCGTTTATTGTTGGCCTCTTGGACCGTCTCTCCTTCTGTGGGTCACTGGTGATACAAAGCTTTTACTGTGATCATGGACCTGTATATCGTCTGGCCTGTAATGACACATCTTTAAATTACATAATGGCACAAGTTGCTTTAACTATAATCGTCTTTATTCCCTTTGTATTGATAATACTAACATATGTTTGTATTGCCATCGCACTGAGCAGGATTGCGTCAGGAGCAGAACGACAAAAAGCAATGAAAACCTGCATTTCTCATCTATTTCTAGTGGCTATTTTCTTCCTACCACTTGTGGGAACCAACTTAGCAGCATTGACCTCCTACATTCACGCTAATGCAAGGATCATCAACTCTACTTTAACACACACCATTCCATCTTTGCTCAATCCCATCATTTACTCTTTAAAGACAGAAGAAGTGCTGAATTCTATCAGGAGACTTTGCAAAAAAGTTAGATTTAGAACCATAACCCCATCAAAAAAATTTGACCTCATAATCACTTTTATAGTGAGAAAGTAATGAGTGTTTAAATTGTATAAATGTGCTTTGTAACATTTTATTACAAAAGTAGCACTGGTTTACGTGTAAATTGTTTCATTGCTGTTTCCGCAGCTCTTAATCATTTGTTTTGCAAACTACAACATTTTAAAAAAGTACAGAAACACTATAAAATAAAACTGAATTTGCTAAACAATATGTGAAAATGAATTTTAGCATAAAGATGTTTAAATTACAAATATGTGGAAATGCAGCATATAGTTATAACTTTTTTAAACCTTGTAACATATATATTATAATTATTCTAGCTCAAAGTGCTCATACAGATGTGTACATATCTTTACAGTACATGTACAATGCAAGTTTAGTAGCACCAAAATAATTTAAAAAGATGCATTACTTTCTTTCAACAAAAGTGTAAAAAATTATTTCCAAAATTGATGCTGTTAAAAAGCTGGAAGTGTTTTCTCTCTTTGTTGGTACATGAGTCTGAAAAAAACAATCTTTGATTAACATCTGAATTGTTGCTGAAACTTTCACAAATAGAAAAGGAGGCTCTTTTATTCAGAATAAGTTCTCCCTCATATTCTTCCAAGATTGGAATTTGTCCCTTCACCACAATCGTTTTATTCATAGACTCAAGTGAGATGTCACCATTAAAGACACATTTGCAACCATGTGATCATGCAACTATAAACCTATTATAACAGTATGGCATATATTTATCATGTTAAAGGATAAATTGACAATGTTAACAATATTTGAAATGATGATACAGTGAGAAACAGTCTGAATACAAGGTCTTTCTGACAATACTGCTGAATTATTAATAGTGAAAGAAGGGACAGCATTCAAGTGTTTGTGAAAAATTATATTTCCAGAAGTTTCCTGTATGATTAAGTCTGCCAGTGACACCAGTGAAGTAAAACCTTTGTTACTGTTTGGAACTTATGGTGGAATTAACATTAAGATTAGAATCCATGATTTCTCCTCTGCCCACCCATCCTGTCCCTGCTCTGAAACAGCTTTACTTCACTTGTTGAACTGCACCACACTGCACACATATCCAAGTAATCATTGTTATTAAATTATAATAACAATGCTGATAAATTTAGTAATCAAGCAGACATTGTTGCTTCTTTCTGATTAGTCAGTATGCCGAGCCTCGATCAAAACACTTGAAACGTTTTTGCATTTGACTTTATTCATTGCCCCCACTGACCTCAGCCTTGGCAAATATTTCCTGTGATTCAAGATTATAATGTGAAACTTGAGTGGAAGATTAAGAGACTCACTGGCTAATTAAGGACCATGTGACACAGCTACCTGCATTTGTGCAGCTCCACGATGAAAGGGATAAAATAAAACTGACAGGACTCTCACAGCACAGCTGGTTTAGGGAACCTCAAACTCAGAAATATTCTCTGAGGTGAGTTTGTTTCCAGCAGTCAAACATATTGTCCAGTATTATATGTTGTGGTGTTTCCTCTGTGTACTGAGGAAATAGAAATCTTGTAATGGGCCCCGAAGAGAAAGCTGCTACTATACTGAATGCTACATTTGTTCGCCCTGCAAAATTCTATCTCAGTGGGTTTTCCAACATGCCTCATGAGAAGTATTACTATGTTTTCCTGGGTCTCATCTATATCATGACTGTTCTTGGAAACTGCCTCCTGATGTCTGTGATTTATCTGGTCCGGACTCTTCATACTCCTAAGTTCATGATTGTTTTCAGCCTGGCTTTGGCAGATTTGTGTGGGAGCACTGCTCTCATCCCCAAAGTCTTAGACACTTTTTTGTTTGACAGGAATGAAATTGTCTATGAAGCTTGTTTAAGTTACATGTTCTTTGTTTGGTTCTTTGGGAGTGTGCAGTCATGGACACTTGTCACTATGGCTTATGACAGATTTATTGCCATTTGTTTTCCGTTGAGGTACCACAGTATTGTGACTAAACCAGCTATTGCTGTAATTCTGCTGTTCGTGTGGATTTTTTCATTGACTCTTTTAGCACTTGCTGTTAAGCTACTTGATCGTCTCTCCTTCTGTGGATCTTTATTGATACAGAGTTTTTTCTGTGATCATGGGCCTGTATATCGTCTGGCCTGTAATGACAATTCTTTGAATTACACAATTGCAAATGTCGTCTTTTCTGTAATCATGTGCATCCCTTTAATACTGATAGCACTGACATACGTTTGTATTGGCATCGCACTGAGCAGGATTGCATCAGGAGTGGAACGACTCAAAGCACTAAAAACTTGTACTTCTCACCTGATTCTAGTGGCTATTTTCTTCCTACCACTTGTGGGAACCAACTTAGCAGCATTGACCTCCTACATTCACGCTAATGCAAGGATCATCAACTCTACTTTAACACACACCATACCAGCTTTGCTCAATCCCATCATTTACTCTTTAAAGACAGAAGAAGTGCTGAACTCTATCAGGAGACTTTGCAAAAACATTAGACTTAGAACGTTAACCCCATCAAAAAAATGACCTCATAATCACTTTTATAGTGAGAAAGTAATGAGTGTTTAAATTGTATAAATGTGCTTTGTAACATTTTATTACAAAAGTAGCACTGGTTTACTTGTAAATTGTGTCTTTGCTGTTTCTGCAGCCCTTTAATCATTTGTTTTGCAAACTAAAACATGTAAAAAAAAACTACTGACAACTCTAGAAAATTCAGTTTTGTTTTATAAACAATATGAGAAAATGAATTTCAGCATAAAGGTGTTTATATTACAAGTATGTGGAAATACAGGATATAGTTATGTCATCTTTTAAATTTTGTAACGTATATATTATAATTATTCTATCTCAAAGTGCTCATACAGATGTGTACATATGTTTCCATGTATAATCTAAGACAACTATAATTAATTAAAAATATAGGAATTTATTTCTTTTAATAAATGTGTAATAAAAAACAATTTCCAAAATTTGGTGCAGTTTGATATGTTTTTTTTGTAAGTACATGCGTCTGAAACAACTTGCCAATAACATATGTTTGATTCATATCTGAATTGTTGTGAACCTTTCCCAAATAGTAAAAAGAATTTTAAGAATATGTACTACCTCAAACTCTTCCAAGACGTGTTTGTCCCTTCCCAACAATTATTTTTTCATTGTCTTGAGTAACATTCCACCTTAAAAAGCACATATGCAGCCATGGCATCATCCAACTACCACCCCAAATCCCAAAGCTTTGGGAGGATGTGCAACCTAAATGAAAACAGACTGCAATGATTTGCAAATCTCATCAAGCCATATTTTATTCACAATAGAACAAAAACAACATGTCAGATGCTGAAACTGTAACATTTTACAATTTCTTCGAAAATATTTTGAATTTCATGTTGCCAGATATTTTGTTTACACTGCAGAAACCAGCCTTTAAAGCCTTTGTTACTGTTTGCAACTTGAGGTGGTGTCAATGTTACGATTAGAATCCATGATTTCTTTTCTGCCCACCCGCCCTGTCCCTGCTCTGAAACAGCTTTACTTCACTTGTTGAACTGCACACATATCCAGGTAATCATTGCTATTAAATTACAATAAATAACAATGCTGATAAATTTAGTAATCAAGCAGACACTGTTGTTTTTTTCTGATTAGTCAGTATGCCGAGCCTCGATCAAAACACTTGAAACGTTTTTGCATTTGACTTTATTCATTGCCCCCACTGACCTCAGCCTTGGCAAATATTTCCTGTGAATTAAGATTATAATGTGAAACTTGAGTGGAAGATTAAGAGACTCACTGGCTAATTAAGGACCATGTGACACAGCTACCTGCATTTGTGCAGCTCCACGATGAAAGGGATAAAATAAAACTGACAGGACTCTCACAGCACAGCTGGTTTAGGGAACCTCAAACTCAGAAATATTCTCTGAGGTGAGTTTGTTTCCAGCAGTCAAACATATTGTCCAGTATTATATGTTGTGGTATTTCCTCTGTGTACTGAGGAAATAGAAATCTTGTAATGGGCCCCGAAGAGAAAGCTGCTACTATACTGAATGCCACATTTGTTCGCCCTGCAAAATTCTATCTCAGTGGGTTTTCCAACATGCCTCATGAGAAGTATTACTATGTTTTCCTGGGTCTCATCTATATCATGACTGTTCTTGGAAACTGCTTTCTTATGTCTGTGATTTATCTGGTCCGGACTCTTCATACTCCTAAGTTCATGATTGTTTTCAGCCTGGCTTTGGCAGATGTGTGTGGGAGCACTGCTCTCATCCCCAAAGTCTTAGACACTTTTTTGTTTGACAGGAATGAAATTGTCTATGAAGCTTGTTTAAGTTACATGTTCTTTGTTTGGTTCTTTGGGAGTGTACAGTCATGGACACTTGTCACTATGGCTTATGACAGATTTATTGCCATTTGTTTTCCGTTGAGGTACCACAGTATTGTGACTAAACCAGCTATTGCTGTAATTCTGCTGTTCGTGTGGATTTTTTCATTGACTCTTTTAGCACTTGCTGTTAAGCTACTTGATCGCCTCTCCTTCTGTGGATCTTTATTGATACAGAGTTTTTTCTGTGATCATGGGCCTGTATTTCGTCTGGCCTGTAATGACACATCTGTAAATTACACAATTGCTCTTCTTGTCCTTTCTGTAATCATGTGCATCCCTTTAATACTGATAGCACTGACATACGTTTGTATCGGCATCGCACTGAGCAGGATTGCATCAGGAGTGGAACGACTCAAAGCACTAAAAACTTGTACTTCTCACCTGATTCTAGTGGCTATTTTCTTCCTACCACTTTTGGGAACCAACTTAGCAGCATTGACCTCCTACATTCACGCTAATGCAAGGATCATCAACTCTACTTTAACACACACCATACCAGCTTTGCTCAATCCCATCATTTACTCTTTAAAGACAGAAGAAGTGCTGAACTCTATCAGGAGACTTTTCAAAAACATTAGACTTAGAACCATAACCCCATCAAAAAAAATATGACCTCATAATCACTTTTACAGTGAGAAAGTAATAAGTGTTTAAATTGTATAAATGTGCTTTGTAACATTTTATTACAAAAGTAGCACTGGTTTACTTGTAAATTGTGTCTTTGCTGTTTCCACAGCCCTTTAATCATTTTTTTTGTAAAGTACAACATTTTAAAAAACTACTGAAACTCTATAAAATAAAACTGAATTTGCTAAACAATATGAGAAAATGAATTTCAGCATAAAGGTGTTTAAATTACAAGTATGTGGAAATGCAGCATGTAGTTATCTCTTCTTTTAAATCTTGTAACATGTACATTACAATTCTTGTAAGTCAAAGTGATCATACAAATTTGTATATATGTTTCCATGTATAATATGAGATTACTCAAACTATAGTTAATTTAAAAAGAGGAATTTCTTTCTTTTAAAAAATGTGTAATAAAAATAATTTCCAAAATTGGTGCAGCTTGATGTTTTCTTTTTGTAAGTACATGCGTCTGAAACAACTTGCCAATAACATATGTTTGATTCATATCTGAATTGTTGTGAACCTTTCCCAAATAGTAAAAAGAATTTTAAGAATATGCACTTCCTCAAACTCTTCCAAGACCTGTTTGTCCCTTCCCAACAATTATTTTTTCATTGTCTTGAGTAACATTCCACCTTAAAAAGCACATATGCAGCCATGGCATCATCCAACTACTACCCCAAATCCCAAAGATTTGGGAGGATGTGCAACCTAAATGAAAACAGACTGCAATGATTTGCAAATCTCATCCAGCCATATTTTATATATAACATATCAGATGCTGAAACTGTAACATTTTACAATTTCTTCGAAAACATTTTGAATTTCATGTTGCCAGATCTATTGTTTACACTGCAGAAAGGCCAGTTCACCACCTCGATTCTACTCCTGTGAAGGTATACTGTTGAGATGGATGCAGTATGTGGTTTAGCATTGTCTTGCTGAAATATGTAAGGCCTTCTATGGAAGAGATGTTGTTTGGATGACAGTATATGTTGCCTTAAATCTTTTTAGGGCCCAAAGATCATGCGCATCCAGTTTTGACCTTGGGCCTTGTCCCTTGCACACAGATTCCACCTGAATCTCTAAATGTTTAGATGATACTCTATCATGTAGATGGTGGGATCTTCATAGTCTTGACAATTTTTTCATTATTTTTAGATGCAGTTTGTCACAGATTGGTGAACCTCTGCCTATCTTTACATTAGAGATGCACTGCCTCTTTGAAATGTCGTCCATTTTACTTTGGATTATTTTGCAGCAGTTACTTTTGCAGCCTTTTGTTGCCCCCCTTCCAACTTTTCTGAGATGTGTTGCTGACGTCAAATTCAGACTGAACATTTTCTATGAAATTGTAAATTTTTCCAGTTTTAGCATTGCATGTGTTTATATTCTACTGTAAATAAAATATGGGTTGATGAGATTTTAAAATCATTACATTCAGTTTTTTCTAAGATTTAAATATCTTCCTAACTTTTTTGGATTTGGGGTTGATAAACTAAAGTGGGTCCATTGACTCCCTCAACATAGGAAGTAGATAGGTGAGCATCAGCCTCTCCATCTTCTTCGTCAGATGTGAAGTCAGCACCACCGGTCTGTAGTCCCTGAAGTCATTTGGATGAGATGTCTTTGGAACTGGCACCACGCAGGACGTCTTCCAAAGCTGTGACACCTTCCCAAGCATTAGGCTCAGACCAAACATGTACCATCTCCAGTTAAAATCTCCAGAGATCAGGAGAAGGGCATTCAGACTCTGTGTCAATATTCCTTTAACAGCAGAGTGCAGGACATCACATGCTCCTTCACCATCAGCAGAAGGAGGGATATGCGCAGCTATCGGGATAACATGAGCATTCGCTGGGCAGGTGGAACGGTCTCATGTTAACGGCTAACAGCTCAATGTCTCTGCTACAGATTTGCTCTTTAACAGTGATGTGACTAAATTTACACCATCTATTATTCACAAATACTGTCAGTCCTCCTCCTTTCCTCTTATTGCTCTCTGCCGTCCTGTCTTCTCGCACCAATTGAAATTCATCCAGAGCTACGGGAGTATCCGGTGTTAGCTTAGTTATCCAAGACTCCGTAAACACCATGATGCTAGCCTCCCAGTATTCTGGGGCAGAGCGGCTAGCTCGTCCATCTTGTTGGGTAGAGATCTCACAGTGCCAGCTCTATTACCCCATCTTCTCCTCCTCAGCTCCAAAGGAACACCTGGTTTTTCCCAGTGTAGTGTTGCGGAATGCTAACAGCTAATCGCTGACGTAAACAATGGGACTGCTGCCACGTGCAGAATTCCCAGACACGGAAGCAAACATTGTCCACAAAAGTAGAAAAAACCGAGCAAACTGAATTCCATAGTGCCACTTTAACATTTCACACAAACTTTCAAAAAAAAAAAGAAAACGAGAAATAAAGTAAAAAGGTTACTATCTATATTACATAAATATAGTTTTAAGTTGTCTCGACACTTGGTCAGTATGCCAGGCCTCGGTGACCTCAGCCTTAGCAAATATTTCCTGTGATTCAAGATTATAATGTGAAACTTGAGTGAAAGATTAAGAAACTCACTGGCTAATTAAGGACCATGTGACACAGCTACCTGCATTTGTGCAGCTCCACGATGAAAGGGATAAAATAAAACTGACAGGACTCTCACAGCACAGCTGGTTTATAGAACCTCAAACTCAGAAATATTCTCTGAGGTGAGTTTGTTTCCAGCAGTCAAACATATTGTCCAGTATTATATGTTGTGGTGTTTCCTCTGTGTACTGAGGAAATAGAAATCTTGTAATGGGCCCCGAAGAGAAAGCTGCTACTATACTGAATGCTACATTTGTTCGCCCTGCAAAATTCTATCTCAGTGGGTTTTCCAACATGCCTCATGAGAAGTATTACTATGTTTTCCTGGGTCTCATCTATATCATGACTGTTCTTGGAAACTGCTTTCTTATGTCTGTGATTTATCTGGTCCGGACTCTTCATACTCCTAAGTTCATGATTGTTTTCAGCCTGGCTTTGGCAGATTTGTGTGGGAGCACTGCTCTCATCCCCAAAGTCTTAGACACTTTTTTGTTTGACAGGAATGAAATTGTCTATGAGGCTTGTTTAAGTTACATGTTCTTTGTTTGGTTCTTTGGGAGTGTACAGTCATGGACACTTGTCACTATGGCTTATGACAGATTTATTGCCATTTGTTTTCCGTTGAGTTACCACAGTATTGTGACTAAACCAACTATTGCTGTAATTCTGCTGTTCGTGTGGATTTTTTCATTGACTCTTTTAGCACTTGCTGTTAAGCTACTTGATCGTCTCTCCTTCTGTGGATCTTTATTGATACAGAGTTTTTTCTGTGATCATGGGCCTGTATATCGTCTGGCCTGTAATGACACATCTGTAAATTACATAATTGCTATTCTTGTCTTTGTTGTAATCATGTGCATCCCTTTAATACTGATAGCACTGACATACGTTTGTATTGGCATCGCACTGAGCAGGATTGCATCAGGAGTGGAACGACTCAAAGCACTAAAAACTTGTACTTCTCACCTGATTCTAGTGGCTATTTTCTTTCTACCACTTGTGGGAACCAATTTAGCAGCATTGACCTCCTTCATTCACGCTAATGCAAGGATCATCAACTCTACTTTAACACACACCATTCCAGCTTTGCTCAATCCCATCATTTACTCTTTAAAGACAGAAGAAGTGCTGAACTCTATCAGGAGACTTTGCAAAAACATTAGACTTAGAACCATAACCCCATCAAAAAAATGACCTTATAATCATTGCTGTATTGACAAATTAAAGTGCATTAGAATTGTTTTTACTATAAAGTAATAAGTAGTAAACTATTGTTTTTTTATGTGTCGAGCTTCCTGTTTACTCTATTTGATGAGATAGTGCCAATAAATGTCTGTCTTGTTAAATAAAAACAGGGATGTGAATATGAATCATTGAAATTGCACAGTACTTAATATAGCAGGTCTTTGGAGAAAATAAACCGTGGTCTGTAACTAATGAATGTAAAAGACCAGAGACATAACGAGACAGTCAGCATGAACATTACCCAAATAAACATGCAAAATATTCACAGTAAAGTCCACTACAGCTACGAGGATATAAGCTATAATAATGTATATAGTGTATTAACAATGAAGAGCAGTAGTGCTTTATATTTTCATGTTACAGGTCTCATAAAAAGACTTTATAAATTATTTGAATATTTTAGTCAAACAAAACTGTAGTCAATTTACTCTAAGACAGTTAAAGTTTTTAAAGTAGACGCCATCTTTTAACAAATATATAAGACAAACAGCTTTTACACATCTGTAACAAGCCTAATGTGCATGTAAGATGTGCAAATGTCAGCAGGCTGATTTTTAATGTGGAAACATATTTAATCAAAATCATCTATTGATGTTATACGTACAGTTAATTTAGTTTTTCCACCAATACTGAGCAGCTGTGGACCAAACATTTATTGGAGGATGAATGTAGATGTAGGTTGTGAAAAATCACGCTGCAAATGATTGCGGGAGTTTCAGTAATTCAGAAAAAAGGTGACGGAAGTAGTGGCTCAGTTGGTTGAGTGGTGTGTGCTGTTGTCAATGATGTTGTCATTTTTCTTCTAACTTAACCTTGACCTGAAGTTTTTGTGCCTGACCCGAAGTTGTTTCCCTAATCCTAATGTAGTTTTTTTTTTTTTTTTTATGTATATAAAGTTGTTTCTGTGGTGTCAAAACGTGACACTCCTGGAGCATCCAATAGTAATATGAACGGGTTCCTATGCTATCAATATGATATGCCAAAGGACGTATGAAGCAGCAAAGTTTAACACCTTAGGAATTGTCAATATCTGATACTGTGAGTTGAGAAAATGTTGTCTGTGCAAAACTGGGTAAAATATACGGTCGATTTACACACGACAAGACTGACATTAAATACTTCAAGTCACGTGGGTTCAGGAGTTACATATCATCTGAAAATTTTGTGCTTCATTTTAAGCTTAAATAAAAAAAAAAATTAATTCATTGTTTTGAGACACAGACATGCTGTCAGCTGTCAGATAAAATGTAAAAGTACATAGGTAAGGTACATAGATTGCAACAGGAGATAAGAAAGAAACAAGAGAATTGAGATAACAGTAAGCATGCAAGTACTGCAAGTAATTTTATATAAAAATTATTTAGATCAAATGTTCTCTTGAATTACATGGTCTGAATCGAAGTCAGATACATGGTTTTGCTTGACCATAACTTCGTTGTGTGTAGACGCATCAATTCTTGTATAGGCGTCATGTCACATGACCAACCAGTCGAAACTGTAGCACGTATGTGCTGTTTCACACTTTTAATCCACATTTTGTGGGGAAATATTCAGACGTCAGGTTCAGCTGTGTGTTCCTGCTGTCAAGCAGCTGCAGTCGTTTTTCTCTGGGCCAACATCTTTGCGTGACGGCGAACAGGAGACACAGCACGACATGAAAAGAGGAAAAGGAATTAAACTGCAGTCAACACATACGGTGACTGTGAATAGACACAGAATAGGCTTAGACACAGGTATGTGTTTTGTGTAAATTGTGGCCTTAATGCGTAATTGGTAACCTGGTAAAATGATTTAACTCACTCGACTGCATCAGCACATCCATGATATTAAAATATATCAGTATCTCATTCCTAATCATGTGACCGTCATCTGCATTTCTGCTGCCCCACAAAGAAAGTGATACAATATAAATACCAGGTGACCCACAGTACGGCCCACGTTAGGGAACTGCACACACGATGTCAGTTTGCCTACAACAGGCAGTCAGCTGTGTCATCCTTAACTGCTTCCTTTATTTGCTCATTTAACATCTTAAAAAAATATATTTATCATGAGCCCAGAAGTGAAAGCTACCAGCATATTGAATACCACGTTTGTTCACCCAGCAAAATTCTATATTAATGGGTTTTCAAATATTCCTGATGCAAAGTATTACTATGTTTTCCTCTGTTTTGTCTATATAATGACTGTTGTTGGGAATGTCTTTCTTCTCTCAGTGATTTACCTGGACAAAACTCTTCATACTCCTAAATACATGATTGTGTTTAACCTGGCTTTTATAGATTTGTGTGGGAGCACTGCTCTCATCCCAAAAGTCTTAGACACATTTTTGTTTGACAGGAATGAAATTGTCTATGAAGCTTGTTTAAGTTACATGTTCTTTGTTTGGTTCTTTGGAAGTGTGCAGTCATGGACACTTGTCACTATGGCTTTTGACAGATTTATAGCAATTTGCTTCCCTTTAAGGTACCACAGCATTGTGACCAAACCACTTACTGCTGCAGTGCTGCTGCTTGCATGGGTTCTTTTATTGGCTGCAATAGTCTGCATGGCTGGACTCGTTGATCGTCTCTCCTTCTGTGGGTCACTGGTGATACAAAGCTTTTACTGTGATCATGGACCTGTATTTCGTCTGGCCTGTAATGACACGTCTTTAAACTACTTAATTGCATATATTCTCTTAACTGCAATCGTCTTTGTTCCTCCAATATTGATCATACTGACATATGTTTGTATCGCCATCGCACTGAGCAGGATTGCATCAGGAGTGGAACGTCTCAAAGCAATGAAAACTTGTACTTCTCACCTGATTCTTGTGGCCATTTTTTTCTTGCCACTTGTGGGAACAAACGTGGCTGTAATGGCCTCCCACATCCACCCTAATGCCAGGATAATTAACTCTACACTGGCACACACCATTCCATCTTTGCTCAATCCTATAATTTACTCTTTAAAGACAGAAGAAGTGCTGACGTCTATCAGGAAACTCTGCAAAAAGATTAGGCTTCGGAACCGGCTTAATAATAGATGTGGCCCCTTCATCACTCATGTATTGTCAAAGTAATCAATGTTCAAATACTAAGTGTGTTTTGAAAAGTTTTTTCTTTGTAAAAACAAAGTTAAATTCTGTTGAACTCTTGCTGCTGTTTCCAAAGCCATAAACTCTACTACTCTGCAAACAGAACAAGTTAAAAAAAATCTATTTGTTAAACAAAACATGAACATGATTTTAATGTAAAGATGAGTAAGTTACAAAACTAAAAAAACACTATAAACAAAAAGACAATTTCAGAAATAAATGAAAAAAAAGATATGAAAAAATCATCTACTTTTTAATCTTGTAATATGTACAATGATAATTGTTCAAGTCAGCGTGCTCATACAGAGGTGTATATACTGTACTGAATGTTTACATAGACGATTCAATATGTGAAGAAGAATGAATAATCAACTTATAATTAAAGGAAAAAGGAGCGACTGTCACCCTTCAACAAAGGTGTAATAAAAACTGAATTTAAACAGAAAACAATAGTTTGATTGAAAATAAACTTACTGGCAACTTTAATAGATACAAATGTTCAGCTGATTATTAATGTAAAATGATTGAATGTCACTCACATGGGAGCAACTCAAGACATTTGAATAAGTAGACATGCTCAAACTGATCCGAAGCTTAAACTGAGTATCACAATGGCAATAAAGGGGATTTAAGTGAACTTGAATGTGGCCGTTGATGTAGGATGGGATGCTCTAAATATTTTAGAAACTTCTACTTAGATTTTTCCAGCAGTTTTAGGCTTAATACTGCATTGTTGATGCCAGAGGTCGGAGAAGAATGGCCAGAGTGGTTGAAGATGATCAATAGGCGACATTAACTCAAATACCCACTTGTTACAACCAGCATATGTAGAAGAGCAAATCTAAAGCCACAATAATATCGATTCATAAACTCCAGAGATCGATTCTTGCTGTGTCTTTTCTCAGTAACAATAAATGTGTCACATCTCAATATTACAAGTATACAGTTGTTGTTTGTTGTATGTGGTTCAGCTGGGGCTGCACGGTGTGTAAAATGTTCACTTTGCAGAAAATTAGTTATTACAAAGTGCACAAAAATATTTTAAGTTTGAAAGCAAAGAGGGTGATAGCTGCTTATAATATCTGTAGTCATGAGAGCATTTTAAACCATGGCATCAATAGTTGTTTAGTGAACACTGTCTGTCTTGTTTCTGTTCACTGTTGTGAGTTTAACGATTCTAAAAAGATATTATCTCTAACTGCAAAATATGAAACTATAATTTGAGAGAATAGTATTTTGACTATATTCATTCTGTCCACAGTGGGGGACTAAGACTAGTTAAATGGTTCAATATCTATAAAATCAAATATATCAGTATCTCAGTCATAATCATGTGACAGTCACCTGCATTTCTGCGGCCCCACGTTGTAAAACCAACAATATAAATAGCAGGTCTCTCTCAGTATTACTCACTTTAGGGAAGCGCACGTTCGTTATTGTCTGATGTCAGTTTGTCTACAATAGTTCCATAGTCATCCAAAATTACTGATTGTGTTATTTTCAATATTAATATTTAGGGAAACATTTTTATCATGACCCAGGAAATGAAAGCTGCCACCATACTGAATACCACCTTTGTTCGTCCAGCAAAATTCTATATTAATGGGTTTTCCAACATCCCTAATATCAAGTATTTCTATGTTTTCCTGTGTTTTGTCTATATAATGACTGTTGTTGGGAATGTCTTTCTTCTCTCAGTGATTTACCTGGTCAAAACTCTTCATACTCCTAAATACATGATTGTGTTTAACCTGGCTTTTATAGATTTATGTGGGAGCACTGCTCTCATCCCAAAAGTCTTAGACACATTTTTGTTTGACAGGAATGAAATTGTCTATGAAGCTTGTTTAAGTTACATGTTCTTTGTTTGGTTCTTTGCAGGTCTGCAGTCATGGACACTTGTCACTATGGCTTATGACAGATTTATAGCAATTTGCTTCCCTTTAAGGTACCACAGCATTGTGACCAAACCAGTTATTGCTGCAGTGATGCTGCTTGCATGGGTTCTTTTATTGGCTGTAATTGGCTGCATGGCTGGACTCATTGATCGTCTCTCCTTCTGTGCATCACTGGTGATACAAAGCTTTTTCTGTGATCATGGACCTGTATTTCGTCTGGCCTGTAATGACACATCTGTAAACTACATAATTGCATATATTATCTTAACTGCAATCGTCTTTGTTCCTCCAATATTGATCGTACTGACATATGTTTGTATCGCCATCGCATTAAGCAGGATTGCATCAGGAGTGGAACGTCTCAAGGCATTTAAAACTTGTACCTCTCACCTGATTCTTGTGGCCATTTTTTTCTTGCCACTTGTGGGAACAAACGTGGCTGTAATGACCTCCTACATCCACCCTAATGCCAGGATCATCAACTCTACTTTGACACACACCGTTACATCTTTGCTCAATCCTATAATTTACTCTTTAAAGACAGAAGAAGTGCTGACGTCTATCAGGAAACTCTACAAAAACATTAGGCTTCGGAACCGGCTTAAAAATAGATGTGGCCCCTTCATCACTCATGTACTGACAAAGTAATCAATGTTCAAATACTAAGTGTGTTTTGAAAAGTAGTTTTTGTAAAAACACAGTTAAATTCTGTTGAACTCTTTTTGCTATTTCAGAAGCCATAAACTCTACTTCTCTACAAACTGAACAAGTTAAAACATCTATTTGTTAAAAAAAACATGAACATGAATTTAAGATAAAGATAAGTAAATTACAAAAATATGAAAACACCATAAACAAAAAAACAATTTTAGAAATAAATGAAAAATACATTTACTTTAAATCTTGTAACGTGTACAGTGATAATCTTTCAAGTCAGCGTGCTCATACATATGTGTATATACTGTAAGTAATGTTTACACAGACGATTCAATTTGTGAAGAAGAATGAATAATCTAGAATTGTAGAAAAAAGAGACACTGTCACCCTTATACAAATGTATAATAAAAAATCCTAGTAGAAGAAAACAATAGTTTGATTGAAAATAAACTTACTGGCCACTATAATAGATACAAATAGGCAATAGGCTGCATGGCTGGACTCATTGATCGTCTCTCCTTCTGTGCATCACTGGTGATACAAAGCTTTTACTGTGATCATGGACCTGTATTTCGTCTGGCCTGTAATGACACATCTGTCAACTACATAATTGCATATACAGTGGGGAAAAAATTATTTGAAACCCAGCTGATTTTGTAAGTTTGCCCACTAACAAAGAAATGATCAGTCTATAATTTCTATGGTAGGTTTATTTGAACAGTGAGAGACAACAATGACAAAAAAATCCAGAAAAATGCGTTTCAAAAAAGTTATAAATTAATTTGCATTTCCATGAAGGAAATAAGTATTTGATCCCTTTGAAAAACGTGCTTTAGTACTTAGTGGCAAAATCTTTGTTGGCAATCACAGAGGTCAGCCGTTTCTCGTAGTTGGCCACAAGGTTTGAACACATCTCAGGGGGGATTTTGGCCCACTCCTCTTTGCAGATCCTCTCCAATTCATTAATGTTTCGTGGCTGATGTTTGGCAACTCGAACCTTCAGCTCCCTCCACAGATTTTCTATGGGATTAAGGTCTGGAGACTGACTAGGCCACTCCATGACCTTAATATGCTTCTTCTTGAGCCAATCCTTTGTTGCCTTGGCCGTGTGTTTTGGATCATTGTCATGCTGGAATACCCAACCACGACCCATTTTCAATGCCCTGACTGAGGGAAGGAGGTTCTCACCCAACATTTGACGGTACATGGCCCCATCCATCCTCCTTTTGATGCGGTGCAATTGTCCTGTCCCCTTGGCAGAAAAACACCCCCAAAGCATAATGTTTCCACCTCCATATTTGACGGTGGGGACAGTGTTTTTGGAGTCATAGGCAGCATTCCTCCTCCTCCAAACACGGCGAGTTGAGTTGATGCGAAAGAGCTCGATTTTGGTCTCATCTGACCACAACACTTTCACCCAGTCTTCCTCTGAATCAGTCAGATGTTCAGTGGCAAACTTCAAACGGGCCTGTAGATGGGCTTTCTTGAGCAGGGGGACCTTGCGGGCACAGCAGGATTTCAGTCCTTCACGGCGTAGTGTGTTACCAACTGTTTTTTTGGTGACTATGGTCCCAGCTGCCTTGAGATCATTGACAAGTTCCTCCCGAGTAGTTCTGGGCTGATTCCTCACCGTTCTCATTATCATTGAAACTCCACAAGGTGAGATCTTGCATGGAGCTCCAGACCGAGGGAGATTGGCAGTTAATTTATGTTTTTTCCATTTGCGAATAATTGCACCAACTGTTGTCACCTTCTCACCCAGCTGCTTGGCGATGGTCTTGTAGCCCATTCCAGCCTTGTGTAGGTCCACAATCTTGTCCCTGACATCCTTGGAAAGGTCTTTGGTCTTGGCCATGGTGAAGAGTTTGGAATCTGGATTGATTGATTGCTTCTGTGGACAGGTCTCTTTTATACAGGTAACGAGCTGAGAGGGCTGCCAATGTCAGCTCGTTACCTGTATAAGATCCACCTGGGAGCTAGAGATCTTGCTGACGGATAAGGGATCAAATACTTATTTCCTTCATGGAAATGCAAATTAATTTATAACTCTTTTTGAAACGCATTTTTCTGGATTTTTTTTGTCATTGTTGTCTCTCACTGTTCAAATAAACCTACCATTGAAATTATAGACTGATCATTTCTTTGTTAGTGGGCAAACTTACAAAATCAGCTGGGTTCAAATAATTTTTTCCCTCATTGTATTATCTTAACTGCAATTGTCTTTGTTCCTCCAATGTTGATCATACTGACATATGTTTGTATCGCTATCGCATTGAGCAGGATTGCATCAGGAGTGGAACGTCTCAAAGCAATGAAAACTTGTACTTCTCACCTGATTCTTGTGGCCATTTTTTTCTTGCCACTTGTGGGAACAAACGTGGCTGTAATGGCCTCCTACATCCACCCTAATGCCAGGATCATCAACTCTACTTTGACACACACCGTTACATCTTTGCTCAATCCTATAATTTACTCTTTAAAGACAGAAGAGCAAAGCAAAGCAGAGAATAGCTGCTTATAATATCTGTAGTCATGAGAGCATTTTAAACCATGATGTCAATGGTTGTCTTTGTGAAGAATGTCTATCGCGTCTTCTTTCACTGTTCTAAGTTTAACGATTCTAAAAAGATATTATCTCGAACTGCGACATATGAAACAATATAATTTGAGTGAATAGTTTATTGACTATATTCACTCTGTCCCTGGTGGGGAACTATATGGTTGAATATCTAAAATATTAAATATATCAGTATCTCAGTCATAATCATGTGACAGTCACCTGCATTTCTGCGGCCCCACGTTGTAAATGCAACAATATAAATAGCAGGTCTCTCTCAGTATTACTCACTTTAGGGAACCTCACATTCGTTATTGTCTGATGTCAGTTTGTCTACAATAGTTCCATCAGTCAGCTGAGTCATCCAAAATTACTGATTGTGTTATTTTAAATTTTTTTATCTAGGGAAAAATTCATCATCATGGGTCTAGAAGAGAAAGCTGCCATCATATTGAATACCA
Organism: Channa striata; assembly: GCA_033026295.1. NCBI lineage: Eukaryota > Metazoa > Chordata > Actinopteri > Anabantiformes > Channidae > Channa > Channa striata. The sequence continues at coordinate 7,768,998 of CM065182.1, read as the reverse complement.
CCTTTGTTCGCCCAGCAAAATTCTTTCTGAATGGGTTTTCTAACATCCCTAATGTCAAATATTTCTATTTTTTCCTGTGTTTCATCTATATAATGACTGTTGTTGGGAATGTCTTTCTTCTCTCAGTGATTTACCTGGACAAGACTCTTCATACTCCTAAATACATGATTGTGTTTAACCTGGCTTTTATAGATTTGTGTGGGAGCACTGCTCTTATCCCAAAAGTCTTAGACACTTTTTTGTTTGACAGGAGAGAAATTGTCTATGAAGCTTGTTTAAGTTACATGTTCTTTGTTTGGTTCTTTGCAGGTCTGCAGTCATGGACACTTGTCACTATGGCTTATGACAGATTTATAGCAATTTGCTTCCCTTTAAGGTACCACAGCATTGTGACCAAACCAGTTATTGCTGCAGTGCTGCTGTTTGAATGGGTTCTTTCACTGGCTGTAATAGGCTTCATGGCTGGACTCATTGATCGTCTCTCCTTCTGTGCATCACTGGTGATACAAAGCATTTACTGTGATCATGGGCCAGTATACCGCCTTGCCTGTAATGACACTTTTTTAAATTACATAATGGCATGTGTTCTCTTATTTATTGTCATCTGTATTCCTCTGGTACTGATAGCACTGACATATGTTTGTATTGGCATCGCACTGAGCAGGATTGCATCAGCAGTGGAACGACTGAAGGCTTTGAAAACTTGTACTTCTCACCTGATTCTTGTGGCTATTTTCTTCCTGCCACTTTTGGGAACCAACTTGGCTGTACTGACCTACATCCACCCTAATGCCAGGATAGTTAACTCTACTTTGACACACACAATTCCTGCTTTGCTCAATCCTATAATTTACTCTTTAAAGACAGAAGAATTGCTGACGTCTATCAGGAGACTTTGCAAAAACATTAGACTTAGAAACAGACACTTTCAAAAAAACTGAGTCATTGTCATTGCTGTATTGACAAAGTAAAAGGTGTTAAAATTGTATCAGTGTGCTTTCATTTTTTTCATATAAACTAGTTGGTAGTAAATACATAGCACACATTCACATGCCAAACGTCTTGTTATTACTGTCTTGGTTTTGTCTGACTTAGAGAATGAAATCAGTAGATTTGATAACGATTTTATTACATGCCTGGATTGAGTACATTTTGCAGAGCAAGCCATATTCATATTTGAAAACAAAGCATTTTGGAACTTTATCATATAATCATAGAACATTTCTGTTTTTTGGGACCCTCCAAACTGGGGGCTGAAGGGAATTTCCTACTCAATCTAATGGGTCTGTCTCTTTCCAGAACTATTTAAGGAATAAGGCTGTCAGTGGCAGAACAGAAAAAAATACTAATATGTCTCAGGGAAAGACTTTCAGTGCGAAGCTGCTGGAATTTCACATTAGCTTCATTTTTGAATCAGGGCCTTTAAACAAAAAAGATGTTGGAAAATGGGATGCCAAACTCAGTAGGTTGTAAGATGTAAACACATTTAAATTTATATCTGTCATCTGCTGCTGTGTATACAGTTAATTATTCATGTATACTGAGAATCTTTGGCACAAAATGTCTTTGAGAGTTGCAGGATGTAAACATAATTTAGGCTGCAACTGAAACCTATATATACCAAATACTATATGCTATAATGTAGAAAATTTAAATTACAAAATCTAAAAAATGCAATTCATCACTTTAACAGTAATATTATCTTGATTAAATATCGCTTTAAGTGTAAATTATTAAATGTCGTTAGTCTTTTTGTCACTTAGCTGTTTGTGTAGAAAACCATCGTGTTAAGCTGTGACTGTGTGGGGTAGGGACCTTTTATCAGGGTTTAAGTTGTTTTATTTATATTTTGACAATAAACAGCCATGATCTAATTGGGCATGTATTTTAGACAGACATCAAGTTTCCATCTATTTTTGTTTTAAAAACATTTTAAAGCTTAAGTTTAAAAGTTTGAAGGTTTAGAGACACATAGGCCTTGTCAACTATCAGATAAATATGTTTTAAATAATGAAAAGGTGATGAAAAATTATTTGTTGAACTTAAAATAGACTGTGTGTGTGTAATATTGTCCAATGGCTGTGTTAAAACATTGTTTTAAAAGGTACATGTTACGCGTTAGAATTCGATGCATAATTCTATGCGCCGTTTAAACTGTGCCAGCATTCCAAATAGTAATAAATTATCATACTTGTGACTTTAGTTAACTGCCTCAACTGCATCAGGACATGCATGATTTGTAAATATCTCAGTATTCATATTCATGTCACCTTCATTTCTGCTGCCCCAAATGAAACAATATAAATAAGAGGAGACTCAGATTGCTCCTATAGGAAGCTGCATGTAGTACGTGGTATTGTCTGACGTTACTTTGCTTACAACAGTTTCCATCAGTCATCTGTGGCATCATTAATTAATTGTTGCTCATCGTATTATTTTCCTTTCTACATCTTAGGAAACATTTTCATTATGATCGCAGAAGAGAAAGCTGCTATCATACTGAATAGAACGTTTGTTCGCCCTACAAAATTCTATATTAATGGGTTTTCCAATATTCCTAATGCAAATTATTACTATGTTTTCCTGTGTTTCATCTATTTAATGACTGTTGTTGGGAATGTCTTCCTTCTCTCAGTGATTTACCTGGTCAAAACTCTTCATACTCCTAAATACATGATTGTGTTTAACCTGGCTTTGACAGATTTGTGTGGGAGCACTGCTCTCATCCCCAAAGTCTTAGACACTTTTTTGTTTGACAGGAGAGAAATTATTTATGAAGCATGTTTAAGTTACATGTTCTTTGTTTTCTACTTTGGAAGCGTGCAGTCGTGGACACTTGTCACTATGGCTTATGACAGATTTATAGCAATTTGCTTCCCTTTGAGTTATCATAGAATTGTAACAAAACCAGTTACTGCTGCAGTGCTGCTGTTTGAATGGGTTGCTTCACTGGCTGCAATAGCCTGCCTGGTTGGACTACTGGATCGTCTCTCCTTCTGTGGATCTTTGACAATAGAAAGTTTTTACTGTGATCATGGACCGGTATATTGTCTGGCCTGTAACGACTCATATTTAAATTACATCATAGCATATCTTGTTTTATTAGCTATTGTCTTTGTTCCTCCAATATTGATCGTACTGACATATGTTTGTATCGCCATCGCACTGAGCAGGATTGCATCAGGAGTGGAACGACTGAAAGCTTTGAAAACTTGTACTTCTCACCTGATTCTTGTGGCTATTTTCTTCCTTCCTCTTATGGGAACAAACTTGGCCGTAATGACCTCCTACATCCACCCTAATGCCAGGATAGTTAACTCTATTTTGACACACACTGTTCCATCTTTGCTCAATCCTATAATTTATTCTTTAAAGACAGAAGAAGTGCTGACGTCAATCAGGAAACTTTGCAAAAGCATTAAACTTAGAAACAGAAACTGAGTCATTGTGACTGAAAAAAGTAAAAAGTGTTAAAACTGTGCCACTGTGTTTTGTAACATTTTCATATAAACTAGTAAGTTGTAAATAATTTGTACAATTAGTAATAATTAGTAAGTTGGATTCAGCTACTATTACTAGAGCAGGTATTGAGAGTCAGAACTTCAAGAACTTCCCGAGTTACTCCTCCTTGGTGCTAAAGCTGGTGGCAGGCATTTCCAATTGCACATAATGTTGCATTTTTTAGATCGGAGCTATGGTCCCACTGCATATCTGTCCTTTGAAAACAACAGTGGAAAGACTAATGCTGTTTTCCTGATGGTCCTTCAAGAGACGCTTAAGTGCCATTTATCTATTCCCAGACCCAACGCAGCGATATGTGAAGCCAAGCTAGTTGGAATTTTGCACAGACAACTACAGCTTCAGCTCTGAATCGCCTCAGACTCCCACAGAATCATTTGCAGGAATGAGTGCGGCTTTAAAGTGTACACGGTTGTAGTTTTAGAGCTAAGTTACAATACGCCTTTGTGTGCATCTTTGAGGACTGAGTCCTTTGGTTTAACGATTTTAGCATTTTAGTTGTCATATGTGTGCAGCAATGTTCTGGCTTATTGGCTACTGAAGTTTGTTTCCTGTCCAGTAACCTGAGAACATGACCGTTCACTGTTACTATGGAGTTAATTGTATTCACGTCAGGTTTGCGTGTCAAAGTCTGTTTGAAAGCTTGAAGTGAAAATGTGTCTGTTATGTACATAATCATTTGTAATATGCAGATAGAGTGCAGGCTGTTAATTCATGTGTCATTTGTAATATTTTTCCATTAGGTTATTGCTATTCATTGCAGTTTTTAAAGCTACACATCTTAATGCAGACGTTGTTTCTCATGCAAACCATCAGACACTTAAAAAACATAAATGTTTATTCAGCTATTACATCTTGTGTAAGTCCTGCTAGTACTATTCAGTTGCTAATTGGATATTACATACTGTAGGTAACCTACAGTTGACTGATTTGATTTGTAGCATATTTCTGTACCCTTTTCAGAACACACAAACACCAATTTTCTTAGTACACGATGATTTTACAGACAAATAACAGCTACTTATTACAAACTCTATTTAAGGTACATTAATGTAAAGAATAGAGACGAAAATAGAAATGTAGAAAATGTAGAAAGAGCTACATTATTATGTCCAGAGCTCTCCATCTTCAACATAGGTATTTTATACATTATAAAGCGCTTAAAAAGGTTAAAACATGGGAAAAAGATGATTTAAAAAAAAGGAAAATGTAAGAAGTGGAAGTAATATTCAGATACATGTACCTACAATGAGAAAAATGTTCTTTAAGTATTAAACTACTACTACTTCTATAATGTTGTAAAATCTCTTATTATTTAATATTATCCAATGTCTGTGTGCTACTTTTTTTTAAATTCAAGTTATGCTTTAAGATTTTTGGATTTCAAGACTACTTTCCTGGTGACTGTAATTAACTGTCTTGACTGCATCAGCATATTCATTATGTTGAAATATATCAGTATCTCATTTATAATCATGTGACATCACTGCATTTCTGCTCCCCCACTATGAAAGTGGAACAACATAAATACCAGGTGTCTCACAGTACAGTGCTTCTCACTTTAGGGAGAGGCACACTTGTTATTGTCTGATGTCAGTTTGTCTACAGCAATCTGCACTAGTCAGTTCTGGCACCCTTAATTCCTGTGTTATTTTCAATTTTTATATTTAGTAAACCATTTTTATTATGAGTGCAGAAGAGAAAGCTGCTATCGTACTGAATAGATCGTTTGTTCGCCCAGCAAAATTCTATCTGAATGGGTTTTCCAACATCCCTAATGTAAAGTATCTTTATATTTTCCTGTGTTTTGTCTATATAATGACTGTTGTTGGGAATGTCTTCCTTCTCTCAGTGATTTACCTGAGCAAGACTCTTCATACTCCTAAATACATGATTGTGTTCAACCTGGCTTTGACAGATTTGTGTGGGAGCACTGCTCTCATCCCAAAAGTCTTAGACACATTTTTGTTTGACAGGAGAGAAATTGTGTATGAAGCTTGTTTAAGTTACATGTTCTTTGTTTGGTTCTTTGGAAATCTGCAGTCATGGACACTTGTCACTATGGCTTTTGACAGATTTATTGCAATTTGCTTCCCATTGAGGTATCACAGTATTGTGACCAAACCAGCTATTGCTGAATGGCTGTTGTGTGAATGGATTGTTTCACTGGCTGTAATTGGCTGCATGGCTGGGCTACTGGATCGTCTCTCCTTCTGTGCATCACTGGTGATACAAAGCATTTACTGTGATCATGGACCTTTGTTACATCTGGCCTGTAATGACACATCTGTAAACTACATAATGGCGTATGCTGTTGTAATAGCAATAGTCTTTATGCCCCTTTTATTGATAGCACTAACATATGTTTGTATTGGCATTGCACTGAGCAGGATTGCATCAGCAGTGGAACGACTGAAAGCTTTGAAAACTTGTTCTTCTCACCTGATTCTTGTAGCTATTTTCTTCCTGCCATTCTTAGGCACAAATATAGCTGCAATGATTTCAAACATCCAGCCTAATGCCAGGATAGTTAATTCTACTTTGACACACACTGTTCCATCTCTGCTCAATCCTATAATTTACTCTTTAAAGACAGAAGAAGTGCTGAAGTCTATCAGGAAACTCTACAAAGGCAATAGGGTTAGAAAGGCTCATTCAAAAAGGTTGACCCCATTATAATAGTACTGACAAAGTAAAAAGTGAAAAAAATGTTTTAATACATATTTTCTATACACATAGTACAGGTATCTTTTAAGAAGGTATTCTGTTGTGTCTTGCTACTTAAGGTTTTGCTTATATAGCACTTTATCATGTTGTGTTGTTGCAATAATCATATGTTGGTCTGCCCTGTAAACACACTCAGGTATATCCATTGTTTAGATTATACATTTGTTAAAATAAGACTTGTTTGGAAAAGGTTGTCGAACAGTTCTTCAAAATGCATATCCAAAGAGTTTGGATATTGAAAATATATTAACAAAACTCTACTTTAAAATCCTAAAGAGAAATAAAATATAAGATAAATATAAGCTACAGTACAAGGGCAATTTTTAAAATTATGTTTTGGAATATTTCTATGTAATAATTAAACAGTACATTGTCTGGTCTGTAATGACAGAACTTTGGATTACATGGCATCAGTATCTTTAATTCTAAATATTTGTAATTTTTTTCATTAACATGTTTGTTTTAAACTCCTACACCCATTCTAGATCCAGGAAAAATCTAAATATTCACACAGACAATATAAATTTTGCCACCACTAATCATATGTTTTTTAAAGACATATAAATTTTCAAATTCTCTTAGGAAGCTTTGCAGAAAAATTAGGCTTTGAAATAAAACTAATGTTACTGCTGTACAGTATTGATACATGAAATTGGGTTACAACATCATAATCATGTTTACGGTTTAGTACTTTATTGATTTCTTTTGTGCTTATTTTGATGTAATTTCTCATTTACAAACCTAAAGAAATTACCAATATGAATGTTGTAACTGCACACCGTTTAATTTTACACCTTTACACCTACAGACAATGTTTTAATCATCAAACTGCATTAGACAGTTGGAAGCACTCGCAGTACACGGAGAAAACCCACAAAAGCGTGGGTCACACAGAAACTCCACCCAGAAGGAGCCGCTTCACCCTGCCTGGCTTTAAACCAGGTACTTCATGTTGTGCTAACCACTACCTATTAAACATATACTGTATATACACTGGCAAAATAACGTTTTGAAACATATTTGTTTTGTTCAATGAATTGTTTGTAAAGGTTTACAAAATATATCAAAAATAAAATAAAAAAACAATATTGACATGAGCTTTTCTAAAGTCTTTGACACCTTAATGATTTTTATCTGCACAATCCACTAAAATTGTTCATTACTGAGCGAAGGGTCACTGTCAATGTCAATGACAACAAACAAAATCACTAAAATCACTAAATCATCTGCAAAATTACTGTAATAGTATTTCTATTTCCTATGTTGGCTGGCTATACCAAAAAAAACAATCCCTGCGCGAAGCGCCAACTGAAGCAGTATATTCCACGTCCACCGGTGAGTGGGCTCAAAAATCTGCTACTTTATGGCTCTCATAGTGCGCTCAATCATGTCCGCAGTCGCTGACTGCTCACGTCAGTGCATAGGCGTGCACCAGTGCAACGCCTATACTCATAGAATCTGAGTCTGCACCTCTTTCCCTTTCTGGATGACAGAAAAATCTTCATCTTTCGAGCCCTTCCACGGAGAGAAACCACCACTAATACATACAGACGGGTGAGAGGTGGGGAGGCCACAGAGAGATGGGGTGAGTGGATGGAGATTTGTGTGTACAGGAGACAAAAACACAGATTCACTCACCACATCTGGAGAGGAGACTGACTCTACAGCTGACACCGGGTGTGAGAGTGCAGCGGGGTCATGAGTGGGGGAAACGTGTGTTTCAACACCAATAGTTGGAAAATACTCAGAGGTAAATGAAGCAAACCGATGGTCAGGAAACTGCTCTTTACCCAGACGTGGGAGCTCTTAAAATAGCCATTGTTAGCCGCAGTTTCCGTGTACAGATACACGTTTCCCGCATCCTGTCATTGCTGCCCCCGTTTTTCGGGGGAATAATTAGCTCTGTTGATGCCGAGGAGAGTGTCAACACCATGCCATCGCTTTGATCTCCTCAGCCAGCTCCATGGGGAGGATGATGGAGGAGTCTGAGGAGGAGAGCGTGATTTTGTTGATGGCAGCCGCCGTCTGAGCGGGGCACTGATGTGCGCATTCAGTAAAGCGGGTGGTAACCTGGTCTTGTGGAGATAATGGAACCGGCCAGCGTGCTTTAGGAAGCAAAATGGAGGGTAGACTGGGTTGTAACGGTGGAACGGCAGGAAAACAACGCTCCATCTCTCCGTGCACTCAAGTGAAGGAGTCGTAGCGTGCAACTGGCAACTTCAGTCTATCCGGATTCTCCCCCCTCTCCGATAAAAAGGGGAAGAGTGGGGAAGCACCCGTCTCTTGCTCGTTGCGGTAAATGTTACCGACCATCTCCTTGGGTGCAGGGGTGGGTCAGGAGGCAGGGGAATTAAGCAGCGTGCTTAATTATCTCTGGAAGATCCCGGAGAAGTGCATCGCGGTCGGGCAAAGGCCTCCTGTTCACCATCAAAATCCAAGGTTTCCAGTGGAAAAAGGAAACCAGGAGGGGAGCCGGCAATGGTGGGAGCCGAGTCAGGGGACTCTTGCCCTCTTGCACCGCGCTCACTTTTTGAGCAGTGAGGGTCCAGGATGTCTAGTGCTTTGCCGATGGTGAAGCGTGAGCGTTTTTCCCAGCAAGCATCATCCTCGTTGAAACAGTCAGTCTTCAGGAGTGTCGTCAAGGCGTCCACGTAAGGACAAGTCTTCCAGTGGCGACGGCAGCGATACGAGGAGGAAGAAGGGTACCCTCAGAATCTCCAGGACCTGTCAAGTGGGCTATATAAAGTCCGAGCACGCTTCCTCCATGTTCTCCTCCCGGAGGACACACTCCGCTCCCGGGCTGATTTCTTTTCCAAAGCCGTGGAGCAGTCTTGGTGACAACACCGTCAAGGATACCACCGCCTTCCTGCATGCTGAACATAACCCGAAGCGGGACCACTCTTCCTACGTTCCCCCACTAAAGTGGAGAGGGCCAAGTGTTGGCTAGCCAGCAGGCAGGCAGACAATTGTTGTCCTCTGTCCCAACCGTTGACAGAGCATTAGGATTATTGGAGACAGCTGTGTGTGCTGAACAAATGGATGGACAGAATAATATGCAAGGGTTATACTCTCCAGTTTGCAAAGTCTCCGCCGATGAGGATACTGGAAACTTGACTTTCCTCCCTGGCTCAGATGTCAGCACTGTCATCCCAGCTGTCCGATCTCCTGGTGAAACGAGCCATCACCGTGGTTCCCCCGGGAAAGGAGAACCTAGGGTTTTATTCCCGCTACTTTCTGGTTCCGAAAAAGTCAGGGGAAATGTGATCATTCTGAATCTTTCGCTGTTCGCCTACTCTCTCACCCCACGCACCTTCTCTAAATGTTGCTGCACACCGCCGGCATGAGAGTCCTGTTCTACTTAGACGATCTCCTTCTCCTCGCTCCATCCCGAGATTCAGCTCTCCTGCAGATGGTGGGGCTGGTGTTCCATTTTTTGCATCTGAGTTTAATGATAAATTGGCAGAAAAGCCCAGTCCCTGCCCAGTCGATCATCTTCCTGGTCGTGGAGCTGGATGTGCTGATCATGCGAGCGTGCTTCTCACAGGAGAGAAGACAGACGCTGCTCGCCATGCTCCACCGATTAACTAAGTCATGCATGTACTGGGAATGATGGCGGTCACCTTCAGCATTCTACAGTTGCCCCCTATGAGACAACTACAGCGCTGGTTATCTCGCCTGCAGAAAGATCCTGGGCGTCATCCCACATGTCGTCGTCTCTCTACAGAAATGTGCTGGAGCTGCTCTCTGTATGGAATGTTCTGCAGCACAAGGATTGCCACATCCTTGTTCATACGGACACCTCTTTGCGCCCCGAGACGATGCACAGTGTCCTCTTTGGTTCTCTCTCAGCAGCCGGGACTCCCTCCACCTAGGGGGGATGCATTTTATGTTTCTATTACTATGTTACGCAGCCCTATGGCTGGGCAAAACGCTCACGCTTCACCATCGGCAAACACTAGACCTCCTGGAACCTCCCTGCCCAGAGAGTGAGCGCTGTGCAGAGTCCCCTGACTCGACTCACTCCACCGGAAAACTTGGAATCTGATAATGAACAGGAGACACTGTCAGCATAGCGGCACTCTGCCCCTCACCCCCACCTGCCGGCCCTTTGCCCGCAAGCGGCGCACTTCTCCAGGACCTTCCAGAGATAATTAAGAATGCTGCGGACAGGAAGTCCATTCCCGTGCTCGTGAGCCACAGGCCTCTGTCCCCAAGGAGATGGTTGTGACATATATCTTAACGAGCAAGAAACCAGGCGTCTCCCCCTCCTGCCGCGCTTCTCCGCCCTACCCTTTTTATCGGTGATGCGGGAGAATCTGGTTAAACTGAAGTCACTGATTGCACACTATGACCCCTTCACTAGAGTGCACGGAGAGACGGAGCATGGCTTTCCTGCCATTCCACCGCTAGAACCTAGTTTAGCCTCCATTTTGTTTCCTAAACCATTGTTCTTCGTCTCCTCCATCATCCTCCCCATGGAACTAGCTAAGGAGATCGGCAAAGCGCTGGCAGCTGTGTTGACGCTCTCCTCTGTGGTGGCCGCGGCACAGTCACGGATCATGGCCTGGATGACTATGCTGCAGTGGAACATGTGGCTCCACATGTTTCAGCTGCCCGAACCGATCATCAGGAAGGGCCTGCTGGATGGCCCTATCAGCCCTGATGGGTTGTCAACCACCTCCAGGAGCAGCTGAAGAGGCAACTGAATGAGTGCAGAGGCTCACCTCATAGGGCCCCACATCTACAGGGTCACTGCACCCCCAAGACTCCTGGCGCGATCGCAGAGACCAGCGCCCTTAGCAGAGATGCCCTTCAGCCTCTGCTGCCTCTGCCTCGCAATCTGCACCACTGCCTCGGCCATCCCAACCACTTCCGATGGCAGCGCAGCACCGTTCACCAGTTAAGAGGCGACCGGCTCATACATGGCCAAAACAGCCTGCCACCCCCAAGCAAACAGGGGCACAATGACTGGATGCAGGAAACGTCTGTCTGTCCACGGAAACTGCTGCAAACAATGGCAGAGCCATCCACCACTGGGTAAAGAGTAGTTTCTTGACCATCGGTTTGCTTCATTCTCCTCTGAGTGTTTTGTAGCTATTGGTGTTGAGACACACGTTTCCCCCACTCATGACCCCGCTGCACTCTCACACCAGGTGTCAGCTATGGAGTCAGTCTCCTTTCCAGGTGTGGCGAGCAAATCTGTTTATTGTTCTCCTGTAAACACAAATCTCCATCCCCTCACCCCTCCTCCCTGTGGCCTCCCCAACTCACACCTGTCTGTACGTGTTAGAGGTGGTTTCTCTCTGTGGCAGGGCTCGGATGATGAAGATTTTTCTGTCATGCATGCAAACTTGCCCCAGCCCTTTCACTCGTGCATTCCCATGGGCTGCAAAGAGCAGACATCCAGCTCACGCAGTGGCGGAGAGGGCACTGCACAGGCTGACACTCATGTCCACAGCAGCTCTGTGGCAAAATCATCTTTCAATAAACGAGTGGATGGACAAACTAATAAAAAAGGGTTACACCCTTCAGTTCGCAGCTCCTCCTACTCCATTCATTGCTGATGTGACAACGGAGTTACAGGATCTCCGGGAGAAAGGAGCCATCTCTGGGGTTCCAGAAAGGGAAAGAAACTAGGCACAGACCCCAGATTCTATGAGTATATGCGTAGCTGTCTAAGCTGTAGGCCCCAGTGCTCCTACAAGTAAAAATGCTGGCTTGTAGGGAGCAGAGCTCAGGTCATGCCGGTAAATATACTCTGGGTGCGGACCCGAGGGAGTAATTCTAATAGCGACAGCTATTAGAGGGGTACGCCTATACTCATAGAAACTGGGGTTACAATATGTAACCAACAATTATGTACATATAAGATTATGCTTTATTTTGGCAAACAGCTGTGTGAAAAAAATTAATTTTAAAACTCACACATTGTGCTTTATAATTTTCTGGCAGCAGTTATTGTGTGCCTTATGTAAATAAAAAAAGAATGGAAACTGTAAGAGGTAGAAGTAATGAGTAAAGAGCAAAATGTTCAATGTATCAATCTACAGGCATAACAAGAACTCTGAATTCTTGGTGTATTATCCAATGTCTGTGTGAAAAACATTATTTTAAAAAATCAATTATACTTAAAGATTCCATGCATTTTGTACACTGCGCCATAAATGAATAACTGACTTTCCTGGACTGTAATTAACTGTCTCGACTGCATCATGATAGTGAAATATCAGTATCTCATTCATAATCATGTGACAGTCACCTGTATTGCTGCATTGCCACAAGGAAAGTGGAACTATATAAATACCTGGTCTCTCTTAGTACTACTTACTTTAAGGAAGTGCACACTTCCTATTGTCTGATATCAGTTTACTTTTAACCGTATAATTATAAAATTATTTATGGTCTTATTTTCTCTTTTTACATCTAAGAAGAGATATATTTATCATGACCCAGGAAATCAAAGCTGCCATCATTGAATACCACCTTTGTTCGCCCTGCAAAATTCTATCTGACTGGGTTTTTCAACATCCCAAATGTAAAATATTTTTATATTTTCCTGTGTTTCATCTACATACTGACTGTTGTTGGGAATGTCTTCCTTCTCACAGTGATTTACCTGGACAAGACTCTTCATACTCCTAAATACATGATTGTGTTCAACCTGGCTTTGACAGATTTGTGTGGGAGCACTGCTCTCATCCCAAAAGTCTTAGACACTTTTTTGTTTGACAGAAGAGAAATTGTCTATGAAGCTTGTTTAAGTTATATGTTCTTTGTTTGGTTCTTTGCAGGTCTGCAGTCATGGACACTTGTCACTATGGCTTTTGACAGATTTATAGCAATTTGCTTCCCTTTAAGGTACCACAGCATTGTGACCAAACCAGTTGTTGGTGCAGTGCTGCTGTTTGAATGGGTTCTTTCACTGGCTGTAATTGGCTGCATGGCTGGACTAATTGATCGTCTCTCCTTCTGTGCATCACTGGTGATACAAAGCTTTTACTGTGATCATGGACCTTTATTTCATCTGGCTTGTAATGACATATCTTTAAATATCATAATTGCATATGTTGTTGTAATAGCAATAGTCTTCTTGCCCCTTTTATTGATAGCACTAACATATGTTTGTATTGGCATCGCACTGAGCAGGATTGCATCAGCAGTGGAACGATTGAAAGCTTTGAAAACTTGTACTTCTCACCTGATTCTTGTAGCTATTTTCTTCCTGCCATTCTTAGGCACAAATCTAGCTGTAATTATCTCCTACATCCACCCTAATGCCAGGATACTTAACTCTACTTTGACACACACCGTTCCATCTTTGCTCAATCCTATAATTTATTCCTTAAAGACAGAAGAAGTGCTGAAGTCTATCAGTAGACTTTCCAAAAACAATAGGCTTAGAAACTGGCTTATCCAGTAGAAAGTGTAAAAAAACTTATAAACGTGTTAATAGTACAGGTTTCCTTTAATTTTTTTTTTTTTAATATTTCTATGTATTCATGGACCAGTACATTGTTTTGTCAATAAGACTTGTTTGGAAAAGGTTGTTAAAAGGTAGTTCTTCAAAATGCATATCCAAAAACTTTGGATATTGAAAATATATTAACAAAACCATACTTTAAAATCTTAAAGAGAAATAAAATATAAGATAAATATAAGCTACAGTACTAGGGCATTTTTTTTTTTTTTTTTTTTCAATATTTCTATGTTATAATGGACCACTACATTGTCTGGTCTGTAATGACAGAACTTGGGATTACATGGCATCAGTATCTTTAATTCTAAATATTTGTAATTTTTTTCATTAACATGTCTTTTTTAAACTGCTACATCCAATCTAGAGCCAGGAAAAAGAAAACTTTCACACAGACAATATAAATTTTGCCACCACTAATCATATGTTTTTATAAAGACATATAAAGTTTCAAATTCTCTCAGGAAGCTTTGCAGAAAAATTAGGCTTTGAAATAAAACTAATGTTACTGCTGTACAGTATTGATACATGAAAATGTGTTACAACATCATAATCATGTTTACGGTGTAGCACTTTATTGATTTCTTTTGTGCTTATTTTGATGTAATTTCCCATTTACAAACCTAAAGAAATTAGCAATATGAATGTTGTAACTGCACACCGTTTAATTTTACACCTTTACACCTACAGACAATGTTTTAATCATCAAACTGCATTAGACAGTTGGAAGCACTCGCAGTACACGGAGAAAACCCACAAAAGCGTGGGTCACACAGAAACTCCACCCAGAAGGAGCCGCTTCACCCTGCCTGGCTTTAAACCAGGTAACTCAGGTTGTGCTAACCACTACCTATAAAACATATACTGTATATACACTGGTAAAATAACGTTTGGAAACATATTTGTTTTATTCAATGAATTGTTTGTAAAAAGGTTCAAAAAATATCTCAAAAATAAAACAAAAACCAATATTGACATGCGCTTTTCTTAGGTTTTTGACAATGATTTTTACCTGCACCACTCACTTGTTTTGTTTATTTTTTTATTCAAGGAATTGTTTGTAAAATGATCACAAAATGCACAAAAATAAAAAATAAAAATGAAATTTTAAACAAACAGAATTTTAGCACGGAATAGTGTTTAAATTAAATGTGTATGATTAACATTTATGCAACTGTCTGAAAAATCCACAGCATTTTGCTAATCCCTTTTTCCAGTAATTCGAATGGGATGCTCTTAGTTGGCATCATGTATGCCCCGAGCACAAAGCGGAGAAAATATGTTCATGTCCGGTTAACAAACAGTATGAGTTTTCCACATACTGTAGTTTAAAGCATCATTTTCACTGTAAATCAAAACTAAAACTGGCCAAATAAACACAATTTTCCTTAGAAACTATTCCATCTATTTAGGAATAAAACAATTTCAGAATATTTGTATCAACCCTAAACCTCTTAATAGATGCAAGAACAAGTGATTGGAAGGAAATTATTTATTGTTTAATGAATGAATGAAATGACTCAAGTAGGCTTTGGCCAGTAGGAACTCCCGGGTTGGCTCATGGCAAGGGAGTACTGGCTGCATGTGAAGGGGAGAAAGACAGATCAGTGAGGGTAAGACAATGGAGTGAAAACTTATGAATGAACAGGGTCTTATGAGAGCTGGCAGGATGACGGACGGGTTCTGTATTGTGGAGGTGAGTGCGTGGTGAGACCTGAAGAAACTATAAGCGACTGACAATGTTAGGGAGGAAAGCAGGCACAAAGTAACAGCGGAAAATGGTCTGTGGAAAAGTAACAAAACATAACAAATCAAGAGCTCTGACCGAAACAAAGAAACAAAACAAATATACTCATGGAAGTTCCTGGAGTCATTTTAGCAGTGGTAGTAGAGAGGCACAGGATTCCAAGGCATGTAGTACAAAAACTGAGATGGAGAAATGGCTCTGGCAAAGGCAAACAACCTTAGAAAAAACTTGGAGTAGTATAAGAGAAGACATGAATGATAAATAATGATAATGGCACTGGGAAATGGGCAGGCAGGGCTTAAGTAAGAGTGGCACAGGTGAAACGTATCGGTCTAATGAGAGGGGAGGAGAGCAAGGCGGAGAAAGACAGAGGACTGTAACCAGGGCAACACAGATCAATGCCGAGACCGTGACAGTACCCCCCCCTGCAACGGCCGTCGGTCAGGATGATTGCGGTGTAACCGAGAAATAAAACCAGGATCAAGAATGAAACGAGCTGGAACCCATGAGTGCTCCTCGGGACCGTAACCCTCCCAGTCAACCAGATACTGAAGACCCCGACCCCTACGAACGCAATAACTTGTTCACCGAGAAGGCCAGGGCACCATCAATGAGTCCGGCGGGAGGCGGGGGCCTGGCGGCGGGTACCGGATCACTGGTCCGGACTGGTTTGAGGCAAGAGACATGAAACGTGGAATGAATCTTGAGTGACCCAGGGAGTTGTAACCTTACCGCCATGGGGTTGATGATCTTAGCCACGGGAAAAGGGCCAATGAACGTTGGAGCCAGCTTATGGCTCTCTACGCGGAGGGGAATGTCCCCCGCAGAGAGCCAGACCCGATGTCGGACTCGATACTGAGGAGCGCGGCTGCGACGACTGTCAGCATACTTTTTATAAGCAGCGGAAGACCTGAGAAAAGCAGCCCGCGCCTGTCTCCAGGCCAGTTGACAATGCCGATCCTGGTTTAACCGCTCGGTCTGACCATTGGACTGTGGATGAAAACTGGAAGAAAGACTGATGGACACAACAAGCAACCTGAAAAACTCCTTCCAAAACCTGGACACAAACTGGGGACCCCGGTCGGAGGAGTTCAGCGGTTTCTTTGGCCGTGGGTAGACCAGGTAGGGGAAGGAAGTGAACCATCTTAGAGAATCTATCTACTACAGTGAGTATAGCTGTGTTGCACTGAGACGGAGAAAGACCAGTGACGAAATCTATGGCTATGTGGGCCAAGGACGCTTGGGAATGGGGAGTGGTAGTAGGAGTCGAGCCGGACGACAGTGACTTGACTTGGACTAGGCACAGGTGGGACAGGCTAATACAAACTCCCAGGTGTCCTCAACGATTGTGGGCCACCAAAACTGTCGGCGGACAATAAATAGTGTGCAAGAGACTCCCGGGTGACAGAAAAAACATGAAGAATGACAGCAGTCTGGCACCTTGGACCTGAGTTCATCTGGGATGAAAAGATGGTTAGGAGGACAGGTGGGAGGTATGGGCGTGGTGGCATGAGCTCGGATAACCTGTTCTTCTATTTCTAATCGTATGAGGGCTAGATGAACGGAGGGGGGCAAAACAAAATCGAGTTCTTTGGAATTAGGGGCTGGATCAAAAAGGCGTGAGAAGCATCTGCTTTCCTTTGGAGAGCAAGGTGGAGAGAGACCGAGGACCGTAACCAGGGCAACCCAGATCAACGCAGAGACCGTGACATTTGTACATTCATAGTCAACGTTACAATTGATATTGTCCCCAGGACTTGTCCCCTGTTGCATCACCAAAGCAGCCTGATGTTACATACAAGCAGTGAAACCAGGTGGAGGTTTCTGCCAAAAGTCAACGATTTTTCTAAGAGCTGTCGCTCTTGGGTTTATATCACGCGCAGTTGTGAACATTTTCTTTCCCACCTGGCACAGGTGCCGGGCTGACTCCCTCAGGTCAGCACCCAGAATACAGTACGTGCGTGACCTGAGCCCTCCTCCCTATAAGCAAGCATTTTTACTTCAGCTGACTCCAAAATAGAACCAACATTCTATTTCGTAAATGCTTCGCCGTCTAAGAGCTGTCACTATTGGGATAAGGGCGAAGCTGGGTCAATGGCCCTCTGAACCCACCGGGTCCATAGGCAACCAAACACACCATTGGCAAGAAACTAGCTTGTAAAAGCAGGTTCCTGTGACTCTCTCCTGTCCATTAGCTGTGTTCCTGACGCGGTAAGTATGGCACCTTGAGTCCTTAGAGACCACAGTGTAGAGTGTACACTTGTAACACTTCGTGGATCAGCTGGCTCTCAAAGTTTGCCCCTTGATTTGAATGGATTCTTTGGGGAAACCCATAAACACAAAAGTACCTATCCCAGAGCTGATGTGCGACTTGTTTTGCCGACTGGTCTGAGCAGTGGAAAGCATGAGCCATTTTGGTGAAGTGGTCTGTCACCACCAACACATCCACACTCCTTCCTTTGGAATCCTCTGCTGCCCAAAAATCCAGACAAACCAGTTCGAGGGTGCATGTTGTTTTGATGCTCTCCAGAGGGGCTCTGCCCTCAGGCTCCAGTGTCTTGCTAACTACACAGCGTTTACAGCACTTCACATATTCTCGAACATCATGTTCCATTGTGACCCAAAAGAACCTCTGTCTAACCAAGTAGGGTGTTCTGCTCTGACCCTGGTGACCAGCATCATCGTGGACTCCACGCAGAACACGACCAACTAAAGAGGTAGGCGTCACATACTGGTGGCGTTATTTTCCAGTCAGTGAATCCTTGCACACTCTGTACAGAATGCCATTGAGCATTTTCAGTTTCTCCCATTGTTTCAGGGCTTTAATATTTTTTCAAGGGTAGCCCAGTTCTCTCTCTTCTTGATGGACGTCTCCCTCTAACTCCCTCTAACTTGGGATAGCATAGCATCATCCCTCTGCTCATTCTGGAGTTCTTGGAGTTAGAAAACAGGCAAAGCACTTTGACCAGGTAGGACTATTTGCTCCAGGTCTTGAGCCAACCAAGTTATCACCCTCTGATGGCAACCTTGGTCTAACTCCACATGACCTGATAGTACAATTTGTCATGAAATAATGTTCAAAACTCCCAGATGGGAATGAGCATTCAACGTTGTTGGCACTGACTCTGAATGCTTCCTGGACAGCATCCCCTCTGATCTGTTCTGACTCCTCCAACAACGCCTCATAGTGCCAGAAACATTTAGTGCCAGAAACTCCAAGCGGTGTGCGGGATAGTTGCTCTGAGCACGAGTGAGGGCCTTGCTGGCAAAAGCAATAGGACGTGCCTTGCTCTCCCCCTCCCAAACTTGGGATAACACAGTGCCTAACCCATCCAGCGAGACATCTGTGGACAGGATGAATGGTTGGCTGAAATCAGGATGTGCAAGGACAACAGATTCCAAAAGAGCAGCTTTTAACTCTTCAAAGGAATTGCCCTGCTCTTTTCCCCAGTCACTTAGGTGCAGTTTCCTGAATGAAGCGGCGCCTCGCAGGTTCTTTTTATTCCCTTTCGGCGCAGCAGTTAAGGCAAACAAGGGCTTAGCAATGCTGGAACAGCTCTGTATGAACTGCTGATAGTACATAACTATACCTAGGAATGACCTGATCCTTTTTTGTGATGGTGTTATGCCATTCTCCATCAAGAGGTCAGTCTCTGTCATATTACCGATAGCCTTGACTTTATCGGGGTCAGTTGCGACCCCATTCTCATCTACAATATGGCCTAAAAACCTCACAGTTCTTCTTAGTAACTGACATTTTTTAGGGGCCAGTTTTAGTCCATGAGCACGTAGCCTGTCGAAAACCATGCCCAATCTCCTGAGGGCTTCAGCTTCATTAGGGGCATACATGAGCACATCATCTAAGTAACAGAGAAGGGTAAGGAAATTCTGGTCTCCAAATATACCCATCATGAGACGCATAAAGCTTGCTGGGCTGTTACAAAGACCTTGTGGGAGCCTGTTAAACTCATAGAGGCCCATTGGTATAGTGAAGGCTGTAAGTTTTTTGTGATCCTCTGCCATGGCAATGTTGTAGAAGCCAGAGGTGAGGTCCATGGCACTGAATATGGCGTTGCCCCCCAGGGCAGCAAGACAGTCAGACTGATGAGGCAGAGGATGTACATCCTTAAGTGTGCGTGCATTCAGCCAGCGATCCATACATAATAAATGTAAGACAGGGGACTTGGCTCAGCTACACAGGCTGACCGAGCTCCTGGTGAACTGAGCCATTAGCTTGGTTCCCCAAGAAAGAACCTAGGGTTTTATTCTCACTACTTTCTGGTTCCCAAAAAGTCAGGGGAAATGAGATCATTCTCAATATTTCACTGTTCGCCTACTCTCTCACCCCACGCACCTTCTCCAAATGTTGCTGCACACCGCCGGCATGGGAATGCTGTTCTACTTAGACGATCTCCTTCTCCTCGCTCCATCCCGAGAGTCAGCTCTCCTGCAGATGGTGGAGCTGGTGTGACATTTATCGTGTCTGGGTTTCACGATAAATTGGCAAAAAAGCTTGCCGCTCGTGGCCCATCTTCCTGGGTGTGGAGCTGGTTGTGCTAATCATGCGAGCGTGCCTCTCCCGGTAGGGGAGACAGATGCTGCTCGCCATGCTCCACTGGTTAACCCACCGCTGCGCTGTCACAGCTCACTTAGTCATGCGACTACTGGGTATGATAGCAGTGCCCCTCGGTCCCTACATGAGACTACTACAGATCCTGGCCGTCATCCCCCTTGTTGGTCTTTACAGAGACTTGATGGGACAGGGCAGGACGAAAAGTATGTTTTAGGGGTTAAGTGTTGCTGCTGCCTCTCTTTTAAGGTGTGGCTGCGAATGTGATTGAACGCACCATGAGAGCTGTAAAGTAGCAGCTTTTTGGGCCCACTCACTGGTGGGTGTGGACTATACTGCTTCAGTTGGCGGTTTGCGCAGGGATGGCTTGTTACAGCCAGAGGGCAGCGCAACATAGTATAAGTTCTATTTCATCTAGGCTTCGTCCTCTAAGAGCTGTGAAGATTTTCCCTCCCTCAGGTCCGCACGGAGAGTATATATACTGGCATGACCTGAGCTTTGCTTCCCTTTTTACTTTAAGATGACAAGTTCCTTTCTTCTTTTTGCTGGAGGGATCAGGATTTGTGGCACATCTCGCAGGGTAGCTCTCACTCCTCTGTCCATGTGCCCCAACTTTGCATGTCTGACCCTGGAGGAGAAGCAGAGAGGAAGCGTTTGCAAGACTCCTGGAAGATGACTGTGCCGACAATGATGATGCTAGCTGGGCAAAACGCTCAGGCTTCGCTATCAGTGAAGCACTTGACATCCTGAACCCTCCTTGCTCAGAGGGTGAGCGCGGCAAGAGGAAAAGAGTCCCCTGACGCCAGCCCTCCTGGTTCTATCGCCTGAACAGGAAGCACCATCAGCACAGCGACACACTGCCCCTCCCCCCCCGCCGTCCTGCCCTTTGCCCACCTGCGGTGCACTTCTCCGGGATCTTCCAGAGATAATTAAGCATGCTGTGGACAGGGACTCCATTCCCCTGACTCCTGACCCACCGGCCGCTGTCCCGAAGGAGGTGGTTGGTGACATTTACCTCAACAAGCAAGAAACCAGGTGTCTCCCTCTCCTGCCACGCTTCCCCACCCTTCCCCTTATTAACGGAGATGCAGGAGAATCCGGTTGCAAGCTATGATGCCTGCACTAGAGTGCACAGAGAGACGGAGCATGGCTTTCCTGCCGTTCCACTGCTAGAACCCAGTCTAGCCTCCATTTTGCTTCCTAAAACAATGTTCTCTGTCTCCTCCATCATTCTCCCCGCGGAACTGGTTAAGGAGATCGGCAAATGATGGCAGCTGTGTTGACGCTCTCCTCTGCGGTGGCCGTGGCACAGTCACGGATCATGGCCTGGATGACTATGCTGCAGCGGAATTTGTGGCTCCACATGTTTCAGCTGCCCGAACCGATCAGGAAGGGCCTGGTGGATGTCAACCACCTACAGCAAGTAACTGAAGAGGCAACTGAACGAGTGCAGAGGCTCACCTCATGGGGCCACACATCTATCGGGTCCCTGCAACCCCAAGGCTCCTGGTGCGATCGCAGAGACCAGCGCCCTGGGCCGAGACGCAAAGCAGACATCCAGCTCACGCAGCGGCAGAGAGGGCACTGCACCGGCTTTCACATGTCACAGCAGCTCTGCGGCAAAATCAACTTTCAATGAACGAGTGGATGGACAAACTAATAAAAAATTGTTACACCCTTCAGTTCGCCGCTCCTCCCCCTCCATTCAACGGAGTACTGGGGATGGTGATGTCATCTCAGGCAGAAACAGCTGCTCTGACAATGGAGTTATAGGAGCTCTGGGAGAAAGGAGCCATCTCTGCGGCTCCAGAAAGGGAAAGAAATGAGGCACAGACCCCAGATTCTATGAGCATAGGTGTAGCTGTCTAAGCTGTAGGCCCCACTGCTCCTACAAGTAAAAATGCTGGCTTATAGGGAGCAGAGCTCAGGTCATGCCGGTAAATATGCTCTGGGTGCGGACCTGAGGGAGTCAGCCTGGCCCCTACACTGGACGGGAAAGAAAATCTGAATCCGATGAACCCAATAGCGACAGCTATTAGAGGGGTACACATATACTCATAGAAACTGGGGTTACAATGCGTAACCAACACTATGTACATATAGGATTATGTTTTATTTTGGCAAACGGCTGTGTGGAAAACATCATTTAAAACTCACACATTGTGTTTCATAATTTTCTGGTAGCGGATATTATGTGCCTTATGTGAATAAAAAAAAAGAATGGAAACTGTAAGAGGTAGAAGTAATATTCAGATACATTTACCTACAATGACCAAAATGTTCTTTAAGTATCAAACTACAGTCATAACAGGAACTCTGAATTCTTCATTATCAAATGTCTGTGTTAAAAACATTATTTACAAAAAACAAGTTATGCTTTAAGATTCCATGCATTTTGTAGACTGCGCCTTAAATAAATAACTGACTATCCTGGTGACTGTAATTAACTGTCTCGACTGCATCTTGATATTGAAATATATCAGTATCTCATTCATGATCATGTGACAGTCACCTGTATTGCTGCATTGCCACAATGAAAGTGGAACTATATAAATACCTGGTCTCTCTTAGTACTACTTACTTTAAGGAAGTGCATACTTCCTATTGTCTGATATCAGTTTACTTTCAACCGTTTACATCAGCCAGTTCTGTCATCCTGAAATTATGTATTGTGATATTTTCTCTTTTTACACCTAGAAAGATATATTTATCATGACCCAGGAATTGAAAGCTGCCATCGCATTGAATACCACCTTTGTTCGTCCAGCAAAATTCTATCTGACTGGGTTTTCCAACATCCCAAATGTAAAGTATTTTTATATTTTGCTGTGTTTCATCTATATAATGACTGTTGTTGGGAATGTCTTCCTTCTCTCAGTGATTTACCTGGGCAAGAATCTTCATACTCCTAAATACATGATTGTGTTTAACCTGGCTTTTATAGATTTGTGTGGGAGCACTGCTCTCATCCCAAAAGTCTTAGACACATTTTTGTTTGACAGAAGAGAAATTATTTATGAAGCTTGTTTAAGTTACATGTTCTTTGTTTGGTTCTTTGGAAGTGTGCAGTCATGGACACTTGTCACTATGGCTTATGACAGATTTATAGCAATTTGCTTCCCTTTAAGGTACCACAGCATTGTGACCAAACAAGTTATTGATGCAGTGCTGCTGTTTGAATGGGTTGTTTCACTGGCTGTAATTGGCTGCATGACTGGACTAATTGATCGTCTCTCCTTCTGTGCATCACTGGTGATACAAAGCTTTTACTGTGATCATGGACCTTTATTTCATCTGGCCTGTAATGACACATATGTAAACTACATAATTGCATTTGCTGTTGTAATAACAATAGTCTTTATGCCCCTTTTATTGATAGCACTAACATATGTTTGTATTGGCATCGCCCTGAGCAGGATTGCATTCAGCAGTGGAAAGACTAAAAGCTTTGAAAACTTGTACTTCTCACCTGATTCTTGTGGCTATTTTCTTCCTGCCACTCTTAGGCACAAATATAGCTGTAATGATTTCAAACATCCACCCTAATGCCAGGATAGTTAACTCTACTTTGACACACACTGTTCCATCTCTGCTCAATCCTATAATTTACTCTTTAAAGACAGAAGAAGTTCTGAAGTCCATCAGGAAACTTTGCAAAAACAATAGACTTAGAAACTGGCGTATCCAGTAAAAAGTGTTTGAATACCTTTTTCTATAAATATGTAAATAGTACAGGTTTCTTTTAAGTAGTTATTCTGTGGTGTCTTGCTACTTAAAGTTTTGCTTAGATGGCAAATGTGTTGTGTTGTTGCAATAATCATATATTGGTCTGCCCTGTAAACACACTCAGATATATTCATTGTTTAGCTTATACATATGTTAAAATAAGACTTGTTTGGAAAAGGTCTTCAAAATGTATATCTAAAAACTTTGGATATTAAAAGAATATTAATAAAATCATTCTTAAAAGTGTTAAAATATAAGCCACTGACCCTGTGGTCCATGGACGACTTGCCTTACCAACTGAGCTACAGCCACTTCATATGTTTTTAAAAGACATATGAAGTTTCAAATTCTCTCAGGAAGCTTTGCAGAAAAATTAAGCTTGGAACTATAACTAATGTTACTGCTGTACAGTATGGATACATGAAAATGTGTTACAACATCATAAACATGTTTACGGTTTAGTACTTTATTTATTTCTTTTGTGCTTAGTTTGATGTAATTTCTCATTTACAAACATAAATAAATTAAAAATATGAATTTATGAAACTGCACACCGTTTAACATTAAACCTTTACACCAACAGACAATGTTTTAATCATCAAACTGCATTAGACAGTTGGAAGCAATCGCAGTACGCAGAGAAAACCCCCAGAAGCACGGGTCACACAGAAACTCCACCCAGAAGGAGCTGCTTCACCCTGCCTGGCTTGAAACCAGGTACCTCAAAGTTGTGCTAACCACTACTTATTATACATATACTGTATATACACTGGCAAGATAACATTTGGAAACATAGTCTTTTGTTTATTTGTGTTATTCAATGAATTGTTTGTAAAATGATCACAAAATGCACAAAAATAAAAAAATAAAAAATACATTTTAAACACACAGTATTTGAGCACGGAATAATGTTTAAATTAAATGTTTA
The DNA here is from genome assembly GCA_033026295.1 of Channa striata. Lineage (NCBI taxonomy): Eukaryota > Metazoa > Chordata > Actinopteri > Anabantiformes > Channidae > Channa > Channa striata. The sequence goes on along the minus strand of CM065182.1, from coordinate 7,744,307 downwards.
TGTTAAAAATTAATGCACTAACTGTCTGAAAAATCCATGGCATTGTGTTAATCCCTTTTTCCAGTAATTCAAGTGGGATGCTCTTAGTTGGTATCATGTATGCCCCCAGCACAAAGGGGAGAAAATATGTTCATGTCCAGTTAACGAACAGTATGAGTTTTCTACATATATTAAAGCATCATTTTCACTGTAAATCAGAACTAAAAATGGCCAAACAAAAACTTAAAATCTATACGTTTACTTTCTCACTTTCCATAATATTCACATTAAAAAGTATTGAACCAACAGAATAGACCAGGGACTGTTAACGTTAAACCTGTGAAACCCTTTATGCTGTACAGTAATATATTACTTTTTTTTGTTACAGTAAAAATACTTAAAGGTAAAACCCAGTGAAAAATCAGGGTCATGCTGTTAGTTTGTGAATTTTGGTGACAAAAACATTTTAACCTACTGTTAACAGAAAACAAAGCTATACGATTGTGTTTTATATTGGCAAATGGCTTTGTGGAAAAAATCATTATTAAAATCCCAAATTGTGCTTTATAATGTTCTGGCAGCGTTATTACATTTACATTTAGTCATTTTATCCAATGCAACTTACAAGTGAGGAACAGGCAAATTGTAAAATTTAAGTTAAAGATTATTATTATCTGCCTAATGTGAATAAAAAAGAATGCTAACTGTAAGAGGTAGAACTAATAATAATATATATTTAACTACAATGAGCAAAATGTTCTTAAGTATTTAACTACAGTCATACCAGGAACTCTGAATTCTTGTTGTATTATAAAATGTCTGCCTGAAAAACATTATTTAAAAAAATCAAGTTTAATTACACTGCTCCATTAATAAACAACTGACTATCGTGGTGACTGTAGTTAATTGTCTTGACTTCATTGTGATATTAAAATACATCAGTATCTCATTCATGATCACGTGACAGTCATCTGTATTGCTGCATTGTCACAATGAAAGTGGAACTATATAAATACCCGGTCTCTCTCAGTACTACTTATTTTAAGGACGTGCACACTTGGAATAGTCTGATGTCAGTTTACTTTCAACCATTTCCATCAGCCAATTCTGTCATCTTAAAATTAGTTATTGTCATATTTTCTCTTTTTACATCGAGGAAGAGATATTTATCATGACCCAGGAATTGAAAGCTGCCATCATATTGAATACCACCTTTGTTCATCCAGCAAAATTCTATATTAATGGGTTTTCTAACATCCCTAATGTAAAGTATTTTTATATTTTGCTGTGTTTCATCTATATAATGACTGTTGTTGGGAATGTCTTCCTTCTCTCAGTGATTTACCTGGGTAAGAATCTTCATACTCCTAAATACATGATTGTGTTTAACCTGGCTTTGACAGATTTGTGTGGGAGCACTGCTCTCATCCCAAAAGTCTTAGACACATTTTTGTTTGACAGGAGAGAAATTGTCTATGAAGCTTGTTTAAGTTATATGTTCTTTGTTTGGTTCTTTGCAGGTCTGCAGTCATGGACACTTGTCACTATGGCTTATGACAGATTTATAGCAATTTGCTTCCCTTTAAGGTACCACAGCATTGTGACCAAACCAGTTATTGCTGCAGTGCTGCTGTTTGAATGGGTTGTTTCACTGGCTGTAATTGGCTGCATGGCTGGACTAATTAATCGTCTCTCCTTCTGTGCATCACTGGTGATACAAAGCTTTTACTGTGATCATGGACCTTTATTTCGTCTGGCTTGTAATGACACATCTTTAAACTACATAATGGCGTATGTTGTTGTAATAGCAATAGTCTTTGTGCCCCTTTTATTGATAGCACTAACATATGTTTGTATTGGCATCGCCCTGAGCAGGATTGCGTCAGCAGTGGAACGACTGAAAGCTTTGAAAACTTGTACTTCTCACCTGATTCTTGTGGCTATTTTCTTCCTGCCATTCTTAGGCACAAATCTAGCTGCATTGATCTCAAACATCCACCCTAATGCCAGGATAGTTAATTCTACTTTGACACACACCGTTCCATCTCTGCTCAATCCTATAATTTACTCTTTAAAGACAGAAGAAGTGCTGACGTCTATCAGGAGACTTTGCAAAAACAATAGGCTTAGAAACTGGCTCATCCAGTAAAAAGTGTAAAAAAACATTGAAACATCTTTTTTCTATAAACATAGTACAGGTTTCTTTTAAGTAGGTATTTTGTGGTGTCTTGCTACTTAAAGTTTAGCTTATATAGCAACCGTGTTTTGCTGTTGCAATAATCATATATTGGTCTGCCCTGTAAACACACTCAGGTATATCCATTGTTTAGATTATACATATGTTAAAATAAGACTTGTTTGGAAAAGGTCTTCAAAATATTTCTACAAAATGTATATCCAAAAACTTTGGATATTGAAAATATATTAACAAAATAATTTTTAAAAATATTAAAATATAAGCAGTCACTGTATTTTTAGAATATATCTATGTAATCATGGCACCCTGCATTGCTTTAAACCAGGCACCTCATAGTTGTGCTAACCACTACCTATTATGCATATACAGTATATACACTGGCAAAAAAAAAGTTTGATACATATTTGTTTCATTGAATGAATTGTTTGTAAAAGGATCACAAAATATAAATACAAATACATAAAATATATTACAACAGCATAAACATGTTTACGGTTTAGTACTTTATTTCTGTTGTGCTTATTTTGATGTAATTTCTCATTTACAAACCTAAAGAAATTAGCAATATGACTTGTTGAAACTGCACAACGTTTAACATTACACCTTTACACGTACAGACAATGTTTTAATCATCAAACTGCATTGCAGTTGGAAGCAGTCGCAGTACGCAGAGAAAACCCACACAAGCGTGGGTCACACAGAAACTCCACCCAGAATGGGCCACTCCACCCTGCCTGGCTTTAAACCAGGTTGTGCTAACCACTACCTATTAAACATATACTGTATATACACTGGTAAAATAACGTTTAGAAACATACAGTCTTTTGTTTATTTGTGTTATTAAATAAATTTTTTGTAAAAGGATCACAAAATATACCAAAAATAAAAAATAAAAATGACATACAGTATTTGAGTACAGAATAATGTTTAAAATAAATGTGTGTGTTTAACATTCATGCAGCTGTCTGAAAAATCCATGGCATTGTGCTAATCCCTTTTTCCAGTAATTCGAGTTGGATGCTCTTAGTTGGCATCATGTATGCCCCAGCACAAGGTGGAGAAAATATGTTCATGTCCGGTTAACGAACAGTATGAGTTTTCTACATAGATTAAAGCATCATTTTCACTGTAAATCAGAACTAAAAATGGCCAAACAAAAACTAAAAATTTTACGTTCACAATGAAAATACATAAATTGCTGGACCTTTGTATGTACATAGTCAATGTTACAATCAAATGTAGGTTTATCATTGATTATTGTCCCCAAGATTTTTTCTGTTGCATCACCACTGCAGCCTGATGTTACATACAAGCAGTGAAACCAGGCGGAGGTTTCTGTCAAAAGTCAATGAACGTTTCTAAAGTTTTTGACACATGAATGATTTTTATCAGCACCATTCACTAAAATTGTTCATTACTGGACAAAGAGTCACTGTCAGTGTCAATGAGAAGCAACTCAATCACTAAATCATCTGCAAACTTATTGTAATCATAGTTCTTTAATGACTGTGAGATTGACACTCATTAGTGTAACACAAAGGGCGAGAGAACACACCCCTGGGGAAGCGGCTGTATGAGTGGAGAAAGAACATCGCTGATTCTCCCTTTCCATAATCTTCTCATTAAAAAGTCATTGAACAAACAAAATAGACCGGGGACTGCTAACGTTAAGCCTGTGAAACCCTTTATGCTGAACAGTAATATATAAGGTAAAACCCAGTGTAAAATCAGGGTCATGCTGTCAGTATGTGATTTTTGTGACATAAACATTTTAAACTACTGTTAACAGAAAACAAAGCTATAAGATTGTGTTTTATATTGGCAAATGGCTTTGTGGAAAACATCATTTTAAAAATCACAAACTTGGATTTATAATTTTCTGGCAGCGTTTATTAGTTTACATTTAGAGATTTGGCAGAAGCTTTTATGCAAAGCAACTTCCAAGTGAGGAACTAGCAAATAGTAAAATCTAAGTTAAAGATTATTACTAGTATTAAGATTATTATTATGTGTTTTATGTGAATAAAAAAGAAGACCAACTGTAAGAGGTTGAAGAAATATTCATATACTACAATGAGCAAAAAGTTCTTTAAGTATTTAACTACAGTCATACCATCTGAATTATTGTTATATTATCCAATGTCTGTCTGAAAAACATTATTTAAAAAAATCAAGTTTAATTACACTGCGCCAATTATAAACAACTGACTACTGTGGTGACTGTAGTTAATTGTCTTGATTGCATCTTGATAGTAAAATATATCAGCATCTCATCTCATCTCATTCATAATCATGTGACAGTCATCTGTATTGCTGCATTGTCACAATGAAAGTGGAACTATATAAATACCCGGTCTCTCTCATTACTACTTACTTTAAGGACGTGCACACTTGGTCTTGTCTGATGTCAGTTTACTTTTAACCATTTCAATCAGCCAGTTCTGTCATCCTAAAATAATTTATTGTCATATTTTCTCTTTTTTACATCGAGGAAGAGATATTTATCATGACCCAGGAATTGAAAGCTGCCATCATACTGAATACCACCTTTGTTCGTCAGCAAAATTCTATATTAATGGGTTTTCCAACATCCCTAATGCAAAGTATTTCTATTTTTTCCTGTGTTTCATCTATATAATGACTGTTGTTGGGAATGTCTTCCTTCTCTCAGTGATTTACCTGGTCAAGACTCTTCATACTCCTAAATACATGATTGTGTTCAACCTGGCTTTGACAGATTTGTGTGGGAGCACTGCTCTCATCCCAAAAGTCTTAGACACTTTTTTGTTTGACAGAAGAGAAATTATTTATGAAGCTTGTTTAAGTTATATGTTCTTTGTTTGGTTTTTCGAAAGTGTGCAGTCATGGACACTTGTCACTATGGCTTATGACAGATTTATAGCAATTTGCTTCCCTTTAAGGTACCACAGCATTGTGACCAAACCAGTTATTGCTGCAGTGCTGCTGTTTGAATGGGTTCTTTCACTGGCTGTAATTGGCTGCATGGCTGGACTAATTGATCGTCTCTCCTTCTGTGCATCACTGGTGATACAAAGCATTTACTGTGATCATGGACCTTTATATCGTCTGGCTTGTAATGACACATCTTTAAACTACATAATGGCGTATGTTCTCTTTATTACAGCCATTGTATTCCTCTTATATTGATAGTATTGACATATGTTTGTATTGGCATCGCCCTGAGCAGGATTGCATCGAGAGTCAAACGACTGAAAGCGATGAGAACATGTATGTCTCACCTGATTCTTGTCGCTATTTTCTTCCTGCCACTTATGGGAACCAACGTGGCTGTACTGACCTCTTACATCCACCCTAATGCCAGGATTCTTAATTCTACTTTAGCGCACACTATTCCATCTTTGCTCAATCCTATAATTTACTCTTTAAAGACAGAAGAAGTGCTGAAGTCTATCAAAAAACTCTGTAAAAACATTAGACTTAGAAACAAGGTTTTCTTAAAGAGCTAAGTCATTTTCCTTTTTCAACACAGCAGTGATACAGTGTTAAAATTGTACCACAGTTTTTTGCAACTTTTTCCTATAAACTACTAAGTAGTAAATAAGTAGTGAATATGTTACTTTCATTTGTCTGTTTTTTGTAGTTTCTTGCTATCTACTGTTAGCGTGTGTAGTGTTGCATTAGAAAGATATTGGTGCGCCTTACATAATGAAATCAGGTGTGTCACTTTACTAAACATTTCTTAAAATAAGAAATGTTTGGGCAAGACATACAGTTATCAGCAATATTATAATACCTTAAACATTTTTCTTGTTTGATCACTGGTTATACGAAACTTTTTCTGTGATCATGGACCAATGTATTGTCTGGCCTGTAATGACACATCTTTAAATAACATAATGGCGTATGTTATTTTAATAGTAATAGTCTACATGCCTCTTCTATTGATTGATAGCACTAAGGAATGTATCAAGAATGGAACGAATGAAAACTTTGGAAACTGATTCTTGTGGATATTTTCTTTCACAAACCTAGTTTGCCATCTTCGCTCAATCCCAGCATATTCTCTAAAAGACAAAAGTGTTTGATGTGTCTTTGGAAACACAATCGAATTAGAAACATAGCCATGTCCCAAAAGTTGACCTTCTTATTGTTACCTACATTAATGTAAATGTTTTAAATTAGTATTTGTAATTTTTATTTATATCCTATTAACTAATTTTACTTATTCATGAAAAAAAATACTTCAAATTAAAATGAGGACATAATCATGTCCTTTTTAAAATCTGTGGACTCATGTAAAAGCACAAATATGTAATGATTTTAGTTAGTTGCAAGAAACATTAATGGCACTGTTTGCAATTTGTCAATAACATCACTTTGTCCAGATGAAGAAATATTGATTGATCTACTAATAAACAGATAAATGTAGATAAAAAATAATTTAAAAACAATTATAATTCTAGACGTGTGGACATCCCACAAATAAATGACTTGTACAATTAGATTATAAAAAACTTTTTAAAGATTTTACACTATAATAAAAAATATATTTATTCATTATAATTCATGTAATTTTTATTTTTTCTGTATTGTACTAAAACAAATACTCAACCGAGACAGCTCTGTAGTTAATTTCAACAGTTACACACTGAGAGATGTAATCATGAAATCTTGACCATGTGACCATGTTTACCTTCTCAATGTGTAAGGCATACAGTATAAATCAAACAGCTCTGACAGTACAATTTACTTAACATTTGATATTTTCTGATGTGAGTTTAGATCATTAACGGCCATCAGTGAGCTGTGTCGTCTATTAAACATGAATATTTTCTCATTTTGTAACTAGGTAAACGGATAATAATAATGGGCGCAGATGATAAAGCTTCAACAATATTTAATAACACTTTTGTTCGCCCTGCAAAATTCTTTCTCAGTGGTTTTTCAAACATCCCAGATGCTCAGTATTACTACGTCTTCTTGTGTTTTGTCTACATAATGACTGTTCTTGGAAATGTTTTTCTACTGTTAGTTATCTACCTGGCTAAAACTCTTCATACAGCTAAATACATGATTGTGTTCAACCTGGCTTTGACAGATTTGTGTGGGAGCACTGCTCTCATCCCAAAAGTCTTAGACACATTTTTGTTTGACAGGAGAGAAATTGTCTATGAAGCTTGTTTAAGTTACATGTTCTTTGTTTGGTTCTTTGCAGGTCTGCAGTCATTATCACTTGTCACTATGGCTTTTGACAGATTTATTGCCATTTGTTTTCCTTTGAGGTACCACAGCATTGTGACTAAACAAACTGTTGCTTTACTGCTGCTGTTTGTGTGGAGTTTTTTAGCCACTATAACAGCAGCTACTGTTGTGTTAATTGATCGTCTCTCTTTCTGTAGTTATTTGATAATACAAAGCTTTTACTGTGATCATGGCCCAGTATACCGTCTGGCCTGTAATGACACATCTTTAAATATCATAATGGCATATGTTGTCTTAACTTCAGTCGTCTTTGTTCCTCTGATATTGATAGCACTAACATATGTTTGTATCACCATCGCCCTGAGCAGGATTGCATCAGGAGTGGAAAGACTAAAAGCTTTGAAAACTTGTACTTCTCACCTGATTCTTGTGGCTATTTTCTTCCTGCCACTCGTGGGAACAAATTTAGCTGCACTGACCTCCTACATCCACCCTAATGCCAGGATAGTTAACTCTACTTTGGCACACACCATTCCATCTTTACTCAATCCTATCATTTATTCTTTAAAGACTGAGGAGGTGCTGAACTCTATCAGAAAACTTTTCAAAAACATTAGACTTAGAAACCGGCTCATCCCGAAAGTTGACTCATTATCACTGCTGTATTGACAAAGCAAAAAATGTTAAAATTATACCACTGTTTTTTTGTTTTGTTTTATACACTATTAAGTAAGTACGTTTACTTTTGTATGTTAGTGTTCTGTGAAATCTTGCTGTTTACTTTGTTTTTATGTTGCAATAGCCATATATTGATCTGTTGATACCAATTATATCAATAAACTGTAGATTTCTTTCAACAAAATATTGATGTAAAATTCTCATCAATATTTCTTTTTACACTGCTTAAAATTAGGATTTAAATACTAAAAATGTATTAACAAAATTCTATTTAAAAATATTGAAAAGCAAATACAGGACACAGGGACCTCTGTTTTTCTACCTTTAAAAAACCTACCTAAACCTAAAATTTTATTGATTAAAAATATGTGTGAGAAAAAGAAAAAAAATCTTCAACTTCAAATTGAATAAAATAAATCCAACATTAGTTTGTCAACATTAGTTTGTCAAGTAATATTTTACTCAACAACCCCACCCATGCAGACATTTGTCTTTCTATACTTGTGAGGACACTCATTGATATAATACAATCCCTTGCCCCTTCCCGCAACCCAAACAACTCAATATCTAACCCTAACCAAACCTAATTCTAGCCCTGACCCTAACACCAGGTCTTGACCCTCAAAAATCCGTTTGAAGACTGTCCACAATGTCCTCAATCTGTAAAAAGCGTATTTGGTCCTCACTGAGTAGTACATACAGACACACACACACACACACACATTTCTATCTTTATCCTTGTGAGGACACTCATTGCACACACTCACATATTCAGTGTGTGATTTATTCTTCTGGTAAGAGAAGACTGAGGTTACCTCTCAACCTTCCTTTGTTGTGTGGCTTATTTTGGTAAATTAATGATTAAGTAGTATTATGTGCAGCATGTCAAGGACCGCACACACTACATTGGACACACACTTGTCATTGTGTGTGCTGCAAAAGCCTTTTTTGATTTTGGCTTGTCATTGAATAAACAGTCACAAGAATTATGAAGATGAAAAGATCCATTACTGTTATGCTATTACTGAGGCATTAAGTACAGTCAAAACATTACCAACAACATTCTCCAGCTCTTCTGACGTTCTTATGTACATATTTATCTTAAAGGTGATTGGGGAATTAAGAAATGTTTATTTTGGCTTTTTCTCAGAAATTATAAAAAAAAAAGAATACAATAATTCTCATCCTTAATTCGCTAAAATCAATAGACTTAAAATGCTTAGAAATAACTCATAGTTTTCTTTCAGTGGATGAATATAATGAGGTTATTGCCTTTTTAGGCACAGACACATACTTTTGATAACTGAGGACAGGGGTGTACAGATTTCACAGTTTAAGGCTTGCTAGATCCAGTACCTACATGCCATCTTAGATCTATTTTTAACTGTCTAGTCATAGTCTTAAAATTGATAACACAGAATGACAATTTTCTAGCCATATAAAAACAGCTATAAGTAAGAATAAAATATGTATCCTATACCATTGCACACTGTCTATATAAATCTTTATGCTTGCATTATTCTATTATGTCTTTTCACCACACTTGATTGAAAATAATACGAAGCAACTCTATCTGGATAAAAACAAATACATCACCAGTTTTCCAGTGGCTCAGTGCTAATTCACAACCTAGCAAAATGAAAAAACTACTGATTCGCGTGCAAACCTACAGTCAGGTGCCACTCGTCTACTGACCTACTGTGTTGACACTTTCCATCACAGAAAGTGTGAACACAGGCTCCAACTTACGAATAGAAACATTGGGAAATCCTCACAACATGATGCCTGCATCCTCCAACAGCTAAGAAGAAATGGTTTAAATGCTTGATCATGTGACCATGTTTGCTGTCTCAGCATGTAAGTGATACAGTATAAAGGTCAAGGTAACAACACAGCAGTCACTATCAATGAGCTGTGTCATCCTTTATTATATATTGTGTTATTTTCTTATTTACATCTAGGGAGACAGATATTTATAATGGGTGCAGATGATATAGCTTCAATCATATTTAATGACACATTTGTTCGCCCTGCAAAATTCTACTTAACTGGGTTTTCAAATATTCCTCAGGCTAAGTATTACTACATCTTCCTTTGTTTCATCTATATAATGACTGTTGTTGGGAATGTCTTCCTTCTGGCAGTGATTTACCTGGCCAAGACTCTTCATACTCCTAAATACATGATTGTCTTCAACCTGGCTTTGACAGATTTGTGTGGGAGCACTGCTCTCATCCCCAAAGTCTTAGACACATTTTTGTTTGACAGGAGAGAAATTGTCTATGAAGCTTGTTTAAGTTACATGTTCTTTGTTTTCTTCTTTGCAGGTGTACAGTCAGGGACACTTGTCACTATGGCTTTTGACAGATTTATTGCCATTTGTTTTCCTTTGAGGTACCACAGTATTGTGACTAAACCAGCTGTTGCTTCACTGCTGCTGTTTGTCTGGATTTTAATATTTAGTATAATAACAATAACTGTTGGGTTAATTGATCGTCTCTCTTTCTGTGGATCATTGGTTATACAAAGCTTTTTCTGTGATCATGGACCAGTATATCATCTGGCCTGTAATGACACATCTTTAAATAGCATAATGGTATATGTTGCTGTGATAACAATAGTCTTTGCCCCTTTTATTGATAGCACTAACATATGTTTGTATTGGCATCGCCCTGATCAGGATTGCATCAGCAGTGGAACGACTGAAAGCTTTGAAAACTTGTACTTCTCACCTGATTCTTGTGGCTATTTTCTTTGTACCATTCTTAGGTACAAACCTGGCTGTATGGACCTCCTACATCCACCCTAATGCCAGGATAGTTAACTCTACTTTGACACACACTGTTCCATCTTTGCTCAATCCTATAATCTACTCTTTACAGACAGAGGAAGTCCTGAAGTCTATCAGGAAACTCTACAAAAATAATAGGCTAAAGAACATAACCCTCATCCAGAAAGGTGAACTTGATATCACTGTCACCTATGTATTGAAAAAGTTAAAGTGTGTGAAAAATATGAACTTATTGTAATATAGGTTATGTTGTCATTAGGTTATCATTTCCTGTATTTTGTTGTTACAAAATACAATCTGTTGCCTGCTTATAATCTGCCTGAGATTAAGTTGTTCAGCTGTCCTTTTTTAATAGCACATTAAATATTGTGCTCTGGTTTTTAATACATGTAATATTAGATTTAAAGTATTTGTCTGAGGTAAAAGCAGTGTTTAAAAGTATCATAGCTTTCTGCACTAGCGATTCGTCCATTTTTATGAAGTTTTACATAAACTGGAGATTGTGTTTGACAAACTTACATATTCAGATTTCCAACATTTATTAGATAATTTCTGCTAGAATGTCAAACAACTGGAACAGGCAAAAAAATTTCAGACTAATCTGTACTGATCTAAAGTCAGGATCATCAACTCTACAGTGATGCACACAATACTATATTTGCTCAATACAGAAAGCCAGCACAAAAGTGCTGTCTATTTTACAATGAGACTACTTCAAGATGGCCGTAGTGTCCTTGGGCAAGACATTGCACCCCAAGTGAGTGTAGACCCCTTATTATAGAGCATACAGATGGTGTGTAGTTGGTCTGCATACAGTGTTGTCACTATACTGTATGTTGTTCCCACAGCTGTCACTAACGACTTGGTAACCAGAGTTACAAGACTTTTAGCAGCAAAACCATTTCATTGTCAGGCAACAGGTGGCTCAGCCATGCAGGGCAATCAAAGTCCTCTCAACTTGAAGTCTAGATAAAACAACATCCAACAGTAGCCAAGGCTCAGTCATTTACTCAGAGACCTGAACCGAAAATCCCTGTAAACAGACTTATCTTGTTTCTTTTGTAATCGTTACAAAAATAATTATTAATTAATATAAATCTAGTGAGGTGTTGTTTAACCTTTTGATGATAAAAGATAGAGGTCAATTATTTGAAGAATTCATTATGTTACGCCCTGGCCTAGGGGAAAACCAGGACCCAACACAAATTGAGGCTCCCCTCTACCCAGCGCCCAGAAACCACCAGAACAGATAAACTTCAGCCCACAAGTTTTATTGTTCGTCTCGTGAGACACAGGTTCAGAACTTCAGGGTGGTTCCAGCCAAAAATACAATGAACTGACCTATTCTACCCCAAAACAGGAGAAAAACAAAAAAACTAAAACCAGTTGGCCTACAACAAGTCAGTTATCGGTGGGCGAGAGGAGTGTCCCAGGTCATAAAATGAAACAAACTCAATATCCAATAAACTGTCAGCCAATCACACCTATTCTATCAACGCCCCAAAACAGGGAGAGATAAAACAGGTGATTCAATAACAAATTATGGCTAAGGTCGTTACACACCTTTAGAACAGAGGTGGCAACAGGTCCCCAAAAGAAATGTTAGTGTGAGGGACAAAGAATCAACCATGACATTGTCTTTTCCTTTCTTATACTGGATTTCAATATCAAAAAAGCGTTGATTCTTGTAGCAGCACTGCTCCCACTCCCCAACTGCTTGCATCCACTTCCAGCTTAAAAGGACAAGCAAAGTCTTGCGACGCCAGCACAGGTGCCCACAGAGAAGAGTTTTACAAAAACTCAGATAGTAGCCACACATTGCTAAAAACCGACAGAGCTCACGTCGGGTCCTTGGTACTGGGAAATCAACAATTGCCTGCAACTTTGCTGCTACTGGACGCACCTCTCCCCGACCTACCTGCTTACCTAAATATATTACTACTGCCTTCCCAAACTCACTCTTCGCAAGGTTTAACATGAGTGAAGCATCAGGTAACCGGCCAAGAATCTCCTGCAGGCTTTTCAAATGCTCAGACCAAGTCGAGGAATAAACCACAACACCATTCCTGATAGCACCTTACACATGAGGTGCTGGAAAGTAGCAGGGGCATTTCGCAAACCAAAAGGCATTACTTTATACTCCAGAAAGTGATCGGCGTAAAAAAAGCTGAAATCTCATAGGCTCAAGAAGTTAGAGGCACTTGCCAATACCCTTTTAACAGGTCCAGTTTGGACACAAATTTTGCAAAACCTACACGGTCGACACAGTCTTTTATTCTGGGTAATAGGAAAGAGTCAGGTTTAGTGATTGCATTGATTATTGATAGTCTTCACAAAAACAAGGTGTTTGGTCTGATATAGGCACCAACAACGAGGGCGAACTCCAGGGACTCGACCTGGGAACAGCAAATCCATTTTGAACGAGATACTCAAGTTCCTGTCTTGTTATTGCTCTATTAGTGGGGTTCACTCAGTAAGCATGCTGTTTGATGGGTTTATGTTCCCCTACGTCAATATCGTGACACAAAATATTTGTCTGTGTAGGATTATTCCCAAAACATGCACATAAATCCATCAAACAGCATGCTTACCAAGTGAACGATGTGACTGATTGCTACGGTTATTCAATGATTACCCGTTTTTTAAAGCGTGAATATCTAACTATTATGGTGCCCGAACATGAGCATAATGTGCTTGTTTGCTACATTTTCAATGTAATGACTCAGATGGACAACTTTTTATGTAGGTCCTACATAATTAAAAACTATAAGTTCACATATTCTTTGTCCAAATGTTTATTTAGTTCTTCTGAAACAAATTTGTCTTTCTCTGGGAAAGATAGTGTGTTTTTACAGTTGCAGAAGAAAAAATTACTAGTAATTACACTGAGCAAATATAAGTTCTTTGTATGATGTCATTCACAACACCTCAGTGTCCACTATGTTTTCGCAGGTAGTCATAATCACAGTTTTTGGTCTCAAAATCCATTAGTTTTCATTGTTTTGAGGAGGTCAGAGAATGGAACAAACATCATTTCCATACATTTTTTAATGTGAGGTATGTACGGAATTTCATCTGGGTTAAGAAATGATCTAACTGTGAGATAATAATAAAAAAAAATGCTAGATTACTGCAATGCACTGTTAATGGAATCAACATGCAAGGACTTATGTTAGACCGCTTTTTAGATCTCTGCACTGGCTTCCTGTGGCTGCAAGAATTAAGTTCAATGCTCTGTCTCTTACCCACATGGGGGTCAACTCTACAGCTCTGGCTTACTTAAACTCAATCATTCAGGTTTACAATCCCTCCCGTCTGCTGCGCTCAGCCAGCAAACAATGTCTGGTGGTCCCAGTGTCACACAAGGAAAACTCTTCATCTCAGTGATCTAAAAGTGGAATGAGCTGCCAAACTCAGTGACCTCACTCCCAATATTTAAAAAACTGCTAAAAACAGGACTTCGCTCCTTTCTTTGCTCTTAAAAAAAACAAAAAACTTTCTGCTCTTTCTCGTGCTTGCATCTTGAGAAACAAGAAACACTTCTTTGATAGCACTTTGCCTTTATGTTTTCTCCTTGACTTGAAATTTTTTTAAATGCTTTGTACCTCACTTGCAAGTTGCTTTGGATAAAAGCGCCAAATAACTAAATGTAAATGTAAATGTAAATGCATGCGCATTTCCGTAGTGGGTAGTGAACTTTGCTGTCATGGGTTACTAGCTGCAATTATTTCAGCACTTCATCGATTCTCCAGGAGGAGATAAACAATCATCATCATAAAAGGAGCCAATGGTGCCTCATAGGGCAGCAATACATTCCATAGCCTTTTTATCTGGGCCAACGAAAGTTTCTCAGGTTTGCATTCGAGGTGACAGCTTACAAATTCCTAGTCCTGCCATTTAATGTGTGTGTCGAGGTGGCCTTGTCTCCTCTTTGGGAAAAAGGCATTTGTATATTGATCTTTCTAGACGATCGGGTTCTGGTAGCGAACTCCAAACAAAACACAGAAACAAACACAGGGCTGATTTTTTTTCATGTTCAGGCTGTGGGCTTCTCAGTTAACGCTCAAAAAAGCTTGCTGAGTCAGAGTCAGAGGTTTTTATTTTCCGGTCTGGAACTTATTCGGTCACCAGCCGAGCATGTCTGTCTGATCACCACCACCACAGGAGCCTGATTGTGACCAAGTCCTGCATGACAGCACTTCTACCATGCCAAGAACCCAGGGTGTCATGCCAGAGTTCTCCAATAGGCAGGGTTTTTGACTTACAAGGTGGTGTCAACGGATGCTTTTCTCTTTTGAAATATCATTATCTGTTGGTCCAGTGTTCATTTTATGTCAATCAGAGCCATTCACATTATCTGAAAATAGGGAATGATCTTTTCTTCAGGTGGCCCTATTGTAAGGGGGTGGAGGCTGCATCCCTCAGTGGTGGTTCAGATTCGGGAGCATTTTGGCCACAGTGGATCTCTCAGCAACCAAAGAGAATGTCCACTGCCGTCTGTTCTTCTCCAGACCAGACCCCTTTGCTCCTCTGAGTATTCAAGGACTGGTACATCCATTCCCCACAACTCTTGTATGCCTATTCCATATGCCGCAGCCCTGCTTGTTTTCCAACAACCCCTGCACAACCCTCTGCAAATTACATGAATAAGGTGTGTTCAATCTATCAGAAGCTGGAAGATGAAGCAGGGCTGCAGTCTTTGAAGCCAAATCCAGTTTAAATTTAATTGCAATGTCAAACAACTGTATCTAGATAAAGAAGAAATAGATTTGCGAGTGGCCTAGTGTTCACAACCCAGCAGACTTACAGAATATGGTTGTACCTGAAAACCTAAGGTGCCACTACTCTAGTGACCTACTGGGGTGACATTTTTTATCACATAAAGTGTCAACACAGACCCCAACTCACCAATAGAAACATTGGGAAATGCTCACAATATGGCACATGCATCCTCCAACAGGTAACATGGGAGAAGAAATGCTTTACATGCTTGATCATGTGACCATGTTTGCTGTCTCAGCATGTAAGTGATACAGTATAAAGGTCAAGGTAACAACACAGCAGTCACTATCAATGAGCTGTGTCATCCTTTATTATATATTGTGTTATTTTCTTTTTGACATCTAGGGAGACAGATATTTATAATGGGTGCAGATGATATAGCTTCAATCATATTTAATGACACATTTGTTCGCCCTGCAAAATTCTACTTAACTGGGTTTTCAAATATTCCTCAGGCTAAGTATTACTACATCTTCCTTTGTTTCATCTATATAATGACTGTTGTTGGGAATGTCTTTCTTCTGGCAGTGATTTACCTGGCTAAGACTCTTCATACTCCTAAATACATGATTGTCTTCAACCTGGCTTTGACAGATTTGTGTGGGAGCACTGCTCTCATCCCCAAAGTCTTAGACACATTTTTGTTTGACAGGAGAGAAATTGTCTATGAAGCTTGTTTAAGTTACATGTTCTTTGTTTTCTTTTTTGCAGGTGTACAGTCAGGGACACTTGTCACTATGGCTTTTGACAGATTTATTGCCATTTGTTTTCCATTGAGGTACCACAGCATTGTGACTAAACCAGCTGTTGCTTCACTGCTGCTGTTTGACTGGATTTTAATATTTAGTATAATAACAATAACTGTTGGGTTAATTGATCGTCTCTCTTTCTGTGGATCATTGGTGATACAAAGCTTTTTCTGTGATCATGGACCAGTATATCGTCTGGCCTGTAATGACACATCTTTAAATATCATAATTGCATATGTTTTTATAATAGCAATAGTCTTCATGCCCCTTATATTGATAGCACTAACATATGTTTGTATTGGCATCGCCCTGAGCAGGATTGCATCAGCAGTGGAACGACTGAAAGCTTTGAAAACTTGTTCTTCTCATGTGATTCTTGTAGCTATTTTCTTCCTGCCATTCTTAGGCACAAACCCAGTTGTATGGACCTCCTACATCCACCCTAATGCCAGGATCATTAACTCAACATTAACACACACTGTTCCATCTTTGCTCAATCCTATAATCTACTCTTTACAGACAGAGGAAGTCCTGAAGTCGATCAGGAAACTCTACAAAAACAATAGGCTAAGGAACATAACCTCATCCAGAAAGGTGAACTTTATATCACTGTCACCTATGTATTGAAAAAGTTTAGTGAGTGAAAAATATGAACTTATTGTAATATAGGTTATGTTGTCATTGTGTTATAATTTCCTGTATTTTTTTGTTACATTACACTAGCAGTTGACAACAATCTGTTGCCTGCTTATAATCTGCCTGAGATTAAGTCAACTGTCCTTTTATTAATAGCACATTAAATATGCTCTGGTTTTTAATACATGTAATATTAGATTTAAAGTATTTGTGTGAGGTAAAAGCAGTGTTTAAAAGTATCATAATTCTGCACTAGCAATTCGTCCATTTTTATGAAGTTTTACATAAACTAGAGATTGTGTTTGACACCACCACTTACATATTCAGATTTTCCAACATTTATTAGAGAATTTCCTTTAAAATCTCAAACAACTGGAACAGAAAAAAAATCACTGACTAGTCTGTACTGACCTAAAAGTCAGGATCATCAGTTCTACACTTCTTTCTCAGGCACAAGTAGAGGTGGTCAGCCATGTCTCCAACTGTGGAATCTACATGTTTACCTGTTCAAAAATCCAACACTGTGGTCAAAGGTCTTCCCCCAATGTAGTTGCAGTGAGTGCCCAGACCTCGTCCACTAGAGGTTTATAGTCAGGAGTAGCACATTTTTTGTATGTCTTTCTAAGAAAGGTATATGGCGTTTACGGCCTGCAGTCAACATCAACATTTTAAAATGAAGTGACAACTGTAGCGTCAAAGGTTTATATAAGCAGGGATGCCTGCACATACGTCACCACAGGTTGCCAGTCTTTAGAGCATAAATAAAAGTGTCTCCAGCCACACATGCCTGACATTTCCATACTTGTGTTGTACCTCATTGCTCTCCTTAAGAGAACAAAGGTTATAGAAATAACCATTAGTTTTCCATCTTTGCTTCTTATCACCTTCTCCTGAGTTGTCCTCCCCTACATACTGTATATTATCATGTTAGCTACTTCTTCATCTCCACATCACCAACATGCCAAATGCCATCACTGAATCAGGCAAATTGTATATCTCATTTTCCTTGTTTACCTTTAGCATATAGCAGATGACTGCATGAAGGAGGTAAATCACCAAAAACAATCTTACTCACCTGTAAACAATCTAGTTAAATCATTTGTGCCTGTATTATTCTATAATGTGTGTCCACCAAATCCAATTGAAATTAAATTGCAATGTAAAGCAACAGTATCTGGATGACCAAGAAATAGATTTGCCAGTGCCTCAATATGGAAGTACCTGAAAACCTAAGGTGCCACTACTCTACTGACCTACTGGGGTGATATTTTTCATCACAGAAAGTATCAACACAGGCTCCAACTTACCAATAGAAACATGGGAAATCCTCAGAATATGATGCCTGCATCCTCCAACAGCTAAGAAGAAATGGTTTACATGCTTGATCATGTGACCATGTTTGCTGTCTCAGCATGTAAGGATACAGTATAAAGGTCAAGGTAACCACACAGCAGTCACTATCAATGAGCTGTGTCATCCTTTATTATATATTGTGTTATTTTCTTATTTACATCTAGGGAGACGGTTAGTTATAATGGGTGCAGATGATATAGCTTCAATCATATTTAATGACACATTTGTTCGCCCTGCAAAATTCTACTTAACTGGGTTTTCAAATTTTCCTCAGGCTAAGTATTACTACATCTTCCTTTGTTTCGTCTATATAATGACTGTTGTTGGGAATGTCTTCCTTCTGGCAGTGATTTACCTGGTCAAGACTCTTCATACTCCTAAATACATGATTGTGTTCAACCTGGCTTTGACAGATTTGTGTGGGAGCACTGCTCTCATCCCCAAAGTCTTAGACACGTTTTTGTTTGACAGGAGAGAAATTGTCTATGAAGCTTGTTTAAGTTACATGTTCTTTGTTTTTTTCTTTGGAGGTGTACAGTCAGGGACACTTGTCACTATGGCTTTTGACAGATTTATTGCCATTTGTTTTCCTTTGAGGTACCACAGCATTGTGACTAAACCAGTTGTTGCTTCACTGCTGCTGTTTGTCTGGATTTTAATATTTAGTATAATAGCAGCTGCTGTTGGGTTGATTGATAGTCTCTCTTTCTGTGAATCATTGGTGATACAAAGCTTTTTCTGTGATCATGGACCTTTATTTCGTCTGGCCTGCAATGACACATCTTTAAATATCATAATTGCATATGTTGTTATAATAGCAATAGTCTTCTTGCCCCTTTTATTGATAGCACTAACATATGTTTGTATTGGCATCGCCCTGAGCAGGATTGCATCAGCAGTGGAACGACTGAAAGCTTTGAAAACTTGTACTTCTCACCTGATTCTTGTGGCTATTTTATTTGTACCATTCATAGGCACAAACCTGGCTATAATGATCTCCTACATCCACCCTAATGCCAGGATGGTTAACTCTACTTTGACACACACTGTTCCATCTTTGCTCAATCCTATAATCTACTCTTTACAGACAGAGGAAGTCCTGAAGTCGATCAGGAAACTCTGCAAAAACAATAGGCTTAGGAACATAACCTCATCCAGAAAGTAAACTTGATATCACTGTCACCTATGTATTGAATTAAAATTGAAGTGTCAAAATAATTTTAATTTTTATAAA
Organism: Channa striata; assembly: GCA_033026295.1. Classification (NCBI taxonomy): domain Eukaryota; kingdom Metazoa; phylum Chordata; class Actinopteri; order Anabantiformes; family Channidae; genus Channa; species Channa striata. Next base: position 7,724,724 of record CM065182.1, on the reverse strand, counting down.
ATTTACATTTTATTAAAAACTTCTTATCTGTGCATTTGTGGACAGTATAACTGTACACGAATGAGTGACTAATTAGTAATTGACAACAGTCAACAGTGTTGCCTGCTTACCATGTGCCTCAGATTAAGCCAGCCTTCCTTATTTATTTTTTTTAATATTTTGTTTGTTGAATTTTGAAGCACACAAAAGATATATAACAGTGTTTAGAAGTAGCATAGTTGTCAACATCAGTGATTTATGTATTTAAATTAAGTTTTACATTGACTGAAGATTATAAAATTTATTTAGATTGTTTATAGCATAATGATATTTTACATATGATTATAAAAAAACTCTTCACCTTAGTGATCCACAATAGTGGAATGAGCGGCTAAACTCTGCACGCTCAGTGACCTCACTCACAATATTTAAAAAACTGCTGAAAACAGGACTCGTCCACATCTTCTTTTCCACCTTAAAAAAACCCCAAAAAACTTTCGTCTCTTTCTCGTACTTGCATCTCATGAAACAAGAAACACTTCTTTGATAGCACTTTTCTTTATGTTTTCTCCTTGACTTAGATTTTTTGCTTGCCTTGTACCTCATTTGCAAGTCGCTTTGGATAAAAGCGTAGGCCAAATAACTAAATGTAAATGTAAATGCATGCGCATTTCCGTCGTGGTTAGTGAACTTTGTTGTCATGGGTTACTAGCTGCAGTTATTTCAGCACTTCATCGATTCTCCAGGAGGAGATGAATAATCATCTCAGAAAAGGAGCAATGGTCCCTCATAGGGCAGCAAGCTTGTACTTTCCATAGCCTTTTTTTCTGGGCCAACAAAAGTTTCTCAGGTTTGCATTCAAAGGGACAGCTTACAAATTCCTAGTCCTGCAATTTAATGTGTGTGTCGAGGTGGCCTTGTCTCCTCTTTGGGAAAAAGACATTTGTATATTGATCTTAAAGCAGAAACAAACACAGTGCTTTTTTTTTTTTATGTTCAGGCTGCGGGCTTCTCAGTTAACGCTCAGAAAAGCTTGCGGAGTCAGAGTCAGGGGTTTTTATTTTTTGATCTGGAACTTATTCGGTCACCAGCCGAGCATGTCTGTCAGAGCACAGAACTTTTCTTCGCTGCCTCGCTCAGTTTTGATTTGGATACAATTTGTGCTTCCAAATATTTTTACAGCTTCTCCACGTGATGGTGTCTGTGATTGCTGCAGTGTCTTTAGGGCTATTAACAATACTACTATTTCAGTGCTGGGTTCCTTGTCATCGTCTGTGTACGTCACACCACCACCACAGGAGCCTGATGGTGACCAAGTCATGCATGACAGTGCTTCTACCATGCCATGAACCCAGGGTGTTATGCCAAAGTTCTCCAATAGGCAGGGTTTTTGACTTACAAGGTGGTGTCAACGGATGCTTTTCTCTTTTGAAACTATATCATTATCTGTTGGTGCAGTGTTCATTTTTTGTCACTTAGAGCCATTCACATTCTCTGAACATAGGGGAAAATCTTCTCTTCAGGTGGCCCTATTGTAAGGGGGTGGAGGCTGCATCCCTCAGTGGTGGTTCAGATTCGGGAGCACTTTGGCAGGGCCACAGTGGATCTCTCAGCAACCCAAGAGAATGTCCACTGCCTTCTGTTCTTCTCCATAAAAAGACCCCTTTGCTCCTCTGAGTATTTGCGCACTGGTACATCCATGCCCCACAACTCTTGTATGCCTATTCCCTATTGCAGGAGTGTCGAACGCCAGGCCTCGAGGGCCGCAGCCCTGCTTGTTTTCCAACAACCCCTGCACAGCCCTCTGCAGAGCCCTCTGCTCTAGTGGATCAGATTTTGCCAGTTCTGTGCAGGGTGTTTCAACAGGGCCTGTCCCTGGTGCTTGTGGCCCCCTTTTGACCTACGAAGTCATGGTATGCGGAGATAGTGAATCTGCTGGCACCCTCAAGTACCTTCTTTCTCAGGCACAAGAAGAGGTGGTCACGCACATCCCCAAATGTGTAATCTACATGTTTACCTGTTGAAAAATCCAACACTGTGGTCAAAGGTCTTCCCCCGATGTAGTTGCAATGAGTGCCCAGACCTCGTCCACTAGAGGTTTATAGTCAGAAGTAGCACATTTTTGTTTGTCTGTTTCTGGCATTTACAACCTGCAGTCAACATCAACATTTTGAAATGAAGGGGACAACTGCAGTGTCAGAAGTTTATATAAGCAGGGATGCCTGCACATACATCACCACAGGTTGCCAGTCTTTAGAGCATAAATAAAAGTGTCTCCAGCCACACATGCCTGACATTCCATACTTGTGTTGTACCTCGTTGCTCTCCTTAAGAGAACAAAGGTTATAGAAATAACCATTAGTTTTCCATCCCTACTTCTTATCACCTTCTCCTGAGTTGTCCTCCCCTACATACTGTATATTCTCATGTTGCCTAGTTCTTCATCTCCACATCACCAACGTGCCACATGCTCTCACTGAATCAGGCAATATTGTACATCTCATTTCCCTTGTTTACCTTTAGCATATAGAGATGACTGCATGAGGGAGGTAAATCACCAAAAACAATCTTACTCACCTGTAAACAATCTAGTTAAATAATTTGTACCTGTATTATTCTATTATGTGTTTCCACCAAATCCAGTTTAAATTTAATTGCAATGTCAAGCAACGGTTTCTGGATAAACAAGAAATAGATTTGCCAGTGGCTCAGTGTTCACAACCCAGCAAACTTACAAAATATGGTTGTAGCTAAAAACCTAAGGTGCCACTACTCTACTGACCTACAGGGGTGACATTTTTCATCACAGAAAGTGTCAACACAGACTCCAACTCACCAATAGAAACATTGGGAAATGCTCACAATATGGTGCCTGCATCCTCCAACAGGTGTCCCACCATGTAAGGGATACAGTATAAAGGTCAAGGTAACAACACAGCAGTCACTATCAATGAGCTGTGTCATCCTTTATTATATATTGGGATATTTTCTTTTTTACATCTAGGGAGACGGATAGTTATAATGGGTGCAGATATAGCTTCAATCATATTTAATGACACATTTGTTCGCCCTGCAAAATTCTACTTAACTGGGTTTTCAAATTTTCCTCAGGCTAAGTATTACTACATCTTCCTTTGTTTCGTCTATATAATGACTGTTGTTGGGAATGTCTTTCTTCTGGCAGTGATTTACCTGGCTAAGACTCTTCATACTCCTAAATACATGATTGTGTTCAACCTGGCTTTGACAGATTTGTGTGGGAGCACTGCTCTCATCCCAAAAGTCTTAGACACATTTTTAGTTTTAAGTTACATGTTCTTTGTTTTCTTCTTTGGAGGTGTACAGTCAGGGACACTTGTCACTATGGCTTTTGACAGATTTATTGCCATTTGTTTTCCTTTGAGGTACCACAGTATTGTGACTAAACTTGTTGCTTCACTGCTGCTGTTTGTCTGGATTTTAATATTTAGTATAACAGCAGCTACTGTTGGGTTAATTAATCGTCTCTCTTTCTGTGGATCACTGGTTATACAAAGCTTTTTCTGTGATCATGGACCTGTATACCGTCTGGCCTGTAATGACACATCTTTAAATATCATAATTGCATATGTTGTTGTAATAGCAATAGTCTTCATGCCCCTTATATTGATAGCACTAACATATGTTTGTATTGGCATCGCCCTGAGCAGGATTGCATCAGCAGTGGAACGACTGAAAGCTTTGAAAACTTGTACATCTCACCTGATTCTTGTTGCTATTTTCTTTGTACCATTCTTAGGCACAAACCTGGCTGTATGGACCTCCTACATCCACCCTAATGCCAGGATCGTTAACTCAATATTAACACACACTATACCATCTTTGCTCAATCCTATAATCTACTCTTTACAGACAGAGGAAGTCCTGAAGTCGATCAGGAAACTCTGCAATAACAATAGGCTTAGGAACATAACCTCTTCCAGACAGGTGAACATGATATCACTGTCACCTATGCATTGAATAAAAATTAAGTTTCAAAATAATTGTTATTTATTGTAACATTTTATTAAAGACTGCAACTTTTCAGTTGCAGAAAGTTACGAAAGTAACGTTACCATTACTGTACGTTCACTCCATATTGCACAAATGGTCATGTCATAATTGACGTGTACAACTAGCACTGACACACTCATACACAGTGTGTCTCTATTAAGTAACCTGCTAATTAGCAAGCTATTGGTTAGCATAAACACAACAGCATCTACGTGTAACGTTGGTCTAACATTACTCAACACACCTTTCATGTGACCTGACCGGACAGACCCTTCTGTGGTAAAAAGCTGTAGGTCTTTTGTGCTGAAGGTTGTATGTGGATTTGCTCCTCTTTTGTTATTAAAGTTTGGTATTTTTTGCTTATTAAGAAAAAAACCTTCGGTCATATTGGCGCAGTCATCTCCGACTCTCTGTCTTGAATAATCAAACAGACTGATTTATCAGCCACGCACAGACCCATGTCTAACAGTTTTCATTTTAGACTAGTTTATTTCTCCACCTACTAAGCGAACTAACTACTCATTGGCCCTGCTATTTATTGTGAAAGACTCACAGTTACTGTTTCAAGCATTTTCAAGTACTTCATCCAAAATTCAAGCACATTTCAGGCCTAGAAAGTACAATATTAAAATTCAAGCATGTTCAAGGATTTCAAGCACCTGTATGAACCCTGCCACTTACAACCACCAATTACTTAACATGCATGTCTTTGGGCTGTTGAAGGAAACCAAATTCACAGAAACAAGGAGAATGTGCAAATTCCACACAGAAAATCTCTTTCCTTTCCACTAAGCCTTGTATTCCCCAACATTATTAATGTTTTGGTTCACTTATTGTTTACGCATTTGTTGAGTTAATCTGATTTATGGTCGTTGTTTGTATAGTTTTTTAGGATCAAGATCTGTTGGGAGGACTTTTTACTCCATTTCCTTTGGGGGTTTCTACTGTGGATCAGCAGTTTAATTAAGAAGATCGGAGACAGCTTTGCTTAATCAGGCCCCTCTCAGCCTTGTGGGGCTGGGTGCTACCAAGTCGAGGGAGGATAGGCAGTATGGAGCTGAAGAAGATTAATATATCCCGTTTAATAAAATATAGATAACTGTAGGCACAGCCATAGGCACTGTGTGGTGTTTGCAGTAAATGGGATATATATTATTTACATTTTGCCTGTTATTTGACATAACCTGTTATCTTTGCATGTGATTACCCTCACCTCACGTCTACATGTATAGATGGTAGGTTCCACTTGTGTGTGAACATAAATTCTAGGTGGTTAATTAGATGAGAGACGAGATGTCAGCTTCCTGTGATGCTGCAGGTTTTTTGAAATGGCTCTTTTAGTTTTATTGTAACACATGGAAGACCTAAAACCTACAGGTCTCGCACTTTTTTTTTAAAATCCCAGCTGTCTGAGGGTGTTCACCTTTCTACACAGTGACTCTCTGAGCCATGGTTGCCATAATCCAATCAATTCTTATTCAGGTTTTAAATCTGCCCCTCTTCCTGTTTCTGTCATTTCATCCCAGTGACTCAACCTCCTTCCAACTCATCAAACTTCCACTTATCTATCAGTATTCCAGGCCCAGTCTTTTGGTCTCCAGTCTTCTCGAACAACATCTTCTAATTATCACTGGGACCTCCTCTGCATTTATCTGGATCAGTTCTCCATCCTGCTTCTCAAAGACTTCTTCATTTTTACTTCACCACCATGTCCACACTTATTCAGAGGACCCACCAAAACAAAATGTATTCACTCTTATTCCCCTGCACACTCTAAATAAATCCTTTGTTGCTGCATTATTGTGTTATGTGTGTCCACCACAATAGCAAGGCAACATTATCTGGATAAATATTAGATACATCCACAGTTTCTCAGAGGCTCTGTGCTAATTCCAACTCTGCAAACTTACAGATTATAGTTGTCATGCAAACCTAATGTGCCACTCCTCTACTGATCTACTGTGGTGACACTTTTTGTTACAGGAAGTCTGAACACAGGCTCACTAATTACTCACCAATAGAAAGGTAGGGAAATGCTCACAATATGGTGCCTGCATCCCCAAAAGTTAATAAGGCAGGAGAAAAGCTTACAATCACATTCTTGACCATGTGACAGTATTTGTTTTCCCATATGAAAGGAATAATGATAAATTTCAGGTCTCTCACAGTAGAACCCATTTTAGGTAACTGAACACAATGAGCTGTGTCATCCTTTATTACATATATTGTGTTTATATTCTTGTTTTACGTCGAGGGATATTCATAATGGGTCCGGATGACAATGCTTCCATCCTATTTAATGACACATTTATTCACCCTGCAAAGATGTACTTAACTGGGGTTTCAAATATTCCTCATGTTCAGTATTACTATGAGTTAGTTTTCTGGCGTCAGATCACCTGGAGTAGCTCCTCTGAAGCCTTTATCATGTGAACATCAAAAGTGACTCAGTTAAGTAGTTATTCCTTAGAATGTAATATTATTATCTATAAATCTGACCCAACATTTTCAGCCCAGTGAGATCCGCATTCCCAGCAGGGCTTTCAGTCTGCTGCCCCGCCAACATGCCAGACCTGGTCTGGTTCTTCCCAAGTTGTGGTTCTTTGAGGCCCAAGGGCTTAATTGTCATCCTGATGATGTGTTGAGTTTTTCATGCGGATCCTTCTCTCTGAACCAGCGAATGTAACCCCTGTCATATTATTTCTATAAGACGGTTTCTCTTCTGTTTTGTCATCACATTTTCCTAGTTTAGGATGAATATGACGAGAGTAAAACGTCGCTAAAACAATTTGCTTTGGCTTTTGACATTTGTTTTCCTGTAAAGTACCGCAGTGATGTGACATAATCAACTGTTGCTGCAATGCTGCTGTTTGTGTGCTTTGTTTTATGGATTCTTCTTGCGATAACCTCTGGCCTCCTGGATCATCTCTCTTTCTGTAGCTCTTTGGTGATACAAAGCTTTTATTGTGATCACGGACCAGAATTTCATCTGGCCTGTAATGACACATCTTTAAATTACATATTGGCACAAGGTAGCTTAACCATAATTATTTGTATCTCCTTTTTTGATAGTACTGAAATATATTTGTTTTGGCATAGCACTGAGGAAAATTGCATCAGCGGTGGAGCAATGAAAACTTATCACACGATTCTGGTGGCATTATTTGTTATATCACTTCTGGGAAAAAAATTAGCTGTACTGACCTCCTACATCCACCCTAATGCCAGGATAGTTCACCCTGGTTTAGCAATTACTTTACCCTCTCTGCTCAATTATATCGTTTATCCTATAAAGACTGAGGAGGTGCTGAACTCTCAGAAAACTTTTCAAAAACCTTAGACTTAGAAACAGACTCCCAAAAGTTGATTTGTTATCAGCGCTGTGTTGAAAAAAAAAATTAAATAAATTATATTACTACGTTTTATAATTTGTTTTATACACTAGTACCTAGTAAGTGAGCACATGTTTACTTTTCTATTTTAATATTCCGTGGAATCTTGCTATTTACTGTGTTTTTTTGTTGGAATAGTTCTTTTAGATCTTAGTGCTGCATTTGAAACAATTGATCACAAAATTTTATTGCAGTGAATGGAACATGTAATGGAACTGCACTAAAGTATTTTACTCATGTTATGAGATGATACAGTCGAGAAAAGGGGGATAGGAAATATTCTCAGTAAAAAAAGAAGCCCTGCCCTTGACAAAGCCTTGAGGCGGAGCGCCCTGTCTCCTCCTCATTAATCCACAGTTCCCCTGCACTGTGAATTGATGTCCCACAAAAACAGGAATAAATAAATGCCATGTCTTTAAGTCACTTTAGAGAACCAAACACTTGTCTGAGATGAGTCGGTCAAAGTAAAGTCATCATGGACTCAGAAGAGAAAGCTGCCACCATACTGAATACCACCTTTGTTCGCCCAGCAAAATTCTATCTGAATGGGTTTTCAAACATCCCTAATGCAAAGTATTTCTATGTCTTCTTGTGTTTTGTCTATGTC